>CM050516.1:39835641-42475641 GCA_027563665.1 Antrozous pallidus | reverse complement strand
AATCTACCTTCCCTGGTAAATTTCATTCTATTGGGAGGAAGATAGAAAACATAATCAGAATTATAGATCGGTAAATTATATTATATACATTGATACATATCTAATGTGTATCTATTATTTAAAATGATATGATTGGTTGAGCTCCTCAGTGGAATAGTGTAAATAAGAAAGAGAAGAATTTCAAGAATTTATTTCCTGAGCATTCCAACATTTAGCATTTGGGGAGATAAGATCCTGAAGGAGACTGGTAAACATTACTCTGGAGGAATATGAAAAACTGAAACAGGGAAATTGAGATTGGGCAGGATAAGGGTGTGGGTACAGTAATAAGTTAGTAAAGGAAGAGTGATTCTCACTTAGAATATGAAATATAAACAAACACTTGAAGCACAAAAGCAAATTATCCCAAAATATGTCTGAAGCAAAGAGTGTTTTATGCTAGGGAAAAGCCAGGAACAAGAGCTCTGAGGAAGACGTGTGCCTAGAAAGTTCTGGAAGAAACAAGAGGCCAGTGTGGGTAAAACAAATAAACAAAAAAGGAGAACATTAGGAAAGATGCCTTCAATAATCTCAGGGAAGGATGATAGTGTCTTAGATGAAGGTAGTAACAGTGGAAGTAATGAGAAATTGTCATTTTCTGGATATATTTTCAATATTGAGCCAAGATTCACTGACAGATTGTACAAAGGTGTGAAAGTGAGGAGTCAAAAAGGACTGCAAGTTTTTTGGCCTGTGCAATTGGGAGACTGGGATTGCCTTCAAGTGATAAGGAGATGGCTGAGGTGGGGTAGGTTTTTATTGGGGAAGATATCAGAAGCTCAGATTTTGGAATGTTAATGCGAAACATCTAAGAAGAAGCTAATTAAACATATTGAGTTAGTAGTTAGTTATAAGAATGTGGAATACAGGAGAGTCATATGGGCCAGAGACAAAATTGTAGTCATCAGTATATATGTTGTTTAAAATCATGAGAGTGATTGAGATCCTCAAAGGAATAAGTATAGGTTAAAAAGGAATTTCAAGAACTGATTCCAGGAATCGTCCAACATTTAGAATTTGAGATGTAGAGAATCCGATAAAGAAGATGGAGAGGAAATTGGTCTAAGAAATAAGATAAAAATCCTGAGTATAATGACTTACAAGCATTACAGAGTACGATGACTCAGAAGTATGAGTCCAATGGGCACTAAGAACATCCTGGATATAGAAACTTGGCTGTCAGGGTGGTCTTGACAAGAGCAATTTCATTGGAGCTACAGAAACCAACCTGGTGGAGGTGGAATTAAGAGATAAAGAGAAGAAAGAAGGCAGGAATAGGCAAATCTTTCAAGAAATTTTGCTGGAAAGGAAATAAAAATAAGTGAGGCAGTAATTAGAAGACTGGAAATATATTTCTACTTCAAGTTTAAGAAATTAAAATGAAAACTGACTGATTATAGATCTACTTGTTCAAGCCTAACCTAAGCAAAGGCTGAGAGGGACCTAAAGTAACCCTACCACTGGGTCATTATCTAAATTTTACTTGACACTATTATTACTTTAGTCATCATTATGAAGAAACATAGAAATACAAAAATCAACATCAACAATCCTTATAACATGTGGTTTGATCCCAACCCAGTGCTGGGTTGGGATCAAATGTACATAGTCTGGAGACAAACGACTGGGTTCATATTCTGCGTCTTCCCTAAACCAGCTCCACAAATTTAACCTCCATTAGTCTCAATATTCCCATTTGTCAAAGGATGTGAGGTCATAAGTCATCCAGGATGGCAAGTTAATGCCAGGTGCTTATCAGTGTCTGACATAATGTAAATAACTCTAAATATGTCAAAATCCATAAATGACAAAAATCAGAAAAATGACAAATAACCTGAAATAAATTATTAGTAATAATTAGGTTTTCTCTCAACTGCCAGTGATCAAATGTGGCTTGTAAATGTCTTTCAACGTTTCTTCTATACCTAGAGAGTTGGTCTTTGCTCCCTGATTGTTTCTTAAATACATATCTGGAAACTAAAGAAGCTGTATCCTTAGAGAAAAATCTTGATTAACACATATACACTATCTGCCAATTAGGTTATGTTTCATATTCATAACTTTATCAACCTATTTTTTCTCTAAATATTAACACCAGGGATAATTCAGCAGCCTTTGTATAATGGCTGAACACATCTTAATATATGATGTTATACATTAATAGTATATATTAACATAATATAGTATGTGTATTTTATAAAGGATATTTGTCTAATAGGATTTTTTTCACTTGTCTGAATTCCTCATACTCTCTGATCCTTAGTTGATGTGCAGCTACAACTGGTCTCTATTGTCATAGATTACTTGAAGCCTGAAAGTACTGGAAAATATTGAACAAATTCTGTATTTAGGACACTTTAAGAAACTTTTTAATTCATCTTGGCCCATATAATTTGCCAATTATTCTTATTTCCACTCACAAGCTCTAATTCAGAAGACTTTCAGGGGTATCATAAAGAGCTGAGCCCTAGATTTATTAATTCTTGGAACAGAGGATTCACCTCAGGGCCTGTGGAATTCTTTATAGTCGCTAACTCAACAGTCCTCACTACTAATGAGGTTCGTGGGCAGTTTTTCACTGTAATGATGACAAAGTGCAAGATGCAGACAATGAGTTGAAAAATTGATTCCACAAAATGCTAAGTACATAAATATTTTTCAAAACTAGTTGACTCAACATTTAATAGAATAATATAGGATTAAAATGATTAGGGCTTTAACAAAGGCAAAAAACAAACCAATAACTTCGTTGGAAGATAAATTGTGTCTGTGGAATCTATTGCCAGACTGAGGCCAAATCAAACGTCCTGAGCCATTTGTAAAGTGTGCGGCACGAGCTTAATTGGCCATCAATGTTCCTGCATGTAGTACCCACGTGTACATGTCTTGAAAACTTATAGAGCCCTTTGAGTCCTTTTAAGTATTTTGTTTAATAAATTTAAAAACATAGTAATAGGAAGAAAATATCAGAAATAATCACAGGTTTGTTTGTTTTTTAATTCTATTCTGGAGATCAAGAGAGGAAGCAATAAAATGTTTTCTCCTTTTAATATAATCTCCACACTCCATCCACTCCAACTTCACCATTATTTCTTAAAAGAGTAAAGTTTATCGTCTGAAAATCCAGAATGGCATTGTCCCCTTTCATAAATTACAGCTTGCAAATTGCACAGCATCGTGGAGCAGGAGAGGCCCCAGGCAAACCTGTGCTCTGGTTCCCCGCCTCGTGGTCTTACCCTCTGCCCTGCTCCAGAACCGAACCCAGAGCCACTCTGCCATGGGGATGGGCACTGCCACCACTAACTGACCTATCTGCCAATGGCTTTCACTGAGGCAAGCAACACTCATGTGTCCCTTAGTTCAGAAAATACATAATACTACTTGTCAAAGACTTCAACAGCCAACAAAGGTATGCAAACAAGATTGGTAAAAGCATACATATAATACTCATTTCAACATACTGAAGAGGCCTGCTTGTGATAAAACCACAGATGGCCCTGGGTTTTTTGAGTAGTAGCTGAGAGTACAAATAACGGACTTATATAAGTCTGAGCATTGTTTTCCTTTCTATCTATCCAAACTTAAGCAAATAATTTTTTTAATTTCATTAAATTTATTAGAGTGACATATATATATATATATATGTGACATATTATATATATATATATATATATATATATAAAGCCAGTGACCAAAACACGGTAATGACCAGAACAACTGGTCACTATGACACCCAATGCGACAGCAATCTGGCCCGATCAGGGGTGGGGCCGGCCTGCCAACCTCCCGTGGTCCTACCCCCAGGTGGCCCTTCCCCCAATTGGTTCCCACCACCCCAATCAGCCCACAGCCTCTCCCCCCAGCTGGTCTCACCACCAATGGCCCCTCTATCCCAATAGACGGTGGGGACAGCTGGCCAACCTCCTGTAGCCCCTCCCTCGGGCCAGCCTCACCCCAGATCAGCTCTCTCACCCCAATTAGGGTTGGGGCCAGCTGGTCAACTACCTGTGACCCCTCCCCCTGGCTGGGTCTGCTCTTGATTCACCCCTCACCCCATCAGCCCATGGCCCTTTCCCCCAACAAGCTCCACCTCCAATCAGTCCTCCCCATGCCGATCAGGGGCAAGGCCAGAGACTACTACCCACAGCCCCTCCCCCTGATTGACCTACACACACACACCAGTCAGGGGCAGGGCTGGCTGGCCAACCTCCCACGGGTCCCTTCCCGCAGCGGCTGGCAACAATCAGCTCCCCCCCCCACTCCATTCAGGGGTGGGGCTGGCTGGCCCAAGGCCCACAGTCTCTCCTTATGTTTGGCACCAACCCTAATCAGCTCTCCCACCCCAATTTGAGGTCGGGCTCACCAGCCAATTGCCCATGGCCCCTCCCTCCCAGCTGGCGCAGCCCCGATTGGGCCCCAATAGGGGCCAGGCAAGATAACCAACCTCCTACTATATCCTCCTCCCAACGGGCCCTGACCCCACCCATGCACAAATTCATGCACTGGGCCTCTAATTGGTTAATAAAATTATATAGGTATCAAGTGTTCATTTCTATGACACATTATCTGTATATTGCATTGTGTGCCCACCACCTAAACTCAAATCTTCTTCTGTCACTATATATTTGACCCCCTTTACCTGTTAACTTCTCTGAAACTGTTTCCACAGCTATGAAGTAGGAATAATTATTACTAGTGTTGTCATGAGGGTCAAATGATAAAACCCCTAAAAAAGGCACTTAGCAATACTCAGCACATTTTATTATTGTTGTTGTTGTTATCATATTAGAACTTATTCACTTGTGTTGCTTATATTTTGCCTGTGATGGATTATACACAAGATACACAGACATTTAATCCAAGATGCACTGATGCTGATTCTAAACCCTCTGGGAGAAAATCATTTCCAAATGATTTTGGTAGTTAGCACTGATCTCACAAAAATCGCCATCACTTCTTTTAGAAATCTTGATGTTTTCATTGTGAAAATAAGTTATTATCCTCTTGTTAAAACTCACTTCTATTTCAAGTTTAAGAAATTAAAATGAAGAACTGACTGATTATAGATCTACTTGTTCAAGCCTAATCTAACCAAAGCCTGATAGGGATCTAAAGTAATACTACCACTGGGTCATTATCTAAATTTTACTTGACACTATATTACTTTAGTCATTATTATGAAGAAACATAAAAATACAAAATCAACACTTTACACAGCAAAGATTGTATGCCTGTGAGAGTACAGAAAATATCAACCATCCTTATAACATGTGGAGTTACTCAGTGCTGGGTTGGGATCAAAAGTACATAGTCTGGAGACAAACGACTGCATTCATATTCTGCGTCCTCCCTAAACCTGCTCCACAAACTTAACCTCCGTTAGTCTCAATATTCCCATTTGTCAAAGGATGTGAGGTCATATGTTGTCCAAGATGGCAAGTCAATGCCAGGTGCTTACCAGTGTCTGACATAATGTAAATAACTCTAAATATGTCAGAATCCATAAATGATAAAAAAAAATTTTCAGAAAAAATGTCAAATAATCTGAAATAAATGATTAGTAATAATTAGATGGACTCCCAACTGCCAGTCATCAAATGTGGCTTGTAAATGTCTCAATTTTAATGTTCCAAATGGTAACTATCAATAAATAAGATACACATAAGCAAACGCTCTTTGGGATCCTGGGGGTCCTAAGACCAACAAATTTGAGAACTCGGACCTGGACACAGACAATATTTTCTTCTATTTAAACCCTAAGTTCCATGTGAGATCACCCACTTAGGTTCCTCTTTTCCTTTTCTTGAGTTTTCTGACAATTCTCAATTCATCTGTAGAACAGAGATAATCGGTATGCCCTGGTCCTTAGTTCCATTAATGATCAAGATCAAATTTACTGACTTCCTCCACTCCCCTAGCTTATCTCAGTTAATTTATTTCTGAGGCACAAGAACACACATTCTGGATTCAGTTCTTCTACCATCTCACTCAGCAAACATGTGCAGAGCACCTACTATATATCAGGCAAAGACTAGGCTCTGAGATGAAAAAGGTCAATGAAACTAAGCTTCTGACCTCGAGGAGGTCCAACTCAGCCCCTCAGCTGCGTGTTTCCTTGAAACACATATTGTTTTTTGAACCTAGAAAAATAATTCAAAATTTATATGAGCCATTTTAACCTTATCTAGACTCCTTCTGGGAATGTAAAGGCACAAAATAAAAGGATAATAAACCTTACGTCTCCAACCTTATTCTACAGAGACACTCTTTTCAGGCCAATAGAGTAAATGAAGGCACACAACTGGACAGATCCTTGGAATGAGCAAAATCAGAGCCACAGTCCCCAGCCCTGCTCCACACGCTTCAGAGCTGGACAAAGAATGCAGATGAAATCATTTCTCTTTTACCCACTGACCCTCTGCTTGCCCATGGAATGTGGTCAGCCATGACTCTAGCCAGAAACCTGAGTAAGCAACCCAGTTGCCTATCAGTGTATATGAGTAAATGATTTTAAATATATTGGAATGAAGTTTGAACTTGGAAACAAACAACTGAAAAATCACCTCTGACAACCAGAAGTAATTTATAACTTCTCTTTGCAGAATCATGGTAAATTAATTGTTTCAGCAGAAGGAAAAAGTATTTTATTGCATATACTTAAAAGATACAACCAATAATAATATGAAATTCTAGCTCCCAACTACTGCTTTCAATATTCTTTGGGGAAGCACATTTGCTTTTAATTTTAGGAGTGGTTGGACCTTGGGAACTCAAACTTGGTTTACAATTTCAGCACTTTCATTCACAGAAGACACCCTGACAAACAATTTTTCTTTTTATAAAAATATCAGCATAAGAACTTCTCCTAGATTTTTAAATAGATAGGGTACATAACTCTTCATATGGATGTTACTGAGGTTTTAAAAAGCAACAAACAGCCCTGACCAGTTTGGCTCAGTGGATACAGCATCAGCCTGCAGACTCAAGGGTCCCAGGTTCGATTCTGGTCAAGGGCATGTACCTTGGTTGTAGGCACCTACCCAGTAGGGAGTGTGCAGGAGGCAGCTGATCAATGTCTCTAACTCTCTATCCCTCTCCCTTCCTCCCTATAAAAAAAAATCAATTATATATATTGATTATATATATATATATTTTAAAAGCAACAAACACATTATTCCCTATTACTAACAAAATGATTTCTAATTACTTTTTAATCTGCAGGCCTATTAAAGAGACAGCACTACTTAATAAATTTAATCTAAAATAATCTTTATATATCCTGTGAGTAAATAAGACAAACCTTCTAATGATAACAATGGATATTTATTTTCATTCTCCATATTCTCTAATAAATGCAATACACTGAACCAACCAGTAACAACCAATAATATATTTTGTCTTATAGTTTAACAAGTCCATTTAAAGTCTATCTTTAATAATTATTTCAGTCTTCAAACTAATGCAATCTCTTCATCTAAGTAGTGATTCCAAAGAAGTGAGGAAGAGACAGGGAGAGAATTTAGGGGAGGAATATACCAAATCAAAATAAAATTATATAAATCAAGGCCCAAGTCAAATCAAATAGTTCAACACATAAGACCTATGTTAAGATCTTTAAAAAACTAATTAGGTAAAAGAGGACATTTGGGTTAGAAGTCCCTTCAGGGCTATGGTAAAAGAAAAAACTGAATTCCACTTAGGATTATATCTCTGAGAATTATATCTCCATTAAGTATTATATCTCTAATTATATCGCTAATATCTTCTAGGCCATGAATTTGCTCCTCCATCCATTGGACAGACATAGCTACCTATTATGAAAAAAAAAAATCACACAGGATTCAAAAAGACAATAATAATAAATGAGCATTTTAAATGAAGAAAACCCCTTACCTCCTCCAAATAGAAAAGAAAGCAAGAAAACAAATACATGAGCCTCAACCTCATAAGCATGTTATGTCTGGTTTATGGCCAAATATCACAAACCACATTTGATATTTTGTATTTTTGGCTGAGTGGCAGCAGAATGACTTTGAGGGTAGTAAGGAGGGACAGAAAGAACTTAGAAAATGGCAAACAAGAGCTTTCCAGAGCACAGCAATATCATTTCTGATATCAATCAAGACACCATTGGCAGTAGTTCAATTTAAAAAACAAATCGATGATACACAGAGGTAGTATCCTAAAATATAACCCAGGGAAGGCCAAGCTTGGAATTCTCTTGGCTTATACTGTGAAACTAACCTCTCACCCATCAGCAGACAGAACAATGTGTACCTATACCAGGCTATTGAACAACCCAGTCTTGTCTCAAGCAACAGCCTCTAATCTCTGATCATTCACAGCACATTACATGTTTTAGGTTACGAAGGTAAAGAAAGGATTACCCTAAAGACAGTGCCTAAAATGAGAAAGCAGATGAAATCAGGAATGTCCTTGAACTTGGCTCTGCACATTGGAATTAGTCACTGTCTATAAAGAAACTGCTTAGGCTGCTGAGGATGTGAAAGTTAATACTGTCCTCCATGGCCACACCCCCTGTAATGCTGATGTCTACCAAAGTTCTTACTTTTGGAACAGAAAATTCTTAAGTCTGAAATCATCCATTCTCTAGTAGGCTTTCTTACTGAGAGATGTTCAGTTTAGTGCTAAGATTCAGCTTATGTAATTAGATGTGGGATGGTTGTTTGTTTGTTTGTTTGTTTGGAGGGGGGGGCACTTTAGAAATGGCTAAAGATTTCTCCCTAGCCCATACATATACATATGACTTCTATGAGGTGAACTATAAAGTAAAAACTGTTCATTGTTTAGTTTTGACCAGGATTACAGCTAGATTTTATGTAACTCTTGTTAGTCTTTGTGCCAGAACATTTTTATATACTCTTAGTCAGTAAAATCAATTATCAACAATACAGGTAAATAATTATGGAAAGAAATATGAAGAAGAGTGATCTTTCTAAAAAGCATAGCAACAAGTAAGTCATAAAGGATGACAAAATCATTACCTCTGCTCTCTGTGTTCTGGGAAAAGCAGTTGATTTTTCTATGGCATAAACTTCCACCAGGTAAAGGCAAGCTCCTTGCTCCCGGTCCAGAATGGCTGCTGTCTGAATCATGCCAGTCTGTCGTCCAATAGTAAAGAGACGCCCAACGGTCTTTTCTTCACAGTGAACTGAAACAATATAATACTCCACTGGGGCTTCTGATCCCCTAGGGCTAGCTGCTTCTATTGATATTACATTGGTACCAATGGGTTCCCCTTCCTTCAAAATTGTTATATATTTGGGTTGAGTGAAAACAGGTCCATCGAGGCCCTGAAGAATGACGGTCAACTCGGTGGTGGATTTCCTCCTTTCCGGGCCAAGGTCTGTTGCTGAAACAATGAGATTATAGATCAGCTGTGAAGGCACCAGCGCTGAGGCCACTCTCAAGTCTCCACTAAACCGGTCCACAACGAAGGTGTCTGTGTCCCCATTGACGATCTCGTATTCCACCTCTCCATTAGCACCTTCATCTGGGTCAGCAGCCATGACGGTTGTCAGTACAGAACCAATCACGGCCGAAGGGTCTGCAGCCAGGGCATTTTGTGATATGAACACTGGAACATTGTCATTGAGATCTGTAACCAAAATGGTCACATTTTTCAAAGCATACCTCCTAGTTTCTATAGGCACAGCTTGATCGTGGGCTTTTACGGTCAACTCAAAGAGGTTAGCAAATTCCCTATCTATTTCAGCATTGGTATATATAGTGCCTTTGACTTCATCTATGCCAAAGTGGTTGCCCCTTGGCATCTGTTGAATGATCGTGTAGGCTAGTTGCCCATTAATGTCTGCGTCAGGGTCATGGGCAGTCACTGAAAGGACAGACGTACCAATGGGAACGTTCTCAACAATAGACTTGAAAATATCCCCAGGAGGAAAGCTGGGAGGGTTGTCATTGAAATCCCTCACATGGATAACCACTGACATGGTAGATGAACGAGGAGGCCTTCCTTGGTCTTTTGCTGTTATATTTAACTTGTACAAAGACTGTGTTTCAAAGTCCAATTTCTTGGCAAGAAAAATACTCCCAGTGTTTGGGCTAATGCTAAAAGTTCCGTGGTTGTTAGTACCAGTAATGCTGTAGTGCAAATCAGCATTGTCACCGGAATCTGAATCCGTGGCAGTAACAGAGGACACGAGTTCACCAATTCTCATGTTTTCCAAAACATCAACAAAGAGTGTTGATTTAGGGAAAGAGGGGGTATTGTCATTTTCATCCAAAATATCAATATTTAAGGTACAGGTTGAATTGAGGGAGACTGCCCCCGAATCCACTGCTTGAATTACAAGGGAATAGGCAGGTGTTGCTTCATAGTCTAATTTGCCCATTAGTGTCACCTGGCCAGAGGTACTTTCTATAGCAAACTGTCTTTCTTCATTTCCTTTTATTAGAGAGTAATGAATAAGTCCATTATTTCCTTCATCAACATCTGAGGCAGAGACTCTTAAAACCTGTGTCAGGTTGGCTGCAGACTCTGATATTGTAGCTTGATAAAAGTCTTTGACAAATTTGGGAGCATTATCATTTATATCCTTCATGTAAACATGCACAGTGGCCTGATCTCTGAGAGGCTGTGGGAGCCCCTGGTCCGTTGCAATGACTGTAAAGCTAAACACTGCAGTCCCCCTGCGTCTCATAAGAGACTCCCTGTCCAACTGATGAGTATTTGTAATTTCCCCACTAAGAGCATGCAACTCGAAATCTGGCTGCACCATTTCAAATGAATACCTTACTTCTCCATTTGGCCCAAAGTCTTTATCTACAGCACTTACTTTGCCCACAAATGACCCAGCTTTCTGCTCCTCTTCAAAATAAAATGAGTAATTGGTACTGTTAAAAAGAGGTCTGTTATCATTTACATCTTCTAAAATTACAGTAACATTCACAGTAGCACTAAGGGGTTCCACAGCTCTGTCAGAGGCAACAACCAGTAAAATGTATCTGTCTTGCAGTTCACGGTCCAGTTCACTTTTTATATACAATTGACCATCTGGGAATATGCCAAAAGCATCCCCTATATTTCCTTCAGCGATGCTGTATGCAATTTCACCATTTGCTCCTGAATCCTTATCAAAAGCTTGCACTTTAAAGAATCGAGAGTTCACTGGTTCTGACTCAGAAAGGGTGACCTCGTAAGAGAGCTGGTCAAATACTGGCGGGTTGTCATTTACATCATGGACGTAAACCGTTAAGATGATACTAGAGGAGAGCTGTGGAACACCCATATCAGATGCCAAGATCTCTAACTGGTAGGAACCAGCATGGACATCCAGGGGCCCTAGCAGACTAACATGACCATCCTTTTCATTGATAGTAAAGAGATTCTTGGGGTTCTGCTTCAGGCTATAGAGTACCATGCCATTAACACCTTCGTCAGGGTCCACAGCTTTGGCTTGGAAAATGCTGTGACCAGCCTGCCAATTCTCCACCACATTCACACTCTCTACTGCCTGCAGGAAATGGGGAGAGTTGTCATTCAAGTCCTTAACTGTTATGTTAACCATAGTGTCTCCAGTCACAGTACCCCCGCTGGCCACTACTTTCAGCTGATAAAAGGACTGCTCTTCTCTGTCAATCACACTCCCTGTGGTAAGCTGCCCAGTGACCTGGTTGATAGCAAACATACCTTTCTGATCCCCAGTAGTAATGACATAACTGATGTTGGAATTGAGATCCATAGTGGAAGCAGACACACTGCCCACATGGTATCCCAGAGCCACATTCTCAAAGACCACGAAGCTGTAGGCAGCCTGACTGAATACAGGTGGGTTGTCTTGAGTGTCCAATACAGTGATGGTTACCACTGCCTGGTTGGGAGACTGCAAATTGCCACCGTCTGTAGCCACTACTTGTAGCTGGTAAGCTGTTTTTTCTTCTCTGTCTAGGGCCATTCTTGTAGAAATAACCCCACTCTGAGCATTGATCTGAAACCGAGACCTGTCCCCAGCTGATATGCTATATTTGATAGTTCCGTTGAGGCCCAAGTCGGGGTCAGTGGCAGACACTGTGGTAATGTAGCTGCCTCCGGGCTCATTCTCCTGAATGTGAGCAAAGTACTGGACTGGGTAGAACACGGGACTGTTGTCATTCACATCCAGAAGACTCACATTTATGCGAGCCACTGAGGACTGGGGAGGGGAGCCCAGATCTGTGGCCAGAACCAACAGGGAGTAGAAAGATTGCTCCTCTCTGTCCAAGGAGGAGATAGTACTCAACCTCCCGGACACAGGATCCAGACGGAAAGACCTCTGGTCAGTCTCAGCCTCTTGTAAGGAGAAACGCACCGTCCCATTGTCACCTAGGTCCCCATCAGTTGCCCTGAGCACCAGCAGTTCTGTCCCTGTCGGGGTGTTCTCAACCACGGACACATCATACCCTTCTGGCTGGCTAAATACAGGCTTTTCATCATTCACATCCAGGAGAGTTACTACAAGCTGGGCATAGGAGACCTTGGGGTGAACGCCCTGGTCCCGAGCACTAATATTCAGTACAATTTGGGAAGCAACTTCACGGTCCAAGCCCCCAGCAGCCCCGGTGGTCACCAGGCCGCTGTGTTCACTGATATGGAACCAACCTAGTCCATTGCCAGAGACAATGCTGTAGCGCAAATTAGCATTGAGACCAGAGTCGCCATCCGTGGCAGACACTCCACTCACATAGCTCCCCGGAGGCGCCTCCTCGCTCAAGTTCACTCTGTACACTTGCTGGGCAAAGACCGGAGGGTGGTCATTGATGTCGTTGACAAAAATCACCAGGCTGGCCACAGAAGAGCGCGCCTGGCCGGCTGCGGCAGGGGGCGCCCCATAGTTATCCGAGACAGACACGGTGAGGTTGTAAGAAGGAATGCGCTCCCGGTCCAGGGCGCTGGCCACTTTGATGAGGCTCAGGTTTGGCACTTTGCTGCGCTGCACCTCAAAGTGGCGCTGCTCATTGCCCGCCAGGATTTGCACCGAGATGTTCCCGTTGGCCGCGGGGGAGTCCGCGTCCGTCACGGTGAGCAGGGCCACCACCGTGCCCACCTGAGCGTTCTCGTCCACCGAGGCGTAGCGCGAGGTGGCGGGGAAGTAGCGGAATTTCACCACCGGGTCGTTGTCGTTGACGTCCAGGAGCTGAATCAGCGCCTCGGCGCGCCCGGTGAGGGAAGGCACCCCTCGGTCCAGCGCCTGCACCGTCAAGGAGTACTGGCGCCGGGCCTCGAAGTCCAGGGGCTCCCTCACCGTGATAAGGCCCGTGTCGGGGTCCATCTGGAAGGGGGTCCCCTCGTCCTGCAGCCGGTAGCGGATGTCCGCGTTGGTGCCCTCGTCCGCGTCCGCCGCCGCCACCTGGAGGACGCTGGAGCCCACGGCCGCGTCCTCGGGCACCCCCGCTTGGTAGTGGGAACGGCCAAACACCGGGGGGTTGTCGTTAATGTCCTGCACGGTCACGTTTACCTGGAGGTAGCCCCGCCGCTTGGGCTCGCCCTTGTCCTTCACTTCCACCAGCAGCTGGTACTGCGGCGTGACCTCGCGGTCCAGCCCGCCCTCAGACACCAGGTGCAGGAAGGCGCCCTCGCCGCTCGGGTTCAGGGTGATGTCCAGGCGGAAGCGCCCCTCCTCGTTGCCCTGGATGATGCGGTAGGAGTGGTGGTCCACGCCGTTGGAGCCGATGTCCGCGTCGGTAGCCGTGTCCAAGATGACCTGGCGCCCGCTGCTGCTGTCCTCCTTAAAAGTGACGACGATGGAGGGGTCCGGGAAGACGGGGGCGTTGTCGTTGAGGTCCCACACCAGCACCCGCACCTCGGTGGGGTAGGTGGGCGAGCTGGAAAGGACCACCAAGTTGATCACGTCACTGGGCAGGCTCTCGCGGTCGATGGTGGCCGTGGTGTACAGGGTCCCCGTGCTGCTGTTGATGGCAAACAGGGCGTGGCTTTCGCTGAGCCGGTAGGTGAAGCCCGGGCGCGTCTGGATGGTGCCCACCAGCGTGCCCGGGGGCTGCTCCTCCAGCACCTGGAACACCTGGCGCTGCTCCGCCCCGCCGACCTGGGTCGGCCCGGGGAGCAGGGACAGCAGCCCCAAGATGCGCAGGAGTTTGGGTAGGGAGCGGGTGGGCAGCGGGTGCCAGGCGCGGCCAACAGCCCGGCGTGCGGTCAAGTCCATGATCCCGGCTCCCTGGAATGGCGCGATCAATAGGAGGAATGGATGAAGCGGAAAGAATGCCACGGCCCCCCGGGATGAAGGTTCCCGGCAAATGCTGAGGATGGTCCCGAGAGTTGTGTTATTTCAAGGAGCCTCCAGCCCAGCAGAAGCCAGTGCCCTCAGCGAAAGGCTCCGTCCAGGTAGCCATGTAGACGCGTAAGGGCCAGAGAGAAGCGGGGGCGAGAGGCGGCCAAGCATTCCGGGGGCGCGCTCCTGGGCGCCGATGAGTTCCAGAAAAGTTTCTCAAACCTCAGGATTCCCCCGCCCCTTCGCGTTGGTTCTGAATCTGGAGACTCGGAGCCTTTTCCCCGGGTGGCCGAGAGCTGGAAGAGGTGGCCTGTGTTTAAGGGGGACGAGCCACCGTGGCAATCACTCTTCAGAAACTTTGGGACTTGCCCCGAGGCCAAGACACGGATGGGGAGGACCGACGCGGGTGGCGCCGCGGGCAGAGGACGGCCGCTTACAGGGAGGGGCGGGAGGGAGCCGGGAGGTGAGCGAATTCCTCCCCTAAAGCCTGGTGACCAGGGGTCTCCGCGAGTCCCCACCCGTCGGGCACAGGCTGGGACGCCTCTCCGAGGGGCTGCAGGAGTGGCTGCGGGGCCCAGGCGGGGCGGCAGCGCGCGGGCGGCCGGCAGACAGCGCTCCCGGCGCGGGCGCTAGGGCTTCGGTGCCCGCGAGCGCTCCGCCGCATCCTCCTCCTGCTGCAGCCGCGGCCGCCGCCCCTGCTGCCTGCGCAGGCACCGTCCCGCGCTCCTCGGCATGGTTTTATTTGACTTCAGCCCGGGCGCCCGCAGACCCGTTATTTGTACATCCACAGAGAGCGCAGGTCCCCCGTTCTTCTCGGCCTCGCGGGGGTCTGGCAGCGGCGGCGTGCGGTCCCCGCGTCCCCTCCCCTCAGCATGCCGAGGGGGGACCGCGATCGGGCGGCCCCGGCAGAGCCCCCACTCTATCGCGCCTCGCCCCTGCCCCGGTGGATCTTTGCTTTTACGGTCCCGGGTCAGTTTCACTTTGTAATCCACAAGGCTTTAGGTTTTGGGGGGGCGGTTGGACCCCTTTGCTCCTGTGCCGTCGGCAGGGAGGCGGGGACGCGGCGCCCGCGGCAGCTCGGGACGGCGCCTGTCAGCGCTCCGCTGCTCGCCCGCCGGGCTGGAGGTTGTGCGGCGGTGCAGCCGGAGCTCGGGAGCCCCTTTCCGCGCCCCCGAATCCTCCACTCTCCCCGCCCTTTTACCGCCGCGCGCGCGCGCGCACTCGCACCGCGCGCCGCCGCCGCCGCAACACAAACAGAAGGGCGGGCAGAGCGCGGGTCGAGCCGGACTCCGAAACTTTGCCCGCCGCTCAGGGATCCGCTCCGGGTTCGCGCGGACGCCCCCCGGCTCGCAGCCTGTCACCCACGGCCCCGCCCCCGCCCAGCCCATTGGGCCCGGCGCCGCCCCGCCCGCGCGCGCGCGGGGTGCCCAGGCTGCCGATTGGCTGTTCCTGACGCTAATCACCCACCTTGGATTCTGGGGGGAGGGACGGTGGGCGTTCCGGGGTGAGACCCCCGCGAGTCGGAGGCGCTGAGAAGGGGGCTATTCTTTCTCTCCCCGCCACTCCCCACCCCGACCCTTTTGGTCAAATCTTGGCCGGCGTCAGAGCGGTCACAGCAAAAAGCTGCGGCGGAATTGATGGGGGTGAGGTCAGGTTTGCAGATACATAACTTTAGTGGCGGGGTCCGGAGAAGCCGTTGGGTTGTTATGGTAGTCATAACTCAGGGGGAAGGGGGTCGGGAGAAAGAAAAGAAAGGCGGGGGGCGAGGTCTGTTGGAGCGGGGAGGAAGGATTAGGCAAAGCCTGTCTGGGAATGCGCAGCGCAGACCGGCTTTAACCGTTTCCTGCCTCTTCTCCGCCTACGGATCCAGCCCCGGGCAAACCGACTCTTCCCTGTCCCTCCTCCGTCTGCAGAGGTGCTCCCTGCGCTCGCGGGCCGGCTCAGCCCGAACCCTGCACCCAGCGCTCCTCCCCGTCTCCCAGGTGACTAGGGTGCCCACTGTGCTTTGGACTTCCTATAGGAAAAGCTAGGGAAACTCGGTGTTTGTTTTGTTTCCCTTCCCAAATGGAGCCCAGGTGCCAGTGGCCAAACCTTCGAGTGCAACAATAACAATGGCAGCCCTTGGGAACGACGGGCCCTTTTCCTGTTGCAAAGTTTGGAATTTTCATCTCTCTTGGAATATTCCCCTGACGTTCTGTAGCCAAAGGAATCCTGACAAAATTTGGGGTTTTGTTTGTTTGTTCCTCCCCCTCCTCCTCCTCCCCCCTCCTCCTCTTCCTTCTCCTCCTCTCCCCCCCCTCTCGCTCTCTCGCTCTCTTGCTCTCGCTTTGTGTGTGTGTGTGTGTGTGTGTGTGTGTGTGTGTGGAAAATTAAATATGAAAAAATATAAATGGAATGAACTTTAAATTTGAAGAATGCCCACGTGCCAAGTACTGCACTCTAACTCCCCTATTTACAGTAGCTGATTTTTGGAGTCTCGTGTATCGCTTCTTAAAAAAAAAAAAAATGACTTGGAATCAGATCGGTATTCCTTTCCCTTTAAGAGAAACCAGTTTGAAAACAAGAATTTAAACTAAGCAGCGCGAAAACAATATAGGGCATATGGCATGCATTTTTGCCAGTGACCCCCTCCACATTTAAAACTTGACTGAGCCCGGGGATATTTCAGCGACGGGTAAATGCTGCCCTCTGCTGTTCGTCGATCTTAAGGTCTTTGGTCGCCTAGTTTTTTCCTTAAAATTAAATGCAGAGACTAGAAGGATCAGATTGCAAGGCTAATTCCTCTTCTTGCCTGGGAATAGTGGCAAAGAAAAAAGATCTTCAGGAATCTCCTACTGCCTTACTTTATTTAAGGTAAAAAACTAAATTAGGAGCAGTAGAGCAGACAGCAAAGTCAAGTTCTCTGCTGTAGACAGCCTGTAACCCGAAGTATCTATGGAAACCTGAATACTAAAAATGCTACCACCAGTTTCTTTGTTTAGGTTAGAACGTTCACTTCTGCATGTTCCTCTACTATGCATGCCATTAGGTACAGACAGTATGTACATATGGCAGCATATATATACAGTATATACATATTGAGTGATTGGAAACAGACAAGAAAGTTAAATTTTACCATTTCTGTATTTTTTAGGACTTGAAAAGTTTTTAAAGCATTGGAAGATGTTCTTTTTAAAAAAGAAATACATCTTTAAGCCTTTTCTCAAAACTTCCTCTGCCAAAAAAAAAAAAAAGGTACAATCTTAATACCACTATTTTGAAGTAATTTAGACAACAAAAAATTGTAGGTTAAAATAGAACCAAACTTTTTTACAAACCATGGCTATGGGGTGTGATTTTAAGAGAATAATAGGGTTTTTTCTTTTGGTTGTTGTTTGCTAATGCTCCATTCAAGTACCAAGAAGTAGAAAGAAAACATTTAGGTACTTGTTGTAGGAGATCTAGTTCTTTGGAGAGGCTGTGAGATACCTTCGTATTTAGCATAAAACTGTTACACTTATCATTTATGAGTGAATTTAATTTGGGGAACAAGTGAAAATCATTGATTCTGTGGAATGGGAAGTGTTTATCTGTGTAATCCATATTTTATAGTATACATATTTTTTTAAAAAAACAAGATATGGCAAAATTAAGTAATACAATTCTGAAAGAGAATTATAAAAATGGTTTCGCTAATGGTACAGTTATTTGAAAAAAATGGAAGCTCTCCATGATAACTACTTTAAAATAACACATTCATTTTGTAGCTAAAACCTACACATAGAGTTACAATTTATGTAACTCTATGTTACATAAATTCCTATCATATTATATCAGCTCTTGATCTTTTTCAGAAAATATTTTATGTATGCCAGGTTGCCAGGTACATAATTTATTTATTTTTACTTGACAAATAGATTTTTTAAATTTTATAGTTTAAGGTATTACAAATAGTAGTGCATATGTCTCTTTTTTTTTCCCCTCCACTGACCACCCCCACTCCCCCGCCCCCGCCTCCCCTACTTCCTGGCGCTTGCACTTGTCCCCTCACCCCAGTGTCTTGGGTCTGTTAGTTGTGCTTATACGCATGCATACAAGTCCTTCGGTTGCTCTCTTACTCCTCCTACTCTCCCCTACCTTCCCGCACTAGTTTAAATTTATTGTATGGAGAATTGTTTTACTGAAAAACCAGAATGAGGCATTCATTTTATTTTATTTTTCTCCCTTGGGTTTCAAAAATTGTAGTAATATAATGCATGATAAAAAGTAAGGGTGGTCCTCTTAGTAAATTTAAAAAAAATTAAGTAAATATGCTTTCCAAAATATAAATGAAAGAAAATAAAGATATAGAGAGATAAATAAGGTTTAGGTTATTTTTGCTCTTCCACTAAAAGTTTAATTATTTTAAAAAGGATTACTTATGAAGGCTTTCACTAAACATTAAATTAGATACTTCTAAAAGAGAAGATATTCAGCAGTTCTAATAGATTTTAGGGAAAATTATATTTTTATGTTCAGACATGAAATAAACTAGAGAATATAGCTCATTTGAACTTTAGGCATACATCAAAACAAATAGCTTTTATAACAATCTGTTATCTTGATCTTTACACATTTGCCCTCATTACTTTATGAAATGACCAATTTTTTTTTCATCTTTTAGACCTCAGGTGAAGATGCTTAGGTTAATCATACTCATTTTACTCTATCTCACTCTCATGTCCTTGTCACTCTTCATTCCCTTTATAGGTCCCCCAGAGGCAAACATTCTTTTTTTTTTAAATATATTTTTTATTGATTTCAGAGAGGAAGAGGGAGAGGGAGAGAGAGAAAGAAAGGGGGAGAGAGAGAGAGAGAGAGAGAATAACATAAATAATGAGAGAGAATCATTGATCAGCTGCCTCCTGCATACCCCACACTGAGGATCAAGCCCACAACCTGAGGATGTGCCCTGACTGGGAATTGAACCATGGACCGCCCAGCAGGGGGGCCAGAGGCAAACATTCTAATATTCTAATGAGCCAGTTCACATCTTCTGGACTTTATATGCTAATTCCTATCATATCATATCAGCTCTTGATCTTTTCAGAAAATATTTTAAAATGAAATAATTTTAGTGGCTTTTAGTGATAATAATAGCCTGGCATATTACCAGAATAAGAAACCTGTATCCATTATTTCTGCAAATATTTTCCTCTTTCCATTTTTTTTTCCTTTTTGAGAAATTTTATTATTTAGTGCTTAATCCATAAGCTGGGTCCATTTAGTTTTTTGGCTTTCCTATGGAAAATTCGCAATTTGATATTTCAATTCACTCATTCATTTTTCAGGTAGATCTAATCTACCACTGATTAATCTTTTATTCTCTTGTCAACTCATATTTTTTCATATTTAATATTTCTATTTCACTTTTAAATAAATTTTAATTCTGCTTTCTATTAATAATACCTACCTATCAATCATCTAACTTCAACACACATTTTAGATTCGTGTCCCATCTGTTAAAATTCTCTCCTTATTATGAGTTGCCTAGGTTGTTCAGTTTGTCTTCCTCTGAGGTCTTGTTTTGTAGGTGTCAGCTGCGCTGGTAATGGGTGCGGAGGGGAGGATGGCTCTTTAAAGTACAGGCAGGCTCTCAGTCTGTGAGTGTAGAGCAAGGTTTGGCAAAATTTTTTTATAAAAAGCAAGATAGGAAATATTTTAGGTTTCTGTGGGCTAGACAGTCTCTGTCACACTAATACTTAACCTTGTCCTTGTAATGTGGCAGCAGCTATAGCTAACATAGAAATCATTGGGTATGTATATCTGTGTTCCAATAAAACTTTATTTATAAAAACAGGAAGCAGATTCAATTTGGTCTATAGGCTGTCATTTGCTGACCTCTGTTTTACAGCATAAGAGATAGCCTTATACTAGAAACTCTACCAGGATACCGTTGTTGATAATTTCATTTGTAATCTTTTTTATATGCATATATGATTATGTTTTTGTATATACAAAATCAATAAAGTCAATATTTTGAATAAGTCAAAATTTCTATTTCTGTTTTACATTGATTGGGTTTTGGTTTTTGTTTTATTTTTGGCCTTTTGATGTTTTGTAATCTTGAATTTTGAACTGGACAATGTGGTATGATTAGGAGTTGACAGCTCTGGGGATTTACAGAGAGTTGGATGGGACATTCAGTGCCTAAGGGCAAGTGGTCACTTATTTCATGAGAACACTGATGTCTTGGCTGCTATTGTCAATTTCTATAGAGAAACAGGCAATAATTGCCTCAAGGCAACACGGGGTAGAGGCAAAAGCTAGTTTTTTCCTAAACAGTTATCATTTCTAGTCTTTTATGAAAAGTTTCTGACCTTTATCATTTGGTACTGAGCTTCTCCTTCCATATGCATATATTTAATCTTTCTTTTCTGACCAGTGTTCAATTTACAAAGGTTAATGTGGAAACACCAGTGTATGTAAATAAAGCTGAAACTACAAGATGGAAACTAAAATCATATTTTTTAACATCACACTTACGGGAGAAACAAAATAAAGGGTTAGGGTTTCAGTCCTTCATAATATAGTACATATGAGTTTGTGAGCAAAGCCACTGGAATGGAAATTGCTTACACTAAATGTGAGGCTAGGTCTTTTGGTATTGTGGCATTTGCCACAGACTAGTAATTACCTACCATAATTTGGAGAAACTGCTCCATCCAACAACTGTTTGTGACAATCTACCCTTTTGTTGAAATATATACTATGTGAATAGTTGATCATATTTTAATCTTTATTAAGTATAAGTGTCCAATTTATCTAAGACTAAAAATATATTAACATGGACAATAAAGACTGCATTAACACTAGAATGAAATTGACATTGAAATTCATGCTAGAATATAATAAGAATAAAGAAAATAGATGCCTTTAATTTATATGTAATATATATGTATATAATGTCAGAAAGTGTTAAGAAGAATGATATATTCAGTCTAGGTTTAGTACCTCTTAAAAAATTCTGAAGTGCAGAACAATTTGAACTGTCATTTTTGTCATCTATAGTGAGTAGAGAATTAAGAGAATGCTACCAATGTTGATTCTAAAAACACAAATAATCTTGACCCATAGCCGATATTTTATCATGTATTTTATTTTAAATTTTTTGAGATAATGAAGTATAGACTACAATAAGACTACTTGATATTGTATTGATATTTAATGAGCATTCTCATGCTATTGAATAATTTTAAATAAATGTTTTATTGGCTAAATATTTTGTCATATTAATTGGCCAATTTTTAAAATTGTTTCTTTAATGTTGACATTCAGGATTTTTCTAAGTTATTTTGCTATGAAAATTCATGCATTTATTATTATTATCATTCATCCTACAATTTATTGGAAAGTAACTATGTCAGGTACTTTGTGTGTGTGTGTGTGTGTGTGTGTGTGTGTGTGCGCGCGCGCGCCCGCGCATTTGTGAGGTTCTTTAAAAGCTACAGAGGACACAGTAGCAAACAAAACAGACATGTCTGCTGCCATGTTTAGTAAAATTACAGAAATTTTTAAAAAGAATTTTAACTTTTAATGACCCTTATTGGTATTGCCAAGTTGCTTCTCAGAAATTATATCCCTATTAATAAGTCAAACCAAAGCATTTCCTTCCAGCAAAACAAAGAAACATATATATTTGAATACAGCACATACAAATACTGGCCCATTTAAAAAGGATAAAAAGGGTGTCTTCTTTAAACATACATTTTTATTATATTTTTACATATTAGCTGTTATTTTGCTTTTTTAAAAAAAAAAGTATTCATGTTTATTGCCAATTTAATCAGTTGGGGTCTCAGACAATTTCTTGGTTGTTGCTACTATTGTTGTTAAATATATTTGTTTTCCTTTATTAACACCTGTCTATTTTTTAAAATGTATAATCCCTTTCTTTTATCCAGCAACTAAATAAGTATTCCTAAAACTCTAACTCTAGTTTCTTCTTTCTGTTCTTCCCTTTACTTTTTTGTTTTAATTGTGTTGTATCAATTAGCATGATACTGCCAAGGGAGGGAAGCTAAATAACTTGTCTTCTATGAACCTAATGCAATGCCTAATAATTCCTGAAATCACAGGCCATAAAAAATTATATCATTTGCATATCTTTCAAATAATAAAGGAGCAATTCCAGATTGTATCAGAATAACTACTTCCTATTTAACATGGTGTATCTTCCTGTCAAACAGAGAGTGGTCTAACTGAATAGTCATATATGGCAAGCATAATTCATCAAGATTTGATTAACAGAATACTGTTTCTACTGTACACAAATGGATTATCTTTAATAAAGAAGATTAAAATCAAATCTGAGTCAGAATTAGTGAACACAATATACATTTCAATAAAGAAGAAACTCAGAACTTGGCTTATATTAGAAGACAAAGGCCAAATAACAGAGGCCCTCAGTAGTGCTTTAGAGTTTGATATTTTACGGTACTTAAAGCCCTTATTAAAAGAAAGAGTGCATTATCTGTACTGTTTAGTTGGAATATTCCAGATGTCTCTAGTCTTTATAAACATATCACAACATCTTAATTCTTTGTTTATTTGAATTGCTCCTTAGTCATGTCTCTCTTTCATTCCATTCTTAATCACTGAGTCTGTGATTAAAAATGGCAAACATGTGTTTTGAGAAGAAACTAAGCTATGATTTTGGTTGTGGGTAGTAATTTTGGAGTGGCAGAATATATTAACCCCTTCCTTCACACCCTATTCATGAACTCATAAGACACAAGGAAACAGTAAACACAAAATAAGCAAACAAAGCATAAAAAGTGAAAGACTTTTAGTTCAAGTACTTGTATATGGTTATACTAAGATGTTTCTGGAGAAATAAATTAATAAAAAGTGACAGTTTAATATTTAAAGACAATGTCAATCTAAAATTATGTAAGCAATCATATTTTTGTGGCCAGGACTTAATTTTTTCTCTTAAATACAGATCAGTTTTATAATTGAACAATCATTGAATCTGACCTAGATTTTCCTTCCTATTCTGTATAGGGTCAAGTGTTAGTTGTTTCAACATCCCATAAATGAATTCTTCACATGTAAAAATGAGAGAAATCGGACCACATGCTAACTGTAACTTCATGACTATCATGAAAAAGTCCTAGATAAAAATTAAGTACTGATCAATGTACCTTCATTGGGAAATTTTGAAAATATAATTACAATTTTTAAGGAAAGGAAAGTTTTATTTATTTTAAAATAGCCCTGCAAAGCTACATACGTAGCATTTCAAGATTTATAGTAAATTTCTACAAAACTTGGAGCAAAACAAGAAAATTAATATGAATATATTGAAATATTTATGGGTAAATAAAGTCAAATACCATAATCTGATTGTGTGAAGGGAATACTAATAGTATATTTTTAAAAAATAAGTTTGAATAAATTCTAATGGGTTAGGTTCAGATAGGACAATGTATCAATTAAATTTAGTTCAAAGAAAACAATAAGCCACATAAAGTTGGGCGAAAGCCTATGTAGGTAGTCATAATAAGCCTATGTAAGTAGTCATAGACTAATATTCCAGAAGAGCTAAAACTTTTATTGACTCTAATTTAAAAAAAAATATGATTGAAGAAATACTAATGTTATGTTAAAATGTCACTGAATATTACTATTATTGCAAGTAACCAAAATACTACTGTACAGTCCTATCAGCAGGTTCTCTTGGAAATCTACACATTAAATAGAAGCATATTTTATAAAAAGCATTTTGTTGCTTTTGAGTCAGGAAATTGGTAGTAATAAGTTTATATCAAACATGTTAAAGGGGTTGTCCAAACTCCTGATCTCTAGTGGGTCAGACACATTTTTTTCTTTTTTAAGTATTTCCTTTAAAATAACATTATGATCTTTGCTTTGACAATTTTTGTTTCATCTTTGCCTCTTGGAGGATGAATTATTGCCTTATTGCAGAATACTGTTTGCAAATGGTAAGTCTGTTTTTCTCTTTTTTATCACTTTTAATGACTACATTTATCATATTACTAGAGGCCAAGCACACGAAATTCGAGCACTGGAGGAGTGTCCCTCAGCCCAACCTACACCCGCTCCAGTTTGGGTGTAGGACCTAGGGACACCTTGGGGGATGTCAGACTGCTTGTTTAGGGCCGATCAGTTTAGAGACTGGGCCTAAACCATCAGTCAGACATCCCTCTCACAATCTGAGACTGCTGGCTCCTAACCACTCACCTGCCTAAGTGCCTGATTGCCCTTACCACTTCTGCCTGCCAGCCTGATCATCCCCTAACTGCTCCCCTGCCAGCCTGATTGACATCTAACAGCTCCCCTGCCACCCTGGTCTCCCCCAAATGTGTTCCCCTACAAGTGGTTGACCCTAATTATTCTCCCCTGCTGGCCATCTTGTGGTAGCCATCTTGTGATGATTTGGGGCAGCCATATTGTGACAACATGGGGGTGGCCATCTTATGGCGGTCATCTTGTAACAATGTGGAGGCGGCTATCTTGTGATGACGTGAGGGCGTGAGGGCGTGAGGGCCACCTGGGCTTTTATTAGTATAGACTAGAGGCTCAGTGAATGAAATTCATGTATGGGAGCGGGGGGAGAGTACCCCTAAGACCAGCCTGTACCTCTACAATCTGGGATTCCTCTTACAACCCAGAACTGCTGGCTCCCAACTGCTCGCCTACCTGCCTTCCTGATTGCTCCTAACTGCTTCTGCCTGCCAGCCTGATCATCCCCTAACCACTCCCCTGCCAGCCTGTTTGCCCCCAGCTTCTCTTTTCTGCTGGCCTGGTCACCCCTAACTGCCTTCCCGTTCAGGTTTGATCATCTCCAACTGCCTTCCCTTGAAGGCCTGGTCCTTCCCAACTGTCCTCCCCGGCTGGATGATCACCCATAACTGCCCTCTCTTGCAGGCCTGGTCCCTCCCAACTGCCCTCCCTTACTGGCCATCTTATGGTGGATATCTTGTGTCCACATGGGGGCAGGATCTTTGACCACGTGGGAGGAGCCATCTTGTGTGTTGGAGTGATGGTCAATCTGCATATTACTCTTTTATTAGATAAGATAGAGGCCTGGTGCATGGGTGGGGGCCAGTTGGTTTGCTCTGACAACACCTTGCCATGCTAGCAGCAGGCAGCTGTGCGTGGCTGCAGGCGGCCCAGGACCAAACCAGAGAGGATGGAACTTGCATTGCCACGATGTGTCCACCATCTGGATACCATTGCTGACATGTACACATAAAGAACTATTTGACATTGAAACTGGGACTCAGAACAGTTGGACATTGAAACTAAGACTCAAACATTTTTTGTTCTTATACATTTATTTCTAGTATGCAGAGGCAAGATATTTTTGAAGAAAAGAAACGGGAGAGTGATTGATATAGAGGCAGGGAGGCATTGAACAGGCTGTTCAAGCTACAGGGGGAAGGCTGGGGAGGGTGGGGGGCGTGTGCTGGGGGAGATCAACTGAAGGACTTGTATGCATGCATATGAGCATAACCAATGAATGCAAGACACTGGGGTGGGGGGGGCAGGTGGGGACATGTGCTGAGGGGTAGGGGAGGCTGGGGGGAGGACAATGGGGGGAAAAAGGAAAACATAAGTACTACTATTAAATCTAAGTTATACTGCAAAAATAAAAAATAAAAAAATATTTAAAAAAAAGAAAAGGTATCCCGGATCAGGGTGGGTGTTCCCTTGTGGCATGGGGCAGCCTGGGCAAGAAGCCTGTGGTGGTTTTCATTCCAGCCATACCCCCCGGCGACCCAAGCAAAGACCCTGGGATCTGGGATTAATTTATTGCTAACAGTTGAAACTTTGTAGCTTGGAGCAGAGCCAACCCTTCTGCTCACTCTGTGGCGACAGCCATTTCTGTTGGGGTTTATTTAAATTCTATAATTGAAACTTTGTAGCCTGGAGTAGAGACCTAGGCCAGCAAGGGCTGCAGAAGCGTGGCTTCCTCCATTGCTGGGGGCAACCCTGGCCTCTGCTCTCTCCAGCTCCGTGGCTGCCACCATTTCTGTTGGGATTTATGTATCTTCTATAATTGAAACTTTGTAGCATTGAATGGAGGCCTAGGCTGGCAAAGGCAGGCAGAAAGCTTGGCTTCCTCCATTGCCAGGGGAACCCAACCCTCCCTCCTGTTCTCAGTGGCTGCAGCCATCTTGGTTGGTATTTATTTGCATATTTGCTCCTGATTGGCTGGTGGGCGTGGCTTATGGACATGGTCTGTGGGTGTAGCGGAGATATGGTCAATTTGCATATTACTCTTTTATTAGATAGGATTATATAATTCAAGACATTTGATGATATCAAGAAGGTTGAATGAGATTATGTAAAAGTCATATTTATTCAAACCAATCATTTGTGTTTTTAATAATTTTGCTAAATTTATAATAATTTTGCTTATTCTCCGCATTATTAACAACACAGTTTTGTGCCCAGTAAGTTCTGAATCGCACTGTCCACCATAATTCTTAGAATTAAGTATTTTCTTTCCTACCTGAACTGGAAATAATATTGTGATTTTCAGACAAATTGATTGATTGATTTAATGATGATGTTAGAGAGTTTTATCTTCCAGGCTGAAAAATAGTCAATAATATAAAAGAAAGAGTTCAATAAATGTTAGCTATTTTTCCCATTCATGTGGCATAATTCAACAGGAATGTTCATTTAGAGCAAATGACTGAAATCATCCTAGGAGTAAAGCTCAGTCTTTAAAATAATGTTGTAAAATTTAGTGTATTAGTTATCTATTGCTGCTTAATGATAGTATTACAAAGTTAGTGGCTTACAATAGCACACATTTACTACTGGCCAGTTTCTCTGGGTCAGGAGTCTGAGCCCAGCTTAGGTGAGTGCTCTGTTTTAGGGTCTCACAAAACTTCACTCAAGGTGTCAGCCAAGTGGTACCTCATCTGAGGCTTGACTGGGGAGGAATCAGCTTCCTAACTCACAGTGCTGTTGGAAGAATTCAGGCCCTCTCAGTTTGCCAGATTGAGAGCCTCAGTTTCCTGGTTACTCTGAGCCAGAGACCACCCTCAGCTCCTGACCATATGTCCTTGTTCCCATGGTAGCTCACAAATGACAAATCCAGGAAAAGAGAAAGAGAGAGTCTCCTAGCAAGATAGGTCACCATCTTTTGTAACATACACACAGAAAATCTATGGCACCTTTGCAAACAATCCATAAGTCTCACCCAGGCTCAAGGGGAGAGTGTCACAAAAAAACTTGAACATCAGGATACATAGGTAAGGGGAGGCTACCCTAGAGTCTATTGATCACACTCCATAAGAACAAAAGTCATAAAGTAGAAGCTGTATTTTATTATTTAAATTCATTAACATCTCTTTTGGTGCCCTGGCACCAATATAATAAAATATAATATTTTATAATTAAAACACAAGGAATAAAAGCTCTACTATCATTTTTTGAGCACTGAAGCACTGGCAGGAGACAATATCTTGGCTTTGCAAATCACATTAGAGTCCACAATGTACCAATAATCACGAACATTATTTCTTCAGACTAGAAAATGGAGGCTGAAGGCTCCACGTGAAGATGTAATTTAGCATCCTGTTGTATATTTGTCAATGAATTCAATATATGCCTCCATCTTTGACTATACTTTTAAATAACCTTTTAAATTCAAAATAATTCATATTGGATGGAATGGTGAGTAGGGGACTTGCGCTGTGTCCAGATAAGTGTTGGGCCAGGACAGTCAAGTACACAGGACATCAAGATGAGATGTGCCACTGGTCAGCTGGAAAAATCTGTGCTATGAATGAATGAAACTGGTGACACTGATGATTTCATTTCTTTGTTTGAAATGCATCCTATGAACCATTTTCTGGAGCATGTTTACAAGCTCTGTGTGCAAAAAAATCTGGTGGTCAAGAGAATATTTTAACGAGGGAAACAAAAAATAGAACTCCATGCAGAGCTCCAGAAATACAGCTGCCATCTATTCTCAAAATTGCTTTGTCCCTTCCTGCTCCAGCAGTAAACAAATAGCACAATATTTTGACAGACCCTTCTATCTGGAATACTATCTTCTTGCAGTATTTACATTGGTTGTGAAGCAGAAGTTACCTGGTGTCTCTTTGTCAGATACAACAAATGCCAGATATTATGGCATTTCATTCATAAGAATTCAACACATACCAAACTCTTAAAGCCTGTTTATTTTTACACTAGAGGCCCAGTGCACACCATCTGTGCACTGGCTGAGGCAGGGGGCAGTCCCTCAGCCTGGCCTGAGCCCTCTCTCACAGTCTGAGACCCTTAGGGGGTGTCTGCATGCTGGCAAGCCTGACTCCCTGTGGCAGCGCACTGACCACCATGGGGCAGCTCCTGCATTGAGCATCTCTCCCCTGGTGGTGGATGCATGTCATAGTGACTGGTCATTCTGCCCTTTGGTCGATTTGCATGTTAGCCTTTTATTATATAGGACTAGATGCCTGGTGCATGAAATTCATGTGGGGGAGGGAGAGAAGAGAGTGTCCCTCAGCCCAGCCTGCACCCTCTCCAATATGGGACCCCTTGAAGGATGTCACAATCCAGGACTGCTGGCTCCCAACTGCTCACATGCCTGCCTTTCTAATTGCCCCTAACTGCTTCTGCCTGCCAGACTGATCACCCCTTAACCACTCCTCTGCCAGCCTAATTGATGACCAACTGCTCCCCTACCAGCCTGTTTGCCCCAACTTCCCTCCTCTGCAGGCTTGATCACCCCCAACTGCCCTCCCTTGCAGGCCTGGTCTCTCCCAACTGCCCTCCCCTGCTAGCCATCTTGTGGTGGCCATCTTGTGTCCACATGGGGTAGGATCTTTGACCACATGGGGGCAGCCATCTTGTGTGTTGGAGTGATGGTCAATCTGCATATTACTCTTTTATTAGATAGGATAGAGGACTGGTGCTTGGGTGGGGGCCAGCTGGTTTTCCCTGAAGGGTGTCCCAGATCAAGGTGGAGGTTCCCTTGGTGCATGCTGTCACCCGGGTGAGAGGCCTGTAGTGTTTTGCAGGCTGGCCAAGCTCCCCAGTAATCCAAGTGAAGGCCCTGGTATCTAAGATTTATCTATCTTCTACAAATGAAACTTTGTAGACTTCTGCTCCTTCTGCTCCAAACTTTCAATTATAGAAGATAAGTAAACCCCAACAGAAAATGGCTGCCAATTTCTGTTGGGGTTTATTTATATTCTATAATTGAAACTTTGTAGCCTTAAGCAGAGGCCTGAGCCAGCCAGGGTGTGCAGAAAGCTTGGCTTCCTCCATTGCCAGGGAAACCCAAATCTCTCTCCTGCTCTCTCCATAGCCACAGCCATTTGATTGGGGTTAATTTGTGTACTCTATCCCGATTGGTTAGTGGGTGTGGCTTATGGGCATAGTGAAGTGATGGTTAATTTGCATATTACTCTTTTATTAGATAAGATATCCAGCATTACCACACTTAAAATTAAAATAACTCTTTACTACCTTAAAATACTCAGCATCTAATGGCCCCGTACTGTTCAAGTACTTACTTTATGCCAGACATTATACTGACCACTTTAGTTAGATCACTTCGCTTACTCCTTACATAAGATTTATGATATACCAACATTCTCATTTTACTGATGAGAATGTCAAGAGACTACATCAGAGAGGTTAGCCTTCACACACTCATAGCTCATGGGTTTGCCTGATTCTAAAAGCCATACTTCTATTAATCCTTCTGTGCTCTTAGGCTACTTGTCTCCAGATTGTGAAGTCCTTGAGGGAGCCCACCTAGTAATATTTACTGAATGAGTATTCCATAAATACTATTTTGATGAATATTCACTGGGATAGGCAGGGAACAATAGGTTCTTGATGTCCACTGTAAAACATCCCTGAGAATGGATATCAAATAAAAGGAATATTAGAGCTTATGTTGTCCAGTTCTGTACCCTCCACAACACTGTGTTCTGTACCTTCATCAGAATTCCTGGGACCCTTTACTAAAATACATATTTCTGCACCTTACAGAATCAGGAACTAAGAAGCAGAAACCCAAATCCTCACTTTCAGCAGGTGCAGCTTATCGAAGGGGATCCACAGGGCAGCAGCTCCAGCTTCAGATAGAATCCTGGACCCACTACTTCAGTATCAGAATGATTGAATCTAAACTGCATTTTTACATAATGCTCTGTACATTCAAGTCTGAGACTAGGCTTTAAACTTTAGAAGTACTTTGAAATCTACCAGCCTACATCAGTGTTAATAAGTGATAGTCCATGTTTCAATATCAAATTTCTTAAAACAATTGGCCAAATGACCAGTGGAACAAAAAAAGCCAACAAACAAACAAAAATTGCAGATAAACAAACTGATGCCCTTCTCACTTCTTTGATCTGATCACCCTGCATTTGTTTGCTTGTTTGTTGTTTGTTTTCTCCCTCTCCAAATTGGGTCATTTTTCTGGACCTTTTAACTATTTCTTTCTAGCTCAATGCTCTTCTCTCAGATGTCTGTATGGCTTGCCATTTCCTTACCATGTAAGACTCTGGACAGATGTTTCTAACTCAGAAGTCATTTATCTAATTAATGTTGGCTCCCAACAGCACTCACTATTAGAGTGTTTTGCTTAATTTTCTTTATTGCACTTGTCACTACCTAAAGTTATATTAATAATGTTTACTTGTTGACTACCTGACTCCACTAAAATATAAGCTTCCTGTAGGTAGGAGCCTGTACTGACTGAAGTTCTATCTTTGGTATTTAATACCAAAACCTATCGGATAGAAAATATGTAACCAACATGCCAAGTGAATAAATACGAGGCATATTGTTACTAGTCATATCCTCCCCATCTGAATTGCCTAAAGCTTTCTTTTCCTGCAGGACAAGCAACTGTCAAGATTATTTCCCTATGACATCTGCAGACAGAAATAGAAAACAGTAGTATAAGCTGAATATAAGGAGAGGTACAACAATGATGTGGTTTTTTTTTAAGTATAAAAAGTGAAGATAATGTATTGCTCCAGTGCCAAAGCAACTTAAAACCCAAGTACAGCAAATACTAACAGCATTTTACCTTAACACTTTGAGAGCATATTTTAGGCCAGGGATGGGAACCATTTTTCTGCCAAGGGCATTTGAATATTTATAACAAAATTCGCTTAATATAATTCACTTAACATACATTTATATTGCTATGAAAAAAGCTCCTAGATTTATTGAATTGGAGGCCCACCTGTGGTTGCCTTGGTAGGGCCAGATTCGAGGGCCCTCAGGCCAGACATTCCAGACCTCTGTTTTAGGCTTTAAAGAATTAGAGAATGATCAAATTAGAGCAGACAGTCTCAAATTGGTGGCTTTTTGTTGTGATTTGTGGGAAAAAAATGTATTCAAATTTTTCCTGGAGATCTAGGCCACAGTCCTTGTCAATAATTTTTTTTTCTTTTTTCTTTTTTGTGGGGGATGAAGGGAAGGATAACAAGAAGACTCAACCTTATTTAAGAATTTTGGGACTTTCCTCAACCTATAATTTTTTGAAGGGAGTAAAAGACACTGGTTAGCCGTTTCCTCTTTCTTTCTGGCATAACTTTATCAAGAAGTAAGAGTCCTGGCTGATTTGGCTCAGTGGATAGAGCATTGGCCTGGGTGTGATTCCAGTCACAAGCACATGCCTGGAGTGCGGGCTTGATACCCAGTAGGGGCGTGCAGGAGGCAGCTGATCAATGGTTCTCATCTTTGATGTTTCAATCTCTCTCTCCCTCTCCCTTATTCTCTAAAATCAATAAAAATATACATAACAAAATAAAAATAAAGAAGAAAGAAAAACATTTGAAATAGTAAGTTATCTTTCACTTGAATAAGTTCCTAAATTATAAATGAAAAAAATTTTTTATAATGAAAGTAAAGCACATATGTTAGCTCTTACAGAAATAAATTCTTTTATGCAATTCATTATGTCATTCATCATGTGATTCTATGAAAGAAGAAACAATTGTGGTCCATGGTATGAATAACTCTAAGGATAAAAAATAGGCAACCTCACATTATAAAATTTGTTGTGGGATCCAAAATATAAATTTTAACAATCCTATCTAATAAAAGAGAAATATGCAAATTGACCACATCTCCACTACACCCACCAGCCAATCAGAGCAAGTATGCAAAGTAACCAACCAAGATGGCTACAGCCATGGAGCTGGAGGGAGCAGGAGGCTTGTGTTGCCCCCAGTGGTAGAGGAAGCCAAGCTTCCTGCCTGCCCTGGCCTGCCCTGGCCTCTGCTCAAGGATACAAAATTTCAATTATAGAAGGTAAATAAATCCCAGATACCTGCTTCCAGCCATCCCTGGCCTCTGCTTAAGGAGGCGCTGAAAAAGAAAAAAAAAAAGGAGGACCTGGGATCTTGGGTCGCCGGGGGCCATGGCCAGCCTACAAACAGCCATCATCCCCTCTCCCAGGCTGGCCAGGCACCCCAGTGTGGGGACCTCTACCCTGAAGGGGCTGTGGCCAGCCTGAAAACAGCCCTCAGCCCCTCACCCAGGCACCCCAGCGGGACCCCCACCCTGAAGGAGGTATGGCCAGCCTAAAAATGGCCCTCAGCCCCTCATCCAGGTTGGCCAGACACCCCAACAGGACCCCCACCCTGATCTGAGACACCCTTCTGGGCAAACTACTTGTGCACCAGGCCTCTGTATATACTAATGAAAGGGTAATATGCTAATTAGACTGGGAGACCTTCCAGGAGAGCCTATGGACATTCTTCTGGACAAAGCCATACTGGTGGGGCCAATGTGGAGGCAGTTTGAGGCCAAAACAGAAGGGCAGTTGTGGGTGATCAGGCTGTTAGGGGATGGGGCCGTTGGGGATAAGCAGACCAGCAGGGGGGCCAGCTGGGTTTGAGCAGCCCATCAGTGGTGGTCAGTTGGAGGTGATCAGGACAGTGGTGCAGGGGCAGTTCAGAGTAAGCAGGTCAGCTGCGGGACAGTTGAGGGTGAGCAAGCTAGTGGGGAGGGAAGATGGGGGAGAGCAGGCCAGCAGGGGGGGGGCAGTTGGGAATGAGCACAGTGGCATGGTGGGCAGTTAGGAGAGATCAGGCTGGCAGTGGGGGGCATTCTGGGGCGAGCAGGCTAGCAGCAGAGGGCAGTTGGAGGTGAGCAGGCCAGCAGGCAGAGTGGTTAGGGGCAATCAGGCAGGTAGACAGGCAGGTGAGTGGTTAGGAGCTAGCAGTCCTGGATTGCAAGAGTGATATCTGACTGCCAAGTTAGGCCCAATCCCTATAAGCTGGCAATAGGACATCCTTTGAGGGGTCCCAGATTGGAGAGGGTGCAGGCTGGGCTGAGGAACAACCCCCCCCACACACACACAATATAATGAAAGCTTAATATACTAAGTGTCTGGTCACTGGTCGGTCGTTCAACCCATCAAAGCATGATAGGCTAATGATATGCTAAAACCACTCAACTGCTTGCTATGACTTGCACTGACTGCCAGGGGGCAGTCGACCAGTTGACCAGTTGCTATCATGTGCACTGAGCACCAGGGGGCAGACACCCCAACTGGTAGGTTAGCTGGCTGCTGGTGTCCGGCCAATCAGGAATAAATGAAACGGGCTGACACACCTTGGAGCCCACCTGCGGTTCCTCCCCTGCAGGCCAACTTCCCACGTCCCTCCCCACTGTAATCATTCACTCAGGGGTCCCTCTGCCTGGCCTGAGCCCTGGTTCATTCGGCTCAACAGTGGAATGACTGGTCGCCATGACACGCACTGACCATCAGGGGGCAGATGCTCAGGAGCACTGCTCAGCCAGAAGCCAAGCTCATGGCTAGCAAGCTCAGCAGCAGCGGCAGGAGTCTCTCCTGCCTCCCTGGCAGCACTAAGGACATCCCCCGAGGGCTCCTGCAGGAGGGCCAGGCTGAAGGACCCCCCTCCTGATTGACTGGATTAGGTTAACAGTGATGGAAGATTGAATCCTTATTGTGTACCCTGCTGTCATCCCTTCTATATCTAAATGCTTAAGAAAAATCACTTCGAACATGTTGCTTTCCAAAATAGCCACATGGTGGCAGACTTTAACCAGAAAGAAACAGTTTCCAAGCAATCATTTCTAATATTTTCTTTTTCTTTATATTTGCAAAAGCACAGAGTTTAAAATATTACACCTCGGACAGGCACATATCTTACTCATCTTTATGTGTAAACCCCTACAGACAGGATTTCATGTTTTAAAGGGAGTTCTGTTTGGTATCAGATGGGGCCTTCATTCTCCTGCCCCAAAGGTTGCTGTGTAGGTTAGGAGACCCTCTTTGTTCACACTGGACAGCTTTTCTCCTCTGAACCTCTTGTTTTGACCAGGTGGAGACAGCTTCTGAGGAATAGGAAAAACCAATCGTTTTATGAGATTGTAAAAACATGAATACTGGGATCAAAAATCACAAATGTTACCAGGTTCTTATTCTGACTTTACTACTTACATTTGTGAGTGACCTTGGACAGTTTCTTAACATTCCCTGCCTTGGTTTTCTTATCTGTGAAGTGGACATAATAAAACCATTTGCCTCAAAGGTTCCTTGTGAGAACTGAGTGTGTGTGCAGGGCACTTGAGCGAGGCTGTTATTATTGTTACTATTAGTTATCATAAACAAAAGGAAAGGAAGTAAGTCTGTGAAGCTTATCACCCACATAGGAAAATTAGGAATACATCACAGACTGAATTTGATTTGCAGAGTTTTGGGGGATAGCACCTTTCTACTCCTCCGTTTCTTATCTACGGCACCCCTGCAGTGATTTCCCTGAAACAGACCCCAGTGCACTCAGAACAGCTGAGACACCACTAATATAGGGAGTATTACCTCTGTAAACATCAAGGCCTGAGAGCACTTTGGTGGTAATCTGAAAACAAAGACAATGTGTTACTGATGTAATGAGGTAGTCATTAATATTAACAATAGAAAAGGAACAAAGGGAATGCCCTCCATTATAAGCATGATCATCCAGGCAGCTTCATCAGGAAGCTTCGTTGTTACACTCCTCACGGAAACAGGGTTCCATTCCCTGTAAGTCACTGGGGGAGGGGGAGATGGGTGTAGGCACAGTGAAATCCGGGTGACACAGTAGAGGTGCTTGCCACTACAAGCTCACAGAATCTTAGAAGGTTAAAATCCCCGGACAAAGGAATTCTCTCTCTCTCTTGTTCCTCTTGCTTCACTCCTGCCTGCTTGCACTCACCCGATGGCCACTGAGGAACAGAGAGTGCAGTTAAAATTATATATTCACTTCAAATTGTCTTTCCGAACTGGGGAGGGACACGTACTCAGCCTTTTTGTTCTGTTCTAATCTTCAACTCGTTTGGCTGAGATGGGTGCTCATTAAGGAAGAGGACCTTCTGCTTTATTCAACCTACCGATTCGAAAGCTATTCTCCTTCAGAAATACCCTCACAGGCACAGCTGGAGTAAAGTGTGACAAAATGTCGGGGGTCCCCTTGGCCCAGTCAAGTTGACGCATAAAATTAATCACTACAAGTATTATTCTTCATGGATATTTTATATCTAATCTATTATTTAGAAGAAATGGGTATGTGCGGTACTAATATTGCCATTTCATGATTTATGGATAAGGTATTCTATTTTTTATGTACCTGGTTAAGAATTAATTATGTTTCACTCCGGCTGGTGTGGCTCAGTTGGTTGGATCACTGGCATACTGGAAGGTCGCCAGTTCAATTCCTGGTCAGGGTACATATCTGGTAGCAGGTTCCGTCCCCTGTTGGGGCATGTAAGAAGGCAACCGATCCATATATCTCTTCACATCGGTGTTTTTCTCTCTCTCTTCCTCCCTCTCTTTAATCAATAAATATAAAATATTATTTTTAAAAAGAATCATGTACCAACTAGAGACTGGTGCACAAAATTCATGCACAAGCATGGAGTGTTCCTCAGCCCAGCCTGCACCCTCTCCAATTTGAGACCCCTCAAGGAATCTCTGACTTTCCATTTAAGCCTGAACCCAGTGGGATCGGATCTAAACAGACAGTCAGATATCCCTCTCACAATCCAGAACTACTGGCTCCCAACTGCTCACCTGCCTGCCTACCTTATTGCCCCTAACTGCTTCTGCCTGCCAGCCTGATCACCCCCTAACCACTCCCCTGCCAGTCTGATTGATGCCTAATTGCTCCCCTGCCAGCCTGTTTTCTCCTAATTGCCCTCCCCTGCAGGCCTGGTCACCCCTAACTGCCCTTCCCTGCAGGCCTGGTCACCACCAACTGCTCTCCCCTTCTGTCCTACTTCCCCACAACTGCCCTCCCCTGCAGGCCTTGTTGCCACCAACTGCTCTCTCCTGCTGACCTGGTCACCCCACTGCCCTCCCCTGCAGGCCTGGTTCCTCCCAAATGCCCTCCCCTGCAGGCCTGGGTCTCCCCTAACTTCCCTTCCCTGTATGCAGGGTCCTCCCACAACTGCCCTCCCCTGCTGGTCTGGTCGCCCCTTACTGCTCTCCCCTGCAGGCCTGATTCCCCCCAACTGCCCTCTTCTGCTGGCCTGATTGCCCACAACTGCCCTTCCCTGCTGGCCATTTTGTGGTGGCCATCTTGTGTTTACATGAGGGGCAGCCATCTTTGACACATGGGGGAGGCCATCTTATATATTGGAGTGAAGGTCAATTTGCATATTACTCTTTTATTAGATAGAATTATTAGATAGGACTCCCTTGAAAATTTTACCTGAATTCTAAAATTATGACTCTACTGACACCACTTAAAAGATCTAAGCAAGTTGACCTTTACTTTGTTGTTTATAGGACAACATTTCTTTTCTTTCCTAACCTATTCACTCTACTACAGAAACCTCCCAGTATTTACTATGGAGAAACTGGTCAACATTCATCAGAGCTTTATAAGCAACAGACTGACAACAGAGCTTCTAAATGCTGTTAATGAAATGACACGTTCTCTATGTGCTCACCCCTGAATCTTGTGACCAGAAGTGCAGTGTTACCTCAAAGGAACAAACTTTAAAACAGAGTTAATTATCTTGACTTTTTAGATTGATGGAATTATATTTAATAATTATAGTTATTGATTTTTTTAATTAAAAAATAAGCTCTGGCCTAAAAACTATTTTTGCATATTAACATATAATAAATTTAATTAAAATAATGTTGTTTATACTCTTTATTTGTATTTTTCCCCAATTTAATGAACACCTTTGAAACATGTATATATATTTCTGCTTTAAAATGAGCTTCATCATCTCTGGGGTTATTGAGCTATATTTCCAAAGGGCACTAGATCCAGCCTGCGCAGGCTCCCAAGAGCAATTACACACAGCTCAGTGCAAGTGTGTTCCCGGGTGGTGTGTTGGGAAAGCTTGAAATTCACCACAATAGGAATCTTGGGGTTACAGAAACGGACAAATACAACATATCTTGCTTTCCTCCTCTTTTCCTTCCTCCCCCCTGCCCTGCAAACTGATGGTTAAACAGTGATATTAATCACTTTTATTTATGGATATTTTGATGTGTGTATGTGTGTGTGTGTGTGTGTGTGTGTGTGTGTGTGTGTGTGTGTGTGTATTAAGGAAAATTTACTGCATTTTAAATATAGAATTTCTTTCCAAATTAGCTTAAATTAATTAACCATTTAAAAAATTTTATGTCCTCAAGTGAAAATTTCTGCCCCTTTTTAGGTCCTATGATTATTTGGTCATCTTTAGAAGATTCAGAAGGTCAAATGTGTATTCAATTAAATGTGAATAATAACAGCACCTATTCCAAAAAGTTGTATTGGTTATTAAATAATCAATGTAATACTTATTTTAGTATCTCCCTTGTAGTAAATGCTTTTAAAATGTTTCTGCTAACAGTAGCAGAATTAGAAATAATTATATCCATAGTAAAAGGATATTTATATGACTGCTTCCTACCACATGAATTACACCTCTCCACAAACACACATTATCCAACTATTCAAGCAAACTTTATATACTTGCATATGGAAACATTGATTTATATCAAGCAATATAAAATAGAATATATAAAAGAATATCATATTTCTAGTCATCATTCTGTTTATGCTTATATTTAAACACACACCTTACACACACACACATATGTGTGTGTGTGTGTATGTGTATGTATGGGATTATGTCATATTTTTAAAATCTAAAATATTATTGCAGTCTTTCCAGGCCAGTACATAGATGTAACTTAGCATATATTTATAGGTCCACACATCCCTACATGAAACCTTGGGACTAGATGGATTTTTAAATTCAGGTGTTTTTTTTAAATTTTGGAAACAAAACACACATACTGTGTATTATTATTGCATTCCAATTATTGGTAGCACCCTATAACCAAACACATTAATATTTCTTCAGGGACTTGAATGCATAGTCACAATAAATAAGATAAATAAAGATCATGAGTAAGCTCATGTCAAGTTGGGATAAGTTTTTGTCTCCAAATAAGTTCATGTTAGATTTGCAGAAGAGATTATGAATATATATAATTCTGTGAATTTTTAAAAGGTTGTTAACTAGTAACATATCTAAAAATGCACTGAGAAATGATGGTCTGGATGAAGCAGAGAAGCAATCAGTTAAAAGGCCAGAGAGTTCTCTGGAAACCGTGACACTCCAGGCAAGTAAGAGGTCTGCAGAATGATGGTTTTGCCCAATGTCTTTGTGAGTCTAAAATGCAAACCGGGCACCGAGCCATACTCAAATTCTTGATCAAATCTCGACATGTATGCATCACAGACATCAGCACTCTGGGAAGGGGTTGGTGTGGAGAGAGCGTTACTGATGAGCTGAAAGATTTACTGACTCATCTGAAGAAAGCCAGCGTGAGAAAATTCTGTCCTGCAACACAGGGAAGAAGCAAGAAGGAACCACAGGCTAATGGACGTGTTCCCACATGTAGAAACAGGCACAGAGATGTCTGTTGGTCCCACATTTTGAGGAATATTGTGAAATAAGAAGAGGTTGTATCCTTGGATTGATTTTGATGCCTCTGAAAGAATTCAAAGAACTGCTGATAATTCGTAGGCACTAGGTGTGAAAATAAAATAGCATTCCTTTGCAATCTCATGCTGCATCTGATAGTGTGTCATTAGATACACAGAGGCAGACCAACACTGAAGGCATGGCCTCTGGCCGAGGGCTCTGGCACGGCCTTTGATGTCCAGCGAAGATGGCTGTAAGTCAAGAAAAGTGGACTTCAGAATAGATGATCACATTCATACATTTATCTGCTTATACATTTTAAGTAATTCTTTTAAGTGTTTCAGTCTATTTAGTATTCCATCATAGTTTTATATTTTTCATAATGTGTTTAAGCAGTATTGCAAAAAATCAATATGTATGTTCAAAATTTTTATTTTTATTTTTTTAAATGTAAGAATCATTGGTATACAACATAATATTAGTTTCAGGTATGTAATACAGTGAATTCACATTTATATACCTTGCCATATGAGCAAACAGACAAAACCAAGCCCAAACAATGTGTACTGTATAAGAGTGAGTGAATAAAGGGGTCATCGGTTAAAATACACACAATGAAATAAATACAGATATAGATGTAAAACCAGAAAACTTGATTTTATTCCTGATTCTGACATATTTGAATCTTATTCCTCTTTTCAAGCTGCTAAATTTCTTTGAAACTCTTCTGCCTTTATCAAAGAATTATTGTGATTGTGTTTTAACATAGGATGATGACTGTGAAATGTTTTATAGAGGTTTAAAGCACTGTTGTTTACCACTCATGAACTTATCAAACATTTCTTGAGTACCTTACATGCCAAATAATACTGGCTCCTGAAGTACATAGGATATAGAATGGGCATTTTGAGAAGGCAATGGTGAGGGGAAGGTGAGGTATGAAACGCCTAGGGAATATTCCAGAAGTGTGTATGGGACACATTCTGTAACAGTGTGTGTGAAAAAGGGAAAAGAGTCAAGAGAAATAAATGTGGGATGATTAGCTTAATGGCACAGTGGGTGGAAATGCTCATGTAGAGAGAATATTGGGAAAGCAAACAGAGATGGCCAAGAGTTCAGGTGAACCCAGGAGACCCACCTCCAAGTGCAGCTGGGTTGGAAGTAGGAAGGAAGAGGGGAACAACAGATTAACATGAACTGTTATTCCATTTTACAGTTGACAAACAGCATAAAAAAGTGGTGATCCAGGGCATAGATAAATGAAATGAGGGAGCAAATAGATGTTGTAAATGATTAGAAGAGAGCTCTTTGTAAGATGACTACAAACAGTGACCTCTCATTCTTTGCACACCTTCAGCTGCCTCTTTCAAATAACCTGCTGGGTGTCAGGTTTACTGACGAAATGCTGTGCTCAGTAATCCTACTGTGGCAGGTTCTCCTTGAGAAATATCAGTATAAGCATGAAGGTAGTCCTCGAAGTTACATACAAAGTGGAGTCATGAGAAACAGAGACATGTTAACATATACTTGATAGAAGTATCAATTAAAATGTTTCTTTTTTAAAATATGTTTTTATTGATTTCAGAGAGAGGAAGAGAGAAGGAGTGAGAGATAGATACACAAATGATGAGGGAGAATCACTGATTAGTTGTCTCCTTCATGCCCCCTACTGGGGATGGAGCCCGAAACCAGGGCATGAGCCCTGACCTGGAATGGAACCTTGACCTCCTGGTTCATGGGTTGATGCTCAACCACTGAGCCACGCTGCCTGGGCTGAATTAAAACATTTCTGAAAGCAATTTAAAAATGAGAAAGTGCATATTCAATGATCCAATTTCAATTCTAGAAATTTACTTTATAAAAATGGAAATCCCAGCTTTAATTATATAGGTAAAAGGGTGTCTGTAGCAGCATTCTTAGTTTAATGAAACACTTGCACTAGATACGTTACAGAATTTTGATGTTTGGAATTTTTATAACAATAATATAAAACATTAATATAAATAACACTAAGAGGCTTGGGGAAGCATTTCAATCATATATTTTCGCAGCAAAATATATGAATATTGAAATTAAGTAAACTAAAGAAAGATTATAAATAGCCTCATATTGCTTCAGGTCAGATTTCTCAACAAATACACTGGAGAAAATTTTAATTTGGAAATTGCAAATACGTTATTATGAACCTATAATTAAATTAATTTTTAAAGGTAATATGAGTGTCCACAGAAAATGTTACACTTCTATTTAAAATATCAGGTTAGATTTGTACATATTGACCTAGAAAAATGACAACATTAAATTGTGTATGGGAAAGAATAATTTTTCAGATTAACAAGAATAATAATCTTATTTCTGTAAAAAAATCATCTGCGTATCTATATTTGTATTTTTTATTGTCATGGGAAGAAGTATAGGAGTATGTTTTCACAGAAAGTGGCCATGTAATATAATTTTTAAACATGACAATGTATTAGAAAAATTAAAAAGGTAAGCAGGACTCATTAAGTGTATCATGAACTTTGATCTCACAGGCTTCGCTTGCACCCACATGGCTATTTATAGGTAGTTTGCAGCCAAGAGTATGAAGTGTTACCTCAAATTCCCTGATGAGGCAAGCAAATCACCAATGTATGATTAATATTTAGGAGTAAGAATGTATTAACTCGATTAACATGGTAAAGAAAGCAATTAAAACATACAGGAGAATGCATCTATTTTTCATGACCATGAAGATCATTACCTTTAATTAAATATAGAAATGATATTTAGATCAAGTAAATTGTGGCCTATAAATAATTAATCCTCTATCTTAAAATAATAAGATCATGATATATAATGAATGTATTAAAACTCTCAAATATTTAATTATATACATGATTATACATATATATACATACATACACACACACACACATATAACAGCATATGGCATAATAAACTAATGAAAAATATTAGTTGTCTATATATATAAAAGACTAAGCTACTGTCTGACCAAGCGACCATCCAACCATCCAACTGGTCGCTATGATGTGCAATGATCATCAGAGGGCAGATGCTATGACTGGTAGCTATGATGTGCACTGACCAGCAGGGGGCAGGCACTCAATGCAGGAACTGCCAAGCTGCAGTGAATTGACAACTGTGGTTCTCAGGTGATGCACCCAGAACCAGAGAGGAGAGAGCCTGATTCCAGAGTCTGTCACCCGAGAACCTCCCTCTTGCAATCTGGGACCCCAGAAGAAATGTTGGGGAGCCAGTTTTGGCCCTATCCCTGCAGGCCAGGCCGAGGGACCCCACCAGGTACAAATCTGTGTACCAGGCCTCTAGTTTAATATAATGTTCCAATTATGTTGTGATTGATGAATTTTAAAAATTAGTGACTTGCTAAATGCCCTGCCTCTGTTATGATTTTTTCAAAACATATGGGACATTTGAACTTCCAGATATTTTAAAATTGTTTTGAAAGTTCAATTGTATGTAATGGACTGAGGTAGATTCTATATAATAAGGCCCTACTAGAAAACAATTTAATAAGTATCACAAAGTAGAAGCTCCAGTCTTTTTTGCTTGGGAGGACATGTAATCTACTTGTCCTGGTTAGCCATGCTGGGCTGGTATGCACTCACTGGCATGGGCTTGGCTCTATTAGGTAACTAAGACTATTATAGTTGCTAAGGGCTTGGTACTTGCTCTCCGTTAAATATTTATTGAATATTCTTCTTGAAAAATAATATCACTTTCAAAGAGTTATGGGAATTAAAAAAAAAAGTTCAGATTGTTGTAGTAACTTTCAAATTCATCTTTCTGATTATACCACTGCTATTATAGCGTCTCCTCTCAGAGAATACAGAGTAATTAAATTTAGGAGAAGTCACCTTATATTTTACTTCTGCTCAGAATCCTTTCTCACTCTGTAAAAACTAAAGTCTTTGCAATAACCTGCAAGTCTCTACTTGATCTGGCTCTAAGCTAAGGTATTACTCTTACTTCCTCATATGCCCAATGCTCTAGGCATACTGGCTTCCTTGCTGTTTCAGGAACACATATGACCCACTCTTGACTGACAATGTTTGCACTTATTATTTCTTCTGACTGGAATTTTCTTCCCCAAAATATCCATATGACTCAATCCTTCACATCTTTCAAGTCTGCTCAGTTGTTACCACTTGACGAAGCCTTCAGAACACACCCGTATCACTCTTTACCCCCACCCTTTTCCATTTTTCTCCATACCATTAGTAACATTACAAAGTAGTTTATAGCTTATATTTTAATTTTATTGTCTGACTCCCCCACTAGTATATATGCTACATGAAAACAGGATATTTTGGTCTAATGTGTTCACTATTGTAGCTTCATAACATGGGAAAATACATAGATAGCACTTAGCAGGCTCTCAGTGCTGCGCCTGTATTGAATGAGAGAAATAAAAAGAGAGGAGTCGCTGAACCGGTTTGGCTCAGTGGATAGAGCGTCAGCCTACGGACTGAAAGGTCCTGGGTTCAATTCCAGTCAAGGGCATGTACCTTGGCTGCGGGCACATCCCCATTTGGAGGTGTGCAAGAGGCAGCTGATCGATGTTTCTCTCCCATCGATGTTTCAGACTTTCTATCCCTCTCTCTTCCTCTCTGTGAAAAATCAATAAAATACATTTTTTAAAAAAAAGAGAGGAGTCAAAGACAATGTTAATGTTTTGACTGAGCAACGTGAAAAAGTGAATTGACTTTGGTTGAAATGGAAAGGCTCACAAAGGAGTAGCTCTTGAAGCCAGGAAGAATGAAAAATCAGCAGTTAACCTGCTATGTGTGGCAAGCTTATCCAAGTGAAAATGTGAGTGAGAAGTTGGACACATGGGTCTGGAGTTCAGGGGGTAGCTTCACACAAAAGAAATAGAGTAGGGGGTCACTTGCATATACAGAGAGGATGAGATTGAAAAGAGATAAGTGTAGCCGAGACTGGTTTGGCTCAGTGGATAGAGCCTCAGACTGCGGACTGGAGGGTCCAGGGTTCAATTCCGGTCGGGGGCATGTACCTTGGCTGCGGGCACATCCCCAGTAGGGGGCGTAAAAGAGGCAGCTGTTCGATGTTTCTCTCTCATCGATGTTTCTGACTTTCTATCCCTCTCCCTTCCGCTCTGTAAAAAATCAATAAAATATATTTTTAAAAAAAAGAGATAAGTGTACACAGAAGACAGTAAGAGCCTAAGTCATGGACCCTCTTGATGAGGCCTTCCATGGTACACTATTTAACATTTCAAACTGCGTCCTATCACACGCTATCCTCCACCCTTCCTTATTCTCCTCTGTACCACTAGTAACATAGCATTTCAGCAATAACAAGCTATGGAGACAAGTTATCAATGAAGAAGAGAATACAGACAGTCAGCAAAATTTTAGAAAGTTCCTGAGTGGGTTGTGTCCAAGAGAAGAAAGCATTTGACAAGAGAAAGGAGTGACCAACTATTTCAAATACTGCTGACAGACCAAGCAAGATGGGAACTGAAAACTGACCACTGGCTTGGCAAAGTGGAATCACTTATGGCTTCCCCAACTACAAATATCATATATAACTCTTCTCTTTGTATTTCTCTTATTCAGTAAGTATTTGTACTGGTGAAAAGCCTGATCCAGGTGTTTCAAGGAAGAAGGGAAAGCGAATATAGTCACTGGTTTCCAGGAATTTTATTAGAAGAAATGAGAGAGTTGAAGTGGTAGTTGGAGAGATAAGAGAAATGGAAAGATTTGTTTTTTATTGTTTAGTTTTCTTCTTTTAAAGATAGAAGAAATGATGGTATATTATGGAGATAGCCAAGAGAGAAGAAAAAACCCATGATGCAGGAGAAATGCCCTTGAATAGTGAATTAGTGGAATAAAGTAAGCATGAGGAGATTTTGCTATAAATTGGAACATTAATAATTCATATATAGCAACAAGAGAGATGTCAAGTGTAGGTGGCTGGTATAGGAAGGTGAAGAGATATGATAATAATAATTGTTTTCTGAGGCTTCTTAAAGTTTCAACAAAACAGGAAGCACGAGCATTAGGTGGTGAACACACAATACAATGTACAGATGACATGTTGTGGAATTGTGCACCTGAAACCTATATAATTTGTTAATTAGTGTCACCCCAATAAATTCAATAGAAAGGGGGGATTAAGTGAAAGTGTGAAGTGGGGAGTAACTATGAAATGTTAAAAAAGAAGGGTGAGTGGACTAGAACTTAATTGATCACATTTCTGAATTAATAATCATACATTGGAAGTGGGTCAGGTCATCATGCTCATGTTTGTGTGTCTGTACATGTGTGTATGTAGTTTTCCTTTATCCCATACACACTATAGATGTAGACATGGAGTAAATAGAGCATTGAATTTGTGGTATAAGATAATGATTGTAATGCTTAAGCATGAAATTTAAAAGGACAAATGAGAATAGGAAAGGGATGGGAAACAGTGAAAGATGGCAGTGCCAAAGCTCCAGAGGGGTTAATATATTATTGGAGTCAGGATACTGTGGGAAATGAATTGAAGGTTGGGGTTGAAGTTGAGGATGCTTGAAATCATTGCTACAGAGAGGTTGTAGCTACTGTAAATGACAATGTCTAGGTTATGACTAAGAGAATATGTGGCTGAGGTAAGGGGAGAGGAAATCAGTAGTGGAGAGAAGACAGAAGATCTAGCATCAGAGGGATTACTTACCTGAATTATGACTGTAGATAGGACAAGAAAAAAATTAAATCTTTCAGGAAAGAGAAGAATGGAACAGGAGTTGGTAAATAACTGCAAAATTGAGGATGGTTGTATGGTATTAACTCAATATTATAAAATTTTCAGCTGGGAGTTCTCAGGGAAGAGTAAAGGAGAAGGGTCTGGAAACAATAAGGGAGCCAAGCAGAATGCCTTCAGCATAATTCCAGAGGAATACCACAAGGTCTGAAACAGCCACTGCTAGAGAGGACTGGAAACCCATACTGCCTGGTGGCAGTTAGATCAAGAGGGGGAAAGGAACTTTCAGAGGAAGATTTGAGGAAATTTTTCAAATAATTGATCTTTGTTCATTGAGAGGGAAGAAGGTGTGGAAAATGAGGCCAAAACTTTGATTTATAGAGCATACGAGTAGTAAGACCATATCATTTATTGTCAAAACCCTCAAAAAGGCCCCAATAATAATTACACCAAGATCAGAAGTGTTACCTGGGACTGTCCAAGGCAAAGCTGGATACGTGGTTACCCTAACCATGAAGAGGAGGCTTGTGAAATAGGAGCTCATTTGGAACAGCAACAACAGAGAAAAGTGAGGGAAGACACTGGTCTTGGTGCTCCCAAGCCAGATTGTCCCAAAGCCAAGAGCTGTTGAAGCAGTCGTAGGATAGGCAATAGGCAAATGTTTCTTTCCAGGACAAGTGTTCATAGACTAAAATTTAGGTGAGTTTTCAAATCCTAATTCAGTACTAGTATTTACAAGACAGTTTCAAATTGTTACCAATCAAATGTGTTTTAAAATTAAATTAGGATTGTTGTGAATGTACACATGTATGAAATTATAAATGATTTTTTAATCTGTGCATCTGGAGTGCCTTACACACTGGAGTAGTGAAGATGGAAGTTCCTGTTTGAGCTTAAAAAGTATGTACATGAATTTATTAGCCTGTGCAGAGGCCTTCTCTGAGAGGGGGGTCTTCCTATGAAAGACCATACTAATCTTTCATCTACTGGAGCAAACATTTGAGCAAATCATTGAAATTTATTCTCCTTTAAATAGTTTGGAAATTCCCATTCTGTTATTTCAGTTTTCATATCACTAGAGGACACTGTTGTCTTTTAGATATATTTCACAACTTTAAACATCTTTACTGTCTGAATAACCTCGAAAAGTATCAATGTTAAAAATAGGAGGGAAACTATGTGAATATTATCTTCTTTACTGTCAACTTCTTAAAATAAAAAATAGCCTATAAGTACTCTTAAAGCAAAATGTGAAAATTTCCTTTAAAAATTCAGATAGCATTTATTTTCCCCAAAGCCTGTGGTTTAATAGAAAGATCATAAACCTACTTCCAATGAAATATCTTTGCAAAATGATGGATTCTAGAAGATCCTAATAGAAAATAAAAGACAAAGTAGAATGGTTAAAGTTATTAAATGTCAAGGATTGTTCTAAGAATGTTACATTTGTTGTGCTACTTAATCCTGTAATAGTTCTATGAGTTACCTACCAGTGAAAATTTAAATATATGGATGAGGAAACCAAGGGATAGAGAATTTAAATAAATGGCCCAAGATTGTATGTCACTAACATATTGTTATAAGAGCTTCCCCAAGAATGTAGATATGGGATGTATATGTATGTGTTCATGTGTATATAAAATTACATGTATAGAATCATGTATGTACACACACATATTTTAGTACTTCAGTCATTGTCCAGAGCTGTGTAGGGTCTGAGAGTTCACCCTATCTTTAAGCTAGCCAATTAGCTTATTACTGATTCATATGTGCCCATAGAAACTATGAAATTCCTGAACCAGAGACAAAGGACTGTATCACTCACAGCAAAGCAGTAGCTAGAGCTTCATATTTGTGCCAATTCATTTTTGCCCTCCAAATCCCATGGTTGCTTGAACATGCAGTGGATTGCACTGCAGCAGAGGAACACTGAGCTTGGAGGATTCACTGCTTTCACAGCAAGTAAGAACAAGCCTGCTCCCTGTCCAGGGAAAGATGCTATCTCATCTTTCAAGCTTGCTCACGGCAGTCACAACCTGGAGAGATGGCTCAGGTAAAGAGTGTCACAATTATACATTCTTTGACTGCCCCACAAGAACCTGCAGGGCCCCATGGGCAGATCACCTCCCCAGACAGTCCCCATTTGTTGTTGATAGACAGACTTCACCTAATTCCCTGCTCATGGGTGCAAGATGGCTGCTTTGTGGCCATCCATAGATTTTTATATCCCCAACTGAAAGTGGATTTCAAATGGTGACATTTCCTAGATGTACTGGTCACTTTTTAACATACAAAAGTAATTTTGTTTTCCAAAAAAATCCAACTGGTAAACTTGAACTTAGATCTGATTGGTCAAATTTATCTCATACAGCCATATTTAGGAGACTTTGGGGATTAAGAAATTTTAACAGGATACAATGCAACCTCAAACACAACCATGTCTATTGTTAATAAAGAAAAAGAGTTCATGGATATTCAATAAAAAGCTAGCAGGGAAAAGGAAAAACAAGATAAATCTATATATCTATACAGATACCCATGCCTATATCTATTATTTAACTACCTAACTATACGTAAAGCTGGTGAAGCCAGGCACATATTTGTTCATCTTTAATTCATAATAATGTTATATACATATAGGTTTTTGTTAAACTAATAATATCTAACATCTTGGATTTAGAAAAGGCTTTGAAGACTACTTTTTTCCCCTCTTTTTCATGTTACACAAGTCATGTGAGATTCATGTAAGAAAACAGAGTTGTTCGCAACATATAGCAACTTTGTGTCCTGGTTCCCATTCTTCCAAATCCAGCCATATACTCTTTTTTTATCTTTATGTTTCTTAATATCACTCTGCCTTTAAAGCAAGAGACTCATAGCACAGTAGAGTTTGGGGATTTAGATTCAGTGAGGTTTCTGAGTAGCTCTTATTCTGAATATGCTTACAGTATATACTGTATAGCTAGTAGGTAGATAGCTGAAGAGAGGCTAGACAGAGAATTAGAAAAAGCTCATTTTACTAAAACGGAAAACATGCATGGCAGAGGTGAAAGTTCATAGGTATAAACTGATACGGAAACAGAACTTTCATCATGCATTTCTAGAATGGGGGGAGTAGAAACACAGAAAGCACATGCAAGTAATGTGCCCACGTGTGGAAATGGTCATGACTTGCATGGAAATATCCGGGGAACAACAGAGGGATAGAAAATGGGGAAGCAGGTCTGGCCTCCTAAGACTCAGATCACAGAAGGAGCAAAAGCAAAACAATGTGTATGCAAATATCTTTTAGTAATGCTTTTCTTTAAATTCATGTTTATTAGTATTTTAAAGTTTTAAAATATGTGATGTTTTATTTTTTTAAATATATATTTTATTGATTTTTTACAGAGAGAAGGGAGAGGGATAGAAAGTCAGAAACATCAATGAGAGAGAAACATCAATTAGCCGCCTCTTGCACACCTCCTACTGAGGATGTGTGGGCAACCAAGGTACATGCCCTTGACTGGGAATCGAACCTGGGACCTTTCAGTCTGCAGGCCAATGCTCTATCCAGTGAGCCAAACCGGTTTCGGCAAGATGTGATGTTTTAAATTATATTGATTATTGTAAGCGTGCTTCATCTATTTTACAGCAACCAGTCTTTGTATCACAAACATGACACAAATACAGTTGGACAGAGATGAGTCAGCCCAAACTGACCTAATTCTTGACATAGTTGACAAGAATTCTTATGGTAATACTAAAGAGTGCTGTAAAAACTTCAACCCCCTTTTTATTGTTTGTCATTACAACTTTCCACCTTTGTAAGGGGCTAGAATGATTTTCTCATATACTAGGACCTCTTAAAATTTGAACCAGTGCTCAAAGGATTATATTTAAAAAGATGCAATGAAAATAATAAATACCTTTCTACGTGATGTTCTTCATTAGACCCAGGATCTCTATCCGCACGGCTTCTTAACTTAGTCCAGATCAGTTTATAAAACCATGCTTATACATGGATCTCATGTTGAAAAGCACAGTCTCAATTTTATTTGTATTGTAAGTAGGAGTTTTGATTGAGTTTTTCATCAAGCAAACATGTATTCGTTTCAGTCTCATAATTTCTCCATCAGTTGTCTGCTTCAATACAGTCATTATGAGGAGGGGGTTAAAAAGGGTAGCTGTCTTACTTAACTCCACTACTAGGAATTCCGAGATGCTATCAAACAGAATAGGCAGACAGGAGTCTGGCGTGGCGCAGTGAAACCTTATAGTCCACCTGGGTCATGGCTACTTTTGTAACACTTAAACTTGAATCCTCTCCAGCACTACAGATGCATGCTCTGGCAATAATCTGGAATCAGTCACTTTTGTTTTTTTGTGGTGAGATGGTTTCTCAACCAAATTGATGCCTAGCAGCTGTGAATATCAAATTTTGCATGAGCTTCTGAAAACAAAAGAAATAATTGTAGCACATGCTTCTAAAACCATATAGCCAGTCAGCAGGAGTTCCTGTCATATAGTTACAGATACTCTTAGGTCAAATTGATAAGGTCTGTTTGCTAAATTACCAACAGCTCATGTTCCACTCTTAAAGGGGCCAAAGTCACAATTGTCCAGCTCTCCCCATTTGGCGGTGACCTGGGTGTGAAACATTGGGCTACATAGAAAAAGAGAATGAACAAAAGAGTTTGCTTGACTCACTTAAAGGTTATGATTGTTGAGTTACTCAACAAATATTAGTGGGGGAAGGGGAAACAATTACACAAAAATGTTTTAGTTACTGTCCAGGACATTAGAGAATTGCTATTAGTATACCAAGTACTGAAGAAGGTAACAACACAAACTCAAGGTGGACCCTCAGGAGGGGCTCATTTGACCGGCTTTTACCGTTGTCCTTCCTGAAGGTCAGCAGTGAGGCACTGACTGGGGTGCTGGTGTGGGCAAGCACAATTCCTTAAGCTCCAATGCTCTGCCGCTTCACGAGGCCAGACCCCCAGTTTTGTAAGCACGGACAATGGTGCATTATTTGTTCAAGACCCTGACATATGACACTGGGAGATGGAGCCAGTGGATGGAGCAGCTGCGGCCTGCTCAGCCATTTCGTCTACAATCCCTTCCCTCCCTACCCGGGGGGGCAGAAGGGAGTGTTTCCATTCAGAGACAGAGATGAATTCTTGTTTTTCAGTAAAAGTAGCTGGGGAGGAAATGTTCCACATAGCAAGCAAACACTCTGCCAAAGCAACACAAGGGGATTATTTTTAGTGTTCATTGAACAATCCATGCAGGGGATTCTGTAAATTTGTATCAGTGATGATATCTAACATTTTAAATAACTGATAGAGGTTTTTGACAATTGTGTATACTAGTTTCACAGAATGTGCTACATCCGGAATTATTTTTTATTTGGGGAAACTTCATATATTAACATAATAAAATGTCCATGGAAGTATTATAACATCTGAGATTATAGTCTAACTTCTTCATTTTAACTCCTAAAATGTTTACTTTTCAGTAAAAAGTAGAAACCTATTTTTTTAAAGATCAGTTTGATTCTTAAAACAACACTAGTTCTTCACGAGTAATGTGCATTAGCATTTTTCAGTAGAGCACAGAGCTGTTTTGATAAATGAGCTGCTTAAGCATGAATTGAATTTGAACAATTTGAACAAAGACAAAGAAAAGATGTGAATCTAAAGCAGGCACCACCTGAACATTGTGTCCTTGAAGAGGAAGAAACAGAATTGCTTATAATCATTCAGCCACAAAACAAAACAATGCAAAACACAGTGCAACAAACCAAACCGGAGCCTTTAGGGATGCATCTTCCTTAGCCTTTTGCAGCAATTCCCATGATATCTCCCACTAAAATGTCCTGCCAACTGAGACTCTGGGCATTGAATTGTCCATGTTCTAAACTCCCACAATAAAAAGGGGGAGACTCAGGGACTATGGCCATTTCCCTTCAATGATCTCCAAGTAATTAGCAGTTTGTCACCTTAGTATGTCGATAAACCTTTTAGACTTTCCCATGAAAGGTCTAGCTAGTTGATCTTTTGCTGTCCTTTTTAACTTTACGATTGATAATTGTATGCTCATCCTTCCTAATAAAAGAGTAATATGCAAAGAGAGAGGCCAAGATGGTGGCATAGGTAAACACCTGAACTGCTGCCTCACACAACAATTTCCAAATTGCAACTAAAAGATAAGGAGTCTATCACCCAGAAGCATGGGAAAGCCAGCAGAAAGGAGGGTCATCAGCCAGAAGGAAAGAGGGGAGTATTAGGATGTGCACAAGTGCTGAAAACCTGAGGTTTGGAGGCCCGGGAGCCTGGCGGTGGGAGACTTTGGAGCTGCTTTTTTTTTTTCATCTGGAAGGGAAGCGGGCTCCTGATTACTCAGAACCCGAGTTTTTGGGGAGATGCTGGGGACCCAGACTCATACGGGAAGAAGCTGGACGTTATGCCATTGGGTCAGAAAGCAAGGGAGGCGCCCTTGCGGAGGCGCCCAAGGCAATCTGTGTTCACTGTGTGGAGGCCTGGGGTGTGGGGCGTGGGGACTTAGAGACCCTAGCCTACTGACACTCTGAAACCACCTCCCCTACCCCCCAATCTGCAAACCCAAACCCGCCCCAGCTCAGCACAGGGGCATTTGCATATAAATGGCCTGCATTTGTCCAGCTTAACCTAAACTGCAGCTCTTGTCAGACCAGGAGAAATCTGGAAAACCAATGATGCTGGAATGACAGGTGTAAATCAAAGAAACCCTGGGGGGAGATGAAACCAAGGTCAACGGATGTGTCAAGGAGAAAACCATGTGGAGGTGGGAACAGAGACAAATTCAGGGTTCAGAAGCCAGAGGAAGAATGAGTTTGAATAATTGGGAATGAAATCAGTCAGGAAGGTTAGAAAAGGTTGCTGAGAGGTACTATGGGGCTGGGGCAGCCTGGGCATAATCTGCAGGAAGAATGTCAGGTGTCAAGGGTCATGAGGACAAGCCTGGGAATTTTTAGCATATGTTTCAACATCATATATAAACAACAATTTTCCATTTTAATACAGTGTGTGTGTGTGTGTGTGTGTGTATGTGTGTGTGTTTGTGTGTGTGTGTGTGTGTGTGTGTGTGTGTGTGTGTGTAGTTTAATCATCACCCGAGGATATTTTTTCCATTGATTTCCAGAGAGAGTAGAAGGAAGTGAGGAGAGGCGGGAAGAGAGAGAAACATCAATGAGACACATTGGTTGGTTGCCCCCTCTCCTCATGCACCCCAGAAAGAGGCTGGGGAGCAGGCAATTGAGCTAGGTGTCCTTGACCAGGAATCAAATTACAACCCTGGGGTCCTCGGTTTGATGCTCTAACCACTGAGCAACAAGCCAGGGTAACACTGTTTTTAAAAGCATAGGTTTAGGACACAGAACGTGTAGATTTTACTTAATTTAGTTTCTGATCTTTCATAAATCATGTAGCTTATTTACATCTTAGATCTCTTATTTTAAAATGAGGGGTCATAATGTTCAGGAAAACCTACAGCATATTCTAGGAGCCATCCCCTTACCTTATTATGACCTTATGGTATTCATTCTATAAAGAAATGATTTCCCATAATTTGAAATATGCTTTTAATAAAACCTTACATTTATGAAATTGTAAAACATAGTTAATACATGTTATAATGGACATATTTCTACACATGACTTCAAAGACACACTCAATAAATTAAACCTGAATATGTTTATTTAGGGAGAAATGAACTAAAGAAAGACATTTTTAGTTAGGGAATTAATGTTATGGATTTTATATAGTACACAGATATTTTTGGCAGTCGTATGATTGTACAGAATGTTTAACTTTTAAGGTAAACTTATTTTAGCTCACCTCCATGAAAGCTGGCCACTCCAACTGTAGGTCAATGGTATGGCATCAAACAGTAACTTTCACTCAGCACAGCTGTCTGTCAGAAGTTACATTGGTTTACCAGTGGTCAGCAAACTCATTAGTCAACAGAGTAATGAGAACCAAGATGGTGGCATAGGTAAAACACCTATCTTGCCGTCATACACAGCAATTTTAAAACTACAACTTAACGAAAGAACAAACACCATCCAGAATCACTGGAAAGCTGGCTGAGTGAAAATTCCACAAATAAAAGTAAAGATAAGACACTGTGACTCAGAGGAGCAGCTGAGGACAGTGTTGAAGATATGCGAGGAGAGAGGTTTGGAGCTCGCACCAGTGGATAGGGTGGGTGGCTGAAAACCAGCCAGTTTTCTCGAACGGGGCAGACAAAGACATCCCACTGGACTAATTCTCCAGCTCTGGGCGAAGTCCAGGGAATCCACTATCATTCAGTGGTAAAAACTAGACAGTGGGAGGGCACACCGAAGCTCAGGTGCTGCAGGGTCTGCTGGCTTGTGGAGAAGGCCAGCTTGTGCAGAGTGCGTGTGAACTTGGGAACAGCGCAGTGGCCTGACCACACAGAGAGCACTCGTGACTTGCTCTTTCATTCGGGAAACCGTCAGACTGCATTGTTTTATGACCCTGGGTGAGACATTGGGTGTGCAGACTCATTTGGGGAGAGTCTGAATTCCCCGGCAGCCGGTGGAGCTCGGCAGCAGCTCTCTCTCAGAGGTGCTGGCGGCCATTGCCCCTGGCACAGAGTCCCTGGGGCCACATAGGGCAGAGCTAATGCTGTCTGCTTGGCCCGGAGACTCGGCCCATCCAACCTGGGCACAGCTGAACTTCACAGACAATTGGCCTGGAGGTCAACCCCTCCAAGTGCTAACAATGATTAACCTGAGCTTAACTTCAGCAAGACTGTGCAACCCATATCCACCTCAGGTAACTGGGGAGGCTGAGCCACTGTCCCTTGTAGGACATCTACCACACAAAGCTAACTGACCAACTCAGGGAAGCAGTCTCCATGCAGAGACATGGAAAGAAATCAGATGTGAAAGAAATGGAGGAAAAAAACGACTGGACATGGAACTCAAAACCACGGTTATAGTACTTTTCAAGAGGCTCCTAGAAAAGGTCAAGACCTATAAGGAAATAAGCAAGACCGGCAAGGAAATGAATGAGACTCTCAAGGATATGAATGAGACTTGCAAGGATATGAAAAAGGACCAACCAGAAATTAAGCATACACTAACTGAAATAAAAAATATTATACAAAGACCTAAAAGTACTCTAGAGCACCCCAAGAACCAAGTTAAAGATTTGAAATACAAAGAGGTAAAATCCACTCAGCTGAAAAAGCAAGAAACCAAAAGAATCCAAAAAATTGAAGATAGTGTAAGGGGCCTCTGGGACAACCTCAAGCACACCAATATCCGAATTATAGGGGTGCCAGAAAAAGAGAAAGAGCAAGACAATGAAAACCTATGTGAAGAGATAGTGACTGAAAACTTCCCACACCTGGTGAAAGAAATTGACTTATGAGTCCAAGAAGCACACTGAACCCCAATATATAGGAACCCTAAGAGGACCACACCGAGGCACATCATAATTAAAATGCCAAGAGCAAAAGACAAAGAGAGAATATTAAAAGCAGCAAGAGAAAAACAGATGGTTACCTATAAGGGAGCTCTCATATGATTGTCAGCGGATTTCTCAACAGAAACGATGCAGGCCAGACGGGAGTGGCAAGAAATATTCAAAGTGATGAATAGCAAGAACCTACAACCAAGATTACTCTATCCAGCAAAGCTATCATTCAGAATTGAAGGACAGATAAAGTGCTTCGCAGATAAGAAAAAGCTAAAGGAGTTCATCACCACCAAACCAATCCTATCTAATAAAAGAGTAACATGCAAATGTGACCGTACCTTGGCTCTTGATTAGCTATGCTACCAGCCAATCAGGAGTGGGGGGGCATGACTGGGGGTGTGGCCATGGCTTGCGGGGACACCAGTGAACACTCCCCTTCCCAAGTGCTTCACCTGTGGGAAACACTTCCCTTCACACCAGTGCAGGCCGGGAACGCTTTGCTTCATGCTGGTGGGGGCAGGGAATGAAGCAGGGACCACGCCTCTGCACAGGGTGTTTTCAAGGACCTAGTGAGCCAGTGGGAGAGGCTCGGTCCTTGAGGTGTCCATGGTGCGGGGAGGGCTGAGCCAGGACACCACCATACTTTCAAAGAAAGTTGTTTCCCACTGATGAGTATCTTTTAAAAAGAAGTAAATATTCAGCCATTGTAACACCTTGAAAAGTTAAGGTAATTCCTTAATATCACCTAATATCCACTGTATGTTCAAATGTCTTTGTTTCAAAGATGCCTTTTACCTTTGGTTTGCCCCCTCCGGAGGCTACCCAAGGTCTTATTTCAGCCCTGAGGTTGGGCTGCTTCCCCCGACCATAAGTTCCCAACACACTGCCACCCAGAGTTAAAGGGGCTTCTTCTGTTTTTAAGGCATCGCCATATCCAGTGCCTGCCAGGCCCCTGTGAAAGCACTACTCCTTAGGTCTGGGGTGCTGGGAGCTGAAGCAAAGAGGCTGTGAGGCCCAGCTCACCTAGGATGCTGGCCCCCATCACCCCCTCCCAATTATCCCGGCCCAGTCTTCCCTATGCATACCTGCTCATGGAAAGCCTGAGGTGGTTATGGCGGCTGGATGGGAGGCCAGCAGGGGGGCATGGCTGCAGCAGGAAGGAAGGGAGGCCTACACCCTCCCCCAATCCAGAGGGGCTTGACAGGGAACCTCAAGGTGTGCTTCCCACCCTGGTGCTAGGCTAGGGTCCCTCAGGCTGCTCCCCTCACCCCAGCTCCAGGCTGGGGGACCTCAGGCTGTGCCTCCCACCTGGTGCAGCTTGACAGGGGACTACAGGCCACATTCCCGACCCGGCAGGGCTTGACAGGGGACCTCAAGGTACGCTTCCCATCCTGTTGCTGGGTTAGGGGACCTCAGACTGTTCTCTCCACCTGGCAGGGCTTGACAGGGGACCTCAGGCAGTGTCCCCACCTGGCAGGGCTTGACAGGGGACCTCAAGCTGCACCGGCACCAGGCTGGGGGACCTCAGACCATACCCTCTGCCCCAGCACCAGGTTAGGGGTCCTGAGACTGTATCCCTCCTGCCTAGCTGGGCTTGACAGGGGACCTCAGGCTGTGCCCCCTACCCAGCGGGGCTTCACAGGGGACCTGAGCCTGTGCCCCTGTGCCAGTGAGGATTGATGGGGGACCTGAAGCTGTGCCTCCCTCCCAATGCTGGGCTGGGGGACTTGAGGCTGTGCTCCTCTGCGTGGTGGGGCTTGATGGGGTACCTCAGGCCATACCCCCTACCCAGCGGGGCTTGACGGGATCTCAGGTTATGTCTCCCACCTGGTGGGACTTGATGGGGGACCTCAGGCCACACCCTCCATCCTGGTGCTGGGCCAGGGGACCTGAGGATACACCATGCCCTGGGTGGCTTGACAAGAGTGGGACTGGCAGGGTCTGGATCTAGCCCAATGCCGTGGTGGGAGGGTGCGACTGGGTCTGGGTCTCACATGATTTTGAGGCACATGTGAGTGAGTGGGGACTTGACTCTGGGCTCCGTGGTGCGCCCTAGACTCTGACAGGAGGAAGGTTTTCATATACATTTTGTTATGGACCCCCCGCGAGTGACAACCACCAAGGAGCCAGATCAAAAATTTAAGAAGCCTTTAATAACGAACTCGAGTCTGGGCCCACATCTCAACTGTCATAGCAGTGAGCAATGCGAGCCCCGAGCCTCAGTAGCAAGCACTTTTTATCTCCAACGCAGGGAGATTTGGCAATTTGTGATTGGCCGGTTTCACACAAAGAAAGGTAGCGTAAGGTCAGTTACAGTACAGGGAAGTGGGAAATTTCAAATTTTGTTCCCAGGCTGGTGGCTCCTGTTGACCCGTATGGTATTCTGGCAGCAGGATGTCCTCGGGCAAGGGAGGGCTGAGTAAATGTCACAACCAGCTAAAGGGGGTTTCGGTGGTTGTGTCTGGTCTAAGCATGACAAACCACGTCCTTCTCTTCTATCCTCCTCCTCCCTCTGAGTCTGGCTATCACAATTTTACTAATTTTCTTTAGTCTCTGATACTTCTATTATAGAGAAAGAGCAAACAGCAATATTGAATTATTTCCTCTAATTAATACCCCTTTAATGTGCATGAATTTCGTGCACCAGGTCACTAGTATTATATGAAATGCTGAAAGATATTCTTTAAGAAGAGGAAGAAGAAAAAGATAAAAGTGTAAATTATGAACAACAAATATACATCTATCAACAAATGAATCTAAAAATCAAGTGAATTAATAAGCTGATGAACAGGATAAACTGGTGAATGTAACAGAATCACGGACATAGAGAGGGAATGGACTGACAGTTCTTGGGGAGAAAAGGGGTGTGGGAAGTGCAGCAAGAGACTGGATAAAAATCATGCAACTATGGGAGAGGACAGTGGAGGGGGGTGAGGGCGGAGGGTGGGATGGGTACCAGGTGGAGGGGATCTATGGGGGGGGGGGGGGGAAGGGAACAATGTAATTAATAAACTGAACAATAAAGATTAAAAAAAAAACAGAGTCAAATATCCACAGTACAATGATAGAAATTTCTTTTGAGAGCCGAAAACCGACTTCTGCGCATGGGCCACGAAGTTTCAATCGCACTGTATGTGCATACCCCTTGAGTGTGGAAGGGCCACACTCAAGGGGCCAAAGAGCCACATGTGGCTCATGAGCCACAGTTTGTCGACCTCAGGTCTACCCACACTGCTTCCATCCCCCTACCTTCCCCAATTCCCTGCTGCACGGAAACATGAGAACACAAATCTCAAGGCTTTCAGGTGCTCCATAGTTTGTGTTTAGTTCTCACTCACAGTTGATAACCTTCAATATCTGATACTATTTTTAATACTTAGTTGGTATCCAGTGTCCAGAGGCTAATAGTCTGGAATCCTATGGGTAAATCTTGGTGGATCATTTTCCAAGTGAGCATGTCTTTTCACTGCCTCTGAGAATTTCAACAATCTTGAGCACATACCTGAAAGCAAACACTGAGTCCCAAGGTGCTTCTAGGTTTGGAGTATGTTTCAAATGCTGTATTTCTAACTTTTGAGTGAATGCAGTACCCACTAAATACTTTTAGGCTGTACTTTGCTGAGAAGAGTTGCTTCCCACACTGCTATTTTGTTTCTTCTTAAGACGCTTAAGGCCATTAATTGTCAGTGTTCTTGCCCTAAGCCAGTGGTCGGCAAACCGGGCTCGTGAGTCACGTGCGGCTCTTTGGCCCCTTGAGTGTGGTTCTTTCACAAAATACCACTTGGGGTGTGCATGTACAGTGTGACTGAAACTTCGAGGCCCATGTGCAGAAGTCAGTTTTCAGCCTGGGTGAGTCTATTTTGAAGAATTGGCGTTAGAACACTCAAGGGGCCAAAGAGCCGCATGTGGCTCGCGAGCCGCAGTTTGCCGACCACTGAACTAAGCTATTATTTGCACAACATTGGGATGAGTTCGAAGGAAAGATCATATATCTCTCCTGTCCCCCTTGTATTTGGCAACAAATTGACTCTTTGAAGAAAATTTGACTTGGATGCTTCTGGTTATCTGGGTTGCGTGAGACTGCTAAATCTCCATCATTGTCATGTGACAAGGAATTATATTTATGAGCTTATTATACGCAGGAATGGTTTTTCCTCTTATATGCTAATGTGAATTTTGTCTTTGTGCCTTCAGCTTTGCATTCCACTAAGGGAAGGCCTGTGCCTGCCAGCCTACATCCCAACCTTTTGGTGACGAAAAGTAAAAAACGTAAGCGTGGAAAGTACAATCAAAGAAATAGTATTGTTTGGTGGGGTGTTGCCCAAGTCTTGGTTTATTGCAGAGAATGTGAGCCCAGAACAAAGAATAAGAGAAGGTAAAGTTCTATTTTTTCAAAACAAAGACTAGAGAAAATAACCACGAACAAAAGCTACCATAAATGCGCGCGCACACACACACACACACACAGTGCAGAGATTTTTAACTTTCCTATTAAAATAAAAATAGAAGTGAGACAGAGAGGTTGAGAAAGTGAGGAGCAGAGGATTTGGAGGGTGTGAGGAAGTTCAAGTGCATGGCAGAGTGGAAAGGAAGAGAAAATGAGATTTCAAGGACTTTCGTTTTGGGTTATGAAGTGGAAACCCTTTAATATTCTTAGATGCATGCACTTCAAGAGTTTTAATTAATTATTCTTGGCAACTTGATTACATGTTTAATTGGGTCATGAAAATGAGCCTGAGCCACTTGGGAGTCCACCTGGAGCCCTCGAAGACTTGACCACGTCACCTCCGCTTCACCAGTTGCCAGATTCAGTGGGAATGTTTCTCTTTCTGTCTTTATATTTCTTAAGCTCTGAGAGAATTTGGCAGGATCCGCCTCTCCCTACTAGTGGAGCACTGTCCTCTCTCTCTCAGTTCCTGTAACACCGTGTTCTTCTTGTTTCTCATCCAACTTGCTGGCCAGTCTTTACCCTTGTGCTGTTCCCTGTCCCTAGTCTAGTCCTCTCGGGACTCAGTCCAGGGTCTCCCCACCGCCCATCTCCCTCTCCCGGGCCGAGCCCCTCCAGTCATGTGAGTTTAAACACCATCTGTAGTTCTATGATTCCCACATTTAGTTCTGCAGTCCAGATCATTATAAACCTGACATTTTCTTTGGATATCATATTAGGGTTTCAAAATGAAAATTGTAAAACTAAATGTCTGCCTTTACCCTTAAAGCCTCATTTACTGTGTTTTAGCAAATGGCACCACCATCCATACAGTTCTAGACTTGACATTCCTGGGAATTGTGCTTCTTTCTTCTTCTCACCTTGATCCTCACATCTGATCCACCCCATCTCATCAATTCTTCCTCTGAAGCATTTCCCACCTCCACACTCCTTTCCATCTCCCCCAGCATGACCATAGTCACCTCGTCATGTCTCCACATTCTTCCTGTTACTCTTATTCCACAGATTCTCAAAAAAATTACAAACACAAACTGGACTACATGCTATCCTAGTAAAAAATTTCAGCGGCTTCCTATGTTCTCTCAAACAAAATCTAAATGTCTAATATTGGCAGCCAGGAACCTGGGTGACCTGTCCCATGTGTTTGCTCAGTTCCGTATCATTTCCCCTCTCTCCACATCCCAGCTAACTGGACCTCACTGATCTCTTAAAAGGCGACAATATTTCCCTTGTTAGAGCTTTTGATACAGTCTTTGCTCTCATAAAATAATTTATTTCAATTAACTATTGTTAGACAAGTGTCACATTACTAGATGTGGTGAAATATCACCTCCTTGAGACTATCCTTGATCACACTTAGGATAAGCCACCTCCTTCTATTACTCTCTCAGGAGAATGTATGTTCTTAGTAGTCCTTGGGCATTGGTGACTGGATTATTGGGTGCTCACTATCTTCTTCCTCCCTGAGTGGCAAGCTCCAAAAGGGCAGAAAAGAAGCCAATTTGCTTTATATATCATGTGCACTACTTGGAAAAAAGAAGTCACTCAATAAATATTATAAATGAATAGCTTTTAAAATATACATTTATTTTCTTTGATCTACAGTGGGGTATTGGATGGGTCTTTAACACACAGCTTTTAAAAATATATACCTAGTATGTCTTTAAGAGCCCAGCCTTTTATAAAGAACTAATTAATTACTCCTATAATGACCACAACCACCTATTTAGTGGAACTGTCCCCTAGCCACCAAATGAAGCTCTTTACATCCTCTATGCCAGTGATTTTCAACCTTTCTAAATGCTGCGACCCTTCAATACAGTTCCTCATGTTTTGGTGACCCCTAACCATAAAATTATTTTCATTGCTACATCATAACTATAATTTTGCTACTGTTATGAATCATAATGTAAATAAATATTTGTATATTCTGATGGTCTTAGGCTGTACAGCAGCGGTTCTCAACCTGTGGGTTATGACCACTAGCAGGGTCACCTAAGACCATTGGAAAACACAGATATTTACATTACAATTCATAATAGTAGCAAAATTACAGTTATGAAATAACAACGAAAATAATTTTATGGTTGGGGGTCACCACAACATGAAGAACTGTATTAAAGGGTCACAGCATTAAATAGGTTGGGAAACACTGCTCTATGCCATTAACTGCAGTATTATTTCTATCTCCATATGATTAAAAAACAAAGCTTGGAATGGTTAAGTTCATATAACCTCTTATAGTGAACTAGAGGCCTGGTGCATGACATTTGTGCACTGGGCGGGGGGTGGTCCCTCAGCCCAGCCTGAGCTCTCTCACAGTCTGGGACCCCTCAGAGGATGTCCACTTGCTGGCTTAGGCAGAGTGGTCCTAAGCTGACAGGCAGACATCCCCTGAGGGGTCCGTAGCACTGCCGAGGAGGCAAGAGAGACTCCTGCCACCGCCACTTCGCTCGCCAGCCATGAGTTCGGCTTCTGGCTGAGTGACACTCCTCCTGTGGGAGTGCACTGACCACCAGGGAGCAGCTCCTGCACGAGCATCTGCCCCCTGGTGGTCAGTGTGCATCATAGCAACCAGTCATTCTATGTTCAGTTGATTTGCATATTAGCCTTTTATTATATAGAATTAGGAAAGTGGAGTCCCATGATACCACAAAGTTTCATAGTACTCACCTCTCTCATGTCAAAGCTATTATCCTAGGATCATGGTGACTGAATTATTTCATTTTCTTGGTTGATCCCACAGTATTCAACTGTAGAGCTCATCACTTCCTCCTATAAGAATCCACATTTGCCCTAGCTGGTTTGGCTCAGTGGAGAGAGCACTGGACTGCAGACTGAAGGGTCCCAGGTTTGACTTAGCTCAAAGGCACATATCTTGGTTGCAATGGGAGACAACCAGTTGATGTGTCTCTCTCACATTGATGTTTCTCTCTGTGTGTCTCTCCTCTCCCTTCCACTCTCCCAAAAAATCTATAGAAATATATCCTTGGATGAGGATTAAAAACAAACAAAAAAATCCATACTCAAGGATCAATAGAAGACATATGTAAAACTTTAGACAATAAAAAAATAATTAAATAAAATAATTTTAAAAAGATTAAGAAGATGTAGAAACAGTCTCCAGTCTCCAAAATTTCCCACCATCATCACATACATATAAATTGAGGCTCACTATCATGTAAGTCTCTTTGATAATCTCTGATTTCCGGGAGGGGGACATTACTTAAAAGCACCATTTACTCTGGTTATCAGAACTTAAGCAGTGATTTTCATTTCGCTTAAACTTTTGAATCTTCTGCCTAGCTCTCTCACAACATTCCCTTTGGGAGGATTTAGCTGACAGTGTGTAATAATTCTTACTACCTTGAAACTGTACTGCTATGGAGAAGGTCATGTTGGTCACCTGGAGAGGCCAATATGGAGGGGGGGGGAGGGAGAAAGAGAGAGAGAGAGAGAGAGAGAGAGAGAGACCTGACCAGCCTCCAGCTCTCTGGGTTCTCCCAGGTCTGCCATGGACTCTTTAATGAAGAAGACAATTTGGATGTTTAGTGCAGCACAACCTTCCAATACTGCCACCACCCTCTGCCTGTGTGGGACCCCAGGGGAGGCCACTGAGCACCATCAACTCTCCAAGTGTGAAAGCTTGGGATGGCTTATTACACAAGCACCTTGATACTAAATGTGAAGGTAATGAGAGATTTTTTTTAAGAGCCAGCTACTGTAAATAAACATACTATCTAATAAAAGAGTAATATGCAAATTGACCATACCTTCACTATACCCCGAGCCATGCCCACCAGCCACATTCATCAGCCAACCAGTGAGCACACAGCCTGGGCTTGGGGGGCAGGGCCAAGGTGGTCAGGGCCATAGGAGGGTGGGGCTGAGGCGGCTGGTGCTGGGGGGCTGTGGCCGAGATGGCCAGAGCCATGAGGGTAGGGCTGTGGGGAGGGCCATGAGGGGTGGGGCCGAGGTGGCTGGTGCTGGGGGGAGCGGGGCTGGGGTGGCCAGGGCCATGCACTGGCTGGGACAAAGGCCAGGTTGGGGGGCTCAGGGATGAGGCCCAGGCTAGCCAAGCACTAGCTGGCTGGAGCGATGGCCCAGGCTGGGGGGGTGGAGGTGGGGCTGGGGCAGAGCCAGCCATTGGCCCCATTATAGGGTGATGCCTGGGTGCCCAAGGCCTAAAGCCTCGGCCACAGGCTTTAGGCATTGAGCAGGCTGGCGATGAGTGGTCAGTAGGACATCCCCTGAGGGCTCCCAGTACATATGAAGAGGCAGGTTGGGTTGAGGGATCACCCACCCCCCAGTGTTCGAATTTTGTGCACCAGGACCCTACTAAGTAAATAATCAGTAAATGGAAATGGAACGTATCCTATTTCTAAAATTATGCATAATTATGGTGTCTTGGTAATGATATTCAGATGGAATATAGACCTGTAATGGAGGGAGAAATAAAGACAACATTAAATGATATTTCATTAATAATTGAAAGAAACATCAACAAAAATATTAAGATTTGGGAGTTACAAAAGAAAATCTATGGAATTTTTTCACTTTGCCTGGCTGCCAAAGAAAGCAACATTTTCTTATGCCTTCGTTTTGCTAATTAAAAGTTAGTGAAGGCTGCATGCTTTACAGCTGGGAGATACACTAAAATAAATGCTCCTGACTATTAAGAATGCGCAGACACCCTCCAGCATTCTGTTCCTGAGCACGCAGTTAACTATGGTAGCACAATAGCGGGTGACGCATTGCTCTACAGAAGCACTGCCCAGAGTCTTAATAGAAAAATTCTCTTCGTCTCAGGAGAAATTTTCTTATACAAAATAACAGAAAACAGAACAGAATTCACAGCCAGTACAATGATGTTACATTTTTTCCTGATGAACAATGAATATGCCTACAGGTTTCAGCATAAAGGAAAAAATTAAGTAGAGGTGATGAAATAAGTTTTAAGACTCATTTCATTGAGATGAGTTTTTAAAATATTTTAAAGAAAGTAAATCTATTTTTATACTTAAACATATTTTCCCCTGAAGTATGTCATTTCTATGTTAAAAAATATTACCTTTAACTCCATACAATTATTTCCAAATTTCTCAGTGTCTATATTGTTAGATTTATAGCATCTGTTCATATATTAATATTGTAAGTGGTAGGTTGGCTTAAAATTGAAGACATATTCTAAATTTCAAAAAGTATTTCAATATGTAATAAATATTTTCTTAGAATTTTGGCTGGTGGAGTGAGAAAATTCTTATTCTGAAGTCAAGTATACGTTATTGATTTGCAAAAAATTTTTTTAATTCAACTTGGCTTTCTGCTTCTAACACAAGAACAGATGATGTAGACAATTTTTTTGCAAGTGAAAGTTTCAGAAGCTTATTTTTAAAGGATATGTTCAGTTTCTTTAACCTTAATGTACTCAAAAAATAGCAATATTGACAATATTTCTTTACAGACAATGCTTGGAATTATCTTCAGAACAAGACTGGCCTTGCAGAAAACAAGGCACTATTGTTGCAACTAATACTCTAGGCTAACCACAGGTAAAACTGCAGCTCAGAAAATAACCCACAAGCCAAACAAACCAAACTAAATAGCAAACAACTAAACATGGCACAAACGAAAAAGAGCTCTATCTGTAAACCCCTGTAAGGATGCAGGAGGCTTAGATTTCTGCTTAGCTATGCAAACTCTTGAAACATTTGCAAGCCATTTCTTTGTTATAAATAGTAGATGATAGAAATCAAGGAGCTGCATTTTCAGAATTTGCCACGAGTTATAAAAGAAAAAATAGCTCTTTTGTAAACACAGCAGCATGCATAATCAAAAACCTTACCAGTGTCCTCAGATAGGTTTCTAAAGGGTTTATATTTATCCAATCATCCTGAAAATACCCTATTAGAGAGGCACTGACTCGAATTTACTCTTGTCTGCTACTGCAAATGTTTTGTGCCCCAATGATAACTGCAAGCATCCATCTCTATGTAACGCACAATTTCAGGAAAAGGTACTTTTGCAATAACAATGAAAAAAGATGATTTGAGGTAGAGCCATGTCCTGAATGAACCTTTTTGTTTTCTAGATATTCTTGACTCAGTATAAATGGGGACATTTTATAATACTGTGGTGTGAACAGCGAGACAGAATCAATCTCTCTTGCTGGTTTGGAAGAACAAGATGTCTATTCCAGCCAAGACCTGTTTGGCTCAGTGGATAGAGCATCGGACTGTGGACTGAAGGGTCCCGGGTTCGATTCCGGTCAAGGGCATGTACCTTGGCTGCGGGCACATCCCCAGTAGGGGGCGTGCAAGAGGCGGCTGACCGATGTTTCTCTCTCATCGATGTTTCTGACTTTCTATCCCTCTCCCTTCTGCTCTGTAAAAAATCAATAAAATATACTTTAAAAAAAAAAGATGTCTATTCTAGTTTTGCAGGCTGGCTGTTTCATGTAGATTATACCCTTCATAAACTTCACAGTTCTTACCGGGGAGTGCCACACACTTGTGAAGGTTTGCTTAGGACTCATATTCACAAGTTTCTCAAGCTCAGTTGAGGCAAATAAAGATCAATTTTAAGACCGTGCAATATATTTGAAATAACCATTACCAATACATGTCTGTTATAGCTTGTATTACAAGTTCTTTAAACATTATTGAAAAAGCTATTATTATCAAGAATACTCTCCCCTTAGAATATTCTACCCTAAAATATGACTCAAGATAGTTTTGAAACCCTAGAATTGCCAAAAGAGATGGTACACTGTAATCTTGGATATTTTGTCATAGATAGTCCAAGGAATCAGGATTCCTTACTACCTTCCAAGTCTGTGTGTGGACACATTCAATCCTTAAGAACCTGATGTTGTATATTTGGAAACAGTAATGTTACCAACTTTATAAAAAAGTTAGAAAAAAACTAAGTCAGGAATGGCTATAAAGATTGCTAAGAAACTGCTTGACTCCCATAAAAGTGTCAAGGAACTTAGCTTTTATGTAGCTCAATTTTCTATATGACAATGTTTCTCTGACATAAGCCATTAGTGCCTCAAGATTTCCAGCATCTAGTGGGAAAAGAGCCCTACCACAATTTAAATGGAAGCCATGGTGCAACAGCCGTTCAATATTCTTACCATTTTCTCTTTCAGTGGCTGCTGGGACACAGGGAAATTCTTCAGGGAAATTAAACACAATGTTATTTGGGTCAGTGTGAAAAAACTCTTATTCTCTCCCCCCATCCCACCAAAAAAATAAAACTAAGATAAATATGGAACAATTTATGACAAAGTAGAAAACTCTCAAATGTGCTGCAGTAAAGCCATTTTAATGCCCCAATTTCATTAGTACAGAAAAAAAAATGATACTGTGGTTCTTTTGAAGGTGCATTTATGAACAATATATTTAGTGTTTGTCCTATTTACAAGTTTACAAGTATAAGAGGACATTAATTATATTACAGAGTTATGCCATCTGTTTCAACATTGCAATTTTTGGAATTATTTAGATAATTAGATCTTTGATGAGAACATACTTTATTGTTCTATAAACTATATCAGATTAACTTTACTCAAACTCCCTTCATTAGTACTAAAAAGGACAGTGGGCGAGGGCACAGGATCTGACAAAGACAGTCGATTGAAGTCCCAGTTCCACTGTTTCCTAAACTGCGTAATCTCGGGAAAGTGGTTAATTTGTACTGGTTTTAGTTTCCTCACTTGTAAAACAGGAATAATAAATACCTAACCACTAGACTTAGAGTGAGCGTGCAATAAGTAATAGTATTATTATGTGCTCAGAGCAAAATACTAATAATGAGCAACACTTACCAGCACTCATTTTTTTCCTTATCATTAGATCACTTAAAAATGAATAACATTTTTGAGCCATAATAACAAACAAAAAGAAGTGGAAGGTAAAGAAACTGGGGTAGTGGAAAGATATTCCAGAATCATCTTTGGTATATATGAATAGATGGCTGCAACTAGTAAAGATATGGATGTGGAAAAATCAGACATTATTTTGTGTCTGAACGTCACAATGATTGGGAGGTACACCCCTCTCTTTAGAAGAATCAGGCTCAATCTATTTTAATAACCTGGAAATTATTCTTGAGGACTCATGAATATGAATTAATTGCCAGTAGTCAAAAGGACATTGATTTCTCTTTTTTAAGAAACATAGCATTCACAGAAAATGGTATTTAAATGACAAGTCACAAGATAATTTGTGGCAGTCAGTATTCCTCATTGCCTTTCACAGCTAACCCACAGAGGGAAGGAAATGCATATACTGTGTGAGCCCTTATAATTCCTCCTTCTAGACTCTCATTTCAACAACAATCGGAAATTGGCCTTCTTAGATAGAAAAAATATTGTGTAATATTTTTTAACAATACCACAAGGCCAAAGAAATAACAAAGAGTTATAGAAAAAACAATTGCTGATAGTTTTGTGAATATTATCCAAGAATAAATTAAGAGGGGATTTTCCCACAAAGATAATTGCTACAAAAAGTTAGGCTGCATTCAAACAGCTAATTTGTATAAAACAAAAAGAGATTCCAAGAATGTCTTGGCTAATGAGCTTTCTACAACATTATAATAAAGACTTAGCATTGCCTAGAAAAAACAATTTAAAAACAATTGTAGGCGAGCATGTAAACCTCTAAGTCTAGTTTATTTAGTCTAGTTTATTTCATTTCTCATTTTGGATTTCTATAAAACAGTGATTTCAACCTTTTTCACTTCATTGTACATAAACAAATTACTACAATTCTGGGGCACACCAAAAAACATATTGTACCAGAGTCCCGGTGCACTAATTCATGCACCAGTGGGGTTACTAAGCCTGGCCTGTGGGGTTGGGCTGAAACTGGCTCTCCAACATCCCCCAAGGGGTCCCAGATTGCAAGAGGGTGCAGGCCAGACTGAGGGACCCCACTATTGCACAATCAGGGCCAGAGAGGGATGTGGGAGGTTGGCCAGCCAGGAGATACTGTGGGAGGTCTCCAGGGCGTGTCTGACCCATCTCACTCAGTCCCAATTGGCCAGACCTCAGCAGCATGCTCACCTACCAGTGGGAGCATTTGCCCCCTAGTGGTCAGTGCACATCATAGTGATTGGTAAACTAGTTGACTGTCTGCCCCCTAGTGGTCAGTGCACATCTTAGAGAGCAGTTAAGTGGCCTTAGCATGTCATTAGCATATTATACTTTGATTGATTGAACGGCCAACTGGATGACCAGACACTTAACATATTATGCTTTTATTACATAGGATTTTTTTTTTCGATCTTCAAAAAAAAATAGGTACAATGTTGAATGATTTACAAAATAATAATAATAGTAATTACCTACCCTTTTTGCTCTAAAGTGTTTTTTTTTTTAATCAAATGCCTTTATTTGTACATAAGGATTTCTGGTAGCAAGAATTAATCAAATCAGTCCTAGCCAGTTTAGCTCAGTGCATAGAGAGAGCATCAGGACTATGGACTGAAGTATCCTGGGCTTGAACCCTACCCCTGGTTGCGATGCATACAGGAGGCAACCAATTGATGTGTCTCTCTTATATTGATGTTTCTCTCTCTCTCTCTCTCTCTCTCTCTCTCTCTCTCTCTCTCTCTCCCTCTCTCTCTCTTTCTCTCAATCCCTCTTTCTCTCTCCCCTCCCTTCTACTCCTTCTAAATATCAATAGAAACAAATCCTTATTATGTGATGTAAACAGTAAGTTGCAACTCTATTATATGGACTATATATTTATGGTTCAAGATACAACATTCATGCTGGAAGGCTATTGTTGTGTTGGCTATTATCATTTTTTTTCAATTAATAATCTAAGGGAAAAGAGGTCAATGTCCCTGACTAAATAAACAGGTACTGCATGTTTTCTTTTTTTTTTTTTTTTTGGTATTACACCTGTTGAAAATCACTGCTATAGAACCTCAAGAAAAATTTGTTATTAATCAAATGTAGAGTTTATCTTGGAAGTCCACCAAAGCATAAGAGACTGACAAGTATCTTCACTCCTCCTTTTTTTTCTCCTCCCACTAAACTGGTGATTACAGGCCATACACATTTCCAGAGAATATTTCCAATTACTTGCAAGAAGTAAGCATGGAATGCAAGTGGGGATAATTTTTAAAAAACTTTAAACATTAGTAGGCAAACTTTCCTTTCTTTTACATGACATCTAGATTAATTCTCATAAAAAGAATAGGAAGAAGAGAATAAAAGTGTAAATATCAAAACCACCCTTATTGCATCACTTTATGTATGCAAGTTTAAGATTAAAAGCCAACTGCTTCTTAAAATGAAAATAAATTAGGATTCTTTCTCTGTATGTTCTTTAGTCTCGGACTCTACTCTCCTTAAAGAGACAAGAAACTTTCTCCAGGATCCCATTGTTTTAGAATAACGCTATTGACAAAATAATGAAACTGATACATGAAACATGTCAAAATCTTCATTACTGATTGTGCCTCCAGGGAGTCTCTCTGTTTCTTAAACACACCAGACAGAACTGATAGAAGAGACACCTACCTCCTTATGCTATTGGCAAGAGAAAAGTTAATATTGCAAAGTATTTTTTGTGAACATTTGTTTGAGTAGTTGAATTCTTGGCTGCTTTCAACTTATAATATTTAAATGACAGAAAAATGACAAAAGTGAAGGTTAGTATTAAGTATCTCATAAGAGTAATAAATGGCAGTATAAAATTTATATGTATATATCATGCATATATTAATCAATACAACATATTGCCTATATCTATATATATCATGTACATATAAAACTTAACATACAGTACATTTACATATACACTAGAGGCCCGGTGCATGAAATTTGCATACTCGGGGAGAGAGGAGTCGCTCAGCCTGGCTTGTGCCCTCTTGCAGTCTGGGAGCCCTTGGGGATGTCTGACTGACCACATAGGCACACTCCCCATGGGCAGTCAGACATCCTTAGTGCTTCCACAGAGGCGGAAAAAGCTCCCATCTCTACCTCTGTGCTCACCAGCATGAGCCCTGCTTCTAATTGAGCAGCACTCCTGTGCACTGACCACCAGGGGGCAGCTCCTGTGTTGAGCATCTGCCCCCTGGTGGTCAGTGCACATCATAGCAACTGTTTGCTATGCTGTTCAGTTGATTTGCATATTAGCCTTATACTATATAGGATTTAGACCTTTAATATAGCTATCCTATCTAATAAAAGAGTAATATGCAAATCTGACTGCACCTTTGCCACACCCACAAACCACGCACACAGCCACGCCCATCAGCCAATCAGGAGCAGATTATGCAAATAAACCCCAACCAAGGTGGCTGCCACCACTGAGAGCAGGAGGAAGGCTTGGGTTTCCCCAGCAACAGAGGAAGCCAAGCTTTCTGCCTGCTGTTGCCTGCCTAGGCCCCCACTCAATGTTACAAAGTTTCAATTATAAAAGATACAGAAATGGCGACAGCCACTGAGCTGGAGAAAACAGAGGCTTGGGTTTCCCTGGCAATGAGGGAAGCCAAGCTCTCAATCTGCCGTTGCGGCCTAAGCCTCCACTCTAGGCTACAAAGTTTCAAATAGAAATGGCTGCTGCCATGGAGCCGGCAGAAGGCTTGGCTCTGCTCCAAGTTATAAAGTTTCAATTGTAGACATAGATTAATCCCAGATACCAGGGCCTCCACTTGGGTTGCTGGGGGGCATGGCCAGCCTGGAAACCTCCACAGGCCCCTTGCCCAGGCCGCCCCTTGCCCCGAGGGAACCCCCACCCTGATCTGGAACACTCTTCAGGGCAAACAAGCTGGCCTCCACCCATGCACCAGGCCTCTATCCTATCTAATAAAAGAGTAATTTGCAGATTGACCATCACTCCAACACATAAGAGGGCTGGCCCCATGTGGTCAAAGATCCTGCCCCCATGTGGACACAAGATGGCCACCACAAGATGGCTAGCAGGAGAGGGCCGTTGGGAGGTTCCAGGCCTGCAAAAGAGTGCAATTGTGGGTGACTAGGCCAGCAGGGAAGGGCAGTTGGGATGGACTAGGCTGCAAAGGAGGGCAGTTGGAGGCCATCAAGCCTGCAGGAGAGAGCAGTTAGGAGTGACCAGGCAAGCAGAGGAGGGAAGTTGGGGCAAACAGACTGGCAGAGGAGCAGTTAGACATCAATTAGGCTGGCAAGGTAGTGGTTAGCGGGTGATCAGGCTGGCAGGCAGAAGCCGTCGGGGGCAATCAGGGAGGCAGGCAGGTGAGCAGTTTGGATCCAGCAGGCCTGGATTGTGAGAAGGATGTCCGACTGCCCATTCAGGCCCAATCCTACCGAGCAGTCGGATATCCCTCGAGGGGTCCCAGATTAGAGAGGGTGCAGGCTGGGCTAAGGGACATCCCCCACCCCCCATGCACAAATTTTGTGCACCAGGCCTCTAGTTTATCTAAAATAATGAATGTGTTATATTTAGTATGTAAATTTTGTGTTTTTATATACATATGACAGGCACATTTATTAATTCATGCTATAATTTAACAAATTTCATTTGTTCACTCAGTATTTTGACAGAAAGGGAAGAATCTAATGAGATTCTAGTACACTAATGTATTTCCTCTGGAAGAGTTCATTAAACTGTGAAATTAGTGAATTAGCAGTGGTTAAATTAAAAATATATATATGCCATAGAAGACATACTTAAAAGGATTAAAATTTTAAAAACCAAAAAACAGAAAATGAAATCCTTAGCATCTCTGATTTGATGAGCTTCTAGGCTGGTGTGAAGCTGAGCTACAGCAGAAGCACTTGGCGTAGCAATAGAAGATGACGAATGACATTGGTGCTGACATTGGACTTGCAAGGCCACTGCTTGACTCAGAGTGTACCGTGCACCCCTTCCTGGCCTTTAGATGGACTGTGCCTGGTTACCGAAGCCCTCCACGGGAACTGTCCCTTCTCCTGCATGCATGAAGACTAGTGCTTTCCCCTTTTGGTTTTTGCTTTTCTTTGTCTGTTTTTTCTTGCACTCATCCTCCTTGCTTGCATACCTTACATGCAGTCAGTTGTATGTGTCAGGGGATCCCTTCCTTGATAAGTAAAGGCTTTTTCTTGTTGTGCTGCCATGTTGGAAGCAAACTGACAAGCGAGCTTCCATGCAGCTATAATGATTTCTCCGGCACTGATACACAAACCTTTTTTCACATTTTCTCTATCACCTGTGTGGCCTGCTCAGATCCAGCTCTACTGGCAAGGAAAAGAGTTCCTAAAGGGGTATTTGCCAAGTATGGCCCTGAACTGTTTTCCAGATGGTTGGATTGGCATTTTGGGGATGTGTGAAGTGAAGGGTGTTTATGATTCTCCCATTCCACCTTCTCTCAAAGTTTCCATTGTGGCTTTGGGTGTCCTGGATACTTAAGATATAAAACACTTTGGACAGACTTTACAGCTTACCTCAGATCCGAAGGACATAAGGTGACTCCTCAGATATGCTGCTCTGCTATCCTAGAGAAATCATGGCCTTATGATTCAAAAACACCTACCTAACTCCAGCTCTGCCATGCACAGCTCAGCTACCTGGAGCAGTCATATCTCCTCTGTGAACTTCATTTTCCTCTTGGGTGAAACAGGAGTAATGATAACTATCCCAAAACAATCATTAGAAAACTGATAGGAGAATGCCTATAAAATGCCTATTACAAAGCCTCATATACTGAGTGCATGCAATATGCTAAGTATTATTATTATGAGGCCTATGCACAAAATTTGTGCAAGAGTAGGCCTTCTCAGCCGCAGCTGCCTGGATCCCTCCCTCGCAGACCCAGTGGCTGCCTGGATCCTTCAGCTGCAGGCCTGGCTTTGTTTCGGAAGGACATCGAGTTAATTAGCATATTACACTTTTATTATTATAAATATAGATACTAGAGGCCCAGTGCATGGGTTTGTGCACTGGTGGGGTCCCTTGGTCTGGCCTTCAGGGATTGAGCTGCAACCAGTGTGGTGGGGGGCGGGGACAACTGGGGAAGCAGAATTTTGAGAGGGCAGTTCTCAGGTGACGCACCCTGGAATTGGACTCCCTTCTCTCTGGTTCCAGGTGCATCACCCAAGAACTACAGCTGCCAAGTTACCACAGCTCAACAGCTCCTACATTGAGTGTCTGCCCCCTGGTGGTCAGTGTGTATCATAGCTACCAGTCGGACAGTCAGTTAGACAGTCAGATAGTCGCTTAGACTTTTATATATACAGATTACATAATTCTATTTTATTCAGGAAACATTCTCAGGCTCAAGCCCAGCATACAAGTTGGGAAGTTTTAGTTCTAGTACAAAGCATTAATGCCTGTGATTTGCTTCCAGCTCCCCCCATCACCTGCCTTCACCCACTCAAGCAAGCCGAATTCTATACACACATACCTGTGTGCAAACACACACCTTGTCAGAAAGGTAGTTTTGATGTTCAAGGGACTTTACTTCTTTTCTATAAAAAGGTTTCACAGTCTTTTAATCTGAAATGCTTCATGTTCTATTGGTGATTCCATAAAAAAAAAAATTAAGACAACATAACAAATGTCAATTGTATGTCATTACTAAGACGCCACCAGGCCAACACCGTTGCATGCTTGAGTAGACTGAAAATCAGCTCCTGGTGAGAGAGCTCATTGATCGGATTATGTGTTGTTTTCTTCCACGATGCTTTCCGGTCTCTGGTTACATTTTCCTTGGTCCTTGGCTGCATCCTCAGATCTGTATTTTGACACTTTTCCCCATTTGATTTCTAGGCTCTCTCCCCAAATCCTTAATATTCCTCCTCCCTGTGCCTCATGCAGGTACCACAAGTTGTAAACCCTTCATGTTCTCCTCCCAGCAGCAGCTTTTATTTCCTCCTTTTCAGAGAGGTCTTCCCAGGTACACTTTGTTTTCCTGGAGTCCATGCTCTGGGTTGTTTTGATGCAGTGCCTGGAGGGAGGGGTCCAAAACATTAACCTGGAGACATGCATTCCCTGCATAATTGACCTCTAGAGAGAAAGATAGGGAGTGAGTGCAAGAGACAGGAACGCTTGCCCCTGGGTCTTTGTTGGGTTTTATTTGTAAATGGTACAGCCATTAATTTATTTGGCAGTGAGAGACAGGGTAACATCTCTGCAGTGAGAAATAAGTGGTGAGCACATCTCTGACTGCGTGGGTGTTCATGCAGGTCAGTCAGAATGGAAGACCATCCCTCTGTTATTTCTGCAGGAACAGTCATTGGCCTCTGGCTGTGGAAGTCTGTACAAGTACTTCTGCAGGCTCATGACCTCAACTGCCTCAGGCTGACACTGACAAGGAAAGCCACACAATGAAGTCTCAAGGCCTCACTTCCTGCTGGTTTGCCTTTCAGCTTTTAGTCACGGGTATTGGCCCTGGAAGGCATATCCTCGGAGCAGCATGGATACTTCTGCCTGCTTCTCATTGCTCTCTGAACCATGACTGTAGGCCTACGGAAGTTTATTTTTTACTTATCTTTGAGTAGGTCTTTGTACTTGGTGAACAATAGGAAGAGTTACTAAGGAAATTGGCAATTTGCTAAATGCCACCTTGAGGGCACCATGGTGCTTCCTGATTTCCACAGTCTCTCTCCCCTGGTCTCAAGTCCACCAGGGGCTTCTGCCAGCATCCAGGGAACTACCATGGAACAGGGATTGCAAACCCACCTCCTACTCTCTCCCAACACTGGGCATGAACCATTTCCTTCCTGCCCAATAGGAGCCAGGGGAAGGGCTTTGAAATAAGATGCATCAGTCATCCTCATGGCATGAGTAAATATTAGCAAATCAAGCTGTAACAAGAGTTAATAAAAAATGTCAACTGATATATAAGAAGGCATTATGAGACATACGAAAGAGAGCAGCAAAATGATAGTGATTCAGAGGAAAATCCTTCCCCGTAATGAATTTAGTTCATGTCACAGAATAAAATGTAGAGCCCACTTGTTTCTTATTCTAAGCAATACAGCAGAAAGCTTTGGTTCTGTTAAACAGGACAGGCTTAAGAAAAGCATGAAATTCTGTGGGAAATAATTGCCCAATAAAATGGTCACTGGAAAGAGTAGAAAACAGGTTTAAATAGAAGAAATTCAAATGAACAACAAATAAAATAGACTTACAAAGCATTTCCAGAACCTATAAGAAAGATAGAAATGAAAGGTCTGAGAGAAGTGAGTGTACATAAAACATTAACCATACCAATCTAAGTTATGCTTGAGGAAGAACAAGAAAAATTAAATATTACTGTCAGAACTAATGATCAGAGAAATAAGTGAAGAAGTCCTCATGATCACATGGGAACATGGGCCACCCTGAAGGCCTGGAGATTGCACCTGTGTAATCCTGGAGCATGCCACTCACATGGAGTTGGGAAAAGGTGCTGGGCCATTCAAGAAGGCAAATCATTTATCCAAAATGTGTAAGAGAGATAATGACTCCATGAAAGATTTTTAAAAATGATTGCCTATGGATCACTAAAATTAAATTAAATATTTCCTTTAGTATAATAGATGCCTAAAGAAAATTCTGTACTATTTATAAAACTTTCACTGAAAAGAGTTGAGTAATGTCACTTCAAATACTATTAAGCATTTGAAAGCACAAATGTTCAGGTCTAAACGCCTCTGGGGAAATGCTCAGTGACATGCTAGATGACTATGAGGGAAATCGGGAGGAGAGAATTCTCTTTCTATGGGGTAACTGGTTTTTTAAATGAGGATTAGACTAGAGAGAAATATGTAAATAAGCTTTTATGTAACTAATAATTATAAGAATTAAAGATCCATGCTGGGAAATCTGTATTTCTAAACCACAGAAAAAGAAATAGTTTAAAGGATAAGGCAGGCAGGGAAAATATTTCTGAAACTGAGAAGACCACCCAGATGTGGGTTTGCCAGTGAAGGTTTTCTTTAATTTGTTTTATTCCATTGAGGCGACCTTCACGCAAACTCAGAGACACCGCTTTCGCTCTGAAAGGAACCCATTGAGGACAAGAGTAACACAGTTTTGAGAAACACACATACTTGGTTGGGGTTGCTTATTTCTGTCCTTGTCTACCAGGTTTGATTTCCAATGACCTCCTCTGGCTTAGACTTATGTCTACGTTAGGATATTGGGAGTCCACATCTGAAGGAGGCATATCTTACTTAAAAAAAAAAAAAGTGTAAAAAAGAGAGAAAAAAATAGATCAGTGACCTTAAAAGATCATATAAACAAATTAGAAAGTTGAAAGGGTAGAGGATGGAAAGAAAAAAGCAGAATTATAATGTCTTCTGTTAGAAGGATCAGACATTATTGTTCTGTTTTATATTGAGACTAGAGGGCCAATGCACAAAGATTCGTGCAAGAATGGGCCTTCCTTCCCCTGGCTTCTGCCACCACCTTTGCTCCAGCTGGAGCTGCATTTCCACCTTCCCATGCTGCCTAGATGTCCCACCCTCAGCCACTTGGGTTGAGTTAATTTGCATACTCACTCCTGATTGGCTGATGGGTGTCACAAAGATATGATTAATTTGCAATTTACTCTTTTATTAGTGTAGATGATTAAATGAGTGCAAATTAGGATTGTTTGTGAAAACTTTCATTATTAAATTAAAAGTCCAGATTATTATAACATACATGCAGCTGTTTGTGGCAGGCTACTTGCTCATTATTTCCTAATCTCTTGCCCCTTTGTCCTCAGCAATTGTCCTCAGTTGGGCATATAACTGCTGAGGAAAAGGTTATATCTCCTTGTCCCTTTTGAATCTGGATGTGAGACTATAAGTAAGTAGGGGACAGTAGGGCACAAATAAAAGATGTGAGTGAACTTAGGGGAATGCTTTAAAGAGAAGGGCCATGCCTTTCTGCTTCCTGGTTCTCTTTTTGGCTTACTGGAATGAATACAGTACATAGGTGATATAATGCTTACTGCCAGGTAAATAATGTTATGCCAAGTGATATGCTGTCATTTATTTTTCTGAGACAGATAATAAGATTAAGTATCTTGCTAATAAGGATAATTCAATAATTATATTTAAAATTATTTTATTACTTCCAGAGATTGAGAGATATATTTAATTACAGTTTAATTTTAAAATTTCTTAATAGTAAGTTTTACTACTAATTTATAAATAAAAACAGTTTAAACTAGATTTATTATATCTATATATCATAATATTAAAAGTACTACTGCAGACATATCTATATATCATAATATTAAAAGTACTTACTACTGCAGACATATCTATATATCATAATATTAAAAGTACTTACTACTGCAAACATATTTCTTCACAATGTAAAAGATTCAAATAATATCCTAAATAACATGTTGCATTTCATTTAACAATTGAATTGTTTGTAAAATAAAATAAAATTTTACTCCTGGGGAGGGAGGTATAAATCATTTCATCAGAATTATGACATTAAATGTTACTGGTCTGGGTAAACTGACCTTGGCCTATTAAGACATTCTCAATTCATCAGTTTTACTGTAGCTAAAACATACATATTTGAAGCATCCTTGAATTCCAAAATACCTGCCTGTAAACACCCCTGTCCTCTAATGTAGGGGTCACTTTTCTGTGGCCTTTCCCATAAGGCCTGCATTGTTCTCTGCGGCTCTCACAGGAAGCACTGGGCTAGTTCTTTAAGTACAGAAAACGATGCTGACATTTTATCAGATAAACATGATATATTCACCTGATTCTTTTAATGTGCATTTTGAGCAGGGAACATAAATACAGAGGCCCTGCAGCCAATTCAGTTAGCAGCAGAGCAGGGGAGCGCCCTGAGAGCCCTTGGATGCCGCCTCCATCATCTTCTCTGTGCCGACTCAGGGTATTATCCCTCTCCTCCCTGTACATCAGTGAGACTGGGGTTGCAGTTGCCTTCTTGTAATTTCTGGATAGCAGGGTGAAAGGTTCCTTATATTTCAGAAGAAGAATGGGATGTCCTTGATGCTTCACTTTAGAATTTATCCTTGGCCTTCCTCTTTCATCCACAAGAGCCAGAAATGTCGATTCCGAGTATCACTAATTCTGAAAGAGGTTCTTCATACCTGATTATCACACAGGTTTTATCTTCCATGCCAATTCTGACTATTTGATATTGTGTGTTTTTTTGTTTTGTTTTTAAGGCTATTTCTGATGTTAGTAGAGAATAGTAGATTTTGTAAATTCCGTTCCCATGATGAGCGAGGAATCACCATCCAGAGTTTAGTAAATGGAATCTCTAATATAAAATATTGGCCTGTGTGACTTTATATTATAGCATCATTTTTTAGTAATGATATTACTATAAAATGGTAAGTGACTTTATTTTGTTAATAAAATGCAAGTATAAGTCATTTTTACAAAGTGTCATAATTTCTCCTTCTGGAGAAATTTATAGCCATTTAAACAATAAATTTGGGTCAAAAAGTCATAAACTTTGTGTCCAATAACAGGATTTTAGATTTAATATTGCCATTTTTAAAATAATGAAGGATTTTAGTACCTAGTGATATTTCTAAAATATAGAGATAAATCTAACATGTACTCTCCTGTGATTAGTTTTATGAAAGATGGCTGCCCTTTCTCTATAACACATTCTAATTTCCTTATTTTTTTCCATGATTCTAAGCCAGAAATATAGTTTGGAAAAGTGATTTTAATATAGTAACTTAGAAACATATGCCCCTTACTCTGGTTAAAATTAAACTATCTGGCTGGGTAATAAAGAAATAAATATTTAAGAGTACTAAGTAATCTAAATAAAGAGTATGCAGAGGACATTGACCAAATAAAGAATATAGTATACTTTCAAGTATATCCCATTGCTTTAACCTGAATGTGATAAAAAAAAAAAAGTAATGAACATTTGGTATTTTCCTATCTATTAAAACAAATTTTTAAAAAATTAAGCTTAGGGCAAGATTTCAAGAGTGAAACAATCACAAAGATCATACACAAAAATGCAGCTAATAGACTAATTAAAAATGATATATTCATTCATAGGAAGACACGAAAATACCTTCTGAATTGTTTTTCATTGTGCAAAGCAATGATGATAAATCTGTAGGTTTGACAACTGAACTCTCTTTTTGTCATGTTGTATGCTTTCTCCTGCTTTCAGTTTTGCACTGTTATTAAAGCACACATTCATACACGCAACGTCAGAGTGGGAGTGTGTGCTTGGTAGACATATGACTCCTTGGAAGCAGCACGGTTCTTTTGTTACTGCCTCCTTGAGCAGCGTCTCCTGGACACACTACACTCAATGGATGCATGCTCTTCAAATAAATGGTTTAGTGCAGAGGTAGCTAAGCAGAACTTCTGCTATGGCATATAATTCGTTGCTTATACATTACTGGCCATAGAATGTTATTGTTTTAATCCTCCCCCGAAGATATGTTTTTATTGATTTTTTACGGGGGGGAGGGAGAGAGAGAGAGAGAGGGAGAGAGAGAGAGAGAAATGTGAATGTGAGAGATTAACAGCTCAGTTGCCTCTACTATGCACCCTGACCAAAAATTGAACCCACAGCCTAGGTATGTGCCCTGACCGGAATCAAACCTCAACCTTTCAGTACACAGGATGATGCTTCAACCAACTAAGCAAACTGGGAGGGCTTACCATAGAATTCTTTAAATTCTCACTTACTGGTCCTGGCTAATTAGCTCAGTTGGTTAGAGCATCTTGATACTCTGGGAACATTTATCAACCAATGAATACATAACTAAGTGGAACAACATATTGATGTTTCTCTCTCTCTCTCAAAATAAATAAATTAATTAATTAAAATTCTAATTTACTTAATAAAAAATATAGAAAATCCCTATATACTCTGACAAAAAGCATCATGATTCTATCCCTTTGATCATATATTTTTGGAAAATGCCATATTTGGATTTCTAAGCTTTTATAAACTATAATTTACACAAGCAACATGCATATTATGGAAGTTGGCCATCTTAATAGAAATGTAATTTCTCAGATAAATGAACACAATGAATATAAGATAAACAATTTGCAACCATTAAGTAACATTGGCTTTCATCATCTAAATAATTATTGTTATTAAAGTAATAGATTTTGTGTCAAAATCTTTTACACCTGTTTTGGTAAATATGTAGAAAGATTAGTATTTCAACCTGTTTTTGGTCTACATTAAAGAACATTTTATATTGTTCTCATTATGACTAAGTCTGTTGTCATTCAGATAGGTTATTACCAAAGGGAAAAACAAACAAATAAAATATTGCAAAATAACCACCAAAAACTGACTTGACATTGCTAAATTTATGTTATGGTTATGATTTCAAGTGTTACTTTCTCTCATGCACAGCCAGAACTTCAAGACATCTGTAAAGCAATGCAGTCTGAGCTGAGAATCCTCAGAGATGTTTGTAATTTTCTTGCCAATATTTTATGGTTGTCGCACTCATACCTGTTTTATCAGCAATTTATTTTCAAGAAAATTTCTATTATCATTTCCATAGTATTCAAAGTAATTTTTATGAAAGCAATTATCTTCTGACAATCGCATACTATTGCTTTGCTTGACATTGAATTACACTGTGAAATTGCAATATTAAACTCTGGCACAAACAGGTTAGAGAATGAGCAAATGTTCAGCAAACTCCAGTAAACAAACAGTTCCAATGGGTTGGAGGCTACTAGCCTTGAACGTTCAGCATTTTATAGAGGCAATGGAGATCTGTGACTGTGATATTATGATTCTTAAGAAACATATTTGGTCATTCGTCACCTGTCACCTCTAATGCTATTTCTAGGTAGACAGTGACAGAATTTAGTTGGATTCTCAAACACCCGGCTAAATTCAGAGAATGGCTTGGTGGTGAGGGAAGCCACCCCTACCACACACATATTAGAAATTGGTTTCAGAATACAAAAGAAATTACAGTTGGCAATCAGTTAAACAGAACTCAGTTAAGACAGAGTTTCTGTAATGTTTTCCAAGTTTTTCATAATTAATATGTAGTATTTTAGTGATAAGGAACTGGCAGAAGAACTTGCTTATCATTAATGATAAATCATATTTCCTTTAATAACCCTAGAATAAAACATACAAAAGTGTCAGGTTATATGTGTGATGAATATCAAATAACCTGTATCCAAACTACATGAAGCATGTATTAAATTGATAGAAATAACAAGCACACAAGTGTATAATCCAGACTTATTTTAAGCATTTTATGCATCTTGATCAAGCTATTTTCAGATTTGTGATCTTTGTAAAATCATAAGAATCATCCTACATCAAATGCTTTATTGAAATATTAGTTAAAAGGAAGTTAATAAGATAATTACATATGAAACATAACAATAAGGAATGTAAGAAGTTATTGTAGTGAATTAGTGTTTTGTGTTCCAAAGATTTCCAGCGCTTAAAAATTTTATAAAAGTGTCAAATACATTTTAATATTCAGAATTATCTATTACAAGATTGTCAAAGCTGAGGCACTTATATTACTGTGAAATGTTCTCGGAGTTCTTTTTGAGAAGTCATAAAATTTCTAACAAACTGCTTAGTGCTGACATGCAAGATATAAGTCTCAGAGGAAATCCAGCTAAGGTCAGTAAAAAGGATCTGAGAAGGTTGTTTTAGACTCTGAAAACAATGAAGGTGAGAACATATAAAACTGCTTTATAGTTCTGTTCATATAGCTAATCAATAGATTTATTTTGTTTTTGTTTAATTTGGATGCATTTAGGCTAACTTTGCAAAATAATTTAAAAGGTTTAGTATTCTCTGCTAAAAATAGTTTTGGTGCACCTAATATTAATTCTACACACTTATCAAATTATTGCTAGGTTTTTATCTTTTATGAGAAATGCCCATCAGAAGAAATAGATAATAAAGTTCTCTCACTTTTCACTCTCTTCAAAGTTATAATTTTAGTAGGATTTAAATCTAATATTTATTCTACTCACTTCATTATATTTTCATTTTATAAAATATAGATTTGGAAGGCTTTACCACTGACTCTTTAATGAACTAAAACAAATGAATATTTTCAACATCATAAAATGAACATGATGTTTAATACTTTTAAAAAATTAACAGAAAAATGTGCTTATTCCTGTGATAGTCTTAACTGCTCAGTTCATAAATCACTTTATTCCATACAACAGTACTTCCAACACATTGCCATATATGATAAAATATATATGGAAATTACATATATAGTACATATTTTCATAAATATACAGGCACATAGAAATCCTATTTAATAAAAGAGTAATATGTAAATTGACCATACCCTCTCTATACCCACAATCCATGCTCACCAGCCACACCCACCAGCCAATCAGGAATGAGTATGCAAATTAACCCCAACCAAGATGGCTGCAGCCTCAGAGAGTGCAGAGAGGCCTGGGTTTCCCTTGGAATGGAGGAAGCCAAGCTTTCTGCACACTCTGGCTAGCCCAGGCCTCCACACAATGCCACAAAGTTTCAATTATAGAAGATAAATAAATTCCAACTGAAATGGCTGCAGCCAGGGAGCAAGCAAGAGGCTTGGCTCCACTGCAGGCTACAGAATTTGAATTGTAGAAGATAAATAAATTCCAGATACCAGGGCCTCCCCTTGGGATGCCAGGTGGGCATGGCCTGCACAGGCCCCTTGCCCAGGCCGCCCCACACTCCAAGAGAACCCCCATACTGATCTGGAACACCATTCAAGGCAAACCAGCTGGCCCCCACCCATGCACCAGTCCTCAAGCCTATAATAATAAAAGAGTAATTTACAGATTGACCATCACTCCAACACATAAGAGGGCAGCCCCCATGTGGACACAAGATGGCCACCACAAGATGGCCAACAAGGGAGGGTAGTTAGGAGGTTCCAGGCCTGCAAGGGAGTGCAATTGCGGGCAATCAGGCCAGCAGGGGAGGGCAGTTGGGAGGTTCCAGGCCTACAAGAAAGTGCAGTTGTGGGCGATCAGGCCAGCAGGGGAGGGCAGTTGAGAGGGACCAGGCCTGCAAGGGAGGGCAGTTGGGGGTGATTAAGCCTGCAGGGGAGGGCAGTTAGGAGTGACCAGGCTGGCAGAGAAGGGAAGTTGGGAGTGACCAGGCCTGCAGGAAAGGGCAGTTGGGGAGGAACCCAGATCTGCAGGGGAGGGCAGTTAGGGGCAAACAAATTGGCAGGGAAGCAGTTAGGCATCAATCATGCTGGCAGGAGAGTGGTAAGGGGGTGATAGAGCTGGCAGGCAGAAGTGGTTAGGGGCAATCAAGAAGGCAGGCAGGTGAGCAGTTGGGAGCCAGCAGTTCTGGATTGTGAGAGGAATGTCCCAGATTAGAAAGGATGCAGACTGGGTTGAGGGACATGCTTGCCTCCCATGCACAATTTTTGTGCACTGGGCCTCTAGTGTCTAGTAAGATGTCATATATTTATCAGAACTAGGACATGCATTTATGTTTTAGCAAAAGACATGATTGGCTTGTTGTAGGAATCATGGACTGGACATCTTTTCCTAAATTGTATGTATTCCTGGTGTGATAGGGAGAAGTCTGTGCTAGGCAAAATGGACCCATTGGTGCACACTGAGAAAAGGGTGATCTGTCTCAACTGAATATGAGCACAGCCTATATTCTCATTCACTTATGATAGGATAGCTCTTTGGGGTGACCTTTGGGCACTAATATGATGTCTGACTTTTCTTCACTTTCTTATTTAAATACCCATAAAAATCACACAAAATGATAAATATTTGAAACAGCACCAGAATCTCATTCATTTATCAATTTACTGTACTATGTACCATTATAGGTTCTGGGTTTTGATAATAAATCTGGAAGCAGAATTTATCTGTTCTTATGGAATTTCCGTTCTAGTGGAGAGGGAGATGAGAAGTGAACAAATAACAGCAAAATGATTCTATAAAATAAAAAAATATATTTAAAATGAGAATATTTATATGATATCAAAACCAACGTCTTAACCTGCCTCAAAATGTACAAAATTAAAAATAGTGACAGGCCATGTCTTTCCCTTGTGGCATTCAAGGCATTTTATTTCTTTTTTTCTCATCAAACCTAGTGTTTTTCCAGTTATAAAGATCCAACGACACTCATGTAGGCTGCTCCTCTAGCCCATTCCTAGATCCCAAGGTCATTGCATCTCTGTCAAAGCTCTGATTGCCATCACCTTTTCTTCCCTTGTGGTGATCGTACGCACCACATCTGTTACTCTACAGGCCTGTACGGTGGCCCACAGGCCCAATGCAATGGTGCCTTCACCCATTACCACCCTTGTCTTCTAAGGAAAGCACTGCAGAACCTTTTCAAGATCCTGGGGTTTCTCCTACACAGGCTCTCAGTGCTTTGCAGTTGACATTTTCCCCACAGTGCTTTTCAGTGACCAAAATTCCTCAACAAACAGTTTGCAAAAGAGTCAAGTTAATGTGTTTTTAGAAGTTAGTTAACTGGAATATAACCAATGCAGAAGAAGTTCAGAGAATTGATTATTGAGGAAATAGATCAAAGACCACCAATGCCATGCATAAATCTTCAATGTGTCTTCGTAGAAAAAAAGAGCCAAAAGTAGTTAGAGGTCGGTGAGGATTAACTTTTTCCTCCATAATCTCAGTGCCAGATAATAGTAAAATCAGCTCTCATGTCCAAATTTGTCACAAATTCCAATATTGATCTACTTCTTCAACTCTTATTATAAAGAACCAAATCGTTCATACATCTCTTCTGTGAACTCCATTATCTTTCAGCCTTCTTTTAACCTGCTCTACGCACAGCGTGCATGGAAAAGTCACTTGTAGATGACAACACAGCAAATTCTATGACACTTTGGAGTTGATAGCAGGCAGCTTTCTGGACACAGGATCATATCAGATTCAAATTACAGGTACTTGTAGCATGGACTTTATCCACGCAAGGGGCAAATGTCTTCTCCAAAGTGTTTTAGCTAGTCTACCCTCTGCAACGTCTTGTAACTTCATTGTACTGGGATGATTCTCGCTGGAGTCACCAAAAATCTTCCACGTGCCAGATTAAAAAGATAATTTCAATCCTTATTATATTGTAACTCACTGTGCTGTGCAACAGCATTGCACATTTCATCCTCCTTAAATCTCCTTCTCTTTTTATTTCCATTATCACCAGTTTCCCAGGTTATTTCCACCTCTCTGTATGTCTCTCAAACACCTCTTCCATTGTTCATGCTTGCATCGCTGGTGTCCCACTCTTCAGCCAATCTCCTAGCTCCACCAGCACACTGCTGTTTCTCACACCGACCTCTATAGTCCAGGCCTTTGTCTTGGCTTCATCATATAGTCTAGATATTGTACAACCTGTTGAAAAGCTTTTGTATATATGGTTATTTTTAGGTAACTGGGATGGATAGCTGGCTTTGCACTAGGTGGAGACAGAGTTAAAATGTGGTAGGCATAATTATTAAAGAAATGCTGTAAATGTCTTGAATAAAAGAAGGTCAGAAAGTTGAGAAATATGGAAAAATATCTGGTAATTGACAGTCTAGCATCGTTAGATTCTCCTGCTTTAGTGTCTTACAATGAAATAAGCATGCAACTTTGAAGGTCAGGATTTATGAGTGAAAGAAAAATGAGAGTGAGGATAAGATGATTAAATAATAAATGTCCCCTGCAGTCAGAAAGATATTGTTTGATACTATTGAACATAAAGCGTTGAATTCTATTATTTCTGCCCAGTGGAGGATCTGATTTTAGCTCAGACCCCATGAGAAAGTCACTTCCTCTACAATAAGGAATGAAATACAATAAACTTCTCTATCAGTGCTGTGTGACAGAATATCAAAGGCACCAGTTATACTAGCATATCCAAGTCTGAGAGAAATACCATTCTGTGGTACCTGAAATTAGGGATAGGGATTTTTTACAGTATTTGGAGAGATGAAATTTCTTTAGCAACACAATTGGCACTTCACTGAAAAATTGACAACAGAGTAAGTGTGGTAGCATAGCCCAAGGAATCACTGTGCTGACACAAGAAAGTGATACCTAGGGCAGAACAAAGTGAAATGGGACATTGAATGTCATCAGAAAAGGAGCCAAGAACTTGTGCAAAGAAAGAAGTGGAAAGATATGTACCTAACAAAGATACTATGCCACACCTGATGATGGGCTTTACTGGATCCTCAGTAAAGAGAAAAAATAGGATTATTAAGAAAATAATGTATATAATTTATATATTTTTCATATTGTTATGATTCAGTTTCTATAAAGTAGATACTTTCGATCTCAGAATTTGGGTCAAACATTAAACTTTTTTTATTTTCATGAAAGATGAATGAAATGATCACTTCAGGGATTGAGATATGGGTTGTATAAGACATTTTCTAAGTAATGCATGAAGTTTTATGTATGCAGAGTAGGTGAAGCCAGGCTTGGCAAATGGAAATAATAAGTGTAATAGTAAGTGTAACTAAGATGACTTTCATATAGGAGCTTTTTTCTATGAACTTGACCTGTAAGGATATAAGTGAAATAAATGATGTCCCCCATAATGCTATTTTTAAATATATTTTTATTTACTTAAGAGAGGAAGGGAGAGGTAGAGAGAGACAGAAACACCAATGATGAGAGAGAATCATTGATTGGCTGCCTCATGCATGTCCGCTACTGAATTGAAATTGAATTGAACCTGGGATCCTTCAGTGCACAGGCCAATGCTCTATCCATTGAGCCAAACCAGCTAGCACCCCATAATGCTATTTTATTATAATTTTTATCAGTGTAAATAAATTATGAATATGTTTTATGCTAAATTTAAAATATTGAATCATAAATACATAATTTACATATGAGATCAGTGTATCATTATTTTATATAAATAAAAATGTAGTTATTGAAATACAATTAATTGTATAACTTATTTTGTGAGTTGTGGATGTATCCACCTTTAAAACAGATTAAAACTTCTGCTTTTGTCAAGTTGAGAGGAGAGTAAATGAATATATCAGTCAAAATCAAAATCACTATCCTATTTAATAAGTGAGCAACATGCAAATTTCACCACATCTTTGTCACACCCACAAGCCATGCCCACATCCACACCCACTAGCCAATCAGGAACAGATTATGCAAATAAACCCTAACCAAGATGGCTGCTGCCACTGAGAGCAGGAGGAAGGCTTGGGTTTCTCCGGCAACAGAGGACGCCAAGCTTTCTGCCTGCCTTTGCCTGCCTAGGCCTCCATTCAATGTTACAAAATTTCAATTATAAAAGATACAGAAATGGTGGCAGCGACTGAGCTGGAGAGAATAGAGGCTTGAGTTTCCCTGCCAACGGTTCCCTGCCGGGCAAGGCCAACACTCTAGGCTACAATGTTTCAAACAGAAATGGCTGCTGCCACAGAGTGAGCAGAAGGCTTGGCTCTACTCCAGGCTACAAAGTTTCAATTGTAGACATAAATTAATCCCAGATACCAGGGCCTCTGCTTGGGTCACTGGGGGAGAGGAGGCATGACCAGCCTGCAAACCTCCACAGGCCCCTCACCCAGGCTGCCCCTCACCCCATAGGAACCCTCACCCTGATCTGGGACTCTCTTCATGGTAAACCAGCTGCCCCCCACCCATTCCCCAGGCCTGTATCCTATCTAATAAAAGAGTAATTTGCAGATTGACCATCACGCCAACACACAAGAAGGCTGCCTCCATGTGGTCAAAGATCCTGCCCTCATGTGGACACAAGATGGCTACCATAAGATGGCCAGCAGGAGAGGGCCATTGGGAGGTTCCAGGCCTGCAAGGGAGGGCAGTTGTGGGCGATCAGGCCAGCAGGGGAGGGCAGTTGGGGGTGATCAAGCCTGCAGAGGAGGGCAGTTAGGGGTGACCAGGCTGGCAGAGGAGGGAAGTTGGGGGCAAACAGGCTGCCAGGGGAGCAGTTAGACATCAATTAGGCTGGCAGAGTAATGGTTAGCTGGTGATCATGCTGGCAGGCAGAAGCGGTAAGGGGCAATCAGGGAGGCAGGCAGGTGAGCAATTTGGAGCCAGCAGTCCTGGATTTTGAGAAGGATGCCCGACAGCCCGTTTAGGCCCGATTCTACCAGGATTTGGCCTAAACGGGCAGTTGGACATCCCTCAAAGAGTCCCAGATTGGAGAGAGTGCAGGCTGGGCTAAGAGACATCCCCCGCTACCCCCCCTCCACTATGTTATAAAGCCTCTAGTATGTTATAAAGCCAATCATAATAGGGATGGTAACAGCAGTCAAGTTAAGGGCAAGGTCAAGAATGTCCACAAGGCTTTTGACCTTAACTACTAAATAAATGAGGATCTTAGTTGTAGAGACGAAGAAAACTTGGAGAGGACAAAGCATGGGATTAAATCAGTCAATGTTTAGTCAAGAAAACAGATTCTATCCCACCACTTACAAGAGTGCAGCCAAAGGGTGTTTTAATACAGAGAAATGGAAGACGTCAAAACCTCTGAAAAGGCCAGCAGAGTGAAAACCAGGGAAAGTTGCCACCAGCTGGAAGACCTCAGGGAGAGAAGAAATCACAGGAAACTTCTACCAATGGTCTCCAATTCCTGGAGCACCAAAATGAGTGATTCAGAAGAATATACATGAACACCACCTCCAATAAAACTTCTCTTTTTTTAAAAAAGTCTTTATAGTTCAGATTATTATAGTTGTTCCTCTTTTTTCTCTCCATATCTCCCCTCCACCCAGTTCCCACCACCACTCCATACCCTTAACCCCCCACTGTCCTCATCTATAGGTATTCGATTTTTTTCCAATCTCTTCCCACACCCCCACATCCCCTTCCCAACCAGAATTGTCAAAAACCTCTTTTTGTTGCCTGCTGAAACCCATGGCTCTTTATTTATTGTGAGACCAACATTGACTTTGGATCAATTGCCACATACCCCAGGGTCAAAGCATTCTGTCAGTTGCTGATACTGGAGTCTTCAATTAATTCTATGTAGTACAATCCCCATCATTCTTCAAGTCACATTTAAACATAACAGATAGATGAGGTAAATGGAGACCTGCCACGAATCAATGTCCATTCATATTTCAGGCCTCTCGTGGTGGTGCTAAATTGTGCCATTCCTCCAAGGATGTGGTGCCGGTCTCAGCTTCCCACTTTATAAAATATTAGAGGCCCGGTGCACGAAATTCATGCATGGGAGGTGGGGGATGTCCCTCAGCCCAGCCTGCACCCTCTCCAATCTGGGACCCCTCGAGGGCAGTCAGACATCATTTTCACAATCCAGGACTGCTGGCTCCAAACTGCTCACCTGCCTGCCTCCCTGGTTGCCCCCAACCACTACCCTGCCAGCCTAATTCATGTCTAACTGCTCCCCTGCCAGCTTGTTTGCCCCCAACTTCCCTCCTCTGCCGGCCTGGTCATCCCTAACTGCCCTCCTCTGCAGGCTTGATCGCCCCCAACTGCCCTCCCTTGCAGGACTGGAACTTTCCAACAGCCCTCCCCTACTGGTCATCTTATGGTGGCCATCTTGTGTCCACATGGGGGCAGGATCTTTGATCACACAGGGGCATCCCTCTTGTGTGTTGGAGTGATGGTCAATTTGCAAATTACTCTTTTATTAGATGGGATAGAGGCCTGATGCATGGATGGGGGCCAGCTGGTTTGCCCTGAAGAGTGTCCCGGATCAGGATCGGGGTTCCCTTGGGGCATGGTGCGGCCTAGACAAGGGGCCAGTGATGATTTGCAGGCTGGCCATGTCCCCCAGCAATCCATGCATAGACCCTGGGATCTGGGATTAATTTATGTTCTACAATTGAAACTTTGTAGCCTCGAGTGGAGCCAAGCCTTCTGCTCGCTCTGCTGTGACAGCCATTTCTGTTTGGGTTTATTTAAATTCTATAATTGAAACTTTGTGGCCTAGAGTGGAGGCCTAAGAGCTAGGGCCGCAGGAGCTTGGCTTCCTCCATTGCCTGGGCAGCCCTAGCCTCTGCTTTCTCTAGCTCCATGGCTACCATTTCTGTTGGGATTGTGTATGTTTTATCATTGAAACTTTGTAGCATTGAGTGGAGTCCTAGGTTGGCAACAACAGGAGGAAAGCCTGGCTTCCTCCATTGCATGGGAAACCCAAGCCTCCCTCCTGCTCTCAGTGGCCACAGCCATCTTGATTGGGGTTTATTTGTTCCTGACTGGCTGGTGGACATGGCTTGTGGGCATGGCTTAATCAGAGATATGGTTAATTTACATATTACTCTTTTATTAGATAGGATAAATTATTGTTGGGAAGATAGAGCAATTCCAGGAACTTCTACTGTGTCCTTCCTAATGTAACATACATAACAGATGTTAATTCAAAGGAAGAATTCTGAGAGTCTACAAATAAAGAGGAAAACTCATGTATAAGTCCACAAACACAATGAGTTCACTCAAACATAGACTCCATCTGGAATTCTGTTCATCATCACACAGTCACAATCCCTTCTCTGACTCAGGGCTTGCAGTGATTTTTTTAAAAATCTCTAATGACTATTTTTAACTTCAAACGTAGGGTTCATTAATTCTTTAAAATCTTGGATATTTTATTTTCCCCAGTCCACAGTGACTTTCTTAGATTGTCATGGGACCATTTTATGCAAAATAAAAGGATATAGAGTACATGTGCTTGGCAGTGTCTCTGGTCTTCCTGTAAACAGATCCATTGCCCCCTCCCCCCTTTTTTCTAAGAATTTTGAGACTATAAATTGTCTCACGTCTGGAAATGGGTGAGAATTCATGATGGTCCATTGTACTAACTCCCAAGTCAGGTATAAACTCACCAACCAAGAGATTATTACTCCAGTTAAGAAAGAATGGGTTAGTCTGCCCATCTAGCTCAGTTGTGCGACCCGGGTGATCAGTTATTTATGGCCAAATGTTGATGCTTGCCCACGTATTGATTACAGGTCAGCCTCCACTTTCCATTACAGCTGTCACGCTCATTGTGTCTTCGGCAATTAAGCCCTGCCATGGCCTCTGCCATCCTAGAACCTTACTTTTCACATAAATGTCAATCAGCACACATCCTTGGAAGCATTTATCACCTTCATTCCTATTTGCTAGGTGCAGTCCAGGCCTCTCATCAGGGTCCTTAAGGTTGTACTACAGTGAATTGTGTTCTGGGCTCTCCCAGGAAACAGAGTTGTGCGCTGATCATCATTAATCCACATTAGCATACCTATCTCTCTAATTCTCTGGATTCCTTGCTCTGCACAATACCAAAGGATTTCTGGCATATCACCTTTTTCTTTTCTTTTCTTTTTAAATAGAATACTTCATGTTTTTTAAAAAAAATTTTAATAGTTATTCTATATATATATTTTTTCCCCATCACCAGTTACCCCCTCATACCCTCTTTTACTTCCACTTATCTCCCTCCCCCTTTTTAAATTTAGGTGACAACAGTGTCCAGATTTGGTTAACCTGAGCAAACTGTTATTGCCACTCCTAAAACCTTGTGCTACATGCAATTCTTAAAGTATGGTGCCTATTCCTAATTTGATAAATGTGACGATATAATGTCATACTCTTTTGTCCCTGTTCTCAATCCTTTAGAATCCATTCTAGTTTATTCTAGATTTCTACTGACATATCTTTGTAAAATTTTGTAAAATTTTGTAACTCTTCTAATGTATAAGCCACCTTAACAACTATGAAAACAGCAAAGTGAACGAGATTTTGTAGGATCTCGTTCACTTTACTGCTTTCTAAATCTAGAAATAAAAGGAGGCAATACATGTGGGACTTAAAAATAATGGCTATGTATAAATTAACTATGTTAGGCAAGAATAGTAGAGTTATTTGAGCAAAGTAAGGATGATGTCAGGAGATTCTAACTTAAAATGAATGTGAAGGTTTAAGGTACTCAGATTCATTGACATACACCTAAATTTGCCCCATTCCAATTCACAGAGCCCTCAATGAGACCTGAAGTTTCATAGAGGGTTATTTACTGGTAATACTGTGAATGAACTTGTGTGATAAGTCAACAGCCCTAACATAGTTGACTGCTCTCCACTGAGGGGCATGGGAAGAGAAGGGGACATTTGTCATGGGATCTCATTAGTCCTCTGGACCATGTCTTGGTGTAAGAATGTGGACTAGACTTGTCCTTTTCATTCTTTTGCCCTTTCAGTAGTGAGGAGCAGTCAGTCCTCCCCAGATTTTTTATGCTAGGTATTTCTTTATACTAAGTATTTCCAGATAATATTTTATAGCAATAGCTAAAGTATCATCCTATACCTGCTTTTGATAGAAACTTCATTCCAGGTAAGTATAGAACATAAGTCATGTAATTAATTTGCTACTGAATACCATGGAAATTTTTTCTCCTTTTTTGCGCCTGTGGCGAGATCACTCCTGTCTTCATAGGGAATCAATTAATTCTGTCTTTGAGTGTCTAGTTCCTGACTGATTGAAAAGCTAGGGTTTGGTCAAAATGTAGGAACTAATATCATAAGCAAGACAACATTTATTCAATAAATGGAATCATCTTAGAACAAAACTCTTGGACAGCGGAGGGCAGTCAGATCAGGAAGCCACCACTGGCTTTAGGAAATCTGAATGTACAGACATTTATCTCAGCTGCCTCTGGCAACAAATTGAGCAATTCGTGAGCATGCAAACAAGCTGCTGATCAAAAGTCACATCTGCCACTTTCCTTATCACAGCCACAGAAATAATTGCTTTTCCCGCAAGAGAATCTCTCAAATTCAGGTGCTTGTCACTGGCAGAATCTATATAGGAACTGTGGCGATGGATTCTGTGAAATACACTTCTCTTCGTGTGTGTGTGTGTGTGTGTGTGTGTGTGTGTGTGTGTGTGTGTGTGTGTTTGTGTGTGTGTGTGTCTGTGTGTATGAGAGAGAGTGTGTGTATGTGAGTGTGTGTGAGCGTGCGTGTGCGTGTGTGTGTTTCCCATTAGCATTCATTTCCTCTAATTTTTTCCAGGCTCTGATATACAAGGGAAATCAAAGAAATTAATGGGTAATTAATATTAGATAAAAAAGAAAAGAATGAGAAAGAAAAGGAAAAACAAAAGATAGCCACACAGTCTAAAATCAAGTGTTGTTTATTTAGCTTGTGATAGCTGTGAAGCATGGGTAAGGTGGTGAGTAGACACCTGAGCAAACAGCTGTGGAATCCTGAGAGAGGTCCCAGACAGTAAGTATCTGTACATAGAATATAGATACAATTTAAAGTCTTAGTTGCTTCAAATGAGAACCCCTAAGAAGTATGTATAGATAGATTGACCACACCACATGCCATACGTCATTCCAACATTACAGATCAGGAAAAGAAGCAGGAACTAGCTACTCTATCTAAGAGAGAGAAAAACAAGGGATTTATGGGAGAGGAAAACTAAGTGGATCCCAGATTTAAGCAAATAACATGTTTTAAGAAGTAAGCCATCAATTACACTCAATGTAATTATATTACATTAAGGGGTTGTATAAAATGAGAACTCTGAAATGACCATGGGTTTTATAAAAGGAGTTATTTTATTCTGACAAGAGTACTTTGAAGGACAATGGAAAAATTAGAGTATTTTTATATAAATTTGACATTGATTTTCAAAGCAGGCACTAATCCTATCTAATAAAAGAGTAATATCCATATTGACCATCACTCCGACACACAAGAGGGCTGTCCCCATGTGGTCAAAGAGCCTGCCCCCATGTGGACAAAAAATGGCCACCACAAGATGGCCAGCAGGAGAGGGCCATTGGGAGGTTCCAGACCTGCAAGGGAGGGCAGTTGTGGACGATCAGGCCAGCAGGGGAGGGCAGTTGAGAGAGACCAGGCCTGCAAGGGAAGGCAGTTGGGGGCGAACAAGCCTGCAGGGGAGGGCAGTTAGGGGTGACCAGGCTGGCAGAGGAGGGAAGTTGGGGACAAACAGGCTGGCAGGAGAGCAGTTAGACATGAATTAGGCTAGCAGGGTAGTGGTTAGGGGGTGATCAGGCGGGCAGGCAGAAGCAGTTAGGGACAATCAGGGAGGTAGGTAGGAGAGCAGTTTGGAGCTAGCAGTCCTGGATTGTGAGAAGAATGTCCGACTGCCCATTTAGGCCCGATCCTACTGGGATCGGGCCTAAATGGGCAGTCAGATATCCCTCAAGAGGTCCCAGATTGGAGAGGGTGCAGGCTGAGCTGAGGGACACACACCCCCACCCTCCCGTGCACGAATTTTGTGAACCAGGCCTCTAGTCATAATATGACACATATGTGAAGATTGTATAATCAGTAGAATTGTTATTTTTGTGGTCATGAGAACTAACTAAACTAACTAAATGACTAATCCTGTATTCCGATTATGATTATGACCAAATATTTTAGAAATGGAATAAGACTGTCAATAACCTAGTTTAGTGATTGGCAAACTGGGGCTCACAAGCCACATGCAGCTCTTTAGCTCCTTGAGTGTGGCTCTTCCACAAAATACTATGGCCTGGGCAAGTCTATTTTGAAGAAGTGGTGTTAGAAGAAGTTTAAGTTTAAAAAATTTGGTTCTCAAAAGAAATTTCAATTGTTGTACTGTTGATATTTGGCTCTGTTGACTAATGAGTTTACCAATCACTGATCTAGTTGCTAGATGAGGTTGTCTTTGAGTTTTCTGGTAGATATAAAGAAAAGTGGGCAAGTCAAGAGACAGAGAGGCAAAGCATCTTAGTGAATAAGTACACTGAGAAACACAATATATAAATAATCCAACTGAGTCCCTGTAAGGCACCAAAAGTAAACTGTAAACCATTTTCCTGATAGAATTATTCTAGATCCCTATATTATTCATGCAGTGACTTCTAACTAAATGATGTATTTGAAAGAAAATAAGACAGAGTCAAAGTGAAGGAAATAACATAAGGTTTATGCATAAGAGGCCCTTCTAATTCTTTGCTATTAATCTCATTTCTCAAATGAGGAAACCGAGGCTTAGAGCGATGATATAATTTTCCCCCAGTTGTTTAACTAGTGAATGTTATATCTGGAATTCAAACAATAAGCCTGTGTCAATTCCTTTCACTTTCACTCCCCTTAATTTTAGTTTCTTCTTATTCTTAGACAAGTGACAGGTACATATGCTAAATGTGTGACAAAATACATGTCTTGTATTAAAATATAGATGAGATAAAACATCTTCCCCTACCACATCCTCAGCTTTATGACAGGATTGGATCAGGCAACTATGGAACTGCATTTTATAAATCACAGAACTGCAGATCATTATACACAACAGAATTCACAAATGTTTTTTTTTTAGATTTAAAACTATAATGATATCGAACTATATCTATCGCTCTTCAAATGGTAATTTTTTGCAAAGTCGGGCATAAAACAAACAAACAAAAAGCAGAATACTTTATGACCACGTGGTAAATTTTATGCAAATCGTTCATTTATCTAGAAAAACTCTAGAAGATGTTCAACGATGTATTTTCCACACACAAAAAATCTCCCAGGTTGGTAAAATCATTCCAAGAGATTAATACACCATCCTAAATGTAAAGCAAAAAGCTGGCAAGAGTGAAGGAGACTGAATGAGGATAATGATACCAACAAATGATTCTGATGACATTCTGAACATTTAACACATGATTTCATTGGTAAGTTAAAAGCAAAATGTTTACCTTCTTAACTCATTTACGAGCAGTTTTTGTGTGTGTGTCCGTTGACCTTCTGAAAGGTCAATAGGATCAGCAATTTGAAACATCAATTAAAATTTTACTTTATAATTAGCCATCCTGTGCAACCTATTGATCTGATAGCCAAACCTAACTAAAATTTATAGATAAGGTAATGTTACTAACTAAATTTTATTATCTTTTCTTTGATTTTTAAAAATAAGTGCACAACATTCAGACCTATTATTTCAAATTGAAAATATAATGTTATAAAATGATTACCTGATTTATGCCATCTCAAAAATTTTAAATAGCATAAGTTAGATATTTGAAGTTTAAAATTTGATATTTCTTATTATTCTGCTAAGATAAATATTATTTTTATTCAAAATAAATTCTTTAAGATACAAAAGTATTTTTTTTTAAAAAAAGGCCTGCTAAATTTCAAGTCAGTATTTGATTTTCTTATAAGTTTTCTCTGTCTCACTTTTCTCTTTCACTTTAATCTGGAACAAATATCCATTTTTCTATTTACGTGTTAAACATTTAGTTCAGAAAAAAATGACAATAAATATGGACCACTAAGCCCATGTCACTGAATCTGTGTAATTTTAAACTTTAATATTCTATTCTATTATAAGTATCATGGTTCCTTTAGAAAATAAAAAATAGAAAACTATTAAAAATATTTTAGTTTAAACCACATGTCACCAGTAAAACATTCACATGACTAGAAGCACAGCAACATTTCAGGGGAGTTAAAACTAAACATAACCAGTAACAGAGTAATCAAATAAATATAAAGAGTACGGAGCCCATCTATATTATAATATAGGTGATAGAAGTACATAGGAAATATTGATGATGGATTTTCCATGAGATGCAAAAGTAATAATTTTCCTATAGTCATTTTCCTATACATTCACCAAACTTGTTATTGCCAAATGCTCCAGCTTTGTCTCATGATATTTCCCCAGTTGTCAGCACTAAAAGTATTAGGCGCTGTCCTGAGACTAGGTTTACAACAGTCTGCACAAAGGGTGGGGCAGAACTCTCCCAAATAAATATTCGAGGCAAGTCTTTTAGTGGAATTCATAGTGAGTTAGTCACACGACTTGAATTGTATGGCCTGCACCATGGAAAAGAGAAATAAAAACAATCTTCTGGAACCTGTGAAGAAATAAAGAGAACCCAATGGTTTAAACCAGGGGTGGGAGTGTCTGGCCCTCAGGCTGAATAAAGCCTATGCAGTCATTTGGTCTGGCTCTGGGAAGGCACAGGGGTGAGTTAATTAAACGTTTGCCCACATATAGCAGGCTAATTTTTAAGCTGATCACATTGTATGGCCCAAGAATGTTGTTATAAATGTCCAAATGGCTCTTAGGAGGAAAAAAGGTTTCCCACCCCTGGACGTGAAACAATCCAGAGTATTTCAAGATTTAGAGAAAATCCGAATCTGATATGTAGCCTTCTCATTTTGGCCCAGATAAAGTAGAAGCATATTTATGGCCAAACTTTGAAAATATTTTTCTCTTTTCATAGTTTCATTGTATTTATTTCTGTATGTGAACTGCCACATAACATAAAACAAAAATAAATAAATAAATATCCCTAACTGGTTTGGCTCAGTGGGTAGAGAGCAAGCCCGCTGACTGAAGGGTCCCAGGTTCGATTCCTGTTAATGGCATGTACCTTGGCTGCAGGCACATCTCCAGTAGGGGGTGTGCAGGAGGCAGCTGATCAATGTTCCTCTCTCATTGATGTTTCTAACTCTCTATCCCTCTCCTTTCCTCTCTGTAAAAATCAATTATATATATATATATATATATATATATATACACACATATATATACATATATATATATATATATATATATATATATATATATCCATCCATGGTTTACAAATAAATTAAATTGTATTTGAAGAGGATGAAATTGGAATTTACTTTCAAAATTTTATCTACATTATCTCCTTGGTGATATACATTTTAGGTCAATGCTGAATTTCCATCCAGAAGGACATCAAGTCTAATTAGCATATTATACTTTTATTAGTATAGATGGCTTCATTTCATTCCATTTAATATGAATATTTAGTAATGCTTAAATTCTATTTCTCAATGCAAAAAAAAAAAAGTTGTAACAATTTGAAGTCCACATAAATAAATGCCGGAATGTTTACAGAAGACATTCTGCAGTATCACTGTAGATCTTGGCTCTGTATGTCATGATACTTATGTGTTACTCTTATATTATTTAATGGTCTTCCTGTCCAGCCTACCCAAGATATTATGCTTAAATAACTGAAAAGCATCGCAACATCCATAACAGGAAGTAAAGAGACACCAACTTTAAAACTATAATATTCTTAAATACTAATTTATCTTTTTAATTCTGTCTCCTTCTCTGGATGACTCAGTGGCTTCATTTTCTCAAGTCTAAAATGAAAACTTCTTTGTAAGCTTAGAACTTCCTATCATTCATATCTTTCCCAAGACGCCTCTACATAATAGTATCATTTCTTATAATGGAAACCTGCAACTATATTGCTAGGCAACAACGTAATAGAGACATGTATCACTTGATCCTATTTCAGTTTTACCAGCTGAAAGCTTTCCATCACTGAAGTTCTAATTCAAAACTCATTTTAACCAAGTAGGTAATGGGACAAAGGATAGTAACACTCTTAAAAGCAGCTTCACACACAGTGAAGACAAAGTAAAATGGCCAAGCCTTTTAAAAAGTGCACCAGAATATAGCAGGGAGGGAAGGTCCTACTTAGGCACTGCCTTCATTAAAGATTCTCTTGTCATAAAACAGAAAAAAAGCACTGATATTAGAGAAAGAATGCTATACTCCATTCATATTTTTTGCGCCTGTTTTAATTAGTAGTGAGTGTCTTGAAGCAATAACCTTCAGTCTTTAGGAGGTCAGCGAAAAGGATCCTTATAAGACTGAGGCAATGGTCGGCAAACTCATTAGTCAACAGAGCCAAATATCAACAGTACAATGATTGAAATTCCTCTCGAGAGCCAAAGTTTTTACTTAAACTTCTTCTAATCCCACTTCTTCAAAATAGACTCGCCCAGGCTGTGGTATTTTGTGGAAGAGCCGCACTGAAGGGGCCGAAGACCCGCATGTGGCTCACCAGCCTCAGTTCACTGACCACTGGACTAAGGCAAGAAGGTCAAAAGAAGATGATGTGATATCAAAAGCTGGAGGACAAGAGGTGATATGACGCTGGCAATGACCTCAGGAATGTAGGCAGCCTCCAGGGAGAAGGTAGGGAAATCCCTTCTCTACAGCTTCAAGGAGGAACCAGCCCTGGCAAACTTTCGATCTCTGTCCCAGGAGACTCATTTCAGGGTTCTAACCCCTTGAACTCTACGAGAAAAAATTTGAATTGTTTTAAGACATATGGGATTTGATAATTTGTTACAGCAGCAATAGAAAACCAATATATATATTTCTTTAGTACCTACTACTTCTAACCCCTGGCACTTAAGAGTTCAGTGCCAGTGTATTCAAGCTTCCTCCCTCATACATGGCCCTCCCCCAAAGCTCTGAGAAGGCGGAGACTTTTCTTCTTCTATATTTATAATATACCCAGCTCAGCTATGATATACCCAGCTCAGTGGCTGGCAGAAGATAGCAACTCTATCATCAGCTTATCTATACTCTTATTGCAATTAACAACTGAACAAGCCCTAAAATGACTACACTTAATGTTGTAATGGAAGTCATAATATCTTTGTCTTTAAGCATACAAAAAACGGAGAAATTGTTTTTTAAAATAATAATACCTTCCATTTGTATAGCACAAAATCTCCAAGTGTTCAGAAGTACAAGGCCTCATTTGTTTCTCAAAATAACTTTGTCGGTAGGCTGCCCAGGCACCTGGATCCCCGCGAAAAGGTAAAAAAGCTACAAAGAAAAGGTAAGTCAGCTATACACACTACAAACCAATCAAACAAGAGCCCAAATCCAAGGCTTCTAATAAAAAAAAAATCTACCTTTTCTTTCATAACCTGATGAACGGTCCACTTCCTTTATCTTGCTGTGATACATTTCCCTCACATATTCTTGTTTATTCTCACAATTTAGAGCACAGAGGAGACAGTTTATCAAAACAACTAGCCTCCCATGACACATAGTTAATTTCTTAGAACCACAACATTATAAACTAAATTTTATCATTTCAGAAAAACTGAGTTAAGACTGAATCAATCATCCCATGAAATGAATCATGTGTGCTGGTTTTGGGTTGTTGTCAAAGACAAGATATAGCCTGCAGCATAACTGTGCAATGATTTGAAATACCACACTTGCAGGTAAGGTAAGCAATGCAAAACTGTGGCATAAAGTCTCCAAGGTGATAAAATAAAAATTTTCATCCATAAATCCAGAAACAGATGGAGAGTTTGAATGCATAAGCCAAAAAATATTAGATTATTTAAAAGCTGCACACTGTAAGCACTAGCCCTGCTGTGATGCACAAAAGTAAGGGGTGAGTAGTTTTGGTAGCAATGAAGGGTCTATCCATACTCATGTACACATTCTTATACTATACCTATCATATCCTGATCCTTATAATATACAAAGTCAAACTGTGGCACTCGTTTTAAGACTCTTGTGGGAAATTGAGAATTGACACTATAAGCAAAGAGAATGGCCAGGACAGCCAATCACAGCAAGGAAAGTGCAGGATCATTTCAGACAATGGTTAGGGTGAGCTCTCCTTGAACTTGAGTATCAGGCTATAACTTTATGCATCTACTAGAGGCCTGGTGCATGAAATTTGTGCACAGGGAGGGCAGGTGGTGTCTCTCTGCTCACCCTCTCAATCTGGAACCCCTTGAGGGATGTCTGACTGCCCGTTTAGGCCCGATCCTGCTGGGATCGGGTCAAAATGGGCAGTCAGACATCCCTCTCACAATCCAGGGCTGTTGGCTCCCATCTGCTTGCCTGCCTGACTTCCTGATTTGCCCCTAACTGCTTCTGCCTGCCAGCCTGATCACCCCCTAATCACTACCCTGCCAGCCTGTTTGCCCCCAACTTCCCTCCCCTGCTGGCCTGGTCACCCCTAACTGCCCTCTGCTGCAGGTTTGATCATCCCCAACTGCCCTCCCTTGCAGGTCTGGTCCCTCCCAACTGCCCTTCCCTGCTGGCCATCTTGTGGTGGCCAACTTTGACCACATGGGGGCAGGATCTTTGACTACATGGGGGCAGCTATCTTGTGTGTTGGAATGGTGGTCAATCTGCATATTAATCTTTTATTAGATAGGATAGAGGCCTGGTGCATGGGTTGGGACAGCTAGTTTTCCCTAAAGGTTGTCCTGAATCAGGGTGGGGTTTCCCTTGGGGCATGGGGCGACCTGGATGAGGGGCCTGTGGTGGTTTGCAGGCCTGCTATGCCCCCCAGCCACCCAAGTGGAAGCCCTGGTATCTGAAATTTATTTATGTTATACAACTAAAACTTTGTAGCCTGCAGCAGAGCCAAGTCTTCTGCTCGTTCCATGGCCCCAGCCATTTCTCTTGGGATATTTACATTCTATATATAATTGAAACTTTGTAGCCTGGAGTGGAGGCCTAGGCTGGCCAGGGCTACAGAAAACTTGGCTTCCTCCATTGCTGGGGCAACCCTAGTCTCTGCTCTCTCCAGCTCTGTGGCTGCCACCATTTCTGTTGGGGTATATGTATCTTCTATAATTGAAACTTTGTAACATTGAGTGGAGGCCTAGGCTGTCAAGGGCAGGTGGAAAGCTTAGCTTCCTCCATCGCCAGGGAAACCCAAGCCTCCCTCCTGCTCTCTGTGGCCGGCAGCCATCTTAGTTGGGGGTTAATTTGCAAATCACTCCTGATTGGCTGGTAGGTGTGGCTGGTGGATGTGGTTTGTGAGTGTAGCAGAGGTACTGTCAATTTGCATATTACTCTTTTATTAGATAGGATGTTTTGTGGACAATGGACACTCTCACTATGTAGGTCTGACATGAGCAACACTGTTTTAGAAAGATTTTCCAGAATGAATTGCATGTAGGGTGACTTGAAATGGAAAGGAACGCAGGAGGAAAGAATATGATAGTAGTTCAGGTGAGATAAAATAAGGGTATGATGTTACTTCTATTTGTTATGGTATAATAAGTAATATCAGCTAATCTGAATATAGCACTGACAATGTACCAAGCACTTCTCCAAGTACTTACATGCCCTGATTCATTTAATATTTACAACTAATTGATGAGTAGCTATTATTTTCATCTCCATTTTATAGGTGAGGAAACTAAGGCATATGAAAGTAAAAAGATTTGCTGAGGGTCATACAATTGGTAATTGGTAAGGCTACTGATTTGTGAATACTGGTAGTCTGACCTTAGAAACCACGACTCTATACAATGCTCATAGGTAATAAAGAATACATAATTTTGTAAACACAAAAATATTATCTTCTGATAGCTTTTTAGCAAGTCATTTCATTATATATTCATATATGTATTATATAATATATTCATCTTATTACTGCTCAGAAAGATTGGTCTAGGTTCACTTAGAAAAAATAACATTGTTCATTTACTGTTGGTCTTTATTATTATATCAAAATTGAATTTCCTAAAATTATTGTTTTTTTATATTACTTCTTTGGCTATGGTACACATTCAACTTTTATCGGATGAATCATTGCTTCCTTATCTTTCTCTTTCTTATAACTAACATACATGTAGGGACATGGAATGTATATGACTTATTGAGCTTTTTTTTTATTTGAGCATTTTTTGCATACATAAAAATTATGAAATTTTCACATGCTACTCAGTATAGTCACCTCGCTTGTAAATTTTTTCAATTGAATATCCTTAATTTAATATCTGTGTGAAATATTTTTAATTTATATAGTATTTATGTTCATTCTTTCCATTTAGGGTATACAGAAACCATTTTATGAGAAATATTACGAAATGTTACATTACAAATATTTCAGAAAATGTTTTGAAGATACATAAACACCCAAAGTTTCATTATGCATCTATCCCAATCCCAATGACTTCATTTTTTTTTCATAAAATCTTAATATGTCATATTGCTAAACTATGCAGATTCAGTAATAGAAGTCTCATAGTAGGAGTGAAAATTATTCGGCAGAACTAGATCATCCCGGAGCCTTAATATACAAATAACTTCCTGGGGACTTGACCAGCTCTCTGGAACTACTCAATTATGAAAGAAACCATGATTATGTTGTCTTCCAGAATTGCTTTTTTATAATAGAAAGTAAGACATAAGTAATTTTCCCTCATTATCTTCCCCTAAACAGTCTTGATTTGCATATGGCTGGTGCATCATTTAACAATCTTAATTGGATCATCCTTCTATTCACCTAAAAATAGCTATTAAAACATCCTATGCAATCATTTTGTACCGAACCAAGCAAGCCATTTGTGAAAGAAAGATCCATCTATAAGCAAAGTCATGTAGTCTAGCTCACACTGGGAAAAAATGACTCGTCATGAGTAACAGACAAACGAGTCATTTTTAGAGAAAACTACCCATTTTTATAACTCTAAGAAGAGAAAAAATATTAAGGCATCTGGTACATTAATCTTCAAGAAAATGCTGAAATACATATTTTGTTTGGAGGGTAATTTTTACCCTTTGAATATTTCACATCATTTCTTTACATGAGAGAAAAAATATTACCATCACTCAACTCATTACTACCAACAGCGCATTGTAAGAGGAGACATTATATCATGAAATGGCAAAAAGTTTCCCATTTCAAAGTAGTTTCAAAGATGGGAAGAAATTACATTTCTTTCACTTTATATCCCCATTTCTAATCAGTAATTTCTGCTATCAGGCACAAAGGTGCTGAACTGTGGAATTGGGAAATTTCATCTTGCAGCTACCTGCTCAAAAAAAAATGCATTCCAAAGAAATTCATTAACTTGTCTTCAGAAGTAACAGAAGGAAACTACCTTCTGTGTGCGTGGCACAGATGCAAGGTTCTCTGCCTAATCAGCTATCTCTGGGAACAGAAGGTTGCTTTTTAGAAAATTTTCCACACAACCAAAGTTTCTACAGGAAATGACTCACACTGGAGACTGTCTCAGAGTTTGGGTTGGTTTACCTTAAAAGACTGAATAATTATGATGAACAATAAGTACGTGGTTTTATTTGATTCTGTCTTAAAAATGAGTTTCCCACTGAGTTGTGTACCTTGTCTTATCTACTCTTTCTTCACTTCTTTAGGACTCTAGTGGGACATCAACTCCTCCACAACGTCGGTTCTGACTCATCCAGCTTCTCAAGAAAGTCTTAGGCCTCCTCCTCTTTGCTTTTTTGTCAGCATCTTGTTCTTAATACTCTTGCCGTTCTTACCACAATGTATTTATTTATGTCTCAGTATTGGATTCCAAAATATAAATTTCTCCAGGCATGGGTATGACCTTCTACTCATTTATCCCCCTATCAAACATAGTGTATTATTTGGGGTTTTAAAAAAAAAGTCAGCTTTGAGTCAAGGATTCAAGTGCAAGTAGTTGATGTAGGAAGTACAGAGAGCTCTGGTAGAAAAGCAGGGTAAATTATACAGAATAGAGGGAGTTATTAAGTGGTGAATGATTATGTAGACCACTTTGTGTTAAATGTTGGGGGAAACTTGATAAAATGGTCCAAAAACTAGCCTTCAGAATGATCCTTCCTTGATGAGGGAGGAAGCTGGGTAACTGAACACCTACGGAGAGTAATAGATCGAGAGCTGCCAATGCCTTGTCACTCTAGCCTGCTGCCTAGTCATTGCAGGGAACACAGTTTTTTGGAGTTTAAAGAAAAAGAGCCCTGTGGCTCATCTGTCTCTGCAGATATTGGCACTCGGAAGCTTACCCGAACACAGGTTCCAGGGAGAGGAAATACTGCAGGCTGTGGATGTTAATAGTAGAGTCTACGTTTTATGCCTCTCAGAGTCACTCATGACTCATGTTCCATTCACTCTCACCCACTGCTGCTGCTGTAATAGGGTTGCCAGTCACAATTACTGGGTAGGGGGAGTCATAATAAGGGGTGTTCATGAGACAGTCACAGTGCCCACTACTGCAACTGATATACATCCTCTTCCTCTGCTGCCCACTGCACACTCTCCGCACGGGGAGCCAGCACAAGTGTTCCGGAATGCCGGCTTGATGCAGGACTCAAACATGATGCCTGGGGAGACACAGCCTTGCCATCATGTCTTCTCAGACTAAAATTGTACAGGCACCCATTTCTGACTATTAGTCCACACAGATGCACCAAGAGTCTCCCAAGCGAATATCCCTTCCCTTATTTTACAGTACCCCTCTTTCCCCATGATGATCAGGATCAGGTTCCTCTTCCTTTTTAACCAGCCAGATGAAGCCATTTCATTTAGTGAGATAAAATTGGGGGTGCTGCCAATCCCTACCAGAGGACCTATCCTCTCCGTTTTTCTCTAACTTGCCTCCTCTGACATGGGTGCTCTTTAGTATCAGCATGAGACACAGCTCCACCATCTCCATGCCTAAGGCCATAGGGACAGCCACACATTTTTCTCCCCAAGGATATCTTGTCTTATATTTGAACTAGAGGCCCTATGCAGGAAATTTGTGCAGCGGTAGAGGCGGGAGAGGTTCCCGCCACCACCACTATGCTTGCAAGCTGTTTGCCCGACTTCTAGCTGAGAAGCGCTCCTGCTGTGGGAGCACACTGACCACTAGGAGGCAGCTCCTGTGTCCTGTGTTGAGCATCTGCTCCTGGTGATCAGTGTGTGTCATAATGACTGGTCGTTCTGGTTGTTTTGCCATAATGGTCAGTGGGCTTTTATATATGTAGATGTTGTTATTTCTGGTCCCTGATCAACCTGCTAAGCCATTTGCTGCTGCTCAGGATTCTGTGTACATCTTCCTCCCAGGTCAGCTCTTCCCCTATATACCCCTGATGGTTAGGAGATGTGCTGCTGAGATGTATTTCTCCTTGCTGTCTCTGAGAGTAACATTTTCATGGGACTTTCCTGCAGCAGCCATGCCTCCTGAGTTTATGTCTACCCAGCTACAGTGAATCAGGCTTTCATTATTCTCTTTTTTTCCATAGGGAGCCCCCTAGGAAAGCAAAGGTATATGCTGTGGAGGAAGCATCATGAGAGTTGAGGAGAAGGTATGTGCCCTCTCAATCTGATTGGGCCTGATTCGAAATGTGTCATTGCAATTGGATGATGGATTGCTCTGTATTTGATTGCCTCTGGGACTAATGTGTGGATAATACCCAGCTGGTGACGGGCAAGCAGCTCTGGGTGCACAGCCACTAGTGCATGTGCTCAGGCGCCCAGCATCTACTAGAGCTGAATAGCAAGATAGGCTCTGCTTTTTTAAGATAGTGAATTATTTGCTGAGGTGGCATGTTCTTGCCCTAAAAAATTAAGGGCCTTGACATGACTCTTTGATTGGGGCTTGCCACAGTATTTTATTATGCCAGATAACTTAAAATTGACAGTTTTCCAAGTCCATGTGATACATGGAGATGAAACGTATTTGTAAGTGTGATACTAAGAAGAGGCTTACCAAGCTCTGTGTCTTTTTCTTTGTGACAATAGCTTGTCCTTCTTGGAAGAAATAGCCTGACATACTCCTAATCCCTAAACACTTAAAAGCTACAGTTGTATGACACACCTCTGAACTTTTTAAAATTATTTCTGCTAGCCACTATGTTACATATACTCTTACCAGGGCACCTAAAGTGCTTGCCACTTACTTTTGTCCCTGTCAAATTAATAAGGTGGCCCCTATACAGTAGGTCAGAGTGATATAATGTGAGACGTCCTTTCTGACTTTACTGTGACAAAAGACCAGAGAGTGAACCGAGTCATGTGACAATGACTGTGAATCCACACTGCTGTTCATCCCAGGTGAATGTAAATGATTCTGTTTTTTCATGTCTGGGTTTGAAAGAATATACTTGACAAGTCAATAGCCAGATATAAGTCCCAAGGTTTACATAAAACCTCAGAGGACAGACACCACCTGCAACACACTAGCTGTGATGAGGACCGTCATTTAGGATCTTTTTATATTAAGCATTCAGCCAAACATAAATACCTCAAAGAGAAAATCATTAATATATACTTTTACAATATTCAATAAGCATCAAAAGCCTCCATAATTAAAATGACTGGTACTAAAAACTATAGGCCTATTTTAAATGTTTATAAAAATGTTAATGATCACAAAGATTTCTGAAGAATTAATAAGAGAAAGAAATTCCTGAGGAAAACTACTTGGAAGACCATAGATAGCTAATTCACAAAGGGGGCAAATAAATAAATGCATATGAAAAATAAACAATCACAATAATATCAGAGAAATGTGGGAAAGCAGACTGGTGCAGCCACTATACTTAAAGTATGAAATTTTCTTTAAAAATTAAAAATGGAACCTCCATTTGACTCAGTGATCCCATTTCTAGGAATATATCTTAAGAATCCTGAAACACCAAGCAGACAGAATACATGCATCCCTATGTTCATAGCAGCACTATGTTGATAGCTAAGATCTGGAAATAGCCCATGTGCTCATCAGTAGATGAGTGGATAAAACAAAGCTGTGGTGTGTTCACACAGTGAAATACTATGTAGCTATAAAAAAAGAAGGATCTTTTACCTTTTGAGACAGAATGGAGGAGCCTGGAGATTATAATGCTAAGTGAAATAAGCCAGTCAGAGAAAGACAAAGATCACATGATCTCAGTTATATGTAGAATCTAATGGGGAAAAAAATAAACTGACAATCTAAATAGATCTAGAAGCATGGGAGCCTGGAATAAACTGATGAACCTCAGAAGGAAGGGAAGAAGGGGGCAGGAAGAGATTAACCAATGAATTTAAATAAATATATGCTTTGCTCATGGTCACAGACAATAGTGCAGTAAAGCCTGGGGTAGGGTGGGAACACGGTGGAGGGGGGCAATGGGAGAATAAAGGGGAGACATCTGTAAAATTTTCAACAATAAATATTTTTTTAGAAAAAGCATTTTAAAAAAATACAAATCAGAGATAATATTTTTCTTGTAACAAAGTGGCACAAATTAACAAAAAAAAAGATTCTGTGTGATCCTGAGAAAATAGCACTCTTGTCAACTATTAAAAGTTGTAACAATAATCTAGAAGATGAAAATTATGAAATTACTCTGTACTGATCAAATAATCTTGATTTGCCTTTTAAAAGTTACTATAATTTCTTTCTTTTTCCTGTGAGTGTAAGATAAGCATTGTTATCATTATTTGGAGATTTCAAGTAGTAATAAATTGATTCTGCAGGAAAAATAGAATAGTGATACTAATACAAAGTTTTACAAAAATGAAATTAAACCAGTTTTTTCCCTTTTTTCCCTTGGATCTGGGAACTGTGCATCTTGCTTTACACTGCATATTTTCCAGCTTTCATGAAGTGAAATAAAATTAATGGGAAGATGTAGTAGCAGAGCCCAAGCTAAAGTCTGTGGAACTCATTATTTGTGTTATAATTATTGACACCTGCCACATTCCTGGGGCAAATGGGTAATTAAGACTGTCCTAAATAATGATTAATCTTGTAGCAATACAAATTAAGCCCCCCAAAACAATACATATGAAAAGGTGAGACATTTTCCATCCTTAATAGCAATTTGAGAAATATAAGGGTTTTCAAAAACAATCTAAGTAAAATATATTGCTATATTTCTGGTGACTTTGGATCTGTAAAATGTATTTTTCTGGTACAAAAAAATTACAGCCCTATATGTTCTTCAGGAAAAAATTTCTACATCCACATGGATAATTTAAAAACAAGAAGCATTTTATTGTTCTAAAGCTTCTTATTCATAGGAGTGCCTGGCAGTTTTGATTGTCAGTTACCTTGCTTCTCATTTGAATATTTATTGATTTCATCTAGTAGTTGCATAACCTCCTATTCATGCTGTATAATAGGGAATGGAAGATTAGCAAAATCAATAATGGATATAGCAGAGGAAGAAGTAGGGGAAAAATGCACCTCAGCAAGATTGCTCATGGATGTCAAAACAAATCAGCAGGAGTACAGAGGCACTGTTTCAATTATATTTCAAGCAAGGGCAGGAGAATGGGGAGGGCATTAGTTTCCTCTCGTTTATTGCCTAAACTATAAAACTATGAAGCATTAAATGTCTTCTGGGAGCTCACCCAACTTTTGGAAAAATAAGGCTTGATTTTTTGGAATTTGATGCATTCCTTGCCAATATATAAGCTCATCCAGCATTAGTGGGTTAAATAAATGCTGGAAACAGGATACAAGAGAAAGGAGAGAAAACCCAATAAAATCAGTGATGATGAGAAGACAATGTACAGTTGCCATGCACATTACTCACACTCATTTTGAAGGGTGATATTCAAGTGAGCACGAAAAGTGAGCCACTGGAGAACTGAGATTAAAATTAAATCACAGGCTTGTTTAGTAATTATTTGAATAGAAGCTAAACACATTTATTAGCAAATGCAAATGATTCTTTTAATTAGACATCCACAAATGCAGTCCAATAGCAGAAGCCAAGCTGTTTGGTCCTGATAGATTTTTATTAGAGTTCCAACATCTCAGCAATTTTTCCATGACTTTCCTCTATAATTTCTCACAAGCAATATGAGCTTCAAACTGTTTTAAAAACTACACTTTCACATTGCCCTAACTGAATATTTTATGCATTTTACTTTATTTTTTATTACTAGTCAAAGGCAAAAGATGTTTATCAATTATCCAGTAAATTCAATCAATATAAAGTACAGCTATAGTTTGAATATCCCATGTTATCTGTGGTGGCATAGCATTTTAAAGTCAACATGTTTATAGTGAAAATATTTTATGAAAAATTTTTCAATCCTCAAAATTGGTGATGAATTTAATTCAAAGCAAAAAAGATATTTTTTTGGGGGGGGAGGTGGTTTGTAACCCATAGAATTCACATTCCATAAATGAAAGGAAAATAATATGTGAATATCAATGTTGAATTGATATAGTACCTTTTATATTACTTGCTTCATTAAAAATGCCGAATAATGATGATACATTAGTGATATGATTGAATAAATAGTGTTCATTAGTTTAAAATGCTCTCATTTACACTGCTAAGTGGAAGAGCTGAGATTTAAAGGACTACTTGAATACTAATCTCATATTACTGTCCTAAAACAGTCTAGCACACAGATAGAGAACATGGTTGCTGTTTTTTAAATCCATAATGGTGAGTTCTAACCCTGTTTGTTCAACTTCCTACTTTATACCGTAATTGGATGCTTTACCCTCAGAGGTACCAAGGTGAACTATCCCTACCAACACATAGAAAAAAATCTCTTCTCCAACATCTCCTACCTCAGGAAGTGGAACCAAATTTTATTTTATTTTATTATTTTAGTTTGGTTTAGTTTAGTTTTTTTTTCAACAATTCTTCATTGCTCAAAGTATTACATATGTCCCCCTTTTCTCCCATTGACCCCTCCAGCCCGCCCCTGTACCCCCCCGCTGGCCCCAGGCCTTCAGCACCCTATTGTCTGTGTCCATGGGTTATGCATACATGCATACAAGGTCTTTGGTTGATCTCTTCCCCCACTCTATCCTCCCCCCCCCACAAACACACACCCTCCTTCCCTCTGAGATTCTGCCTTCTGTTCCCTGTTTCAAGTCCCTGGGTCCACTCTGTTCATCAGTTCATTTTGTTACTTAGGTGTGGAACCACATTTTATCCAATGGAGTGTATCTGAAATTTCACTCTCACCTCCTCTTTCTGAATTCCCAATGAAAATAAATCCTTATTTCTGTTACTAAAAAGCTTTAAATGTCTTAACTCCCTTCTGTTCCCCATTTCTACCCCTTAATGTATTAAATAAATGACATTATTTACAATTACAAACTTCCAACTCTGGTGAAACATTCATTTAATCTAGTTAAAATAATTCTTAATTTTTGATTCTTAAGTCACTGATTGCAGTAAGTACTAAAACTACTAAAATATTTCTAGGCATAGATCTAAGTTTTAATTAAGTACTAAATTGCCATTAATTTTAATAATATGATAATAATTTATAATCATTCTAAACTGTCACTTATAAAGAAATTGAAGGGCAATGCTTTTGGCTGAAACTAAGAGTAAATTTTAATTTTTACTTTTATTTATTTATTTTAAATATATTTTATTGATTTTTTTACAGAGAGAAAGGGAGAGAAATAGTTAGAAACATCAATGAGAGAGAAACATCGATCAGCTGCCTCCTGCACACCCACTACTGAGGCATGTGCCCGCAACAGAGGTACATGCCTCTGACCAGAATCGAACCTGGGACCCTTGAGTCCATAGGCCGATGGTCTATGCACTTAGCCAAACTGGTTAGGGCTAAAATTTAATTTTTAAAATTCTGTTTTAAATTTATAATAGACAATTTGACTTATGTTTCTTCTGATATAAGAAAGTGAACAAATTGATGTTAATACTTCTATTGATTTGTTTAACCTCTACCACAATCAAGGTCAAATGGAAAAGTTTATTCATTTTTTTAATATATTTTTTTTTATATCAGAGAGGAAGAAAGGAGGGAGAGAGATAAGAAACATCCATGATGAGAGAGAATCATGGGTCAGCTGCCTCCTGCAAGTCCCCCACTGGGTATAGAGCCCACAGCCCAGGCATGTGCCCTTGACTGGAATCAAACCTTTCAGTTTGCAGGCCGACACTCTATCCACTGAGCCAAACTGGCTAGGGCAAGTTTATTCATTTTTATACGTTTGTTTATCCATTCACCCATCAAAGGATATTTTGGCAGTTATAAATAGAGTTACAATAAATATTCATGGACAGGTCTTTTTATGAACATAACACAGGTGTGGGATTGCTGGGTCATATGGTAAGAATGTTTAACTTGGTAAGAAATTGCTGAACTTTTTTCCAGAATGGTTACACTGTTTTGCACTCTCACCAGCAATGTATGAGAGTTCCAGCTGCTACAAATCCTAGCCGTCACTTAGTATATTATTTCTGATACTTCAGATTTCCATCTCTGAAAAACTTCCTCTAGTAGCTCCTTTAGATAAAATCTAAAGCCAAAAAATTATCTCTATTTTTATTCATGAAAATGCCTTAATTTCATCTCAACTATTGAAGGATATTTTCCCTGGATATAGAATTCTGGCTCTATTATAGTAGTTGAAAAATACATTATTTTGCTTAAAAAAAATCCTTAAAGAAAGGTAGAGTCATAGTAGGGTAATATTAGGCAGTTGAAAATAATTCTTGAAATGGAGCTTTAAAAATTTCATCAGAAAAAAAAAAAGACAGATTATAGATTAAAAGGATGGGGACAAGTTACTTCATATATAATTTTCAGCATTCATTAAAACTTCTATTCAATAAAAATAAATAACCAAGCCCAAACCGGTTTGGCTCAGTAGATAGAGCATCGGCCTGTGGACCTAGGGGTCCCGGGTTAAATTCCGATCAAGGGCATGTGCCTTGGTTGCAGGCACATCCCCAGTAGGAGGTGTGCAGGTGGCAGCTGATCAATGTTTCTCTCTCATCGATGTTTCTGACTTTCTATCCTTCTCCCTTCCTTTCTATAAAAAATCAATAAAATATATTTAAAATAAATAAACAAACAAACAAACAAACAAACAAATAATCAAGAGAGGAAAAAACAGAATTAAAAGAGACCCACAGGTTATCTGGGTATTACAATTATCAGTCACTAAAATAACCATAAATAATAAAAATATATTCAAGGAAATATGACAAATGAAATCTAAAAGAGAAATGCACATAAATAGAACAAAAATACAAGAACGAATTAAGAATTCAACAGATGGATTAAAGCAGACTAGACTCAACAAATACATATTGTGAATTTGAATCAGAAATAGACTGCTCTGGCCAGTGCTCAGTGGTTAGAGCATTGGCCTTGAACCAAATGGTCTGGGCATGTGTAGGAGGGAACTATTTAATACACTTTTCTCACCTCTCTCTCTTTCTCTCTCTCTCTTCTGCTCCTCCCTCCCTTCCACTCTATCTAAAAATCAAGGAAAATAATAGTCTACAGTGAGGATTAAAAGAAAAATAGACTGAAGCAAAGATATATTAAAAAGGAAAATAAGAAGAGAGACACAGATTCTCACAAAGCAAACTAGCCAAAGAACCACAGCTTTGGGGACCCAATCCTATACAATAAAAGGGTAATATGCCAATCGACCTTACAGCAGAATAGCTGGTCACTGTGATGGGAACTGACATCAGGGTGCAGATGCTCACTGCACGAGCTGACCCCAGCCCATAGGCTCCAATTTCCTGATGGGAACCTGCCAGCCAATCCCTCAGTCCCTTCCCCTGGTTGGCAGGCTCTGATTGTCCAATGGGAACCGGGGAACCTGGGTGGGCAGTGCCAGGCCAAGGCCCCCACCCCAACAATCACCCCACACACAGAGGATGACCCGTGACAGGGTCAGTGCTGGTGAGCGGATGGAAATGGCCAATAGGAGCCTACCTACCCACTGGCAGGTAGGCTCATATTGTCCCACAGTGAATGGGGAACTGGGAGTGGGTGGCAGCGGAAGGCGGGGCCAGCTACCCACAGCTGGGAAGATGGCTCTGATCACAGGCCAGGCCTAGGGACTGTACCATGCATGAATTTTGTGCATCGGGTCTCTATCATTTAAAATGAGCTAAAAGCAAATCTGTTGAAACTTTCCCCTAAAAGGAACTATTATCTTTATTATACTGGACAGTAAAATATCTACGTTTTACTCAATAAGAAGACAATGTACATACAAAGATTATAGTAAAATGGACAAGAAGCAAATTAAAAGGTTATTACTGTCATCATTCTTTATGGAAATACAAGGTTAAAAACTGAGATTTCACTACATAGACTCCAGGACAGCTGAAGTTAAAGTGAAAACAACAATAATAAGACATGTAAGTGAAGTGAGAAGCCCTCCAAGCTGGTAGGAATGCAACTGATACCATCACCTGAGCTTATATTTGACAATGTTCACTAAAACTGTATATATGTACACCAACACTTCTACCCTGCAGGCATTTTCCCAAGAGAGATGTGTCTCTGTGTGTACCAATAGCTGTGTACAGAAATGCTCATGCCCATTATTTGTAATATTCAAGTATTGGAAAATCCTAAATGTCTATTAACTCCAGAAGGGATAAATTACATAGTTATGCAATACAATATTGTGCAGTGATGTAAAAAAGATGAATGAGGGCTACCTACAACTACATATAAAGAATTGGCACCATTTAAAGTAGTTATTCTTCCTTTGCTTAGAAAAGGAAAACAGTATATTTGGCATTAATTTTTTTTAAAATATATTTTTATTGATTTTTTACAGAGCAGAAGGGAGAGGGATAGAAAGTCAGAAACATCGATGAGAGACATCGATCAGCTGCCTCTTGCACGCCCCCCACCGGGGATGTGCCTGCAGCCAAGGTACATGTCCTTGCCGGAATCGAGCCCGGGACCCTTCAGTCCGCAGTACGACGCTCTATCCACTGAGCCAAACCGGTCTTGGCTGGCATTAATTTTTAATTGTGGTGTAATTCACATCAAGCACATTAGAGATCGGTTAGGGCAGTATTGCAAGGAATTCTTCACAACTAATAATTCCCAGAATCAACTTCCCCTCACAGCCCCTATTTTAGAAGGTTTAGATATGACTTGGAAGATTTACTTCGAATTATTCTCAGTAGGGGAAGCCTTAGGTGACTTCATCTCGTTAGAAAGACTCTCTCCGGAGGTGACAGAAAACTGGTAAGGAAAATTTATTTCTGTTATTTCTCTCTTGTTCTTGAGCACTTGAAACCCTGTTTTTATAAGACATAAATTTTAAATTATTATTATAATTTGCTTTCTTTTATATAATTTGGTTTATTCATGTATTTACTGCCACTTTTATAAAAATTAGTAATGCAAGAATATGGGTTTTGTTGGTGTTCAAACACTTGTAATTTATAGGGCACTAAAGTTATGCAGTATTATATTTATATTTAATAGCTCCAATTACAAGAATGGCTTGTGTTGATTTACTAGACTCCCTACTGTGTTTCTCATGGTGAGTGGCATATAAATTGGTAATATATTCTACCATAAATACTGGATTAATTAAGATTGTTTGATTATTGTTTCGGGTAATCAATTTTTACTTATTAGTCCTACATACAATTTTTAGAATATCATTTTGCATAATTTGAAACATAAAAGTAGATATCATTCAAAACTAAGAGTATATTTAAAAAAAAACATTTTGGTTAAACAATTATAATGGAAGTATTAATCACAAGCCTAGAGTGACCAAAAATCAAAGTGCAGCTTTGTGCTTTAACAATTAAAATGAAAAGGAACACAGACTGTAGGTAGAGTGGGAAACAAAAAGATAAACAGCACTGACTGATTTTGTTCCATGGTTGGGGTGTCAGCCTCCAGACTTAAGGGTCTTGGGTTCAATTCCAGTCAAGGGCACGTACCTCAGTTGCAGGCTTGATCCCCAGCCTCAGTCAGGGTGCATGCAGAAGGCAGATAATCAATGTGTGTTTTCCTCTGTCTCTCCCTCTCCCTTCCACTCTGTCTAAAAATCAATGGAAAAAAATATTCTTGAGTGAGGAGTAAACAAAAAAGATAAGCAAAAAGCAGCTCAACGAGGCAAGATTCTTTCCTCAAAGGTATGTATTGTATTTCTTAAATTTTGGAAGTTCATTTTAAATAATTACACTTATGAATTCACTGGAAATAACTAGCAGTGAACTCTTAGATGACTAAGTTTAGCAAGAATCAGATTTAAAAATAGCTGCAGTACATATACATGCTGTATAGATATAGGGTGGTGCTGATGGAGATATATGTAAGGCCTTGTATGCATGTAAGGCATTGTATTCTTGTTGCTTGCATCTGAGATCATTGTTTTTTGTGTTTTTTTAATATATTTTATTGATTTTTTACAGAGAGGAAGGGAGAGAGATAGTTAGAAATATCGATGAGAGAGAGACATCCATCAGCTGCCTCCCGCACACCCCCTACTGGGGATGTACTTGCAACCAAGGTACGTGCCCTTGAGCAGAATCAAACCTGGGACCTTTTAGTCCCCAGGCCAATGCTCTATGCACTGAGCCAAACCGGTTTTGGCTCAGATCATTGTTTTGTTTAAAGGACCTCAAATACTTGTTAAAAAATATATAGGCCCTTTAGAAAGAAATAGTATTTGATCTTATTTTTCAAGATAAGTTTATTGGATGGAACATATCCTGCCTTATCTCTTCCTGAAATTGAGATTCCTAAGTAACATTTCAGCAGAAATATTGGGCATCCTGAACACCTGACACCAACCATTGCTAATGTTTATTGAGGTCTGGCTGTTCGTCTTCACCTTTGCTCCTGAGGATGCATCTCCTCACAAGGAACACTGTATTGATCCCTCCCAAAATGTGGGATCACTGCTACTCAATGGTATTAAATGTCCAACTATGTGTCATGCACAATTAGATTCTGGGGATATATGAAGGAATAAGAACAACAAACAAATCCCAGGCTTTATGAAGTCGCATTTTTGTTGGGGTTTTGGATGGATAGAGAAAGTACTGAGTGGCCCCGAAGGAAGTGGGAATAAAATTGTAAAAGAAAGAGATTAATCTTAACTAGTCTAGCCAAGAGAAGGAAAAATCACCCTCCTTTTCCAAGCATAAAGCAACATCCTATATAATAAAAGAGAAACATGCAAATTTGACTGTACCTTGGCTCCTAGCTACCAGCCAATTAGGAGCAGAGTCGGGGCCAAGTGGCGTGAGCACCAGGCCCAGGGGTAGAGATGAAACAGTGGTGGCAGTGAGCGCCCAGACCCCAGGCTCTGTGAGGGGAAGCGGCAGCAGCAGCAGCAGTGGTGGTGGTTGCGGCAGGGAGCACCCAACCCCCCGGGGTGCTGTGAGCGGAAGTGGCGGTGAGCGCCCAGCCCCTGGGGCCGGGTGGTCGCAGGCAGCCGGGGCTGAGCTGAGCAGGGCTATGGCTGGGTGCCTTGGGCAGGCTGGGGGTGAGCCATCAGTTGGACATCCCCTGAGGGCTCCCAGAATGTGAGAGGGGGCAGGTTGGGTTGAGGGACCACCCACCCCCAGTGCACGAATTTCATGCACTGGGCCCTAGTAAGTAAATTAATTAATACACACACAAATACAGAAAGTTTCTAAAGACATGGTGTACTTAAAGAAATCCAGATAAATTATAATTCGTTGAGTTTAGTATAGAACCCTTAAAAAGATACCCAACATACAAAGAAATTTAAAACACAGTTCCCTTGACCTTAAGAAAGTTTAGCCCATGTCCTGGGACAATATTTAAACATCCCAGGAGTTCCGTCTTTCTGTGGCTCTGTGGCCCACAAACTAAGAAGCAAGTCCAGTAAAAACCACCCACTGTGAGCACCCAGGGTGGGCCACTGCTCCAAACAGTAGGTAGCTTTAGATATTTGAGGAACGTTGATTCTGACCCAAAAGCCTTTAAAAAAAAAATTGGATGGGTTTTCATCCCAATTGAAACTGACTTTCAGGAGCATTTGTCTCCCAGCTAAATAAAATCAGTTCCACAAAGCATGCCCAAGGATGGCATTTGTCTGCAGCCAGATGTGGGAGGAAATAGAAGCCCTGGAGCCTCTTGGTCTTGCGTGCTTACATCTTATCAAAGTCACTTGGAGTCTCATGCTGAAAGATCTCTATCTAAAACAGATGGAACTTTACTACATCTTATGTGGGAAGCTTCGTCTAAAAGGAGCTCATTTTAAAACCTAGCCGTAAGTACTTTTAATTTATTGAACAGCCCAAAATGCCTTGGAAAATTGTTGGGTTTTTTGTGTGTTTTTTTGAAAAGTCTGTTACAGCCCATTAATCCATATATGAAATGTATCCTAAAAGTCAGCCAGGAGAAGTAATTTTAATTAATTTGCCACCAAAAAAAGCTTTCCATTTTGGTCAATCTTACCTTCCATTTGAATCATTCTGTCAGAAAACATGACAAAGATTAAATTCCTTTTTTTCACTTCATGCACAAATGTTTGCATTCACTTTAAAGTATAATTTTTTTCATGTTGAAGTATTTATTTATTTTTAAATCTTTGTTGTTGAAATTATTACATATATCCCCTTTCTTTCCCCATTGGCCTCTTCTAGTTCGCCTCTGCACCCACCACAGGCCTTCACCACCCTATTGTCTGTGTCCGTGGGTTAAGCATATCCGCATACAAGCTCTTTGGTTGATCTCTTCCCACCCACCCTCCACCCCTGCCCTCCAGTTCTTAGTGGGTTTGCAAATACTGCACTTTACTTTTAAGTGGGAATAATGGAATCAAAAGAACGTGGGGGGAGAAATGCACTAATGTCATATCAAGTGTCCTCGTCCCTTTGTATGCTGCTGTGTGAATTGCTCACTCTGCAAGCATTTGACTAAAAACTCAATCTCTTGAGATACTGACCTTCCAACATCAGCCGGCTGAACACTAAATGCTTCCATGTGTGATAAAAGCAAAGACTCTTATTTTTCCTCCCAGCTGATTAAGGAAAGCAAGCCTTTCTTACACAATTGTCGTGGAGAGATTGAACGCATCAATGGTTCCATCAGAAGGACCACAATGAAAAGCATGAGAACACGGAGGAGATTCAATTACTAGAAGGTTGGTTCCAATTGATTCACAGAGTCAAGTCACATTTCCCCTCATTCTCCCATACTCTTCTCACAGTGCCAGGGTGTTGCTCTGGGAATCAAGATTTGACTATGTCGGTAACACAATCTGTAAGTAAGATACTCAGTTTTTTAGTGCTCATTAGCTTGAAATTCTAATATATAGACAGGGATACCTGATAATGTTCTATTCATCAATATTGTATTTTTTTCAAATAACATTATAATGGACTCAGATTTCACCTGCATAATTAAGAGAGAGTTATGCTTTATGCCTGGCAGCCAAGTTCTGGTTCTGTATGTACCAAGTTCCACTCAAGGAGGAAGAAGAATAAAAGCAGCCTTCCTTGGTGGCTCATTATTTATTCCAAGTCACGCCAGCTGTTGCCTCCGAGAATTCATGCTGACTGCAGCCTTTAGGGGTCAGGCAGCCACTCCACGGCTACACACACATGCACACTTTCATTCTGCATCATCTGGCAGAAATGTCACCCATGGAGGGTAACAGGGAAAGGCTACAGTTTGCAAAGATTTTTCAGCCAAGTGCTCATGGCCTCCATTCATTTTCCTTATAATACTATATGCAGAAGTTGTTATGAAAAATGGAGCCCAGCGTTTCATGGCATAATAACATTATATTGCATATGATACAATAGTAAAGAATTGTTTACCAGAAAAAAAAGGAAAAGTATTTAATAAACTGAAAAGAATATCCATATTACCTAAAAGTGAAGAAATAATACTATCTAAATTTTTTAAAAACCTGTATTACAATAAAAATGTTTCAAACTCTTTAGGTTTTTCAACTCTGTCTCACCAAATAGTACTTTCACACACAAAAAATTCTAAAATTGTTCACACTTTTAGTTAAGATTGCATTATAAATTCATACAGAAAGTGGTCTCTTCACCTGAACAAAAAATACAAAAGCAGAAAAATTTCAAAACCTCTCCCATGCTCAAAACAATATAATTAATTCCATGAAGCACAAAATGGAAAATAAGCGCTGAGAACTGATAAGAACTGAAGCTGCAGATCTGCCAGATTCTGAGTTCAGAAAACAAACAAACCAAAAAAAGAACAAACAAACATTTAAGATATATTTTTAAGTCAATGGAATTAAAAATAATCTATAAAGGGAATTAACTCTATAATGAAGTAGAGTTTCCACAATAGTAAAAAAAAAAAAAAGTAGTAAAATAGAAAGATTATATGGAGGAAAGACCCTAGCAAAAAACACTCAGAGACAAAACAATAAGAAATAGAAAATTCACAAAGAGAACATTAATATAAAGTAAGCCAAAGTGCAATGGAAATCTGGCTGAAAAGTAAAACTCGAGATAATAATTGAAAACTTTTCAGAACTGAGTTTTCATATTGAAAACTTGCTGGTTGTTAGCCTGAGGTCACCCTCAGTTCCTTGTCACCATGGACCCCTTCATAGGGCAGTTCACGGCACAGCTGCTCCAAAAGAGAGAGAGAGAGAGAGAGAGAGAGAGAGAGAGAGAGAGAGAGAGAGAGAGAGAGAGAGAACGAACCAGATGGCAGTCAGTCTTTTACAGCATAATCTTCAAAGTGACGCCCCATCACCATTGTGATATTTTGTTTATTATGAGCAAGTCACTGGTCTCAGCCCACACCAAGAGAAACAGATTGCACAAGGGCGTGAATGGCAAGAGCTAGAAAACATTGGGGGCTATTTCAGAAGCCGACTGTCACATTCTGACTTCTAGTTCTCAATTATTCATATTCCTCCCACATGTGACATACACTCATACCACCCTTCTAGGGTCTCCAAAAGTCGCCTCCCCTTCCACCATCAGCTCAAAGAATCCCATCATGGAAATCATGTCTAGGTGTGAATGAGGCTCCTAGGATGCAGTGCTTTCAGTAGAGCTAATCAAGTACAGTTTCCTTCGGTCTGTGAAGCCAATGAGAGGAGTCATCTGCCTCACACGCATGCAACATATAATGGTGGGGCCGGTACGGGGTCACAGCAATGAATATTCTTGTTCCCAAAGAGGGAAAATTGGAAGCACAAAGAAGTCACTGATGGATAGCAATGGTGAAATCCAGCCAGGCACATGTTGGAAGTTTCCTATTAGTTTCCAGGCCGTAGCGCTTGCTTCTTGGTTCTACCCTCCTGACTCTTGGTTCTGCCTTCTCTGTCATTATGTTTTATGAAGAATAGCACTGCTTTGCAACAGAGCCGTTTTCTACACTTGATTCCTGCCAGCAGAATTTTAGGGTCCATCAGTCCCTGTCATTTTGTGTAGTCAAAGCAAGCCAGGGATTCTGCTGGTGCAATTTTCTCCAAGATTTGGTAGGTCTGTGAGTCTCACTGGAGTATAGAATACACGTAAGCCCTTTATCTCGCTCTGATCAGGTGACTGGATACCCTGACCACCACATTTTCCAGGGGCCTATTTGACTAAGAGGATCTGGGGGCTCACTCTCAGGATCTTTAAGGGGCCCTTTGTGTGGCTGGATAATCAATCCTTTTACCCTTCCACGTGTTCCAGTACTTAACAAATAATTGTGTAGCACACCCTTCACGCTGTTTCTAGGCCACGTTTTTCAGTGCATCTTGTTAACGTTAGCATCTTGTGCTCTGTGAAAAATCCGAAAACTTTTAAAACCACTCGTGTGCCTGTTTCAGAATAAAAGATTATCCCAAAATTTAGTGGCATAAAACAACAATAGAACTTATTTCAGAGTTTCTCAGGGTCAGGAGTGTGCATGTGGCTTAGATTGGTTCTGTTTAATTTCTCAAGATCAAGGTATAAGCAAAACGTCCCTTGGGACCGCCATCCTCTGAAGGCTCCCCTAGCCAGGCTTCAGACCCCTTTGGGTTGCTGGGCAGATAATCAGTGGCTCCTGAACTGTTGGTCAGAGGCTTCACGCCGTTGCTCACCTGTGGGAAGGACTGCTCCAAAGCTCCACTGAACTCACGTGCCTTTGGCTTGGCTTTAGAACAGACTTCTTATTTGGTTTCCTCTGAATAACTCAAAACTTAACATTTTATCCACACATGAAAATCTTATTTCCTATTTCTTTTTCAGAACCATACATTTTAATTAATAAAATGTTATCCAGCAGCAAAGGGCTAACATCTAAAGAGTGACCCTATGCTTTTTATTTCTTCTTTGAAATTTGAATAATTTTTCTATTTTCAGTCAAATAGATAAACCAGTTTGGGATCATTCCCTCATAGCGGAGGTAGACAGCAGTATTTGCAACGAAGCAATCCATACTTACAATGATGGCATCTCATTTTGTGAGGACATGGCCACATTTCCATGAATAAATTCATGAAGTCTCAGGGCTCTATGACTCCCATATCTGCTGTGTTTTTTATCTGGTCCCATTTTAGCTCATTATTGTCCTAGCAAAAGCAGCAATTCTGCTTGCTTTCTCATCTTGTGTGCCCTTTAAAGATGAAGAGCCATAAAAGCAAGCAAGAAGATAGGAATGTCACCTTTTTCTGGCTCTAAATGGCTACAAAACTCACTTTTTCAAACATCAATTAAATTCACTCAAACTAACCATACTTGCTTTTTCATGGGGGAGGTCCTTAGATTATTAAACCACACTGAAAATGTAATTGTCCCTCTCTCCAGCTATCTTTTTTACAAGATGCCCTTCTAGCGGATAAAGTCTCATTGATATGCAGCATTATGCCCTGAAGATAGGAGGTAAATAGGTGATTGTGTGAGCTGAGTTCCTATAAGGTATTATTGCTCATAAGGGCAGAGACAAATTATTATACTATGCTACAGGGTATTAATGACAAGGAGCACAGAATAACCTTTCTCATCATTCTCTCTCAAGTCCTGGCACATAGAATCTTGCTAACTCACCTGTATGTACAGTTTTGAAGACATTATTAAATATGTAGGATCTGAGACATGAGATGATGTGCAGTGAAATTAGTGACCCAAAAAGTTCTAACAGAAATCAGATAAATGTGGTAGATTTACCACATTTTAGTAGAATTATCACATCTGTTTCTCAAAAGCTCATAAAAGGAGAATGATAAAATAACAAGGTGTAAACCCAGAAGGACAAAGAGAAAATGAAAAGACACACGATTGTAATAAATCTTTGGAATACAGGTTGGTGGCAGGGAGAATTGGCAACTTAGGTAAGAGAAATAGAGGTTACCTAAGAGCCTGTGGAGTAGAAGAGAGAAAAGTAGCAAGAAAGTTAATTTTTGAGCCACATGGATAACCAGGACTTGAACACATAAGAAACAGTGGAAGCAGAGAGTCAAAACTATAAACAATGTAGTTTAACACAGATGTACCTTTATCCCTAAGATAGCCTGGCGTAGCAGTCTCCCTCACACACATCTGCTTTACCCTTCTGCAGCTATTTATTTTTAATTTCTCCTACAAAGGCTCTGGAATTAGGGAGGCAAAATACAGCATAAGATGGAGAGAAAAAGTGAGGGGTTCATTTGGCATCCCCAGGTCCTTACCCTTGTCTTGCTATTGAAAATACCTGTAGCAAGTATGCATGTCCCGAGGAAGAGCAGGGGGAAAGAAACTAGCATAGGAAGAACACAAAAACTGTGATAAAGAAGGAAAAAAAGGAACAATCAAGTGGGATAATCTTTTTAAAAACTTTTTAAATTGATTTTTTTTTTAAGAGAGAGAAGAAGGAAAAGGGATAGAGACAGAAACATCCATGAGAGAGAAACATCACTGATCGACTGTCTCCTGTACGCCCCCTACTGGTGATCAAGCCTGCAATCTGGACATATGCCCTGACCTGGGATCGAACTGGTGGCCTCTTGGTTCATGGGTCGACCTTTAACCAATAAGTCACATTGACCAGGCAAGAGACATAATCTTAATGGTATAAAAACAGAGGTACTCAAAACAATCATTATTGTAGTAAGTAAAGAGTAAGCACTTTGGAAGCAAATCTATAAAAAAAATCACATAGAACTCTAGTGCAAATACTACATATCCCACTGCATTTATTAATCTAGTGATGTCAAGTAGAATGTCTTTTTAGGAATTTCTTAAACTAATAATGATCTGAGAGTCTACTTACAATACAAGCTATTGTATTGTCCATCTCATTATAAGAAATTTTTGGTTAAGATTGACTCCTTTTTAAAGAAAACCTTATATTTTACTAAAGTGAAAAATAAGCTTTTCATTTATCATAATTGTTTTATAACACATGACAAATATTAGAAAAATATGTACATATTACATTGTTACATCCTATTTCATCTCTGAAATGCCCTTTGTTTGAAATGATTCAATAATAATAATAATAACAACCCTCTGTTAATCATCTTTCTTGAAATTAGGCCACAAGAATTTTAAAAGCAAACAACCTCTGCCACTAAAGACAACTGTTTCCTTGTCTGGTTGCCATTTGTTATTAATGGCAGCTCCATGAAGAGAACGAGGCAAGAAAATCTGGAGCAAAAGGGTCATAAAATGCTATTATTAAAAGCACATTTCTTGATATTTTATTTAAACTTACACTTCAATAGATACTTCTGGTTGCACAACTCTTACTTTTGAAAGTCTCTTTTTAACTTTCTATCCTATGCACATTTTTGTTTGTCACATAACAGTTCCTTGAAATGCTTTGACCTCTGTATTACAGACAAGGTGAGAGAAAATTGTTTTTAAGTCTATGGTAACAAAGTCACATGTTTCCATTACACCCACAGAGAAAGGTCAGGCAGAAAACAACTTGTTGGCCCTCCCTACATGGATCAAGTCTTCCCAGCAGAGCATCATTTAAATCTCTTTCTCAACCAGCCACTGGGAAAAAAAATGCATTTACTAATCTAACGAATCAATAGCAAGAAAGGGTTTGACAGATTCTGGGGGCAGGGGTGAAAACTATGCAGGCTATCAACTTAATTTACAATTTTTCATAAGGACTGATTCATTTTTAACCCCATACTACATATTCTAAAATCGATGATAAGCTTTAGTTTCTGTTCTCTGCCATTGACATAGTTACTAAGCAACATAATAGTTAAGGACAGGGAATTAGTATCACAATGGGAAGAATGCTAAAACGTAATTTTGCCTCATTTTCACATTTCCCTCGGGATTTGGGACTGGAGCGGCACTAGATAATCCTATGCGCAAGAATGGGAATCAGTCTGCTCACATTGCCTTGGTGGGGATTATGGTAACTGCATCCAGTATCTAAAGCTATTTCTGAGATATGCAGATGCCTGAATCTCACTGAGGCATTCTGATGAATAGTCTGTGTTTGTACTACTTCATAAAAGTCTAATGGAACTGTGTGACTGTTTATAGACAAATTTTTCTCATAATTCCATATTTTCCCAATACCAATAGTTATTGTAAGGTTGGCAAAATTCCTATAATGAAAAATGAAAAGTTGGTATTTCAATTTTACCCATATTTTTTAAATAATTAATTAATTAATTTAATTTCTTGGGATGACACTGGTTAATAAAACCACATAGGTTTCAAGTGTTAGAAGTAGTTACTATTTCATGGAAATACTAAGAATATAAATTTTCACTTAGATGACAATGGATAACATTTTAGAGAGAGAGAAACATCCATATGAGAGAGAAACACTGACTGATTGGTTGGCTCCCGTACATGCCCTGACCAGTGAGGGAGCCAACCCACAAACAAGGTATTGAACTCTGACTAGGAATTGCACTCACCACCTTTTGGTGTACAGGCCAGTGCTCCAACCAACTTGAGCTACCTGGCCAGGGAATCAACAATGAATAACTTTTTTAAAAATATTACTTGTTGAGTTCAAATATATCTTTAACTCAGAAAATAAGGTTGGCTAACAAGAACATTTTAAACAATATCTTTCTATTATATCCATCTATTGATATATAGTGATAAACTGCAAAAAGATACTCTTTCCTTCAGTTTGAAGAACAAAAGCTATCAGTTTCCAAGTGCTTGCTGTGGGCCAGAAAATGGCCCGCACAATTTATAAATTTTTTTAATCTTCACCTAAGGATATGTTTGCTGATTTATTTATTTTTTTTTTAGAGAAAAAGGGAGGGAGGGAGGGAGGGAGGGAGGGAGAGAGAGAGAGAGAGAGAGAGAGAGATCAATTGGTTGCCTTTCATGTTCACCCTGTCCGTGATCAAGCCTGAAACCTAGGTGTGTGCCCTGACTGGGAATCTGCAACCTGTTTGGTGTACAGAGCAATCTCCAACCAACTGAGCCAGCCAGCTGGTCACAACTTATGTTTTTAATGTGTAATTTACAAGTGTATAAAGGTAGATAGCATCACCCTCATTTTTCAGGTGAGGAAACGGATTCTGAAAGGCCAAATAATTTGTCCTAATATAGGTGAAAAAAGAAGAGCCAGGATTCAATTTTACATTAGATTCACCCCCAAAACTCTGCCTAATGACTATTCTGTACTGCTGCTGTGTGATGGGGAAGCACCGCTAAGACTTTCACCAGTAAGACATAATCATGCTAGAAGTTTTCAGAGCCCTGAAAAATCTTAAAATCATTTCTAAAATGTTCTACATATTAATACAATGTGCATGGTTTGCTTAAGGAAGAACCACTTGAAACTATGGATAATATATTTTAATTTTTAATACTAGTTTACTTCTTCATACCTTGCCCTTTTTAAGAAATCTTAGTTCAGTTTGTACTAATTTGAATAGCTGATTTTTTCATAAATATTCTGCATAAAGTACAGATAAAAAATAGAATCAAACTATATAAAGTAATTAAGGACTAATTACTTTGGTTTCTGTACTATAGAAATGGAAATGTAACCTGAGGTCACAAGTTACAAGGAGCTTGCTCTAAATCTTTAATGTCACCATTTAACTAAAGAGAAGTTGACTCTTTTGGAAAGATCTCAAAAAATTAAAGTAATATAGTTCTTGACATTTTCTTTGTTTTATGACAAACTCATCTTCCAATATCTCATTCTTTTCCCACATTTGCCATCTGTTAATATGTTGAAGCAATCTAGTTTTTATCTTTTTACCCAAAGTTTCCAAATCTATTAAATATATCCATACAAAAGTAAGTAGTTAAAAATAAACATATGCACCAGGGCTAATTATCACTATCCACATAACATTATTTTATTAGCAAACAAGTCCTACTTCTTTAGCTGAATATTGAAATTAGACACAAGTCAAAAGACCTGCATACCTTAACAGATGAGATCATTTCTGGATGTCAACAATAAAAAATGCTCTTTCAAAAACATAATATTAATGATAAAGTATCAATAATAACAAGAAATCTTTCATGAATTGTTATAAAAATATTCTTCCATTATTTCATTTTATTTTACAACAATCCTGAAAAGTAGAAAGAGCATATGGCTTTGCCTTCATTTACAGATGAGGAAACAAGAATTCAAACAAAATGATTCCTCTCCCATTGGGAATCCAGGCTCTCTGGCTCCCGGCCTTCAGCCTTCCCACACACACGGAGGGTCTTTCAAGCCACCTTGAATGTTGGCCACTTTCTCTATGGTCTCAAACTTGAGCTTTCAAGAGGCAAAGTTACCTAGCCTACTGAGTAGCTTATAAAACCTTGCAAACCATTCTATTTAAAATACAGAAGAGGAATCTGAATCACATGCCCTTCATGTTGATGAGAACATGGTTATTGATACTGGACTTCAGCTTCCAGAAAATGCCTTTCAAAAAAATGAATACAGAGGGTTGTCATGGTGGGTAAGTACTAAAACAGGCTCCCAGTCATGACCGACTTTGCATCTTTGTGTGTCTAGAACTTTATTATTTAAGTTGACTACTTTATTTTAGGGCTCACAAAAACCAAGTTCTCTTACATGTGTGATTCTAATGAAGACATTTCGGTGGCTTCCAGGAGCAACTTTTAAATTCCACCCATGGGTCTGTGGCTTCCTATGGCTCCACATGGTTTAGCAGTGGCTCAGCTAGACGGGCTCCACATTCTGTTTGGTTCAGGTCTGTTTCATACGAGCCTCATCCTATAATGCGGGCTGAGAGTTCCCATTCCACTGGTTAAAGCAACCTACATGCCCAGATGAAGATCATTTGAGCAGGAATATACATTTTTTCCAGATGGAAACTATGACCAAGTTGGAGAGGGAAAGAATTTGTGGCAATGACTGGAATATAACTGTCTTCAATAGGGTCTAGTTTTAATGTTTTCCCCGTGTGAATAGCCAATGTACCCAGTGACATTTATTTACACCATCTTTCCTCCACCACTCTACTGGGATACCTTAGTCATGGGTTTGTTTTGAGAAAATCTATTATATTTCCTTGGTATTTCTGTCTATCCCTGATCCCAGACCCCAGCTTAACTGAGGTACAATGCACATACAATAGAACTTACCAAAAGTTACAAATTGGATGAGATCGGACAACTGTATTAACTATGTTTTTACCATCAAAATCAAGATATGGAAATTAGGACTCTGGGTAAAGGTTTGTGGAAGTACAGTCTATAATTTTAGATCACATTCTTATTTACTGCGCTAAATATTTTTGATAACCAGTTTACTTACGTTTACAACAAATCAAAAGCTCACATACTCCTCTCTTTCCCCTTCCAAAGAAAAACTGAAATAATCTTTTTATCTTCCAACCTTCTGGAGAACAAAAGTCAACAGTGCTATAATAGCTTCATTTTTTTAACTTTGTTTATAGCATCTTTCATATTTGGTTATATTTAATTTATTACTTGTGAAACTATTTCATACATAATTATTGTAAATCTAACTTGACTGAAAATAGTAAAGATTATTTTTTTTTTAGCATTATCCACTGTCTCTTGTCTCATGGACTGTCAAGTCCATGGCACGTGATTTATATGTACTTATTAAATAAAATTACCTTTAAACTGCTTGACACATAGGAGCTGACCAAACTGAATATGTAACTCAGAATGAGCAGAAGAAAGAAGTCATCGGAAAAGGACTGGAATCGCCCAGAAAAGAGGAGTATCTTAATCTCCATTTCTAAATAAGTACTAAGGAGATCAGACCAGAGAAGGGAGATTGGAAGGAACAATTTTCCATCAACATCACTGACTTCCTGAGAAATAAACCTGTTCCTGTCATTTTTCTATATAAAAAGAAAATGGAAGAGCTCACATCATTTCTAACTTGAGTTTTCCCCACCCCAGGATAACGCAAAACTGCCAGCACAAATGTGCTGGGTTGCTGCCCACTCAGCTTCATGCCCTCCCTAGAGAGACACCAAAAACAGTGCTTCCCTGAACCTCAGAGAAATCATAGAGCTTAATTTCCAGAATCTTTTGCCAGTGGGAATCCCGTTTTTCCACTGAGTGGCACTTGTGTGAGGTTTGCAAGGGGGGAGGGAAGGTTAGTCCATGTTTTTCAGAGGGGGCGGGGGCAAGGTAGGAGCCTGAGGATAAACAGACAGCAGGTCCAGGCTGCCAAGTGAGACCTTATAGCAGAGAGAGCATGGACGATGGCTCTCTGCCCCAGGTTCTGCATCTTCATTGCAGGTTAGATTGTCCATGCCCAATAGCTACTTAATCATCTGAAACAATGCATGGAAAAATATGCGCATGAAAACATATAAAGTAGAAGCTGTGTATTTTGTTTTGATACTAGAAAATGAGTTAACATATTTTTTAATGAAACTTTTAATCCTATTTTAAATTAAGAGCTATTCCCTGGTCAAATATCTAAAATTAGAATAAAAGACATGAGTATAGCAAATTTTAAGAATATTTAAATTCTAATTCTCAAATTGAAATCACTACTTTATTTTCTTGAAATAAGAAAAGTTGGTCTCGATTTGTTTTTATAGTCTACCATATGCTATAATATTCTTTAGGCTTTAAAATCCACCTTGTCTCATCCTAGTCTTTTATTCAGAATTAGATTACATAAATACCTTAATATTATTGAACAAACTCTTGTCAATAGTATCTCCTTTAACTGAAGGGCTATGATTAATTCACTCAGTAAAATCTGAATTCTTATTTTAAAGTTTCCCAAAACAAAAGAGCTATTAAAAAACGCATTGAAAGCTTGACAGTTTAATCTTCTCAGTATGTCACCATGAAAAGCGCAAACTGCTGTCAGGCTTTGCTGCTTTGGAGACTCATGGAACAGCCATCACAAGGACCAAGTGCTAGGAGAAAGTGTTGCATTCCGCAGCACCTTGGAAATGAACATCGAGAGGAAGAATAAACACGATTGCACTTAAGAGATTAAATAAGTTAAACATTACAAAAATTGAGCACCACATATGTAGAATCCCAAGCATAACTTTAAAAGGGTGATTGCTTTGCAAAGTATACAGTTTATTATTGCTTGATTCCATGTCAAAAGGTGCTCTTCCAGATTCTGACGTGACAGTAAAGGAGTACCTGAATTCCCTTTAATATTTCTTCTTTTCAATTGTTCTTATGGTACACTTACTCTTGGCAGAACAGAAGAGAAGATTTGTACAGAAATCCTTCTTTGAGGTGGGAGATCATAACGCCTGTTCATTCAACTTTACTTCATGGTTCCTCATGTGAGAGGTGGTGCCATTAGCTTCCATTAGTAGATTCAACTGGGGCTGAACACTGGAGAGAGAGTGCCCTTGTCTTCCATCAGTGTCCTCAGGACTCTGCCTCGAGATTATACAAAATCTTCACTCAAATAGATCAATGCCAAATGCCATTACTGTTATGTGAGGTATTTGCTATTCTTCCCTGAAGCCAGTCATGTTACCTCCTTCATCCTGGATTCCATGTCATTTAGAACACATGCCTGCCCCCTCTCTTTCTCTCTCCCTCTCCGCACCTCAACTTAATTCCTGGGACAGTTTTGATTTCCTGTCAGATGTGGATCAAGGAGGGTCAGGAAGGCAGATGCCCAAGGCAGCAATCTTGAAGGGGTATATTTGGCAAAAAGAAAATTGTATTTACCAGAAATCCTCCCTGCGAGAGTGCAGCAGCACAGAATTGGAAGAAAAACTTTGGCAAGTTCCTTCAGTTAGAGGATCAAATTCCCCAGACACTCACTTAAGACAGGTAGTTGGTAAATAATTTGATTTCTACCAAGGGTAGATCCCATTAGAGATAGGCCTCTTGCTTCTCTTTTTCCTTCCTTCTTCCCTTCCTTTCTCCCCTCCTTGCACCTCCCCTCTCCCCCCTCCCTCCCTCCCTCCCTCCCTCCCTCTCTCCCTCCCTCCCTCCCTCGCTTCCTTCCTTCCTTTTTGTTTTAGCTTTACCCCTTTCACAGGAGCCATTGGGATAGTGCTCCCTTGAATTCAAGAGCTTCACCTGTGGAACCCTTGACATTCAGATCTCCATTTTGCAATGAGCAACACAAATGTAATATTTGCACATTGGGATTAGGGCTGGATTGTCTGGGGCCAGAGAAGATAGTGTCCCCTTGTTCTTTCTCCAGTATACTTAATCTCCTTAAAAAATACGCACAGACTCTCACTATGATGGTCACTTTCAAATATTAATAAACTCAAGGGATATTTTTTTTCCAGATGGATAACGAAAAAAAAGCAACATTAATTTCAAAATATCTTTTGCATTGGGTTGAATAGAAAAAAGCAGCTTTTTCCACTCATTCTTAGAATAAATCAAAGTTTGTGTGTGTGTGTGTGTGTGTGTGTGTGTGTGTGTGTGGTTGGTTAATATATTTTTTCACTTTTTTTTTTTTTGCCAGTGTGTGAACATACATATGCAGGCTGGGCTTTTTAAATATAATACACATAATTTCTTTTTGTATGTGCCCTGACCAAAAATGGAACATGCAACCTTGACATATCAGGATGACACCATAACCAGCTGAGTTAACCAGTTAGGGCCTACTCTTAAAACATTTTTTCATACCTTGTATGTAGCAGCTTTGTACAAAACTGAATTTTAATAACACTTTGAACAATATTTTCTATTCTAGTTAGAGCTAAAATTAAGCACTTAAAAAGCATGTCAGCGATGTCTCCTGGTCATTTCTTTCCCCTCAACTCCGTGGTCTCTGAGGAGCCGACAGCACCATCTCAGTGTCGCAGCGAGAACTGCACTCCGCTGCCGTGGTCAGTCCATTTTGTGACCGACAGAAGTGGCCTTCCAAGAGCCAAATACATGAAAATGAAAACATTCAGTATTGGTTATATCTGCTTCTATTGCTAAACACTATGATTAGATACTTGATAAAGTGCAGTCCTAATTATTTCAGTAATTAATTTACTTAATAATTCCACCAGTGGCATTTCAGAAACCATATAATTGGAAGGTCATCTTTTCTCCAATTCCTGGGCATTTAATAGGCCATATCCTTTGTAACAAAAATTGATGAGTTCTATATTTTAGCATAGTTTCTATTTTAAAAAGAAGTATAAATAAAGCTGGTTAAAAAGTTAAGTGAATAAATATTAGGGCTAAAGTAAGAAAGACTGAGATGTAAAATGATTAAAAACAAAGCATCATCTATCTTATACTGAGAGCACCAACAATTCCGGTATAAGCCTCCTGGCCCCTGTGATATTAATAGCATCCATCTTTGAACTCTTGAGAGCGTCCTATGGAATGTTAAGTGAAATGCTCACTTTACTCATGCGTTCTACAGTGTTGGGGATGGACAAGGTCCAATGTATGGGGTTCAAAGCAAGTGGGGAGAATGCCCAGATTAATTGTAAGAATAAATTACTTTATTTCCATCATTCTATCTCTACTACTCTTCAAACAACTGTGCGAAGTTCAGCAGTCCGATCTCTCCCTGAGCAACGTCTCCAGCGTCCCCTGTGCGTGGGGTGTAAGTCGGCCACTCTTGCCTTATTGGTGAACCATTATTGCTGGGGCCATGAACATCCATTATTGTAGTCTGTTCTAGCTCAATGCTATAATCAGTGCCAGTTGCCTGTGTTTTAATTTTATCTTCCATAGACAAGAGAGGTGGGTGGCTTCCTCAAAGGTCAGTCAGTGGTGGAGAACAACTGTTTAAATTGTGTAAAGGTCATAAGCCCTGTCTATATGTAGGCTATAGCAAATGATCATCCACAGGCTCTTGCTGTCTCCTCACCAGGACAGAAATCACATTCGGGACAAACTCAGCATAAGTTGAGAATATGGCATGCCTGAACATTGAGGATTTGCATTCATTATGTGAATTCATTTGACATTTTTTTCTAATTCCTCTGAGTGTTGCATTTCACAAACAGCAGACTCAGTGTGAAGGCTATGAAGCTGTTCCAAAACCATCCAAAAGAAGCATTTTACAGCAGATGGCAATAAACACACGATAATGGGCTTTATCTTGTTTTATTTTATTAGGCCAAGGTTATAGCCACGGTTATGCACTTAATCTGCCTTTTTTATAGCCTTGATAGTGGTTTACGTTGCATTCATATTGCCTGCTGCCTTTGCTGAATTGAGTGCTCTTTACTGCTTAGTGCAGCTAAGCAGTGGAGCAAATAACATATTTAGTGTAACGTTCCATGAATCTGAAAATAGGGCATTTTTAATAAGGCAGTTGGGGGCACAGATAGCACACCTGCTGGTTTGTAAGTTAGATGCATCTCTAGAACAAAAGAATTAAAATAAGCATACATTTTAAATAATAAAGGAGTTTGGTATTATTCATGGCTAGATCAATTCAGGTAAGAAACTAAGGGGAAAACTGTATGGAGAAGAAACAATGAAAGGGATATGAGAAGTGAAGAGAAATTTATCAGTAATGCGGTGTCTGAATTAAAGAAGACTGTATCACGTTTTAAAATAAAAATCAGTAAGACATTCCTCTTTAGCTTAATGTTAGATCGGGCTATCTTCTTTCCTTAGTACAATAAACATAGCACAGCATTCCATGTGGACAAAGGAAAACTGACACTCTCAGTGCACAGGGTCCACAGGGCAGCTGGTGGCACTCGTTGTTACCGAGATCCCAACATATTTCCTCATGGAAAGGACAAAAATAAGACTTATAGTTGTCAAGGAAATCATATGTAATCAATATACAGCAGAATGTATATGATTAGTACCACTGGTTGCAATAATAACCTAAACTTCCATAAACATCTTAGCTTGGTCACACTTAGGCCATTTACATTTCTACTCATTTCTTGTGGAAAGCAGTTTGCTCTCTCCCTTTCTCACTACCCAAGCTGGTTTGATTATCAGTGAGCTTTCCAGATAGCCTGATATCAAGAAAGGGCAGCAAGGAATTGAGGTACATCTTTTATTGGCATTTTGATTCACACAAAAGTCATCATTGAGGTTTTTTAGAATTATTTAGGACTTAAAATCCAGGTAAACTCTGACTATCTATATATATAAAAGCCAAGTGACTTGAATAACAGAACGACCAGAATAACCAGTTGCTATGGTGCGCACCGCAGCAGCCAACTGGCCTGATGGGGCCCCAATTGGTGCTCCCAGCCTCCAGTGGCTCCTCCTCCTCGTTGGCCCACCCCTGATCAGCCCCGATTGGGGCAAGCCAGCTGGATCCATCCATGCATGAATTGGTGCACCAGGCCTCTAGAAAGACATATTTTAATTTCTCAATTCAGAAAATTGAGGATCAGATCTTGTGAACTTGAGTGGCACCAAGTCCCTTTCCTTAATTCAAAACACATCAAAGAGAGAAATACTGTAAGTGCTCTTATTTCAATGCAGCACTCAAGTTTTATTAGTTGCCACTTGCACTTGCACATTAATCTCCTTCACAGCTGATTACTGAAAAGTCATTTTTGTAATGAACAACAATTTCTGAGTTGATAGTCTATATCTATCAATCAGCTGCTATCATTAGATCAGAGAGAAAGCATGGGCATAGGATTCAAATCCCTTTGCTGTTATTAGCTCTTGACTATATGCATCTATGTGTTGAGAGCTTCTAAAAATAGTGAAAATTTTCAGTTATAATTAAAATGCAAAATAGTTCCCAACTTTTATTTTTAAAACAACTGTTCCAGGCATTTTTAATTATAGGTAATAGAATTCACAAGTTGCATTAAAAAACTCATTTTACTGGCAATAGAAGATTGGCTTCAAAAACAGTATTGAATTTTGTGATTAAAAAAATTGGATAATGCAGATTTAGTCAGAAATGGGAGTAATGTAAATTTTTCATACTAGTCTCAAAATGCATATGACTATGATGTATCCTAACTTCAATTAGTTAAGCTTAGCCAACTGTTTCCATTTCATAAAATAATAGTGAGAATGTGGCTGTCTATTCTCCTGGCTGGTCCCCTAACTGCAGAGAGCTGATCTGGGCAGAATGGTGCACTTCAAAAGGTAGTTTCTCACCATCTCCCTCCCACTACCTGCTTTACTCTCCAGCTGCATTCAAGGCTCCCTAAATAGAAGCACATGACTCAGGCAGATGAGCAAAACTCTGATTTTGCCTTAGAAGCTAAAACTGAGCCTATAAGGGAACCAAGTTTTCACAGTTTTCCTGATTGTGCACTTTTTGCTCAAGTTCTGACAGACCTGAAACAGTGTGGGACTGGAGGAAGGTCAAGCTCAGTTGCGTCAAACCTGGGCTCCCTCGAATCCATATCAGTTCCAGGGAGTTATTTGTTAAGGGAGTGTGCACAGTGCTTGGCAAAGGGAATGAGGATTTAAACCTCTTCACTATTATTAATTAGCTGAGTTTAATTACCTGTTAATTAGAGAAATGCCTCTCAACAAGCTACTTCAAAGGTTAAAATGAGCTCTGTGATAGTATCTGGGACAGATTAAATGTTTCAGAGGAAATGGCTTTTGCCCTAAGAAAAGACTAAGGAGTAACTTGATCCCCAAATGCTACTTATTTTTAAGACTTCCGAAGTCACTAAACTCGAACATACTTTCGGGACCCCTTTCCGTAGATAACGGTGTAACAAACAGCGTGTCCCCGTTAGAACAAGTATTTTCTCATTTCTGAAATAGTAGATATAGTTTAGAATATGAGTGACAATTTCAGCCAGGACATATGCATTTTTAAATATTTTGGTTAAACTGGATATCTGGCATTATTGCTTATAGATTCACTGCAGCGAGAAGTGGCTCCCGGGCTGGGCCTGGGTGAGTAGGGTTTGGGTAAGATGGCACACTACCACGGGCTAGAGAGGTCACCACACCCGGAGCCGATGGAGCGAAGCTAACGCCAGCCCTGCCGTGTGAGGAAGCTCTGGGTCCGCAGGAAATGGTGGGCAGGGCTGGAGCCGCTGGGTCTTTGCATGCACTACTAGGCAGGAAATTATTATTTTAAATGTGCCCTGTGCCTTTCTCACATTGCTCTGGATGGACTACTGTCGGTGTCCATGCAAGTGGGAACTCTGCAAGCCAAGTCAGTGAGCAAACTTGACAGTGGCTTGGACAGGAATACTTAAACCGGGGGCAGGTAGACCACACCCTGAAGGTTTTCCTTTCAGCCATCCTTCCACACCCCAGGCGTAAATCTTTCCATCCAAGCAGATGCTCTTGGGCAGGGGGTGGGGGTGGGGGGGGGGACAGGGGAATGAACTCTCAGCAGAACTCTTTCTTAAAACACAAGTTACCTGCATTGACGCACATATTCCCTTCTCCTAATTCATATGCTAACTTTATCACACCAGCTTTAAGGTAGGGTAAGACTTTATAATCCTCACCAAAGTACACATGGAGGTGCTTATAGTTCCTCAAGAAATATAATTCCACAGAGAAAATCACAACCCCTTAGGAGTTGTGGACCCTGTCATGGAAATACCACAACTTAATACCTGATTCAACAGAGAAAAGGGATGTCACATTAGGCTTATTTGAATATTTGAAAATGAAAGATGGATAATTGAAATATGAAGCAGAATCAAGAAATGATTAAGACTAGTTGATGGGGTAAATTGCAGCTGTCAAACAAAACAAAACCTGAAAAATATTCCATTGAATTTTTTTTCAAAATAGAAGTTAATAGATATGTGATATACAAGTAAATTGACCATGATGTTTATTAGATATATCCTAGAAGGTGAGAAAAATATAATTAGCTATAAAGAAAATCTGAAAAATGAAGTCTAGCTAATGCCGTTGTATTAACCTGGTTATTATTTAACAGAAAAGGAGGAAAGGGAAGACCACGTAGACACATGCCCAGTAAGAAATGCGTGGCGTGGGAAGATGCTCACCTGCTTGCCCGACAATCACACCTTCGAGCAATTCAGTGGCTAGAATAGGCGTGTCCACTGCAAATGTGCAAAACCTAAATATTTAAATATCTAAACTCTCTCACACACACATCGACCCTCATGAGACCCCTGCTGCCAGGGGCTGGCTCCCCCGAGCACATGGAGCACAGGGCCATCTTGGGCTCCACACGTGAGCTGATGGTCTTTAATCTGGCCTGGACACTCAACTGGCCCAGCTAAAATGGAGTGGAAACTGGGGACACTGGTCTTGCTTTTGGCTCTACTGGAACCACAGCTGCAACTTTTCTGGGACTGGCTTAGGGGCGGAGACTTTGGAACCTGAGAATTGTAACTCCATGCCAATAAAATCTTCCATATCCCATCCTCCCATGCAAGTCTGAAAAAAAAATCATTTTCTAAAGCATTACAAGAGCCTCATTCCCACTTGTGTCTGGGAAATTTGGCCCACTCATTCCTCTCACATCATAATAATGTCCAAGAATTAGAGAAAGATCTAACATTTCCGACTGAAAGACACACAGCAAGCCAAACATGATTAGTAAATTTTTACATCACACATTATAGCAAAATTCAAACCATTAAGCACAGATAAAGTTATGAAATGTGTTAGAATTCACCTACAAAGGAATAAGAAAAGCATATTTCAACATCATTATTGGGTAAAAGAAGACAGGGAAGTAATATTTCCAATCCGATGAAAGAGAAGAACTTCAAACTCACAATTTTATAAAAAGCTAAACCATCATACCCATCTGGAGACTCAGTGAATCTGTTATCAGGAACACACTAATGCCTCAGAGAGATAATCAGAAACAGACACTCTTTGATAAGAGTCTTCAAAGACATACTCAATCAAGAAAAATAAGTTGAAAGATGCTGTGAAGCCTGGAAAATAAGGATGAGTAAAGAACTTAGAACAAGCAACATATCTTGTTTAGCAAGAAGGAGAGGCATTGGGAGCAGGAGTGTGATATGAGAAAAATACATATAGCAACAGAGGAAGCTTGCATAGAGCAAATAGGCCTGTATGTAATGAAATCAGAAGGATTAACAAAAATAATAAAACAAAAAGCTTTGGATACAGGACAGTCAACAGAACTTAATTCCTAAGCAGAGCTCAGAACAGAAGATTGGTGAGCAGGAACACGGTAAGGTATTCCCCGCTTATCCTAGCGGATTTCTTCCTAAGATCCCCACTGGCTACCTATATATATATATTGGGTTTGGTATTATTATTATACAAAACCCTATATATACAGTAGCTGCTCAAAAGATTCTTGAAAACTGCAATTTTAAGAAAATTGATAAACTAGTAAATAAGAGTTCGCTTCTTATGGCATATTTCTGATCACAGAAATACCACCACATTTCTAAATATATATCCAAAACACTTATGAGATCCTGAAATAAATGTGGACTAAACAAACATTAAAGGGAGATGAATAAGAACAAGAGAATTAAATTTCTAACCTCTTATTCCAGTTCAGGGCCACAGTGGCCAGAGTCTCTTCTGGAAGCTGAGGGTGCCAGGTGGGACCCACCTTGGACAGGACGCCCTTCCATCCCAGGGACCCTCACATTCCCAGTCTTGGTGAGACTGGGACAATGTACACACACCAGTCACTGCCAGTGCACACATGTTTGGGATGTGGGAGGAAACTGGAGGACCCAGCGAAAACCCAGCCAGATGTGGGGAGAATACAGATATAGGCAAAAATAGGTTAGGAGTTGTGAGTATGCAAAACACAGAGTTTATTCTTGTCTTATCATTTATTAACTATTTATTAGTATTTCAACTGCAAACCTACTTTTGCCTACTCCTGTATGCACATTCCACGAAACAATGGCTCCAGCTGGATATTAGGAAGTTGTTTTCTCATCAATGTTAAACCAAAACATCACTGAAAGAAATGACATTATTTGAGGTCTTGCTGTACTATATTTAGCCCTACACATAAATGCCTGCGATAAAGTTTAATTTTTAAAATTGGGCACAGTAAGAGATAAAACAATAACTGAAAATAAAATAGAGCAATTATAGCAGTAAACTTTAATAAAAGTTATGTGAATGTGGTCTTTGAAAATATCGACTGTACTGTACTCACCCTTCTCGTGATGATAGGGGATGACACAATGCGTGACGAGAAACAGAAAACTAGCACGAGATGTTTTTTCCTTCTTCATAGCTTCATTGTAAAATATTCGTTCTTACCGTAGATCTAAGCAACCTCAGCATCGACTTCTTTCCTTAAGTGGAGAACTTGCACCTTTCACTGAAGGAAGCATTACAGCTTCTTTTTGGCATTTCCGAATCCCCAGCATCTGTTATGAAGCGAAACAAGGGAGACGTGAACACAAGCACTCGGGTACCTGACAGTCCATCTGAGAACAAGACGGATGCTGAGCAGCTCTAGGTGGAGACACTCGACAAGGAGGTGATCACATCCCAGGTGGGGTGGAGCAGGACTCGCGAGATTTCATCAAAGTCCTCGGAATGTTATACAATTTAAAACTCTGAGTTGTTTATTTTTGGAATTTTCCACTTGCTATTTTCAGATTGTGGTTGATGGTGGAAATAAAATTATAGATAAAAGGGGCTATTGTGTACTAAAAATTAATCTTATATCAATGTAAGATAATTTAGATGGGATGAGTCATTAGAACAAAGATAGGTTAAATAAAATGATGATGATGATGGAGAAAAAAAGCAAAGTTTTTGTTTGAGAGGTGCTTTAAAGATTAATTTATGTTCCATAATCTATATTATAAATATGCACACACACATATATGCCATATGTCAAAATCTATCTCCTTGATTTATTAATAATTATATAATCAGCATTGTTCTAAATTATTTACATGAATTAACTCATATAAGCCATATAATACTCCTAGAAGGTAACTACTATTTTATATAACACTAGAGGCCCGGTGCACAAATTTGTGCATGGGTGGAATCCAGCTGTCCCACCCTCTGGTTGAACTCCAAGTCGAACTCCCAGTGAAGGGGACAATTTGCATATTAGCCTTTTATTATATAGGACAAGCTGAAGAAACTAAGCACAGGGAAATAAAATAATTGCCCAAAGTCATGCAGCAGGTAAGTGATGGAGCCAGGCTTTGAACTCACCCTAGGGCTTCAGCCCAGCTTTCAAGCACTAAACTACATAGTCATTCTATAAGAGAGAAGCAAGCAAAGCAAAGTGAAGAAGGGCTAACACTTTAAAAGAGGCACACACTTGGGGAAAACTTCAGTCAGACCAAATCATCTCTTCCATGCTGTGATGGATACCTGCTTATATTCGCCCAAATTATTTCTCTCTCTTCTGCCAAATGTTTCCAATATTCTATTGAGTGATGCATCATGCCTACTGTGTAGAGTTTATGACCCAACTTTAAATACCAAAGGTGTACCCTCATTGGTTGAAGTCATTTAGTCAAGTATATCCTCTTCCCATAGTATTAACTTGGGATGAGCAAATGACCCAATAGAAGTGATAAAATGTTTAAGATAAAGTAGTTTCATTATTCATCAAGAGAACTAACAGAAACTGTTCTTCCTGTCCCTCCTCTTGGGATATTATCAAAGAAACTTTGGCCTTAAAGGAGCCTTGACTTACATTGAAGCTTTTACTCTGAAGACAAAGCAAAAAGATACCGGATCATTACTAACATTGCTAAAGCTCTGTACTGATGAGAACCAATAGATGCCCTCTGAGTATTTAGCCATTCTAAATTGGATTTTAGTTTATTGCAACCACCATTATTCTGATGCATTTACACTTTCCTCAGCTTCTTACATCTAGACCAATGAGACTTTACACCAAATTTATGACAGTCACCTTTTACTTTCCGACCCATCTATACTAATAAAAGTGTAATATGCTAATTAGACCAAGAGACCTTCTGGATGTCCTTCCAGATAAAGCCATGGTGGCAGAGCCGAGGCAGAGGTAGGTTAGGGGTAATCAGGCAGCGAAGGGAGGGGCAGTGGGGGGCAAGCAGGCTGGTAGGGGGGCAGCTGGGAGCGAGCAGGTTGGGACCAATCAGGCCGAAAGGTGGGCAGTTGGGGGCAATCTGGCTGGCAGGCAGAGTGGTTAGGAGCAATCAGTCAAGCAGGCAGGTGAGCGGTTAGGAGCCAGTGGTCCCAGATTGTTCCTAAACTGGCAGTTGGACATCCCCCAAGGGGTCCCAGATTGGAGAGGGTGCAGGTTGGGCTGAGGGACAACACTCCCTCCATGCACACATTTTATGCACTGGCCACTAGTCTATTTATAAAACATTACAGCATGGTATCCTTGATCACTGACTTCTTATCCTGAAGGTAACAGAATTTCATTTTTGAACTATATGGTGTCATCTTTGCTGGCTCGCATACTAAATAAGTTGTCTTTCTTAATATATTCCAGGCTAAAACATTTGACAAGTGTTTATATATAAAGATGTTGGTACTGGAAAAAATATATCAAGGACACTTGGCTTACACATCTTAGTCACATAAGAAATTAAATTCCTTTTCACTAGTTTTATTAAATTAAACCTTAATTTACACTGCTGTGATAGCTTGTAATAACTTCTTGGTTTCTCATTTTATAGCTCTATAATTTAAATTTTCCATAATTTGTTATATGTTGAATGTTATTTTTATGTATATTATTCTTATACTTAATGGAGTTGTCTCAATCCTTCAAATAAATGCTGCTTTTAAAGATTTAACTATAATCTTGGATAATCCAAAAATATTGACTGGGTATTGAGCTTGCAACTTGGGCATGTGCCCTGACTTGGAATTGAAACAGTGATCTCCTGGTTCATAGGTTAAGGCTCAACCACTGAGACACATTGGCTAAACCAGTTTGTATGTTTTTGAAGCTCAATAACCAAACTAAGAGAATACTAATTTGTCTACTAAAAGTTATAATAATCTAGTTCTAGAGTTAATAATAATGGCTGTACAGGGAGAATAAATAGCTTGCAAAAGAAAATACATTTTATTTGGAAATAATTGTTAAAATGCTTTTCAAGATACATTTTTAGGTTCAGATAAAAGACTATAGAAATGTCAAATAGAAAACATCAGATTTCTACTCCCAACTGAAGTCCACCATGTTCTAAACTTTCAAAAGTGTAGTTGATTCATAAAAAATAATTCAAAAATGTAGATGGGCAAATAAACACAAAGCATTACATTATATATTATATATCATATATATGTTTTATTATATACTAGTGGTCCAGTGCATGAAATTTGTGCATGGGGGAGGGGGAGTCTCAACCCAGCCTGCACCCTCTCCAACCGGGGACCCCTTGGGGGATGTCCTAAACCAGCAATCAGACATCCCTCTCACAATATGGGACCACTGGCTCCTAACTGCTCATCTGCCTGTCTTCCTGATTACTTCTAACTGCCTCTTCCTGACTGTCTGATTGCCCCTAACCCCTCTGACTGCCTGCCTGATTGCCTCTAACTGCCTCTGCCTGCCTGATTGCCCCTAACTACCTACTCCTGCTGGCCTGGTCTACCCACAATGGCCCTCCTCTGCCGGCCTGATTGCTCCTAACCCCCTGTCACCCTGATATCATGCCCAACTGGCCTCTCCTTCCAGCCTGATTGCCCCTAACTGCCTCTGCCTCACTCCCCACTACCATGGCTTTGTCTGGAAGCAAGTCAGACATCAGAAAAATGGCTGGTTGACCTGGTCTAATTAGCATATTACCCTTTTATTAGTATAGATAGATTATATAGGATAGGATTGCTTAAGTGGGGGAGGAGGATTTTTTCAGCAGGAGGATATGCTCTTGGCAGACAAAAACACATAATCCCTATATCTGGACTGATAGCTAGCCATATGCACTATACTGCCAAACCAGCCATTAAAAAATTTAACCTCTTTTTTACACCTTACACCAGTGGTCAGTAAACTGTAGCTCATGAGCCACATGAAGCTCTTTGGCCCCCTGAGTATGGCTCTTCTACAAAATACCACATGCGGGCGTGCACATACAGTGGGATTGAAACTTCGTTGCCCATGTGCAGAAGTTGGTTTTCAGCTCTCAAAATAATTTCAAACATTGTGCTGTTGATATTTGTCTCAGTTGACTAATGAGTTTGCCAACCACTACCTTATACCAAACAGCTATTGCCCTTAAAACCCCTCCTCAGCCCCCACCTTAGTTCTGCCTTCACAATTCACCCAGATTTGGTTCTGATTGGTCGGTTTCTATGCCAGTCAGCATCAAAAGCTGTGCTCTTTAGATAGCCATTGGTTCCTCACAGTTCCCTCAGATTTGGTTCTGATTGGTCATTTTCTATGCCAGTCAGCATCCCTGGGCCTATCTCTGGGCCTGATAGGTGGGCCTAATCTGTAGTCTCCACAGCTGCTGACAAGGCCTGGAGAGAAAGAGAGGCAAGGGCTGATTAACAGCTTCCATGAAAGTTGTGGGTCAGACCCTGCTTCTCTCTCCAGGCCTTATCTGCAGCCCCTTCCACAGTCAGTGCTCAGCAGTCAGCCATGGCTTCATGGCTTCCAGCACTGACTGCAGGACTGACTTCTGATGTTTGGTTGAACCTTCAGTTGTTTTGGATGTTACAGACCTTGGAGATATATATATATATATATATATATATATATATATATATATATATATATATATGTATATATATATATGTGTGTGTGTGTGTGTGTGTGTGTGTGTGTGTGCACTTATCTTTTCTATAAATATCAATGATTTACAGAGAAAGGAGTTGTACTATAGGATTTCTATCAGCATTTATGTTCCTTGAAGAACTTTAAAACTTCATAAATAATCCATTTCTCCGTAGAATGAATGTGACTATTCTCACTCAATTATAGCCTCAGAGCATCCCCCAAAAAAGTGGTGGCTAATAAGGCATATTTGATTAATAAATTAATTTATTTACATTTTCTAAACTTGCTAGTCAAAAATGTATCCAGTTTTATAGCGAGAAAAAATATGAACAAGTTAGATTAAAATATACAATCACAAAATACTTTATATTATAAAACAAATAGATGCATGAATCTAAAGAATCACCATGCTTTCTATGTGAAATGATGACTTTGGTATATGTACAAATATGGAGATATAAAAGTAAATCTAATTTCTTCCTTTGTTTTAGAACTAAAATTATTGTATTGAAAGAGATGAATAAAATATGAGTTTGAGCCAAAGTAAAGATTTAACGCAAATAGCAGGCACAATTCTACCAAATATAGATGAAATGAAAACTAACTTTGAGAGGTTGCCAAATCCTTTGTCAGATGTAATTGTTTTTTCAAAGTCCTCATTTCTCCTTTGTCTGTGTGAACCAAGCATATCTTGAGACATTCTGTTCAATTTGCTTTATTCCTCTGTAAGGCCTGATTCATTTTCTACCTCTGTGAACTCTCCTTCTTTTTGTCTTTAAGACAAACCTGAAGTAGTACCAGGAAAAGAAGTCTTAGAAAAGGTAAGAAACTTATCTAATACCCTACAAGTAAGAATCTTGTTCAATTTTCCACAGCTTATCCAAGACAAAGCAAGTAGTGTGCACAGGCTTGCCTGGGTACAGGTTTCAGATCTTTAACCCTACCTGCTCTACCTCTTGTGATAGAGTAGAATTAGTGGTTGGACAAGAATTCAGGTATGGGAAAATGAGTTTCAAGTGTAGGATATACTAAGGAAAAGGTGCATTAACCAATTAAGACGCTCCATAAGAATGTAGAAATAATTCTATTGGAGATGTTATTTTAGGATGTGGAAGGAAATAGAAAATTTAAAAACAACATGCAAACCAAAGAGTCATGGGTTTGAGTCCCAGTCAAGGACATATACCTGGGTTGCAGGTTCGTTCTCAGGCCCCAATCTGGGTGAAATTGGGAGGCAACCAAACCATGTCTCTCTTCTCTCTCTCTCTCTCTCTCTCTCTCTCTCTCTCTCTCTCTCCCTCTCCCTCTCCCTCTCCCTCTCCCTCTCCCTCTCCCTCTCCCTCTCTCTCTCCCTCTCCCTCTCCCCCTTCTTCCCTCTACTCTCTTAAAAAATCAATTGGGAAAATATTCTCAGGGAGGATTAACAAAAAAACAAAAAAACACAAACAAAAAATATGGTGAGGATAAAAATGAAAAGAGCTAAGAATAGGAATTTAAGTTTTCATTTGGGTGGAGCGGGGAGCTACATTTAATGGCGGAATGAGAAAGTTGATAACATGATAAACCCAATGCCTGGAGCAGGGAAGAGACTCAATAAGTGTTTAAGAAGATGCTGAAAACAAAGAGTTAGAGAAGCTGAAAAAGGATAAAGATACATAATAGAGAATCATCAGAGTCATAAGAAAGACAAGGTCATTTACATGCCAAAGTGTCATGGAGAAGACGGAGAAGAAGCCAGAGTTTATGAAGGCCTACAACTTAGTTAGTTTCCAGCAGAACCATTATATTTTGTAGTTGTTTGAAAGAATGAGTAGGAAACAAACAAGTAAGGGAGTGAATCTTTCCTTTTTTCTTTTCTTTTTGGAGACTAAAACAAGTTGACATGAACAATTAAGGGAATTAAGGTGATATTTTTAGGTGGAAAACAGTTTAAGAAAAAGTTTGTTTGCTAACATAGGCAAGACCTGAATAAACTGAGAAGATTAAAGTGGGGGAACATTTAAAGATGTAAAACTGAGATAAATTAGACTGTGAAATTGTTGACTTTTTCTTGTAATATATTATATAAATTCTTGTTTTTATTTATAGTACCAAGATATTTATTGGAAAGAGCAATAAAACATAGTCCTGGGCATAAAACACATGCATTAGGTATAGAATTGGTGCTTGTAGTTGATTGAACAGAAGCTATAATATCCCTATAGATTGTAAGAAGAATTTTCTCCACTCAGTTTATGAGGAAACGGAAACTCAAGGGGAACAAAATCTAGTGTTCATGTGCAACTGAGTTCAAAATAATTAAATAACAAGAAATAAACTCTGAATCTCTGCTTTCCAAAGAAACATCTTGGAGTCAAGGCGGGATATCAAACTCTTATTAAGTAACTTTATACTTGTAAAAACACTTTATTCAAATTCAGCCCCACACCATTCTTTACAGATGGGTATATCATCTGTGTATATAGCTCTCCTTTAATTCTAACCTGGTACCTCATTCTTTGTTCAAAAGTTAGTTCCTTCATAGAATTAACAGTCCATCTAATGATCATTTCATTTTTACTTCAACCATCCTACATGTAAAACATTAACTGCCTTAGAAGTAATGCATTCAACATTCAGTAAAGGTTGTCAAGTATAATTCCTTAAAAGGAAGAAAGCAGCAGCAATTTGAGTTTGGGCTTTTCCCAACTGTTGACAAAGAAAAAACTGCTGATTGATTTTGTGTTGATGTCAACAATTTAATTACGATTTAATTACATAAACAAAATGATATTGAGTTTTATTAAAACTTTCAATTTCAGTTATACCTTTAACTGAAAAGGACTCATTTAAACTACCATAATGTATTTTGTTATCTTTATGCAAACCTCTCTCTGACTAACATACAGAGATGTTCAGCCTAGGCCCCATCTAGTTTTAACATTCCAGAATCTACGTCAGTCACTTGTGTTTTTCTCATAGTTAATTAAAGGCATGATTGAAAGGACAGTTGCATTTTTGCAACACTCTCACAGGCTTCCCTAAGTGAAAGCTCTTTATTCAGCTAATACTAAAATTACTCATTTCTCAAGAGGGAGTTGGTCCAAGGAAAGATCTGTAAATAAGTTCTGTATTTCCCCCATTTCCCCCCATATCAGTCATATATGAAAAGAACCAAGAATAGGTACCTACCATTGCATTTATCTCTCATTAACAGTCATATATTAATTAAAGAAAGCATCCTCCACACAATCACAATTTTGGATTTTTGCACTGACAAATAGTTTCCTCTTGATTAGTACATTTTATGCATTCCAGTTCCCTGTAGAGATAAATGGCTGATTTCATTGCTTCTAGTGAGGGTGATCACAGTGTGTAAATGAGATGAGTTCACTTCTCTGCATTTCTAGAATATAGATAGTAAGAATAATGGGTGTGGGGTGGGGGGATCAACAGCTTTCTTGTATGGTGAGAGTACCTTAGAAGGGTGTTTTTAATGTCTATGGTCAAAATCTTGACTCCCCTCCCAACAGTGATACAGCAAGGAATTCTACCACCCTGAGTCATGAATTTATCATTTTTGTGTTCTAAAAGCATTCTGGGTGATGATGGAGAAAGTAGTAAATTATGCTTTTCTTTATCATCTATAGGTATTAATCTTATAAACCCCTAATTCTCACCCTGATTCTATCAATGATAAAAGTTTTTGTTGTTTTGTTTTTAAAAAGGTGCCTACATTTCTTCTACATGTTATCCATTGTGCTTAGGAAGGATTTTGCTAATTGCATCACATAATATGTTCATTACTAAGAACTTTGAGGAATGCTGGATTTTCATTATAAGCAATGTGTATCATAACTGGTACTATTTTCCTGTTCACACTGAAATTTAAAACTTGAAGTCAAATATATGGTCCACCATTAGTCAAAACATAGTCTGTCTAAGTTAAAATGTGGTTAGTAGCAAGTAAACAAAATCTAGACTAACTGTGGCTCACATACACAGAGATGCATTTCTCCCAAACAAGAAGCCTGTGGTGCATCATGGTTGGTGTTGCAGCAGCTTTATTTAGATCTCAAAGCATGTGGCCTATACCTGCTATTCACATGGCCACAAAATGATTGCAATAGCTCCAAATGTCACTTTCATATTCCATATTCAAAGGCATAATGAAGCGGAGGAGGGTTTTGTCATGGAATAATATAAAATTGTTTCACAATTATCAGAAAGTAAAAATTCTTTCCAATAAGTAATTGAAAATATTTCTGCCCAATCTCATTGATCAGAATTACATTTGTGGCAAGCATTAGGTGAAGGGATAGGAAGACACAGAACAGAAGGGTGTTAAAATGACTTTGGGAAACAAATAAATACTTGTCTACCATGCAAATCTTCATAAACAAGTTGATACTGTCCTCATTCCTGGCTCTATTGTCCTTTTGTGCCTTTACTTTTGGTTCAACTTATTTTCCTACCTTTAATGCATTTTTAAATCTTATTTTATTCCATGTACTTTTATGAATCCTCTTAAGTTTTTTGAGAATGAGATATGTATATTTTATCCAATAAAATGGTGATATGCAAATTGACCATGCCTTTGCTAACTCACAAGCCAGAGAAAGTATGCAAATTAACCCAACCAAGATGGCGGTTATGTTGCATATCCAGGCACAGAAGACAGTGTAGAAGGAAGCCAAGCACTGCAGAAGGGAGCAAAGCTGTGGAGAAGTAAGAAAGTGGGGCGGGGGAGAAGGGAGGGAACAAGGCAGAGAAGATGGGAGGAAGGGAGGCAGCAGAGAAGGGAGGGAGCTTTGCTCAGGCCACAGGAAGTTCTATTCTTGCAGGAATCTTCCTGCAACTGGTCTCTAATATACATATAAGTACAAATGCACACAAAGTAGACTTGTTCCAGCCGCTTCTGTATAACATATTTTATGGAAGCTCATTTGAAAATCTTTATTGATTTAATTTTCACACACATCGATAAAAATCTGTCAGTAAAACTGGAGTAAATGTTATAGTAGCAAATTGCACAGACAGTTTTACAGTTTGTGAACAGCAAAGAATAACATTCCTTTAAAAGTTAGCAAAGTCAAATATGGGTCATAAATGGTATCATGACAGGAACATTTTCATTTTGTTTTCTCTCAAACTTGTTCACTGATCCCTGTGGAATTCTCACTGAGCTGTGAGATGTGAGATTACTGTCCAGGAAGAACAGCTCCTGTGCATCAGTAGTTCATAATTCAGCAGGATGATGCAAGGCTGCACTCGTTCTCCTCCTTGCCCTGCCAAATGGATGGTTAGTTTTATTTTGTTGTTGTTTGGTGTACAATTGTGTGGATTTGAACATGAGAGAGAGATGATCAAAGTGGAGAGAGACAAAGATAGGATAAGACCAAAATATTTTTAAAAAAAGATATCTGATATTTTGTGGTTTGACTGTAAAAATAGAAAGAGTAGATATAAAAACTGTAAAAATCTACAACAGCACACAGAGTCATTAGTAATCTGAAAAAAAAATTCTAAGGAACCAAATGTTAATAAGAAATATTGATTATAATATGGTTATGTAGAAAAATACAGATATAGCATAACTGAATTGGTAAGCAGAAAATGTCAGGAATAATTATTACAAGTATACTGCTCAAAGTTTTTGTTTCTTTTTGTTGAGCTAGAGTGATGATTCTAAATTAGCTAATGGCATTGATGTTAATGTTACAGAAATTAAAAGCCTTTGAGAAAATTAGGTTCACTTAACTTTAGTTTTAAGTGTTTTAAAGAGTCTTTCAAGTGTTCTTAGATTTTGTCATAGTAATATATTTATTATGAGACAAGATTACATCAAAATGATGACCATTGTGTAAAATTATTTATGCACATGGACAAACACTGGTATGGGGAATATTAAAAAATTCAACACTAATATTTTAAGGTGCTATAAGGCCATTGTACACTCTACTTTTACTTCAAAATTATGTTGCTACTAAATTTTTTTGAAGTCGGAAAAATTGTTTAGAAATTTTTTATACTGTACTATATTTACACAATTCATTTAGCATCTTACAACTAACATCTAATAGAAAAGATCTATTCTTATATAAAATGCAAAGATATTAATATTTTTGGTAGTGATTCACTGAATATCTTTATTCATCGGTCCAATTAAAAGGAAGTGAAAAAAGGCTCTTGGGTATATCAATAAGAGATATTTTCCCTATGAGTTCTGTGGGGATGTTTAAAAGCTATTGTCTACTAAGTAGTGGCAAAGAGTTATTGTTGAAGGTGACTTTGAAATTCAAAAATAATCCAAAGGTATTGCTATCCAAAGAATGAGAGAGATGACTATTAGACTGTTAAAACTCATACATAAAACTGACTGGACTTTTTTTTTTTTTAATGGACTAGACTTTCTGACTGGGAAGAGGTAGCTTCATTGCACAAATATATTTACATAAAGAAAATACTCGGATTTTCTAAAAGCAGTGCTGTCGTGGTATGGCATATACGTGGACTTTATTTTATATCAAATTCCTATTTGGAGTGTGGAGCTCAATGTTCCAGTCTTAGGCATATGAATGAACAAACATAAACAACAGAGCGCCATCTTTGTTGAGAAGAGTTCTCTCTCTGTAATCACCTTTTTCAGAGGGAACTCTTCCCCAGCTGCATGCTGCTGCAGAAAGTAATTAAACGTAATAGTAGCTGCACGTAATTTATGGCCACAGAGGGAAATAATCACATTTAAAATAAACGCCACAGCTATCTAATGAATACATATGCCACTGTGGCATGTCCCCCATAAAAGCAGCTCTCACTGCCATTCACAAAGATGACATTGGAGGTATTTTTCCCCTCTTATGCCTGTACATTTTTACTTTTAAAGGAAAAGTAATCTCTTTATTGAGAACATAGCTGTCTTCTGCACAAGTGCAGAAGGAGTTTATCTTTTCATTCTCAAATGGCTTTATTAAAAATTTAACACTGTGATCTCGGTTTTTGTTTTAAAGTACCTTCTCAGCTTCTGCTTTGACATTCCCATCTGCTTCAAAATAAAGCAGTTAAAAGAAATATTAATTTGCCTCTTAGAATCTAATGAGATATTAATTTTCATTGTATTTGAATTTAGGTAATTTATGCCTCAAAATCAAGAGGATGTCACTTAATTCATTCTCAGTTAAACTGATAGTTTACCAAGTCATGAGTAAATTGCATACTACTTTTCCTTAGTTAAAATTAAAATTAGACAAAATTATGTGAATGACACAAATTATTTTCTGAAGAAAATATAAATTTATCTGTGGTCTTAATTTGCTTTCAAAAGCAAATTAAATGAAAGTAATATATGTTCAAGAAACAACTGCTTCTGCAATGTTTGATGTCAGATCAAACTCTTTTAATAGTCACACACTTTGCAGGATGAATGCTGATGAAAGCATGACATGTGGTTCTAACCAAAGTCAGCAAAAGGCTGCACTTATCTCACAATGATGCTGACTTGGTTCCAGATTATAAATTAAGGAGAGTATCTAGTTAGTCAATGTTAAGCACTATACATATTGGAAACAATTTTATTTCTACTTGCTTAATCTTGGTTAACTTTTTTTCCCAAGATAATTCAATCTTTAAAGAAGTCTATATTAAATATTCTCCATTTCTCATTTTATTAAAAATTTGTTTTTAATTCATATTTTATTCCTTTAAATATTTTATTCATTTAAATATTTTTCTATGATTTTCAATGTAAATTATTTAATGAAAATAAAATTTAGTAGCACTATATTAAAATAAAAATATAATAAAATTTAGTGCTACTATGATGAAATATTGCCATTTGTAACAACATGGATAGACCTTGAGATATAATGCTGAGTGAAATAAGTTAGACAGGAAAAGTTAAGGACCATATCATTTCACTCATATGTGAGATATAAACCTATAAACAACAAATGAATAAGTATGACAAACAAACAAAAATTCATAAACATAGAAAACATTGTTTCTTCCCTTAGATGGGCTTACAAAATAAGTATACATTTTGGAAAGGAACTATTCCTTTCTGTTATGTGTGAGCAATGTATATATGATTAGTATAACAGTCTGACTTCCTAACTACACACCTCTGATAAAATACGCTCCCTCCCACACCACTGAATGAGTACAGGCCAAATTAAACCCTAATCCTGTGGTAACAAAAAAGCAAAAAAATACACACACACAAACAAAAACACACATGTGTGTATATTTTAACTCAAAACTTTGAGTTAGAAAAGATATTTCTCAGTGTTTTTTTTTTTTTTTTTAACTAAACAACAGAGAGAAAATACCTAAATAAATGAAAAAATATATACCATTTTTGCAGATTGAAACATGTGATAATATTAATACACTAGAGATCCAGTGCACAAAATTTGTGCATGGAGGGTGGTGGTGGGAATGTCCCTCGGTCCAGCCTGCATCCTCTCCAATCTGGAACCCCCCAAGGGATGTCTGACTGTGTGCAGTTGGACATCTCTCCCACAATACAGGACTGCTGGCTCCCAACTACTCACCTGCCTGCCTCCCTGATTGCCCCTAACTGTTTCTGCCTGCCTGCCTGATCACCCTTAACCACTCCCCTGCCAGCCTGATTGTTGCCTAACTGCTCCCCTGTCAGCCTGTTTGCCCCTAACTGCCCTCCCCTGCAGGCCTGGTCCCTCCCAACTGCCCTTCCCTGCAGGCCTGGTTGCCCCCAACTTACCTCCTCTGCTGGCCTGGTCACCCCTAAACTGCCCTCCCCTGCAGGCTTGACCACCCCCAACTGCCCTCCCTTACAGGCCTGGTCCCTCCCAACATCCCTCCCCTGCTGGCCATCTTGTGGTAGCCATATTGTGTCCACATGGGGCAGTCATCTTTGACCACATGGGGGCAGCCATCTTGTGTGTTGGAGTGATGATCAATTCATATATTATTCTTTTATTAGATAGGATTAGATAGGATACAGGCCTGGTGCACAGGTGGGGGCCTGCTGGTTTGCCCTGAAGAGTGTCCCAGATCAGGGTGAAGGTTAACTTGATGCATGTGGCAGTCTGGGTGAGGGATCTGTGGTGGTTTGCAAGTCAGCCATGATCCCCAGTGACCCAAGTGGAGACCCTGGTGTCTGGGATTTATTTATCTTCTATAATTGAAGATACCAAGGCAGGCCAGGGCTGCAGAAACTTGGCTTCCTCTATACCCAGGGACAACTCAAGCCTCTAGCTCTGTGGCTGCTGCCATTTTTGTTGGGATTTATTTATCTTCTATAATATTTTTTAATATATTTTATTGATTTTTTTACAGAGAGGAAGGGAGAGGGAAAGAGAGTTAGAGACATTGATGAGCGAGAAACATTGATCAGCTGCCTCTTGCACACCCCCAACTGGGGATGTGCCCACAACAAAGGTACATGCCCTTGACCAGAATCGAACCTGGGTCCTTTCAGTCTGCAGGCTGACACTCTATCCACTTAGCCAAACAGGTTTTGGCTATCTTCTGTAATTGAAAGTTTGTAGCCTTGAGTGGAGGCCTGGGCTGACCAGGGCAAATGGAAAGCTTGGCTTCCTCCACTGCCAGGGAAACCCAAGCCTCCTGCTATCTCTGTGGCCACAGTCATCTTGGTTGGGTTAATTTGCATACTTGGTCCTAATTGGATGGTGGGTGTGGCTTGTGTGTAGTGGAGGTACAGTCAATTTGCATATTACTCTCTTATTAGATAGGCTATTTTTCCCAATTTGTTCTATATATTTCAATTCCATTCTAATCACCATCTTTTTAGATTTTGTGTAAGAATTAATAAGGTATTTCTAAAATTTATTTGGAAATGTAAACAATCTAGAATAGCAAAATCAGTTTTTAAAAAGATCAAAGTTGAAGAACTTAGACTACCTGATACCATTTTATTATAAATCCATCAGTAATCAAGAAAATGTTCTATTGGGATTAAAATAGTGGTAAAGATGAATGGAACAGAATCAAGGGTCCAGAAATAGACCCACATATATATGGTCATTTTCACCTGAGGTGACAAGGGGAAAGGATAAAATTTCAATCTCAATCCTCATCTCATACGATACTCAATATTGAACTCAAAGTACATCATATTAACATATGCAAATATAGAGGTAAAAACTACAAAATTCTAAACATAAAATTCTAGACCTTGGGGTTAGCAAAAATGTCCCAGCATGACAGAAAATCACTCACCATAAAAGAAGAGCATGATAAACTGAGCCTGGTAAACACCAAGTGCTGCTGAACAAATGGGGTGAATGGATTCAGATAGGTTCCTATTATGTGTATAAAGTGGAACAATTACTTTGGAAAAGTTTTATACTTTCTTATAAAGTTAAATATACATTCACCATGGGATACTGCTCTGTGGACCCAAGAGAAATAATAACAGATGTCCACAAGCAGGTTTGTACATCTCTGTGTGTTGCACAGTTCTTTTTTATTATTATTATTGATTTTTCTCAGAGAGGAAGAGAGAGGGATAGAAAGTCAGAAACATCGATGAGAGAGAAACATTGATCAGCTGCCTCTTACACACTCCCTGCTGGGGATGTGCCCGCAGCCACGGTACATGCCTTTGACCTGAATCGAACCTGGGACCTTTCAGTCCGCAGGCCAACGCTCTATCCACTGAGCCAAACCGGCTTCGGCTGTTGCACAGTTCTGATGGTCCCCATGGAATAATCTATGTGCAGAACTGTATGAACACAGGGACATCTCAGGGATGACATTTTCCCATTTGAAAATTCAAGATAATGCTACTAACTTGCAGGGTTTGGGTGATGCTTTATGAAGATCCAAATGGGTTAAGGTGTGTTCAATGCCTAGCATCAAGTCTGGACTATCCAGGGGCTCCAAAAATACCAGTCACTATATTTCATCATCATTATTATTGTTGTTGTTATTGTTTCTTTCCTAAATTATAAAAAAATACTCAAATATAGGAGGAGATAATTTTGTATATTGTTTGCCATTTAACTAACCATCTCTGTTGGTAAGTGAATAGAATAATGCGTTGGCTGGTTTCTCAGTGGTTAGAGCATTGGTCCACACACCGAAGGGTCACAGGTTCAATACCTGGTTATGGATGGGCACATACCTCAGTTGCAGGCTCAATCTCCAGCAAGGTAGGGGCATGTGCTGGAAGCAACCATTCAATGTGTCTCCCTCATTCTATGTTTCTCTCTTTCTATCTCTCTTTCCACACTCCCTATCACTCTAACTAAAAGCAATGGGAACATATTCTCAGGTGAGGATAAAAAGAAAACAAAAAATTTTTAAGAATATGATAATTGAAAAATGTCTTGAAATAATTCAGTATGGGATTTTGAGCTCTCGTGCCATTTACTGGAAGAAACTGAGAGTAGGGGGTTCCCTGAATTACTTGAGGATCATCCTATATAACAAAATCCTAGGTGGCATCGTGCAACATCATCACAAGTTGGCTGCCCCACATCATCACAAAATGGCCACCACAAGATGGCTGGTAGGGGAGGACAGTTGTGCATGATCAGGCTGGCAAGGAGGGCAGTTGGGGGTGATCAGGTTGGCAAGGGAGCAGTCAGGCATCAATCAGGCTGGCAGGGGATCGGTTAGGGGGTGATCAGGCAGGCAGGCAGGTGAGCAGTTAGGAGCCAGCAGTCCTGGATTGTGAAAGGGATGTTCAACTATCAGTTTAGGCATGATACAGGCAGTTGGACATCCCCCAAGGGGTCCCAGATTGGAGAGGGTACAGGTTGGACTAAGGGGCATCCCCCCAAGCATGAATTTCGTGCACTGGGCCTCTTGTCCTGTCTAATAAAAAGGGAATATGCTAGTTGACCATCACACCCTCAAAAAGATGGCAGTGCCCACAGCCAATAAGGGAATATGTTAATTGACTGTCACACCCTCAAAGATGGCAGCGCCCACAGCCACAAGTTGGTAGCGTCCAGTCCCCTCAGCCTCACTGAGGTAGCAGGTGCACAGCATGGCCGGGCCTCACCCCAAACAGGTCCTGCTGCTCTGCGTGCCTGCCTCTGGAGTCCCCCAGTCTTGTTAGTCCCCCAGCTGCCCAGGGCCGGCCTGGGGTATAGGTAAGCCTCAGATGGCAGCTACTCAGCTGCTGGGGCCAGCCCAAGGAACAGGCAAGCCTCAGATGGTGGCTGTCCAACCACCCAGGGCCACCCAGCTCAGATAACAGTAGAGGTGTGATGGGAGTGTCATCTTCCCCCGATTGCCAGGTCACCTCTCACCCCTGAGGGCTCCCAGACTGTGAGAGGAGGCAGGCCCAGCTGAGGAACCCCCTCTCCTCCAGTGCATGAACTTTCATGCACTGGGCCTCTAGTATTTAATAAAATAGTTGCATATTTCAGCTTGTACTCTGTATATTTCTTAATAAAGGCTAGGTTACTGAAATGTATACATCTACAGCACAAAAGGAACTGTGCCTATGTGAAAAGTCTTTAAGATGCTCTTAAATTTTTAAACTTTATTTACATTTATATTGCTGCTTCCACCTTGGCCTTCACAGCTACAGGGAAAAAATTTTTTGGCAGCAATTCTCAGTTTCTGTTAACATTATTTCTTTTTCTAGTGAGTGTATGATAAGGAAAAGTTGATTCATCATCCAACATTATCTGATGTTATTTGCTGCATCTTGTTACTATTGCCATTTGCAGGATCTATGTAAGCTGTTACTATTTCTTTTGACTCCTATATGGAGATCCTGCCAACATTTGATATATTTAATTCAGCATTTTAAAATGTGTTCATCTTTTCCATCCTAATATGCATAAGATTCACGGTGCACAAAGGGGATCATTTTTCTCATCATAGGATTCTGTACATGTATTTGATGTGTTCTGCTCATAGATTATACCACGGGGGCCATCAGGCTGTTTAGGACTGGCTGTGCTGCCAGGAAACCATACATAATAAATCGTGACAATAAATCATAAACACAAATCAACAACAATGTCTTCCAGACTTGTATTGATGCTAAAATAGTTAGAGAAGGATAGTTTTGTGGCATTTTTTATAAGAAGTTTGGGAGACTTAAATAAGGTTTTGCAACTTGAACATTTATTTACATGCTATCCATTGAGCATAACCGGTCCCTGTAAGCCATTATTATTATTATTATTATTATTATTATTATTATTATTATTTCACTAGAGGCCTGATGCACGAAATTCGTGCAAGGGGTTCAGCCCTTGCAGTTCCGGCTTCAACCTGAAAGTCATTGGGAAGGATATCTGGTCTAATTAGCATATTATGCTTTTATTATTATAGACTGTCTTCATGAGAGAATGATAATTACTTGCTGCCTGTCATCCAGGCTGACAAAGGTGAGACTAGAGGTGAAACCAATGCCCCCTTGTCTGAAAGGTCCCCACCTATGCCTTGGAGGAGGCTGCCTGTGAAGCAGCTCTATGGGGAAGGAGCCACACAGTTGTATGGAGATTTTGAGTAGGTGGATACTTTGAAGGGGCGAAAGAGAATTGCAATGAAAGCTCATACAGTATTCAGAGATATAGGAAAAATTCATCTCTAGCACACTGTAGGGAGTGAAGACTGCACAAGTAGAACATGCTGCAAGTCACTGAAAAGAAAGGCACCTAGCCCCTTGTAAAAATAGCCAATGTTCGTTCATCAATTTATTTTTTTAAGATCACCACGATCTTTCTTGTGGCTGAGCTTTATATGTGATGTTCCATCAGTCCGCTCATCCACCTCACACCTACACTTCCTTCACACCCAGCTTGGAGCATGTTTCCAGGCACATGTATCTTCCACACTCCTCTCAATAGCCTAGACAGTCAGTGTTATCTCAATATTCCAGATGGGGAAAACAAAATTTCATGGTTACTACAGATAGAAAACAAGTTTTTCTGAAAATGCCAAGAACCCAAGGCCTAATTAATGAACTATAAAAATAATCTCTGGATTTCCAACTTGGCAAGTTGTTAAAAGTTTATATATTTTGTTGAGCTTCTTTCTGTCTACGTAATGTACTAGAGAAAAAATACTGGAATTTTGACATGGGAAATGGTACTTTTTATTAAAGAGCAAACAGTCTTATTGTAGAAAAAATATGATTTTCTGCAAATTTTAGAGTTTTGCATCTATTTGTTCTTAATAGAAATTTGTAGTGTGTTGCACTTTCCTCACCACTGAATTAAACATAAATTTGTCCTGCATTAAATCTTCATTGGATCAAGAGAAAATGAAAATCCTTGTAACCAGGGTTTGACTAGCAGCTTAGGTCTTTAAGCTTCAGCAAATTCTAAATTATCCATGCTTCACTTGCCTGTGGAACACTGCATGAACATTTGGGGCCTCTGCTCTTCTTTCTGTTACAGGAAGTGTCAAGAATTACAAATTATACCAACTTTCTGTTTTCTTTTCCTTCCATCTCATTTTTACTTTCTCTGTTTCTGGTGCTGTTTATGCTGAACAAAAGTCAATCCTTTGTCTCATTCTCAGCTGTATTCCCAGCTCTCAGGCCTGGTAGATAGGAGGGAATCAGAGTGTTTGTGGAATAGTTACCCTGCAAGGTCTCAACTTCCTCCCAATGCCAACAGCACTCCTCATTCCAAATCACTGGGACAGTTCCACTAGTTTCAGTCTCAACCTGGTTGGTCCAGTTGCATGCCCTTGTAGCTCAGCAGGTTTTACAAGTTACCCTCCGGAATGTGGTATTGCTGGCATTCTGGCATGCTCTTGAACTTTGCTTGTCTCTTGGAGGGAATGGGGGCGAGGGGGGAGGGAGGAGACGGACACATTTGGATGAGTTTTATCAAAACTTTCCTACACAACCGCCATAAAGTCATTTCTCTCTAACCACTCAATTGATAATATCAGCATTCTCTAATTTTCATTTATATTTTTTCCCCAGTCCTAAGAACCTCTAAAATAGAGTATGCATTTTATTGATTTCTCACTTTATCTAAGAATGGTTAAAACAATTTCCTGATTAAAAGATTAAGTTCAGCATTTTTAACATAGGCTAGTGGTATAGTGAAGAAAATTACTATGTAATATGTTAAATGTGTTTAGCAAAAGATAATAGCAGGCATGTTGTAAAGGTACAGAAAACAAACAAACAAACAAACAAACACTAATGTAGGCGACTTCATGTTCACGTGACCTATGGAGCTACCCTGGGCCCTGTGCTCAGCAGGCCCTGAATTGGTCAGCCCTGCTACTACTGCACAGAAATTTCTACTAATTTTAACCAAGGGTCCCAAAATTATGCAGCAGGTTCTGAATACAATACAAAGAAGACAGTTTACTGATTTACTACAAACTAGTAATCAAAATCTAGGTCACACATACACCTGTAACATGCAATGTAACATGTCAAATTTCTATCTTACGTTAGCAGTCTGAGTTTTGCTTAAACTTGGAAGACAGAGGTGGTTTGTCATTTTTTTCACTTTCAGGCTCAATTGGTGATTATGGAAATAAGCTGGCTCCTCGGGCTTTGTCTGGTAAAATAACTGATCTGTCAGGAACAATCATTTGCTAAAAAAACAAAACTTAGAAAACAATTTGGAGACCATGCTGATGTATATTAAAGAAATAGTAGCTCAGGATCTGAATTCACCAAGTCTTTGGTGGGTTTTAAGTTTAAATGATGCTTTTTCTTTGATTGGTAGAAGGCCTAGTGAAGGTCAATCTTAATCAGATTAATTTACATTTATGTCCTACCAATCAATGTTCCCTAGGACAAAAGTGACAGAAGGATAGTTTAGAGAATATGTGAAGAATTCCTCTACACCAATGAAAAAACTGCCCTGGTAATCATGCAAATTAGAAACACGATGAAGTAGCATTCTATTCCCATCAAACACAAAATGATAGTGTCCAAGAATACAGCTACTCAGGCAAATTCTTACGCTATTTGGTGGAAGCAAAACTAGTACAACTACTTTGAAGAGCAATTTCATCCTCTCTAGTAAACTGAGGCAGCTAGCCTATAATAGAACAGTTCTCTCTCCGATTGTGGGGTCTACAGAAACACACACACATGGGAAAGCAGAAAGTGCAACTCTTCATTGTAACATTTATGACAGCAAAAAACCTTAGTCCTTATTATTAAGAAAATAGATAAATAAATGATATATTCACATGGTAGGATATTACTTAGCAGTTAAATAAATCATAGCAACATCAATAGACAACGATAAATTATTTAGAAAACAATGTTAAAAGAAAATAACAAATTGTAAAAATATGAATAATGTCATAAAATTTCTGAATTCTTTAAAAGCACAAAATTCAATGTTATTTTTAGTTGATGATGGCCTGACATGTCTAATGCACATATAAACATATGCATAGAAATGATACAATTTGAGGGCTATAATTATATCAGGAGAGAGAGGGAGGATCAATGAATGGTACAAACAAGGTTTCTACTGTTATCTGTAGCATTTTATTTAAAAGCAGACCTTAGAGAGATATGGTAAAATATTGACTAAATAGCATTCATTATTTTATTATTATCTTCAGTATGTTTGACATCTTTTGTTTAAAATTAGGGGAGGAAGAAGCATCAGGAGGACAGAATTTGGGAGATGAACAAATTTTACGAACACATCCTCCATAAACTCCTCCTGACAATTGGTCATTTGATTGGAGCAAAACAAGGCTGCTGTTTGGAGGCAGAACCAGTATGCGATGTGTGTTATCTGCCATTGCTATTTGAGTTTGACCTCATTAGCAATCATCTTTATTGCCAATTCTAAAGGCTAAATCTGCACATAAAATTATGTGGGCTCTGCAATTTGAAAAACAGCATGGATTCCGGAGATAGGGCCATTCTTTAGAAACCAAATCTTTGTGTGTGTTTGGTGCTCAGAAATGGGAGGGGTGGCCGAATCACCAGAGCATGGTGCTCGCAGGCAAGTCATAAGTGTGCCATACACTTTTCTCTCATCTGCTCTGCCGTTCAATTGCCCAGGCTGGCTTAGAGGGTTAAAAACTGTCTGCCATCCTTTACAACCACGCTCCTCTCGCTATGCAGTGAGATGCACTGGAAGGCAAGCAGAGTGGGCTGCTCAGAGTTCCTTGGCCTTGCAGACAGACACCCTGCCTGAAGCTGCCATACCCAGGCTCCCCAAGGTGCACAGGGTGCCCTGTCACAGGTGTCAGAGATGAAGGTGTACAGAGGTCACAGTGTCTGTGTGTGCGTTGGAGGCAGATAGTTACTGACTATCACATAAGGGGAAACAGAAAGAAACATTTGAGGCCAATTCTCACTGTCTGCAGTTTAGAGATGAAACCGATCCCATTCCATCTGCTTCTGTTCTAATTTAAGACAAAGTTGGAATGGGATATGAGTGTTTTAAAATTTAGAAATGCAGTTTCCAAATATTTAAAACAAAAAGGGGCCCAAGATGCTACAGTATTATATACACATATAGACACCCATTGATAATTTTGCACTTAGAAATATATTTCCTTCGAAGTTTAAACTATCCTTTCACTTAGTTATTGGTAAAATATTGTGGAGTCTATGATGCTGTATTTTACTGTAACAGGTTATGGCTTGCTGTTTAAAACATGTGGTGATAATATGTCAATGGTAAAAGCAGAGCTATTTGTGGGGTGGGGAGGAATCTTCTGATATTCAACTACCATTTCATAGAGTGATTATTTTCACAGTAAGTGCTTCAGATCTCCCCCAAATAAACTGATTCCTGCAGCCTCAAGCCTTTTAGGCTACTTTTTGGCCTTAGGTGACTGATCTGTTCATAGATATCCCAGACAAGAAACAAGGTCACTGATTAGTAAGGTTTATATTTCTTCTTAAATGTTCACTCACAATTTTGAGTGAAGCTTCAATCAGAGCCTCAAAAATCCAAAACCATGGTAATAGATTGAATTATTAATAAACTCTGGTAAACATGAGACCCTAGATTGTGAATAGTAAAGGGAAGAAGATGATAGTCAAGCTGAAGTCATATGTTTAAAAGAGCCTAGATCCCCAGTCCTTAACCTTTATGCAGTTCCAAGGAAGACTGAGAAATCTATGTCAGCTTATATTCTGCAACCTAATGTTTATCGCTATCACCTAGTGATATGAAGGCCAGTTCCTAATAATATACATACTCTAATAATAGTTGGTATTCTATGCCTTTTGATCTTCATAGAGCTGGACAGCTGAAGAACTAAGAGAGAAACATCCTGCGGAGAGAGACATGTCCCCTACCCACCACTGCCCAAATGGTCTGTATGCTTAGACTTTACTCAGACATAAACCTTGGCCACATACATTTCCCTGTAGTTCAAGGTTAACCATGACAGTCTGTATACTAAAGCCAGGTGTCTTACTAAAGATCATGCCAGTTAAAAAAATATATATGTACAAGCTCAATATCAGCTGCTACAAACAGCCAAAGGAAAAAAAGAGCCACAACCACTCGAACTGAAGCCCTGAAGACAGGAATGTTGCTTACTGCAATCTCACTTACTCGTTCCGATGCTGCCCACAGTGAATGCCTCATGCTCCCCATATTGTTTTGGGCCTCCAATGCCAAGACACTTCCGTTCGTCAGGGTTCCTGGCCACGCGCCACTGCATCAGAGTTTTATAGGGACATACAAATGACACTCCTCGCCTCTCCTCTCTTTCTGAGCTCTGAATCAACTTTGAAATTCAACATTGGTGTAAGAGAAATGGAGAGCTTTCATCAACTTCATTATACGTGTGATGAAATTAGAGAATGAAAGATGGAATTAGAGCCCAAAAACCAGGCTTCCAATATTTCTCTGAATTAAACCTACTTCCCCCAAATCTCTGCTCTGGGAAGAAGACCTGGTCTCAGAATGAAAGTAGGGTCATTTAAATAAGGTCAAATAAAGGAACCATTTAGAAATGTGTGGACAAGGCATAGGAAATGCCCAAAACCCACGAGCTGATCATTGCAGAGCTATTTCTAGCCTTAGGCACAAAGCAGTTACAGAACTCAGAAGGAGAAAATCACATAGAGAATATCACAGTGGACTTGGAAAACTCTTTAGGGAAACAGACAGGACAATATACAACTGGAACTCATTGTTCTGTCTCTGCTCTATCTTCTGCCACACCTCTTCATCGGCCACATCTACCCAGAGCAAAAAGGTCCACTTAAATGCAGTGGTCGGCAAACTCATTAGTCAACAGAGCCAAATATCAACAGTGCAACGATTGAAATTTCTTTTGAGAGCTGAAAACCGATTTCTGCACATGGGCCACGAAGTTTCAATTGCACTGTACATATGCGCCCGCACGTGGTATTTTGTGGAAGAGCCACACTCAAGGGGCCAAAGAGCCGCATGTGGGGCGAGAGTCGCAGTTTTCCGGTCACTGACTTGATGTATTCTACTCAAGACAACCTAAAAGGACGTGGAGAGTAGGACTACAAGACTATAGGACAGAAGGGAGAGGTCCACTCGAAAAATATGAGCCACTAATACCCAGGTTCCTCCTCAGGCTCTTTAACCTTCTCCAGGAAAGAAAGTCTGCAAATGTCCCTCCCCTGTTACTCCTGCACAGGGGAAAGTTCTTCCTCATTAAAAACAGATGAGAAGTGGGGAATATTTCCCTAAGACTTACCCGTGGCCTCAAGAGAAAATACAAGGAAATGGTTGAAAAATGAGAGTCCCTGAGAGGGATAACTACATTCCTGGAAACCAGAGCCTTAATCTTTATGTTTCTTGGGTTAAGAAAACAAATACCCGAGTAACACTAGGGAGGACCCTGGTCCTCTTAACAACATGCTTCCAGGAGATTTCCTAGAGGCCTTCCAATCTCTTCCTAAGCAGGATGAAATAATTTATCTCAAGACTGTAACCAGAAAAAAAGGAACCACACATGTAAGGAAAACCGCAACTAGGTTCTCCCTCTGGGAATGTCCTGTCCTATGGACAAGTCCCTTGTCTGCTCTCAAGGAGATAACTGTATAGGGAAAGCACTGCCCAGCAAGGGCAGTCCTACAATAGTGAGTGAAGTAAAGGCAGTAGGAAGGGGGAATCAGAGCAGAGGGCAAGGTAAATTCTCCAGCCCAGCTAGTCCAGCTATAAAATAGATAAAGGGGTACTGGAATCTTAATATCCCTCTGCCTGACACCTGCATTTATTTCCCCACTGGTTGAGAACAAAGAGGGAAGGAGGAATAAATAAATAGAGTTATTTATCACCCACCTCACTACCAGCAAAAGTTTTCTAACCTCTCTGGTGCTGGGATTTAGCTTCCAGTGATTTTTTAAAAAATGGAATTTTTTGCCAATCTGTAGAATCATTCTTGTTCATCCTCATATCACAGTAGATGCATTGCCCAATAAACTCAATTTCTTGATTTCTACGGTTAGGGGTGGGGTTGGGCCCACTTACACAAAACCATTGTATATGTTTGTATGAAAAATTTTACTGAAGGCTTATGAAGGAATGAGTTATAGTCCTAAAATATCCTATTAATAAAAGCCTAGGTGGTTGTGATGCCCTCTCGCAGTGACACCCTCATGCTATAATGAGCAATCACCAGGAGGCTGCATGTGCAGTGGGTGCACGCTGGTGAGTGGGGCTGCTTGTGCGCATGGTTGGGAGAGGGCTTGAGGCTGTGTGTGCAGTGCACAGGCGGTTCTCATGTCTCTGCACAGCGAGGCTTGGGGTCCCACAGCTCTGAGCAGCATGGAGGCAGGTCTCAAAGCTTCAGCCTATCTCTGGGGCAATCCATCGAGGAGCCCAGGTGGGCATGGCCTACCTCTTTGGGGTGATTGAATGCTGGTTTCTTGCACTGTAAGAGGGCACAGGCCAGGCTGGCGGAACTCCCCCTCCTCCCCTCAGTGCACAGATTTCATACACTAGGCCTCTAGTTAACTGTAATTGAACTAGTGGCCCAGTGCACAAAATTTGTGGATGGGGGATATCCCTCATCCTGGCCTGTACCCTCTCCAATCTGAGATATATCTTTCCCAATCCAGGATCACTGGCTCCTAACTGCTCACCTGCCTGCTTGCCTGATCACTCCTAACCACTCTGCCTGCCAGCCTGATTGCTGCCAACTGCCTTCCTCTCCTTGCCTGATCACCCCTAACTGCCTCCGCCTCAGCCCTGCCACCATGGCTCTGTCTGGAAGGACATCCAGAAAATCTCCGGGAAGGTTTCCCAGTCTAATTAGCACATTACCCTTTTATTAGTATAGATAGAGGCCTGGTGCAAGGGTAGGGGTTGGCTGGTCTGCCCTGAAGGCGGTCCTGGATCAGGGTGGGGGTACCCTTGGGGTGCAGAGCCCTCCTGCATGAGGGTCTGGAGCAGTTTGCAGGCCAGCCAAGCCCTCAGATTTGTCCAGAAGGTCTCTGGAAGGTCTCCTGGTCTAAATAGCATATTACTCTTTTATTAGTATAGATATTACATTTAACATATTAAATATATTAGTTGAATATTAAAATCACTATGCTTGCCCTAACTGGTTTGGCTTAGTGGATAGAGCATCAGCCTGTGGACTGAAGGGTTCCAGTTTCGATTCTGGTCAAGGGCATGTACCTTGGTTTCAGACACATTCCCAGGAGGGGGTGTGTAGGAGGCAGCTGATCAATGTTTCTCTCTCATCAATGTTTCTAACTCTCTATCCCTCTCCTTTCCTCTCTGTAAAAAATCAATACGAAATATTTTTTTAAATCACTATGCTTGAAAAATTCTCCAGCCAGGCATCTCTATAATTTTACCAGTATTATATTATTTTTATATAGGGATGTAGAGCCTTTTTAAAAGTTCTGTATTGCCCTTTATTTTTTTCCTTAAATCAAATCCTTTGTGTTGTTTTTTATATAGGGGTCCAACAATTGCTTTATTCTGCCTCTTCCCTCTACACTCTGCTTTTGGACCTGTCTTTCATATCCAGTTGGACCACCAAAGCAGTTTCTTCAGGAAGACTATGACTTCATACTGAGAGTTCTGGTGCCAGTTCTGAATTAGGCTTAAAAATTATATCAGTTATAAACTCTTCGAAATTCTAGTAGGTGTCAGGCTACTAGATGTGGGGATCACGTCTCTGTGAACTGGTCCCAGTTTACATATTACTCAGGAATTTATTCAAGACCATGAAGCTTGTGATAAATTTAGAAACTGAAAATTAGTTGTTCCTAAATTTTATATCTTAGTGAGTTAATATGATAGTTTTTTTTAGTATAAAATTTAAGGTGCATTATTTAGCAATAGCTGATGCCAAAAGAATTGTGGTTTAGAGCCTTATAAATGTAAAAAAGGTAAAAAGAGAGTAATATTGCAACTCAAGTGTCAGGTTTCCTATCTGCCTGCCCGATTGCCCATTACAGTTTTCCCCTGATGGCCTGATCTTGCCCCTAATTGCTCTCCCCTGCCAGCCTGGTCTCACTCCTAACTGCCTCTGTTCCCACCATGGCTTTGTCCAGAAGTAAGCCAGACCTGGAAGATGACCGGTCAACCCGGTCTAATTAGCATATTACCCTTTTATTACTATAGGTAGATTATATAGGAAAGGATTGCTTAAATGGCAGAGAAGCCTTTTTCAGCAGGAGGAGATGCTCTTGGCAGACAAAAATGCATAATCCCTATATCTGGACTGATAACTAGCCATATGCACTATACTGCCAAACCAGTCATTAAAAAATTGAACTTCTTTCTGACACCTTATACCAAACAGCTATTTCCCTTAAAACCCCTTAGGTTCTGCCTTCACAGTTCACCCAGATTTGGTTCTGATCGGTCAGTTTCTATTCCAGTCAGCAACTCAGGGCCTATTTCCAGGCCTGATCAGAGAGGCAAGGCTAATCAGCAGCTGCTGCAGGCTGTTGGCCAGCAAGCTGAACTGCCAAACTCCAAAAAAGAGAGAGAGAGAAAGAGCGCTGCGGCTGCTGGAGAGGCCTGGAGAGAGAGAAAGATGCAAGGGCTGATCTGCAGCTGCATGGAGGCTGCATATCAGACCTTGCTTCTCTCTTCGGGACTCACCAGCAGCCATGTCTCTCTCTCTCTGGGCCTCCCCAGTAGCCTGGGGCATCTGCTGATCAGCCTCACCTCTCTCTCACTCTAAGAAGTCAGCAGTTCAGCCTGCTCGCCAGTTCCCACCCACCTGAGCCTGCTGTGCCCAGCATTCGTTTGTCCTTTTGGTCATTTGGACATTATGGCCCCTGGCTCTTTATATATAGAGACTAGAGTCCTGGTGCACGAAATTTGTGCATGGGAGGCGGGGATGTTCCTCAGTCCAGCCTGCACCCTCTCCAATCTGAGACCCCTCAAGGGATGTATGACTGCCCATGGGCAGTCGAACATCCTTCTCACAATCCAGAACTGCTGGCTCCAAACTGCTCACCTGCCTGCCTCCCTGTTTACCTCTAACCATTTCTGCCTTCCAGCCAGAGCACTCCCTAACCACTACCCTGCCAGCCTAATTGATGCCTAACTGCTCCCCTGCCAGCCTGTTTGCCCCCAACTTCCCTCCTCTGCTAGCCTGGTCACCCCTAACTGCCCTCCTTTGCAGGCTTGATCGCCCCAAACTGCCCTCCCTTGTAGGCCTGGTCCCTCCCAACTGCCCTTCCCTGCTGGCCTGATTGCCCACAACTTCCCTCTCTTGCAGGCCTGGAACCTCCCAATGGCCCTCCCCTGCTGGTCATCTTGTGGTGGTCATCTTGTATCCACATGGAGGCAGGATCTTTGACCACATGGGGGCAGCCCTCTTGTGTGTTGGAGTGATGGTCAATCTGTGTATTACTCTTTTATTAGATAGGATAGAATCCTGGAGCATGGGTGGGGGGCAGCTGGTTTGCCCTGAAGAGTGTCCTAGATCAGGGTGGGGGTTACCTTGGGGCATGGGGCAGCCTGGGCAAGGGGCCTATGGTGGTTTGCAGGCCAGCCACACACCCCAGGGACTCAAGTGGAGGCCCTGGCATCTGGGATTAATTTATGTTCTACAATTGAAACTTTGTAGCCTGGAGTGGAGCCAAGCCTTCTGCTGGGTCCATGGCGACAGCCATTTCTGTTTGGATTTATTTAAATTCTATAATTGTAACTTTGTAGCCTAGAGTGGAGGCCTAGGCACTAGGGCTGCAGAAGCTTTGCTTCCTCTATCGCCCGGGCTACCGTAGCCTCTGCTCTCTCCAGCTCCCTGGCTGCTGCCATTTCTGTTGGGATATATCTTCTATAATTGAAACTTTGTAGCATTAAATGGAGGCTTAGGCTGGCAAGGGCATGCGGAAAGCTTGGCTTCCTCCATTGCCAGGGAAACCCAAGTCTCCCTCCTGCTCTCAGTGTCCACAGCCATCTTGGTTGGGGTTATTTGCTCCTGAACGGCCTGTGGGCGTGGCTTGTTGGTGTGGCTTGATTGGAGGTACAGTGAATTTGCATATTACTCTTTTATTAGATAGGATTATTATATTTTTCACAACTGAAGGTTTGGTTTTAATTTTCAAATCCATGCTTGTTTCATTTTAACATTCACCAACTATTTTAGACAGAATGATAGTTGGTGCTCACACACTAGATTGTCACAAACCAGCTGTTTTTTAATGACTTTCAGGCTTGACAATATTTGAAAAATAAAAACTACTATCAAGAAAAACCTCCATGGTTATCTTTCTTTCTTTGTCTAAGATCACAATTAATGCAAATTTTAGTCAATGCAATTAATTAGGTACTCAGCATAAAGCATCTTAGTCAAACAGGCAAACTCACTCAGTAGGGGAAAAGCCCAGATGCTAAATGGTTATATTTTACTACTGACCCATTGAGCGAAATTGCGGGAGACCTGGGACCCTCCCTCCTCCTGTGCCATGGGACCACTCTAAGTCCTGGAGTCCCGCCCTGCATGGCTGGTGCACTGTGGGATGGCCCCAAGTTCTAGAGTGCCACCCTGATGCCCCGCCTCTGGGCTGCATGCAGTGCTCACCAGGCCCCACCTCCGCGGAGCACATGCACTGCAGAAACTCCAGCAGAAGCTGCATGAAGCAGCTGCTGGGACCCCTGCAGAGCCACAGGAACCCCAGCAGAAGCCACAGGGAGCAGCCACTGACCCGCCCTGGTGCCCTGCCCCTGCTGTGGGCAGCACCATCTTGTGACAGCGTTAGGGCATGAGGTCAATTTTATATTACCTCTTTATTATGTAGGATATTTATTTGTATTCCAAGCACAAACCATGAAATTTAGATGATTCTCTTTGCCAAGAAAATCACCTACATTTTTGTGCTACGGCCATTCAGCTTGCTCTAGTTTATAAGGCAATTTTTCCATACCTATAAATGCAGAGGCTGATAGAGTTATCTTAGCAATCTAATAAAAGAAATCTGCTTTGGCTTCAAATTTATAGACTGACTTCCACAGACATATTATTATAGGAAAACTATACGGATCTTCTCTTTGTTTTGGCATTGGTGACAAGGATCACAATGACTGTAAGCTAGTGATCCTTCGAGAAATATAATCACTCTTCATTTTTTTAATGAAGTAATTCATGGGGGGAGAGAATCTTTCTTTAAATCTGATTTAAAGAAAAGGGTTAAGGGTGCCTGTGGTAGGGATAGTCTTATAGAAATATGGAGAGTCCTATAGAAATATGTTTTGGGAAAGAGGTCCTCCTCAATAAACCTGGGGGACAACGTGACCCAGGAAATACAAGTCTTTGATTTTAGTGATTCAGATCTTTGCTATGTGTGTCTCTCTTCCTGGATACTTTAAAATAAGCAGAATCTCTGTGTTTTCAGATACTTACATTTTTATAGTAGAAATCCCTAGTCTTTGTGCAACTTTTTAATCTGTAAGTGAAAATTTACATTTATATTCATATTATGCCAGTTGTAGGTTCCCTTAATCATCCACACTGACAGTTTCATTGATCCTCAAACCTTCCATCTGTTTCTCTGGAAATTACTTAAGAGGATTCTGAAGACATCTGAAGTCAAACAAGCCGGGTTGGGGGGTGGGCAGAGGGAGCAGGAAGAAGAGGATCAAAACCGGCAACACTCAGACCCTAAAGGGAAGTCAATTTCTCACTTTAATTCAAATGACCAGTGATGTGATTCAAGCAAAAAGAACAATGCCTCAACTCAACCCAAATATGTACCAGAAAATAATTTCTGTGTCTGGATATTTTACCCTAAAATAATCCCTGGAGAGATCTTTCAATTTCCCTGATACCTGATGATAATGAAATAAGCCACTAATCTCTTCTAATTTGAAATATGGGATTAATAATTAAAAATCAGATACTGGTAATAGAAGCCACCATGTCTACCCTGGTTAGAAAGGTCACATATTGATTTTCTTTTTAAATTTTATCTCCTTTCCTTTCTTTCTTTCTTTCTTTCTTTCTTTCTTTCTTTCTTTCTTTCTTTCTTTCTTTCTTTCTTTCTCTCTCTCTCTCTCTCTCTCTCTCTCTCTCTCTCTCTCTCTCTCTCTGGTTGGGGGAGAGGTATATCTTTTGTGTGCATGCCTGTGAATATGTATGACTGAGTGTGTTTGTATCTGTGTTTCTGTTGGGGGGTTGGGGAGGAGGTGGCACCAATTATTTGCAATGGAAGCATTCATGGCCTTTGAAAACAGCCATTGAGGACAAGGATATAAAGAATGAGAGAGAGGCAGGCTGCGTTTCATAGTGTTAATTTTCCTAATTGCTAGGAGGCAAGTGAGCCTATAGATTCTGCCTCTGCCTTGTTCTTTTACTTGATACTGAAGAAAGAAGCTACAGAGAACATTTCAGACAAATCTGGAAACTTAGATTTAATGCAGCTAAGCAGCTAAAAATAAAAATCTTTAAAGCCTGATCAAACCTACCAAATATCTGGGGTCAACTGGAAAACTAAAATGCCTTTCTCATGTTATTTCAAATGGAATCTGGGGTCAAAAAGCATAACAATGAACTCCTTCTTCCATTCAGGATACTTCTCAGATTTTGTAGCTATTGTTCCAATTTATCAGTATAGTCTTGAAACATAGCACTGCTTTGTAACCCTCTGAAAAAGAAGGGGAACTATGCTCGAAACACTGAATGCCATTTCACTCACACCATGATGCAAAATAGATGTAAAGAAACCTAGCTTTTTTATAAATAATGCATATGCCTAGCAACGGCATGTGTGTGTGTGTGTGTGTGTGTGTGTGTGTGTGTGTATACGCTTACATTTTTGTACATATTTGTAAGTATAAAATAAAGAATCACAGTGCCTAATAAAATTCATTCAACAAGTATTTTCAGATTTAGCTACAATGGATAAGTCACTGTTCCACGCTGGGCCCTGTAAAGCTTATCTTCTTAGGTGGAATCATTCAACAAAATATTACACATATGTAAAATATGATATGTAGATTGTATACTAAAAATTATAAAGTACTATAAAAATTAATCACAGAAGAGAATTAAGTGTGTTTGGGGAAGGTGAAATTTTAGTTAGAGTGGCTCATGAAATTCTTATTGAGACAAGGGCATGTTCCTAGATATCTGAGAGAAAGAGAATGCATGTCAATAGTTGAGTACAGGGAACAGAAACTTCTCTTTGTATGTCAAATAGAGCTACCTATTTAATACAGAGAATTATGTACAGATGGCAGGACGATCTGCTCCTGATGTAAGCAATTGAAGAGCTCACTCTTTTAGCTGCAACAGGGGAACAGAAAGTGGTGGCTACTACTGTCACTGGGATGCCACCACCACGCTTAGACATTTGTGAAACTAGAGTCAGTTTTAAGGACACTGAGGTTATCACCACAACAGCCTAGTGTCCTCCTGCGGAGCATAGAAGTTGGCTTCCACTTCATGTCCACGTTTTAAATTACTCACAAATGCATTGTAATTGGTGGAACACTTATACCCCATACTCGGTCTAGAGAATTTAGGATATATGGATTTTAGTTTCCCACCTACTCTAAATAGAACTCCAAATGGGGACACTTAGGTTGTGATGCCCTATTCAAAAGTTCTATGAGAGGGAAATTGATAGGAAACAGTGTTTGAGAGTTAACAGTGTCTGATCACATAGAGACCCTCAGGCACTTTAATGATTTTAGCTTTACCCTCTGAGTGATATCAGAAATCATTGAAGACTTTCAAGAACAGTGACATGATCTGGCTAATTCTTAGTATAGTATTTTTTTATTGACTGCTGTATTCTGAGAATAGACAAAAAAGGTTTGAAAGGATGAAAAAACCCAGGGCCCCCCCCCCACACACACACAAAAAAAAGCTTTTCTAAGAGTGATGCCATTGAAAGTGAAGGGAAAAGGTAGTATTTGAGATATAGTTTCAAAATAGGGATAACTGAGCTTACCATTAGGTTAGATAGAAGTTGTGAAAAGATAAGAAAGAATCAAAGATGATTTCAAGGTTTTTGGTCTTTGCAGCTAGAAGCATGGAAGTGCCATTAACTGAAATATCAAAGATGATAAGAGAAGTAGGATTGGGGGCAGGGGAAGGGAGCTATAAGAAACTCAGTTTGGCACAATAAGTTTGAGTTGCTTAGTAAACACTCAAATAGTCTCTTGGACATATGAATCTGCATTTAAGAGAAATGAAAATAGAAAAAATAGAAATCATGAATATATAAAAGCTGTTTAGAACATTGAGGTTGATGAGAGCCACAAAGCAATGAACATATAGACAAGAAAAGAGAACTAATGTATTTGAGATTCAGATAGGGAGGACATAAGGGTATTGAATGCATGAGTTAAGATAAAAATTGGTATTCTAAGGACAGATATGAATAATGACAAGAGCCATGACCATGTCAAGGACATGATTATTGTTCTTCCATACTTCAGAGCCATCATCATCATCTTTTCCCAACTGTCGGCCCTGTTGACTTCAGCCTCCAGCATCAGAGAGGTGGCCCTTGCAGTTTATTAAACCAGCTTGCACAAATGCATAACGTCAAATTGACATAATAAATTCTTATGATATATCATTCATAATTGTTCTGATACAATTCCTTATTTGTTGGGGGAATAATCTAAAAGTTAATTAACTTCTCTAAGCCTCAGTTCCTTTTATTGTAAAATCTTAATCATAAATCTGTTTCAAGAGGTTCTTGTGAAAAGTTAAGATGATTATGTAAAGTGTTTAGCACAGTGGCTAGAACCTAATAGATACTCAGTTATCGACGGTCGTTATGCTGGAGATAGATAAGTTTACAACACGGCCTTGTTTGCATCAAATTCTATTTGTAATAAACTTGATGGTTACCTCCTTCAGGTAAGGAAGCAATTGTACTCCTTATTCTTTTTATTTTCTTTAGTAACTAGGGAAAGTAACTACCACTCCTACGAAGAATATATATCAATACATATCCTTTTCAGTCTTAGTTGTTCATGAAATGAGATATTGTCTAGCAAAGTTTGTATCCCAAAAAAATGTAATAAAACATCTTTAGATAGAACAACTTAAATAAGAACTATGCTTAATTGGGAAAAAAGTTCTGAAACATCAGAAAGATATAAGTATCATATGTGGATGGTTGAAAGGTAAACTAAATAAATTAAAAGCAAAGACAAGAATATCAGTAAATCACTGATCAATACACCTTTATAAAATTCTAAAATATGCTATTTTTAATGTGAATTTCTTTTTTTATTTAAAGGATTTTTAATAAAAGTAATTCTTTGAAAATCAATCCACACAAAATTAGTTTTACCGTTCTAATGTTTCCAAAACAAATTTTTACTTTTACTTTTAGGTTGTTATTCTAAAGTAGTCATATTTAAGGATAACATATCAATTTACCATAATAACCAGTGCTTGCTGGCCAAGTATGGTAAATATAAAAAATTATGTCCCTTATTTTTAGCCTATAGAGAATATTTTCCTTCTTCATTTTAAATTAGTGCATGTGTTTTCCTGTAGGTAAAAAACAAACAAACAACAAACAAACAAAAAACCTTAGTTAAGCATACTCTCTAATGAATATTAAGTTGGTTGACCTTTTATATCATTCATTAATGTCTGTACGACACTGTTAAAAGACTGATTAAAAGTTAATATGAAGATTAAGGTTGTTAAGCATTGGGGAATCTCTGTTACTTTCAAGTAGCATCTTTAATAATTCTGATAGCTGGGTGCTTCAGCCACCTAGATGCATAAAGCCATAATCCCCTGTTTCATGATAACCCTTTATTTCTATCTCCAAGTGAGTCCATCTGCTCAGATGGCCTGAGTTTAGAAGGAATACAATCCAATATCTAGATGAGAAGGAAATTTCCTTTGGTCCCTCAGCACTGAGCAGCCCTGGCAAGACCACAGCAGCTTCAGTGGTCAGGGCAGCAATCACCTGGGACTCAGGGGTCAGTGAGTTCCTGACAAGAATACAAACAGGAGGCTCTGACTAAGCCCTGCTCTGAAAGCAAGATAAGTGCACATGCTCATGAGCTTTTTCACACAGAACACAGCAGAAGGAACAAACACAGAAAAAATACCACGTGTTTCAGAAATTCACAAACAGGAAAAGACAAAATTCTGTGAATATAAGATTAAATTGTTCTTATTTTACTGAATTTCCAGGTGATCTACTGGCTTGCTTTTCACTGTTTATAAGAATCTATATTATTTCTCTTCTAAAAATAGTGAGTATTACTACTTGAATTATTATATAAGTATTAAATATCCTTAAACCACATATAATCAGGAGTAGAAAAATAACCAACGATCAATAGCATACTGACATGGAAGGGGTGGAAGAAAAGGATGTGTGAACAGCGGCAGTGATAGCCCTGACAGCTAATTCTGGTCCTTGCTTCACAAAGTTAGCATTAGAAGACTTGAGTAGTTGACCAACAAAAGCATCTGGTATTTTATGAACACTTTCGATGTTTTCTAAGGCTTTCCAAATAGTTATCTCAAATAAAGGAAATAAAAATTTAAATAACTTGCCCAAGGTAAAAAAAAAAAAATGAATGAATGCAAGTCAGCCTTGGAACACCATACTCACTAGTATCTCACTGCTCTTTCCAAATAACAACACTGCTTCAGGAGAAATACAGCTCAACATCTGGATATCTAACTCATAACACAATGGCATTCTATAATCTGAAAAGACTTCACATATCATTTATCGGTTGTGTAAAATTTTTTCAAATAAAAGATCTTTTAAAAATATAAAAACATTTTTCCAACTCCCACATGACTGCAATTGCACTTTCTAACACTAGAGACTGTGGAAGAATATAAAGCATATGAATTCAAGGCCTCCTTGCAATTATTCCAAGGTTCCTAATTTGGAAACTACTGATTTAGTACAATCTTCTCATTTTACAGAGAGGAATTCAAAACCCGGGGAAATTAAATGAATCACCCAAGGACATAAAGCAAGTTATTCAAAGAACCAGGAGTGTGACTACTCCATGCTGCTTTCCCTCCACTTTCATTTGGGAACAATTTCTTTTTTGTTTCCCTCTTGGCATATTGTGGTTGTAGTTATCATGAGATTTGAATTCTATTTTGAGTGCTTGGTTGACTTGGCAACACTATTTTCCATACAGTCTCCATCCACTTCATTCCAGTAGGGAATCCAATGTTTTCTGCTACTGATTGATAAAGTGCCAACAGACTCTGAGGAGATTCTAGGAAAGAGAAGTTCATTAAAAATAAAGATGACTAAATAAAATGACCAGGAAAAAGTAAATTTGAATGTTTATCTTTGCCATCATTCAAATGGTAAGTTCAAGTGGCTGCTTCAATTAACTCCATTCTTTCCTTTGTATATTGGGGAAAACCTTTCTATGAGGCTTGATGAAGTGGAAAGATAAATCAAACACCATACATGTCTCATACATCTAGGGGGCATCTAGTATCTTGGAGTTTTCTCAGGAGTTGCTTTGTGATTATCTCACTTAGAATAAAGAAAACGATAAAGCAGTAGTAGCATATATTTTAGAATTTTCTTATGTAGCAGTTATAACTTTTGCACATGAAAAAAGTAGTACTAAGCATGTATTTTATTCAGATAGTGATTGGTTTGGTTCAAAATTTTAAGAGACAATTTTTATTTGGTGCCTTGAGACAAAGTGTGATTCCTATTACTTTTTTTTTTTTGTAGGCTTGAGGCCCTAGCACGATAAAATAGGTCTTAGGATCTTCCAGAAGAAGTACCAGTCCAGAACAACTGATTGACAGAATGAGCCAAGACTGCTGGGAAACTGGTCTGGTGGAGGCTGAGGGAGCATCTCAATGAGCAGATTCCCTATCGAGGCGTCACCTTTCTACAATATGTAACTTCCCTATCCCCTTCATTCTTTGGACTATTCCTACAATCAAACTTATTTTTTTGCAAATAAAAAAAAAAGAAGGTCTAAAACAATCTAGTCATATAGTCAAGGAGGTTAGGATTTCCCATGAGGAAGATTTTTGAGACTGAAATTCTCCACAGAAAGCTTCAGATTGCTAGCCAGTAAGATAGGTAAAGTGAAGTCATGCAGGTTCCAATCAAGCAGTAGAGTAAACAGAAGCAGCCAATGAGAGTATGACATTTTCTCAAATCAAATCAGACAATTAAAACTTATTATGGAGGTCATGATATGTTTTGAATGAATGAGAGATTACAGTCACTCAAATTGCAACAAAAAGTGTAGACTTGAACATTCCCTTTGCTGTAAGAAGTTGAGGAGGAGGTAATCTACAGGTTCTTGTGGAATCATCAAAAGGCAGTATCTAGACCCAGTGGTCACATACTGATTCTATGACTTAAACTCCAATCTGTAAATTTGTGCATCTCACATCTTTCATATTAAAGTCTCATCATCAGGAGGCTGCACATCTTCTCACCATACTGATGGCTCACAGAATAACCAAAAATCTGAGGTCATGCTGATGTCACCACCGAGGGAAAAAGGAATAGTGACACTGCAATGGCTCCGAATGCTTTCTGCCCTCAAGCATCACACATCCTTCTGAACACATAGACTTCCGTTCTCATTTCATCGGCCAACAAATCCCATGGCTGACACACTTGACAGTAGACAAAGGTTGAAATCATTTATTATTTACAATCCTCCATTATGGACCAACTTTTCTGCGCTCTTCAGAAGTGATTCACACTAAACTGTACTTATTTTGATCCCAAAATTAATTTTATGATTATCTTATGAAATATATTTTTATGGTACATTTTCTCCTCACTTTATCATTAACCTTTCTTTTAAAAAAATATTTTTATTGATATCAGAGAGGAAGGGAGAAAGAGAGAGAGTGGAAACACCAATGATGAGAGTGAATCATTGATCAGCTGCTTCCTGCAGGTCCCCTACTGGGCGTTGAGCCCACAACTTAGGCATGTGGCCTGTTTGGAAATTGAACTGTGACCTCCTGGTTTATTGGTTGATACTCAACCACTGAACTATCATCAACCTTTCTGATCTATCTTTATTTCCTAAGCATACTTCTTATGTAAATATGTCTAAAATGTAGTTATTATTAAAAACGTACTGCTGGATCTTAAATTATAGTCAATATTGAGATAATTTAACCATGTACATTGCTGTCATAACTATGGTAGTTTCCTTTCATCTAATTTCTCTTTTTATTTCACTACATTGTAGTTTGTTTATTTCGTTCACCTTTCTCCGCTTTCATGCTCTGCAGGTCTCTTATTAGATACATTTTGTTATTTTATTTTTTGCTGTGTTACTTATACATTTTTATATTATTGTGTATCTATATTTTAAACAGTGTTTACTGCTTATTAATGTATATGTCTGAACCACGAGAAAGACAAGAATTGTTTTTCTGCTTTTGCCACCTTTTGGTCTCCCTTCTCCAGTATACCACCCTACCTGCTGAGATTACTTATTACTTATGGATTGTTATGGGTGGACATTTTCTAGAAATTGTTTTCTTAGGTAACAATAAACTTCACTATAGTCTACATTTAACCTACTTCTCATATTTTAAAGAATTTCATCCAGTTTTAGTACTCTTCTAGCTGTAATATATTCTCAAATATTCTTTCAGAGAAGGTCTTTTTATAGTAAGCATTCTAACTCCATTTATATTTAAAATTTTTATTAGCTCACACTTAAATAATTTAACTAAAGAAGAAACTAGGTTTAAATTTCTTTTCCTTCAACAATTTGAAAATAATTCGTTATATTTCTACACTTCTTTGCCTTGAGAAAACTGATATCACTCTGATTTCTCATCCTTGATTCTTTAAATGATCTGCTTTTCTCACCAGAAACATTAAAAATGTCACCTTCATTTCTGATACTTATATATTTCACTATTAAATGTCAAAATGCAAATTTTTTCTCTCTTTGAGCATCCTTTTCAAACTGCTTAATGCCCTACAAAACATGATAATCATGGACTGATTCTATATTTTTCCCGTATTCTATTTTATTACGGAAAATATATTTTATGGGATAAATGGACTTCATTCTATTTCATTTCATTTAATTTCTATCTCTCTTAAATGTAATATGAACCAAATCTTGTAATTGAACTAAAACAGGACATCAATTTAATAAAGAAGAAATCATTCAATTCCTTATCTAACTGACTAATTCTTTGGCCCAACGAGCTCTTCAATTCAAGCAAAACTAAGTATCTGAGTACCAAGGTAACTAAGGCCTACTGTAATTCTCTTCCATTGTAATTTTTCCTTAAAAATATAAATAATTCTTTTTGTAATGTATTCACCAACAAAATATTTCCTACTGTGAAAAGTCAAGGTAGCCAGGCTGGTGTGGCTCAGTGGTTGAGCATTGACTTATGAACCAGGAGGTCAGCGTTTGATTCCTGGTTAGCGCACATGCCCAGTTGTGGGCTCGATCCCCAGTGTGGGGCACACAGGAGGCAGCCAATCAATGATTCTCTCTCATCATTCATATTTCTATCTCTCTCTCCCTCTCCCTTCCTCTATGAAATAAATAAAAAAATATTTTTAAAAAGTCAAGGTAATTCAACTTTACATTTCTGCTTAAGGTACTAGACAATGCTTTTAGCCCAGGCCTTGCTTAAGATACTGTGTGCTCCCTAACTTTAGCTGGGACTCACGTTGTGAAGTGGGACTGCTTGTGTATTTTACTCTAATTTTTCCTAACGATTGATTTTCTGAACCACTTCCATATAACTCAAAAACGTTTTTATATGATCTCATCTAACAAATATAAAAAAAATGTAAGCTAGCTCAGAGGCCTAACCCAGAGTTGTTTTCTTCCTTGTTTTTCTTGTTTTTCTCCTCCTCCTTTCATTTTTAAAAATACATATCAAGAAGAAGCCATTTTTAAAACCAGGCCTTAATGTCATATAATTTGCTCTGAATGGAATTCTGTGAATAATGCAGTTTAGTCACAACTACTTCCTTTAACTCATTCATTTTATGGACTTAGATACTGAAACTCAGATAAATTAAATAAATTGTCCAATATCTTATAAATGGAGATATGAAAATTATTTCCCTTTTATTTTTTATTCCCACTTATTTTATAGTCCCAAATTAAAAAAAAAATCTCTATGCCCATATCTTAACATCCCAAAACCTTGAACATGGTCAGAGTGCAAACACTGGTATGACTTCTCAAAAAAATCAAAACTTTCAGCTTTCATTAATGAGAAAACACTCCATGGCAAATATGCAGAAGAAACTAGTATTCCCCATAAGAAAGAGAGTGTGGCAGCCACAGTGAAAGTTGGTAGGGTGAATTACATATAACGAGGCAAGCAACAGTTATGACCTGCACAACATAATGAGGAGTCTGGCATAGCTTCAAAATTGTCATTCTGGACATTTGTTGTCTTTAAATGTAAAACATGGTTTTAAAAAGTGGAAATGCAATATTTGCACAATATCTTTTTCATCTAATCTAAATTATATTTATTATTTAAAATCATTAGTAACTCCTATAATAAATGTTTCTAGTTGATCAAAATGTCATGGATTATACAAAACTAATACATAGCTATTTTTCAAGTTTAAAATAGGTCTGAGATAATTTAAAAATATAGTTGTCTCACAAAATCTATTTAATAAAAGAAATCAATAATCAACATGGGTGTGTGTGTGAAATATGAGAACTGCACCTATTTTAATATCTGAGCAGAAGGCTTGAATCCAGACTACAAGTCAATAATACAGCAGTGTGTGTGTATGTTAAAAAGTTTGAAATTAGCATTTATTTTTAAAATATATAATGCACTTTGTAACTGTGATGAATAATTCATCAAACAATCACTGCTGTGTGCATATGTATATTTAATGTGGAAGGTCACCTTCTATTTTGAGGTCCTTGCCCTTACTCAACAGTGCTTCTGAATTCAATTTATGGAAATACCATAAAATGCCACTGTCCCTTGATGTGCCAATCCATATTTTCAATCATGACTATACCTTCAGGTTCTTCCAATTAGTCTCAAAGCAAAATACTATAGCTTAAGTTTAATTTTCGTCATTTATACTTCATGTTCAGGCTGTTCATTTAGAGAAATTGAAATCATGACCTCAGTGATATGTGAGCAGTGCTGATAATGTCTGCCCCTGAGTGTTGCCCATTGCTGGCAATCCTCCTCAACAGCAGCATTTAATCTGTTAACTCTTTTGAGTAAAAGATGCAGATCTGATGGTGTCTCTGAATTACTTACTTAGGGAGCTGCCAGCCTGATATAAAAGATGTTATGAGGAGAGTGGGTGCTGGTTAGGGAACAAGGAAAAATGACAGTAAGAATGAAAGAGAGAAATCATCTGTTTCTATTTTCTCAGATAACACCAAAATGTCTGAGGCAATGAAAAATAATGTGAAATCGCTTTTGATTGGTAGTCATGCTAAGGATGGATGTGGAGCCAATTTGTTTTGACATTGCTAGAAAAGCCAGCAGACAGAACCCTTGATTTGAAATTAGCTTGTTCATGTTATTTTTAGAGGAGTCCTAATCTAACGTATAGTTACTTCTGAGTATGCTCCAGTTGGCCATTCAACTCCTGAATCTGCCTAAGACATGGCCAAATCTTTGAAATGAAATAACCATTAAATATTATGTCCTCCTCCATAAAAAGTAGCATTTTTTTTTTAGAAAATATTTTTCTCATAATAAAATTACCATTATGCAATGTAGTATTTTACTTCCTAATTTACTCATCTGAGGAAGATAATAATATCCTAACCCATAGGGACAAATATAATTCTACTTTCATATTCCATCTAATAAAAATTTTATTCATAATAAACTTAGCCCTTTTGGAATATCAGATGATTTTAATTCCCTATGTTAATTTAGTTCAGGATACAACTTCATATAAGCAACATTATATTCTTCCTTTGACTTAATGACACTGCTAAAGATTTGTCAGAATATTTTAATAACTTGCACTTTTAAAAAACCCTCTGCCAACTACATGAGTAATCAAGCATAAAAATTTTATATGCAATCCAATGTGTACCACTTCTTCATAAAGGCTAATATACAAATTATTATAGAATTCCAGGTTTAACCTTTGGCTCAACAATACATTTACTCATTCATTCAATCACTATCTGACTAAACATCTCCTTTGTGACAGGTTGTGCTGTTTGGGCCACATTTATATGAGAGTATAAGCATTAAATTACATGTCTTTTCATTAGCTAAGGTGGACAATCCCCAGTAACTGATCAAGGTATTAAATAATCTTTTATAATTTTATAATCTTACTTTTAAGGATATCTCTTTTTAAAAATATATATATATATATTATTGATTTTTACAGAGAGGAAGGGAGAGGGTTAGAAAGTTAGAAACATTGCTGAGAGAGAAACATTGATCAGCTGCCTCCTGTACACTCCCTACTGGGGATGTGCCCACAACCAAGGTACATTCCCTTGACCGGAATCAAACCCGGGACTTTTCAGTCCACAGGCCAACACTCTATCCACCGAGCCAAACCGATTTCAGCTAAGGATATCTCTATGAATAAATAGCAAGCCCACAAATTAATAAGATTAAAAATTATGCTTAGGATTATCTTATTTATTTAGCATCATCCTAGCAAGAACCTAATCTCATTCTGAAAATCTCTATTTTTAATAAGTCAGAATTTGACTAATCCCCATTTAGCCATTTTCAATTTAGCATAAGGGTAAGGATGGTGAATGTGTACTCCTGGTTTTTGTGGGACCATAGTCCACAGTGAATTAATCAAAACTAGTTTTATAACAAATAAAGCACTATAAGACAAAATGATGTAGTTATTAAAAATTATCTTGGGTTTTCTTATTTTTTCCCTTTTATATTCCAACTGGTGTTTTCAAAGAAAATTTTACTATCTCTTGAGAAATCCCAGCAGCTCTTTGAAATTCCAAGGAGACCATAGAATATTCATATCAATAATATATTTTTATGTTTTAAAAAGTATAAAGAGCCTGAAAATGTTAAGCTGAAAACTTGAATGCTATTATAATTGGTTTAATTTTTAATAGATTGCATTAATTTTGTCCAGTTAACTCTGCTATCTTATATGTGGCAATTCTTAAGTCTTCAGAATAAATTCCCTTTATTTATTACATTGAAAAACCAGTCAGCTATTAAAGGAATGGCAATTGATATTACAAGGCAAATCATTAATGTAGACAAATATGAAAACTAAAAAGAACCCCTGTTGTTAACCCCCCACATAAAGTCACTATAATAAATTTGCTGAAAGTTGATTTTATTGGCATAAAATAGGAAACTTTTTAACAGTCATAAATTATGCTTACTTTTTTTCCCTGTACTAGTACCTCTTCCCAACTAATCAATGTTTATTCCACAGAATTTGGCATTTGCTCATCTCTCACTCAGGGGACCAGCTTCAGCTTTGTGCAGGTGGTGGAAGTACCCAGCAGAGGGGCAGGCCCTGGGCTACAACAGAGAGTATTGCTATGGGGGGAGGGCAGCAAACAAAACAGCTGACACTTGAAGTTTGAGTATTCAATTTGACAGTAAAATACTAATCAAGTTTTCAGATTAATTTAAATTTCATTTGAAATAAATGAACGCTTAAGAAAATTTAAGTGTAATGGACAAAAAGCTATTCCTAAAATACTAACTAAAATTTCTATTAGTAGTTCATCTCATTATAAAATTGCCTAACATGCAAAGAATCTAAAGCAGTCATATTTTTATGCAAAAATTAAAGTTACCAAGACTGCAATATAAAATTTCCAAAAGTCTCCATTAATAAAAAGGGGGGAGTAGTGGGGTAATATCATGTAAGGTGAAATATCCTGTAAGTAAATTATATCTATAAAATTCTTACTTCATAAGATTAATTTCCATTTGTAATGCTAACAGCAGGACACCCATCAAAAACACACATAGTATCAAATTAAACCAAAGGAAAATCATTTGGGCAAAAAGAAAAAGTATCCCAAGTCTAATTTACAGAAAAGATTCCTTTATTAACTTTTGGTCGAGAATATGTTTATATATTTTCAGAAAACAACTCCAAGACCATATGGATTCCTGCAACAAAGAGGAACTGACAGAGCTGTTCCAACCATGAAAACAGTCCAGAAATGGAAGACGCTGACAACACCTTGCCATGCTAGCAGTCAGCAGCTGCATTGCTGCAGGTTGCCCAGGACCAAACCAGAGAGGGTGGAACCTGCATTGCCACCATTTCTCCACTATCCAAATACCATTGCTGACATGTACACACAAAGAACTATTTGACACTGAAACTGGGACTCAGAACTGTTGGACACTGAAACTGAGACTCAAACATTTTTTGTTCTTATATGTTTATTTCTAGGATGCAGATGCAAGATTTTTTAAAGAAAAGAAACGGGGGGAGGGGAGAAATAGACAAAGAGGCAAAGAAACAATGAACAGATTGTCAAACTACAGTGGGAAGGCAGGTGAAGGTGGGGGGCAGGGGTTGTAAGAGATAAATGGAAGGACTTGTATGCATGCATATAAGCATAACCAATGGATATAAGATACTGGGGGGGGGGCAGGTGAGGGCATCTGCTGGGGGGTAGGGGAGGCTGAGGGGAGGTCAATGGGGCAGAGAAAGGAAACATGTATTACTATTTGTAATTCTTTAAACAATAAAAAATTATATAAAAAATAAAAATAAATAAAAACCAAAACAAAACAAAACAAAACAAAAAAGAAAACACCTAAATTACATGAGTCAATCAGTTCTGTTAATCAAATATTACCGAGGGAATAGGCCTCTCTAACAGCAATAAAACTCAGGAATATGTATTGTTTTCTGTCTCTAAGTTACAAAACTATCGACTAAGAAAAACAGAGTAGACCACACATTGATTGACTAACCCCATTTAATTTTAAAAACAAAGGCAACTATATTTTAATCTATATCAAAAGTGGTCAAAACAAACGGGAGAAACAGAGACTGTATCCAACACAGCTCATGTCAGGGTGCGGTGTCCTCAGTAGGGAGTAAATAGTAAATCTAAAGGCTCATCAGCGGTAGTTTTATGGAGGAAGCATGGCTGGGACTTTGTTTTTTTCATTGCAGAAGCAATGTTTATAAAGGACAGCATGGAAGAGTCTCAAGCTGAGAAAAAAAGGGTGGAGAAAAAGAGTAGAGTTCAATAGCTACGTTAACTAACTAACATGGAGCTTCAGAACACATAAATAAACCACCTGGTGTTGACTACAACTGGCGATTTTAAGATTAAAGACAAACTAGAATGCTTTCACATTTTCCTTTCCTTTTCTGTTGGACTAAACAGATATACACTAAAAGCAATTTAGGAGGGAATGCTGTCGTAAAACAGCAGGCATGTGTGTTAATTTCTCAGGTAAACGTCCACAATTGGTAAAGGGTATTTACAACACAAAGCCACTTCCCATGCAGTCTCAATAACCTACCTCCACTGGATAGCCGAGGCTCTTGCCACAGGATTCCTGGCACCTGGTCCATACACAGCTGTCCTTCCTCAGGTTTATAGTGGCCTTCCAGGTCATGTGAGACCACCCTTTATGGCAGCAATTATCTTCTGTTTGGTTGTGAAAAACAGAAGGTGTAAGAGTAGTTACAAAATACTGGTCCCCACCATTCTGCGAATATCAAATTGGTTGGTTACTCCATGACTGGCCTTTCAACCCGAGAGTAATGAACAGGCTATGGAGCCTCTGTCAGGGCTGTGCATTCCCCAGTTACATAGCAGCAATCTTCCAAATGACAACTTCTATGTTCAGTGAGATGTCCCTCGTTTAGTCTGATATTCTTGTCAGTAGTAAGTAGTTGAATGGCTACAATCAATTTTAATAGTTGACAATCAAATCATCTCTGTTGAAGTTAGAATCCTGTTAAAATCCTATCTCTTCTAACTTCCGAGCAAGGGGGAAAAGCAAAATCAGATAATGTAATTGCTGCAAAAGCAGAATAAATCAGCTCACTGATATAATGTCACCCAGACAACAAAGGAAAGGATTTTCTAAGTTCGATGAACCCTACTCTTCCCAGTCATTTCTAATGAACAAAAGACATAGTTGCTTTTCTTTCCTATGAGAAGCCAATTGAATCAGCTGAAACAGGTTGTAATTAATTACTGACTATAGGCACCCCAAAAAGAGATTGTATTCCTTTACCATCCAAGAAAGACTTAGAAGCTCAAGAATGAGTTTGAAGAAGTTTCATTTTTCCGTATCAGTGTACCTCAACTTAAGCAGTAACACAAAACATGTGTCATTTCTTAGCTTCACTAAGTAACCTGCCCCAAGGCCAGGGGACCAGGCCTTGCTCCACCTCCCACTTCATTATTCACAGTGTGTCTGTTACTCCCAATAGGGAGGGATTTTCTTCAAGGGAAGGTTCATGTCTTATAGATCTTTGATCTTTCCTCCCCTAGACCAATCCTTTGAACACTGAAGCTACTCAATGAATGGACGTTTGTTAAATAAAGCAAACTTAACAAAGCCTGGTGAATCAGATCACCTAAAAATAAATAATACAGATAAAAATATGAAAAGCTCTAGTATGATCTATTCATGCAGTTTTGCAATGTTATGTAAGTATTGAACCTGGAAAGAGGAAAACACAAATGCAACCTTATAAAACAGTGTTCTCTACAAAAATTATTGACTTTGCAATTCCTTCTTAACTTCTGGCCAATTATTAGAAGTATAAGAAGGCTTTAAATAGCAGAAAAACTCAAGAGACATAAATAAGTAAAATGTTTCATCCTGTCTCTTTCATTAAAAGATCAATGTCTTGAAATATCCATACAGTTAACATATAATATTCCTAATATTTGATAGTCATTTTTTATGATTGAGAAATATGTTAATTTTACTTTCTTTACTTTCTCAAAGCTGTTTATTTTAGATTGTTTCTCTTAGGAAAAAACTCTGGAGCCCAAAGAGCATTATCCAAAGGCTACCCTAGTTTAATGACTATGGAGATAAGGCAATTTATTTTCATTAGTCACACAAATTTGCCCAACATCTGTTTTGGAATTCTCATTTACACAGTATTATATTTCAAATCAAGTATGTGTGCTATTGACAAAGAGATTCTTAGAAATCTTAGGTAGTTAGTATGACTTTGTTTATTAACAGAAAGTACTGAAGTACCAATAAATTTACTATGCATACTTTTGGGGACAAAAATTAAGCAAGAAATATCTGAAATCATGTAAAATCTGTATCTCATCATTCATCAAGCATCACTTGAACAACTGTTATGTAATTAGGGCTATATTAAGAATGCACCTAAGCTACACAGAACTTTTCTAAGAGCTTTGTACTAGTAAGCATAAAGAGTTAAATATATTTCCAGATCTTCACTTTCTGTGTGTACTCCAGGCTAAGCTGTATCAGGTTAAAAATTTACCTATGATGGATGTGTCATTTCACAATTGTTCTCTTCCTTTCTAAAAGAAAAGTGTACCTCACACCCATCTTGAGTCTTCCCAGAGTGCACTGCCTCAGTGTAAGCAAGTCTATCGGATGCTCACCAAAGGGCAGCTCAAAATACTGGCATCAGTGTGAGAAATGACATTTCTGCGATGCTGGGAAGTGCAGCCCCTGCTGACCAGGAGATGTACAGCACCACAACTACTGACTGTGGTCTTTGGACAGACGCCATCAGTGTCACCTGAGCACTCGATAGCAATGCACCATCGCAGGCCCTGTCATGTGAACGTCAAAATCTCAAGGTGATTCCCATGCACGATAAAGTCTGAGCCACATTGGTTTGCAATATTTTTGTTTCATTTTGTTTTTAACAAGGCAAGACCAATCTAGCTATCAGCATATCGATAAAAGTTACTTCTGATGTTAGATCACTACATGATTTTTTCCTATAACAATTTTTAACGCATCAAAAATTATATCTTTGCAGCCATTTAAACTTATAATGAAATTTTTTTTTAATTTTTCACCTTGGGGATGTATTGTTTTTCAAACTCATTTTGGGACTACCTAAGTGAACATTGTGAAGACCCCTGCTTAAAAGTAGCCTCTCCACTGCCCAAAAGGGCCGCTCTGGGTCAGAAAGAAGAGGGGTGGCATTCTGAGGGTGATGCTGGAGAAACAGATCCTGGCAACAGAGGACGATGAACAGATGACTCAGAGGACTGACTGCACAGTTAGACCTGTAACTCTCAATCCCCACCTGCATATCAAAAATACATTAAACTTGTTAAAATAAATAAACCTGAGCCTCACTCCTATAATTCAGAAATTAGGTTTGAAACAGCACCTACATTTCTAGCAGCTCTCAGATGATCCTGGTGGGTGGCAGGGAGGGTCCGACTTTCCCTCGATCTCTTGCTGCTCTCCTCTGATGTGCTGGAGAAGGAAGGAGCCGGGCATGATAGCAGCTTCCTTCCGGAACTGAGACTCCATTGTTGAAATCCAACCACAGCAAATATTTTTTTTTCTCTACAGCTCTGCCCACTTGTCTGTCAGGTGCTGTAGAAAAAGAGGAATCAAAGAATATTTCACAAAAATTTTAGCTTGATCAAGAAGAAGCCTGGATTTTCTTATGAGTAGAGCTGTTTTCAGGATTGTGGGAAGAACAGGGCATTTTGGAAATATTGTGATGTCTATCAGACATCTGAGAGGAGACATTGAGTTGGATATACCAATCTGGATTTCAGGTTATTATAAAGATATACAGTGCAGAATCATCTGCGTGTATGTGGTATTTAGTTTAAGATCTAGAGGAGATTGCCAGGAAACTGAGAGTCTACAGAGAAAAGATCTAAAGACCCGATCATGGATTGCTCTGGCAACGTGTAGACAAATTCAATATTAAGCCTTTGTTCTCATCTTAGCAGCCCTCTCAGGAACAATTTAACTGAATAGTTCATCTCTCTCAGCCCTCTTAAAATATATTTTTATTTTATACATTTTAAATTCATTTGTCTGATTTTCTTTCCTCACAGCAATTTCTTTGTTGGCTCCAAATCTCTTTCTTCTTTTCTGTTTGTTAATTGGTTTGGGGTTATTTTATTTGTTTTGTTTTGTTTTTTTGTTTTTGTTAATTGTCACCTGAGGATATTTTTTCTATTGAATTTTAGAGATAGTGAAAGGGAGGGGGAGAGACAGAGAGAAACACTGATATGAGAGAGACTGATTGATTGGTTGCCTCCTGCACAGGCCTGACCAGGGCCAGGGATTGAGCCTACAACCGAGGTCCATGCCCTTTACTGGAATCAAACCTGGAACCCTTCAATCCGTGGGCCTACACTCTATCCACTGAGCCAAACTAGCTAGGGCTTGAATCTCTTTCTGACCACACACACACACACACACACACACACACACACACAAACACACGCACACACACAGTTGGCAGGTGATTTACTAATCTCACTGATTCATTTTCAACAAAAAAGAAAACTGAGCACATTTTGTAACAGCAACTCTTCTAAGATCTGAAATATTGCCATAAGCCAAGCAAATGTAATCCCAACTCTAAAGAAGATACTGATAGAAAAGAAACAAAGAAATTAATAAATAAAGTATATAATATCTTAGATGGTGATAAGATCAATTGAGGAAAATAAGAACACAGAAGTATTTATAAATCTTAATGCTTATAAGAATCATAGCAATGTATTGAAACATATGAAATATATAAAAATCTATGATACTAAACAAAAATCTTTCATTGATCAATTTCAGGTTTCCAGGAGAATAATTGATTAGAAATATTGATCAACAAAGGTATCTTGCTTTTTTTGTATAAACTACATTTCAGGAAACTAAGTAGATGATTATATAAGTGCATTTTTATAGAAGAATTTCAACATAAATGTCAAAAAAATAACCAAATTGGAAACAATAAAAAAAAAACCCGACACCATTATTAACGAATATTGTCTTGTGGAAATTTATAGCTTAGACTCTATGTTTGCCTCAGGCTTTCACCTGTATTTGTCTTTCTTTTCCCATATCAAGCTACTTGCTTTTACTTAGCCTTTTAAGATTATAAAATCACTTAAGAAATGATCATGCAAGCTGTTTTGGTTATTAGAAAAACATTACATTCTTTATTATAGCTATCTGGATTTTCCTGCCTCTGTTGTGAGCAATTCAAAGGAAAGGGCAAATATTTCACACCTTTGAGCTAGATCAAGCAAAACATTGTATTTTTAAAGATGAAAGAGGATGTTACTTCCTTGGAGAATTTGGGGGGGAATGAATAAGTTAGACTTGTTACTGTGGGTGTTTTACAACTCTAGTCCTTACCTCGCAAAGGAGGATTGCTCAGTCATAAAGTTAAACCAATATGTTAATTAAAAAGAAATATGAAACTCTTTGCTATTTGGTTCAGCACTATAAAAACTGATCTACATGCTGTGTTTGTTCAAAATAATTTCCCAACAGTGATAGCTCTGGCATATCTATGGTGTTTCATGACATTTGATTATAATTTGTTTAAAACAAAATTGGAATCATGATTTCACAACATTAAATTGAATGATGCATCCACTCTGAGGGAAAGTAGTACTGGAGTCAATACCGATGGCACAGAGCCACAGAGAGAGGCCCAGTGAGTGCCTGTGCTGTGTCTGCATCGCCATCGGCACAGGAGCTTAGATAACTGGCTCTTCTCAGCAACCTCTGTCCTTTATCTCTTCAGTTCTCACAGAGAGCCTCTGCGGTAGGTCTCCTTATCCCCATTTTAACAGGAGGAAAATGAGATGAAGGGTCTAAATGCTTGCCAGGCACTAGAACTACCAAGTGTGCAGTCCTGTTCTTTATTCCTATGGAATACTTTAATACCCTATTGAAAGCAGTATTTGGCTTGCCTACAACTAATATTAATACTGAGTCATGAGCAGAGTCTGTCATACCGATACCTTCCTATGCATAGAAATGCAAACACACGTACACATGCTGTCACACACATTAATACTACTATATTAATTATTAATATTTGTGCAAGTTTGATTTTTTAAAGATTTTTTAAAGGTTTGTTGCCAAGGCAATAAGCACTAATACATTATATAGTACCACAAGTAGGGTCAACATTTATAAACACTGATTAATGAGGCACAATAAACAAGTTCATGTTTTTTCTTGATTAACAACTTGATTTTTTTATAAATGAGTAATGACTTTATTTACTATCTAAGCAATTATTATTTCTAGATGATATCTGTTAATCAAGTTAAGCATTTGTTAATGATCATAACCATTAATAGAATATTTGAGTTTCCAGTTCAAAGTACCATTATTAAAATTTTGTCTTCCACCTGTATTTATTATATTTGCAATAATTATTCACACTTAATTGTGATGTATAGTAGTCTGCATTTTTGTTATTAAAAGAGAAAAAAACAATAACATGCCTTTTATTTTTACCCTTGTACCACCAACACTTGTAAACTTTGTTATTTTCTTCTGTTTTCACTTGAATATTTCTTTATAGCACTTAATAAATAGAATAGCAATGAATGCTAGAAAGACTAGTTCCACTTATTTAATATATTATTCTGAAGATTTCTGTTACTGTTATTCTTGAAAGAGCACACAGATAATTAATGCTTAGAAAAACATTAATACATTCCTTCCAGCCAGTGTTTCTTCTTATTTCTCTTTTACTACCATAGTTCCAAAGATCATTAATAAAGAGAGAGTAAGAGCTGCACTGACTCTGCATCACACTGCAAGACCGCCTCTCCTGCTGATGTGTGAGAACCCAAGACGAGCACAGCGCCTCCCAAACTCTAAGTGGAATCAGAGAAGAGACTCGCGTGGAGTTTCTCAAGGGCATCCTGAATCAATGGTGGCACTCAAGGAAGGCCTTGCAGAACTGCTTACTTTTTAAAATTTACAAATTAAGGGAACATCCTTTTCATGGGGTCAGAGTGATCCTGGAAAGGGTCTCAGAGTTAACTGGGACGCCTGCTGTTCTGTTTTGACAGTGGAAATCAGACACTTCAGATTCTGCCAATAGAGCCCAGCGATGTCTCCATAAATATGGAAGAGGTCCTTCCATCAGTGCAAATAAATTATTTTTTTAAAGTGTGTTAAGAGACAATTTGAGCATGATGCACATTTTACATCTATGAGAATCAGGAAAATCTAGGTTAACTGTATAAGAGCTTATAACTCCCCTTCTTCAGAATTTGTCTGGTGCACAACACCTGGTTTTACATTATGTAACTGATGTAAAATTTGATAAAACAGAACAAACATCTTAGGGCTGAATACGATGCCTTCAGGTGAACTGGGAGATTAAATAACATTTTTTGCTGTCTAACATTTTAACTCACTTCTGATTTCATAAAACATATCAAGTATTATGTAGGCACTTTATGCTTTTATGAACTCTTGAACCCACTGAGTTAATAAGACTGGAATTCCAATGAGTTAGAGACCTGCTCTATTTAAACATGTCCACAGACCCTTCTCTCATACTGCCTGCCTCCCTCCAGAGGCACAGGGCTACTTCCCCTCAAATAAAAAATATAGTCTTTTATTAGGCTCCATTATAATTTGGTAGAACCAAATAGGCTTTAGTAGAGAAAGGAAAATAAACTGCATACCTTATTATATATTACCAATTATATTTATACTAGAGGCCGGTGCATGAAATTCATGCACGGGAGGCAGGGGATGTTCCTCAGCCCAGCCTGCACCCTCTCCAATCTGAGACCCCTTGAGGGATGTCAGACTGCCCGTTTAGGCCTGATTCCAGTAAGATTAGGTCTAAACGGGCAGTCAGACATCCTTCTCACAATCCAGACTGCTGGCTCCAAACTGCTTACCTGCCTGCCTGCCTGATTGCCCCGAACTGCTTCTGCCTGTCAGTCTGATCACCCCCTAACCACTACCCTGCCAGCTTAATTGATGTCTAACTGCTCCCCTGCCAGCCTGTTTGCACCCAACTTCCTTCCTCTGTCGGCCTGCTCACCCCTAACTGCCCTCCCCTGCAAGCTTGATTGTCCCCAACTTCCCTCCCTTGCAGGCGTGGTCCCTCCCAACTGCACTCCCCTGCTGGCCATCTTGTGGTGGCCATCTTGTGTCCACATGGGGGCAGGATCTTTGACCACATGGGGGCAGCCCTCTTGTGCTTTGGAGTGATGGTCAATCTGTGTATCACTCTTTTATTAAATAGGATAGAGGCCTGGTGCAAGGATGGGGGCTGGCTGGTTTTCCCTGAAGGGTGTCCCAGATCAGGGTGGGGATTCTCTTAGGTCGTGGGGCAGCCTGGGCGAGGGGCCTGTGGTGGTTTGCAGACTTACCACACCCCCCGGCGACCCAAGTAGAGGCCCTGGGATCTGGGATTAATTTATGTTCTACAATTGAAACTTTGTAGCCTGGAGTGGAGTCCTAGGCCTGCCTGGGCCGGCCTTGCTTTGTGGCAGCAGCCATTTCTGTTGGGACATTTACCTTCAATAATTGAAACTTTGTAGCCTAGAGTGGAGGCCTAGGCCAACCTGGGATGCAGAAGCTTGGCTTCCTCCATCACCCAGGCAACCCTAGCCTCTGCTCTCTCTAGCTCCATGGCTGCCGCCATTTCTGTTCAGGTTATGTATCTTTTATAACTGAAACTTTGTAGCATTGAGTGGAGGCCTAGACTGGCAATGGCAGGTGGAAAATTTGGCTGCCTCCATTGCCAGGGAAACCCAAGCCACCCTCCTGTGCACAGTGGTGGTAGCCACCTTGGTTGGGGTTTATTTGCATAATTTGCTCCCGATTGGCTGATGGTCATGGCTGTGGGCATGGCTTGATAGGAGGTATGGTCAATTTGCATATTACTCTTTTATAAGATAGGATATGTGTACTAGTATATGCACTCATACACACATACACACACACACACACACACACACATACATACATACAAAGTCATGGTTTGAAATCCTCACTTTTAAAAAAGTATATATTTGTATTAATTTCAGAAAGGAAGTGAGAGGAAGAAAAAGATAGAAACATCATTGATGGGAGAGGAGCATCTTTTGGCTGTTTCCTGTGTGTCCCCTACAGGAGATGGAGCCTGCAACCCAGGCATGTGCCCTGACTGGTCATTGAATCAGAATCTCCTGGTTCATAGGTTGATGTTCAACCACTGAGCCATGCCAGCCAAGCCTGAAATCCTCACAACTTTTATTTTATTTTTTAAATATATTTTTATTGATTTCAGAGAGGAAGGGAGAGGGAGAGAGAGAAACATCAATGATGAGAGAGAATCATTGATTGGCTGCCTCCTGCATGCCCCCCACTGGGGACTGAGCCTGCAACTTGGGCATATGCCCTGACCAAGAATCGAACCAATGACCTCTTGGTTCCTGGGTCGACGCTCAACTGCTCAGCTACACCCAGCTGGGCCTCACAACTTTTAAAACCCCTTAATTATAAGGCTTCCTCAATATAAAGCACTTAATCAAATGTCTTGATGGTTGCTAAAAATAAATCAGGCATTCTTTAACCATGGACTATTAAATTAATAGTACACAGTTCTCATTTTTTTTCTGCACAGATTTTGGAGCTTGTGGAAGAGGCAGATGGAGTGCCAGCACAGTACACAGTCTATTTTTACTGTGGAAGAACCAGAGGACACGGATGTCAATCTCCACAATGTGACAACAGAGCTAACACATTTTTCGCTATTCTCAGTGATCGCACCTCTTTTCTTCTTGGCTCAGAGGTGTAGCAAGGCTACAGGATGGCCAGATGTTGGCTGAGCAGGCTATCAGGAGAGAGCATGTTCATCCTACTCTTTGCCGCTGGTCTCCATGCTTCCCCTCTGCCTTGCTCTGGTCAATTTTTTTACTGCCCAATTCCTCAGCTTCTTTTCAAGCCTAATTTTCCCGCATTTCTCTTTGCCACTTAGAGTCTATTTGTCAATGTCAGTCCTATTCCAAATGTAAGTCCAGCTCTTGTGGTTTTATGGAATTAAGAGATGTGAGGTGAGTCATAGGGAGGGTAGAAGAAATCAGCAAGTGCTGTTAAGGATAAGCGAAGTACAAAATGGAAGATTTGGGATTTTAAATCTCCCAGGATGTTGAAGATATTATGCCAGGCCTTCCTGTCTAATCACTATGAAAGAAGGGCATGTTTAGAATGTGGTATTTTGGAATCAAGCTAGGATTCACACATACATGCCATGCTCTGAATGCACATAAAGAAATGCCTTTCATTTGTTTTCTGATACCTTAGGTTGGAGTTGAACTTGAGTAAATATTAATGAGGACCTGCCACATGACAACACTCCTCTGCTGAGACTAGACAGACACAAATCTTTACCCTTTAAAGAGCTTAAAAAACACTTGGTTTTGTGTTGGGAAAAAATAGGTAAAACTCTAGTAAGCAAAATCCTCCATGTTTTTTAACCCACTGATCTTGTGGACATTTAAATATGATAGACAAAACACTCCACAGCAAAGCCAAGGTGAGGCCTGGGAAGATGGAGAGAGCAACACTGTGAGATCCTGTCTAGATAGTGCCCGAGGAAAATAATGCCAATGTGCAGAATGTTTTTCCCCAATGGAGAGACCCACCAAGCAAAGGCTTTGTCCTGTAAGTCCTTATAAAACTTTCTTTCCTTCAGGAAATCTATTTCAAGTAAGTAAGGGTCAAAGGAGTATATTCTTGTGTCCAAAATACAAAATAGTTAATTTCTCTGTTCTATCAATGTTTCCCAGTTCCTTTTGCCACACAATTAGAATTACATATAGATGGTTACTAGTTTTTCCTGATTTCTTAGGCCATAAATACATGGCCAAGGTCAAGACTAAATGTGTTTGTTCTATAAATATCTAATTTGCTGTGGGTAATCTATAAAACAGAATTGTAGAGTTCACCAAATTTCTTATACTAATTACTAGGTTACAAAGACAGCATCAATTCACTATAGAATTTGGTTCTCTTTGATCTGTGACAAATTTAAAAGTTTTTATAATTAATAGACTATAACATATATATGAAGCCTAAAAACAAAGAAGATAGTCACTAAGGGTGGTATTGAACAAAGACTTGTGTACAACATATTTATATGAATCAATCTTAGGAATACATCTGAAAATCATATTATTTTCAAAATAAATTGCTACATTTTAGAAGTTTTAACTTTGAAGTTATTAGTTATTAGTACAGGATTAATAATTTTATAATACAGAAACTATTTAATTACATATCTAACATCTCTATCTTATTTGAACATAGGTATAAGAATCTACAGTAAAATTGATGTCAAATTAAGAAAATTGACTCCTGTTTCCCAAGCTGAATTAATCTGAAGAAAATAATAGTCATGATAAAAATAGTACAACCTTGGGAAGGGTTGTTAGGGGAGGTTAAAAAATCAACTGAAGGATATGTATGCATGCATATGAGCATAACCAATAGATGCAAGACTCTGGGGGTGGGGTGAGGGCATGTGCTGGGGGAGTAGGGGAAGCCGGGGAAAGGTCATTGGGAAAAAAAGGAGACATATGTACAACTATTTGTAATATTTTAAATAATAAAATAAAATTTAAGAAAATATAGTCCAACCTCATTTGGTTTAACTGGCTTCTGTCTTCATCTGCTTTTTGAGCACTGTGGTGTTCTTACTTTCCAAATTCTCCTAAGCATTTCTAAAAGTTCTGAGGAGGTATCTCTGCTATGAGCAATTGTCTGGACCACTACTTAGCATTTATTCCTTTTAACTCTCTGGTTGCCATGGTAATTTCTTCTATTGCTCCCAATGTGAAAAACCCCAAAGCCTCTTTCTTTCATGGTAACTAATGCCTGCTCATGTCCCAAAGAAGCTGATGGGATGAGGTGAAGGTGCTGACCTTAGCCAAGGAACTCTCTCCATTGCTGTTCTGTTGCCAGTGGCTTTGCAGAAGACACATTAGCACTCTTTATGAACATGGAGTTGTAAGTTTAATGGCTTTGTAAGCATTTATGTACATTTACTATTGCAACTTGTTTATGATAGCATCAAGCAGGAGTCTGTGGAGACCAGACCAGAGGACAATCTGAATAAAAGATAATGAGCTGTTTTTAAAATGAGCCTTCCCAACTAACACTGGCCAGTTACGCCCAAACACCTTTGTTTCCCCATCCTCTCTTTGCTATCCTATAAAGTGCCTCAGACTTTCCTGCAAATGGCCTGTGGTTGACCTGCTCCACCATCCTGCAGGACTGAATCAAAAAAAGCATAGTTTACGTTCTATCTAGCAAATTTGTTACATGATTATAGACTTTTTAAAAATAATTCTTCAAAAGAATTTTATCTCCATACTTTAACTAAAATTAATTTTATTTGAGTTTTGCCAATATATATGTTGAAATATATTCAACACTATTTAAATGTAGGTAAATTACCCCTCTGCTTGGGTGTCCCGTGGGACAATAAGTGTCTAGGTATTGAGAGCTAGGTACCACAAAACTTTGGCTGATAAAAAGATTGGGAATTATAATCCTGCAGGTTCATAAATGTAGAAAATGTGTTTTGTAATTATATGATGTTCTGACCATCAGAAAACCTCATACTAGCATCCTTTGGAAAAACTAAAAGGGGATTATTAAAATATGGTAATCATGCTTATGTACTGTACATGAAATATCATGGCATGAAGCAAAATAAATTATGAACTGGGTATTTCTCCTATAAAAACAGTAACTAAGCTTCATTAGGACCCTTGTAACCTGAAAACAGAAAACAGGATAATAAATAATAACCTCACAGGGGTTGGGAAAATAAAATATAGACAAAGTGGTGTCCTGAACATTAAATTAATGTTTACATTCAAAATCCTCTGCTGCAAACTCCAAACAATGAACATTAGAAAAGAGAGAGCAAGTCGATTTTTATTGTAACAAATTCTTTCTGGTAATAACAGAATTATTCTTGAGGTGAGGGCTTTGCTAATAATTACAGCTTATTAAGAAAGTAGTTTGCTTTTACATTGGACTATCTGTTCCTTTGAGTGATGATCCTTTGCATCTCTTAGCATTTCTCATGTCACAGTTATCCCCCTGGCCTCACTCTCCTATCTTGGAGACATGCAATGCCTTGCACACAATAGATTGACTGAGAACTCAGAAATTGGAAAAGCCCCTGGGTTAGGATAGCAGAAGCCAGGCAGTACCTGATACGCCTCCTCACAAACTCCCATTAAAATACCAGAAAGACATTAAAAAATGAAGGAAGCTCAAAATCTTTCAAACATAAGAATAATGCCTATTGTTGGATATGCTTTATTAATTTACTTAAGTTGTATAAGCCCAAGTTAATCTAACAAAAGGGAAGAAGAAAAGCAAACAAACAAAGAAAAAAAGCATACTAAGTTTGGGGTGGGAGGCTGGGGGGAAACTGGGTTGATGATTCCTTTGCAAATCTGAGATGTACCCAGCTGCTCTCCCTTTATTTTAAATTCTAACATATTCCATAAACTGTAGAACTGTGACATATGGCAGGTCTTGACATTAATATCATATTATTACTAACAAATATTTGGTCACTTCCTCTTACAGGGGAGCCCTATGAATACAGAGACATCAACTATATAATCCCTTCCTTAATATAGTTAGACTTTAATGTTACATTCCCATTTAAAGAATATATAGTTTCCTTATTGTTATGAAATAAACATTCACCTCTTCTCTAGGCTTCCCATGACCTGGTCCTCTTAAATCTCCCTCAATGCTCTACTTCTCAGCAAAGATTTTCAGAAAAATGTGATATAAAATGTCAGCACCACCCACCTATTAGTGAGTTTTATTCATTTAAAGATCCTTTCTTTTGTCTCTTTAACAGTTGACAAATCCTGATTCTAGAGAAAATTTCTTCTCCCCTAGTGCACGAATGTATATACACATCAGATGTATCTAAGTTTGAACGCAGATATACCAGCTGGGATGCTGTCTCCACCAGTCCTTCCTGTAAAGAGCTACCTGTGTGGAGAGTTTGCTGTGAGATGTATAATCAGCAGCTTGGTTTCAAGTGCTATGAACTTGGAGAGGTATACAAAATTCCTCCTTTGTTCACAGCTGCTTCCCCTTTAATGCCATCTGTCTTTAAATTGAGAATCACCAAAATAAGTGCTTAGGTTGTATCCCACACAGATATTGAATGTTATCATCCAGTGATTAAAATACAAATGAATGAAAAGTGGAAAATTTAACCAACATCTCTGAGAAAATAAAATCTAAAGGTAAGTAAGAGGGAAAAAATACCTTCTTGATTATCTTCAATCAGAAAACATCAGCTCTCCTTTAAACTTAATTATCTGTCCTCCCTTAAAAACACTACACGTTTTCTCACTTCTTGTTGGCACTTTCAATTCTTACTTATCCTACACTTAATTTACCATGCTCATATTTATGAGGCATATAAAATAAAATTTTCATACTTGGATTTCAACCATACTTGTAATTGAACTGTAAAAGCTATTTATTTGATGATCATCAAATAATTAATATTTCTATGAAATAGAAGGCCTCTAGTCATGACTGAATCTTGAGCTTCCCTCTTTTAAAAGAGAAATTAAAAAATTATGTTTCGTTATTTTTTCCCTTCACAAAAAGAAATTCTAGAAAAAGAGACAATGAAAGGCATTCTAAAGACTGAATTAAAAGTTAGCAATGCACAGCTATGAGTAGCTGTGGGCACACTGTAGGCGTAAAAGGAAGAAGGCCTAGCATGCCCAGACATTATCTAAAACCTGGGAATGCCTAAGGCATGGGTTTTTAAAGAAATGTATACACTCTGTTATTCACTGCTTTTCTTCTTTTGTATGATCTCATGAACATCTGTATTGATAATGATGTTCTTTGAGATCAAAGATGATGGTGATGTTATTTACAGGGGCTGAGCAGCTGCTGGTGACATGGTTTTGATGAAATCATCTTTCTGCCAAAGCTCAGCCCTCCCCAGCTTTGAAGACCAGATCAATTCTGAATATTGCAGCCAGTAGTGATTGGTCTTTCAGGATTTGCTCTTGCTAGCCAGATGCTAGGGAAGATAGAACTAGAATTGCCCTGGGAAAGGAGTAACTTGACCATTGGTACATCACTGGCAGGGAGTGATGGCAGGAAGCCGAGTTATGAAGAGGATGTTGGGCTGTGGACGTGGATTCAGAGGCAGGGGAATGAGCTGGACGACTTCATGGCTAGTGCCATTCAGCTCCTCGCCTGAAGCTTCTTCTCCATCACAGCTTTCTGGCTGCTGCATGGGATGGGTGGTGATTGGAAAGCACAGGGACACAGTTCCGGGGAGAGCTGCTTCTTGCTTTTCCTGCCTCTTACCTGGGAGACTGCTTTTTGACCACCATCTTTGAGTGCTTAGTGGTCTCTCTCTGAGTTTGGAGGTGCATGAGTAGTAACTCTATCCATCAAAAATAAAGAAATTTTAGTATTTGCTATAAGAACTATACTGTTTTCTTTTCTCTTTAGGGGAAAACATAGCTCTCTTTCTGTCCAATCTAATTTTTCTGTCTTTGTGCCAGTTCTTATCTGTCTGCTTCAAAACTTTACTGTCATCATTCACTTCTCTTTGGATTATTCTTCATCCCTTCCTTGTCTAGTTATCCCCTTCCATATGTAAATTAGATCAGCTCTCTTAAATTAAGAAAAAAAAATCCTCGTGGGCCCTTTAAACCTCTCCAGCTAGAATCCTCTCAGTATTAAACTTCCTGAAACAGGAGTCTGTCTCCACTAAATCACCTCATAATCAGGTTCAATTTTAACTCCACTCCTTGGAAACCATTCTCTCTTTGGGCATGGATACTTTCCTAACTGTAAGATCCAGGGGCAATTTGCTCATTCTGTGGCTCGGTTCACTGGTGAGCACTCCCTCCATTTCAAAGGCTTGGCCCCCGATGATGGCACTCTGAATGTCCTAATTCTCCAACTAATCAGACACCGCAATGGCGTCTCCTCCTTGGCTTCATTTGCTCTGCTGCTCTTTAATTGTCTCTCTTCCTCAGAGTTTTGTCTTTGTCCTTCTCTCATGCTACTTATTTTATCAGAGCAACCGGAATTATTGCTATGACTTCAACTACCAGCCTTCCACTCATGACAGTAAAATCATTATTTCCAGCTCGCCTCCTAAGCTCCAAATCTGTACATTCAGCAATCTCTGTGATGTCCCACCAAGTGGGCAATTTATACCAAACATTTCAAAATGTAATTCATCCTTTTCCTCCAAACTCCTGTCCTGCGATATATACCCAGTTTCAGAGAAAGACATTGCCCTTTATCAATTATACAAATAAAGAGACTGTAAGTCACCTTCGCAACTTTTTCCTCCTTTGCCTGTAGTAGCCAATTAATTACACACAGATCCTTGATCAACAGATGGACATATCTTTCCTCAGTCCCTGCCTCCATTCTCACTGCTGCTTCTTTCATTCAGCCCAGCCACTTACAACATCCTCAGTGGTTTCTCCTACATGAGAAAAAAAAATCTACACAGCGTTAAAAGGGATGGGGGAAAGCAGTACATTTCAAAGTGCAATTAGAGATCATGAAGAAGTGTGCTCTCAACATCTAAAAAATCCTTATAAGAGCTCAGAAATCTAATTTGCAGATTTTGATTGCTGGAACTTTTTCCTGAGATCAGAGACTAGAAATAAATACTGAATTAAGCCCTCCACTCCTGTTGTATTAGAGCAACTCCCATTTACCCAGGTGAGTCATAATTGGAAGCTTTTAGACCATGGCTAGCTCTGGGTTAGTGTGAACTATATTAAACAATAGCCTCTAAGGCTTTTTTAAGTCATCTTAAGCCACCATGAACAGTTCAAAGTCTCACTTCTGCCTCTTACTTTCATTTATCTCCCTTATGCCTCACTAAAACGTGTGTATTTTTCACTGCATTCTCGCTGTGAATTGCAAGGTCAGGGGCCTTGCCATCTGAAGTTCTGGAGTCCACTTGTTCATGAGATCCAATTGATTAGATGATGTGCTCTCCTCCAAATCATTATTTTGTAAAATACAGCATTTTTCACCTGAGAAAACTTATATGATTTGAAAATGTCTGTTAAGCACTATTATGCCATGCTCATATTCCTGAAGTATGTGGGTCACACATGGGTCGGTTCAGGTTGAGTTCAGAAATGGTCGATCAAGAAAGAGGACCCTTTCATGCTCTCTAGTGAGCCCCTCCCATCTTCCCCTCACCTTTTTCTTGTCCTCAACAGTAGCTCTTACAAACATCCAACACTATAACCTTGCTTCATCTTCTTCTTCAAAGACAGGAGAGGATATTAGACAAAACCCTTTCAACTTCCTTCTAACCTGCAGCCTTATTCATTTCCTCTTCTTTACAATTTAAAATTTGCCTGACTCGCTTCTTCATCTCTTTTACCAACATCTCCAGCCTTCTCTGGGACCACCCTCTGGAGTATATCCATTTTCTAATCTAGGTTCTGGGTTGCCTACCTACAACAGCATTAAAACATTTGTTTTTCTCACAAGAAAACAAATAACCAAAGCCATGTCCCCTTCTAGCTACTGCCCCACTTTCTTATTTTGTGAGCAAATTTAATGGAAGAGTCATCTCTACCCTCTGTTTCTTCCAGTCGAGTCCCCAAACTCTTAAAATCTGATTTCTAGCCAATGTGCTCCACTGAAACTGTTCCTGTGAACATCACCGACAAGTTCATTACTGTGAAATTCATTACTGTCAATGTCGCCATCAGTCACTGCTGTCCGTGGACACTGGGCTGGGGCTGGCCCTACTGGCCTCTCCCTCTTCTGCCCTGCTCTTGCCTTGACCTTCAGGTCACCGAACACCCGGGTTCAGCCTCCCCACTGTCTGGTGGGTCCTTCTCCTTTGCATTTCTATCATGATCCTCCTCTACCTCCTAGCAGCTACAGAATGCATGGAGAGATGGCCCAGGAAACTGGAGATTTATACAGTGGTTATATTTGGCCTTAGATTTAGGAGAATATATATGATATAGAGAGAGAGCTACGGGAGGGGCTTTTAATGGCCACACTAGAATTAATAAAATATAGAAAGAAATATACAGACATGGACAATAAGTCATGAAAAGTTAGAGAAAGCTCCTGAGATGGCTACTGACCTGCTATAACACGCATTTTTATAACACAATTTAATTCAAACTAATTGGTAAGTAGAGGTGATGATGACACCAGGGGTACATGATTCTGAGTAGTTTTGTAAATAAATTTTCCTAAGCAAGGGAGGCTGGTATAGAAGGAATATGATTACAACCTTTTCTAGGAAAGGGGAAAGCTCTTAGTGTGGCTAGTGCACAGGTAAGAACATTTTAAAACAAACCTCAGCCCAGGGTCTGATCCTGACTCAGCATGGCCCTCCCAGAAGGCTACACCTTCGGAGGGGTGAGGGGGGCGGTGCAGACCTCTACTCGCCTCTGTGCTACTACAGTGTTCCCGAGCCCACATTTCCTCTGTTGTTATTGTACCTACTTCAGGTCCCTAAACAGCATGTCAGGCTAAGTAATTGCATGAAATACCAATTTTGTAATTATTACTGTTATTGCTTTGGTTACAAAGATGCCTGGGTTTGGGGCAGTCTTTCCTCCTTGCCATTTTTAGAGAACATGAAGGTTTTCAGGAATGCACATATGCTTACATCCCAAGTATGTCTTTACAAATTTAATGGGAACTATACATGGAATAGTCTTCACTTTATTTTAAGCATATGCTTGCATTCTTTGAATGTGTGTGTATGTGTGTTGTTGTTGTTTTTTTAATTAGAAAGAGTCAAACTTTGTTTTCTCAACACCAGGTTTCTTCAAACAAGACCAAACTCATATTTTTCATTGCCTGTCTGCCAGGCTTAAAGCATGAACAGAAAGCTATTTTTAGTTGTATGAGTTATATGGTGTGAATCTGATACATTTATGTCTTTAGGTATCAATAGTTGCAAAAATACATGAGTGGGCTTTAATCAAGAATGCAGAAAGGAATTCATTTTTGGCTGAATTCCAACCCAAAAGAAGTTTTACTCTCAATTTTTTTTTTAAAAAAAGTCATAGAACTAAGTGGAAAAAATAGAGGATGTTAGAATGGAAACATAAGTGTAATTTCAGCCCCACTTTTCTAACGTAATTTCTATGAGCACATATCAGCACTCAGGTTTGACCTCTCAGTCACAACTGTTAAACTGTGTTGTGACCCGTTCTCCACAGGAGCCCTTCCCATAATCGCCTGTCAGAATTCATATGCACCTCTCCTCCCCAGCTCTCCTTATCTAACAGCACGTCTCCAGGTTTAGTCTATCTTGTAAATTCAACTTAGACTCCAGACGTTATTAATCCAGAGCAGTCACTGGCTTCCAGAACTCTGTCTTGTAATGTGCGGCCAACTGATGAGTTATAGAGATGCACGTAATTCCAGCAGAGAAGGAAATCACTCTACTGAGATATTTTTCTCGATGTTTAATGCCTCAGGAGTCATGATCCTGAGGTTTGATGAAGAGAACACCTTTCCTGTATCACTCCCCTACACGTCACACTGACTTTTCAAAGGAAAAAGCAAATGAGACTTTTATTTTAATGCTAAATATTATATAAAGAAGCTAATATTTTTGAAGAAAGAATCTATTATTGCCTGCATGAAAAGATTGTGGCAAAAACGTACCTAGAGATCAAAACTTAGTAGTGGCTGAAGCAGAAAAAAGTGATGATCAATGGCAAGGAAATATGAACTTAAAATGGTGTGATCCATATGGTCATGGAGAGACATGGTTAAGTCAAGGTCAAGCGAATTAAATATTTGATTTAATATTTAATTATAAATATTACTTATAATTAAATAAATTTCATTTGAACTAGGGTTGAACTAGGCATGCTTCATTTGAGAACTCAGCTGATTCTTTAAAAAGTATATGTCTATGTTCATGTAACCAAGATATTATTTGTAATAGGTTTAAGAAGAGGTAGAATTTGTATATTGGCATTAGTATGTTTTTAAACTTTTTCTTTTTTTTTCATAAATAGATTTAACAGACTTTTAGCAATGCCTTAATAATAATGCTTGCATTTTGTTAATTAAAGCTTGGAAATTTGGGATGCACTGGGGAGAGAGAGAGAGATAGAGAGAGATAGAGAGAGAGAAAGAGAGAGAGAAAGAGATAGAGAGAACATGCTTGAGAAAAAGGCAGAATACTTAAAGTAAGTGTTGGCCCAGATAGTCCAGCTTATATCTCACTTCACAGAATTCTAACCTGAGCCCAGAGCTTAAGCAAAAAATGCAAACTTATAAGTAGACAGGTCTGAAATTAGTTTTATTTCCCACACACTGTTGCCACATATTCAGTTCCTGTGTGCTTTATTTTATGAGACTATTTCGTTTTCTGCTCCCCCTCCCCGAGGAGTAATTTCCTAAGTAACTTAAATAATTTCATATGCTTTTCACACATATTAGTGATGAATTAGCATGTAAACCCTGTGTGTGCATTGTAATCTAAATTATTCTGAATTTTGCCACGATGAATCTTTAGCTATATTCCTTTCACTGGGCAGTGACATAGACTAAGGAAGAAAGAGACAAAGAAATACCAGCCAGCCTTGGTAGCTAATGTCCAATGAACAAGGGTTTGCTTTGGTGATTTGTTAGCTGCTACCCTGAAATCTGCAAAATAAAAACAAGTTCTGAGGTCACCTGTTCCAAACACATTGCAGCAGCTCAGCCCCTTCCAGCCAGCCTGAGCCTTAGTGGCCAGTCCCAGACACATGATCAGTCTGAGGGCTGCTAGGTGCTTCTGGCTCTGGCACAAAACAAGGTCCCCAGGGGGGCAGAGTTAATGCCTCTCAGAGGAGAAAAAACACATAGTACTGCAAGTCACCTCCATGATTCACCACTGAGGGAATTCCGCTGTATAACAGTCATTGGAAAGGGAATGTTGCTAGACCCAAATCGATAGCTTTTCCATCAACTGCACTAAAACATACTATATTTTTTAGTGCCAAACTTTCTCATACATATGAATGTTGAAATTTGCCTGTCTATTTTTGGTGATATGGCTATGGTGATGGAAGAAATATGGGTCATATCTCTCAAAGAATTGAGAAAACACCTTCAATTCTTGGAGCAACCACACTTTGTGGGCTTTTTGAAAATGCTTACTGGTTTTAATAGTTTTTACTTGCTTTCATTTAAAATCTAGTTGATGTGACTCCACTGTAACAAGCTCCTCGCCAGATCTGTAGTTCAGTGGAAGATTCCATTTGTTCGACTCCCACTGAGAGCCATTTTCCCAGCAAAGAAATTCTCCACCGCTGATGTCCACCTAAGGAGTCACACCTCCCACAAACCTGTGTCTTCCCTGAAATAAAACTAGCTAAAGTCCCTGGTTACTATACAGAGGCAAATACTGTAGAAGACATTGATATACTCAGAACTCTACTTGAATCATCAAACTACATAGGAAGATAATGTAATAGAAATATCACTGAAAAGGACAAGTTTCTTTCCAGAACAAGGCCCTTGAGCCCACATTTACATAAATAGTCTGAAAATAAAATTTTGAAATTGCTTTTTTTAATCCAGTTGAGCAAAGATTGAACTAAACCTGATTTCTTGTATAAGACAATGGATTCATTCTTCTCCTCTTCATATAAACCTTGTCCTCTCTCTCTAAAACTCGAGCTTAAATTAATACCATGCACAATTTTTACAAAACCCCAACAGACTACAGCCACACTGACTGCATGACTCTTGTTGTCCCCAGGCTACAACACCTTCCTCGCCTCTTCTTCCTTAGAGAGGGATTCCCACTTGGATTATTGGACCTTGGGTGATGCTCTGCAGTTTCTGCAAAATTCCAAAGTGCTTTATCGTGGGCCATTACGTGGAAACCCACTACCCCATCCAGAATAAAATCCCAAACCCAAAGACAACTACACGTCTCTCAAAGAAACAGCATTTTCAACTTGCAAACATATGAGAACTAGTTACTTAATCTGTTTATACCTCAGTTTCTTCACATGTAAAATGTAGATAAATAACAGCCTTGTCCTATGGGCTCAGTGGTTATAGCATTGGCCTCTCCCTCTGAGGCATCTCGGATTTGATTCCAGGTCAAGGGCATAAACTTTGGTTGCAGGTCAGATCCCTGCCTGGTTGGGGTGCGTATGAGAGGCAACCAATCAATGTGTCTCTCTCACATCGATGTTTCTCTGTCTCTCTCTGTATCTCTCTCTCTTTCCCCTCAAGCTCCCGCAGCTCTCACACTCTCACTCTCACTCTCACTCTCTCTCTCTCTTCTGTCCTCCCTCCTCATCCCTACACCCTTCCATTCTCTCTAAAAATCAATGGAAAAATATCCATTGATAAGAATTAACAAAAAAAAAAAATAAATAATGGGTTAGGATTAACAAAAAATAAATAAAAATAATAGTACCTAATTCATAGACTATCATGGGGATTAAAATGGATTAATACATGGAAAGTACTTAGAACATTGCTGGCCACCTGCTAAGAGTTTTGCTAGTGTTAAGGATAATAGTGAAGATGATGAATAGATGAAAAAATGATCCTTATAAAGATATGAGAGTGGCCCAGGCCCAAGTCTATAGCGATCCATGAGTCAGACTCCCAACTTTCTTATTTTAAGTTCCATGCTCTTTCCATTGTGTCCAACTGAGAATTTCCAAGAGCAGGCAGGATATGATGAGTGAGGAACTATTTGATAAAATAGTCACATATTCCACATAGCAGCAGAGCAGGTCAGAGGCTTTCAGCGAGTAAAGTGAAAGCTTCATTGGATGGTTTGATTATCTGGCCACTGTTTTGCTGTGTGTGAACTTACAGAAGACACAGCGGAGAAGGACTGCAGTGGGGATTGCTAGAAGCAGACAAGTCAGGTGTTACAGATAATAACAGGATAGGAGGTAAAAGAATGGCAAGAAAAAATTATGCTATAGAGGCATCTGATATAGGAAGAAATGCATGATTTCCACCTCTGAATAGCCCAGTGGTCTGGGAGAACACTGCTCTCTTTTCTCTCTGCTTTTGTTATTCTATAATTCAATAATGATGACTCACGGTCATTAGGGAGGAAATAAGGTACATTCAGGATATTCTACATAAGAAGGCAAGGAAGTTGTTATGCTTTCCAAATAATCCTCAGTGCTCGTATGTTATTTTTTTTTTTTATTGGCCCAAACCACATAAACAAAAGGCAGGGAACTTTATGAGCCCATCTGGTACTTTTCCATTTTACTTTTGACAATGTCTATATAATTGACTCAATAGATGTCACTGTCACTCGGGTTCAACCCCTCTCTATTTTTTGAGTCAATTTATGAAGATAGAGTAAAAATATTAATAACCTAGGTCCCTCCTCACCATCTATCTCATGGGGCTTAAAATAATCTCCTTCTTTCACGGGTCAATACACTGCCCGTTACAGCGTTTTCTCTTCAGTACTGAGCAAGACAGAACCGAATGCCCCTGCCCCGTGGAATTCCCCAAGACCAGAAGCGTGTTCACTTGGATGGTGCAATATTGTAGCCAATAGCCACCTGTGGCCATTGAGCACTTGAATTGAGCAAGTAAACCTGCGGAACAGAATTTTTATTGAATTTCATTTGAATTAATTTCATTTTAAACGGCCACATAGAGCCAGCAGCCACTGTATCAGGTCGAGCTGCCCTAGAGATTCCCTGATGCCATGGTCAACATTCCCATATCTCTCTTGTCTCCTAGAGTCTATTCTGCCCAAACAGGAGCTGTGTCTGAAAATGCAAGTCATACCAGGTCACTTTCTGTTTAAAATCCTCCAGTAATTTCCAGAATCACAGAGAATAAGCACCAAGCCTTGCCATGGCCCATAAATCCCTGCACAGTGGCCCTTGCTGACTCCTTTACAGGGCTACCAGGCACCCCTCCTTCTCTAGCCTCACTGATGTGCTCGCTGGTCCGTATTCAAGCCAGGCAGGCTTCTGTTTCAGGTCATTGCAGTTTCCTCAGCCCTAAAGTCCTAAAATTCTTTATCCAATTATTCAAACGAGCCTCTCTCTCGTGTCCTTCCTAAACTGTGTCCAAATGTTTCTGTCTTCTAATGCCTTCCCTAACAACACTCAGAAAGACTTGGCCTCTGTCTCATTCTGTCCCACCTGACCCTACAACTCTTCTTCAGCAACTTCCCTACCTGATGCACTGCATATTTGTTTACTCCTTTTTCACTAGAATCTAAAATCACATCAGCAAGAAATTTACCACTGCTGTATTCCCAGCATGTGAATACTCTCTGACAATGAATATCTGTTGAGGGAGTGACTGACTGAATAGATAGATCTAGGTAAGGCTGGACAACTCTGCTTTCGAACACTCCAGGCTGAACAGATGTGATTCTCCCCTTCCCACTCCCTGCTTCTCCTATGCTCACCTGATCCACGTTGGGTTCCTTTAATATCCATAACTTTGATTTTAGATATTAAAGAAACAAAGCAGGTATAACCTTCAACCTACTACTCTTTTAGGGTATAGGCAAGGAAGAGCTCTCTGCAGCTCTGTGCAAGCACCAATCTGCCTAGGAGTCCAGGAATGGGACTGTAATGCTGCTAGCTGATCTCCCGATTTTTTCTCTTTGGCAAGCCCATCTTTTCTGACACCACCTTCTGCTCAGTTTGAGAGTCACTCCACTCTGCCCACGGTCTCAGGTGCCTAAATATGCAATTCATTGCCTCAAAATCCTAACCAACTCTCTAGGCTTCTCTGTACACCTCAATCCATTTTTTTTAATCTGACACCTAGTGTGTATTCAGTAAATAAATACCTGATGACTAACGCATGAGGGCTCTAGGTGATGTCTCCTCACTCAGGGGCCTGGTATTAGAAGTCTCTGTGCAGCAGGGGCTGAGTCATAGCATATCGACCACTGGCTTTTAGGATCTTCTACTCATCAAGTGTTGCCCAAAGCAAGTGATGCTGCCTAGAGTGGACACCTAAGAAGTGCAGCAAGGAAAAAGGGGATTACTAAAACTGAGCTGTAATTCTGTGTTGGGAAATGTTTGGTGAGATCATCCAGGTGTTTCAACAGCTTTTGTGGGGAATATAAATGGATCACTTAGTAAATTGTGTCAAGGAACCAGTTAACTCATTTAGATGAATAAATGAAAAAGCTGACTAACTGGTTTTCTCTAGGGAGTGATCTATTTTATCATTTTACAAATCTTTGAGAATGGGTTAATCCCATGAAATAGGGATGCAAATAACAGGTGAAGGTGAGCTTTTAAAGGTACAATCCTAGAAATATACAAAAAAGAATAAAATTGTAAACTACAACTGTTATTTTTAGAGTGCTTTAGTAACAATGCAATTCTTTCATCCTTACCAATGTCCTTAAATTGAGTCAAAGATCCTGTTAAAAAAAAAAAAAACTTTTCTTAAATGAAAGAGCACAATTGCTAATTGCCAAATATGGCATTACACAATGCAATAATTAATTTTGTCCTTAGAAGTAACTACTTATCAAAAATAAAAATAATAATGAAAAACATTGCTTAGCTTAGCACTGCTATTTTTATGGAAACATTATTTCAAGACCTTGAAAAGTTTTATCTCTCAAACAAAAAATTAAATGTTTGTTTTAATAATCATCATGTATTCTCAAACTTATTGTCTCAGTTATTGTTATACATATGCAGTTCACCAGAACTGAGTGCTTTTTAAATGGTCTGCTTTTTAAATAATACCAGTTGCACACTGGCACTTGAAAGTTGTCTTTGTTTGAGTTTGAGAATCCTTCTCTGGAGGTCTTTCAAATGAGGGCACTATTGACCACTGAGCTTGTAGAATCTACACTTGATGAGTAGAAGGACCCTAAAAGCCAGTGAACTTGTAGGGGAGGTTAAGTGGTGCCCACCCCTGTGCAGATGAATATCCACATATAACTTTGACTCCCCACTCTAACTTAACTCCTTTCACAGGATCCACGAGGGATTGGTTCCAGAAACTCCTCAGCACAGATACCAAAACCCATGGTGAAGATCAATGCACAAAGTCAGCCCTCAGCATCTGCAAACTCCCAACAGCAGATGGAAAACGAGGCAGGTATTTATTTTTTTAAAATCCACGTATAGGTGGACCCGTGCAGTTCAAACCCATACTATTCAAAGGTCATTGCAATGAGTTTTTTTTCCCCCGAAGACAATGTAATGTATAATCTCTTGGCATTCTTATAATCGTGTCTATTTCTGAGATAGCTCAGCGCCATAGCCCACAGAGAGCGCTGACAATATCCCCTTGGTAAGGACTTCTCAGAGAGCAACAATTTCTACCAGCAATAGATTGCTCAAGCCTCTGGTGTCTGATTGCTTTGTACCACCTCTTTTTAATGCTCTATTCATTTTTTAAGCCACATATGACCTTGGAGATGCCATATTATTTAACAGAGTTAATTGAATCCCTCATTTCAGTGCAAAGCAATAACCATGTGGCAGAGAGCAATAAAGAAAAGTGTGTCCTCATTATTCAGGAGATTATAAGAGGAATTCATATAGGACACATGCCCCAGGATTTAATGCAATGTTTTAAGGGGTTTCCATGGAACTTAGAGTGGGAATGTAAGTTCCTACTTGAATTGGGCTGCATACAGCAATGTCCAATTAGTGTTATCCCTTTTGCGATGATTACCCCCAAATGCTTCACTAAAACCACCTGTGGTGAAGTTTATGTTTCAGGATGAGCAGGTCTCACCTCCAAAGATTTGGTAGCTCCTCCAGGTGATTTTAATAATTAGCTAGTCTGAGAACAACTGCTGGAGATAATTTGAACATTAATAGAAAAATTTGTTTGGCCAGAAATAAAATTGAAAGGTTCAACATACTCAACAAAGAGCAAAGTCCTCATCTTTAAAAATAATTTGTGTCAAAATAAAGTTTCTGGATCCTCTCTCATTAATTAATTTGAAAATAAATAGTTCTTGTTTTAAAAAATAATCTTCCCACTTTGATTGTCTTGGAACTTTCTATTGTTTCTTTTTTATCATGTTATTGCAGATTTATACAAATATTCCCAATGATTTCCAAGGACTAACAGTGGAAAATATTAAACCATATGTTTATCTCCATTTATAGATATACAAATGTGAACTTATATGTACTATTGATGACATAATTAGCAAGTGACATTCTATTTCAAATCCATTCCCAACTAATAATAAAACTTTAAGCCCATAATTATGTAACTCCCAACAACCCAGCACAGATAAAGAGGGAAGAAAGGGACAGATGACCAAAAAAGTGTAGAAAAAGAGAAGGAAAAAAAGTGCTACTGCTAAAAAGATAAATTAATGAGTTGCTTTAAAAAAAAGTTAAGTGAATTTATACCCAGAAAAATGGAGTGTTCATTAGACACTGTTAGTATCTCCAGTTTTAAATGCTAGAAAACATTAAGTTTTCACCCCAATCACATGTTCGTCAATGGTTTCTATGGGTGCTGAAATGAGGAGTTTCCACAAAGGTGATTATTTATATTACTAAATACTGACCACTTTCTCAGACCCTCTGGTTTAATATTATTGTTGTTTTTTCCCAATACGGTTGGGCTTGCACAGCAGAAGGCTTTATTTAGAAAGCGGATACTGTACTCTTTAAAACCTCTTTTACAGGGACATGACATAAATTTCATCTCCGCTTTCCTCTTTCAACACAGGCTTTTGAAGTAAGCATGCATGTGCACAGAAGACTGTGGAACACAGTCAAATAAAGCCATTTAAGTCATCAGTACACAAGGAACCAGGGTAGCGGACTTTCCCCTCTCCTTCATGGATTGATAACTTTGTAAAGTATCATAGTATGAATATCTATAAAAACAGATAGCAATAGGCACATGAAACACAAGCCCAAATTGTTTACCATTTGATTTAGTAACATAAAAAAGTTCTCCATGAATTGCTATAAAAATGTCTAACCACTTACTTTCATTGATTGTACTTGTCCTTGATGGACCAGCTAGTCTGCAGACCACATTTTGAGAAGCATAAATGTATCCCACTTTGTTTATCAGAACACTTACCAGGACCATCAGTGAAGACTTGCAAATCAAAGTCTGACATAAAGCAATAATTTGAATAGAATAAGTCTCATATAAACATCATGAATATTTTATCTCCCAATGAACATTAATGTTTCTGTATACTTACACACAATTCTATACTTTCTGTGTCTGTTTAGGTTCCTTCACCTTCAGATTCTTCTGCTTCTCTTTTGTCTCCCACACTATCCATTTCTCATATTCCCTGTCAGCATATTTGCCTTTTTTTTACTGCCCTTTATTGTTATAGATTATTTTCTGTCATTAATAGTAAAATAGTTAAGATGAGCTTCAGTTAATTAAATGTGCATCACCTCTCTGGACCTTTCTGCCTAGCAAAATGCTGATTGCCTGACACACTGACCAATCCAAGCTCAACAGCTTCTGTATTCTAGGATTTTTCATCTTTGCTTTTTATGTTTCCATTTCCTAACAAATCAACCTTCTTGTTGGAAGACAAGGTAAATTCGTGAGTGAGGTTGAAGCTCAACAAGGCCTTCCCACCCCAGTTGAATTTAAAGAAACAGCACTAGTCCTTGGCCAACATTGCTAGGCTCCCTGTGGTGCACATGCTGGCCAGTTCAGGGAGGGTCTGGTTTAACTGCGGCAGGCCTTTAGCAGAAAGTTGTGAGTAAATACAGTGGAAGGAGGGCATTAGAAAAAAAGAAGAAACTAAATGAGAGCGCGTGTACTAAAAACATTTGAAAGATGACTACATGGAAATATTCTGAACTTGAGACCTTTTATTTATTTATTGACATTTGGAAAAAACAATCCAAGTCATTCTCTCCCTATATTATGTATTGATGTATTCTCTGCCCAGTGATATTTTTCAAAGCCTTTGTTATTTAAAGCACTTTATTCCTGCTATACTTCATTAGAACCTAATCATTACTAAGTACAGGGACTATTTCTTGAAAAGCATTTGTCTTCCTTCCATCTGTAAGCTTATCCTCTTGGGCGAGCCCCACTTGGAGCAGGCAGGTGTCTGAGCTCTCAGAACTGCTGAGCACAGCTCTGTACTAAACCCGCCTCTCACCTGACATCGACTCATAGTAGTTGCATTTCTAGTCCCTGCCTGGTCTCTGCATAAGGAGGGTGTGATTACAGCAGGAAGTGTCACAGGGACGTAATTCAATCAGAATTGGCATGCCCCCATCTCCTGCCAGCGATTATTCCAGGGCCTGTTTGTGAGTATACTGGATCCCTAACCCCATGTGAGCCAAGAGTGTTTATAGCCACTCGAGGTAGACTTGGCAGCCACAGCATCAATCATCACGTGTGAAATGTGTGGGCCAGTGGTAACTGTGCCCTCAGCTTTTTCCCTTACTCTGCAAGTGCTTTCATTTTACGGTGTTAGTGAGAAAGAGGAAGACAGAATAGAGAGCAGGGGACAAGGAAGGAGCTCCATCTACCACAGTCTTGAACTGATAGACAGGTAGTATCATATGAAAATGTATTACTTTCTCCATTAACTATGTTGGCTCATATCATGTTTGCAATAAATCATTACATTCTTTAACATTCACCATCCGGACCTCTCTTTGGTCTTTCCTTGCTACGCTTCTTGGTTATATGGATTGTTTATAGTTGTTTATTTTGCCCTTAGTAAGTTTGGCAAATTTCACACAAATATTCACCCTATTGCTTCTACATTTCAACACATATGAAAAATGTCATGCTACTATTTAAAGACATGTCTACTGCTTATCCAAATAACAAGGTTGAATCATGGCTTATGCATAGTACTAGTATTTGCATGTGTCTCCCTCTAAGAAACAGGAGACCCAGAAAGTAAGCAGAAAGCCCTTCCCCTTCAATCCTATCTACCCCACCCACTCATCAGTGTGCACTTCCAACTCTAGCCCCCCAAGTCTCCACACTATTTTCTTTTCTTTTTTTAATTTAATAAATCTTTATTGTTCAGATTATTACAATGTTCCTCTTTCCCCATCTCTATAACTCCCCTCCACCCAGTACCCATCCCACCCTCTACCCTTACCTTACCCCCCACCCCCGCACTGTCCTCATCTACAGGTGTACGATTTTTGTCCAGTCTCTTCCTGCACCTCCCACACCCCTTTCCCCCCAAGAATTCTCAGTCCATTCCCTTTCTGTGCCCCTGATTCTATTATATTCACCAGTTTATTCTGTTCATCAGATTTTTCATTCACTTGACTTTTAGATTCACTTGTTGATAGACATGCATTTGTTGTTCATAATTTTTATTTTTACCTTTTTCTTCTTCTTCCTCTTCTTAAAGAATACCTTTCAGCAATTCATATAATACTGGTTTGGTGTTGATGAACTCCTTTAGCTTCTTCTTATCTGTGAAGCACTTTATCTGACCTTCAATTTTGAATGATAGCTTTGCTGGGTAGAGTAATCTTGGTTGTAGGTTCTTGTTATTCATCACTTTGAAAATTTTTTTGCCATTCCCATCTGGCCAGCATAGTTTCTGTTGAGAAATCAGCTGATAATCGTATGGGTGCTCCCTTGTAGGTAACGCTTTTTCTCTTGCTGCTTTTAATATTCTCTCTTTGTCTTTTGCTCTTGGCATTTTAATTATGATGTGTCTTGGTGTGGTCCTCTTTAGATTCCTTTTGTTTGGGGTTCTATGAACTTCCTGGACTTTTAAGTCTATTTCTTTCAGCAGGTGGGGGAATTTTTTGGTCACTATTTCTTCTAATAGGCTTTTAGTATCTTGCTCTCTCTCTTTTTCTGGCACCCTCATAATTCAGATGTTGGTATGCTTGAAGTTGTCCCAGAGGTTCCTTACACTATCTTCAATTTTTTGGATTTTTTTTTTTTTGCCTTTTGCTTTTCTGGCTGAGTGGTTTTTGCTTATTTGTATTTCAAACTTTTGACTTGATTCTTGCGGTCCTCTAGTCTGCTTTTAGGTCTCTGTATAATATTTTTTATTGCAGTCAGTGTATGCTTAATTTCTAGTTGGCCCCTTTTCATATCCTCAAGGGTCTCATTAAATTTGTTGGCCTTTTCTAGGAACCTCTTGAAAAACCTTATAATCATGGTTTTGAACTCTATGTCTAGTCATTTTTTCCCCCTCCATTTCTTTCTATTGTGATCTGTTTCCATGCCTCTGCATTTTGGCTGCTTTCCTGAGTTGGTTGAGTAGCTTTGCATGATAGGAGTTCTCTAGGGAACTGTGGCTCTGCCTCCCCAATTACCTGAGGTGGATACTCTTGGTGCACCCCTTTATGGGCTGCACATTCTTATTGTAGTTTAGACTATATTGTTGTTGCTATCACTGGGAGGGGTTGACCTCCAGGCCAATTGGCTGTGAGAATCAGCTGTGTCTATGCTGGGAGAGCCTCTGTGCTCAGCTTGGATGGGGCAGAGTCTCAGGGCTGAGTAGTCAGCTCCACATTATTTTCTGACATGCTCATTTTTGCTTCCAAATTGTTGCTAACATATTCTAACTTTGACTTCACTAACTCAAATCAACTTTCAAAGTACAAAAAGCCAAGTCATCTCTATTACCTTTACCATGTCTACCCATACTAGCTATTCATGCTAAATGGACCCTTCCCTGAATACTCTTCATCATATAATACTAATCATCCTTAAGTATTAGATTATTGGCTCATCAGCTAATATCAAAAGTGTTTTTAATTTAAATTTTTAACTGTGGCAGGATTTATAATGGGAGGAATTAGGCTCTGCACTTAGTGGTTTTGCCATTAACTAATAACATAAAGATCCTTGCATGAATATCTCATCTGCTCTCAAATTCCTTTTGCTAAGCTGTAAAACATAGCTGCCCTTTCTTAGAATGTTGAATCCAACAAGAGGTTGTAGGTAGAGAGTGTAAATTCTACCAAGGTCCATGCAGAATGTATTGCTCACAGTCTTAGCCTATGGTGTAGGTTGTATTCCTTGGGAGGCTGCCCATAGACCCTCCTAATTCTGAGTTACATGATTTTTGAACTTGCATTCATGCCTGCAGTTTTGTGTGCTTGTTTATCCTTTGTCATGGTACTCCTTGTTATGTGGTGATGTATGGTTTTGCTTTTCCCTTTCTTCCCACCAAGGTCCTGCCCTATTCATAGAAGAGAAGCTTAAAGAAGCCCAATTATAGTGAGGGAAGCATCCTGCTGTGTGGGCATAAATTAGGACCTCTTCAACAGACATGCAATGCCAAAATGATAATATGCTTCCCAGAGAGATAGCCTCCTTAAAGCAATTTAGCTTGTATGGCAAAGCAGTCCTGATTAAAATAGGCCCAATAAATCAAGCTTGACAGCACCTTTAGATTTGGCCTTTTGAAATAAAGCATTTGCATGCTGTACAGAGAAGTGACACTTTATGCTATCAGAGAAAACACAGCATTCATCTCTTATTCAGCATAAAAAGATAGACATTTATTATGTCTAGGATATAATGCAGCCATTCTTAAAAAATTATCTCAACAGGAAAGTCTGAATGCTTGTATTTATACATATAATTTTTATGATCTGCATACTAAATTAATACATAATAAAGTTCTTTGAGGAAAGTTTAACATCATAATGAATATTTATTAAAAATTTCTTATGTGTTGAGCCCCAATTTTTTTGCATGCATTAAATGATCATTATTCCCATTCAAGAGCAATGAGACAGAGAAAAGTTAATGTACCCAAATTACATATTTATAAACAAGAGATATTGATTTTTAATCCAACAGTTTAGTTCCAGCATCCATGCTGCTCTCAAATGGGTATTTGTGTGAAATCCCAACGATTTTTTTTATTGATTGATTTTAGAGAGAAGGGAAAGAGAGAAAGAAACATGGATTTGTGATTCTACTTATTAATGTATTTATTGGTTGCTTCTTGTATGTGTTCTGACCTGAAATCAAACCCACAACCTCAGCATATGGGATGAGACTCAGACTAGCTGAGCTACCCAGCCAGGGTTCAATTCTAAAGATTTAAGCTGAAATCCTTATTCTGAAACTTACAAATTTCACCTCCATAAATAAGCTACTTAAACTCTGGGTGCTTCAATTTCTTCATCTCTAAAAGTGAATGATAACAATGATAGATAGTGCCTAACCCATTTGGCTGAGTGGATATAGTGTCAGCCTGTGAACTGAAGGGTCTGGGTTCAATTCCGGTCAAGGGCATGTACCTTGGTTGCAGGCACATCCGCAATAGGGGGTTTGCAGGAGGCAGCTGATTGATGTTTCTCTCTCACTGATGTTTCTAACTCGATCCCTCTCTCTTCCTCTCTGTAAAAAAATCAATAAAGTATATTTAAAAAAAACAATGATAGTGGCTACCTCAAATGTTTGCTTTGTGAATTCAATGAGAAAATGAATGAAAAGCTTCCTAAACTCTACCTGCCATTTAGATGAACTTTCTAAATGATAATACTTTGCTTATTCTTATATCACAAAATCTGGGACAAGAAAAAATGAACCTATAAGAAACAGAAGTGGAGTCCTGAAATTGCTCCTCCCAAATGTCCCTAGTTTCCAAGCACCTGCTCCAAAACTGGCCATAAATACAGACTGCAGTAGGCAGACTCTCCCAGTATCATGCTTCTCTGAGCACTGTCTCTTGTAAGCCCTGCTTTCTGGATGGCAGCTTGAGTATGAAGCTCTCTGCCTTAAGGAAAATTATCTATAGACATTGACCTCCTGCTCATTCTGATTCTTTCACCAACATGTTTCTGATTTCACAAGTCAAAAGAGAAAAAAACAACATTAATTAGAAGTGAAGTTACCAGGTAAAGAAAAAAATTATTTGAATGGTTTAATGATAGCATATTCACCAAATAGTGCTCCTTCGTATTTTTTTTAATGAAATCACTTGTGCTATCAATTGTAGGAAGAGATAATGATGATGTCATTGACCTTGACATTTTGACAGGCCAAACCTATTCAAATGGAGTTTTCAGTCAAGAAATCAAGAGACGGCTGAGACTTGGAAGGGCAGCACTGGAAGAATTAGAAGAGATCATCAGGAACAAAGAAGTGTCATTAGAGACCAAGGCTTATAATTACCGCGCTAACCAATTGCGCCAAGGCTGCATTATGAAATTAACAAAAGCCTCCATTAATTAAAAAAGAAAGGAGGGCTAGTAGGGTAATATCATGTAAGGAAAAATATTCTGTAAGTAAATTACATCTAGAAAATTTTTACTTTACAAAAATTAATTTTCATTTGCAATGCTAACAGCAAGACACCCATGAAAAATACACATGATGTCAAAATAAGCCAAAGAAAAATTGTTTAGGCAAAAATGAAAAGGACCCCAAGTCAATTTTATAGAAAAGATTACTTTATTAACTTTTGGTAGAGAATATATTTGTATATTTTCAGAAAACAACTCCAAGACCATGTGGATTCCTGCAACAGAAAGGAATTGACGGGTCTGCTCCAACTATGAAGAGAAGAGGAGAAACAGTCCAGAGATGGAAGACGTTGATGGTGCCTTGCTATGCTAGCAGTCAGAGCTGTGCATCACTGCATATTGCCTAAGACCAAACCAGAGAGGGTCAGACCTGCATTCCCACCATGTGTTCACCATCCAGATATTGCTGACATGTACACATAAGGAACTGTTTGACATTGAAACTGTTTGACTCAGAACTGTTGGACATTGAAATTGGGACCGAAACATTTTTTGTTATTATATGTTTATTTCTAGTCTTCAGAGGCAAGATTTTTTTAAGAAAAGAAATGGGGGAAAAATAGATACAGAGGCAAAGAAGCATTGAACAGACTGTCTAACTACAGCAGGAAGGCAGAGGAGGTTGTGGGGAAGGAGACTGAAAAAAATCAACTGAAGGACTTGTATGCATGCATATAAGAATAACCAATTGATGCAAGACAATTTGGGGGGTGGGCAGATGAGGCCATGCACTGGGGGATAGGGAAGGCCCGGGGGAGGTCAATGGGGAGAAGAGGGGAAGGAGACATATGTACTACTTTAAACAAAATTAATTATTTAAAAAAATAAAGTAACCACAAAATTTAAAAAAAAAGAAAGAGAAGAAACCAAGGCTAAAATCACTCACTCATAATTCCAATGTACTGATGGGAAAGTTGGACAGTGAAGACTGATAAGAAATTGACTCACTTGAAATATGTTGTTGGAGAAGAGCTCTACAGATACCCTGGGCTGTAAGAAAGACAGACTAGTAGATCCTAAAGCAAATTAAGCCTGAAACATCACTGGAGGCAAAAATGAAGCTGTCCTACTTTGGGCATCATGAGAAGGCAGGGTTCTTTGGAAAAGACAATAATGCTGTGAAAAATAGAAGGCATCAATATAAAAGGAAGACCAAATATGAGATAAACTGACTCCATAAAAAAAGCTATGGACATGAGTCTCCAGAACCTGATCAGGGCTGTTGAGGACAGGACACTCTAGACACCACTCATTCATGGGGTTGCCTAGAGTCAGAGCCAACTCAACTTCACATAACTCACACAATCTATTTTCTTTTATTAAGGGCATCATTTTGATCAAAAACAAGTTAAATAGGCTTATCTGTTTCTATACAATATCTCATTATATATCACCTTCTTGTACTTTCCTCAGAAGGCAAAAAATAAAAATAAAAAATTGGGGACATAAGTCATAAGTTATCAGTTGATAAATCTATTTAAAACTTATTGTTAAAACTTTCAACTAAAAAATTAAATAATGAACTGTACATGGCTATACAGGATCCAAAAAATGAGTGGAAAAGAAAGTACTAATGCCAATATATCAAGGTTGGAAGGCTATTTCTTATCTCACCAGGATTTCATTTTCTTTTTGGCCCAGATAGAACTTATCTTTAATCCCCTGGCAATCAGAAACAGTCCTTACAGATATAAGCATTTTTCTCACTATGGCTGCAATGTGACCCAGAACTACTGGAAGAAATATATATACACATATGTTCTCAACAATCCTCATATGGATTTTCCTAAATACTTTTTCTAAATCTTTTTTACTGATTTCTAAAATAACACAGGCCCTAAATAACGATGTCTAAACATATATAGAGACATAAAGGATGTCAAAACTTCTCATATTATATTTTATCTAAGAATTTGAAATATAAAAACAGTTTAAAAAACAATGGACAACGAATCCTTAGAAAAAGAAAGCTAAAAAATTCATTTAGGCCAAAAACGCCACTAAAGATGATTTGAAGAGAAAACAAAGTAGATATTTCCAATTCTTGTCTCTTAGCCATCTCACACATACTTTCCTTGAAAATCAGCTGTAGATGTTATTTTTCTAACACATTTCGGAAACATTTTTATTATCAAATGCTCGTTTTCCCCAGTTGGGAGGGTAATGCTCCTATGCTGTAAGAGAAGGGTATACATAGGAGCCTGTGTGCATCCCGGTGAGGGGAAAAGAGAGTGAGAAAGCTAAAAGCTAGATCCACCAATGCCCCAGGCAATACCTGGAGGACCATCCAGATAATTATTATTTGAGAGGTGGTTACTTTTCCTGATGCCACACAGTCAAAACTTGCTACTCTTATCACTATCTTAAACTACAAAATACATGAAATATTTTTAGAATGTGTATAAGGTTAAAAATAGTTTTCTGTTATAATAATTATCTGTTGTTTCACAGAAATCATGCAACAGCTTCAAATAATACTCAAGGTGCCCCTATATTTTAGGTAACACTGGTGGTAGATTAAATGTCAGAAAGGACATTTAAAAAACCTACAAAAGGCACTTTTACCTGACTAATTAAGGGGAGCAATTTACTCTGTAGGAAAAGTCCTGGGTTTCACACATTGCACTGTTTTTATGAGGATCCAAGGAGGACCAGACTTTTAATTCATTAGGCAGCACCTAGGATTAGATATGGCGTTCCAAGTGAAATCCAAACCCTTCACAAAACATTCTTGGTTTCAGATATCACTAGAAGCCACTACATTGTACGAAGGGTCACTCAGAGGTTTCCTGAAGTTCATAGACCTTTAAGAAACTCAAGATGATTTTTTTCCCAAGGCTCAATGCCAAGTTTTTAGCTAGTCCTAGTTAAGTTTCATGGAAACTTTACTGGCATGCCAAACCTGGACCAATTAATAATCTAAGGAAATACTGGACAAACTTACAGGTTTCAACTGAAGTCCTGCTGCTCTTCAGGTCTCCAGTTGTAAATATCACACAAATGGCACAAACTTTGTCATAGTAACCAGAAAGCTGCAATACACAGTTTGCTTTTCTCGTTTGATGTGTAGTTGATGACATCTTGGTCAACATTTTAAAAAGGTCACTAAACATTATCTTCTCCAAACTATGTGTTGGTATATAAGCCAGTTACAGATAATATAGTCTCATTTACTGCTTCACAATGTTTCTCTCCCTTGTGCAATATCTACGGAGCTTCTAGACTGAAGGGAGGAAGGACTCCTCCATCCAGCTGGCTTCAGGCAGTCTACACAAATCCAGACACATTTTTATGGTTCAATTCCCCAGGCAGGCAGAAGGTTGAGGTCATGTGAGTCCACCTGCATGCCCTTTACCCTCTAAATGGTGGAGATCTCCACCAGGCACCAACTGTTGGTTTTTATAAGTCTTCTGAAATATTTGGTAAAAATAATAATACTGATACTGCTGCATTAGAGGATACAACTAGATTTCTTTTTTTTTCAATAACAGTAAAGAATGACTTTCCAAACTGAATGGTTTTCCCAATGCTATTTAACCAATCAGAAATAGTTCTAAGTAAAATGTGTTATTTAACACTTCCCAAGTACTCTTATTTTTTTGTCCCTTTCATTAGGAATAAAATTAATGTAGTATAATAATAAGAATATTAAGATGAAAAAAATCATCTTTCAGAAGCCCACTACCACAACTCAATCACTTGATGGACTTCTACATACTTTCTCTTTCCATTAAACATTTATATATTTATCATGTATTTTTATAGGTGCAATCAGAAAGTCCTTATAATTTTGCATGAGTGAAGGTTATGTTTTCAGAAGACATTTTCTCCTATTTTAAATATTATTGTTTTAGTTCCTAAATATTATTCCAAAGCTAATAAAAGTATGCTTTTCATTCACCACAAGTGTAATCATTATTTAGAACTATTTAAGTTGGTTTCACTTTTATTTAGACATAGAGTCATAAAGATGTCAGATTATGATGTATTATGTATCAGAGGCCAGGGCCTTTAAAATCAGAGGTCTATTTTCAACACTTTTAGAGATGGGAACACAGAGATTCTCCCTGCCTACTTGAACTGAGGTCTCTTAATTCAATACAAAACTTTCCACCATACCATGTCAATTAAATATATTTCTAATCAGTAAAAAAATGCAGAGGGCAGGAATGACATCATTCATATGGCTTTGAGACTAACTTTTATTATGAATGCTCTGATGATATACACACATATATTATTATTTATATAATACTAGAGGCCGGGTGAAGAAAATTCATACATGGGGGGCATGTCTCCTCAGCCCAGCCTACATCCTCTCCAATCCAGGACCACCAGGGCATGTCCGACTGATGTTGTAGTCCCAATCATAAGGATTGGGCCTAAACCAGCAGTCAGACATCCCTCTCACAATCTAGGACTGCTGGCTCCTAACTGCTCACCTACTTGCCTGACTGATTGCCCCTAACTGACCCCGCACCAGCCTGATCACCTCCACCTGCCTGCCTGCCAGCCTGATCATCCATAACTGCCCCGTGCCAGCCTGCTTGTCCCCAACTGCCCACCCTACCTACTTGGTTGCCCCTCAATGCCCCCCCCCACCTGTCTGGTTGCCAGCCCTACTGGCCTGGTCGCCCCTCACTGGCACCCCTGCTGGCCTGGTTGCTGCCAACTGCCCCACTGCCAGTCTGGTTGCCCCTCATTGTCCCCCTCTGCTGGCCTGGTCACTTCATGCAGCCTGCTGTTTGGTTGTTACTGTAAGGGTATCTTGACTAATTTGCATATTACCCTTTTATTAGTATACTAGGAATGCGGTACATGAAATTCCTGCACATTAAAAGGGTATTAATTTGAGGAAATATTTTAATGGTGGTATTTGCCCTTTCTCTATAATAAAAGTGTGACAGATAAAAGGTAATGAGTACAATGTGTGCATCTCGGCACCACCCCCTGTCTCACGAACTCACTGACCATCTTTGCCTTTGCAGCCTTGAACGCCAGGCCCCAGGCCCTCCCCCCCGCACTTGCTGGCCTCCTCAAGCATGCCTTGGCCCTACCCCTTGCCTCACACGCTCACTGACCCCCTCAGCCCTTCCCCCTACTCCTGAATGGCTGGTGGGCGTGGCTTGTGGGTGTAGTGAAGGTACAGTCAAATTTGCATATTACTCTTTTATTAGATAGGATATACTAGAGGCCCAGTGCATGGATTCATGCACCAGTGGGGTCCCTTGGCATGGCCTGCAAGGATTGGGCCAAACTGGCTCTCCAACATCCCCCAAGGGGTCCCAGATTGCAAAAGGGCTGTTCTTGGGTGACCCACCCTGGAATCGGGCTCCGTCCTCTCTGGGTCCAGGTGCATCAGCCAAGAAATGCAACTGTCAAGTCACCATAGCTCAACAGCTCCAGCATTGAGCATCAGCCCCCTGGTGGTCAGTGTGCATCATAGCTACTGGTTGGAGCATCTGCCCTCTTGCAGTCATTGTATAGCATAGCTACTGGTTGGATGGTCTGGTGGTCGGACGGTCGCTTAGGCTTTTATACATATACTAGGAGTCCAGTGCATGAAATTCGTGCACTGGAGGTGGGAGGTCCCTCAGCCTAACCTTCCCCCTCTCACATACTGGGGATGGCCTACTGGTGGCTCACCTTGGCCTGCCCAAGGTCAAAAGCCTCTAGACGAGGCTTTGGTCCTTAGGCAAGAAACTTTGGTGAGGGGACCCCAGCCAGCAATTGCCCTGTGATGGGGCTGATTGCTGGCTGTCTCTGTCCCAACCCTGGCCTGCCTAAGGCTGGTCCCTGGGCAGAACACCTCAGCCAGGGGACCCCAGCTAGTGATCATCCTGTGATTCGGCTGATCACTGGGACCCCAGCCAATGGTCGCCTGCAATCCAGCTGATTACTGGCTGGCTCAGCTCCAGCCCTGGCCCAAGCCTGCCCCAAGGCTGAAAAAGGCCTCTTGGAAGAGGCGTTTTTTGGCCTTAGGAACCAAGAAGATTGCCCTAACATGAGGCCGATCAGCTAGCTGGCTCTGCCCCAGCTCCAGCCCAAGCCTGCCTCAAGGCCAGAAAAAGCCTTTGGCGAGGCTTTTTCCGGCCTTGGGAAACCAGCGATTGCCCTGCCATGGGCAGCAGCCATCTTGGTTGGGTGTTAATTTGCATATGGTTCCTGATTAGCTTGTGGGTGTGGCTTGTAGGCATGGTTTATTGGTTGTAGTGAAGGTATGGTCAATTTGCATATTACTCTTTTATTAGATAGGATAGATATGCTTATATATTAAACAAATTATAAATTTTATATGTATGTCTAAATTGTCACTTTTCCATTTCTTCAAAAGATAAAAATGTCTTTTCTCTAAAAAATAAAGCAAAAATTATATTCTAAAGCTAGATCCATGGTCTAATGACCAACCCCTACACTTTATTTTAAATTTAGACTCAAGTTCCATAAGTGGTGGAAACAGTGGAGACCAAACGAAATCTTGTCTTATTCTAAACGTTCTATTATGTTTAAGAGATGACATAATATTACTTAATAGCAACATACCATGTCTGACCAAGTAGCTACTAGCTTAAATACTTGGCACTATGTTTGCAGCAAAACAATTGCAGAAAAGCACAATAAGCACTTCTACTAGTATGCTTCTTTGAGGTTTTGTTAATGGCTCAGCTTTGTCCTAAGACACTGATATAGTGCCCTAGCAAAGGTCAAGTTTCAGGGGAAAGGTGTTATCAGCAGGAATGTGTCTGAAAAATGATATAGAAATATCCAGCGCCTACATCCTCCTGCTCTAGTGAGAACATATGCATTGAACAAAGTTTACTTAGAAAAATGCTTTACATGAAGGCAAACTTTCTTTAGTTTATTTAAGTTTTTTGTTTGTATGTTTGTTTGTTTTGCTGCAAAGGCTTTTTTAAAAATTGATTTGTTTGCACCATTGAGTACTATTTTTGCTCACCTATCTTTATCAAGTAGATATTGGCTAGAACATATACGATTTTTCTCATAATTTGCTTATTTAAAATAATCAGTTTGGGATTATCAACAATGCATTCAGCCCTTTTATAGGACATTTCTTGGCATGACTTACTTTCTCCAAAAGGAGACATGTGAGTGTAAGATGGGAGGCTGAAATTAGTATTGGCAGGAGAAAGAACTAGCTATGGTTGAATGACATAAAATATATTAGCATCTGTACCTTTTGTCTCTATTCTTAGGACAGTCAGTGTAACAAACCTTCAGTGGCCATCTACTTACTAGTGCCTATGAGGCCCAGGGAAGCATGTGTTTCCATTGACCAGTGCAGAGACTGTGAAAGGCCCTTTGCCCTCCTTCCTAGCCCACTGATCTCAAAGCTACATAAAGACCTAGCTTTATAGTTTAGTTCTTCATTAATTGGCCTAATCCTTTATTGCTTATTAAAATGCAAATTGCTTTAGAAGAGGAAAAACATTAAGCCTTATCAGTAATTTCAAGGTTAAGTTAGGATGGATTGGCATGACCCTGTTAAGTTCTCCCAAGAGCTGGTGAAGCTCAGTTCTGTTTGCCAGTCAGAAATACCTCCTCCACTCCTTGCTGGGGGACATAAAACAGACCTCACCAGTGATCATTGGATTCAGCCTAGGTTTTAGCACAGTGACCAGAAAGTTGATAGTATCCACCTAACTTTAGGTTTATCCCTAGGAAAAGTCCTGGTTATGATCCTTGTATTAGAGTTTTTTAATGACCACACTCCAAGATGAATTTCATTGAGCAGGTCACACTATGGAGAAATTAAAGATAAATGTAAACATAGTCTAACAAATGTGAGCTTACTTTAGAATAATATAAAAGACAGAAATATATTCCTTTCCAAGGGGCAGGTAGCATTTTGTTTGCTGATTTGTTTGTTTGGTTGGTTGGTTGGTTTTAAATAAATTTCCCATTGGTGTCATTTCCCAGTTTCTGAGAAAGAGTAGGATTTGTTAGATTTTTTAAAATATATTAGTTGAATCCTAGGTTTTCATTAGTGTTTATTCTTCAAATAAAAACATTTTATGTCCTACTTTCTCATTGGTTCTGTAATAAATTTTTCATACTCTCAAACTCCTCAGACTTTTCTCTATGGCTTTGGTATATAAGAAACCTATCTTGAAAGCATTTAATAGCCAATGCATATAGTCCTTTTTGATAAGTGAATGTTGCTCATTTTAATGCCTCTTATCACCACTTACCCTTAATCCTTCTGACAAAAACCTGACTACCTGTAATTCTCATCCTCTTTTACTTCTAAAGACAATAAATATAGTCTAGGTCCTATCAAGGCTGACTTGGTAGAAATATGACTGGTGAATTCTCGTGTTATGATGCTTCCATATTGCTGATTGAGTATAGATGTATAATTCTGCATTTGGGTTAGAAAGAAATCAGCCACCATCCTCATCCCTACACCAAATTCTTTTTTGTACAATTATTCTGGAAGCATATTAAGAGTTTTCAGGCTTTGGAGCTACTAACAGAAGTAGATTCTCACTTACTTTATTCTTGTCCCTCCATTTCCCTCCTTCCAATGACAATGAAAAAAATAATTAACCACTGAAGTCTTTCATTCATCAGAAAAATTAACCAGATTTTCCCATTAAGTGTGGCAAAATATTATTAAATCCCCAAGGAATCAGGCTATATCACTCTAGAGAGAGTAGAGATCCTGAGATAAGATTGTACTTGATTTATAGATTGCATTAAAGTGTTCTAAGAAATGTATTCCTCAGGATATAGAAAGGCAAAGAAAATCAGCAGAATTTATTAAAAGGAAAGGTGTGTTGAAATATGTGCCTACAGGGATGTGTTTTAAGATATAGTAGCATGCATTCAATCTCAATTTTCTAAACAGACTCGAAGTATGACTAGAAGCCAAGTTGGTTAAAGAAAATTCCAGCACAGAGTATGTACTAACTCTGAAGGTTTATTAGTATTTCCTCCCTCCTTTAAAGCAAACCTTTCCTGGTAATACTGCTGCCATTTTGTTTTTGTTATTATTTAGTTTTGTTGTTGTTTGTACATCAATTGTTTGACTGGAGACACTTTTAACATTCCAGTAGGTTCTTAGCACTCACTGAGATAGGGCACATGCTGAGCTACAACTACAATGAAGAAAGACCATTATTCAGTTGGTTTAGCTATGACCATTAGCGGAAATGCCAGCAGATTTACCTTAATGGTTTTATGAACTTCTCTATAAATAGACACATATAAAAGTGCTTTTTAAAAGTACAATATAAAAACTTCTATCCCAACCAAAGATACCTGAAATCTTTTTTTCTTGATTTTCCCCCTTCCATTTTTTTAGAAGAGTGGATAAAAATAAATTCAATATTCATGGAGGTTATTAGTCTGTGATTGGTAGAGAAGAATGTTTGGGTTCAGTAATCATGCCACAACGTGACAAAGGGGAAAGGCCACCAGCAAGTTCTAAAAGCAGAGCTTAAATATTGGCCCCTTAATGCGAAGTGGACAAGTTACATAAACATAACTCACACACACACACACACACACACACACACACATATATATATATATATATATATATATATATATATATATATATATATATAATTTTTACCACTGACTGAGCCTGGCAAATTCCATCTAAAGAAATCTCTGCTCAATTTTTCAAATAAAAAAATAAATGTGTATCCTCTAAGAAATATTTAATAAGGTGAGGATCAAATTCTTAGAAAATTCATTAAAAACTCCTACTGTGAATTAGAGCATTCTAGTTATTTCCTGATGATACTCAATTTTTCCACAATAGTTTTGTGTGTTTTTTTTAATATATTCACCATGTGTTGAGGCCATTTAAGGCTGTCAGGTAGCAAGCAAATAAAGAGAAATCACTTACCTAATGATTCAGGGGTGTTTTCTTTATAAAATTTCTCATAAAAATTTCTCTGGCTTTGTCCACACCATAAAATTAAAATGTGAACTTGAGGAAATTAAGCCTACTAAATCACATGGAGAAAAAAAAGACAGAGAAACTGAAAGATTGGTGGCTTTCAAAACTGAAGTAGGAAAACTATGTTTTAGAGTGAAAAATAATAAACTATACTTTAAGAAACTAACAATTTTCATGACCATTCAATAGAAAAATAAAAATGACACTCAGAAAAAAAATTTCACAAACACAAGGGATAGAAAATTTATGTAAAATTACTTCAGCTTTTCTATATGATAGCTACTCTACCAGAGTACAAAGCCTCTCCTCTTTCCTTCTTGTCCCACTATCCCAAATTTGGGTCTTTTTTATGTATTTGTTTTCCTTCAAAAAAGATGTTCTGAGGCTCTATCTGTCTATCTGTCTGTCTTAGTGTGGAAAGTAATGAATACATTGCCTCTATTAAAGATTCTGCAGTTAAAGTATCACCTTGCATCTAATGCCAGATTCTCATTATAAATAACTTCATTTTCTTGGTATTCAAATTAAAATAGCCTAATCTTCAAACCATTACGTCTGCAAGTTCTCATATGCTCAGATTCACATTAAATATTTCCTTCCACAATAAATTTCTTGGTATCTTTTAGAAATTCTTCTCTATGTCTATTATTTCTCCCACTGCCATTGTCTGAATAGAATATATGTTTCAAAAAAGCAAGGATGTTTTCTGTCTTATTTGTCATTGCATCCCTATAGGTCAAATGGTGATGGTCACACAGAAAGCAATAATAAATGTATGAAAAAATAAAGGAATGAGCCCATGCAACTTGGCTGATCCTGAGCCCTCCAGATCACTTAACACGTCTGTGTGATCTACAGAAAATCATCTAATCTTTCTTTCCCTTTGTTCCCTAGCTGTAAGTAGAGATAATAATATCACCTCCTTCATAGGATTATTGACAGGATACAATAAGCTGTCCTTGTTGTTGACACTCGGTTCCTCGTTGATGTTTACTCTGAGCATGGACAGTTGTAGCCCTCAAAACTTAAAGCAAAGATGAGGGCAGACTATATGTATGAAAATAACTGTTGTTTTCAGACTATCTGGGTCATAGAGGGTAACAGAAATAGAGTTCATGTATTAATATCACAAGTCACTTGTAGGTCCCAGAGGAACCCAACTTAATCTCAAAATCCCTGCCTCATCCTTGAAGGCTGCCACCAAGCACCTCTAGGACACTTAAGCATGCATACTGTCAGCTCCTTTATCTTTGGTTAAAAAAAAAGAAGAAGGGGAAAAAAGGGAGAACCTGGCTTGTCGATAGTTCCAGGGGTGTTTAATGACATTCATTTCTTTCAGGGGATAGTCCTCTTTCCGATCTTCACTTCCAGCTCAATTACTAGAAGATGGTCCAATTTCCATAGCTCAATAAAGGAGATGCAAAGACAATTGTGTCCCCCAATCTACCTTCCTAAATCTTAATTTTAAACCAAGTAGAAGCCTCAATAATCCAATGTAATTTAATTACTGAGGAAAAATAAATCTTAACTGATCGGTTGATAGATTTAAAAACTCTGGTGAGAACATTAACATGAGAGCAATACAACACTCACATGTCACCAACGATTCTGACAGCTGTTCACCAGAGGAAAAACACAATCAAATAAAACACAGTCCAGCTGCTGAGCTGTCTAAATTAGATTCTAAAGTGAACACTTAAAACTTTAGTCTCTAAAATCTTCAGTCAAACATTTATGTTTTTCTCTAAGTGCAGTGGTTAATAATGACAATCACTTGCTTTATTCTGTGAGCCCAGCAGACACAGCCCAGTAATTTTCCCAAAACAAAGGATGGGTGTGACAAAAATAAACAACATTTCCATCTCCAGGAAGTGAAAATGAACAGCAGCCTTCAAAGGACGCACCCACACAGAAACAACAATAATAAATGATGATAATGAATTATTATCCTTCCACACTGGGTACCTGGACTTTTACAGCAACTTGGTCCTCTCCACCTTCATATAGAAAGGCGTAAATGAAGATACTCTAGGAGCTACTGACAGCGTATCTTCACTAGGCCAGGCAGCCACCATAATCAACAAGCCTCACAAGAGTCAACTTCCCTCACCCCCAATTCAGTGTCTAATGAAGGAATTATGGAAAAGAAACTTGTTAGCCCCTAGAAAACAACAACAACAAAAAATCTGTTGATGAAAGGAAAGATTTATCCTTGCTTTGGGGCCATGGGAAACTACACCTGGCTGTGGTAAAGTCTCAGCTCATCTGGGCAAATATGGCAGTGTGTAGAGGTGGAAGCAGAAGAGCTCTCTGCTGGCAAGGGTTGAGCACCAATGAGGGAAAAGTCGTGTCTTCACAGCAGGTTAAGTTCAATGTGAAATAGCCTCAAGTTAGAAATTCCTGGTGCTGGAGCTATAGGAAGATCATCATCCACACGCAGATCAGCAAGAACACACCAAGGGTTCCTCATGTAATAAACACCACTTGGAGGCACTAAACCCTTCCCTCAAGTGCTGACACATTAAATCAGTAGTAAGTGTTTTCACATACAGCTCACCTACATTGGACCTGGTGACACAGCGGTGAGTGGGTCTCACTGCTGGTGGACAGGGGGACTATAGGCAAACTGGCACGCATGAAGAGCCACATGCCCAGAGTTTCCCAACTCACAGAAGAGTGCAGTTTTCTTCAAACTGCAAACTAGTGCTACCAGCCAGCACCTGCTAAGCCTCTGGAAAGTGGGAGGGTTTTCCCTTCACTTTTCTGAAACATTTTAAAAACAGGGGTGAAACTTTTACTTTCTTCAAATAAACATCTCCAACTGCTGCATTTGAGAACAGGTCTGCATCACAGCGTTCAGACACTATGGATGTAGACAGAAAAGGGAGCAGGTGTCAACAGGAGGCTGAGCCAGGAGCACTGTCCTGGACTGTGAGCAGCAGTCCCAAAGGGCTTCCCTGAGGAAGGCAGCACCCTGTCATCACCAGGCAATACGCCCCTGGGCTCCACATAGTGTAACTTATCACTTGGAAGATGCATAACAGCTTTCGAACTTTGCCTATTTTATTAAAGCTTCCCATGGACACGTCTCCCTGTCCCGCCACATGCTGGCACGAGGAGGGGTGGTGGCAGGCCAGGGAGCAGCTCAGTGGAAAGACTTTCTCAGTGTTCTGTGGCAGAGAAATTTGACTCCCCATGAAGTCACCTGGATGGACGGGCCTGGAGGGCTCTGGCCGAGGGGTTCCCTAAGTCGTATTTCTAATTATAAATGGAAAGCTTCTGTCAGTGTGAAAGAATGTCCTAAGTTGATGAACAGGTGTGGAAAGCAGATTTGGGAACGAGGCAAGAAGGGGGAGGAGTCGGGGCTTCTGAAAGCATACCACTCAGCAGCTGCCCTCCCCCCTAAATAGAAACCCAGACCGTGTGGACAGTGAGAACATACTTGGGACTTACTGAGGCACGAACTAGTTTTCAGTGTTCAGGAAGCACACTCTAGAAAAGTAAGAATATTGTCAAAATGATTGGCAAGACATTTTAACAAAGCAGTATGACCAAGATGGTATTCCTAATGACAGAACTGTTACAACTGCAGGTCAAAGAGCAAGTGTGTGTGTGTGTGTGTGTGTGCATGTGTGCGCTAGGACCTGGGCTCTGAGCTTAGCAACAAGCTCTGGAAATGTAGAAATCGAGTCACTGTCTCTCAGGGTCAGCTCCTCACAATGGCTAAAGAACTGAAGTTTCCTAATTTTCTTCTCATCATATTGAAAATCTATTAATTCACTTGATGTATTGAATCAAAGTAGAAGTGAAAGAGAGAAAAAAATACCTAACATTCACTGCACTCTTACTCTGTGGAAAGTGGGAAGTAGCTTGAGAGTCTCCAAGTCTATCAGATTTACTCAACTTTAGTTCCCACATGACCCCTCTGCAAAGTCCCTAACTGAACATATATGTTTAGTTGTCTTTACTTTTACAGAAATCACAGGCATAAGCAGATTTTTAAATGATGACAACAATGAAAGGATAATTAACAAAATGTTATGATTAAAACCTCAAGCAAAATTGATAAGGTTTTATCCCTTGAGTTGCTGCAAAACTGATATACCAATTTCCATAATAAAAAGAAATCCAAAAACTTTACAAAATCTTGCTATTTACCACATCTGAATACTCAATTCAAAATGCAAATATTTTTTTAAATAATATGTCTACCTGTTCTTTTAGAGCATTGGGGAAGGGGGTCCCTTAGCCTGGACTACTCCCTCTCACAGTCTGGGAGCCCTGAGATCAATTGCCCCACAGAGAGAGACCCCACCCCATCCACCCAGTTGGGGCTCCATGATGGATCGCCCCAAAGAGATAGGCCCTGCCCACCTGACCTGGGCTCCGTGATGGATCACCCCAGCAGAGGGAGGCAGCCTGCCAGCCAGTGGCCTGAACCTCCCTCTGCGGGGCGATCTTGGGGTGATGGCTGGGCCCCCAACCAATCGCATTGCACCCGCCTTGGCTGTCCTGGCACCAGTAGGTGTTATAGCGTGGTCATCTGGATGGTCGTTCGACTGTTCATAGATTGGTTAATAAAGTTATATAAGATTTTGACTTGGATTTGAACATTGCACAATGTTAGCTGTGTTAGATTTCTAGAGTTGTTTCTTAGTGTATGTGTGTGTGTGTGTGTGTGTGTGTGAGAGAGAGAGAGAGAGAGAGAGAGAGAGAGAGAGAGAGAGAGACAAAGAGAGAGAGAGACAGAGAGAGAGACAGAGAGAGAGAGAGACAGAGAGAGACAGACACAGAGAGAGACAGAGAGAGAGAGAGATCTTTGCTCCCATGGAAATAGTAAATGCCTCATCCTTCCAAACCAAACTCAGTTATTTCCTGTAGCTGGTGATTGCTGATTTTTTTTCTCCCTCCCAAATGTTGCTGGCCCACCATTATTCTGTAGCTTATGTTACTGTCTCTCTCATGGAAGAGCATATCGAAAGCTTTAACACCAGCCCAGATTTTCCAGGTTGCTCACTCTCTTAGTCGGAGCAGTCAGCACCACACAGTGTGAGACCCACTCCATACTCAGCAGTCATTGCTATGTGGGTGGCAAAGACAACACATATGATCTTCTCATTTCATCTTGGAAAGGAGAATCTCTCCTATGACTCTTAAGACAAGCAGGATGTCTTCCTTCGAAAAGGGAACAGACTGAAAGATAAGGTGTCTAAGTGCACCCTTTGGACATGTTTCACTGTACTGATCCCCCTGTTGAGAATGTGGGTCCCAGCAGCAGCTCTGACAATGTTCCCAACATTGCATAGCCCATCTCTGGCAGCTGTGTTGATAAGGAGTGTTCGAGGCAAGCAAACACAAACTTTGACATCCACCAAAGGGTTGTAAATAGGACACCATTAATACTCTAACATCTGCTTGGCAAACAAGAGCACTCTACAATTCACCTTAAAATGTTTCAGTGCAGAGTGAGAGAGGAAAAGTGTTTACATACAGAGAGATTGTGCTTGGGAACTATTTATCTTTCTGCTGGGTAACTAAGCAGCTGTTGTGCTTCGTTCTTGACCTTTGGGAGAGGTCTTGACCTGGGACATATGAGACGGCTGCTCTAAATTATGGAACTTGCTTCTCAGTCATTGTCTTACCCAGAAATAGAAACAATCTTTGCCACCAAAGAGGAGAGAAAAGTTCAGCTGACTGGAAACCAGAGAAACATCATAAACTTGACTGTAGACAAGGATGTTGTAACCATCATTGGCAGCTTGGCCACATCATCTCCTATGCCCATATTCAGTCATCTTTGCTTCATCCAAGAAAAGACAGATTGTTTACCCACAAGCTTGTTTTATTTCCCTACACAACTGACACCTTAAAAGACCACCTGTAGGCCAACGCCACATTTCTTGTACCTCATTCACAAATTGTGAACAAATACATAGATTGCAGAAGTGTTGAAGAAAGCATTATCTACCACTGTAATCCCTGACAGGAGATTTTCAAATATCTATTGAGAACATAGCTACATATCTACCCTATCATGTGAAGTTTCTTTCCTTTATTTTAATGTGTTGTCTTAGAATGAACTCAATAGTTAATGGTTCAGAAGTGCATCTCCTGTAGACAGAAGACAACAGAACTCTGAAATTAACTGGCTGATACCTTACATAGCAACTTGCTGTCTTTCTTCAAGACCTTCCTTCTCTGTACAATGGGATGAATACATGCACTTGCTTTCTAGGGGGCCGTGAGAATTAAATGGGTTAGTAAACATGAAGCATTTAGGTCAGTGCCCAGCACATGGCACAGAACTCAATGCCCATCAGCTTATCATTTTGAATTAAATTGCTATCAATAGGCTCATTTTAGAGAAAATATATCAGTGTCTAATTCATTAACCGTTGCATTTAAGCAGACAAGAAATTTTGAATTTATAACTCTGCACTAAGGCTACTTTTGACACAATGGTTAACTTAATAGTGAACTGAAAGTACACAATATCCTTGAGCCCATCAACCTAAATCAAGCCAAATGATTGATCATAGTGTTGCTAACCTGTGTCATATTTAAACTGATAAAAGATAATCCTTAGGTATTAAAGCAACATTTTATGTTTTGGGGAAACCCTAGTAAGATTAAGCAGAACTGAAAAGTCAAAGAAAGCAACTGTCAGTCTTGGGGTATTTTAATTTAGCTTTACATATTTATATATTATGTATGTATTCATAAAGCACCCAACATTTACTCCTTAGTTTAAAATAGCTATTTAATAATGACTTCTTTTTCTTCAGTTTTTCTACATGACTAACTAACTATTGGTAATACTCAGAAAGTACTGTTCAAATTAATTCTGCATCATGATGCACTGTGTTTAAAGGAGAAAAGCACCAAGCAGTTAATAATGTGAATCTAAAATCAGTGTAATAAAGTGAGTAGGAGGTTGATGCATGAAGTGAGTACGTACAACAGGGTGCCACAGTGAGTTCCTGGAGTTAGGCAAAATATTGCATTTAAAGAGTAAAAATTATACATAATGTTTACTCCTTACATATTCATTATTTGGATTTTCAGTACCATTCCGTCAATAAAGTGTTTGTGGGCATCACAACAATCCTGATGTATAGCATCATGTTCTCCTTTTACTTATTTTTTCCAGAAATATTAAAGACAATTTCTGCCCTTCCTGGCTCAAAGTTTATCATTACACTACTCAAATACTGTGAGAAGTGAGTGATTACAAATGCATTACTATTCTAAAACAGTATTCCTGATCATTTTGTAATTTTTCCTTATGCTATTTGTAATGGTTTTGTTTCAACCCCTCTTTAACTTTCAAAGCAATACAAACCAGATGATAAGCATCTTGCTCCACAAAATTCCCAATAAGCAAAAACAAACCCGGGTTGATTTTACACACAGTTGCATTGACTGACCCCTAAAGTAGAAGCATCATGAAATCCATCTCATCCAACCATGTCATTTTGCTGAGAGACAATTTCTAAATCCCTTGATTTAAAAAGATGCCTCAGAAGCTAGCCAAATGTTCTATCCCACCTCAAACCCACCACGGCTCCATGCTGGTGTGGTGTCTGGAGCATCTGGCCCTATGTAACCTCGGTTTGGAAATAATTCTTGCCTGTATCATGCCAGAAGGCTACACTGCCATGACCCCGCTGCCTGCTCGTGTGTGTCCTCCTTCAGCTGGGGCTCCAGAACTTTTATTTGTGAACTATCAACATGAGATTTATTCCAAGTGGCTGGTGGAATAAAATAAAGCTAAAGACAGAAAATTGAATCTATGCACCCTCAGGAGAGACTGAATGGCCCTGTCACCAAGGTCACTACAGAGCACAGTGTTGTCCCAGCTTCCCCTCATCGCTCCTTCCAGCCAGGCCTAGGACAGTTAGGGGGCAATGGATGCCCAACGGTCTGACTATAAGCCAGGGCCTCTGGATCTTCCTGAGTGGTTGAAGTACTTAAAAATAGCAAGGAAGATGTCTTCTAAGTGAAAAGATATACAATTTCATTTTACTTGTTATTGATAACGGGTGTGTTGGCCTTTGCATCTGTATCTTCAAGGGGTTTCTGGAATTTAAAATTAAAATCTCATTCAATTACAAGCTAAACTTCAAAGTAGTTAAATTCCACTGAAGCCGAGACTGGTTTGGCTCAGTGGATGGAGCATCGGACTGCGGACTGAAGGATCCCGGGTTCGATTCCGGTCAAGGGCATGTACCTTGGCTGTGGGCACATCCCCAGTAGGGGGCGTGCAAGAGGCGGCTGATTGATGTTTCTCTCTCATCGTTTCTGACTTTCTATCCCTCTTCCTTCCGCTCTGTAAAAAATCAATAAAATATATTTTAAAAAAAATTCCACTGAGAAGTAAACTCAAGGAAAATGTACTTTAAATTATTTGGTTATTTAGAGTCAAAGAAATTAACCAGATAATATCCTTGACTTCAGATGTATCCACTTCAAAACCCATTCATTGCTCTGGCCATCTCTCTCACTGACTAGTTTCCAGGCACTTTCCCTAAACTATGTCTGAAATAAATATGTGTTCATTAAAACCTATTTGTATTGGGCTCTGGCTGGAGAGCCCAGGTGTTTAAAGCATCAGCCCAATCTGCCAAGGTTGCAGGTTCTATCTCCAGTCAAGGCATAAGTGAAACAATAAGTTGTCATTCCTCTCTCTCTTTCTCTCTCTCTGAAAGCAATAACAAAAACCTATTAGCATTAGAAATAGTAGGGAGCAATTGAGTATTACCTATTTAAATACATCTTTTTTAATATCACATGTTATCATGCCTAAATACCAGGTAAATCAGAATTAGCTAATTATATGATCAATTTGTAAATGGTAAAAAAATACTTAAATACTCTTATAGGTTTCCATTGTAAATTAACTATACATGAAGATAGCTAAGTGACTTGCAAGTGCTTGATTTTATAGGCCTTACCTGCTCCCCACCCCACCCCCACCCCACAAGCCTCTAGAGGTAGTTAGAATAGAAAGACTCATTTTTAAAATAAATAGTCCTGCCATGATACTCAGGTGTATTGTATAGTACTTCAATAAAGCATATCATTTATTTTGAACTCTCTTCCAGCTAGCTTGGACCCTACATTGTGCACCTGGGAATAACTTGAGTAACTTTTTCAAAGTATAAATGCCTGTGTCTCACTCTCCAGTGATTCTCATTCATTAAGGCATACACATTTTGGAGGGGAATAAAGATGTCCAGGCAATTCCAAGGGACACTCTTGATTAAGAACCACTGCTAGTGAAAGCTTCACCGCAATCACAAAATGGCAAACTAGCATAGGTGAGAAAGGCCTACACAACTGACATTTGGTAAGGAAGTCTCTTTATCTTTCCATAATGCTGCCCAGCATGCTCCGTGCTGTACACAGATTGTCTTATTCATTCCTCACAACGATCCTATGAAGGAGAAACCAGTATAACCTCTACACTGGAACTAACAACAGAGATGTGGAGAAGGAAAACCCGAGGGTACACTGGTGTATACAATCACACACAGCCAGTAAGTACTGGAACTGAGGTTAAAATTAAGACATTTATATTCTAGGGAGCTGTACCCTTAACCCCTACATGATATCACTTCCTACTTTCATACTATCATCCCTAAATTTACCACATTTAAATCACATTTACCTTTCCAGGAAATAATGAATTAAGAAAAATTACATAATACAAGTATGCACATAAAAGAGACTAATTTACTATTCATTGCTGTAAAACATAATTGAGTTGGACATGATCCAAATATTTGAAATAACGATGTGTCCTAAATTTTACAGATTTTTTTTTTTTAAGTACAGGAAATACTTTGTATTTAAAAACTCGGAAGTCTGATTCTTTAAAATACCAGTGCATGATAGTTCACTTTGTATGTCCACTTGACTGGGCCACAGAGTGCCCTGATGTTATACACTATTTCCGGGTGTGTCTGTGAGGCTGTGTGCAGAAAAGCTGAGCATTTGAATGGGGGGCTGAGTAAGACGGGCAGCCTCCCCAGTGTGGGTGGGCACATCCAACCCACTGAGGGCCTAAACAGAACGAATCGGCCAAGGAAGAAAAAATTCTCTCTCCACTTGACTGCCCAGCTGTTTCCTGCCTGGTTCTGATTCTCTCCTGGTTCTCAGGCCTTCAGACTGGACTGGAACTCCATCTCCTGCTGTCCTTGGTCTCCAGCTTACTTATAGATGGCAGGTTGTGGGACCCCTCGGCCTCCTCAGTGAGCAGATTCCTCATGACAAATATCTTTAGATATAACCTGGTGGCTGTCCCTCTCTAGAGAATCCTAATGCACAGTACCATCATTTTTAAGCATAAGCTACACTTGGCAAAATATTTCTATTTTCTATTTTCTAGGTTTGATCTCCACTGCCCCCTTACACCCCCCCCCCAAAAAAAAAATCTCTCTGTTGCTGGTTTAGAAGAATTTGAAGATTCTCGTTTAGAGAAGAAAAGAAGTAGTACTTGTGTGACACGCAGGTATAAAGTACTCAGGTGAAACAAACCATTTATGTGAATGTTCTTCCAGCCAGTATGGATCCTACCGATTTGCCTTTCACTCCTAACATTCCCGCTGAATATTAGCAGAGACAAATTTCTGGTTGCAAAGTTATCCTATCTAATAAAAGAGTAATATGCAAATTTGATGGTACCTACACCCACAAGCCACACCCACCAGCTACACCCACCAGCTACACCCACCAGCCACACCCATCGGCCAATCAGGAGCAGGGAGTGGGGTCGAGCAGTGGCCGAGCAGTGTGCACAAGGCTGCCACAAGTGTGGGGTGCCCCTGGGGCTAGGTGGTTGCCACCAGGGCTAAGGCCTGAGCTGGGGGAGCAGGGCCTAGGCCTCTGGCAACCGTGGGGCCCCAGGGGCCGGGTGGTCACCAGTGGCCGTGGCCAAGGCCAGGGCCGGGGAGGCAGGGCCAAGGTGGCCAGGGCAGAGCCAGCCATCGGCACCATTGAGGGGGCAGGTTGGGCTGAGGGATCACCCACCCCCAGTGCACAAATTTTGTTCACCAGGCTCCTAGTTTTCAAAATAAAAAGCCTTGTAGAAACTGATTTTCATTTTTTAAAAGTCTACCAAAAAAAAAGGGGGGGGGGTAGTTCAAAACTCAATTGCAACTAGAATGTCAGCAGGAACACATACACCCCCTTACTCAAAACTGAGCTTCGGACGTTCTGAGGGTTTGAAGTGTCTGACTGTACAGTATGTGAAGAAACTGCTGTATACACACATACACTCAATTTCAACTAACAATGCAACTTTAGACAGGCTCCCAAGTTTGCAGAAAGGCTGTGAGAGGTGAGGTTACTGGCCACTGAGACATAAAAACGCACTTCGATGCATACTTAATCACTAGATATCCTTTGGTGGTATGCAACCCTTGCCTGTACATTATAACTCTGCTTTGAAGACTCTGAACTGCAATGTTAAGTTCTCTAAACTTACAATCCAACTGGTACCTTTACATTCAACATAGTGGTTTGGAATGTTGACATCGATCTGTCTTGACTGCCAGGTGCAGACAGGATTGATCCTTTCTCTAATGCTGTCAGGAGCTAAAAGGTGCAACGGGCTGGTCTCTTCCCCTTAGTGCTGTTCTGCTAATGTAACACAGGCTGCCAATGTTAGCTGGGGCACAGGAAAGGCCAGACAGATTGAAATGTCAGGAGAGGGATGGAAAAAATAAAAACTGGAAAGAGGGAGAAACAAATTGTGTGCCAAAAAATAACAATTTAACAATGTTCTGAAAACTTACCTCTGAGTGTTGGGTAGTTGAGGAAAGCGATAATTCTATGAAGCTAAGGAGTATATCCTCCCAGCTTGCTGTAGAGGCGTTGCAGTGATTCAAGTCAAAATTATATTTAACTAATATCCTGGTACACAAATTCATGCACATTGAAAGGAAATTAATTAGAAGAAATATTTTAACATCTCTCTTTGCCCTTTCTCTATAATAAAAATGTCAACCAAATTCATGATTGACAATGACAGATTAAAACACACACATGCAATTAGCGCCAGTGAGAGCTTTATATGTATTGTGCATGAGCAAGTCAACTTAGCCTTTTATATACATAGAATAAACTTGCTTAATTAGACCTGCTTACTAATGTAGCTAAACTTTTTCCAGCCCAGTGAAGCACTCCAACTTCTCTTTCAGCAACAGAGCAGTAAATATCAACACAAAGCAGATTATTATTGTAGATCACACAGGGAGAACAAATGGTAAAATATTAAACTGCAGCAGTTTTTACAATATTCTGTGCAGTGAGAAAACCTGAAGTCATTTTCAAGTTCTACCATTTCTTACTTCTTTTCAGCTGGGTCAAGTTTCTAAACTTTCTCAATCTCCATTTTCCGGCTAATGAAAAGAAAATAGGATTCTACCAAGTCTCCTACCTACCTACTCCAGGACTTCTGTGAGGATCAAATGAGATGAAGCACGTGAAAACATTTCACAGACATTTGGTTACAGTGCAAAATGTTTGCACCTGACTATAAAGCAAGTCATGTTTCTGGGCTGAAGAAACTCCAAGGAGGTTAGTTGCTATGGAGAGGAAGCGAGTGTTGTTATGTGATGTAGTTACCTGGCACCCACAGTGACTGTTTCTGGGCTGGGTGGGCTGGGCTGGGGCCATATTTTACACCATAGGGTCTTGGCAGCATGGGCTACGATTCGGTGGGGTGTCGCTCCTGGGTGGTGGCAGGGCCTGTGTCCCACTTGGGGGAAGCCAAGTGTTGGTTTGCTGACGTCAGGTCCCAGGTCCGCAGTGCCGTTTCTTTTTAAATGGCCAGTGTGTGTCATGGCAGCTCCAGCTCTGAGCATCTGCCCCCTGGTGGTCAGTGCATGTCAGATGAACACATTGAATGGTCAGACGAACACCTAGGGTTTTATATATATAGATCAGTAACCAGTCCTCTTGTACGGATGCATTGTAAACTCAACTATTCCCAACGTGATGAAATTCAGCTAATAAATTTTACAATTCCAGGATTTATTTACCCCATCAATTGGCAACCTAAATGTATTCAGAATGATGACCACTGCCTGTGCCAAAGCAATTATATGACACATAAAGCAGGACACAATTAATTTTTTATTTCTACAACAACTCCATTTTCTCATTATATTTGACTTACATATTCCCTATTAAATCATGGAGCATGGGCAAATTATAAGTAATAGTAATTCAGTTCCTATGAATAACAGTAAATCTCTTGATAGTATGAAATCAACCAGTACACATTTTATTTGAAACTAATTAGTTAAACAATAAAAAATATTTTCAACTACAACTTGTTGGGTTTAAATGGGGCATTTTTGTGGGGGGTTTTTTGCTTGTTTTTCTGTTTGTAGATATGTGATGTTAATAAGAATGAGCTATAAAAATAAAATAATGTGTGTGTCTTCAAAAGCAAATGCTACTATAATTTAAATTTTTATTCCATTTTAAATAAGAAGTAAAACTTTCAGTTGCATGCAGTATTTTCTATATGCATTTTAACACAAAAACAAAATATCACAGAAAAGGTCACAGTTATCTTTCTCCACCTGCCCAGTCCCTGCTTTAGCCTCTTTCAGCCCCTGCTGAGAGCTGCAGCCCCTGCTTTAACCCTTTCCTGCCTTCAGCCAGGAAAAGACAACATTCTCCCCACAACAGCCAGGGGCCAGGTTTACTTCTGATAGCCACCAGGTAAGAAAGGGTGGAATGAATCCTGGTCTTCCCCTAAGGCCCCTTTGGGGTCAATTGATTTTCTCTTTCTAACACCAGGAAGAATTAATGGCACCGATGACCTTTCAAAAGGCAGACCTTTCAAAAGACAATGTAGAGGATCTTGATTTGTGAAGTGTAAGGAAATCGTTGCTTTCCCTTATAAGGTAAAAGCCGACCTGCCAAACCTGAGGGAGAAGAGGAGCTCTTAGGCTTTTAGGGGACATGTCTTCTCTAAACCCCAGACCCTCCCCTCACTAGTCTCAGGTCCTCCTTATAAATCTCCTGCTAATGTCTTTCTGTTACAGATGTGTAAGCCTCCAGGGGGAACACAATTGAATTATTTGCAGATATCTGAAATGAGGGGCAGGTTTTACAAAATTTAGTGTTTGAGCTAATTAAGGGATAATGAACAAATTGATGATATGGCCTTCAAGATTTGATTCTCCCTAGTTTCTGCCTGCTTCCAGGAGACTTTCTATAATGCCCAGACCTAGCATTTTTTGACAGGGAACCCAGAGGGCGTGGTCTGAAGACAAAGCTTCTTTCTGGTCAGTCTTTAACCCAACAGGACAAGTTCCGGTTTCCTCTAATAGGATTCATTTCCATGGTTGGTTATCACCAGGCACAGCTATTAGGACAGTTTAAGCAGTAATTTTGACACCTTGTGTTCTTTCTGATATTATTTTAATAATTTTGATATCGTTGTCATTTTTTTTTTTCTTAAGCAGTCATTACCCATTTAGATTTAAATTCTCCACTAAAACATCAAGAGAGATGTGGACTAATCTTTTACAGTTAGTGCTCATAGACATGGCAGCAAGTAGGAAGTAATAAAATAGAAGCTAATTTTCTATAGTTGTTCCTTCTATTCTAATCACATAGATATGTAATAATCTGATATCCAGAAAAATAAAATAACTTTCATGTTGTACATAGGAGGGGAAAAAGACAAGTACAAACTATAAGTAAACCTTGAACAACAGATCTTGATAAGGTTATGAAGTGCTTTAGTCAGGTGGACCACAAAGCACTTGGTCACTCTGCTCTGGGGGAAACACAGTAACACTGGACTCTGGTACCTCTAGTAATAAAACAGTAGCCACACTCCCCAAACAGTGTGATGTGCTTGCTGCCTGGGATTTCCTAGTAAGTGGGAGAGGCGGTAATGAACACATTTATGTGGAAATCCGGCAAGAGAAGAAGGAGGTAGTAGCTCTAAATGAAACATTCCTACAGACATTGTGTGGTTCCTCCGAGTGAAAAACGTGGGAATGTTTGATTTCCAACTTTTGTGAGCAAACATGCTAGTTGTATGACAACGGCCTGCATACTTTAGCCAATTTCATCTCAGTAAGAGCGCAGCTGTCACATTCGCTCACGGGCTGGCGTGGCCTTTGCTCACCAGTTGTCCCGCTGTACTGGAATAAGCAGCTACCAATCTGGACAACAGTCCACAGGAAACAGAACCCAGACACAGTGGACAGACATCTAGAGAAGACACTGTTACTGTGATTTATGGGAACAGCGATTCCCAGAATTATGTGTTATGCGAGCTTTGCAACTGCAAATATTTCAGCAATAATAACACCAGTAATATGGACATTCATATGTATAAAGTGCTAAAGAAAAAACAGATAAAGGTAGGGGAAATTCACCATGTCATCCATGTAACTTTTCTGTCAATTTGAAACTGTTTCAAAATAAAAAGTTTCTGTTGGAATGATGCTATTAAAGAAACAATGAAGAGGATGCTAGTGAGGAAACAGTGAAAAAGAGACTACATATAACTCTGGAAAAAGAAATAGCAACAGCATGCATACCTCTAAGAATTCATACAATTCAATAACTAAGCAGTTAAAAAACATAGAAAATGGGGGAAAGGCGAGAAAGAGTATTAAACTAAAGATGAAGCATACATGAAAACAAACACATAAAAATACGTACAACCTCAGTAATAGGTGGAAACAAAATTTTTTAAAGTTGGGATTTTCTACCCAGAAAACTGACAAAGATGAAACTCTGACAATACCTCATTCTGCAGAGTGTAGAGCAACAGGAAATCGTACAGAGTATATAGGTTAATAGTGAAGGTATAAATTGGAAACAACTGGAAATTGTGTAACAACATTGAAGGTACATAAAACCTTTGATCCTGTGTGTGTCTTGGATGAACTATACGAGAAAAGGGGCACAAGACTTGATGGTTTCAATGTTTGAAACTAGGAAAAACCCAAGTGAAAAAGAATGAACAATAATAGCTAAATACCTCAACATGGATGATCTTAAAAAGATAAATCTGAATGGAAAAAAAAGCAAATCAAGATAATATATACAGTATTATATATCATGTGTACTATGTTCAAAACATAATATACTAAGCATATATATCAATTCTAACACTTTATTAAAATTTATTTAAAAAGCAAGGAATCATTAACACAAAATTCAAGTTAGTAGTTACTGAAGATGAGAACTGGTCATAGTTGAAAAGAAACACATGAGAAACTTTAATAATATAATTCTTTTCCTTAAATTAGACTATAAGGTATATAGAGAGATGTTATTTTTCTATTACATTATATAATAGTATGTTTTTTGTGATTTGTTCTATTATATCATGTAATAATATAATATGGATTAATGTATATAAATTAGTTCTTAATTTAAAAAATTTAAATTTAGACTAGTTAATTTAATTTTATTTTTTTTTAATTTTATTTACAATATAACTTATATTTAATAGTAGTACATATGTTTTCCTTCCCCCCCAAAATCCTCCCCCCAGCCTCCCCTAGCCCCCCGCACATGTCCCCACCTGCCTCCCTCCCCACCCCAGAGTCTTTCATTCATTGGTTATGCTCATACGTATGCATACAAGTCTTTCGGTTGATCTCCCCCAGCATCTGCCTCCCCTCCACTCCAGCCTTCCCCCTGTAGCTTGACTGTCTGTTCGAGGCCACCCTGCCTCTATATCAATCACTCTCCCCTGTTTCTTTTCTTCAAAAATACCTTGCCTCTGCATATTGAAAACAAATGTATAAGAGCAAAAAAAGTTTGAGTGTCAGTTTCAATGTCCAACTGTTCTGAGTCCCAGTTTCAAAGTCAAATAGTTCTTCATGTGTACATGTCAGCAATGGTATCCAGATGGTGGACACATCGTGGCAATGCAAGATCCATCCTCTCTGGTATGTTCCTGGGCCGCCTGCAGCCCCACACAGCTGCCGACTGCTAGCATGGCAAGGTGTCGTCAGCGTCCGCCATCTCTGGACCGTCCTTGTGGATGGAACAGGCCCGTCAGTTCCTCACTGTCGCAGGAACCCACATGGTCTTGGAGTTGTTCTCTGCAAACACACAAACACATTCTCGACCAAAGGTTAACAAAGGGATCCTCTCTGCAAAATAGACTTGGGATTCTTTTTATTTTTGCCTAAATGATATTCCTTTGGCTTATTTTGACACCATGTGTGTTTTTTTGGGGGGTGTCCTGCAGCTGGTTTTACAAATGGAATTTTCTTTTCTGGAGTAAGAATTTTCTACATGTATTTTACTTTTAGGATTTTTTTTTTCCCTTACATGATGTTACCTCATTGTCCCCCTCCCCTCTTTTTTTGGTTAATAGGGGCTTTTGGAAATTTTATTTTGCTAGACTAGTTAATTTTAAATCACATCCTTCAAATGTCATCCTTTCATATAATGGCTCCTAATAAACCCTTTGAAAACATGTATTAAATTAAATAAATAGATGTATACTTTATAAAGAATCTGACTACCTTCTTAACCAGTTGTGCTTGTTTCTTAAATTTACAAGTTTGAATAATATTAAGTACCCTTTATGTCAAAGATAAGAATAGGCTCATGTATATCCATTAATTCCTATGTGATAAAAACTACCCCAAATATGGAAATAAAGCAAGCACATTCTATGTGGCTTTCATACCCTTACAAGAGCATTCTCCTAACAACCGGCTTAAGGGTCATCAAATGCTCTAAGACAGTGTTCGGCAAACTGCGGCTCGAGAGTCACAGTTTGCCATTCTGTTGACTAATGAGTTTGCCGACCACTGGGATAGGGGCTTAATCAAAAGGAACAACAACAGCCTATAATTATTGGAATCAAGAGCTAGACAGAGCCGCATGTGGCTCGTGAGCCGCAGTTTGCTGACCACTGCTCTAAGAAAATGTAACTTTGTATGACTTATTACTTATTCTTCTTAGAACCCAGATTTTATAGTTGAACTTTAGCTCATAAAATATTAAGTTGCATATATAGCTTGAAAAATAGAAGTGCAGGGGCTTTCTATCCAGTAGAAGAAAGAAAGAAAAAAAAAAACAGAAGTGCAGGTGCTTTCTATCCAGTAGAAAAAAACAAACAAAACCAAAACCAAAGAGTATGGGTTTTTTGCCCTATAGGGCATTAGCCAGTTTTTAATTTATGACTTACTTTATTTTATTATTAAAGTATTACATATGTGTCCTTATCTCCCTATTGCCCTACACCCAACCCTTACTCATGCCCTCCCCTGCCTCCCCAGTGTCTGTGTCCATTGGTTATGCTTATTTTAGCTTGTTCGTTTTCTTTTATTGGCTATATTTTAGTCTCCTGTATTTTCTTTTTAACTAGCTTTGTCATCCTCTGCTTTCTTCATTAATTTGTGAAATAAATATTTGACATTTGTTACAACTATTTTCAAAAGTTATTTATATCTGTAACAAGCTTCAAAGAACTGTAATATACAAGACAGTTGACTAAAAATATCTTTTCATGTGTTGTTGCAATGACCATGCCCACTCTAACCAATGATCTGTTCCCAGATGTTGATGGGGAAAACAAGACATTGGGGGGTGGGAGGAAGGAGCCTTGTAATCTGAATTTGTGCCAGTAACCTAATGTACATTCTTGATAACCTATAATTAAGTCACTGCCCCTTTCCCCTTAAGAAACTGGTCTTGCAAGACCTGTTGCCTAAATGCTCATACCTTACAGAGGCCATAAACCATGACATACCCCGCAGAGGGGAGTTATCAACACTGGCACCAGGCTAGGCCCTTAGGTATCATCTCAAGACCCCCAACACCTAGGGCTTTTTGCAAAGCCCGCAAAAAGTCGGGAAGTATAATCCATATCTGGGGGACAAAAACACCAAAAGGGGATAAAAGGGGGCTTCCACCATAGGGGTTTGCTCAGAATTTGAGAGGCAACCTCCTCTGAGTCCACCGGTGCAATAAAGCTGTGTAACTCCATTTCTCTAAGTGTTGCTTGGTTTTTCTCTGGTCTTCTACAACATCATGACTGAGAGGCAAGTACCTTCCCTATTTCACCCAGACTTTACTAAGCATAAGTCTATTCTCCCCCTGACCAGCCCTTTTCCCCAGTGGGAGACAGACTGGTCACTTCCTGAGGAGTGTTAAACTGCAGCTTTCTGGCACAGCTGCACAAATGAATGCTTATAATGTTTGGCCTTCCTTTGCTCCTGACCAGTTTATTCATAACTAGGTTAAGTTACAACAGTATCACTGTCATGTCTCATCCTCCTTTGGGGTCCTCCATAAATGCTTATTCCAGTGGCACCCCATGCACCCTAATCTCACTAGCAACTGGTGGGGATGAGGCACAATCCACTTCATTAACAATGAGAACTTTCTGGAGTTTTGATATGTTCTATGGGTGGTAATTATATAGCTGTAATAATTCATAAAGTGCTCACTTCAGAGTTGTACACTTTACTATATATATGTACACTTTACTAACTTCTAGCTGAGCTAACAATCAAATCAACAGAGACAGATTAACAAGATAAAATGTCTCAAGTTTATTACTGATGGATATGCCAGGAAGTATCCTAATATATGAGACCCCACAAAATGCATTGGGAGGTGAGATTTATATGCCATTATGGACAAAGGAAAAAGGGATCAAGGTCTAAGATTTTAAAGGAAACAGGCAATTTACAAGTAGTTGAGGAAAAGCTGAACACTCTTGGCAGGCAAATTATTGGTAGGCAACCCAGAAACAATGGGAGATGGCAGATTCAGGTAACAGGCCCCTTCTTGGAGCCTCCTATCTACAGTTCTTAATTCAAATGAGGCTGGGGTGATGATCCTTCCTGGAGCAGGTCTTTCTATCTGACTCTCTTGGGCAAGAAAGAGGGGGCGGGGTCAGATATCATTTTTGAATCCTTTGTTTCTTAATAACCAGTTTAAAATCAATATTCCAAAAGGCAGTTTTAGGATGGCAAAACTTTGGTCCCCTGCAGAGTTATACCTTAATTTAAAATCTTTTTTATTTTTTATTGATTTCAGAAGGAAGGGAAAGGAGGGAGGGAAAGAGAGAAAGAGAGAGAGAGAGAGAGAGAGAGAGAGAGAGAGAGAGAGAATTACCGATTGGCTGCCTCCTGCACATCCCCCACTGGGATTCAAGCTGCAACCCAGACATGTGCCCTTGACTAGAATCAAACCCTCAGTCTGCAGGCCAACATTCTATCCACTGAGCCAAACCGGCCAGGGCTAATTAAAAATCTTTTTTAAAAAATCATGCTATTGCCAGGACCGGTTTGGCTCAGTGGATAGAGCGTCGGACTGCGGACTGAAGGGTCCCGGGTTCGATTCTGGTCAAGGGCATGTACCTTGGCTGCGGGCACGTCCCCGGTGGGAGGCGTGCAAGAGGCAGCTGAGCGATGTCTCTCTCTCATCGATGTTTCTGACTTTCTATCCCTCTCCCTTCTGCTCTGTAAAAAATCAATAAAATATATTTTTAAAAAAAATCATGCTATTGTCTTCAGAGAAACCTGTGTGAGCAATCTGAAATATGTGTTAAGGATGGGGTAAAGGTAAGCAAGCTGAAACAAATCCTAGAGCAAAGAAAAGCCATGTGGTTTGGTCAATAAGATGAGCTCTGCAGATAAAGGAAACTTCATTGAAAGTGAGCCAATACTTCAATCAATACAGTCTTCACCATAATAGGATTCCTGTTGTTTCCTGGCCTCTCACTTAGAATAGACTGTTGCATTCTCACCTATTCTCTTAGTAAGCTTAAGGCTTTTAGCATATGAAACATTACATCAAAAAACGCGTTCCCAGTACTGTGGACTAAATTAAGATATAATGTGGCATTTAAAAAAATGGTGTCCTCGCCGAGACCGGTTTGGCTCAGTGGATAGAGCGTCGGACTGCGGACTGAAGGGTCCCGGGTTCGATTCCAGTCAAGGGCATGTGTGGTGGCTGTGGGCACATCCCCAGTAGGAGATGTGCAGGAGACAGCTGATCGATGTTTCTCTCTCATTGATGTTTCTGACTTTTTATCCCTCTCCCTTCCACTTTGTAGAAAATCAATAAAATATATTTAAAAAAATAAAAAAAAATTAAAAATGGTGTTCTCTTAAAATTATTGTTGAAGTTAAATATGAGGTTGACTTTTCCTATTACATTTAGGACTTAAAGCATTTGTTATACCAAAAAAAAAAAAAAAAATTTAAGACATAAAAGAAAACTATTTCCCTAAGTCTAAATGAGTAGGATAATACCAAACACACACACACACACACACTTACAGATTCTCTAAGTTTTCAATTGCACACATCCAAGTTCTCAAAACTTTATCTTAATTGAGCATTTAACTGTGCCCTTTGCTGTCTTCTCTTGCAGTAGGTGACACACTGAATAATCTGCATTGTCAGTTCTATCTCTCCAACACATCATGGCTTTATAATAGCCTCAGGAAAGATCAGATGCCATGCTTTTGAAGGAAGAGAGAGGAGGCCTAGGTTTATCAGACCAGAAGGATGAGAAATTCCAAACAAGCAGAGCTCTCCTCCAAATTCCCCAGAACTCTCAAGTGCTTGCCTACACTTTAAAACCTGAAGAATTTGATTTGCATTTTAAAGTATTTGCTATCTCTCTGTTGCTATGTAAATAGAAAACGACTGGCACCTAGGCCAGCAGAGGGGTCACTGAAAAAGGGACAGGAGACTCGCCCCTTGGTCTTACCAATTGTGAGACCTTGAGTGAGGATGAATGCTGTATATCCTCATATAAAAAGTGCCAGAGACTTTACTGGCTATCACAAATGCTTTATAAAGAGTCTAGGGATTGATGTGCTAAAGAATTTCCCCTCCTCATCACACTCAGGCTGCCCTCACCTTCCACATTTCTATAAACCCAAAGGGGAAATGGTTTGCTTCCAACTATCTCTGTGTTTTCCAGTTCCATGGCCTATCCAAGGAAAGAAAGCTTTCTGTAATAACATCGATGTATGCCTTTGGGAAAAGCTGCTGTGTTTAAAGTAACTTGTGCTGTGCTCTAAAGAGCACCTGTGTTCTAAGCCATCCTGGGAGGCTGTGGGAGCTGGGCTGACCAGTAGCCTCTCTTGCTCCAAGGAGCCTGAGTGATGGCATTGCTCTGAGGGCCACCTGAGGCACAGGTCTGCAAACAGCTTCATTCCCCATGTAGAGAAAGAGAAGATATTACAGATGATTCTTAGGTCCTGGAACTCAAAGGACTTCAAAAGTTTCTGCTTTTAATATTAAGATTATTATTTTCTGCTAGTGGCCCGGTGCATGAAATTCGTGCACAGGGGGCGGGGAGTGTCCCTTAGCCTGGCCTGTATCCTCTCTAATCCAGGACTACTGGCTCCCAACCGCTCACCTGCCTGCCTGCTTGATTTCCCCTAACCACTCTGCTGCTAGCCTGCTTGGCCCCAACTGCACCACCCTGCCAACCTGATCACCCCCAACTGCCCTCCCCTCCTGGCCTGATCACCCATAACCGCCTCTGCCTTGGCCCCACCACCATGGCTTTGTCCGGAAGGACATCTGGAATATCTCATGATCTAATTAGCATATTACCCTCTTATGAATATAGATAGGATATGACATACTGCCATAACTATAACATATCTACCAATATAACCTGTGAGAATACGTACTTCATGAGATAGGAAGGCATCTAATACATTATATTGCATATGTTGTAAGTAGTAGGAAATACAGTATTTGTAGCAATAATATACACCCTATGACTTCCTTTCCTGGTCTGGGAATGGTTCCCAGGTCTTTGAACATTTCCTGGCCCCTAATGTATTTTTTTTTGCCATTCAGCGTAACTTTATTTACTGTTTTTTGCACATAATTTGAGGTCTTTAATTTCTCACCACCAAAGATTCAAAGGACTATTTTTTCCATGAATTTTAACATTAACATTAGTGAATTCCTGTATCCATGTGTTTTTATTGTAAACATCTGAATTATTCACATTGTCATAGATCCTGAACTCATAAGCATGGACCATGCACAGGCTGGGAGCAAGCCTGGAAGCCACTCTGCAAGCAAACTGATACTCTGTATAAGGAGAAAAGTCATAGCCTAACATTGAAGGTCTGACTTTAATTCATATACTATCGGGGACTCAACTGCTTGGTTGGTGATAGGGTTGATTATTGGGAGAATTATTCTTGAAATAATTAAGGAAAGGGGGACTCAATCTTTCTTCTTGGTTGCTTGCTCCTCCCCAGCACCTTCATCACTTTGGACAGCTTTTCCTTCACCTTCTTCTCAGCTTCTTGGGCCCCATGGAGCGGCGGAATCGGGGAGTGACAAAACGGCCGCCCAGGACTGCCAGGGCCACCTGGTACAGATGGTCCCTCAAGTCCCCGCCCCTCTGCTCTGTGGACCCCACGGAGCAGCACAATGCACGCGAGAGGTGGTTCCTTGGGTCCCCAACCCTCCACTCCATGCACTGTGGAGCAGCAAAATGCATACACCCCTCCGCTCTGCACCCCTGCACAGCAGCAGAACATCTTCCCGGGACTGCCCCTACGCTCCTCAGGCCACGCAGAGACCGCTGATCCTGGGCATCCCCGCTGGTCCCTCGGTCCCCACCCCTCTACTCCACGGCCCCACACGGCCACCTGGGACCACCTCTCTGCTCCTCAGGCCCCGTGCAGCTGGCCAGGGACGCCAGGGGCCACTGGGGACACCCCTCCGCCCCCACGCAGCGGTGGAAAAGCCGCCAGCAGCCAGCCTCATCATGGGCTCTGGGCTGGGGGGTATGCAGGGACCCCTGGGCCTCACACAGCTTTGGCCACCAGGGTATCCACAGGGCACTGGGCTGGGGGTGTGGACCCAAACTGCCTCTTGGCTCACAGCCCTGCCTCACACCTGGCCTCATTACCCAAGGTGCCCCGGGCACTCATTTGCATGTGACTAAGTCACAGTTTACTGTACGGACGGCTGACCCTTAAGTACTGTGCGGGCAGAGCTTATAGTGTGGTAGTTGCTTTCACAGCACTGCGGCCATGCCCCTGCCTCATTACCTAAAGTGCCCTGGGCGCTCATTGCATGTGACTAAGTCACAGTAACTGTAAGGAGGGCCAGCTCTTAAGTACCCTGTGGGGAGAGCTTATAGCTTGGTGGTTGCTTTTACAACAGGGTGGCCATGCCTCTGCCAGCCTCGCCACCTGTCTGCTGGCCATGCCCCCTGCCTGCTGGCCATGCCCCCTGCTCCAGATTGGCTGGTTGAGTAGCAAAGGTATGGTCAATTTGCATGTTACTTTTTTATTAGATAAGATTGCAACTACCCAAGACATAATTTATAAGGATTTCCTTAAAACCGAGTGTAGTCTAATAAGTAAACATCCATGGCACTCTGATATGACATCAATTCAGGCATCCTAGGATATTTCTAGTGAATATTGAGTAATATTTTGATGTACTTATACACATTCCATGCATGAAAAGCAGCTCAGCTTGAATCTAGAGAATATTGCTGAGAGAGCCCTGCACACAAGGAGACTGATGAAATGATTTCTTCAGGGGAAGGAGGGAAGGTAAATACCTGAACCATTATTAATTCCAGAAAAAGCTGGTTGTTTTCAATCTCTTTCTGCAAGTGTTCAGACTGTAAGGTCTAAAATGGTGTCAGGGGTACCCTGAAGACATGAAAATAAGTACTGAACTTCACTGTGGATGGCTTCGATGGAGCCAAGAAGTAGATTGCTAAGGGAACTACTGAGAAAAGCACCAGGACCAAAGGCAGACATGTTCCATGTGCTCTCCCAGTTGGTGGTAAAAACTATCAAACAGCCAGGAATCACCCAAAAGTGATGAACGCCTAGAAACTAGGTGGCAAGGTAGTTTATCCACAGGGACTCATCTTTTATTAACCCGAGCCCAGAGGCAGAACAAGAGCAGAGGGGAAGAAAACGTTCACATTTCATTTTGAAATGTTTCACTTCTAGAGGTGATTGATAAAATGCCCCATCAATTTCTATAGTAAGGTTGGCTGAAAGGATCAAAATAGAAATTCATGGGGAGGTGTATGTCTTTTAAAAAATGCTGATGAAGTAATACACATTCTTTCCTAATGTAAAAGGATGTTGTTTTTTAAAATAGTACTTGGTGTTACTGCTATTCATACAGAACTTTTGGACATATTTTACCTTTAACAAGGATTTTAATAATAAATAGATTATAATTCCCAAGTAAATTTTCTTTGGAGCAGAGTACCTGATAAATTGCTCTATTTAAAAATATATGTGTGTGCGCCGAGACCAGTTTGGCTCAGTGGATAGAGCATCGGACTGTGGACTGAAGGGTCCCGGGTTCGATCCCAGGAAGGGCATGTACCTTGGCTGCGGGCACATCCCCAGTAGAGGGCGTGCAAGAGGCAGCTGATGGATGTCTCTCATCAGTGTTTCTGGCTTTCTATCCCTCTCCCTTCCGCTCTGTAAAAAATCAATAAAATATATTTAAATAAATAAATAAATAAATAAATAAATAAAAATATATGTGTGAGTACATGTGTGGTCTCGGATATTAATTCATCCTATCTAATAAAAGAGTAATATGCAAATCAATCATCACTCCACTACACTCACAAGCCATGCCCACCAGCCAATCAGGAGTGAATATGAAAATTAACCCTTCCATGATGGCTGTTAACAGGAGGCTTGAGTTTTCCCGGCAATGGAGAAAGCCAAACTTTTCCCACACCCTGGCTGGTCAAGATCTCCACTCAAGACTACAAAGTTTCAATTATAGAAGATAAACAAATCCCAAGAAAAAATGGTTGCAACCACAGAGCAAGCAGAATTCTTGGCTCCACTCAAGGCTACTAAAAGTAGTTTCAATATTCTACTAATAAAGTTTCAATTATAGAAGATAAACAAATCCCAGATACCAGGGCCTCTGCTTGGGTCACCAGAGGAAGTAGCTGGCCTGAAAACCATCATAGGCCCCCTCACGCAGGCCACCCTATGCCCCAAGGGAACCCCCACCCTAATCTGGGACAGCCTTCAGGGCAAACCAGCTGGCCTCTACCTGTGCACCAGGCCTCTACCCTATCTAATAAAAGAGTAATATGCAGATTGACCATCACTCCAATGCACAAGATGGCTGACCCCATGTGGACACAAGATGGCTGCTACAAGAAGGCCAGCAGGGGAGGGTAGTTGGGAGGACCAGGCCTGCAAAGGAGGGCAGTTAGGGGAAATCAAGCCTGCAGGGGAGGACAGTTAGGGGTGACCAGGCCTGTAGGGGAGGGCAGTTAAGAGCAAACAGGCTGGCAGGTGAGCAGTTAGGCATCAATCAGGTTTGCAGGAGAGTGATTAGGGAGTGATCAGGCTGGCAGGCAGAAGCAATTAGGGGCAATCAGGAAGGCAGGCAGGCAAGCAGTTGAGAGCCAGCAGTCCTGATTGTAAGAGGGATAGCCCAGATTGTAAGGAACACACACCCCCTTGCACGAATTCATGCACCAGGCCTCTAGTAACAATATAAAATGATATCTTCCTTCACTCTATCTTGTCTTATTCCTGACACTCTAGTGAGGGCTTCTATTGGCTCAGACATGTGTATTTTAAAGCAAATTAATATTGTTTTTCATACTGATCAAGGTAAAAAATAAAAAATCTCAGAACTGGAAGTTCCTCCCTACCCTCTTCCCCACCCCTGCCTAAAAATACTGAAGATAGAACTCTGATATTTCAGGGCATACATAGAAAAATGTACATTAAATATCCAGGTACACCTAGGAAAAAATGTCTTGTTAAAGCAGGTTTTCTATCTAAGTAGCTGATAACTTGATTTACATATTCTCAGTACCAGATTCTTACCCCCTCTGCGTTACCCCCATTCACCTTGCCTTAGTTCAAGAATTGATAACTACAAAAATGCTTCCTGCATGTTTTCAAGATGATCCTTTGTCCCCTCCAGATCTACTCTCCATCCTCTTCTAGTGTTGCACACTCTCTTCTATTTACTCTGTCCCCAGGCCCCTTTTCCCTTTGGATTCCAGCTGGATTTACACAATAGGAGGCCCAGGTAAGAGACACACTGAACATGTATTCTTTGGGCTACGTCCCTCCCTGTCTCCCTTGCTCAGCACCAGCAGATCTTCTCTAACTAGAACCACACCTCTAGCTGGGCAGTCACTCTCTCGCCTACAACACCTCCGTGAGTCTGGTACTGGCACTGGAGTGCTTACCCACGCAGTGTTGGTTACCCTTGGTCCTTACTATGCTTTATAAATAGTCCCTTTATGAAACTTTCTTCATTACCCTTTGAGTGTGGCATTTGAATATTGTCTGGCTCCTGAGAAAGCACTGAAAAAGATCCCACACATTGAAAAGGAAACTATGTAGATTTTACTGCACAGTTCACATAAGAAAATATAAATCACAAACTTCAGATAATATGCCCTGTGGCTGTAATTCCCAATTTCGCCCTTAGTAAGTTAAAATTTAGTCTCTCTTCTTTTTCTCCCCGATCCCCCAAGTTGCTTGGTGAATGATCTTTAGACAGGAGTCTTCATTGTCTTAAGTACTACAAGTTTTGCATTTGTGCATATTAGTAACAGATTTTATTAATTCTATTCTTAAGGGTGGGCAGGGAGTGGCTTCTTTTAATTTTCGCTGCAAAATGCCTGTCACTAATATTTGTAACCACAGAACTCACTATTCACTGTCTACTTGTGTGGTCTTCAAGTGTTCCATCTTTCTCTAATTGTAGGAATTAACTTGATTCAGCAACAGCTTGTGTTTTTCCAAGATGCAGTATCAGAATAACTTCCCATTTGAGAACTAAGCAAAAAACAAAACAAAACAAAACAAAAACTCACTTCCTTTCTTGCATGGCCACAGTTATCTACACCTTCTCCCACACTTGTTTCCATGGATGAGCAGTAGAGATGATGCAAACCCATTTATTGCCAAATTGTGATTTCACACCAAGTGGTTCTGGATCACATGTGTTTCAACTGTAGGCACTTTTTTACCCTATAGTTTATTTCTAAAACAAATGTATTATATCTCCCAGAAAACAGTTTTCAGCACTTGGTACATTTATACCCTACCCTCAAATATCTTCCTGCTCGGTCCCTACTGTTAGAATTTGCATTGAGGGGAACAGGGACTCTGCCTCTTGGAACATATGATGATTCTTATCTGCTGAACAATGCATATACTTTGGCACTCTTGGCTCAGTGGGGTGGTAATGCCGAATTGGGTAGATGTCATTCACCTGACACCTGAGGGCATTTCCATAAGAAAACTGGTTTCTATTTATTTCCATTTGAATGAATGATGGCTCAACCCAGAGATGTTTATGAAATAGCTCCATCGATGGCTTTATAGATAATGTGATTGGTGAGAGCATGGAATATGCAGCCAGATTGGAAATAATCTTGTTTTCTGGTAAAGATCCAAGAGCTGCATGGAATCAGAATCTAGTCCCTGGAATCACACCAACCAATGTAATAGAGTCATGAGAACAGAGTTTCTGTCACAAAATTTTCCCATAACAATCAAATGGAAGACACTGTTGCGTTAGCTGTGCAAGCAGCTGTGTGTCAGTGTGTACTATGCGTGGCATGTGATTTACATGTGGTAATTTATAGAAGGCAACTCAGGAGAAATCTTTCTCTCTAACCTCTAACCAGTTACAGATAAAATTCTGTCCAGATTAGCCAGAGATAATATACTTTCTTGATCATTTATTTTATCTTCAATAGTTCTATAACTCCCAGATTTAACACTTCAGAAGTGACTTTTCTCTGTAGAGTCAATACTTTCTGTAAATACCCCAGAATAATGAATTCTCAGTACATCGTCCCACATTCTCCGTGCCCTTTGTTAACCATAAAAACTGACAGCCATTCTCTTTTTCACTGATTAAAAATAAAAAGCTGTACTCTTTGACAGCATTTTCCCCTTATATTGTACAAAACTGAAGAGGAAAGTACTAGCATAAGCTTTCAAAGGTGGTAATTGCGGTAGGAGTCGTACCAGGCGCTGCTGCTGCATCCTTCCCACAGGCAGCGGCACAATGGCTCAGAGTGCTGAGTGGAGCAGGGCTGCCAAATTCAAATATTGTCTTGGCCATTTCCTAATACGACCTAAGCAAGTTACTTAACTGTCTCTAAAATGGGGATTATAGGAGTAACTATCTCACCAGTTGTTATGAGTTCACATTTTAAACTACTGAAAACAGTGCCATGTAAGCACTACACACTCAGTAAATTCTGATTGAGAACTGATCATCTCTCTTCTACATTTATAAGATTTGAGTCCTGGCAATTTTTACCCAATCATCATGGCAGGAGCAGTAGCCAAGACTGCTTCTGCATCTAAATATGCAGGCTTTTAGGTTAGTAACAGAAAGCATGACTGGTATTTCTATTGTGTTTTGACAAAGTTCCATATTGCTTTCATGATTCAAAATGGGGACTCCCGTTAAGCAGTCAGCCAGATTCTTGACTTTCACAATAATTCATCTTGGCATAAAATTCTTTAAGTCCCTTCCTTGGCCAAAGTGAAGCCTACATTATGAGTATACCTGAAACTGAAAATCCAGAATGTTCTCTGTAGTGCAGCCATGGAGAACTTCAGGTTGTCTCAGCTAGCAGAAAAATGATGCTACACAGAAAACATGCATAACTTCTTTTCAGATGTGTTTTTTTTTTTTTTAATATTAAAGGGGAGGGAAAGGGGAGAAAAAAAGAAAATATTTTCTTTGCGCCATAAAGGGGGTGAAACAAATTCCACAGTGTTCAGGATCTCCCTTTGGAAATATGTGTTTCATGGAGTTTAAATGTTCCAGTGATGTTGTTTTGAGATCATTTGGCCTGTTTCTCATTCTATGTCACACACAAAGAATTCTCCCACATAGGATGAGAAATCGGCCATCAGTTTTCCAAGCATCTGCTTTCAGATGTGGCTTAAGCACTTGTTTCTTAACAGTTTAAAAGTCCCCGAACAGATCCCCAGACTTGTGAGAACAGGAGGAGCAGCATCTGATCTGGGTCTGGTAGCAATTCTTTGTCCAAATGGCTAATTATAAACTTGGGAAATTTGGGGGTGGGGTGAGATATGCAATCTTCAAGAAGCTTTCACTATTTACAGACTTTATCAACAGGTAGCAATATTGTTGTAGATTGTTGTATAATTTAATATGTATATAAACCCAGCAAATGTTTGAATTAGGAACCTGAATATTTGAATCATGTATACTTTACTTAGTTTTTAGATTCTATAACTTATAAGTTTCTTCTTCACTAATTATTATAATTCTGCCACATATACTTCTTTTTCTTTCTCAAATATACATTCAATCATGAGCACATTATTAAACTCTACATGTAGTTTAGCTTAAATAGCATTGATAGCAACATTTATTTTATCCTTTATATGACAGCAGAGCATCTGTCAAGATTCCTGACACCTTAATATGAAAATTGTTCCATCTTTTTATCCAAAAAATTAAAATAGTAAAAAAATTATATCCAAGAAAATATTTTGAAAATAATAAAAATATTTTAACATTGATTGCCATATATTGTGTGTATTTGTACACTGAGTCATCAGATTATGATCTCTGAACACATAGTAATCTGGCCACTCAATGTATATCCTATATAATAAAAAGCTAATATGCAAATTGTCCCCTTTACCAGGAGTTCTACCAGCAAGCAGGCTGGCCAACTGCCCATGCCCTCTCCCCCTGGCCAGGCTGAACAGACCCCACCCATGCACAAAATTCATGCACACACACACACACACACACACACACACACACACTGAGTGGTCAGATTATTATGTGTTCAGAGATCATAATAATCTCGCCACTCGTGTGTGTATATGTGTGTGTGTTTGTGTATGTATATATATCCACACACATATCTATATGCTACTTCCTTCGTTAATGCCACAAATATGTATGAATTTGTTGCTTGCTTCTTAAATAGTTCCATGCTTTCAAGTTTACTTGAAAAACTTTTAACATCATACTATTTTACATTAAGTACTTTATATAAAGTTAACACTGATTTTGAGTTTCTATCCATAGAAACAAAGATCATAAAATGCCATGACCCAAGAAGAAAATATTCATCTTCTTAGCTTTTCTGAACTCAAATTCACTTAAGTACAGCCTATTTCTGGATACTCATAATGACAATAAATCTATTCTTGAATAATAAAAGCATCAAAAGTTTTCAAAAGCACTGACAACAATGACTAGACTTCAAATGCACATATATAACCTAAGAACTTTAAAGGAGCTAATGAAAAAAAAGATTATCTTCCAGAGTAAGTTCTTATTTGTTCTTCAGATCAGCCTGAAGCCAATTCTGTAGCTAAAGTTAAGCTCCTTAAAGCTGGGTGAAAGGGGCAAGTCTAAAGTATAAATTGTAAAATATTCATATATGTTGGCATTCTCTTTTCTCCTTTATCTGCACGGTAGCCATTTTCTTTATCCTAAAACTTTGAAGCCTGTCAACAATAAATCTAACAACATAACTGTAATTGCAAATTTAGCATTGCTTTGATTTTTACTGAGTATCACACAAGTGACTACAATTTTTGCTTATATGTCTAATGAGTATAAACCAAACCATTACAATAAATGGAATGTTTAATGTAAGTAAATCAACATCACCAGTCCTGACCTCCCATATGAGTTATTATTATGAGAATTATAACTGCATTCCACGTATCACTATGAAATGCATTTCAAACTCTAATATCTAATTCAATGTGTCATCTTCTCTTACAGACCAAACTTACTTCATTCATCTCTTAGGTGTGTGACCTTGATTCTAGCTTTGGCTTATTTTCTTAAATTTGCTCCCCACCTATCTCTCTTTCATATACTAATCAAAATCTTCTGTTAATATTCCTTTTTTGTTAATCACTCTCAAGTTCATAGCATTCCCACTATCAATACTCAAACTATTTTCTCTGTTTCACATTTAATTTATGGTAATAGTTTCTTGGTCTACTTCGCCCTATACTAAATCCTAATTATGACTACTAGATTAATTAATCACCATTAAAAACAACTAGCATTCAATGCTTCCTTCACCTTTAAAATAACTTCAGTTAGCCCCAGGAAGGCAAAATTTGGATTTTTTTCAAATTAGAACCAAGAATTCTTCATTAGCTGGTTCCCTTTTACCTGTTGTAATTTATATCTCATTGCTTCTCCCATGAACTTTTCTTTCCAGCTGCTCTTCACTTATGTCTATCTAGCATATCCATACACCATGATAGTACCATACCTCTGCTAGTACCATAATCTTCACCAATTCTTTTTAAAAAAAAACATGTTTTATTGAAATTTTAGAGAAAGAGGAAGGAAAAAGGAGAGAGAGATAGAAACATCGATGAAATCAGTGGGCTGCCTTCTGCACACCTGGCACTGGCGATCTGAGCCCACAACCTGGGCATGTACCCTGCCTGGGAATCAAATCAGCAACCTCTCGGTGCATGGAACAATGCTCAACCAACTGAGCCACATAGGTCAGGCGTAATCTTTACCAAATATTACCCTATACTCTTATAAAAGTCTATTCTAGCACTCACCACGTTTAAGACTACCTAAGAATCCAATAAATGTCTTGAACAACTACTGTTCCGGTCAGGATAAGATAAGTTTTGCCGCATATTACCAAAATCTCAGTGGCTTAAGACAATATAGGTAGATACTTCACATAAACTACATGTCCATCTCAGGTTAACAGTGGGACCACAGGATCTCACTCAGACACTGAGCTATTAGACCTCATGCTGTAAGGAATACACCTGTTTCTAAGGTGGAAAGAATAGAACAAAGAGGCCATGCTATAGCTCTTCTAGTTCTCAACTTGGAATCAAAAGGCACCACTTCTTGCTGGCCAGCTCTAACTCTGAGAGCAACATTGAAAAATCTTGCCATGTGTCCAGAACTAGGAGAAGCAGACATATTGCTGAGTTACCTCAGCCAGCTGCCTTTAGATTATAGGCTGCAGAATGATCTTAAGTGGAGAACATTTCTTTCTTTCTTCATTCTTCCCCACTTGTATAATTATATGTAATCAGCTTCTTCCAACAGCCCTCCCATTACCCCCATATCGCACATTGATGGCTCTAAGCTTCCAACCTGGTAGGAAATTGGAGTTATCAGAGATCTGGTCATTGAACAGTCAAGCACTGAGGAGCACCTGGTTCTCAGCTTTATGTGCTTGTGGCTCATTTGGTGCAGTCAGCCCTCTTTCCAGGCACATGACAGCCCTGTACTTCCTGAGGCCACGTGACCAGTATTGACCAGAGACTTTTGGCCTGAAGTGATGTTTCCCTCCCTGACCAGAACACACAGCGCTGATGCAAAACCCTTAGGAGCCCTTTTCTCTGGACATAGATGTCAGCACCTAAGTCTAGAATGAGCACAGATTGCAATGAGCACACGCCTTACCAACCTTCAGGGCACCTTTACCTGTTATAATTTACATCTCATTCCTTCTCCCATGAACGTTTCTTTCCAGCTGCTCTTCACATGCACATCTATGTCTGGATATCACATCCATACACCATGCTAGCACTCTACCTCTGCTAGCACAATAATCTCCACCAATTCTTTATTATTATTATTATTATTATTATTATTATTATTATTGAAATTTTAGAGAGAGAAAGGGAGAGGAGAGAGAGATAGAAATATTGATGGCATCAATTGACTGCTTCCTGTACACCCCGCACTGGGGACCTGAGCAAGAAATATGCTTTGATTGTTTTCAACAGGTAGATTTTGGAGCTGCTTGTCTACAACACCATTGAGGTTCTCTGACTAATACAGATCTTATCAAAGTGATAGCTCTGAGGCACAGTAAGAAGTTTTGTGTTTTGTTTGCTTTTTTCTCTTTCTCATGGAATGTTACAACCACTGTTTCACTGCTTTCAAAGCTGAGCCTGGTTCTGGTCCTCTGCCAGGCCTGGTGCATTCTGGGCCCTGTCTTCCTGCAGAATTGAACTCTGGCTGCCTGTGTTTGCTTTGGGAGCCAGATCACAGCAAGCTCAGGCCAGGCTACAGCTGTGTGTTTCTATTCCAGTTCTGGTCCATAAAGATTTCTATCTTGTTTATGGATACTCCTTTGATGTTTTAAATTATTTTACCTGACATCGCTCTGTGCCTGGGATGGAAAGGGTGCTTTTTAGAACAGGCTCTCACATTGCCATTTTCTCCTCAAATAGTTCCGGTGGTTTTCAACCATCAAATCTTCATGTCAAGCCAAGTATTTGCCAACATTTTGATACAAAAGTACAGTTCAGGATCTAAATCAGGGTCTCTCACTGGGACATAACTGACATTTTGGGCCATATCATTCTTTTTTAGGGAGTGGGAAGTGGCTGTCTTATACATTCTAAGATTTTTAGCAGCATTCCTAGCCTCTACTCACTAGATTCCAATAGACTCACAGACACAAACACACACACGAGTTGTAACAATCACATATTTCTCTAGACATTGACAAATGTCCTTTGGAGGAAGGGGACAAGGTTACTACCAGTAGAGATCCAATGACTTTTTAAGGCAACTCCAAAAGAAGAATGACAGAAACACATTAAATAAATTATTAGGGTAATTTCTAAGGATAAAGTTTCTTTAGGTACTAGTAATTATTGGGGGAACAGGCTGATTATAGATCAGGTATGTAGATATTCTTTTTAGATCCCCAAATGTTATATTACCATATCATCACATATTTTACAGAGAGGATGAATAAGAATTCTAGAAGTTGGTGTGTTAGGTCCATGTGTGCCAGAGAAAGGGCTTGTGGCACATTAATGTCAGTGAGTGTCCGTCTGTCCTTTATGGGGTTGAACAGCTCATCGCTGTTTCCCTGGGACTTTCTGGTTTTAGCACTGACTGTCCACATCCCAGGAAAGCTCTCAGTGCAGGGCAAACTGAGATGGTTGGGTCCCCTACAGTATGACTGAGCAACACCCCACTTTATGTCTTGTGGAAACTTTATGCCAGCCCAAAAAATTCTGCTAAATACCACACACACACACACACACACACACACACACACACACACACAAAAAAAGCTGTTTCTCTAGTCACCTCTTGCTTTTATTTCCTACTGAATTTTTATTTTTTGCCCTAAATATTGAGTCTCTTCACTCATCTCCTCACTGGCATTTTAAAAATGTGGACTTTATACTACTCCTTCTATTTCAAAAGAAAAGACAAACACTCAAAAGACTTGTGTGTGTAGCAGAATCTACCAACAATTTTAGAGACTAGAGTATCACAGAAACACTGTGACGTTCTAAACTGGAATATCATATACTCTGGCTCCTCAACTTTCCAAAGCAAAGTCTACCAAGTTGAACATCCACTTATTTTCTCTCTTCAGTCACCACCCTCCCTCCCAGCACTGCCTCTGCTCACACACAGACCCTGCCCCCACTTTCTTTTTACTCTTGATCAGAGTATTTTATATCTTGGATTCATTTCCAGAAAATTTGTTGTTTGCTTCTATACAAAGACAGTTATCTTCCTCAGATAAGTTCTGGAATGTGTAGTGAGATAATGTTTCTTTCATCTTTTCAATTATGTGATAGGGATTTCAAGGAGGGAAAAGAGAGTGTACTGGCTGGAAGGTGTCAGAATTTGAGGAAAAACAAGGAGACAAACATAACCCAAGAGAAGGACCAACGGCGTAAGGTACATTTAAAAGTTTAGATTGGGAATACATTAAGGAGGTCCTGAAATGCCCAGATACAGACTTGGGAATTTATCCCATAAGCAGTAAGAAATTACAGTGATTTTAAGCAATGGAGTGATATGATTAAAATAAAACTTTTACATAATGTTGGCAAGCAATTATTTCCTTTATTTTAATTATTTCATTTCTATATCACTTTCTCATTCATCAACCGAAAATATAATCTTAATTTTTAATTCTACATTAGTGCAAAACTCTCCATATTAGGAATTGTATTATATCTTCTTTTTTCTTTTTATTACCTAGAGTAGTTTTTAACTCACAGGCAATGTAAGTTAAATTTCTATGGCTTCAAGCTAAGTGATTTTTATGAATTAATGTTATTATAGGACATTTATTATTCAATATATGGTGTATTTGGTTGTTATATGAAAAAATAAATGCTATTATTGAAACAAAATGTAACAAAACTAAATTTCTAAAGTGTTAATACCACCTTAGTTTTTATTTTCTCTCTGTGGACAACTGTGATTTTTTCAACTATAACTAAAGTAAATGAAATATATAAGGTAGACTATGTAGAACACTTTGTATTTGATGGATTCTTAAACTTTTGGGTGTGATACTCTGTGATATTTTAGATTCTCCCCTCACCCTGGCAGAACTCTCATGGGACTTCATTCAGAAAATAATTGAAACAATTTTCAGTCTATAGATTCTCAAGTGCATTGTGGAAAAGTCATTTGCAATCTGTTGAATCATCATTGAACAAGGATTATTGTTCCTCTTTCTGATTTTAGTTCTTTGTTAGTGCTAAAATAAGAATACTTCTTGCTGATTTTTATATCATTCGTGTGTGTGTGTGTGTGTGTGTGTGTGTCTATGTGTGTGAGTGTGTGTGCACATATGCACACATACTCACGAATATTTTTATCTCCCTGCTACTTTTAGTGTCTCTTCTCTTCATGGTTCATTTATATACATAATTTAAGCTAGATCTCCAGAAATATCATATTCATTTGCCAGCTAAATTTTGTCAAATGAATATTACTAAGCAACTGGTGTTTTTCCATCTGTATTATACATTTTCTTATGAGACAGAATACAGTTAAAAATACAATGCTGTATAATGTATCCACAAGCTAACAGGCCTATAGCTATGTTCTTCATTCCTTTATATAAAAACCCATTAAGAAGTTCCCATCTAAGTGAAGTTCAATGGATAATGAAGATGGCACATACTGCATTACTCCAGTGTCATTACGTAGAAATTACTACACTGTGCCCATGATGCACTTCTTCATTTTAAGCTTTCTTATTCTTTTTTTTCAGTCAGCTTATTTTAATGCGTAAAAAAGGAAGAATGAAAAAATTCCATGACCTCACTAATATAATCACCATGCACTTATAATGGCTTCAAGCTAAAAGCAATAAAATTATGACCAACATACACAGATATGTGTACCCAAGTTGCCTGAGATATCCATTACCCTAATTATTTATGCTGCTTTATGTAGGTCTGACTTTCAAATAATAGGTCAACAAGAATTTTGCTGAACACTAACAGGCTTTTTTCATAAATCACCTCATCGTCAGGCTGAATGACTCAACTCTATTTAATTTGCTCTTTCTGAAATATTGTTCGTCAGGAGAAAAAGACTGCCACCTGATGAATCATTGGCAGCCACACTGGTAGATGGCATTCAGGCGCAGCTCCATCCAAACCTGGCTCATTTTTTAACATTTCCAGTTCTGTCCTTTGCATGTTACATGCTGCTACACAGTGGGACAGGGACAGAGTGGATGTTGGGTTAAAATGGTTAAGCACTTGTTCTCCTGTATAAATCAGTCAATGAAGGTGGCTGCTGGAAGAAGGGGGTGTGACATTGGTGGTTCTCTGCAGGTGAGGCAATTCCTGATGGAACTGAAAGTTGAAGGCAGCTGATGGCAGGACTCCCAGTAGCTGAGGCAATGGGGCCTTTACTCCCGGGAGGGAGAACTGGGCAGCCCATTGCCTTGGCTGTACGTTTGCTCCAGCCCCTAGAAAGTAATAAGTGAAACTCTTTTCATGAATATACTGTGTGTATTGGTTGAACTCTGAAAGCTAATTACTTTCCAAGTTGACAACTGTACTCAAAGATTGGTTTGATTAATTCTGTGTCTTTTGGGCTGATCAGAGATAGAGCAAAACAAAATGGAACCTTTTTCCTGCACTTGCCTAATCGTTCCATATCAATCTCAAGTTGTGAAGAGGCAGAACACAAGGTCAAAATTCTTAATCCACCTCACATTTTAGCTTTATAAAACCAAGCATTAGTTTTTGGGTTACTAGCTAAGGCACACGATAGCATAAAATCACCCTTCCCCCATACTAATAAAATGAACAAAAATAGTGAGAAAGAAAGAAAAAAAAAACCTTCACAAACGGCAACCAAATAAGGAAATGAGAACAGAGGAAAGCCATAAGCCTCCAAAGTGAAGCTGAGAACAGAAACAGGCTTCTGAGGTGGCAGGTGGACTGCCGTGGGCCCCTGGGCCAGCTTTTTGTTCCCAAAATCAACTTTGGAAAAAGCATATGACTACAAAATTCTCTAAAATGTCACCAAAATCTGTCCCTTGAAAAAATGTGAACTGTGCAGAAGTAGGCAAACCTTTTGATTTCCCCCTTCTACTACTCTACATGGTTTGAGTTTCTTTATAATGAGCGATAATCATTTTATTAAAATAAGGATTATTTCTGTGAAAAAATCAAAATAAGTAAAAAATTACTTCATGTGTCACATAAATAACACCATTTAAAAGCAGATCTTCAACGGACACTTTTCTAAAAAAAGAACCATTTGATTTAAAACAAATAATAGAAAGTATATTGTATCAATTTTCTGTATAAGTTTATCCTAAGAGATTAGAATGTTCCTCACATATCACCTTATTATTTTGTTTTATTTAAACATTATACATTAAAATAATTTTTCTCTCCCAAAGACCTTAATGTTATACCTTTTTTTTGTCTAGGAACTTATAGCCTAGATAGTATTAGTGGCAAGTGAAAACCATATATTTTTTAATTTTCACTACCACAAATTCTTACTTTCCTAATTGTATAGAGAGTTTGAACATCACTAATTCTTATTCTTTATTTTTTACTTCTATTAGCTTAGTTTACTAAGTTTACTTACTATTACTTTACTTGTATTAGTTTGGGGGAAAACTAATTATTTCCCCCAGCACCATGCAAGGCACTGTGGGAAATCTGTGAAACAGTGTCTGTTCCCACTGATCTCAGAGTAGATGGTAACAAAATAGTCCCTAGAAGCTACTGTGTCAGCCAATAGCAGATGCTCCACAGGGAACTACTAGCTGGGGTCTCCCCTAAAAGCACTCCCTTAGGACCCATTATGTATGACTGTAGCCCAACTTTCATGGCTCAAAATAATGGTTCTAGAAGGCTGCCTATTCTACAACCAGGGGATATGGGAATATTGAGATGCAGCAGATGATTCTCCTCCCTCTACACTTCCTCTTCTCTCCCATCATGCCTTAATCAGCGAAGCCTAAAAAAGGAAGGAAAGGAGAGGAGAGGAGAGGAGAGGAGAGGGGAGGGGAGGGGAGGGGAGGGGAGGGGAGGGGAGGAGAGGAGAGGACAGGAGAGGACAGGAGAGGACAGGAGAGGACAGGAGAGGAGAGGAGAGGAGGGAGAAAACTTGGCTAAAAGGGAAAAGGAATACAGGTAAATAAATCCAGTCCTTAAAGATCATTATAAGTTAAGGCCGTTTCACTGTCATCATTGGCTCCAATATCCAAGGGCAGGACAGGGATGTCTTAGCTTAAGTGGAGAGAATTTTTTCCCCTTCCTCTGCCTTTTTGTTTTATTCAGATCCTTAATTGCATGATACCCAGAGCATTAGTGAGGGTGATCTTTTTAAGTCATTCGATGTATTTAAAGATTAATCTCTTTAGAAACAGCCTCACAGATAGACCTGAGAGCACTCCCTAGTTATCAAGTTATCCTTCAGTTCAGTCACAGTGACACATGAAATTGCACATCATTAACTCATGCTGTGACCATCACACATCATTAACTCATGCTGTGACCCTGGCAATTTTCTTGGCTTTTTTATACCTCAGTTTTCTTACCTGTAAATTAGTGATAGCTAAGAACTGGCATTATTAGGGTCAATAAGAGAATTGAGTATGTGAGAGTATTTTATAAATGGTAGTATACCACAAAAAAAGAAAAGAAAAAAAAACTAAATGCAACAGGATGTCCCAGTTGTACCCAGCCTGAACTAATTTAGAATCAGTTTGCCAAAACAGAAAGATGATGACTACTCCAGAAATCTATTTGCATGTTTTATTTTCAGACTGAAGGAGAGAAGAGCAGTGGGGTGTGTGTGCATGTGTGCTTAGGGGTGTGTGTGTGTGTGTGTGTGTGTGTGTGTGTGATTGAAGATCCTCACAAATGTTGAGGTCTAAATTCAACCAGCAGGAGAGAAGTTCTAAGCCTATTGGGACAATAGACAGAAGATGCGACCTGGTCAACCAGCACTCCCATGTGGGGCACCAGGGAAACTGGCAATCCACTTGCAGTGGTCTGCAGAAAGAGCTTTCCTCAAGGAAACTGAGTTGAAGAGTATGAACATATTGCTTCTGAGTATGTAACAAAACACCTTCCCTGTGCCTGAGGTGTTGCATTAGCATATGTCTACAACTAGAGAATTGTAGAGATATGGATTTTATTATATGTGCCCTCAGTTGAGTGAGGCTTGGATATTCTATATAATAAAGAGATAATATACAAATTGACTGCTACACCCTCACACAAGATGGCCACCCCCATGTGGTCACAAGATGGGTGCTATAAGATGGCCAGCAGGGGAGGGCACTTGGGGCTGACCAAGCCTGCAGGGGATGACAGTTAGGGGTGACTAGGCTGGCAGGGGAGGGCAGTTGGGGGTGACTAGGTCTGCAGGGAAGCAGTTAGGTATCAATCTGGTTGGCAGGGAGTGGTTAGGGGGTGATCAGGCTGGTAGTCAGGTGAGCAGTTGGGAGCCAGTAGTCCTGGACTGTCAGAGGGATATCTGACTGCTGGTATATAGGGCCTAAACCACCAGTCAGACATCTCTCGAGGGGTCCCAGACTGGAGAGATGCAGCCTGGGATGAGGGACACCTCTCCCACAGTGCATGAATTTCATGCACTGAGCCTCTAGTCTATAATAATAAAAGCATAATATGCAAATCGACCAAATGGCTGAACAGCAAAATGACCATCCAGATGACCATGATATGACACACACTGGTGCCAGGCCAGCCAAAGAGGGTGTGATGTGATTGGTTGGGGGCCCCACCATCGCACCATGATCACCCCTCAGAGGGAGGTCCAGGCCACCAGCCAGCAGAGTGATCAATGGGGGGGAGGGCTCTGTGAGGGAGCCCTCACAGAGGGAGGTCCAGCCACCTGCTGCAGGGCAATCAATTGGAGGGGGGAGCCTCTGCAATTGATTGCCCTACAGAGAAAGGCCCAGGCCACTGCAGTGGGTGTGCAGGGCCTCCCTCTGTGGGGTGATCAATCATGGGGCTCTTGGACTGTGAGAGTGCACAAGCCAGGCTGAGGGACCCCTCCCCCAAAGTGAACAAATTTCATGCACCAGGCCTATAGTTTAACCATAATGTCATGAATAAGTAGCCACTTCATACCCCTATTTATGTATTAAATCCTTATTTATGGATGTAGTCTCTTATAAAAAATAGAATATCAATAACATAAATGATTCTATGTAGATAATGGCATATTTTACTGTATCTTGCATATCCCATGCAACTGAAACTATGCCCTGCAACCAAACTCTTAAAGCAAGGGTTTTCAAATCTTGAAAACCCCTTCTTCAAATGAAATCTTCTCTTTAATCCTATTATGAATTCCAATTGAAAGCTAACATAATGAGAAAAAAAAAGTCACTGGAATTTTTTTTTATATAGAGAAGTGTTTCATTGAGAAGTAAATGATAGCCAATGCTGGGAGATGCACTGCTTTCCTGGTCCCTGCAGAAGGTTAATATGTTGGCTGCAGCCTAGCTTAAGCAAAAGTAAAAAGAGAAAAAATAGTTTTCCTAGGGCAGTGTTCCTGGGAAGGAAAAAAGGAAAGACCTACTATAGTTGTAAATGTTTGGGTTCTGTGTTATTTTAAGTGTCTATATCAATGAAACTTACTGTTACATGTATGTCAGACACAGCATATGGATACTCAAGACACAAGAGATGGAGATGGTCCTGGGAATTCTCAAAAATAATTAACAGGTTTTAAATGACTAGGGTCTTTAAACTTGGTATGGGCTTGAGCCCATTTTACTTGGAGTTTGAATGGGAGGTGGGTTTGAGCTCATATTCAAAATACATTGATGAAAGCTGACCCCTCTGTTGGAAGAGATCTTCATCCTCTGGTCAGGCTTAGTCCATCTGGATGGCTTCTGAACCATCTCCATATATCTTTCAAGGAAAAGTGTGTGAAAAACAATTAAATAGACAATCTCTAAAGTTATTTCCAGAAGGAAGTATTGAACTGAACTTTTTAGATTTCATGTAAAACTTATGTCTATACTATGTTCCTTTGTTGCAGTTTATGCCAAGTTCAAGGATTTGGCTCATGGGCTCCCCCTGCCCCAACTTCCCCTGCCCAAACACATTTACAGGGAATGAAATCTGATATATCATCAGTCAATGTTCTATTTCTCTTTCTTTGCTAGCTCTAAGACTAGTCAAGAAAGCAAACTCATTACCCAGAACTATAATGAACTTAGCCATTTTCCTACTGGCGTGTAGAACTAGTCTTCAGTCAGACATGCAAACCATCCCTGTGAAAGACGGTATTTACTCAATCATCACTTTGAGTGTTAGTTCAAGATGTTACGGGAAAGTCAGAAAATGACACAGCTTTACCTTTGATAACTTTTCAGTCTAGTGAGGAAGAAAGGCAAACAAAACAAGAAAGAGATTTATTATAGCACGATGTGATACATATTGCAAAATAGGCATAAAAATACTATGAAAACCCAATGAAACAAAAACCAAAATCTGTTTGGAAAAGTCATCACCTGCCAGAAGCAACTTTCCAATGTTGAGGATGAGTGAGAGTTAGTCACACAGGAAAAAAAAGAGAAGCAGATGATGGAAGCTGGAGGGAACACATGGTCTAGAAGGAAGGACCAGCATGGACAGAGTATGGAGCCCAGTGTATCAGCCTAACATTTAACAACTGAGCAGGCTTTTAAGTGAAGAAAAGAGTAAGGCCAAACAGACAAATCTTTATTATTTTGACTTATACACCAAATAAAAAACTGTCAATGTTTTATTGCTGGTACTGTTAAATTTTTGTATAGTTTTTCTAAAGAGAACATAACCCACAGTCTCCTTACATTTCCCGACTATTCTCAGAAACGAATGGACTCAGGCAAATCTCTTATTGAAATTTTGCCAACTCTTTGGCCAGCAAACACCAATAGCAGACATGACAACAGAAATTTGACATTGTAAAGTTTTCCAACTATATTCAAGGGAAATGGCATAAATCAAGTCAGGTTTCAACATGCTTATACACAATGAGCTTTCAACCATTTAAAATTTCACTCATCGTTACTAATTATAATTCTATATGTTTTTGAAGGCTTTTTAGTTCAACCCTAACATTTTGCTCTTGGCTGACACTCGGCCTTTCCCTTCAAAACTTCATAAGATCTAGAATCAGGTAAAACCAGTTCAGCGGATTTTGTAGAGGGTGAGTTACAATCTCCTATACTGTCCCATACTCCAAACACTCACCCCCAAATTGATGGGTGCTGCTGCTGGAATGTCAACATTCTCAGAAGTACTGTCAACAAAAGCAGGGCTGGTCTCCAAGATATTCAAAACAAGTAACTGAATAAGGTACTATTTTCAAATATGACTTCTCTATGTAGATTTTGAAATTATTGGCCACATGCAATTTTATTTATCTGGCCTCTCTCAGAGAGAAAACCTCTCAGAACTACATGCACTGCTAATATATCATTATTTTTTTTCTTAAATGATAGGTCATGAGAAATTTTGAGGGCAGTGAAATTGCCTGAAAAGTCATGCAAAATTATAATCATTTGTAGTTCTAACAGGCAAAGAAAAAGAGTATTCATAAGCTCCCACAGACAATCATGAAATTAAAAACTGGAAAAGTGTAAGGCATTTTAGTTCTATTCATTTTAATGTGCTGCTAGAAAGCAGCCCTTCAGAAGACTGAGTAAATTAAATATAGCCTCAGAGGCAGATAATGTTAATACTGGGAAGGACTTCAGACATCATCTATACCAACCTCTTGATTTTATAGATGAGTAACTGAGGTTCAGAAAAAATAATTGGCAGATTTCCCTGTCTAGATGACTCAGTTGGTTGGAGCACCGTCCTGTGCACCAAAAGGTTGAGGGTTCAATCTCTGGTTGGGGGAAGTGATGGATGTTTCTCTCTCACTCTCTCCTCTCTTCTTCCCCCCCCCTCTCTCAAACAAAAAAATTAACAAACGTATCCTCAGGTGATAATTAAATTTTAAAGAATAATAAGTGGCCTAAATTCATTAGGAGAGCTGCAATGACACACCACAGCTCTTGATTTTTGATGGGCATTATGTAGAGGGACACCTTTTGGAAATATTAAATGATATGTTTTTACCTGTCCTATCCTTTTAACTAAAACACTCATTTCAGGCTGAAAGACGCAAGACAACCCTATCTTCTAGGAACCTATGCCTAAGAGTAGCAAATCCTTAGTTTTCACGCAAAAGCTATAGACCAGATGAACAAATAGACTACAAAATGTTATATATTTAGAGAGAACCATTTTCCTCCCCTACCTTTACATATAAAGGTGAGGGAGAAAGGAGAGCATTGGAGAGGACAATTGAGAAGCAGAAATAATCAATGTTCACTCCAAGTGGAAGACAAGTTTGGGGATTTTAAAGCAAAGAGAATCTGGTACCTGCTTATAGGGAGGCAGCAGTCTTGAATTAACCACTAGGCTAGCAGACAAAAAGGCCACCTGGACTATTGCAGATAAAGAAGGACTAGGTGATCTGTGAAAGACAGTGCAATCCACAAGGGAAGGTTCAGACCTTCCCCCAAACTACAAAAGGATATAAAAGTTAACTGAGAGTGGTCTCATGGCCAGACAGGTACCAGCAGAAAGGCATGTGGACCCTATAACCAAAGCACAAAGAATGGCCAATAGCCAGCCTATACATTTACAGTACACCTGAAGGCATGCCTGAGCACCCAGAAGCCAACCAAGACCCAGCATCACCTCCCAACCACATGACTTCTACAAGTGTTTCCCACCTGTTTGGGCTGAATTGTGTCCCCCAGATTCAAACCCCCAGCACCTGACTATATTAGGAGATAGAGTTTTTTGTTTTGTTTTGTTAATCCTCACCAGAGGATATTTTTTTCATTGATTTTTTTAATATATAAAGTAGAAGGGAAGGGGAGAAACAGAGAAACATCACTCCTGCACATGTCTCCACAGGTTCTGGGAATCAAGCCTGCAACCAAGGCATGTGCCCTTGATCAGAATCAAATCTAGCACCCTTCAGTCCAAGGGCTGCCACTCTAACCACTGAACAACCCTGCCAGGGTTAAATATAGGTAGGGTTTTTAAAGAGATAATTAAGTTAAAATAAAGTCCTTAGAGTCGGCCCTAATGCATAATGATGGGTACACTTGTAAGAGGAAATCTGGACACAGACATGCATAGAAGGGAACTCCTGTGAACATAAAGACAACTCCATAGAAGCCAAGGATAGAGACCTTGGGAGTGACTAACCTTACCAACACCTTGATCTTAGACCTTTAACCTCGAGAAGTGTTAGAAAGTAAATATCTATTGTTATAACACCAAGTTTGGGAGGCTTTGTTATGAGCCACAGCAGGCTAATAAATCATGCTAATTACAAGTGCCGTTCTGAGGAAAAGAGGGCTAACAAATTATTCATAAACTGTCTGTGATCAAATCCTCCAAAACAGAACCTCTTAGAATTCCAAGATGATGTGTTCTGTCATCAGATGAAATTACAATAGAGATTCAATTAAGGATTATTAAAAAATAAAAACTAAGACACTTATGATTTTTGTATTATCATTCTGTACCTCAGAGCCTATAAATTCTGCAGTGAAATTACTTTGGATTCATTGCATAAAGTTAAAGGCATGAAACTGGCAGCTATTTATTGAACTAAGAAACTAAAAGCATAGCAATTCCTATTTATAAAGATACGTTCCATATAATTTAGCTTATTGAAAGATTACTGAAATGGATTGACTTTTATTAGTTTGGTTAGAAAGCTAAAAGATTTAAGAAATTGGACAATATTTACAGTTAAATATTTTTTATATTGGTTTGATGACAAATTCATTTCTAAGTCATTCATGTATCTGTCAAGCATGGAAGGCAATATGAATAAAAATCTGGAGTCATGAAGAATGGTAGATAGCCCTGTTTGCCACTAGAACAATTTGTGGCCTTAGGCAATTTACCAAACCTCATGTTAGCATTCATTTTCTTGCCTGTAAAATGCAGTTAAAAATAAAATCTAATTCATAGGGGTTTTGTAAGGATAAAATTAATGGCTCTGAAAAAATACAGTAAGTGGCTGAGATAAATGAAAAGTTAGTTTGAAATGTCAACTGGGAACAGACTATAGAGAGTTTTTGATTTCCAAACTATAGAGTTTGCACTTGACTTTTAGGTAAGGAAGAACTTTAATACAGAAGTGCTATAGTTGAGAAGGCCCAGTCTTCTATATTTTATATATTTGTAGTTTGAGGATAATTGTTAATTATCATTGTTAATTTTTTGAGTTTGAGGTTCAGTGAGGCAAAATATTAAGACACCTGTCATCTTCCAGTAAAACTTATTCATATATTCTATTTTCCTATTCTGATAAGTTACCAGCCTGATTTCAAATATATGTTTTATCTTACCCACCCAGATTTCCCTTCATAAATGAAGGGCTCATTCTCCCAGCTGCTGGAAGTGCTCATGACAGACCATCATCAGTTGTCTGCAATTCTGGGGAATTGTCTCCCCTAAGGAGAGCCACTTCACCAAAATTTACCACCCCAGAGGCACCTTATATCTGATGACTGATGAAGGGGTCCCTTGTGAGGAACTGACAGAGGAAGTAGGAAACAATCATGATTCATGGATGGTTTGGCTCAGTATGTGGATGCAAGCTGGAAATGGCAGCAGGTTGCACTTGAAAGAAGGTAACCTTTAAAGACTGTATTGAGGGAAAATCTTTCCAAAGAGCAGAGCTATAGTCAGTACAGCTGGTCATCCACAATGTGGAAAAAGAACAAACATTAAACTACATAGACAAAACCACCATCCAGGGACTTTAGCTATCTTTGTCAGTAGTCCCAGGGTTTAACAACAGGCTCATGTTTGCATTAGCCATGGTGGCAAGGCTGCAGGCTTTGTACTGCCACCACTACATGGTCCAAACCAGTGATGCAGCCCAATGATGAGCTCCGACATGGCACAACCTTTGAGTTCACTAATTAGCCACATGGCAGCAAACTGAGGAAAGGAGACACCTTCCAGCCAGGAAGCAGCACTGATTTATTTTGATAAAAATAGGTTTATATTCTTATTATGAGTTTTTGTTTTCTCCTGCAAAGTATCAGCCAATGATACCATCTGAGGAGTTAAAGACTGTTTAATCTAACTCATAGGGTGCTCCTTCATAGCAAAGGATGTGCAGGTGTAAGGTATGATCATGGATTCAACTATACCACCCAAAAGTTTCTGGACTAATAAAACTCAAATAAAGCACCAGCCTGGAGAGGGTAGCTGGGAGGATTTGGTGCCATCTTTCTGGATGCTGTGTATATTCTAAATAAAAATTTGTATGTGGCATGGTGTCTTCAGTGGGTGGAACACCTGGACCTAGAGTCTAAGTGGTAAGAAGAGGAGACATTGCTACTATCACTGCTAGTGCTATAGGTGAATTTGTGTTTTCCATTCTTACAACTCTGGATAATGAGGGTTTAGAAGGCCTGGTTCCCAAAGGGGAAATGCTTCCATCAGAGAACACAAAAAGAGCTCCATCTACATTAATAAAAGAGAAACATGCAAATTGACCATACCTCTGCCATGCCTACAAGCCACACCCACCAACTAATCAGGAGTGAGAATGCAAATTAACTCAACAAAGATTGTGGCAGCCATGGAGCTGGAGAGAGCAGGAGGTTTGGGTTGCCCCGGTGATGGAGGAAGCCAAGCTTCTCGCTCATCCTGGCTGGCCCTGGCCTCCGCTCAAGGCTACAAAGTTTCAATTATAGAAGATAAATAAATCCCAGATATCAGGGCCTCCACTTGGGTCGCTGGGGGGCATAGCCAGCCTGAAAACCACCACAGGCTCCTCACCCAGGCCACCCCACCCATCAAGAGAACCCCCACCCTTATGTGAGACTCCCTTCAGGGCAAACCAGCCAGCCCCCACCCATATACCAGGCCTCTATTGTATCTAATAAAAGAGTAATATACAAATTGACCATCACTCCAACACACAAGATGGTTGGCCCCATGTAGTCAAAGATGGCTGCCACCAGATCTCTAGCAGGGGAGGGCCTTGAGAGGGACCAGGCCTGCAAAGGAGGGCAATTGTGGGCAATCAGGCCAGCAGAGGAGGGCAGTTGGGAGGGACCAGGCCTACAAGGGAGGGCAGTTGGGGGCAATCAAGCCTGCAGGGCAGGGTAGTTAGGGGTGACAAGGCCAGCAGAGGAGGGAAGTTGGGGTGACTGGCCCTGCAGGGAAGGGCATTTGGGGGGGACCCAGGCCTGCAGGGGAGGGCAGTTAGGGGCAATCAGGCTGTCAGGGGAGTGGTTAGGAGGTGATCAGGCTGTCAGGAAGAAATGGTTAGGGGCAATCAGGAAGGCAGGGAGGTGAGCAGTTGGGAGCCAGCAGTCCTGATTGTGAGAGGGATGTCCTACTGCTCATTTAGGTCCAGTAGGATAGGGCCTAAGTGGGCAGTCAGACATCCTTCAAGGGGTCTCAGATTGGAGAGGATGCAGGCTGGGCTAAGGGACACTTTTCCACACCCCCATGCATGAATTTCATGCACCAGGCCTCTAGTTTAAATATAAAAATCCATTGAAAGTGGGACACTTTGGGAAAAATCCAGGAAAGGAGTTACCATCTTAGAAGGAATAATTGGTTCTGACTACCAGATAAGGCTACTGCTGTACCATGTAGGTATAAATATGGTCCAACTAAGATAATCTACTTGGGCACTTCTTGGCATTTCTATGCACAATGTTTATTGTCAACAGTAAAAATGCAGCAGTCATGGTAGGGAAAGACTTTCAGGAATTGGGGTCTCAGTCAAGTCACCAGGCAAGCCTCCAAAAACACTAGATAAGCTATCTTCAGACCAAAGAAAACTGAAAAGGTGAGTGGAGCAGAGAGACACTACCAGTTGTAGCTCAGAGATCACCTGCAGAGGTGGGTCCTCTCACTAATTTCTCACTCATTTACCTGAAGGAGCCCTGCCTACATCCCATACAAAGATGTGATTCTGAGGGGTGTGAGTTGTGCGTGCTGTACTAGCTCTTTCTTCTAGAATGCTAGGAGTGCTTCATGCAAAGATCCTTCCATGGTGAGCCCTTTTCCAAAGGTACTTTGTGAAAGAGAACTGCCTCCTCCAAGGGCACATTGTCTTCCCCAGGAGACACACAATGACTGATCAGCATGAGAGTTAATGAGTCCCTCACCGCAACTCATGACAACTGTGAAATAACATCTGAGCTCCAGAGCTCTTCATGTGATTTGCTAAGACCTTGTTGAGACCACAACACAACTCACTTTCTCCTTTGCCAACTCCTGCATCCTCACCTTTCTTTCTGTGGCTTCAGGAGCACCCCTAATCAATCTCCTACGTGATAGCTTCCATCTCAGAATCAGCTCCTGGAAGTCTTAACCTATGATAGATATTAATTGTGGGACATAAAAAGCCAGTCAGCCTTAAAGAAATAGAAAAAAAAGGAGAGGGAAATGGATCCAAGTGTAGTAAACTACCAGAATAAGAAGATCAAGTAGCCCTAGTTTCAATGGGTAGAGCATTGGCTCCGCGGATTGAAGGGCACCAGGTTGTGGGCTCGATCCCTAATGGGGCCATGCAGGAGGCAGCCAATCAATGATTCTCTCACCGTTGATGTTTCTATATCTTTCTCCTTCTCCCTTCTTCTCTGAAATCAATAAAAATATATTTTTTTAAAAAAGAAGGTCAAGTAGCCAAAGAAGCAAGTCAAGCAAGTCAAAAAGTCCAACATTTATACCAAGGGGGACTACATTTAAAATCACATAGAGCAAAGAGCACTTTTCCATTTCCTTCCTTCTTGTTACATTGAAAAAGAATGTATTGGGAGTGTTGGGAAAATAATGGACTCATATCTCACACCTGATTGTTCATACATTCATCCATCTGTCTGAAGATCTTTTCATAAAACAAAACACCAATTCTATGTTGCCCAACAGGCAAAGGAATATACAATCCAACAATGTGCTATTAAAATTTATTTATAAATAGTTCCAATCACTTTCCTTAAGTATGCATGTACTTAAATAAATAAGTAATAAATAAAATGAAACAGGTGATATGTTAAGGCACTATCAGATGTATGAACATAATGAGTTTTTCCATTTCTCTGTAAGTGCAAAATTGCTATCCTATACAAAGCTCTAATTTGATGAGGTGCAAAGCGCCTGTATAAGACTTGAGGTAATCAGAACAATAGAGAATATCTACCACCACTACACAAACTTTCCATCACCAAGTTAACAAGTATAGAGTATCAATAGTGGTTTGTTTACTCCTGGGAAAGGGCAAGAGCATGGGAAGAAATCCTCTCTGAGGCACAGTGCAAAGGGAAAGCTTAAAGCTGTGAGTGGAAGAGAAATGAAGAGAATACCTAAGAAAACCAGCACCACTTCAAACAGAGGTAATGCTGGAGGAATGTGAAGTGTATAACACACTGCAGGTAACCACGGAAACAACTACAACAAAAAATATGCAGAACTAAATCAACTACTCACTAGATTTACTATACTCCCATGTAGGTCCACAGAAGAAAAGAATGTCCATATATAAGCATACAAATTATTTACTTCCATATCTACTGTCCTGCATAAAGTACCTAGTTTCATTAAAAAAATTACAAGATAGGCAAAGAAGTAAGAAAAAAAGCCACGGATACTGGAATCATTTGTCACAGAATTAAAATAACTATTACTATTATTAATAGGTTAAGGATTCTAGTAGAAAAGATGGACAATAGGGATGATCAGGTGGGTAATTTCAGCAGACAAAAGAAAAATGTAAGAAAGCAGCAAATGAAAATTCTAGAATAAAATAACAGTATGAAAAATGTGGAATGCCTTTGAAGAGTACATCAGTAGATCAGCAAAGCCGAGGAATTAAATAAGGAAACCTGAAAATTAGTCAATAAATTTACTCACAGTGAAATACTAAGAGAAAAGGTAACATTTTTTTTTAAAGCATCCAAACACTATGGGATAATATAACATAATATACATGTATTTAAAACCCCAGAAGTAGATAAAAGAGAGAGCAAGACATACAAATATTTGAAGAATAATAGCTATAAATTTTCCAAAAATCAATGACAGTTAACACACAGGCCCCAAGATCTCAGATGATACAAAGAGAATAAATATTAAAAAGAAAGAAATCTAGGTATCTCATGTATTCTCTTCAAACTAATGAGGAAGAGAAAAATTAAAAAAAAAAAAGCCAGTGAGTCAAGACGGCATGGCTTAGTTGTTGAGCATCGACCTATAAACCAGGAGGTGATGGCACAATCCTGGTTTGCAAGTGTGGGGCATGCAAGAGGCAACCATCAATGACTCTCTCATCACTGATGTTTCTATCTCTCTCTCCTTTCCTCTTCATCTCTGAAATCAATAAAAAAATATTTTTAAAAAAATAGCCAGAGGAAAAATTCACATTATTTCAGAACCAATACAAGCCAGAAAACAACAAAGAGATGTCTTTAGAGCAGTGACAGAAAAATAACGTTCAATACAAAGCTTATACAGACACACTGGATAGTATCCATCACTGGGAGGAAAAATAGATAAAATGTCTGAATGAACAAGTGAGTTTACACAACAAATAGAAGTAACAGAAACATCTATAGATTGTATGGCTATCAAACACACTGTGCTTAGGAAAGAGAAGGAGATATATTTCACAGTAACATTTAAATAAATCAAAATACCTACACACAAAAACAAACACACAGCTCTAGCCAGTTTGGCTCAGTGGATAAAGCATCGGCCTTCGGACCAAAGGGTCCTGGGTTCAATTCTGGTCAAGGGTATGTACCTCCATTACAGTCTCCTTCCAGGCCTAGACCCTGGTTGGACTCATGCAGGAGGCAATTAATCAATATATTTCTCTCACATTGATGTTTCTCTCTGTCTTTCCTCTCTCTTCCACGCTCCCTAAAAATCACTGGAAAAATATCCTCCAGTGAGGATTAACCAAAAGAAAACCCAAACATACGCATTTTCTAAGAACACACACAGGGGGATGTACATTAAACACAATAGAATAATTATTGTTCCAGTTACCTTTTGTTGAGTAACCACTCTAAAACTTAGTTGCTAAACACAACAATCATTCATTTTGCTCATATATCTGTGAATCAAAAATTCTGGCATGGCTTGAGTAGGAGACATCTGTGCCCCTTTGGTGTCCAGAGAGGTCATTTGACGTTGAGTTGTCCCAGACCTCACCATTCATATTCTGACACCATGGCAGAGACAGGAGAAGACTTGGCTCAGTGGGGATGCTCTATGGCTCCATTCTACACTCAGGGTCGGCCAGTGTGGTTCTCCGGCAAGGGAGTCAGATCAGAGAGCAACACAGAAGTTGCCAGTACCCTCAAAGGCAATTTTTGAGGTTGACGTAGCATCACTGTCCTCACAGTTAGCATTCTATAGTTGGAATCAGATAGTTGGTCATAGGCCAACTCATATTCAAGGTAAATAGAAGCAGACCATCTTTTGATGGGAGAAGTGTCATTATTTACCGTCATCTTTACTCAACCATTGTTGTCTACAGAAGAAGAGAAATGGGAGCAGGGTTCAAAGATAAAAGGAAATATGTACATTAAATAAAAGAAATCTGGAAAAACAGCAGTGATAATGTGCCATGTACTGAGAAGAATGTATCTGATATCTTAAAAATCAGATTCAGATTTTAAAGGATAAAGAATTCCATAATGTTAAACCTGCCTCTAGTCTAATTGTTTCCTAAGGACCATTCTTTTTTAAAAAATATATTTTATTGATTTTTTTTTTACAGGGAGGAAGAGAGAGGAGTAGGGAGTTAGAAACATCAATGAAAGAAAAACATCAATCAGCTGCCTCCTTCACACTGAGGAAGTGCCTGCAACCAAGGTACATGCCCTTGACCAGAATCAAACCTGGACCCTTCAGTCTGCAGGACAATGCTCTACCCAATGAACCAAACTAGTTAGGGCAGGACCATTGTTTATTGCCAAAACATGACCAATATATCCATGGTAATCATAATACATGCTTTAGCAGGGATAATATTGTTTAGGATAACAAAATCCCTTTACACTTTCCAGATTATAGCAGATATTGCAAAATCTTGATTTAAGTTAAATCTGTGTGGTGTTTATATAAGTATATGTAATATTTTAATAGTTTCTGTGAATTAAAAATATTTCATCATTAAAAAATATTAACATCTACCATTACTGAAATAACAACATTTTGAGAGCATAATCAACACCAAAATTCTAAAGGAAAAATGGTTAATCTAATTGAAACCAACTCTAAAACTAAACAGAGACACAGCCACATTTTGTAAACAAAAGCAATTTGCACACTCATTTTTCTTGGCTTACCATCCTATCTAATAAAAGAGTAATATGCTAATTGACCATACCTTTTCTGTACCCATAAGCTACGCCCACCAGCCAATCAGGAGCGGGGGTGGGACCAAGGCAGCCTGGGCCACAGGGGACGGGGCCAACGTGGCCAGGATTGCAGGGAGGTGGAGCTGAGGCGGCCAGGGCCAAGGGGGTTAGGGCCAAGGTGGCCAGGGCTGTGGAAGCGAGGTCAAGACAGCCTGGGCAGCAGGAGGGCAGGGCTGAGGCGGCCAGAGCCAGGGGTGGCAGGACCGAGGCGGCCAGGGCCATGAGGTGGCAGGGCCGAGGTGGCCAGGGCACAGGAGAGTTGGGCCTAGGTGGCCAGGGCAGTGGGGGGTGGGGCTGAGGTGGCCAGGGCAGTGGGGGGGCAGGATCGAGGCAGCCAGTGTGTGCTGGCCAGGGAGAAGGCTTGGGCCAGGGGGATGGGGCCAACACCCATGCTATCTGGGCTCAAGTTGGCTGGGATGAAAGCCTGGGCTGGGGAGGGGTGTATGTGGCTGGGACAGAGCCAGCCATCAGCCCCATTGCAGGGCAATGGCTGGGTGCCCAAGGCCTAAAGTCTCACCAGAGGCTTTAGGCCATGGGCAGGCTGGGGTGAGTGGTTAGTAGGACATCTCCTGAGGGTTCCCAGTATGTGTGAGAGGGCAGGTTGGGCGGAGGGATCACCCATCCCAGTGCACGAATTTTGTGCAGCAGGCCCCTAGTAGAATATAAACACATACTTTGGGGGGGAGGGGGGGTCGGGGGAGTATTTTGTTTTAAGAAAATAAAACAACATTATTTTCTTAGAGGAATATTACAGTGTGTAGGTAGAGCTCTATACAATTGAATATTCATTCATTGCTAGATCCAGAATTTTATGTTTAAGAAATTATAACAAATGTCTAAGGAAGACGTTTCTACAATAGACATTTTTACACCAATTTGCATATAATGTATCCAATCCTATTATACTCGAGGCAATTCAAAAAGCTTCTGGAATCTGGAATAAACTAACAATGTGATAGTAACAATAATATAAGGGATTTACTTACCTTCTCCAAGTTTTACATAAGGGTTGGACTACAAATCTCCTAAGTCTTTTCCAAAAGAGTTTCATCTTAAATAAAAGTCTTGGCAAAACTAACAATAAAATTAAAGCTAGTATATGATAGAGCCATACAGTAGATCATCAAGTAATAAATATATTTCCCCAGAGGAGGGTAATATTGAAGCGGGATACTGAAAGCTGGAACTAAGCAGAAAGAGGGGGGTGAAAATTGACCTAGAACTTATGAATTGTATATGAGTAGGTACAGAGCTAAGTAAAAGAAGACCTTAAAATTATATAAAAATTATAAGAAAAGCTAAGGAAACAAGAACAAAGAGTTGCCCAGATCACTCAGTGCACCAACTTTGAGCAGTCAGAGATTGCAACTGGTGGCTGAATTCTTCTAGCCTTGGGTTTTGTTTGGTAAGCAGGGTAGTTTTCAAATATTTGCCAGTTGCTCACATTTAAAAAAATGGAGACTTTACCTAGCTCTCAAAGTATCTGACAATCTTGGCTCTCATTCACACATGGCAAATATTGGTTGGAACCAAGTAGATCCGGTTCCTGTTGGATGAAGCGTTCACTCTGCAGATATCCACCATTCCCACTTCTTTGTATTACATTTGACAAGTTTTACCCCGTTACCTATAATCCCCACATAGCCCTGTTGCCATTTCAATATAAGCCACAGAAGAGATCAATTTTTAAGAAGTCATAGATATCACAATGGCCAGGCAATAAAATTTGAATTTTAGCCTATCAGATTTTAATATATGCAGTTTTTGACAAGTTATTTGTTTTTGAAATGCATTTTTATATTAAAAATAATTCTACTTAAGTGACTAAAGATGTTAAAATCAAAGAAAGGTCTCAGGAATTAGGAAAAAGAATTATGAGACAAGAAGGAAGTTGATTTTAGATAGACATTGCTTTCTTAGAGATGGGAGCAGAGTATTAAAAATAGGGCAGTAAAAGAAAGCAAATGCTGGCCAAGTTCTGGGAAGGCTGAGGGGAGGAAATATAAGGTAAGTTGGGTTGTTCTTGTTATGCAAGTCTCTCAGGTCATAGTTGTCTCCAGGAGTAGCTCTCTTCTGATGCAAAAGAGGCAATTTACACTTTATTTTTAGGCAGTTAAGGGGGGGAAAGAGTTTTTCCTGCATTTGTGGTTTTTAATGGCCTTTAGTTCAAAATAATTCTTATGCCCAAGTGGCAAGTTTGGGCATGGTATATTTGGGTAATCTAAGTATTGATGCTCCCCCTCATCCATAGCTAGTCTTCTTTACAATGAGGGAAGTAGGTTGAAATTGGGATGATTACTGGAAATGAATCCTCCCTACTGGACAAACAACGCAAAAGGCATTTCTACTGATAAATGCAAAGCAGTCTTTTCATTGGTAAAAGCACTGTGTGTTTATTTGTTTGTTTTAATAAATAAAGGGACTAAGTTTTGTTTGCTAATAAAACTTACGATAATTATCATGTCTTGAATGTTGCAATTTTAAATCTCTGTTTTTCTCTCTGCATGTATTCCACGTTAGGGATATTTCTCTTTGATTGAAGAAAACCCAATTATCCTATTCAGAAACCTGTTTATCAAGATTACTAACATAAAATGTTATTTTAATTTCAGCCTACTTTCATTTTGAGCCTACTGCATCTGAATGTTAAAGGACTTCATTGAGTCCTCCAAATAACTTTGTTTCAGTAATGTGTTGATGACAGCTATTTGCTGGCTCAAATTTAAATTTTCTTTGCCTGGGCTATTTAAATTATAATTGGCACTGACAGCCAGGGGTCACAAAGAGACCATAGTTACACAATGTGTATTCTTAGCAACAGAAAAATAATGAGAGAAAAATCACTACAGTCAAAACACAAGGGAACAGACTTAATATGGCCTGATGAACATCTAGAGAATATGCATTTAATATGAATAAATTCATCCCTGGTCTCAGTAGCAATATACATTAATCTCATTATTCCTACTATGAAGACAACAGTTAAAAACTGCAATAATGATAGCAACCTCTGAAGTGCTACTCTCTTTTGTGACTGAGGCAGGACAGTAAGAAGCTAGGAAAATTCCTTGACAAGTAGATGGGGAAACTGTGACAGATAGTTAAAGGCCGAGCAATTTACTGCCAGATAATAAATCACAAGGCCTTACCTTCCCTAGCCAAGGACAGTAGGAGCAAATGGTTTACCCATTCCAGTTAAAATTCCCACTTTTAGAAAACAGATAAAAACACTTAAGATAAAGGATCTAGTGTGTGTTCACCCTTGAGCACCCCATACCTTTCTTCCCCTACCCCAACCCCTCTACTTTCATCCTTCTTCCTTAGGAATATATCCTTGCTTTCTTTCTCCTAAGCTCTAAGGGTTTCTTTGAGACTTGCAACCAGGGAAGCATCAGGCAATGGTAACTTGTCCTAGGCTAACCCCCTGAACCTGTCTCCAAGGGCTCCCTTTTACTTCTGTAACTTGGTTCCTGAGTCCATGCAGCCCAGCTGGCTCACTGCTTCTGCCTCCCTGACTTTCTTTCTAAAAGGCAAAGGCTGCTCCGCCTTGGCTCACTCCTGTTATTTTGATCTTGCCTCTTCTATCTTCAGCTCTATCTTTGTTTCACTGTCCCAGCTTTAATAAATGTACTCTCAAAATCACCTGGACCAGTGGTCGGCAAACTGCAGCTTGCGAGCCACATGCGGCTCTTTGGCCCCTTGAGTGTGGCTCTTCCACAAAATGCCCTGTGCGGGCACACACATTCAATGAGATTGAAACTTCATTGCCCATGTGCAGAAGTCTGTTTTTGGCTCTCAAAAGAAATTGTACTGTTGGTATTTGGCTCTGTTGAGTAATGAGTTTGCCAACCACTGACCTGGACCTATGTCGTGAAATCATTCCTGCATGAAAACAAGAACTCACACATTCCTGATCATGCCATGGCAGACCTGCCTTGATTCCGGTCCCTTTCCAGTGACACAATGATCTAAATATGATTTATTGCCTTTGTTTTTATTTATATGATTTTTGCCAGTGCTCATTAAGGACTTATACTACTCTGAATATTTTACATAAACTTTTAATACTGCAATAAAAACTGCAAACTTTTGGCTTTCTGTTTCTTTGCCATGTACATTTATATTATACCAGTGGTTATTTTAGCACTACTTATTAAGATGCAGTTTGGTATATGAAATCAGCATTGTAGAATAAAAATTGCTCCATTCACTTTCAAGTGACTCAGATAAATTTAATGAACACAACATGCATGTAAAATAAGTCCATTACCTGTTATAAAAATTAAAAAAGATGAATTGAATTCTTAAGACCTGTGTTTGGGCCACAGTTATGCCTGCTTATTAGAAACTAGTAAACAACTCTACCTCTTCCATAGAAGGGTATCAGAATATGTCACCCCAAAATATGCCACTTTTGGCAAGTGGATCTTTTTTTGAACTAATAGTAATTCAAATGAAAACTTCTAAAAAACCAGGAATAAGTTTTCCTTTTGAAAAGGAAATGCACACTTACAAAGGAAATTTCACTTGTTAAAGTGTCTCCCTCCATTTCCTGTATGAGAAAGAGGGATACGAGAGAAGGCAAGATGGCAGCATAGTTAAACACCTAACCTGCTGCCTCACACAGCAATTTCAAAACTGCAACTAAAAGACAAAACGTCTATTACCCAGAACCACGGGAAATCTGGCTGAGTGGAAGTTCTGCAACTAGAAAGAAAGAGAAAAGAGCATTGAGACATGCACAAGTGCTGAAAAGCTGAGGTTAGGAGGCACACGAACCAGGCTGGCAGTAGACAATAAGATGCTGCTTTTTTCAACCCGAAGGGATAAAAGCTCCTGATTACTCTGAACTCCAATTTCTGGGGAGACACTGGCAATCCAGGCTCCTATAGGGAAAAGCTGGATGGTTAGCCATTGGGTCAGAAAGTGTGAGGGTGGCTCCCTTGCACAGGTGCCCACAGCAATCATTGTTCATTGTGGTGGGACACAGGACATGAGGACTTGGAAATGCGGAGACCCAGAGAGAACTGACTGACAGCCATCGCTGTTTGCCATGCCCTAGCCAAGTGACTCCCTGAGACCCCGCCCCACACAATCTGCAAACCCAAGGGAGCTGTGTGCAGCGGCATTTGCATATAAATAGCCTGCACTATCACAGCTTAACCTAAACTGCAGCTCTGGTCAGACCAGGAGAAATCTGCAGACCTCGCTGTAGCTCCTGCTGGGTCACCTCAGACAGTAGCTGACTTGCACCCATTGGAGATCCAGAAGCTAGTTTATCTAGAGATCAGTGTGAGACAACACCAGAATTCAACTACTCACATCCATAAGTGACACATTCAAGAGGCAGACTCAGTGAGCACCAAAACCTTACTGAAGCAAGTCCTGCCCCATAGGCATGTTTCCAGTACAGCAGTTCTTCCTCTCCATCAACACAGGGAAGCAGCAAAATGCAGAGACAAAGAAACATGTCGTGAATGAAAGAAATGGAGGAAAGCAGACTACTGGAAATAGAGTTCGGGACCAGATTTATAAGGTTACTTAAGAATCTTCTAAAAACCACTGAGAAACTTGATGAGACCTCTGAGAAGCTTAGTGAGACCTTCAAGGACCTTAATGAGAATGCCAAGAAAATGGAAAAGGACCAGACAGAAATTAAGCATACACTGTCTGAAATAAAGAATATACAGAAATTCAATGGTAGATCAAAGGACTCCAAGAATCAAACCAAAGATCTTAAATATGAGGAGACAAAAACACCCAACCAGAAAAACAAAAAGAAAAAAGAATCCAAAAATATGAAGATAGTGTAAGGAGCCTCTGGGACAATTTTAAGCATACTAACATCCAAGTTATTGGGATGCCAGAAGAAGAGAAAGAGCAAAATATTGAAAACCTATTAGAAGAAATAATGACAGAAAACTTTCCCTACCTGGTGAAAGAAATAGACTTACAAGTCCAGGAAGCTCAGAGAATCCCAAACAAAGGAATCCAAAGAGCATCACACCAAGACACATCATAATTAAAATGCCAAGGGCAAAAGACAAAGAAAGAATCTTGAAAGCAGCAAGGGAAAAACAATTGGTTACCTACAAGGGAGTACACATATGACTGTCAGCTGATTTCTCAACAGAAAATATGCAGGTCAGACAGAAGTGGCAAGAAATATTCAAAGTGATGTACAGCAAGAACCTACAACCAAGATTACTCTACCCAGCAAGGCTATCATTCAGAATTCAATGTCAGATAAAGAGCTTCACAGACAAGAAAAAGCTAAAGGAGTTTATCATCACCAAACCAGGATTATATGAAATGCTGAAGGGTATTCTTTGAGAAGAGGAAGAATAAAAAGGTAAAGATAAAAACTATGAACAGCAAAATGACAACAAATACAGATCTACCAACAAGTGAATCTAAAAATCAAGTGAATGAAAAATCTGATGAATAGAATGGACTGATGAATATAATAGAATCAGGGACATAGAAAGGGAGTAGACTGACAATTCACAGGAGGAAGAGGGTATGAGGGGTGCAAGAAGAGATTGGAAAAAAATCTTACACCTATGGATGAAGAGAGTTGGCTGGGGGTTAGGGCATGGGATGGGATGGGGGCTAGGGTAGAGGGGGGCTATGGGGGAAAAAAGAGGAACACCTGTAATAATCTGAATAATAAAGATTTATTTTAAAAAAAGAAAAGGAGAGATACTCTTAATAACTCTTATTAACAGAGAAGGCACAACTTACATCTGCAAGACAAACCTTACTAAATAGCCCTTGTTCACGGACTTTCTCTGGCTACCTTCCCATCACTTCCCTCCTCCTCCCAGAAGCCCCACAACCTTTTGTTTTGCTTAGCCTACATAAGCCCAAGTTCTAAGCAACCACTGCTGCGTACCGCAATGTGTTTATGTAATATATGTTAATAAACTTATGTGTCTTTTTCTCTTGTTAATCTGGTTTTTGGCAATCTAATTCACAGGTTCTCAGTCAAAGAACCTGCATGGGTAGAAGAAAAAGATAGGTTTTCCCTTCTCTTACACATGTTCCTTGTTGCTAAAACACACCTCCCATCAATATTTGTTCATTCCTTCATTTACCCCAGATGCCAAGTCATACATCAATCCCAGTGAGGATTTTCCTGTTCATATTTGGATTCAGGGTTAAGACAGATATACTTTAACAGAGTAAACCTTGCAAGCTCCTTATAGTCAGGGAACAGATCTTTATTTGCACTCTAAAATGCCGGACCAATGGAATAAATGCCCCTGAATACCTTGTAGCAATTACCTGAAACATGACTGTAGGATGCATCATTTCATAGGAATTATAGAAATTATTACAATAATATTTATAGCTAATTATTTTCCCTATTAATTAAATAAATTATGTTGGATGTTTCTAAGGTCAATTTTTACAAAGTGAGATGATACTAAAGTTTTTTTTTTTTAATACAGGTCTAGTTACAAAGCCATTTGAGGGGGAGAGAAGAAGGTAGATATGTCTGAAGACACCAGATAGGAGGCCAGTGTAGAAGGCCAGGACTAAGAATTCAGTACTAAATTGCTTTGTGGTGCTTGGAATAAAAGAAAAAGTTAGAGAAAGGCATACCACAGCTCACCAGCAGACATGAAGCTATAGACTGACTATTAAAGGAAGATGAATTCTTCTTACTGTGTTTCCTTTGGTAACCATTTTGAAGGAGCTAAGATCTGCTGATGTTGCACATATGAATGTGGTCTTTGAATTCTGTATTCCTACGATGTTTTAAGTGAACATGACACTATTTTGACATTAGAAGTTCACTCCCTACTAATAGTATATTATTACTACATTTTGCTTTTGTTAATGTACAGTTATGTGAAATGTATAGGGGATATGGTTCAATAATTGTAGTATTTTCCATTTTAATTCCTTGTTGTAGGCATAATGAACAAAACAGAATAGCTTATGTGTATCTATATTCTGAAATTTTAAGTAAATAAATAATTCCAATACAATAAGAAATAAAAAAAATTACTTTTAGAAGTCTGGGAATACACCCAAAGAGATAATTGTCTATTTAACTGCCAATGTTAGTGATTATATAGTCAGAAAATTTTCCAAGAAATATATCACACAAAAAGGTTACTCCTTCCATCTTTCTTCTTTTGCAGGCCAATACTTTAAAATGAACCATGCACTTTGAATTACAGGTTAGGCTTTGTTTCATTTAATTCCATTTTGATGGTGTAATATTTGGGGAAAATAGAAAGGACAATAGATAAAGCAAAGAAAGATGAAAGAAAAATATGCTTCCCTGTTATCTGCTTTGGACTAAAATCTTATTAGAGGTTATTTATAATTAAATTGGATCAGAGCCTTTGTTTTAAGAAAAATATGGAGATTTTTAAGATAGATTTGAATTCTGTTATTTTTTTAAAATCCTGATTTCCCTTGCCTAACATTTTGTGCTCGCTCACAATTCTCCATTGTGTGTATGGACTCACACACTCACACAAGCCCCAGTTGATTGAGTCTTAGTTTGTCTTTCATTATGTATTTTTAATAGCACTTTATCTTGTTGAAATATAAGTACTCTATTTTCAAAGACATGGCAGAGTTTATGCCCTGTTTAAGAGAACATCTCATATGATCACACTCAAGCATTACTCAGGGGAATAAGGTCAGAGCAGAAATAATATGCTCACATCAAAGAATAGCCTTAAACCAATTTATATTCAGTCTCATCTGTAATCACTTAAGTCACAAGCATTATACCCCTGCCCCTCTCCCATCTCCTCATGATTTTACATAGCAACAGCAGCCTGTTTTCAGGGAAAGGGCTCCTTTGTAGGGTTTCCTAGTTAGCACATGCCTCTGAAAGTATTTCATTCATAAAATGGTGAAAATACTTGAGTTCATCATTCATGGCCATGAAATTTCACTCTATCTGTGCTGAAAGGAAAAAAATCTGGCTTGTTCATTCAAGATTTTGGGGGCCCTTACTATGTGTCAGGTGTATGCTAGGTACCTGAGGAGAAAATGTCTGCAACCCAGTAGGTCTGGGGTTAAATCTTGGTTCTGATATTTATTAGCTGAGTATGTAATAAACAACTTGGCTGACCTGTTTTCTGGTTCCTCAGAGGTAGCCTCAAAGCCCTTGAAATTTCTTGAGTGATAGATAGCACTGTCTTCCTTCTTCATGGTGGGCCCTTAGGACTACACCTGGATAGTGTATGCTAACAAGGGCCCCCAGAGAGCATGTGTTAATGAAAGGTTTCAGGATGGGACTGACCATGCCAAAAACCAACCATGTGATTGGAGATTTGGGACCTTGAGCGACTGTGATATCAGCCTGAAAATGGGGGAGTGAGGACACTGGATATGGAGTTTCACCATCTGGACAAGGATTTATTGTTGCCAGGAGCGTAAAGCATCTCTGGGGACTCAGAAGCCTCACATCCGGATCCTTCTCTGTCCCACGTGCTACCATATGCATCTGTTTTCATGTGTATCCTTTGCTTGTAATACACAGGTATCTGAATGTAATAGGTTACAGTGATTTCTGTGAGTCTTTCTAGAAAATTACAGAAACTAAGAGTGGTTTGGGGAAATGGATAAAATTGTAGTATGTGTCAGAAGTCTTGGGAAGACTTGAAAGTCTGAAGGCCCCAAGTTTGGCTAACTCCTTTGGCACATTACTTATCTTTTTAAGTCTTAGCCTCCATAACTTCAAACTTGGTAAAGTAATGGTACTTAAGTTACTGGGTGGTTGTGAAGATAAAATAGTTAGTTCAATACAGTATTTATCATATTTTTTGCACATAACAGGTGCTCACTTAGGAATTTAAAAAACTCAGCCTAACACATTATCTTATGAATAAAAGACTTTATAAAAACAAAACTTTCTTATAGCACAAAAACAAAGGATGTGAAACTTTTCTCGCAGCAGGCCTTTGATCTCCCTCAGAACTTAGTCCCATCTGTAACAGCTCATCACCAGGGTCAGTGACTTGAACATCATTAGAAGTCTTAGGCCTATGACTAATGCTTTCATCTTAATCTTTGAGAACGTTTTAAAAATGCATGAGAACTACAGGGCAGAGCTCCATTATAAATATCTAAGATTTAACACAAAGGTAAACTACTCTGGAAAATAGTAGCTGAGAAACCACAGTGACATAATCGGAAATTCAGTGGCTCAGACAGGCTGTCCTTACCACTCCCAGTTCTGTGGCCCTGGCCGTGACCCTGGCCACCTAAAAATGCAGTTGTCATCCCAGCATCAGATCGGGCACAAATATTAAATGAAGTGGAACCTGTAAAACAGCATCAGAAACTCCATATTTTATTTAACATATGTAATCATTGATTTGGACACATGATAATATTCTAATATGGAGGTAAAAATACTTTTGAGCAGTGATATAAAAACCCAATCCCATAATTCAATAAGGATAAGAGATTTGGCTAAAATAAAGTTGGCATTGAGAAATAAGTTCCTATCCAGGATGGGGCAAAAGTAGGTTTATTATTGTGAGTGTGCAAAACAGAGTTTATTCTTGTGATAGTATTTATTAATTAGTGCATTATTTTCCATATGAAGGACTATAAACCCACTCCCCCCGCCCCACCCCTGTACTTATAATACAAATACAGGCTATAGGCTAAATATGCACACAGGTATGTTCTGGTTAATCTGCAGAATTTTAAAAAGGCTTTTTTAATTTGGGATTCATTTGTCCATTCAGTTGGAAATAAATGCAGTCATGTCCCCTCCAGCTTTCTACTGTTCTCTCTCAGGCCTTGTTTCTTCATTTATGTCAGCAACAAGGTACCTATAGGCAAGGGAGCCTCTGACTCACTGCATGGAGCTGAGTAACTTCTGGAATCTGGGTGTTTGTGAATGGTGAAAACCAAGGGCTGGATGTGAGCAAGGACAGGAGAGCAAAGGTCCTTCACCAAGAACAGAATGACTCACAGGTCAGCCTAAGGCCCAGCAGGAGGGGAAGGAACTAGAGCTCGTGGTATATATATCTGCAGAGGAGCCCCATGGCCATGAGCACAGCTTGCTCTCTCCCCCCAGGTAGCCTGCCCCCCTCCCCCCACTCCCGGAAGCCTGCCCAAAGTGGAAGCTCAGCAGGAAGCTGCCATTGTAGTCCCCAGGTCTCCACTGTCCCCCATCCACCCAAAGCTGTGAAATGTTGCCTTTCTGATCTGGCATATGTTAACAGATTTATCTACAAATCCTCCTCCTCAACTCTTATTGAAATATAGAAATAATTCCTAAATGTATCCTGATAACGTGTGCTGTAATAATCATGAAAATTCATGGAATCTGAATGAATACATTCACACCATAAAGGAGGCAAGAAATCTTCCTTTTTATGCTGGATACTGTATGCTACTGAATTCCTGCTCCTCGGGAAATACTCGGCCCACTGATATCTTCGGAAAGTACAAGAAAGAGCTTTATGACACGACCGAGAGAGACGAAGACCTGACAGTGGGAATAATGGTGACTAAATATCCGTGAGTGATTTTAACCCTGCCTGTTAGCACTGCATTACAGTGGTTGGCAAACCATGGCTCATGAGTCACATGCGGCTCTTTGGCCCCTGAGTGTGGCTCTTTCACAAAATACCATGGCCTGGGCGAGTTTATTTTGAAGAAATGGCATTAGAACAAGTTTAAGTTAAAAAAATTTGGTCCTCAAAAGAAATTTCAATTGTTGTACTGATGATATTAGGCTCTGTTGATTAACGAGATTGCCCACCACTGCATTAGGACATGCAGGGCGTGGGGGCATCGCTGCCCACTCTGCCTCTCCTGCTCGCCCTGGATAAACGTAGGAAGGGCGGGGGCCGGGAGAGCTCGTGTGCCCTGAGGCCCTGGTTGGCAGACCTGGTCAGACATCTGCATTTCTGAGGTCGGTGATTTAATGGCTTAGGCTGTGCTGTATTACAAGAAAAAATAACAGAAGCCAACCTTCATTTGTTTATTCAGTAAGAAGTTTATCCAAGAATTATCACTTGATACGCTAATATGAATATGCCGATTTATGAATTATGAATGTCAAGAAACTTAAAATTCACTAAGAAAACCAGGACAAATATCTCTGAAATATATGTAACAAGCTCTATAAATAAATATTTAGAGAGAATTACTGACAATAAGTGCTATAAATTTCCAGGTAAGGAAAAGACTGGTCTTTCTCTGGTGCAGCCAAGATCAAGTGAAACGTGAATAGTGAGGTTCTGTCAGGACGGAAGCAGACGAGGTGACAGTACAAGCCTGTGCTTCAAACTCCTTGAAGACTTCCAGTTCCCACACAGCGATGATCTTTTTATTAAGACATTCCAGACACTGAAAATCTGGTTCCAAACTACATTCCAGCCCTATCTGTGGCCGCTCCCTGACTGTCAGTCATCCCAGGCTGCTTCCATTTCCCAGACATGACATGCATGTTCACACTCCCTGTCAACTTCGGTGCTTCTCCTGCCTCCGCTTCCTACTCTGTGTGCGTCAGGATGTCTGCAGCACGTTCCGAGATGCAGCTCCAATGCCTGCACACATGACTGCCCTTTCCTAGGTGCTAGTCTGGAGGGAGTGCTCACTGGCCCCTCTGCACGCACACTGAGCTGCAGCTACAGGAGCTAGGGCTTGGTGTGGGGATCAGTGGCCCAGTCATCTTTATCAATGATCAATCCCTAACTCTTTAGAAGAACAACTGATGTTTTTAGTTTTATGCTACTAGCTATGCAATTATATCCCCACATTCTCCTAAAGCATATGCATTAATGACATAGCACTTTTCTATTATATCATTAGTAGTGTTCATCTCCATCTTCTCTTTGACATTGTAAAGTCTTCCAATGCAACAGATATTTTTGAATGCTTCCTCTGTGCCAGGCAATGCACCTGAGGTGGGCAGCTATGCATCTCCTTATGTGCAAACAGGGCCCCAGGAAATCACTTTCCTCACAAGCTATTCCTGTGATTGGAAACTAAACTCTGCGCAGACAGGGCGCTCTGTAGCCTTAGGAACCAGTACCATGTCTAGTACACATTAATCTCACTAAATAGTTCTTTGATAAATGAGCAAATCATTTGTGAGGAGCAGTGAGAAGACCACTTTTTGGATCTGTGTATACATTTTATGACATACTAAAAAAATAAGCTTAGAATTGGAGTCAGGCTATAGATTATATTAAATTTCACATTAGAAATTCTATTCATCTTGAAAGAAATAGGTAACTATGATTTTAGTTTTTGAGCATGGGTGACAGGATTACAGTGTGGTTTAGAAAAATTACTCTCACCACATTTTGAAGCCCATTCTTTAGAGGAGGAAGCGTCAGAGGCAAGACACACTCATAGATATTTTTAAGTGGTCAAAATCTGATATGACCAGCCTGACCGGCATGGCTCAGTGGTTAAGCATCAAACTATTAACCAGGAGGTCACAGTTGAACCTGGTCAGAGCACATGTCCAGGTTATAGGCTCAATGCCCAGTTGGGGGCAAGCAGGAGGCAGCCAACCAATGATTCTCTCTCATCATTGATGTTTCTATCTCTCACCTGAAATCAATATATATATCTGATCTATCAGAAATGATCAACCAAAACTAGGATGAAACTAGTGCAAAGGACTAGAAAGGATAAATATTGAGAAAAGGAGATGAATGAAAGGGATGCCACTTCTTTAATTCTAAGTCATTTAGATGACAATGATAAAAAGATACTAGGTAGCATGATGCCGATGCTAATTTTATTTTGTGCATGTTGGATTGAAGTGATAAGTGACATTTGGGCATCCAGAAGGAAATATCTGATGATAAATAAACCTCATTCAATAAACATTTTTTGAGCGTCTAATCAGGGCCAGATAACTAACTAGCCATGCTCTGAAGATTCAGAATTCAGCAAGAAGTGGTGGATATCCAAAAACAAAGAATCTAAACATGAGATAATTAATATATTTGAAGTTTGGAAAGTTAACATAGTAGGAAAAAGAAATACTTAGGTATGTGTTGTCTTGAAGGTAGACACCTGTGTGGCAAGAGCTTCATAAGATAGCTGATTTTTTCATTATTCAATCTAAATCTTAGTCTTAGTGAAGAAGCAAGAAATTGTAAGATAAACCTCAAAAGCACTCCTGCACCGGGAGCGGGGGCAGGCCGGACTGAGGGACCACCACCAGTGCACGAATTTTCATGCACTGGGCCTCTAGTACTAGAATAAGAAATTTAGGTTTGAAAGACAACCACATAAAAGAGACTCTCTGACTTATCTATAGCACAGAGACGAAGAAAAGACCAGAGATGGAGCTACAGGAAATGCAGTTGAAGCATGAAAGTGGAAAATAATCCAGAAAAAATCAAAAGCAATATGAAATGCAGCAGCACTGTTTTAGGGAATTGGAGCTGAGACGTCTTTTGGAACTCCTGAGGACTTTGGTGATTGACAAGAACACATTTTCCATTGGGTGTTGGAAGGACGCCAGATCTGCTCTCAGAAGTGAATCAGCTGAACATATTTGAGCAGTTTTACTCTTTAAAAAGAATGAGAACGTGGGAGTAGTAAGATGTTATCACCAATTCAATATTTATTGAACAGTGACAGGTGGAGTTCTGAGGGTATAGTGACTCAAGAAGACAGTGAAGGCTCAATACTATGCTGGTTAAATCTAGTGAAAGTCCCCACTGCAAGAAAAAAGGGAGCTTACCCATGTTAAAAGTCAGAGGGAGAGGAATGAAAAGGGGGAAGAGCTCTTGACTGGTGGGATTAAGTTCCACCAGCTATTTCTAAGGCTGTGCTTAATTTTTAAGTCGTAGATGACACAAGATTTTATTCTGTTGATTTCCCAATTAGACTATTTTCAGTTAAACTATTATTTTTCCAGATTTTCTTCCTTATTTTTGTATATGTCATTTTAATTTTTTATATTTTCGCTTTTTTTTCTTGCTATTAGTATTGAGTCAGCTTAGATAGAATGTTAAGGATCCATTTTGTTATTTTGGAGCTTTCATTTTGCCTAAAATATTGCCTAAGACTCTTTCCATGCTGAAAACAAGCAAGGTAATCTACAGCTCTCAAAGACAGACTCAGGAACACATAGTCACAAAAAGTTAATATGAACTATTGCTGATTTAAGAAATGAATAAAGAATTAGTGGGTGCCCCTGTAACAATAATTTTCCTATGTAATCTTAAAGCTAAAGAATGGTTGTCATTTTTAAAGAAAACATATTATATGAAAGTTTTTATATGTCCTATTGAATAACTCATTTTGGATCCCAAACATGAGGAGAGCTAACCACTTTCTTTCCTAATATTTTTTTACTGTAGTTATGATATACAATGTAAAACAAAGACTATTAAAAATATTTCCCTCAATCTTTTTTTATTAAAAGTGTAATACTGAGAAAAAAGCACAGACGCTTTTCAACTTATGATGAGGTCATGTCATGATAAACCCATGTAAGTTGAAATGCATTTAATACTCCTAACCTGGAAAGCATCATAGCTTAGTCTAGCCAATGTTATATGTGCTCAGAACACTTACATTAGCCCACAGCCGGGCACAGTCTCTAACACATTTAATAGACTGTAGAGATCAGCTTTTCACGCTTGTGATCACATGGCTGACTGGGAGCTGCCCCCTGATGCCACAGTCCAGCCTCACGAGCGTATCACACTGCATATCTCTAGCCTGTGAAAAGATCTAGACTCAAAATCCAAAGTAGGTTACCACTGAATGCATATTGCTCTCACACTATCATAGAGTTGAAAAACTGTTACATCAAACCACCATAAGTTCGGAACCCTCTGAATATTGAAATAAAGGATAAGCTTTCTACCCAAACTTCAACTACTATAACTTGAAGCAATAGTTTCATCAAAAGAGAGAAGGCAGGCAAAGGAACACCAAGATGGCGGCATAAGCAAACACCTATTGTTCTGCCCCGCGCAACAATTTAAGAACTACAACATAACAGCAGAACAGACAAACACCCAGAATCGCCAGAAAGCTGGCTGAATGAAAACTCCACTAACAGGAGCAGAGGTGGGACACTGACACTCAGGACCGGCGGGAGCGCAGCCTTTCAGACGGAAACAGGTTAGGAGCCGCCCTGGTCACGCGTGCGGGCTGGGGCTGGAGCAGCGACCAGCTGGATTTCTCCGACGGGGAAGGGCGGAGGCGTCCCACTGCCCAGATTTCCCGAGCCAGGCGAGGTCCGAGATCCGGGGGACGCACCCTGGAAGGGGGGCGCGGCAGAGGCTCCTAGTCCCAAGGGTCGCGCAAACCCGCGACTTGCCCCCTGGAAACTTGTCTCCTCGTTCCGGAAACCATCTGTTTTACAGCCCTGGGCTAGACTTTTGCTGTGCAGGCACATTTGGGGAAAGGCAGAGTTGTCTGGCAAGGGGAAGAGACTAGCGGCTTTCTCTTGGAGGTGTCTGCAGCCATCCCCATCCAACAGAGACCCACGCACGCGGGCTCTGCAAAGGACCCAGCTGCTGCTGACACTGCCGCGCAGCTCAGAGACTCCGCCCATCCAACCTGAACACAGTCTCCCTTCACAGCCAATTGGCCTGGAGGTCAAACCCTCCTAGGGCTAACAACAACAAACTGGGTTTAAATTCAAAAACACTGAATACAACCCATAAAGGATCACAGTAAGAGTACCCACCTCAGATAACTGGGGAGACTGAGCCACTGTCCCTTTGAGGATATCCACCACATAAAGCAACCACCATGCAGAGACATGGAAAGAAATCAGGTGTGAAAGAAATGGAGAAGAAAAGACGACAAGACATAGAGTTCAAAACCACGGTTATAAGGCTTTTCAAGAGGCTCCTAAAAAAGGCCGATGAACTTAATGAGAATTACGAGCAAATAAACAAGACCAACCAGGAAATGAATGAGAATTACAAGGAAATGAATGATACTTACAAGGAAATGAATGAGACCCTCAGGGAAATGAACAAGACCTCTGAGGATACGAACCAGACCCTCACAGATAAAAAAAAAGGACCAACTAGAAATCAAGCATACATAGACTGAAATAAAAAATATTACACAAAGTCCTAAAAGCAGTCCAGAGGGCCACAAGAACCAAGTCAAAGATTTGAAATACAAAGAGGTAAAATCCACTCAGATGAAAAAGCAAGAAACAAAAAGAATTCAGATAATTGAAGATAGCGTAAGGGGCCTCTGGGACAACCTCAAGCAAGCCAACATCCGAATTATTGGGGTGCCAGAAAAAGAGAGAGAGCAAGTTAATGAAAACCTACTTGAAGAAATAGTGACTGAAAACTTTCCCCACCTGGTGAAAGAAAAGCCCAAGAAGTACACAGAACCCCAAAATATAGGAATCTAAAGAGGAGCACACCAAGACATATCATAATTAAAATGCCAAGAGCAAAAGATAAAGAGAGAATATTAAAAGCAGCAAGAGAAAAACAGTTGGTTACCTACAGGGGAGCACCCATACGACTGTCAGCGGATTTATCAACAGAAATGATACAGGCCAGACGTGAGTGGCAAGAAATATTCAAAGTGATGAACAGCAAGAATCTACAACCAAGATTACTCTATCCAGCAAAGCTATAATTCAGAATTGAGGATCAGATAAAGTGCTTCGCAGATAAGAAAAAGCTAAAGGAGTTCATCACCACCAAACCAGTATTATATGAAATGCTGAAAGATATTCTTTAAGAAGAGGAAGAAGAAAAAGGTAAAAATATAAATTATGAACAACAAATACACATCTATCAACAAATGAACATAAAAATCAAGTGAACTGATAGGCTGATGAACAAGATAAACTGGTGACTATAACAAAATCATGGACATAGAGAGGGAATGGACTGACAATTCTTGGGGAGAAAAGGGTTGTTGGAAGTACAGCAAGAGACTGGACAAAAATCTTGCAACAATGGTAGAGGACATTGGGGAGGGGGAGGTGAGGGCGGAGGGTGGGATAGATACAGGGTGGAGGGAAGATATAGGGGGATAAAAAAGGGGAAACAATGTAATTAATAAACTGAAAAATAAAAAAAACTTAAAAAAATAAAATAAAATAAAATAAGAGAGAAGGCAAATGAGCAATATCCCTTTTAGCAGATTGCTAGGTTTTTTCCCAATCTGCTCCTTCTTTTCCCAAGATCACCCAGTTATAGGCTAAATGTATTCTAGACTCCCTTGAAGGTATGGCCATGGGACTAAATTATTCATAATTGAAAGCAAAAGAAAGTGATATATACAATTTTAACTGTTTACTTGAAAAGAAGTAACCTTCTCAGAGGTCCATTTTTGTTCCTTTCCTCCCACTGAGTAGATGGGGGTGTCAATGGCCCAGGCATAGCTGCAGCAGCACAGGAGAGGAATCCTCAGCCCCTGAATGACCTGGTGGAGCAGGATTGTTGCAGAGGCCTGGAATGCCATACTTTTACATCAGAGAAAAACAATAAACTTCCATTGTGTTAGTCCATTTTGTTAGTTAGGGATCTCTTTATAATAATTTATACTCTACCTTTACTAATACTATCAAAACTTTTTATTATTTTATTAGAAAATGCCATCCCCAAAATAATTACATCTTCACTTTTTTCTCCAAATCAAAAAAGTAATATAGAATAATTCAAGATTACTGTGAGTCATAAGCTCTCAACATGTTAATTTTAAGATTAAATATATTCTAAATAAGGCCATAAAATCAAGTTACTTTATTATAATTTAGTATCTATAATATTAGTATATGATGATAGAGTATGTATTATTTATTATAATACTATAATTAATTTTAAAACTACCATCATTATAACCACAAAATGACTATATTTTGAAAATATTATAAAGCTGGATGAAAACATTTAGAAAAACACAAAGACCTCAAATAGACTTACCTCTATAATAATTTTATCTGTTTCAAGTTAGTGTCCCTTCTATATTCTCCAACTCCACAATATTATTTATAACTTTTAGTTGGAGTTTCAAAGAACTAAAATAAAAGATCCTATAACTTTCTTATAATCTATGCTAAAAACTCAAGAATGATTTATTTTCCAAAGATGAACTCATTTTTTTCTCTCTACAGTTATTTGCCTTAATGAAGGCAAATAACTGTAGAGAAAAACATACCTTTTTATGTTCTTCTAGGTTAAATACCATTTTCTAGATAGACAGAATTTTTGGAAGTCTGAATACTAAAGTAGTATTATGTATAAGAAAACTGAACTGACAATACATAGCTTACAAAGTCACCTGAAGTTTACTTGATTTTTAAAGTTTCTTCTTTAAGAAACTATTCTAATTAGGTGAAATTATTTCAAAGTTTTACTACATCCCTCAGTATAGTTAAAAATAATTTCTGCTCTGGCTGGTGTTGGTACGTTGTTAGACCATTGGCCCGAGGATCGAAGGGTCACTGGTTTGGTTTCAGGTCAAGAGCATGTTCCTGAGTTGCAGGTTCAATCCTGGCCCTAGTCACCATTAATGTTTCTCTATCTCTCACTCTCAAACTCTCTTTCTTTATCTCCTTCCCTCCTTTCACTCTCTAAAAAACAATGAAAAAATATCCTCCAGTGAGGATTAACAAAAAAAATTAAAATATCATTTCTAATATTTTAACAATATAATACAGGCAAAGCACTAATGAAATTTGGGGGGTATTAATAAAATTGAGTTGGCATAAACATTGAGGTTTAAAATGTTTCTAGCAAAAGGAGAAAAATCAGAAAGTAATTCCACATATGGAAAATAGCATGGACTTTAAGAAAAATATTTTCAAGTTAATGGAAAAATAACATGAACTCAGAACATAATTTAAAACTGGAAAATTATGACTCATTTTAGCAAACACTTTACAAAGTTAAAAACATAGTCCTTTGCCTAACATCTAAAATATCCTAATTCATGTAGATGTAAAATGAATTTTTGAAAATGATTTTTTTATTTGGATTACACATTCCCAATCAGTAACAAGAAATCATCATCCAGAAAGACAGAAATAGAAGTTTGAATTGTATATACATGATATATGAGCTATCACTAATTTTATCAAGTGAATGCTAAATAATCTCACATTTGAAAATAGATTTTTTTACAAATGACATATGATTTGTAAAAATAGGCTGATACACAAATGTTCCCTGATGATATTTGTGTGTGAAAATACTCTTGGTGATACATTACTCCTAAAATTGTCTTGCCAGAAAGGAAATTAAATAGGGGAAATAGGCATATTCACAGAAGCTTTCATGTTCAAGCAAATAAGAAACCTGACTTTGAACAAATAAGAATTTTAGTTAAAATTTCCATGTAATTGTTGCTACTTTATTTCATTCAGCTATGCAGAGTCATTGTCATCACATATAGTTGCAAGGTTATTCTAGCATCTTTTATTTTTTTACCCTATTACTTCACTTCCTGGCTACTCTACTCTTCTCAGAAAAATTGGCTCATATAATCAGATCATGAGAACTTCCGAATCATTATACAATTTTAAACCTCATTATTTTGTATTATAAATCTATGATACCAGCCTTTAAAACTTATCCAAGGTTTGAATTGTAAGTTTTCATTTTTAAAGTTTTTGGGTTAAGCTCACTAAAGTTTAGTTCAACTTTAAAAAACAGAAATACCAAAGGATCTATTAATAAGCATATGTTTATTAATAATTCATAAACTCATATTTCAAAGGGCTACTTGGGATACTTCAAGGAACAAGAGTCTTAGATACAAAAAGACCATGTCAGTCTTGTCTTCACCAATTACTAGCTGTGGCTACTCATGCAGCTTATGCATACCCACCCTACTATCTGAGACCTCAATAATAAAATGGAGGCAATATCGCCTTTTGTAATTAAAAGAAAAGATATTTGCAAAGCAAATAGCACAATAGGATCATTGATATAATTGGCCCATAATAAATACTGGCTACCCTTCCCATCAATAGAGAAAAAAGTGTTTAAGCTCTTTACTTCTTCCTAGCCAGAGTGGCTCAGTTGAGAGTGTTGGTCTGTTCACCAAAAGGTCATACCTGGGTAGCAGGTTTGATCCCTGGTCAAGGTAATCTCTCTCTCTCTCTCTCTCTCTCTCTCTCTCTCTCTCTCTCTCTCTCTCTCCCCCCCTCTCTTCTGATAAGGATTACAGAAATAATAATAATAATAATAATAATAATAATAATAATAATAAATAAAAATAAATAATTCTACTTTTTAAATAGAATATTTTGGTATTTCATCATCCAAATTTCAGGTTGGAAATAAATGGGCATAAATTTTTTAAAATATATTTTTACTAGAGGCCTGGTGCATGAAATTCATGCAGGGGGGTCCCTCAGACTGGCATACACCCTCTCACAATCCAGGACCGCTGGCTTCTAATCGCTAGTCTGCCTGCCTGCCTGCCTTCCTGCCTGCCTGATCGCCCCTAATTATTCTGCCTGCTGGCCTGACACCCCTAACAGCTCCCATGGTGACCAGATAGCCCCTAACCACCTCTACCTGCCAACCTGATCACCCCCTAACTGCCCTCCCCTGTTATCCTTATTGCTCCTAAGTGCTCTCCCTTACGGGCCTGATTACCCCTAACCACCTCTGCCTCAGGCCCCACCACCATGGCTTTGTCCAGAAGGATGTCCAGATGTCTGGTCTAATTAGCTTATTACCCTTTTATTAGTATAGACTGATTTCAGAGAGGAAGGGAGAGAGAGAGAGAGAGAGAGAGAGAGAGAGAGAGAGAGAGAGAGAGAGATAAAAACATCAATGATGAGAGAAAATTATTGGTCAGCTTGCCTCTTGCATGTTCCCTATGGGGGACTGAGCTTGCAACCTGCGCGTGTGCCCTGATCCGTGAATTGAACTGTGACCTCCTGGTTCACTGGTTGACACTAAACCACTGAGCCATGCCAGCCGGGCCTGGGTGTACTTTTTTAAACTGTTTTGATTTGTCCATACACAAGATAATAAATTTCAACACACGCACACACGCTCCCCTATTCAGTCTACCTTCAGTAATCCCTTTAGGACATTAATCATACATTCCAACAACATTGACACTTGTAAATAACTTTGAAAATCAATATTTGAAGTTTCCTTCTCAGTATTTCCTTTTGAAATTATTCCACGGTTATATAGTGACAGTGTATGGGAGGGATTTAAGAAATAGCCAGAAGTAATTCAGAAAAAAATCCAAGAATTTGATGAAAAATAAATCATACAAATATTAAATATAAGGTATCCAAAATATAAAGTTGAGTTGTATAGACAATAAATTTACTTCTCTTACTAACTAGGCTGATACATCTTGTTTTTTAACTATATCAAATCATACTAGATGTATTTGCTTTATAAAAAGACAGATCAAATCATGTGAAGTTTATTTCACAAATCATATCGTTACCTTAAAACATCTGGGGATACATAATATATGTATTAATTAGAGAGATTAGAAGAATCTAATCTCTCACTCTGACATTTATCTAATGAATCTAATGCCTCACTCTGACATTTGGGTTTTTATTGATAACCCCGTTAGTGTCTGAGCAACCCCTCATTTTGAGTAGTAACTATGAAAGTAGTCAAGAAATCAGATGATAAGAGAGATTAAACACAGTTGTTGAGACCATATTGGTGAAAATTCTCCTTGTATAAATGTAAGAGGAAATTATTCTTACTCTGCCTCAACAGGATTTATGGAGCATTTGCTCAGTGTTCTGAGTCGTACTATCTGGCTCTATTTCTTTTTCTAAACTTGGATATTCCAGTTAAATTTTTTTCACTGTCAAAGAGGAATAGTTAGTCTTTCCTTGGCAGTGTGAAGTCATTGCCAAATTGCTTGAAATGATATTTGAACTTAAGGACAGTTTCATTTCTGCTCAGTTTGAGTAAACCTCTATTTTAAAATTTAGTCAATTATCAATTTGTAAAACTCTTTCTACACTATTTGTAAATCATAAAACTATACCAAATGTCATAAGCATTTATATAGCTTGTTTTTCAGGGTGTTAAGTGGAATAATTTCTAACATGTTCAATTAAACACTTCATCTTCTTAGTATACGCAATACCTTCAATAATAGCTATTATATAAATACAGGCATTTAATAAATATTTCTTGAACTCACCTTACCATTAATTCAGAATGAGTTTGAAATACATGACAAATCTAGGAAAATTAAATGCTGTGTTCTAGATCAATATTTTAAGTCTAGGAGACAGGGAATAATAGAAACACCAGTATAATGTAGGGTACTGGGTATATCCTAGAAAAGATCATGTATACACAAAAAAATAAAATAGCTTGTATTCCTCACTTTCTGTAGAAATTTTTTAAGAAAAATCTTTCTTCTTCATTTGCCTGTGCCTTTACCTAGGGTTTGGGGAATGGTGATATTTTGGAGATTGTTTTGATTTAGTGAAATATTTCCCCATGTTGTGCTTTAAAAAGGACAAAAACAAGTGATATAGGCATTGTTTTGAGATAGTCTACTGAAAATCTATACAGCCTTATGTAACTCTATTGACTTGTTCAGTAATTTATAACTATGGAATAAATTTCAATTTTTATAGTCATACAAAATGAAGTAGAATAAGAGAGCTACTGCCAAGGAGATTAAATCCCTGGTAATTAAATCACTAAATTTAGCAGTGAGTTTAGGGGCATCCAAAAGATGACTCGTTAATGAATGCAGTGAGAAAGCCAACAGTTGGCCATTATTTGGCCTATTATCCGAGGGGAAAGGATTGCCTTTTACCACGTGCCACAGCCCGATTCACAGAGATATTGGCCTCTCATGAAGTCAACTTTGCTTTGGGAAATGTAATCCCACAGTGGCAGGAGGGACATTCTGTCTCCCTGCTTCAAAATGAAGGGAACACTTGTTATTTCTATGCCATGTCATGAAAAATGAGACTGAAGTACAAAAAACTAACAAGTCAAATAATATTTCTGCTTTCCAAAAAGATAACACATTAGAAAGCATCACACTGTTATTTCTTATCCAGGATTGTTCCACATTTTTGTTAGAACACAGTGTGTTAAAATAACTTGATCTGGAATTAGAAAGGGGTGGTGAACACTGTGAAGGGGAACTGTGGTCAGTGGAGAGTATGGGATTCTTCAGAATCCAATCTTCTTGAAGAGAATCCCCATTTTTTTCTGTTGCAACACATGTGCCATGAGTACAGTGTAATTCGATGAGCACTCTGAGATTTTAACAGAACACCCAACATATCACGGCCAACACTATAATGTTTAGTTATCACTAGTAGTCAGCAATTACCTATCCAATTGATACTTTAACAGCTGCAGTTAAACAGGACCAGCTATGAATTATACTACATTCTGTCTGTTTCTATTGCTTGCCCTCTCTCTCTCTTAAGAAAGGACACTGAGTGAAAATAAGAATGACATAATTTCAGGGAAAAGCCTAAATTGTTTTTGAATAGTACCTGCATTTTAACTTCTATTTCTAACATACTACTTGTGGCACACCTCACAGAAGATACTAGCATGCAAGAGCAGTATGCCATTATGAGGAAGTCATAAATATTTTTCATTAGATAGAAGGGAAGTTTTTATTACTACAAATTACAGCCAGCTGGGAGAAAAGTGGCACTATGTGTGTCAAAATTAGTGGGTCTATACTTAAAGAAATTCTGATCCTTGCAGTGTGGGACACTGATCAAATTTTCTATCAGAAGGAAAATTCTAATCTATATTAGCCTAAATTAGCCCCCAAATAATTCTTCAATTATTTTAAGCATAAAGAAGAAGCTGATTTAACACCTTTGGTCTTATGCAATCAAATACCATTTCTAATACTGAGATTTCCAATTGCATTACACGGGTTAATGTAGGGTCTAACTCGATTATTTGGGGATGGTAGAATTTTATGACTTTTATCTCTCATGCTTTCTGGACTTTTCAAGTTTTTTACAAGAAATATAAATATGTATTCCATATAACATATATTTAAATAGATTTCTATACATTATGCATAAACATTCATATATACAAACATAACTTATATAAATGTATGTATACATATAAATTATAATGAGATGAAACACTAAACAAAACAATTTTTGAATGTTAAAGATAAATAATATGTTGAATGCTGAAAATTATCCTTATATTTGTTCAAGTGAGATAAGCTTATTTTCTCCCTGCTTGGAGACTGAGGTTTATTTATATTAGTGAAACTATTGAATACAGTGTACTCTATCAAGGCTAAAGACCCGGAAAAACTGAATAGTGATCATGTCTTCTATATCTAGCATGAACTAATTCAACAAACTTGTTCTTTATATAGCTATAATATTGGGGTTAGAAACAAATTATGAATCTTTGTATATAATATGAATTTGGGAAGTGTCAAATAAATGATACATATTTTGATTATCATAAGACTACTTAAAATTTGAAGAGGCATGTGTTTTGAATGCAAAATAAATTAATTAATTTAATTAAAAATTAAAAATTATCTTGACATAGCATACTTATTCTGGTTGGAAAGTATTTCTGTAAAGTTCATTTTTAAGAACTAGATTCTTTTCTGCTTGATAGACCATACACAGGCAAAATACACTTGCTTGAATAAATTTTTCCTCTAAAGGCTTAAACAAAATAATTAGACTACATTATCCACCATTGTATTTCATAGGTAGTGCTGGTTCCAGTTGGCATTCAATAAGCAGGCAGAAAATTGTGCCAATTACTGAAAATTATTGGTTTTTAAACAGTGCATTCAACTCTTTTCTCTCACCCTCCCAAACATATGCAAATTATTTTTATTAGAAAATTAATAAACTATGCTGCTTCAGCACAAGGAAGATAGATTTTGGAAAATAATTGTTTTTATGTTTTTATTGTTGTTTGTCCCAAAGGTTACAAATGTACTTCAGATTCTTTTTTCCCCTCAATCTCAATCATAGTTTTCACTTTCATCAGTTTTCCTTGGCTAACACACTCCATATTTGACTATCCTTACTAAAAGGTATAGCTCAAATTCTTCCTTCTAAAAGGTCTTTTTTAATTTCCCTGAAAATAACTTCCTATTTTTCTCTCTCACATTTTTACAATATTTTTTGTGGCTCCATAAGCCCTTACACTCTGCCATTCATTAATACAGTTGTGTGTATGTACCCCCGCTATAGTATGGGCACAAAGAGGGAATGAGGCACATTCACCTCTAACCTCAGCAACCTGCCCCCAAAACCTGCACATTGTTAAGTTTCACTGTAGAGAGAAAGTAAGCTTAATGACTTCTAAAACAAATTAAAATACTTTCTTCTCCTTATTAATTCCACGATAATTTGTTCTTCCTTCCTTCCTTCCTTCCTTCCTTCCTTCCTTCCTTCCTTCCTTCCTTCCTTCCTTCCTTCCTTTCTTTCTTTCTTTCTTTCTTTCTTTCTTTCTTTCTTTCTTTCTTTCTTTCTTTCTTTCTTTCTTTTGGTTAATCCTCACCAGAGGATATTTTTCCATTGATTTTTAGGGAGAATGGAAGACAGAGAGAAAGACAGAAACATGAATGTGAGAGAAACACATCAATTGTTTGCCTCCTGTATGAGCTGGACCAGGGCCCAGGTCAGGGAGGAGCCTACAAGTGAGCTACGTGCTGGGAATTGGTCCCGGGGCCCTTGGGTCCACAGGTGGCCATTCTCTCCACTGAGCCAAAATCCGCTAGGGTTCTAGCTACTAAAGTTTACTAATCTTAATCACACACTATTTGAAATAAGACACCACCTATTTATAAAAATAAAGTACTATTTAGGATGAAATTAGATTTTAAAATTCTTCAGTAAATTAAAAACAGAAAAATCTGCATTGCACCAGATTCAGAGTTTGTTTGTTTTTTAAATAAGGAAATGCCATATATTTATAATAAAAGTATAAGTCCTAAATACTATATGTTCCCATTTATGTCACTATTTGAAAAATGGGCAATTATATACATTAAGACACTGATAATTTGTCAAAGATTTTCATTGCCAAAATCAAGTTCTTGTTCAGATAATTACTTACTAAACCCAATTTTTAGAGAATTTCACTGCTGCTATATTGAAGTGAAGGAAATCTATTTTCTCTAGTGAGTCTATGAAATTGAGCAACATAAGCAGAAAATATTAAAATACCTTATTTGTGAAACAAAGATGAACTTATGTCCTAAAAGGTTTCTTCCTAAATTACTTACTAATGATTCCATAATTATACTTCACATTAGTAAGACAATTGTTAGCTTTGTCCTGAGCCTATCTGGGTTCAGAAATATTATGAAACTAGTGGCCCAGTGCACAAAATTCGTGCACATTAAAAGGATATTAATTAGAGGAAATAATTTAATATTGCTATTTGCTCTTTCTCTATAATAGAAGTATCAGAAACTAAAGAAAATTAGTAAAATGTATATGAAAACCTTCTTCCTGTCAAAGTCTGGGGCATACCACGGGACCCAGAGTCAAGTCCCCACTCACTCACATATGCCTCAAAAATCACATGTGACCCAGACTCAGCCTCCCCCCCCCCCTACATTGGGGTAGATCCAGATCCTGCCAGTCCAACCCTTGTCAAGGCCCGCAGGGCAGGGGGCGTCCTCGGGTTCCCTGGCCCAGCATCAGGATGGGGGGGCATGGCCTGAGGTCCCCCATCAGGTCCCACCAGGTGAGAGACATGACCTGAGATCCCCTGTCAAATCCCACTGGGTAGGGGGCATGGCTTGAGGTACCCTGTCAAGCCCCACCACGCAGAGGAGCACAGCCTCAGGTCCCCCAGCCCAGCATTGGGAGGGAGGCACAGCCTCAGGTCCCCCATCAATCCTCACTGGCACAGGGGCACAGGCTCAGGTCCCCTGTGAAGCCCTGCTGGGTGAGGGGCACAGCCTGAGGTCCCCTGTCAAGCCCTGGTGGGTGGAGAGAACAGTCTGAGGTCCCCTAAACTAGCACCAGGATGGGAAGCGCACCTTGAGGTCCTCTGTCATGCCCTGCCAGGTTGGGAGTGTGGTCTAAAGTCCCCTGCCAAGCTGCACCAGGTGGGAGCTACTGCCTGAGGTCCCCCAACCTGGAGCTGGGGTGGGAGGAGCAGCCGGAGGTCCCCTAGCGCAGCACCAGAATGGGAAGTACACTTTGAGGTCCCCCATCGAGCCCCACTGGGTGGAGGACATGGCTCAGGTCCTCTGGCCTGGTTCTGGGGCGGGGGTCCAGGCCTGAGGTCCCCTGTCAAACCCCTCTGGATTGGGGGAGGGTATAGGCCTTCCGTCCCGCTGCTGGGACCACCTCAAGCTCTCCATGAGCAGGTATGCATAGGGAAGGCTGGGCCAGGATAATTGGGAGGGGGTGATGGGAGCCAGCATCCTGGGTGAGCTGGGCCTCACAGCCTCTCTGCTCCCAGCACCCCGAACCTAAGGAGTAGTGCTTTCACAGGGGCCTAGCAGGCACTGGTTATGGCGATGCCTTAAAAACAGAAGAAGCCCTCTTTAACTCTGGCTGGAAATGCATTGGGAACTTATGGTCGGGGGAAGCAGCCCAATATCAGGACTGAAATAAGACCTTGGGTAGCCTCCGGTAGTCTAATCTATTTACTTAATATAAGTTGAAAACTGAAATTTAACAATAAAAAATTTCAGGCAAAATTATGGTTCATAATTACATTGTAATATTTCCAAAAGATTTTTTTCCTGATTAAATTTAACATATTTGAATCACATTGCTTTCACATGAAAAAAAGTATCAAGAATGAATATGCCACTTAGCAAACATACATATTTCTAGCTAACTATAAAATATTACTGATACTAATTTGGTTAGATAGTATAAGCAAGGATGAATTGTGAAGTCAATTAAATTAAATTCTACTCAGTTTTAAAAGAGTCATTCCCTAGATAATGTGAATGTAGCTTACTAGTTTTCTGTCATGCCAAATTTCAGGTATTTTTGTATCTGAAAAACACATGAATCCTAAACTCACAGGGAAGATGAAATGAGGCAACAGTACACATGACCAGATAGAGGTTGCTAATTTAGTGCACTACTTAAAGAAGCATGAGCCTCATTTTTGTCTGCCCAACTAGAATTTGATAGGTCAGTGTTGTGAAGAATAAAATAACTTATGAAAGACTTTACTGAAAAGGCATAGTGGATGTAATATCTTACCTAAAAGGTAAAATTCTAAAAAAAAAATTGATTTTTCTGAAGCTTGAAAAATGTCAACTGGACTAGGTATGTATGTGTAAGTACTACCTACATCTCCATGATATATTTTAACACAAACTGAATAGAAGCTTTATGTTATTACAAATACTTCCTGATTATACGGAATTTACTATATAATTGGGTTTCCACATCAGATGGATTTAAAAAGATAGAGCCAGCCCACAGATTAAAACTCAGGAAATCCTGGGTCAGACCATCAATATGGGCTTTTCTGTTTGTGTACTGGGATAAAGCTTTGGTCATTGTATCTACAATATTCACTTAAATGCTACTATAGAAGCGAGAGCAGAGAACTTGTTTGTCAACTATTAAAAAACCACCATTCCATAGCCGTTTCCACCTTTATGTCTTTGCTTTAGCCTTTCTCTCCATCTAGAATTGTCACTATATTTCCACAGAGATCCATTTATTCCCCCACCCTTGTCAAGGTGCAATAAGTGCTCAAAGATTATCAGTTCAATGCAACTTCCACAACTGTCAGAGCTAGATGCATTTATTCTCTTCTGTCATAGTCAATACTACTCCTAAGGTCTGAAACTGCCTTGTGTTTAGGGTCATTTTACTACTTCTCTTGGTTATAAATTGTATCGTGCTTGAATTGTGAAATCTGCAATGTGTAGCAGTGTGTCTGTTATAAAATATGTCCTAAGTGAATACACACAAATAATATATTCTTTGAAGGCTGACTTTAAAAATAAATAACAACTATCTACAAATGGATTTTACTCTAGTAGGGCTTTTGGTTTTCATTGATGTTAGGTAATGAACTTGCAAGTACTCTGTATATTGCCTAATAATAGTCATCAATATTTGTCCTACAAATAACAACTGAGAATATTTGAATCCTCTGGGGTAAAACATTAATGTTGAAAATAAGTCAATAAACTATTTAATATCCATTAACAGGACACAATATTTTAAATTTAGCATGTGGTTTAGGTAGTCTGACATACATCATTTATTTTCAAAGTAGAACACTCCAGGTACTCATACTGATCCCTTTGTTATTTAAAAATGTAGTCCTGGTGGTCTGGTCAAAACTCTTTTATATATAAAATAAACCACAGTACAGAAAGCCCCCATTACTAAAGGCAAGGTAATTTATGCATATCTCTATTAAATAAGTGAAGCAAAAAGAAGGAACACAGTATCTTATGGGCCGCTAGGGTATCAGATGTTGATAAACAATGAAAAGAAAAATAATATTTTTAAATGTCCTTCATTAAACAATGACATCATGAAGAAAGATGTGGTCATTTTTATTTGAGTCTAAGTCACATGATACTTTAGAAAATTGAGATTTTAAAAAAATGTTACAAATATAATGTGTAGGAAAGGGAATGATAAGTCTAAGTCACATGATACTTTAGAAAATTGAGATTTTAAAAAAATGTTACAAATATAATGTGTAGGAAAGGGAATTCTTTGTAAGAAGGTTTTTATTACTTCTGGTTTAACGTGTTCTTCCCAGACCTGACTTAGAATACCATCACAGTTAATTACCTAATAAAAATAGTTCATTCTGCACAAATAATAAAAAAAGTCAACTTTTATCTATGCATTTTATGGAAGAATAGGTTGTTACTGTTCCCTAATGTGAATTGACCACTTTATTAACTTAATAGCCCTAAAATTTCTAACCACTAAAGGAAAAATAATAAGCTTGACTTAGTACTTTTGTGTGCCCCTAATTATGCTAGCTAATGTCTGTATTCATTAATATTATACTATCATCACAATATCATTGAGATATTATAACCAAAATCACAGTTTATTCAAAGTATTCTAAACATATTGTGATTAGACAGACCATTTACAATAAATTTTGGCAGTAATTCTAGGTAATGTCCAAGAATACGATTCAAAATTATTGTTTTCACTAAAATAGAGGTCCTGATAAAATAGAGATCATCAGAGATGCAAGTTACCCATTAAGATAAAAGAAAAATAATCGACCCATTTTTTACTTCTTATTGGATAGCGGGAAAAAGGATTCAGTACATCCTTACCTGTGAGTTCAGAATCTATATTAATAGAAGGGCAGTATGCTAATTAACGCAGACATCTTCCAGACGTCCCTCTGGAAAAAGCCACAGTGGCTGTGAAGCTTGGGGCTCAGGCAGCCTGGGGCTCAGGCCTTGCAGTTGCAGCCACAGGCAGTGGCCACAGCAGCAGTGTGATGGGGAGGGTGTCTTACCGTGATCTGCCTGGTTGCCTCCCACAGGGGGAGGCCAGAATTCAGCTTAGGCCTGCTTCCTGTGGGGAACAGGCCTAAGCTGTTAGTAGGACATCCCCTGAGGGGTCTTGTATGGTGAGAGGGAGCAGGCCAGGCTGAGGAACCCCTCCCACAATGCACTAATTTCTGTACACCAGGCCTCTAGTTTAGGGATAAATGTTTTATTGAGTCTTATTCCTCGGAATTGCATCAAAGATTCAAAGTCCAAAGGAAACTTAAAAGAGGAACTTCTAGAAGTTCCCATTTTTATTTCAAAAGGGAGTTACTAAATTTTGACCATGGACCAAACTATATGAACTATGTAAATTAGACTATTTAAATTTTACATCTTCCCAAATTTTATTAATGTTGATAATTGCCTTTTCAAAAGGAAAGGTTATATGGTCATGCCTTTGTGAGAGAAAATGGATACTACCTTGGTGGAAAGAACACCAAAGAGCAGAATGGATACAAGGAGCTTTATAAAGAAAGATAGAAGCCTTAGGAGTCACCTTAAAGCAGCATAATGAATCCCCATCAAGACAGGGTCCTGTAGCTTGTTTTTTTAATCCTCACCTGAGGTTAAGTGTAATGATTTTAGAAAGAGAGGGAGGGTGGGAGAGAGAGAGAGAGAGAGAGAGAGAGAGAGAGAGAGAGAGAGAGAGAGAGAAATGTCGACATAAAACTTATAGGTAACGGTAGGTAGCAAACTGGGGTTTCTTTGGACAGTGAGGACAAGACCAGGATATCTTGTTCCTTCTGTGCTGACCCTTAACATTCATGTTTAGACATATGGCTTAAATGAGTAAAACCAGTACTGAGCATAAGATAATAAGACACTATCAAATAAGTCAAAACACCGAGTTAAGAATTTAGCCAACTTCTGAGCTTTCCCTTTTATTACAAACTAGAGGCCCAATGCATGCAATTCATGCAAGAGTAGGCCTTCCTTCCCCCAGCTGCCGGCACTGGCTTCCCTCTGGCACCTGGGACCCTGGCTTCCCTCACAGCCCCAGCTTTGTCTGGAAGGTTGTCTGGAAGGATGTCCTGTCTAATTAACATATTGTGCTTTTATTATTATAGATGCAAATGCACAGTTTAATGCTTATCCTTTATAAAACTGCCTTAGAACAAAATATTTCTTACTTTATATATTTCTTATAATTTTATGAGAATTCATATTATTAATTATATTTTATTTTTTAATTAACTCTTTATTATTGAAAATATTACATATGTCCCATTTTTCTCCTCATTATCCCCTGCTAGCCTATCCCCACCCTAGGCTTCACTACCCTATTGTCTGTGTCCAGGGGTTATGCATATATGCACACAAGTTCTTTGGTTGATCATTTCCCTCCATAATATTAATTTTAGATGTTGCTCTATTTTTGTTCCATTTGCTAAAATGTGGTAGCTTTAAAACCAGCATTTACTGATGTTCATTAACTAACTTGTCCTGCTTTATTGATTAAGCATTTCCTTAAGAGGATTTTGTTTACATCCTAATTTAGTACATGAACAAAGTTTCAAGCCCTTTGGTCCAAACTGAAATTCATTAATAATTGAAATTTCTTAGCCCCAAATTTAAATCACTGGTCTATTGGACTAATGTTAGTTTTGTCTTCATTCTCCTAATATCAATGATAAGAAAGCTAATATATTCCAACTACTTCTAAGCTGCAATAAACAAATGTGCATTTAAAACAAATTAACTGTGATGACATAGTCTCCGAAGTCCATTGTTGAACTGCACTTGGGAATGACAAGCAAATTCTAGTGTATTGGTACCAAAACACTGATGGCAAGAGATCCTTCTGTCAGCAAAAATAAAATACATTTTAAGAGATTCAATTTATATATAAATTAATAGGATTAATTATAAATTATTTTCAAAATGAATGGTAAAATGAAACAGGTAAGAATGCATAATCATAGCAAGGTTTGCATGTAGTTATTGCTCTGAAAAGTAAAAAAATAGACATTTACTAGTAGCTAGAATGAGCAGTTTATCACTTTACCAGAGAACATGTAAAAACAAAAATTAAATCAGTGTACCATTCCTAGAAGTCTTTAGGAGGTTTGGGCTCACAAGTTACCCAAATTTTCTTAGTAAATTTTCTTAGAATATTTACCTATTAAGGAAAATAACAGTCTCCTCTACTATCTTTTTTTCAGTTTCTCTTCTCTCTTTAACACTGTTCATAAGTTATCTTACAGATATGGGTACATAAATTTAAATACTTAGTTAATTGACTAACTAGTTGCAGGTTTCTTCTAAAAACCCTAACAACCATAATTTAAATAGGACACCAAAATAAAGAAAAATAATGTAATAAAAATAGTTCTAATATGCAATTGAGAGACGCAGTGGAAGCCAAGTTACATAAAAAGACTAACAACTAACAGAAATGTAAGTTTCAATAATTTATCCTATGTGTTCAAAAGCTCTGCACCCCCAACATCTGACACGTCCTTGGTCTGGCACCAAGGTGGCAGTGCCCTATGGAAAACAGAACGGAAAGTTAACAATGAACTGTGCCCAAAGAGGTAGATGAATGGTGCAATTATTAGCAAAGTGGATATGCTCTGAAAAAGAAGATCAATACAAAGAGGTTTCCTGGTTTTCTTCATGTGCAAGTGCTTTTTAAGGGTACGGAGAGTCACAACGTAATTCACCTCGCCCCAAAGGGGGGAAGTGCCAAAGGCCCTCACGTGTAAAATATAAGAATATCAATAGTTCATATGTCAGATATAATATGAAATGTTGACACTTCAGCTTAGTCTAGTCAGAAATAGACTCTGTTTCATTTAGCAAAATAGCAATGAAATAGCCCTGGCATTTGTAGACACCACACACACAAAAAGTAAAAACTGATACGAATTTAAAAGAGGCCATCAAGTAGAATGTTCACCAGGGATTTGAGCTTTCTTGGATCTCTTGACCAGAGTTCTCAATCTAAAAACCAGGATTTTGTGACTTAATTCCATACACCGAGGAGTCTGGCTGGATGCACATATAAGGAAAGTGAAGTAAGCCTCCTTGCTGGGCAGTTTTCTTTGCCAAAGGCTCTGAGTGGCTTGTTGATGTGCTCTGTTTTCTCCGTTTGTTATGTGGTTTTAGAGTGTGGATGGACACACACCTGCATCCAATTTGAGTAACATGAACACATGGCCTCGCTGGCAGGAGAAGTGAGAGAAGCTGGAATGCATAGGAGGGTTTTTCTCTCCTCGGTGATGCCAGTTGCCTATTTTTACTGTCTCCTCTTTTTTGGAACTAACGAGTATTTAATATTGCAGAGCAAGGCAAGACACAAGATTTTTTGTTTTTTTGCAAGTCCAACTAAAACCTGAAAATAGCAATAATAATAATTTATATTTACATTATTGCCATCCACCCTCCTACATTTTTAAATGTTAAATTAAATGACTCAGATTTTAAAATAGTTTTACATGGTGCATATATGCCAGCTCTTATTTAATAATCAGTGAACTAAATAAAAGAAATAGGTTAAATGTTAATACATATTAATCAAAGTTTTTATTTTCAATACTTCAGAAGTTAACTCAAACAGCTAAAAATGGAAGACTCTTAAAAGTGATCAACATCAGAGAGGGGAACCAAGATGGCGGCATAGGTAAAACACCTATCTTGCCGTCATAGTCAGCAATTTTAATACTACAACTTAATGAAAGAACAAACACCTTCCAGAATCACCAGAAAGCTCGCCGAGTGAAAATTCCACAAATAAAAGTGAAGATAAGACACTGGGACTCGGAGGAGCGGCGGCAGACAGCGTTGAAAGATTCGTGCGGAGAGAGGTTTGGAGCGCACGCCAGCGGAGAGGGCGGGCGGCTGAAAACCAGCCAGTTTTCTCGAACGGGGAGACAAAGACATCCCACTGGACTAATTCTCCAGCTTTGGGCAAGGTCCAGGGAACCCACTATCATACGGGGTGAAAACTGGACAGAGGAAGGGCATGCCGAAGCTAGGGTGCTGCCGGGTCTCCAGGCTTGTGGAGAAGGCAGCTTGCGCGAACAGCTCGGCTGAGTGACGGTGCAGAGAGCGCACCGCGACTTGCCTCTCATTCAGAAAACCGTCAGACTGCTTTGTTTTACGACCCTGGGTGAGGCATTGCGCATGCAGACTCATTTTGGGAAAGTCTGAATTCCCCGGCAGCCGGCAGCCGGTGGAGCTCCACAGCGGCTCTCTCTCAGAGGTGCTGGCGGCCATTGCCCCCGGCACAGAGTCCCTCGGGCCGCATAGGGTGGAGCTAACGCTGTCTGCTTGGCCCGGAGACTCCGCCCACCCAACCTGAGCACAGCTGAGCTTCACAGACAATTGGCCTGGAGGTCAACCCTCCAAGTGCTAACAACGATTAACTGAGCTTAACTTCAGCAAGATTGTGCAGCCCATATCCACCTCAGGTAACCCGGGAGGCTGAGCCACTATCCCTAGTAGGAAGTCTACCACACAAAGCTAATTGACCAATTCAGGGAAGCAGCCACCATGCAGCAACATGGAAAGAAATCAGATGTGAAAGAAATGGAGGGAAAAAAACGACTGGACATGGAATTCAGAACCACAGTTATAGGGTTTTTTAAGAGACTCCAACAAAAGATCGAGGCCTATAAGGAAATAAGCAAGACCACAAAGGAAATGAATGAGTCCTACAAGAAAATGAACAACACCCTCCAGGATATAAATGAGAGCTGCAAAGAAATGATCAAGACCAACGTGGAAATGAAAGAAACCCTCAAGGATATAAAGCAGACTCTCAAGAATATGAAAAAGTACCAACCAGAAATTAAGCATACACAGACTGAAACAAAAAATATTATACAAAGACCTAAAAGTGCCCTGGAGCACCCCAAGAACCAAGTTAAAGATTTGAAATACAAAGAGGTAAAATCCACTCAGCTGAAAAAGCAAGAAACCAAAAGAATCCAAAAAATTGAAGATAGTGTAAGGGGCCTCTGGGACAACCTCAAGCATACCAACATCCGAATTATAGGGGTGCCAGAAAAAGCGAGAGGCCAAGACAATGAAAACCTATTTGAAGAAATAGTGACTGAAAACTTTCCACACCTGGTGAAAGAAATTGACTTAGGAGTCCAAGAAGCACACTGAACCCCAATATATAGGAACCCTAAGAGGACCACACCGAGGCACATCATAATTAAAATGCCAAGAGCAAAAGACAAAGAGAGAATATTAAAAGCAGCAAGAGAGAAACAGTTGGTTACCTATAAGGGAGCACCCATACGACTGTCAGCGGATTTCTCAACAGAAACGATGCAGGCCAGATGGGAGTGGCAAGAAATATTCAAAGTGATGAACAGCAAGAATCTACAACCAAGATTACTCTATCCAGCAAAGATATCATTCAGAATTGAAGGTCAGATGAAGTGCTTCACAGATAAGAAAAAGCTAAAGGAGTTCATCATCACCAAACCAACATTATATGAAATGCTAAAAGATATTCTTTAAGAAGAGGAAGAAGAAAAAGGTAAAGATGAAAATTATGAACAACAAATACACATCTATCAACAAATGAACATAAAAATCAAGTGAATTGATAGGCTGTTGAACAGGATAGACTGGTGAATATAACAGAGACATGGAAATAGAGAGGGAATGGACTGACAATTCTTGGGGAGAAAAGGGTTGTGGGAAGTGCAGCAAGAGACTGGACAAAAATCTAGCAACAATGGGAGAGGACAGTGGGGAGGGGGAGGTGAGGGTGGAGGGTGGGATAGGTACAGGGTGGAGGGAAGCTATAGGGGGATAAAAAGGGGAAACAATGTAATTAATAAACTGAACAATAAAGATTTAAAAAAAATTAAAAAAATAAAAATCAAGTGAATTAATAAGCTGATGAACAGGATAAACTGGTGAATGTAACAGAATCCCGGACATAGAGAGGAAATGGACTGACAACTCTTGGGGAGAAAGGGGTGTGGGAAGTGCAGCAAGAGACTGGACAAAAATCATGCAACTATGGGAGAGGACAGTGGAGGGGGGTGAGGGCGGAGGGTGGGATGGGTACCAGGTGGAGGGGAACTATAGGGTGAAAAAAAAAGGGAACAATGTAATTAATAAACTGAACAATAAAGATTAAAAAAAAGTGATCAACATCATCTTTTTCAAACAAATAAAACTGTCTTCTTATTTACAACTAATTAACATAAATTGTCATGGAAACTATATTCCTATAATTTAGAAGATGAAAACCATAAATAGATAATATATTTTTGTAAAGTATGGTAATACATATTTTAACTATTATTACTCAAAGTTTACATTTAATTCATTGAAATTCAATTCAACATATTTTTGGAGTGTCAAGCTCTTGTATCCCATATTGGACATAGCAAATGTGAGCTAATTGGCAAACTAATGCACAAACACATTTGTTATTTAGTGTCACTGGTAGTGTGAACACCTACCATAAAACATAAAGTAACTTGCGAAAAAAACACACAATAATGTGATGCCAATAGGAGTTTGAGATCCTGGAGTGGGGCACACTGTAGAGAACATTGCCTGTTGCCACTTATGCATGGGGGTGAGAACTACTGAGACTAATGAATGGATGAGTCTGCACTAAAGCAAAATCCTACTATGGTTTGCTAACAATTAACTTTCTTGGAAGAGTTCATTCAGAACAATAGTGAGTTGTAAGGCTTTCTAATTATAAGCATTTTTTAAATCATTAAGGTTTAGAATTTTTTAAATCCACATTTTAGCCTTGAATTAACCTTCACATACAATACCCTATTTTTTCCTCCGGTTCTCAATTTTCAGGCATCACTTTTTGTGTACTTCATTATGAACCTAAAAGCTATCTCTTGAATGCGGTTTTTGTGCTATATTTAGCAAAAGATGCTTCCTGTTCTTCCTCTATAGAAATTCCTCAATGAGCGCAGTCTTTACTCACTGACATTATGTATAGTTTTTCTTCAAACACAGCATCAGAAAAAGCTTCCCCTTCTGTTAGAGGAAATTTTTGTGATTTATGTCAATTTAAGGAGAACTTGAAGATCAGTGCCTGTCTTGTAGACTATTATGAGTTTAACCAAATTATTGTCGATCATTTAAGGGTTTTTGCAATGCAATCTATGCTGGGCATAACTTTGACTTGATTATAAACAAATTATCTGCAATTTTAGCTATCTCAATAGAAATATATTATGCTTAAGATTTTTTAAAAATATGTTTATTTATTGGTTTCATAAAAATTCAAGAGACAGACCAGGTTATACCTATTTTTATACTGGATAGAATTATTATTATTAATAATACATTAACATTTATTAACAAAATTACAGCAAGAATTAATAAATTTTATTTATAAAGTATTTTGAATGTTCAGAAAAAACACTGAACAGATAATTTAATTGAATATTTTAAGACCCAAATTATTAAATTAGTTAACTAGGTTGAGTATCATATAGATACATACACATAAAATATATATCATATATGTACATGTATGTGTGTTCTTATGCATGTATAACATTGAAGAGTATGCTCTGAAGTGCAACCTGACAAGAAGCCTACTAGAAAATCAGTTCAACTGTTTTATATATTATATGTAAATTGGTTTTATTCTTGACACACATCCAGCACTATTCTTGAGATTAAAAAAAACTCTTATTGTTGAAAATATTACATATGTCCCCTTTTTCTCCCCTTTAACTCCCTCTAACCTGCCCCTGCCCCCTGCCCCACGCCTTCACCAGACAATGGGTTATGCATATGTCCATACAAGTTCTTCGGCTGATCTCTTCCTACTCACCCACCCCCCCTCCCTCCCCTGCCTTTCCTTGAATCAAGGAGACATTTTTGAAAATTATTATCAGAAAAATGGATGAGTCAATGACCCCTCCTTGGTTAACACCTTATCTCTCTTCAACTTCATGTTTAAAGAAAGCTTACATGTAATAAATTCTTCTCCCACATTTTTACTGAAACTGTTTGAAGTTCACTATCCATATGCCAGTTACCAAATTCAAAGGTACTTTTTGTTCTATTTTGTTTTCTTATCATTACTCCTCAAGCTGTACCTCTGAAATAAACTGAATAATTTACCATTGTCTTTAAAAAGTATCTTGGCCCTCAACCACGATCTCTGGTTTTCCAATGCTTTATAAAATTTATAGCTTCTCCAGTTTGTTTGTTTTTGTTTTTGTTTTTTCCATTTAGCTGCCTATCTTCTGAATGTAACATTTCTCACTCTTGTGTTTTCATCATTTCCAGTTCTTATCTTCTTTCCCTTGAAGAGGGCACCAGCAACAGCCTTATATCCTGATAATTTCACATTTATTTCTGCAATAACAATATCCGTTTGGGATTTCTGTCCATTTTCCATTCCCAGTTGATCCATCCCTTGGTTGATTTCTCAGCATCTCACATTTGACTTATCCAGACTGACTCCATCATCTTCACCCTAAAACTTGTCACTTAGTGACTTATATACTTTTGTTATTGACACTACAGCCACCACAAACACACCAAGGCTTAAAAAGCTACAATGTGAGACCACAAAACACATATCTATTCTATTATCTCCATGAAGGCTCACAGCACAAAATTTAATATATATAGTGTATTACGACAGTTCCCAGTGTAAGCCTCACACTGATGGACGAGCAATTTCCCTGTTGCACAACTCTAATCAGCCTTCCCAACCACTCAAAAATGTTCAATGGCTTACATTATCACTGAATAATGGACACACTCCCTTCTCTGTCCTCCCTGACATGCCCTCAAGCTATTTTATTTTTTTTCACCTTTCTTCATAGATATTTTCTTTCAAATACCTCACATAATAACTTAATGAGACTACTGAGTGTACTCTAAATGTATCCTATATTTTTTTCTGTCTTTATGCATTTCCTCATGTGGAATTAAATGACTATGGGGAGAGCTAACATAGAAGTTAGCTTCTATGTAAAACAGATTAATTTTATTATTCCTTTTCTTAATATATCTGATAACTTGACTATATTTTAAATTAATTAAATGCATATTGTATTTGTTTGTATTAAAATGGATGCTTGTATTAACCAGTCCCCACAGATAGCATAAAACAGCTTGAATGGTTTACCTCACAGTTACTGTAGGTCAGAATCTAATACAGCATGGATAAATTCTCTGCTTAGAGTCTCACCAGTCTAAAAGGGGTTGTGGTTCTCATTTGAGTCTCCAATTTCTTGTGGTTGTAGGACTGAGGTCCCTATTTTCCTTTTATCGCTTGACCATGGACCACTCTCTTCTTCTAGATCTCTCCTGCAGTTCCTTGACATATGGCAGCCATAGCCCATCACAACATGAATGTTTGCTTTCTTCCAGACCAACTAAAATGTGTTTCTTTGAGATTCCATTATGCAACCAACTAGAGAAAATATTGCTTTTAAATACCTCATTGAGATTAAATCAGGCCACATGGATAATTTCCCTATTAAAAAATCAACTGATTTGGGACTTGAAGTACATGTACAAAATCAATTCACAGTAGTACCTAGTTAGTGTTTAATCGAATAACCAGGAGAAGGTGTGTAAACACCAGAGGCTGGAAATTTTAGGGAGTCATTTAGATTTTGTCTACCATACATGCCTACTTCTCTTATCAATGCTGTTGACATATTTTACCATTATATTTACTATGCATGTATTTATTATTTACTAATTATATATTTATAATTATAAGCCAATAGTCCTATTCCAGGACTCAACAAAGAGAAGTTTAGTGTTAAAACATTTCTTTCCATCAAATTCTTGGGTATTCACACTGCATCCAATGTTTCATTATCATTTTAAAAACTCTCTACAGTGTGTATCCTTATAGGTGAATCTTTGCATAATTTCATGAAGACTGATATAGAATAAACTTTTTGCAGAAGAATTGAGGAGTCAAGATATATGCACCATTTTAAGGCTTCTGATTTGTATTCACACATCCTCCAGAAAGCTTATATCATGTCACAGCGAGAACTCAGGTCACCAGCTGGGCTGTGCCTGAGAATGAGTTCCTTCATCCTCATAATGGTGGGTATGTTCTCAATCTCTCTGTTCACCCCTGCTCCCTTCCTCTCAAACACACACCAATTACCTACTAAGGAGATAAATTTAAAACACGAGAGAGAGACTTTTAAGTCATTTTGTCCAGGGTTTATGAAACTTGACTAAAATAAGTATTAATTCAATGTAGGAACTTGCAAAAGTCAAATTTCTGCACCTATAAACACAATCTTTATGGGAGGGCCCGGGAAACATTTACTCTTAAGAAATACTATGTTTTTCCATTTACAAGGCAGAAAAGGAAAAAGCCCAAGTGATTCCTGGAAATAACTGTTAAAGAACAGCTTAAAGAACAGCAAGGCATGGATTGTACACTCTACTGCTATCAAAGGAACCAAGAATAATATTTATGTGTTGTCTTAAGCATATCAGTGAGGCAAGTTTACTGTTCTAGAGAAAATGTCAGGTTTCCTGGGTCTCATACTTAATGACTTTGTGAAACTGTAGCTTCAAGGACCTGCTTTGTCTAAACTTTGAGAGGGAAATGTATTAGAAAGTTTAAGAAAAAGCAGGTCAATCTGGTATCAGTATTTATTTTACTTTCTTTGACACAAATTAATACAGGAGAGAACATCCAATTTAAATCAGTGAAGCAATTAATGGAGTTTATTCTCACTATATGCATATTTGAGCAGAAGTAGCTGTGCTTTGCAAGGTAATTTATAGTCAACATTTATGAAACATGTATCAGATTTCTAAGATGTACCAGAGCTTATGCTAATTTGAAAATAAAGAAGTGAATTTACAATTTCCTTCAACAGAGCTCAACTATCTGATCTGGGAGCAGATTCATTTAAGAAAATTTTAATGTAGGATCATAATACATTTCAGCAAAAACATGTAAAATACTATAGAGGATTATTGAGAGTCTAGATAAACAATGACCAAATGATTGCTTTAGAAGAATGTTCAAGACAAAAAAGAAGCCGCCCTACCTTGTTTGGCTCAGTGGAGAGTGACAGCCTGCAGACTGAAGTGTCCCGGGTTCAATTCCAGGTACTGGGGCTCAATCTCCAGTAGGGGACATGCAGGAGGCAGACAATCAATGATTCATCATTGATGTTTCTATTTCCTCTCCCTTCCTCTCTGAAATCAATAAAAATATATATTTTTAAAAGATAAAGAGAAGCCCAGTTTAGTTTAAAAACCTAAATGCATATTTAAAAATAAAAATTTGCAAATTCATTCCGTCTATTAGATTGAATGGCATTGCTAAAGAAAGAATATAAAATCCTAAAGCCATAAAAGTTTTTGTTCTCCATTATGCAGATAAATGGCCCTCCACTAGGGAGATAGTATCTCTTAGTGACACTTTGTTCAGAGCAAACAGCGCTCATTAAGTTACTTATTTAGCAGCCTTGTTGATAATATAACGAAAATAGCACCATGATGGTTTATAGTGTGGACAATACATAATTTAATGCTTGTGGATTTATGCTGTTGTGCTCATTGCTGTTCTAAAATGTGTGTGTAATTAAGTATCTTTAATGCAGTTAGACATGATCATCTGTCCTGAGACTAGAACCTTCCTAACTCTGTAAATCTCAGGCTACCTAAGTCAGCTCATTAACCTAAACACTTGCAGTTCACCTATGTAAATTATACTTTTCGTAGGTTCTTAGCATACTTAGAACTTGTCCATTGCATAAACCCAGACTATGAAAAATATGTTCTATAAAACATATTGTTATTTCTCCCATAATAAATCCTTTTCTACAGAATGCCTATGAATACTGGCTTTGCAGTTTCAGTGAGATAATTACATACGACACAATTTCTTAACATTTATCCCCAACATCCATTCAATTTGTCAAATATTTTAACTTCTCTGACAGAGATTTCTAAACAGCTAATTTTTGCCTTTTTAAAAAAATTATCCAACATAGTTCCAAGTAGCCTTTATCAGTCACAGCTTCAGGAAACTCTCCGAATAACATTCCAAGAACTAATTTTAAAATGCAGTGCTTTTTGGTGTATTTCAAAGATAAATCTGTGAAGAAACAAGAACACTGTCGAATGAGTAAGCATTCTTCTGTTTGTATAACTTCCAATGTGTTAGCTAATCTTGTTTTAACAGTGACCAATAATGGTGCTGTCACTGCTTCCTCTCAGAAACTAGGTCTATACCACCATATAAACTAAATGGTTTTGTAAATAGACAGTGAGTTGGAAATAATACGAAGTTCTCAAGCCCAAGGACTTGTGTAAATATGTGACTGCTGGAATACTCCACATGGAGCAAAGCTTGGGCAGCACTCCACTTCACTGGCACAAACTCTGGCAAAGGCTGCCTTCCAATGGCAAGTGGAGGATGGATAGTGAAAAGATACCGATACTCGGGCAGAAGTACATCACTGCTAGGAACAGATGACCAGAGGCAGGTTTCTGAATATGCTTACATCTCTTTAACTACACAGTGCTACCAAACATTTCCAGTAGAAAGCCACTGAAAACTCGTGAGAATTCCTAGCTGATAGGAAGGTTTAGAGGAGTAAGAGGTGGGGCAGGAAGAGATGGGGGAACTTTGGGACATTGGGCGATAACTAACAAACATTTTCATGGGTCTGTTGCCAAATAATTGGGGAATTACTACTGCACTAACAAAATATTTTGGAAAATTTTGACATGAAATTTATATTTATTTCTGAATTCTGTGGTTGAGTTGGCAAGAAAAGATTCAACTAAGAAATTTATTTACCTAACATTTATTTTATTTATAAAAGACTTTAGCAGGAATGTGCTTTAAATGTTATGAATTTAGAAATTTTCATAATACGTAACCTATGAATTAAATTCAAGCAAATAATGAAATATTTCCTTTATTACTTTTATCTAATCACAGGCATTAACCTATTATTTCAAACTAGAGCCCTGGCGCATGAAATTTGTGCACGGGGGGAGGGGAGGTATCTCTCAGCCCAGCCTGCACCCTCTCCAATCTGAAAACCCTCGAGGTAGGATAGGGCCTAAACGGGCAGTCAGATATCCCTCTCACAATCCAGGACTGCTGGCTCCAAACTGCTTACCTGCCTGCCTCCCTGATTGCCCCTAACCGCTTCTGCCAGCCTAATCACCCCCAAACCACTCCCCTGCCAGCCTGATTGATGTCTAACTGCTCCCCTGCCAGCCTGTTTGCCTCCAACTTCCCTCCACTGCAGGCCTGGTCCCTCCCACCTGCCCTCCCTTGCAGGCTTGATCACCCACAACTTCCCTCCCTTGCAGGCATGGTCTCTCTCATCTGCCCTCCCCTGATGGCTATCTAGTGATGGCCATCTTGTGTCCACATGGCGGCAGGATCTTTGACCACATGGGGGCATCCATCTTGTGTATTGAAGTGATGGTCAATCTGCATATTACTCTTTTATTAGTTAGGATAGAGGCCTGGTACATGGGTCGGGGCCAGCTGGTTTACTCTGAAGGGTGTCCCAGATCAGGGTGGGTGTTCCCTTGAGGCATGGGATGGCCTGGGTGAGGGACCTGTGGTGGTTTGCAGGCCAGCCACACTCCCTGGCAACCCAAGCAGAAGCCCTGTTATCTGGGATCTATTTATCTTCTACAATTGAAACTTTGTAGCCTTATACAGAGGCCTGGGCCAGCCAGGGTGTGTGGAAAGCTTGGCTTCCTCCATCACCAGGGAAACCCAAGCCTTCTTCCTGCCCTCTCTGTGGCTACAGCTGTAGGAAACCAATCCTGTCTCACTAATAGAAAGATGTGGACAGGAAGTCCAGGAGGCTGGTAAACAACCTTAATTGCTCTGAAAGGTCAGAGCTAAAAACATTGTTAACTGAAACACCTCTGTTTGTTCTTTGTGTATTTCTGTTGTTGGAATTTCCTACCTGGGGGCTAAGGGTGGATCCCATAGCCTTAATAAAAGGGATGGCCAGGCCAGAGCACAGGGCAGTCCTTCCACTAGAGATAGGCTGCCGCCTGGCCCCCCCATTTCCCAAATTTATGCTTTTCTAAGTCTCTATTCATTGTGTGCGGCTTCCTCCAGACGCTGAACCCTGGCATTGGAAACCTGGACACGCAGGACGTGAAAAGGATTTCCACATACAGCCATCTTGGTTGGGGTTAATTTACATACTTAATCTTGATTGGCTACTGGACATGGCTAATTGGCGTGGCTTGAGGGTGTAACAGAGCAATGGTTAATTTGCATATTACCCTTTTATTAGATAGGATAAGTTAAAGTATTACACATATACCCAGAATGTGTATTCCATATTTTTGAAGGTGTATCATCTATCCAATGCTGATTCCAGACATTGTCTTGACATTGTAATTAACAACTAATTTGGTAGTTGCTATACTTTTTTGACCCATATTGTCAAAACTTTTAAGATAAAATGCAAACCCAAGATATGGAGACTGTAGTCACAAGCCCCAAAATACGTCCCAAAAACTGGAACTTTCTCTCTGAACTTAAAAACCACTCCTTGAAAATAAAATTATCCTTCTGTTTTACCCTCTGCCCCTCTAACTCTCATTGTAACTGCCTTCTTAGTTGAGAACATACTACAATTCTCTACATCATCTGTTGTCTAAATCTGAGCCATCAAATTTAAGTCAAATTTTCTTTTTCACCATTAAACTATTTCCTGCATGATTCAATTCATTTTGACCTATACTAAACATGGGATGATACGTCATTTTCTTCTATCTACAAATGTATGGTCTACTAGATGTCAAAAGATTAAATAAGTTAAGGACGTCTTTATATATAAAAGGCTAATATAGTAAGTGTTCAACTGTCCAACCAGCTGCTATGACTCGCACTGACCACCACAGGCAAAAGCTCAATGCAAGAGCTGCCATGATGCACACAGGGAAACGGCACTGTGAGCCTGGTGCCCATAAAGCAACACTCAGCTTCCCCCAAATGGGACACAGGCCATGCCATCACCCCAGAGCTACACCCATCAAATTGATGCTGCTGAGACCCAATGGTGCAAAATGAGGCCCACAGTCCAGCCCAGAAATGGTGGCTGTGGGCACTAGGTAATAATGTCACATAGCAATGCTCAGCTTCCTTTCCCTAGCGACTAGCCTCATTGCAGTTTCTTCATCCCAGGAACACGACTTTCTTTATAGACAGGTGGAAACATTTCACACTTTAACTAAATGTCTGTGAAACATTTCCCCAGGCCTCATCTCATTTGATCCGCACAGAAGTCCTGGAGAAGGCAGATAGGAGACTTGGTTGAATCCTATTTTCTTTTCATCAGCTGAAAAATGGAGACGTAGAAAGCTTAGGAATTTGACCTAACTGAAAAGAAGTAAGAAATAGTGGACCTTGAAAATGACTTCAGGTTTTCTCACTGTGCAGAATATAGTCAAACACTGCTATGGTTAAATATTTTACCCTTTGTTCTCCCTGTGTGATCTATAATAACCTGCTTCATGTTGATATTTACTGCTGTGTTGCTGCTAATTACCTGAAAGAGAAGTTGGGGTGCTTCACTGAGCTGGAAAAAGTTTAGCTAAAACAGAAAACAGGTCTAATTAAGCAAGTTAGTCTATATATATAAAAAGCTAAGTCGACTCGCACAAGCACAAAACATATAAAGCTCTGGCTGGCACCAATCGCACACATGTGCTTCAATCTGTCATTGTCAATTGTGAATTTGGTTGACACTTCTATTACAGAGAAAGGGCCAATAGCTATATTAAAATATTTTTTCTAATTAATTTCCTTTCAATGTGCACAAATCTGTACACTGGGCTAGTATAATTATGAGAAAGAAGAGATAAATGCATACTAAATGCTACAGAGGTTCAGAGGAAGAGAGACTATCCAATTCACTTAGGAACATGGATGAAATGAGACTTGGACTGGCCTTAAACATCAATAGATTACCCCAAAATAGAGATAGAGTGGTTTAAGGTACAAAAAAAAGATCATATTACTCTCTAGTTGAAAGTCCTCCACAACCTTTCAAACCTCATGCAAACATGGAAATACAACATAATATCCTGCATCATATGGACCCTGTCTACCTCTCTGTCTCTTCATCTCACTACTTTGAAATCCATGTCCTTGTCTTACTGAACTATGTGCAGTTCCAAGTAGAAGTCCAGCACTCTTGATTTTGGACCATAAAATCTGCAGGTCTTACTGCAAAGAATATAGTAGAGTCCCCTTTCTAGTAAGATTTCACTCTTTAACACTGGGCCTGGTCAACTCTTTTCTCCCTCTCAAACCTCATATCTACCAGGATACCCCACAAGGCCATTAGTTTACTTATGCATAGCTTATTCCATGCCATGTTATCATCATGAGTCCAAAATTCCTCTCCTATTGTAGGTATTTATTTATTACCTTTTAGCTCCTCACCCACACCTGTCCCTTCCTTTATCATTTGCAACTAGTGCTATTTTTCATTTGTTTAATGAGAATAATTTTTATTTGTATATTTGTACAAAATGTATATAGATTGAACATACGTATTTTCAAATATACATTAATGTTTTATTTTAAAATTCTTCCTGTTTCTTACTTTTACTACAAAAAAGATATGCATTTAAGCTCCATCTATGTTGCTCTGACTCCATGTGGTATATTATAACTAGTCCGTTCACTTTCCCAGTGCTAGCCATTTGGGTGGTCTAGACAAACCTGCCCACCACACACACACTCATACTCACATATACACACTCAAATACTCACACATGTACACAAATACTTTCACACAGTCACACATACACACTCACCTCACATGGCACAAATGATGCAATGACAATACTTCTAAATGCCTGATTACAAACATGTAAGAACTTTGTTTATGGACCCTAGAGTGAAACCACTGAGCCATATACCATATTCACACTAAATTTTTCCAAATGCTCTAGTCTGCTCTCCAGGATGGCTGAGGATTCCCATATCCTCACATCTCTGCCATCCCTTGGCATTATCCACTTCCTAATGTTTCCAGTCCCATAATGTGTGAGATATTTTTACTGAAACAACTGCTTAACATTTACCCATGTCTCTTTGTTGTCTGTCTAGCCTGTAAAATTGTAGAGGCCATTAAAACCCAAAGCTACTAAAGCATATTGAAAAGAATACAGATTTCAATAATGCAAGGCTAACCATGAAGATGTGAATATTACCCAAATTCATTAAACTAGGAACTGGTTGAGGTGACATAGCTGTGACCCAATTCCAATTCTAATCCCATGCTCAGGTCCATATATAAGAAGGCAACATATTCATGCCTCATGTCAAGAATCATTATAACTGTTTTTGAATATTCCATTCTATTGCTGATAATAATCACCAATACCTCAGGGTCTTTTAGATAGCTCACAGATTCTAATACATCCCTGAAATGCAGAGTTAAACTTTTCACAATATCATCAATGGGAACAGAAGCCAAGATAAGCCTTCCGAAGCTGTCTTCCTATCAGTTGGATGAGCCTCTCAGCCTGAGGTTTCAGCCTCAGCGACTCCATCTGGCTCAGGAGGCCCCAGGCACCAGCTCTGTGCTCCAAGCTTCACAATGTGAGGGCTGAACAGCAGCACAGCCTACTACCTCACAGATGTCAAGATTACCCAAGGAATTCTTTGTTCTGACCTTTTCAAAGTTGTCATTAATTTACACATTCAATAAGTACTCCTTGAAGTATTTTGTAATAAATATTTTAGTTCGTTTGTCATTGATTTATATCTTGCTCATCTCAAAAGAAATTTTAAGTGGAAAATACGTTATCACTTTTTATTTCAATGACATATCTAATTTTATGTTTGTTTCCTATGAGCTAGACCTCCCTCTTCCTAATAGCTTTTGTTCCTTCTTAGAGAAAAGGTCATACACATTTATGTGTGGCTCACAGTGGTTTTCGGTGAGGAGCCCACCATAGTCTTGCAGGTATCCTTTATGATACATATATATATATATATATCGATACCCCCAAGACTATGGTGGGCTTCTTAGTGTGTGCGTGTGTGTATCAGCTTTTCTGAAAGATCTTTAATTTTATCCTTAGCAGAACTACAGAGAATTCCTCTTACCCTGCAACCCTTGGTAGCAGAGTAATTTCTAAACTATTAGTTATTTGAGAATAACTAAATTTCTAAATCTTGTGGCTGCCTAGAAAGAAGCAGGCACACAAGGGACTAATAGCTTTGAAAAGCAGAAGCTCTGGGCTTGAACTATTCTTCTGTGAACTCCACCCAATGATGTGCAGCACCTGAAAAAAATTCTTCAATTCCCTCTTCTATAATTTATAGTGATACACTTGTATTTAAATATAAATGTCCATTATTACTTATTGAACACACACTTTTCACAGAACTAACGATGCAGGAGATAATATTCTTAATATTTTACTTGTATAAAGTGCTCACTTCCCCAGTAAATTCTATTAAGCAGACCCTAACATTATCTCCACTTTATAAGTAAATAGTGAATAAATTAAGGTCCAAAGAGGTTATGTTGTGCAAGTCTACACAGTGTGTCAGTACTGAAACCAGGATTTTAATCATAGCAGTCTAGCTATATAGTTAATAGTACTAACATGTTTGTTTTCTTCTTAATATTTTATTAATTTTTTTACAGAGAGGAAAGGAGAAGGATAAAGAGTTAGAAACATTGATGAGAGAGAAACATCAATCAGCTGCCTCCTGCACATACCCTACTAGGGATATGCCCGCAACCAAGGTACATGCCCTTGACTGGAATCGAACCTGGGACCCTTCAGTCAGCCAGCCTACCCTCTATCCACTGAGCCAAACCAGTTAGGGCAACATGTTTCTAACTAAACATCCTAAGACACAACATAATCATAATAGTTTTCCGTCAAATTCCATAGGACTATTACTATTATATAAGAGGAAAAGCTTATTCTGTAAAAAGGAAGAGAGATACTACCCTAAGGAACCTACATCATATAATGTGGCTTTCTTTATTTTCCTAATTAAAATTTTGTCAACAATCTCTTGAGGATTATAGTGTTACAAGGCAAACTGGACAAATCCCTCACTTCCTTGAAGCCTGTAATTGCCATTGTCACCCAATCTCTTTGGACCAAAAATCATAAAACCACTCCAATTTGATCCAAATATAATCATCATGGTACCAAAATGTATAGATCATTCAGTTATTTGGTATAAAAACCTAAAAGTTACCTTTCCACCATCAACATTTCATATTTTACTTAAAAAGACAATCACATATCATTTACCTTTTCAAGTGAACAAGGACATGTCAATAAACTTTTATAAAACACTCACCATGTGCCATTCACTGTGCTAGGGAGTGGGAATGCTGAGATGGAGAAGGGAGTACCTAGCCTCTGAAAATATGTATACACAAAATAGAAAAATTAAAACCTGATGTAGATTTCAGAAACTTTAAAGGTAAATCAAGGCTTATTTTTTGTTGAGTTTATTTGAATTATAAGCATAATATGCAGAGCTTAATATATTTTTAATGGTAAAAAAAACAAAAACTTATTTTAATTAAGGATGTAAATATATAAAGACTTTCTTTTAGGTCTTATATAAATTCAAAAAAAAGACTTGTAGATTTAGACTGTTTTCCAAGGTGAGGTTAAAGACATTTAGAAAAACAACTCCACTAACCACATTAACAAATTTGAACAATTTATTCCAATGAAAATTCTAACTCATCCCATTTAGGCCTTATGTGTTGAAAACAATGCATTTTTTGTTTTTGAGAGATTTATTTTTTTATTTTGTGCTTCTTTAAACCACACATTATTCCTCAGTGTAACCACGTCTCTAAAACAGGAATAATGTAGTGATGTCATGGTAAGAACTGGAAAGGCTTTCAAAACAGAGATAACAAACATGTTATTCTGTCTACCCATACATTCACCGATACCGAGTCAAATCTAATGGAGGAAAATTTTGATTAACCTTGTGACCTGTTTGCAATGCTCACAGCTGGTTACTACTCATTCTTCAGATACAGCCTATGCTCTTTTTGGAGAGTTTTTTCCTGATCGCTATCTAAAGCAGGCTCTTTACACATACTCTCTCAAGTAACCCTATTCTTTTCTTGTATAGTACTTTGTTAGTTAGCTCAGGGTGCTATAACAAATTACCAGAACCTGTATGGCTTAAAGAGTAGAAATTTGCTCTCATTGTCCTGGAGGCTGAATGTCTGAAATCGGGCTGCCAGCATGATCTAGTTCCAATGAGAACTTTCTTTCTGGTTGCCAGGGGGTTGTCTTCTCCCTGTATCCTTACAAGGTGAAGAAAGAGTTGTGTTTCTCTTATTATAAGGACACCAGTCCTATCAGATTAGGGCCCCATTCTTATAACCTTAACTTTAATCACCTCCTGAAAGGCTTTATCCCTAATACAATGGTGATGGTGGGGTTAAAGCTTCAACATAGATGAATTTAAGGTGAGGGGGCATTCATAGCAGAAATTCAGTTAATAGTGAGTAACTACCACAGTGTGTTTTTTTTTATCATCTCATAAGTTATTTATTTGATGGCTTTCTCCCCAGCTCAATTATAGGCTGTAGGAATCAGGGATCCATTAGCCTTGGGCACCACTGAGTGTCCAGCACTAGCACACCTGGATCAATATACTGTGGTTGAATACTTTTTTAATTTTTTAATTGATTTTAGAGAGAGAAGAAGGGAGAGGGATAGAAGAACAGAAATATTGAGCTCTAAACATGGGCATGTGCCCTGATCCAGAATCAAATCCATGACCTCTTGATTCATGGGTTGATGCTCTTTCACTGAGCCATACCAGCTGGGCCATAGCTACATCTTAAGTATATACATCAATATCTATGGAATATGCTCATTACATGTTTTGGGGCACTGGGTAAATTAGTTTAAGAAAATAACATAGACAACTAAAATATATAACATGGTATATTCATCTTTCATTCTCCAGCGCTAGTAGCTATTACTAGTAATACTTATATTTTAAAACAAAGGCTCTATAGCAAGAGACAAACAAGGACCCAGCAATTCCACCCTGGATATTTATCCAAAAAGACTGAAAACAATAAATCAAAAAGACATATACATCCATATGTTTGCTGCAGCTTTATTTACAATAGTTAATAAATGGAAGCAATCTAAGTGCCCATCAACAGATGAATGGATAGATAAGAAGTATTCCATATATACAATGGAATATGATTCAACCATAAAAAATAATGAAATCTTGCCATCTGCAACAACATGGGTGGACCTAGAGAGTTTCATACTGAGTGAGACAAGTCAGGCAGAGGGAGGCAAATGTGATATGATTTCACTCTTATGTGCAATCTAAAAAAAATGAAACAAAGGAACAAACAGAATAAAAACAAACTCATAAATACAGAGAACACTTTTGATGGTTGCCAGATGGGAAGGAGGTTGGGGAAATGCATTTAAAAAGGTGAAGGGATTAAGAAGTACAAAATTAGTAGTTAGAGAATAGTCATGGGGATATAAAGTACAGCATAGGGAATATAGTTAACTAAAGGCCATGGGGGCGGGGGGGTCCCTGAGCTTGGCCTGTGCCCTCTCACAGTCTGGGAGCCTTAAGCTGGCAGTCAGACATCCTTAGTGCTGCCACAGAGGTGGGAGAGGCTCCCGCCAGCGGTGAACCCAGCTTCTGGCTGAGTGGCCCTCCTCTTGTGGGAGCACACTGACCACCAGGGGCAGCTCCTGTGTTGAGTGTCTGCTCCCTGGTGGTTGGTGTGCATCATAGTAACCAGTTGTTCTGCCATTTGGTCATTTTGCATATTTGCTCTTTATTATATAGGGTATTATAATAATAATAAAAGGCTAATATGCAAATTGTCCTCTCAGGAGTTCTACCAACTGGGAATTTGACCACTCGCTATGATGTGTGCTAACCACCAGGAGGCGGCGCGGAAGGAAGGAAGGAAGGAAGGAAGAAAAGAAGGTCCCCGATCAGCCCTAATCACCAGTCAGGCCTAGCAACCTTACCTGTGCACAAGTTCCGTGCATTGGGCCTCTAGTATTCGAATAACTATAAATGGTGTCAGATGAGTATTAGATTTATTGGGGTGATTACTTAGTAATTTATATAATGTCCAATCACTGCGTTGTACTGCTGAAATTAATATAATGTTGAATGTCAATTGCAATAAAAAATAAAAAGTTTTTTTTTTTAATTATTTTTTTATTGATTTTTTGCAGTATAATAGTAGTACATGTTTTCCTTTCCCCCTCCCCCTTATCCTCCCCCCTAAAAAGTTTTTTAAAGTCAAAAAGTAATTCCTATAAATAATAACATGGAAAATTAGCTGCACTGGTTAAATCAATATCTAAAAAATAATTATCTTGGTCTATTTAGCCTCAGAACACAGAAATGATCTAAGCAGCAATCTGGAAAGGAATTGTGTTGTCGATTATATCCAGTATGATTTAACAAAACACTCCTGTGTTTTATCTCCCCATTTTACTCTAAAATTTCAATCTAATATGTTTCAAAATTTCATAGTTATCTTTTATTTAGTTCCATCAATACAATCAAGGCTACTTTTAAAAAATTTACCTCAAATAGCCTCCATTACCTGCTCTGAGAGAAACGTCTGTTTTAAAGATTCTGAGACATCCAGATATAATGGCAGAAGCACTGAGCTTAATTGACATAAATTTTATGTTTAGTATTACCACATCTTATAAACTAGATCTGTTACTTTAATTTTACTCTTTTTACCCATCTAAAAAATGAGGATAATAATACTTTGATAAACTTAAATGAGGAAATTAGCATAAAGAGCTTTTCAACTACAGAGAACTTTACAAAGTTAGGCAATTATTGTCATTATTTTCACCAAAGTACTATGAATTAAGGCACTAGCGTAAAGGATTTATGTTCACAAAATTGCATGAAGCATTAGTGGTGGAACTATTACTTCCCACTTTTAATGTATTCTCCCATTATGAAATTCCTGACCTCTTGCTACTCTCTCACTCAATTTGTTTCAGGCAAATTGGGATCACTAATCAGATTGTTGCATTTAGAAAAAGAAATTTGGTCCACATAGTTTGGCCCCACCTTCCTCTTTTTTTTTTTTTTTTTTTTGTCAGTTCTGTAGAAAGTCATACATTTTCTCTACTGCAATAATTTTCAAGCCTTTTCATTTCATGGCACACATAAACTAATTACTAAAATTCTGTGGCAAACCAAAAACTTATTTTGGGCTGATCTGACAAAAAAAATAAGTATGATTCATTCATACTGGACAGCTATTGTGTTGGCTGTTGTCAAATTTTTATTTTATTATCAATGAGAAAGAGGTCAGGTAGTGCATGTTTTAAAAATTCTTATGCTACAGCCATTGAAAATCACTGCTTTACTGTGTTCTCCCTGTGGTAAGTTCAGGGACCTATGGAAGAGGCCTGCTCCAGTTTAAGACAGCTAGCGACAGAAGGCTTGGGAGCCAGAATCCAGCTTGGTCATCAATGATTTATGCATCTTAGTATTCTTGCCATTGTGTAGTCCATACTGAATCTGTCTAACTTGTAAAACCAATAACATAATGCAGAAATGACAATGTGTAACTTTAGAGGCGAAGCCATAAAAGAAATTGTGACTTCTCTCTTGCATTTTCTTGGGTTACTCCCTGTGGGGGAGGCCAACTGGCAATGTCATAAAGGCATTCAAATGGTCCAAAGGAAAGGAACTGAGGCCTACTGCCAACAGCCAGCATCTGCATGTCAGAGATATGACTGAGCTCTCTTGAGAACAGATCCTCTAGGCTCAATTAAGCTTCTCACTGTAATCCAAGCCAACATTTTGACTGCAACCTCATAGGAGACCCTGAGCAAGACCCAGCCAGCTAAGCCACTTCTGAACTGCTCACGCTTAGAAAAGTGATATAATAAGGGTTTATTGTTGCTTAAGCTGCAAGTCTTGAGACGTTTGCACAGCAATAGATAATTAATATAAGAGATTAAATGCTCTTAAACTTTATATCTGTTAGCAGATATAAACTATATTCTCCAATATCAGCTTGAAATATCCGGGGTGAAATTTTACCTTCCAAACACTGAGTCTTTTCTGTTTATTGTCATTACCTCAGAACTTGAGCAGGAAAGATTTTTATGTGTGTGTGTTTTTTTTTTAACCAGGAAAGTTTGATTCTCTTTATTGAGCCCTCTCAAACATCTACATACGATGCCTTGAATTTTTTCAGTTATCCATCTATTCAACAAGCATTCTATGGAACATCTACTGAATTCCAAGTACAGTACAAAAGCTGTGAATGCCAAAACACTTGGAACTTGAATAAGAACTTCCACTGAATCTGAAGTTTCCAGAGAAGGCAGAACTTCTGTACACTACTAAATAATATCATAGAGAGTCAAGTTTTAATTAACTCATCAATGGAGAATGAGGGCAGGAAGAAATTTCAGCAAGTATAAGGCTGATTTGCTATATTTAGTTTAATTAAAGTTGACTCTTATAAGCATACATAATGTTTTATATGCCTGAAGAACAAAGCACAATGCTGGAGTCAGATTGTCTCAGTTTCTGTCTTCTGGGACCTGTGTGATCTTAGGCTACTTACTTCAACTTGCTGTGCTTTTCTCAACAATCAATTGGGGTTATTTAAGGACTTAAATGAGTTGATATATGTCAAGTATTTAGAATAGTGTCTTCCACTATATACTGTTTTATATTACTATCAGGATTTATAAAATAATTTAATTATGTTGACCATTGTTAGTCTCAACTTGCTCAAACTGATTCATGTATATAAGAGTCAAATTACTCATCAAAGTTATTTTCATTAGTTAGTTTGCCAAAAGATATATTAGAGCTGTTTTCTAACTTCCTGTGATTTTTCACCTCTTTAAAGTTTTACAAAACTGGGCAAAAATGGAAAAGAAATAAACTGATCATTTATCATTTTTAAGTAAAGAGTCAATCAATCAATCCTTAACTCATGTTCTAATTCAAATTGTTCTGTAGTCCCTTCTTTTTATAGTTCTTCTAAATTATTACTTATATTTTCTGAATATAAAGTACAGCTATTTTTCATTGAATCATACATTTAATTACTGAGCTATGTATTTGATGGGCAAGAGAGATTAGCTTTATCACTCCATATTAGCTATAACATAGCATCTTTTGCTCATTGTAGTATAAAATAATACAAGTTTTTATTGACTCATAGAAGTTTGAGATTTTTCACTGATGCACTCTCTATTCTTTTTACTTTGTGTAATCTGAAAGTTACTTCTTCTTTCCCTGATTTATCAAGAATGTAAAATGACATCAGCAAGGTGATGGGATAGGAGGTTTCTATCCTCTTCACCCCAAAGAACACCCGTCTGACAATCACTCACAAACAAGAATATCTCTCAGGAGTTTAAGGGCCCAGCTAAGAAGTTCCAGCACACCATTGGGGGAAAAAACGTCTGAGGTTAGACACATTGAAGATGGTAGGAAGTAGAGTTTTACTTTACTCATGTCAACCCACCAGAAGGCAATGAAACTCAGTGCCAAGAGAGATCCCCTTGCCTGCAATTTTCCTGACGGGGAGTGAGAGTTTGTGAGCACTGGCTTCCCACTGTGTGGGATGCTGACCAAGAGGCTCACTTCTTTCTTGCTCCATCCAGGCTACTGAGGTGATCTGCATGACTGGGGGTCAAGAAGGGGCTGGAACATAGCCTAAACCTCACTAATCATCAGATAAATGCAAATGCCAAACACATTGAGATATCGTCTCACATTTGTTAGGAGAGCTACTAACAAACAGGCAAGAAATAACAAGTGTTAGTGAGGATGTGGAAAAAGAAAATCCTACACAGTGTTGGTGGGATTGTAAATCGGTGCAGCCATTATGGAAAAGATAGAAGTAAAAATAGAACGACCATATGATCCAGCAATTTCCCTTCTGATATTTATCCAAAAGAAATGAAATCAGTGTCTCTAAGAGATGTTAGCATTCCCTTGTTCATTGTAGCTAAGATATGGTGACAAAGTATGTATAGACAGATGCAAGGATAAGGAAGATATGATGTTATTTATATGAATATACACAGATACATAATGGAATATTCTTCAGCAATAAAAAAACAACAAGGAAATCTTGCCATTTGTGACATGGATAGACCTAGAGGACGTTATGACAAGTGAAAAAAAGTCAAAGACAAATACTGTATTACCTCACTTATATGTGAAATCTAAACAAAAATGTCAAACTCATATGAAGAGCGAAAAGGTGGTTACCGGGGACTCAGGAATGAAGTAACTCAGGAGACGCTGGTCCAGGGATACAAGCCTTCAGTTATAAGATGAGTAAGTTCTGGGGATCCAATGTATAGCATGGTAACTATAATTAAAATACTGTATTATGTACTTAAAATTTGTTGAAATTAAACCTTAAGCATTCTCAGTTTGGAACAGCCCAAATCCCATCAGCCGATGAATGGGTTAGAAAACTGTGGTACATCTACACAATGGAATACTATGCTGCTGTAAAAAAGAAGAAATTCTTACCTTTTGCAACAGCATGGATGGAATTGGAGAGCATTATGTTAAGCGAAATAAGCCAGAGAAAGATAAATAGCACATGATCTCACTCATTTGTGGAATATAAAGAACATTAATAAACTGATGAACAAAAATAGATACAGAGGCAAAGAAGCATCAAACAGACTGTCAAACTATAGTGAGAAGACAGGGGAGGAGTGAGGGGTGGTGGTAAGAGATCAACTGAAGGCCTTGCATGCATGCATATAAGCATAACCAAAGGAGGAAAAACTGGGGGAGGACATGTGCCAGGGGTAGATGAGGCTAGAGAAAAGTCAATGGGGAAATAGAAGACATATGTACTACTATTTGTAACATGTTAAACAATAAAATAAAATTTTAAAAAATTTTAAGCATTTCTACTCCCCCTCCCCACACACACATACACACACACACACACACACACACACACACACACAGTACCTATGTTAGGTGATGGATGTGATAATCAATTCACAATGTATATCAAATCATTACATTGTACACTATAAATATACATAATTTTATTTATTCAATTCTACCTAAATAAAGCTGGGAAAAATATGAAAGAATAAAGTGATAGTAAACTGTAAAAAGTACTGTGATATAGGCATCAATAAAGTCTTAAGAAAATACAAAAGAGAGTATATTTTTAAACATTAAAGAATATCTGGAACAAAAAGACAAGTGATATTAATTATAAGGGCCATTAATTGCATGTTAGGTGGATTAGCATTTAGCTTATACACTAGGATTGGTAAACTTTTGCCCATGGACTAAATCTGGTCTGCCTCCTGCTTCTGTAAGTTTTATTGAAACACAGTTATGTTCATTCAAGTAATGGCCATGACAGCTTTCTCACTCTGCATGCAGAGCTGATAATTCTGACAGAGATCATGTGGGCTACAAATTCTGAAATATTATCTATCTGGCTTTTCACAGAAAAGGTTTGAAGAGCTTTGCAATAGATGACAGCATCAAAGCAAAAAATTTGAGTGGAGGAGTAATAAGATAACTTAATTTAATGAGGTTTTTCCCTTAATATTAGTTTTTAGAAATATAATATTTTTATTATTATTTTTAAAAGATAGAGAGGGGAAATATTGATATGTTGTTCCATTTATTTATGCATTCATTAGTTGGATTCTTATATGTGCCTTGACTGTGGATCAAACCTGCAACCTTGTTGTATCAGGATGACGCTCTAACCAGCTAAGCTATCCGGCCAGGATTCAAGAAAAAGAACTTTTCTAAATAAATAAAATGTCGGTACAGTCATCCCTCTTTTCCTTTGGAGAATACATTCCAAGACTCCCAGTGGATGTCTGGAGCCCCGGATAGCACCAAACCCTACATATACTGTTTTTCCTGTACTAATACATACAAATCTATGATAACATTTAATTTCTAAAGTAGGCACAGTAAAAGATTAACAACAATAACTAATAATCAAATAGCACAATTATAACAATATAGGGGCCTGGTGCATAAAATTCGTGCACTGAGGGTGGGTGATCCCTCAGCCCAACCTGCCCCCTCAATGGGGCTGATGGCTGGCTCTGCCCCAGATGCCTTGGCCTCGCTCCCCCAGCTCAGGCCTTAGCCCCAGGGGGCACCCTGCACTTATGGCAGCCAAGGGGCGAGCTGCCCAGAGCCTGGTCACTGCACGGCACTGAGGGTGCAGGCACCAGATGCAGAGTGCTTGGTCGGGTGCGCCCAACCTTGACTGTAGAGATCGGCAGGACTTGGGAGGAGGGCGCAGGGGTTTCTCACCTTCTGAACCCTCAGGCTGCTTGTCCGCCTCTCCCCACAAAGGCTGCCCTTTGGAGGGCCCTGTTACGCACACAGCGCCTACCCAGCTTCCCTGCTCCTGTTCTCCCGCCTTCCCTGCCGTGCCCAGAGATGCTCCCCCACAGACCCAGGACCCCTTAGGCACCTATTCCCATGCCTCTGCCAAAGCCCAGTGCCTGTACTTTTCCAGCTCCCTCTTTCCTTCTTGAAATTGAAAGTTATTGAGGTCACTCAGGGTTGTTGCTCCAGCAGTTTCCTTTCCCGCCCCCAAGCTCCCCCCGTCCCCCCCCACCATGCCCTCTCCCCTTCCCTCACCCCATGTTTCCCTCCCTCCTCCCCACTGGGGTTCTCTTGGCAGCCCAGCCTCACTGGAGGGGCTCCTGTTCGTGAAAGGCAGAAGCAGCTCGGGGTCTCTCCAATGCACCTTGGCCATGGCCGCAGTGCCAATGGCGCTTGCTCCCCGGCACTCCCAGGGCCTCTAGCTCCACAGCCCCTGAGCCCCTAGGGCCACCACCACCACCGCCACTGCCACCTGCTTGGACCCCACCCACGGCCAATGCTGCTGCGCACCATGCTACCTGCAGCTGCCCCAGCAAGGCCGCCCGCTGCTCCCAGGACCCTCCTCACTCACGATGCTGACAGCCACGCTCACAGAACCGCAGTGACTCGGGGCTCAGACGCTGTGAATGTACTATAGTTGGTTTCCCTCTCTGCCCGACCCGCTCCGCTTGCCAGCCCAGGGCACCCATCAGATCTGTGCGCAAAAGTTGTGTCAGCTTCTCGGGGTGTCCTCTGCTCTCTCCGTGAGCCTCACACCTATATACATTTCTAAAACATTCGGCATACTCATCCACCACACTTGTGCCACCACTTGGGCCATTCGGCCCCGCCCCCTGCTCCTGATTGGCTGGTAGTGTAGCAAAGGTATGGTCAAATTTGCATATTACTCTTTTATTAGATAGGATACTGCAATAATAGTTATGTGACTATGGCTTCTCTCTCCCAAAGTATCTCATAGGACTGTACTCACCCTTCGTGTGCCGACGTGAGATGATAAAAAGCAAAACCTCCTCCTAAATCCATGCAGCCATCCCTTTCCGGCAGCAAATGCTTGGGCGCTCACCTGATTCAGGGCTCCCTGCTGAAGTCCCTGTACAGGCTCATTGCTTTCAGGTGCAAAGCATTGCAGTCAAGCAGAGCACATTTTCCGTTCATGTCTCCCACCCACAAACATAACGCCTTTTCCGTTTTAACTAAGCATGTGCCATGCACTTTGGCCATGACTTTGGCAGTTTGAGGTGCAACAGCAAAATTTCATGAACTTCTTTTTCTTTAATCACAGTTTCATGAATAGAAGATTCATTCATGCCATAGATCTTAGCAACTTTGCATACGACTTTTTTTCTTTCCTTATTAAGTAGAAAACTTTTTCCTTTCACTTAAAGGAAGCACTTTACAGATTCTCTTGGCTCTTCCACATTGGGCCATTATGAAGTAAAACAAGGGTCAATTGAACGCAAGCATTGAGATCCCGAGACAGTCAATTTGATAACAAGGTGGCTCCTGCCGGACCAACAGCAGCGTGCACGCAAAAATCAGCAGGGAGACGTTGGCAAATGGGTGGGTCATGTCTCCGCAGGTCCTGCGAGATTTCATCACACTCCTTAGAACGGCATGCAAATTAAAACTCATGAATTGTTTATTTTTGGAATATTCCATTTCATATTTTTAGACCATGGTTGAAGGCTGGTAACTGAGACTGCGGAAAGCAAAATTGATGCAGGTAGGAGCTACAGTAGTGTTTGTTTGTTTTCAATATATTTTATTGATTTTTTTACAAAGAGGAATGAAGAAGGATAGAGAGCTAGAAACATCAGTGAGAGAGAAATATCAATCAGCTGCTTCCTGCACACCCCCTACCGGGGATGTGCCTGCAACCAAGAATGGAACCCAGGATGCTTCAATCCGTAGGCTGATGCTCTATCCACTGAGCCAAACCGGTTTCGGCTACAGTAGTGGTTTTATATGTATTTTCTCTTTTAGAAAATTTGCAGAGCAGATATTAATTTATAAATCCATTACCTTGGAGTAGGTAGCATCTAATTCATCAGATAAATATAAATATATTTTATATATGCATTTAAATATATTTTATATATATATGCATTTACTTTAGCAAAAATTAAGACAATGAATAAATCAAAGAGACAAATAATTTTTAGTGGAAAATGCATTGAAGAGATGACAAGATAGAAGAGCAGGAAAACTGGTGTTATTTAGAGAAGGGAAGTTTACAGTAGGTCCAGGAAGAAGCCAGCAGCAGCTAGATCCACAGAGAAAGAGACTGGGAAAGAAGTTGCTAATGAAAACTGGATGAGTCATGAGAAAGAGGTAGGGTGCTGAAGAAAAACCACCCACATCACAATTTTCCCTGGAGTTTATGTTGGATTTACTTTGATGCTTGGAAGCATTGCCTGTAACAGCTGTAAAGTGTTAAAATTAATTAAAACTTCAAGAGCTGATGGTTTTTTTTTAAATACAATAGGAAAAGCTTCAGTTAGCTTCAATGTCACAAGGAGAAAGAAGTTGATGAATCTTAAATCTTTGGCAGAAAATTTGAAAAGCATATTAATGCAGCTCAACAAACCATGACATGTACAGCTTCTACAGAAACATCCCCACAAATACTGAGGCGAGTATAATCTTGATAGTTATTATTTTAATATTTGAATGATATTTTTTCTGATAATAATAAAAGCTTACAACAAAAAATAGATGAATTTGAGCAAAACTCAATCACAGCATCAGATATATCACTGTTAACATTTTGATGTATATCTTACCAAATACATTTTTTTGGTATACAGAGTTGAAATCACCATGCAATTACGTATCTCACTCTTTCTATTTGCCGTTTTGTAAATTAAGCAGACCCCAGGTTTTATTTAAGCCCTGTAATATTTGATAACATAGTGTTTCATCGTCTCAATATACTAAGCCTTACCATTTCTCTATTCTCGACATTTAGGTTGCTTCCGAATTTTCACAATTATAAATTATACAACTTGGTAATGAACATCGTTATGCCTGAATCATTAGCAAAATTTAAAATTACCTCCTTGGGCTAGATTTATGAATGTGTGATTATAAGATAAAAGGTTATGGCCCTGACCAGGTAGTCCAGTTGGTTTGAGCAGAGTCCCATATACTAAAGTTTCAGGTTTGATCTATGGTAAGGGCACATTCAAAAATTAACCAATGAATGCATAAGTAGGTGGACAACAAATCAACCTCTTTCTATTTCTCTTTCTCTCCCACCCCCACCCTCACCTCCTCAATCTCTTAAGTCAATAAATAAAATTTAAAAAAAGAAAAGAAAGCTAAAAGGCTATGGATATTTTTAAGCATTGTGGTGCTCCATGCCAAAATGTTTTCCCAAAGAGGCGGATCATCTTACATCATCTCCTCCCAGCAGTGCAGGGGAGTAAATAGGCAGCATTTTGATGTGAGTGAAACCAAGTTCAGAAAAGGAAAGACAGAAATTGAATTTACTGGCAAATTTTAGCATAAAGGGAAAGGTCAGAAAAAGGGAGTGAAGCTTTACCTTTTACAAAAGGGTTATAGAAATAGAACCTACCAGGAATTCTTCCAGAGGCAGTGGAGAAGTTACCTGCTTTTTCCTCTGCTCACCCTCCTGGGCGACTCCCTATTTTCACTTCTCTTAGGACAGAGGGCTGATCAATGGCATCAGCCAGCCCCCCTGGAGACAGATAGCCTTGCCCATTACATTCATCATCCCAAAAGGCAGTAGGAAGAGACCTTAAAATATTCTTCAATCCAACCCCTCACTTTATCAGATCAAAGCCTAGGAAAAATCATGGCAAATAAATATAAAAAAGTGCTCCACATCATATGCCATCAGGGAAATTTAAATAGAAAACAACAAAGAGATACCACTATACATATATTAGAATGGCCCAAGTCAGAGCACTGACAACACCAAATGCTGATGAGGAAATGGAGCAGCAGGAACTCTCATTCATTGCTGGTGGGAATGAAAATAGCACAGATATTTTGGAAGACAGTTTAGAGGATTGACTAAACCAAGCTTACTCTTACCATACAATCCATCAATCACACTCCTTGGTATTTACTCAAAGTAGTTGAAGACATATGGCCGCTTAAAAACCTTCATATAGATGTTTATTGCAGCTTTATTCAGATTAGCTAAAACTTGAAAGTGCTGTGATGTACCCCCGTCTTACAGAGGATGCCTTTTAAAAAGTCAAATTATGGAGTCATTTTATTAAAAAGCCGGCAGCATACGAGATCTGGAGCAAAAGCACTCCAGACTTCGAAGCCCCCAATAAGTCAACACATATGGCTTATACTGGCGGGATAGCACAAAAGTATTGATTACATCTTTGGTTCTGGAATGAGGAACCTGCTTCCCGAAAAAGCTTTTTTTTTTTTTTTTTTACAGAAGCAGAAATTGAGCAAGTTAATGTCTAAGAATCACTAAATCAACAGAAACACATTATCTGGGACCACCTGGGCAATTTAGAAAGATTGTGATATTCAGATTTGGGATTACTGAGTCAATAGAAATGCACTGTCAGTATCTGCTTGAGGCAATTTAGGATAATTGTGTTCTCCTAATTTCAACTGAAAACTCAGTTATCTGTAGCTACTGAGATAATTTGGAACAATTGATTCGCCCTGGTTCCCCTAAAAATGTCCTTCAGTATCTAGTGAGGTCACAATCAATGGGATACTCAAACCATAGTATTTAATCATACATAAATTCAGAAAATCAAAATAACTTTCTATTGTTTTAGCAAGCAAATAAGTACAGAACCCAAACAGCAGTTTCTACCTGAGATGATTGCTACCATACTTCAAAAGTAACTGAGATGTTCTTCAGGAATGAATAGATAAACTGTGATATATCAGACAATTAAATATTTAGCACTAAAAATAAATGAGTGATCAGGTTAAATACATATTACTATGTGAAAAAAGTCAAGCTAAAGAGTGTCTGATTTTTTAAAGGGCAAAACTGTGGATAAAGTAAAGGATTAGTGGTTGCCAAGAGTGTGCGAGGGGGTAATGAATATGTAGATAGGAGAGAATTTTTAGGTTAATGAAACTACACTATATATTGCTATAATAGTGGACACATGTCATTATAATTTTGTCCAGACTCATAGAATACACCACACTCAAAATGAACCCTAAAGTAAACTATGGACTTAGGGTAGGCAACGTTGATAATGAGGAGACTATGCCTGTTGGAGGAAGAGGTTTATGTGAAATACCTTCCTCTCAAATTTGCTGAGAACCTAAAAGTGGTCTAAAATATAGTCTTTTAAAAATAAATTGAAATAAAGTAATAAATCAAATTGCTTACCTGAGATAAGGGTATTATTGCATGGAGGGGCTTTGATAGACCTTTCCAGGTAATGGTAATGTTTGTTCCATATTTTAATGGTGTCAATGGTTACATGGGTATATATGTATATATATTTGTCAATGTGGTACAATTAAGATTTGTGCATTTTATAATATGCAAATTATACTTGGTTAAAGTTGATTTTTTAAAGTAAAAGATATAGTTTCCAAATGAAGAAAAATTTAATAGCTTCTATTAGACAAAAGAGATAGATACTCTGAATAAGTAGTATATAATAGACAAAAAATATTAAAATATAGGGGACTGATAAAAAACAACAACAACACCTTTCTCTGGTACAAACCGTGTTATCAATATAGTAATTCTCCTCATAGAAATAGTTAATATTACTCAAAAATAAATAGGGACCAAGTCTTAGAAAGGAATTGTGCTAAAGAGAAGAATCCTGAAGCTTAAGGCTCATAAGCTTCCATCTGGTATTTACATTTCTCATGAGTTGAAATGAAAATTTCATAAAGTTATATCCTGAGAAATCTAATTTAGTAGAACCTGAATAGTTCAGGTTTTTAATTAAAGTATGCTTGTGGCCCCATTTGCATTATAATGAGAATAATTCCAAATAATGATATTAAGTTTCATTTTATTTGTAAGTAAAATTGGGAGTTAAAGGCAGGGAGAAAGAAAAAGTTTGCTCAATTAAATTTGCAGTGTCATAGCCTAGGAATTAAAAGAAGTCAACATGAACTGGTTTGTGATCTTTTTTTACCCTTTTCCAAACACATTGCATCATTCATTTAAACCCATTACTAATCCTACTTAAAGTGTTTTCTTGATGTGATGTTCAAAGGATTTGGGTTTCTCTTTTCTAATCTAGAGAATGAAGTCTCTAACAATGATGCAACTGAAATATTTGCAGTGAAAGTTCTAAAGTATCCTATCTAATAAAAGAGAAACATGCAAATTTGACAGTACCTTTGCTCCTAATTGGCTATGCTACCAGCCAATCAGGAGCGGAGGCTGGTCCAAGTGGCATGAGCGCCCGCCGGAGGTGTGGAGATGAAAAGGCAGTGGTGGCAAGCGCCCAGCCCCTGGGCGCTGTGAGAGGAAGCAGCAGCAGCAGCAACAGTGGTGGCGGTGGCAGGGAGCACCTGGCCCCTGGGAGCTGTGAGCAGAAGTGGCGGTGAGCGCTCAGTCCCCAGGGCCGGGTGGTCGCAGGCAGCCAGGGCTGAGCTGAACGGGGCGATGGCTGGGTGCCCAAGGCCTAAAGCCTCGCCTGGGCAGGCTCGGGGTGAGCCATCAGTTGGACATCCCCTGAGGGCTCCCAGTATGTGAGAGGGGGCAGGTTGGGTTGAGGGACCACCCACCCCCAGTGCATGAATTTCGTGCACCGGGCCCCGAGTGATAAGATAAATGTAAGTATTATTTCACACAACAAGATCATCCCAGTGTGAAAACATTTCTCTAATAACATGGAAATTGCTTGCAGTAAAGTGGGAGCAAGAGGAAATAAGAAAACACAAACCACCATTTTAACCTCTCTGGCCTTTTCTCCACTATGTATTCAAATCAATTAAAAAAGGGAGCAAAAGAAGTCTCAATGGCATACCTCTTATAAACAAGTAAAATTAGCAATTGGAAACCAGGAAATGAGCCGCCTTAGGTTTAAGATGGGAAATGGTGTTTTATAACACAGACCTTGTAAAAAAAAAATGCTAAACTATATTGAATAATCTGAATGTAACTTGCAACAAAAAATAATTGATTGTATATCTGCATTTAGATCAGTTACTACTAAACTTTAAAGATAAAGTAAACCAGTGGTTCTCTTGGCAAAAGCTGGCAATCCACATCATAGTCTTTGAAAATTCCCACCTACCTCAAGCTGTTTTCCACGCTATCTTCCCTGGATCCCCCAGACAACCTAGATTACTGGAAAGTCCTAGTGTTGGGTTGATGAGATTGATGTATTTGAATGAAGGTTGGCACAGAGGCTTATCCTCTGTGCCAACATTTGTTTCATTTTCTCCTATTGCTTCCAAAAGCCACTATATAGATGGACACATTGTGCTGGGAGAGAGATAAAATATGATAACCCTAGAGATGGCCCTCAATTTTTAGCACATTAGCACCAATTGTTTAAATGGTATTCTTACTGTAGACATGCATAAATTTAAAAAAAATTAATTATAAAGCAAAATGGTTGACAACACTAACTGAAAAGTATGTCTGGCTTTGAACTGGGAGATAAGATTGTAGACATCAGAGCACCCTAGGAAGTTGCTTGAGCCAAGAGAAAGGAGAGTTGTGAAGACCAAATGGAACACATCATGTCTTTATCTTTGAGTGGCTATGCTGTTTATGATTATATCACTTTAAAAGTGTTTTTAAATTTTAGTTGTATTTATAGTGTGTGGGTCATATTTAACATGTTTCTTTAGAAAACAAAAATATACTTATTGATGATGTAAGAAAATACAGTTCAAATGCAAGAATCTTATTCTTGTGCAAGAATAAGAAAATATTGAATTCCTGTTTTTACTATTAAGTACACAAAAGTCAGAGAATTTTCAAAAGGAAATCAAGAAAGATTTCGTTATAATGTTTTTAAAAGTGACTGTAACTGAAAGCAAACTGGGCCTTGCGTATATTTTCTTATCCAGAGCCCGTCCTGTGAAGCATTGTTTTATTTTCTAACCCACTTATTTAATTAAATGCATCTGCAAACTAAAGGGAACTTTAAAATTATAAATACACATAGTGGGGGAAACTCTAATGGTTCATCAAGCATATTTTGCCATTTCCCCAGCACCATGAGTTTATGGAAAAAAAAACAACACTACATCTGGGTGACTCATCTTATAAAGTCTTATTGAGAAATTATCTTTTCTTTTTTTCCCACAATATAAATACACATTTCTTAAGAATATATATATATATATATATATATATATATATATGTATATGAGATAGCATATTCTTTAGGCATGTACTCTGTGCAAAACTGTCACAACAAACCTCAGCACCATACGAACCAGATCACCAGAATAGTTCCTGCAAGCTGTCCTGGCTGTCCTGAGACCATTGGAATTATGAGATTTTAATTTTTCCACAGTTCACTGACCGCAGAATCTTTTGTTAGCTATATGGGACTTTTTTTTTTTTAATGAATAATAGTTCTTTAAAAAAAAGAAACACAAAACAACCCACTTTATTCAAAGGAATTAGCATAGTGATATGCCTAGGAGGTCTCTGCCCTGAGCAGGCCAGTCCTGGCTATGATGTGCCACCATCTCCTGCAGGGGATAGTCTAGCAGGATGGAAACTTTATGCAGAGGAAATTACAAAGTAGTAATCAGAGGGCCAGTATTAAATATCACAGAAGAAAAGGAGAATGTGAAATGAACTTAAATTTAGCTATTGTGTAGAAATAAAGCTTATAATTTGATGATAGTAAGATGTATAGAGTTTGTTAATACTCTGAAATTACTTAAGAGTATTACTGGTCTATAAGGGAACCACATATAGGATATTGCCCAATTCAAAGGTCACGGTATAAAATATATTCACTTTTTTATTGAAGTATAATACTTCTTACTATGTGATATATTTTTTGTCAAGAACATAAATTTTGCATATCATCCCAAGGACAGACACTCCTTCATCCTTTCACTTTAACAGTTGCAGATTTTAAAGGCATTGGAATGAAAAAATGATGTTACTCATTATTGAAAAAAAGCCAACTTATTTGTCCTCATCATTGAAAAGAAACAAATATGTAGAAAGGTGTCATATTTAGAAACTACAGAATGTTGTGTTGTTTTCTTAATTTAGTGAAATAGTACATTTAGGCAAAATTTAGCATTTTATGTGTGGTGTTGGTTACAAATTTTACTTTTTATTACTAAAGGAAATTGAAAGTCTATATTTATTGTTGTTAATTTATAGTCATTATTCATGGCTATTCCTTTGCAGTGAACAAAAAAAAAAAATGTTTTTATACCCCAAGAGATGATTGGACAATTGACTTAAAATTTTAAAAATAAAGAGGTTCATATCCTATAATTCAAATTAATTTATTCCTCAATTTATTTCCACGAGAATTTATCATGTGCCTATTGAATGACTATGAAATACATTCTGCTATATTGTTTTAAAAATTTATTTCTCTTTTTATTGATTTCAAAGAGGAAGGGAGAGGGAGAGAAAGAGAGAGAAACATCAATGATGAGAGAGAATAATTGATCAGTTGCCTCCTGCACACTCCACACTGGGGATGGAGCCTGTAACCAGGGCATAGATCCTATTCAGGAATTGAACCATAACCCCCTGGTTCATAGGTCAATGCTCAACCACTGAGCCATGCTGACAGGCCTCCACCAGATTCTAAAGGCACACGTTAAAAAAAACACAAAAATCTGTGTCCCCAAAGGGTCTAATAGCAAAGTAGATGAACACAATGCAATTGCTTTAATGAGAAAGACAAACACAGAAGAAGAGCTCATACTGCTGGAGGAATCAGGAGTGGTTTCACAAATAAACTTAAAGCTGAAATGTAAGAGTTTTTTTTTTGGTGAGTTGAAGATGTGAGAAGAAAGAATTCTACAAAGAATACCACTGCAGGCATGGAAGTATCAAGAGCTCAAATAATTTAGTGTATGCAAAGCGTACATGGGGAAAAAAGCCAAAAGATAATGTGGACTACCAGCTAGGTGCACTAACAGGAAGAGCTATAAATAGGTTAGGGTCAGCCAATTAAAAAAAAAAAAAAACTTAACAAAGGAGCAAGATGTCAGCTTTTTGTATTCCACAGATTATTTTGCAGTAGTGAAATGGAATGCGTGAGGTTGAGACTGAAGTAGGAAGACCAGGAGAGATGAGAATCTGAACTAAACAGTAACCATGAAAAGCAGAAGTGAGGACAGATATAAAAGATAGTAAGGAGAAAAAAATAGAGTTTAGTATGAAGAGTAAGAAAAGAAAGACGTGTAGGGTGATTCCTAGGTCTCTGTCTTGGGCAACCAAGTGAATAATGTAGCCAAACAGTAGAGTAAATCCAGGAGGAGGAAAAGATTTGGTGGGAAGATATGATCATTTGAATTGAAATGAAAATATCGTGTTCTGGGTATATTAAAGGAGGTAGCTTTTTATCAAAGTAGTTATGTGATTGTATTCATCATGGTACATTTATGTATTCGAGATTCGATATTCTTGCTGAGGAATTACAAGCCAAGGGTAATGGATGGGGATGGACCATACCATAAGCAGTGTGCATGGTCCCTGCCAGTCAACAGCTTATCATTGGGTCGGAGAGTGGCAGTAAACCACATCCATCAGCAGCTTGTATCAGAGGAGGTGTCCCAAACAGTGGCTGTGAGAATTCAGGTAATCCTTTTTCATGAGTGGTGTGATCAGCCTGTTTCCTGCAGGAGACTGTAGGATGCTAAGAGTCTCCTTTTATATCAGACTAGAGGCCCGGTGCATGAAATTCATGCACTTGGATATCTAACTGCTGGCTTAGTGCTGCTGTGGAGGCGGGAGAGGCTCCTGCCACCACTGCTGTGTTTACCAGCTATGAGCCCTGCTCAGGGCTTCTGGATGAGTGACACTCCTCCTGGATTGAGCATCTGGTCCCCGGTGGTCAGTGTGCATCACAGCGACTGGTTGTTCCACCTAATGATCAATTTGCATATTAGCCTTTTATTATATAGGATGCTTTCTGTCCTTTTTTAGTTCCAGCTGGCAGTGCTCCTAGTGACAAAGTATCACCAAGCCCTTGTAGCTTTATGTGGATTTCAAGGGAGCTCACTCCATTAGACAAAAGACTCATCCACCGATTTTTTTGTGGGGGAAATAATTTCATTTCTATTTTGGGCTTCAGCTGAGATGGCCAAGGGATACAGCCAGTGAGCTTTTTGGAGGCTGCCTGCTTTGATTAGGATCTGTGAGGCACACCTTTAATCTCGTATGATTGAATACCTCTGAGTTCCTCCTCTCTCTCTCTCTCTCCTCCTCCCTCCCTCCCTCCCTCCCTCCCTCCCTCCCTCTCTCCAGTATTGCAGCAAAAGGTTTCACAGCCACCCCACAGCTTTCCCTCTGTCCTAAATAAAGTTCTGGTTTCTTTTGGTGTAACAGTTTTTTCTTCAATTTCTTTCCCTCCTCTCACATTTGACTAGAAGTAGAAAGAAGAAACCAGGTCTCACCTTCAAAACTTTGCTTAGAAACCATCTCAGCTCCATTGATATTCAAGTTTATCATTTATAAATTCTGCTCACTACCGCAGGCAATTTTTCTAAACTTCCACTGCTACCTAACAAGAATCTCTCTTCCTCCAGTTCCCAGTATATGTTCTCACTTCCTTCTAAGTCCTCACCAGCAGTTTTTGGAGTGTCCTTATTTCTACTAACAGTCTTTGCAAAACAAACTACACTGCTTCTACCATGCTCTTAAAAATTCTAACAGCCTCTAACAGTTCACTTCCTGATTCCAAAAACCCCTTCTACTTTTGAAGGTATCTTTCATGTTAACTCTCTCAGTACCAAAATCTGTATTAGTTTTCTATTGCTACAAAATAAATGACCATAAGCATAGGAATTTAAAAGAACATCCAGCCCCAACTGGTTTGGCTCAGTGAATAGAGCATCAGCCTGCGAAATGAAAGGTCCCAGGATTGATTCTGGTCAAGGGCACGTATCTTGGTGTGGGTACATCCCCAGTAGGTGTTCAGGAGGTAGCTGATCGATGTTTCTCTCTCGTCGATGTTTCTAACTCTCTATCCCTCTCCCTCTCTGTAAAAAATCAATGAAATATATTTAAAAAAATAAAATAAAACAGCACCCACTTATTATTTCACAATGTCTGCCCATCAGGTGTCCAGACAGGCTCAAGTGGGTTTATGTATATTCAAGGTTGAAATCAAGATGTCTACTGTGTTTTCATGAGGAACTAAGGTCCTCTTCCAGATTCATTCTTTTTAATATATTTTTATTGATTTCAGAGAGGAAGGAAGAGGGAGAGAAAGATAGAAACATCCATGATGAGAGAGAATCATGGATTGCCTGCCTCCTGCAAGTCCCCGACTGGGGATGGAGCCCACAACCTCAGTATGTGGAACCAGGAATCAAACCTGGGACCTTTCAGTTCGCAGACCGATGCTCTATCTATTGAGAAAAACTGGCTAGGGGCAGGCTCATTCTGGTTATTGGTGGAATTCAGTTCTCTGCAGTTATAGGAACTAAGATGCCCATTTCATTGTATGCGGTCAAGCTCAGCTCTTTGTGGCCACTCTCCAACCCGTGCAAAGGCTCTCTCCATCTTAACAATCAGCAATGATGCATCAAATCCTTCAAACTGGGGTTTTTCATTTCAATTTAGTGTATAATTTGTGGACTTTGATTCCGATATAACCTCCCTATAATGAACTTTTCAAGAACTGTTTCTGCCTTGATCTGAGAGCATACATTGATTAAGATATTTTCCTCTCTCCAGACTTGGGTCTTGTTATCAAATGGCAGCATCCTGTTGCTCTCACATTTCAGGAACCCTCTGAGGGCTTCCTTTATGCGACCTGTGTACATATTTGAAAGTCTTGCTTTTATCTTATCAATGTCAGATTATAGACTAAAATGCCAGGCACTTACTTATATAACATTTCTATCCTCTCTGAAAGCAAATAATAAATGTATATAAGCAAATACAAGTAATAAAATAAAATAGTCTTCATTCATTTTAATTGGAATTTATCCAAATTAAACTACCATTTGAAATGTGACCAAATATCATAATACAATAAATATTATATTAGATAGATATGTATTTCAAGAATATATTGCAGATATCAGTTATTAAGTGTGAAATTATTTTGAAAATGTACATGTTGATGTACATTTCAACACACACTAGTTAATTTACTCATTTATTTATTAATAATTAACAAAACTAAGCAAAAACTCTACTTGACTTTCCTGTTTGAAGGTAATGACTAAAGAAGGTAAAAATTTGTTTTTAACCTCTTTAAAATAATTTAATCAGAGATAGAGTGATAGGCTAGTTAAAACCAATACTTTCTTATAGAGCTAGAAAAGAGTATATTGTCAAAGTCAAACAAATGATCAATCTCTGTTCAACTATGACATTCAAATTTTCTGAACCTTAACTCTTTAAAGTCCCATTATGTTGAATAAAAACATAAATTTTGATAAACACACTAATGCTGAGAAGAGTATCAGTGTAAATGGATATATATATATATATATATATATATATATATATATATTTGGTCTCTATTCCTATTTATTCATGTAAAGTAGCTCATTGAATTTAAGAGAAGCTGTTACTTAATCTGGAGTTTTGTGACATAGAAGGGCATTATTCCTTTATGATAATACAGATTACATATGCTTGCATTTTTTTTCTGGTGGAAAGTTTAAATTATGTGTCAAATCCTAAAAAGTTTTCATTTGTGGCACTTCAATAACATGACCATAATATTTTGCACCTCATTCCATCAAAAGGTGGAGTTTATTTTGCCCCTAGAGTCTGGTCTGTCCTAGGGAACTGCTTTGACCTACAAACTCGGCAGAAGTGACGCTGGTGGATTCCAGAAGAAGGCCTTGAGAGGCTTTCAGATTTTGGTTAGGCGTTCGTGGAGTTCTGAGACCATCTTGCTGTGAAGAAGCCATGGGGAGAAGACACATACAACTCCCTCTCTGCAGTCACCCCCTCCCCCTGTGAAGCCAGTTGAATGCAAGTGTATGAGGGAGCCCAGGGGAGACCACCTGGAGCCACCCAGTTAACCCCCACATTGTGAGAAAAAGGAAATCACTTTTGTTTTCAGCCACTAAGCTTTATGTTATGCCTAGTGGCCCGGCGTATGAAATTCGTGCACATTAAAAGGGTATTAATTAGAGGAAATAATTTAATATTGCGATTTGCTCTTTCTCTATAATAGAAGTATCAGAGACTAAATTCATGCATGGTGGGGAGTTCCCTCAGCCCAGCCTGCCCTCTCTCACAGACTGGGAGCCCTCAGGAGATGTCCTACTGATGGCTGAGGCCCACTCCCCATCAGTCTGGCCACCATCTGTGGGAGGTGACCAGGCTGATCAAGGGAAAGTGCCAACCCCATTACCCTCCTGCTATAGCCACTGCAGCCGCCAAGGTGTTTTCATCAACATGGATTCTAGTCCCTTCACTGTGAAAAAATGACAACTTTCTTTAGGCATTTTCAAGATGTGTCTTTCATAGGATATGACATTTCTTTCTTTTTATTATCCTCACCTGAGGATATGTTTCCATTGATTTTAATAGAGTGTGGAAGAGAGGGAGAGACAGAGAGAAATATCAATGTGAGAGGGACACTTTGATTGGTTGCCTCCTGCATGAGCCCTGACCTGGGTCCCAGCCAGGGAGGAGCCTGAAACTAGGTACATGCCCTTGATCAGAATCATCCCGGGCGCCACTCCAGCAGCACATATACTAAAATTGGAACTATACAGAGAATATTGGCATGGCTCCTGCGCAGGGATGATAGGCAAATTTATGAAGCTCTCGTGCAATAGGCCTTCCTTCCCCTGGCTGCCTAGCACCGCAGCTATGCCTCCTATCCCAGGCGCCGCTCCCATTCCATGTGCTGCTCCAGTCCATGCTAAGCCCCCCCGCCCCCCATCCACTTCCCATCCCTCGGCCACGCCCCAGCTCCTGATTGGCTGGTAGCATAGCGAAGGTATGGTCACATTTGCATGTTTCTCTTTTATTATATAGGATATACGATGTAGCAACAGATAACTGGCACACCAAAAGCCTTATACCCCAAAAGAAGTTGATTTAGAGGTAAAAAACAAATTTAACTTCCAATACTACTGAGCCATTTTGGCAAATATGCTAGAAAAGACTTTTGTCAACATTTTAATGATGTTTTCTTCTACTACTAAGTCAAAATGCGGTAATACTGATTTTCAAAAAAAAAAATTGATAACAGTTTCGGACTTTTAAAATATTTTAAAATTAACTTTTATTAAACATTTAATTTTATTAAAGATTTTGTTCTGTTTGCATAAAGTCAAAATGTCCAGGATCATTTTATCAACACAAGTCATATTCAATTTCTTCAGATGAGGCAGCCACTTTTACAGATATATTTGCTCCCCTCTCTTACTGTCCGAAAGGTAGAAGGGGGATGCCTGATGGCACTGCAGAGCCGGTTAGGCCACGCCATCCAGGCTTTTTATTACATACTAGGGGCCTGGTGCACAAAATTCGTGCACTGGGGGTCAATGGTCTCTCAACCCAACCTGCCCCCTCTCACATACTGGGACCCCTCAGGGGATGTCCAACTGATGGCTCACCCCCAGCCTGCCCAAGGCCATCGCCCTGCTCAGCTCAGCCCTGGCTGCCTACAACCACCCGGCCCCGGGGGCTGGGCGCTCATCACCACTTGGGCCTGTCCCCGCTCCTGATTGGCTGGTAGCATAGCCAATCAGGAGCAAAGGTACGGTCAAATTTGCATGTTTCTCTTTTATTAGATAGGACGAGAAACAAGCACTTATATGTCAGACCATTGAAAGTGGGTTTTGTTAAAGGTGCTCAAACATGATCTGTAACTGCATCCACGACGTTGAGACATTCTGGGCTGTGAAGTGCATCACAGTCCATTTGATTGGTGCCACCTGTGGTTGTGCAGTGCCCAGCCTATGCAGCTGTATGTGGTCACTCTGGCCCAAACCATACTTTCCTAAAGCATGAACCTCCTAGTGTTGCCATGATTCCACCTTATAGACAAGGAATGGGGGCGGGGGGGGGGGGGGGAGGAGAGCAGCCATAACTATGAAATGTAAGATTATTTACAGTTTAGCTATCCCTTATGTTATTTAAAACACTATTCATGATGGTTAGTTAGCATTAAGAAAATAGTCCCACTTCTCTATTGGACAGTAATGATTTTGATTATATTAGCAAATACTTTTAATGGAAATAATATCATGTAAATATTTCTCATTTAGTTTTTTTTCTCTAAACATAATTTAACAGCCATGAAGTGGAGGGAGTCAACGACTATAAAGCCGCATGCAAACTAGCTGTATAAACAATTGACTCAGTAATGAAAAGTGCTTCAGTGAATGTAAGTAAAAACTGTAGACTTTAAAAATTAATTTTCATCACTCTAATTCTAGAGAATTAGTCTTCTGCCTTTTTCTGCTTGTGTTTTGGAAAATAACCCCAGAATTCACAATAAATGAATTACAGTTAAATATTAAGATCAATAGACAATGGATGGGGAGTAAAGAGAATGGAAAAATAAGCACACCCCCTTTCTCTAAATATGAAAGCTATACTTTGAAATTCCTAAAACCAGATGGAAAATAAAGCTTAATATTTGGGAAATAAACACATTCAAATTAATGAATTGGAGGTAGAGAGAGCGCATGGTTTTAGCAAAATAACATAGTACCTTTTCTACTCTATCAGTTGACAGTATGTACATTTACTTTCCCTGCGGAAATGTGAAATCTAAATAATCCCGGTCCACGCCAGTGCAAAGTCTGATTCTGGACGGCCTGCTCCTGGTCCGGCCCTCTGGGCGCTTCATCTAACTCTACCTCCCGATCTTGACCCTGGCCTTCCTCCCCCACGGGGGCCTCTGCAAGTCATCACACTGCCCGGGAGGGCAGGGGGCTGAGCCCCAGCGACCGCCCCAGCCTTTTCCTGGGCGGTGGTGAGGCCACCGCAGACCCCCGCTGTTTTTATTTGTACACGTTCCGGTCTTTTCCTTTCTTCTCCTCGTTCCAGGCTAAGAAAGTTAAAGAACCCCCGGGATTTAATGGATGGAAAGGCAACCCCACGACTGAAGAGGAGGACGGATCTGGAGTGGCCCTTTGGGACCGGTGGCTCAGAGGGGCCGTCCCCCAGCCCAGCGGCCCGTCCCACGAGTGGATACGGCCCCCAAAGCCAGCGAGTCCCTGGGGCCTGGAAGACAAAGGAAGGCTGGGGCCGAGCGGCGACGGGAGGGTGGGAGCAGCGACTCGCGTGAGCTCGGGGACGTGAGAGCGCCGCCCCCGCTCCCTTCTCCGCCCCGTCCCCGAGAAAGGAGGGGCCTAAAGGCCACCCCGAGAAAGAGCTCCCCGCACCGAGAGCCGAGGGTCCCGGGCGGCCACACGCGTCCCAGGAAGGGCGGCGCCAGGCCCGCGCGGTGGGGGTAGGGGCGGGACATGGGGCGGAGTCGGCGGCGGAGACAGCGGCCGGCGGGGGCGGGGCCTGAGCGGGGAGGGGCGGGGCCGGCCGGTCCGGGGCTGCTTGAGACAGTCACTGCCCTGGCGGCGGCGGCGGCGGTTGGCCGTTGGGGGCTGGGAGGAGCAGGACCCTGGCTGTCGGCGCAGCTGGGGCTGGCAGTTGCCGGGGCCGAGCGGAGGATCCGGCGTGGGGAGCGCGCCCCAGGCCGGGCGGAGTCTGCGGCTGCAGCCGGAGTGCCGGGCGCGCTGGCCTCGGCGGCGTCTCCCAGAAGCAAGTGTCTGAGATTCGGCGGCGGCTGGGGCGGAGGTAACCGAGGGCGGCGGCGGCGGTGGAGGCGAGGCTCTCCTCCTGGGGTCGGGAGCCTGGGGGCTGCGGCCGGGTCACGGACCTGACCCACCCACGCGCCTTCAAGGCTGGGACCCCGGACGGCGCGGATCCCCCTGGCCCCGCGGAGGGCCAAGCGGGGGCGGGATCGGCGCGCGGGTTGGGGGCGCAGAGCGGGACGCGGATTCGGAGGCGACCCCTCGGCAGGGATTGGCAAGGACGTGGGGCCCCCCTCCCCCTGCGAAAGACACACCCCAATCTCAGGGCGGGGCGGGCTGCCGAGGATTTCCCAGCCTCTGCGAGGGAAGACCTCCCCGAGGAGGCTGCACCCCGGTCTGCGCCCCCCTCCTCCCCACCTCGAGGTGGCCCCCGGTGGCTCTTTGGGGCTGCTTAAATGGAGGTGGCTGTGTCGCTGGGAATCCCGGAATTCCTTTTGTCTATCCGCCGAAACCAGCGGCCGGAACTGTGGGCAAACACCCACCGGCGCTGGAGCACTCGACTGCCGATCCCTCCTCCCGCCCGGGAAGGAAGCCTCCCCGGCAGCCTTTTCCCCGTCCGCCCGCAGGAGGAGGTTGCACTCCTCGCCCCCGTCCGAAACCTTCGTCTTTGGCACGGAGCGAGGAGAGATTCACGTTGTACCTGTGTTTGGATTTACCATTCATGTGAGATCATCCCCCTCCGCCCCTCTTTTTTTTTTCTTTTTTCTTTTCCCTTAACCCTTTGCCATCCAGCCTCCGCCCTGGTAATCATCCCCCTAGATTTTTGCAAACTATCAACAAAGAAGTGTGGCTAGTCGAGTAAACAGAGTCCTTGACTGGCTGGGCTGTGCGAGTTAATGGAGCTTCCTTCGCTGGCGCTGTTCTAACCAAGCTGGTGGGAAGATCTTTTTGGCTAGACTTAAGGATGTTACTCTGTGTGGACGTCATCTTTTTTTTTTTTTTTCCCCTCCTCTTCAAACCTTTTACAAATCTAGGGTAACGATTAGAATGTAGGTCTTTGGGAAGCATGACCATAGTGGAAGAAAAAAATACAGAAAGAAAAATGTAATCATTACTTTAGGGTAATTGTCCAACTTTTTGAAAGTGCCAAAAATGAAAATACGGATTTTGGGGGGATTAACTGGTAAATTGTATCCTTTGATAAGTAAGCTTTTAGCGTATATTTTGGACGGACATTTTTGTTTATTTCATTTACTTGTAGAAATTGTCGATTACCCAGACACCTTATAAGAGGAACCTGTGAACAAGTTCATTAAGAATTTGTCTTGAAAAATGCATTTTATTAATGCTTTGAAATAAGAGGTGTTAGCAGCGGCTTGTCATTTTTGCCATATAAGAGACCACAACCTACACAGTTGCGTCGTCCCTGGCAGTTGTCCCTGTGCCTGAAAGTGGCAGGATCTAGTAGTCTGAGGGGCTATTCTTCAACAAGAAGTATAGAGCTACCTACCTACTGTATAACTATAATCTCTGATGGCATTCACTATAATGAACACCTTTTCTGACCTAGTTCTCAGATACAGAATTAACAGTTCGAATCTGGAGAAGCATTTTGTACAAATTGAAAAATTGGGCTTTCTCTTTCGTTTTCCAGATGTATTATCATCTCATGTGCATACTTGAAGGATCTATAATCACCTTAAACTTGCTTGTAACCATGGAGCCATGTGACCCATCAAGATATAGAAAAAGTGCTGCTGAGCTTGGGAACCAAGCATTTGTTCACCAGTTCAACAATTAAACTAACATATTCTCTGCTGACAATCAAGAATAAAGAGCCAAGTAAAGTCCTGCACATTCTACTGACAGATGGACTCTGTGGCTGTTGAATTTTACTGTAACTGGTTACTCTGTCATTCCAAGTCAAACTTACTGTGCCAGTTATGCACAGTAAAGACCTGTGTTGATGTATTCTGATGTTAGCAAAAGTTGAAGATAAGAAACCTATTATGACTAATCCTTGGGAAGAGAAAGTCTGCAAAATGGCCCAAACGAGTTTACTGAAGGGGAAGCAGTTCTACTGTAGGGAGTGGGTTTTCCACAAGCTTCAGCATTGCCTCCAGGAGAAAACCAACTGCTGCAACAGCACTGTCAACACACCACCCGTCTTAGTGAATTCTGGGAGCAATGCTGGTGTTGTTTCTGGAAAAGGCGCTGCCTGGGGGGTGTTGTTGGTAGGAGGGCCTGGCAGTGGCAAGACAGCCCTATGCACTGAGCTCTTGTGGCCAAGTTCACCTGCGGGCTTGCAGAGAGGTTTACATCGCCAGGCTTTGGCCTTCCATTTCTGCAAAGCCCAGGACTCGGACACGTTGTGTGTTGGAGGGTTTGTTAGAGGTCTTGTTGCCCAGATTTGCCACAGTGGGCTACTCCAAGGATACGAGGACAAGCTAAGGGATCCAGCAATCCAGAGCCTCTTACAGCCCGGGGAATGTGAGAGGAACCCAGCTGAAGCATTTAAAAGGTAACAATAAGAATGCCATGGTGTTCTAGTTTCTATACAAAAATGAAAATTAATTTTTTTAGATTACCCTAGTTTTTATATAAAAAAACTTCGTGGAGTACCAGTAATTCTGCTATAAATTTGGGGATAATCTGTGGTTGTGAGTTGAATATGGAAGGAAACAAAACTTAAGCTCTGTTTGCACAGGATATGGATTTAAAATGTTATAACAGAATTTGAAGCACTGTAGAAACAAATTGTTTTTCCAATGTATGCCAAATATGTATTTGCTTTTCTAATATTACTTACAATTGGTAAGGGATATCTGTTCTGATGGTAGTGAAGAACATTTAGCTACTTGTGGTAAAGAACATGTAGCTACTTGGAAACGGGGCTGCATTTTTAGGAAGGGCAAACTATACCTGGTCCTGAGTTTAGAGGAATTCTCAGCAAAGAAAAGAATCTACTGTCTTCTTTGTTTACAGTATTATTCCTTTAAATAAGAAAAGTTCTCTTTGAAAGAGACCATTGAGACTCTGAAGAAAATTTGCTAATATGTTTTGCATGTAAATGAAAACTTAACCGATGAAATATGTCATCTTTATAAAATAATGAAAATTTGTCATAATTTTTAGTACGCGATACAAACCCCCCCCCCCAAAAAAAATTTTTTGTAAGTAATTTTTCATAGTGGTTCCAGATCCAAAATGTGTTTTAAAAAAATGATTACTTGAAAAATTTTTGCATATCACCCCTCTACTCATTATAAAAAGAGGCACATAATTATTCTGTGCTTGCTATTATTGCCTCCCTGCTGCTTTAGTCATTTTGTCTTATACTTTTATTACCTACACAATAGCTGGCAAAGTTTGTTTCCCAAAGACAGGTACACTCTGCACTGAAGGTTACTGTGCATGTATGTGTCTGGACTCATTTGAGCAGGTTTTGGATTGCTGTGAAAGTGATTTTGTTCTTTTGATGTCCTCAAATCTAATGGTATGAAATGTATTGAAAGTAAGAATTATAGTAGCAAGCATTTTGTGTGAGTTGCTCTTTAAGTGCTATACCAGTATTAAATCATTCAATCTTCATAACAGCCCTGTGATATAGATACAGTTATTAGTCCCATTTCGTAGATAAGGAAACTGAGGCACAGTCTAGGTAACTTGTACAAGGTTACAAGCTAGTAAAGGGCAGAGCTGGGATATGAAAGACGTGTGTATGTGTACAGGTTTGTAATCATAGACATCCTTTGGAGGACTTAGAGGAAGAGGAGTAGTTTTGAAGTTTGTGGAGAATGGATGTTTGTCACAGTTGTGGTTTGAGTGTAGTTTTCAGATTACCCATATAGGTGATCAGTAGTTAGTCTGGAATGATCGTTATGAATAGAGGTACACAGTTCCAACAGGTGAGGGATTTATGAAATTCAGCCAAAGGGTTGTGTCTTTGAGAAGTGTGATATTCTTGTAGACCTTTTAATGTATAAGTGCCATTCCAATCAAACCTGTTATCTTGAGTTGGTAGCAATCAAAGTCTGGGTTAAAACTATTATATCATTCATAAATCAATGAGGAAATCTAGCACAAATATGAGATGCCAGGTTTGATGGACAATGGTTAACATGGACTCATTATGGAATTAATAATGTAGGCTTTATTATAAAACTTTACTTTTTAAGAGACTTCAAGCCTCTGTACATAAACAACTCTTCTCTTGACTTAATGCTTTTTCTGAAGATACTATCACTAGTTGAAGAGGAGCGGAAGTTGCATTTCATGTAAGTCATTTCATAAGCTATTTGGATTTATTGACAAATTAGAAAATCATTTTTAGGGTATGGTCTAACTAAATTTAACTTAGCCTAACTAAATATGTAATTTACTTTATTGGAATTCATATTAAATTTCTGATACTTTTAAATATTTGAAATCATGTCTGATAACTGCATATTTTTATATATTCTTATCCTGAGCAAATCTTTATAGTATTATAGATTTTCCTGGAAAAGATCCTTCTATCCAGAAGATCCTCTTATTTTTGTTTTCCTGTGTGAATTTTAGTGATTAGCTAATTGGAGAGAAATAAGAAGCAACTGGAGCTGTGTGTAAAATCCACACCAGTACAGATTATCTGATTGGCCGAAGGAGCTAATGAATGCTTTGTATTCCTAGTTGTATTTTGGTAGAGAAAACCTAGTGTTTCTACTTGGGCCATTGTGATGCTCTAACTTAATCTCTTACTAGGTCTTTCAGAAACCTGAGTCACTTTTTTTTTTTTTATCATTACAGTAATCAGTCATTCAATAAATTAGGTAATTTTGGTATTAGAATAACTGTTTCTAATAATTAATTAGATATATACTTCCTCTATGATTGGGAGGCTGTGATATAATCACAGTCAAATGTAAACATGAGAACACAATTCAAAGTTAAAAGAAATATTTTTGCATCGTCTATGGCACTAGATGGTTGTAGGCCTCTACTTTTGGACAGATAGTTTAGGTTTTATTGTAGGTTCTGTTAGTGACTACAACTGATTTGTTAAATAGGTCCTTCAGAGAATTTTAATTGAAATGTATTTTATTTAGGCTGGATAGAGGTACTTTAACAAGTGGACATTGGGGAGAAGATCGTTTGATCATTGTTCTGCAGGAGTTAACAGTATTTTGTGGGAGATGGAGATCCAAGTAGCTCAATGTAAGGGAAGGCTAGAGGCACCTGAGTTAGAGAATAAGGGGGTGGAGCAGTGGTTTTGGGTCCTGTACCTGGTTTAGAAGCACAAGTGAAGATGGTTATTTAATTCATTCATCATAAACTCCTTTTTGAACCTGGTGTCCCTATTGTCATGCCTTGAAGCCAAGGGTCTTTTTGGAGATCTAGATGTATATGTCCTAACTTTTATTTGTTTAACAATCTGCAAGACCAGGTGTGAGTTTTCTGTGTATGATGTCAATTTTCCCCATGTTGAGTAAAGGGCTGTGCTCTTTTAGAATGGCTTTTAGAATAGGAAACTGGAAGTCTGAACTCTGTTTTTTATCTTGAATCGGAATCCTTAAATGGTGGAATCTTTTTTCTATTCATCTCCTTTTCCTTGAACATTTATACTTATTCCTGTATATCTCTTTAGATTTTAACTTCTTTGTAGGTACTTATGCATGTATTTCCTCTATTTGTCATATGCTTCTTCATGACATTATTCATGTCTGATTAATTTTTCATATTTACCATTGTGCTTTGAATAGTACTTTTCATGTAGTAAATGTTAAATGATTATCATTTGAATGATTGGATCATGCTACTTACCTATCTAGAATATACATGAATCTAATTGAAGGACCGCTGAAATTCTTGCATATGAAAGGAAATTGAAATGTTTTATCACTTAGGTCAGTTTTCAGTGCAGACTAGAGTGGTGTAGTGATTATTAATTTATTAACCTGCTGTTTGTTCCTTAGCACATGTATATATGGCATTGTTCCAGATAGTTTTAAGAGGCCAGATATCTATCTGCTGTCTCTACTGGCTCCAGGTATTTTTGGCAAACTCAATAAAGGGATGAAGAACAGAATGGGACTAGCAAGGGTGCTGCCTTCTTAACCTCACTGGTGGGGTATTTTCAAAGCAAAATGTTTCCTTTTAATGATCTGCCTTATATAACTAATACTATTTACGATAACTGTTATCCATTCTTAAATGTCAGATCAAAAGTGTCAGATCTGAAAGTGTCTTTACTGTTCCCATTTTGAATGAAATAAATGAATAAATACAATTTTCATAATCAAAATTCCACATTTCCTTTAGTCTAAGATTATCATTTTTCAGTGAAATGTCTGTTGTTTCCAACATTTAACTGTTAAACTTATTTTAAGATGGACTTCCATTCATGCAGACTCTTCTTTCTCTTTCTGAAATCTTCCCTTTCTTCACTGGATGGGCTTTGTCTTTCATGCTTCATGTCTAAGTGCTGTTTCCTTTGATCCCTGGCACTCTATCCTTCGCTGAACCAGTCCTTAACCTTTATTAATCACGTCTGCATTATAATGGCACAGCATATTGTTTCATACTTTTACTGTGTAATCTTAGTTCTGCTTGGCCATGCTTTTATTTGTGTACTTGTCAATAACTCTGATTTTTTTTAGACCAGAAAGAGTAAAGTGGTGCCCTATGGGGTGAATATGTTTTTTACCTAGTTCAGGAAGTTTAACAGACATATCCAGATTTTTGTTTTTTCTTGATGAGAAATAAAAAGGAAATTTTGACAATATTAGGCTCTAGTTTCTTTGGAGCCGTGTCTGGTTGAGCTGAGTTAGCTGCTTTCTGTAGGTGGGCTTGCACACCAATCTGATCCGGTGGTCCCTCACCGCTCATCATTCTAAGACCACTTCATTTGTTTACATGTGCCAACCTGGCTCCAATAGGCATTTTCAAATATGAACATGGTTCCTATTCCTTTGAGAAAAAGAAACACTATATGTTTATCTCCCCCTAAATTTGCCTTCATGTTATCACAAATTTGTGTATACAAGTGCTTCTTCCCTATAACTTCGCTTCCTAACTTACTGAGACCCGACTTCTCTCTCTACATATGCACAGAAAGTTGTTTAGGTATAGTAGCCTCTGAACTCACTGCTCTATCTTTAGCCTTAGATGGTATGTTTTAAAACAACTTTTCATTATCTGTACTTCGTTCCTTTCAGAATCCCTTATCCAACTGTGTTCTTTAGTGACTGTCCTCTGTATTGTGCCTGGGTGTTTACCCAGCAAAACTTAGATTTTCTCTCCTTTCTCATTCCTTCAAACATCGTATTTACTTATATGGGTACCAATCCTTGTATCTGTTAAGATAGCAATCAAAGCTGCATCAACAGCCTTTATCTTCACTCTGATTAATATATATCTTTTTACCTTCCAGTGTTCAAATCATTTCTTTCAGCATTTCTGTTCATTGACTCATTCATTCATTGCTTAGATAAACATTCAGTTCCTTCTATGTACTCAATATATGCTGAGTGACAGGGCTAAAGAGGTGAGCCAAACAGGACACTGAATTAAGTGTGTTTGGGGTTGGGAAGGAGGGAGACAGGGATTGCATTAAATAAATTACAGACATAAAAATTCAGCTTTGATACATGCTAAGAAGAAAGGATGATTTAAAAACATGTTATGAAGCTTGAATTCTGGGAAAACTAATTATCTAAGTTGTTTCATAGTTATTCTTATTTTTAGACTCTTTCTCCTTAAAAGTGTAATCTTAAGATTAACATGTTGGTAACTCCTGGGAGGTAATAAGAAATGCAGAATCACAGGTGTACTGACTGAACCCGCAGCCTCAATCTCCAAGTGGATCCTGTGCACAGTGACATTTGAGAAGCATTACCCTGGGCTAGATTTTAGGGTGTTCTGTTTCTATTATATTAAATTTTAAAGTATTTAATATTTTTCTTGGAATGTTTCTTGAATTATTTTACCCTAATCTAGAATGTTTATTCATCTACTCCTACTTGGTCTACTTCACTTTAGCCCCTCTTTATTCTGATTCACTTGGTTCCAGGTGGACAATGAACCGCAGTAAGCGGTGCTTTCTTTAGGTCATTCCTTGGAGCCTGTGATAATCTACACAAGTTCAGATTTCTCTGTCTGGCTCTAAAAGCTCTTGATAATTTGGTTCTGCTCCATCTAAAGTATGTATCATGTTTCCAAACTTCATCAAAGCACATTAAGCTCATTTATTCTTTCAAGAAATATTTCTAAGCATCGGAGATAGTATTAAGTTGATAGGGAGATATGACTAAATAAAAATATTCTTATTTTTCTTACTGTTTAGTAAGACCTTTATATATATATATATATACACACACACACACACACACACACACACACACATATATATATGTTAAATTTTCTCTTTAGACATATATATAGTAAGGATTTGGCCTTTTATTTTGTTATTTAGGTTGCAGATTTTTTGGTTTGTTTTTTAGTCCTTCACTTTGTCTTTAGCAATTTTGCTTTCTTAAAAGAGTTTTATGAAATAAAATGGTTTTTAGACAGTAAAATAATTTGGTTTTATGAAGTAAATACCTAAATACTTACTTTTCTGTCCTTAAAAATATTTGAAGTGTATTCTGATTTGTGGCCTGATTTTACCCTCTAGTTGATCTAGTGATGTCTTTGACCACATATAATTGTCTTAAATTTCAAACCACTTGCTTTCATGTCCTAATCTCAGAAATACTACTAATGTCATTTTTCTATTATATACATGTATAACTAGTCTTTTATTATAAAATACACTTTGAAAATGTTCATGTAATTGCTTAATTAAGATAAGTATCAGTTAAGAGAACTAATTATGTCTTACCTGTGGTTATCTTGAAAAAGGATTTGGAGCTTTCCAGAAACTGGTGACCTTTTACAATTCTGACTCATTTGCATATGTAGAAACTAGTGCATGGACTCTTTTGCTTTTGTTTTCATCGGCTCCATGCACCCTTGCTCTTTGCCATGAGCTGTTGCTGGTCCTTGTGTAGAGAACTGTGCTTCTCTGCCTTTTTGTCTGGACTCAGCCATATGGTTTCCGTTGGCCAGTGGGATGTTAGACAAGATTCAAACAGGTTTAACATGCGAATATGAGTGGTTGGGCCTGACCTCTGTGTTGCCATCATGTGAGGGGGATATGTTCTGGCGAGCTTGCTGGTTCAAGAAGGAGGAGAGAGATGTGGAGCAGGCAAGACCCATCTTGCAGCACGACTCCACATCTAGAGTAGATCAACAACAGACACAGGAGAAAGCACACATGATTGTTATTTTAAGGTAAGCCACTGAGTATTGGGTGATATAACAATAATGTGAAAAAAATTAGCAATACAAAACCTAAGGAAATAATATTTTAAATAGGAAATCATTAATTTTCACAAAAAATTTAGGAGTTCTCATTGATTCCTCAATTTTACTCACCCTCTACATTGATTCATCAGCTACCTGTTTTCTGTCCCGAGATAAAACAAATACTTCCACTATTCTCCATCTCATGGCTGCTGCTCCTATGATCTCTTGCCTAGACTTCTGCAGTGCCTTCCAATTTGGTCTTCTTGTTACTATTGTTGTCCCTCTTCACAGAGCAGTTAGAGTAACAGATCATGTTGCCTCCCAGGCTTAAAACTTGCCCACAGCTTCTCACTGTCTTTAGAATAGTCTAAGCTTCCCGTTGTCCGGGCCTTTCCTAGCTTTTGACCTCAGCTTGTACCCCTTCCACCCTTGTTTATTGCTGTATATCCGATCTGCCCTTATTCTATTCTGAAGTAGGTCAAGTTCTGGCTGGCAGATTTTTGTGTGGTTACTGTTTGTTAAATTGTCTCTTTAGAGAGAAGCAGCTTACAAATCATGGACTTCACAGGAATTGAAAGGGTAACACTGATGGCACCAAAGGGGCAGAAACGGTTGTAGAAAACTTCAGTGTATGGGGCTTAGGAATTGTTCCACCCCCAAAGTGTTTCAGTTAGTCAGGAAAGTGAATAAATAGGAAAACAAACTCATTTTGCCACATTTGCTTTAAGTCTGGATTTTCTGTTTTGTTTTTGAGAAAAATAATCCACATTGCAAGTCTCCCATCCTCTTCCTAATTCGGACCGCCTCACTCCTGATGTGTGGCCCTGCTGTGGTTTGGTGGTCTCTGCAGTTTGAGCACGCAGGAGGACCTGCGTGTTGACACACATACTTGTAATCTGCTCCTATTTTGTATACTTTGATTTCATATCAGTAGTTCTCAAACCTTTTTATTCTAGTACCATTTACACTCTTAAAAATTATTTAGGATCTCAAAGAACTTTTATTTTTGAGGGGTTATATCTATCAATATATGCTTATTTGAAATTTAAACAAATTTAAAATGTGTATTAATATAGTTAATAATTATATTACATATTAACATAAATAATATTTAATAAAGAAAATATCTTGTCCAAGACAAAAGAACACTTAAGAGTGGTATTGTTTTACTTTTTTTTGGCAAATCTTTTTAGTATTAGGCAAAATAAAAGACATCTGGAATTTCATAACTGCTTCTGCATGAAGCCTCTGGAAAACTCCATTATATTCTTGAGAGAGAACCAGAGTGAAAAAGACAAATAACATCTTAGTTTTATTGTGATCTTGAAAGGGTCCAGAGAGTAGGAGACTCCTGGGATCCCCAGCCCACACTTTGAAAACCACTATTCTGTGTGAATGGTGTCTACTCTGCAACATTTTGTGCCTAATACTATTCCGTGTTGTTACCTGTGGTAATTCCTGTTAACTGCCACTTGGTATGTAATTCATTTGTTGTTGTCATATTGATACTCATTCAAGATGTATTTAGCTTTTAAACTTTACAATAGTGAGAATATGTTTGGGTGTCCTCGTGGTTACATTCTAGGGGCAGTGAAATCTGAGTCCAAGTTGCATTCTCACAAGTGAAATTTTGGATGATATGATATGGTGGCATGTTTATCTTCAACTCTGAGACAGTACCAAATTACCCTTTAAATTATATTAGCTTACACCATTGCAGTAGAGTGTACTTGGATTTACAAACTCTACTTAGATCACCAACACTTGCTCTGTTGTCCAAGTTCTTTATATTTTGTAAAGTAAGTGTGAAATGGTATCTCATTGTTTTAAATATTTCTGACCCTGTGGTGGCCATTTTGTGAGTGGATTTTTTTGTTGTTGTTTTGAAGTCTAAAAATAAATATAGGCAAATATATAAATCTTTTTCTGAATGATTTCCTTTATGGATTAGCCTTTTTGGATCTTAATATTTTAAACTTGTTTTCTACCTGATCCAGCAACCTCTGTTAATTGGCTGGCTCATCTTTCACTGTTAATTTGTAATACTACCACAGTTAGACACACACACACACTCATACATAAATATATGTATGTATGTATGTATTTCTGAGTTCTGAATTCTACTTTGGTTTATTCATTCATTCATTGGTTTATCAAATATAATTACCAGGAATATAACAGATGCTATTAGTACTGGGGTATGTTAGCAAATAAAGGTGGCAAGTGTAATCTGTGTTTGTTAGAATTTTAGGGTTGGTGTGTGTGGTTGGTAGAAAAATGAAAATTTAGCATATCACTTGGCAAGCAGTGCTACGTGGAAAATGAAAGTAGAGTAAGGAGGATAGGACTGAGGTGCTGGCTAGGTTGGGTTAAAAGGGGTTGCCATTGAAGTAGGAGGGGTTAGGGTGCTTGGAAGGAAGTCTCTGACAAGAGCATTCCAGTCCTGAGGTGGGAGTTGGCTTAATATTATCCAGGAAAAACAAGGAGAGCCTGTGTGGCTTAAAGTGACCAAGGGTTGAGGAGCAGGAGACAATCAGAGAAGTAGTTAGGAGCCATCCATTGTATGGACTTTGGAGGCTGTGGTAAGGACATTCATTTTTATTTTCACTTTGAGAAGCTTGGAAGCCATTAACATTTTTAAACAGAGAAGTGACATAATCTGACTTAAGATTTTAAGGGTCACACTGGCTACTGTGTTGAGACCTGTGGTGGTGAAGGTGGAAGCAAGGAAACCAGGAAATGGCTGGTTGGTGCTTGAACTTGGGTGAAGTAGTGGAGGTAAGCCGAAGTGTTGTAGTTTTATTTTTTCTGTCTAATAAATTTAGATTTTATGTTAGCCAGTGTGTAAATGATTGTAGAGTTCCAGACAATGTCTTTTCATCAGAGAAGGTTTCCCTTTCTTCCGCTGGCAGACAGGCGGAGGGGACAACTCAGTCAGGATCCAGCTAGGCCAGTGGCGGGCGCCTTTGTGGGCTTAGTGAGGTCACTGGCTTATTTCTGTCATTTTGGTGTGGTCCTTCTGAGCTTGAGAGTTCTGAAGAGACTATTGATAATTCATTTCTTCCCCCACAAATATTTGTCTCTTGACATTAATCATATAGTAATTGTAGCAAAATTATTAGGAACATTTACCATCTACTAATTTTCTAGAATTTCAATATTGACGCAAGTGACTTTTAGTACAGAATCTGTGGCAAACAGACATGGATGTTCAATACTCTCAGGAAAGTAAAATTTGAAAAGTAGTATGTTCAGTTAGAACATCTTAAAATATATAATTTGGCTTTTCCCATGAAAATGTTTTCAGGTAATTTAAATGCTAAAACCTTAGCCACTTACTAATTTAGTCAGGTTGCTCTAAGAACTTTACTGTTTAATTGGGCCTTAAGCTCATATGTATGTATATCTTTTTGATATTTTCCTAAGCAGTTTAGCATAATAATGCCAATAAGAAGCGGAACTTTGAAACTTATCTAATTCTATTTCCACTCTGCCACTTACTACTTGTTTCACTCTGAAATCTACTTTCCTCTGTACTTTTGTTTCTTCTGTGAAATAGAAATGGTAATAGTATCTCTGTTCTAGGCTTGCTGTGAGGGATAAACTGATAAATCCATAAAGATTACTTAACATCATGCTTCATACTTAGTAAGCATTCAGTAAATGTTAGGTTTGCTATGTTTATTTCCCATTTTATATTTTAAATATTTGGTTTCCCAAATTAAACAAACATACATTATAGATGTATAAACTAGAGGCCCAATGCATGAAGATTTGTGCAAGAACAGGCCTTCCTTCCCCTTGCTGCTGGCACCACTTTTGCTCTGCACCTTTTCACCTTGCTGTGCTGCCCAGAGGCCCGGAGCAGCTGGGCCAGTGTGGAATGCCTGCTATGGTAACAATGCAAGCACTCCACCCCATCACTGGCTCCTTGGCGCCTGCATGTGCAAATTAACCCTCCATCTTTGTTGGGTTAATTTGCATACTCACTCCTGATTGGTTGGTGGGCATCATAAAGGTATGGTCAACTTGCATCTTACTCTTTTATTAGTGTATGTGTGTACGTGTGTGCTTCAGAAGGCAGATGCATTATTACATCCTCTACCATCAGAAAGCCTTGCTGTTTTAACATAGCAAACAGTTCAGTCATTTCCAGACCTGGATCTTAGTTTCTGACTTTGAGTGTTAGTACCTGAGAATTTTGGTTTGTTACCAACTTCTAGAAGCAAAGCAGCTTTAATTAATATACTGATTTCAAGTAGACGGGGATCAGTAATTTTGATTGCTGTTGTAGATTTATGAATAATATTCCTATAAGCATTCATGTACAGATTGTTGTGTAGCCTTAAGTTTTTACTTCACTTAGGTAAATACCTAGAAGTGGGATCCCTAGGCCATGGGGTAGGTGGGATAAGTGTACATGTAACTTTTTAAGAAACTGCAAAACTTTTCCAAAGTGGCTGTACCACTGGAAAGGGCAGTATCATTACTCCTCATGAATGACAGCACTTGATATTTTCAGGGGTTTCATTTACTTCAGCAATTCTTATAGGTGTCTAGTGGTATCTTCCTGTGGTTTTAATTTGTATTTCCCTAATGAGTTAATTGCATGATGAGAGACATGAAGCACATACATACCAGCAGAGGAAACTGTAAATGAAAAGACCTTTGTATGATTGTATCTGATAAAAGTCATTGAAAGAAGGCCACTGTGGCTGGACTGTCATTTTGAAAAGGATCCTGCAGCAGGAACTCTGGAGGGAGCACTGGGAACATGTGGTTATTATGGTGGCCCAGGTGACAGATGGTGGTAGTTTGGACTACGGCAGTGATTTTCAACCAGTGTGTTGCAAGAATTTTAAAAAATTTGATATTTAGTCAGAGGCACTGACCTCTTTTCTCTTAAATTGTCAAATAAACAAATACAATAGCTAACACAACCATGGCTGTCCATTGTGAATGAATCAAAATAGATCTTTCTTTTGTCAGATTGGCAAAAATATATATATATAAATATAAATATATATAAATATATATATATATTTTAATTTTATTATTATTATTTTTTTTTGCTGGTGTGCTGCAGACTTTTAGTAAATAGTTTGTGTATGCCACAAAGTGAAAAAGGTTGAAAATCACTGTTATAGGCTGAAGTGACCTTGCGAGATTTTTAAAGAAATATTGATAGGCCATAATGATAAACTGGATCTTGGATGCTGTCAAATTGAAAGATTAAGAAGACAGTCATGGAAAGGATTATCTAAGTTTATGTTATTTATAATTACATGGGTTATGACCTCCACTATGTATATTTTAGCACCTTACTCAGCAGAAGGCATGTATAAAGAAAATATTTGCTGAAAATGAATGAGCACTGTTTTAGTTATGAACACATTATATTCAACTACAATATAAATTATGAGTAGGAAATATATTCAGCAGAATTATACCCAATAATTTACCCTTTACATTGAAATTTAAAATACACTGTATAGACCTATAGTTTATCTTTGTATAGTTTTTCCTAAAAACATTGTGTTACAAGCTATTATGCATGCAGTATAGCCATTTTATAAGAGAAATAATGATGATAAAACACTTCAAACTTATACTGAATCTTTACTATTTTTCTTATTACAGTGGCTCCCAAATTTGTTCTCCCCATGCAACACACTTCAGCTTTGTTATAAACAATTCTAGCTTTTTACCAATTCAAAAAATTAGAAAGAAAATATTGAAATCTAGTTTCCTCAAGTTCCTTCTGCTCTTCTCCTCATTTACGCGGAATTACTAACACACACACACACACACACACACACACACACTCACACTCACACTCACATTTTACTGTGGAAAATGTTATTGACACTGCAACTATTTTGGACAAGTATTCTCCTTAAAGTAAGGGATTGAAACCTGTAAAATATTTTTATTGTAAAACCTTAATTCATTCGGTAAAGCATATTTGTCACTAGTAATATCAATGTTGGAATACGAAATGTTAACATCACAGGCAACAATGCTCACACTGCTTGCATGGATATGCCTTTCAGGTGTGTTCTGCTCCCGCTCTTGGGAATGAAGCCCCCCCAGCAAAGCCTGTATCTGCTTGTGGATTCTGTTGATGAAGGCTGTAACATCACTGAAGGCGAGCAGACGTCCACCAGCTTGTCGGGGACCGTGGCAGAGCTTTTAGCTGGTCACCATGAGTTCTTCCCACCATGGCTGTTGCTTCTCTGCTCGGCCCGGAAACAGAGTAAGGCTGTTACTAAAATGTTTACTGGTAAGCATGATTCCTTCCTACTCTCCTTCAGTGGTTTTCATTGATGAGATAGTCTCTGTGGCTCCTTAAAGGGGAGTATGCAATGGAAAATCTGGTGGTTGCTTCCAGCAGCTCTTTGCAACAGTACTTTTTTAAAGTTGTGTTAAAAATAAGCTGTGGAATGTTTTAAGATCCTTTAATATTACCTTTTCCAATATTCTTTTCCTAATTTTATTAGTGAAGATTACTAGTGTTTGATGCCATGGTAGCTGCTATAGCTCTATAGAGCTCCATTTATTATGCTGTTATGTCACTGTCAGTTTGTGATATTATAACTAGACTCAGCATCTTGAGAATTGTGAATATGTCTTTTTAAAAGTTAGTGGTAGCCCTGGCCGGTGTGGCTCAGTTGGTTGAGCGTTGTCCCATGTACCAAAGGGTTGCTGGTATCAGGTCAGAGCACATGCCCAGATTTCGAGTTCAATCCCCGGTAGGGAGTGTGTATAGGAGGCAACTGACTGATATTTCTCTCTCTTCTCCCGCTCTCTCTAAAATCATTAAAAACATATTTAAAAAGTAAATCAATTGCAGTTACCAAGAAGGTTTTTCTGCTGTGAAAGGAGAGACAGAGGCAACGGCTTTTTAGGATACCTTTTGAAATACATCCTTTTTAAAAAATCCTTTTCTGGTATGTGAGTAGACAATTGATATAATGTATAAAAGTACATGATCAGTTTTTTCTTTTTTAACTTTTTTCCTGACAACTATTCTACTTTTCTTACTATCACAGTAAAGTTGAGATCCTGTTAGATCATGTAAAGCATTCTTTGTGCTTTATGAAATAAAAAAAAGAGTGTAAAACAAGGACCATTCACAGGGTTTACAGTTGGGAAGAAAATACTTAAGTTATTGTTTAGGTAGCCATGTCAATTTTAAGTAGTTCTATGCACTTTACAATATGATGAAACCTTATTAATTTGTTCAAATAATTTCCTCCCTCTATGGGTGGTTTCTTAGATTTCCTTGCGAATGGCAGCACTTTTAGTTTCTATGTATAGTATTTTTTGTTTTTGATAGGAACATGGTTGATAAGTGGGGTTGAAATGACAAGAGTGAACACTGATGGAGCACCTCAAGCTATTTCATCATGTAGGCATTGTTTATCTCACATTATTACAAGAAGAGAGAGACCACATTCACATAACTTTCATTACAGTTTATTGTTACAATTTTTCTATTTTATTAACTATTATTGATCATCTTTCTGTGCATAATTTATAAATTAAACTTTATCATAAATATTTATGTATAGGAAAAGACAGTGTATATAAGGTTAGGTACTATCCATGGTCCGGCATTCACAGGAGGTCTGAGAATGTATCCTCTATTCATAAGGGGAGACTAGTGTAATTCTTTTGAAATCTATTATATGTAATCTATATATTGTCTTTGCTAGGATAATTACCAAACTACAAATTTATTTTCAGCACTATTTATTAGCTCCCTTTCATCATACATTAAGTTCAGGTATGTGTGCATATATGTGTGTCAGTGTGTTGTTGATGTATTTCTAAACTCTGCTCTTCTGAACTGTTAGCATTTTTATGCCAGTGCAACATTGATTAAATATTTGTAATTTTTTGGTACAGTTACTTCCTAGACCCCTTGTCATTAATGCTATTCTAAATTATAAATTTTTACCTATATACCTCCAAACTGAGTTTAATAGCATGTTTTCAAAAATTATAACTACCTGCCCTAGCTGGTTTGGCTTAGTAGATAAGAACGTCGACCTGCAGACTGTAGGGTCCCAGGTTCGATTCTGGTCAGGGGCATGTACCTTGGTTGCGGGCATATCCCCAGTGGGGGTGTGCGCGGGAGGCAGCTGATTGATGTTTTTCTCCCATCGATGTTTCTAACTCTCTGTCCCTCTCCCTTCCTCTCTGTAAAAAAATCAATAAAATATATTTAAAAATATTATAACTACCCATGATGTAAAGAAAAAATATTAGATTTGGTTTAAAATTTTACTTTAGTTTAGGAAGAGTCTGACATTTAATATATGCTTTTGTTCCATCTATGAACATAGCTTTTATTTTAATTTATTCAGCTTTTTTTCTTAGATTTGTCCTTATTTTTTATATATGTTCTATGCACCTTCCTGCTTATTGCTACTGTTTTAAGTTGAAATATGTAGTTTTTAAATTGAGAAGTATGCATTCAAATTTAAAACTTGCAGGTGCCTGACCTTAGGGCAGTAATAAGATTTTTACTATGTTCATTTACTCATATCTAAGCACTTAACATTTTGTGAAGAGAATTTCTTTCCTCATGTATATACTGTACTGACCAATAACATTTTTATTAACAGCTTCAGATTAATGTAATGAAAAATCCCTTTGGCAGTTACCAAGAATCTTAACTAAATATGAAGGTATTATCATCAAGTACTAGCTATTGATACTTGTTATGGGACTAAAAGAAATAGCAATCCATTTGAAAACATTTTGTGTATAAAAAAATTAAACCTGAAAAATTTTTATACACATTTTATCTGATTAAAAAAATAATACACTGGACTAGTGTTGTTCAGTGGTTAAGCATTAACCTATGAACCAGGAGGTCACAGTTTGATTCCGGGTCAGGGCATATGCCTGGGTTGTGGGCTCAAACCCACATCCCCAGTGGGGTGTGCAGGAGGCAGCTGATCAGTGATTCTCTCTCATCACTGATGTTTCTATCTCTCTCTTCCTCTCCCTTCCTCTTTGAAATCAATAAAAATATATGTTAAAAAAGTTAAAAAAAATACACGCAGGCTATACATAATGTTTTAAATGATATACTCAAATAGTACATCATTCAGAGATAAAGTAACCACTTAACCACTTAACCACTCTTGACCACTTTAGATTAAATTCTGTGTACGTTACTCTTCCTAGTTGAAATCATGCTTTCTGTCAATTCAAATTCTATTTTGTAAATTTAACATTTACAAGCCTTCAGTGTCACTGTATTATCTTTTTAATAGTTCTTTTAATGGATACATAATTTATTATATATCAATATGCCAGAGTTCACTTAACTTTCTTAACAGCTGTTAGGTTTTATTATTATACTGGAGGCCTGCTGCACGAAATTTGTGCACTCAAGGGGGAGGGCCAGTCACCCAGCCTGGCCTGTGCCCTGCCACAATGCAGGAGCCCCACAATCGATCACCTCAAAGAGGTAGACTCCGTCCACCTATCCAGGGCTCCTCAGTGGATTGTCCCAAAGAGAGATAGGCTGGAGCCGGGGGTCCCCGTAGAGCTGGGAGGCAGGACCCCTAGGGCCCCCAGGCAGGCCTTGCAGCGGAGGGGCAGGAGGAGATGGGACTCCCAGACAGGCTCTGTGCTGAGCACCTGCACATGCCCACTGTGCTCAGTCGTCTTGTGACGGCGTGAGGGCATTATGGCGTGACGACCACTTGGGCTTTTATTAGTAAGGATATTCTATCCCCACAAATTCTTTAGGATAATAAATAATTGCATGAGCATCAGTTTATAAATTTTGGCACAAGTGCTATCATTCTTTTATTATTCTACTTTCACTAGCACTGAGTAATCTCATATCCTGAGAAATGTCTTAAGTAAGGATATGAAAATGGTCAAACATTTCAGTAAATCGTGTTTATATTCCCCTAAAATTTTTGAGCATTTTTCAGCCTTACAAAAAAATTTAAAGTGTTTTAATATAATGTACTAAAATTGTGCATGTTCCTAATAAGGGAATTACATATACAATGGTCAGAAGCTGCAATGTAATAAAAGCAATTATTATTTTCAGTAACTTTAACTCAAGATATTCAAATTGTTAGTTAGATATTCTTAGTTCTGTATTAATGAACAAATAACTATCATTAATGATGAACACATTACTTGATTCTATGTTAATTCATATTACTAATATATTTAGATTTGGGAGCGCATTTTTTTTAATTGCAAGTATTTTATATCTATACTTGATGAAATTTTCTCTGCTTTATTTTAGAATTAATCCTATGGTTCTATCCTCTACCCTTCAATCCCCTATCAAGCCCTTGCACTTTCTTTCACAACTTTCTCTTCCCATCACCATCGTAATGTAAAGAGCAAAAACTTTAAAGTCAAAATAATCAGAATCCTGGATCTATGATTTACCAACTGGGCTACTTTGGGCAATTAACCTGACATTTCTGAGCTTTAGCTTCTTCATTTTTATTTTCTTTAATTAAAAAAAAATTTTTTATTGATTCCAGAGAGGAAGGAAAAGGGAGAGAGAGATAGAAACATCAATGATGAGAGAAAATAATTGATCAGCTGCCACCTGTATGACCCTACTGGAGATTGAGTCCACAACCCAGGCATGTGCCCTGACTGGAAATCAAACCGTGACCTCCTGGTTCACAGGTAAAGACGCTCAACCACTGAGCTGCACCCGCCAGGCAGCTTCTTCATATTTAAAGTGGGGAGACTTATCTCACAGGTGTAACATAAAAAGAAGTTAGGTAGGATAAGTACTTGAAGTACCACTTCAAAACTAGTTGACTCAGTAATTGTTGATCTCTTAGGAACTGAACTTGTTACTATGAGGTTTAGCCTGTTTTAGTTATCTCGGGTTTCAGTTGTGATATCTTATGTAGATTTAAATTATAAATATTTATTCATAATAAATACTGTAATCTTTGATGTAAATCAGTCAACGTCTACAAGATCATTTTGGAAACTTTAAAACACTTTATAATGTAAGATAGTTATTATTTAAAAAAAGTTATTAGCAACATTCCAGGTGTTTTTCAACTTAAATTGTTTAATGATTTTATAAAGCAAAGAGCACATGGACACACAGAAAAAAATTTAAGAGACAAGTCCCTCATGTCCTTGGTAAATGTAGATTGTTATAAATTTCAGTGCACATTTTAAACTCTCCTTGGATCAAAAGTGTCTTTGTTATAATCAAAATTCACCTTTTAAAATTCAGTTGAAAAGCATTTATTATCTGTATAATTAATAATCAGTTATACATATATATAATTACAGATTTTTATTTTTATATAGATTTAAAGCTATGAAAATTTATTTCTTTAGATGTCATTCCTAGTAGGTTGTGTTTTCAATAAATTTATCTATTTCATGTAACTACTTCAAGCTTAGTATCACAAAACTGAATTTCTCAGCTTTCTCTCCAAACCTATTTCTTATTCTTCAGTAATATCTTTTCCATCCTGTTCTATCAAGCCAGAAATTAAGTCAATGTTGACTCCTCCTCTCTTTCCTTCTCCATACTCCTCAGCTCTGTGCATCTAGCTCTTACTAATAATCTCCAAACTCACATTTCACTTGTATCTGTTCTTCTGTGGTTGTTCAGGCCTTTGGTGATTCTTATCTAGACCGGATCACACACTCTGAAAAGTCTTGCCTCCATAGTAACAGGTGACAATCTCTAATCTCTGCTCAGTTTCTAGAGTTGTTTCTCTTAAGGGAATTAATTTACTCAGCAGTTTTTTTCTTCTGTAAGATGAATACATGTGTTTGATACATTTCTGTTTGTAAATGAGGTTATCTTCTCCCTTTAGAAATTGAAATTATGGTTCCCTTTAAAGAAGTTAAAAGCGAATTTCAGATAGCTTTAACTAGTATGTTATGTTGGTTTAAATATATTAAGCTGCTTTATTTTTCCAATGCTGAATTTTTGTTAGCAAATTGCATGTTAAGGTTCAAGCTATTTATTGACAACCTGACATTTAATTTGACAACATGTAAAATAATGTTATTTAAAGGCCATGACAGGTGATATTCTAATTGGATATGGCTATTCAGTCCTCTAATTAAAGCTAGTATATATTTAGTTATGCAGGTGGAAATATATAAAATTTTTATATGAAAAAGATTAGCGGTAGAAACAAATTTTATTTGTTGCTTCCTGCACTTTTTTTCCTAATCATTTGAGAGTTCAGAAAATCTTAACATGCCTTTATGGATATATATGTAAGACTATCTAATGCTTATCATTGAAGTTGAGAGGGGCACAGAGCCACTACAATATGTCCCATTTGTAAACGGGAAAATGAAATTGTTTCTCTGCTATCAGTGTGTTATAAAAGGAAAAGAAAACTGACTTCTATACTAACAGGTATGGATTTCTTAGTATTAGTTCATATATTATTGATTTTTTTGCTTATTAGTTTATTATATACTGAAGACATTTTCTCTGAGGGTATGGCATCTTCTGTAATTGTTTTCAAATGATGACATCTATTTTTTTGTCTCTTCTCTAGGTTTTCGAAAAATAAGTTTAGATGACCTTCGGAAGGCATATATTGTTAAGGATGTGCAACAGTACATTCTCCATCGTTTAGATCAAGAAGAAGCTTTGCGGCAACACCTCACAAAAGAAACTGCAGAGATGTTAAATCAACTGCACATTAAAAGCAGTGGGTGCTTTCTTTATCTAGAACGGGTTCTAGATGGAGTTGTAGAAAATTTTATTATGTTACGAGAGATCCGTGACATCCCAGGAACTCTAAACGGTCTCTATCTCTGGCTGTGTCAAAGACTTTTTGTGAGAAAGCAGTTTGCAAAGGTTCAACCTATTTTGAATGTGATTCTTGCTGCCTGCCGACCTTTGACCATAACGGAATTATATCATGCAGTATGGACCAAAAATATGTCATTAACCTTGGAAGACTTTCAACGCAAGTTAGACGTGCTCTCCAAACTCCTTGTTGATGGACTAGGAAATACTAAAATCCTGTTTCACTACAGCTTTGCAGAGTGGCTTCTGGATGTGAAACACTGCACACAGAAGTATTTATGCAATGCAGCAGAAGGACACAGAATGCTGGCTATGAGTTATACCTGCCAAGCCAAGAATCTAACACCATTGGAAGCACAAGAATTTGCATTGCACTTAATAAATTCAAACTTACAGTTGGAGACAGCTGAGTTAGCTCTGTGGATGATATGGAATGGTACACCTGTCAGAGACTCCCTGTCAACCTTAATACCCAAGGAACAAGAAGTGCTACAGCTGTTGGTTAAAGCTGGTGCTCATGTGAACAGTGAAGACGATCGCACATCATGCATAGTCCGTCAAGCCTTAGAAAGGGAGGATTCCATTCGGACCTTACTAGATAATGGAGCTTCAGTAAATCAGTGTGACTCAAATGGGAGAACATTATTGGCTAATGCTGCATACAGTGGCAACCTTGATGTGGTGAATTTACTTGTCTCTAGGGGAGCAGATTTAGAGATAGAAGATGCTCATGGGCACACACCACTTACCCTGGCTGCTAGACAAGGCCATACCAAGGTGGTTAATTGTTTGATTGGGTGTGGAGCAAACATTAATCATACTGATCAGGATGGTTGGACAGCATTGAGATCTGCTGCTTGGGGCGGTCACACGGAGGTAGTTTCTGCACTACTTTATGCCGGTGTAAAAGTGGATTGTGCGGATGCTGACAGCCGAACAGCTTTGAGAGCAGCAGCTTGGGGAGGACATGAGGATATTGTACTGAATCTGCTACAACATGGTGCTGAAGTCAACAAAGCTGATAATGAAGGTAGGACTGCCTTGATAGCAGCAGCATACATGGGACATAGAGAGATTGTGGAACACCTTCTGGACCACGGAGCAGAAGTGAATCATGAGGATGTTGATGGCAGGACTGCACTCTCTGTAGCTGCACTTTGTGTGCCTGCAAGTAAAGGACACGCGTCAGTTGTCAGCCTTTTAATTGATCGAGGTGCTGAAGTAGATCATTGTGATAAAGATGGCATGACCCCACTGCTGGTGGCTGCCTATGAAGGACACGTTGATGTGGTTGACTTGCTTCTAGAGGGGGGAGCAGATGTAGATCACACAGATAACAATGGTCGTACGCCCCTCTTAGCAGCTGCTTCTATGGGCCATGCTTCAGTCGTGAACACGCTTTTGTTCTGGGGTGCAGCTGTGGATAGCATTGATAGTGAAGGCAGGACAGTCCTCAGCATAGCCTCAGCCCAAGGCAATGTTGAAGTGGTACGTACTCTACTGGATAGAGGGTTAGATGAAAATCACAGAGATGATGCTGGATGGACACCTTTGCACATGGCAGCTTTTGAAGGTCACAGATTAATATGTGAAGCACTTATTGAACAAGGTGCTAGAACAAATGAGATTGATAATGATGGGCGAATACCTTTCATATTAGCTTCACAAGAGGGTCATTATGATTGTGTTCAGATATTACTGGAAAATAAATCCAACATTGATCAAAGAGGGTATGATGGCAGAAATGCACTGCGGGTTGCTGCACTAGAAGGACACAGGGACATTGTTGAACTACTTTTCAGCCATGGAGCCGACGTTAACTACAAAGATGCTGACGGTAGGCCTACCCTTTATATTTTGGCCTTAGAAAACCAACTTACAATGGCTGAGTATTTTTTAGAAAACGGTGCAAACGTAGAAGCGAGTGATGCGGAAGGAAGGACAGCACTGCATGTTTCCTGCTGGCAGGGCCATTTGGACATGGTGCGGGTTCTGGTGACCTACCATGCTGACGTCAATGCCACAGACAACGAAAAGCGATCTGCCTTGCAGTCTGCAGCGTGGCAGGGCCATGTGAAAGTGGTGCAGCTTCTGATTGAGCACGGGGCTGTCGTTGACCACACTTGTAATCAAGGTGCCACTGCCCTCTGCATTGCAGCCCAGGAAGGGCACATCGATGTTGTGCAGGTTCTCCTAGAGCACGGAGCCGATCCCAACCACGCAGATCAATTTGGACGCACCGCTATGCGTGTGGCAGCTAAAAACGGACACTCTCAGATAATTAAATTATTAGAAAAATACGGTGCATCTAGTTTGAATGGCTGTTCGCCCTCTCCTGTTCACACAATGGAGCAGAAGCCTCTACAGTCGGTGTCTTCAAAAATGCAGTCGTTAACGATTAAATCAAATAGCTCTGGCAGTACCGGCGGAGGGGACATGCAGCCTTCACTGCGTGGTTTACCGAATGGGCCGGCGCATGCGTTCAGTTCTCCTTCAGAATCTCCGGATTCTACAGTCGATCGTCAGAAGTCATCCTTGTCAAATAATTCCCTGAAAAGCTCAAAAAATTCGTCTTTGAGAACAACTTCGTCTACAGCAACGGCTCAAACAGTGCCAATTGACAGCTTTCACAACCTGTCGTTTACTGAGCAGATCCAGCAGCATTCGCTGCCCCGCAGTAGAAGTCGACAGTCCATTGTGTCCCCGTCTTCCACAACACAGTCCTTGGGACAGAGCCATAACTCCCCCTCTAGTGAATTTGAGTGGAGTCAAGTAAAGCCCAGTTTGAAGTCAACTAAAACAAATAAAGGGGGGAAATCAGAAAATTCCAGCAAATCTGGGTCAGCTGGGAAAAAAGCTAAACAAAATAACTCCTCACAGCCAAAGGTTTTAGAATATGAAATGACTCAGTTTGACTCAAGAGGGCCTGCAGCCAAACCCGGGTCCAGCACCCCCCCTAAACAAACACCCGCAGAATCTCAGTGCAAGATTACGATCCCGTCTGCTCAGCAAGAAGTTGGTCGATCTCAGCAGCAGTTTCTCATTCACCAACAAAGTGGGGAGCAGAAGAAGAGAAATGGAATAATGACAAACCCTAATTACCATCTTCAGAGCAACCAGGTGTTTCTCGGGAGGGTTTCGGTTCCGAGAACAATACCAGACAGAGGGCATCAGGAAGTGTTGGAAGGGTACCCTTCGGCAGAGACGGAATTAAGCCTTAAACAAGCCCTGAAGCTTCAGATTGATGGTTCTGACCCCAGTTTCAACTATAAGAAGGAGACACCCTTATAACAGGTATCATTTCATCAACATTAAGAATAAAATGCAAAAGTCTGGTTTCCTTTACTTAGGAATTTGAACTTGCCCAGCTCGAGCACTCTCTTTCCTACTTTTATTGTCCCAAGATCTTACTATTTCACATACTTTATATGTTTTATTTATTATGGTGTTTATTATTTGTCTCCTTCTTACTTAAGTGAACCTTTGTGAGGGTAGGGATTGTTGCCTGTTTCACTGCTGTAATCCATGCATCGGGGATATTGCTTGGATTTACAGTAGTTTCTCAGTAAAAATGTGTTGAATAAGATGAATGAATGTACTACTTATGAATCTCAGATTAAGAATTCCTTCTTATACAGTCAATTTCTTAAAATTTCTTTAATGGTAACGGGAGAGGGGCTATTTCTGTAATAACTCCTTGGGTTTGAATAAAATAGTGTATGTAGTGCTTAGTAGATAGATAGTAAATATTAATTTCCTAACTTTTCATCAAAGGAGTCCAAGATTTAATCAGCAAAAGGTAATTTTTAATAGGACAGATTCTTAACACTCTTCAAGTAAAGTTTGCACATACCAGGAATGGGGGTGGAAAGAAGATTAATGGCTATATCGGCAAGCAAGTTTTTAGGTCCCACTAATTCTTTAGGCATAAGAATTAAATGTTTAAACCTCGAAAAATAAACTGATATTTATTAAATAAAAACACTTTTTTCTTCTTCCTACCTCAGTGGATAATTTTAGGTGACACATTATCATAAATTTGCTATACCTTCTCATAATAAACACTTCCATGTGAATCTAGGAACAATTGGTCAAAGCTCATTAAAAAGTAACATGTACAAAGTAGTTAATTCATTCACCAATGTTGTTTAGTTTAAAAATACATAGTTCTGATAGTATCACTCTCCAACTCTCATGATATCTTTTGTAAAGGCAAAGTATAAATATGTATATTAAACAGCAAAACACATGAATTAAGGTAAACATCTTGTGGAATCTTTAAAAGTGGTTTATAAGTTAAACAAGGAATCTCAGATAATCTTTGTTCTTTACATGGTAAGGTTATATAGTCTTATAGGGTTTTCAAATTATATGTAGTTAAACAATAAGTATAATGTAGAAATTAATATTTTTTTAACTTTTGCATTAGTTTCCTGTTCTCTGAGACAGAAGACATTGTGATTGGAGTGGTTCTTCAACTACTGGATGGAGAAGTAACATGCCTGTTGATTGCTGGAAAAAAAAAAGAAGAATGTGATATTTGCAGTTCAGTTACCTTAATTACTGTAATGTGCCTAAATAGCAAGGCTGCCTTCTCAATGTAACCCTCTGTGTTTAAAAATTTCATTTAGTGTGCTTTGTATTCACTACAATAAGAATAAGCACTTTTTAAAAATGCAGGTGTATACTGCAGTTCCCTGATAAAAGCTGAATTTTTTTTGAGTATTTTAAATTAAGATTTGATAAATGTGCATGTGCCATGATCAAATATATATGAAAGGCAGTGTTCCTTGTATTTATTTTATTTTTTTCTTTTTGTGGCAGACAAAAATTAAGCCTACTGTTTCAGTCACATTTGCATTGCTATAGTGTGTGGCTTGTTTCCTGTATCTTTAAAAATGTCACTTATTAAAATAAATCATGCAACTATTTATACTCACTACACCTGCAGCATTGGTTGAAAATGAGTTTCTATTTAATGCCATTGAAGTGAAGAAAAATGGTTTCTTCATAGATTTAAAAAGAATTTCTAGTACTTTAGGGAGCTGCTCTAAGTAGTTTAAATTTGGATTTCCCAGTAGAATCCTCCTAATCTCTGGCTAAATGTGTCAAAAAGAAAAAAGGAAAAGACTATAGGCAGAACAAAGTTCTATTTCATTCAATGGGGTACAGTTTCACCTTCCATTCACTTGTCATTAAACCTCCAAGAAGACAGACTGTCATTCTCGAGGCCTGGAATGTCTCAGGACAGAGCCAGGCTGCAGCCGCATGTGTATGTGGGAGGAGATATGCCTGTCTCTGAGAGTAGATTTTTGATCCCTGAACAATTCATTGACTACCCATATCTCAACCATCCAGTTGAATCAAACACAATTTACCAGTGTGAATTTTAATACTGGCTTCTCTCTCAGATGTCTCTATTTTGTAAATCACTGCATGATGGAAATAGCCCCCACTCAAAATCAGCTGGGTCAATTTTAGTGATTAGTTTGATGAATATTCTTGAATGTAATAAGTGTTGTCCTTCACAGATGATATATCACTAACCTGTCATTCATAACACGTGTATTTTTTTACTGGTATGTGATAAACAGTGATTTTTTGTCCACATACTCTTTCCTGCTTTCTTCTGTGAACAGTTGTCTGTGGGGTGATTGATGCTGTGGTGAAGGGTGAGGTTTGTGACCCAGGAAAACACAGTTGAACCGCTCAGAGGAGACGCGGCCACAGCCTGGGCCTCCCAAATGGACTCTCACCCAGTGGGGCAGTTGAGTGGGTGGTTGTATGTCTGGAAAAGGTTAGATTGTACTCAGAAGCCAAGGGTGTGTTTTTGATAGTTAAGCCCTGAAAAAATCTCACAAAATCCAGAAGTTCTATTATTTCCATATACTTTTGATAAGGAGGAGGAATGAGGAAAGAGAATTTGGAGATTTAGCACAAAACTTACTATTGGAAGAGAATATTTAGAAAATGTCTTAGTAACGAAGGTCAGTAATGTCATCTTAAATGAAGGATACACATGTAGTGCATTGTTCACAGAAACAGAAATGTGAATTTGGTTGTGATAAATGTTTCACTTGGATCTTTGTGTAAGGCTTTTAATTTTGCTTTTGTTTTTTAAAGTCGACAATACTCACTTTTTTTATGTCATCAAGTCATAATCAGGAGTAGGAAATGCATTAATAAGTTCACTCGCTATTAAGGTGACATGGCAATATGGATAACTCGAATGTGAATGTTTCAAGTATTGAATTTTTGTCCCTATGGGACATTTATTAAATACACTTAATAGGACTCTTGCAAAGTAGCCTTAGAAGTGTTAATGATTCTATTAATAAATATGAATATACACTATTATGAGAACCAATCTTACTCATATCTCAAATACAGTACATTTACATTACTGTAGAAGATGAAGCTCTAATGTTTTATTAGGTGTATTTTTTTTTAGACAGAGAACCCTGAAAGCTGCCAGTTTTTCTATTAACCTTGAATTATTGGAATTGTATTTATTTAATTTTATTGTTTGTTTTTTGTTTTACAAAAAATGCACCTTGTGGCCAAAGGGCAAAGAAACGACTCATTACATAAGGGATTCATGTTTTTCAAAGAGCTAAATGTTTTCATGTATACATTATATTACCACTTGAAACAGGTAGGAAGAGAACCTATTGGAAAAAATAAGGTTTTCAATATGATGTTTTTATATTATGTTTGGAATAGGACAAACACGGCCTTTAGTCAGGCTGAGGGTGAGAGGGTGCCGAGACGCCTGACTGCTGATTTCTTTCTGTACTGATTTAATACCATGATCAAAAACAACTTTTAATCCTTAAGAGTAAAAATAGTCCCTGAAATATAACTCCTAAATAGCTATTTTCAGAATTAAAATGTTTAAATTTTGTAAATCACTTGCTGCCACTACACATCTATGATGCCATGTGCTTATAATGTTTTTATAATATTCCATCCATGTCCATCCCTAAAAATCATGAGGTGGCAAAAAGGGAATGATAAAAGATACAGTACTGAAGAAGGAAAATCTGAATGCTTGTAGGAAAGGTTTGACCAGCACACAGTATCTTTTATCCCTTATCCTTGCCCCACTCCTTCTGGAATCTTCACCAAAAATAATTCCTACTTAAAAAACAGGAGTAAATACTTTTCTCAATATTGTCTGGCTATGCAAATGTTTGTTCTGCTTCCTGTCTCCATTTACATGTCTCAGCAAATGTAGTTACAAACAAATACTTTTTTTTCTGTTGGTTTGAGGTATGTAAATAGCCTAAAATGTACATTGAACTTCACAATGTAAAAGTTTTATTTTATTCCTTGTATTATATTAAGCAAAAATCCCTATGTATATGAAAGTGCATAATAAATATATTTGCTTTACAGAGGATATCTTGTTTTAATTTTATTTTTGAACCAATAGAACATGCATGATATGTTTACAGTAAAACAACTGTTACTTGTTTTACATTTTTAACTTATTTTAAATAAATACTGAGCAAATGAATTTGGAACTATTTTTTAAAAATGAGACACAATTACTTTCCAAAGGAAGGCAGAGAAAAAGATCTAGCCTATAAATCTTCCTAAGGCTTCTGTAAGGACTTATTTGTTTCTTCTGATTTATACATGTCTCACCATGTTAGGTGTCATGCCTGTGAGATTGCAGTAATCCAATAAATTGTGTGCATGTATGCTCCTTGACTGTCAGAATATTATGGCCATCTTGCATTTGATATTTTGGAGTTTTATTGCAAACATGGTCATTCATTTTCCAAATAAATTTCTGTGTATTCTTCACTCAGTAAACTTGAGTCACTTCTTCACGACCTTCTGCTTCCCCAACCAGAGCTAAATGGTGTGTGTGTGTGTGTGTGTGTGTGTGTATTCTAAATGGTGTGTGTGTGTGTGTGTGTGTGTGTGTGTGTGTGTATTCTATTATTCCAAAGAGGTTTCTAAAAAGGCCAGCAAAGTCTTTTTTTGTTAGGTGATTTTACAATAATTACAGGGTTCAGTAATTACCTTATATTTTTTATAAGTTTGTTGAATTAATAGAAACCTTATTTTAAATGATTTAATGTTTAAACACAAATGGTTGATTTACATAGAAAAATTTATAACAGATTGGTTGACTAAATCAACATGGAATTTTCTAGCTGGTGGTCCAAAAAAATATACTGAGAATTTGGCAATGATTAATGTTTTCACTTCTTTGCTCTAGTACCTGGAAGTATTCCAACTAATAGTACTGAGATACACACTGAAGGCTTAGATTCCTGAATTTCTGGGAAAATTTCAGTCATCATGCAAATATATTCCACTAATCTTATTTTCAGAAGAAGGCCTCTGCCTATTTTGCTATTATAATAAAATTAAAGTTATCCAAATTAAAATGGAGTCAGTTGAAATTTATTGTATGTTTAGGTTTCTACTCTGATTTTTTTATTTTTCAATTACAGTTGATATTCACTATTATTTCAGGTGTACAGCATAGCAGTTAGACAATCATCTACTTTATAAAGTGATCCCACCAATATTTCAAGTACACATTTGACATTAAAGTTATTACAATACTGGAGCCCCGGTGCACAAAATTTGATCATGGGTCGGGGTGGCCCTCAGCACAGCCCCTAGGCCTGGCCGGTGGATCAAGGCCCATCAGGGCCTTCCAGCTGCCAGCCGGGTCCTTCATTCTGTGCTGCCCTCTGGTGGTCAGCGCACATCATAGCAAGAGATCAAACTCCCAGTAGTACTCCAAAGAGGACACTACATATTAGCCTTTTATAGAGAGAGACTAGAGGCCTGGTGCACAAAATTCATGCATGGGTGGGGGTGGCCCTCAGCACAGCCTGCACCCTCTCCAATCTGGGACCCCTCAATTGATGTCTGACTGCCCATTTAGGCCCGATCCCAGTAGGATCGGGCCTAAATGGGCAGTCGGACATCCTTTTCACAATCCAGGGCTGCTGGCTCCCAACTACTTGCCTGCCTGCCTTCCTGATTGCCCCTAACCCTTTCTGCCTGCCAGCCTGATCACCCCCTGGCTGCCAGAGGTTCAGAGCAAGAAGGGATGAATAGGTGGGCCACAAGTGATCTTTAGGGCAATGAAACTGTCTGATACTATATTAATGGTACATTTGTCAACACCATAAGATGTTCAACACAAAGAATGAACCCTAATGTAAACTGCAGGTTTTATTTTTGTTAATGTGTCAATAAAGGCTCATCAACTGTAATAAATATATCACATTAATTTAAGATGCTAATAATAAAAGAAGCTTTAATGTGGTGTGGTAGGGCCTCGGGGAAGTGGCGTAGGTCCAGACCCTCTGCTGCCTCTGGGGTGGCCACCAGGACCCCTGCCCACCACCCCAGGTTTGCCAAGGCCAGGCCTTGGAGCCGTGGCATGGGTCAATACCCCCTGCTGCCTCTGGGGCTGCGATCGGACCTCTGCTGGCCCAGCGGCTGCCTTGGCCTGCTGGATCAGAGGGGCCCCGCCCACCATCTTGGTTGGGAGTTAATTTACATATTGCTCCTATTGGCTGGTAGTGAGCGAAGGTATGGTCCACTTGCATGTTTCTCTTTTATTAGATAGGATTATTGACCATTTTCCCTATGCTGTACTTTACATCATAGGTACTATTTTTGTGATTATATTGATATACTGGAGGCCCAGTGCACAAATTTGTGCACAGGTAGGGTCTGGCTAGCCCGGTCCCGGCCAGGCCTGTTGGGAGGAGGAGGTGGTAGGAGGCTGCCCGGCCAGCCTGCTCTGATCAGGGCCCGATCAGGGCTGGGCCGGCTGGGGGGAGGGGCCATGGGTGATTGGCTGGTGGGCTCCACCCCAAATTGGAGTGGGTGGGGGCGGTTAGGGGCAGTGCTGGCCATGGGGAGGAGCTGTGGGCAGTGGGATAGCAGTCCCGCCCATGAATGGGGCCTGAGGAGGAGCCGTGGGAAGTTGGCTGGCCACAGTGGGCATCATATCCACCAGTCGTTCTAGCATTCAGGTCACTGGCTTTTTATATATACAGATTTGTACTTCATAAACCCTTTACCTTTTCACCCAGCTCCCCCACCCCCTCCCATATGGCAGCCATCAGTCTGTTGTTCTCTGTATATTATTCAGTTTCTGTTTTGTTTGTTCCATTTTCTTATTCTTTAGATTCTACATAAAAGTGAAGTCTGATAGCATTTGTCTTTCCCTGTCTGACTGATTTAACTCAGCATAATAACCTCCAGGTCCATCCATGCTGTCACAAATGATAAGATTTCATTCTTTTTTATGCTGAGTAATATTCCATTGTGTGTGTGTGTGTGTGTGTGTGTGTGTGTGTGTGTGTGTGTATCAATTTTTACTCACCTATCTATTGATGGGTACTTGCACAACAACACCAAAAATAATCCAATTAAAAAGTAGGCAGAGAACTTAGACACTTCTTCAAAGAGGACATGCATATGGCCAGTAGAGATGAAAATATGCTCAACATCACTAATCATCAGAGAAATGTAAATTAAAACACAATGAGGTATCACCTCCTACCTGTCAGAAGGTTATCATAAAAAAATATCAACGAACAATTATCAGTGAGGATTTGGAGAAAAGGGAACCCTCCTGTACTGCTAGTGGGAATTCAGACTAGCACAATTGAGGATTCTCAAAAGTGAAAAATGGAACTTCCTTATGATCCAGCAATTCCATTTCTGGGTATATATATGAAGAAACCCAAAACAGTAATTTGAAAGGACATATGCACCCTATGTTTCTTGCAGCATTATTTACCACTAAAGGCCTGGTACATGAAATTCGTGCATGGGTACAGTCCGTAGGCCTGGTCAGTGTCAGGGACAATCTATGGGGCAACGAGGGGGAAATTCTGGGGGCTCCTGCTGACACCCGCCTTGGCTGGCCTGGAGCTTGTGGTCTGGGGGCAGCTCTTACATTGAGCATCTGAACCTTGGTGGTCAGTGTGTGTCATAGCGACTGGTTGTTCTGCCATTCGGTCTATTTGCATAGTAGGCTTTTATTATATAGGATACCCAAGATAGGCTTTTACTCTTAAATATGCACTATCATTAACACATTGCAAAATTTAAGTTCTGAGAACTATATTCTTTAAGGAATGTATCTGTAACATTTAGAAGAAGCCCCCTAAGTATTTATAGCTTTTACTTATTCTTGGTTTACATGTGTGAAAATTGATATAATGGTATGTCCCTAAAGAATCAATGTTATATTTTTAATGAGTGTCTGGTACTCTGATTTTGTTTATAAACTTATAGCGAACTATAAGATATATACAGGAAAATACCCCAATTCTAAGCGAATGTCCTATAATTTTTTACAAGTTGAACATACCCATCTAACTGTCCACCCTGATTAAGATGTGGGCCATAATCACACTCAGAAACCTTCCTGACCCTTTGGCAGACAGCCCAACAAAGAAAACCCCTATTTTCATTTTCATCACCATAGATCAGTATTAACTATTTTAAATTTCATATAAATGGAACCAAACAATATATCCCTTTTGTGCTGATTTCCTTAACATTATGTTCGTATAACAACGATTTGCCCTTTTCCACTGCTATGTAATATTGTTTGTCCTTTTTAAATTTCATTGTATGGCTTAGTGTGAATACTTTTAAAAATACATTTTACTACAAGTGGACATTAGAATGGTTTTCAGGTTTTGGCTCTTAATACTGCAGGCAATAACATTTTTGTACATGTCTTTGGTGGCCATAGCATATACTTATTTTTAACTAGAGGCCCAGTGCACAAAATTCATGCACAGGTGTGGTCCCTAGGCCTGGCCAGTGATCGAAGCATGAGCATATGGCATGAAAAGGCAGGTCTCAGCTGACCCCTAGGCCCTGGGAAGCACATGGGCCCCCGGGCCTTCATTCACCCCCCTCTGTCTGAGTCACGGCGTCCAAGTCTTCACATGGAGATGTGGTGAGTGAGTGTGGCTGGATGCTGTAGACTGGGCACAGCATAGGCCTCTGGGCTGCCCAGCAGCACTGCATAGAAGCCGAGCAGGCAGTACGCTCTCTCCTGAAGACCCTTAGGGACCAGCTCCTGTGTGAACCGGGGGAAGCCCAACCAGCCCCTGTGGTCCTGGCGGCTGTGGCCTGGCTCACCCAGAAGAGGCCACTTGGGTGCAGGGCGGGCTCCTCGTGGCACCCGGCACCTAAGTGTGAGGGCTTCTTGGGCATGTGAGCTCTGGCATCCCATGGGAGGTTAACAGGGACAGTGAGAATGAGCTTAGCGAACACCCAGCATTCTCACCACACCTCCAGCCCCATCACCTCTACCCCCAGGTATCCAGCAAGAGGTCGCAGCACCCTGTGGGGACACCATGGCAGCTTGGTCACTGCCACCCATCCCTAGTTCTCCATCCCAGCCCTGGGTGATCAGGACCTGCTGACCACGGGTAACCATCTGCAGGGCAATAAGTTGGAGCCGCACCCCCTGCCCAGCTCCCTCAGCACCGGGAGCTGGGTGACAGCCCCAGGCCCCACTGCCACCATTGGTCGCTGTCTGTGGGGTGATTGCCTGGCTGATTGGGCCCCTGCTTGCACCCATGGTGGCCTGGCGCTGGCCACTCACTTGCTGCACCATCCCGCAGCCGTCCCGTACTCGTTAGAGCCCCCTGGGCCCAGCAGCACCTCCCTTACTGCCTATTGACAGTGCCAAGTCGCCAATGCCCACCATGTTCTGCGTTGCCCCCTGGTGGTCAGTACACATCATAGCGAGTGGTCAAACTCCAGGTCGAATGACCAACAGAGGGGACAATTTGTATATTACGCTTTTATTATATAGGATAATATGAGTAAAACTGCTGAGTCTTAGGACATGACTATGAGTAGCTTTAATAGATAATGTGTGGTATCAGTTTTATTCACACCAGCAGGAGAAGAATCCCAGTGCTCTGCTTCTTTGCTAATGTTTTGTCACTTTGTATTGCTTGATTCTTTTTTTCTTTTTGTAATTCTTTTTGGTTGTGCACTTGTATTGAGGTTGGAATTTGTATTTTTGAGATGACTGATGAAATTAGACACTTTTATATAGATTTTCGATTGTATATCCTGTTTTTTGAAGAAATTTGCTTCCTCCCCCTCTTCCCCCAAATTGGATTTCTTGGTTTGTAGACATTTTTTTAACATTTTGGATATAGGTCCTTTATAAAATATATAAACAGTGCAAGTATCTTCTCAGGTCATGACAGCATGTTTTCATAGCAGTTCTTATTGAATAAAATCTAATCTTTTTTAGTAGTTACAGTTTTTTGTGTTCTGTTGTGGAAATACTTGCCTATCTCAAGGTCATGATGCTAGAGTCTCCTTTGTTTTCTTCTAATAGCTATTGTTTTACTGGATTAATTATCAAATTTATTCCATATTTCTCAGTGTCTTTTACTATCACCTTTGTCATAAACCAGGTGTTCTTACATAGACGGGTCTTTTTGTCCATCCTTGAGCCAATATCAGAGCCATTAAATACTATGGCTTTATTATACTAGTAAGTTTTAATATTAGGAAGTATGAATCCTCTGACATTTTTCTTCAAGATTGCCTTGGCTCTTTTTAGCATTCTGTATTTCCAAAGAACTTTTAAAATTGGCGTCTCATTTCATTTAAAAAAGAAACTTGCTGAGATTTCGTGTGAGATTGAAATGAGTCTACAGATCAATTTAGAGTTGGGTAAATTTATTTTGTAGTACATTTAGTCTTCCAATCCATGAACTTGCTATTGCTATATCTTTCATTTATTTAGATTTTCTTTATTTTAAATAATGTTTTTTATTTTTCTGTGTAGAGGTAGGTGCTCCAATTAGATTTATTTCTAGGAAAGTTGTTTCTTATTGGTGTTGTTGTAAATGGCATTTTCATTTCATATTCTATGTGCTGTCATATAGAGAAATAGCTTGTCTCAGTTTACTGATCATTTATTCAGAAGTCTCCCTAAATTTATTTTTAAGTGAAGCATAACTTTTATACAATAAAATTCATATTTTTCAAGGATAGTTTGATGAGTTTTGACAAGTCTATACAACAGAAACTCCACTGCAGTTGAAATATACAATATCTCCATCACTTCACAAGATTTCTTTATGCATGCCCCTTAAAATCTATTCCTTCCTCTCACCCCAGCCTCTGGCAACCACTGGTCTTGATTTCTGATAGTTTTGCCTTTTCAGAATTGTCTATAAGTGAATCCTGCAGGCACTCTTGTGACTGGCTAATTTCACTTAGCCTAGTGTTCTGAGAGTCGCCCATGTTGCAGCACATGCGGGTGGCATGGCTTTTCCTGCTGAGTGGCAGCCAGTTTTCCACTCTAATGCTGTACCACGATGTTCATCATTCATATGGTGATAGATACTTGAGTTGTTTCCCGTTGTTGGTGATTATGAATAATGCTCTTATGAGCATGTGTGTTTAGACATTTGTCAGCATATGATTTCATCTGTCTTGGGTGGGATTACTGGGTTGCTATAAATGTATGTTTACATTGATAAGGAACTGACCAAATACGTTAAAAGGTGGTGGTACCATTTTGTATTCTCACCAACAATGGATGAAATTTCCAGTTTCTCAACATTTCACCCACAGTTGGTACTGCCAGTCCTTTTGATGGAAATTTTTATCGAAATGATTGTAGACACATATGCAGTCAAAAGAATGGATATAGAGATCCTAACTACCCTTTCTGCAGTTTCCTCCATGGTCACATCTTGTGAAACTGAAGAACAATATCACAGGCAGGACATTAATATTGACACCATCCACGTGTTACTATGATTTCCCATTTCACTTGTACTCGTTGCTGTGTGTGAGCATGCACACATATTTAGTTTTCTTCAATTTTAGCACTTGCATAGGTTCCTGTACCCACCACAACAGTCACAATACACAACAGCTCCATGACTGCCAGGAGCCCTCCTGCTGTCCTTTTATAACCACTCTCTCCTGCTTCCTGCCCAGCCCCTCCATTCCTACCTCCCTAATCTAGTCTCTATTCATAATTTTGTTGTTTCAAAATTGTTATGTAAATGAAATCATAGAGTCCATATTCGTTATAAACTGGCCTTTTCACCCAGTAGCATTCCCTTGAAGTTTATCCAGTCGTTTGTATCACTGGCTTTTCTTTTCATTGCCGAGTAGCATCCATGGTATGTATGTATGTACACAGTTTATTTGTTTACTTTAAATGGACACGCAGACTGTTTCCAGTTTTGAGCTATTCTGAATAAAGTTGCTATCAATAGCTGTGTGTAGGTTTTTGTTGAGGTTTTTGTAATTTCTCCAGGATAAATGCCCAGGAGTGCAATTGTTGGGTCACCTGGCAATTGCATGTTTAGTTTCATAAGAAACCACCAAGCCCTAACCGGTTTGGCTCCGTGGATAGAGCATTGGCTGTGGATTCAAGGGAACCAGGTTCGATTCTGGTCAAGGGCATGTATCTTGGGTGTGGGCACATCCCCAGAAGGGGGTGTGCAGGAAGCAGCTGATGTTTCTCTCTCATCTTTCATCGATGTTTCTAATTCTCTATCCCTCTCCCTTCCTCTCTGTAAAAATATCAATAAAATATATTGAAGGAGAAAAAAAAGAAACCACCTAACTTTTCCAGAGTGATGTATCATTTTATATTTCATCAACAATGTATGTGTACTCTGATTTCACCCATCCTTGCCAACAATCGGCATTGTCACTTTTTATAGTCACTCTGATAAATGTGTAGTAGTTCTCCTTGCACCTCCTTAACCAGGACTCATCTCCTCTGTGCTGTGCCTTCTCCAACCCTACCTATCTATGGTAGATGCATTCTCTTAAAGCCTGGCTGTGAACACAGTGCAGACTCCAGCTGGCCTTCAGTCTGTCTCCTTTGTGGTCTGTCCTTCATGGAGCTACCGATTATCTTTTCAGAACATCACTCTGATTACGGTATGCTTCTCCTCCACACCTGCAATAGCTGTCATTCCGTACAGAATGGCACTGTGACTGCATGGCACAGAAAGCCTTTCACAGACTGCTTCTCACCTGTCTTTCCAGCTGCTGCTTCTATTTCCTCTCCCCACCCAGCCCACTGGACGTGCACCCCAGTTCCCGCTCCCATTTCCACAGACAACTTGCTATTGTTAGAATGTTCTGTGCTCCTTCACAGCTATATTTTGCCGCTCACGTTGATTTCTATCCCAGTCTCCAAGCCAGAGACCACTTCTTTTTAATTACTATTGTATTTCATATTGTCGGTTATGGTTCTTTTTTGGCCTTGTGCTAAACATATTGTTTTCTTTTCTCCCAAGTTAGTTTTCGTGTAGGCAGTAATCGAATCTTACTCATGTTTGTATCTTTTAAATTGTCTTGTTCATAATAAGTGTTTAAGACTATTCTTTTTATTGCGCTTTCTTTATTTTCAAAGGGAGTTGTATAGTGAGAAACATTTAAATTCTGGTATTTTAGGTCGCTTGTGAAACCATACTCTTGATTTAACCAAGCTCAAAGAGGGATCAAACTCAGTACAAAATAGTATATATTTTCTTATCACTTATTCCTCTCCCATCTAGTCTATTGACTCAGTTGTGTTAAATATAAGAGAAAAACAGGCAAATTAGCCATTGCTTATTAATTTAAACATATGTGGTTGACTGCTTGATTGCTCTTGCTGATAACCTAACCTGACCTCTTTGTCTTAGAAACAATTAAATTGAATTCAGTTGATTCCTTTAAGACAAACTTGGTAACTGTCCCTAAAATCAAGAAAATATATTCACTTGTCCTTTAATTATCCAGCAAGCATGGACAACCAGCAGTTTTCAGGGATGCAAAAAGAGTAAGTCTGGGCTGTGATGCCACATCACAGATACATCCCTGTTTGATCAACCCTTTTTCTGAGAATCCACCATAAATTCTTCTGCTGCAATAACAATAGGCGTTTGATCAGAAACCTAAGAATAATTCATTTGATATAAATTTTAATAGGAGTTGAAATGGAAATGGTTGGATCTGTATTTCACTATAAATGAGATTAAAATGATGATATAAAAATGTACCAGGATAAAAAATAAAATAAAATGTGATTTTTAAAACAAAAAAAAAAAGAGAGACTCTAAAAGAAAAAGAACTCAGGTGAGATGACAAAAAGTAATCAAGACTATGATTTTTGCCTTATTTTAAAGTTATGGGTTACATCTCATTTGATTTGTACAAAATTTTCATTAAACTGTGAATTAAATTCTATTCCTACATATTTTTAATTTGTATTTTTCACATTGATTAATTTTTCTATTTAATTGTAAACACATTTACTTTCTAGCTAAATACTTATTTAATAAGGAATGATTTTCAGCGTCCATTGACCACTGAGAATTTATTATGTTGATACTGAGAACTACTAGACTTGCCTCACATAAATACGAAGAGAACTTATTTCTTCATCCTCTTGGGTTCTAATGTTTTTAATTTTTATCTTGGACAATTGTGGCCAATAACACAGATATTCAATGGCAGAAACTTCTCATTGAAAGTAAGATCATTTATTTAGCCAGTAAATTTTTTTGAATACTTAATATCTGCTAGTTACCATATTAGAAAGTAAGAAACCAGAAAAGCAAAGTTTCTGCCCACAAAGGATTTATATTTTAGACTTGTGAGGTGATAGACCTAGACTGGCTGTTTATGTTAGAACTAGAGGCCCAGTGCATGAAATCATGCCTGGGTGGGGTCTCTAGGCCTGGCCAGCGATCAGGGCCGATCAGGTTCCCTGCCTCCCTCTTCCCTTGCAGCATGTATGCCTCCATGGCACAGTTCTCCCACCTCCCTGCCTCCTCCTTCCCTTACTCCCTCAGTGCTCCTCCACTGCTGGAGTCACCAGCCACATTCCACACTGCCCCCTGGTGGTCAGCACACATCATAGCGAGTTTTTGTACTCCTGTTCTCCTGGTCAAACTCCTGAGGGGACACTTTGCATATTAGTCTTTTATATATACACTAGAGACCTGACATACAAAGATTCATGCAAGAATGGGCCTTCCTTCCCCTGGCTGCCAGCACCGCCTTCACTCTGGCTGAAGCCACCTTTCTGCTTCAGCCCAGAACTGTCTTTCTGCCTTCCCACACTGCCCAGAGGCCAGGAGCAGCTGGGGTGGTGTGGAATGCCTGCATCATTGCCATGGTATCCCGCCCCACCCCTGGCCTCTAGGCACCTGAGCATGCAAATTAACCTGCCATCTTTGCTGGGTTAATTTACATACTCACTTCTGACTGGCTAGTGGGCATTGCGTAGGTACGGTCTATTAGCATGTTACTCTTTTATTAGAGTGGGAGAGAGAGAGAGAGAGAGTGTGTGTGTGTGTGTGTGTTCCTTGGTTAAAGCAAACAGCAACCAACTCAAGCTAAAGGAAATGTATTTTGAGAATACTACAAGTTCTCAAAATTCATAGGAAATTATTGGAACCTGGTCTGGTCATAGGTAGAGTTCAATTAAAGTATAGATTCTAGATAAAAGATGGGCAGAAATAGTGGGAAATGTTTGTTTAAGGAATTGAGATTCACCCATGTTGTAGCATGTGTGAGTGGCATGGGTTTTCCTGCTGAGTGGCAGCCAGTTTTCCACTCTTTGTGTCATTCTGTTTAAGTTCCAGTGAGCTTAGCTCAGATCATGCCCCATCTCTTACCTAAGAAAGGAAAGAATAGCTAATTACGTTCATGAGATATTATCCAATAGGGAATATAGAATGCTCTAGAGGGAATCAGGGTGCAATTTGGAAAGGGAATTAAATGCTAGAAAATGTCAGCTATACTGCTCATGCCTATACTGAGGCATATCAAGAATTGTGATGACTCTGATTTTACCTCACTCACAAGCTCACAAGTCAGCCTGTCAGTTTCATAGATGCCAGCAGAAGACATAAGACTTGGGTCAGAAATAAAGAACTTTATCACTCAGAGCAGGTAGCATCATGATCTTCATGTTTGCATTAATTTTGTTCACAAGCTCTACAGCGATGATGCAGAGGCAGGCCCAGAAAGATGCTTCCTGCACCACAGTGATTGTGCATCACACCTAAGGAACTCTGAGCCTTGGACATTCTCATTCTTATAAAGGAACTGCTAGCAAACTTGCCCAGTCTTTGCCTTGAAGAGAGCCATTGTCTTCATTATCTCGGATGGTGGGGGGAAAAAATCTTCCCTTGGCACTGAAAGGGGATACTATATTTCTAAGGTCATTTGCTACAAAAAAAAAAAAAGATGTCACAAGATAGGCAGAAACATGAGACCTCCATGGAGAATTGTCTACCAATAAGGTCAGAGGATGAGTTGAGAGAGACAAAGAGACATTGACAGAGGAATGTCTGATACAAATCAAAGATGAAGAAAAAGGTCAAATCCAAAGCATTAGAACTCAAGTTCAAAGGGACTAGCAGATAAGATAATATTAGGGACCCAGAGCTGAGAGAGTTGAATTTAATAGGTTCAGAGAGAACAGGTGGTCATGCTGGTGCTGGTGTTAGAGGAGATCTCAAACCCTGATGGTCGTTTGTTGCTGGTGCCGGTCAGGCAGGCTTGCAATACCAATGACAGGGTGAGAATTGTGTCAGTCTATGCCTCCATCTCTTTGGAAGAACTTGAAGAATCACCTAGATGTATTTATAAGAGAAGATGCAGACATATGTGTAAATCACGCAGCGCTCAGTATGGAATTCAACCAAGAGACCAGCTTCCTGCCATCGCTTTAGTGGCGGAACAGCCACTGCACATAGTGAACTATTCTTTGGAATGAATTCCCACAACAACAGCTGGGCCTTTTACTGTTTCTTAAGATGGAAGAAAACTGGCCATCATGCTTTGAAATATTTTCCCCATCAAACCTCATTATGTTTGATATAGGCACCTTTCTCTGTCCAAGCCCACAGGTACTTCCTGGGAGAAAAGAAGCCAATCTTTGTCCTTGTCAGCCCCGGACCCTCCCACAGGACAGTGATGAAAGTGCTGTAAGGGTGGGACTTGAGTCAAGAGCGACACCCTAGAACATTAATGGGAGAAGATGGGCAAGTGAGTGAATGTCCCTATATCGATTTCTCCTGTAAAGTGCCTCTCAGGAATATCCGAAGGAATGGTTCTTGGTTTCTGCTTTAAAAACATATCAGTTAGCATAAGGGTAAAAGTTAAGTATTATAGGAAAAAAAAAAACAATCTGAAGGTAAACATTTTTTATTAACTGAAGCTTATCTTAATATAGATAAAGTGAAAGTCAGGTCTTCAAGAAGTTAGCCCATTTAATGGATGCTTCTACCTAAATAATTTAAAACTGTTCTATCCAACCAATTTAAAATAGACATTTTAAGGGAAAAATAAATGAAATGAAAATACAAGAAAATAAAACTTTATGCTAAGCAAGATACGTGTTATCACTTAGGAAGTCATATAGAAGCTTTGCTTAAAGAATTTCCTCCATTTTTTATAGTGGCCCTGTTCAAATCTTAAATAATGAATTATTTCATATTAATAAAATTCTTTACAATATCTCAAAAAAAATTTAACTTCTTGCATGAAAGTTGCAATGCAGAATATATTTCAGTAAAATAAATTCTTAAGGGAATACTTAAGAACAAAGATTTAAAGGTGATCCAGAATTTCCAATGGATAAAGAGCAATAAAAAAAAGCTCCCTCTAAAGTCTGGAAATGCATATATAGGTTGATTAAAGAGCTCTCACTTTTTCAGTGGATTGTTAGCTGGAAAATAGCATTTATCTCTGAAATGGATGTTGTTACAGTCCTGCTTAAAACAATAATTTTCTGTAAAATTTACCTTGGATCAGTGGATTTCCAAACCCAGATGGCCATCACATCACTTCCAGGCAGTTTTGAAAAACAGCGCTGGTTGTGACACATAGCTTTGGGTCATCTAGTTCAACTTCCTTCTTTAATAGAATGACTCAGTACATTTAATCTCATAAGACAGATCTCAATCCAAGATGAATGATTTCTATCCCTGCCTCAACCACTAAGAATTTACATTCTTCTTTTCCCAATGATTATTCTAACGTTCTTCCTTTCCCACAAGGGAATCCATAGTGAAATTTGATTATTTCAAAGGAAAGTGGATCATATTTATTTCTTCAACCTGTTACACTACCAAACAAAGATACCTGTTTTCCTGGCAGAGGTCAGTACAGGAAACAGTAGCATATATCCCAATTGTGAACAATTTTTATCAAATTTTCCAAGTGGAGATAAAAATGCTATATGAAAATAGAACCACAACAGTATGAAACAGACATGAACCTTGAATGTGCACAAACAAAATGATATTATTGAATTTTCTATTATTCATAAGCATATCTTAATATGTAAAAGGTCTAAGTTTCTATATGAAGAAATAAATTCTATGTAATCAAAGCCTAATATGCTAAGTGTCTTGTCAACTGGTTGGCCGTTAAACCAATCAAAGTATAATATGGTAATGATCTGCTAAGGCTGCTCAACTGCTTGCTATGACATGCACTGACAACCAGAGGTCAGAGTAGTCGACCGGTCGCCCAGCCGCTATGACTGACCACCATGGGGCAGATGCTCCAACTGGTAGGTTAGCTTGCTGCTGGGTCTGGCTGATCGGGACTGAGAGAGATGAGCTGGACATGCCCTAGAGCCCTTTGTGGTCCCTCCCAGGCTGGCCAACCTCTCACATCTCTCCCTGGCTCCAATAGTGCATTGGTGGGGACTCTTGGCCTGGTGTGCACCCTCTCACAATCCAGGACCTCTTGGGGGATGTTGGAGAGCCAGTTTCAGCCTAATCCCACAGGAGTAGCTTCACTCAACCAGAAGCCAAGCTCACAACTGGCGAGCACAGTGGCAGTGCTAAGGATGTCCTGCTGCTGGGCCTAAGCCATCAGTCGGATATGCCCTGGGGACTCTCGGACTGCAAGAGAGCACAGGCCAGGCTGAGGGACCCCTTTCTCCTCCTCTGGAACCCCCCCAACCCTGCCCCGAGTGCACAAATTTTGTGCAGTGGGCTTTGAGTCTAAGAATAATCAATTTCAGGGCAAGAGTTTGCTCAAATAAAAGCAAACTTTTTATTTTACTTATAATAACAGTGTTGAGTTCTCATGTATTCTTTACCAGGGCTCACTCTATTTAAAAGACGATAGACTCTGTGTTTCCCAAGTTTTTATATACACTTTTTTTTCCATAGTTTTGTGAAAACTTCACTGCTCTCCCTTCAGTCTACAAATCTCCAAGCACATACAGCTATGCAGAATGATCAGTGATCATGTCACTTCTCTCAGGGCCTTTGGTCACTGAGTATCTGTAACTTATTTCACCCACAGACAGAAGAACATGTCATTGTACTATTTCCTTGTCTTCCAGGGACAAACCTCTGTGACATTTTACAAAAATGGATGATTAAATGCGGAATGCTGAATGAAGAAATATGAGCTACATCCCATGAAAGTCAAGAATTAGTCAAGAAGGTTCACTGTCACCACTATTATTTAATATTGTTCAAAAGTCAGTAACCACCACAATTAGAAAAAAAAATGAAAAGGTTGAGTTTGTAAAGAAGGTAAAGTTTTCACTTTGTGCAGAAACTGTCATCACCTACTTGGAAAAGTCTAAGTAGATTAACTGAAAACCACCATAAGCAATGAGAGATTTCAACAAAGAAGTAAGGTACACATTAATATGTACTTACAGTAGTTTTCGCATATACAACCCATAATTCAGTACAACATATAGTGGAAGAAATACACTATCAGCATTTTTTTGTGCTCTATCAGAATGGCAAAATTCCCCAAATTTGATTTAAAAAAAAATCCTCTATTTTGAAAGTCTCTGAGAAAATCGCATGCTCACACACCGCCGGTGGATGTACAAGCAGCTCCAGCCCCTAAGAAAACCCATTTACTTATTTAAGAAAATGGCAAATTCATTTACTCTTTGACTCAGAAATCCCTCTTTGACATAGTTTACCTACAGATCTGCCTAAACATGTTGGAAATGACGAAGGAACTAATTTAATCATTGAAAGAGAGAGTTACCCAACAAAATGTGAATGTAGAGCAAAGAAACCAAAATTGAAATGGCAAGAAATTGGGAAAACATATCTACCGGTAGAAGACTGATTTAAACAATTTATTCAGAATAAAAGATCTCCAAGACATTTTGTCATGTGAGATAAAAGCTTGGTGCTGAACAATGTGTATCCTGTTACCTTTTGCAAAAATTACATTGAGGTCTGCATGAAACACGGGTTTACATCTGAGAGGAGGAAGAGGGTGGGGACTGAGCACAAGGATTCAAGGTGGAGGCAGACTTTTCCATTGGATACCTCTTATTTATTTACTAAGTGAATTTACTCCTCATTCAAAAAGAAAAACCAATAAAACACATTAATTTGATTTTTAAAACTTATTTTCCATCTGAATGTTTTAAAGTATTATTTATTCATGGGGGCCCTGCATGTAACTTTTCCCTGCATGTAAGTAGACCTCATCTGCCAATGTGTATACGGGCGGGAGTCAGGCCACGATGACTCATCACAACATCTCGTTAGGCACCTTGGTTGCAACCCCATGAATTAGCTAAGGATGCGAAACTGCTTCCTGCCTGAGTGGCAGGCCACAGGGAAGGTATGAGCGTTACAGCCAGACTTAATTTCAAATCCAGTATCTACCATTTCCTAGCATTATGCCCTTTGGCAAATTACTTAACTTCTCTTAGCTTCAGTTTCTCTTCTGCAAATTGAAGATAATAATACCTTCACTACAAGGTTCTGAAGATGAAAGGAGTTAACATGTGAAACACCTGTTGAGGCACAAAACAAATGTTAGTTGTGTTTTTTTTCCCCGCCCCCGACATGACTTGCTAAGTTTAGCAAATTATATTCTAAATTAAATGACTTGAATCAAATAAACTTTCTTTATTCACTCATTAATAATTTTTTGTAGTCCATTGATGATCTGAGTAAATCTGAATAGTTTTGATTTAACTCTTTAGTCTGAAGGGGACCAAGTTTTGCCACCTTAAAACTGTCTTTTGAGATATTGATTTTAAGCTGCTTATTAAGAAACAAAACTCCAGCCCTAACTGGTTTTGCTCAGTGGTTAGAGTATCGACCTGTGGATTGAAAGGTCCTGGGTTCGAGTCTGGTCAAGGGCATGTACCTTGGTTACAGGCACATTGTGCAAGAGGCAGCTGATCGATTTGTCTTTCTCATGGATGTTTCCAGCTCTCCATCCTTTTCCCTTCCTCTCTGTAAAAAATCAATAAAATATACTAAAAAAGAAAAAATAGTTATTAAAAAAAGAAACAAAACTCCAAAAGAACACTTGACCTTCCCCCTTTCCTGACCAAGAGATTCATATGGAAAAACCTGCTCCATGAAGGAAATCTTAGTTTATTCGCCTTTGCCTAATTGAAATTAAGTCGATGGGAAGCTCCAAGCAGGGGCCTGTTGACTGGATCACCCGCACGTCCCATTGTTTCTGAGTTGCCTCATAAAAATTTACCTGCGGGTAAGTTTTGCTCTTTCTCAACAACTTATTGCCTATTCCCTATTGCCTATTCCCTTTGAAATCTTAGACCCCTGACTCCTCTCCTCCTCCTTCTCTTTTGGCAAAATGGCGTACTGGTATATCCCCATTTTTACCTCACTACCTTTGGAATGTTCATGCTTATGTGAATTCCGTGCACCTATGTATTCAAACTTGACTTTCTTCTGTTAACCTGCTATATACCTTTTGAATTATTAACCCAACTAAATAAAACTTAGATGGTGGGAAGAAAAGTACATTTTAGCCCTCAAAGTTTATACAAATTTTTTAGCCTTTTCTGGTATCTTGACCCAGCCTATGTATGTTAAACCTATAGTCAGTTTAACTGACAGCATGTTCCTTCATAAAATGCAGATTGATTGATGGTTTATGGATTTCTTAGAACAGTTAATTCCATCAAACAGCTAAATGGATTTTTGTGTGCAAACAATCCCCCCAACCCCCCGACAAAGCAGAATCAATTGCAGTGCATACAGCTATAGAATTTTACACCTGATGGGTGACATGCCAGTAAAAGGAATTTTAGGGATAACATAGGCAGGTTTAGGGAGTTTTAGGAATAAAGAGAGAGCTTGGGGGAGGAAGGCATAGGTGAGGGCTTGGAACCACCAGAAGGCATATATTTGCAGAGAATGAAAAAGGTACCACAGGATAAGGGTAGAGGAAGACATCCATTCACAGAAGATAAGGAAAATCCATAGAGTATGGGGGAAAAGGAAATAAACTTTCACAGAAGTTAGAGAAATGCTGACAAATGGCAGAAAGAGGAAAACAGATTTTCATGGGAGATAGAGAAACGTTACAAGATAAGGGGGAGAGAAAGAGAGAGCACCACACAGGGTTTGGGCTTGAAGTTGATATTCTGCAAAAAGAATGGCCAATTAGAAGAACATATTTCAGTGGTCGGCAAACTGCAGCTCTCAAGCCATGTTTGGCTCTTTGGCCCCTTGAGTATGGTTCTTCCACAAAATACCATGGCCTGGGAGAATCTATTTTGAAGAAGTGGCAATTAGAAGAAGTTTAAGTTTAAAAAAATTTGGCTCTCGAAAGAAATTTCAATCATTGTACTGTTGATACTTGGCTCTGTTGACTAATGAGTTTGCCCACCACCTGCATAGGAGAATAAAGTGAGGAAGGGGTCCAATTAGAAGGATGCATGAAGAGACAGAGAACAACAGCATTTATAAACCTTAGAAAAAGGGGCTTGTGTGTTACTTGGGACCTGCTATCTACATGGGAGTTTGTATTAGCTTCCAATAAATTTCCAACCTTTCCACCTATCACCTTTTGTCTGTGGCTTCTTTCTTCCAATCCATCTGGACAAGGACCAGGGAAAGAAACCACTCTTGCATTCTGCTCAGTAAAACAACCTGAATCACTGGTAATGCAGGTAAAGCAGCAACAAATAAGAAAGAGGAAAAAGCAGATTAAAAGCCAAATGAGCATTAGCAATAAGGTTTCTCTTCGAAGACTAATAAGTATTCTGAAATATTCTATTTAGAAAAATGAAACTGCAGGTTAGGTCCTGCAGTGGAAGATGTGATTTATTGGGGATTTCTCATGAAGAGATTGCTGAGACTTGTGGAAACTAATAATGAACCTTACAGTTGAAAGTCAAGATTTCCAGTTGAGACACATACACATACTTCTTCAAGTGATAGCATTTGGTCCCCCCAATAAATTTCAGAAGAAACGTTCTGAAATTTCATGTCATAAGCAAAATAGTTATCTTTGAGAACAATCTATAATGGAAATAACATTGCAAGGTTTGTAGTGGTGTCTGATTTATTACAATATTACAATCTGAAAGAGAGCCAAAGGACAACAAAAATTGTACTATGGACCAAATGAAGAGTTAGCTTTATCTTCTCTCCTTGCCGTTGGATGAAGGCACACCAAGTTCTGAGAAAAAGAAGATGCCTTTAGGTCCACATTGACCAATAATAATATCACAATTGATCACTGCCATTGTCCCTAAATTAAAAAAAAATAGAATGTATGGAAAAGTAAAAGAACCAGGCTATTATTGTAGTTTTATTTGTCATAAAAGCTTTAATTTGTTTTTTCATGAGAAGAGCCTTTCCTTGATATACATATAAAATGCCCCTTTTATAAGGGACAGATGCCTGCACTGAAGGTGAATTCTTTAAATCAAATTATAGACAGAAATGTCATATGAAAAAGAACACCATTGTCATGGAGCTTCCTACATGTTGAAAGTGTAACCTGTACTTGTGTTCTTTTTCAATCCACAGGCAAACACTTGCATCTGCCCTCCAAGATTAAAGTTTCAACTCTTCGGAATTACTGGGAGGAAAATTAAGCCATACCTATCTATCAGTTTCCTACAACAAGGAATTGAGAATGTTTCTTTTTTCTTGTTCATCTTAAATTTTAATATTTTTCCCAATGAAAGGAGACTTTTAGGACTCAGAATTAGTAATATGGGGACTTTGAGGAGAGAATCAGTAGGAGATGGCACTCTCCCTGTTTCTATGTTTGTAGGACGTTAACACTGTAATATGTCTTTAGGGGACTGAGCCCTGTGGTTTTACAGGCCATTACCCTTTTGGTCTCAGGAGCAACACCTTCTAGAAGGAATTGCTCTTTGCTTGCTGAGCAGTTTAGAATAGAAACGAACAATGGGATTAAATTCATTCTGCTGCCCTGCAGGCTTCTGTCCTCAGGGCGCCCTCAGTTTGAAGGATAGTAACATCAGCTCAGGAGTCGGGAAACGAGAACAGCAGGCAGAACACATGGGTGTAAAGCAATCAGAGGAGACGTTTGCAAAGAAATAGCCTAATTAGGGCAGGCCAATAGGCAAAACCAGACTGGGAGTCATCATACCAGCGCACGACCTGTAACGGACAGGCAGCACTTGTAAATTGGCCAGAGTGGAAAGAAAATCCTTGCATTTTGGTAAAAGGCTAATTTACCAAAAGGCCATGTGGTTTTCTTTTTGTTTTTAAAGGCAAATATCTTGTAATATTTGAGACCGACAAATACTCTTTCTCTTCAGCCTAAGGATCATGAGAGTATATACTGCTTACCAAGTGCTTTTGTTCCAGGTACTGTGCATTGTACACAATTACCTTATATTTATCCTTATAACAGTTTAATGAATTAAGAAAAATAGTTTTAGAGAAATGGAGTAAACTAAGTAAAAGGAGAGAGCCAAGATTCTGTATTTGTTATTAGTGAATATTAACTTAAAGGAAAAGCTGAAGAAATAGGTCATAATTTAGGGTCTATGGACAAGAGACAAGCAAACCGAGATCACCTATGTAAGACTACATTATCATTTGGACTCCTACAGTTTACCTGTCACTTCTATCTTCTCTTTCAGCTTAAGATCAAGGTCCACACTCATTCTTCGCACTGTACTAGGCACCAACATTTCAAAACTTTCCCTGATTTTGATAAGACAGGAAAAGGCTTAAGTTCCCTAAGAACTTCAGTCAAAATAGAAATTGTTGGGATCTTTAAACATTCTCTTTTTTCCCTCAAACATGCTAGTATATATGTGTTTTTTTTTTACAATGAAATAATATAAAGGATTCCCCCCCGAAATGTATACATACACTTTGAGCAATTATAAAGGCAATGTTTATTAAAATAAATTTCATTATCAAAATTGAACTATCAGCTCTTAAAGTGTGTATACACTTTATTGGGACACCCTGTACTTTGATTAGCAACTAACACAGGATTCAAGTACATGGTGCCCCAAAGAAGTTTCCAATGACATTTTCAACACATGAAGAAAAAGATGAGAGGAAAGCTGAATTTATAGAACCACACAGCCTTGTCTTTAATCCCTCAAATAAGCTTTCTCATATTGGTTAGTTTCTCTTTATAGTAAATACATTACTGTCAACTCAGAGAAAAAAGTCCATTGAAGGAAGAGACAAGCATCTTGCCCAGGGCACTTTAATTGATCTAAACAAAGGCTGGGCTCCAAGCAAGTTTAACGTTAGAGATCAGAAGATTGCAGCTGTTGGCAAATGAGCAGGTTTTGGGAGTCACACATGGGAGGCCTGCTGGAGGCCTGCTGCCACGGTTCCAGCCCTTGCATTTAGTCTGTAGATATTGAGCAATCAAACATTCAGAATTTGCATGGAAATTTGCTGCAAGCAGGTGTGAACATACTGACTAGAGGTGTTGCCCTGGGATTTTTGGCCTGTTGCGGATTACCTTTAATGGGAACAAAGAACACAAAGGATTTTCTGAGCATGTTCAGAGCTGTATTTCTCATGAGCTATCTAAACTGTTTCCTTACATCAGCATGAGGCTAGAGCTCTGTGAAATGAGCTGCTGAAAGTTCCTGGTTGTAGACTCATTACAAACTTCACATTCTGATTTACTTTTATAAAGCATGTTTACAGAACTGTGCTGTTCTCTGCCCTATCACTCACAGACATGTGTTTATTATAAAATTAATAACAAAACCAAAACAGCTCCTGTGTCCCACACCCTCTCCTACAGCCCAGAACTCATCACATTAAGAATGTTCTCCTGCCTCTACACCTAACGACTAGAACTAATCTGAATATAAGTCCACTTTGGTCAGAAGCCAAGTTCAGGTGAATTCCAAGGGCCCTGGAAGAAGATGAGAAACATGCCCACTCATACGAAATCTCCATGAACTTTCTTTTTGGCCTAGAGAACAAGATAATGTACACAGACCCTTCATCAGAAAATGTGAGAGCAGATAAAGGCCTTCTAAATTGCATGGTGAAGGGCCAGTTTTAGTGACACTATCTTCTGAAAGGAGAAAGGAAGTCTTGCATGTCTTTGAAAATCTGCCTAGGAGACGTTTTCACAGGACAAGAGGAATCTATTTGCTTCGGTGATTTTGGTAAAGCCTCGTGGGAAGATCATACTAGCTGGGCAAGGAGACACTCAGGCTCGACCAGGCCAGATTTAGGATCTCATAAAAAAGAAGGTGATGCAATGGTCACAGGTGGCAAACATATTAATTTTGTGTGTTCTGGTTTGCAAGTAATAGACATCCATTCAAATTACTTCTGACAAAGTGGGGATTGAGAGGCTGGATTGCACAACTATAGAATGTCAGAGTCCGTTTAGCCTAAGGATCCTGGCACCCTTCGATTGTAACTCTTCTGTTTGTAGATCTTTCATAGGATTGGGATCTTCAAATCGCATAAAACGGCCACTTGAGAGGGACTTCCTCTCTCCCTAGGGAGGAATTCAGATAGGCTTATCCTTGGATAAACCAACTCTGACAAAAACGGTAGGTACTATTATTGTCAGAAGTCATTATAAATTCAAGGGAAAGTGGAAAAAAGAATAGCTTCGAAAATAGAAGGGGGGCAGTTCCCAGAAAAATGACAAGTACGTGCAGTAATCAAACAGGCGGCAGATAATACACCTAGAATGAGAAAAGAAATGATCAATTGTACTCAAAAGAGAACCTCGGTAAGAGGGACCGAGAACAAGAAAGCCCATGCAGAGATGAGAATGTGGGAAGAAGGTTGGGATTGATTTTTAAGGCATAGAAGAATCAGCCGGTATTCTGTTCAAGTGGCTATAATCAAGCCTAAGAAATTATCAGACTAGTGAGGTAAAGAGCAACAAAGAGGTCTTCTTAAAAATAAAGTTTAAAGCAAGAGAATGATTTAGACTTTGAAGTTCAGGTGACTCTCATGACTTCCAGGAAATCCCTAGTCATCTTCTAAGACCACAACCTCAGGGTTAGTGAGGCCCTCTGCTGGTCCTCAAGTACTCAGGTCTGAGGTATTAGTACCTGCTGCTTCTCCATCTCTAACCCATTCCTAGGTAACCTGAATTTCCTCATCAAATCAAACTAAGGTCAGGCTTTTATTTTCAGCAAATTCAATTGAATGACCAAATCACCACTCTTTTTCTTTTCTCTTACTATCCAGTTAGGTCTGAAAACAATCTAAAGGCAAACCAAAACAAAATTTGCTGAGAAGTATTTCACATCTTCCTTCTATTCTGATAATAAGCCTTATTAACTGATTTTTTTAAAAAGAATTCTTCTGTATTTTGTTTAGAAAATGTAGTGCATATATGAGGCTGGTGAAAAGATTATATCAACGAAAATCATCTTTCTCCAAAGATACATACAAATGGCCCACAAGCTTGTGAAAAAGATGCTCAATATCACTAATCATTAGGGAAATACAAAATACCTCACCAATTGTGATAGCTGGCTACTCAGAAAACAAATGCTGTCCAGGATGCAGAGAAATTGATGGGAATGAAAAATGATATAGTCACTATGGAAAAAAGTAGGGGGATTCCAGTTACAAACAGGATTACTACATGATCCAGCAATTCCACTTCTGGGTATATATATCCCAAGAAAATGTAAGCAGAATCTTCTAGACATATTTAAACATCTATGTTTGCAGGAGCACCATTCACAATAACCAAGAGCGGGGAACAACCCATGTGTCCTTCAGTGAATGGACGAATAAATATAATGTGGTATACACATACAAATGAATGTTATTCAGCCTTAAAAATAGAAGGACATTCTGGGATCCAGAGACTGAGAAAAGTCCATCAGAATGTCAAACCTCAGGGTAAGTGGCAGGTGGTGGGAGTAAGTGGAAAAGTCAATATACTTGAACTCTTGAACTGAGGTAAGTGATTTGTGTTTTTACATCCCTGACAAAGTTTATATAAAGTTATAAAAAAATGGCAGCTAGTCTGACATTGAATTGACATGGCCTAGAGCTTGTCATATCCTATGGAGACCAGTCCTTAGGCTAGGCCCTGCTTAACCTCCCATGACACCATAATACCCTTACATGATATTATTCTACAATGTCATTATAATATTTGATATTTGACAACAGCATATTATACAATTATCCCAAATAAACTTACAAACTAATTCTTTGAATGTTGGGCAGCAACTTAAAAAAGGATAGGAAAGAAATTAATCCCTTTCAGAAGGAATTAAGGCACTGGGAAGGCATCCGAGCATTCTATATTGGCCCTTCTTGCCCTTTCTGCCAAGAGGGACCTTCTTGTTACTATCCAAATACACACAGCTGATGCCTGAGTTTTCAGTTCCAGCTGTGGCTGAAGCCTCTGGGCAGCTGGCACCATGGATCTGTATCTCGACCAATGGTGTGAGCTGGGCCCTCTCTGGAGAAGAAACCTGGGTCCCCCGAGATATGTGATCAGTACCGGGACCCCGCCAGCAGGCGAGGGGACCCCAAGGCAGGTACTGGACGTGGAGGCCACAGGGGGGCATAGACTACAAAGGAGACAGAACTGAACCTCACATCACCCTGTTTGGCCCCAGAGGATGGCTGGTTAGCCAGAGACGGGTAAGATTCCTCAGGGAAGGAACAACCTAAGACAGGCACAGTTGCAGAGGGGCCAACAGGAGAGAACTAAAAGGTCAACAGAGGTGGGGCACAGACCCTCATCCACAAACCTTGCAGGGGTTTGAATTCTCACCCCTCCTGAGGGAGGTCTCCTACCCCCACGGCTGCTTCGCCTCCCACACACAACTCATACGGGGACCCAGGTGGCAGACAGAGACTCGGCCAGCAATAGCTGCTCTATATCTAAATTCAGTCTATTACCAGGAATGCTCAGGACCTACTCAAAATTGCAAATATTCCTTTCCACTAGAATTTACAGGGTAAGTAAAAAAGATGGCGGCGGGTCAGAAGGACGCGTAATCATTTGAGTCCCAGGGTAGACGGGGTGAGCAGCTGAGGGTCGCGGGCGGAGTGTTTGTTGGCGAGTGGGGGGACAGTAGGGCTTTGGGAGAAGGAGGGGGACTGCTAGATTAGCCGCCCTTAACGGAGCGGCTCCGGTGCGGCTCGGTTCTCTCCCGGAGCCTGGCTCAGAGGCGGCTGCGCCATCTTAAAGGGGAAGAGCCTAATAATTTTAAAGTTGCGGTATCCACTGGGTGTCTGAGACCCCCACCTCCCCCCAAACATCGGTTCCTAGTTGGTGAAGAAGCGGACTCCGAGGAAACCTGTGCTCAGCCACGGAAAGGTCAGGTTTCTCCTGGGGTTAAGGGAGCTGGTAACACAGGGAGATTCACGCCTGGCGAAAAAAGAGGAAAACCCGCAGCTGTTGGAGCCGGCAAACGTGGAAGAGGGTCCTCGGAGCCGGCGACAGGAGGGGGGGATACTTAGAGGGCGACACATTTGGACCTGAAGGAGAGGGCCAGCCTGGCAGTTTGGGGAGGGAGCGGGCTGCCAAACCCAAGGGGAGAAAGGGTTTCGCGCAAACATACAAGCAGGACGTGAGTTCGCGCGCCTGCGTTTCTCCTCTCTAAATCCGAATTTCTCAGCGCTGAACGAGGAATGGGGGATCCCCTGGTGGAAGAGAACCTGGGAGACCACAGGGGCTAGCTGCTTTTCTGACACTGGGGATCAGAACAGGTCCTCACAATTAGAGAGGCAGCTCTGGGGAAGCCAATTTCCACAAATCAGTAGTAAATACCATAGACATAGCAGGATTTTAGATCAGGCTAGAGAGGACCAATAGACCCAGAGGTCAATTCAGAAACACTACCACCTAGGGGCTGAATCATAAATTGTCTCTTGTGTAACACAAATTAAGGAATCAATTTTACTTCTACTACTATTTAAAATTTTTTTAAGTGCCATTTTATTCCATCTTTATTCTACTCAGAGATTAGGGATATATAGTCTTTTTTATCTACCCTTTAGTATCTCTTTAACCTACTTCAACCTCTCCCTTATGCCAGCACTCTCTTGCTAACCCTTCCTTAGTTAGTGTCTTATTCCCCTTACACTTTTTCTGGTTTAGATTTTCCTTATTCTCTCTTTTTAGCCCCTGTTAAAATTTCACCCCACTTTTATATCCAATCTCCAACCACCTGCTCCAAGTCCATACACATCCAATGCTTCTCCGACTTCACTATCCTAAAATGTTTTTCTCTCAGTCCTGCTGATGTTGTTTATATTTTATGTTGTTTATATTTTAATATATTATATATTATATTTTGTGAGATTGGTTTGGTTATTCTTTCCTTTTAATTTGTTTAGTGGGGCGGGAGTTGGCATTGTTTTGTGTATTGGTGATGTTTACATTGTTTCTTGATAGATTTAAGCTTCTGTCTTCCCTAACCTCCCTTGATATTAGTTGTTGTATGTAGTTTCTATCAGTCTCCAGGTACTAGTTGCTGGCTTTTGCTGGGATTAGTGGCGGTCCTCTGGAAGGTTCCAACCCATATTTATAGTTTACTCCCTTTTCCTTTCTTTTTACTCCTTCCCCTTTTCCCAACTTTATTTTGGCATTCCCCTATTTTCTTTCTTTCTTTCTTTCTTTCTTTCTTTCTTTCTTTCTTTCTTTCTTTCTTTCTTTCTTTCTTTCTCTCTCTCTCTCTCTTTCTTTCTTTCCTTCTTTTCCTTTCTTTCTTTCTTTTTTTCTTTCTTTATTTTGTGTGTGCGAGTGTGTTTTCTCTTACTCTCTCTTACCCACCTATCACCTAATTTACCTTCCTCTGGCAATCACTTTTAATTTGGAGTTACCAATACTGTGAATACATTCTTCTTCTGTGCCTGGTGTGCTGCACCTGGTTGTGTTGTAGTCTGAGCCTTTAAATCAACACAGGAGAGTGAGAACTACATAACAAGACACACAGAGAAGAAAGACTATGGGGAGACAAAGAAATAGCCCACCAATGAAAGAAAAGCAAGCCTCACCAGAAAAAGAGGTAACCGAAATGGAAGCAAACAACCTATCAGAGAGAGAGTTCAGAGAAATGGTCATAGGGTGGATGAAGAGAACAGAAGCCAATACAAGTAAGAACCATGAGGAATTGAAGAGGAATCAAGAGGAAATAAAGAAGAGCCTGGAAGAAATGAATAAGAAATATGAAGAAATGAAGAAGAATTATGAAGAAATGAAGAATACCCAAGAAGAAATGAAAAGTGACATTGCTGAGGTAAAGAACTCCATAGAAAGTATCAGGAGTAGGCTAGATGAAGCAGAGGACCGCATCAGTGAGCTGGAAGACAAGGTAGGAAAAAACACCCAAGTAGAGCAGCGTCTAGAAAAAAAAATTAAAAAGCAGGAGGAGAGCCTAAGGGAACTTTGGGACAACATGAAACAAAACAACATACGTATAATAGGGCTTCCAGAGGGACAGGAAACTGAGCAAGGAATAGAAAACCTGTTGGAAGAAATAATGACAGAAAACTTCCCTGATATAGGAAAGAAAAAACCCACACAAATCCAAGAAGCTCACAGAGTTCCAAGCAAATTAAACCCCAAAAGACCTACACCAAGGCATGTTATAATTAAATTGGCAAACATCAACGACAAAGTGAGAATCCTAAAAGCTGCCAGAGACAGACAGAAAGTCACCTACAAAGGAACCCCCATAAGATTAGCAAGTGATTTCTCAACAGAAACTTATCAGGCCAGAAGGGATTGGAATGAAATATACAAAGTTATGCAAAGAAAGGGTCTGAATCCTAGAATACTGTACCCAGCAAGGCTATCAATAAAAACTGAAGGTCAAATCAGGAGCTTCACAGACAAAAAAGCTCTAAGGGAATACATTACCACCAAACCAGCAATGCAAGAAATGCTAAAGGGTCTGCTGTAAAAAGCAATAGGTAGCCATAAAAGAACATAGGGGCAAAGAACAAAAATGGCTACAAATAACTATCTATCAATAATTACTTTAAATGTAAATGGTTTAAATGCTCCAATCAAAAGACATAGGGTAATAGACTGGATAAGAAAACACGACCCATATATCTGCTGTCTACAAGAAACCCACCTCCAAAAAAAAGATGCACACAGACTGAGGGTGAAAGGATGGAAAAAGGTTCTTCAGGCGAATGGAAATGGAAAAAAAGCTGGGGTAGCAATACTTATATCCGACAAATTAGATCTCAAAGTGAAGGATGTAACAAGAGATAAAAAAGGCCACTACATAATACTAAAGGGAGCAATCCAACAAGAAGAAATAACTCTGGTAAACATATATGCACCCAATATAGGAGCACCCAAATACATACAAAAACTCCTAGAGGATATCAAGGGAGAGATAGACAGCAATACTATCATAGTGGGAGACTTTAATACCCCACTATCACCATTGGACAAATCCTCTAAACAAAAAATTAGTAAAGAAACATCAATCCTCAATGAATCACTAGACCAGAAGGAATTAATTGACATCTTCAGATCATTTCACCCCAAAGCCACAGAATATACATTCTTTTCAAGTGCCCATGGGTCATTCTCAAAGATAGACCATGTGTTGGGTCATAGGCAAAGTCTCTCCAAATTCAAGAAAATAGAAATCATATCAAACACATTCTCAGATCACAATGGCATAAAGCTGGAAATCAACTATAATAGAAACAACCCAAAGAAATCAAACACATGGAGACTAAACAGCATGCTATTAAACTATGACTGGGTTACTATAGAGATCAAGGAAGAGATAGAAAACATCATGGAAACAAATGACAACGACAGCACAACAATCCAAAATCTATGGGACACAGTGAAAGCAGTTCTGAGAGGGAAGTTCATAGCTCTACAATCCTACTGCAAAAAACTAGAAACAGCGGCAATAAATTATCTAAACCAACAACTCAAAGAGTTAGAAAGAAAGCAACAAGAAAAGCCCAGTGTAAGCAGAAGGAAGGAAATAGTAAAGATCAGAGCAGAAATAAATGACATAGAGACCAAAGAAACAATAGAGAAGATCAACAAAACCAAAAGCTGGTTCTTTGAAAGATTAAACAAGATTGATGAACCTCTAGCCAGACTCACCAAGAAGCAAAGAGAGAGGACCCTAATAAATAAAATCAGAAATGAAAGAGGTGAAATAACAACAGACCCCATTGAAATACAAAGGATTGTTAAAAATTACTATGAACAACTCTACTCCAACAAACTGGACAATCTGGAGGAAATGGATATATTTCTGGAAAAATATAACCTCCCAAAACTCAATCAGGAAGAATCTAAACAACTCAATAGACCAATAACTGTGGAAGAAATTGAAGCAGTCATCAGAAAGCTTCCGGCAAACAAAAGCCCAGGGCCAGACGGCTTCACAGGGGAGTTTTATCAAACATTCAAGGAAGAACTAAAACCTATACTCCTCCGACTATTCCAGAAAATTCAAGAGGATGGAACACTTCCAAACTCCTTCTATGAAGCTAACATCACCCTAATACCAAAACCAGATAAAGATGACACAATGAAAGAGAATTACAGGCCAATATCCCTCATGAATATAGATGCCAAAATTCTCAATAAAATTCTAGCAAATCGGATCCAGCAGTACATCAGTAAGATCATACACCATGACCAAGTAGGATTTATCCCAGGAATGCAAGGATGGTACAATATCCGCAAATCAATAAATGTGATACATCACATAAACAAATTGAGAGATAAAAATCACATAGTCATATCAATTGATGCAGAAAAAGCATTTGACAAAATCCAACACCCTTTCTTGATAAAAACTCTCAACAAGGTAGGAATAGAAGGATCATACCTCAACATAATAAAAGCCATATATGAGAAACCCACAGCAAACATCATACTCAATGGGCAAAAACTACAACCATTTCCCTTAAGAACAGGAACAAGACAGGGCTGCCCACTCTCACCACTCCTATTCAACATAGTACTGGAAGTATTAGCCATTGCAATTAGAAAAGAAGAAGAAATAAAAGGCATCCAAATTGGAAAAGAAGAAGTAAAGCTATCCTTATTTGCAGATGACATGATATTGTACATAAAAAACCCGAAAGACTCCATAAAAAAGCTAATAGACTTAATAAATGAGTTCAGCAATGTAGCAGGCTACAAAATCAATGCCAAGAAATCTATGGCATTCCTATACACCAATAGTGAACTTACAGAAAGGGAGACTAAAAAAGCAATCCCATTTACCATCACACCAAAAAAATTAAGATACCTAGGAATAAACTTAACTAAGGAGGTAAAAGACCTATTCGCAGAAAACTACAGGACGCTAAAAAAAGAGATAGAGGAAGATGTAAACAGATGGAAGAACATACCATGTTCATGGATTGGGAGAATCAACATAATTAAAATGTCCATACTACCCAAAGCAATCTATAAATTTAATGCACTCCCCATTAAAATACCAATGGCATACTTCACAGACCTAGAAAGAACTCTCCAAAAATTCATCTGGAATAAAAAAAGGCCCCGGATAGCCACAGCAATCCTGAGAAAGAAGCACAAAGTCGGTGGGATTTCAATACCAGATTTCAAGCTGTATTACAAAGCTACTGTTCTCAAAACAGCCTGGTACTGGCACAAGAACAGACATATAGATCAATGGAATAGAATAGAGAATCCAAATATCAACCCAAACCACTATGCTCAATTAATATTTGACAAAGGAGGTATGAGCATAAAATGGCATCAAGACAGTCTCTTCAATAAATGGTGTTGGGAAAACTGGATAGATACATGCAAAAAAATGAAACTAGACCACCAACTTACACCATACACAAAAATAAACTCCAAATGGATACAGGACTTAAACGTAAGGCAGGAAACCATAAAAACATTAGAGGAATCTACAGGAAATAAAATCTCAGACATATGCCAAAAGAACTTCTTTGATGATACTGCTCCTAGGGCAATGGAAGCTAAAGACAGAATAAATAAGTGGGACTACATCAAAATAAAAAGCTTTTGCACAGCTAAAGAAACCATCAACAAAACAACAAGAAAACCCACTGTATGGGAGAACATATTTGCAAATGTTATCAGTGATAAAGGTTTAATCTCAAGCATCTATAGGCAACTCACACAACTCAATAAAAGGAAGACTAATGACCCAATAAAAAAATGGGCAACAGACCTAAATAGAACCTTTTCTAAAGAAGACAAAAGGAAGGCCCAGAGACATATGAAAACTTGCTCAAAGTCACTAATTATCCGAGAGATGCAAATCAAAACGACTATGCGGTACCATCTCACACCTGTCAGAATGGCTTACATCAACAAATCAACAAATGACAAGTGCTGGCGAGGATGCGGAGAAAAAGGAACTCTCCTGCACTGTTGGTGGGATTGTAGACTAGTGAAGACACTGTGGAGAACAGTATGGAGTTTCCTCAAAAAACTAAAAATGGAGCTCCCATTCAACCCAGTGATCCCACTTCTAGGAATATACCCCAAGAAACTAGAAAGGCGAATTAGAAAGGATATATGTACCCCTATGTTCATAGCAGCACAATTTATCATAGCTAAGACTTGGAAACAGCCTAAGTGCCCATCAACAGATGAGTGGATTAAAAAACTGTGGTACATCTACACAATGGAATACTACGCTGCGGTAAAAAAGAAAGAGCTCCTACCATTTGTAACAACATGGATGGAATTAGAGAGCATTATGCTAAGTGAAATTAGCCAGGCAGAGAAAGACAAATATCACATGATCTCACTCATTTGAGGAATATAATGAATGACACAGACCGATGAACAAGAATGGATCCAGAGACTGAGAAAAGTCCATTAAAATGTCAAACCTCAAGGTAAGTGGCAGGTGATGGGAGTAAGGGGGAAAGTCAATATATTTGAATGCTTGAACTAAGGTAAGTGATTTGTGTTTTTACATCCCTGACAAAGTTTATATAAAGTTATAAAAAAAAATTGGCAGCTAGTTTGAGATTGAATTAACATGGCCTAGAGCATGTCATCTCTTATGGACACCAGTTCTTAGGATAGGCCCTCCTTAACCTCCCGTGACACCATAATACCCTTACATGATATTATTCTACAATGTCATTATAATATTTGATACTTGACAACAGCATATTATACAATTATCCCAAATAAACTTACAAACTAATTCTTTGAATGTTGGGCAGCAACTTAAAAAAAGGATAGGAAATCCCTCTCAGAAGGGATTAAGGCACTGGGAAGGCATCCGAGCATTCTATATTGGCCCCTCTGGCCCTTTTGCCAAGAGGGACCCTCTTCTTATTATCCAAATACACACAGCTGATGCGTGAACTTTCAGTTCAAGCTGCGGCTGAAGCCTCTGGGAAGCTGGCACCATGGATCTGTCTCTCGACCAGTGGCGTGAGCTGGGCCCTCTCTGGAGAAGAAACCTGGGTCACCCGAGATATGTGATCAGTACCGGGACCCCGCCAGAGGCGAGGGGACCCCATGGCAGGTGCTGGACGTGGAGGCCACGGGGGCATAGACTACAAAGGAGACAGAACTGAACCTCACATCACCCTGTTTGGCCCCGGAGGATGGCTGGTTAGCCAGAGACGGGTAAGATTCCTCAGGGAAGGAACAACCTAAGACAGGCACAGTCGCAGAGGGGCCAACAGGAGAGAACTAAAAGATCAACAGAGGTGGGGCACAGACCCTCATCCATAAACCTTGCAGGGGTTTGATTTCTCACCCCTCCTGAGGAAGGTCTCCTACCCCCACGGCTGCTACACCTCCCACGCTCAACTCACACCGGGACCCAGGTGGTAGACAGAGACTCGGCCAGCAATAGCTGCCCTATATCAAAATTTAATTTATTACAAAGAATTCTGAGGACCTACTCAAAAATGCAAATATTCCTTTCCACAAGTATTTACTGGGTAAACTAAGATTTCTGCTTGAGTATTAAAATTGACAGTAAAATAGTAATCAAGTTTTCAGATTAATTTAAATTGGCCAAGTAAAATAAGTGAATACTCAAGAAAATCTAACTGTACTGGACAAAAAGCTTTTCCTAAAACATTAACTAAATTATCTATTAGTAGTTCATCTCACTGCAAAATTGCCTAACATCCAAAGAACCTAAAGTAGTAATATTTGTATGCAAAAATTAAAATTTAAAATTACCAAGACTGCAAGATAAAATTTCCAAAAGCCCCTATTAACCAAAAAAAGGGGTGTGGGGGTCAATGAGGTAATATCATGTAAGGAAAAATATCCTATAAGTAAAATACATGTAGAAAATTCTTACTCCAGAAAAGAAAATTCCATTTGTAAAACCAGCTGCAGGACACCCATAAAAAAAACACACACATGGTGTCAAAATAATCCAAAGGAAAATCATTTAGGCAGAAATAAAAAGAATCCCAAGTCTATTTTGCAGAGAGGATCCCTTTGTTAACCTTTGGTCGAGAATGTGTTTGTGTGTTTGCAGAGGACAACTCCAAGACCATGTGGGTTCCTGCGACAGTGAGGAACTGACGGGCCTGTTCCATCCACGAGGACGGTCCAGAGAGGGCGGACGCTGATGACACCTTGCCATGCTAGCAGTCGGCAGCTGTGTGTGGCTGCAGGCGGCCCAGGAACATACCAGAGAGGATGGATCTTGCATTGCCATGATGTGTCCACCATCTGGATACCATTGCTGACATGTACACATGAAGAACTATTTGACAGTGAAACGGGGACTCAGAACAGTTGGACATTGAAACTGACACTCAAACTTTTTTTGCTCTTATACGTTTGTTTTCAGTATGCAGAGGCAAGATATTTTTGAAGAAAAGAAACAGGGGAGAGTGATTGATATAGAGGCAGGGTGGCCTCGAACGGGCTGTCAAGCTACAGGGGGAAGGCTGGAGTGGAGGGGAGGCAGATGCTGGGGGAGATCAACCGAAGGACTTGTATGCATACATATGAGCATAACCAATGAATGAAAGACTCTGGGGTGGGGAGGGAGGCAGGTGGGGACATGTGCTGGGGGGTAGGGGAGGCTGGGGGGAGGATATTGGGGGGGGGAGGAAAACATATGTACTACTATTAAATATAAGTTATATTGTAAATAAAATTAAAAAAAAAAAAAGAAAAAAAAAATAAATAAATAACTGAAATTAAAAAAAAAAAAAAAAAAAAAAAGAATTTACAGGGTAAACTAAGATTTCTGCTTGAGTATTAAAATTGACAGGAAAATAGTAATCAAGTTTTCAGATTAATTTAAATTGGCCAAGTGAAATATGTGAATACTCAAGAAAATTATAGTGTACTGGACAAAAAGCTTTTCCTAAAACATTAACTAAAAAATCTATTAGTAGTTCATCTCACTGTAAAATTGCCTAACATCCAAAGAACCTAAAGCAGTCATATTTGTGTGCAAAAATTAAAATTTAAAATGACCAAGACTGCAATATAAAATTTCCAAAAGTCCCCATTAATCAAAAAAGGGGAGGGGACAGCGGGGTAATATCATGTAAGGGAAAAAAAAAATATCGAGTAAGTAAAATACATCTAGAAAATTCTTACTCCAGTAAAGTAAATTCCATTTGTAAAAACAATTGCAGGACACCCATGAAAAAAACACACATGGTGTCAAAATAAGCCAAAGGAAAATCATTTAGGCAAAAATTAAAAAGAATCCCAAGTCTATTTTGCATAGAGGATCCCTTTGTTAACTTTTGGTCGAGAATGTGTTTGTGTGTTTTCAGAGAACAACTCCAAGACCATGTGGGTTCCTGCGACTGTGAGGAACTGATGGATCTGTTCCAGTCACGAGGATGGTCCAGAGATGGGGGACACTGACGACACCTTGCCATGCTAGCAGTCGGCAGTTGTGCATGTCTGCAGGCAGCCCAGGACCAAACCAGAGAGGATGGATCTTGCATTGACACGATATGTCCATCGGGATACCATTGCTGACTTATACACATAAAGAATTATTTGACACTGAAACTGGGACTCAGAACAGTTGGACATTGAAACTGAGACTGAAACATTTTTTGTTCTTATACATTTATTTCTAGTATGCAGAGGCAAGATATTTTTGAAGAAAAGAAACAGGGGAGAGTGATTAATATAGAGGCAGGATGGCCTTGAACAGGCTGTCAAGCTACAGGGGAAGGCTTGGGTGGATGGGAGGCAGATGCGGGGGGAGATCAACTGAAGGACTTGTATGCATGCATATGAACATAACCAATGAATGTAAGACACTGGGGCGGGGAGGGGGGGGGGAAGCTGGGGATATGTGCTGGGCGGTGGGGGAGGCTGGGGGAAGGATAAGGGGGAGGGGGAAAGGAAAACATGTACTACTATTATACTGCAAAAAAAATCAATAAAAAATTAAAAAAAAATAGAAGGACATTCTGACACATCCTCTAACATGTATGAACCTTGAGTACATTATACTAAGTGAAATAAGTCAGTCACAAAAGACAAATATTGTATGATTTCACTTGTATGAGGCTCTTAGAGTAGTCAGAATAATAAACAGAAAATAGAATGATAGTTGCCAGGGCTTGGGTGGAGGGTGAGACAGAGAAACCAAATGGATATAGAGATTAGGTTTTGCCAGATGAAAAAGTTCTGGAAATTGGTTGCATAATTACGTGAACATATTTAACACCACTGAATTGCACACTTAGAAATGGTTTGGATAGTAAATTTTATGTTATATGTGTGTTTTTCACTATAATAAATATGTAAATTATAGTCAGAATTTGTTGATGTAAAATATTTGATTATTTATCTAATAATAATGTTTATATTATGAGTTGATTTGATAAAAACTTGTTTTATTTCTTATAATCTATTCTTCTTAATATTGTGTAGTATTTTCTTTTAAAAACTATATTGGTTAAATTGCTGCTAATTTTGTAATTACTGCATTCACTTTTTAAAAATTATAAGAAGACGTCTATAAACACTACTGATTCTAAAACTGAATTTTTCCTTCTGTAACACTGCTTTTAGAAACTGAAGAATAATGCATTTTAAAGAGTATTAAATATATCATAATTAATTATGTTTCCAGATATATCGACTAAGCTGGGCCTTATGAGCAGAGGGCTAATTATGTAGACAATGCAACCTCACTGTCCCCCAGGCTTTTCAGTTATTTCCGTGCTCTAATTTAGACATGCAAGTGTTTGTTTGCTGCTAGGCAACACCTGGTAAAAATTTTTTAAATACAAGCAGGGACAATTATATGCCTATGAAGACTTGCAAAAAAGTTTTATGTGAGGAAGAGGATTTATCTACTTGAACTTTTGAATATTTTCTTTGATCTTTATATGTCTCTAATACAACCAGCAATATGGCTCTTAACACAAATCTAGACTGCTACAGATACTGAGTTTTTAAAAAGTGAGACTATAGTCCAACTTCCAAAGTATTCATGGTTGTATAGGTTGCCTGAGCTCAATGGGAGATTCTCTCTTGGGTTTCTCATGCCATCTGAAGGTTTAATGGTGGATATCCAAGCAGTTTCTTTGTTGACAGGTCTGGAGACTCAGACCTCCAGGGCTGCCTCTCCAGGTGACTGTGTTTTCCCATGTGACTGCTGCAGTGACACCCCTTAATCTAGTCAGAGGCCCCATGGTCATGTTATGACTCACTTAGCATGGGACCTTCCTGGGTTATTTAACCACGACTTAAATGCAATATGTAGCCCCAAAAGAAATAAGTTAACCAAGTTTATGTGTGTCATTTTAAGAATTGTAGATCTAGTACAGTCAATCTTGATTAACCTTAACCCGTCTAGCTGGAACCCTTAATTAACCTTTTCCCCCTTAAAAAAGCTAGAAAAAAATGAAGTGCCACACAAGACCTATTTAGAAAAAAAACTTTTCCAATCCACTATTCTTTTCATTACATAATGATTATAGTATAATGCCCTAAATATTGATACCAGATTATATAAAATTCTTAAAAATAAAGTCTTTTATTTAATATAATCTACTCCTAAGGGTGGGGGACAACAATAAAATTAAGTAGAAATACAAAATAAGAGTACTAGAATTTGAGGCAAAAAGAGATTAATCAGAAGAGGAAAATAAGCATTCTGTGGTTACTAGAAATAGAGTTGAGAGTTGGGACTGAATACAACACATGGAAATGTTGAAGAAGGAGATGTCATTTTAGGGAGAGAGAATATATTGAGACAAGCATGGGGGTATTAGAATATATATGCAAATGTCCGGGTATAGTGAGTGATGGCTGTGACAGAAATTACAGAAGGCTAAGCCTGGTAAGGCAAGTGGGATTCAAGAAATATAAGGTTTGAGTGCCATGAGATCTCATGATCAGATTTGTGTTTTTAGGAGAATTTGCTAAGGTTTCTTAATATAAGATGTTATTAGATATTTAGGTAGATAGGTCATGAAGAAAATAGATACACAAACCTGGGAGGGTACATGTGGATTATATATCAGAGGCCTGATGCACAAAATTCATGCAAGGGGCTTGTCCCTCACAGCTCCGGCTTTGTCCAGAAGGACAAATGAGCATTTTATTATTATAGACATACATTTGTGAATCTTCATAATATAGATTGCACTTAAATTTGCCACCTCAAATATGACACCACTAAGGAAGTGGGAGTTATGTAACAGAAGAGACTCAGGATTGAGCCACCTTGATCTCAGGGCTTAGAGAGCTAAATACGAAGCAGCAAAGGAGAAAATTCACCTCAATACATTGGAAAAGCCAATGAGGAAATGCAAAGTATGGTCATTTGTGTCAAATATTGATGATGAAAGGGAAAAGGAAACTCTTGGAGGGGTTCTATTATAAAGAAGAATAGAGAAATGGAGTGGTAATGAGGGGAAGTCTGAAAAAATGGGTTGATTTTTAAAAAATAGGTAAAATATTTGCACATGGACAGAAATAATCCCCCAAAGAGGGGAAAATAAATGATGATTCAGGAAAGAAGGGAGAAAGTGGGAAGACTTGTGCTCTTGCCCAGCTGGCATGGCTCAGTGGTTGAGAGTCATGGTTCCATTCCCAGTCAGGGCACTTGCCTGCATTGCAAGCTTGATCTCCAGTGTGGAGAGTGCAGGAGGCACCTGATCAATTATTCTCTCTCATCATTGATGTTTCTCTCTCTCTCTCTCTCTCTCTCTCTCTCTCTCTCTCTCTCTCTCTTCTCTTCTCCTCCTTCCTCTCTGAAATCAATTTAAAAATAAAAAAAGACTTGTGCTCTACATATAACGATTTAAAATTAAAAATGTAACTTTCACAGAACAAAGTCATATATTTAAGGAACTATTAATTAGAATTCTGATAATATGCTTTGTGCATGTGTAGGTAAAATTGGATAAAATAATCTTAAAATTTATAAGCACAAGTACCAAAGAATAGCCTAGAATATTTTTAAAAACAATAACATAGGAAGACATGTCTTCACAAGAACATACAAGAAAGCCACTATAAACAGATCAATATGGTATCCACCTGGTATTATACAAATGGCTCAGTGCATCAAATAGAAAATCCAGGATTAGAGCCAAAGATATATGATAATTGAATGTATGATACATGTGTATTTGAATTCATTGGGAAATTATTTATTATTTTACTAGATGCACGGTGCACAAAATTTGTGCTCTTGGGGTGAGGAGTCCCTCAGCCCAGCCTGTGCCCTCTCACAGTCCAGGGGCTCACAGGAGATGTCCAACTGACTTCATAGGCCCATTCTCCATGGGGAGCGAGCCTAAGCTGGCAGTCAAACATTCTTAGTGCTGCTGTGAAGGCAGGAGAGGCTCCCACCACAGCCACTGCACTTACCAGTCATGAGCCCAGCTTCTCGCTGAGCGGCACTCCTCCTGTGGGAGTGCACTGACTACCAGGAGGCAGCTCCTACATTGAGTGTTGGCCTCCTCATGGTCAGTATGTGTTATAGTGACCAGTCTTTCTGCTGTGCAGTCAATTTTCATGTTAGCTTTTTATTATATAGGATAACGAGTATGTACAAAAGTACAGTTTCATCTGGATAACAATAATAGTTGCCCTTAGTTTATTAAATATGAAGCCTGTTTGTTTTAAACTCCTCCTTCTTATTTTCTCAGGAGGATGTAAAAAAGCATTTTAACTTATTTTCTAAGTTTGGGTCTTTCTGACCTGCATTTCTTTTTTCTTTTTGCTTTTTTCTACCTTGGACTTTCTCTATATTTATAGATATGTTTTGTTAATGTCAGCCTACCTATATGTGACCCTTATCTCGTCATCTTATCACATACTTGTTTAAGCAACAAAATCTAAGTTGTGCCATGAAAATACATCTCTGTTTTCTTTGGGGAGGAACCTGTGATTATTGTGGAGAGAATTAAGCTTGGACTGAAGACAGATTTGAATCTCAGTTCCCAGACTGACCATCTGTATGAATATGTACATTTTTGTAACATGGTGTAGAGCCCACTTTATCATTTAGAAAAAGAAAGGCGGTGATATAACCTTGAAAGCTGTTGAAGAAGTTAACCATTTGAAAATGTCCATTTGTTAGAAATGCTCCTTAAACAATTTTTAAAGTTTTTTTTTCCATTTTAGGTATAGAATTTAGAGAAAACTTACTTGATTTACGCATCTTAGGTGATATTTATTGCATTGTGTGCATGTAATAGGTAGAGCCTCTAATCGGACTAACGTAGAGTGACATGACCAAGCAGAGAGAGTTCTCCTTGGGGATTTCAGGAAGAAAGCAAAACCTTCATTCATTATCTATGTGAAGTGTATGACCTTGTATACTCTTACATAGAGTATCCGGTTTTCCTGAGAATTAAAGCAGTAGCTCTTATTTTTCCAATATGAGACTTTTGTTTTTCTGATGATCCATGTCAAATGACATAGTCCTTTCATGTAATTCTCTGTTAAGGTGAACAAAATTTCAGTTACAGAAAAGAATAGGGGAAATCATGATAATCTTGCATATTTATGTATTCATTAACCCTGAATAAAATGACTAAACTAGACAAACTGTGTGTGCCTGTGTGTTTTGGGGTGATGAGAAAAGAGAGAGATTTAAAAAGGGAAGCATAAGAGTTACCTGTTCTCTTTTAGTGATTATGCCTAAGAAAACAACAGGGAAAACAAGAACACCACAGTGTGATACAGCCAAAATGACAAGATGTCCTCCTTCAGATCAGCCATGTGTGCTCCTGCAGGGGACACTTCTTGATGATCCCATCTTGTGGAAGCATCCGGAAACTCTTCCAGCGAAAAATACACACGGAACCTACCTCCACGAGGGAAGATGCGATGCGTGGAGAGAGATACAGGAGAGGGCTTTCCGACAGGAATTCTGGGGGCCTAGTAGATTTGTTTGCAGGAAAAGAGAAGTGCTAAGAGACTGAGACAGAGATGGAGAAATTAGTATGTGACTGAAGAATGAGCGATGATACAGCCAGTGGAGGACCTTCAAGGAAGGGGAACAAACCTGCTGTTTGTGGAGCTCTTGTTGAGTGCTTCTCAGAAAACAAATTCAGGGCTCAGCGTGAGGGGACGTACACTGAGTGACAATACCCACTGGCCTGATGCAAGTGCTGACAAATGCCAGGTTGTTCTTTGTGTTAGACCACACAGGATGGCATGAGTACTGTCAGTATTTTTTTAAGGGAGAAACAAATCTGGGAAATCTGCAATCTCCTAATCTAATGGAGTTCCTGAAATGCTTTTTAAAAAGTGTGCAACTTTGAGTCTTTAGCTATAGCTAACACACAGAGAATATTTTTTCTCCTGGAAATTAAGTTTACTATTAGCAAAGCATAGCTATAAACCAATATCATGGAAAGATTTGAAAAAGTCTGGAGAGGAAACATAGGTTGTACTAGCAGAGAATGAGCCTCAATAAATCTTTTGAGAAAAATTAGAATGTAAAAATTCATTTCTCTATGTGTCTGTATATACTTAACATAAGCTTGTATGTGTGCATAAAATGCACCTATTACAAATATGTAAATATACTACATTAAAAATTAATATTCAACAGAAGATACATGAAAGAATTTTGGAAGGAAAGGGGAAAAGAGATGATTTCTCTCCAAGTACATAAAGTTTAAAGGGAAATTGGTAATGAAATATTAAGATATTATTCATACTCAATTGCAAATCTTATAAAAAAGTACACATTAGTACTTCCCTATTTATGATTACAAATATCCCTATAAGGATCTTTAGTTACTTAATGGCTTAGATCATATGGTAGCTGAGAGCATAGATTTGTCAGAAACAGCTGGATAAATTTTTAGCTTTAATATTTACTAATTATATAATCTTGAGAATGTAACTTAATTCTTTTTAAAATATATATTTTATTGATTTTTTACAGAGAGGAAGGGAGAGGGATAGAGAGTTAGAAACATCGATGAGAGGGAAACATCAATCAGCTGCCTCCTGCACAACCCCTACTGGGGATGTGCCCACAACCAAGGTACATGCCCTTGACTGGAATTGAACCTGGGACCTTTCAGTCCACAGGCCAACGTTCTATCCACTAACCCAAACTGGTTAGGGCTGTAGCTTAATTCTTTAAGCTTGAGTCCCAGGTATGAAATAAGTATAATCACATGATCTACTTTATAAGATCTATTTAGAATTCAAGGAGATAATCTGTTAAATATTGAGCATTTGGCCTGAGGATTAACATATATAAGGCGTTACTGTAATTGTCTTTAGAGATAATCCTCAAGAATTTTTGCTTCCAGTATGCCACTAATTTATTTTAAAATTTGGGACTTGTATGAATGCATGTAAGCATTACCAATGGACATAAACAGTAAGGAGGTGAGGGCATGTGCTGGGGAATGGAAGCGACGGGGGAGAGGACAATGGGGGAAAAGGAGACATACCAGTATGTAATACTTGAAACCATAAAGAACTTAAATTTAAAAAATTCATCATCAATTTGAAAACTTTTGTTGAAAAAATGAATATATTATCAGATCAAATACATACATGTGAATTGTAAGACACTGATTGGGAAAAGTTTGAAATCCTATCTAATAAAAGAGTAATACGCAGATTGACCATCACTCCAACACACAAGAGAGCTGCCCCCATGTGATCTAAGATCCTGCCCCCATGTGAACACAAGATGGCCACGACAAGATGGCCAGCAAGGGAGGGCCATTGGGAGGTTCCAGGCCCTGCAAGGGAGGGCAGTTGTGGGTGATCAGGCCTGCAGGGGAGGGCAGATAGAGGTGACCAGGCCAGCATAGGAGGGAATTTGGGTGCAAACAGGTTGGCAGGGGAGCAGTTAGACATCAATTAGGCTGGCAGGGTAGTGATTAGGGGGTGATCAGACTGGCAGGCAGAAGTGGTTAAGGGCAATCAGGGAGGCAAGCAGGTGAGCAGTTTGGAGCCAACAGTCCTGGATTGTGAGAAGGATGTCCGACTGCCCATTTAGGCCCCATCCTACTGGCAGTTGGACATCCTACCATGTTCGGGCCTAAATGGGCAATCGGACATCCCTCGAGGGGTCCCAGATTGGAGAGAGTGCAGGCTGCGCTAAGGAACATCCCCTACACCCTGTGCACAAATTTCGTGCACCGGGCCTCTAGTTATAAAAATAAAAGTCCTATACTCTAGGAAATATGCACATAAAATTGAATTTGAGGGTGCTATTAGTTTCCCTCCACTTTCAGGATGTTCTATATCCCATTTTCAGCACCATATTACTAAATCCATAAAAACGTAGTAATGTAATAAAAGGTGATGAAACAAACCACATTAATAGATATCAAATTTGACATTTAAACTTTAAATAATGTAGAATTACATGAGGAAAGTAGGCTATAGAGTTGTTTTTTTAAAGGGTTGAATTTTTATTTTATTGGCATACAAGTGTAAAATCACTAAAATCATTAGGACTTTTTTCAGTTTTATTGAGATATAATTGGCATATAACATTGTAGTAGTTTTAGGGGCAATGAAGTCTTCTACGTAAACACATGTTTGAAGGTAACTCTCTGCAGGACTGTGGGCAAGACAGTTACCATCAGCCCATTCCACGTGGCTCCATGGTTGAGCATCGACCTATGACCCAGGAGGTCAGGGTTCGATCCTGGTCAAGGCACATGTCCAGGTTAGGGGTTTGATCCCTTGTGTGGGGTGTGCAGGAGGCAGCCGATCCGTGATTCTCATCATTGATGTTTCTCTCTCTCCCTCTCCCATCCTCCCTGAAATCAATAAAAATATAAAAAATAAAAAATAGAAATAAATTATAAAAGACATTGTAGTAGTTTTATGTGTACAATATAATTATTTGATATGTGTATACAATGCAAAATAAGATTGCCACAATAAGATTTTTAAGATCCGTCATATCACCTCGTAACAATCATTTCTCTTATGATGAGATTTAAGATCTACACTCTTAACAATTTTCAGACATACACTCTAGTAATGCTAATTATAATTACTGTGCTGTGTATTACATTCCCAGAACTTATTTGTCTTATAACTAGAAGTTTTGATAGCCTTCATCCATCCCCATCCTCCACCTCTGTCAAGTTGCTTAAATAAAGAAAACACCCTGAGAGGGTTAGTTGTGCCAAAGAAATCTAAAAGTCCTGTGATTTAGCTGCTAAAATTCAATTCAGTGAAGTCACAGTGAGAGACAACAGAGATGGGCAGTAGACTCTCAAACCAAGGACTCTTAACTCACTGCTGCTTTTCATACTTTATTTGCTTGGCGGCTGTGACTCTACTCTTTGGCCTCCTTCTATCTCACTGGCTGTCTCTACTCAGTCTCCTTTGCTGGTCTTCTACTGGACACGTGATGCTGTAATTTAATATGGCTCAATCCTGTCCTCTCTTCTCTATTTATATTTCTCCATTGGTGAGCTCATACGTCTATGGCTTTTAAAACCACCTATGTGCTGATGACTCCAGCATACACATCTCTGGCTCAGATTCACTCCAACTGTTTATCTGACATGTCCATATGTCAGCCTTACACCCAGGAAGCGATGTCAAGTCTGCTCCATCAGAAGTTTCACCATCTCATTTAATGGCCACTCCACTCTTTCTAATGCTCCAGCCAAAGCCCCTCAGAGTTCATCCTTGATCTCTTGATTTCTCTCACAACCTGAGTATAGGAAATCTGCTGGCTCTGCCTTGTAAATATGCAGGAATCTGACCACTCATCCTTCCCACTGCTACCATTCGGGTCCGAGCCACCCCCAGCTATCACTGGATTATGAAATTGGGTCTTACTAACCACAATACATTCTCACTGTAGCCTGAGTGTAGATTTTAAATCCAACATCAAGACGTGGCATTCTGCTCACATAGAGGAAAAGTCACAGTGCTGACAAAGGCTCTGCATCCTCTAGCCCAGTCACTCTCCAATCTTCTCTCCCCTCCTCTTCCTGCTGCTTCCTACACTATTTGTTACTTCTCAACACATAGGCATGCTCCTTTCTAGAAGCTTTGTGAGGAGAAAAAAAATACTTTCAGGAAATAAAAACAAAGAAAAATGCAGAGAATGAGATGATATCAAAGTTCCTTGGGGACAAGTCTATCTAGAATTTGGAAACTAAAAATGAGCAAAGCTAATGAATAATGCCACCAGCAAACCCACGTGTAAATGAGGGAGATTTTTAAAGGGCTGTTTTGTACAAGTCAATCATTATCACTGTTAATCTCTTAGCTTCTATTATTTTCGGCATCGAGTAATAGAAATTATAGACCTTTTCATTTATTCATTCAGGCATTAATTTGTTCATTCATCCATGTGTTCTTTCAACAAATAATTTATTGGATGTCTACCAAGTAGAATCTGCCCCCTCTCAGCTTAGGTTCCAAAGAAAGACACTAACATGCTTCACATTGACTAACACTGACTTGCAGCGTTCTTGTTTCAGCCAGCAAATGAGCTGGAAATCTGCACGTGGTCCTGAGGGGGCATCTGAAAGCTCTGGGCTCAGGCACCACCTGTACATCAAACACTCTATGAGGGAGAGGACAGCTGGTGCTGGAGGACCCACAGGACCCCATTGAGCTCACACTGATTCAAATACCAATTCCCACATCAAGCTGGAATTCATCTTGAGCTTTCCAGACTCTTCCTTGTCACCTACTCAGGAGAGGAGCCTCTCCTCTCCGGGTCTGAGTGACTCTTTTCTGTCTAGTGATAAGAAAGATCTTGGACCTCCTAGGATCATGATATTAAGATACTCAGTGGCACTATACCCAGGTCCCAACTTGAATGCAGCCATTTCCCTCTCACCCTGTTCACTGCATTGATCTTAGGTGATAGCTCCAGAATTTTCTTAAAATAAATGCTCTATGCCGGTAATAAAACTTTCATCAGGGCCATTGGGAACTCTTACATTTAGCTCCAATATCAACCATGTGCAATGTGCCTTTGTATTCTGTATCAATATTACATATTTTCTGATACTGAGTGTATAGAATCAATCAGATCTGTTGGCTGAACTTTAAAACTCTTGAGCCACTTGATTTATACCCTTGACAAGCCTTTATGAAGAACTTTGTTTTTGTCAGACTCCATTGTGGTGGGTGCCCCCAGGCAAGACACCTTAAGAATTCTTTAAATCTTTGTCAAGCTGAATCCAAGGCGCCTGGCAAAACCACATCTTGGAAAAACACATTCACCAATGTGGCTGAATATGTTATCAGCTTGGCCTTAACTTTGCCTTAAGTGTCCGGGAGAGGGCCTTGAAATGTAAATACAGTCTTGTCCTGGGAATGGGGGAATGAATAGGGCCTAGGCTCATCGAAACTCCTTTGATCCTAATGTTGGAGAAACCCCTTTGTATTTCGGAATATAAATAAACTGCTGCTGTTTGGATGTGAGTTGCTGTCTCTCCATCAGAGAGAGAACAAACGTCCAACCCGGCCCCAGCTTATTATTTCTATATTTCTGCGTCTTCTCTTCTATTCTGTTATTTCTTTTTTAAAAATATATTTTATTGATTTTTCACAGAGAGGAAGAGAGAGGGATAGAAAGTCAGAAACATTGATGAGCTGCCTCTTGCACACCTCCTACTGGGGATGTGCCCACAGCCACTGTACATGCCCTTGACCGGAATCAAACCTGGGACCTTTCAGCCGATACTCTATCCACTGAGCAAAACTGGCTTTGGCTATTCCTTTATTTCTTAATCCCCAGCTCCTCTACTCAGAAACTGAACCCAATGTCTCTCTCCACACTGGACGTGAAAAAGAGAGGAAAACACTTATACTCCATACTGAGTGCTAATGTGCAGAGATCAGAGTAACAGAACCTCTCCTTCCTATGAGTTTAGTGTTGAGTAGCTGAGTGAGGACAGGACCTTGCACTGGGAGGGCTCTTTGAAAAAAAAAGACTCAATTTGTCCCAATAGTTTTTATTTTATAAAATTATGTTATAATTTACATACTGTAGTTTTCCATTTTTAGTTAGCCAAGTTTGGCAAATGTATATAGTTGTGTAACCAGCATCAGCACGATCAAGATGATTTAGAAGAGTTTCACTCTCTCCCCTACCCTCCAAGTTCCTCTATTCCTCTTCCTTGTCACATGCCTGCTCAGCATCCACTCACACAGTCCCTAGCCACAAATGACATAAATTCCACCCTACAGTTTTCCCTTTTTCAGAATGCCGTATAGTGTAAAATTATGTAATATGTAGCCATTTGCATCTGGACTTTTCCTCTTAGCAAGCAAAATGCATGGACTATACCTTCATATTACTAACCATAACAATAATACTTTCTTTTCCATTATTGAGTAGAACTCATTATTCAGATGTTCCACAGTTAATCTATTTCCCTGTTGAGACACATGTAGCTTATTTTGAGTTTGGGATAGTATAAGTAAAACTGCTATAAACATGTATGTCCAGGCTTTGATGTGAGCATACAATTTCGATTTAAAAGGTCAATACCTGGGAATAGGGTTGCTGGTTTATATGCACAAGAAGGAAACTAAAGTTCTACCACTCTAAAAGCTGTGCTTTTTCAGAGGTCGACTTTAAGCTGTTTATTAAGAAAGAAAAGACTCTTCTACAGTAGGGGCTACATATTATTTTTCTTTATAGACCCCAGGAACAAAGCCAGTTACCTAGAAGAATGTGATTTTATAATTTCATTTATTAAAGGTCAAGACATTGCTTATTCCATTAGAGATTTCATGTTATGGTGTTTTTATATCATTCATACAAGTTCAGTATTGGTAAGACAACATGCATTTAGCAAATAATACTAGAATATTAACAAGTTCCAGGAACAAAATAAATATGTAAATTTCGACATGCTGTAATTATTCTCCTTCTCAAGCTTTAAAGAGCCTATGCTCCCGGGTCGGGCTAGAGCCACACCCAGAGCTGAGGCTGGCACTGTGGTCAGTCCATGGCTGGAGTGGCATAGAACTTGCACAGCAGACTGATGAATATGGAGGAAAGATCCTGGAGGCCGAAAAACACTCAGTATTTTAAAGAGTGAATCAATTCAGGTCAGAGTATGGTTTTGTTATACGACATATACAAGAAAAAGCACTGCTTCATTTCACATGGGACATAATTTCTTGCAATTCTATCTTCATTTCTGAAGCTTCAGCAAACTGTGAGTCACAGGCTGGCATGACTTCAGTGGGGGCTGACTTACAGAGAAGAGGCTGTTTGTAAGTTTTATTTATATTTTTGGTACCATACTGTGAAGTGCCCCTGCTGCTTCGTTTCTCAGAGGCAGGATTAGAGCACAGATGGAAGAAGAAAGGCATGAAATTCTATACTTTAAAATATTCAGTCAAGATTTATATTGTATCTCTAGTTACCTAGGGACTCTGTAAAACCCTGCATGGGAGAACTTCAAAGCCTGTGGAACCTCACAACTGTGTAATATGTAAGTTTATTAAAGCTATTATCTGTGAGAAGATTAATCAAACTGCACAGAAGGTAAAATTAAATAATAAACAAAAGAAAGGAGTCCTTTTGTTTGTTTGTGTGTTTGTTTTGTCTGTAAGATTTCATGTCAAATTGACTTCACCCAGTTTAGAAAGCATCAAAGCCTCAGTTCTTTCTCTTCCTTCTTCTTGGCTCTAGCCCAGGTAGGCCATGGACAATTAAGGAAAAATACTACTTTCTCTCTCGTATGTCTTACACATGCCTCCCAGTACAAAATGATATGCACCACAACCACATCAAATCCTTTTATTTTTGGCTGGCCTCTTTATACTTTATATTTTGGTAAGTTATAATCTAACTCTTCTAAACATATTCTAAAAATATAATATGGCAGTTATCTCCCAAGAAATAACTTTGCCAAATAGGTCATGTTTCCTTTAAAAAATGCAATTGGTTGTAGAAGCTGGCTAGTTTTCCAAAAATGAAAATATTATTTTTTTAAAGTAAGGATTGTATTTTTATTGAATAATTATCTGTGGGAAAGAAAGAGATTATAGCATCAATCATGTGAATTTTTAACTTCTACTTAAAGATTTTATGTGACCAAATTAAATACATTTTGGGTTACTGATATACAAAAAAGAATTTATCCATTTTATAACATCTCTATGTCAGGTTTGGTTAGGAAAACACAAGTTACCCTATGTAAGTTTAATTTAGAATTAAGTGCTTGTGCTATTGTTGGAGGAGCTGCAATATAGGATGGCAGAAAGGCACCAGTGAAAGTCAAAGGTTGACAGTGACTATTTTAGACCAGTGATCCTCCACTGTGGCCCCATACATCCCCCAGGGAACATTTGGCAATGTCTGAATTCACTTTTAATTTTCCTGATCAGGATGGAGAGGGTTGGTCCTGGTATCGAATAGGTAAGAATTTGAAAAACAAATGACAGAAGGAGAAAGGTCACTCTAACCTTCCCTCTTCCTTCTTCCCTGAAATAGGTCATGACAAAGGTACCCTCCTTCTACCTGAGGAATGAAGACATTCACCAGAGATGAGAAATTTGGGATCAAGAAATCAGTACAAACAACTCTTATCTTCCTAATTACTATTTCACCATTTACTATCCCTCACCCAAAACTCTTTGTCTTGTCAACTCTTCACTAATGTATTGTTTCTTTGTCTGAAGTTTCTTGCTCTGTCTACTTTGTATGCAGCAAGATGGGATATAAAATAAATACATACATCTGGTAACTATGGAGGATGACATAGTCTCAGGATGTGGACAATATCTGTTACAAACATTAAAAATGCACACATTTAATCAATGGATATGGACGGAGTTAGGATATTAAGCAATACCTTTTCTTTAATATGCCACAGAAACAAATGTTATAAAAATTTGGGAGAAAATATATAAACTAATAGTTCCAGTGGGATTTGAAGTAAAATATAGCTGACCTCGAACTATTTGGGGGTTAAAGCAATTTCAGCTGGCCCTCTGCATTCGCGGGTTCCCAATAGCCAGTGGACCTTTGAGTAACATGGGTTTGAACTGTGAATTTATAATGCAGTATGTCCTTGAAAAATTTTAGTAGGTAAAGGATCATAATAGAAACAGTGGTAATAACATTAATGTTTGAATTTCTCTGAGAATAACAGAGCCAAAAATTCTCTGGAGAGAAAAAAATCCATTTGACAAGTCATCGAGACTTTCTAATTTATTATAGATATAGAAATGATTTTCACATTATAAAATTAAAATGTGGGTTTTTTAATGGTTCTCACGTATTACCCTTTTTCATAAAATGCATTACTCTTGCCCCATTCCCCATGTCAGTTCTCTGCAGTCAGTCCTCTCTACACAGATGGGGATTGGAGTTCCTTACTCTCAGAGTCAAAACCGACAGCGCAGGTGGTCTTTGTGGCATCTTGAGTAGCCAACCTAGGCTGCTTGCCCATAAAATATGAAGTCTATTTGCCTAGAAAATCTTTCTAGTTTGATATATTTTCACTTGAAAAAAAATTCTGATTAGGATTCTATAATTTGGACTTTCAACCAAAATTGGTTACTTGACATAAATTTAATCTCTTGAAAAAATTGCAAAGCAGACTTTCTACATACTTTATTAAACCCAAATAAATAATGATATTATCCTGGTTTGCTTCATTTTGAGCTCTAATCTCTTTGCTATAAATTTTCAGGCAAGCCACTCTTATTATTCAGGGCTCTGTGCACTTTATTTCATGCCTTCTTACGTGAATTGCAGCTGGTGGGCAGCCTCTCTAAAACTTCTGCAATCTTCTCTTCCTAGCTAGGACTTTGCTGCTCTAAAAAATAAATCACAATTATACATTTCCTTTATCTCCAGCTTTTTTTTTTGGTACTACTTTGTTTTTTTTTTTTCTATTTTCCTTCTTTTACAACCATTTCTTTAGCCTTTACAACCTGATTCTATGACAGCATTCATTGACTCCTCTGTAATTTCTCCTTTCCACAAGTTGTACCCATGCAGTATTCAGTGGGCAAGTACACATTAAACACCTACCACATGCCAGCACATATGTTTGGAAATATATTGTTGCCCTTCTGAGGCTTCTTTTTAAATAATAAGTTTATATCAGACCTGGTTACTTTTTAATCCTGCAGTTTCTTCCTGTCTCTTTGTGTGGGGGGAGGAGGTATTTATTTTCTGAAGCAAATTCTGTTATTTTGTAGAGGAAGACTCACATATGGATGCCTAAAGTATCTCTGACCTGACCACCTCCATAGGACGGTGAAATGTTATTACAATTTAGATGTCCTGGTTTCAGGTTAGCAGGTGCATTTCACACATGGTCGAAAAAAAAAAAAACCAACACAAAATCATCTTATTCTTTTTGTAGCACCTAAAGTCATTTTTGGCTAAAATATTTGGAGACATTGGCCTGGCATTAGGAAGAAGTCAAAACTCCTCAGTGAATTGCCATGTTCCATTGATCTTCTCTGATAACTCTCCAGCCTTGTCTATCATATGTTTCCCCTTTGCCTTCAATGTTCAAATACTGAGTTACTCCTCATTCTAAGATGTGTCCCTTCTTGATCACCTCTTCTCATTTACACTTGCTATTTTAATGGTAGAACTTCTTTCATCTCAATAAGTGTGTCCCTTTCTCCATCATGCCTTCCTTGAATTCTCCAGATTTGACTGTATGCCTGGTCTTGTGCTTCCACAGCAGCCTATGTGACACTCATTCTGGTATCAGGGTGGCATTCAGGAAACATTTGTTCAATGAATGAGAATAAATTTTGACATTGGTCATGACTAATGCTTATTTTGTTGCTGACAGGTGCTGGTTTATTTTTGCATTGTTTAATAGAGTAGTTGAGATTATCGAAATATCTACTTGTGAATTGATGGTGGATATGGACCATGCAACTGATATTCCCATTCACCTAGGATTGCATAGAGGAAATAGCAAGAAAATTTATTTACTAGGAATTAATAAAGAATGAGGAATCTTGTCTGATCCCATCCACATTATCATCAAGCATCCTATTTATTCAGCTCTTTGATGTATGAGGTCAGTTAAGGTAATAGCCACATATGAATGCCTAAAGTACCTTTTCCAGCATGTTAAGTGCCCTCATAAGGCAAGAATACTTCCTCTATTATTTTTTATAATTGCTATTTTAATTTTTAATGAAAGAAAGAGAAAGCTATGCAGCCCTTCCTTTTATGTCAACACACATTGAGAGTCATCAGTAAATATAAGTATGTGACTCATGGAAAGGGAATAAGAATTTGGGTAAGCCATTTTAAATTGAGTTAGCTTTTTAATACTTAAAGAATATAAAGTCCTAGTTATAGCTTTTGGGTTGTTGTTGTTTGTTTGTTTTTTGCTGCAAAATTAAAGAATGTTATCATCTTACTTTACAGCTAAAGCCCACTTCTCTAATTTCTTGTGTGGACTAGAGAGTATCTAAAGTGTGACAGGGAGCAAGTATGAATATTGTTAATTATGTCTCATGCATTTAATGCTTAAAAACATACAAGCCATTCATCATGAATTATTTTTTTTAAATCCACCTACTTTATCCCTGTGAAGGATATTAGGCATCTATTTTTGTCTTAATAACTGTAAACATGTTGACGGAGGAGGTATGTTATGATATCTTTGCATTTTTAGCACTGAACATAAATCTTAGAAAATTGTTGGGCGCAATACATTTAAAAAAAAATCAACAAATGAGCAGAAATAGTGGCTCAAAAAAGTTAAATGCTTTTTGAAAATTCACAATTTGAGCAAATGGCAAAGATAGAAATTGGATTCAGGGTTTCTGATTTCTAAACTATTTTGAATCTGAAACAAAGCAAAACAAAACAAAACAAAACAAAACAAAAAACAGTAGCAAACTACCTGGGACTGAGGAGGCGAAACCCTCATCTATGTCAATGACTACGGAATGTGCACTGGACACATGTTCTGTGGGAAGGGGAGGGCTGGTGTATTGCAAAGATTATGGAGCTGAGAAATGTACAAGCCAGAATAGGGAAAAGCTAATACAGACTGCGGGAGAACTACAGGGTTAGATAGGCTGGCTAAGTGGTCAGATGCTCTCTCATGCACAGAATTTGGGAACTTTCCATGAGGCAAGGCTCTTTATGGCAAGCTGAAATTAATTGTTTTTGTTTTTTTATTGTGGTAAAATATACACAATACAACATTTGCCTTTTTATCATCAGATTCCTCAAAAGATTAAGAGTTGTCATATGCCCCAATGATTCCACTGTTGTATGATACCTTAAAGAAATAAAAGCCGGGACTCAGACAGATATTTTGTATATTCACATTCTTAGCAGCATTATTCACAATGGCTCAAAAGCGGAAGCAAACCAAGTGCCCATCAACAGTGAACATATAAATAAAATGGGATATTACTCAGATTTATTGAGGAAGTAAATATGACACATGCTACAATGTGGATGAAACTTGAAGACATTAAATACTAAACTCACTAGCCAATCATAAAAGAGCACATATTATATGAAATTAATTTTAGAATAGCAAAAAATGAAACCACAAAATATCTTCAAAGATTCTTCAAGATGGCCTTATTATTTTTATTAACAGACCTAAAGAGAGAAATAAACAGAATAACAATAATAGTATGAGACCTTAGCATACTACTTACTCCAAAAGGTAGATTATCCAGACAGAGTCAACAAGGAACATCAGCCTTAAATGTCATATATAAAATGGACTTGATAGTTACTTCAGAACACAGCATCCATAACCAACATAATATGCCTTATTTTCAAGTGCACAAGGGGCATTCTTAAGGAAAGACTTTATATAGGAGCACAAAACAAGTTTCAAAAAACTTAATAAGACTGAAATCATATCAAGCATCTTTTCCAACCACAATGGCATGAAACTAGAAATCAAATACAAGAAGAAAGCTGAAAAAGTTCCCAAATATGTAGAGATTAAACAACATGCTACTGAACAACTATTGAATCAATAAAGAAAATTTAAAAACAAATAAATATATGTAGAGACAAATGAAAAAGAAAACACAACAGACCTAAATATCTGGGATAGAGCCAAAAAAGTAATTGAGAGGAAAGTTTTTAGCAATACAGGCCAACCTCAAGAGACAATCTAACTTTACACTTTAGAAAAGGAACAGGTGAAGGCCAAAGTCAGTAGAAAAGGAAAAGATGAAGGCCAAAGTCAAAGTCAGGAAGGAAATAGTACAAACCAGAGAGGGGGAAAATGAAACAGAGGCTGAAAAGACAATCGACAAGATCAATAAAAGTAAGATCTGGTTCTTTAAAAAAAGATAAACAACATTGGCAAACTTTTAGCTAAACTAAGAAAAAAAAGAGGAGATTCAAATAAATAAAATCAGAAATGGAAGAGAATTCTCTCATTTTCCAAACATGAAATTCCTTTCAGCCAATCCATCTTGGTTCAAGCCCCTCTATTCTAGTGGAACAGAATATGCTAAAGGTTTATATTGTATTGTCTTAGGTTTGCGAGAAAACGAACTTAAATTGTACATTTGAAATAGAGAACTATGCAAAGTCTAATTCTTGCAAAAAGATGCCCCATTTGGAGAGTAAATATTTCACAGACTTAGGTAACTCAATAAACTTTAAATGAACTGAAATAAAAATTCCAGATTTTTAGTTTTTGTGTTTTTTTCCCCAGTTTAAGTCATGTTTTCTAAACTGTGGTTATTAATCCCTTATTTACTAAGGAAAAAAAAAGTTACAAAAAGTAGCCTAATAAAATATTCTCACACCATTTAAAAATTATAAAATATTTTGAAATGAATTATAAAAACAACATAAATTAGATAAAACATTTGGAGGGGGGCTTGGTGAAGGGTAGAGAAATTGAGGAAAAACTTATAGACATGAATTACAGGTGATTACATGGGTCAGGGGGTAGAAGGAGGTAAGAAAGGATATAGTGGGGATAAAAGATGATGGACAGAGACTTGACTTAGGGTAGTGAACACACAATACAATATACAGATGATGTGTTATAGAATTGTGCAACCTGAAACTTCATAATTTTGTTAACAAGTGTCATCCCTATAAATTGAATGAAAAGGAAAAAAATGTTAAACCCTGATTATAATTACTTTAATATATAATATATAAAGAAAGCAAAAGGTCTAAAATCCTAAACTAGTTAATTCTGTTTATCAAGTGTACATTATACAAATACATTGTAAGAATGTTCAGAGATATTTGAAACTAAAAGAAATAAAATATCTCCTTTCTCCAGTATCTTTAATTTTTACTTCCTTTCACCAAGGGTAGTTAATGTTAAATTTTTGTTACCTTTCCTGAAAAGAAATGCTTATATATTTCCAATGCACTTATGTGCATTTATTCTTTGCTTTTAAACATTAATATGATGTAGGCCTTTGTCCAAATCAACACACAGAGATCAACTTGATTCTTTTTATTATCTGCATAGTTTCCCAAGGTGTGATTGTGTGCAATGCTCTGCTTATGTCCATTATTTCTCTTGTTGCCATTACCAGCTTCCTCAAAGCTGTTATGCCCACTGTAGATAAAGTGATATTTTCAAAATTAAAAAAATTCAAAATAAAAAATGTTAGGCTACTACTAAAAACCCTGCAAAGACTCCTTATGTGTTTATATTATACCTGACACAGAGTAAACATTATGCTAAATATTTGATAAATGAAAGGAGGGAAGGCAGAGCCTTACACTCAAGGAAGAGGGGGAGGTAAGGGTAAGAGATCAACCAAATGACTTGTATGCATGCATATGAACATAACCAATGGACACAGACTTGGGAGGGGCACATGCTGGGAGGGTGAGGATGGCTGTGGAGAGGTCAATGGGAGAAAAGAAGACTTGCATAATTCTTTAAACAATAAAGAATTTAAAAAGAGAGGAAATTTAACCAGTTGTCTTGCCTTTTTTTTTCTATTTCAAACAATTTTGAAATGAGTATACTTACTACATGCATTTAGATATAACAGAGATATATGATAAAGGAATCTCTAATATTTTAATCATAGAGGCAAAAGTCTGCTCCAATATATGGCACTGGTTTCCACTCCTACCAACAGCTTGTGTTAATGACTATTGACCAATATTCTGACCAATACTGGATATTATGTAAACTTTAAAAAATTTTTGCTAATATTTATTCGAGTGCCACTGGTTAACAATATTTCATTTCCAAAATGCCTTTTCCAAAATGTCTCTTTATATCCATTACCCCACAAATAACTGATATTTTCAATTATGCATATTATCTGCACAGTACCCATATGTTTTTAGTTTTAACAAATGTCTAATGATTAAGTAGTGCACTTTATTTGTTGATGTGGCTGAAAATATATGTGTGTAACTCTAAAACTGCTTCAATCATTTGCTTAGTGTGTGGTATTACTGTGGTAAATATAGATTTGATAACAGTATGAAGTAATTTGTTTCACCTGGAGAAACTAGCTAGATAATATGAGCACTTCTAGCTACACTGCCTGTGGGAAACCATGTATGAAACCCATGACATATTCTGGCAGAACAATATACAGCACACGAGGTTGAGTAAGTAACATTGGCCTCACATAAAAGAAATTATTTTTTATTCTTATAAGTTTTAACAATAAATAATTCTCTATAAAATTATATTGTTTCAGTGCATTTTAACCTACACTGAGTGGCCAGATAATTATGATCTCCCTGAACGCATAATAATCTGACCAATCAGTGTGTGTGTGTGTGTGTGTGTGTGTGTGTGTGTGTGTGTGTCTGTGTAATCTTACCAAATAATAAACATGTAAATTGACTGTACCTCCCCTATACCCATAGCCAATCAGAGTGAGTATGCAAATTAACCTGACAAAGATGGCACTTAATTTGCATAGATAGGCACCCAGCCCCTGTGCCCAGGAACATCCTGGCACCCAGGTCACTGTGAGGTAAGCCATCAGAGCCAAAGGGACAGGGGCAGAGCCAGCGATCCATCAATCGCACGGGCTGGAGGGTCCCCTGGTTGAGGTCCTCTGCCCAAGCCCAAAAGTGAATGGTCATTAGGACATCCACTAAGGGCTCCCAGTATGTGAGGGGGCAGGTTGGGCTGAGGAACTACCCACCCCCAGTGCATAAATTCTGTGCACCGAGCCCCTAGTGTGTGTGTGTGTGTGTGTATATATATATATATATATATATATATATATATATATATCTTATCTAATAAAAGAGTAATATGGAAATTGGCCACAATTCTGCTATAGTCACAAACCATGCCCACCAGCCAATCAGGAATGAATATGCAAATAAACCCCAACCAAGATGGCTGTAGCCATAGAGAGCAGGGGGGAGGCTTGGGTTTCCCAGGTGATGGAGGAAGCCAAGCTTTCTGGCTGCCCTTACTGCTCAGGCCTCCACAGCAGGCTACAAAGTTTCAATTATAGAATCCCAACAGAAATGTCAACAGCCATGGATCTGGAGAGAGGCAGGAGACTAGGGTTGCCCCCCCCCAGTGGAGGAAGCCAAGCTTCTACAGCCCTGGCTGGCCTAGGCCTCCACTTAAGGCTACAAAGTTTCAATGATAGAAGATAGGTAAATCGCAACAGAAATGGCTGCCACCATGGAGCAAGCAGAAGGCTTGATTCTGTTCCAGGCTACAAAGTTTCAATTGTAGAAGATAAATAAACTTCAGATCCCAGGGCCTCCACTTGGGTCCCTGGGGGGTGTGACAGCTTGCAAATCACCACAGGCCTCTCACCCAGGCCACCCCACACCTCAAGGGAATCCCCACTCTGATCCAGGACACCCTTCAGGGCAAACCAGTTTCCCCCCATGCATGCACCAGGCCTCTATCCTATCTAATAAAAGAGTAATATGCAGAATGACCATCACTCCAACACACAAGATGGCTGCCCCATTTGGTCAAAGATCCTGCCCCCATGTGGACACAAGATGGCCACCACAAGATGGCCAGCAGGGGAGGGCAGTTGGGAGGGATGAGGCCTGCAAGGGAGGGCAGCTGGAGGGAATCAAGCCTGCAGAGGAGAGCAGTTGGGGGTGACCAGGCCTGCAGGATAGGGCAGTTGGGGGTTATCAGGCCTGCAGGGGAGGACAGTTAGAGTCAAACAGGCTGGCAGGGAAGTAGTTAGGCATCAATCAGGCTGGCAGGGGAGTGGTTGGGTGGTGATCAGGATGGCAGGCAGAAGTGGTTAGGGGCAATCAGTCGGGGTCCCAGATTGGAAAAGGGTGCAGATTTAATTAGAGGCTGGTGCATGAATTCATGCATGGGTGGGGTCCAGCCAGCCTGGCCATGGGGAGGGGACATGGGCAGTTGGCCAGCCTGCCTGCTGGTTGAACTCCTGGTCAAGGGGACAATTTTCATATTAGCCTTTTACTACATAGGATATACACTGAGTGGCCAGATTACTATGCATTCAGAGATCATAATAATTTGGCTACTCAGTATATATAGCTCAATTTTCCTAATATAAATTATTTTTGATATATGAACATTTTTAATTGATTTATAAAAAGTCAACATACAATTTTTTGTTAATATTTATTTTTCTTATTTGTAGAATCTGTGTTTCTACACATTACAGGTAAATATTACAATGCAAAATAGCTCTTTAGGTGATTTTTCTCAGTTTTTAATAGATTGGAGATAATCCTATGTAATAAAAGGATAATATGCAAATTGATCCTAAAGGTGGAACAATTGGGAACAACTGGTCACCATGATGCGCACTGACCACCAGAGGACAGATGCTCAATGCAGGAGCTGCCCCCTGGTGGTCAGTGCACTTCCACAGGGGGAGCCCTGCTAAGCCACGAGCCGGGCTGATGGCTGCGAGTGCAGCTGCGGTAGCAGCAACCTCTCCTGCCTCCTTGGCAGCACTGAGGATGTCCGACTGATGGCTTAGGCCTGCTCCCCGCAGCAGTCAGACATTCCACAACAGGTTCTGGACTGCGAGAGGGTGCAGACCAGGCTGAAGGAACCCATGAGTGCACACATTTTCATGCACTGGGTCTCTAGTAATACTAATAATGTAGAATTTTTATAAAAATTATTTTAATGGAAGAGAGATAATGTCCAAGTATTTTATTAAGTGCATGAGTGATCTATAAATTCTGAGATTTAAAGAAGTCCCTTCTTTGGTGCTGTAAAAAAGAAAGAAGAAAGAAAAGAAGGAAGGAAGGAAGGAAGGAAGGAAGGAAGGAAGGAAGGAAGGAAGGAAGGAAGGAAGAAAGAGAGAGAGAGAGAGAGAGAGGGAGGGAGGGAGGGAGGGAGGGAGGGAGGAAGGGAGGGAGGGAGGAAGGAAGGAGAGAGGGAGGAAGGAAGGAGAGAGGGAGGGAGGGAGGGGGGAAGGGGAGGAAGGAAGGAAGGAAGAAGGGAGGGAGGGAGGGGGGGAGGAAAGAAGGAAGGAAGGGAGGAAGGAAGGAAGGAAGGAAGGGAGGGAGGGAGGAAGGAAGGAAGGAAGGAAGGAAGGAAGGAAGGAAGGAAGGAAGGAAGGACAATTAGGAGCTGTATAATAGGAACAAATGTAATTACGTGCTTTGGTTGGCCTTTCTTATGCGCAGTCATTTTTGTTGATTTGGTCTTCAATAATCTATTTTCAGATAAAGTACAAATAGAAATATGTTAATTCATGTCACTGAAACATGAATGTGTGCATAAAATAAATACTTTTATGAAAACAAATAGTTCATTTTTGTGAGGATTATTATAGTGATATTTGGGTTGTTAAGAGCAAGTATCACTAATTTTTAATTTGTTACTTTTTATTTTATAACAGAAATTGAAGGGACTAATTTGATTTTTCATATGGAATACAAGATGAAGGGATGTTCCTCTTGGTACCTGAAATTACTTGGAAGCTTAATTTCTTATTGCCCTTAATTATTATCTGTTTTCATTTAATTAGACTTAAATTACTCTAAATTTCACTTGTTATCATGTCCCACTGAGGCTATTCAATACTTTTCTGCACTCAAACAATCTAAGCTTTAGAAATAGAGCAATTTTTGAAGAAATTTGTATTCATAAAACAGTAAGTGTGTCTTATTAAAAATGCATTTTTATTCACTTTGAAAGCAACATATTTTCAAATTTGAGCCAACAAAAAAATGTATAATACTTCTTTAAAGAACTCATTTTAAGGTTTATATTTAATAATAATTATATTATAGCGAACCATCTATACATAAGGCAAAACAAAATAGCAAATGCAGTGTTGTAGAACCATTTATTTTGGTTGCTGCCCAAAAAAGAAAGAACACTTTGTTCTTAACAACAATCAGGTATACCTCATAAGAAGAAACTATACTTTATGCATTCTCCTGCTGTGAAAATCAGAAAAATTAGAGAAGTTGATGTACCATGGGTATGAGAATATAATAACCTGCAGAAGTGATGTACAATGTAATTGATTTTATCACATTGGGGAAAAAACTGCTTGCTCAGCACAAACAACAGGAATTGCCTCTAAACATCTGCAGGTGATGTGACTACAATAACATTCTGGCTGATCTGCAAGTAGGCTTGCAGGCAGAATCCAAAATTTAAACCATTAAATTCTTGCTACAATTCAGATTAGAGGTTGAACCTGCATCCTAATCCCAGGTTAGAGGTACCCTGTTTCCCCGAAAGTAAGACATCCCCGAAAATAAGACCTACTTACAGATTTGCCTCTCGCTGTAATATAAGGCATTCCCCAATAATATTTTTATTCTTGAAACTAAAAAAGCCTGGGACACACAAGCAGTTACAAGGAAGTAGGTCGAATTAATGCTGCCGCTTGTTATTCGAGGGAGCCAAAGAGGTCTGCTAGTCTGGGATGCAGCCAGCACTTACCACGCTAAAGACATGAAGAAATTTCTTCACACACACACAAAAAAATAGATCAAATAATGATTCCCGCAGGAATGACAGCCTATCTCCAGACTCTTGATATTGCAATAAACAAGCCATTCAAGGACAATTTGTGCATGGAAATTAATGACTACATTGAAAATAGAATGGAGAGAAATCAGCGTGGAAACTTCGTGAAACCTAAACTGCAAGAAGTTGTGACATGGGTGAAGAATTCATGGGAGAAAATCACTGACAGTTGCATTGCAAATGCACTATGAGCAGGCTACCTTGACAAGAAGTACTCATTTAAGGATAGTGCTATTGCTAAACATGAGAGATTTGGTCCACTGATTCTGAAAGAAATGGAGTCATAAGAAATTCACCAGGAAATTCAGGGTTTGGATTGTTATGATGATGTTCCAGAAGATGATGACATGACTGTCATTGGATGAATCTTACTTTGTGTTCATACCAGTAAATATCAGTATCAGTAAATGTACTATAGATTGTTGTACATGGAAATAATGGTAGTAACAAGAAATTCTTGATACCGCAGGATTCACAGTTTATCTGGTTATGCTTGTTTGTGATGACAACTACTACCGTACTGTATACAGGTAATAAATTTCCTTTTTTTTGTTCAACAATAAATGTGTACCATCTTTTTCTTCATGGGAAAAATAAGACATCCCCTGAAAATAAGACCTAGTGCATCTTTGGGAGCAAAAATTAATATCAGACACTGTCTTATTTTCGGGGAAACAGGGTAACACAGAATTGGTGATCTCTTTACGTATCATATGGCAAACTTGCTTTAAGTAGCTTTCCAATACTGTCTACAAAAAAGGATGCTTTATTTTACAGGTTCAAGACATTTTGAAATTATTACTATGGCTTTCTCTTTCATGGGTTATAGCATTAGCAACATCATGCTTAGTTCTATCCTTGAGTCAAATATTGTTCAAGTTCTGTGTCAGTTACAATACCCCAAACTGCAAGTAATACACAAACCAAATTAAAAAATAGTAAAAATTTTTTATAACTAGTACTGTTTGTAGGATTAGCTGGTTCTTCAGTTCAAATGTAAATGATCCCAGATTCATTTTTGCCTTGTGCTTTGTTTACCTGCGATGCTGGTTTTATTTTAATGCTGTATAACCTTAGGGTTATGTTGTCAGAGCCAACAGGGTCTGAAAATTGTTCTTTCTGTACAGTGGGAGGAAGTGTATGACTTCTCATTGTTACCATTGAGAAAACGTATTTCCCGAAACTTGCAGAAAAGTTTTTCTCATGTCTCTTTGATTGGAATTGGGACACAAACCTAAGTAAATCAATGACAGGTGTGTGTGAGGAGATATATTTATCCTTAGATCAATCAAGGTTATCTCTTGAGCTGATATTAGCTCTTCAAACACCATCTGGACTACCCTAAGGGTGACTTGTGGAGTGGATGTGGAGGGTGCGCTCTCAGTGTGCACTCCCACCTGCAGCTTTCATCTCCCTGACATCCATGACCTCCTCTCCTAACTGTTTGGCTTTGAGAATGTTCGATTGCACACAGAATGTTTTCACCCACCCCAGTTAGGGTCATGGTAACCTTTACTTAGTTGAATTTTATTGTACTTTGTAACCTAATAGCATTGAATTCAAGCCACATGCCTTTATTGCCATTGCATCTCAGTTAAAAATGTTTTTAAGTTCATCTTAAAATTTCTCCCATATTATCTATAACTTTTAACACTTCAACTGCTATAATGTTGATAATTCTTTCTCATCATTGATCACTTGGCATCCTGAGTCCCTTATTCTGGATTTCAGAAACTAGAAAAAATAACTTAGTCAAATTAAAAATTTTTAAATGTTAAATGTGAAAATAGAAAACTTTGATAAATGAAAAATATACTGAGTATTCTAATCTCCATAAACATAGCTCAATGACATTTAAGTCAAGATTTAAAAAAAATTATTAGATCAGTTTAAAGTTAAAATTTATTTTATATTTTACACATTATATTTTTTTAAAACTTCAAAATCTGGAGCAACTTTTAAAACATCCATGACTAGTGTATTTTTGTACAGTACATCTGGTGAAAAACTATTCTATTTCCATATCTGAAAATATGGAAATAGTGAAAAACTATTCTATTTCCGTATCTTTAATCTCAGAAAAGCTATTGACTAATTTATTTTATTTTAATATTTTTTAAAATATATATTCTTATTGATTTCAGAGAGGAGAGTAGAGGGGTAGAGAAGCACCAATGATGAGAGAGAATGATTGATTTGCTGCTTCCTGCATGCCCTCCACTGGGGATTGAGCCCACAATCTGGGCATGTGCCCTGACAGGGAATTGAATCATAACTTCCTGGTTCATAGGTTGATGCTCAACCACTGAGCAATGTTGGCCGGGCTGACTAGTTTATTTTAGAATGAACATAGCTTATTCAATGATGAATCTTTTTCATAAGTGCAATATAGTTAGAAAACACTCAAATGCAGTAAATTGTTTTCCATCAATAAGAGGCAAAAAAATACTGATTCATTTTTTAAGGGTCACTTCCTGTGCAAGTTTAGTCTTTTATTGTTCAGGCAAATCAAGTCATGTTGTATGATATAGATTTTAAAGCTGCTTAGGATGCAAGCCTGTATTTTGATACTAAGTGGTTTAAGTCTAATACTTAAATTATATCCTCAGTATAATTTTTAGCATGCTTCTTGTTGTGGGCTCCTTCTCTTCTTTTTAAAAACAAATTAGCCATGAGTTATAATTATGTCTTTTAGTGTAATTAATGTAAATATGGTGTGTGGAAGAATCTGAGAGGGATGTCAGAAAATGCCTTCAAAATTAAATGTGGCAAAATACCCAAGGTATAAGATTGCAGGGTGATTTCTATAGTACTCCTCCCTCCCTTCATCCCAAAGGCCAACTTGTGTTTAATTAGTGTAATGTTTTAGTTCACATTTCAGAAAACTATTTTCCAAATCTAAGTTCAAGATTTCTATACCCATTAAATTAATCCTTAATGTTTAGATCTGCAGAAACGTAGCTTAAAAAGTTAAGGAGTAAGACTCTTTGTTTCTCAGATAAATTTTCTTGAGGATTATGTATGTGTGATCAAGAAATCAAGTTTACTGGGAATCCAGGATGAATTTGCCATTCATCCTTACCATTTCAGTTATTTTTAAGGAAGAAATAGTTGGCATTGGAGACTTTTCAAATATTATAAATATTACATATATAAATATTACATATATAAATATTACATATATATATATAATATATCTTTATAATTGCAGTAAGTTCCTCCATGATCAGGCCTTTTATTGCCCTCCGCCCTTATCTCCTACCACAGTCTCCTTAACTCTGCCCCAGCAATCCTGGTCACCTGGCTCTTCCCTCAAACATTCAGGCACACCTGCCTCAAGAGGAGCTATCTATCCATAGCCCTCATTCCCTCACCATGTATGCACGGTTTGGAAACACCCATAAGTGACATATTTTCCAGGATATATAAATAGATAGTTGTTTCAAACTCAAATCTTTCTTAGATCATTAAAAGAAACAGACACAAAATTACTTTGAACTTTAAATTCAGTAACCTCAGCAGTCAAGGTTAGTTGTGGACCCACCAGAATGTTATATTTATTCAATCACAATATAATTATTATATGGAACAATCACTGTACCCATTAGGCTGGTTGAAGTCTTGGGGGCAAGTGGTGAATAAGACATAAAAATCCCTGCACTCACAGAGCTTATAATCTGGTGGTGTGGGGTACATATCTAAAAAAGTACTGATATAAGTGCAAAGGGGGGAAATTAAGCAAGAGGGGAAGATACAAAAAGTTTGGGTGTGTTTGGGTGTGTGTTAGGTGTAGAGGTGTTGCAACTTAGACCTGGCAGCCAGAAGAGATCTGACTAAGAAGGTGGCATGTGAATTCCCCTTTGGAGAGGTGCGAAAATGGGAGCTGTGGATACCTGCCCTTGAGGAAGGCGTGCCCAAGTGTTTGGGGGAAGGGCCAGGTGACCAGGGTTGCTGCAGAGAAATTCAGGAAGCTGGAAAAGAGATGACATCAGAGGCAATAGAAGGCCAGATCACGGAGAGCCTTATTACAATGATAAAGACTGGTTCAGCTGAGGAGCGCCCTGATTCATCTGGTAAAGGGTCATTTGTTTCTTTGTCAAAATTAGACAGAAGGGGTCAAATGCTGATGCAGAGACAGCAGATGTGAAACAACTGCAGTTATCCACATGACCAATGAGGGTGATTCGGATCACAGTGGTAACAGGAGAGATGTTGAAAAGTAGTTCTAAGTATACTGTATTTTGAAAACAGAATTGATGAATCAAATATGAGAAATAATATTTGATTCAAAAATGAATCAAGTATAAGGAATGGGAATGTACAGTTATAATTTTTTTTAAATAACATACCATTAGAATTGGGGAAGTACAAGAAAAATCAAAGCTAATATTTTAGGATGTAAAAAAGGAACACTGGACTAGGGTTTTATAGATACATATCTTCTCACTGTCAATTTTTGTGTATAAAATTTTATTGGAATGAAGCCATGCTCACTTTGGCTGCTTCTGAACTATAATAGAAGAGTCAAGAATTTGCACACAGGCTATATAACGAAAACATTTATTATATGGCCCTTTGCTGAAAAAAAATTTTGATTCCTGGGTTAGATAATAAAAATCTCTAGTTCTATGAATTCAATGAAGACAGAATGTAAATATTTGGGGTTTTGGAGTCATTCTGTATTTAATATTACAAAAGGCCTATAAAACTGCACATTTTATATTCAATCAAACCATCAAAACTAAACCATGAGTGAGAGATAGCCCACTGCAGTTCAGAAAATGTGTAATTTTAAACCATTAACAATGTATCATAATGATAATATATTTCTATATTTACTGTTATTAGGATAGGGCCAGAGTCTGCTTTTGAAGGAAAAAACAGGTGCTTTCTCTGTTTCACCCTTCTCCTTTATTCATACCTCATTCATTTATGTGTATGTATGGTTTGGAAACACTCATAAGTGACATATTTGGCACTATTCACCAAGTATAATTATTGTTGATTTTATTATTTTTGCTTACTTGTATTTTCTCCCTTTCTTAAAAATAAAGGCAAACATCAAAAGCCTAGTGAACACTTGCCTATGTCCCTGAATCCTCCAGGGATCTAGAACTGTAAAAAAAAGGTCAAGGCTAAGTGCCAAGGTGGAGATGAGTGACAGACTATTTATAATGGTGAATTATCTAGTAATTAATATTATTGTTATTGATTGCCTTGGACTATTCTAAATAGCATGTGAGTACATGTACTTCACAAAGAAAAGAAGCTAACAGGCCAAGGAGAAATGGCAAAGGCAGAATTCCTTTCCACAATTTGCTCTGGGCACCTTACAAAGAATCCATGTGGCTTACTGATCAGTAAGTATGACTTTCACATTAGCGCTCTTTGCAACTTAGTTTTTCATTTATTTTCCCCAAGTTATATATATAATTTAAAATAATACGATTCTCAAACTTTGTATTTATAAAATTGTGAATTATTCTTTTCTTTTTGTACAATCCTTCTATATATGTAGGCATCTTTTACCATCCTATCTAATAAAAGAGTAATATACAAATTTGATCATACCTTTGCTACACCCACAAGCCACGTCCAAGTCCACCAGCCAATCAGGAGCAGATTATGCAAATAAACCCCAACCAAGATGGCGGCTGCCATGAGAGCAGGAGGAAGGCTTGGGTTTCCCCAGCAACAGAGGAAGCCAAGCTTTCCGCCTGCCATTGCTGGCCTAGGCCTCCACTCAATGCTACAAAGTTTCAATTATAAAAGATACAGAAATAGAGGCAGCCACTGAGCTGGAGAGAACAGAGGCTTGGGTTTCCCTGGCAACAGAGGAAGCCAAGCTTTCCACCTGTCATTGCCTGCCTAGGCTTCTACTCTAGGCTACAAAGTTTCAAACAAAAATGGCTGCTGCCATGGAGTGAGCAGAAGGCTTGGCTCCGCTTCAGGCTACAAAGCTTGAATTGAAGACATAGATTAATCCCAGATCCCAGGGCCTCAGCTTGGGTTGCTGGGGGGCGTGGCTGGCCTGCAAACCTCCATAGGCCTCTTGCCCAGGCCGCCCCTCACCCCAAGGCAACCCCCACTCTGATCTGGGACACTCTTCAGGGAAAACCAGCTGGACCTCACCCATGCACCAGGCCTCTATCCTATCTAATAAAAGAATATTATGCAGATTGACCATCACTCCAACACACAAGAGGGCTGCCACCACCTGGTCAAAGATCCTTTCCCCATGTGGACACAAGATGGCTACCACAAGATGGCCAGCTGGGGAGGGCCATTGGGAGGTTCCAGGCCCTGCAAGGGAGGACAGTTTTGGGTGATCAGACCAGCAGGAGAGGACAGATGGGAAGGACCAGACCTGCAGGGGAGGGAAGTTGGGGGCGATCAAGCTGCAGGGGAGGGCAGTTAGGGGTGACCAGGTCAGCAGAGGAGGGAAGTTAGGGGCAAACAGGCTGGCAGGGGAACAGTTAGACATCAATTAGGCTGGCAGGGTAGTGGTTAGGTGGTGATCAGGCTGGCAGGCAGAAGCAGTTAGGGGCAATCAGGGAGGCAGGCAGGTGAGCAGTTTAGAGCCAGCAGTTGGATTGTGAGAAGGATGTCCAACTGGTAGGATAGGACCTAAACGGGCAGTCGGACATCCCTGAGGGGTCCCAGATTGGAGAGGGTGTATGCTGGGCTAAGGGACATTCCCCACCGCCGTGCATAACTTTTGTGCACCAGGCCTCCAGTTTATAATAAACCAAAGAAACTTCATACAAAAACCTTTCAAAAAAGCAAAATGAGAATGTTTTCGTTGGCATATTGGACTTGGCAATGATCAATTGTGAATGAGTAGTCTCTTCCTTCCAACTCAAGTATTTACTAGAATGTTCCTGAACATAGCAGGGAAAACTAACTCCTAAGTTCCTATTTCTATATATGTTTAGGCACTGAACAATTGTGAATACAATTAGGAAGACATTGGAAGATATAGAGTGGCAACTAATTTAAAGACTTTCACAGCTCTGAGAAGGAAACAATAAAAAAAATAGCAGAGGTTTGGGTTTTAGTGACAATTTTCAAAGATAAAAGTGAAAACATACATATAAATACACACACACAAATAAATCTGATTTTTTGGTTCAAGAAAAAATAGAAAAATTAAGCCTAATAACCATCCTCACCAATGATTCATGTTTAATTAAGTCAGTCATTTATTTTGGTGTTTGATTCCTTGTTTCTTCCATTCAATAAATTAGTAGATATTAAATGGTAGCCTAAAAGTCTACTGAGTCTGACATCCTAAAATAGAAAGAGAAAACAAATTCAGAGCCTATTACCAACAAGTATTGATTGAGTACCTGCCTTTCAGCCACATCTAATAAATGTATTAATTTCATAATCAACCTATCAGATATCCAACTTCTTTTAATCACTACCAAAATTGCCCATCTTCCAGTATTATTCTTTTTACATTTCTAATCATGTTGTTAAATATTTTAAAATTTTATTGAGATTTCAGACGCTCTATCAATTGGCACTACAGATTGGAACATGTAAGGGATATTATCAAGCAGAACCTAAGTATATCCTTATAAATATAACAGTGATCTTTTTCAGTATAGGCGGAATTGTATATTTGTAAAACTAGTACTTGCTAATGTATCAGCCACAGTTCAAAGTTATTTTCATAATGTAATTCTATTAATTGATATAATCCACTCAAAAAATGTTATTACTAATATCCCAATTTTACAAATGAGCAAAAAAAGGCACAGAAAAAAATAAAGTCCAGGATTCCAGACCTTGGTAGAAGTCTCAGAATTAAAGCTGAGAAGCCTGGCTTCTGGTCCATGCTTTTGACCACTAAGCTATAAGCCAAATGGCATCTTATTTACTTCTCTAAAGTCTTACTTATTTAAATCATTTGGGTCACATGTTTTTCAAATTTATGGGAGATAAATTTTCATGAAAAAACTTGATAGTTATTATTTTGCTAATAAATTCTTTTAGACAATAACTTTTATATCTGAACTTTTTCAAAGCCAGCAGCTTTTCAAATGAAATAGTCCCAATATGAATTAGAAACTGCTGTTTTTACTTATATGCCAATTAAATAATCCACTGTAACCTAAAATTTATATATATAAAAGCCTAACATGCTCACTGTTTCTCCAACTGTTCAACCATACCACCAGTGGCTATGACATGCACTGAACACTATGGGGAAGATGCTCTGACTGGTAGGTTAGTTTGCTGCTGTGGTCCAGCTGATTGGGACTGGGTGAGATGGGTCAGACATGCCCTGGAGCCCTCCCACAATCTCTTCCCAACCCTGATTATGCACCGGTGGGGTCCCTCAACCTGACCGGCACCCTCTCACAATTTGGAACCCCTCAAGGGATGTCAGAGAGTTGGTTTCAGCCCTATCCCCACAGGGTAGGCAGAGAGACCCCACTGGTGCACAAATCTATGCATCTGGCCTCTAGTAATTTTATAAAGGAGTTTGCCTTTAGAAAATAAATTTAAAGATTAAGTTACTTTAAGAAATCATTTTAATATTTCTCATATGTTATTTTGTACATAGATTTTGAATAATGATTATAAATTTCTTTTTCTGACCTAAAATGTCCATTAGTTAGATTACCCTCTTAATGTGGTTGTAATGTGGTTGTAATCACTGTTTCAGTTTACTGTGGTTCAATTATATGTGTAGCTTTCCATCATTTCTCAAAAATGCTTCTCACATATAAAAGAGACAACCTGAGAGAGTGCTAGTATATTAGCTCTAATATTTCATCAAAATTGGGTGGGAGAGGAGAAGTCTAGGATAAAATCTTTAAATAAGTGTCCAGAAATTGTAGGACTATCATATCATCATTGCATTTAAAGAGCAACAGCTAGAATCATGTTGGGGACTATTTCCTTTCTCTCTTATTTAAATTACTATAGGCAAGTGCACAAATTCATGCACAAGTGGGGTCTATTGGCCCATCCAGTGATCAGGGCCAATCCGGGCCCCCTGGCTAGGAGAAATGACTGCAGGAGGCTGTGGGAGTGCACTGATCACCAAGGGGAAGCTCCTGTGTTAAGCATCTGCCCTCTGATAGTCAGTGCACATCATAGTGACTGGATGTAATGGTTGCTCAGGCTTTTATATATATAGATCATTTTCTCAAAAATGCATTTGGACAATATAATTAAGTTGAATTGTGGTACTACAATGAGGGTCATTGCACATTTAATTTAAGTCTGGCAGAGTATTTAATTAAATTATTCAGTAAAATAGAGTGACTTTGTTGCTTAAATAAAATAAGAAGTGGAAAAGATTGATTTGATGTGAAGTTTGCCTTGACAAAAGTTGGAGATGAATGGGTTGAACATATTCTGTCCTCCAACATGAATAAGGAAGATAATCTAATTTTTCCTTCAGTGATTATGATTGCTCAGTGAGTCATATAATCTACTCATTATGAGGAATTTCAATAACTTCTATTTCTTACCTTAACAACCTAGAGAAGTACTGAAATGTTTTTACAATTAATCCGTCAACCTTTATTAAATACTAGAGGGCTGGTGCACGAAATTTGTGCAAGGGGGCTTGGGGGGGGGTGTTCCTCAGCCCAGCTTGCACCCTCTCCAATCTGGGACCCTTCGAGGAATGTCCAACTGCCCATTTAGGCCTGATTGGGATCGGGCCTAAACGGGCAGTCAGACATCCTTCTCACAATGCAGGACTGCTGGCTCCAAACTGCTAGCCTGCCTGCCTCCCTGATTACCCTAACAGCTTCTGCCATTTCTGTTTGAAACTTTGTAGCCTAGAATGGAGGGCTAGGTGCTAGGGCTGCATAAGTTTAGCTTCTTCCATTGCCCCAGAAACCCTAGCCTCTTCTTTCTCCAGCTCCGAGGCTGCCTTCCGATTATGTATCTTTTATAATTGAAACTTTGTACCATTGAGGCCTCCGCCGGCAAAGGCAAGGGGAAAGGTTGGCTTTCTCCATTGCCTGGGAAACCCAAGCCTCCCTCCTGCTCTCAATGGTGGCAGCCAACTTGTTTGGGGTTTATTTGTATAATTTGCTCCTGATTGGCTGGTGGGTGTGGCCTGAAGCCACCTGGCCCCAGAAGCTGGGTGCTTGCCACCACTTCACCTCACAGTACCTGGGGGCTGGGCACTCGTGGCCCCTGCCATTTCATCTCCACCCCAGGGCCTGGCACTCATGCCACTTGACCCCGTTCCTGCTCCTGATTGGCTGGTAGCATAGCCAATCAGGAGCAAAGGTACAGTCAAATTTGCATGTTTCTCTTTTATTAGATAGGATCTGCTCTCTTAGGTGTTGTATTGGATGCAGAGAAATTTAAGATGACCTTTTCCTTATAGAAACTTATAGGACAATAATCTAATCCTATCTAATGAAAGAGCAATATGCAAATTGACTATCACTCCAACATACAAGATGGCTGCCTCCATGTGGTCAAAGATGGTTGCCCCCATGTGGACACAAGATGCCACCACAAGATGGCCACCAGGGGAGGACAGCTGTGGGCAATCAGGCCTGCAAGGGAGGGCAGTTGGGGGCGATTAGGCCTGCAGGGGAGGGTAGATAGCGGGGGCCCAAGTCTTCAGGGGAGGACAGTTAGGGGCAACCAGGCTAGCAGGTGAGGGCAGTTAGGGGTGACTGGGCCAGCAGGGGAGGGCAGTTCAGGGGGACCAGGCCTGCAGGGGAGGACAGTTAGGGGTGACCAAACTGTCAGGGGAGGGCAGTTAGGGGAAAATGGGCCAGCAGAGGAGCAGTTAGGCATTGATCATTCTGTCAGGGGAATGGTTAGGAGGCGATCAGGCAGAAGTGGTTAGGGGCAATCATGCAGGCAGGCAGGCAGGCAGGCAGTCAAGTGGTTGGAAGCCAGCAGTCCCAGGCTGGGAAGGGTGCAGGCTGGGCTGAGGGAACCCTCCTCCCCCACCCCCATGCATAAATTTCATGCACGGGGCTTCTAGTAATAATAATTGCCGTTTGTTTAGAAGTTATTATGTGCTAGATATCAGATATAATATCTAATTTGATTTTGTATCATTTCTATGAAGTAGGTGTTATTCATTCTCCTTTGTGAATAAAGAAACTGAGTCTAAAAAGTACTTATCCAAATTCACATATCTAGAAATTGTCATAGCTGGAAAGCAAGTGCATAATGTCTGGATTCCAAGAGAGGTGCCCTGGTGGGTAAGGGTAAGTCCTTGGTTTGGGGTAGGAACTCCCTTAAAAAAACTTAAAAAAATCTAGGTGCTTTCTAAAGATGTACCTCATAGTGTTGTGCTTCTTGAAATTGAAAATGTGTAAGCTGGGGATCTTGTTGAAACAAAAATTTTTATTCAGTAGGTCTGAATGCAGCCTAAGATTCTGCCTTTCTAATGTACTCACTAGTAATCCCGATGCATTTAGTCACAAGACTATGTTGAACATTAAGGTTTCTTCTAAACAAAGAAAGGTAAGACACAGAATAAAAATAATAAATTTAACATTTCATAAAAAGCCAATTTTTATAAGCTTAAGAAATCACAACTATAATTTCTGTCATATACCTATTAGTAAATTAAGAAACAACAAAAATATTCTTTATGAATTAAAAAGTCAGCATCGCCTACTTTCAGATGAAGTAACAGGGACATGATATAACTTCCTGCTTAAAACAATGGAAAAACAACAACAAAACCCCTAAACAGACAAAATATGTGAAACTATGGTATTTAAGACATTAGTCATAAAAAACATGGACAGCGATCTCTGAGAGGTGGCACAAGTCCTCTGATTGCCCTCTCTTACTGCACAGAGAGAGTTTCCAGGCACGGCAAAGGGAGGAGGAACCCAGGCAGAGGCTGATTGTCTCCTGATTTGAAGACAAGTAGAGTTCCCTTGGACATGGAGATCACAGGGCAGAATGCCAGGCAGAAGAAACGTCATGAAGAAAGAAGCTGGGAGATCCCCAGAGGTCCCCTCTGAGTATTCAGCTGAGTACTGATTAGCACAGGCATGTGAGAATGCTGAGGACAAAGAAAAAGCCACCCAACAAAACTGTCAGAAAAAGTGGCTGTAGCTCACATAGGGCTGCCCAACAAACAGAACGGGGAATTTTAAAAATCAGAGGTGACAGTTATAGTATAAAAGAGGGCCTCGCTTCAATAGCACAAAAAAACTTAAACTTAGAATAAATGGGACTCTGGTCCTGCTTAACAGAATTTAAAGGTTAAGACTCAAAGAGATATAACTTTTAAAATAATGATGCCCCAAACAAAACTCAAAGAATCTCACATTTTCATTTTGCAGCTGGCCCTGAAGCTAATCAGTGGTTTCTTGGGGATGGCACACAACTAGTGTAGGAGGGATTTCAGAAGAGCATGAGAAACCCAGGAGCCATAGAGTGAATCTATTATTTGAATCATGGTGACATACGTGTAGCAAAATATATACAAGTTTACGCTTCAAATATGCGTCATTTATTGAAAGCTGTTTTCACCTCAGTGGAGATGTTAAAAATATTACTAACATATATTTTAGCATTTGTTTGAGAAAAATAATAAATTTAAGAGCTTATGTCAGAAAGAAGATATGCATATTAATTGTTTACTTTTAAAGCTAAAAGAAAACATATAATAAATAATTACTGACAATATACCCCACTTCTGCCTAAAATATATACAGAAATGTTTTACTTTTTTATAAAATACATTTTAGATGATTTGATTAATGACATTTCTAACCTCTCTGTAACTTACAAAATGGCATTAAATCTAACATAGATGCAATCGAAATATCCAAATTATACCCAAAGCCTTAAACTACTTAAAAATAATTAATATAATTAAGTCCTTTCCTGATTTTGTCAAATTTGAGATAATGCAACAAACTTTTAAAACATAATAGTGCACGCTAAATTTTCCACAACCTGTTGAATTAAAGACATAGAAATTTAAAGTTTTCTTTCATAGCCCTCTCTGTTCAACATTATCCACCCAACCTCTAGACACCTCCGCTTTGGAAGAGGAAGATGACCTAATATGGGTTCCCAAACTTTTCACCCTCAGTGAGAGTTTTATTATTTTGTTTTCCCACATGTACTCCATATGTTGGAAGATCTGGTCTACCTAATAAAATGTCTTTATTTGATTAAACGGAGTTACCTCATTTTTCTTTTAAATACAAATCTTTTTACTGTCAATGTAGTCTTCTATCATTATGACAATCACTCTGAGTTGATGTAATTCCAGCAATTTAAAAAATATATATATTACTACTTAATTAGATTTTCAAGATTGCTGGCAAATGCCTTTTGGAAATACTGAAGATGATTTAGCTTTGTCTTCTATAGTCAGAAGGAACAGTCTTTCAGCTTCTCCTATCTTTATAACAAGGGAAACTACAAGACAGACTGAGAGAGTATAGGGTCGAATAAGAAAAGAAACAGAAAGAGGAGGTTATTAGGGATGATTCTTCCTCAGGAAAGAATACTTTATTGGTGACTATATGACTTGATCACAAGATAATGGCATATTTCATTTCAAAAGAAGCTGTTGCAGTTTGTATACTATCTTGCTTTCCAAACAGCAATGTAATGCTCTTCCTCCTTTCCAGTACACCTAGTATATTGTCAGTGCCCTCCTTTCTCTCCTTTTTAAAAAAATTGAATTTATTGAGGTTATATCCTATTTAATAAAAGAGTAATATGCAAATTGATGTACCTCTGATATGCCCACAAGTCACGCCCACAAGCCAATCAGAGTGAGTATGCAAATTAACCAAATCAAGATGGCAGTTAATTTACATAGCCATGTGCAGAAGCTGGCATAGAAGGAAGCCAAGCACTGCAGAAGGGAGCAAAGCTGCAGGAGAAGCAAGCAAATGGGGCAAAGGAGAAGGGAGAGAGCCAGGTGGGGCGGGGGAGAAGGGAGGGAACGAGGCAGAGGAGATGGGAGGGAGTGAGGCGGAAGGAAGCCCTATTCTTGCAGGAATCTTCCTGCATTGGGTCTCTAGTTGGTTAATAAAATTATATAGGTTTCAAAGGTACAATTCTATCATACATCACTTGTATATAGAATTGTGTGTTAAGCACTCTAATTCATGTCTCTTTCCATCACCATTTATCCTCTCTTTACTATCTCCTGCCTCTTCCTACCCCCATTTCCTTCTGGTAATGACTTTATTTTTTACTTATTTTTAGCCATTTAATAGATGTGTAGTGGTATCTTCTTGTGGTTTCATTTGTATTTCCCCAATGGCTGATGATGTTGAGTATCTCTTATGTGATAATTTACCATTGACAAGTCTAAGTGTCTTACAAATACTATACCCTTTTATTTAAAGACTAGTGCACGTGGGGGAGGGAGGAAGGGATTGGGAGGGGTTGTCTCTCAGTCTGGCCTGCATCCTCTCCAATCTGAAACCCCTATGGGATTGGGCCTAAACTGGCACTTGGACAACCCCTCACAATCTGCTCCTAATTGCTCACCTGCCTGACTGCTTGATCAACCCCTAATCATTCTGCTTGCTGGCTTGATTGCCCCAACTGGTCCCCTCTGCTGGCCTGCTCGGCCCCAACTGTCCCCCACCACCAGCCTGATCACCCTAAACTTCCCTCCCCTCCTGGCATGATCACCCCTAAAGGGGTGAGCCGAGCAGGCCAGCAGAGGGGACCAGTTGGGGCAATCAAGCCAGCAAGCAGAATGATTAGGGGTGATCAAGCAGTCAGGCAGGTGAGCAATTAGGAGCAGATTGTGAGGGGTTGTCCAAGTGCCAGTTTAGGTCCAATCCCATAGGGGTTTCAGATTGGAGAGGATGCAGGCCAGACTGAGAGACAACCCCTCCCAATCCCTTCCTCCCTCCCCCACGTCCTCTGGGACTGGGCTGTGATCTGGGACCCCCAGCACTCATGGGGAACCACGGCGGTGCGGCAGTGGCTGGCCTTTGCCGAAGGCCATGGAGGGGCCGAATCGCCTGCTGGGGCTGGAGCTGGGCTGCAATCTGGGACCCCCAGTTCTGCAGCTGCGCTTGACCCCATCCCCTGCTCCTGTGGCCTCCCACCCGCCCCGCACGCCGTGCTCGGCCCCGCCTCACGCTCCTGATTGGCTGGTAGCATAGTGAAGGTATGGTCAAATTTGCATATTACTCTTTTATTAGATAGGATATACACATATATTACTTTACATATATTAAATATTATATACATGTCTCCTTATAATTGAGATTTGAGGGCTCTTTATATATTCTGGATATACATCCTTTATCAGCTACATAATTTTCACATATTTTCCCCTACCCTGTGGCTTGTCTTTTGAAGACAAATAGGGTCTTTAAAAAAAAAAACTATACGTTTTTATTAATTTCAGAGAGAGACAGGGAGAGGGAGAGAGAGATAGAAACATCAACGATGAGAGAGAAACATGGGTCGGCTGCCTCCTGCACACCCTCTTCTGGGGATTGAGTCCACAATCCACGCATGTGCCCTAGCTGGGATTCAAACTGTGACCTCTGGTTCATGGGCTGATGCTCAACCACTGAGCCACATCACCAGGCAACAGCATCTTTCAAACAGAAAAATTCTTAATTTTGATGAAGCCTAATTTATCAACTTTTTCTTTTATGGCACTTAAGTACTTATTCTGGGCAAGTAGTGATCTGTGCGCATCTCTTAGTTTAATTCAGTTAATCCTTGCGATAACACAATTATCATCTTCACTTTATAGATAGGGAAGCATAGAGTTTAAGAAATTTGTCCACTAGCATTGCAACACAGACAGTCAGACTGATATGAACTGATCTAATTTTATATTCCTTTTTGGAACAGGCAACATGCATTCATTTAAAATCTCTAAGCACTCAAAACAATCTCCCCATTCATCTTGGGCTTTCATATATTTTTATCAATGATATTCTACTATTTTCAAACTGAATATCTTTCTTATAGGTAGGTAGAAGAGCCAGAAAAATAATAGAACTATGCATTTTCTCTGTCAGGACTTTTTCCTATTTTGACTAAACCCAATGTCCATGATTTTAGCTATTCGTCTAAAAATATTCTAAAAGCCTATTTTATTGTTAACCCTGGACCAATTCAAATATTTTCTTGTATCTTAATTTCTGAAATCTGCTGGGAAAAGATCAGCAACAATGTGGAGTTGAGCTACTACAAATGTGAGGTTTTAAACTGTGTTTATGAGCAGTAGTTATTTCCTTCCTGCACACAATGCTGTGGCTATTCTTAGTCTTTAAGTATCCACTCAAGTCCAACACTTGCCATCTCTCCACCTCTCCCTCCGGAGGAAGTTGACTGCAATTGCTTTCTACTTAAGAACGGAAATAGAATATGGCGCACTCTCACCAGACTTTACATAGTTCTTGTTTAGTATGCCCTTGTTTCCTGCACACACAATGGGTGTTAACATAGAATACACAAATTCCAGTTCTAAGAAAACATTATATGGGTTTTTAGATTCCTGAGCTGTTCAGTGACCAAAAGCACAAACTCTACAGCTGGACTTCTTGGGTTCAAATATAGTTCCAAATATTTGTTTGCCATTTGAGCAGATTTTTTTAAATCACTTGTGACTCAGACTCATCATCTGAAAAACTGAGATAATAATTATTCCTACTCATTAGGTTATTATGAGGACTAAGTGAGTAAATAATTGTAGACTGCTTTGAATGGGGCTTAGCACATAATAAGTGCAATGATGCTTATTATTATTTTAATTACTTGTTTTTCAAGAATCAACTCCAAGTTTATACTCTTCTAGGGAGCTGTTTCTGATTCTCCACATGGAATTACATCAGTTGTTCTACTCCCATAATTCCACAATTCTTTAGGGTTTGGTTTAATGACAGTATACTACCATCTTAAATTATATCTTATACTATATAGCAATAAGGTACAGTTCATGTATCTTATCTTTGTACATGAACCAAACTCATTTCTACAGGCTCTGAGCCTCAAAAAATGTTGAATGAATTAAAATAAGATTATAAAATAGATTCTCTTTGATAACTGAAAAATAAATATAATATCTTTAATATGGAATGATTTAGCTCTTCCAGATAGTCAGTTAGTAGCTGAAGCAATTATGCTTAATTAGTATTAAATAATATCTTGTTTAATTCTCTAGTATGAACAATTATTTATACTAATGAAAGGGTAATATGCCAATTAGAACGGGAGATTTGGATGTCCTTCCAGACAAATCCATGGTGGTGGGGCTGAGGCAGAGATGGTTAGGGGTGATCAGGCTGGTGTGGGGGGGGCAATTAGGGGCAACCAGGATGTCAGGCAGAGTGGTTAAAGGCAATCAAGCAGGCAGGCAGATGAGTGGTTAAGAGCCAACGGTCCCAGATTGCAAGAGGGACATCCCCCAAGGGGTCTCAGATTGGAGAGGGTGCAGGCCAGGCTGAGGGACATCCCCCACCCTGTGCACAAATTTTGTGAACCAGGCCACTAGTCTGTAGATAAAAGTCATCCTAATAAAGTAATAAATAACTATATTCATACTTAAATAAGTCTAGCTATAGTGAGGTTCATAAAATTTTCAAAACCTATACAATTTGTGGGCTATTTTTAATGTAGGTGTTATATATCTTTATGTAGGTTTAAACAGAAAACTCCTCACTCATGTATAACTCATATACTTCTTGGAATGAATATTGAGTGGTAAGGTTTAAAATTATAATATTTTCCTGTTTTAAGATAGCAAGCTCAAAGTATAATCTGTGAACCTTTAGGAGCTCCTGAGACACTTTCAAAAGTGAGTTGAAAACTACTTAACTAGTAATATAATAACTTTTTCCTATTTAACTGTTTATATTTGCACTGATGATGACAATGCAATGATGTGTTAAAATGCTATGCCATCAATGCAATGGCACCAACTGATACTACTGTCATGTTCTTCATCACATACAGTCACAAATTTTTAAAAATGCCAGTTTCACTTAAGGAAGTCCTTGATGGAACTGTACATGGAATGAGTTTTCATTGAATCTTCATCCATGAAAACATAATTTTTAAAATATTTGTGTGATAAAGATGGAATATGTATAAAGCACACTTCTGTTGGGTGCACGTAAAGAAATAGTTAGATAAGTTCAAGTCCTAGCACAAAAACCAGTCACTTTTATTATGGAATACTATTTTTTCTTGAATGAAAAGACAGGAAAACAAACTATGATTATTCAGAATTATGTATGTGTATCTGGTAGATATTTTCTAAAAAAATGAATGATGTGAACCAGTCATTTCAAAGAAAAATCACAGGACTTGTGCCAGTGAAGAAATTCAAGATATGAAGTGAACTTTAAAACTTTGGAAAACTTGTATTTTTTTTTTTTTTTTGCTCCATAGCTTTGACTACATGAAGACTTTTCTGATGAGGTTGGTGAAAATATTAATAAACAATTTTCTAATATTGTATAACGAAATGTGTCAACATCAGGAAGATCTGTATAACTCAGTAAATTTTCCATATGACAAATGTATCATTTTATGAAATCATGTATGGTAAAATAGCCATTTAAAAATAAAAGTTAAACTAATGGATTTTAATGTAACAGGGTACAAAAAGTTGACTGACATTATTACAGATTTCATAGTGTAACTAACTTTTAAGAAATTACCACTTGTTGAAGTTGCAAAGAAGAATATATGCAATTATCTTAAAAAACTGTTAAAATATACCTTTGTTTTCCAACAAACATTCTATACAAGTTCATGTTTTCTTCACAGACTTTAATCAAAACAATAATTCCAAAAAGTCACTATTTTTGCCAAATATTCATTTTTGTTTTGGGAGCATATAGATATTTTCCACAAAAAATATGTTATTTATATTTACTTATAGTGGGGATTTTTATTATTTTAATTAACATTTCTCTTTTAGTTTATAACATGCTAAATATTAACAGATATAATCCACATAAACAAAAGCTCTTTGGGGATTTTCAATTAACTAACTGTATCAGTTAATAATGCAGACTTTTTTCAATAGATGGAGTTACACATATGTTGATATATATGCTATTTGATCTGTATGTTATTTTGTTGTATTAACAGCAAGCTTCAAAACTTCATATGTCAAATTTGCTGAAGGTGTTAACATCAAATATATTTTTAAAGCATTGCGGGAAGTTTTAATTCATTACTTTATTATGAAGGACAAGTTGACTTATACTTTGGGAAGCTTTTATTGATGGTGAACATGCTCCATCTCAAGATACTTGTGAATGTTGGTTTAAACACTTTAAAAGTGATAATTTTGATGTGAAAGACAAAGAACATCCAGGTCAACCGAAAAAGTTTGAAGATCAACAATTACAATAATTACTGAATGAAGATACACGTCAAACTCAAAAACAACTAGCAGAAAGATTAAATGTTGCTCAGCAAACAATTTCTGATCCTTTACAAGCAATGGGAAAGATTTTGAAGGAAGGAAAATGGGTGCCACATCAACTGAACAAATGACAAATGGAAAACCGAAAAGTCATCAGTAAAATGTTGCTTCAATGGCACCAAAGAAAGTCTTTTTTTGCATGGAATTGTGAAGTGGATTTATTTTGACAATCCCAAATGCACAAAATCATGGATTGATCCAGGTCAACTATCAACATCAACTGCAAGGCCAAATTGCTTCAGAAATAAGACAATGCTCTGCGTTTGGTGGGATGAGGAAGGTCTGGTGGATTATATGCTTCTAAAACCAGGTGAAACAGTTAATAATGATTGCTACCAACAACAAATAATCAATTTGAACCAAGCTTTAATCACAAAATGACCAGAATGTTCCAGAAGACATGGCAAAGTAATTTTGCTTCTTGATAACGCACCATCACACACTTCAAGACCAGTTAAAGACACATTAAGAGATCTTTCCTTGGAAGTATTAACCCACTTGCCATATTCATCAGACCTTGCTTCTTCATAAAACAATTGTTCCTATCAATGGCACATGCACTTTCTGAGCAACACTTTAAAACATACAAAGAAGGGGAAAATTTGGTCTCTGAACGGTTTGCCTCAAAATGAGAAAAGTTCTATTGGGATGATATCCACAAATTAGCTGAAAGATGGGAAAATGGGTAGCTAGGAATGGACATTACTTTAAATAAAGCACTTCTGATGTTTCTCTTGAAATTATCGTATTTTCTTTTATTACAAAATCTGGCATTATTAACTGGTACACTTAGTATTTAAGAGTATAAAAGGGTGCTTAGACCAGAAGGTTGAAGAACTGCTGTCATGGTCAAATAGTTCAGGCAGCATTGCTGAGCCATATGGAGGGATAAATCTATTTAGTCTATTTAAAAATTCACATTGACACTCAAGTATGTTTTGCAAAGGGAGATGGAATACATAGTGTAAAAGGTGCTTTATTGAAAAGGCCTCTTTTCAAGCTAGCATGAGTGCGTAAGTACTACCCCATAATTCTGATACAATTGCTTGCACAAAACAGAGACTCTATTCTTATGTTTGCCCATTGTAAATGATTGAAGCTAAGGTCCTGTATACCAAATTCTGTGCTGAAGTATAGGAAAGCCCCTTGAACACAATATCCTTTCTCATTGGCTAACCCACTTAGTGTTGGGTCTTCTTTATCGTCTGATTAAACATTAACGAAAGTTCTTATTGAAAGGACCATAGGCAGAACAAATGTGTCTCCCTATTAGAGAAAGAAATTGTTGATTTAAGAAAGAATATTTATACTATGAACAAATTCTTCAATGTAAATGTGAAATTATAAAAGTACATTATGGAACTTTTAGTATCAAAAGTTATGAAATTTGGCATCATAAATACCTGGAATGTAAATGGGGTCACATGCTTCCACACAAATTTTGTTATCCATTTCCCCAGCCTCCCTTTTTTGTTTTCTTTTTTAAGAAAACTACTTCAAGGATGTAGAAGCTGGTTTTTGATGTCACTTCCCTTATTTTGTTGTTGTTGTTGTTGTTGTTGTAGTTTTTTTGATTGAGGAGATGCCTGGAAATTTCATTAGCCCTTCATTAGGGTTTTCAAGGAGCCCAGCTATTGATTTCATGAAATTCCTTCCTTGTCTTTCCCTGTAAATGTATACAATAGCTGCTACACATCCTCTTCTGGACCTAAACTTTGTTTTCCGGGAGGAAGGCAGACACTAAACCAGCAACTTAAACTTTAGAATTCCTAGATAATGTACAAGAGAATTGTCTGTTATTTAAAGATTTTTCTCCCTTCCTATGACATATCTGATGTTTAAAATGGAAATTTCCAAGTAATTATAGCACATGTGGATAAATAATTATAAAAAATATTCCACTCTTGATTTTTCTTGATGACGAGAGAGCAGTGGGCTTAAAACCTGGCACAAGGCCGGAGCTTAAAAACTACTCATTGATTTCCATATAATAAGAGCAATTAGAGTTCCTAGTTTGGTAACATTAGTTCCTGCCTCATGTTAGGAATTTATAAAAGTTCATGAACTCTTTGGGGTCAAAAGGATAATAATTGTCCATATGTGAAAGAGAAACTGTGCAATCAACCTTTATGGAAGTTTTTCCTTCTATAAACTGTTTAAGACAAAATTCACAGTCAAACAGTGTTTTGCATTTTCTACATTTCTGATTTTGACCCCTACCTACAACTTCACTGGGTTTAGCTTCCTCTTATGTTAGATAAAAATAATACCCATCACCTTTCATTTCAATATAGGTTTTCACATGAAAAAGATAATGCAGAATAAGAGGCAGCAATTCAAATGCTAATTAATGTTCTAATCCCTTTCCAAAGGGGAAAAAAATAGTAGAATTTAAAAACACTATTCCAGGATTCCAATTAAAGTAGAGGTAAGAACAGAAGACTGGAAATAAAAAGACTAGAATATGAGTTTGGGGTCTTATAGTTATGTTTTCTCTATTTGAAACAGGAAGAAGAATGCTTATCATAACAACTTGCCAAGTTACTGTGCAAAAGCACCCATCACACTGTAAAGCTCTAAGCCTAGTAGCGACCAGTATAATTGCCATGCTTTTTCCTTCACCTATTCAAATTCTTTCCATCCTTCAAGACACAGATCAAATCACTTTTTCATAAGAATCTCTAGTTCTATTCAGCCCCAAATAGCTCACCTTATGAGCTCAGCTCATTTTGCACATATAATTAAATCAGACAGTACTTATTAACTTCCACATGACATCAATTACCTGATGATTGTATGGTGTTAGTTGACTCTCTGTATTCATTGTTATCTCTCAAATTAAATTGTAGGCTCCTTAAAGTTATTAAGGATTTCTTACTTTTCTCTGGGTCTTTTACAGCTTGCAGTGTCTTGTGCATAATTAATGCACTACTAATATTTACTGATTATCCTATGAATGACAGGCTTCAGAGTACATGAGACACTTTCATCGTCAAAGAAAATAATGCGATTATCTTGTCTCTTTCGGAAGAGAGTTAAACACTCTGGTTTGGAACTGGAAAGGTATAAACAGATGATCTAGTTCAAGGTTTTATGTTATAAATAAGAAAACTGGAGCCTAGGAAGGTTTTATGTCTCAGAAAATCAATATATAAATCATAACTAATTTTCATATTAAACTAATAATCATTTAAAACAATTTTTCAAATTAGTATAGATGATTTAAATGTGTACCTCATATTGGGTATATATGTTCTATGTCATTTGAAATTCCTTACCTTTTTACCCTTGGCTTTCATAAATCTAGGTATTGAGGTAATCTGTTGATTGCTGTTTTCTTCCTTAAGGAAGGAAATACTTTCTGATTCCATGTTTTTCTTCTGAAAAAGATTTACATGTTTTGTTTCTGAAGACTCTGTGAAAAGATAATATAAATGTAATTTTTTTAAAAATATATTTTATTGATTTTTTACAGAGCAGAAGGGAGAGGGATAGAAAGTCAGAAACATCTATGAGAGAGAGACATCAATCAGCTGCCTCTTGCACGCCCCCTACTGGGGATGTGCCCGCAGCCAAGGTACATGCCCTTGACCAGAATTGAACCTGGAACCCTTCAGTCTGGCGCTCTATCCACTGAGCCAAAACGGTCTCGGCTAAATGTAAAATTTGATATTTCACATATGTCACATTAAGATTCACTTTTTTCTTTTTTGATTGAATTTATTGGAGTGGCATCCACACTAATAAAAGAGTAACATGCAAAATGACTGTCTCTCTGCTACAACCACCAGCCAATCAGGAGTGGGTATGTAAATTAACCCAACAAAGATGTTGACAACCATGGAACTGGAGAGAGCAGGAGGCTTGGGTTGTCCCCAGCAATGGAGGAAGCCAAGCTTCCAGCCTGCCCTGGCCTCTACTCAAGGAGGGGCTGGGAGCCTGGGGTACTGAGGGGCATGGCCAGGCTAAAAAACAGCCCTTAGCTCCTTACCAGGCTGACCATGCTCCTAAGGGGGAACGGATCCCTCCTGGGGAGGTATTGGCAGACTGCAAACAGCCATCAGCCCCTCACCCAAGCTGGCCAGGAACCCACACCCTGAAGGGGTTATGGCTAGCTAGAAAACAGCCCTCAGCCCCTTCTCTAGGTTGGCCATGCCTCCCAGCAGGGACCCTCACCCCAGGGGGTGTGGCTGGCCTGCAAACCACCACAGGCCTCTCATCCAGGCTGTCCCATGCCCTAAGGGAATCCCCACCCTTCAGGGCAAAACCAGCCAGCCCCTACCTGTCCACCAGGCTTCTATCTATACTAATAAAGGATAATATGCTAATTAGACTGGTAGACCTTCCAGGAGACCTTCCATTCTTCTGGAAAAAGCCATGGTGACAGGGCTGAGGTAGAGGCACTTAGAGTCCAGGATGAGATGGCAGTTGTGGGTGATCAGGTGAAGGGGGGGGACAGTTAGGGGTGAGCAGACCATCAGGGGTCCAGTGGGGGTGAGCAGGCTGTCAATGGGGGTTAGTTGGAGGTGATCAGAGGAGTAGGGAGGGGCAGTTTGGGGTGAGTAGGCCAGTAGGGGGGCTGTTGGGAGTGATCAGGCTGGTGGGGGTTGGGGGGATTAGGGGTGAGCAGGACCACAGGCAAAGTGGTTAGGGGCAATCAGGCAGGAAGGCAGGTGAGTGTTTAGGAGCTAGTAGTCCCAGATTGCAAGAGGGATCTCCAACTGTCGATTTTGGCCCAATCCCTGTAAACTGACAGTAGGACATCCTTCAAGGGGTCCTAGATTGAAGAGGGTGTAGGCCAGGCTGAGGGACAACCCCTCTACTCCCCATGCACAAATTTCATGCACCAGGCCACTAGTTGCCTAATAAAGTTATACAGGTTTCAGGTGTACAACTCTATAATACATCATTTGTATATTGTATTGTGGGTTGACTACCCCAAGTCGAGTCTCCTTCTATCATCTTTAATCCCTACTATGCCCTCTTTAACCTCCAGGAATATAAATTAAGAAAGTATAATCCTGGCTAATTTATAGGGATAAAGAGACATGCAAAGAAAACCATTTTCCCAGGAATAAAAAATCATCCCTATTATCTCTGTACCTGTCTGCCAGATTCATCTGAAGTTTAATGTGAAACTCTACTGAACCCTTGTACTATTGTGCTTAACCTCTAAATTGAAGCTATTTAAAACACAGAAGCAACTTCATACCTCAATGGCCTAATAGGAAAGCAACCTTATTTATATCTGTATACTCTAGGCATTGATGTGACTTTCCTTAAAAACAAAACTGCATCACTCATCCAAATAAGTTGAGGGAAAGAGCTGTTTTGTTTTAAGTCATTGGTTGCTTTGTTTTATTGTAAACTCAAAAGCATACCAAGATCAGTAAGTCTATTTTTAATATACCACCTTTTAATCAGTTTTCTGGTGCAGAAATTATTTCACTGAGTCAGGTAACTCTAGCCTTACAAATTAGCCTTTAGTATTCCTCTTTAAAAAGTAATAAGAGGAGGGGGGAAGGAGGAGAGATCAACCAAAGGACTTGGATGCATGAATATAAGCCTAACCAATGGACATGAACACCAGGGGTGGTGAGGGCATGAGTGGGGGGAGAGTTGAGGGGTTAATAGGATAAGGACACATATGTAATACCTTAATCAATAAAGAAATTGTGAAAAAAAATAAAAAAAAGTAATAAGAGCTGATCTAAATAGATGGAGGGCTTTTACTTTTCACTGTTCTCCATGAGCACATAAGCCAAGCTCACTAAAGTAAAATCCATACTGCATATGGGAGCGGGAAAGGACAATATAAAAAAAAACAAACACAAAAAAACACACAAAATACCTGAAGGATAGGACAGCGGTCACCTCTAGAGTAAAATGAGACTTTGACTAGGGCTCTGTAATTGTCATGCCACAATTGCAAACATTAGAACACTAGAGGCCTGGTGCATGATTTGTGCACTGATGGGGTCCCTCAGCCTGGCCTGCGCCCTCTCGCAATCTGGGACCCCTCAGGGGATGTCAGACAGTTTTGTCCTGATCCTCACAGGCCAAATCCAGACAGGAGGGAGTCTGATCCTGTGAGTTGAAGCATCTGTCCCCTGTTGGTCAGTGCATGTCACTGCAACTGGCCAACTGGTCATTTGGTGGACTGGTCGTTTAGGCTTTTATATATATAGATATTTAGATGCCTCTGTCTTGCTCCTCATTTATATATTAGAAGCCCAATGCATGAAATTCATGTAAGAGTAGGCCTTCCCCCAGCTGCCAGCACTGGCTTCCCTCTAGCACCTGGGACCCGGTTTCCCTCCAGCAGCCAGCAGGCACCCAGGACCCAGCCTTCCCTCGCAGCCCAGGCTTCATCTGGAAGGTCATCTGGAAGGACATCCAGTCTAAATAGCATATTATACTTTTATTATTATAGATGAGAAAACTGCCACTCAGAGAGAATAATGTTCACTGTGAAACGGACCTTGGGATGGTCCCTTGGACCTCTAACATTTGGGATCTTAGATGAGTATGTTTCCCAAGAGATCACAAGCATGTTCAGGCATCAATTTTCTATTACTAGTAATAATCAGATACTGGCCAGTACACCTAGTAACAATCAGATACTGGCCATGGACTTGTTGCCAACATTGTGCCATCCACTTTATCCCCCACGGCCCAGGCCTAGTGAAGGAAGCTGAGAAAAACAAATAAACAAACAAACAAACATATATTGGGTGCTAGTGTTCTTGGGACAGGGGCTTGTCTCTAGGTAGAGAAAGACTGGCAATTGGGAAAGTCTCCTGAGATATAACAACTAATTTCCCTTTCAAACTCCCCCATGAGCATAGTGAGAAAATGAGAAAAATGGCTGTCACAGGAATGACCCTGGACACACACTTCAAAATAGTGGATTTAAGTCATGGCTTTGCCATTCATTGCTTATCTTCTTCCACCCAATCCCCACACAAACCCTTTTTTACAGGAATGCAGCATAATCTCTCTAGGCATTGGATTCTCAAATGATAATGTCATTTAAATAAAAACAAAACAGTCAACATAAAACTTACATAGTTGTTAGAATGAAATGAGAAAATCAATGGAAAAGCACTTTGTATAATTTTAAACACACTGCAAACAACAAAGTTATTCTTCAAGGTCATAAAAGAGACTAAAGACTATTTCAGGAATACTACACAATGTATTTTACAGTTGCTTTATTAAGATGAATATTTTAAATAATTTATATTAGGTTGGTTTAATAAGCTGTACATGTATAAGCATTGGTCATTAAATATATGCCTTACTGGTGATTATAAAAATAACCCTGGCTGGTATTTTTAAGTAGTTAGAGCATTATTCTGTGCACCAAAGGGTTGTGGGTTCATTCCCAGTCATGGTACATGCCCAGGTTGTGGGTTTGATCTCCAGTCGGGGCACATATGGGAGGTAACTGATTGGTGTTTCTCTTTCACATTGATTCTTTTTTCTCTGTCTCCCTTCTTCTCTCGCTGGAATCAATGAAAAAATAAATAAATAAAACCACACACACACAACAAAAATACCACACATATCCTTGGCTCTAACAGTGAATAGAGCATCGGCCCTCGAACTGAAGCGTCCCAGGTTCCATTCCAGTCAAGGGCATGTACCTTGGTTACAAGCTCAATCCCCAGTAGGGAGCTTGCAGGAGGCAGCTGATAGATACTTCTCATTAATGTTTTAACTCTATCCCAGTCCCTTTCTCTCTGTAAAAATCAATTAAACATATTTAAAAAACATATCTTTGGGTGAGAATAAAAAAAATAAATGAAAAATATGAGATGATAGAAGGAATTTCAAATAATAATATGTATGCCCATTTAAAACATATTCAAAGTTACACAGAATTAGATAGACATAGAAATGCTATATTTTGGTATTCTATTAAAAATTAAAACATGAACTTAGAATACAAAAGAATAAAACCATGTCCCAATTTCTAAAATAAACAATTGAAAAACCATTTGGTATATGATGCTCAGTGATTAGCTTTGCTTTGAGTATGTAAATGTTGCCATTACAATGTGTACTATCAAAGACTATTTCCTGGGTGTTCTATCCTTCACATTTAGCTTTGGAGCCATGAAAAAAAATTATAGCATCCTTTCCAAAGGAAAAATACATTTCTTAGAGGCTAGGCTTGTGTGAAAGAAAGCATCAGATTGAAAATGATTGCCCTCTTTCTGAGGATTTCCTCCATGTGGTACAGTTTTCTACTACAGCAAAAGCAGCTTAGCTCACATGTGAAGTGCTTGCCTGTTTTGTTTGGAACACACACACAGTTTTTTTCAGACACATTGAGAGAGATGAAATTTTGCCTAGTGGTTGTAAGAAGGAAAGATAAGCCCTTATATCGAGAGTTACTGCTAACCTTGCTACATTTAGAATGTGAAAGAAAGTGAAGACTTGCAGCTTACTGAATTTTTAAGCTGAGAAAACTAGATGGAAGAAAAAACTTTTAAGAAAAACTACACACATTCTGTTTTAGTAATCTTCTCTGCTTTCAGGGCACAGGATAGCTATCATAGGATTAACTCCTAGACAGCTTCAATAAACAGAATTATTTAGTTATTGGGTTCATACTATATCTTATATACACAGACACATTTTTCTTGCTGTTTAATTGAGATTGGAATTTCAGTCTTGTAGAAGGTCTCCTAGATGTAATAATGATAAGATGTAATAATGATAGAGTTAAAGGAAATTTTTCTAGTGAATCTCTTTTCTCTTTTCTAGTCAACTGCACTTGAGGGAGGACATTTCTATTTGTTTGGTATAAGGATACTTTAAGCCATCTTATTTTAGGTAAGAAAATGCAAAAAAAATTAACTAAGTTTGGAGTTTATGTAGATATAAATTTCATTGTAAAATTCTTGCATACGCCTTTCTCTAAATTTATAGACATAAGTATGACACTGCTGAGCCTCAGTTTTCATATAAAACCTAGAAATATTAATAATTACCTGTGATAGTCTTTAGTTGTAAGAAACAAACTTTGCCTGATTAATGAGAAAATTATCCTAATAATATACTGGGGCAGTTATGAAGTCCTTCCTACATGCTGCAGCATCTTCAAATACCACGCACTCATTGAGTCCCCTCGTCCTTATTGACCCAGAGGAGGAAACAAGCATGCAGACTGAGGTCCTTACCCAAGGGCACACTTCAAGGAAGTAGCAGATCGGGCCTGCTCTCTCAACCAATACTCTCAGCAGAGTCTTTAGTTTGTTAAAATAATATTGGGTGACACAGAAATATTGGGAGTGCTGGAATATCAGACTCAAGGCTAAGCAGTCAGAAGCAATGCTCATGACCATGCTGATGAATATACTAGTATGGCTGCTGCTGCCGCCAAAGCGCAACTCTCAACCTGTACATTTAAACCCTTATAACTTGTGTGCTTCATCCATCTCTGCTTCCAGTATATCCTCAGAAGCCACCATGACTGCTATCATCCCAGAGAAAGAGGGCCAGAGCGCCACACCCTCAGGCAGGTTCAGGGGGCTGATGTGAGCAGGGGAGGCTGGAGGTGGCTGCAATGAGGCTGGAGAGAGAAAGCTCCCGCCTTGTTAAGAAACTGCAACCAAGAAGGCTGCCTTGTCCCCACCAGGACTCAGAGGGTGAAGAATTCTTGCAACAGAGAAAGTCTCTTAATCGTTGGAAAAGCAAAACCAGCAAGAAAGCCCCACCTTGATTGTTCTGAAGATGAAAAGGAAGGGCCAATGGTTTATCGATTAATTGTAATTATTCTGGTGTCAGCCTGCCTCAATTCAAACTCCCATTTTCTTTTCACAAGTTTGTGTGATTCTAGATAAAGTACTTTATCTTACTGAGTTATTTGCTTCAATGCACATTTTTGTGAGGATGAAAAAAAAATAAAGCATGAAAATATTTCATTATATTAAGAATTCCAAATGTACATATAAGGTAATCTAGCTAAATCTATATAATGTTAAAGTAACTGATTATTTAAAAAAGAAAAGAAAATTGATACAGTGATTACTTTTTCACAGTTGACAGAATTTCTCTGATTCAGGTAAGTAAAAAGTTCCAATCAGTTTTTCTCAAATAATTGGGAAAGTAACATTAAAAATTTAGATTCATTTAATTAGTATTTTAGAATTTAAAGAAGTAGAATAACATAAAATAGGTAAACCTAAGTCTTAATGTTGCTATCAATTTAGAGTTGAATATTCTCCCAAAACACCTTACCTGATAAAACCTAACAAGTCATTATCTTAGGATACAAATCATACTAAAATCCAGCATTTTAAACTTTCTGAGTTGTTCTTCTATAATAAGAAAAAGAAACACAAAAATGTAAATCCAATATGAATATTTTTATAAGAATACTCATAAAGGTAAGTGCTGAAATAACACACCTCTCTCCTGGAGGAAGCTACCAGGCTCCTTCTTTGACCCTGCCTTGCTCACTGTTCCTGCCAGGAACTTGGATGTAAATATACAGAGCATTCTTATCAAGTACAGATCTGACACAGTGCTTCATTCTAAAGCATATGAAACTCTACTTGTGGCAAGCATTCTATGCAAAAAAAGAAGAAATTAACAGGGATATATAAAAAGTCTGGTATTTATAAGCAAAAAGTTCAATCACACAAGTACATAATACATGATATCATACTTTAGCATGTTTTAGATTCAGAAACATGTCATCTTAAAAGCTAATTTCCTGTTATTGACTAAAACTAGGAATGGCATACAACAGAGATCTGGCCCCAGAGTTAGAGGTGAGAGTCTTCTGGGAGTGTCTAGGAAAGTCTGCTTTTCAATGTAGGCATCACATTGAACAGTTTCCAATGTAGACTCCCCCCCCCCCCCTTTGTTCCATCCCCATGCTTCCTTCCTGGCATGGTGATATGAAACAAGAATGATCAGCCATCCTCTGGCTCTGAGACATCTGTGAAGAGAAGTCCTACCATATTTTAACAACTGGGTTGGAAGGTCCGTACCAGCCGCAACTCAGTCCTGCCACTGTCCTCCCTCCCAGGTGGCCACATCCTCACTGCTTAATCTGGAAGGGAGGCTCTGCTGTCTTTGAATTAGCAAAAGCACACAGCGGAGGCACCAGCCTATTCATTTTCCTGAATGAGAGCCCCAATGACTCATCCTGACAATTGCCAAAGAACCCTCTGCTAGGCATCCTTGGCCTCTGAGCATCAAGTACCGAGTCACCCCCACCTTTGCAGCAGCCCTTCTCCAAAATGGTTTGAGCTGTGGCTCTTTTAACTCTATATATTTTTCATACTCCTCAAATTTTTGTTCTGCTAGTGGCACTATTTATAGTTTGCTAGTGATAATATTGTTCTATTCCTTTTAAAGAACTACATTCTGTCATTTCTAAGAATTGAAGTGGGATGGAAGATACTCATATTTGATTATTCTGCCATCTTGAGACAATGTTTTAAATGGATTATCTACTAACGTTTCCCTTGAGAACTGATGAATTTGACATGACTGCAGTTGAGAAATAGGTTGCACAGCAATTTGTTTATAGCTTTTCCTAGGGGCACAGGAAACAAGAAACACTATAGTAAAGTAACAATTGATGATGTTCAAAGCCCAATTCAACAATGGATAATGTTGAATCCCAGTTTTATCTGTTAATAATTAAAGGCTCTTGCCAAAACCAGTTTGGCTCAGTGGATAGAGCGTCGGCCTGAGGACTGAAGAGTCCCAGGTTGGATTAAGGTCAAGGGCATGTACCTTGGCTGCAGGCACATCCCCAGTAGGGGGTGTGCAAGAAGCAGCTAACTGATGTTTCTCTCTCATCGATGTTTCTGACTTTTTATCCTTCTCCCTTCCTCTTTGTAAAAAATCAATAAAATATATTTTAAAAAATAATAATAACTAAAGGCTCTTTTGCAACTCATCTGTCTGCTCTGTTGTCTCATCTATAAAGTGGAGATAATAATTCATACCTGAAGAATTGGTTCAGCTGATAAAGACAATGTATATAACAAATTTGGATCTTAGAAGCAAGCATTAAAATATAATTCTTGATATTGGTATAATGCTAAAAATTCAGAGTCATAAAAGATGACTGGCCAAGATTAACATCAAGAAAATGAACAAACATTCAGTTTATGGGACCAGTCCTGGTTTATACCTGCTTTCCTAGCAAAATCTTAGCAGAGTCTTCAATTCACAAAGCATTCAGTCTGGAAGACTGGGCATTGGACTACAATAGTAGCATTAAGTATCCTAGACCGTCTGTGATTCTATGATTCTAGGATATTAGTGTGTCAATCAGTAAAGACAAATGTTTAGTAGAACTCTAGTAACAGGGGTTGAACCAGGTTTGTTCATAACCAAGTAAAGCCATATATTTTCTAATTGGAGGATGTGTAGTGGCTAAGTGCTTTGGTGCCAAATAGGACAAGCAGAGGTTGGAATTCAGGCTTCCACATGTGCAGGCTCTGGGAACTTGGACAAGGACTCAACCATTCTGAACCTAAGTTCCCTTCATAAATTGTTTGTGGGTAAATGAGATAAATTACACCCAATGCCTATCACATTGTTGGCACATATTAAACAGCAGGGGTCCTTCCTTTATACAGCAGACCTGACACAGCGCGGAATTCATCGATTTTTGCACTTTTTAATTTGTGTGGGTTGGTTTGGGTATCCACTTTTGTATTGCACTACCCCTCCCCCCATGTGAAGCAAATGAGAACTTTTCAACTTATCAGAGCTCTGTTCTCGATCGCATGTGGCATTAAGTCCAGAGGAAATGAGATGGCAGATAGTCTCTGTTATGTGCATAAGTGAAACAGAGAAGCTGCAGGCTGTGTCCTCCAAAGACCAGATGGAATGTCTCCACTTGTTTCTGTTCACTGCACAGCCCAGACAAGATGGAAACCACAGGGTCATCAGACTCCCAAAAGGAAGAAGAGTCATGTTGACTTTTGGTTTATTGACTCCTTTGATTATTCTAGCTCCTGGGTTTAAATTGTTAGTGAACGGGGTGGTTTTGTTGATGTTTCCACTAGTGGTCCCGTGCCCTTGAAGATGCATACTATTTAAACAGGAAATCTGACCTTTGAGCAGTGAAGTAAATACAACTGGTGATGAGCCCCCTCCCCCTCCCCCCCCACCCCCCCACTCCCACCCCGCAGGCAGCTCTCTGCTGCAGCCCCTCTGACCATGACTTTCCTGCCAGATGGGCCAAAGAGACAAACAGAACTGTGAGAAGAAAAAGCTGACTCTTGCTTCTTTTAGAACCACTCACAGTTTCAACAGAATTTTGATAAAGGCCAGTGCTCCAAGGTCAGCTCCGGGGTATTATGAAACTTTTTTTCTTCCCAGTCGTCCTAAATATTTCCCTTTTCCTTCCTTTTAGGAAATTTTCATTTCTCATTTTCATGTGTTGTCTATTAACAAAACATGGAAATATGCACATGGAATGCAGACTCTATATTTCAAATATTTCCAGCCTTCAAGGATGAGGGGAGAACTAAACAAGGGAGAAGGCTGGCTTCCAGTAATAACACAGCTTTAATAAATACATGAAATATTTATAGAACACATAAAGAACAAAGAAAATTGAACACTTCCTCTGTGCATGATTTCTCTCAGGTTTTTAGTCAGCTAGCTCTCTTGTCTCTACTCCCCCCTTCCCCACGAGATGTCTTTTGAGCAACAATGAGCAAGATATATTTGGTTAATGTATTTTCAACACACTGTTTCTCTGAATTTTCAATGAAGACTCTTGGATGTTAATGCTGATTGCATTAACATTTTCATTCTGAGCATATTGGGATGTGTGTGTGTGTGTGTGTGTGTGTGTGTGTGTGTGTGTGTGTGTATGTGTGTGTGTGTGTGAAGAAATCCAAAGCTTTTAATAACTCATCACTATTTGGAGACACTATATAATTTTAACCAAGAACAATGGCAAAAAGTATTCAAATAATGAAATTATTCTTATTGATTAGAATTAGTCATGGATTTACATAATTTAAGAAACTGGAAGGCAGTTATTTTCTCAAAGTCAAAGAGAAAGTTGGCTTCATCTCTACACTCATTGCCAGAGATGTTCTTATTTCAGTAGAATTAATTTTAAAAGGCTTTGTAAATAGAATTATTTCTTTAGTTGGCAACAAAATGTTTATATAACTTTTGTGATGAGAAAGAGAAAATTAAAGCAACATTTACTTCTGGGTAAAATACTGTCCACTTCAATAGTAGGTGGGCATCGTCCCCATTTGTCATTCCCCAGATAATTTCGCTGAAGTCATCTCTTTTCATGTGTGTCCTACAGTTTGAACTGTTCTTAAAAGGGTATTTATACTTATACTTAGTTTTCACCATGCTAGCTTAAATTCATTGTACCAGATGCTCTGCCTCGTGCTTTCCACGTACTATACCATTTCCTATTTGCAACAGCCCTCTTTTACTGCTGAAAATATCATTTCCCTGATAACCACTGAGATTTGAACATTCTAAATAATCTGACCAACATTACAAATGGAAGAAGAGAGGTTTGTACCCAGCAAATATCTGACTCCATGTGCACTTCCACCCTACCTGGGACAATGGTCTGACTTTAGATGACAGCATTTCCTCTCTCCTCAAAGTTAGAAGTGCTCTTAATTGAGGATAGTCTTTTGGGGTGTCCAGTTTCACCTGTTCATGCCATACACACAGATTTAAACTGGCTACACTGACCTAAGATGATAGTGAGCAATGATGTGCATCAGTACCTTCTGGAGTCAATAGGCAGCGGGAGTGGAAATAGCATTCTGGAACCCCACCTTCACATTCTGGGCCCAGCCCTGATCTCGGTCGTGAGGATGTTGCTTGTGCTCTTGGTTTGATGAAGGGTAGATCAATTTCACATATAAATGTTTTCTCCACAGGTAGGATTCAAATTGTCTGAACCGAAGGACTGTTAAGGGAGATATTGTGTGAGTCAGATAGGGCTTTAGAGAATCAGAAATAAGGTTGCTTTTCAGCAAATAGCCGAGAGAAAAGTAAAGTATGCATGTAAAGGAAATCATTGCATACACATGCTATGATTGGGAAATTTGTTTAAACAATCAAAGCAATATTAGTGAATAAACTAATGATGTCTTTTTGTGATCGTGTGTTTATAATAAATCTATTTCTAGCCTCTGCTCTGTGTCCAAAGATATAATTTAGGCTGCTGTGTCCTTGTGGCCAACAGAAAAAATTACTTTAATATACTGTATGCCTAATGGCATGCTATATATTAAAGCAAATAATTTCTGTAAGAATAGTCTTTTAAATCTGGAAACCTAATTTCTACCAACTCTTTCAAACTCACTGAGCCTTTAACAATTCAGTATGCCTATATGCTATGAGTGAACACCTTTCTCACTTCAAACGTTTCCCTTATGCTGGTCTCAGCATTATTCTGAAAATCACAATGGAGGGTGTGTTGGCTGCTCCGAGCCAGTCAGCTGTGGTCTCCTATCAATCTGATATTATTAGCTTGCTGGTTGTAATTGTCACATTTATTATCCTGCCCCATAACTCCTTCCCCTTTAATATGGAGAAAAAAATTAGCTCCTTCATGAAACCCCTAAAATATGACTCTCTCCAAGCCTTGGTTACCATGGCAGCTTATAGTGCCTCTGAAAGAGCTCCTCTTATTATTTATCTTTCATTATGTTTGAGAAATTTCATGTCCTCTGTCTCTTCCACTAGCGGGAACGCAATATATAAATGGAGAAGGGGCCTGATTTCTTCCACTATTCTCTTTACTAGAGGGCTAGCACCATACTTTCCATTTACTAGTCATTGAAAATTATCTTCTAAATAACAACTAATATTCATATTAATTTTATAGGGGTCTTTAATACAAATTATTTCTTTTAATCATCAGAACCATTCTCCTCCTTTACAGTTAAGCATGGTTAGGCTCTGAGAAGTTAAGCGATTTAATTTTGAAAACTACAGGCCAACTGCTATAGCATCCATCTTAGAGATGTTCCATTTGGCAACTCAGTAATTTTACTCATAGCTGTCATACTACTCTTTCTTAACCTTTTAAAAAAAACTAAAAATAATAATTAATGTGCTTATTACTTTGATTGCTGACCTGAATTATTCCTACAATAATGTGATTTAAAGAGATAAAGATGAACTTTGTTGACCTTAAAATTATCCTCTGATGTACTAAATTAAGAAAAAATTAACTTCTCTTTTGTCTTCAAAATCTAAACTGAGATGTCTCTCTCCAGAAGGCAATAGTTAAAATACATTAAACAATACTAGCTAATGTAGTAATATGCAGGACTGAGGCTGGTGCTATGGAAGCTGACAGAAGGAACCACCAAACAAACGAGGATGAATGTGTATGGCAACCTTCAGGGGCCGAGCAAACATACGTTGAAAGGAGGTTAGGAGAACCCAGATAATCCCTGACCCTCCAAAGATTCCGTTACCCTGATATTTCAGGGGAATCATAGACCATTGCTTAGGATTGCAAGAAACTTTAGTTACTCATATTTGCAATGACAGGTTGCCTTATGAGTAAAAACATTAGAACATTAGGAGGTAGGTGTGTGTGTGTGTGTGTGTGTGTGTGTGTGTGTGGTGTAGAGGTAAACACATTATTAAAGGGGGTAATAATTGTGTCCTATTAGGAGCCTTTTGCTCTGACAAAGTGACCTGATTTGACAAAAATTAAGTTATTTAGTGAAAACAATGCTCATTTTAGGATGAGTCAAGAGGAAATTTGAGGCCAGTTCTGAACAAAAGGTGATGAGGATTGTGTGCATCTTGAAGAGTAACTATGGGAGGGAGGGAGAGGGGGCTGTGATGTTGGCTTTTTTTTTCCTGTAATTTTCTCCTCAATAGCCTTTGCTCATGTCAGTCAGTGCAAGAGATCTGTTCTGAAATTCACTCTGTAAAATACATGAAACAATACTAGCTAACATAATAATATGCAATTGCAAGTGGGATTAGTTCAGAGAAACTCCCAGAGATGACAAAGGACAGAAAACATGAGAACCACGAGGCCTCACCCAGGACTGAGAGCTCATGAGAACATTGAGGAAACTGAAGCATACCAGATTATAGACTTTGCCTGTTCAACGTCCTCATAATTTTGATCAACCCATGCTGTTTATAATCCAAGATACCCCAGAAATCATAACCTATAGAGAAATAGAAAAGGTAAATGAACAAAAAATTTTCAAAGGCTAGGAAAAGAAAGAGGAGTAAAAGGGAAAGAGTAAGTTGAGTGTTGGCAGAGGTTGAATGCCAATAACTTCCTCAGCGGCTACTAGAAAAACCTTAAATGACATTTTTTTTTTGTCACTTGGAGCAGTAGGATAAAGAAATGTGATTGATTGCTATTGGTAAGGAAAATATTACATCCATATAACAACTAACTATCCAATTTTATTCTAACAGATCAAAATAAAATTTAACCAAAATCACCACCAACTGAAAAATGGACTACATGGTTCTATGATTCCAACACCTGTTTAGTTGAGTACTCAAAATATCAGGGTGGGTATTTAAAAGGCATTAGAAATTCAACAATTTAATAAGTGTTCAACTTATGTACACTGCTGTCCAGTGTTTTGTTGGCTGAGTTAAATTTTGTGCCTTCAAATTCAAAACCTGAGTTTCCTAGATCCCAATAATAAATCCACTTTTCATTTTCTACAGATCACATTTTCCCTAAAGAACCAAACTCATCTAAACTAAATTTGATTGCATATGCAAAACAATACTCAGATTAAAATAAGTTGTTAGGGTTATCTGTGTAGATAATGTTGTTAGCACTATTTGTATAAATGTGTGTATGAAGTGAATCTTAAGTAGCAACTATTTTTAAGGAATATAAGATTTTGAGTAAATTAGATTTTGAAACCTAAAAATTGAAATAGGTTTGACATTTTCTCATCACTGGCAACTACCAATGCTATTAAATAAGAAACCTGAGAACTATATTTTCCATGAAATTTCTGAATTGCCCACAAGTGGTATTAAATAATATTTGGCTATGTCAACCCAGTCCTGAGTCTTTTCTGGCTGAAATATTATCCATAGACAAATGATGCCAATTTGCCTATAGGCACATCATTCCCCCCATCCCCACTTTGTTTCCTTCAAAATCACGTGCTTGAGATCAGTCCCTTAGAGTAGAACAATAATGGTCATGTTTCAAAACATTGCATATGTGTATGTTGAAATAGTCCTAATTCTTCTTTCCATGAAGTATTACTAGCAAATTATGTTATCCTAGTTCACTGTTTTCCATAGTGACAAGGTTTTGCTGTTCCCTTTGGCTACACTAGAAAAATGAATAATTTTAAATATCAATTCATTCATTCATTCATTCATTTATGTCTTATTTATTGTTTTTAATCCTCACCCAAGGATATTTTTCCTATTGATTTTTAGAGAGAGTAAGAGGAGGGAGGAAAGGAGAGAGAGAGAGAGAGAGAGAGAGAGAGAGAGAGAGAGAGAGAGAGAGAGAGATCTAGTAAGAAACACAACAATTAGTTGCCTCACACACTACACACACAACCTAACTGTAGTGGGAATGGAGAACCTGCAACCTAGCACATGCCCTTGACTGGGAATCCAACCCAAGACCCTTAGATATGAGGGCCAAATCTATAGCCACTAACTGACACTAGCCAGGGCTAAATATTCATTTATTTGAGAACATTTACTAAGAGTCTACTATGTGCCTAAAAAACAAGACACTATCCCTCTTCTCAAGGAAAATATGACCTTGTAGGGAGACAGAAAGTAAATAGGTTGTTAAAATGTGGTAGAACCAGTAGAAGACAGAGGTTTAAATAAAGTGCTGTAAGAGTTCAGAAGAGAAGCATTTAATCTATTGTTAGAGAATAAAAGATGCTTAATGCTCACTGAAAATACTTGAAACCACAGCAGGAACACTAAAATTTTAAATGATGATTTGTCAATGTATACACAGATGAAGGTTAAATCCACCAACTAGCAGATAACCTTGAACAATTTCATCTCCTACATTGTTGTTTTTAAAAACAGGAATAACAGTATCTATTATAAAAAGATTTTGCTAAATATCAGGTCTCCACTGGCTTTCACTTAGAAAAATAATCTCAATATTTTTTGTTCTTAAAATTGTATACAGAAGGTATAAACGTTAACTATAGATACACTTAAGTATCAGAAAAATACCCTCAGCATTATGAGAACCAGTGGAAGACAAACTGTCTCATTTATTTTTTTAGTAATATTATGTTGGATCTGTCTATAAAAAATTTGTGAATCATAGAAAAACATTAGGGAGAACATTGTAATTCAAGTCAATTTTACTTGAGTGCTATTATCTTTAGACTGTTCCTGATGGCATTCTCATAAATATACTCTGGGCTCAGTAATTTCTCAAGAAGTATAGAATTGATAATTTAAGACCCAAAGGGTCTATTTAATAAGATGGAATCACTGTTATTTAATGGAGTATTTGTTAAGAGAAAAAATTTCAGATATGGTGATGTGGTTTTAATAAAACATAGAATGCTTATAAAGACTTTGCAATCTTGAACTTTTTCTTGAAGCTCATACACATTAAGATTTCACAAGCCCATGTTGCTTAGAATATATTAGATACAGCAAAGGATGCAACCCCTCCAGGAATGGATATGTCTTTGGTGAACACCAAACAGCAGAATGTAGGTAATAAGGGGCAATAAGATCACCTGCATATGGATTAACTATAGAACTCAACAGATATCAGCGTGCTGATTTTCCAAGGATGTATTTTTAATTCCTGCTTCTATACTTGCCCCCCTCTAGTCCATTCTCTACACATCCATCTCACAGTTCTTTAAAATTATTTACCGTATCATGCTAAATTCTTGCTAAAATCCTTATCATGCCATGCCACCTTTCATTAAATTTGGGAAAAAAAAGAGTTCTAAAATGAGTTCTGTGATCTATAAGACCCTTCATTATCTGCCTCTGTCTATCTATCCAGTTTTGTTTCTAAAGATTTTTTCCCTCCTTCATCATGCTAGAGCTCATATAACTCTTCCTTCTTCACAGGTCAAAATGCCTTAGGCAGTCACACTTGCTATTCTCCCAGCTTTCTAAATGTAACATTTTAACCTTACCATTTTCTCATATAATTAAATATTTTAATAATATGACTTTTAATGTCTACATAGTAATTTATTACATTTAAAAATCTTTATTGAAGGGGTATCTTCAGTTTCTGTCATCTAGAAGGCATTCTCCCTTCTTATGATAAATTTCTTTTTTAACCACCAATTCCCTTTTACTCTCAACTCATGAACTGGGTGGAGTTGTTTCTGCTCTATCTGCTAGAGGTAGATCTTACTTAGTTCAATCAAGATCTCTGCTCCATGGTCATGGAATTGTTCAGGGAAGATCATCTGAACACAATTGAGTCAGTGAATTGAAGACAGGAATATTGTCCTGGGAGCCACCATATAAAAAAAACAAGAAACAGAACAGAATTCTAGAGGCAAAGAAAGGCTGAATTCTTGAGGGTAATTATTAAATTCTGAGTTTATCGATTTCTGAATTGAGCTCTACTTTTGCTATTTTTATTTAAATTTTCATAAAAATAATGCATTTGTCTTTGTCCTCATGTCTAATTATTTCTTTAAAAAATTGGGTTAATGTCTTAAAGGGCAAGGTCATTTTTTAAAATCTTTTGATACATATTTCAAAGCTGTTTTCAAGACAGTTGGCAGTAATTTTTATCTCCATCATGAGTGAACAAGAATGCAATTCCCAAATCTAAGAGAGAAAAAATTCTTAAGGGATAAAGCAAAATATTTATCTTGGATTTCTCAAGTAGTTACTTACAGGATATACTAAAATTTAATTTGGAAGTGATTTGTATATTAATAATTAGAGAAAATGACAGGAAATTGAACCTATTTGAGGGTGGATTAACTCCCAATGTTTTCAACATTAAAGACATTTAAATGATTATAAATGAATGGAAATTAGTTCAAAAATATTGAAAAATAAAAAAATAAATTAAGAATATATAGCCTACATATCTAACAGATATAAGTCAATTAGCCAAAAATTTCCCAGGAGCTATGTATAATCTTTGAAATAATAAATTCATAAAATTACTCATTTTTTCTAAGCATTTAATTTTAGTTGACTGTTTTGCATTTCTCCTCATAATAATTGTATAAGGAATATTCTATTTGTGCCCCTAGGCCTGTTTTGAATACCAAATGAGAACCAGCCAATTAAAACCAAATAGTGATAGAAACGAGTTCTTTGTCAAATCCGTCATTTGGAGATTGCTTGTTTGGTGAACTGGCTTTTGAAGAACTGGCTTCCAGTAAAATGACCAGACACAGGCTGAGAGGTCAGTTTTCACTGTTTTAGGTTATATGAGCAGTCTTGTTTGTGAGAAACTTGCTAAGGAGCTATTCTTTTTTTTTTTGGTGGTGGTGGTGGTGGTGGGGGGGGGGGGGTTTGAGCTATTCTTTATGACCACAAACCCCAGATCTAAAACCAAGAAATGGACATGAAGTTATCTCTGAAATTCCTGTCCAGGTCCACTAGGGTAGATAGTGTCCCTCCCAATCCCAATCCAACACAATGCCAAAGCCAAGTCAAAGACCAGGTGACAAAAAACAAAACAAACAAACAAAAACAAAACTATGAAAGATCCAGGCATTTCTGTGGGAAAAGAGTTCAAGGAATACAGCCAAGGGGAGGCAAGAACTCAGAAAGCACTGGCTGGGTATAGTGAGAACCAACTAAGAATATTTCACACTATTATTGGGTGAGAAGGTGCAGAGACAGACAGAAAATAATGCTTATGCATCATTCTAAAAAAACAGTCTAAAAAACAGATGCTCCTGGGAGGGATTTATTGGGAGGACTGACTCAGGAGAAAGAAAGTGAGGGAAGCAGAATGCCAGGAGGAAGTTGAGCAGGATTTGGAGTTAACCATCCTTTAGCTTCAGGCTAACCCCAGAGGCAGTCCTAGCACATGAATGCACCAGAGTCTTCCTTGTTAGCTTGGAGACTGCTGTGGAATTCCAGGTAAGATAGATCACTGCTCAGAGCAATTGTCCACAAGAGGAGGCAGATCTCAGCTGTCTTTCTGTTGCTATATCTCTCTCTATACCACACACATACAAACAAATCTTCTTAGGAATTAAATTTCGATCTCGTTAATCCAGATACTTTTAGATGATAATTTTCTTCTATAGAACTCCCATAGTTCATTAAAATTTTATCTGTAACAAGTTTTCCAGTTTTGTGTGTCTCTGAGTGCATCTATGCATTAGTCTATTCACTTGTCAGTGATTGCTCATTCTAGCAATCATTTAGAATCAGGTCAATGGTTGCGTATGCTGTGCATGTTCTTTTGTCAACTAAGATACTTGACTCATCTCTTGCATTTCATATGTTATTTACTGGTGTAGGGATAGGAAGTTATTATATACCCATTTATTAGAAGATTAATCAGGTCAATTTAAGATATATACATTCCTCTTGGAGGATAAAGATATAAATTCAATTAAATTATCCTTTAAAATAAATTGTAGCCTAAAGGAAATTATTCTCTAAGTCAATAATTTATAATTACATTCCTCAGGCACATTTTAATAGATACTAAAATAATAAATTTTATAACCGTGACCCCTTCCATATAGTTTTTGAAAAAATGTAATGAAAATTCCTAGAATTATTTCACTAGATTAAACTATTTTATTAATAGTAAAAATATCTAAAGATTTAAAAACATACATCAAATTTAAAAAGTTTAGTAAAGAAAGTAATAGTAAGCAAAAGTAAATTTTCATTTCTTAAAAAACTGACATAGGTGCCAATTTTATACAAGTGAAAAAATACCTACTGTTTGGGCTGCTTTATTCTGTTTGGGTAAAAGAGTTTGGGCTCCTTTCTTCTGCAGCCTAGTAAAGAATTCAGCAGCAGTAATCTAAGAGCTTGCTCATGGCATTAAAACAGAGATTAGTCAACCAGCCTTGATAATTTACAGTCATATTCTTCCTGAACATTCTGAGCTTTGATCCTATCAGACATTTTTATTCAAGTTTCAAAACTGTATTAAGTATTTGAGCTTCAATTATCCATTCACAACTTTCTGGCCAATGATATTGAAATACAGCACTCTTGTATCTTCACTTTCACTCATCGCCATGCAATATATTCCTATTTTTAGTGTTATAATTACTTAAGCCACATAGAGTAGTGTTTTTCTTTAAATACATCTATTATTCCAGAGTTTTACTAGAAAGTGACAGAAATCCAACCCTATGGCTTAAGTATAAAAGGGAAACTTTATTGGGTCTGAAAACTAAACCATGGAAAGAATGCAATAGCTGAGCCCAGTCTCAGTCTCACATTTCCTCCCTACGCCCCTTTTGCTGATTCTAGCTGTATGTCCTCTTTCAGTCTCTTAGGACCTTGTTTTCACCCACACCCGTGTCACCCTCTCTAGATTTGCTTGATAATCTATGTGGATTTGGAGCTGCAACCTCTACCCCTAGATTCAAAATTATGTACTTGCCAACACAGGGAGCCTCAGATTGACTGCACTATCAGCTTCTCGTATCATAGGCCTTTTATGTATAAAATTGTTTTTATTTTTTTTCTTGCAATATAATTCATATACTAAAAAATAAGCTCTAAAGTATACAATTCAGTGCTTTTTAATATGCTCACATAGTTATGCAACCATTTCACTAATAATTTCAGAACATTAGGCCACCTTGAAAAGAAACCTTTTATAAATTAGCATTCTCCATTCTTCTGCTTTGCTCAGGCCCCTAATTTTTCTGTCTCTATAGATTTGTCTATTTTGCACCTTTTATATAAATGAAATCATACAACATGGGATTTTTAACTTTGCATGATGTGCTCATCTATATTGCAGTATGCATCAAAATTAAATCCTTTCTATGGCTAAATAATATTCCATTGAATGGATATACCACTTTTGTTAATCAATTAATTAGCTGAAAAACACTTATTTTTTCCTGTATTATTATGAACAACATAGCTATGAATATTTGTGTACAAGTTTTTGAATGGACATATTATGTTTTAATTTCTTTTGGGTATATACCAAGAAATCAAATTACTGGATCACATAGTAACTCTCTGTTTAACTTTTGGGAATTGCCAAAGTGTTTTCCAAATCTACTGTGCTATTTTAGATTCCCCTTGGTAATGTATGAGGGTTCTAATTTTCCACATCCTCAGTAACATTTGTTATTGTCCATCTTTATTCTAGCTATCCCAGTGGGTATGAGATGGTATCTCTTTTAAAAATATATATTTTATTTTTATTATTTAAAATATTTTTATTGATTTCAGAGAGGAAAGGGGAGAATATGTGAGAGAGATAGGAACATTAATGATGACAGAGACACATCCAATGGTTGCCTCCTCATGTGCCCTGACTGGGGCTAAGGATCAAGTCTCCAACTGAGGTACATGTTCTTGACCAGAATCAAACCCGGCACCCTTCAATCCACAGGTTGATGCTCTATCCACTGAGAAAAACTGGCTAGAGTGAAATGGAATCTCTTTGTGATTTTGATTGGGATATCCTTGTGGCTAATACTGTTGAGATCTTTTTCATGTGCTTATTGGTCATTGAAAATCTTCTCTGGAGAAATGTCTATTCTTATCTTTCACCTATTTTTTTGTATTTTTATTATGGAGTTGTATGAGTATTACTGCCTGTGGTATTTTTTTGTGGCAGCCCAAACACACTAGACACTCAGACTGGGTGATCTCATTTGATCTATCTTTAAAATTTCTATACATTTAATGTTATTCTCAATTTGATGAGATATCATTCTCATATTTTCCTTTAGTTCTTTAGAGACGATTTCCTTCAGTTCATTGAATATGTTAAAAATAATGATCTAAAGTCTTTGTTTAGTAGATCCAAAGCATTGGTTTCCTCAGCTTCAGTTTCTATTCTCTTGTCATTTATTTTTCTTGTGTATAATCCATACTTTCTTGTGTGTTTTCCCCCCACTATGTCTCCTAATTTTTGCTTGAAGATTTAAAATAATGTGATTTGGCAACTCTGAATATTAGATAATCCCCCATTTGCAATGTTTACCTTTATTGCCACTTATTGGACTGTGGCTATTTGTTTGCTAGTGACTTTCCTGAACTAATTCTTTAACCCTGGTATTTGTTGTTGTATGTAATCTCTGAAGTCTTTGCACGATTAATTTATTGATCAGCTAATGACTGTAGAGAGACTTCCTCATATGCTACAAATCAATAGAACTCTCATTTTGCTGAGTGGCTCTGTATGCATGTTGAGGCATACCTCAATGATCAAGCAGTTTACAACCCTGCCTTGGTTATCATTTATGGCTCATGCAGAGCCTCAAGGTCAGCCAGAGGTGACTAGTTAGGTCCTTCTTCATCTTTCCTGGGTATACAAATAGCCTTCTAGATTCCTAGGCATAGGTTGGAACTTTTTAAAAGCCCCCTATAGGCATTTTATTCTCCATTTTTTGGTCACTGTATTGTTGGCCCCAATTGTTACTGCCACATCAGGCAACTGTGCTGTTAAACAGTTGCTGCTGCTGATCTCCAAAAGGTTGTTCACAGGACATGAACTAAGTTTCAGATCAAATAAAGGCAAGCTTTGGGGTGGGATTTTTCTCAGAACTTCCAGCTGGATCAAAAAATGACATTTATCTGGAAATGAGGCTTTGAAGGAACTGTCACTCCATTTTGCCCCTCTTAGTGGCTGCTGGACTGCTAAATGCCACAAGGCTCAGTGCTGTTATTTAAGTTCCAGCATTTTCTTCTTAAATAAAAACTCCCCGATTGTTATATGCTTTTTGAAATTTCTACAGTTCTAAAAAGTTGATTTAAAAATTCTGCTAGAAATGCCCTGACTGGTTTGGTTCAATGGATAAAGCACCGGCCATGCAGATTGAAGGGTCCCGGGTTTGATTCCGGTCAAGGGCATATACCTTGGTTGTGGGCACATCCCCATTGGGGGGTGTGCAGGAGGGAGCTGATCGATGTTTCTCATTGATGTTTCTAACTCTCTATCCATCTCCCTTCCTCTGTAAGAAATCAATAAAATATATTAAAAATAAAATAAAAATTCTGCTAGTATTCTTATTGCTTTCATTGAACAGATATTTGGAGTTCCTTATTCTGCCCTTCCCATTGATATCACCTCTCATCTGCAAATTCATATGTATATGAATTCATATGTATATGAATTTGTACAAATTCATATGTATATGTACACAAATTCATATGTATATGAATTTGAGTTTATATGTTTCCTCTGGTTTATAGTCAAGAGCATCTTAACTCTTGTCCACTGTGATTCATGGCTCTCAGTGGTGATCTCAGGTCTCTTTTTAAAGAGATGCCACCTAATTCATAAAGACCTGGAATAAATTCAAGTTGGTAGAACCTGAGTCATCTACCCATGCTCTATATAATCACGAGAGTAAGAAGAAAATACAGTGCCCACAGTGGAACTGTGCCTGACAACCTCCACTGGGTAACATGATCAGAGGAAGGGTGAAACAGTTTTTCCAAAGTAGAGTAAGGTTGTTCTGAGCATAGAGAATGATAAATGCTCACAGAATCATGTTCATCATTCTTAGAAATTATGATGTTCTGCTCATTAAAGACATGGCAAAATCAGTAGAGAAGTTATATAGTCTTATTCTGCATGATTTCTTCCTCGTTTCCACCCCATCATTGTTATTATGACAAGAATCAAACCCCAAACTCTATGCATAAAACTTATGAATAATGACTTTTCTCTGATCTGCAGCAACACTGAAGAGTTTAGTTACAGGTTTCTGGAGGGATGAGAAAATAGCAAAAAAGATTTTACCCATCAGAAAATGTACACCATGATTAATCATGGATAATAAAAATAATGGTAGAAGATATGCTGCCAAGTGTCTAACATATTATATAAAATTTAAAAACAAGTAATCAAGCAGATAAAACTACATTCATGCTGCATTTTAGTCATGTTTTTATGTGTGTTTTTTCAATATTTTTGACATTCTTTCCTTTTCTTTTTTAAAATATATTTTTTTAATTTATTTCAGAGAAGAAGGGAGAGGAGAGGAAGAGATAGAAATATCAATGATGAGACAGAATTATTGGTTGGCTGCCTTGTGCATGCCCCACACTGGGGACCGAGTCCATAACCCAGGCATGTGCCCTTGACCAGAATTAAACCCAGGAATCTTCAATCCGCAGGCCGATGCTCCATTCACTGAGCCAAGTAGCTAGGGCTTTATGTTCATTTTTAATGCTGTCATCATTTTAGGGCATAGATAATGATTGTACTTTTGTTTATTTTATTTTTAGAAAAAGCTCTTTTCACCCAATGAATGGGTTTTTGATGAAAATAGCTTTGAGAAATAATTGTCTACGTTAGATTCTTATACATAATCATAAGTAAAATTTTCACATTTTAATGTTACACACAGTACAGACAATTGTGGTATTAATTAAAATAGTGCAATATCCTTAAAACAAATGTTAATCAGGGAAATATTCTAAATGAAGTAGAAAGAATGATTATCTGGTGTCTTTTGTGGAATAATCCTGTTTAGAAAAAGGGCATAATTTAAATGGCTATATTCCTTTAAAGAGCAATCAATAAATTATTTCACTTCTTTTCCTGTGTAAAAATAAATATTTCATGACTTTCAGACTATCAGAAATTAAATCTCATTCTATACCCTGTCTTCTGGGGCCACTGCTGGTAAATCTCAGGAGCTGTAGATGAAAAGGATTGATAATGAAAGTGAGGTAGGAGCTGTAGCTATCTGCTGTGTATTTAACCTCCCTTCCAGCTAGAAGATATCAGTAGAGAGACAATAGGCTGTTGCCTTGCTAATTCCTTGATTGTTATTTGGCCAAATAAATGTTTAGATTCATGACTCTGAGAGACAGACTTGGTCTTATTTGGCATCTATTCCACTATTTATTTGATACATGAAGTCATTCTCAAATATTATCCTTCATTTTCTGAATACAGTTGAGTGGAAATCCCATTTCCTATGACACAACTCATTCTAATTCTGTATACCTCTTAGAAACTTGTTCATTGTATAAGCTTCAATTTGACTTCTTGAAATTTTAAACATTACACTTAATTTTGCATTGTGAGGAAAATTGAAAAACTTACATACCTGACTACTGAGCAATTTCATACTGGGTTACAAAGAAAGCTTCAATTAAGATCCTTTTGTTCAGTTAATAAACTACAATATTAGAAGAGTGACATAGATATTGTTATTGCAGTCCATTAAGATATTTGATAGTTTCTTCTTATTATGATATGAAAATACAGGCTGGCTGGGAAAATCAATATATAATATCTGGTTGAAGAAATGTGACCAAATAATGTTTATTAATATATTTCTATTAACTTGGTGTTTTATTACAAAAGATTCTTTCTTTGGCCCTATTTTATTTAAAAGTTTTACCAATAGTATGCATTAGAATAAAGAAAGGGCATATGTGTTGATATGCAAGTGGCATGATGTAGAGAAGAAGGCCCTTTATATGTAATGACTAACTGAGTCAGAATCCAAACAACTGTGGCATATTAGATATATGGGCTAAATAAAATCATATATTTAACAGGAGTAAAAATAACCTCTTTTAAAAGTAAACAATGGAGGTCTATAGCTTAGAAGCATGATATGAAAAGAATCTAAGAGTTGAAAGCATATAAATATCTAATGTAAGAATTAGCAAACCAAAACCCACTGTCTGCTTTTGTCAGTAAAGTTTTCTTAAAACACAGCCATGCTCATTCATTTACATATTATCTATGGCTGCTTTCATGCTACAACAGAATCGAGTATTGCAACAGAACTTCATGGACCTCTAAGCCTCACATATTGAAAGTCTGGCCATTTACAAACACATTCTGTTGACTCCTAACCTAATTGAGTTTTTGTTAATACATATAGAGGATCCACATATGAAGGATATTATTTATTATTTCTTACTAATAATTTCAGTTTTGGGTCCTACATTTGCTAGGCACATTAATAACTATCCAGAAGAAAGTAATGGGAAAGGTAAAGGGTCTCCAGAAAAGCCATATTAAATGAAGAATACCTGAATAAACTGGGAATAATTATCCGAGAGAAGAGAAGAGTCATGGAAAACAAGATAGCTATACTTTTGGTTTCAAATATATGAAAGAAAATTATACGGAAGAGTTATTTGCTATCTGTTATTTGGGTCGCAAAGCCTAAACTTTATCTGGCTCTATACAGAAAATATTTGCGGTCTCTGGTTCAGAACAGCATTGTGGATAAGTCTCAGGTCTAACAATGGAAGGCTCCACCAGTCCCTCTTCAGAGCTGACCCACAGAGTACAGACAGAAAGATAGGCCCCCCAAGACCCTCTGCAACTTACCCTACATGGCCCTCCACCTTCAGTGCTAATAACTGTATTATGACCAGGGCTACGGGTTGCTGGAATCTCTCTGGCTGTCCAGACAGTTCTTACTGCCCTTGATAAAAACTAAACCCATAAGCAGCATGTAGCAGTTTTTTTTTTCAATTTACTTGAGAGATAAGGCAGATTTGGCTATTTTTAATTATTGAGTCTTCCTATGTTTTGGGGTGGGGAGACATGAAGAAAATTGCTTCTGCTGGTTTCCTTCAGTAAGTGACAGAGTTTAGATGAAAAAGACAAGAAACCTGGCTCTTCACTGAGATGCAAGTTCCCACCTTTTTCCAGTGGATTATTCATGCATTGTAATGCGCCCAGAGTTTCTGAGAGTACGATGCTTATCCTCACAGAGGTCTAATTCTGAGTAAAAGCACTAGTTGAGAAATCAGAAGCATTTTGTCTTCAAGTGTTCATAGGAATGATTGTATTCATCCAGTTGAATTCTGATGAACTGGGTTTCGCTGGGAAAATGCTTATCACAATGGCCTGACTCGGGCTTGCAGCTTTGATTTATGGTGTACTTCTTGTTCTTTGCCAGCTCTTTTTCAAATTACAGCATGGAAAAAAAGTGTTTTCAATGATGACACATCCAGAAGGTGATTTCTGGGAGCTTCGGGTGTAGGCTTTAATCTTTCTTCCAGGTTAGCCACCCACTCGGGCACTGAATGACACGGGTTTTTCAGACACATTAGGATTCTGGACAGGTCTCATCCAGACACCCTGTGCTCCCTGCCATTCTCAGAGTGGCATTGTGTCTCTCAGCAGAATCTTCTCATATAACAGTTAGGGGAAGAGATTCATTTCTAAGCTACAGATTCCCAAAGCTATGATCACATGAAAACAAAAATTAATCTCCCAATGTATCTTTTTTGGCAGTCTGTGGAAAGGGGAAATACCTCTCATTTATTTTTCTCTTACTATTTTGCATTTTCATCAAGTTCTTATTGTACTGGTAAAGATGAAGATGTACTGGTAACAAGAAAAAGTAGTTGTAAAGCGAAAGTAGATTGCAGGACAGAGTTTTATTTTGTTTTAATTTAGCCATGGGACAGTTAAAGAAAGCCAAATAAAAAATCACCTGGGCTTTAGGACAGGCAGCGTATTCTTTAGGTTCTGCCATACCATGCATGTGCTGAATTAAAGTATAAACTGGGGAAGATTTCTATGAGAAATAGTAATGCACCTTAAGTTAGCAAGCCCCAAACTCAAATGAGACAGTTGGTTGTAGTATCCTCCCATACACCAAAAGGTTGCAGGTTAGATCCCTGGTTGGAATGTGTGTGTGTGTGTGGGGGGGGGGGGGGAGGGGGCAGGGGGGAGAGGAGGAGGGAGTGGCTGACTGATGTGTTTTTCTCACATGGATGTCTCTCTCTCTCTCTTTCTCTCCCCCGCTTCATCTCTCTCCAAAATCAGTGAAAACACATCCCTAGGTGAGGATTAAAAGAGGTTGGGGGAATGTAACATTTATCTACAAGTAGCTTTTCAATGACATTTTTAAAGTGTTTTTATAAAGAGGGGACTTTCTATAGCTTTTTTGTATATGCAGATGTTCATATGTGATAATTACATTAGACTTGGTAATAGTTCTTGAATTCTTGCTGGGCAATAGCAAAAACAGGAAAGGGTTTACAGAGACATATAAACAATATCAACACTAGTCAACTTTGTAAGGAAGCCTCAGCATTTGCACAGATTATTTCCATTTTATGCTAGATATGCCATATAATAAACTTTGGTTGTAAGTAAATATTAAAATGAAATCTACAAAAGTCCTACACTGAAAAATTTATTAAATGATATAAAAGTTTATGTGAATAAACTAGAAAGCATAATTTATTATCAGAAATTAAGAATATAGTACATGTGTCAATTCTGTTTAAACTATACATAATTTAATATAATCTTAATATTTCCATATGACTTTGGTGATAGTGGTCTTTAAAAAATTATTGAAAAGTTTACTTGAAATAATAAATGAACAAGAATAACCCAAAATTTTTGAGTATGTAATAAGGTAGGGGGAAAGGTACTGATAGTGAAACATAACTCTAAAGATCATTAGAACAGATTAATACTTTTCTATAAAAGAAACAAAAAATAATACCATTTTATTGCACAACTATAAAAACAAAGAGATAATAAAACAGATCATAAAGTCCAGAAGTAAAACTAAGTATTGCTAGTCCTATATAATATAGAGGAAATATGGTATGCTAATTGACCTTCACACCATCACAAAGATGGCAGCAACCACAGCCACAAGATGGTGGCACCCAGTCCCCTCAGCCCCACTGGGGCAGCAGGCGCGTGGCAAGGCCAGGCCCGCCCTGGGACCAGCCACTCTGAGTGCCTGCCTCCAGAGTCCCCCAGTCCCTTCAGCCCCCCTGCCACCCAGTGCTGGCCCGAAGCACAGGCAAGCAGTAGAGGTGTGATGGGGCTTTGCCTTCCCCTAATCACCAGGTCACCTCCCACCCCTGAGGGCTCCCGGACTGTGAGAGGGGGTAGGCCAGGTTGAGGGACCTCCCCTCCAATACATGAATTTTCATGCACTGGGCCTATAGTATATAATAGTACAATATGTTTGCAAAATCAATGGAAAAGTTGTGTATTACTTACTCAGCAATAAGTATTTTTTAAAAGTAAAATACTGTAAAGATAACTAAAAAAAAGTGCAAAGCTAGTAAAAATATTTATTGGAAGATGGTAGCAAAGAGTTAATAGTTTTAATATACAGAAGCTCTGTCAATCAGAAAAGAAAAATAAGATGAATGCACTAACAGATGAATAGGCAGACCAGGAATTTCTAAGAAAAGAAATACAAAGATGCCATAGACATATAAAAACACTAGAGGCCCAGTACATGAAATTCATGCACCGGTAGAGTCCCTAGTGCTGCCCAGCCCTTCCTATCTTCCCCCGGCTGGTCCCACCCCCTGGTAGAACTCCTGGATGAACTCTTGGTCGAGGGGACAACTTGCATACTATACTTTTATTATATAGGATGTGTATGGCATAGATATTCAATTCATGACAATTAAATTGTTACTTTTCCATACTGAGATTAAAATTTTTTAAAAAATAATTTGAATTATCTAGCAAATATGTGGAGAATAGTTTACTGAGCATCTAAATATCATGAACAAGTTTAAACTTTCTATCATTTCTTGCACCTTGTAAACAAAAATAAATAAATAAAAGTAAATTTAAATAAAATATAAACACAAATAAAGAAAAAAAGAAGAAAAGTAAAATAAAATTTCTAAACTGAATAGAAAGAGTATATTGTCTCTCTTTTTAGCAGACAAAAATAGAGTATTTACCAAAATTTTTACAAGTAAGCACTTCCTAGGCCTGTCACAGTTACAGTCTTAGGAAGTCACCTTAAAGAGTTATTTAAGAACCAGAGGGCCACTGCATGAAATTTGTCCCTCAGCACTGCCTGCACCCTCTCCAATCTGAGATGCCTCAGGGGATGTCCGACTGCTCAGACATCGCTGTTATAATCCAGGACTGCTGGCTCCCAACTGCTTTCCTGCCTGCCTGCCTGATTGCCCCTAACTGCTTCTGCCTGCCAGCCTGATCAACCCCTAACCACTTCACTGCCAGCCTGATTGATGCTTAACTGCTCCCCTGTTGACCTTGTCATCCCCAACTGTCCTCCCCTGCTAGCCTGGTCACCCCTAACTAACCTCCCCTGCATGTCTGGTTACCCCCAACTGCCCTATCCCGCTGGCCCCGTCACCTCTAACTGCCCTCCCTTGCTAGTCTGGTTGTCCCTAACTGCCCTCCCCTGCTAGCCCAGTAACCCCCAACTGTCCTCCCCTGCAGGCCTGGTTGCTACCAATTGCCTTCCTCTGCAGGCCTGGTCACCCCTAACTGCCCTCTCCTGCAGGCCTGGTCACCCCCAATTGCCCTCCCCTGCCAGCCATCTTGTGGTGGCCATCTTGTGATCACATGGGGGTGGCCATCTTGTGTGAGGGCATGATGGTCAATTTGCATATTATCTCTTTATTATATAGGATGAGGGAAAATATTTAAGATGGTTGACATAGCATTGTTTATAATGGAGAAACATGGAACCTAGTAAAATGGCCCTTCATAGAGAGATTAAATAAAAGTATGTTTATACTTCCACTTCAAATTACATCATAGAGGATTATTTAATTACATGGCTAGATTTGTCCATGTCCATATCTGATATGAGATGAGATAAATTAAGCAGCATGAATTAAATAATATGATTTTTGCAAAAAGCTTCGTTACTTTAAGAAAAAAGCGAGTATAATACACAACATAGTGCTAGTGGTGGTTATTTCTGGGTGTTAGTTATAAATGAGGCTATTTTCCCCTTAGTGGTATGTGTATTTTCAAAATTTGAATGTGTCATTTTATAATTAGAATAAAGTCTAATATTTAAAAATAAAAATTAAGATAATAAATATTTGTTATATTATTATTGATTTTCATTTTATCTTCAATTTTTTTTATTGTGGAGATATTTGCTTTCCAGAAAAGTTCTGAGAATATGTTCTCTTTTATGATTCATGGTCCCCAATTTTAGTATTGCTGATTGCAGGTAGATAAAAATATCGATTAACTTATGTATCAAATTCATCACCTTCCAAAGTACAAGTTCTCCTTCATTTGTTTTTGGAGGGAACATGCAGAGTTTGGCCATGTGTGGACCGATCAAGAAAATTTGCACATGACCACCTTCTTCACTGGTCTTGATGGTAGAGCCAACATGGCTCTTGTGTATAGATGCTCCATTCTACTGGTGTACTTCCCAGGCATCTCTCAACCACAATCCAGTCCTTGCACATTCTACTTCTTAGTGAGGAAATAAACACCTCTCCAGGAAACTAGTGCCATGTGGATTAATCCCATAGGCATGACGATCATTCCCATTCACTTGCTTTGCTTGAGTCTCTAAAAATGTTTTTGTGAATTCTGAATTTCTCTGGGAGCACCAGGGGAGACAACAAACTTCATCAGATCTTTGCTGAAATCTAGTTAAACAATTATTCCTCATTACTTAAAAGTGAGCAATGTGGCCTTAATAGCATTGGATATAGGACAAGAAACATTTTGAGGAGATAATAAAGTAGGAAAAATGTGAAAAACAAAATCTTAGCTATACTTCTCTTTCTGTTGACAAATTGTGATAGGATGCAATTTTGGTAAAGTTGCCTGTGTTATTGTTTACTTAGTTATTCCTAAAGAACGAGGGTGTTATTTGGTGGGTATCATGTCACAAATAGCATCATAATTTCTAAAATTCAGCATCTGGCATGGTGCACTGTAATTAGTGACTTGGCTGAAGGATGAATGTGTCTTGTAGCTTCAATTTGAAATTACCCAGACTACTTGAGCACAGCCAAAACAGGTTTTTAAAAAACATCTATCTTCTTCAGATCTTATATTTTTAAGGTTCTGTTGAATGCCTACTACTCTAGGCAAAGCACTATACTAGCCAAATACTGGAAATCTTCCTGCCCTAAATCCATCCCTTAGATTCAGGTACCCCCAACTCTTTCTAAAAATTTAACATTTTTAGTTCCATGAAAATCAGGGCATTTTGCTGAATGGAGTTGCTGGAACATCAATTGGCTCTGAATCAGAAAAGCATTTTCTCTCCATTTAATTAGTAATTGCTCTGGATTTTTCTTCATTGATCTTTATATGGAAAATGTTCTCACTGAGCTAATCTAATGCCAAGTGTGTGATGTGAAATGCTTTTATTGTTTTGACTTTGTAGTAATATGAGGAGAGAACAGCTACTTATGAATCTAAAGGAGGCCATATGCGAGCTTCCATAAACACAGGGGATGCTCCTAATAAAACGGAAATGCACTCAGTCTTATGTTGGGTAATGATGGTGGCACTACATGATGTTAGGTGGCAATGAGTTACACATTTCTCTCTCTTTAAAAACAGCCTATCTATCCAAAGGCTGTGAGGCCACTCAACATGTATAAAGTATATACCAGGTGGCAGAAATGCTGGGCAAGGAACCATGCAGACATGAAGGAGAATGAGATCCCTGTTCTCAAGAAGCTCAGATGAGCCTCAAGAGATAAAATAGAGACTCTTGATATAATGAGGTTTTGGTCTGATTACAGACATGAGGACAGAACAGATATCCCTCCCACCTCCTCCCACAAAGGGTTTGAGACATCTCCATTGAGGTGCTAAATACAATGGAGAAAGGAAATGGAAAGAAAAGGTATGCCAGACTGTGGGAACCACATGAGCAGAGCCACCAGTGAGAAGCTCTGCCTGGCAGAGAGTAAATGCTCTGCTCTGTGAGACTCACCAGCAGGAGTGGCCACAGAGCTAAAACAACCAGATAGTTGCCAGAGGTTTATGGGAAAGCCCAGGTTATTTATCAGCAAACATTCTACAAATGTTTAATGAGCAGCTGGTACATATTAAGTCCTGTATGGATAGTAGTGATCTCAACAGATGCTGCCGCTGTCCGTCAAAGACCCTATAATTGAGTGAGGAGCTAATGCATTATTGCCTGCTTCTGTTGCTCAGTTAGTTCCCTCTGAGGCTTGGGCAGTCTTTTCTGTGTGCTAAATGTTCCTCACCCTCTCCCCCATTTTTGCACTGCATTTGGGGATGGTTGCTGGTTTAAGTTGTCTTCCCTGCTCAATGTTTTTTTTCTTTTTTCTTTTCTTTCTCTTCTTTATTCTTTCTTTCTTTTATTTTATTTTATTTTATTTTATTTTTTGCCATATTTGTGGGAGGTTGGGCCAACTACATGTTCTGCTGCTCCTTAATTGCAGTCTGAATCTCTATAGCTCTATAACAGAAAGTCTTTAGTTGTAGGCTGCAGGAAAAGAGAATGTGAAAACAGCAAATAATACACAAAATGAAACCATTCATAATTGTTTAAGAAATGGGGAAGCTAGCAGCTGCTCAATTCTAATTATTTCTGTTATCTGCAGAATTCCTCACTGAAGGCAAGAATAATCACTGTGCTCAGCAGCTGGGGAAATGCAGTTTTACATAAAACACAGGACTCCATTAAACCTCAAAATAACAGGAAGTTTAGCCATACTTGAATACAGGGAGAAACTGGGGTTAGGGAGAAGCAGTGTCTAAGGTTTCCTCCAAATCATAATATGTCCAGAGGGCTTTCAGCATTCACCAATATTGTTCATCACTGGATTGTCTTACTGGAGATTTTATTAGCCCCACTTCATCGATGAAAAAACACACACAAAACTTAACATGGTCAGCATGTTCAAGTTCATTGAGCAGCTAAAATCAAGAACAGAGTTCTGATTTTTCAGTTCCCAGGCCCATGACTTATTCCCCTGTGCCACTGCTCTTGTTTTTCCCACACTGTGGCCTACCAGATGGCAGCCTCAGCTGAAGCCAACATCTGAATATTCTTGTGTTAGGCATTTACTTACATAAATGTCATGCGATACTACCATTTCCTCTATTAATATGGATGTTTCTGTTGGGAACATCTCTCCCTATCCATCTTCCAGGGATACTTTTCTAGTAAGATTTAATGTTTTGTAATCTTGAACTTTCAGATGATTGAATAACTCCCCCAAAATTTATTTTTCAGGGTTTTTTTTTATAGATATATGCCATGGCTTTCCTTCTATGGACCAGCTTCAGTGAACCTTTTAGAGCGTTTTATTCTTTTCTTTTAGTAAATATAAGAAGATTCCATTTAGCTTTTTCAAATACTGTACCTACTTCTAGGTACTTGACTGTGTGTCTTATTTCCAAGCTTCCCTGTTCCATCCATCTGCTAACCTTTCTCCATCCTCCCTACATCTGTCCATCCCTTCTTTTAGCAAAACCACCTCTATCAGTGCTTATCACATTCAAGAAATTATTTTGGATGCTATGAAAGAGACAGAGCCCAGCCAGAGTGGCTCAGTGGTTGAGCTCAGTGTTGACCTATGGACCAGGAAGTCCCAGGTCCATTCTCAGTCACTGCATATGCCTAAGCTGAGGACTCAAAACCTGGTGTGGAACATGCAGGAGACAGTTGATCAATGATTCACTCTCATCATTGATGTTTCTCTCTCCCCCTCTCCCTTCATCTCTGAAATCAATAAAAAAATATTTTTAAGACCTAATATTACCACAAAAAAAGAAACAGAGATTCAGACATCCAATTCTGTATTCCATAAGCTTTCAGTCAGATAGGCTGGCCAGGGCATCCATTCATTAAATTATTCACTCATTCTACAAATAAATGTTTCTTGAGCAGCTGGTACATATTAAGTCCTGTATGGATAGTAGTGTTCTCAACAGATGCTGCCTCTGTCCATCAAAGACTCTATAATTGAGTGAGGAGCTAATTTACTGCTTGGCTAAAACAGGAAGAGAGTACTGTGGAATGCCTCCCATAGAAACAGAAAGGCTTCCTGAAAAGAAATACCTGATACCTGAAACTCCAGGTAGCAGAAAAAATGAGCATTCCAGAAAGAAGAAACATAAAAGTCCTGAAGAGAAAGAAAGCTTATTACATTTAAGAATCTCAAACACAATTTAATACGAACTGAAGCCTGAAGGAGGAGACTGGTAAGAAATTGGTGCAGTAGAGACCTGCAATATGAATGAATGGAAGCACCTGGGAGTGGAGATTATATGACATTAGAACTCTTTAAACATCCTTGGGTATTTGTTTTTAAATCCTTGCTGTCTCCTTGGTAGAGAAAATATTAGACTAGTGGCTCTCCAAATGTTCTTAGGACCAGGAGAGTATTACCTGGGAACTTGCTAAAAATGAAAATTATTGGGCTCCACCCACCATAGGACTACTGAAGCAAAAACTCTGGAGATGAAGACTCACCAGTATGCAGTTTCCTGCCTTCAGCATGCCTCTTAAGCATCAGAACCACTGATTAAAGAGGAACACAATCAGAAAAGGAGAGGCTGTTTAGGAGATTGGAGCAATAAGCCATAGGAGGTTATATAAATAATTACAGTGTAAGCTAAAGATTCAGGTGTCCTATCAGAGGTACAGGACAATTTCCATGCTTGTTTAGAGGAAGCAGGCCAGGCTGCTAACATGGGTCTTTTAGGGGAGAGGTCATATGAGCTGAATATGCAACTTTAACTTCTACCGTCTTATGTATCAGTGTTTCTCTAATTATATTCCTGATCATAGTTTTAAAAAAATTTTAACTGTCACACAGCTAGCTTGATATAAATGGTGACCACTGTGTTACCTTCACAGTGAATGATTCTCAATGGAATATTCTTTCATTAAAAATTGTGCAGAATCAATTGACTCAAACTCTTGTATATAATTCTGACAAAATTATACTTGGCTTATTTTTGAATATTTAACCTTTTTTAGTAATTCCTCATATAAATATAACCACAAATGAAAAGAAAAAGAAATTAACTTGGTTCTTCCAAAGAGATTTTGCTTATAAAATTGTATACACACACACAGGTATGTATGCAAGCATATATGTATTCATATGTGTACAGACATACACATGTACATATACATTTACCTAGAATATTGTTGAATTTAGCATTTATTTGACATTCATATGTGCTTGCTAATCCTATCTAATAAAAGAGTAATAATATGCAAATTGACCATCACTTCAACACACAAGATGGCTGCCCCCATGTGGTCAAAGATGGCTGCCCCCATGTCAATACAAGATGGCTGCCACAAGATGATCAGCAGGGGAGGACAGTTGGGAGTGACCAGGCCTGCAAGGGAGGGCAATTGGGGGGACCAAGGCCTGAAGAGGAGAGCAGTTAGAGGTGATCAGGGTGGCAAGGGAGCAGTTAGGCATCAATCAGGGTGGCAGAGCAGTGGTTAGGGGATGATCAGGCTGGTAGGCAGAGGTGGTTAGGGGCAATCAGAAAGGCAGGCAGGCAAGCCTAGCAGTCCTGGATTGTGAGAGGGATTGTCCAGCTGCCCATTTAGGCCCAATCCCTCAAGGGGTCCCAGATTGGAGGGTGCAGGCTGGGGTGAGGGACACTCCCCTACTCCCCCCAATGCACAAATTTCATGCACTGGGCCTCTACTGTTAATATGAAACTTTAGCATTGTGTCTCTTTTCTTTTTTCCTTCCTTCCTTCTTCCCTCCTTGCTTTTCTTTTCTCCTTCTTTCCTCCGCTCTGTCTCTTTGAGTTATGACCAATTAGATTATAAATCTATTTTCTTTTGATGATGTAGCACAAAATTTAAACACAGTAATATTTAAAACCACATGCTAGTCTTTTTGTATAGAGTCAAATGGAAACTTTGCAAAGTTTGCTTTTCTCCTCATTTCACATATTTTCTAGCTGGCCTGCTAAAATCAAATCTACTTTTTGCTTTTTGTTCCATTCACTTAGCACTTGTTTTGTAAACATCTCTGACATTTCTTAATGCCTCCTTATACTCAGTCTGTAAAGGGTAGCATCTGCAATATTTAATTCTAGAAATGGTAACACTGAGGTTTTAATGGCCCAATTTTAAAAAAGAAAGAAAAAAAAAGCAGCCATGAAACACAATTTTTGTATTTGTGTCGTGTATGTATTTAATTTACTTTTTCTCCATTTAAATGTTATTGTAAAAATAAGGTCAGTGTAAAATGTTCAGAAAGATCCTGTAAGGATTGATCATAAGAAAGCTGAACAAAGAGTGAACTTTGCCAAGTCTTTTATAAAGCCAGCTGTATGCATCTGCTTGTTAGCTTGTAGCCTTATTTTGAGCTGGGAATCGTGGACACTTCACAGTGCACATGGGCCATGGGTCCTGGGAACATATTTTTTAACTGCGAAAACTAAACAGAGTTAGCAGTTCCCATGAGAGGAACATGATGGTTCTGAAACAAAGGAAAATCCTGTGAAAAGAGGCGACTGTTCTCATTGTTTGGTGGGAAATAAACTGGAAACGAACAAACAAAAAGAATTGAAACTTTTGAATTTAATAGTTATTTATAATGATAAAACTTTGCAGTGAACTGCCCTGGCTCGGTAGCCAGCTGGTTGGAGTGCCATCCAGTACACCAAAGGGCTGTAGGTTCAATTCCCAGTCAGAGCACATACCTAAACAGCAGGTTTTGATCCCCAGTTGGGAGCATACTGAAGGCAAACAATTGATGTTTCTCTCGCTCTCTCTAAAATCAATACACGTATCCTTGAATACGGATTGAGAAAAGTATATTGCAGATTACCATTGTTTATTTTGGTTATTGCCTTGATGAATAATATGTTTAGAATAGCTTAAAATAGTGAGTGTAGTCTAACAGGCTATATTCTGAATAAAAATATTGCTGGAGAAGGAATGAAAGTATTTTCAATTCTTGTACGACCTAGGGCAGTGGTCGGCAAACTCATTAGTCAAAAGAGCCAAATATCAACAGTACAACAATTGACATTTCTTTTGAGAGCCAAATTTTTTAAACTTAAACTTCTTCGAATGCCATTTCTTCAAAATAGACTTGCCTAGGCCAAGGCATTTTGTGGAAGAGCCACACTCAAGAGGCCAAAGAGCCGCATGTGGCTCATGAGCTGCACTTTGCAGACCACAGACCTAGGGTATCATGATGAAGCATAACATTTCCGGGAAGCTATAGAACTGCCAGTTGTTTTAGGAATGGCAGTGGCCTAAAGGAATACTGGTCCAGAGAGCTACTGCATCATTGAATGTCATATAGTTGGACAGTAAATAATGTTATTTAACTTAGCACAAACAATAAAACAGAGATATGAGTTGGGAAGACTGTTTTACAAGAAATTTCAATAGATAAAGAAGAGATGAAAAGACTCAAAGGTGAGAGCAAAGAATTAAGTTAATGTGAAAAGTAATTATCATCAAATGGAAGAATTATGGCACTGACTTATGGTTGGTCAGTTTTAGATTGCTGTATAAAGAGCCCATGTTACATATACATTTCTTTGATGTTATTTAGTATTTTGGAATGCTTTCTACTATGTAAAGAATTTGTAAGCAATGTAATATCCTGAGACTATTTCTGTGAATTTTATTCCAAACTGTACTACTCACTTTTTATTGCACCAGAGATCAGCAGTTCTCTAACACTGCTCAGTGAGCTGCACTGTATGCAAATCAAGTGTCTTCATTTTTATTCATATCACTAATTGTGGCTCAAAGTTGCTCTTACAAATGACCTCTACTTCCATTGAATTTTAAAAAATGTGAAATGATCACAATTTCTTTGGACTGACATTTAAAAAATACACTGGGTTTTTATTAACGCTTTCTTTTTTCTTTTTAATTGATTTTAGAGAGGAAGGGAGAGGGAGAAATAGAAACATTCACAATGAGAGAGAATCATTGATTGGCTGCCTCCTGCACACCCCTCAGTGGGGATCAAGCCTGCAACCTGGGCATGTGCCCTGACCAGGAATTGAACCATAGGTCTACACTCAACCACTGAGCCACACCAGCAGAGCAACTCTACTTTCATCTAGATAGGTTTTCTTTATGTGGCCCTTTTGATGACTTATAACTTTATTAGGAAAGTAATATTTTTATCTTAATGTCCATGAATCATAGCAGGTGATTATAAACTAGTTTATATTAGAACATGATTATGTTGGAATTAAAAATCATTAGTTTTTGGATTCTGTCTCTTCAATAATAACTATATGATGCATTTCATTCTACTATATAATTGTCTTTGAATGTAGCTAATTGTTAATTTATTGAACCACTGCCTCTGTATAAAATGTAACATTAACTTTAGATTAGGAAAAAAATAGGAGACAGAAAACCTGTTTCTTAAGAATTCCCAGGGGCCAACTATGTCTGCTATGCATCCAGGTGAGAAACCCTTGAAATGACATCAGTATCTATCACAACGTATAGCAGCTGTTAGCTCTTAATATATAAAAGAAAAACCCATCTTTGTGAGTTGAAATAAATTCAAATTAGTTTATTCATTTTCACTTTTATTCTGATATTAGTGGAAAGCAATTTTAAGCACATTTGGAGTTATTTTGCTGTGTTTATCAGTTTATCTTGACTCAAACTGTACTTAATTTTACAATCAAATTTATCTCATTGTATTTTTAAAGCCAAAATTTGGTGCATCACTTATGAAAAGCCATAGAGTTATCAACTGATCACTGTGAGCTAAAATTTTTCTTTGAGAATAAAGCTTTTTTCTAGGGACTATATATGAGAGAAGGCATTAGAGAGTGTTCTTTCTCCCAGTTCTCTTCCTGTGCTTATGTTAAGTATCTAGATTTGCTCCCTGCTTCATTTAAAATGCATTGCCCTCGAGCTGTTGAGATAACTTGGAACAGTCTCAATCAGATAAGGGAGATGGAATTCTTTAAAAGTTTATACTGTTTGTTTATATTATTAAAGCGTCTTTGTGATTTCAAAACTGTATTTACAATCTAGGTGCTCCAGCCACAGCCCATCTTGCGATCAGCTCTCCACCTTCCTGAACGTGTGGCTTGGGAACCCATATGGCAGCTCTCAGTGTGAAGGAAGAGCCTGTTAGTTGCTGAAGGTGGAGTCAGAGGAGGGGAAAGTTCAGGTGCAGGAGACTCTGAATTGTGCTCCTTTTGACATCCTGTGATGTGCATGTAGACAAGCTATTTATTCACAGGAGAGATGATGGAGCCCTGGCATGCTTTCCAGGGAACAAGCAACTGAGAAGAGAGGGCATGATGGCTCCCTACTCGGCCTGAGTCCTCACAGCTGAGAGGCCAGCAAAGGGGATTACAGCCTTGAGCCACGCAGATGGGGTCTGCTAGCTCCACTAACTCTAACAATAGACCACAAAGAAAAGCAGCCTGATGTTCCCAGACAGCGAATTGAGATGCCACTGCTGGGACTGTAGTCCCTGCACAGACCTTTAAAGGGGCAGGACTGGGTGGAGTTGGGAGGGAGGAACATCATTAATACAGCTCGACTCAGACTGGTGCCACCATCGTGGGCTAATTGGGTAAACATCTGGGCAATCCTTTCTCCTTTTGCTCTCCCTGTACCCAATATTTACAAAAAAATTAATTTCCATAGACATTTGCCTTTGTTCATCCATTTATTCTTTTCTGAACATTCACCTAGTGGCTATTTTACACTTGGTAAAATACCAGCCCTGGGACAAGCAATCCATAGACATGCTCTGCCCCAAGGATCTCACAATCTAGAGAGCAGTGATTTTCAACAAATGTGCCACTAAAAATGTTTAAGCATGCAATACCTGACTATTTATCAGGGCACTAACCTCCTTCTCTTAGGTTGTCAAATAAAAAAATTATATAACAATAGCCATCAGGTGACAATGATTCAGATGAGGTTTTAGTGGCTCCAGGTCAGTGAGCAAAGTTTCTCTGACTTTTGTCTCAGAAAATACTTACTTGTACTAGTTTTATTTTTCAATTTAATATTTAAGAGCTCATAGAAGATAGTTTAAATCCTATCTAATAAAAATGGAATATGCAAATTGACTGTCACTCGTGACAAAAGATGGTGGCACCCACAGCCAAAAAAGAAGGAATATGCAAATTGACATGACAAAGATGGTGCTGGCTGGACTGGGATGCTTGCATCATTGCCATGGCAATGACACAGGCATTACACCCTGCCCCAGCCACTCGGGGCCTCTGGGCAGCACACGTGTGCAGGCGCGGAGTGGCAAGGGTGAGGTGGGATGCCTGCTATGAGGGAAGGATGGGGTGTGGAGGGAGCTATAGGAGGTGACAGGGCCGGAGCAAATGCAGAAGGCAACTCTGGCCAGAGTGGAGGTGGAAGGCGACAGCCAAAGCAAAGGCCTGGGCCCCGGGTGCAGGAGGGAAGCTGGTGCTGGCAGCCTGGGGAAGGAAGGCCTATTCTTGCATGAATCTTCATGCATCAGGCCTCTAGTATATAATAATCATAAATATAAGTCTACATACCAAGATGATGGATGACTTTATGGTCCTAATTATAGAGGGGTGGCTGTCACTTGCTATGAAAGTGTCAGGCTTAGGGAAGGATGGCATTTCCCTTGAGGAGGAAGAGGACAGTTGTGAGTGAGGAGCAGATATAGGGGTAAAAGAGAAGAGCAGTGAGAGGCCATGTGAATGGGACTTGTGGGTAGGGGTCAGGCACATCTTCGCTACTGTCATAGAACACAGGAAATGGGAGAAATGTCTCTAAAAGATTTTAAAAAGTTATTCTCAATGAAATGCCTTAGAAATCCTTGGAACTACTCCCCAAGTTAAATCCACAATAAAGAGCCTATAAAATAAAAACCTAATATGCTAAGTGTCTGGTCAGTTGTTCAACCAATCAAAGCGTAATATGCTAATGATATACTAAGGCCACTCAACTGCTCACTATGACTTTCACTGACCAGCAGGGGGCAGATGCTCCAATTGGTAGGTTAGCTTCCTGCTGAAGTCTGGACCCTGGCTGAGGACTGAGTGAGATGGGCCAGATATGCCTGGAGCCCTCCTACAGTCCCTCCAGGTTGGCCAACCTACCGTGTCCCTTCCCAGCTCTGATTGTGCACTGGTGGGGTCTCTTGGCCTGGCCTGTGCCCTCTCACAATCTGGGACCACTCAGGGATGTTGGAGAGCCAGTTTCAGCCCGATTCTGCAGGCCAGGCTGAGAGATCCCACTAGTGCATGAATTTGTGAACCAGGCCTCTAGTATATACATATGATCATTTTAATTGGTTGAGCTGCTATTTCCTTATACGTGGATCAGGTCTGTTGTGTTGTGTGCAATTGTGTAGATATTCTGAATGCGTGTTGTGTAGGATGAACAATGGTTTGAAAGTGAGAACACCTGTGTCAAACCCCAGGTTATGAGCAAAATGTTCACTTTCTGGGTTTGTAGTATCAAGAGAAGTAAGATTTTGAAACCTCTAAAGAAGATTTCAGTAGTGACAGACAAGGAGAAAGAATGATCTGGTGAGAAGCTTATGTCAGGGTTTTTCTGGCGAAAGTTTTTAATTTAATAGTGTTAAATGCTCTCCTTATAAACACAGAACCTGTGCAGAGAACACCCAAATGGAATCTTTTACCATGCACCCAGAAGCTAGGAGTAGCCAGCTGAATCCAGTATTCTTTGTAGAGCCTCTACTAAGCCTGCCTCACTGTTACCATGAATACTGAAAGATTCAGGGGTTGAGCAAAAGAGAAGTGTTCATTCTAAGTCCATGCTCTGACAGACTCCTTGCTGGCTGCCTATACTCTCAAGTGCTTTACTTAACAACTCATTTAGTGCTTAAACTACTCCACAAATAGGAGACATGTATCTATCTTTTGACAGATGAAAGTACAGCCTAAATTCCCAGTGCTTGTAAGGTGAGAAGTGGTATAGGAATACCATGATCATCCAGCCTTTCCCCTTCCTTCACCCCTGATTCCATTATGATGATTTTTACAAAACAAGGCCACTTTGTCAGTACCCATGGTGCCATGAGACTATGAGCTGAAGTAAAAGTTCATTAGGATGCTTTAGGGATTAAAATGATCATTCACCTGTCAGTCAGATATTAGTTTGCCTGATCAAATGGCAAATGCCTTTTTTTTATGTAACAATATGAATCACTAGGCAATCATATATAGACATCACTTATGCTTACTCTAAAAAAGATTTTCATGTCAGCTACATATAAAGTAATTTAGTAATTATTTTTGAGTGTATTTCAATTTACTCTCTTAGGTGAACTCATAATTACTATTTTAAAAACAATCCAAACTAATAAATAACTATCTAGAGTAGTTCCCTCCCTCACCAGGTTTTGATAAGTAGGACAGACAAATCTCTACATGATGCAACTCCATTTCTCTAAGGCTTAGAACCCTGGTGATAAATATTTTGTTTTCTTAAAGATAGAGGTGGTAGTGGGGATGAAAGTGCATATAATTTTGTATTATATTCTCCTAAATTATATTTACCATAATTGTCATTGAGTACAAGTAGGCCTGGGAAATAGTACCTCACATTATGCACATTTTTAGTGCAGGCTTTGAAGTGAGGCTGCAGGGGTTGAAATCCCAGTACTAAGACCTACCAGCTGCACTATCTTAGGCAACACTGAGTGTTCCTTGTCCTGTGATATGGCTTGTTGTGAGGATAAAATGACTGACGAAGTAAAGTGCTTAAGTGACAAAAACATGGTAGGCATCAATAAAAGTTTAGCATCCTTATTATATGAAACAATTAACCACAGATTCACTAATGCCCAAGAAAATGCCTCATACTACACTATCATTAAAGATATAGAGAAAAATAATCTCTAGGCTGATCCAAAAGATCATGTTTTGCCTTTATTTTTCAAACCCCATTTCTGAATAAGATTTTCAAAAAGGGATTAACGTGTACTTCATGGAATCATATACTTTCTCATTATTCATTCTCCCTACTCTCTACCTCAGCCTCTAAGTCAAACTGAAACCCCAGGCTTCCTCCAATCTTTTGATCAATTCAGAGTTTAATCCTTTCCATTTTAGCTGGATTTGTGCTAAGAATGGACTGTTGAATTACAGGGGACAACTCAATCTTCACTGAACACAAATGTATCTCGATTGTATTTTTCTTTAATTTTTTTTTTAATTTCAGAGGATCCTAATGGCCAAATATCTTTCTGAATTTTATGAGAGGATAAAGAATAATATTCAAAACAAACAATGTCGATCAAAAGTGATGCGGGGTAAGCTAAAGCTCTGTGAACAGCAACCAATGACCTTGCTTTTGTGTCCAATGTAAAACACTGTCATTGTCTTTTCATAATAAGAACCTCACATTTGACAACAAGGAAATAAAGTGCCCCAAAAAACATGTTCCTGATGAGAGCCTTTTATATAAGTAAGTATGTTGCCCCCTTCCTATTCCTCTCCACCAGAGTTAAACAATAACCACGTAGAAAGGAAATGATGTCAACACCCTATTGATAAAAATCAGGCTGCAATGGAGGGAACACAATAGAAAAACACAGCTTTCTAGCTACTGTAGTTTGCCATGGTAACTCTGTGAAGAACAGTCAATTATTAAACTTAAAGCATAATTCTATTATACCCCCACTCTGATTTGAGTTTATTATGTTTTTTTATAGCTTTAATACACATATCTTTCAGCAAGGACAACTAAGAAATCCAAAAGAAAAGGTAAAATATATTGTCTTTTGCAGATAGATTTTATAGCTTGAAATGTATGAAACTTTTCTTTTTATTACATCTTAAAATCTGACTGGCATTCCAATGACTTTCATAGCTATATATTCTGGGAAAGGCTGTTTCAGCAGAGTTTACAGAATGATTGTGGAAAATATCTTGAAGACTGTTTATCAATTTAATGATACTGAGTAAATGCTTGGCAGACAATTCAGACTATGGATAAAAGATAGTCCAAATATGTGGAGAAAGATCTCTTGCTTGTGGAAAATTTGCAGCGTTACATTCAGTCTGAATTGTTGCAAATTGATCTTATTCTCAAAGAAGTGATTATAGTTCTTGCTGAGGGAAAATATATCTAGATTAGAAGCCCAGTGCGTGAAATTTGTGCATGGTGAGGTGTCCCTCAGCCCAGCCTGCACCATCTTCAGTCTGGGCCTCCTCCAAGGTTCCTGACTGCTGCCTCCCAACTGCGTGCTTGCCTGCCTGCCTGATTGCCCCTAAGTGCTTCTGCCTACAAGCCAGATCACCCCCTAACCACTCTCCTGCCAGCTTGGTCACCCCTAACTGCCCTTCTCTGCCGGCCTGGTCACACCTAACTGCTTTCCCCTGCTGGCCTGGTACCCCCCACCAACTGTCCTCTCATGCAAGCATAGGTACTCCCCAATTGCCCTTCCATGCCAGCCTGGTTGCCCCTAACTGTTCTCCCCTGCAGGCCTAATCACCACCAACTGCACTTATCTGCAGGCCTGGTCCCTCCCAACTGCCCTCCCTTGCTGGCCTGATCACCCACAACCGCCCCCTCCCCCCTTGCTGGCTATCCTGTGGTGGCCATGTTGTGTCCACATGGGGGCGACTGTCTTTGACCACATGGGATGGCCATCTTGTATGTTGGAGTGATGGTCAATTTGCATATTACCATTTTATTAGATAGGATGTCCTGTTTTGTCAGCTCATAGAACCAAGAAGTTCAAGTTTCTTTTTATTCTTTCAAAGTAATGTTTTGATTCTCTCCATTAAGTGTTACTGTATAAACTATTTAGAAGAATAAACTATTGCAACAGCAGTAGGCTTTATATATTTTGCCATCAACACTTCTTAGATGATTATTAACAAGATATGGTGATTCTAGGAGGCCCTCCATTGTATCTGAATTTAAATATTAAAAACCTTTCATGTAAATTCTATAACAAAGCAGAGCTATCCTGGTAATCACTGCTGTCTTTCAGACAAGATGATAATGTCCGAAATTGTAGCCCTGTGTTATTAAGGGAGGAGAAAGATGTTGTTTAAAGTGGATGGTATCATCAAATCCCCAGAGATTTTGAGGTGCCATAACTCTCTCCAAGTCCCAAATGTCCAAAGGAAGTGTGAAATGTTTTCTATGCCAGAACTCTCTGTTCTTCATTTTCTCTATCAGAGGTCTTATTTTAATCAGACACCAAGCAGCATGTAGGACTCAGTCTCTATCACAAATTCAGAAACCAAGGAAGCAAAAAAGCTAAGAAGACTGACTACCCTCTAGTAGTTCCATGTGCTCTCTTAAAAAAGAAAGTTATTCCTCCTGCTCCCCACTAGTCCTTGGCTGAACGGTCTAAAAACACCAGTTCTCAAGGGTGTTTTTAGACTGTGCTTAGAAGTCTTTGTCCTTGAAATGACTTTGAAGATAAGGAAACACTAGAAACTACTAAGATTATCCCTTGGAAGGAGAAATGGGGAATAAAAGCAGTAATATAGTTAATTTATGTGGTGAAATCTTTAGGAAGTAATTAGGGTTGGGTGAGGTTATGTGGATGTGGGCCTCATGAACCAGTTAGTGCCCATATGAGTCATGAAGAACTTGCTTCTCCTCTCTGGTCTCTACCTTGTGGGAATAACAAGGAACCAGCAGTTTGCAATGGTAAGAGGACCCTCACCAGAACTCAACCATGCTGGACACTTCTAGTCCCCACAACTGTGAGAAGGAAATTTATGTTGTTTACAAGCTACCTAGTTTATGGTATTTTACCACAGCAGCCTGAACTAAAGACACTTTCTCCTTATATCTGTTTTATTTTGGTACCTTGTGTGTTCACATTTTTTGTTACAATTTTTTAATTATTTTGAAATGAACAAAAATGTAAGAGAAATGGCATTTAAGTATATCAGCACAATGCATTCCCAGAAATCAGGTCTTCCACATTTGAGGAAAAACTTCTATACTTTACAGGAAACTAGGTGAAAGTATAAAAGTTTACCAAGCATATTTATTCACAGATGTGCTTTTTATGAATCAAATTATCCCTTATGTACTCGATTTTTAGTCAATACATAATCTACCATCAGAAGGAGCTGTGCAATAATTCAATTAAGTAACAAATACTTTAAAAAATATCTTTTTATTGGTTTCAAAGAGGAAAGGGGAGAGAGAGAGAGAGAGAGAGAGAGAGAGAGAGAGAGAGAGAGAGAGAGAGAAACATCAATGATGAGAGAGAATCACTGTTCTGCCTCCTGCACAACTCCTACTGGGGATCGAGCTTGCAACCCAGGCGTGTGCCCTGACCAGGTATCAAACCATGACTTCCTGATTCATAGGTTACCACTCAACCATTGAGCCACACTGGCTAAGCTGTAGCAAGTATTTTATTTTAAAATATATATTTTATTGATTTTTTACAGAGAGGAAGGGAGAGGGATAGAGTTAGAAACATTGATGAGAGAGAAACATCAATCAGCTGCCTCCTGCACAGCTCCTAGGTGCCAGGTAAATGCAAACAAGGTAAATGTCCTTGACCAAAATCGAACCTGGGACTTTTCAGTCTGCAAGCCAATGCTCTACCCACTGAGCCAAACTGGTTAGGGCTGTAGAAAATATTTAAAAAATTCTGTATGCAGCCAAAACCAGTTTGGCTCAGTGGATAGAGCGTCGGCCTGCAGACTGAAAGGTCCCAGGTTTGATTCTGGTCAAGGGCATGTACTGTGGCTGTGGGCACATCCCCAGCAGGAGGTGTGCAAGAGGCAGCTGATGGATGTTTCTCTCTCATCGATGTTTCTGACTTTCTATCCCTCTCCCTTCCTCTCTGTGAAAAATCAATAAAATATATTTTTTAAAAATTCTATATGCAAAGCTCTTTATTAGACCTTGGATGAGGAAATCCTGGAATGAAGTCATAGAAGAACCTCTGTTAAAAGATAGAAGTGTGTGTGTTCTAGATTATGATGCAGGGCAGAAGACAGAAACACATTTAAACAGCCACATAAGGCATCATATGACAGGTTTTCTCAAAGCATGACATTTATAAATGCTATATGATGTGGAGGGGGGAAATATTTTTTTGTGTGTAGCGAAATTTGAGAAGGTGATTTGGGAAAGGTATTATATGAACTGATACCTGCAGGGTATCTATGAAATAAAAGGCCTTTTAGATAATAAGATCATCTTGAATCAAAAGTTGAGGAGAACGGTATGTTTGAATAGAGTAGGGCACTAGGTACCAGGAGAAGGCCAGCACATTGGGAGACACATCCAGTCAGGAAAGAATCAAACTAGTTCAGAATTTGCACATCAGGTTGAGAATTTTGGACTTTTTTCTATAAGAAATTGTGAGCAGCCCAGACCGGTTTGGCTCAGTGGATAGAGCGTCGGACTGCGGACTGAAAGGTCCCGGGTTCGATTCCGGCAAGGGCATGTACCTTGGCTGCGGGTACATCCCCAGTAGGGGGCGTGCAAGAGGCGGCTGATCGATGTCTCTCTCTCATCGATGTTTCTGACTTTCTATCCCTCTCCCTTCCGCTCTGTAAAAAAAAAAATCAATAAAAATATATTAAAAAAAAAAAAGAAATTGTGAGCAGTTGAAGATTTTTTTCTGACCAAGTTCTCATGTTCAGATGGCAGCTGGGTGGCAGTCTAAAGGCTGGATAGGCAAGGACAGCTCAGGACAGTGAGACAGGTGGAGGGTGTGGGGATGGTACGTGAATATCGCTTCCTCTGGGAGGAGCAGGCTGTGACTACTAGAGCAAAATCAAGTGTGGGCTGGCCTGCAGGAAAAACCCTAAAGCAGGCAGAGCTTATGCTTCTTTGCATATATTTTGAATCTGGAAATTTTATTAACATCCTGAAGAGAAACACATGTCTGGCATTATTCAGGGTTACCTTAAGTGAGGAGGTGATTCAAAAGCAATCGCTGGCTCTGCTATGGAAAGCATAACCAGGATTATACCAGAGGTCATGGCAATTTGAATCAATAAAAACGTACCAGTTGAATTGGTGCTTCTTTGAGAGTTTTAGGATAGATAATTTTCAATATTCACACTAAGGTTTCGTGCAATTAAGGATGGTTTTCTTTCAAAACTGGGTTTTTGTACAACACAATATTGTACAATAAGCTTCCTAGGGATAAAGAAGAGAGATTTTAATGTTTCATATAAATAAGAGATCATTTTCCTACTCAAGAAGTAGGGTTATGTCCGGAATTCCTTGGAAATGTTACACTAGTTAAGGATGTGGCTCCCATTCTAAGAAATGCCTTTGTAGTTGAAGGCAGCTTAAGCAGAAAACCCTTTTGCTGATTTGCCTGCAGTGTCAAACATCAGAGGAATTTTCCATGGGGCTTTTAAAAGTTCAGTATTTGCTTTAATTAGGAAGATGCCTGGGTCTTTAATGGGGACTTTTCAAGCCATTGGAGCAGAACTAGAGTAAATGACCCTATTTATTGGGAGAAACAAAGTTAATAGTGTCATGGATGCTTCCCATAAAGCTACCTGCAAACAGGAGGTGAGGGAAATAACAGAAAAGAAATTTGCATCAAAGAAAAGTATATCCATAGGTATAGCTGCGTTTCTCTTACAAACTCTCAAAACAATAAGTACCAGGGGAGACCATCTATTTTCATAACACAATATCCATAATAATGCTCTTTATATTTAGCTGGGAATGGGTTGCACTGTAAATAGAATTTAAACAATCTCCAGCAATATAATCTTTTCTAGTTACCAAGAGAGTATTTGTATGTGAGTTTTTGTTTAGACTGTGGGCTCTTCAGTTAAGAGAAAAACTTAAACTCTTCAAAATTTTAGGATGCTGTTCAAGTCATCTTAAAATAAAGACTATGATAAAAGTATAAAGTCCCTTTAAGAAGTAAGTTGGTGCCAGAGATTCTGGAAAGGAATAGTTTTGAAACAGGAGAAACCTGAAGAACTTAAGAAAGAAAGCACATTGCTATGTAATAAGTTTTAAGCCTGTTGGTGATTGTAAAAGACAGGATCTCAGAAAAGTAGAGAAGTCAGAGGAAACAAACACCTTGCCAGGAAGAGACCCTCTGTTAGCTTTGAGTAAATCTGGAGAGTCCCTTAAGAGTTATCTGAAGTTATCTGTACAACTGAGCTGGCATTTCTCTTCTACCTGAGGCCACCTGCTGCAGAAAGTCACGAGACATCAGAAACCCAAGCTGGGTGAGCTAAAAGCTAACTGAAAGTCTCAAGTAAGTCACTTAATGCCTTGTCTCTGATTAGTAGTTAGTTAAAAACTTCTCAAAACATTTAGAGAGAGCTTGCTATGAATGCTGTTTTTATCAATATTTTTTAAAGCACCAAAGTACTTATGGTGGGAGTCCAAAGTATGTCTGAAAATGACTTTAAATTTAGGAAAAGGCTCTGAATGAGATACAGCAACATTTAAATTTGCAACGGTTGGTAAGAAATAAAGTGAATTAAAATTTTTTACTTCTTTGAAATTTGTTCTCAGTATAATTCTTCTATAATATATAAGTAATATGTTAACTGCTGTGTTATGTCATTTTAATAAAGAAATTGGGTGGGTGGGGAAGACATTTAAATGACTGAAAATCTGAGACAATGATCAATGGTGTAAGAAAACCTATTCAGTACCCACTTTTATCTGGTGGAAGTCACCTTATTATGTCTGCAAAGTTATGTAAAAAGTTGCTTAGCCTAATAAGCTCCAATTTATGAAGAGAGGACAGAATAACAAGACATTATTCTGGACAAGTGTAAGAAATGATAGTTGTAGCTAGCTATTCCATATCTCTGAAGTGCAACTGTCTGATTTCCAAATTTGGTCATTTCAAGCATTTAATCAAGCTGTAATTTACCTCCAGGATTTATCTCATTGCTTTAAAAGGCTTATTCATGAAACCAGTGACTTACAGTTTTTCTGGAACAATCCAATTTGCTTACAACACATCATGTATAATACTACCTCACTCTTAGGGACCAATTTTCTTCCAAAGCCCTTGTTAGTGGTATTGTTATAACCTTCAAAGCATCCCTGCAAGGCATGTTGTCAATGATCCCACATTATATTTTTTAAGTTAAATCACAGAGAAGCTGGAAGCCTGATCTAATTAAAAATATATGCTACGTATTATTGTATATTACTTAGGGTAGTTTTTTTTTGTATCTTTTTTCTCACTTCTCAAAGCCCATAACCAAAGAGACAAGAGAAAAGTGAATGTAGGCAATCTAATTAATTACCATCATTTAAAAGATGGCAAAACTGAGACCTCCAAACTTCTAAATCATTTGCTTGGATTTAGTTTGCCAAGCTCTGAATAAAACATAAAATTGCCATATAATGAGCAACTATATAAAGCTCTTCCTCTTGGTAAAATTTAATATAGGGGAAAATTTAAACAAAACTTTATTTTTGGTAACTGAATTTAATTTGAAATATGCTATCTACTTAGGAAAATACATTAAATTATTTTGGTTTCCTATCATGCAGGGTTGAAACCAGGTTTTGTTATTATGAAAACTTATACAACTAGGGATCCCTTAAGGAAAAATAATATAGAATTCCAAGTATAAAATGAGCTGTATGTAAATATTTATTGGGAATAAGAAAAGATAGCACTAAACTCCAAATTTTTCCAAAGTTACAAATACAATAAATACAAAAATGCCAGGAAAAGCATAATAGTTTATTAATTTCTTTTCTGTTCCTAAAATTTTAAGGGTACTCTTTTATCTATATATATATATATATATATATATATATATATATATATATATATATATAAAGAGCCAGGGTCATGACATCCAAAATGACCAAAGGTTCTACCAAATGTCAGGCTGTGCACACAATAGGTGAATGGGCTGAACTGCTGACATCTCAGAGAGAGAGAAAGGTGGAGCTGCTCAGCAGTGGCACCGGCTGCTGGCGAGGCTCAGAGAGAGAAGCAGGATGATCAGCAGCCAAGCCTCTCTCTCTCACCAACAGCCAGGGATGGCTGCTGATCAGCCCTGTCTCTGTGGTTCAGCCTGGACATAGGCCCAGAGATCCTGACCTCCATAGAAACCGAACAATCAGAACCAAATTTAGGTGAATTGTGATGAGCCAATGGCTGCCTAGGAGGCAGAGCTTTTGACACTGACTGGCATAGAAACTGACCCATCAGAACCAAATGTGGGTGCAGTGTGAGGAGCCAATGGCTGCCTAGGAGGTGGAACTTTTGATGCTGGCATAGAAACCAACAAATCAAAACCTACTCTGGTCCTAACCAGTTTTGCTCAGTGGATAGAGTGTCGGCCTGCTGACTGAAGGGTCCCAGACTCAGTTCCAATCAAGTGACTGTACCTTGGTTGTGGGCACATCCTCAGTAGGGGGCGTGCAGGAGGCAGCTGATCAGTGTTTCTCTCTCATTGAAGTTTCTAACTCTCTATTCTTCTCCCTTCCTCTCTGTAAAAAATCAATAAAATATATTTTAAAAAAAGAGTACTCTGGGTGAACTGCGAAGACAGAACCTAAGGTGGGGGCTGAGGAGGGGTTCTAAGGGCAACAGCTATTTGGTATAAAGTGTAAGAAAGTGATTCAATTTTTAACGACAGGTTTGGCAGTACAGTGATTATGGCTGGCTATAAGTCCAGATATAGGTATTATGTGTTCTTGTCTGCCAAGGGCATTTCCTCTTGCTGAAAAATGCTTTTCCCTCCAATTAAGCAATCCTACCCTATTTAATGTATCTATACTCATAAAAGGGTAATATGCTAATTAGGTCAGGTCAACCAGCCATTTTCCAGATGTCCAACTTCCTTCTAAACAAAGTCATGGTGGTGGGGACCAAGGCAAAGGCAGAGGCAGTTAGGGGTGATCAGGCTGGCAAGGAAGGACAGCTGGGAGTGATATCAGGCTTTCAGGGAGGACAGTTGGGGCTGAGATCAGGCTAGCAGGGGAGGGCAGTTGGAGACAACCAGGATGGCAGGGGAGGGCAGTTGGGGGTGAGATCAGGCCTTCAGGGAAGGGTAGTTGGGGGCAAGATCAGGCTGGCAGAAAAGAGCAGTTGGAGGTGAGTGCAGGCTAGCAGCGGAGGGCAGTTAGGGACGATCAGGAAAGCAAAGGCAGTTAGAAGCAATCAGGCTGGCAGGCAGGGAGGTTAGGGATGATCAGGCAGGCAGGTAGGGGTCATCAGTCTGGCATGGGGGGCAGTAGGGACAATCAGGCTGGCAGGCAGAGGGGTTAGGGGTGATCAGGCAGGCAGGTAGATGAGTGATTAGGAACCAGTCATCCTGGATTGTGAGAGGGATGTCTGACTGCTGGTGGAACATCCCCCAAGGGGTCCCAGATTGGAGGGGGTGCAGGTCGGGCTAAGGAACCCCCACCTCTATGCATGAATTTTGTGCACTGGGCTTCTAGTATTATTATAATTTTGTAATATTTTCTCTTGAGAGATTAGGAAGATAATTTAATCTTTGTTTTAGCATAGGTGAACATAATAGCATTTCTCCAGATAGTTTAGATATTTTGTCTTAGCTCCACATGTCATTATGGATAATGTTCCCAGAATTTCTGTCAACTGTAGGAGAAAACCACTACCAAATATCTCTCATAGAGGACCTTATGGTACACTGTGTAGTCACATGCCTTTGAATTGAGGACAGAGGATCTGTGACTCTGCTCCTATGAGACAAAGAACATCAGAAGGATTTCTGGGAGCCATATCTGCATCTGGACAGCTAGCAATTACTTACCTTTCCACTAACGTGTTCGTGAATGTGTCCCACTCAACCCTAACTCAAGGTATCCTCTGGAGCCAGTGTTTAAGCATGCTTGTGGCCACTCCAAGTTAGCTCATCTTTTCAGAGTTCCATATCCATGTGGGTTAAACTCTACTTCAAAGGGGATAAAATAAGAATGTGCACATCCAATACAGTGTCTCCTCTGCAGCAAGTGTCAAGGGGATGAATGAATAGATTTATGTGACCTGTGTCACATGATAAATAAAAATCTTGCAAGGTACACTGACCTATCCAGTTGTGCCACCTTTAAAGATATGGAAGTGAAGCTTATTTATTACAAGCCTTCAAGTACTGTGTGATCTTTTGCAAAAGTTTCTCCTGTATAAACACAATGTGTTATAATCTTCAGCAGATCAAAATATTAAAATAGACCTCTTTCGTGCTCTCATTCTCTTCTTCCCTCCCTCCTTTCTTCTCTCTCTTCTTCTCCTCCTTTCCCTCTCCTTTTCTTTACCTCCCTATCCCTATCCCTATCCCTATCCCTAACCCTATCCCTATCCCTATCCTATCCCTATCCCTATCCCTATCCCTATCCCTATCCCTATCCCTATCCCTATCCCTATTTCTTTTCCCATTTTCTGAGAATGGACGGAAGCGAATGAAGAAAAGAACAGGGATAGAAGAACTTTCTGCAATCAAGAAGGCAGTTAAAAGACTTTATTTTATTTAACTTGCCAAATCCGACTACACTAAGGAAAGGAGTGCTGTTCTCTCGGAGACTATTCCCCCATTGGTTGCTAGGGGCAACATCATGTCAGAGACAAACAGGAAATCAGTGGGCCAAGCCTTGCTGTCCTTGCCTGAATCTTCTTTCCAGTCCTTATGTTTACAAACATACTGGGCTCCCCTTGACAAAAGCGGACACAGACACCCAAGGACTTCAAGGCTTTGTGTGTGTGAAATGGTTTTATTCTCAGACAAAGAAGGAAAGGGGGAGGGAGTTCCAGAGCCTGACTAAGGGCAGCCTTGGGCAGAAGACTTAACTCTTTGGATAGGCATATATAAACACTGGAGACCAGAGTTGTTATGGAAAACAACTTGGTTTACATGGCTATCATCTGATCTGAAAGACACTGAACTTCATTGTCAGTATCTTTATTTCTTGGAGTTCTGCAGTGGGTCAGGAGGGATAATTTCATCTCAGAAGTCAGGATAGACAAAGGACAACTTTGTGAGTGCCTTTCAGCCCCATGAGTGCTGACTGTTACTTACATAACAATGCTAGAAGGTCCTCATACAACCTGGGAGGATGACACCCAGGTTCTTGCCATTTCCTTCCTTTAGGCTCCTCCAATGCTGGAGTGGAGTCAGTGGGAAAAACATGTAAATTCCACATTCTCCCTTTCAGTGTTGCTCTGCAGTGCAGTTAATTAGATACGTAGAAGACCCTTTTCAGGTGCTTCTAGAGGGACATGGAGTTGCCTTTACCCTGTCAATCCCATGCACCCCACAGAGGTTTCTTCTGTGCAGATATGAATCTTGGTGGGGCTGGGAGCTCAGAGGATTAGCAGGTCAGTGTTTCCTAAAATGCACCTAACATGCTGCATGTCTAACATTCCCAAAGGGCTTTCTAATGCCTGCACAGAGACTCACAGGAGAGGTGAACATTTCACTCTTTAACATTAGGATAGAATGGGCAAGCAGGGGCAGGCACTGGCAGAGGAGGACACTGAATCTGCAGCCCTATTTAAAATGAGAAGAGTCATGAGAGAGTATTTCAGGAACAACAAAAAGATAAAGATTAAACACTTCCCCCATGGTTGGTGTTGCTCAGTAATGAGAGCATCAGTTCACACATCAAGGATTATGGGTTCAGTTCCTGGTCAAGAACATGTACCTGGTTTGCAGGTTCATTACCCCACCCTGGTTGGGATGCATTTGGGAGGCAACCAATCCATGTGTCTCTTTCACATTGCTCTCACTCTTTTTCTATCTCTGTCTCTCTCTTTCTCTCTCTCCACCACCCTTCCCTCTCTTCCTTCCACTCTATCTAAAAAGCAATGGAGCCGAACCGGTTTGGCTCAGTGGATAGAGCATTGGCCTACGGACTGAAAGGTCCCAGGTTCGATTCGGGTCAAGGGCATATACCTTGGCTGCGGGCACATCCCCAGTTGGAGGTGTGCAAGAGGCAGCTGATCGATGTTTCTCTCCCATTGATGTTTCTTACTTTTTATCCTTCTCCCTTCCTCTCTGTGAAAAATCAATAAAATATATTTAAAAAAAAATAAATAAAAAGCAATGGAAAAATGTCCTTAGGTGAAATTTAGAAAAAAATATTAAACACTTCCCCTGAGGCCTGCAGTTCCTTGGTTGAAGACTTTATCTTTAATTCATGTGTTCATTCAACAACCATTTGTTGAGCATATATTAAATGCCATTCATTGTCCTAGACACCGAAGATACAGCAGTGAGTAAAACAGACAAGGTTCCTGCACCAAAGCAGCTAACTCAAATTTAATGATGGAACATTAAGGAATTTGGATTTTACAGTCACTAATATCTTATTGGGAGTGAATGTATCAGCTCTTTTCTTTAAGGGAGGTTTTAGAAATGATGTAGAAAAGAAACTGAGGAATTGAGTTTTGAAATCACCTCTTGCATATAAGGGTGTATGTGTGTGTGTAAAAAGAGGAGATGGGATGTCTAGAGATAATCCCACCCTTATTTGACATTCTTATCTGACAAAAACCAAACACAATAAAAAAGGTTGACTTTGGACTTGATTGAGAATAGATAAAGCAGAACAATGAAGATAGCAAGATTAAACAGATGTCTAAAATTTGTAGATACTTTGAAAGGAAAATGCAAGACTCTCTATTTTAAAAACCAACCAAACACCAATTTGCTTCCTTGCTACCTCCAAAATCAACCTCTAGCAATTTCTTTATATCAGGAATCAGGAGACTAAATTACTGACATGCTAACATGTGGTTAGAAGAAGTAGATGGTTTATATCTTGGACTTGCCTTCTTTTTGTAAAGAGTGAAAACCCAGCAGAAAGCCTTAAAACTATAAATACCACAGACTCAAAAAGAATTCACTTAACCTTACCTATGTTTTTCCCTTCACTCCTATCCATTACACATATGTATGAAGTGCAGAAAAATATCTTTTTTGTTTTTCAATGTAGGGTTAAATTGTTGTTGTTTTTTTGTCCAATTACTTGATACTGATTTTTTTCTGTAATAGACTTATACATTAAATATTTAGCTAAGGAAATATTTTAAAGTAAAGATAGTTAATGAATTATATAGAATATTTTTTACTGATTGCAGAAAGGAAGGGAAAGGGAGTGAAAGATAGAAATATCAATGATGAGAGAGAATCATTGATAGGCTGTCTCCTGAAGACTGAGTCTACAACCCGATGTGCCTTTAACCAGAATCAAATCCAAAACCCTTCAGTTCATAGTTCGTCACTCTTTCTATTGAGCCTAACTGGCTAGGGCTACATCTTTACTCTTGAAAGTTATCTATTATCGAGATCTTAAGTTTCCTCAGACTGGAACTATGACTTCTATTTCCTTTGCAATCACCATAGCTCTTGGTACAAGTCCACATTTGTTCAATGAATTAAAGTGAAATAAAACAGTCAGAGAAAGACAAGTACCATATGATTTCACTCAGATGTGGAATCTAATGAACTACCAAGCAAAATAGAGAGAGACTCATAGAGAATAGGCTGACAGGTGTCTGATGTGGCTGGGTGGTAGGTTGAAGGGATTTAGTAAAAAAGAAAAACAAAAGAGAAAAACTAGTGGACAAGGACAACAGTGTGGAGATTGCAAGGATGGAGGGAGGTAGAAGAGGGTAAAGAAGGATCAATGGAAATGGACCAAGACTTGAGGGTGGTAAAAACACAATACAGTATACAAATGATGTGTTGTAGAATTGTATGCCTGAAATCTTTATAATTTTAAAAATGTTTTTATTGATTTTTAGAGAGAGGAAGGGTGAGAGATAGAAACATCATCAATTGGCTGCCTCCTGTACACCCCCAACTGGGAATCAAGCCTGCAACCTGGGCCTCTATCTGCCTTGACCAGGAATTGAAACAATGATCTCTTGGTTCTTCGGGTTGAATACTCAACCACTGAGCCACATCAGCCAGGCTGAAACCTGTATAATTTTGTTAACCAATGTCACACCAATAAATTAAAAAAAAATAAAGTGAGTGGAATGGAATAACAGTGTGGTGTTAAAGCTTACCTGAAGAAAGGACAATCAACTACATCTAAGGACCAGAACATTTCTTGTAAGCTAAAACTCCCTGGTTTACTTTCTGACATTTTAGCAAAGTATATTTACCTGAATCACATACATGTAGTCAAAGATATCACATGGACTTAAAAAAATCCAATCTGTATTTTAGTAACCATTTCTTTAGGAATAGGGGAAATGTGTAGTGTATTAATTTTCCAGCTGTTTCTTTTTGGAACTGGAGGTGAATGGGTGTAAAAGAAAATGGGTGTAAAAGGAAATCAGGCATCATTGTACAACTTCAAACTTTGACAACTAACGAATAATTTATGAGAATAAAAAATGGGATATGAGCCATCCTTCTGAGTTCCAAAAGAAAATGCCTTGTAGAGATTATGAATAAAGAATACACATTAAAGCAGAAACATTCAAAAGCAGAAAATTTCAATAACAATGAACATGGTTTCTGTTGGCTTGTAATTTTCCTGCAGATGTTACTTTGAGGTTTGGACTTCTTCTACATCTTAGCATATAACATATGTCTTTGGTCCTATCACTGGGATTTGGTTAGGGAAGGCCAGCTGGAAATAGCTTCTGGAGAAAGATCTTAATGTTTTCCCAAGGTAGACATGATTTTTTTTTGTTTTGGTATAGGAAAGATCTTTTGTAAGTCAATCCACTACAGGAAAATAATGGCATAAATCTAGTTGAGTGTTCTCCAGGGATGCAGTGGAACAAGCAGAATTAAGCTGACATGCTGTTTCCTCTGCCTGCACCTGACATTTACTGATTTCAGCTCGTATTCCATTGTGTTTACGTTTGGATTCAAATACATACAAAATCATATATAACTGGTTGCTGTACATAAAAAAATACTGCTTTCCATATATTATATATGCATATATATGGATATATACATAAATAATGTATATATGTTTCAAAATTTCAATGGAACTAATTGCTATCACAGAATAATTTCCATTTCTTATAAGGTAATAAGAAATGTAGTAAGAAGAAAAAATTGATAGGAAACATTTCTATTCCAAAAGAAAATGGCAAATGCATGGTTTTATATTCCTATGTAGAGGTCTGACCAATGGACAACTGCACTGAGAGTCTTGGTCATATCCTCTCTTGTTGCTACTACTAAACTTCTGCTATTACCAGTGTAATGGATAAAACAAAACAACAAGAAAAATAAAGACAGATGAACAAAGTTTTTATTTAAAACAATGGGCTTGAATCCAACCTTTTTGTTTACTACCCACAGACTTATGGGCAGGGATTTTCATATCACTTTTCTCATTTTTATAGTGGAGAGAGAGATGAGTACTAATTGTTATCCTTTGTAGTGAAAAATAAATTTTGTTCATATCACTAATAAGATATAAATAAGTACATACCTCTAGAACATTATTACTCATCAGTTATTACATGCAGTTGGTAGAATAAGATATGAACTTGACAATTTGAAATATTATAGTCTTACTTGCTCTTTCTAGACCAACATAATGTCCTAATTCTACTCAGCTCCCCTCCAGCATCCCACAATATATTTCTAAAGCAAAAGAAAACTATAGGGTACGTTCTGTCATTTCAGAAATGCCAAATGCTCTTAAAGATTTACATGTGTTTCCATTTGGTATTCCTTCTCATTCCAAAACTTTCTGTTTAAAGGCTTTTATAAAAAAACATACACACAACATAATAACATTTATATTTTTATGTATGGAGTGCTTTCCTCTGTTTTATCTCACACAGGGTTCACTGCAACCTGGTAGACAGTGATGTATTGTTATGGATTGAACTGTGTCCCTTTCAAAAATCTGTTTAAATCTAGCATCTGAATAGTGACCTTCCGTGGAACTAGGGTGGTTGCAAATAAAGTCAGCTAAGATGGAAACATACTGGAGCAGAGTGGATCCTTAATGCAGCATGACTGCCGTCCTCAGAAGAAGATGGCCATGTGGAGACAGAGACACGGACAGAGACACGTGATGCAAAGGCAGGATCGGGAGCTGCACAGCTGCAAGCAAGCCAAGAAATGCCAAAGATTGCTGCCAAACCACAAGAAACTAGAACGAGATAAGGAAGGATTCTCCTCCAGATTTCAGAGAGGGAAGGATCCAGTCAACACCTTAACTTCAGACTGCGGTCTTCAGAACTATGAGACTGTAAGTTTTTGTTGTTGAAAGCCATCCAATCCATGGTACTTGTTTTATGACAATCATAGGGAACTAACAGATGAGGCCATGGCACTAACATTCACCAAGTGCTAAGGCTGTATCCTGCATCGAGAATTCTCACTGTCTATGAGGTATTTCCCAGCATTACCTATATTTTACACATTAAGAAATTAGGGCTCAGAGAGATAAATTAGTTGGGCCAAATTTGTACAACTAGTATGTGGAAGAATCTGATTACAATAATTTCTGATTCATGAACCTGACAACAGGAATCTTTAGTCCAACTTTGAAGAAGAGGAAATTGAGAGCCAAAGCAATGAACACACCCATCATCTTCTTTTTTTTTTAGGCTAAATGTGTTCATTTCCTGCGGTCTTTCTCCTGTGCCTACTGACACAAACATTTTCTTTTCTATCTTTTGAATTTTCTGTATAGAACATATGTTCCTCATTTATGGTACCCTAAACTGAGTGAGTAATCCGATAAAACTACAATCAATGGAGCATTAAGAGGATGACCCTGCTGTTCATACATACTGTAATCACTTCTTTATAGGGCCAGTCTTGAATAGTAAATGAGCTTAATGCCTATTTCTTAATAATATTAATCATTTTTATAATTATAACAACCATCCTTTATTGAGCACTATTAAATATTTGATATTACATTAGGTTCCTAAATACATGACTTTATTGAAATCTTGCAAATGTCCTATAAGATCATTTCTATTATTTGTAGTGCCAGAGAAGAGTTCCATTAGATAGAAATAAAATGTGTTTCATCCTCCTAGCTGGGTCTGACATCTCCTGCATACACAGGAAATCCATTCTTGAGGTCAGTGACTTATGTAGGGCCACTCAATAAATCTATAATCATTATAAAGCCAGAATTAGAAGCGAGACCTCTCGGCTTCTAAAGTAGAATTCTTTACACCAGTAATTCTTAATTATTAGTCACCTGAAGAACTACTTGGAAAGTTTGTCAAAAATATAGAAGACTCGACCCTTTTAGGTTCGAGCTGAAGAATCTAAATTTAAAACATTTCCCAGTAAGTTCCTAAGTACTCTAAATTTGTAAAACTATGGTCTCTGGGAAAACATATTAGTCACTCAATTGGAGTCTGAGGAAATAGTCCTGGAGATGATAAGTTTTAAAAGATGTGAGAGAGCCGAGACCGGTTTGGCTCAGTGGATAGAGTGTCGGACTGCGGACTGAAGGGTCCCGGGTCCATTCCGGTCAAAGGCATGTACCGTGGCTGCGGGCACATCCCCAGTAGGGGGCGTGCTGAGGGCACATCCCCAGTAGGGGGCGTGCAAGAGGCAGCTGGTTGATGTTTCTGACTTTCTATCCCTCTCCCTTTCGCTCTGTAAAAAATCAATAAAATATATTAAAAAAAAAAAAAGACGTGAGAGAAAGAAGGAAAGAAAGGAAACCGACATTTTCTGCCTTTTGACTTTGAAGTATGCAAGTACTTCTACATTTTCTAATATTGTTCACACATTGATTATACATTTTCTTTAACATTTTATGTCAAGCATGGAAACTTAAAAGTGACAAAGAACAAATTGTTACACATTCATTCCCTGAACAAAGTTGAGACTCAAACTTAAGTGCTTGGAATGATGCAGACTCATTTGCATAATGTGATAGTTGGTTATAAGTACCCCTCCAGCAGGAGACCTTTGGTTGAAGAGGGTGTGGAAGCCATATATTTCTTCTATGATCTTTAAACTGTGCTTCTTGTGACAGTCTGTGAGTAACTGAATTCAAGCAGCAGATGCTATGTCTTTCACTCAAATCCCCTGCTTCCAATACTGTTAGCCTTTAGTTATTCACCCCAGGACATTCCCTAAATTTAGAAAGTGGGCTCACACACAAGACATGCTAAAATTAGAGCTTTTTTAGCAGATTTTTTTTTCTTTTGATTACATGGAAGATTTCCATAGATGTTCACCTCTTAATTCATTTGACTCTACTTCCTTCTAAAATCTCACTGCTAATTTCACTATGTATTGGTCTATTAACTTAAAGTCACTTCAGGCTTATAACAGAGCACACTTCAATGATTCTCCTTATCCTACTAACACCTCAATTTTCTTTTACTATCCAAGTACATGCTTTTATAAAATAAAGAGTAAGAAATCTAATCTTTATTTAGTTCCTATTTAATTGGTTGCTCTTACTCAAGCTCTTTAAAATCAGTATACCTTCATTTCTAAAAAAAAAAAATAAGGTGCTTACAATAAAGTAACTTTCAAGTTCTCTTCCCATGTTAAATACCCATGACGCTCAGATTAGAAACTAACATTCATGTTCTGAAAACTTACATTAAACTCTTTTAAATTGACTAGATTTAAGAAAGTATAAAAACTACATAGAAAATAAGATAAACTGATGGGCTGATAGGATGATGAATAGTTGGACAGATATGTAATGAAGCTAGTATAATAAAATGTTGATTGTATATGGTAGATATATAGGTATCCACTGTAAAATAATTTCAAATTTTCTCTATGTTCAAAAATTTTATAATAAATCATTGAAAAAATTATCATTAGCATGTGTAGTGTTTGTGTGTGTATATATATGTATAAATAAATAATAATAATAAAAAAATATATATATATATATAATGCATTTATATATATGAAATTAAATCTTAAATACTCCAGCTACTCATATTTGGAATTCTTTAAAATAATTATACTTGCACAGTCTCTAAAACAGAGCTTCCCTGACTGTGTTCAGCATGGCTGGCTATAATCTTTATTCCTTGGGTTTTGCTATGCATTTCTAAAGGCTATGAGCATTCCATGGTGATTTCAGAGCCTGTCAAATCCTCTGCAACTGCAAAACAGCTGGTGCGGCAGCTCCCGAGGCACTAGGAAATGCAGGCTGAATGGATCCAAAGCTTGTGAATTGACTCTAAACTTCGTTTTCATGGTTTATGATGTTAGGAATGAATATGGGGAGTAATATGATACTATTACATTACTTAGTGATTCCTGGCATTCAAACATCAACACACCATTGGAGCTTGACTAATTTATATGATGTCTCCTCCTTGATTTATTTATGACTTACGCATGTCATTTCAGTTATCATCAAGTGAACCAAACCAAACTTGGTGAACTGCATCATTCTGCTCTTTGGGTGATACGGCAAGCTAGAGACATTCTCCATGCTCTTACATGGAACATGGTACAAGGCTATCACATGGAGGCGTGGGAGAACAGTTTTATCTTGCTATCTTGAAAACAAAGGATGCAATCAAACTGTGCCAAAGCCTCCCAACAGGAATGGCAGGGGCGGGGCGTTACAGGAGGTGGCTAAACTGTGGGCCATGGTAACTAACAGCCAAGAGGGGCTGTTTTGCACTGTAGAGGTAGAAAGGCAAGAAGGATTAGTGGGGACATCACAAGTGAAACCAGAGCTGGAAGATAAAGTATGATCTGGAATAGAGTAGCCATATCTAGAGAGTAGGGGGAAATGGCTGATGCTATGTATCAACTAAAAAGACTTTTTATATATAAGTCTTTTATATATGGTTCAGTGAAATAGCCCTGGAGAAATGTTTTAAATATCTGAAGGTTGTGGGGATTGGATTTTCTAGCAATATTAGATGGGGCTAAGAACCAGTGATGCACAGAATATGCCTGCCTCCCACCCATGCATACTCACACCACACACACACACATATAAAACTGCTCCACACACACCTCTGTCTGCATTCCTAATACTTATAACCAATTCCCTTTTATCTAGGAACTGATGAAATTCATGAGTCACTTGTGACTAGATCCTTGACAAGGCCAGAGTCTCTTTTCTCCTCACCTCGATTCTGTCTCTCCCAGTCCTATTCCATTTGTTTCTATATGCCCTAGGTAACTATATCTTATACTTTAGACTGTAATTCCATTTGATACTGTAATTCTTTATTTTGTACATGAAATCTCTTGCAGTTAGTTCAATGCCTTCACATATCCTCAAAGTTTATATGAACACATATTATGCAAATGTTTTTGCTGTTTGATTTCCATTTGCTGCTGCTCAGAGCTGCTCATCTTATTAATATCATCTATTCCCTGGAAAAGGGTCACTAGTTACCTTTGTCTTAAATAGATAAAAATAACTTATTTGCAGCTTTTCATTGTCAGATATTTCAGAACACCTTACATTCTTCCAATTATAGCACCTACACTTGAAAAGTATCTACTTGCAACAAAGTAGTGTCTCACTATGGCTTTGTTATTAGAGTCAAGGTTGCAATGCACATATATTACAATTGTACACTTTATCTTATTTAATCCTTGCAATAATCTTTCAAGAAAAGTAGGTCACAGTAAGTGCTATCCTTTACATTTTACAGTTGGAGGTCACAGAGTTCTATGACTTTTCCAAGGTTACCTCAACTTAGTGACTTAGAAGCATGAGGCTCTTAAAGGATGTGAGTAGTTGGTTCTGATCATCTCATTTCTGCTGTTGGAGAATGTATGTAATATTAACATGTGTTACTTGCTTTTCTAAATAACTTTCTTAAAAGTATTCTCAAATATTGGTCTCTTGCCACATTTAGGAGTTTATTTTTATATCCTGATGTAGTAAATAGTAGTCAATATAAACATATGGGATTACAAAGCAAGGAAAAGACCCAGCATCTATTATGTGCTGACTAGTGACTAGCTGGTTTATATGCATTACTTTTAATTCAGAACAATTCCTTAGCATGGGTATTAATATCTGTATTTTAGAGGCATTAAGATTCAATTCAGAAATTAAGTTGTAATTATGTAGCTGCTAAGAGACAAATATAGGATTTGAACTGCTTTCTATCTCGACTGAATGATCTTCTCAAAACACCTTTTATTGAGGTGCTTGAAAAATGTAATCCAGAAAACCACCATCATTCTACCCAACTAGGAATGTAAGAAAGTCAAACTCCAGGAAGGGCTCCTTTTCTGAAGTCCACTGTAACTTTGATGGGTGGACTTTAGGGAGTCCGTGCACTTTCTGAAACTGTCTGAAATGTGTGTTAATGCATACATGTATTTTCTTTGGAAAACATTCCTAGCTTTCCTTAGAGATAAGTGGTCCCCCACCCTCCCTAAGAGGAGAATTATTGATCTAGAATAGGTAAATCAAGGTGGGTCCAGGCAAAAAAAAAAAAAAAAAAAAAAAGTGAGTGTTAGCAAAGGCAGCTCTCCATGACTTACATCTTAGTTTTCTATTTTAGGTCTTTCTGGCAGAGGGGACCATATTCTTTAAAACTTTGAATGTTAGTGCACTAGAGCCTGTTCTTCATGCCATTCTAAGCTTCATAACTTTTCAACCACCTTTCCTGTTTTACATAATTTCTGTTCCATTACTCATTTCCTCATAGTCATAAACTCTGCTTTGCAAATAATGGTTAGATTTCTTATCATCAAATCTATCATGAAATTTGATGAATGACACTGAGCTAGTGTCATGTTTGATTCACCAAACACTTGGTTGGACTTTTGTTCTATTGAGACATTGTACCAAGAAATAGAGATATAAAGATTTTTTTAAAAAGAAGGACTAACCTCATCTCAATTGGCCCACAATTTGTCTATCATTTAAAAAATACCTTTAAAGTACATATGAATCATCCAAGATGATGGCTAACATACAGACTCTGTGGTAGAGGAGGGAGATTCTGAGATTCTGGGTCTGCAGACAGTATTTCCTATAGCTAGTGTTTAGTGCAGTCTTTCTCAACAGACCTGGAAGAAAAGTAAGTCCTAATGCTCTAGTCATCCATTTATGTAGTATATTGACTTCACTTTGATGCCTTTAAAATGGTACTGGTTATATACCTTCTTTGAGAAAACTGAGAAAATAATCTTTAAATCATTTTCTTTCTCTTGTTTAAGTAGAAACTTATGTCAGTATTAAATTCAGATTTAAGCAACCAAATGTCTGTTCTGTGATTTAGACAAATAGAGGTCATTTATCTCCAACAGCCAGAAGTCAAGAATTAGTAGTGCAGTGCTCCAGGGAACTCCCTCATTTTTTCTCTTCAGTTATTCTCAGCATGTACAGGCAGGGCCTCCCAGATGTTGTCTGGAACGTGAGAGATGGCTGCTGCTTCAACAAGCTCACATCTGCTTTCCAGGTGGAAGCAAGAATAAGTGGGAAGAGAAGATCCAAAGGATAGTGTCCTTTATAAATACCCCTTATGGTTTCTCAGCAGGTAATCCCAGTGACTTTCACTTAATCTTTCTTTTTGTAGAGCTGGGTCATGTGGTCCCAGGAATTACGAATGAGTGTGGGACCTAAATATCTGAACTCCAGCTTTGGAGCTTCTCCAGAGAAGAGCAAGGTTGCAAATGCCTTTGAAATAGTCAATCATAGTGTTTGCCAGACTCATAAAATTCAAATGGCACAACTGAAACAAGAATTATCTGTGCTAAACTTTAAAACAATAATGTGGAGCAAAAATTATTTGACAGTGTCCAGGCTTCCTAGAACCTCAAAGTTATGACTGAAGACACGGCCCGTTCTGATGACTCATAGGCATGGTTGCCCCATGCAAGTGGAAGTGGACTTCCCTTTTGGTTTCCCTAAGTAATTTCCTCAGCTTTACAAATTCCTTTGAAAACAGAAATGATACCTTATTGCACATATAAGCATATATATTTCACTTTTTATCTATGAAATACCAAACTTTAACATAAGAACATGAAATTATGGACAATCTTAATATCATAAATTAACCATAGACAAAGAAACCATTTGGAATAGATTATTTAAATATATAGTTTTCCTTTTCCATTTTAAAATAAAGTTCTGGTATTTATTTAGTTGTCTGTTTGGCTTTAAAGGAAAAACTCCATCAAAAGGTGCAATGAAGAGGTGAAGAGTAGAGAATTGATACTGATCTATCATCTACCATGTCCCAGGTGCTTTACATATTTTAATACTATTAACCCTCTCAACACTTAGATGAGGTCATCATGTTTTCTATTTTCCTAATGAGAAAACTAAAGTTCAGAGAAGTAACGGCTAAATATTACACACCTATGAAATGCAGAGTTGAACTGAATATAAATTACACACACATACACATACACAAACATATATGGAATGTTAGTCATATAAAATGAAATCTTTCTATTTGTGAAAACGCAGGTAGACCTACAAAATACTATGATAAGTGAAATAAGTCAGACCAAGAAAAAGAAATATTATGTGATTTCACTTAGATGTGGAATCTAAAAATTAAGAACAAAACAAATGAACAAACAAAATGAAACAGAAACAACTCATATAGAGAACAGAAAGGAGGGGGATGGAGGAATAAACCACAAAAAGGGGGGATTAAGAAGTATAAACTCCCCATTATAAGGGGAGTCGTGGGGTTATAAAGTACAGGGCAGTGTTGATAACTAATTGTGTACAGAGACAAATGGCTATTAGACTTACTATGGTGATCACTCTGTAAGGTATCTAAATGTCGAGTCAATATGTTGTACATCTGAAACTAATATAATATTGCATGTCAACTACAATTAACAAATAAAAAATAAAAATGTTAACAAAATAACACCCCAGTGGGTGAGAGAGAAGGCAACAGTAATTTAAGCAGTGTGGTAAGTACATGAGATTCTAGTGGAGCAAACAGGAAAACAGTTATTGAAATCACTTTCCAAAAGCCCAATAAACTATTAACATAGTTTTTTAAAAGTCTATTCCAAATGAATAAAACCTTAGGTTTAAGACTAACAGTAGGTAAAGCCCATCTTCCTGAAAACTTTCCACTTTGAAATGAATCATGTTGGAAGAATACTGATACAGAGGCTAGCTCTAAAATGGTTTTGGTAGTTAAGAGAATGCATAAGCGGCTCATGATTTCAAAGCTTTTCAACTTGGGAAGAGACAGCACAGGCAGTGAGACAGGCATTGCATGTAGAAAAAGGAGTTAAAAGCTGAGCAGCAAGTGTGGTGTGCAGAAGTGTCCTGATGGCTTCTGGGAGATGGCAGGAAGCACGGAGGCTGCAGAGAGGAATTAGACGGGTTTGATAGTGCAGAGGAAAGTAGAGCACAGAGGAAAAACTGTGTGGACACAAAGGTCACGAAACAAAGGCAGGGCACTGGTCTCCCCAGTGGATGCAGCAGGAGCAGAGTCTGTAATCCAATAACCAGCAGAGTACAAAGTGCCTCCGTCACCTGCATGGTGACCTTGGCAGGAAGCATAGATCATGTCATTATGTCCTCATTTCTCTCCTCTGCCAGGAATGGATTTTATGACTACACTTCAGACTGAAGACATTGTAGGAAGAAAAATTATGGGGCCCAGAGTTTTAGAAAAAGAAGAAAGAATGCCTTGAGCTTCTCTCACCTAAAAGCCTTTTCCTGCAGATCAAGTTTTAGGGTTAATGTTTATTCTGGTGGTGGGGACTGGAACCATGATATGAGTTTTGCTGTCAATATCTAAAGAATTAGATGGAAACATTTAGTATGTTTCTTTTTTATTCAAAACTGATGAACAGAGTTGGATGTAGCCTGAAGCTTCAAGGCTCTGCACCTGAACTGGCATTTATCTCTATGATTCCTTTCAAATTGCATGACGAATATTTACAAGGATATTTTTATAAAGTAGGCTGATTGGCTCACTTCATTGTTGTTGACATATTTTTGTAGTTGGGACTCTTTCTTGCCAGCTCTGTGGAGGCCAAATTTCTACATTCAAATTAAGAGGGTATGACATTTCAACTAAAATTCCCAAGGACTGACTAGGAGATTTTAGTGCATTTCATGAACAAAACTGACCAATTCACTCTGGAATTCTGTAATCTAAAAATTGTCGGGAATATTTACTTCAGTTGCTCAGATACATGAGAAAAACTATAATTGATATTTGTCAGTCTCTTATTTTTGGCACTGTAGTTCCTGGAAAGATTTAATTCAGTGTATTAGCACATTAATATGAAATGTTTTATAAAACATATTTAATACTCTTACTTTCATCCTTATGCTAACTTTTATTTTTATATAACTAAATTTGATATTTCATTTGATTAGATAATCAGATATCATGCTTTGTTTTGCAGGTAATAGGATAACCAAGTAAAAGTAGCATAAATTATAAGGGCAATTATAATCTCACATTAAGTGGGTGCCAGACAAGGATGGACAGCCCAGTGATGGAGCCCTGACTCACTAATTTCATTATCAGATTTTATCTGAATGCTCTGCCATCTTCAGCATGCTGGCATCATCACCTCTCATGATCACAGGCAGGTGTGGCATCTCCAGTGAAGGAAAAAGAAGTGATGCCTTGACTGGCCAGTTGAGTGGTTCAGTGGTTGAGCATCAACTTATGAACCAGGAGGTCACAGTTTGATTCCCAGTCAGAGCACATGCCTGGGTTGTGGGTTTGATCCCCAGTGTGGGGTATGCAGGATGCAGTCAATCAATGATTCTCTCTTATCACTGATGTTTCTATCTCTCTCCCTCTCCCTTCCTCTCTGAAATCAATAAAAGTATATTAAAAAAAGAAGAAGAAGTGATGCCTTGTACAGACCTGTTTTTGTTCTAAGGAAAGCTTTTCTTAAAGCCTCCCCGCACTCCAGTCCAAATGGTCAGCACTGGTCACATGGCATGTCAGTGCCAGGCATTTTCAGCCTCTAAAGTGGGAGGTGGAATGTGGTAGGAAAAATAAAGGGAAATCAGCAAGACGAAGGTAGGGTGATCAACCAATGTCTGTCATGATTAGTCTTTACTAAGAGGCATGATTAGTTATGCATTTGCTAAATCTTGGTTTGACAGGATAGAAATTTTACTTCTCACCTTTTGGGTGCACCTTTGTGCTTATGAGCACTTCTGTATTTTCACCATCTATATGTTGAATATTTTGGGTCTTACCCTCTGGCAATTTCAGTGGTCACAAATCTTCCTACAGAGTCTAAAAGTTTTCAGACATTTTTATATTGATGTAAGTTCCTTTGAGCTTCAGACTTTAGCCAAACTGTAAAAAAAACCAAACACTAAACTTTGGAGTTTTTACATTCAACTAAAGCCAAGATAGTGGTGCCTCTGGGCTAAACAGCACAGAATGTCCAACATTCATTTATGCACTCATTCATCCATCCATTCATCCTGATGCTAACTACTTTTTGATAATTTTGCTATGCATAGTGGGGTTGGAAATAGTTCCCTATTTTTAGGATTTAAAAAATCTAGGTAAATAGTAATCCAACTAAATACACTCTCACACACATATTGTGAAATAGCAACATTTTTCAGAGTTAAGTATTTACTTAACCTCACCCACTACTACTAAGAAGCAGAACCAAGATTCAAATAAGCCATCTCCCTTTGGTTACAGAGTATGTGTTATGAATCACTAATTTCTATTTCAAATTAAGTTTTATGAGAATACAAGGAAATATAGAAATGTTCACAACATATATAAAATTAAGATTTTCCATAAAATTTGTAAATTGATTTTTGAATCATGTTTTACCTGACTTTTTCTCAAGATGGCTATATATAAAGACATATTTTTTTTGGTAGGTGATTCTAATTTGTTTAAGGACAAATTTTATAACGGGTCTCAGAAAAATGTTTTCTTTATGCTTTTTAAACTCTTACTCATTCCAGATCAAGTCACCCCCTGTAAAACTTTTCCCAATAGAACTTCTAGAAGGACAAATCCTTTCCTTCACGACTGAACCTTCCCAGCGTGAAGTCCACCTGAGAGTTTCAGTGCCACAATACAGGGGGCCACATATGTGTCCCTGTCTATGAGACTGTCTTTTTAGATTGAATGAGTCCACCAGGGTCAATCATATTAGAGCTCCCTTCTCTCACAGCACCTGATACACTGCTTTCCATGTAGTAAATTGATCCTAACTGAATGTTGGGTACTGTTGGTATTTGACAAAAGCAGTGTACTCTGTTCAACTGCACTCAGGTATGCAATTCCCTGACTCTACTAATAAACTATAATGTGGGACTCAGGAAGGAGGATTTGTTTGTATGATCTGCCCATACTTCCCTCGATGTAAAAATGAGCATTGAGAAAAGGTTACCCAATGGTCACATTTACTCCTGAGTATGGATATCAAGCTAGTAACTAGAAGGAAGGATGTGTTTAAATATTATTTTGTAAATAATTTAATAAAGGAATAATAACTTAACAAGCACAAACCAGGGTCTCTAAACAAATGATGTGGGCATGGGAAAATACTACTGGTTTATGCAAGATATTATTAAAACAATGTGTTACTTAAAATTTAAAAGGCCAATGTGCTTATTTTTAACATTATGAGGGTTCCTGTGTTGCTTTATTTAAATAGCCTGCCTGTGTTAGAATCGTGCTCCTCACCACTTGTTAACTTAGACATTTATTTCAGTTTCCCATGTTATGTCCACTCATGGGTTATTGTGAGCATTAAAGAAATAAAAATAATCCATATAAAACACATGCTGGGTGCCTGGCATAGAGTAAGCTTTCTATAAATGTTAGAAATTATTATTATTAAAATTCAAAGTTTCATGTTGTGATAGAGTATCAATATGCTTATCGGTGAACTAGGTGAGCATAGGACCCAGAAGAGCGTCGTGAAACTCATTTCAAACCCTAAATCCAAGAAGTGGTCAAAATGGTAATAATCTTGGCAAATAACATTTCTCTTGTACTTTATGATTCAGTAGCTCCATATTCCTCTCAGTTTTGTTTTAAGCTTGAAAAACATAGGATTTAAGACTTTCCACATTGAGTAGAGACTAGGTTAGGGTGCCGCCTCCTTAGGTTAGAAAATAACCAGATGAAGACTGAAGGGCTAAGAGAAATGTAGTAGAGATTTAGTCTGGAAGAAATATATCCAACTGACATCCTCAAGGGATCATTGTTTATTCATGCATTCCAAAAGTATTTTGCACAAAGCAGACTATTAGTAAAGCAGGATAATGGGGTGATTGTACATGAGAACAATCTACAAAGTTTCTGAAAGGAAGTAACAACTATATTCCCCCATGAAGAGCTTGTAGCATCCTGGGCTTTACCACAAGCCAGGTATCCATCTATCTGCTTGTAATAAGAAATCTTTGCTCCAAATTGCAGGATAAAGCTAGGGAGGAAGTGTTCTGGGACAAGAGGTCTATTTTCCAGCTTTCTACTAGACCAGGTCGTTGCCAGTGAGTAGGTGGTCCTGAAATAAAGCTCCCATGCATCATAATCAGAACAGCTAGAAAACGTTGATGCTGGGACCTACAAATAAATGTGCCAAGAAAAAAATATATCAAGAAGCAAAGAAAAATAACAACCATGAGAGAGGCAGGAAGTCAAAAGAAACAAGAGGAATTCCTCCATGTAATAGATTATATTTTTAACTGCCACATTCTCTGTGAAATTAGAGAAACTATTTCCTCTGTGAAATAAAAGCTCGAAGAGGTTATAAAGATTGAAAGACAAGTTGATATAGAGAAGAAGGAAATAACTATTGGATGGCAGATGCTATTAGAAAAAATAATGATGCCCAGTAGAGATGGTAAAGGTAGTGGCATTCAGGTGGTGATGACAAGCTCTCCCAGTGAAAGGTGATTTGGAAAGAAAAGAAGAGGGGGAATAGGTGGGGTCACAGGGCAGCTGGCCACATGTGCTGGTGAGCATAAATGGACCAGCCTCGCTGCCTCTCAAAATTAACTATTAAGAGTCTGAACTGGACTAATGCTCTGTATTAGTAGTTGCTGTGAAGTAATCCTTGTTTTTATAACAGTTTTGTTTGAAAACAAACATCCTAGAATTTTAAAAATTCAATACTGAAAGGAAACATAGGATATTACAATTGTTCTTAATAGTTTATCATTTTAATTTTTGTCTTTCAAACATAGTTCAGTAATGACTGGATCTAAATGTCTAAACCAGTGGTTGGGAAACTGTGGCTCGTGAGCCACATGTGGCTCTTTGGCTCCTTGAGTGTGGCTCTTCCACAAAATACCACATGCGAGCACGCACGTACAGTGCAATCGAAACTTTGTGATCCATGTGCAGAAGTGGGTTTTCAGCTCTCAAAAGGAATCCAATCGTTGTACTGTTGATATTTGGCTCTGTTTGCTAATGAGCTTGCTGACCACTGATCTAAACCATAGTATCTCAGATTTAGGTAGAAAGTGAGCATCTTTAGCATACCTAGATGAGAGTTTGTTGACCAACCCATATAGATAAAAGTGGTGCTGGATACATAGTCAGGAAAGGGCTGATTCCTATCTGGTGGAGTAAAGCTTAATTAATAGTATTTACTGCAGGCTTCTTGCTTCCTATCTTACATACAAAGGAAACATAACTATTGTACAGTATTAGTATTTCTTGGTGAAAAGCAAAGTTTAGAGTTTCTCCTAGTTCAATAAACAGATAATAAAAAACCAAAGACTGTGACTGGCAGAAATTCAAATGAATGAGAAAGTTATGTTAAGAGATACAGTAAGAGGATGTTAAATTACAGAGAAATATTTGATGTGTTTATTTTTTAACAACTGAGATAGCATTTTAAGGGAATGAAACATTTCCAGTTATTTAAATGTATTTGTTGCACAATCTCCTTCACCATAGGAGTTATAAACTCTAGTCCCTTTCAAGTTCAAATATTTTTGATCTCTTGGCTTCACTTTTTTTTGGCTTCACTTTTTATTTAGTTGTGTCTTTAAGAAAGATAATTTTGAAATTTCACAATAACATCTAGATGACCCACCTACCCAGTGTATGATATCCACTCATTCAACAGCTTGGGTATTGGACCAAAGAAATTAAGTGCCAAGTATCTTGTATTCGCCAATTGAATAAACAAGTTCATACCAAAGGACTCAATGCCCATAACCTTAATAATAAAACTCAAACAAATGCACCCAAAAATCTGAATTTCAAAGTTCTGACCTTGGGTTAATAAGCTTGAATGTGGGCGAGAATGGTATTTTTTAAAGGCATGCAGTTTTACAATCTCAAGTAGTCTTCAACTTTTTGAGTGTTCTAAAGAACACAATATGTCCCATATGAAAAGGAGGCCATGACTTCGAATTCCATGTCTCCAAGCTAAATTTTAGAAAGGTCCCTCATTAGCTCACTGCCTCCTATAATACTCATTATCTCTACCTAGAGACTTGTTATGTTTCAGAAGAACACCAAAGATCACAGAGATTCCCAATACATTTCAAAGAAAATGAAATAATTTAAATGGGATTGATCTCTCAGATTCATAAGGCTTTGGTTTAATTTTGCTAAGCCTCTTTTTTCTCAGCCCATTTAATTATTTTGTCTCTACTTGTCTAATTATATCTTGTTTTTTTATTTTTAAAAAATTCTTAAAATTATTAGATCAAAGACCACACATTTTATATTATGACTAGTGGCCCAGTGCACAAATTTGTGCACACTGAAAGGAAATTAATTATAAGAAATGTTTTAATAATGCTATTTACCTTTCCTCCATAATAGAAGTGTCAACCAAATTCACAATCAACAATGAAAGGTCGAAACACATACGTACGAATGGCACCAACCAGAGCTTTCATGTATCATGCATGTGCAAGTCAATTTAGCCATGTGTATGTATGTATGTGTGTGCGTGTGTGTGTGTGTGTGTGTGTGTGTATAAAATAAACTTGCGCAATTAGATCTGCTTTCTGATTTGGCTAATTTTTTCCAGCCTAGTGAAGCACCCAAACTTCTATTTTAGGTAATTGTCAGCAACACAGCAATAAATATCAACACACAGCATATTATTATTGTAGATCATGCATGGAGAACAAAGGGTAAAATAACTGTAGCAGTGTTTGACTATATTATGCACAGTGAGAAACACTGAAGTAATTTTCAAGGTCTACCATTTCTTACTTCTTTTCAGTCCTGTCAAGTTTCTAAGCATCCTAAATCTTCATTTTCCAGCTAATGGAAAGAAAATGGGATTCCACCAAGTCTCCTATCTACCTACCCCAGGACTTCTGTGAGGATCAAATGCGATGAGGCCCGGGAAAATGTTTCACAGACATTTGGTTAAAATGTGAAATGTTTTCAACTGGCTATAAAGTGAGTAGTGTTCCTGGGCTGAAGAAACTCCAAGAAGGCTAGTCACTAGGGAGAGGAAGCTGAGCATTGCTATGTGATGACATTACCCAGGACCCACACTCACCGCTTCTGGGACGGGCTGGGCTGTGGGCCACATTTTGTGCCATATGAGGTCTCAGCAGTGTCGGCTGCGATTTGGTGGGCTATTACTCTGGGTTGGTGATGAGGCTGTGTCCCACTTCAGGGAAGCTGAGTGTTGCTTTGTGGGCACCAGGTCTGTGGTTTTGTTTCTCTGTAAATGGCCTGTGTGCATCACAGCAGCTCCTGCATTAAGCATCTGCCCCCTGGTAGTCAGTGCATGTCATAGCAACCAGTTGGACAGTCAGACACTTAGCATATTAGCCTTTTATATATATATAGATTCATGTTGTTAAACTTTTCTCCAGAAAGATGGTGCAAAGTGACACCTCAACCAATTTCACATGAGTATGTTCATTTCATCACACCCTATCTATCTCTAAATTATCCCAATTTTCTTCTACAAATAGTTGTCTGTATCCTTTGCTCATTTTACTATTAGGGGAGTTCACATTTTTCTTATTTGTTTTTAGAAATGCTTGCTATTGATATATTATCAGACTTTTTTTTTCCATTTTGGAAGTTGTTTTCATAGTTTGATTGTATTTCTACCTCATTTTTAATTTATTCTGTGTAGAAGGTGTTAATATTTATGTGATAAAACCTATCTTTTTTTTCCAAATCATCTTCCTTTCTGACTTTGATACTATGTTTAGAAAGTATTTTTTATTCCTCAAGAATCCAAAAGAAACTTTCACCATATTTCCTTTAACTTATTTGATTATTACTTATTTTAGTAATTTTAATAGGCGATAGCACAGAATAGTTGTTAAGAGCATGACTAACACAGTTTGGTTTTGAATTCTGCTCTGTAATTTTAAGATGTGAATTTAACTTTATTACTCTATGTCTAAAAAGGGGAAGAGAATGCATACCTCTTGTGAGAGAATTTAAGGAGATATTAACTATGAAGTACTTGGCATGGACTGTGTACTGTGATGTGCCCAGCATATTATAAGGACTTCCTCTATAGATAGATATTCTACTATTATTATTCTTTATATTTGAATACTTGATTTACCGAGAACGTATTTTTCCAGGAGATGTCAGAAACATGTTTCTAAAAGTAGTATTTTTCTTGTTCCAAATCTTTCTTATACTAATCTATGTTCTTCAGAATTAAAGTATTAATTCCTCCCCTGTCACTAACAATCTTCACAATCTTGCTTTGACATTAAGCCCAGCCCAGTTTCCTGCTCCTCCTTATTCCCATTCTATTCTCTCTTTGCACCAGTTTATTTGTTTTTTCCTGTACTGGACTTGAACTTTGACACCTTGTACTTTTCACAAATTATTATTTTTCTTCCTGAAATCTCTTTCTTTTGTTTCCTTGAATATGTAATCTTTCAAGACCCAGATTGAGAATTGCCTTCTTGGTGGAATTTTCCATTATTTCTCCTTCCAATCAGAATTAATTGCTTCCTCCTTCCATAATCATGAGATGTTTGTCCCTCTCTTAGGACTTATTTTACATGAGCATTGCTGTCCTACAATAGCTTATGAATACCTTTTATAAGGTATCCCTTTTCATGTTTTTCAAACTTGCCTGCCTAATGTCTGACAGAGAGTAGGAATGAAATTTTTTTGTTGACTACTAAGTACAATATACAATTCTTGTCCTATTTATGTCTACTGATCACATTATTCAATTGTAGATGGCTCTGAATATAAAACATATTGTATGTATGTGAGCATATACTTTCATATGCATATAATTTTTCCATGCAATATTTGCTTACTGCATATAAAACCTAGATAGGTTATATTTATTAATTGCATCAATCATAAAATATGTTTTTGCATATTACATCATTCAGACTTCAGAATGTCAAAAAGTTTAACACTTTCAGAAACAAATGGATTTTATGCAAAATTTAAGTTGGCAAAGTTTTAAGATATAGAGAAAATAAAGGCTGAACTGGGGTGGTAGGACTTTAGAATAGTTGGCTTTGTTTTCATATCACTGTGCCATTTCCATGATGCTATAAGGAAATCAAAGATAAACTTGGTCTACATAAAACCTAATGAAATTAACATTTAAAGAACCCAACTCTGTGAGCAGACACTGCATATATTTGGAGCATACTCTCTGAAATGCTTGTCCCAGGAGACGTTAAAAGGTTCTCCTCAAATAACAGAATTGTGAAGCACTTAAGTTTGGGGTATAGTGCATACTGATTTATCTCCTGGGATAGTCTCAATCTCTTAGTCACATAATTTAACCCACTTTTCTAAAAATTTATTTAAAAACTGAACTTTGTTTTTGTAGCACATGCATAAAAGACAAACTGGGAAACCCTGACAGGCATTATTTCCTTTAACCTTTTAAGCAGTTTTGTCAACAAACACCATACTGAAACTCTTCTTTTACAAATAAGGAAATGGAGGATTTGCCAAATGTATCCTCATTCTAATTCCAAGACTCCTTCTACCTCAGCTGCCTGCTATGAACACTGGAACCATGGTGCCAATTTCCTTATCCAAGGAACATAATATTGCTCTGGCAGCTATCAAAAGTAATCTTCTAGGCTTTTACCCACCTGGAATGCCCACTACTGCCCCAGCATCACCATCACCTTTTAATATTTCTTCTCTCCAAACCACGCTAGAGTACAGTTTTCTCCATGAGTTTAACCAGGACAATTTCATCATCTCTTTCTCATTCAAAATCTTGAGGAGTTAGTTCCCTGAATTCTGCATTCTATCAGTTACTGGATATTGACTCAATGATGTTACACAGCTGTTTCATGTGTGTTTACCCTATTTCTCCAATTATCTTCAGATAATTTGTCTTAATCTTTTTGTTTCTCTGTTGTCAGTGTTAAATATGCTATACCTATATACTTGTTGAACAAACGAACAAACGAACGAATGAATAAATGGCTAAGTAAATAATGGAATTGTGGACACATAATGTGGACAAACATTCCTCAGTACCTATACAATTTAATATTCCTGTGTTTTCTTTAATATACTTTATTGATTTTTTTTTACAGAGAGGAAGGGTGAGGGATAGAGAGTTAGAAACATCAATGAGGGAGAAACATTGATCAGCTGCCTCCTACACACCCCCTACTGGGGATGTGCCCACAACCAAGGTACATGCCCTTGATTAGAATCGAGCCTGGGATCCTTCAGTCCACAGGCTGACACTCTATCCATTGAGCCAAACCGGTTAGGGCATAATACTCCTGTTTTTAATAGTACTATAGAGTGGCTAAATGGAACAGAACATGGACTTTTTTACTAATGTATTGTGTGTATTGAGCATGTTAAGTCACAGGTTGCTGAGCCACACTCTGGGAGTTTCTGACTCAGTAGATCGGAGATGGGGCCTGAGAATTTCCATTTCTAACAAGTTTTCAGGTGACACCACTACTGCTGTTCCAACATCCATACTTTGAGACAAACTAAGCAAGAATAAATTTGACAAGTTCAATTACTGGGGTTCTTACTGGCTGCTGTGTGACTGAGCAAGGCTTTTAAATAGCCTCAGTTTCAATTATTTTTAAAATGAGGTTAGTGTACTTAAGTACAAAGTATAACAATATATTAGAAAGTGTCACATATGTTAAAAGTCATTAATGCATATTAGATGGCTTCCTCTCTTCCCTCCTGAGGAAGTGGCTGAAACTACTGCACACTGCAGTCCTTCCTTTTCCTTGTCTCCATCAGCTCTGGAAGTGTATACTTTACTATTCCTTTAGAAATGTGCCCAAGTCCAATAGCATATGTCTTGGAACCAAGATATTGGATAACAGAAGCAACAACACAAACCCCAGGTGCAGAATTCATCACTCGCGGCCAATGGCAGTTCTTAGTTCAGACTGCGGTAGGTTTCAGTTACAAATATTCCTTGCTCAAGTACAGGCTTCTGCTTCAAAACTACTCAGAGACACTGACTGCGTTCTGTTTTACCTCCTCATGTAGCAGTGATAGTGCTTAAAGTTAGCCCCAAACTGATGACATTCTGTCTCACTCCATCAAAAGGCACAAAGGAGCCCTATCTTTGCATACTTTCAGTAGCCCCCTTGCTTGGGAAAGAACAGAGCTGAGCCTGAATGATATTGCCTCACTTAGGAACTTGTGCATTAGCAAAATTAATTGCGAAAAAAGAGACTATAATCGTTTAAAAATTCTTGGTGAGAGATTTCTCCTAATTTTAAGTGGACAGATTATAATGACTATGTGCCTCCTTTCAGGCTTATATTGTCACAATGGTATATTTTAAAGTAAAAAAAACCCTATTTTTGGACTAATTCACTAAGTTATTATAGTAATTATATATTTTTGGCTCATTCACTCCTGACAAAGAACATATTCCCCTGGTTCCCACTGAGCTGAGCCTAAGATCTGAGGCACAATCATGCATATTAAAGCTCAGCACCTTTACATTATGTAAATCAACAGAAGGCAACCAGCATTGACTGCCATCAAGCCTTCCAGGCTCCCCGAGGAGGAGTTAGAAAAGTGCCTCCTACCATGCAATGGAGAGAGTTTCTAAAGGTTGTGACCTCCTACTGCTCTTGCAGAGATATTTCACTGTATGTTTGGGAAAACGAATGACTCCCACTTGGTTTAACTTTCTGAGAACTTTTCTCCTCTGGTTTCTGGCAATTCTACCTCCACTCACCAGCAGGATGACTGGGCTGAATAAGTCTGAAACGCTGTCAGTGACAGATGAGTGGGCTTACGTTTTGGTGTCTTCACTTTCTTCACTTTGGCATACGGCTTCTTTTCATCAAAGAGGTAAAACAAACCATGGATAACATGAAGAGAAAAACCCTTTGTTTCTCATCTGACAACAGATGGATCACCTGAGTCCCTGCCAGTAGTAAGATTGGTAGCATATGAGAAAGGGGAGTTGGGATCTCCTAGGCCTTTTTCTCTGCCATCAGGCAGCCAATGCTTATTAGAGAAATCACAGAACCATCTATATTGGCCCATTCCAAGTAAATGCTCTCTAATTTCAACTGAATCTTTTGGCTGGTGAGTAATTATTTGAGTCATCTCTTGTTGAATCATCATTTTATTTTCTATTGCAGTTTTTTTCAACTTGTCTCTATTCTTCATATTTAAAAACCTACCCCAACAGCCTCCAAATTAATACATCATTTTCTCTCTAAACTACTAAGAATATTAGGATTATTTGATGATAGTTTCCTCAGCTTTCTCTTTACTGCTCTTGTATTTGAGACCACCAGTTCTCTCTGCATAAACTTGATGTACTCCGATGGAAGGAGTTCCCATCTCTCTCACCAAGGCTCTCAGTGTGTGCTCAGTCCCACACTCTCATACTTCCTCCTTGGCTGATGAGCTGTTTTCTCTCTTTGCTTTCTCCTTCTTGGCTCTAAAAATTTATATTCCTCTACTTGTGACCACTTATGGCTTTTAGTCTTAAAACAACTTTATCAGTTTGCCTCTCTCTCAAGATCTTATCAAGTCTCTCTACTTCCTTTCACACCTCTTAATGGCTTAAAACCAGTTCTGCGCCCACTACTGTACTAAAGCTGCCATGACTGCCAATCCATATTCTCATTATCTCCAGTGAATTGAACAATGTGAGCTCCTTGACTGTTTCATTTTTTTGTTTCCAAATTTTTCAGCCCTCTTCTTTTGTCTCCTTAATTAACTCTTATGCAATGTTTCATTTCCTAAATATTGACATTTCCTGAGATTCTATGCTAAACTCTATTTGGGTCTTCCTGAACTTTCTTCTTTAATGAGCCCATTTATTCTCATGATTTGAACTATTCAGACTGACCAAATAGCCTATTTTGCTGACCCTCTTCTCTATCTAAATTTATACCTCATCAGCTGATCCAACTCAAAATATTATAAAGTAAATTTCACTTACTTTATAAGATTTTTTAGTCAACCTCTCTTTCTAGTTTTCAGTTTTGATCTTATAGCACTATTTCTCTGTTCACGTTATCATTCCCCTACTAGAGAGCAAGTTCTCTAAGACTACTGAGGATTAGTTTGTTTAACCCCTTCTCCTAACAAGCAAAATAATGCTAAGCGATGGTTATCATTACATAAAAACGTGCCAGATTGCCCTGGCTGGTTTTGCTCAGTGGTCGGAAGAGTCCCGAGACAGCTTTAACTGCATTGGCTGCTTCTTAATTATCTTCAGCTCAATGTTTTTGTGTTAGAGGCATATTTGCAAATGACATATTCTAATATCCTTCACCATTCGAAGTCTACTTTGGCAATGATAATCCTCATTTTTTCAGGCTGTTCCCCCCCAAAAAATCCCCATCTTTGTTTCTGCTCATTAAAATCCCTTCTGTTCAAGACTTATGTTCAAAAGTTCAGTATATTGGAAGCTAAGGTGAAGCAGGTAAGAGTGAGAAGATAGTAGAATATAAACTGGGACCTTTTTTTCCTATGAATTTACCTTTTGCCAAATCCCTGTCTGAACTATGGGTACTACTATCCAAAATTCCTGTCACTGTTCTGCTCTTTGCCCTCACTCCATGACTAGCATTTGGCATAGGCTGTGTTTTACATAGTCTAATCAATACTCTCTAGTCAATTTCATAGCAATATGAATATAATCTTCCACCCTCAAGTCATTTACAATTTTGCAGGGGAGACTGGCAAGTACATAACCAATATAGTATGTGGCAATGAACAAATAAATTGAGGTTGGAAGTATAGAATAGGCAACTAGAAAACCTTTTCTCATATATTTTTTTTAAATTTCCTTCCCGATGTGACTTCTTGGTGTTCTTTATCAGCTTTAAACCTTTGTTCAGCAGGAATCATTCTTATCAATGTTAATCTCATAAATAAACTGTCACATGAATAAAGGCAGAATCATCTATCTCAGGTTGAGAAAGAGGAACCTGGGGTATTGTCTAAGCATCACAGATATTGGTCTCACTTAGTCTTAAAGTCATCTGGTGGTCCTTTACTACATGAGTCACTTGGTATTAGTAAGTGACCACCCAAGTATGGCCCTAGGCTGTGTAAAGCCAGAAGCACAGATGTAGCCCTTGTTGTCTGGGTGCGTATAACATGAAACTTTAATTCACAATCCTACTCTGAGGATCTGCCAAGATCAAAAGCTCTGCATGCCAGTCCTCTAACTCAGGAAACCATTAATTAGCACCTCTCCACAAACAGAGCCCACTCTGATTCTCCTTCTGCTCCATTCACTCTTTTGTTTTACAATCCGCCTGGCATAAACAGGTAGGATCAAAAGCTGCACCAGTTAGTTAACTTCCATACCACCCTGGAATTTATGTCTCTGCCTGCCGGACAACGGTTTCCTTTTCTACATCACCCAAGAGTATATTCTATTGTGCACACGAGCTACAAGGATGCAAGCTGACACTCTGGATGGGATGTTAAACAATGTCAGGGAAGTACTAAAATGCATCCTATTCATAAAAGCATCCACTTTCTAAAGATTAGCGCCACATAGGCAAGCCAAACAGGCCCAAGTAGGAAGGAGGCACACAAAAACGGAAGGTCAGAGGGTACAGGGGTGAGGGACTGGAGGAAAGAAATAAATAGAAATAAAGTGACTCAGAGCCACTGAATTACTTAAAGCCAAAGGAAATAAAACTGCACGCATGAATGTTTGGTGATTATGTAAAAGTTGGGAAGTTATGTGTAAATCTAAAGCTTCTCTTATTCACATTCTATTCAGTTCTTCTGAAAGTAATGCCGTCTATTTTCATATCTTTGACTTTGAGCAAAGTCAGCTCCTTTTCATTCATTTGTGGAATGAACACATATTCATATGAACACTGCACTTTCCTATGATGACTAATTGGAGAAAAGAAAAGGAGCCACTGGCTTAGCAATGGTTGCCAGATGGCAGCTGGGACACAAACACCCCCAGGCATCCAAAGGAAGAAAGAGAATAGTTTATTACAGGTGCTAACACAACAGAAAATCGTGACTAACAGATTTGAGAGTAATGTGGATACTTGTTTGGCATTAACCGAGAAATGCCAGGGGAAATTAATGACATTTAAATCTGTTCTTCTAAGATGAGAGAAAGGCATTAGTGGATTGTAGCTAGGGCTTTTGTGCCCCATAAAAAAAATTAGCCTCTACACTCCTCTGACGAAGTTGTGAATAACTCAGATGAATACAGCCTGAGTTCAATTTGGAATTAAACTACAATTTACAATTCCACTGGCATATGGGCTATCCTGGCCTTTAAACTAGTGCCTTATTTTTTATTTGTTGGTTTATATGTTTATTTAGATTCTGCCAATGGGATGAGCTAGTATGTAATTTGAAAGGCAGAAAATAGAATCCAATTTTCCTTTGCCAGAGGTGAGAGACACAGGCTTGGCAGATTGAGTTCTTATAGGGCAGCTGGAACTCATTCCCCTGCCAATCACCTACTCCAGGAGTGTGGGGGCAGCTGAGATGCTGGGAGTAATTTTCTGCATTTTCCTGACCTCTAGTGGCAGCGACTTTCTGACTTTCTGGATCACAGCTGCACCTGTGACCTAAAAGCTGGTGATAGGTCCTTACACTTGCCTCTGTAGTCTTTCTAAACAGTTTTATGGGTACCTAATTCCCTATATTAAATCCATTTCATTTAAAATACCTAGAAAATGATTCTTTTCCTGGATGAACCACCTTCCATCCCACTCCTATGGTAAAAATCTTAGAATGTTTTTTCACATATAGGGGCAAACAATGACAGCTATTTTGTCCTGTTGCTTTAGTTTTTTAACATCTTTTTTTCAGATACAATTCACATATCGTACAATCCACCCTTTTAAAATATTATGATTTAATGACTTTAGTTATTCACAGAATTGTGCATCCATAAACATAGGTGATCACCATCATTCTCCATTGTGACTGGCTTTTTTCACCTACCATAATGTCTTCCAGGTTCATCCATGTTGCACAATGCATCAATAATTTGTTACTTTACAGAAGTGAATAAAATTCCATTGTATGGAAATAGACACTTTATTTATTCATCAGTTGATGAATATTTTAATTATTCCCACTTTTTGGCTATTATAAATCATGGTTCTATAACCATTCATAACATATGTCTTCAGTTCTTCTGGGTATTCACAGTGGAATAAGAATTCTAGATCATATGGTAACTGTACTTTTAATCATTTTTCTAAAGCACCTGAATTATTTTACATTTTTACCACCAGAGAATGAGAAGTCCAGTTTGGCCACAGCCTTTACCAACAAATCTCATTATTTGTCTTCTAGATTATAGCCACCCTAGTGGAAGTGAATATATATTGTAAAGGGATTCTAGTCTGCAGTTCTTTGATAGCTAATGATGTTGAGTTTTCATGTACTTTTTGGTGATTGTATATGTCCCCCCCCTCTTTCATGGTCATGTACTTTTATTTTGGGATTGTAAGAGTGCTTTATACATTACAGATACAAATTTCTTACCAGATAGAAAATTTGCAAAAATTTTCTCTCATTTTGCGGTCTGCCTTTTTATTTTCTTTATGTTGCCTTTTGAAGAGCAAATCTTTTTTTTTAAATTATGATATCCTGTTTATCTTGTGTTAATTGTGCTTTTAATGTCATAACTAAGAAAGTAACTATCTAAGATACATAGATTTATGCCTATATTTTCTTCTAAGAAAAAACATTCATCTGTTACATTTAGGCTTTTGATCCATTTTGGAATGACATTTTTATATATGGAGTGAGACAGAAGTCCAAACCTCATTCCCTTACAAGTGTATACCCTTTTTCCCAGTACCATTTGAAAAAAGATTCTTTTCCTATTTATATGTCTGGGCACCCTTGTAAAAATTCTACTGACTGTAAATGAGACGGCTTCGTTCTGTGCTTTTAATTCCCTTCCATTGATCTTTATTTTTATTCTATTACCACATGGTCTAGATTACTGTAATTTCATTAGTCACTTCTGATATTAGGAACTGAGTTCTTGAACTGTGTTTTTTCTTTAAAGATTAAAAAATCTCAGTTCCTTGAATTTCCATATAAATGTTAGAATAGCTTGTAAGTTTTTATAAGGCAGCTGAGATTTTGACAGAGTTTGTGCCATCTTAACAATATTAAGTTTGCCAATCTATAAACATAGAATGACTTTCAATTTATTCAGGTTATTTAAAATACCTTTTAACAGTGTTTTTTTGTTTTGTTTTTTTTTTTAGTTATTTGAGTGCAAGTTTTGCACTGATTTTGTTAAATGTATTCCTAAGTATTTCTATTGCTATTTTAAATGAAATTGCTTTTGTAATTTCAATTTTGTTTTGCTCATTGTTACTGTATAGAACTACAATTTATTTTGTACATTAACCTTATATTCTGGTGACCTTTCTGAACTCATTATTTCTTATAGTTTTTTAGTGGATTTCTTAGAGTTTCTTATAAATAAAATCATATCACATGCATATAAAGAAAGTTTCACTTCTAGTTTTCTAATCTGGAAGGCTTTCATTTCATTTTCATGCCTAAATGCACTGACCAGGACCTTAGAGCACTGTGGCACAAAAGTTGTGAGACAGATTTGTTCCTGATATTAGAGAGAAAGCATTCTGTCTTTACCATTAATCATGCCATTCACAGTGGGTTTTTGAAGATTCAATTTATCAGGTTGAGAAACTTCCCTTGTGGGATAATAGATTGGTGAATTTTTTCCATATGAAAAAGTGTTGAATTTTTTTCAAATTCTTTTTGGCTTTGTCCTTTTGAGATGATCATGTGATTTTGTTGAAGCATTGGCTGGCGAATTGAAGACATGTAAATACATAATATAACAGAAGTCATATTTTCTATTTTTCACACATATATAACTCAGCAGGAGAGGATACTTTTAGTTTAGGGGCAGGTGGGCTAAGGTGGTATTCACTGAAGAGGAGAAATCCTATCTGAGCAGGACAGTAAAGGATGGTTAATACTGCAATGTGTAGGTATCGAATAAAGGACCACCCAAAGAGATAAATCATGATTAAAGGACAGAATATATACAATTCCTGGTATATATTAGTATGTGAAAGAAAAGAGTGTAAAATTTACACTAATGAAAGAGAAACATGCAAATTGACTGTACCTCCATGACACCCACCAGCCAATCAGGAGTGACTATGCAAATTAATCCAACAAATATGGTGGGTTAATTTGCATATGCAAAGACTGAAGGCTCCGGCCCAAGTGAAGACTAAAGACTGAAGATGACTGAAGACTGAAGAGTGAAGAGACTTGGCTTCTCCACTGTGGCCAGAGATTTCCCTTGAAATGCACACTGCTTTTACCACAGGGTAACTTCGACTCTGGTTCCAGAGCTTCCCCTGTGTCTACTTAGTATTATCTAAAATAATAAGATGTTAATATGCTAATTAGACCAGATGTCATTTGTATATCATTCCGGATGTCCTTCCTATTGAAGCCAGGGTTGGAGGGAAACGAATTCAGGTCCTGGGTGTCAGAGGGAAGCTGGTGCCAGCAGCTGGGGAAAGGAAGGCCTACTCTTCCATGAATTTTCGTGCATTGGGCCTCTAGTAATAAATATTAAACTGTTCTAAGGTTATAGTACCATTCCCACCAACAATGCATGAGTGATCCAGTTTTCTACATCCTTGCCAGCATTTGTTATTGTCATTAGGTCTTTCTTTAGCCATTCTGATAGGTGTGTAAAAATATCGCATTGTGGTATTACTTTGAATTTTCCTGATGGGTAATGATGTTGAATATCTTTTTATATGCCAAGTATTTCCACGTAATTTTTTTCTAAAAGCTTTATGACTTTACATTTTATGCCTAAATCCATTACCCATTTTGAGTTAATTTTTGTATAAGACAAGAGGTTTATTTTTTAGCTTATAGATATGCAAAGCACTTCATCCTTTGTTGAAAAAAGTACAGGAATAATGTCAAAGATTGGCTTATCTGGAAAAGAAAATCTCAGAGGGAGATTTCAGGGTGGAAAGTGAAGTAAGAATTAAAGTCTGGACTGAGTGAGGTACAGTCTCAAAATAAAAAAGCCTCAGAAGCCCCCAGAGAAGTCTGGAATTGGGATGATCCCTAGAGTTGTCCTGTATTACAGCAACTGTCCCCATCTCACAAGCACACAGTCACACACACACACACACACACACACACACACACACACACACACATACACGCTGCCTCTAACAGGGAAATGATTTTGGATAAGGAGGCTCTCAGGCCATTCCAAGAGGAAAATGCAGGAAGACCTGTCAATCACCAATACCCCAGAACTTGGTTAAGTTCCTCAGTCTTAAATAGGTGATCCAGGCAGCTAACCTCAGCATCCAGACCCATAAACTCAACATTGCAAATAATGTGGAGTAGAGAAGATAAATGGCATAATAGAGGATCCCTTGGAAGTAAGTTATTTGTAAGGTTGTAGTGCTGGTTCAGTCAGTAGTTTCATAGGGATTCACTATATTAAATAACTAAATATGTGAATAAATATAAAAATTATAAAAGAATCCTACACTTAGACCAATGATGAGAGTTTGTCATTTAACAAAAGTCAATACATAAAGTGAAATATAGTTTAGGTAAGTGAAGTTGTGATTCTTTCTTAAAGACAAATGTGAATGTTAGAAGTGGAAACATTGCATTTTCAGCTGAACTGCTTCTTTGACACAGGGGTACGTTTCCTAGGCATCAGGTTTCCTCTCCTCTTCATATCAAATTAAAGGCTCTTACCCGATTCCAAATATCTATCCACAGCCTTTGCAATTTGCTGATTTGCTATTCTATCTTTTGAGAAGCGATGGAGATACATACATGTAATCAGATCTGTGAATCTTGGAAACTAACCAGACTAAGCAATGCATTGACAAAGACTTAAATTTTATTGTTATTTGCTTACCTTAAAAAAAAAGAGAAATTATGCTTTGACTTTTTTGCTTCTTAAACATAAGTTCAGCAACAATGCATGTGGGGAAATCATTGAAACTTAAATAACGAAGACTCCTGCAGATAATTTCCATCTCCAGTCAGTCAGTGATTGCCATTTCCAGTCAGGCGTCCTCAAGTCAGAGCCTGTGAACTGTCAGATATTTGCTAACAGCAAATGTTTTGCTGGAAAATCATTTGTTTTCTTTAAGGTGTGACTCTTTAGGTGGAGGATGCTGTGTTTATCTGCTGTATTTGAATCTTCCTCTTAGCTTAAATTTTCCTTCACCAAACACAAGTGATGGGGATTGGGTGGAGGGATGGGAGTGAGGAGGGAATTAAGGTCAGATTCTGTGCAGGTACAACTTTGACAAAGAATTAAAAATTCAGCCATTTTTAATTCCTTACCTAGGCTTGTTTCAAAACTCATTTTCTCTCTGCTCCAATTTCTGACTCTCATTCTTTGAAAGCCACTTATGGTTTGCAGACCTGCTGAGAGTGCTGTAAATGTAAAAAAGCATTCAGAGCAGCTGTTTCCCCAATGTCTCTAAGTGCAGCCCCTGATTACAATGCTAGTCAGCTTCTCCCTGTGCACATGCTGGGGATGGCTTGCCATTAGGTTACATGACATTTGATAGCAACAGCCAGAATTTGTGTGAAACCTTAATTTGAAGTTATGCCAGCATAAAAATCATAGCAATTTAATTATTTCTAAAATATTGCTGTTACAATAATAAATTATGAAATTTCCCTTTTGAAAAAATATTAATTGCTAAATGTTGCTACATATCATATCTAATAAAAGAGTAATATGCAAATTTAATGTCACTCCAACACACAAGATGGATTCCCCCATGTGGTCAAAGATGGCTGCCCCAATGTGGACATAAGATGGCCACCAGAAGATGGCCACCAGGGGAGGGCCGTTGGGAGGTTCCAAGCCCTTCAAGGGAGGGCAGTTGTGGGTGATCAGGCCAGCAGGTGAGGACAGTTGGGAGGGACTAGGCCTGCAAGGGAGGGCAGTTGGGGGCAATCAAGCCTGCAGGGGAGGGCAGTTAGAGGTGACCAGGCTGGCAGAGGAGGGAAATTGATGATGATTGGGCCTGCAGGGAAGGGTACTGGGGGGTGGAGAACTGGCCTGCAAGAGAAAGCAGTTAGGGGTGACCTGGCCTTCAGGGAAGGGCAGTTAGTTTGACCAGTCCTGAGGGGAGAGCAGTTAGGGACAACCAGGCTGGCAGGGAAACAGGCATCAATAAGGCTGTCAGGGGAGTGGTTAGGGGGTGATCAGGCTGGCAGGCAAGAAGCCGTTAGGGGCAATGAGGAAGGCAGGGAAGAAGTTGGGGCCAGCAGTCCTGGATTGTGAGAGGGATGTCTGACTGTCCATTTAGGCCCAATCTCAGTAGGCTCATGCCTAAATGGGCAGTTGGACATCCCTCGAATGGTCCCAGACTGGAGAGGGTGCATCCATGAATTTCGTGCACTGGGCCTCTAGTTTTTCATATAAAATGCTTTGCCACAATTTTTCTCCTGTGGTTTAGAGCTTAGAAGATCGAATGAAATATTTTTGAGTAGAAAATCTGGTATATGCTTCTCATTAAATTCTCATTACACTAATAGACAATATGTGTGATTATTGTCATTTTATAAAATGATGACTAAGGCTAGATGTTAGATTATCTGAGGGATAAAGAGACTCATAAGCTTGTTTGTTTGGAATTCATTCTCTCTCCCATCACATTAGAATTTCACCATTGGCTTTGGAGTGAATCAGATTTTAATAAGCATTCAAAATATACAAAAAGAAATGCCAGAAAATCTAGTTAATCTATGTTGCTCAAATTTTTTTCAAGTATGATACAGTGCAATGTGACCTACCCTTCCTCCAAAGATGTAGGGTTTCCTTTAAAAAAAAACAAAAAACCTTACAAACGTCTCAAGGAAAATACTAGTCCTAGGATATAGAATTTGAGAAAGATGATACTTCTAAAGTATATATACTTCTCAATGAAGTTGTCTTTGAAAATTAATCTAGCCTACTTTAAAAAACAGAGAGTCACAAAATCACTTTTTCTACAAGGCACAGTGGAAACATTTACTTTGGAGTGACTACAAACATATACTGAGGGTTACATGTATTTGTTCCCAATATTTTCTAAAAACCATAGGAAGAGATTAGGTTTTATATAATCTCTCAGAACCTCACATCTTTAAAGAAAGCAAGGGCATCAGAGCATGCTATGATTTATTCTTCAGAGTGTTTCCATTTTCATTATTTATAGGATTTTCTTGAGTATAACAAGAAGGCTAGGAAAGATTTAAGAACATGGCAGGGCCTTTGAGAAAGGAAAACTGTCCCCACTGGCCACTGCTTTGAAATGACCTAATGCTAAGACCTAAATATTTTGAAAGAAGCTGCTACTACACATTTCTTATCATTCTGATATATTTCATTCATTTTGATTAAATCAACATTTATACAGCTTCTACTATGTTCCAGGATTTATAATAGAAATAAAGAGGCCAAGTATGAACAAGAAAGATAAAGCCTCTGTAATCATGGGGCTTAGAGTGAGGAGATGGAAGTATAGAAATTGAAGTATAGGATATGTTAGGAAAGAAAAGGTTCCAGGTCCCAGGCACTGGGTTAAAACAAGGGGATTTAAACTTGCCCAGGGAAGAAATTTTCTGTAAAAAAACTAACTCTTAAACTAACACAAAAAGATGAGGAATAGGGTAAGGAAAAGGAGTAATACAGTCTCATGCAAAAAATCCCAGAACCAGTAGATTCTGTAAATAATGCTTAATATCTGAAAGAAGATCAAACCTCTTATATCACAAAGAACAAATGTAAAGTGACAGGAGATAAGGCTGAATGAAGCTATAGAGACCTCACTGCATCTTGTACAGATTTTTAATATTTTAAGAAAATGTGAAACTACTACACAGTTTTAAGAATAAAAAGAAAAGATTAGATTTTTTTTATTTTCACAGATTTCTCTGGTTTCTGGTTAAGAATGAATTGGTGAGGGCAAACATGGAAAGAATAATTAGAAACCTTCCACAGTAATAATTCTTTGAACTTCAGTGATGATGTCATAAGAAGGGATAATAATATTTCAGACATATTTCTGAGGTCGGAAGATCAATTTGATGAATGAATGATTAGATATAGAATATGAGGGAGAATTAAAATCAAGAATTTACTTATAGGTTTTAAATCTGACTAGCTAGGGATTGTGATCCCTTTTACAGTGAAAGGAACAATGAAAGAGAAATATGCCTCAATGAGATGATGAGTTTAGTTGGTTAATGTGATGAATTTTAAGTTAATGACCTGTCCAATTTAACCACTGCTTATAGAACTGGTAAGAAAATGTAAGAGTGACCATGGCTATAGCTCCCTGACTCCTCCCCATCTGGCAATGACATTATTCTCCACTTCCTTCTCATTCAACAGGGGTTGTTCAATTTAAGACTCTAAGGTCCATCCAATCTAAGCTTGGAAGCAGTGTTAATTCTGAAATGAATTCCAATATTGAGTGTGATACAAAAGCACATATCTGCTTGTCATTCATGAGTGCTGACATCCTCTTCCCCCCAAAAGTATCAGATAAAATCTGGTGTGACTAAGCAAACTTTCAAGAAAACTCATCACTCTATTGGTCTCAACCCAACATTACTGATAAGGATGACAAAAACATTTTCAGTGTGTTTTATTTTCTTTCTAAAAAATAAATAAATAAATAAACCAGATAATTTAGCAGGCATATATTCTAATTAACTTCCATTGAAACTCTGAGGTCACCAATCATAATGGTTATGAGTATCTGTACTGCTTTAAGTAACTTTGGCTCCCTTGTTATTTACAAATTCAACTTGACATCTAGTAAGTATAATCGGTTATGCTAAATTGATCCAGTTGTATTTTACTCTCATAAAAGAAAATTAGATTTTAATTTTTAACAGTTTAACCAACTTCTCCTGTAATAGGGTAGCAAGCAGTTACCTCTAAGGCAAAACTAGAATTAGTGTGTAATTCTTGGAAGAGGAAATGGCAATCCCCCTTTTTTTAGGAGATGTAGTTTCTTATGTCAACTTCAGAACTGTCTGCTTCATGTCTACAGCTTCTGTGTTTAAGGAATAAGCAGTCCTTTGTAAAGGTCAATGGGATTCTGATTTAAAATCAGTGACTCTTGTGAGAAACTTAAAAAGAGAGCAAACAAAATGAATGGAAAGAATGAGGAGAGATTAGTGCTTATCTCTGACCTGTCCTTTCCAGTGTTTAAGGCACCTTTGTTTTCTTTATTGAATAAAAGATAGCAGTTTAAAAACTAAGGAAAATTGAAATTCTAAAGAAAAGAGTTTGGGGAAAAAAGAAAAAAAAACCTTAAAGTAAATCCAACAGTTTTATTATGGGACTATTATTTTCCAGTTTATAAAGTATGTGTCATGTTTGAAAAATTAGTGTCGGCCACTGGACCATTTAATACACAATGTAAACTTGGCTTCACTTTGTCCTGGGATAGACTGAACTCATGTGAAGCCAAATTTCAGATCCAAGTACAACTGGAAAATTAGAACTTGGTTCTTGTAGCAAAGGCATATCATGAAGTCAGTTTAACTGCCTGCCTAAGTTGCTGTTTCTGTAACCATGACAACAACCATCAACAGTAAATGTAACCATTTAGGGTATTTAACCCAACACACTACCAAGAGTGTATGGAAAAACTGCATAGAAAGGAAAAGTTTCAGTAAAGGAGACCAAAGTGTAAGCAGAAGAATTTCAGAGAAAGTAGCTTTTTTCTAGCAGATACAGAAGATTCAAACTTATACTTCTCATTCAGAAAGATCTTTGGAGTTCTACTGCCCATGTACTTCATCTATATGGAATATTTAATGCAGACCTGAGTTTTGGATGGTAGAAGGCTCTCGAAATTGGTGACTCATGGCAAAGTAAATTTAATTTTAAAAAATCACTATCTTGTACGTCTGCCTTGTAAATTTTTGAGGATAGACCCCATTTATTTACCAAACAGATAAATTAGAATAAAAATAAAGTAAAAACTTGAAAATTTATGATTGGGGCAATTTTTATTTTTTAGTTAATTTTGTTAAATATATAAAATTAGTATTCAAAGTTGTTTTACTAATGAACCAAAAGGCTTATTAGAGTATGTTCATTAATTCTATATCTTCCTATCTCTCAAACAATTTCCCCAGGGGAAAATAATTTAAATGATTCTTTAGGTAATTGCCTCCACATTTCTAAATAATATGCTTACATTGCTTTTTAGTGAGTAGCAATTTGGCTTTTATCTATTGACTCCTTGTTAGTCCAGATGAAGATATAGCTCTCTCTTCAATCTGACTTCACTTATCCCTCCCAATACAATAAAATAACTATTGGTTTTCTCTATAAAACAGTGTGTATAATATCATAAGTGTACATAATTGTTGACTACAGATCCAAGTATTGTACTAAGATTGTTTTTATTTTTATAAACTTGTCCTTTAATCAATAATTTCCTTTTTTACTTGTCTTTCTTGTCCTCTTTCTTCTTTACTCTCTCCCCACCTTCCCCTCCTCCTTCCCCTTCTTCCTGTCTATCTCTCTTTCACCATAACCAGTGTCTAATCACTAAGAAATATCTCTCACATTAACTACTTACTAAATATCCCATTTCCCCCTAGTTATTTGAAAGATTTACTACATTCCCAGTCTTCATCTTATTTCATCTTTAAAAAATATTTTAATCTTTATTGTTCAGTTTATTAATTACATTGTTCCCCCTTTTCCCCCCTATAGTTCCCCTCCACTCAGTACCCATCCCACCCTCTGCCCTCACCTCTACCCCACTGTCCTCTCCCATAGTTGCATGATTTTTATCCAGTCTCTTGCTGCACTCCCCACACCCCTTTTCTCCCCAAGAATTGTCAGTCCATTCTCTCTCTATGCCCATGATTCTGTTATATTCACCAGTTTACCTATTCATCAGATTTTTAATTCACTTCATTTTTATATTCGTTTGTTGATAGATGTTTATTTGTTGTTCATACTTTTTATTTTTACCTTTTTCTTCTTCCTCTTTTTAAAGAATATCTTTCAGCATTTCATATAATATTGGTTTGGTGGTGATGAACTCCTTTAGCTTTTACTTATCTGCGAAGCACTTTATCTGACCTTCAATTCTGAATGATAGCTTTGCTGGGTAGAGTAATCTTGATTGTAGATTCTCGCTATTCATCACTTTGAATATTTCTTACCACTCCCATCTGGCCTGCATTGTTTCTGTTGAGAAATCCTCTGACAATCGTATGCTCCCTTATAGGTAACTGTTTTTCTCTTGCTGCTTTTAATATTCTCTCTTTGTCTTTTGCTCTTGGCATTTTAATTATGATGGGTCTTGTGTGGTCCTCTTTGGATTCCTATAGTTTGGGGTTCTGTGTGCTTCTTGGACTCCTAAGTCAATTTCTTTCACCAGGTTGGGGAAGCTTTTGGTCACTATTTCTTCAAATAGGTTTTTATTATCTTTCTCTCTTTTTCTGGCACCCCAATAATTCGGATGTTGGTATGCTTGAGGTTGTCCCAGAGGCCCCTTACACTATCTTTAATTTTTTTGGATTCTTTGGCTTCTTGCTTTTTCAGCTGAGTGGATTTTGCCTCTTTGTATTTCAAATCTTTGACTTGGTTCTTGTGGTCCTCTAGACTGCTTTTAGGTCTTTGTATAATATTTTTTTATTTCAGTCAGTGTATGCTTAATTTCTAGTTGGTCCTTTTTTATATCTTTGAGGGTCTCGTTCATTTCCTCATGGGTCTCGTTCATTTCCTTGTAGGTCTTGTTCATTTTCTTGTAGGTCTCGTTAAGTTCATTGGCCTTTTCTAGGAGCCTCTTGAAAAACCTTATAACTGTGGTTTTGAACTCTATGTCCAGTCGTCTTTTTTCCTCCATTTCTTTCACATCTGATTTCTTTCCATGTCTCTGCATGGTGGCTGCTTTCCTGAGTTGGTAATTTAGCTTTGTGTGGTAGATGTCCTCTAAGGGACAGTGGTTCAGCCTCCCCAGTTACCTGAGGTGGATACTCTTGCTGCAGCCCTTTATGGGTTGCACAGTCTTGTTGAAGTTAAGCCTAGATTATTGTTGTTAGCACTAGGAGGGTTTGACCTCCAAGCCAATTGGCTATGAGGGTCAGCTGTGCTCAGGTTGGATGAGTGGAGTCTCTGGGCTGAGTAGGTAGTGTCAGCTTCACCCTATGTGGCACCTGGGTCTCTGTGCCAGGTGGTAATAGCTACAAGCACCTCTGAGAGAAAGCTGCCGCTGAGCTCTACCCACTGCCGGACAATTTAGCCTCTCCCCAAATGAGACTTCATACCCAAAATCTCACCCAGGATTGTAAAACAATGCAGTCTGGTGGTTTCCTGAATGAGAGAGCAAGTCATGAGTCCTCTCTGCACACTCGTGCACCTCTACTGTTCCCAAGTTTACATGCACTCTCCACAAACTCACCCTCTCCACAAGCTCACAGACCTTTGCAGTGCCTGAGTTTCAGTATGCTTCCCTACTGTCCAGTTTCACCCCATATGAGTGTGGGTTCTCTGGATCTCGCCCAGAACTGGGGAATCAGTGCAGTGGGATGCCTTTGTCTCCCTCCCCGTTTGAGAAAACCAGCTGGGTTTGCAGCCACCCACCCTCTCCACTCACTCGTTCACGCATGCACATGGCTCCAAACCTCTGACTCACTGCGTATCTTCAACACTGCCCTCCGCTGCTCCTCTGAGTCAGAGTGTCCTATCTTTACTTCTATTTGTGGAATTTTCACTCAGCCAGCTTTCCGGTGATTCTGGATGATGTTTGTTCTGTCATTAAGTTGTAGTTTTGAAATTGCTGCGTGAGGCAGCAAGATAGGTGTTTACCTATGCCGCCATCTTGGTTCCTCTCCATTCCTATCCATCTTATTTCACCTTAAGGCTTCTCATCTCCATTCTCTTGGGCTAGATCCACCTATTCCTGGATCTTATGTCTTGATCTATCTTGGATTACATTACTACATCCTCTAATCATTCCATAAGTAGTAGTACATAGGGACAAGATTTCTGGGTCCTTACATATTTGAAATGTCTTCATAGGTTATACATAGATGGATTAAAATATGTCTAGTTTTTATTTTTCAAAATTCTTAATGCTGTTCTAAAATTTGTTAGTTGCCTATTTAAAAATATGATTAAACATGTGTGCATCTCTAAATAATATATTGTTTAGTTTTGCCATTTTTGAATCTTAAAAAGTAGAACCATATTAATTATTTTTGTGGTTACCTGTTTTCTCTCAGAGTTATTATTGACATTCATATATATTAGTGTATATAACTTTAAAATTTTCATTGAGGTATAATAACTCCTCAAGTGTATAAGTACTGCACAATTTATTTATCCATACTTTTAAAGGTTGAGTGGATTCCAGATTTTTGCTATTATAAACCATATTCTATGTTTATAATATTACAACAATGTTGTAAACATGTCTTTAGTGTTTCAATAATATATAAAGAAATGGGATTATAGAACCATGAGGGTACTTGTTCAATTTTACTAAATAATGTGATGTTTTTTCTAAAATGGTGGTAAAATATGTATCTCCATGCATAGTTCCTATTAATCTATGCCCTCACCAACACTTGGTTTTGTCTAACTTTTTAAATTTTTCCCAATCTGTCTTTAACATTTGATTATCCAGTCCCTATTCTCTTGTCTTTTTAAGTTTTCAAGTTTGTTTACCTGGATCCCAAAATATGAATATTAATATTTTCTTTGGCTATCTATATTCCCTTATTTTTATAAGCTTACTCTTCTTCAGAATCTCATGGTCCTCAGGATCAACTCATCTCTGTTCTATGTGTTCTCTCTTAGCTCCTGCCAAGAATCTCTAATTCCATAAGAATCTCAAATTCAACCAATAAACTTAGTTCATTCTATCTGCCTCTCCTAAATTGTGGAAACATTCTCACTCTGTCTGCTCCTGCTGACCCACTGATCAATTGAACAAATATGAATCCGGTAATTTGGACTCAACATTGGCCTTTCCTCAATGGCTCATGCTTAATAAGCCTCAATTTCCATCAATTTTATTTTATCTTTTTACAAAATTGAATTATACTCCAGTCCTTCCTTTTTATTCACATTTTCCCACATTGGTTTAAATCCTTGTGGTAATTTATCAAAACCATTGCAATTACCGCCTGTAAGGTTCCAATCTCTATACTTCAATGGTTGTTTTATATAATTATAAGAACAGCTTTAATAATGAAATTTCCTCTTCAGAACAACAACTTTAGAAGCTTTCAGGTACAAAGAGTAAATATCAAATACAATTTTTACAAGAGTTGACAATGTCTTTTTATTACCCAATGTGTAAGATTCATATGAGCTCTATTGTATATAAACATCTTACAGTGATTGTGAAATTTCATATATTGTTTTTATTTTAAGTGTAAGGGAGCACTGCAAACATAGTGTGCTCATATTCATGACATAAAGAGCAATCATTACTTTCTTATAACATGTCAACAAAATTAATAAATATTTCAATATTTACAATAACCTTGTGTGATAAGGATACTGTGAAGTATGACAAGTGATTGATAATCCCAGCCAAGAGACTTGCCCAAGGTCACACTAGAAAAGCTGGAATTAAAACATCAACCATCCGTTTTCTATTACACTATGCAATTTCTACTACACTGTGAAGATGTACAATATTTTAAAGGAAATGAAATAAGTTAATTATAATTCAACTCCTACCATGGATACTTTCTAGCCTGAAATAAATCTAGAAAGTCCTTTTCTCATCTAAAAATAAAAAGTATTGGAGCATTTAGTATGAAATAGAAACCATTCTAGGCATTTTAACAAAGAAGTCCTTTATACAGATCATTAAATGCTTATAAGCTTTATGGAAAAGCTAGACATGTGGAGATAAAAGGGCTGTCACTAATTGTCAAAATAATAGCACCACTGTTGCCATTCAGAGATCAGGAAATGGCAGCGAGCTGCTACCAACTTAATAGCTGTTTACTATCCAGAAAGTTGACAACTAGAGAATGAAATGTAGAGTGTATAGCCGCCCCCAAAACCATGGACACAGGAAAGGAAATAGTGCCTTACAAAAAATCATCCTATTACATCTCTCTGGCAAAATCACCCTATTGCATCTCTCTGGCAGAATCTCACTTCATAAGCCCATGTGAGCAAGCAGTCTGGAAAATTTACTTTCCAAACTTCCAACCAAGCAATGTAACGGAAGTAATATAGAGAGCAGATATGGATTCTGGCTGCCAGTAGGCCATATCTGGCACATGGAGTGGTCTTGAGTACTTTTGTGCTCTGGGCAGCCAACAGCCAGCTGTGTCCTGCACATTAATACCCTATAGCCAATCTTCATCCCCGCTCTCTCACTGCTGATATGGAATTAGTATAGGGATGATCTAGTAATGATATAAAGAAATAAGAAACTGTGGTAATTATCAACTCTGTCCAAAAGAAATGCAAGACAAGCTGCACATGTACCTTCTTAGTAAAATTAGTAGAAAAGGTTAAAAGAAACCGATAATGTTAACTTTAACAATTTAATATATGCCCAATAATTTCAAAATATAATTAATATAACAATATATTAAAACAATTTGCATTATTTTTATATCAAGTCTGTAATATAGTATATATTTTACATTTAACATCATATCTCATTTGGATGCTAAATTTCCAGTAGAAATACTTGAGTTACTTTTAGATATCATAAAATTCATGTTTGAAAGAGTAAATTCACAGACACAAGTTGTTCCAAAAATTCTTACATGTTTTCAACTATTGAACCTAGTATCTCCCAACCAAATAATTCTCCTTTAATATTTTCATGGACATTAGAAAAACTTCTTCGTTCTTCTTCCATTTGCTTTTAAAGCAAGAGCATATCAGGTGTGGTAGGCCCCTCACCCAAAGATGTCTACATCTCAAACCCTGGAGCCTGTGAATGTCCATATCACTTGGCAAAGAGGAATGAAAGTTCTAGATATAATTAAGGTTGCTGATCATTTGACATAAAAATAAATGATCCTGAATTATTCTAGTGAGTCCAATGTAATCACAAGAGTCCTTAAAAGTGGGAGAGAAAAATAAGCTGAGAGAACTGGAGATGGCAGCTTACCAAAGACTGGCCAACACTGGTGGCTTTGAAGATGGAAAAATAAAGTCACAAGCCAAGGAATGTAGGCAGCTGTTAGAAGCTGAAAAGGGGAAGGAAAAAGAACTCTGCCTCAGCCTCCAGAAGGAATGTGTACTTGCCAACATCCAGACTTTATCACAGTAAACCCCATCACTGACTTGTGACCTCCAAATGATAATATATTGTTTTGTTTTCAGCCACTACCTTTGTGGAAAATTGTTGCAGCAGCAATAGGAAACCAATATATCAGTTTGAAAATTAATTCTTTCCAAGTTAAGCAAATTCACTAATTCTCATGTCAATTCAGTCATATAAAAATAGAATTTGCTCTTCCAATTTTCGATCCAACATGTAAAGGAGCTTGGAAGTCTTCAGTCCATCCCAATCATAAGCAAACTGAACAAACTGAAAAACGAACAACTCATTTAAAATGTGCTACAGCCTCGTCCGCATGGCTCGGCAGTTGAGCATCCACCTAGGAACCAGGAGGTTGCAGTTGGACTCCTAGTCAGGGCACAAGCTCAGATTTCAGGCCATCCCTGCCCCTGCTGCTACTGCTGGTCGCCTCCCTCTGTGGGGCAACCAGTGGGAAACATTGGGGGGCCATGCCGGCGCCCACCTTAGGGGGTTTGATGCCTGCAGGCTGGGGGCAGCTCCTGCATTGAGCATCTGCCCCCTCATGGCAAGTGCACGTCCTAGTGACCTGTCATTCCACCAGTGGTTCTGCTGTTTGGTTGATTTGTATATTAGGCTTTTATTATATAGGATATATAATTGTATCAAGGTAACACACTGCACACCTTAAACATACACGATATTACATGTGAATTTTATTCAATAAAAAAGGAATAAGCAATGTAAGCAAAGAGATGAAATCCTAAGAAAGAATAAAAACAGAATGATAGAGATAAAAAAAAACAAAAACAATGATAGACCCTGGCTGGTGTTGCTCAGTGGTTGAGCATCAACCCAGGAACCAAGAGGTGTCTGTTTTGATTCTTGGTTGGGCTTACAGGAGGCAGCTCATTATTAAACATTGATTATGTTTCTCTCTCATTGATGTTTCTATCTCTCTCCCTTCCTCGCTCTCTAAAAACCAATAAAATATATATTTAAAACAAAAACAAAAAAACAACAACACTGATAGAGATGAAAATGCCTTTGATGGGGTCATTGATAGACTGAAAGTGGTTAAGGAAATAATCTCTGAGCATGAGGTTATGGTCATAGTATTTCAAAAACTGAAGAGGAAAAAGATGAAACAAAAATAAACAATGTCCAGCTACAAAAGGTGTAAAATAAGCATGAAAGGAATACCAGATGGAGAAGAGAAAGAGAAAGGGATAGAAAAAATATTTAAAGCAATAGTCACTGAGAATTTCCCCAAAGTAATACCAAACCACAGCTCCAGAAAGCTTAGAGAACAAGCGGGACACACGCCAAAAAGCCACACCTAGTTATACTATAATCAACATCATCCCCCTTCTCAGAGATTGTGCACACAATAAGAGTGGAACAAAGTGTTTTAAAATGTTAATAGAAAAAATATTACCCTAGAATTCTATATGCTGCAAAATTATCCTTCAAAAATAAGCAAGAAATAAAGACTTTCTCAAGTGAAAATTGAGAGACTTTGTTGCCGGTAGAACTGCCTTACAAGAAATGTCAAAGGAATTTTAGAAAGAAGGGAAATTATATAGGTCAGAAACAGCTACATAAAAAGAAGAGCACTGGAGAAAGAATACCTGGAAGTAAAAGAAAAACGTTTATTATTTTTATTCTGAATTGATATAACAAATGACAGGGCGATTTTGTTTTTTCAAAGTAATAATAGCAATATATCCTACTATTGAGAAGAAAAAAAGAATTAAGCGCTTCTCTTATGTCTTTATTCTCCCACCAGTACCACACTCACAACACTGACACCAGATGTCTGGGGGTTCTACTCACACCAAGATATTCTGTGACATCTGCTGGATGACCTACAGTGTAACGCATTTCTGACCCTATCTATAGGTAGAAGAACCAGTCCCACAAGCCTGCCTGCCACCACTTCAGATACCGATTAAAAGTTCAGGTTGTTACCTGTGCTTCTCACTGATTAGTTATAAATCAGAGGTTCCTATGACTCCCTACTTGTTTAATCTACTAATTTGCTAGAGCAGCTCACAGAACTCAGGAGAGCAGTTTACTTATGTTTACCGGTTTATGATAAGGGATAAAATGGAAGAGATATGTAAAGCAAGGTGTATGGGAAGGGGCAGAGCTTCCATGCCCTCTCTGGGCACCACTCTGCCAGTCCTCCATGTGTTCATCAATTGGAAGCTCTCCAGACTTTGCACTTTAGGGGATTTTATGGAGGCTTCATCACATAGGTATGATCCATCACTACATTTCCACTCCCTCTCTCTTCTCTGGAGAATGGGGATAAAGCTAAAATCCCAAGATTCTAAGTATCCTCTTGATGGATATCTAGGCTGTTTCTCATACCTGCTACTATAAGTAAAGCTGCAGTAAATACTCTTACACTAGTTTTTTCAAGAGGCAAATATTTTCATTCTTTTTTTTGGAGTACATACCTAGAAGTAGAATTGCTACATTATAATATAGGACCATATTCAACTTTATATTTTTATATATTTTCGAAGTGACTGTACCAGGTTACATTAAAAAAAAAACATGCATGAGAAGACCAGCTGCTTTGTAGCTTCCTCAATATATAGTAGTTAGTGATAATCTTTTTAATGTTAGCTATTCTACTGGGTGTGCAGCAATAACTCATTGTGATTTTAATTTGCATTTCTTATGACTAATGATGCTGATGATCTTTCCACATGCTCATTGGGTTTTGAGGAGAAAACGTTTTTAGAAGGGTCTCCTATGCTACAGAAAACCATACAGATGTTCTCAAAAATAGGTTAATTTGACAATTATAAGAAGTCATTCATCGCTTATCTAAATGAGGGCAGTGTTAGGAGTAGTGATGGCATATATTTATTCAATGACTATTTATTGATGTCTGCTCTAGCATATTGCAAAGTGATTAAGGATAAGATACTGTTAGCCTTTCTGAAGTTTATGGTCCCGTAAACTCATAGGAGTTATATTCCAGTGAACAAAGGGAAGAATGGGTGATGCTGAAAATAAAAATCCAAGGCACAAAAATTCTTTATAGATTGACATTAAATGAAAGAAGTAACATTTGATTATTTTATGTGAAACCATTGAGAAAAGGATTTTGTTTGCTTTAGTTTCAAGACAGGGAATATTTCCACTAGGTTTTAGCAAAGAAGGGGATAAGAAAGATTTTCTTTTTTTCCAGAGATGATAACAAGCTCTAGGATATTTGGGAAATGAAGTTGAGTTTGTTTTCAAGTAGCTATGTACTAATAATAACAGTAAACATCTGATAAATACTGACACTAAAGTAATCTAAGATGAGGTCAAAAGAAGAAAATGGCTGCCAGTTAAGAACTAATGAATATGGAGAAAAGACCATGATGTCTTCGAATAACACTGAAGAAAAAGGAGAGAAGATAGTGGACTCAGGCTGCCAGTGAGGCTCAGAGGTCGAGTGTCAATCCATGCACCAACAGGTAGCCAGTTCAATTCTTTGTCAGGGCACATGCCCAGGGCTGTAGGCTCCATCCCCTACAGAGAGTGCACAAGAGGCAGCCGATTGATGTTAATGTTTCTCTCTTACATTAATGTTCCTATCTCTCTCACCCTCTTCTTTTCCCTCTCCCTCTCCCTTCCTCTCTAAAATCAATTAAAGAATTCTTTTAAATGATAGTGGACTTGGAAAGTGTAAAGTTAAAAAAAGAAGTTATAATAGCTGTTAGTGAAATAATAATGTATTTTTTTAAAATCCTCACCTGAGGATATTTTTCCATTGATTTTTATAGAGGGGAAGACAGAGAGAAATATCGATGTGAGAGAAATACATCGATTGGCTGCCTCCTGCACACACCCTGACCAGGGCCCAGGCTGGGGAGACACCTGCAGCCCAGGTGTGTGCCCCTGTCCTGAATGGAACCCGGGACCTTCAGTCTGCAGGCCGATGCTCTATCCACTGAACCAAACCAGCTACGGAAGTGAAACAATAATTTAAAAGCCATATAATAATTTAGAGCTTTTAACTGATCTAGGACATCTGCCACATAGTAAACTTTTGAAAAATGGTTTGTTCTTTTTATCTAAATCCTGTACTAAGGTCTTTGTTAATTATTTAAAGGGCTGAGAAAAGTGACTGTGACTTCAAATCCAAGAATATCACTACACTCTGACAAGTTTTCTTTCCGAATTTAATAGTAAACACTTTTATTGTTAATTGTAAAAACTTCCCAACTCTTGAAATAAGTTTCTTCTGCTTTCAGAAATTACTTGATGCTTAGTAACCAGTACATTCTGCTTAATTTTGGAAATATTTTAATACTATTTAGGAATTACTGCGTCTGATAAAAGGCCTAATAGTTAAATACAAAGTAGTTATTATCTGATAAACTAAAAAGAAATTAAAACTTTAAACTTGAGATCAACAAGATTCTCTTTGCTATATTATTTTCTGAAAAAAATTATACGCCAATATCCCATCTCATGTTAAAATATAATTTATAGAAAATGGCAGTAAATTATTCAGAAATTACCCACAAACTGTATTTGCTGGGAAAGGAGAACTAGATACACTCATTTTACAAAACATATTTTTAGAATCTTAACATAAATAATGGGAGAAAAAAAATAAATCCTAATACGCCTTAAACAGAAAATAGCTAAAGAAGAGTTCACACGCATCCCCACATGAATTATACTTCCTGGAGAACAGTTGAAACACCTGGGAAACTGACTTGAAAAAGGGACATTACTTTAGGAAATGCTATTTGGAACTTGATCTCAAGAAATCTTGAAAAATGCACTTGGGAAGGCTTTGTGTACTTTTAACTATCTTGTGAAACTCATGTAAGTAAGGCTCATTCACTGAAGTATACAATATAGTATAATTACCCAATGTCCACTTGGACTTCTCACTGTCTTTCTGAAGGCCTCAATCCCTTGAACCAAATGTTCTTAATAATCTTTTCAATACACCAAGTACAAACATATGTGTATCATTAGATTAAAACTGTACTTTTCAGGACCCACTTCAAAATACTGAAACAAAACCCACCACACATATCCCTGAACTCTAACTCACATTTCATAAAAGAATGTACTTTAATACTCTCTCCCTCATATATTGCTCTTTTTCCTCTCCACTTCAGGGAATATGAATTCTCAAACATGGAGGGAAGAGAAACCTCCCCTCTTCTCTTCCTGTGCCAAGCTTAGCTCAGGACCAAAAGCAAGGAATTTTTTCAGCCAGAAAATGTTCAATGGCTTCCTGTTCTGAATCATCTTTTGTAGACTTAGAATGGCCCAAAAATTTCCCCAGAAAATTTAATGAATGCTTAAACTGCTTTAAAACTTGTTAACAGTGGGGTGGGTTAGGCCCACGGGAGTATGGGGAAAAAATAGAAAAATGCAAAAGACCTTGAATTTTGGCCAACTGTTATGCCCTTCTGACCAAGAGTCCCCAAACTTTTTAAAATTTGCCTTAAGTATAATAATGTAGAAGATAGACAAAGCAAATTTTAGGGAGCACAAATCCCACATAGGGACTTGAATTCTCATGGTCTCACAATTTGCTGGAGCTAATGAATTCCACTTAAAAGAAATATATTTTCTAAAGGTGAAGAGCAATGCATGAGATTCCTCACCTGACATTGAAAGGTCAGGTCCTCACTTGCTGATACTTCAATCTGGGGTCCTTACTTCACTTAGATGCTCAAAGTAAGAAAGGAAGTCTAGAAAGCAATTGGACGGATGATATTTAAGATTGCATAGGACAGTAGCCAAATAAGTATTTCATGATGATTCACATATATGGAGTGTACATGCTTTTCTCACTAACAACATATCTTATATAGTTTCTGCTATGTGCTGAGTTCTAAGTAGGCATTACTCTATTTCATTCACACAAGCCTTTGCTGTAGTCGCTGTCATTAGTCATGCATTACAGAGGAGGAAATTAAGGCTTGGAGTAGTCACAACTAGAACTGGCAGGACTGGGAATCCACCCTGCTAGACTCACTCCCCAGTATGTGGCCTGCACCACCATACTAGGCTTCTCTCAAGGAATGGTCTTCATTTGAGTGTTCATCTTGTTCTGACATCACCTTAAAATGGAATTCAACTACAGTTACAAAAATGATGTAATAATATTGGGTTAGACCTTATATTTTAAAAACTATAGGGCTTGCAATTCTGCTGGCCCAGGAGCTTTAGTCAGGGAGTCCAGCTGCATCCGGCCTCACCAGGTGAGGTGCCCCCTCTGCTCACACCCCACCAGCCTGAGGTCCCAGCACCCAGTCTCACCATTGTGTGGCCACACAGACTAGTCCTACCTCACCACAGGGATTTGCTGGCAACACAAACTGTTTACAATTTCAATCTGACAGTTTCCCTTTTTATTGAATATTTTACGTGTTTAATTATTTAATCTTCCATTCCAATAGGTTTGAAACTGAAAGAAATTATTACGCATGGGCTTATTCTGTCTTTGAAAAGAAATAGTGAACATCTTTCTAACCAAAGTAATACATAGTCACACATTTAAGTAAATCCTAAATTAGATTTAAATGTAGTTAATTTTGCATAATCTCTATGTTTCAGAGAGTTACCAAAGCACCTTACTGAACAAACCAAACACTGAAACACACGTGAATTAAAAAATCATTTAGAGAAAAATCACAGAAGTTCTCTGAGAATCTAAGAAACTGTTGTAGTCACTGGGAATCTAGAGATTTACAGAAGACCTATCTCTATTTTAAGGACAACACAGAAATGCTCTTTATAGGAAACAAGAGATAAGAAAGAAAGAAAGAAAGAAAGAAAGAAAGAAAGAAAGAAAGGAAGAAAGAAAGATAGGTTATCTTTATACATATTTTTGTTTTTCTCAACACAAACTTGTGTACTACCATCCTATATATATTTGGAAGACTTTAAAAATAATAAAAGCTAGTATTTATTGTGTTCTTTCTATACAACTAACATTTTTCTAATTACTTTATGTGTTTTAATTATCTTAACCCTCAAAAAGAGATGTTCTGTATATAAAAGCATTATTCCCATTTTACAGATGCCACATGACAATTATATAGTTGATATAAAGTCACACAGCTGGTAATAATGGGATATTTCCAAAATATTTAACTGACACCTTCTTTCTTTAGTTTAAAAACATAAAGTGCCCTAGCTGGTTTGACTCAGTGGATAGAGTGTTGGCCTGCAGACTTAAGGGTCCTGGGTTTGATTCTGGTCAAGGGCATGTACCTCAGTTCTAGGTTCCTCCCAGGCTCAGGCCCTGGCCAGGGTGCATGCAGGAGGCAACCAATCGGTGTGTTCACATGAATGTTTCTCTCTGTCTTTCCTTCTTTCTTCCACTCTCCCTAAAAACCAATGGAAAAATATCCTTGGTTGAGAATGTTTTTAAAAATAATAAAAAGATAAATAAACAAAAACATAAAGCTATTTTTCTCCAAAATGATAATCTTACATTGTGGCTAGCATGACTTACTTGAGTAAAGACCATGACAGGTTATAAAGCATGACAAGATATCTATTACTGAAGATGCTAATATGCTGAGAAATTTATGAGAATATTTTCTGCTACAAATACAGTGATTGTTTTTTTTCAATGAAGAATATGAACACATGGACTGAATTTAGGATGGAACACTGAAACAGAAATTGCTCTGATTTTTTGAGATGTGTATTCATCATCTAAAAGTGATAAAATTATGAAGTTACATAGGCTGCTTACAATTTTAGGGCGTTTCATCATGCTTGCATTTTGGTTAAATAAAAACCTTATTTGTGTTTTCCTCTTTCCCATAAATTGCCCAATGACAGCTTAAGTTATTTATAATATTCAAGTATTTTAAAGGAAGTGATGATGGATTTATTTTTGCCCCTACACAGTACACAGGAACAAATTCAATATAGAGTATAGGGTAGTGGAGCTTTGGTTTTTTTTTTAAAGATATTCACATTGGTTTTTTAAAGAGAGAGGAAAGGAGAATGGAAGAGAGAGAGAGAAACAGAGAGAATGAAAGAGAGAGAGGATGTGAGAGCTGAATATTGATGGGCTGCCTCCTGTATGCCCCCTATTGGGGATGGCAACCCAAACGTGTGGCCTGACTGGGAATTGAGCCAGCAGCCTTTAGGTGCACAGGGCAACACCCAACCAACTGAACAACACTGGCCAGGCCAGGATAGTGCAGTGTTAAACAGAAAGAAAAACAAGGGTGTCTTTTCCCCCTAATTTAAATTAAGTAACTTGTAATGTTAATTGCTTTTATTAATATCCATATAATAGAGATATGTGCTTTATTATATATAAAAGAAGGAGAAATGACACAACCATTTTGGAAAACCACTTGGCAGTTTTATATAAGTTAAATAGATACCTACCAGATGACCATGCCACTCAATAAAGAAATACATGTCCGTGCAATATTAGAACATGAATGATCATTTGTAATAACTCCAAACTGGGAGTCGGGAGGGGAACCAATGCCCATTGACAGATGAATGACTCAACATCCTGCAGTATATCTGAACCTCGGAATACTACTCAGCAATAAATACGAAGGAACTACTGACACATGAAACAATGTGGATGAATCTCAAAACAATTCTGAGTGAAAGAAGCAAGACACTCCACCCTAAAACAATGCAAACTAATTTATAGTAACAGAAAACAAAGCAGCAGCTTTCTGAGCAAAGGGGACGGCAGGGAAGGAGAGAAGGAGGGGATGACAAAGGAACACAAAGAAACTTTCAAGGGAGAGAAATATGTTCACAGTTTTTGTTGTGATAATGCTTTTGTGTGTTTTTTGTGTGTGTGCGCGTGCAAGACAATTTATACAATATATATGTGTGTGTGTGTGTGTGTGTGTGTGTATATATATATATATATATATATATATATATGTAGTCTGTGGGCAATTATACATCACAAAAGCTTTATAATATTTTAAGTACATTTAAAATGAAAAATGACTGTGAAGTCAGTACTTTAAGGTATTTTTAACTGCACCATCAGTACGGGAAGCTACTCACTTGTCTTGTTAGAATAGATGTGTCTGTTATACTGGAGTTCACTGCATTTGTATGTCTTCACAGGATGTACTGAATAGACTGCCTGATGAAGGCAATCTAGTTTTTAAATGGGTTTCCTTTATTTGTGATATGACTGACTAATACATTTTATAGCGTAGTCTTGTTATAATTTTCTTGTAACTCTTTTTAAAGTGGACATTTGATGCCCACTCACTAATAAAGAGAACACTGCATTTCAATAAATCTTTGCTGTGAAATTATCAAGCGAGTTATTCTTCTCCAGAAAGTCAGTTTAAGATGTTGTTAATTTCCAGAAATGGGGTGACTGTACTTGCATTCTTTTATGCAGTCATACAGGAAGAAAAAAAATCACCCATCCTCAAACTGCCGTTTCCTAATTGCCGCAGCAGCGAGTGTCCCAAGCATCAGCCTAGTCACCATCACTGACTAGAGAGCAAACATCCCAGCACTGCCTGAGCTGAGACGGCCCAACTTTCAGAAGCCGCGGGCTCCCCCTAGTGGCGCTTCCTTTCTGCTATTAGGGTGTTAAATCTAACATGTAGCCTGCAGCTCATGATACAGTTTTTATTTAAGTTGCTTTAATTAAATTATAAAACAATAATATGTTCTAGTTAAAGTAATATTATTCAATATAGTTGTAGTTGCCTTTTTTTCTAATTATATAACCTCACTACCATAGTGCTTAACCATCATGCTTTTACTTGATTTATGCTAACTGGAAAGAAAATGGGATCATTTTTTTTTAATGGAACGGAAGTGGAGAGATGTATCAGATAGCATTTTCTAAAAAGGGAGCCCATTAACCCGTCTGTGTGCTATGGAATATCATGTCGGAGGAAATGAATCTAATAATTCCATAATATACATTACAGAGAGGGCTCTCACGCTCGCTTTATGAACTCTCTAGCTTTTTATTCGCAAATGATTGCTCTTTGATACACCTAATTTCATCAGAATGTCTTTGTTTTAATATGAAAAATTGTGATTACATGTGGCTCACATATAGTTTAAATAGGCACTTGTTATTTAAGATTTCTGAAATGATCATACACTTTGCTCATCAGACGAATAAAAGGGTAGTTAGGGATCCAGATTGAGCATTGTGTCGAGAAAGCACAGCCATTCACTGGGTCAGAACATCAGGACACTGCAGTGACCTGACCTATCAGGGCGGGCTCCGAAACACTATGCAACTTCTGAGAAGCCTGACCTTGAGCCAGGAACCAGAGTCATCCTCAATCCTCATACTTTAAATGGCTTCACTCCCCTCCGCCCCACTGACAGCCCCTCCACTCATTCACAAACTCATATACTAGGACATGTGCCTGTGAGTGTGTGCATGCACGCACATACACACACACACACACACACACACACACACACACACACACACACACACTTACTCACATATCCAGCCTTTCTGAGTATGACTAGAACACAGTCAGCCTTTTGACTCATACTAAAGAGACAGGTTGATGGAAAGAACATCCTAGGGCAGTGGTCGGCAACGTGCGGCTCGCGAGCCACATGCGGCTCTTTGGTCCCTTGAGTGTGGCTCTTCCACAAAATACCACGCATGGGCGTGCACAAACAGTGAGATTGAAACTCCGTGGCCCATGTGCAGAAGTCGGTTTTCGGCTCTCAAAAGGAATTTCAGTCGTTGTACTGTTGATATTTGGCTCTGTTGACTAATGAGTTTGCTGACCACTGTCCTAAGGCAACCAAGGGTAGAGGCCAAGTATAGGTGGAGGGCATCACTTTTCGTGGAGGTGCTCCTGCCTTTCTAGAGTGCAGTGGATGAATGCGGCCTCACAGGACTCTCAGGTGGCAGGAGTCATCAAGCTCTTGCGTGTGGCTGTGGGGAGGCAGAGGTGCAGACACTGCACTCCCAGAGCCCTGGTGGTCCTGCCACTGCCCATCCCGCACAGCGCTGCTCTCTGGCCCAGGCAGAGGAGCAGGGACACCAAAGCCGAATCAGAGAAAGCCTGGGTCATGATGGGAGGGGGCAGGCTGTTCTCCTCCGGCCTCTGCAGAGGTGTCGTACCTGGCATATTGCAGATGTTCAGTGACAACTGCAGTAAGAAAGAAAGACTCAGCCTCTAGCCCCTAGCTTAGCACTGAGTTGCTATGTACACTGGGCCATTGTTATTTTCAGTTAAACATAAAATTAACATTCATATACTTTTTTTCTCCCCTGAATTCACCTGTGTTAAAAAACACATAAAAGCATTGATCATATGTGGCTTAGGATGGGCATGCCTTTCTCAGAATCCATTCAGGAGATAGCTCCCTGTGTTTACAGGGTGAGGGCCTCCCCCAGACCTTTTACGAAAGACTCCAAGGTTTCATACCGCTCCTCCGTAAAACGTTTGAATCCATTCAGGATCTAGGAAGGGGAGGACAGCGCCTACTTTTTTCCTTTCACCCCTCTTTACCACTAGGAAATCATATGTAAACAATTTGTATATGAACTAAAGCCAGAGTTCCCAGAATTGAACATTCATGTGATGAAGGTTTTAGGTGTCATATGTGCAACATAATCATAGGCACATGCCTGGTGGGACACACAGGAGCCATGTGGTTCTTATGGTTAGTGGTGATTTCAAACGGGTCCAGAAGCACATAGCTTTGGATATGGTTGCCATAGAGACAAACAAGCAATTTATAGATGCTTAACCCTAGAGGACTAGTTTCAATAACCATCAAGGAGCAATAAAGCATTGCGGTTGATAGTGTAGGCTCTGGTGTCAGGTTGCCGAGGTGCCAACCCTCACGCAGTAACAGGTTACATGTGTGTCCTTGGGCAAGGTAATTCAATTATCTCTACCTTAATGTCATTATCTATAAATCTATAAGACGAATACAGCAATAGTACAAACATGTCTGAGTTAGGTGAACCCAGATATCATTTATTTTATACATGTGTGTATGTACACACACAACAGCTTCCAGCACAAGGGCGTGTACAATATATATTACTTATTAGTACATGTCAGTAGTAAGACTTGTAACTTATGGTCCCCTGCTCTCCAAAAGGCAATTGCATATCTAAAAGAGACCTTTTATCAGACAGCTTGTTCATCTGACCCTTGTGTATATAATACCATTCATTTCTCAGACTAGAAATGAAGACTGCAGCTTTGCCCCTCCTCCATCTTCTTGGTTCAATTACTACATATTTTCTCCCTTCTAAACAGATTCTAAATGTGTGGGAGTGGGGAACACACACCTCGCTCCTCCATCTACAGGGATTTTCACAGCCTGCCACTGATGGGACTCTATTAATTCCTGGTCTCTGCTTCTCTTGAAGCATATTCTCTGCCTCTTTTTGCTAACAGCTGGTTGATTTCTATTTTTTTCCTTTCCTTGCTGTGCTCATCAGCATTACCTCAGGGGCAAGTGTGCAAATGTGGAGATGCCACCTTCCCCGGACCAGTCTCTAGGCAAGCGAGGCCTGCTCAGAGGCCAGCTCCCTCTGCAAGGTTCCCAGACTCTGCTGTGCTCCGAGCGCACCTGGAAGCTCATCAAAACACAGGCTGCTGGCCATATCCATCGTTTCCACCCATAGGTCTCTGGGTGGGATATAAGTATCTGCCTTCATAGAAAGCCCCTGGGTGAGTGATGCTTTTGTTTCAGGAACCACAGAGCAAACTGGTCATAATTTTCTCATTAAATAATTGGGCTGCCTCCCTCTGCAGTGGATGTAAAAGAATTTTCTTTGTAAGTAGAGTTGGGACAACAAAACATCAAGTAGATTATAGGGTAGGCCCCCCCTTATCCATGAGGGACAAGTTCCAAGACACCCCAGTGGAAACGGAGCCCTATATATACTGTTTTTTCCTCCCATCCTCTAAGATTTTCTAGCTGGGCTAATAATCAGAGACAGATTAACAAGAGAAAGTAAATTTTTAATATGTGCACACAAGGAATTCATGTAAGTATGAAAATTCCATAAACAGGTAGGCAAATTGGGTATACATGTCTTTTTGCACAAAGGGAGGAGCAATGATGTAATTTTAAAGGAAGTAGACAATTTATAGGTAGTTGAGGAAGAGCGGAATATACATGGCAGGTACATTCTTACTTCAACGGAACATAAGAAGGTAATCTAACCCTGCTTGGCATCTTCCTATCTACCACACTCAATTCAAATCGGGCTAAGGAAAACATCCTAAGGTTTTGGTCCTGAATCAGACCTTTCCATCGGAATCTCTTAGGCAGGAAAGGGAGGAGGGTCAAGGTTCTTTGAGTCTTTTGTTTCTTAATAACCAGCTTAAAATCAATATCCCCAAAGGCAAAACTTTAGTCCTCTTCAATAAATATACTTCCCAAGTCTCTTTGGCATATCCGAATTGCCAGCATCACTGCTCTTGCACTTCGGGGCCATGATTAAGTAGAACAAGAGTGACATAAACAAAGCACTTTGAGAGCCAGCAGTCAACCTGATGACCCTGATGGCTACTTAGTGAAGCAATAGGGAAGCATCTACAGAGTGGAAACGCTGGACTGTTAACATAAGAAACATTCCAACCTGCAAATAATTTTTGTGAGTTTATTTGAGCCAAATTGTCAACAATGCTGGGAAGCAGAATCTCAATGAATTAAGATAAGGCTCAGGAGGATAGTGGTTTTTCAACTGTTTTTATAAATTAGTATCAAAGGAAGACACTTAAGTGAGTTACAGAAAAATCCATTGGTGATAGATTCGGGAGGCAGGAGAAAGCAAAGTGTGTGTGTGAGGGGGGTGTCATACCTCTGGGATTGGATAAAAAGTAAGATGATAGACACATGATTCTTTTACATAAGTGGGCACAGGATAGTTAACAGTAAACAATTAACATGATAACAATAACACTGAGAGAATTTGTGATTTGTGCCCTGGCACAATTTGTGCCCTGAGGGTCCCAGAAAAAGGGAAGTTAGCAGGTTACTCTGACATTCCACAAGTATGTTATCTTAGATGCAGAAAGTCAATAGGCTCAATTAAGATGGAAGTTGGTCTTTGTCAGGAAAGATATTGGCCTAGGTCCTAGGACATGACTACTGGCTATAAATTGCTTTTTAATTTAATTTTAAAGGTTTTAATTTCAGACCATCCTTTGTGGTTACATTAGGTCTATGAGTTTGCAAGGCCATCACGCAAGCCTTCCCTGAATTAGTCATATTAGCATGTGGCCCTTTTTTTGTCCACAGGACAAACAGATGATTCACTTCCTGGGTGGAACGCAGCCTGGGATAGAAGAGTTTATCATACTACTCTGACTGTGCAATTTAAAACACGTGAATTGCTTATTTTTGCAATTTTCTAGTTAGCATTTTTGAACTGTGGTTGATTGCAGGTAACAAACCACAAAGAATGAATTTATGGATAGGGGTGACTTCTGTACCTCCAATAAAGCTATTTAAAAATTAAGTTAGGTTAACACAGCAATTCTCATCCAGCCTGGACATCCACTGAGACTTGCCCCCAATCAGAATAATGAATCAGAATCAGAATTCAAAGCATTCCCTACTCTGAACCACAGCGAGTTAACCTGTAATTTTCTGATCTTTTTCTGGGAAATGGCTCCATTTCATCTACATCTACATCTACATCTACATCTACATCTACATCTACATCTACATCGACATCGACATCGACATCTACTTCGACATCGACATCTACACTCCATAGTTGTCTTTATTAGCATTCTCTCTTTAACCATATCTAGAAAGTTTCTCCTCTTCCTCGTCCTCCTTTTCCTCCTCCTCTTCTTCCCCCCTCCCCCTCCTCCTCCTCCTTCTCCTCCTCCAATGTTTTTATTGATTTCAGAAAGAGGATGGGAGAGAGAGAGACAGAAACATCCATAAAAAAGAAACATCCGTCGGCTGCCTCCTGCACACCCCCGCTACTGGGGACCTGTCCTGTGCCCTGGGCATGTGCTATGGCTGGGTATCTAACTGGTGGCCTCCTGGTGCACGGAATGATGCTTAGCCAACAGAGCCACACCAGCTGAGCTTACTGCAGGTTCTTGGTGGTCCCATTACATGGATGCAGAGGTATCTAATTAAGTTCAAGGCAGAAATATGGCTGGGACATGGAAAGAAATTGGCACAAATAATTTAAAACTCTTCATATATTTATTTCAACACCTCTCATCTTTGCTCCTTCTCTGCAGAGTGTCTTTTTCTGCTCCTCTGTTCACATGACAAACCCTGAACTAAGCCCAATTCTCCAGTTTAGATGTTGGTGGTCAGCCTCTTATAGCCTCAGGTCCAAGCTGGAAGTAATCCCCGCTGTAAGTTTCTGAAAGAGAAAAGCTGATGGGCTCAGCATTGCTCAGCTATCCACATGTGACCCAGTCAGTTTTGTCCAGAGGAAGAAGCCATGGCAGAACAATCCTGGGAGTCACATTGCTATAACAAGGGGGCAGTTCCTGGGCTGCCACTGTGCTCACCAGCTTCCAGATTACCCACACAGGGCTGCCTTTCTAGCTCCCATGTGGATGCAAGTCTCTAGCTACACTCAATACATTTAAGTCTCTACCACTATCTAAACAACACACCATATACGTGCAGCCCAAAAGCCTATGTGCTATTGCAAAATTATTTCATTGTGCCTGCTCCATTAAATATTTCACTCTCTCATTCTCTCTCTCATTTTCTCTCTCCTCTCTCCTCTCTCCTCTCTCCTCTCTCTCCCTCCCCCCCCCTCTCTCTCTCCCCTTGCAAAAGGCTATAAAGAAGAGAAGGCAGGGTGAGGGGGTGGTATCATTTTCCTACCAGTGGGATATCTTCTTGTTAAATCTCAAAATACATGCTCTTCATTTCATAAACCAATGCTAGAAGTTCCAAATCTATTTTATTCCCTATTCATTATTACCCCTGTCTAAGACTTCGGCACTAATCCTAAATAAGTTGGGTACTAAGCGCGGGCCAGACCAAAAATACTGTCCCAAATGGAGCGTCCACACCTTGCCTCTTGGCCTCACTGCAGGGGAACTCCTTCCCTATCTGACACACTGCCAACGGTCCTAGCGTGTGAGAATCACTAGTACTGTGAACTGGGCTACCACAGTTTTAAAATACCCAAATGCTTGGTTCTCCTAATAACCTCTTCATTCTTCATGAGAGTATAGCACTATGAAACCCCTTGAAAACTGCCCAAGGGGCAGATCTAGCAAGGACTGAACTGGCAGTGGACATGGGGTTTAAACCTCAGAGAACAACTCTCCAATTGGTGTAACAAGAAGGGATCAGACAGGCTTCTTTCCTAGGACACTATTTTATTAACAAGGTAACACACAGGGCATATCCCGTTCATCCAAAGTGCTCTTCCCTCCTGGTCTCTCTCCACCACAACCTGGTAACTCAAGTGGCAGAGGGAACACTCACCAGCGTGCCTTGCTCCCTGGCTGCAGAATTCGTCACACAGCAGCGGTTCCTTCAGCAGCTGTTCACCATTTGCCCTGATCTCCCTCTCCCCAGACACTGGAGGTTCTTCCAGAAACATTCTCCCTTTGCCAAACTTTCCATATGTTAGACTAAAAAATTATTCCTTGAACCCTGGGCACTTCTGGTTCAAGCTTTAGACTTTTGCTAAACAATGCTTCTTTTTCATTTGCTCCCTCTTTTAAACAATCCAATAAAGAAATCAATTTCTCTCTCCTTCCTTTTCTCCCCTTTCTCTTGCCCTCACTTTGTGATATTCTGTATATGAAAACATTCATTCGGCACTGTGCACATTTTAGTTATCCTGGAATCCTTAAATCCCATTTTTACCAAACCAATTTTTAATTATATTATTTAACATGTGAATAAATTATCAAAACAGCTTCCAAAAGTAATAAAGAGTGCAAGTTATTACTCTGCTTAAGAAAAAATTCAGCATTTGTTAAAACGTAATGAAAATCTATTTGAGACAATGAAAACTTTTCCATTTCTCAATGTGTCCACTAGATGGCGAAGTAGTCCCCCATTTTTATTTCTATGAAAAGGGTCCCTTAAGATAAACTAAGGATTTCTTTTGGTTGCAGCATATTATATTGCTCAATTTATTTTCCAATTATAGATTTTTGATTATCTGTTAAGTTATTATAAGCAAAGACAGTAAACGTGATACTCTACCGAATACATGTTATAACCAAGCACCTTGCTAAGATTTCCTTTATGATTATAAATACATATACATAATTAAATGAATTATGATAAAATGAATAGCTTGTGATAAAGTCAATGAGAAATAGACTACTGTTCTTTAGAGATGCCTATTTTGTAAAGCTTTAATAAACTTAAATAGTTTTAACTCAGAAATGATTATAAGCACTTTCATTTCTGTTTCTACTCAAAGAGTAAAAGAATGTGCCAAACCTGTATGTGTAAAAGATAATGCTATATTTGGGTCATATCACCATTCAGCAGAACCTTGTTCTCCTCATTTACTAATGGAATTATTTGGATTTTAAGAAAGAAAGCTTTTAAAAAGGTTAAAATACTGCAAAAGGAAACATCTTGATGATATCCATCAGCAATGTTAAGGTAAGTAATAGTTTAGAACTTCTGGTAAATTATACTTAATTTTTTTGAAATTTCTAAAACTAAAAGCAGTTTCTTTTGAATAAATCCTACCAGTGCTTTCTTTTTTAATGCATAATCCTATCTAATAAAAGAGTAATATGCAGATTGACTATCATTCTAACACACAAGAGGGCTGTCCCATGTAGTCAAAGATCCTGCACCCATGTGGATACAAGATGGCCACCACAAGATGGCCAGCAGGGGAGGACAGTTGGGAGGGATCAGGCCTACAAGAGAGTGTAGTTGGGAGCAATTAAGCCTATAGGGGATGGCAGTTAGGAGTTTCCAGGCCAGCAGGGGAGGGCAGTTAGGGGCAATCAGGCTGGCAGAGGAGCAGTTTGTCATCAATCAGGCTAGCAGGGGAGTGGTTAGGGGGTGATCAGGCTAATAGGTAAAAGTTAGGGGCAATCAGGAAGTCAAGCAGGCGAGCAGTTGGGAGCTAGCAGTCCTGGATTGTGAGAGGGATATCTGACTGCCTGTTTAGGCCCGATCTATGGGCAGTAAGACATCCCTCGAGGGATCCCAGATTGGAGAGGGTGCAGGCTGGGCCTCTAGTACTATATATTAAATCAAAGAAATATATGCAACTGTCCCATAGAAATTTCACTTATTTGATTTAAATCTCACTCCAACAGATAAACCTGTGCCCTACATAGTGGTGGGGGTTCTTTGGGGCCTTTGTGGGGCCTTGCACAGATAATGGAAAAAGGTCTGATTTTATGCACATTCTCCTAACTGAACCAGGGTATGTAACATCCATCCCTTCCTCATATTGGGCAACTTCTTTGTTTAAACAAAAATTTCTGCAGCCAAAAAAAAAAAAAAAAAAAAAAAAAAGACATTTGAATGTCTCTTATTAAATTTAGGTTAAATGAAAATCATTTGGCATATATAGAAGGATTCTCTTTTTTTGCCAGGGGTGGGGGAGACTTAATCTGATTAATTTTATAAAAATAAAATAAAACAGTTGTGCCAAGAAATTGAACGTAGATAGCTGTCATATGAAAAGCAAGCCTCTTTAACTGGATTTGTTGTTTCAGTCATTTTGTTGTCATAGCTTGTGACTTAATCAAACACACTCATGGCTAAGAAAATGAAGGCAAGCAAAATATCTAAGAAGCAAAAAAATGTGCCCATTGGCCTGATTCTGTTACGGGGGGTGGGGGGGGGTGTTAGGGGAGGCTCAGCGGACACAAATTCATATCCAGGCAGACAGATGTTCACAGGCGCTGTCCTGGGTAGCGTGTGAGCACTGAGGGCACTGTCTCAGGTGGATAATTTGTTAAGCCACAGCTTTGGGGTGGTAAGTGCTTCTGCTCGGCTTCTCTTGCATAGATCTCATGTGAGTCTTACATTAGCCCAGAGACACAGATGTCATTTAAAGGGAAAAAATTCTGACCTATTAATGAGTTAACACACATAGTACCCCAAAGGATAGTCAATTGTGGGAGGGAAAATGAAAAAAAGCGGTTGCCTATGAAACATTATTCAGTCATATATCTTAGCTTCTGAAACTATATACCAATAAACCTCCCAGGTCACAGGATGAATATAATAAGGATTATTTCTCAGTTGTGTAGCCACTCAGTGCAAATGTTCTGGCCACACACTTTCCACCTGGACTCAGGGTATGGCAGAATTCAGTATGAGCCACTTTAGAGAAACAAAAACAAAACCCTTATTGGCTAGTAAATGATAGTTAATCTATTTAGAGAATCTAAAGTAAAGAAATATCATAATTGAAGTTACTGGAATGAAAACCAAGGAAGTCCTCCTTTTCATTTTGAGAGTATGAGAAAAGGTTGAGGCAGGAACACAACTGGATGAGCAAATAATTGGCTGTTGTTTTTTCCTCTATTTTTTATTTTCACTTTTTCACTTCCACATGGGTCAAAAAAAATTCAAACATGGAATATGTGATTGTTGTGCTGCCAGTAACTGCCCTGGAAATATTTATCTCTCTAATGAACTGACAGATAATTAGGTGTGGTTTAATTTATCTATTTATATTAAACATTTAAGGCATCCATTGCACCTAGCCTGGAAGTTTAGTTTTTATATTTAACTCGAGGCTCAGTGCATCGATTTGTGCATGGTGGGGGTGTGGTGTCCCTCGGCCTGGCCTGTACCCTCTCACAATCGAGGACCCCTCAGGAGATGTTGGACTCCCAGTTTTAGGCCAATTCTCATAGCCTGATCCTCAACCAGGCTGAGGGACCCCACTAGTGCACAAATTCATGCACCAGGCCTCAAGTATGCATATAAGATCTTCAGTTAAGCTCTTCCCACTTTATCCCCTCCTGCCTTTCCTCTGAGATTCATCAGTCTGTTCCATGTTTCCATGCCTGTACATTGAGTGTCTTCCCCTGGTGGTCAGTGTGTGTCATAGCTACTAGTCAAATGGTCAAATGGTCGCTTAGGCTTTTATATATATATATGATGGGGGAGGTATGCAGGGAGCCTTTGTCCTATGATCTGTTATTTATGATTGGATAGGACATTTTAAGTGTATTAGATCATGAATGCAGCCATATTTGCAATCTGAGTTAAGTATAATCATAGGCACATGCACACACAAAAATACAATTAAGAAGGGCCCAAATAAGCATATTTGACAAGTATGTGTAGAATCACAATTTTTAAAGTTCACTGTGTGTAGTGGGTGATATGCTCTGAATTTGTGTATCCCTTCCAACTTTGAAAGTTGAAAACCCAATATCCAATATATGATAGTATTTGGAAGGCAATTGGGTCAGAAGGCCCTCATGGGTGGAATTAGTGTTATTATGAAACAGACCCCAACAAGCTCCCTTGACACAGTGCGAAGTCTGTGACCTGGAAGACGGACCTCACTGAACTGTGCTGGCACTCTGGGTTTTGACTTCCAGCCCCCGAAACTGTGAGAAATAAATGTACGTTGTTAATAAGCTGCCCAGTCTGTGGTACTTTGTTATAGCAGACTGAGGGGAGTAAGGATCTAATGTAACAATGTAATTGACAATTAAAATATGTTGAAAACACAAGCAATCCTTATAATGTAACGTAAAATTGTCCTAAATATTGTATAACATACAGTGAGTTGTTTCCCCTTGGGGGTAAGTGGAAAATTCTAAAAAGGTTTTCTTTTGCTGTTTTGAAACTAAGACCTGATTGTTGCTTCTCTACATAAATAGCTCTCTCTTCTCAATATTTTTTCTTTATATACAGAAACCAATATTGTCTGAATCAGTCCAAACAGTCAGTCATCACTATGCACAGCAGGGAAGAGTGATTAGTGATGGATTAATCATAATTGTGCTCATCTTTATAATGTGAAAGCTATTTACTTTGGAGCTGGTATGAATAAAGTCATGATTGTTCATGAATGCCAATAATATCTTACATTCAAATATTTAGTTATAAAGTAGTAATAAAGCCTCAACTGACATATTCATTGCTACTGCTCCTAACATACAGTTCCTTTTTAACCTAAGAAAGCTTTATGTAATTATAATCATAATTTTAACTCATGAATTGGCATTCTTATCCTGAGATAGCTACAGTTAAGTTTTCATTTATGAAGGACAGTCAACAATCCTGTTACCTCTTCAAAGTATGAATAGTAAATAAATGTATTTCCTAAAGACCATGAATTTTCCCCCTTTTTTCTTTATTGATTAAGGTATTACATAAGAGCATGAATTCTTATTCAATATAGTTTTTGGCTGACAATTTTTGCATTCATACCACTGAAAATCTATGAACCTTTGAGTTCTGCACTACAAAATACAAGAGACATCAATAAAAGCAAGCTTTGAGGATGTAGGTCAGTCTTCTGTTAGAGAAATTGTCCTCAAAACATGGTCGTCAGGGAAGTGGCATCAGTTCCCCCACTGAATAAGTGGGGGTGGCATCCAGCAACCCATTTTAACAAGCCCTTTGGGTGATTCTGATGCATGATCAAGTTTTGATAACGACTAAGGTAGTAATTTCTGGTAAACTCTTATTAGGCCAACTCCTGTTCTATAACCTGGTGTACGTTCTCTCAGTCCCTCTAAATCAGTCCACTTCAAGTTCCCTCAGAAGTGATTCCATCTGAATCCACCTCCTCCAGGGGACTGATGTGGAAAAGCTCATGACTAGTAAGGAGTCCAAGATGCAGCCAAGGGGAAATGGTGGGATGCAGGAAGGATGTTCTGGTTCAAACGGACGGCCCAGTGGGCATGCTTGTGTCGAAAGCCTGTCTGTGAGGGTGCAAGGTAGCACATTTCAGAAATAGGAGCCAGCCGAACTGGTTTGGTTCAGTGGATAGAGCCTCGGCCTGCGGACTGAAAGGTCCCAGGTTCAATTCTGGTCAAGGGCATGTACCTTGGCTGCGGGCACATCCCCAGTTGGAGGTGTGCAAGAGGCAGCTGATAGATGTTTCTCTCCCATCGATGTTTCTGACTTTCTGTCCCTCTCCCTTCCTCTCTGTGAAAAATCAATAAAATATTTTTTTTAAAAAAAAGAAAAAAAAGAAACAGGAGCCAGATGAGAAGACTCTGGCAGTAGAGTGCTGGAAGTGTCAAGCAATGTAGGTCGTGGCACACTTTTTCCGAGGCCAGAGAGGATGCTTCCCCAAATAGTGACCAAGTTGTAAATCTCCCTTATTCAGGCTTGCTCTAATATAACGCCTACTTATGAAGGGACATTTGTGAAACCTCTAACTTCTAGCCCCTCTCTTCCACATTATTTCTAAACTCTCCCTTTACAATCAATCCACCATGAATATGCTGCCTTTGTTCATCTTCTAAATGCTTTTAATGAATAGTTCAAATTACATCATTTCACTATATAAAAAATTCATAGGGCTCTGGTTTCCTCCATTGCTATGTAATTCTTGTCAACCAGACATTTAAGCTCTCAAACATGGATATCAAATACTCTCTCAGCCTCACCTGTAATTGTTTTTCAACATTCATGATAGACCTTTACTCTTCCTTGAATACTCCTAAGGTTTTTCTTCTCCCCAATGGTATTTTGCCTTATTTATCCCCTCCAACTCTCTCAGCAGTGCTGGCTGTCCAATCCATACCTTTGCTAAGATGTGCTCTCATTCTCATCTGGACCTTTAGAACTGTACTTATCCCACAACATTCTCCTATGAATTATATTTATTTGTGCTGAATGTGATAAGTATGTTATGATGAGAAATGAACCTCAGTTTCCTCAACACATAAAATTAAAATTATAATATCTAATTTAAAGATATTTTTAAATAAGGTAATAAATGAGTATAATTTTGGTTGTATTTATTAACTTTCAATAGTTTCATTCACTTAACTATAAGGACAGTAATGTGAAAGTTATTAAAATATTAACTTTTAAACTGTTTACTGATTACTTACTATGTGCCAAGACCTAGTTCAAGTACTAAAATGATTTTCTAGCATGGTATCTCTCTTGTGATTTATTTATTTATTCATTATTTATTAAAATTATTGTTCATATTTAACAATGTTAATTTTCACTAGCTCACAGGACAGAATAAGTTGTGATTTTGTGGACTATTCACTAACGATGGAGAAACAATCAGTAGTAAGTAAATAAACAAAAGGAAAAGTTATGGTTATAGTCATAAATATTATACAAAATAAACTGGGGCAAGAGATGAAGAGAAACTGGTGGGAGTAGGCATTGCTATTTACATAGTTAAGGGATGCCCTTAAGGAAGTAACCATTTTAGCTGAGATCTTCCTGAAAAGCAAGAGTCATCTCTGTGATAATCTGGTAAAAAACCTTGTAGTAACCTGATACTAAAAACTAAAGAAAATCCCCACAAAGATCAGGAAATCTATGAAAATCTGCTTAACAAATGCTCCAGCTTTTAGCTACTTTAGCTCGGTGTCCAAAGTTCCGAAGGCTTAAGCTCACCAACCCTCCCAGATTTGGGGTTTTGTTTGCCACAAGGTAAAGGTCAGAGGATGTGAGTGTGGGAACATTTCTCTCCTGAGTCAGAACACTGAGTGGCATCCAAAGACTTCCTCCTCTGAGGTGATCAAATGCTTCCTTTACTTTGTGTGCTTTAAACTGATGCCAGAGTCATCAAACAACATTTCTTTCCATTTTTTTCCTGCATCTTCCTTGTCTGCAAATCTTGAGCATATTCACATACATCATTTAAACAAACAGATATTACAGTAGCCCTGTTCTCACTCTGTTGTTCCTGGGGCTAGACAAATTTATTTGTGCTCCCTGACATATTTCCCAATAAGAAGGCATTATGTGCTCTGAGTACATGTTCCTTTGCAAATGGGTTTTAGCTTTTAACTCCCATAAATTTAATTAAAAAATTACATTCTTTACTCTGTTTGACTTGTTTATACATAGTAAGATCAAGAAATTTACAGTTTACAAAAAAATTGACCAATTAAAATGCAACTGAATCATATAACTCTTGCCATTTTAAAGTATAAATATATTGGCCAGATATCCACACTTAATGAGTTGAAAGAAGAAAAAAAGAAATAAAAAAAATCTTTTAATCCTGCTGAACATGTATTTCAAAATATTTATATGTAAGTTTATGCCCCAAAATGTTGACACATCTATCCTTTGCTCTCAATTTATTTGTGGAGCAATGAAATTGCTAAAGAAATTGCTGCCGCCAATCCTGACTCCCCACTTGGCTCTGTTGGCAGCATTTCAGTGTCATAGTTCCAAAGTCAGTGAAGGAGTAGCTCAAAGGAACTCCCTGTAAAACACTCAATAAATAGTTGCTCAAAGAACGATCAACTGGCCAAAGTAGTAACACTGGATGTAGGACTTATATGTGGTCCCTCCAGAGCTGTGACCTTGTAGAAATCTGACTAAAACTCTCCTGGCACAAAGCTCAGGATAAATCTCATCCCATCAAATACAGAGAGAGGGGGTACTAGACCTGACGCTGCTGCTACAATTTGTGTGGTCTTAGATATGCTGGACCTTCTCTGAACTCCACTTTATGGCTTTTAACAGGATAGGTCAGACTATATGACACCAGGGATCTTTGTGGTTTTGAACCCCTGACCCTAAGGTTTCACCTGGCCTGCTTGTTTGTAGTCAGCACCAGCCAAATTCACTGCTCCTTCATTTCCTGGATCTGTGAATACACAGGAATGAGTCTGTGGGCTGAGGGGAAAAAGGAGGCCAGCAGAGGGAGGAGACCCTCTGGGAGCGGGTAGTTACACATCTTTCACCACCACACGTCAGAGAAGAGTTTGTACTAGTTTCGATAGTGCCTAACTCTCAGGCAGGAAAGCACCTTGGGGAGCCGCTGAACCTCTCTCTCTCTTTTCAGGCTTACCGTGCCAGTCCCAAACATGTGTTGAAAGACAGACCTAAGAATGGTGAGGCATTTCCTTTTGTGGGAGAACAATACTGAAATCTCAGAGGGTTCATGCAGGCATATATCCCAGAATGTGAGTAACTTCTTTGGTGATATAGAAACACAGTGCAGCCTAGTATTTTGAAGATTTCTCATTCACAGTTAGAATACTGGAGGTGAGTCCATTGGTTCATGATGTGTGAATGCTGCTGTGAATCTCTGTCTATCGACAAACTGAGGTACATTGTTTTTATTTTTTTATTTTTTAGTGAGTAAAACTATATGCCCTCTCACCATCTGGAATCTGGTGGGCATTAACTCTAATTAAGATCAGAATGTTCAGTTTATAATTGTGGGTTATACTTACTGCATTTAATAAAGTAAATTTTATTCGAGTGAGACATTTAAAAATGAAATTTTGGCCCTATATTTTTTTCATATATCAAACATATTCTGCATTTGTAAAAAAGAAGTTGCACATATTTTTAGAACATTTGACACCTATGATAATGAAATAGCAGTTATAGGCTGTGTTTGTATTGCTCAATAATGTCCATTGAAACTCTAATGCCCACCATAATGTTATTTGGAAACGGGGCCTTGGGAATGTAATTGTCATGAGAGTGGAGCTCTCATGATGGAATTAGTCTCCTTACAAGAAGAGAAAGAGACTAGAGCCCTCTCTCAGCCACATCAAGATGGAGTGAGAAGTTGGCCATCTACAAAGTGGAAGAGAGCTCTTGTCAGGAAGCAAGTCTGCCGACACCGTGATCTTGGACTTCCTTACCTCCAGCACTGTGAAAAACAAATGTGGTTTCCCACCCATTCCTTGGTAATTTGCTAAAACATCCCAAGCAGAGTAAGACAAGTGTGTTTTATATATTTGATCTTCTTCATGGCAACCTATGTTTACTTTAGAGAGAGTGGTGTGAGAAAAGCATCTCTGTGCCTGATCATGTGAATACTCTGCTATAAAATGCTTCTGTCTTTTTAGGAAAGTACCTTTTGATTTATTGGCTATTCATTGATATTTTAAAAGATTTACAATTTGGAAAATCAAACTTGAAAATAAGATACCTGCTTCTGAAAAGGACGAAGTATCTAAATCGTCTGATTAAACCGGTCTTTTAAGTTTACAAGTGTAACTAATTTAAAAGCAAACTACAGGGGACTTTAACCCGATAAGTTAAATTTAAATATTCTGTCTATAACTAATAGGCATTTCCTTGCCCTGCCCATTTCTACATTGCTTCAAAGAATTTCCTAGTTCATTTGGCTTCTATTACCTAACGTGTGGAATAATGAATTTTAGGTGTAACTAGAGAACTGAGTATGCAGTCACGTCTCGTGGGCAGCAATCAGCAGCAATTGCTGGTCTGCTTCTGGACAGGTGATCATTGTAGATGTCAGATGTGACAGTGTCTATTATCTGAAGTCCTTTCTAATCACCATTATCGGTGGAGTCAAATGCCTCCTTTCCCATCACAGTTCACCACCTTAACACATTTTCTGAGAATCCGCCAGCTCTCTCTATGTCTTGCTCCGAATCTAGATGAGAATAACACACAGTCATATTGGAGCATTCAGAGTCTTAATCCACTGTTGTTTTTCTCCCCACTGCAAAAGTAAAACAGAGCATTGATGGTAGAGTTATTATTTAAATATAGCCAAAGGCAGGGTATTTTGGCTGGCAAAGTCAGACACCAAACATCCAGTTTATGATTTTACTGGTATCAAATCCCCTGAATATATTATTGAGGTAACTACAGTAAAGTAACCTGTTTTTTTTTATACTCATTCATTTTTAAATTAAGATTAAAAGCATAGCTCTTCATGCTTCATGAAAAGTTGGTTTCACAACTATGAGTATGTAAGAAACTAAATTCCTTTGGAATAGAAATATATTAAAATATACGTTAATTTTTGAAGAATTTTTTTCAGGGGGTCACTCAAATCTAATCTAATCTGGACCTTAATATGGATGTATATTTCCTTTAGGTATAAATTTCTAAAAACAAATAGAAAGTCTTTACCTTTAATTGTAACTATATTTAATGAAATCCTTTGACAATAGGCATCTCTCGCTTCTAGACAAAACCTCAGAAACGTTTGGAGCATTTGATTTTTTAAATTCCAGTTTTATAATGGTTTTATGCAAAGCCTTAAAAACTAATAAAACAAGAAAATTTTGACTATAAAATTCTCCCCTGACTTTGTTTTCCATTAAAGTAAAATTCTATCACAGTTATAGAGCCATAAACACAAGGAAGATACTAAAATATACTACTGACAAAATGATTCAGGAAGGCTATAATATTTTGAGCATACATGCTTATTAAAGTCTCCATTTATGGGTCACTCCAGTGAGTGTGAGGTTTATAATTGTAAATCATACCCTATTTTATTTTATTGTTTTTCTGATGTGAAGTTTTATACAGATGGACTCCTTCCAGTATCAAACTAAGAGACTCACACCAGAGTCTCCACTTTTATTGGTGAAGGGAAAGTTAGAAATGATATTATGTGACCTTTTCATGTCACAGATAAGAAACTGAGCATCCAGAAAAGTTAATGAATTGCTTTTCATCACTCAAATAATTCACTGAATTAATAAATATTTATTGGGTAAACAGGTGTATTAAGACTCTGTGCCACAGTTAAGGTGCAAAGCTAACTACGACCCCAAAGCAGAGATCCCTAAACTGAACACCGAACGCACTGGGGTAAAGGAAGCACAAGAACTTCAGGAATACAGGGAGGTTTCCAAACCCATCTTGAGGCGGTCAAGAAAGACTTAGCCATCCAAGCGGGAGCTGGAGTATATGCAGACACAAGCCGAGTGAGTGCAGGAGAAAAGGCTGACATTCAGGGGGACAGAGAGCTTTGAGCAATGGCATGGTGGTTAGAAACAACCTGTTTCCATGAACTGGAAATATTAAACAGACCTTAGGCAGCAGCAGATGAGATTGCAAAGAGAAGCATGACATGATCACGAGACACGCTCAGCTCTTATGAACAGAGGCTATACATTTTCTTATTTTGGTGACTAATGTTTTTATTTCTTCTAATAACATGTAAAATGCTTTCACAGAGCCACTCACTTTCACTAATGCATTAGTCCTTCTACTTCCCCGTCTCTGGTGAGAAATAAATTAACTTCTAGTTTACTTTTAACTTTCTTTCCTCCCCTATTTTCCTACTCCACAGATACTTGAAACATCTTTTAAAAAAACAACAACAGCCTGATACTGGCACAAGAACAGGTATATAGATCAATGGAACAGAACAGAGAACTCAGAAATCAACGAAAGCCATTATGCTCAGTTAATATTTGGCAAAGTAGGCAAGAGCGTACAATGGAGTAAAGACAGTTTCTTCAATAAGTGATGTTGGGAAATTGGGCAGGTACATATAAAAAAAAAAGAAAACTAGACCACAAACTTACACCATATACAAGAATAAACTCAAAATGGGTAAAAGACTTAAATGTAAGTCGTGAAACCATAAAAATCCTAGAAGAAACCATAGGTAGCAAAATTTCATACCAATATGTTGGCCAATACATCTCTTAAGGCAAGGGAAACAAAGGAGAAAATAAACAAATGAGAGAGACTACATCAAAATAAAAATCTTCTTCCCTAACCTGTTTGGGTCAGTGGTTTAAAGTGATGGCCCACAGGTGGAAGGATAGTAGATTTTGTTCCAGTCAAGGACACCTCAGTTTCAGGTTTGATCCCCTAGTTGAGGCTCCTGTGAGAGGCAACCCAATCTATGTATCACTCTCACATCAATATTTCAGTCTCTTCCCCTCTCTTCCATTCTCTCTAAAAATCAATAGAAAAAATATACTCAGGTAAGAATTAACAAACGAATAAGCTTCCTCACAGCAAAAGAAATGATCAATAAGATGAAAAGGGTGCCCACTGTATGGGAGAACATATTTGCCAAAGATGCAACCAATAAGGGGTTAATTTCCAAAGTATATAAAGAACTCATACAACTTAACAAAAGGAAGGCAAACTCCAATTAAAAAGTGGGCAAAGGACCTAAACAAATACTTCTCCAAGGAGAACACACAGATGGCCAAGATATATGAAAAAACGCTCAAGATCATTAATAATCAGAGAGATGCAAATTAAAATGACACTGAAGTTATCACCTCATGTCTGTTACAATGGCTACTGTCGACAAATCAACAAACAACAAGTATTGGGTAGGATGTGGAGAAAAGGGAATGCAGACTGGTGTGGCCATTATGGAAAACTGTATGGAGTTTTTTCAAAAATCAAAAATGAAACTGCTATTTGACCCAGTGATTCCACATCTAGGAATATATCCTAAGAATCCTGAAACACTATTCTGAAAGAATATATGCACCCCTATGTTCATATTAGAGTAAATACAATAGCTAAGATCTAGAAAACAGCTCAAGTGCCCATAAGTAGATGAGCTGATAAAAAAAAAAGAGGTGGTACATTTAAACAATGGAATACTGTACAGCTATAAAAAAGACAGATCCCTGAAGGGACGTGGAGAGTATTATGCCAAACAAAATAGTCCAGTCAGAGAGAGATAAGTATCACATTATCTCACTCATACATGGTATCTAATGAACAAAATTAACTGTTAAACAAAATAAATTTAGAGACACAAAAGCATGGAACAGACTGAAATATCTCAGAGGTAAGACAGGAGTTGCAGGGAGGGGAGTTGGGACGGGAAGAAATTAACCAAATAACTTAAATGCATATATAAAAAACCTATGGACACAGGCAGGCCTGGGGGAAGATGGGGGAAAGGGTCAATGGGGAAAAAAGGGGATGTTATCATAGTTTCTGTAATAACAATAAATTTAAAAAGAGAGAGAGAGCCAGTGCTTTCCTTTCTGGAGAAAAAAATATTAGAGCAATAGGGGAAATATAACACCTCAATCCATTATTCCTGCTTAAAAGTTACAACTAGTTGAATGTGCTTATGTAAGCCCAAATGATCAAATCTGAACAATGTCAGCACCTCAGAATTCGGGACATGTAACAACAGAGAACAGCATTACTTTGCCTCATTCCAGTCAGACCAGAGAAATTACTTCCCTAAAGAGACTAACTGTTGAGTGATGGATTCATATGAATGGGAGCTGGACATATCTATAGAGGACAGTTTTCATCATAAATGATTCTTGCTGCTAATGTACCTGAGATAAGATGATTTTAGCAAAAGCCCCTGAAAGTAGTTTCCTTCCCATGGCCTTCCCCTGGACTTCAAGATGTCCCAGGTGTGTGATTTCACTTTGGCATGGATTTTAGTGTTGAAAGAGTTATTAACCTAGTCAATGGGAAACAGCAAAGCTTCGATTCTTAAGAAGCACAAAGCCACTTAGCCATCTCTGACTTTAGCTGGTGAAACATGAGAGATTAAACAAATGTCCTCTCATCTATATATTTCTCCATGGATCAACACCATATAGTCCATAGAAGATAGTACGGCAATGATATTATAATAAAGCTTTGAAACCAGAAAAACTTGTCATTTAGTCATTTACTAACTCTATAACAATGTTTAAATTAATTATACCATTTCAAGTTTGGTATATAAATTATATTAAATAAAATTATCTGGAATAATTTGTATAAAATTAGCAATTCTTTTAAAATACTTAGTAGGGCTTCTTATAATACCCTGTTTTCCCCAAAATAAGACAGTGTCTTATATTAATTTTTGTTCCCAAAGATGCGCTAGGTCTTATTTTCAGGGGATGTCTTATTTTTCCATGAAGAAGAATATGGTACACATTTATTGTTGAACAAAAAAAAAAAGAAAATTTATTACCTGTATACAGTACAGTAGTAGTTGTCATCACAAACAAGCATAACCAGACAAACTGTGAATCCTGCAGTATCAAGAATTTCTTGTTACTACCATTATTTTCATGTACAACAATCTATGGTACATTTACTGATACTGATATTTACTGGTATGAACAGAAAGTAAGATTTATTCAGTGACAGTCATGTCATCATCTTCTGGAACAACATCATAATAACAACCCAAACCCTGAATTTCCTGGTGAATTTCTTATGACTCCATTTCTTTCAGAATCAGTGGACCAAATCTCTCATGTTTAGCAATAACAGTGTCCTTAAATGAGTACTTCTTGTCAAGGTAGCCTGCTCATAGTGCATTTGCAATGCAACTGTCAGTTATTTTCTCCCATGATTTCTTCACCCAAGTCACAACCTCTTGCAGTTTAGGTTTCACAAAGTTTCCAAGCTGATTTCTCTCCATTCTATTTTCAATGTAGTCATTAATTTCCATGTGCAAATTGTCCTTGCATGGCTTGTTTATTGCAATATCAAGAGTCTGGAGATAGGCCGTCATTCCTGCGGGAGTCCTTATTTGATCTATTTTTCTTTCGTGAAGAAATTTCTTCATGTCTTTAGCGCCGTGAGTGCTGCCTGCATCCCAGACTAGCAGACCTCTTTGGCTCCCCCGCATAACAAGCAGCAGCATTAAATCAACCCACTTTCTTATAACTACTTGTGTGGCCCAGGATTTTTCAGTTTTAAGAATAAAAATATTATTGGGGAGGTCTTATTTTGGGGGGATGCCTTATATTACAGCAAGAGGCAAAACTGGAGTAGGTCTTATTTTCAGGGGATGTCTTACTTTTTGGGAAACAGGATAGTTATAAAACTTCTTAGACTTTTTACTTCTACTATGCTGCAAAATTAAATGGAATAAGAACTCCTTCTCTACGAATTTTGCCATTTTATCTAAAATTTCAAATTCATTGCTTTAAAATTATTTATATAATCTTATAATCTTTTTCATCATAAGGATTTAAAGAACTCCTCTTTTTAAAAATAATTGATTTTTTTTTATTTCAGAGAGGAAGGGAGAGAGAGAGATAGAAACATCAGTGGTGAGAGAGAATCATTGATTGGCTGTCTCCTGCATGCCTCCTCTGGAGATTAAGCCCACAACCTGGGCATGTGCTCTTGACCAGAATAGAACCTGGACCCTTCAGTCCACAGGTTGACGCTCTACACATTGAGCCAAACCAGTTAGGGCTGAATTCAACTTATTAGCACCATACAATGATGTGCTATAATGCTTTACGGTTTAAAATCTATTTTGTTTTATATTAACACTAGAGGCCTGGTGCACGAAATTCATGCACAGAAGACAGGGGATGTCCCTTAGCTCAGCCTGCACCCTCTCCAATCTGGGACCCCTTGAGGGATGTCCAACTGCCCTCTCATAATCTAGGACTACTGGCTCCAAACTGCTGACCTGCCTGCCTCCCTGATTGCCCCTAACCACTTCTGCCTGCCAGCCTGATCACCCCTAACCACTACCCTGCCAGCCTAATTGATGTCTAACTGCTCCTCTGCCAGCCTGGTCACCCCTAACGGCCCTCTCCTGCAGGCTTGATCGCCCACAACTGCCCTCCCCTGTAGGCCTGGAACTTCCCAACAGTCCTCCCCTGCTGGCCATCTTGTGTCTACATGGAGACAGGATCTTTGACCACATGGGGGCAGCCCCCTTGTGTGTTGGAGTGATGGTCAATCTGCAAATTACTCTTTTATTAGATAGGATAGAGGCCTGGTGCATGAGTGGGGGCCAGCTGGTTTGCCCTGAAAAGTGTCCCAGATCAGGGTGGAAGCTCTCTTGGGGTGTGGGGTGGCCTGGGCGAGGGGCCTGTGGTGGTTTGCAGGCCAGCCATGTCCCCCAGCGACCCAAGAGGAGGCCCTGGGATCTGGAATTAATTTATGTCCTACAATTGAAACTTTGTAGCCTGGAGTGGAGGCAAGCCTTCTGCTTGCTCTGTGGTGACAGCCATTTCTGTTTGGGTTTAAATTCTATAATTGAAACCTTGTAGCCTAGAGTGGAGGCCTAGATGCTAGGGCTGCAGAATCTTGGATTCCTCCATTGCCCCACCAACCCTAGCCTCTGCTCTCCTGCTCTGTGGCTGCCACCATTTCTGTTGGGATATATCTTCTATAATTGAAACTTTGTAGCATTGAGTGGAGGCCTAGGCTGGCAAGGGCAGGTGGACAGCTTGGCTTCCTCCATTGCCAGGAAAACCCAAGTCTCCCTCCTGCTCTCAGTGGCGGCAGCCATCTTGTTTGGGGTTTATTTGCTCCTGATTGGCTTGCGGGCATGGCTTGTGGGTGTGGCTTGATTGGAGGTATGGGCAATTTGCATATTACTCTTTTATTAGATTGGATAACTATGATTTTTCCCCTTTTTTGACTTCAAAATTCTTTTTTTTAATTTAAATAATTTTTAGTTTTCAATTATAGTTTACATACATTATTATCTTAGTTTCAGGTATATACCTCAGTAATTAGACAGTATATGATTTTTTCCTTTTTGGTGTTTGTATAAGTGTTTTCAATCTTTGATTTTTCAACCTTTCTCTGTTCTAATGTTTTGACTGTTTTACATATTTTTATATTCCTATGTGAGAGGGCAAGGCCACCACCTAACCCAGTCAGGTAATTTATGTTTGTTTGTTTTTTTTTATTTGCAGTAATTACTTCATTTAAGTTTATTCTAACTCAGTCCATTTGGTGATGTATTTTGGGGTTATGGCTGCATTTTTACTGTGTACTTTCTATGTGCCCTGGTTCCTGTTCTTCTCGATTTGAGAGAGTATTTGTATCTTTCCATGTTTTCATAAAAGGTTTATACCATATGTTTATTGATATAGTAGTTGATATAGTAGTTGATCTAGGAATGACTAGGTATTACTTAAAATTTTTATCCTTTTCCTTTAAAACTTGCAAAAGTTTTAGAAAGTAAGTCCAAATATACATGCTATTGAGTACTTTAATTACAAATAAATGTTTTCAAAAATCTTCCAAGCTATTATTATTGTTATTCTATACATCAATATGCATTTATATTTACCCATATACTTAACGCTTTTCTGTTCTTAATTCCTTCCTGCATCTCCATATTTTTATATGTTTTTTATTTGAAATATATCATTTGAAGAGTATCTGGTGCTTAAAATTCATTCAACTTTTGTTCATCTGAAATATATTTATTTTGCCCTCATTCTTGAATGATATTTTTGTTAAGTGTATATTCCAGAATGGCAATTCATCCTTTTAGTTTATTGAAAATGATCTCCAATATCTTTGATATATGTTATTTGGATTATATTATTACAATATATATTATTACAATAATAAATATTTATATAAATTTTGAACTTTAAAGAAAATATGCCTTTATTCCTTCTCTTTTTAATATTTTTGGGGGAGAAGGGTTAGGGGACTAGGTAAAAGAGGTAAAGAGATTCACAAGTACAGACTGTCAGTGATGTAAAGTATAGCACAGGGAATATAGTCAATAATATTATAATAACTATGTGTGGTATCAGATGGGTACTGGAAGTATTGGAGGACCACTTTTGAAAGTATATGACTGTCTAGGGACTATGCTGTACATTGAAAGCAATACAAAATAATAATGAAAGCAAATTGCAACCCCAGCAGTGGGTACAAGTGGGGCCAGCGCCATCAGTGGATACAAGTGGTGGCTGCTGGCAGGATCTCCCTTCAGGAGCCAGGGGAGGTGGAGAAGCCCTCAGGGGTGATTGGGGCTGTCAGCTACCACTGGTACCTGTTGATGGTGCCAAGCGATCAGGTGCTGGCAGCAGGTGCGAGCAGGGCCAGTGCCGGCAATGCGTGCCAGTGGAGGCTCTGATGCTAGTACCAGGGGAGAGTGGGACCATTGCTGGCAGCAGGTGCATGAGATAGCTGCCAGTCCCGATCATCTTCAGGAGCCGGGGAGGTGAAGAAGCCCTCAGGAGTGATCGGGGCTGGCAGCTGCCACTTGCACCTGCTGATGGTGCTGAGCGATCAGGACTGGCGTGGGTGCAAGTGGCAGCTCCAGCACTGGCTGCGGGTGCGAGAGGGGCCGGCACTGGCAGTGAGTGCGAGTGCCCGGCAGGACCTAGGCGTGCTGGAGCAAAGAATTTTTAGTAACCACCAGAGGCTCATCCTGATGACAGCAGCCAGAGCCCTGCCTTGGTCTGGCACTCCCACTCACCTGCTCCGTCATCCCACACCAGCCAATGCTCACCATGATCCACACGCCCCCTGGTGGTCAAAACATGTCACAGCAACTGGTTGTTCAGTTGTTTCACCATTTGGTCTATTTGCATATTATCCTTTCAATTTATAGGAAGTTATTAATGGAAACACTCCTAAAAACTAAAAAACATGTCTGAGAGAAAATGTCGACATACTAAATAAATGGGGAGATACATCACATCTGTGGGTCAAATGTGTATAAATAATGCTAAGGCATTTCTTCCCAGAGGAGAGGACTGGTCCTCGGTCAAGGGAATGGTCAAGGGTATACAAGTAGCTGCGTTCCCCTGCTAAAACCTCCAAACAATAAAATGAAACACAAGCCACTAGTAGGAAGATAATATTCACAACCCTTAAATCTGAGAAAGGAATATGTAAATAATTATTTCAAAATAATAAGAAAATAAAATCCCATCTTCAAAAAGGTAAATTTGCAAAAACAGATTATAGGAAATGAGATTGAAGACAAAACCAAGTATAGTGGTAATTTTAATAGTCCAATAATAAGTTGATAATTTTTGAAATATATTTTTATTGATCTTAGAGGGAAAGGGAAGGAGATAGTTACAAACATCAATGATGACAGGGAAGCACTGATTTTCTGTCCCCTGCACATACCCCACTGGAGATCAAGCCTGCAACCTGGGCATGAGCCTTGACCAGGAATCAAACAGTGACCTCCTGGTTCATAGGCTGACACTCAACCACCAAGCCACACCAGCCAGGCTAAGTAATACTTTTTAAATTGGTAGTTATCAAGAAATATTTAGGAAATATTTTGGAATATATTATAATAAAGTATTTATTATAATAAAAAACCAGGTTTGGCTTCCAGTATTCTGACTTTAAGAATTGGACACAGAAACAAGGAGTAAAAAGCAATATATTAGGAGAGAATGCAGGGTGGGAAAATAAGATGAGTTTTTAAAAAATATTAGACTTTAGGTTCCTAATACATCAAATGGCTCTGGCCATTAGGTTGACAAGTGGGTGATAACTTGAAGGAGATTTTCAGAGAAACTGGAGGAAAAACATGAAAAGATGATGTCATGAAGTCAAAGAAAAAGGAAGTGATATTGTAAGTAGCAAAGTGATATCTAAAATTAAAAAAAATTATAGTTAGGCTCTGGTGATTTAGTGGGAAGAATTTCAATGATCTGAAGGAATTAGAAATATTATAGTAGGTTGAGAATAAAATATGAAGAGATGGGAACCAGAATTGTACATGAACCATTTCTTCAGTGAAATTGTAAGTTATAGAATGAATAAGTGAAATTTCTTTTGTAGTAAGAGGTATGGAGAAGATATTACAAGCAAAGGCATGAGTATAAACAGTGCTTACAGAGATTAGTGGTTGGGAGACAGGGTTACATAAAGAGAAGGGAGCTGATTATATTATTTATTTTTAAGTGACCAAATCTGAAGATGCTCTTAGTGGGATTTGTCCCAGAGGTATACATTAACAATGGAAGTGTATGGGAACAAATGTTCAAAGTCCACCAGAAATTTCCATGCTGTGGCTTCAGACCCTCCTTTCTTTGATTTCCAGTGAACTTGAGATGAAAAGGAGAACTGATCCAGGCAGATTTAAAGTGATGACGAGGGATTTATTTTTAAAACACTTGGGTATTACATTTAAATAACTTGCTCAGGTGTTGCTGCCTCCTGAGAATTTTCAAGGTAACTATCCATCTTTGTAACTTAATCACATAAATAACAATGATAACTACTTGAAACAGAAATACTTTATTTTATTTTTAATTGTGGAAACAGTATTCACTCTTTCATAGGCTTTGAATCCTATTAATATTTAGTGAGAATGGAGTTAGTTAGAAATAAAATGGTTCATGTTTTGAGTAGTGAGACTTCATTCTCTAAGTCATTTATGGATGACATAGAAAATTTTTATAGACTATTTTAGCTTTAAAGATTGTGTAGATATTCTTATTATCCTTATTCTCTGTACACAAGGAATAATAACCTAGTCACATTTTCTCAAACTCCATGTCTTCTGACTAGAAAATTAAGAAAAGAACACTCCCATAATTTAGTAATTTTAGATACTTAAAATAAACCTCAATACAGGCAATTATGAGGGAACGTCAGATGAGAAATTAAAATACAGATCTTTAAAATTTTTATTTTTTCCTCAAATATCAATGATATTAATAATTTATGTTGAATTGTAAGTATTACCAAGGACAAATTTTATTTATTTTGAGGATTATTTTCTCTCCTTTTTTTTTCTTTTAAATCCTTATTGTTGAAAGTATCATATATGTCTCCCTTTTCCCCCATTGACTCTTTCTAGCCCATCCCACTTCCTGCCCCAGGCTTTCACCACTCTATTGTCTGTGTCTATGGCTTATTCATACAAGTTCTTTGGTTGATTTCTTCCCACCCCTCTCTCCACTCCACCCCATCCCAAATTCTTTCCCATTTATTTATTGTCTTAAATATATTATTTTTTTCAGAGAGGAAGGGAGATGAGAGATAGAAACATCAATGATGAGAGAGAACCATTGATTGACTGCCTCCTGCATGCTCCGAACTGGGGCATATGCCCTAACCAGAAATTGAGCCATGACCTCCTGGTTCATAGGTCAACACTCAACCACTGAGCCATACCAGCCATGGCTCATTTCCATTTAGAGTCTCCCTCACTTGCTATAAATTCTAGGATCCTTTTATAGGATCCTACAAAAGGTATGCAGGGGAGGACATGAGCCACTGTATTGGCTTAGATGCATACCTTCTCTCTAGTCCTCAGTCCTATTTTACTAAATTTGCTGTTGCATCTTCCTCATCTGGCAACACGGCCTCTCTTCATGTCCTCAGGATCTCAGTGTCATAATCACACTATTTTCAGACATGTGAAAAAATATTCTCAGGCCATCTGAGGAACAAGCACCACCTTTGAGGTCCTTCTACCTAACAAACCCCATACAGTTACTACACCATGTACCTTTATCACAGAAAAAGGTTAGATGCAGAGGAATCCTAGCTGAATCTTACCTCCCAGATTAAGTGGACCATCACAGAAAATCTCATTATTAAGGTCTGTCTATGGAGCATAACCTCAAATATAAGAAGTAGAAAGGTAGCCTTGAGTTTGAACCAGAGCCCAGCCCACCCACCTCATTCATATTTAACAGACACAAACTCTACCCACTACTCAGAGAGCTGACATGCAGTGAAGCTCAGTCAGGGTAATGGTCCCAGCCCTTGTCTTCTTTCAGTTTTCAAAATGTTTGACATGCTATGGCATTAATTCAATATAAAATTATCAGTTACTGAAAATAATGGAATATATTTCTTTTAAATTAAGAGTGTAAATAAATCAAAACACCAAGAGATCTAATACTTCAATTAGTTAGAGGTTACTATTCTAGACCCCTTCTTAAATATTTCCTTCTTTTTTTCACTAATCTACTTCCTCATTAGAGTTCCTTTACCAGTTTAAAATTCATAGTCATAAAAATTCTTCCAGATAGAAAGTAAAAAGTAAAAAGTATAAAAAATGTAAATTCAGAAATTAATTGCTAATGAATCTACAAATCTTATTTAATCATCTTTCTATTTCATTTATTATTGATAATAATTAAAATATAAAGGCAGAGCCAAAATAAAAATTACTACTGAGAACATTATAAAGTAAAAACACAGGTTATGTTAACATTACAATCAATCCAAAATTTTTCTTGTTATCCACTATGTACTAGGCATCATACTCAGATATGTTTACATATTTAGCCAACAAAATGATAGAGAAATTGGTTCACTTTAAATATTAAACAATTGTAAAATATTTTTCTATTTCTATAAATATCTATCAAAAATATCAGCAAAATGAAAATATCATATATCATTTATATCAAGTGAAATATTTGAATGTTATTTAATACAATATTCATTAAATCTTATTTAATATAGCCAAAACCGGTCTGGCTCAGTGAATAGAGCTTCGGACTGTGCACTGAAGGGTCCCGGGTTCGATTCTGGTCAAGGGCATGTACCTTGGTTGCGGGCACATCCCCAGAAGGGGGCGTGCAAGAGGCAGCTGATTGATGTTTCTCTCTCATCGATGTTTCTGACTTTCTATCCCTCTCCCTTCCGCTCTGTAAAAAATCAATAAAATATATTTTTTAAAAAATTTAAAAAATAATAAATAAATCTTATTTAATATATTTATCCTATATAATAAAAGGATAAATGCAAATAGACTGAATGGCAGACCAATTAAACGGTCAATCAAAGCATAATATACTAATGATATGCTAAGGCTAATCAATGACTCGCTATGATGTGCACTGACCACCAGGAGGCAGACAGTCAACTGGTCTACCAGTCACTCTGACATGTACTGACCACCAAGAGGCAGATGCTACTACCAGGTTAGCTTGCTGCTGGGTCCTGCTGATTAGGACTATGTAAGATGGGCTGGACATGCCCTGGCGTCCTCCCTCGGTCCCTCACCAACCCAATCGTGAACTAATGGGGTCCCTCAGCCAGGCTGATGCCCTCTTGCAATCTGGAACTCCTCAGGGGATGTCGGAGAGCTAGTTTCAGCCCAATCCCACAGTCCGCTCCCCTTGGGAGGGTGCAAGACGCAGGGCTCATGGCTGGCAAGTGCTGCTGGGGCAGCACAAGCCTCTCCTAATCAGGATTTTATTGGGCACGAGCTCATGGCAGGCACAGTGGAGCCAGGATGAGTAGGAGCAGACGGTAGGAGCTGCAGGAACATTGGACTGCAGGTTTTGGCTCGATCCCTGCAGGCCACCCAGAGGGACCCCACGATGCATGAATTTGTGCACCAGGCCTCCAGTATTTAATAAATTGTTTGAAGAAATATATATTAAGGTGTCCTTTCTGAACAATAGAATTATATTTTGGCTGTGGTTTTACTTACGCATCACTGTTCTAAGGCATTTTCAAATAGCTTTTAGTGTTTTCTGTTCAAAATATAAACAATAATGAGAAAAAAATATGTTAAACAATAAAAAAAGCCGAAAAAGCCATTCTCTTTCTGCATAAAAATTATATGAAATCCTGCTTTAGCAATTGGAACTGAACAGGAAGTCAAACTAAAAAATGATGTTTCACCCAGAAAGTGTGGCCAAGTGGTTGAGCACTGACCCATGAACCAAGAGGTCCCCAGTTCCATTTCTGGTCAGGGCACATGCCTGGATTGCAGACTCAATCCCCAACTGGGGGCATGCAGGACAGAGTAGATTGATCTTTCTATCTCTTTATCCCTCTCCCTTCCTCTCTCTCTTAAGTCAATAAAAACATTGTTAAAAATTTATAACAGTCATTATATAGTGGTGGTTGAAATAGTGAACCTCCTTTCTACATTTCTTTGTGATATTTGGTACACATTTCCAAGCACTGGGAATTTGCAAAACAGCATAATTTAGACAAAATGCCTGGATTATTTTATCTGAAGTCTCAGTAAACTAAGATTTAATATTCTCTACTGAAGATATGAAAATGTGAGGCAACCGTGATACTTTTGAATTTAAGAATATTATAGTCACATCAGTGGCTAGTTACACGCCCTTGGTGGGTTATCAGAAACGAAGTAAGCTTTCTGTAACATGTTTTATTCCAAGCATTCTACAAGAGGATGAATGGGGTACATGCTGCTTAACTGCTCTGCTTGCCTCATCTGAGATGCACCTGAACTGAGTGGAGCAGCAGCACAATATAATTTTATTTCTTTTCAAAGGAAGGGGGAAAAAGCACACACTGAGAATGTTCTCATCCTTCCTAAGTCCCCAGAGGGAAACAGAATCTCCCTTCATCCCTAGCCCAGGCATAAAATCATCTTCTTGAAGCCAAGTTGAAAGTAAATTACAAGAGGTGCTTGCCTAGGCCAAGTTTCAACACCACCATTTAAGAGATCTGCCTGCCAATCTGCCCACCTTCAACAGTTTTATTCAAAAACTAGGCAAGTGCAGCTTCCTGAAGCCCCGGGGAGGAAATAGAAAAAGCATTTCTCAGCAGTTTTATAGACATCACTTTGATGATCAACTACTAGATGTGTGTATGCAGCACCATTTCTCTATGTAGAATATGCTAATTCGCCTATTAATTAGCCACATATTTCTCACAACATGCAATATCTGACTATTTAGCCAGATATATTTAGGCCAATTTCCCTCAGAATGTCAAATTAAAAAAATGACAACAGCCAACACAACAATAACTGTCCGATGGGAATGAATAAAAATCAAACCTAATTTTTGGTCAGATAGGCAAAAAAAAAAAAAAAATATATATATATATATATATATATATATATATATATATATATATATATATGTAGCAATGAGTTTATGTGTGCCATGAGATGAAAAAGGTTGAAAGTTGCTGACCTAGAGTATTTGGCAGTTCTCAAAGCCTGATATGATGGATATCTGCACAGCCGTCGCCACTGAAGTTCACTTATTCGTATAGTTTCCAGTCAGAAGACTAGGATTTCAATGAGGCACTCAGTGGCTGACGCTTTTTTCAATTCTTGCTGCACCTAGGAACTTGGGAGTTTCTTCAGAATACCCATATTAGATCATCTTCCTCAGAGTTTCATTTATTTGGTCTGGGACAGGATCCTTACATCAGTATTTCTGAAAGTTCCCAGATGATTCTAATTCATATCCAACGTTGAATTACTAAATTAAACAATTTTTATCATTCTCTACTATATGCCAATTTTTTGAAAGGCTCTAGAAGTGAAAAGAAAAAGCACGGTAATATTTTATGAGAGTCAGGAGATAAGAAAGGTAGGAACACTTTAGAAAATTGTGAATATATAGAATGGTCCCTGAATGAAATGACTGAACAAGGATTGCTTAGGGTTTAAACCAAGCATTCTTGGTAGTAATTTTCTCCTCGATGCAATAAGCAGTCCAAGCAGAAAAGAGAAGCAGCTAAACTAGAATAAGCAAGTATCAAGTAACTTGCCAGGGGTATAAGCTTAACAGAAGAAATGTCTATGCACATTTCTGTTTTCTATCAAAATATTGAAGATCTTTATGAATTTTTTAAAGCTTTGTAAATGAGATTCAGTGTTGGTGAGCAAAGAGGGTCTTAAAACAGTTCAAAATAACAGGAGATATATTCGTAAAAGTGGGATTACTGGATCAAATAGGTATTCCACTTTTAATTTTTTGAGGAAACTCCATACTGTTTTCCACAGTGGCTGCACCGGTCTGCATTAGCCGATCAGAAAGGACATAATGCACTACTGTGTTCATAGCAGCACAGTTTACCATAAGCTCTGGAAACAGCCTCAGTACCCATTAGCAGATGAGTGGATTAAAAACCTGTGGTACATCTACACAGTGGAATACTATGCTGCTATAAAAAGAAAGAACTCTTACCATTCACAACAGCATGGATAGACATGGAGAGCATTATGCCAAGTGAAATTAGCCAGTCAGAGAAAGATACATATCACATGACCTCACTCATGTGTGGAATATGATAAACAACAAACTAATAAACATAAATAAATCCAGAGACAGAGAAGCATTGAACAGACCATCAAACTTCAGAGGGAAAGTAGGGGGGATGGGGTATAGGAGATCAAACAAAGGACATGCATGCATGCATATAAGCATAACCAATGGACATAGACACTAGAGGGGTGAGGGCATTGTGGGGGAGAAAGCGATGGGGGTGGCTGGGGAGAGGTCAATGGGGGGAAAAGGAGACATATGTAATATTTTAAATAAATAATTCAATAAAAATTGTTGAGGAAAAAATAATAGGAGAAATTGAGGTATTATATATTGGAAAACTTAATGAGATATTTAAAACAGGAATGAAAAAGAGGGATGGCATGAAATATCAGGAAGGGATATGGGGATATTTACATTTTGAATTTAACGCATGAGTCCTCAACAGTGTGGTAAGTGGTTAGAGCATTGTCCCATGCATCAAAAGGTGGAGAGTTCAATTGCCAATCAGGGGCATGTACCTGGGTTTCAAGTTTCCTCTCTCTCTCTCTCTCTCTCTCTCTCTCTCTCTCTCTCTCTCTCTCTCTCTCTCTCTTCCTCCTTCCCTCTCTATATCTGCATATCTGCAGGTAAGGATTGACAACAAAAATTTAATGCATGATAAAATTATACATGATAAAATTTTATCAAATAGTTACTATGGCTATACATTGGAAAATCATCATATTTGTTAGAGTTTCTAAAGTTAAGAAATATCCACAAGGATACTCATATTTACCAAGAGAAAAACAACAACAAAAGACAGAAAAATACCAAGAACAGCCAGTACCAAAATTATCAGTTAACATGGCAAAGTGACCTGGCAGTATATAAATAACCATAATGAGAAGTGCTGACTATATGAAAGGTTGATGGTATGAATTTCAAATGAGTTCTGGTTATAAACAACTTGCTCAAGATATGCTCTTAAGTTCCCATCACCCCATCCCTAAGTTTACTCTTGAGTGGAAGGGGGACAGCCTAGTAAGAGTCTACAGAAGCCCATAAAGACAGAAAACACAGAACAAATAATCCTGTTCCCTGTCCCAATAAAATGAAATGACACTCAAAGACTTTGAGTAAGAGATAAGAAAGGTTCAAAAACATCTTAAAGATATTCTGACAATATATACATGAGATTGAGGCAGACAAAAATGAAAGTAGGAAGAATTAGGAAGTTATTTCACTCATCCAGGAGAGAAGTAAAGCTTAGAATAAAATGGTGGCAGTGAACAAGGAGAAAAGTGCAGAGATGTGGAAAGTGCATTGTAGGCAAAATAGACAGGCTTATGCAGATGGAAAGGATGTGTATATAAGAGAGAAGCCAGTGCCAAGGATTATTTGCAGACATTGGGTTTACTCTGTTTCCCTAAAAGTAAGACATCCCCCGAAAATAAGACCTACTTCCAGTTTTTGCCTCTCGCTGTAATATAAGGCATTCCCCCCAAATAAGACCTCCCTGATAATATTTTTATTCTTGAAATTGAAAAAGCCTGGGCCACACAAGCAGTTATAAGTAAGTGGGTCTATTTAATGCTGCCGCTTGTTATGCGGGGGAGCCAAAGAGGTCTGCTAGTCTGGGATGCAGGCAGCACTCACGGCGCTAAAGACATGAAGAAATTTCTTCACGAAAGAAAAATAGATCAAATAAGGACTCCCGCAGGAATGACGGCCTATCTCCAGACTCTTGATATTGCAATAAACAAGCCATGCAAGGACAATTTGCACATGGAAATTAATGACTACATTGAAAATAGAATGGAGAGAAATCAGCGTGGAAACTTTGTGAAACCTAAACTGCAAGAGGTTGTGACTTGGGTGAAGAATTCATGGGAGAAAATAACTGACAGTTGCATTGCAAATGCACTATGAGCAGGCTACCTTGACAAGAAGTACTCATTTAAGGACACTGTTATTGCTAAACATGAGAGATTTGGTCCACTGATTCTGAAAGAAATGGAGTCATAAGAAATTCACCAGGAAATTCAGGGTTTGGGTTGTTATTATGATGTTCCAGAAGATGATGACATGACTGTCATTGAATAAATCTTACTTTCTGTTCATATCAGTAAATATCAGTATCAGTAAATGTACCATAGATTGCTGTATATGGAAATAATGGTAGTAACAAGAAATTCTTGATACCGTAGGATTCAGTTTGTCTGGTTATGCTTGTTTGTGATGACAACTACTACTGTACTGTATACAGGTAATAAATTTCCTTTTTTTTGTTCAATAATAAATGTGTACCATATTCTTCTTTATGGAAAAATAAGACATCCCCTTAAAATAAGACATAGTGCATCTTTGGGAGCAAAAATTAATATAAAACACTGTCTTATTTTCGGGGAAACAGGGCATATACCTAGGAACACGGAGGAACCGTTTACTGAGATGAATGAGGAAAACATTAGATTCGTTGTGGGTAAGATCAAAAGTACAGCTTTAAACATGTTAAGTGAGAGAGACAAGTGAAGGTGTTAAATAGGTGATTGCATATATCAGCAAGAAACTCAGAAGAAAAGTCTCACAGTATCTTTCCAGGTTAAGAACAAATATCTTTTTGAAAGTAAACTTTGAAGAAGTTGAAACTTGTTCAAATTTTCTGTAGTATTTAGGCAACAAACCTATTTCCCCAATAGTTATCAGAAACTGAGATTTAATTAGCATGTTAATATTCCAAGTTGCATCTTTGAAGACAATAAAACTGAACACAACAATGGTTAATACAGTACATTCACAGCCATGATCTCTGGCTAACAATAAGCCAGTAACTACTTTGGTACTTCCTCCAAATCCTCCAGCCTGCCAAATGGGAGGATACATATTACTTTGTGTGCTTTCAAAACTTATCCTGAGATCTGTCCACCTGGTCTGTCATATTGGATATTAATTGACTACAGTTTGCCAACTAGTAATATGTCTGTTTGAAGCAGAAGTCATTCTAATTTCTAAGATGAATCTCCTCCTCTTATTAATTAAGGAAAACAATGCGTGAATATGGTAAAGAATATTTTAATGTATACATTAGTTGCCACATTGTTATGTAAGTAGTAGCATGGTCAAATGTCTAGAATAAATGCAGAGCAATGTTTTAGGGAAATCCAATGATGTTTTTTCTTTCTTTCTACACGATACCCCACCTAACTTAAAACAAAACAAGAAGGACTAGAGACTTGTAGAAGTTTACATATATCATATATCCCCTCCTTCATCATCATACTGGCACTGTACTGTGTATTAATAAAGACATTTGTGATACTTCCAGTATCTAAACATCTGGGGACAAAAATCTGAAACCCATACAAAATTCTGAGTACTCAAAAGAGAGAATTCTAAGTGTTTGCTGACATTATGGAACAGATAAAACTTGGAACACATGAATTACTTTCTCTTCCAAAAATATGCTCTCACCTGAAAGATTCTGCCCTCCTCTGTGGCCCTTTTGCTTCGCTATGCCAACTGATAAAATCTCACTCACCTTCAAGGCCATGCTTCCCTGATTTTCTGAGTTAAATTGTTCCCTCTCTGGTGACATTGTGTAAATTACCTGAACTACAATTACCTAAGTGAATGGCAAATGATGGCAGCCATATTTCTCACTGTTGAAGTTAGAGTTTACAGATAAATGGGGGTGGGGCAAGGTGAGGAACTAAAGTAATCCATGTGATTATGGATTAGACTTTGAGACATGAGTAAGAGTTCATGTTTAGGATATCACAGATAAAGATGGTTACCTATGTAAATATTTATAGATATGAATATAACAAGTTGGTACACAGACATAATTTTCCTCTCTATGTCAGCTGAAGTTCTTAGAAGCAAAACCCAATAGCAAGGTAGGAGAGTGTGGGGATAAGGGGGAGGAGATCAACCAAAGGACTTGTATGCATGCATATAAGCATAACCAATGGACACAGACACCAAAGGGGTGAGGGCATGAGTGGGGCAGGCGGGGGTGGGGGGGCAATGGGGAATAAGAACACATATGTAACACCTCAATCAATAATGAAAGAAAAAAGAACCTAAAAGCAAAGAACACAACTACAACCTAAGGTCATGATTTTAGCTGCATGCCCATCTCTGCAATGCAGTACCCAATTCCATTGCCTTCCTCCCTACCTTTCTTCCCTTCTTCCATATATCAATAGAGAATAATAGCTTTGTGCATTCCTCCTCCCCCCAAAAAACTGGCATTGAAATGAAATTGCATTTCATCCGAAGGCACACTAAGACTTTTAGCCACTATCATCTGACTGATAGAAGCAATAATTTTAATCTGAAGAAAGAGAATTTCTCAATACCCTTAAATCATTCACTTATAAATTTCACAGATTTCATCTTGGCTTTAGGAGAAAGTTTATAAAATATACTACATAAAAATGTTAGGCCACCTATCCTATCTAATAAAGGAGTAATATGCAAATTGATCATCACTCTAACATACAAGATGGCTGCCCCCATGTGGACACAAGATAGCTACCACAAGATGGCCAGCAGGGGAGGGCAGTTGGAATGGACCAGGCCTGCAGAAGAGGGAAGTTGGGAGTGACTGGACCTGCAGGAGAGGGCAGTTGCGGGGGGGAGGCCCAAGCCTGAAGGGGGAGCAGTTGGGGGGACTAGGCCTGCAGGGGAGGGCAGTTAGGGGCAAACAGGCTAGCAGAGGAGCAGTTAGACTTCAATTAGTTTGGCAGGGTAGTGGTTAGGGGATGATCATGCTAGCAGGCAGAATCGGTTAGGGGCAATCAGGAAGGCAGGCAGGTGAGCAGTTGGGAGCCAGCAGTCCTGGATTGTGAGAGAGATGTCCAACTGCCTGTTTAGTCAGACATCCTTCGAGGGGTCCCAGACTGTAGATGGTGCAGTCTGAGCTGAGGGACACAACCCTGTGCATGAATTTCATGCACCAGACCTCTAGTAATACATAATAAGTATAATATTTTGAAATGAAATTACAACACAGTAGTAGGACTAATAATACTATCTACATTTTATTGAACTATGTATATACTGAATATTTTCTAAACCCATTGTATACATAATTGCTTTAAGTTCTTGCCCAAATGCAAGTTTTTATTTATATTTTAAATGAATATAATACTCACAATCCCTGCATGACATGCCATTATTACCATCTCCAATTTACTGATGAAACCACTGAGGTTTAAATTGCCTAAGAACCATATGTATTAATGGCAAAAATGGGATTATAATATGCATCTAATATCAAATCCCAGACTCTTTGCCTTTCCCTATGTTGTCCCCATGAGTTATAAACAGTATCTTCAGTAATTAGTGTTCTGATACTCAAAGGAAATAAAAGGAACAAAGAAGGAAGAAAAAAAAAACAAGCAAACAAACAAAAAGGGGGGGGGGAAGGAAAAAAAGTGTTAAGGGTATCTTTAAAAATTGCTACATTCAAATATTTTTCATAATATTGCCTGCTATCTGGTTTTTCAAATAATTTGGACCATGTGTGATAATGTGTTCAGTAGAAGCTTGGTTAAAATTTGAATAAAGACAAGTTCTGTATTTTATCCCTGGATTCACCACTGACTCCTTAAGTTTAATTAAATAAACTCACTTCAATTTTGGGAGATTCAGATGTGATTTTAATAAAACAAGAAGTTATCTAATTTCTAAGGTCACCTCACATTTTCAAATGCAGCTGATAGAACTTGAACCCCATAGATTCATGTTTCTCCTTTAGTGATTATGGTAAACCAGAGAATGTAGGATCAACTACATTCTGATGTGTTACTTTCTTTGTGTTCAGTCTTCATGTATTTATTTGCAAGGAGTAGCATGGTTCCTACAGATCCCTTTCCCCATCAATACAGAATGCCGGCATCAGCAGAGGGCAGTAGAACTCTAGCAATGAAAATAGAATCCCAAATACAAGCTCTGCACAGGTAGCTTCTACATACTGATGATATACATTTCCTTCAACTTTACATTTTAGCAGACAGTTGTGTTACTCGTGGATCTATTTGATCCTTTTTATACTTGTTTTAAAGCTTTATTAGGACATGACTAAAGCTTTAAAGCTTTATTAGTGGTAGACTGTTACTCTACCACTAATTTAGCCATTTTAGCACTTACGTTATGATCTTTTGGAGTCGCTACTGGATGCCCTGGGTATTTAGTTCTTTCTACTCCGAGCATTTCAAACTCAATCATCACCCAGCCCTTTGGAAGCTGTGGAAATTGTTGCACTTACTGCTTCCTGGTAGTTGTTCTTATTCTGATAGTCTTTTTTTTTTTGCCTGGACTCATGGTGTCTCACCCTGCAAATATGCAGCTGAGAATTCAGCCAAAGCCTGAAGGAAAACCCATACAGATTTTTTGAACTCTCTTTTTCTGTAACTACTTACAGTCTCTGTGACTCTGTAAACTCTCACTACTGCACCCTTCCTGAGCTCTGATCGCTGTCTCCTCAACTCAGCGAGAATGCTGTGCTCTGCCTCGGTTGCCCCTCTCTGCACCGTGGCTTACAGATGCCCTGAACAAGCAATCCACGGAGAACATCTTGTGCTTCATGTTCTGCCTTCTGTCAAGGATCTCAGTCTTATTTGTCACATGGTTCATTATCATAATACAGTTGTTTTATATACTCCATCCATTTTATAGTTCTTTATGGCAGAAGGCCAAGTGCAGTATCTTTAATTCCATTATCAGAAAAAGTATAAGTGCTCACATAGCATTGATATTTAATGTCTTCAAAATTATTTCCTATTTCCTACTCTTCATATTTCCCAAGTTGAACTTATTTTAATTAACTTAGTGATCATACTACTATAAAAATACTAAGTTAACCAAACTTAATAAGAGTCTACTATGTTGAATCATCTTAAGAGAATTTTATAAATCGGTCTTTTGAAGTTATCTAATGGCACTAAGCAAACATTTTGGTTTGGCCAGATATTTTTTATTATATATTTATATCCATCTTATTAGCATTGTTTCTTTTCAAATGTGGGGGCCAAGTCTGTGAACCCTTGGTGGAATTCCTGAATCCCTCCAGGGAATTGTCTTATGTTCTATAAGTTTCTTACAAAAGTTATTTAATCAAGGAAGCCTATTTAGAGCAGTGATATCTATTATTATTTATATTTCTTTTACAGTGGGGGTCTATCTTGATGTCAGTAACTTTGGCTACCAAATCCTTTCTTTTTTTCCATAGCCTTTCAGAGTCATAAAGTAGTCCCTAAATAAAACAACTACCAGTATTTAAATATTTATCCACCTTTCAAAAGAACAAGTTATTATGCCCTAGTGAAGTCCACAAATTTGGTCACTTTAGAGAATTTGTTTTTGTTTAAATCTTTATTGTGAAAATTAAAACATAGGGTCTCCTTTTCCCCCTATTAACTTCTTTCAACCAACTAACACCTCCCTTCCTTAGGCCCTCACCATCTCATTGTCTGTGTCTACAGGTTATGCACTATGCATACAAGTTCACTGGTTGATATGAATTATGGTTAGAGATTAGATATTATAGAACCATTATTGAGACATTTGCACTCGGGCAGCAGATCTGAAGGTGAAATAAAATGTGGGTACAAGGGCTCTGGATATATTTATCTAAAGATCCTAGGTTACCCTTGTGTCAAGCAAGGTTTTTAAAAACCAGTTTTGCTAAAACTATTCTATCTAATAAAAGAATAATATGCAAATTGACCATACCTCTGATCAAGCCACACCCACAACCATGCCCACCAGCCAATCAGGAGCAAATTATGCAAATTAACCCCAACCAAGATGGCTGCCACCACTGAGAGCAGGAGGAAGGCTTGGGTTTCCCTGGCAACAGAGGAAACCAAGCTTTCTGCCTGCCGTTGCCAGCCTAGGCCTCCATTCAATGCTACAAAGTTTCAATTATAGAAGATACATAATCCCAACAGAAATGGTAGCAGCCATGGAGCTGGAGAGAGAAGAGGCTAGGGTTGCCAGGGCAATAGAGGAAGCCAAACTTCTGCAGCACTAGCCTAGACTGCCACTCTAGGCTACAGAAATGGCTGTCGCCATGGAGAAAGCAGAAGGCTTGGCTCTGCTCCAGGCTACAAAGTTTCAATTGTAGAACATGAATTTCGTGCACCAGGGCTCTAGTATAATTATAAGAGAATGAGACTTGTACTCAAAACCTTAAACCAAAGAGCTGAACTTATTGCTGATTTAAGTAAAAGAGAGCTATGTTGATAAGATAGTCTCAATGATCAATGCAAACTGCTAATTTTATATAGAGCATCAGGGAGAAGATTGCTTCAGGTTATTCTTGTGTAGGTCAATATCAGCATTGAAATCATACCTTGTATTAGTTATAGAGGCAGTATTGGTTTGATGCCATTCTTAGAAGCATGATTACTGGAGTGAGCTGACTGCCAACTGGGTGACTTTCCAGGCATAAGATTATTAGTAATTGGCCTGCAGGGGTAGATTCACTAAAGCTAGTTGTCATTGCTCAATTAGACAGACTTAAATCCAGTTCCGAGTTTTACTTGTTACCATGGTAAGGATTAAAAAAAGAAAGAAGAGAAAAGGAACACGCAAGTGTGGGAATTTAAGAAGTGCATGCAAGATCTAATCCTTGGAATTAGTCCCTTATTCTGTATCTCTCATGGTGATTCTTTTTCTCTCATGGAAATCTCATGCAGCTATTCAAAACAGGAATCCTGTCCTATTTTGATCACTGGTCATCTTCCACCAGTGAACTTGCGGAAACTTGAACAGGGTTCAATAAATATTTTTGCTGGATTCAACAAATTCATACCCACTCATTCTTAGTATTCTTAATAGGCACAGAATAAACACTATCATAATTCAATTTAACTGGCTCTATTTAAGCTAGATAATCTCATGTTCCTGAAACTTGATTATTCAAAGGCAGTGGAACAGGGTTAGAAGAGTTACTGGAGACAAGGGATGGTGCAGCCACAAGACCAATGTCTTCTGTCTCCTTGATTCAATTGCCTCAATATCCATCTGCCTCTAATGACAGTGAAATTTTAGTTAGCCTCATAAAATTAATTTATGTTTAAATGTAAATTGACTATACTATACAATGGCTGTGCATGATAGAATTTGGCATGCTGTTAAACAAGTTAAATTTATTCAGGAGATGCAACTTTGAAAGTGAGATGTGTTTTAATGAATGGCAGAGCTGAAGATGAACTTTATACTGAATCTGTAATGTGGATCTATGGAATTTTTCTTTTAGAGAAACATGGGAAGAACTTGATGAGTTATTTTCTTTGAAATTAATGCCATGGTGAATATTATCACTCTTATCACCACAAACAGTTAAATCAAATTAGAAATGAGAAATAAACTTTACCATTGTATTTCTAATTTAATTTAAAACACTGAAACTGGAAACATAGATTGAAACACACAAATGCAGATATCAAGTGAAATGTCTAATGATTCTCTGCCTTCAGCTGATTTAGGGATGCATTTTAATATCTAAAAGAAAAAAAGTAAATATTTGCCACATTCAATAATATTTTCCAGGACTGTTTTGAATAAGTATTCTACAGTGCCTCTTCTTTGTAAATATAAATTCTCCCTCAATAAATATTCTTAATAAATTACCTGTGAAAATTATTAGCTAACCCTTATCCATTTACCCAGAATATCCTGCTCCTCACCTCCACAGCTCTACCGAGGAGAACCTGACAGAAAGCCAAATCTGGCAGTATTTTAAAATTTCTTCCTCTATTAAGTTTTTCTTAAAACAAAGGGGGGAGGGTAGTCATTAAGCCTTCTAGAGTAGACAGAGATATAGGGGAGAAAAGTAATTATTTATATTACTAGAGGCCTGGTGCATGAATTTGTGCACAGGTGTGGTCCCTCTGGGTGGCCTGCAGGGATTGAGCCAAAACCCTCAGTCCAACACCACCTGCAGCTCCTACCTGCCCTCCCACTCATCCCAGCCCCATTGTGCCTGTCTCAGATTCGTGCCCAAACTGACCGGGAGAGGCTTGTTCTGCTGCAGCAGTGCTCTCCAGCCATGAGCCTTGTGTCTGGAGCCCTCCCAAGAGGAGTGGCCTATGGGATTGGACTGAAACCAGCTCTCTGACATCCCCTGAGGGGTCCTGGATTAGAAAAGGGTACAGGCCAGGATGAGGGACCCAAGGGTGCATGCTAGGTCTGGGGAGGGATTGAGGGAGGGCTCCAGGGCATGTCCGGCCAATCTTGCTCAGTCCTGATTGGCCGGACCCCAGCAGCAAGCTATCCTACCAGCATTTGGAGGATCATCCCCCTGGTGGTCAGTGCACATCATAGCAAATGGTTGAGTAGCCTTAGCATATCATTAGCATATCTTTGATTGGTTGTTCGGTTGTTCTGCTGTTTGGTATATTTGCATATCACCCTTTTAATATATAGGATATTACCCTTTATATCCTGGAGGATATTAAGTACTTTCTGTTTGCAGATGCTGCAGGCTAAGATAACAACAATGAATTGTTAAGACAGTGAATGAAATTTTCATGAAGTATGTCCAATACTTAATCTTAATATCTCAAAAATCTAGCTCAAATAAACTGATTTATTAACTGATATTTCAAAATTGCTCAAGAATCAAAGAAGACAAGCAGATGAGAAATAAGCATCTGAAAAGATGTTAAATATTATATGTCATTAGAAAATTGCAAATTAAAACAACAATGAGATAGCTCTACACAGCTATTAAAATGGCCAAAATCCAAAGCAGTGACGACACCAAATGTTAGCAAGGATGCAGAGCAACAGCAACTCTCATTCTTTGCTGGTGGGAACACAAAAATGGTACAACCACTTTGGAAGACAGTTTGGCAGTTTAAAAAAACAAAAACTGAACAGCCTGGTTGGTGTGGCTCAGCGTTTGAGCATCAACCTATGAACCAGGAAGTCATAGTTTGATTCCTGGTCAGGGCACACAGCCAGGTTGCAGACTCGATCCCCAGTAGGGAGCATGCATAAAATAGCCAATCAATGATTCTCTCATCATTGATGTTTCTATCATTCTCTCCCTCTCCCTTCCTCTCTGAAATATATATATATATATATATATATATATATATATATATATATCTGAATATACTCTGATATGATACAGCAATTATACACACTTTGATACTGGAAACTGATACCCATACAAAACTTACACACATTTATAGCAGCTTTGTTCATAGTCAACAAAACTTAGAAGCAACCAAAGATGCCCAGCAAATGAACGAATAAATAAACTGTGATATGGACAACAGAATATTATACAGCACTAAAAAATGAACTATCAAGCAGTGGAGAACCTTAAATCCATAAATATAAGTGAATTCAATTTGAAAGGCTACATATTGTATGTTTCTAACTACTATAACATTCTGGGAGAGGCAAAATGATGGAGACATTAAAATAATTACTGGTTGCCTGGTTAAGGGAGATGGGGGTATGAATAAGCAGAGGTTTCTATGGCAGAGAAATTAATCTGTAGAATACTACAATCCTATCTAATGAACGAGTAATATGAAAATTGACCGTACCTCTACCACACCCACCAGCCACGCCCACCAGCCAATCAGGTGTGATATGCAACTAAGATGGCTGCTGCCCAAGGCAAGAAAGCCTCGGCCAGAGGCTTTCAGCCTTGGGAAGGCCGGGGTGAGCCATCAGTAAGACATCCCCTGAGGGCTCCTCGTATGTGAGAGGGGGCAGGTTGGGCTGAGGGACCACCCACCCCTAGTGCACGAATTTTGTACACCAGGCCCCTACTGGTTATATATTTGTCAAAATTCACAGATTCTACAACATCAAAAGTGAACTAATAGAGACTATGGACTTTGGGTGCTAATTATGTGTCAGTATCATATATTCACCAAATTGTGACAAATGTACCACTTTGATGCAAACTGCATAATTGGAGTGGTTGTAGGGGAAACTGAGGCACATAAGAACACACCCATCATTATAGACCAACGTGGAAAATATCAAAGATGAGGCAATAGAGCCTGGTTTCACAGGATGCCCCATTTTGATGGCTAAATGGAAAAAAACATGACAGAAAAGGAAGTGATAAGGGCAATTCCTTTGGGTATAGGATTACATGTCACTCATAGGAAATCCATTAGACTTCAGAGAAGGAATAGGTAACAGTATAGAGTATCACTGAGAAATACATTTTTATAGATCCTGAGGATTACTCAGCAATAGGTCACTGAGCTTTAGAAAGCAAGATGGAAATGGAAGCTGGTTAAAGAGGTAAGATGGAAATTAAAGATGAGAGTGAGGGAACATTTACTTAGAATAGAAAACAGAGGAACTGCCTGAATGTTAGATTTGTCTTGTCAGAATATGAAATCAGAAGCTGATGGGGAACCCCTACAAATGAGCTCCAGCTGCCTGCCTTCACTAATCCTATATTTCAAATACTTAAGTTGATATTATATATGTATCTCTTTAAGCACCTAGTTCTCTGAAATTGTTAGACTAAGGCCAGGGTCGGCAAATTTTGGCTCGCAAGCCACACGCGAGCCCCTTGAGTATGGCTCTACCACAAAATACCACGGCCTGGGCAAGTCTATTTTGAAGAAGTGGCGTTAGAAGAAGTTTAAGTTTAAAAAATTTGGCTCTCAAAAGAGATTTCAGTCGTTGTACTGTTAATATTTGGCTCTGTTGACTAATGAGTTTGCTGACCATTGGACTAAGGTTCACATATAGGCAGCTCTTAGTTCTCACCTGAAGATGGACAGAGAGGACTGGTGGTCCCAGTACAGCAGTGTCGCTCAGTGAGGCGTGCACACATTGGGCTACATCAGCTGGATTCAATCTTTACTTTGCTATATTTATATGCCTGAGAACTCACAGAAGTTACTTTAAACCTCCAAAATTTTATCAACAAAATATAAATGCAAAAAGTAACATCACCTGTGAAGTTTGAAAATAGTGCACATAAAACTTAGTACATTTAGAGTGGAGGAAAGGGGTCTTATTTCCTTTCACTGGTAGATATAGACATTTTCATTCACATTTCCTTTGCTGGCTACAGTCACTTCTGCCTCTTGGACCATTTCTTCAGCTTGTCCCAATTTGAGCTATAATTCTCAGTCAGAATCAGTTGTGTAACCCTCTTCTCTTCATGTCAATTATCTCATACTCTCTATGAGAATAATGTCATGTAAACTTTTTAAATATATGCAACATTGTATAACAATCTAAAATCTCTTGCCAATATAAACTATTTCTATATTGACAGATTTTTTATTTTTAATTTTAGACATTTAACCACATAATTTAAATATGTGATGAAAATCATTACAATTTTCAATACAGTTAGTGAAATTATGTAGTTTTACTATACCCTAGAGATACTTCAAATTTAATTTGTACAAAATGGATTTCAACATATGCCCTATCAAAACCAACTATTTCAAAGCATCACTGATCTTCTAAATTTTCCGAAGAAAAATCATGGCTATTATCCTTGGCTTCTTTCCTTATAGCCCGTATCAATAAATTACCAACTCATTTTCATTTAGCCACCTTGTGTGCCATTTCTTTTCATTATTGTGGCTGCCAATATTGTGAGTGCCACCACAATCTCTCACTGAGGTAAATGTTCTAACTGTCCCTTCTTCTGAATCAGCTTATGGGCAAAATCCAGGCACAGTGTACTTATTGTATGTGTCAGCTTTCACAATACAACAATTGAGGTGAGTAGTTGTTGATAGGACCTTATGTCATGCTATCTGGCCCTTTACAGAAAAGTTGTATTGACCTTAACCTAAGCTGACCTCTCCAGTCTCTTCCATACTCCAGTTAAAACATTTTGCCTAAAAAATCAAATATGATCATTACACTCCTCCATTTAAAATCATGGAAGTTCCCCTAACCAGTTTGGCTCAGTGGCTAGAGTGTAGGCCTCTGGACTGAAAGGCCCCAGGTTCAATTCTGGTCAAGGGGATGTACCTTGGTTGCAGGTACATCCCCAGTGGGAGGTGTGCAGGAGGCAGCTGATCAATGTTTCTCTCTCATTCATGTTTCTAGCTCTCTAACCCTCTCCTTTCCTTTCTGTAAAAAGGAATACAATATATATTTTTTAAATAAATAAAATGATGGAAGTTACTGCTCTATCCCTCAAAGTGTTAGAAGTTTTCTTCCAGTTTGAGATAATGATAGATCTACAAAAGAAATATTATAAAAGATTTACAAGGGTGAACTCTCAAGGCATATTTAGAATCCTGTAAAGTAAACAGAGGGGTGAACTAATTTGATGTGCCTATTTATAAGCCTACTAGAGGCCTAGTGCACGAAATTCATGCAAGTGGTTGGGGTGGGGGGTTGTCCCTCAGCCTAGCCTGTACTCTCTCCAATCTGGGACCCCTAAACCAGCAGTCAGACATCCCCAGAGGGGTCCTGGATTGGAGAGGGTGCAGGCTGGGCTGAGGGGACCCCCCTTGCATGAATTTCATGCACCAGGCCTCTAATATATATTACTTAGACATTTGCCCTGAAATATATAATGTTAAGTTGTTAGGGGAATTTTAGATATTGTTAGAGACTCTTCACTTCACTTCTCTAATTCTATGCGAGCCGTCAGTACCCTGGGTAATGGTTATGGCCAGGAGTACATTATTGTTTGGTGCTGATTACTACAGAGGCACATTTTGCAATCCTATCTTCTGCCACTGATCCCAGACTTCCTCGTTTTTTTCTTTTTTTAAAAAAGTAAATATTTGGAAAGTACAAGAGAGCAAGACTTCTTTTCTTCCTAAATTTGGCAAATGGAATACCAGGAAAGCCAAAGAAAAAGTCTGTCAGAAATATTTTCTTCTCAGTTTCATTGATGACATTTCTGTCAGGTTTTTGGAAAGGCCATAACACACAGATGTTAAATATTTAGTTGGAATTGAAAATGCATGTCCATTTCCTGTGGTCAGGAGTGAATCAAGAAATCTGTCTCTAGTTCTTGCCCTGATCTGTATTAAACTGACCATACTGAATTTTATATTAAGGCGGTTGAACAATAAATAAGGTCAACACCACCACTTGCTTACGGTAAAACAACTCTCAACATTGCTCTGTATGGGTTAACAATAATCCATTTTTAATGTCCAGCTCAGTTAGAGACTGATATGGAAAAGCAATCCATGGCTCTGTAATGGGAAATGAAAATTACTATTAATTATGTGAGACAGATTGCTGAAATCATACAAGGACACTGTCTTAACATATTTCAAAAGTAGCAAGTATATTCACTGCACACAGGAAACTCCTGAACAGATCCCAAAAGGGAAAAAATTACAGGATTCAAGCCACACTTCAAGCACTGCCATTCCTAATATCTGCTTAGTTCCTCCTTCAGCCAGTACAGAGAGCAACAAAAGTGCATGTCTCACTGTAACACTCCAGTCTGATCTGAAGGGCGCTAACGTTCTGCATGTGTTCAAACTTACAGTCTTTGAAAAACCCTGCATAGAAAACTTGAGATTCTTTCTTTCCTGAACTTGTCCCCAATGATTTAATCCATCCAGGGCAATTTTTAAATGAAAATTCAATTATTTATAGCTACATGTTCTTTTATAGTGTAGCTGAATATTTGTATACCATTAACCCCATCATGTCTACTCAGAGATTGGCCATCCCAGCATGTGCACTAGGCATGGTACCAATCCATCCTACCCATCAGGGCAACCTCAGCCAACTGCTTTGCATCCTGTCCCCACTCTGCATGCACTTCTCCCCCATTTCCTTCCTTCGGCATTTAGAAGCAATGCTTTGGTTCTCTTTGCTTCATCGGACATTAAGGACCCCATTAAGGGCAGTTTTTCAGTAATATAAGTAGATTCTGGAAATTACCATATATCAGATTTTCATGAATATTCTATTTTTATAATTTCCCACACAGAAAGTAAAATATAAAAATGGGGTTTCTGTTAAGTTTACTGGGGAAACAAAAATGAGATGGTCAATTCCACTTGCATGGATCAGGACATTCTTCACTAAGCAACAAGTGATCTGAATCTCGAGGCTGAGATGATGACTGTCAGTCTTTCATAGGGAGAAAAAGGCAAAAGGAAAGGTTGCTTAATCATTGATGTCCAAGGTCTTCTCACAGAAACTTGACTATTAGATGTAAATTAGTTGCCTTACCCCTGCCACCTATATGGACAAAATTGCATTAAGAATAGACAATTGAAAAGGAAAACCAATATATCTAAGAAAATCAAGAGTAAAACATCAACTATCAGTAATGCAACAAAATGAACTCAAAGATATAGCATGTATTTAAATTCCAGACCATGCATAATCACTCAGCATTGCTGGAGAAATGCCTTTGTAGGGTTTAACTGAGAGTCCCAAATCAATGCAACAGACATTAATTGAGCAACATACAGATGTAAGGAAGCAAAAATTAAATTTTAGAGAGCCAAAACTTTCATGGGAATAGCATTTCCATGGATTCATCTATAAGACATCATTTTTTTTTCAAGTACACTTCCTTTTTCAAATGTGGTAGGACAGTTGGGTTTCTGACTAATTAATGTTTAAATAATAAAAAATAATTAATTCTAGAGACTTGAAATAAGTATTGATGTAATTATAATTCTTTGCCATAAAAATGTACAATCTAGCAACATGACAGATGAGGAAATAGGATTGGTTCTTGGTTCTTAAGCACTTATAATGAACATTTTAAAAACATTTAAACTGGGGACATCTGTTATAGTGTCAACAATAAAAATGAATAAATAAATAATACTCAACAAAAATGTTTCATGGCTTACATGTAGGAGGTGGAGAAATTAAGATATAATTTACATATTTCCATTAAGTTTTTATAAATATATCATTTCTTATTCCTTGATGTGTAAATGAATGGGAAACAGTACAAAATATATCAGTTGATTAACATTTCACATAAATTCCTTTCCTCATTCCCTCTAAGAAACTGATGTAAATTTATGTTAAATAATTATATGAATTCATTCAACTTATTCTACACATATTACGGGTCAATTATTTTATATTATAATGGAAAAATAAAAGCTATCCCCAATTCAACCAACTATTAATATTTAACTAAGATTTTGGATAAATACTTTTTAGACTTGTATACCACAAATTTAACCTGATGTAACATTAGGTTTACAGGGTAAGTTAGTTTTCATGGGAATGGTGTGTTTTATGAGTTAGTGAACTTGTCATTCCCTGGAAAGAACAAAGATGGCTGATAACCTACGGGGCTTACTGCAAGGGAGTTTTGTGACAAATATAAGGTTTAAAAATTCTCAGTAAATAGATATGAATGTGCAAAGGAAACAGAATTTTCCTTGAATTAAAAATAATGTGCACTGGAGTTACAATTTTGAAGCAAAGGATAATGAAGAAGATTTCTGAGGAGCACTCACGCCTTATTTTAGGAAGGCAGAGCATGTCGCATTGGTCATGCCGTTCAGTACAATCCAAAGCTTCTGTCTTACCTCTCCACTGTTGTAGTCAGCGAACAGCAGCCACATTCTCTTTCCTGATTTAAGCTTAATTTGAAAGTCACAACTTCGGTATGAAATTTTAGTAGACTTAACAAATGTCAAATATCCACTGTTTTGGAACATCAGTCACTTCATGACTTTCATTGGTTAATGAAGGTTTGGCTACAGTTTTGTAAGTTTTTAATCTGTAAAAAAGTTTTCCTTTTTGATGGGTACTTTAATGCTTATATGTGGAATGCAGCTGTTGAACCCATAACTTAGAAACATATGATTTAAATAGCACAGGATAACGTCCCAAATGCAAATCACTGATACCCTACCACTACCATGGAATAAAATTTCTAACAAGAAAGTTGCACAGGAAGTTTTAGAAAGAAAATTTTAAAAACAGATTTGCTCCCATTTTGTCTGATTCTCTGTTAGTGATTTTCCAGACAGAATATAGAGATTCTGGTTTGAAAACAGCCTTAGGCTGGGCATCACAGAGGTTTTATTTCATAAAAGCACACTATTTCCATTAAAGTACACATTGAGAGCTGAAAGATACGCCATTCTTCCAGAGAAGCAACTCTCATAAATCCTAATAACACAAGCAACTCTAAAACCGAATCAAATTGTACCTCAGACCATTTGGGATTGGGGGCAAGGTTGCCACATATTTTTTGAGGAGTCAAAGATATCCAAATAAACAGAATTGCATTTTCAGCCTGCACATCTCACACCGGTAACACCTGTTGTTGTTAACTTTTACTTTCTCAAAGTGATGCATGAGCATAAAGTCATCTGAGGGACCCATTAGGGAAACCTCAGAAGTTTTGTGGTAACATAAATAGGCCAAGTAAACAACTGTCCATGTGAAAGTAATGAACATCTCTTATCAAGCTTCCCATCCAGATGCTGAAAATGGAATATGATTTACAGTTCTATAAATACCATTGCTTCAGACTTTCATTATGCTATGATCACAGCTGTGAAAGGAGAACTGAGAGGTTCATTCCAAGTTTTCATTTTTTCATTGTAACCAAATAAATGATAAATAAAGCACAGCTAAACCATTCATATGTCTGGCATCCCAAGAAAGCAATATGGTTGGCTTGGAAATAAAGGGGAATGTAATGTGTGTGTTTTTTATATGTTGCAAGATGGATAATAAAAAGATTGTGTAAAATTGTGTGTGTGTGTGTGTGTGTGTGTGTGTGTGTGTGTGTATGTGTTTCAGGACAGGAAGAGAAAGGTTGGGAATTGAGTAGGGCTAATGCTTAAACATAGATGTGAAAGGAAATAAAGTGCCTTGTATATAAAAGATTTAGAGTTTAATTCTTCATGAAGCAACATTGAAATACTCAAGGTTTCTAAGTAATAGGATAACAACATAAACAGACTTATCTCTATACTAGAGGCCCAGTGCACAAAATTTGTGCATGGGGGAAGGGGGTTGTTCCTCAGCCCAGCCTGCACCTTCTCCAATCTGGGATATACCTCTCACAATCCAGGACTGCTGGCTCCCAACTGCTCACCTGCCTGCCTTCCTGATTACCCCTAACCACTTCTTCCTGCCACCTGATCACCCCATAACCACTCCCTGCCAGCCTGATAGATGTCTAATTGCTCCCCTACCAGCCTGTTTGCCCCCAACTTCCCTCCTCTGCCAGCCTGGTCACCCCTAACGGCCCTGCCCTGTAGGCTTGATCGCCTCCAACTGCCCTCCCTTATAGGCCTGGTCCCTCCCAACTACCATCCCCTGCTGGCCATCTTGTGGTGGCCATCTTGTATCCACATGGGGGCAGGATCTTTGACCACATGTGGGCAGCCCTCTTGTGTGTTGGAGTGATGGTCAATCTGCACATTACTCTTTTATTAGATAGGATAGAGGCCTGGTGCATGGGTAGGGGCCAGCTGGTTTGCCCTGAAAGGTATCCCAGATCAGGGTGGGGATTTCCTTATGGCGTGGGCAGCCTGGGCAAGGGGCCTATGGTGGTTTGCAGTCCAGCCACGCCTCCCAGCAACCCAAGAGGAGGCCCTGGTATCTGGGATTTACTTATGTTCTACAATTGAAACTTCGTAGCCTGGAGCGAAGCCAAGTCTTCTGCTCGTTCTGTGGTAGCAGCCATTTCTGTTGGGACATTTACTTTCTATAATTGAAACTTTGTAGCCTAGAGTGGAGGCCTAGGCCAGCAAGGGCAGGCATGAAGTTGGGTTTCCCCCATTGCCGGGGTGACCCAAGCCTCTCACCTGCTCTCAGTGGCTGCAGCCATCTTGGTTGGGGTTTATTTGCATATTTGCTCCTGATTGGCTTGTGGGTGTGGCTTGTGGATGTAGCAGAGGAATGGTCAATTTGCATATTACTCTTTTATTAGATAGGATATAAAAGGCTAATATGCAAAGTGCCCCTCAGATTTCGACTGGGAGACTGGGAGTTCCATCACTCGCTGTGAGGTGTGCTGACCACGAGGCAGTGGCATGGAATGCAGGAAGGCCCTGGCTGGCAGCCTGAAGACCCAGAGTGGCTCTAATCGCTGGCTGGGCCTAGGAACCCTACCCATGCATGGATTTCATGCACCGGGCCTCTAGTTGATTTAGAAAAATCATGTACAAGGCAGTAGGGAAAATAAATGGATGGACAGGAGACTGATAACAGTGAGGCACAGTGAGGGTCAACCTAGGCAAAATTTAATAGAGGCTAAAATTAAGAAGAAACCGCAGAAATAGAAGGAAGATATAGATTTACAAGATCTGAGGTTTTTGTATTTGCCATGTTTTGTATATTAGGGTGCTGTAGAGAAACAGAATTAATTAGATATACATGGGTTGATTTTAAGGAATTGGCTCATGTGATTATGGAGGCTGGTAAGTCTAAAATCTGCAGAATAGGTCAGCAGTTAGAGACCCCGGAAAGAGCAATGTCCAAGCTCAAGTCCAAAGGCTGCCTGCTGATAAAACTGCCCCTTACCAGAGGAGAGTCATTTTTTGTTTTGTTTTATTCAGGTCTTCAACTGATTGAATGAGGGCCACCAATATTAGGAGGGCAATTTCCTTACTCAAGGTTCACCAATTTTGATGATAATCTGTTCTAAAAACAGTCACAGAAACATCCAGAATAATGTTTGACCACATATATGGGCACCATGGCTCATCCAAGTTGACATTAAAAATTATCAACCACCAGTACATAAGATTGACTGGAAAGAACAAGAATAAAGGAAGTAAGAATCTGAGGATGAATAAGGAGTGTTCAAGTATTAGGAGCTGAAAGGTCCATGTTTATTGCTCAGTTCCACTTACAGGTTCCCAAAGTCAAAAGCAGCTGTTTGACCAGATGGCTATTAGCCAGGATATTTTTTGTTCCACTGACCTAGGAAGCAAGACAGGCACAAAACAAGATACGATTCAAAGAAAAAGACTAAATAAACTGTATTATAGACATCAGCCTGACTATTTTGTTTAGAAACCAGCAGAATGACACACACAGTCACTGTATGTATCTTCCAGCTGGAAAATGTTTCCGACTAAAGAAAGGAGGCCAGAGGATTCTCAAAAGAATTGTTGAGACTATGAGTTGGAAAAGGAATGTAACAAACCCTACCTCAATGTCACTACAACAAACGTCAGTTTTATCTTGAAAAAGCCCTGTGTCTATCCTAACTTACACTGAAACTTCACATTAGAGCCAAGTCCTAAAAGAAGATGCCGCAGAATTATAGTTTGGGCATAATCAAAACATGTCTCTTAAAACTTATGTCCATGCCACTAACCTCTCAAAACAGCTAACTTCAAAAACAGACCACGGCCCCCTCTGTAAGGGAACATCATTCACAGCATCTTGTTCTCATTCTGGCAGGCCAGTTGTGCAGACAGTGGTTCAGGTGCGAAATGAAGGAGAAATCCCTGGAACTGAGATGCCTGGTTAGAACCCACTGAGGTATCTGATAACATTGGAAAATTCCTGAATGTTAGGGACACCTGAACTTTTTATAAAAAATTTAATTTGCCAATTTAGGTATTTATTTATATGTACACAGGTGTACACAGTTGAGAAATCTCTTGCTTGGAAAATGAGTGAGGATAACCTATCCGATTTCCCCCTTGTATAAAAATTAATTATGTTATAAACATTTCCTCGCTTGGAAGATCACCTGGGAAAAAAGTCATAAATAATATATTAAGGAGAAAACTTAGTTGTTTTTAACTCAGAAAAGTCTCATAGCTGCTACTTTTCAATGAATTAGTAGATTTAAATAGTCCTGCAAGACAATATTAGCCCACCATTTCAGTATTCCACTATCTCAGTGCCAAATACATTTCTTTCTAATTCGGTTTTCTATATATTATAGCTCATAAGACTGAAGCTAATGTTTCCTATATAGCAGGAGTTTAATCAAATAAACAACATTCAGGTTCCTATTTGAAAGTCAGGATTTTGCCTCATATCCTGAGTTTCATCCTTACAGTCCATGAATATGCTATTCATATTCTAGGTTTTCATGAAATGACCAAGAATAAGACCCATATCAAGGGGTATGCTCCAACACAAATGGCCTCACTTTATCACTCACCACTGACTTTTTTCTTTTTCACTCTTCATTGATTAAAGTATTACGTATGTCTCTTTCCCCCCATTGACCTCTCCCTGGCTACTTCCATCCCCAGGACATGCCCTTATCCACCCAGTGTTTGTGTCCATCGGATATGCTTATATGCATGCACACAAGTCCTTTGGTTGATCTATTCCCCACCCCCACCCCACCCCCACCCATCCCTGCCTTCCCACTGAGGTATGACTGTCTATCCAAAGCTTCTCTGTCCCTGGACCTATTTTTGTCCATTAGTTTATGCTAATTACAAGTCAGGAGGTTGGCCTACAGATTAAATAGGAAAACTAATTCAGGTCTTCCTGAGTATATGCTCCCTTTTTTTATTATTTCAAGATACTGCAGTAATTTCTCTAAGTAATGTATAATTTGAGAACTCCTCCATGTCTCATAAGCCCATCCTGCCCTGACCAGTCCATATGCTGCACCTTTCCTTGGCATCTGTTTTTACACTTTGTCCCTCTGTCAAGCTCCATATTCCATCTCTTCAATGTGATTGCTTTGTTCTTCAGTGTGACTGAGCAGATTTACATTTCTATCCTAAACTTCAACCCTGTTGACAAGAAAACATATTTTGGCTGGCTCTGGTCCCAAAGGCAGATCATCAGATATACAGGGGTCTGAAGTAATCTGGGCTTAAAGTTAAACTCTGGGGTAACACTTATCCCTGACAAAACAACAACACATTTTATATTTGGCCTTTGGGTTATGAAATTCTTAGTGGTATGATGAAAATATCTGGGAGAACTGAGAATTTATAATGGGTTTTATTTATTTCACCTTACTGCCAACCAGAGATCCGTTTTGTATTTACACCAGTATGTTATTTCTTCATAAAAATGATAGGGAGAAGAGCACATAATAAGAATATAGAGCCATAGGTGTTTCATAATTATTCACCTTACCAGATATAGATAAGAGGTTTTCTTACAGACCCTGGAAATCTGGAGGATGTGTTGCAAGAAGAAAAACAGGGCTGAAAGAAGAAAACACATTTTAAAAGTAGACCAAGGACAGGACACGCTGTGACTTGGTTGCTGTGCCCGGATCCTAACACCCTTTAATGTTTGCCTCAGTCCCAGGTAGAGGCTGAGCCGTGTGTGACATTGGAGAATATTAGCCAGCTTGTTATCGGACTTTGAGCTCCTGAATGCCGGCCTGCAGACTCTCCCCTGCCCTTTCCCTGTTACACTTGCAGCTCACAGCTGCACATAGTTATCTTTCCCCTAGTCCTATCTAATAAAAGAGTAATATGCAGACTGGCCATCACTCCAACACACAAGAGGGCTGCCCTCATGTGGTCAAAGATCCTGCCCCCATGTGGACACAAGATGGCCACCACAAGATGGCCAGCAGGGGAGGGTCATTGGGAGGTTCCAGGCCTGCAAGGGAGGGCAGCTGTGGGTGATTAGGCCTGCAGGGGAGGGAAGTTGGGGGCAAACAGGCTGGCAGGGGAGCAGTTAGACATCAATTAGGCTGGCAGAGTAGTGATTAGGGGATGATCAGGCTGGCAGGCAGAAGTGGTTAGAGGCAATCAGGGAGGCAGGCAAGCGAGCAGTTTGGAGTTAGCAGTCCTGGATTGTGAGAGGGATGTCCAACTGCCCATTTAGGCCTGATCCTTCGGCCCCATCCCTCAACGGGTAGTTGGACATCCCTCAAGGGGTCCCAGATTGGAGAGGGTACAGGCTGGGCTGAGGGACACCCTCACCCCCATGCACAATTTTCGTGCACCAGGCCTCTAGTGTGTATATAATCAGTTCTCCCATACTGCTGGCATTATTAGAATAAATGCTCATATATGATTTTACCCTGTCTCTGCTTAATTTGGCTCAAGCAGTGACAGGAAGCCTCAGACCCAGTGTGCCTAGTACCATATAGGCATACCAGTATGTTACATGCTAGCAGTTATTTGTGTTGCTCTGTGATAGATATTCTTCTGATCCTGGATCTCCAAGAAAGGGAATATGAGATAAGCAGTTTCTCATCTCATAAATCCAGAACATTTTCATGTATATTACTGGGTTTTTGTTGAGTTGCAAGCAACAATAGAAACAAACACACATGTTATGGTTCTCCTAGGGAAAAAAAGCAAACAGTAATATATCTTTAAAGATGATCCCATTATAAAAGCCTTTTTGTTCATTTTACATGGACTAGTCAGACATATCTTGCATTTTGACTAAAATCCCAATTCTAATTATTGAGTAATTAAGACAAAGTATACCAAGGTTCATGTCTTCATACTATTTCATTCTTATTTTTACTCAGAAAAGGATACAGGGCCGATGACTGAATGCCTGGGAAACCCTGCATAATCTACAACTGGCCTAAGATGACAAATCAAATAAGGCTCAAGGTTCAAGAGCACTGAGATTAGGATAAATAATTTTTAAAAATGGATAGGACTTTACATTCAATAAAATCTTATTTATAACATTTTTACTCACTCACTTGAGATTCAATGTGGGAATGTTATATGTGCAAATCCTTTGCACTTTATTTCATTGGATACCTAAGCAGAGGAGGAAAATGGCACCATTAAGTCAACAGAGGCCACTGTATCACCTGCAAGCTGTTTTCTCACAGGCTTTGACTGATGGTGACAATTCAAACTGCCTCAATCTTCCTCATCACATTCTTACTGCTAAAGAGCTTCTTGTATGCTACATATTCACTCAGCCGGCAGGAAAAACAGAAGGTTGGCAGTTTTGTGTGAATACAAAGGGTATAGCTGAATACCCTGTGGTTAACATTACCAAGCCCAGAAAAATATTCATATTCCTTTGATAAGCAGAAGTCCAGACAGGCATAAGAAAAAGAAGCCTAACCACAATAGATGTGTGCCAGGAAATGCATTAGGTGGCTGTCCAATCGTCTTCGATGGTCAAATATAAAAGTGAGTCTAATCCATAAATGGTGGCCTTCATTCCTGACTTTGGTGAGGTTTTCACTGAAACCTGAATCTACTCCCCACATTCAAATATCTGCTTTTGAAACTAAGTAACCACTTAAATGAAAACTTCAAAGAAGCATTACTATGAAAAGGGAAAAGACACTTTATGTCATCCATGCCAGTAATGAATTTCGCCCTTGATTCTCTTCTCAAGAAGTTGATCTAGCCCCATTTTTTAAAGCCTCGGAGATGGGCATCCATCCTCTCCCTGAGAGGATATTTATTCCATATTTTAATAGTTTTCACAATTAAGAAACATTTCCTGAGAGTTTTTCCAATTTTTCTTTGCTCAATTTCTTTCCTTGGCATTTAGCAATGACTCAGGATTTTGAAAATAATTCAAAGGCAATTGATTTGAAAGTGTAGCTGCAAACATTCACGATGCCTGCCAAATAGTGAGAGCTTTGGAGACTGTTGGAAGGATGATGATCATGAGCATCTGAAATCATATCGATTTCCCCTTTGAATGCTAGTTATGTATTTGTATTAGGACATATGACTTATATTTCATGAACTGAGTCAGCATATATTACCTGAAACCTTCAGTGGTATATTATTTTTGCTTAAAAAAGAGCACAGCACAGATCACAGATTACCCCCAGGAAATATCACCGGGGAAAAGATCAGTTATTTGTAGCAAACCTCACCAAGGTCATGGTCCTCATTTTTTCCAATATAGTAGGCCAAGGCTGGTGAGAGGATCAAAGGCATGAGCCTCTCAAAAGAATAATTTCCTCTTCTATATAGTCTTAAATATCCATTTCAAGAAAATCAAAATTAGGTCATTTATTGAGAAAAAATATCTTTATATATTGAAGAGGCAACTAACTCATGTGCTATATTCTTAGATTTTTATCTCCCAAACACTTAATTTCTCATGCCTTGTAACAAACTAAAAACAATAATAACAATAAATCTCAAAAGAAACAAAAAGGCCTTAATTTGAACAAAAGGCATTTCTGGTAAATTCTTTAAAAAATAGTATAAAAGTCTAGAATAAACTGCAAAGCAAATTTTACACTTTGCATTGTCTTATGTTTATTTTTGACAAATTAATAGATATAATATGAAATATATCTCATACATTAAGGTATAGAATATCTTTATCTGGAGAGCATACTCTTATCTTTTATGTTAGGATTTCCTCTAAAGAATAACTTGATATAAAATATATTTCTACCAAAACTCAAGTTATTAATTTAAATAGTCCATTGAAAGAAATTTAGGTATGTAAAACAAGCTTTAAAGTAATTTTGAGTGCTTCTCATTATAAAACATCTAAAACTTAATGGAATTCTCATTGATTGCAATATCAGATCCTATAGTTTTATCTTCATAACATTTGATGAATATGTTCATAATGACTTCAGATATTAAGAATTTGCTTGCCCTAGCCGGTTTGGCTCAGTGCATAGAGCATCAGTCTGTGGACTGAAAGGTCACAACTTTGATTCTGGTCAAGGGCCCATGACCGGATTATGGGCTTGATCCCCAATAGGAGGCGTGCAGGAGGCAACTTATCAGTGATTCTCTATCGTCATTGATTTTTCTGTTTCTTTCTCTGCCTCTCCCTTGCACTCTGAAATCAATAAAAAAAATACTTAAAAAAAAGAATTTTTCTTTATCTTTTGCTGACCTTTGTTATCACATTCCAGCTACTTGTCAATGAGTTTTTTCCAATCTCATGGTGTCCCTACAAAAAAGGGGATTCATATTGGCCCAACATACCATACTCTTAAGGATGCTGATAATACTAAAAGTATCAGATTACATTGAAGTTGTTACTAAAAATGGTAGGTAATGTTTGTAAATTAGAAGGGGCTCTTTCCTGTGGCACAAATGGGAAACATTACAAAAAGGTGCCCCATTTGAGCAGATCAAATAGAAAATGTCCCCTTTCCTTTCTTCTGGCCTGAGGCAGGTTCCCAGGCAGGAAAGGAAGCACAGCCAGGAGAGAGTTCCCTGGGTTTTAGCTCATCGTTGACCCTGTGCATCACACTAAAGAAACAACCACATGCAGGGGCTCTGGATGCCGCATGTCACTTCATGGTTACTAGTCAATAGTTATATCCAGTTATATATGATAATAGATAATGAGGAAATGCCCACCACAGGCGCCCCATTCCCAGATTAGTTACATACTGTTTTGTAAAATATAATCTAGCTCCACTTTTATTTGGGAAAATGTGATATTTAAACTAAAATAATCAGAAGCAATGTCTTCTCCAAGGGGATTTCATTACATGCAATATCTGAAAAATATATAAAAAATTCGGGTGTTAGGCAAATCTGGAATCCGAAATTTAACATTTACTACATTAGGTTGGTCAAATTAAACTCTCTTAATCTTTCCTGATCTATATAATAAAGATAGTAATGGCTAATGGAAGGGCTTAATGAAATAACATATGAAATGCTTATTAAATAGTCCATAGGCATAGTTATATCCAGTTATAGGAGGCTTTAATAATACCAGGAAAGATGATGGGGATACATAATAATCTGCCACAGTAAACTGACTGTGCCCTTCATTAAAGCCTGATTTTGTATGTGAGTCATTTGTGGTTGCTATGGAAATCACTGAATAATAAAGGTGATTACTTTAACAAATTCGTTTGTAGCACATTCAGTGCAAAATTCTTCTGTTTCTGAGTAGCCTGAAGTATGTGGTTTCTCTTGGAACAGTCTCTGAGAAGTTTGCCTCAAGTATTTGAATTCCTTCTCCCTTCTCCCCAACCCCCAAATGGGATATGTTATTTATGAGTAAAAGAACAAGTCAATTAGACTGCCACAGAGATTTAATGAAAAGACTAAACAAACTTTGTTTTTTCATGTATATGTTTAACTCTAGCAAACTGCCCAGTATGTTGACTCCGCATCTTATATATGCTGCAGCCCAATTTAATACACCATGACTTCCCAGAAAATTCTGCACAACCTTAAGAAAATGGAGTTGAGAAGGGTAACCATTTGCAAAGAATTATTTTCTGGAGGAAACTGGGCTAGCTGAATACACAATATTAGATATGCACCAGTGTCTACTTTTTATAATTTGGTTTTATTGCTAGTTTTCTAATAGGACACATTGTTCTTTAAAATGAAGATTTATAATATTATGAATTTACTAGGGGCCTGGTGCACGAAATTTGTGCATTGAGGATGGGTGGTCCTTCAACCCAACTTGCCCCCTCTCACATACTGGGAGCCCTCAGGGGATGTCCAACTGATGGCTCTCCCCTAGCCATCACCCTGCTCAGCTCAGCCCCGGTTGCCTGCAACCACCTGGCCCCAGGGGCTGGGTGCTCGCTGCCACTTCTGCTCACAGTGCCCGGGGCCCGGGTGCTCCCTGCTGCCGCCACCACTGCTGCTGCTGCCACCACTTCCCCGCACTGTGCCCGGGGGCTGGGTGCTTGCCGCCACTGCTGTTTCATCTCCACCCCTTAGGCCTGGTGCTCGTGCCACTTGGCCCTACCCCTGCTCCTGATTGGCTGGTAGCATAGCCAATCAGGAGCGAAGGTACGGTCAAATTTGCATGTTTCTCTTTTATTATATAGGAAAATAATAAAAGGGTAATATGCTAACTAGACCAGACTTCTCCTGGACATCATTCCGAACGTCCTTCCTGACAAAGCCGGGGCTGGAGGGAAGCCCGCCAGGGTCCTGGGTGCCTGTAGGTGGCCAGAAGAGGGAAGCCCAGGTCCCAGATGCTGGCGGGAAGCTGGTGCTGGCATCCAGGGGAAGGAAGGCCTATTCTTGCATGAATTTTCATGCATTGGGTCTCTAATACTTACATAAAATGAAAAGGAGAAAGCATTTAAATGATTTCACAAAAAGGGCTATATTAATCTAATACAATATATTTAACAAATATGTCTATTTAAATGCTTCACATTTCCTTTCTGCTAAATAAAAAGTTTAATTAATAAAAAAAAACAACCCAATAGAGGAGAATTACAGTGTGAGGCTGGCCTTGGGGATAGAGTAGCAATGGGAGTATCCTGAGAAGGCCAAAGGCTCTCACCTAAACTTTCACTCCCCTAACAATTAGTTCAGCTGTGTAGAAGTCATATATTGTGTGCATTATCAAGGCTTATGTCTAAAATGAGCATTCATGAAGACTCACTTTTCTTAAATAACTTTCTATCAGTTTACAATTAGGAAGAAGAAAAGGCTGGATGTTTCTCTTATTCTCTGATATTTTAATTGTGCCACTGCAATTAGAATATAGACTTTTAGCAGATAATTACAATAGATATTTATAGAACCATCAAAGAGCCACTACCTTCAGAAGTCTAAGAAAAGTTATATAATTATCAGATTAAATAATCATAAAACTTAGGCTGAGTTCTTTTACACACTTAAACATTTTATGGCATGCCTACGTTGCACTGTGACACTAGTGCTGGAGATACATGTAAAGGAAAGTAATCATGCTGAGTTCTTGCCCTCATGGAGCTTTTGATCAATCAGGGGATACACTCATTAATTACATGACCACACAAAAAGTGTACAATTACAACTCTGTAAAGTACTCTAGGGAGTGAAATGAAATCCAATTTGAGTTTGTACTAAGGCATTTTAAACATAGTATGGCCAGTAAAGTATTCATTAAAAGAACAGCAGTGGACTAATATCTGAAGTAACTGGAAGAGGGAAGAGAAATTGAAACCCTCCTGTTCAAAGGTCCTGGGACAGGGAGAAGAATCTAAAATAAATACAGTGTGACTGAATCCCATTTAGTAGAGCTCTAGAAAACAGGTTAAAGCTTTCCATAAATATGCTGAAAAAGATACAAAGCCACTGGAATTTTTAAAGCAGCAGAAATATCATTAGATTTGTTTGAAAAGTCATTCTGACTGCAAATGGTAAATGGACTGGAGATAGAAAAAGTGAAGGCTAATGCAGTTGTTCAGAAGAGAGACTACCAAGCTTCAGACTATACATCTATATGAGAACTCCTATTTTTAAGGTCATTGATAACCAACACATTTAGTAATGGCCAAACACAACTCATTTCATCCAACTGTTCACCAGTGTTTGATATCATTGATAATACCGTTTCACCTGTCTTGCTCAAACCTTCTTTATCCCCCTTCTCAGTCTCCTGGGCTGGTTCCTCCTATCTCCCTGGTGAGCTACAGTATTCCAGGGCTTGTTCTGTCTCTATGCTTCTTCCTTAGGTGATCACATCTAACCCCAGGACTTTAAATGTATCTACATGCTGTCATCTTTTAACTCTATACCTTCACATCTAATCTCACCCATTTATTATATGTCAATCATGTCAAAATATATTTTGAACCTGACCTCCATTGTTGATACTCTATTTCAGGCCAACATCTTTCAACTGCAATGGCTTTTTATATTGTCTCCTGGTATTTTCCTTCCAAAATGTAAATCAAATCATGTCACCTGTTGGCCCAAATCCTTCTAAAGTCTTTTGGTCTTAAGAGTGAAATCCAAAATCCTTCTCATGATCTGCTCTCTCCGTACCCATTTAATTCTCTTCCCTGCTATCTTCATTTCAGCCACACTGGCTTCCCTGCTGGTCCTGAGAAAGCTCAGAGGGCCAGAAATCCTGAATTTTCTGTTTTCTCTACCAAGAAAGCAACCACCCCTAATATCACAAGGCCATTTCCCACAGATACCTTGTATCTCTCCTCAAATGTTTACATGTAAACTTTTGTAACCACCCTCTATAAAGCGATAACTTATCTCAATCTCTCCCCTTTACTCTTGCTGGCTTTAGTTTTCTTGCTGGAATTTATACTACAATTTATCCCACATGGAATGTATTTCTCACATTTCACTTATTCAGTTAATTAGCTAGTTAATTTATCACCCCTCCAAAAAATTGTTTTTGAGCTATATGAGACCAGAAAGTTTGTTTTGCTTATTACTATATGAGATAGCATATGTGGAAAAGTATTTGATGAGTAAATGAATAGACCCTTAAATTTGGATTAAAAATAAATTGACTGCTAAGAATTGGAACAAAAATGACTTACATATAGTAGACACTAAAAAAGGATAGTTACAAATAATTATCCATATATTATTATATTTAACTCTCAGAAATCTTCATAGGGTGAAAAATATTAGTTTTATTTTATAGATAAGAAAATTAGGGCTCAAGGAACATTTGTAAATTTGCCAAAGAGTCTACAGTCAGTATATATTTTAGTAAGAGATCCTATCTAGGTTTTATAAGTTTTTCCACTATCTCCTATAGTCTGGGTATTACTAGCAGACTTTAACTGACTTTGTACATTCAAGTTAATTACAAAAAACAATCTTGGCAAAAAAGTAAGATAATGGTTTGTGGAATATGATAGGGATAAAGAATCAGAGAAAGTATGTGACAAATTCTGGCTTAAGCAATAACCAAAGTAATGACCTTGAACACTCTCTTCACCTCTCAACTTCAATACTTGCCTCAATAAGCTGATAATCTTAAAACTTGTGTAGTACCCAGTGGAATACCAATGATTAATGGTTACTGTCTACAAAGAATTATCTAGGTGCTAAATAATATTATCATTGTTAACAGGCTTGGAATTCTGGATCAGAATATTTGGCCACTTATCCAAACCTTATCTAAACTATCTTCAAGTCTTGGGTCTTTAATCCTGGCCTCACTGAAGCTTTCTCACTGCATGTAGCCTAAAATAATTTATTTAGAAGAGAGTTGATACTAGAAAGGTTATGAAATTTTCAAATTGCTGCTTTGAAGTTACTCCTCAAAAGGAAGTGTGGAGGTATTTATTAGGAAAGCAGAAACAACCTGCTGGAGAAGGAATTCCTTTTGAATTTGCCATTAGGTGTCAGTATCCGGTGGTTGGGAGCTGCTAATTTTCTGAACCTATGCGTCAGCCAAATTTCACAATGGCAGTGGAATTCCTAAATGCTTCCTGCCCAGAAGGATACAAACTGGAAAATGGGTCATTAAAAAAAACAATATCCCACACAGCCCTTCAGTAATTTTCCTTGATACGAATTTTAGATAATTCACTATATAGTAGCACTTTAAGAGCTATGTTTTCAATGCATGAATACCATTCTGATAACCTTATACTACATATATCATGCCTATTGTTTACTAAGATATTTACTGATTGCTTGATAGATGACAAAGACTTTGTTAGACCTGGGGAAAAAAAAAAACCCACACAAACAAACACAGCCAAGTACATTACCAAAAACACTAATAGCAGTAAACACAGGAGCATGGATGAAAGGTCCTAATTCGAACTGCAGATATTTGGTTCCTGTGGCTTTTGAGAAAGATATGCATAGTGGTTAAAGCAACAGACTCAAGTCAGTTGCCTGGCTAAGTTCCAGCTCTGCCATTTAGCTGTGTGATTTCGGGCAAGTTATTTGGCTTCCCTGTGCCTCATTTCTACTTTATAAACTGGAGATGTAATTGAACCTACCTCTTAGGACTGTGAAAACTAAATTAGTAATAAGTATAAAAACACTTAGAAGGTACCTGGCAGAAAATATGTGATGAGTTGTTATTATCTCCAATGATTTACCAATGCACAATCCAGTGTTTTAATCAAACCAAAGTCGGAATAACCATAGAACATAGTAGTTGACAGTGTTAACTTCTAAATGTAACTGAACACTCTCTGTGAGTCTCATTTAGGGCTTCATCACTTACTTGGTGAATGAACTTGGACTGGCTACCAAACTTCTCTATACTTCCACTTCTCCAGTTGCACACAAGGGATATACCTATACTTCTGATGAAGGAGGATTAAATTATTTGATAAAAGGAAAGGACTTAGAAAAGAGCCTGGCACATTGAGTTAACTAATAAATATAAGTTATTATTATTCCTAATGTCAAAAGACATGTTATGATGAAAAGGAAACAGGCCTAAGTTTCTATGATTGACAATAAAGTCCATCATATCTCATTTATAGTGCAAAATGCTTCCTCTAAGATGAAAACAGTTATTAGTAAGAAATAATCAATTCAAAATAAACACTTTTAGCCTTGGCCAGGTAGCACAGTTGGGTAGAGCATTATTCCAATATGCCAAGGTTTCACGTTCGATCCCTGTTCAGTTCAGAGCACATACAAAAATCAATCAATGAATGCATAAATAAGTGGAACAACAAATCAATGCCTCTCTCTCTCTCATTCTCTTTTAATCTCTTCCTCCCTCTCTCTCTAAAATCAATTAAAAATAAATAAACACTTTTAGATCTGCAGCTGATAGAGTAATACACACACACACACACACACACACACACACACACACACACACACAGCTGATAGCTACTGAATACCATGATTTTTTTTTAGGGGGTGGAGGAGGAGTTAGTTGGACAAACTTCTGTGGGTAGACATTAATCTTTTAAATTTATATAACACCTACCAACTAGCCTGAAACCCTTAACAAGCTGTGACATGGAATGATTTAAAGTAGTAACAAGGAAAAGAAAACAAAATAAAAAGTGGAAGGAAAAAGTTCACGCTGCTCTGTTGAGTTTCACAACCTGGCGAGTGGCCTACTTAAATCTTAAGAGCTACACTTGAAGTTGCTGAGTCTTGTTTAAACAGTTAACGCTAAGTCCCAAGGAAGTCAGAGATCCAATGTCTGCCATAACTTTTTATCATAACTTACATGAGTTATCTATAATAAACACCGACCATGTCGGGGGAGATCATACTGGCAAGGTGTACCAAAATCCCTCTCATCTGCTCACAAATAGAGTGTATTCGAGTATAGCTTTGGAGGTTAAACTATCATCCCTTTCTTCACTGATGTGTGTAAAAACAATGCTGTTTATAGTCCCACCCAACTTTCCTGTTCTTTCTAGCCTCCAGTATACACTGGCCTACCTCCAGGTATTCCTAAGAAGAGAGAGTGTTTCCAGGTTTGTGCACACTGAGTATAGTCAGAGGAGAGTTCAACTTTGTTAAGGCCAGGATGATAGGAAATTTCCTAGTATTAAGGCACATGAACCAGCTTTTATTTACTCAGCATGCTTGATGACAGCCCTCTCATGCTGGAATGAACATTCTGGGGCTGGCCTGGCTCAGAATCTAAAAGCAGAGTAGTTTCTGTGAGGCAGCACAAATCCTGCAAAATTGTGTGTGGTTTCCCCTTAAAAAAGTGTTTATTAAAAGCCTTACCAGTAGTTAGGAGTATCCCAGAGACATTGGCAAGGAAAGTCTACTTGCACAAATCATGTAAATATGTGTCTTTAGGATTTTTTAAATAATAAACTCAAACTGGTTTATATTTTGTTGCATTTACACTTGTAAAAATAAATAAGGCAACCAGGTCCTCTTTATTGTTACCCAGCCAACAAAGGTTATGACCAAGCTGGTTTTGATCAGACAAAACAGAAATTGTGTATATCTCTATGTCTAGGATAAGCCTGTAAAAATTCATGAGCATAGCAGCAGCTAATCCTTGATCTGCTTCTCTTCTCTTCTTGGACTGCAAATGCTTGTTTGGGAAAAAAAATCAGCAGTAAGAGAATCTGCCTCCACATACAGAAAAAAAGCTGTGGAGCATATAAATACTTTCCCGATTCAATTTCTACAAACTCCACATTTAAAGTACCACCAACACCAACAGAAATGGTAACCCTGAACTCTTGTTTCAGCATTGTCTCTACACCAAAGATAATTTTATCAATGATAACCCACATATTGCTGCTTGATAAAATAATCTATTCCAGGCAGTCTTTTGATGACCTAATGAAATCAGTTAGAAATAACCTAGTAGATCTGTGAGAAAAATAGTCAAGATAATGTTTAAAAGAAGATAATTAGTGTTTCCTAGTAACAGAAGAGTTTATTTCTTTTTGAAAAAGAAATAAAACAATACCTTGAAAATGTTCCCTTAAAACGTCCAAGTACAAGCTACCACTATGGACAAGATCCAGTTTAAAGGATTGAAGTTCATATGGAGCCATGCAAAAACCACCTTGCTAAACAATTGCATATAAATTAAAAATTTTAAGAGTTGAATATTTAAATGCATAATACTTAAAGAACTTTTATTAAAATAAAGGTCTTCCCTTGTTGTTTATTTTGCCATTTTTGTGATATGTTTCAACAGAAGCCTTAAAACCAGGCACACCTTCAATATATAAATAAGGAAAACAGGGGTGGAGGAGATCCATGTTGTAATACCCGGAACCTATCAATGAAGTGATTATCGTGAGGACTGTCTAAAATTTAAAATCGCTGGAAAACATTTCTGTGCTATTTTATCTCATCGAGTTTTCCATCTTCTCCCCCCCCCCCCACAAATGTATTTTAAAGTTATTGTGATCTTGCCGTCTATGAACAGTTCAAAATTCCACTTGACATAATCATAATGCTTTCTTCCCAATGGTAGGCCTAAAGGAAGGAAGGGCCTTAGGAAATAACTGCTGAATCCTCTAATGTTGACTCTCCTGGAGATAAGACATAACAGTCATTCCTATCTTCTTGCCAGAAGTTAATGTAGAATATTTTGAATAAGGACTTAGAACAAATGCATTAAAAACTAAACCAGCTGCATGATGAATATATGGAATGCGATTATAACACATTTTTCACACGAGTACTATTATTTAAGTCTTTTTTTTCCTTCAAATAAGACAGAATGTACCTTCCTTTCAAGAAAGGATCATAAAGTGAAATGGGAACAAAGAAATGAGAAATGACGCATCTTTCCCAGGGCACAGCTTGTATAAGGTTCTGCACACTAGGTTATTTCATCACTTTAAGTGTCTATAACAGTACTTCCCTTCCTCCCAGCAATTTGGACCAGAAAGACTATAATAGTAATTGGAATATGAGTCACAGGATGTACTTTAGGTCAAGACAGCACTTAAGGAATGCCAAGTCAATATTTTTTCAAATTGTGGAAGTTTTGGGGATTTTTCTTTTCTTTCTTTTGTTTTGTTTTGTTTTGTTTTGATTTGTTTGCTTTCAGTTTTTAAAGCACCGATTTGATGGGTTGGCCTAAAGTCCTTCATGCTCTTAGAATTTTGTCTAGCATTTAAGAAATCATAAGGTGGCCCTGGCCAGGTAGCTCAGTTGGTTAGAGTGTCATCCTGATATTCCAAGGTTGCAGGTTTTATCTTTGATCAGGGCATGCAGAAGAAGCAACCAATGAATGCATGAATAAGTGATAAGCGGAGCAGCAAGTCTCTCTCTCTCTCTCCTTTTAAATAATTTTAGAGAATTCCTTTAGAGAAGGACTTGATCTAAAGTTATCCTGATTCAACGGTGAAGATATAAAATATTTTCAGCTAGATCACATTTAAGTAATTGTGGCCACAACATGTTTCATAGAATAAAACATACTTAGCAGTTTAAAGTTACTTAAATTATCTTTGTAGGGATCTTTTTATTGAAATCTTAGTTTGAAAATCACAATTCCTGGGATCAGAAAGTTGTGTGTTTTGTGTGTTTGTTTGTTTGTCATCCAATTGAACAAAGTCACTATGCAATGAGCATTATGCCTATAGATAAGTGTTGATATGGTATGTTGTTGGCATTGCAGGCAATTTGAAGCAGGGAATACACATGAGGTCTGGCAATGTCTCTTAATTTCAAGATACCTATCACCATGATGATGAGATATGTAAACAGACATACTAACTTAAAATCCTTAAAATCGGTACCAAAGTTGCTTAATTTTTTAAATAGTTTATTGATTTTGTGGGTTTTTTTAAAAAATATATTTTATTGATTTTTTACAGAGTGGAAGGGACAGGGATAGAAAGTCAGAAACATCGATGAGAGAGAAACATCCATCAGCTGCCTCTTGCACGCCCCCTACTGGGGATGTACTCGCAGCCAAGGTACATGCCCTTGACCCGAATCGAACCCGGGACCTTTCAGTCCGCAGTCCGATGCTCTATCCACTGAGCCAAACGGGTTTCAGTGATTTTGTGGGGGTTTTTTGGGTTTTTTTTAGAGAGAGAGAGCAGAAGAGAGAAATATTGATGTGAGAGCACAACACATCAATATGCTGCATCCCACATCCCTCCCACCGGGGAATCAAGCCTGCAATCCAGCCATGTGCCCTGACCAGGAATCGAACTGGCAACTTTTTGTGCAGGACAACACTCCAACCAACTGAGCCACACCCGCCAGAGCAACTGCTAAACTTCCTTACATGCATAGCTGTTGGATGGAGGATTAGGGAGGGAGGGACAGGAGAGTGTGTCATAGGAAGTATGATTAAGAGGAAACACTTTGCTCAGGTCTTGGCTATACCATGATGGCATATTTCTCAAACAATTATATCTTGTTTCCTTTGTTAGTCCCGGGCAATGGGTAGAGGTATAATTAAAACACATGTGGACCAGGAATTCCCCTACAGCACCCAGTAAGAAGTATGGCTATTGGAGTAGTTGGCCCATTATTCTGTTTTTCAAAACGTAGAAAGTGTAAAATGTTCCTCAGCCCAAGTAGGAGAATGAAACAACCAGGATAGTAAGTAAAGTAGCTTTATGGGCAGTCCAAATCTATATCATGAATTTAAAATTAGGCTAGACAGCATGGTTTTGCATTCTATAATAACTAGTCGATTTAATGGGTATAGGAGAGAGTTAGATTTAACAAGGGTCTGGGTTTTTGCTATGCAAACATGATGAAAGTTTAGGGGAATCAGGAGTTGATGGAGTGTGGGGAGAGTGATAACAATAATTAATACAGAACATAAGCAGAGGAAGATGAAAGTGAGTATCTAAGAAGTAAAAATGTAAGTAGGTTTATGGAGTGTGGATTATTGAGGAAGCTGAGTTATACCTATCTGTATTAGAGAAAATGAGCTAGAACAAGGCAGGGTGAAATCAGAAAGTGAGATTCCCAATATCTGAGGCCACATACTTAGGTAATTTTAAAACAGTAAAAACACTGAAAACTTTCTCACTCACATAAAAATGAAAATATTTGTCCTGGCCAGTTTGGCTCAGTGGATAGAGTGTCAGCCTACAGACTGAAGGGTCCCAGATTCAATTCTGGTCAAGGGCACATGCCCGGGTTGCAGGCTCACGGGGAGCATGCAGGAGGCAGCCAACCAATGATTCTCTCTTATCATTGATATTTCTATCTCTCCCTTCCTCTCTGAAAAATAAAAAATACTTTAAAAAGAAACTATTTTTGCTATTGGTTGAATAAACATCAGAAAGTAGCTTGACATATTAGAAGCGCTCAGTCCCAACATATTTTACTTACTAATTACACGGAGTGCCAAAGAATACAGACTTTACATAGTATTTCTAACAAGGATTTCAAGACATTTTCTAACCTCTTATAAGGAGTGAATAAAGTGAAAATTCAAATGTTATCTGCCATTCTTGAATAATAACACTTGCAGTTTTTTTTCTGAGTCTAAAAAAGAAACTATAGAAAAATATACTTTCAGAGTAAAATATTTGATTCTAGTATTAACAGTAACTGGGTCATTTGCCTTACAAAATTACTACTAGTATTTGTTAGTAAAAAGAAATTCAAGGAGGAAACAATATTTATTATAGAGAAAAATATTGGCATTTATATAATAAGAAATGAGAATGATATAAGAAAAATGCTCTAACAGTATGATTAAAAATTTTTTTATTGATTTCAGACAGGAAGAGAGAGAGATAGAAACACCAATGATGAGAGAGAATCATTGATCAGCTTCCTCATGCATACCCCCTACTAGGAATTGAGCTCACAAGTACTCTGACTAGAATCAAACCATGACCTCCTGGTTCATAGGCAGATGCTCATCCAATGTGACACACTGGCTGGGGATGATTTTTAATTAAACATTACAAAAATCGTTATATTTTGTAAACCCTATTCTCATTGCTAAATTATCTATTTCTAATCTGCATATTTCTATCAAATATGTACATATGCACTATTATAAACTAAACTAGAGGCCCAATGCATGAAATTCATGCAAGAGTAGGCCTTCCTTCCCCCAGTTGCTGGCACTAGCTTCCCTCTGGCACTTGGGACCCAGGCTTTCCTCCGGCCCTAGATTCATCTGGAATGACGTCTAGAATGACATCCAGAATGACATCTGGTCTAATTAGCATATTGCCCTTTTATTATTATAGATTTTTGTCTCCCACAAATTCTTATGTTGAGCACTAATCCCCACTGTGATGGTATTTTGAGATGAGTCCTTGGCAAGACAGAGTTAGACAAGATCATGAGGCTGCAGCAACTATGATGGGATTAGTGCCCTTAAAATAAGAGAGGAGAATTTGCACAATGGAAAGGCCAATCTATTACATGTGCTAGAAAAAGCTACTACTGAACCTTCAAAATTCCTTATATCCAAGTTGAATAATACTTTTTATACTCAATGATGCACTTGTTACTTTTGTATCCGTAGTTACTCTAGAAGATGCCAAGTCCCTCTTAAAAAGAAATTTTAGGAGACTCAGAACAATTAATAGCATTTATTATATATCTTACAATGTTAACTTTTAAAATCATGTGATTAGTCACTTGAAATTGGCTAATGAAGGGTTAATTTCCAAGTAAATACCCACTGGTAAAAAGAGAACAGGTTTCTTTTTCAGCAAACACTCTGGAGTTCTTGATAATTCAGTCCTTCAGTCCTGCCAAATTTTGCTCTGATGCATTCCATGTAGACAGACAACTCTTGCAGGCTTGAGCAGGTGCTATTTGTGAAATCTAGTGGGATTAATTCTTTGTAGCTTAAGAAGCACAAGCCATATTACACACTAAATCATCTTGATGTCAGCCTCCTAAAAAATTCTTTAGCTTAAACAAACCATAATCGGTTGCTAAGAGAGATAAAATAATAATAATAGTTATGGCAGGGAAATGTTGTAACCTTCTGACCAAGATCTTGTTGACATTTCAGCTTTTTCCATGAATTGAACTTGTCAAGTTTATATAGACAAGTATTTGCACTGACTTCATTTCAAATGTGCTATTGTTAAGCTTATTATATTTTTCAAACAAAGTATAAAGAAGCCTGTCAAACAACATGGAAAATCCTGGAAGGGGGACATGTGTTAGATACTTATGATAGGTCAAAACAACGGATTCATTCAGTCTCATTTTAGTACTTTACAACTCAGGACTTAAAAAGAAGATGCTTTATAATAGAGTTTGAAATGTTTTTTAGTTTTGACTTATATTTAAGAAATAAGCCACACAGTAAGTACATCCTGTAGCTTTCCTGAGCCAGCACTGTGCTTGGAATGTTTCTCTTGTGGAAAAATAAAAGAAGTACAGATGTTGACTGTGATTAAATTGAAGACTGACAGACCTGCAGCCTTCAAGAACACATGATTGACCACCATTTACCTTTAGTGTATTACATGCAGGATATGCTTCAAGTGTTGTTTAAACAAAGAGAAATTTCACAGTGCACAAAAGTGTTATATTTAATACAAATCCCCCAGGGTAGAGGTTAAGCAATTGGATCAGTGTCAAGAACAGAATGTTTTTAGCTTTGATGAATGCGCTAGCCAAACACAGGGTTCCAAATGAAACTCCAGATTACTGTGATAGGACTGACCAGAAAAAGATGAAGTTTCTACCCAAACCAGGAACTCATTAAGTGAATGAATGAAAAATAGCTTTACAGATTAAGGAATTTCATTTAAAATGTCTTAGTAATAAGCACAATGCAATTGATAATTTCCATACATTAATCACTCTCCTATTTATTTATGCAAAGTAACTAAATGGTCTTATGATTTTAAAAATACTATTGTTGATACTCTTGGCACAATCAGAGACAGTACTATTTTCCTGTTAAACGCTATACAAATTGTTGGTAACCACAATACCAAGCGTGTTTTCCACTTATTTAAGTAATTGTTCTTCACTTTGATTTACCACGGTGTCTCATCTTCTGTTGATTTACAGTTGTCAGGGTTGAACTACAAAGGGACCAAGAAACCATGATAAATGGAAACACGCATGCAATAAATAGCAGACTGAAGTGATGCATCTGTTTCAGAGAGCTATCCTGCCACTTGGCTAGTTTCATTTCCTGAGTAAATAACTATAATTTTCTTATTATAAACCTTACTGAACTCATGTTCAGGCAGCTGTGAATTTCTATAGTTGCTCCACTAAGGGATGGTTTGTTAACCATTTAATACACTTCCTATTCTAAATCTTCACAGTAGTAGAAAAAATTCTAACAAGAAACTTACTAGCATAATGTTCAGGTTGTAAAACTGAAGTAGCCACAAAAGTCTGTTGTTCTAACATTGTAAAAGTTTGTCCTTAGCTGCTTGATTTTAAATTATATATGTCACTTCTAAAAATCAAAGACAATCTTTGAATAATTTTTAAATCACTCAAATCTGTATATGATATTCTTAAATATTTCCATTTGTGAAGTGGATTCAAAAGGAAAATAAAAAAAGGACAGGATTTTAAAACGGCACATGCCCTTGTATACCTCCTATTTATGACTGCTGCCGGAAAAGTGTAATGAGTCTGAATCAATGCATTATTTCTTTTTTTAACTAGTAATCTTTTATGTAAGAAAAAAATCTTTATGCTATATAAATCCATGCATTATTTCAGTTGTTTGCTTGCACCTTAATTAGAAAACTGAATTTGAACAAAGTTATTAATTGCTTATTAAATATTTTTATAATTATAACAAATTTTATATACCATGTAGATACCTCAAGCATGGGGGATCTTTATTATGGACACCAGACTATTTCAATTAATGAGTTATATGTGTTTATAGTTCAACTTCCTTCCTCTCCATACTAATTCCCATCAATTGTCATGCTGACTCAAATTCAGGAAGAGTCAAGGTATGCTAGCACTCTGCCCTTCTCTCATTGTGCACCATTAACAATGATCTTTATCTGCAGCTGAATTAGAAGCACATTGGAGGACAATGGGACATCTGACTCAGAAATATGCATATCCATTTCAGAGGACCAATCTAAGTAGACAACTTTATATGCCTGGGCTGCTCATTAAGTTAACTTTAAGTTCAGAAGCAGTATGACATGTCCTAGCAAAAAAATCAAAGTAACATGTTGCATTCAAAGACTGCTACTGTTTAATTAGCAATCAAATTAATATTCTAATAGTTCCAAATATAGGAGTATTGCCATTTTATTAGTGATTATATACCTTCTAAATTTTACCTAATTTGTTACTTCTTTTATTATTCTAAGAAAATTGATATGTACATTGTACAATTGCTTTTATAAAAATTCAAACAGAATGATTTTATTCAATTTGAAATTCTTTTTTCTAAAATCAATATACATACAAAGTGACCTCCAAGGACAAAAATAAACCATAAATTGAAATCCTGTACTAAAGTCTACTATGGAAAATTATTTCTTCTAAGCTAACTTTGCATACCAAATTTAATTATTCTAAAAATATGCTCAATTACATAATTATTGCTTATGTATTGATAGACTTAAGTGAAAATAAATATATAAGCTCACATTAGAAACAATAGTATATTAAAGCTGAAATTTAATAACACATTTCCTTTTTTGAATCACCTTAAAATAAATATCTCAAAATTCCATTTACATCATATTTATAATCAATAAACATTTTCTTTTCACGGTTTTCAAAAAATATATCAGGTAGAGACTGAGAAACATCTGAGATTTTGTTATTATTTTAATGAAATTAATTTAATTGGTTGGAACCCAGTTTAAAAATATATTTTTAAAACTTCTTTTCTCCCCAAGTTTTCTGCACTTCAGTTACCTAATCACATAACAGCAGGATTTTTTTACACCAATAGGATAAAATGCAGAGTAGGTTACATTCTACAAAACAAGCCAAACCAAACAAAAAACAATATGAATGCCTCTTAACTTTAGTGTAAGTTCAAAATATAAGAACAAGGATGCTCCAAATCTAGTCTAAGAACTCGAGGACTACTGTGACTTCTAGGTGGTCTTCCTCCTATTTGTATCAATCATATTGACAAGAAGAAATCTCTGTCCTCCTGGAGAATTGGCTGTTCCTTGCCATAGCAACAAGTGACCAACCACCTGAACCACATTTTTAAATACTCCAGCAAATGAATGATAACTCACTTCTGTACTCATGCCTTGGAAAGCCAGCTAATCAGTGACAACTCGTTTCTGAAGTCGCCCAAATAGTGGCAATTTCACTGAAGTGAATATATTTTACATGTCAACTAATCAGCCATAGTCTCACTGAGATAATCAGTTTTATAGCTAAAAAATTAGCCAACCTCTAAGTACCCCCACTTCTGAAATGCCATCAGTCTTTAAACAACACCATGATACCCAAGCCATTATGTAAGGTCAACTCTCTTTCTTAGAAAGACTGTGCCTTAACAGTATAACTCTGCCTGATTTAGCAAAAAGAAATACATTTGGATTTTGTGTTGGGTATTGGGTGATTATCTTTTTTACACCTATAATTATAATAGGTCAATGTGAACAGCAATATGATTGGCTCCTTTAGAAATGAATGTAATGGACTTGAGATAAGTGAAAGTTATTTATTTTTCTCGGGTAATAAGAAAGCTAGAAGTAGGAAGAATGAAGCTGGTATACAGAAAAATAAAGTTATCAAACATGCAGGCTCCTATTTTCCAGCTCAGCCATTATTACCAACATCTTAGGGAAAAAAGAAAGGGGAGAACAGATTTGGAATAACTAGTACTAACTGCCACAAAATTATAGTAGTTGAGAGTTTTGTTTCTGCTATTTCCTCTGGGTTAAACTTTTTGTCCCACAATTTATTAGTGGCATGACATTGGAAAAATAACTCTGAACCTTATTTTTGTCTGTTCAAGGACCTACCACAGACAATTATAGTAGGGCTTAAATGATACAATACTTGTAAGGCATTATAAAAAGTAACTGAATAGTAAATACGGATATCATTGCTCTGCAAATACACTTATGTGCACAAACTGATTTTTCACAAAAAGTAGCTTCACAAGTATTAATTCTGTTGAGATTTCTATACAGAAAACATAGAATAATAGCAAACTAAGAATTTTAACTCTGCCAAAAGTGACTTAAAACTTTTTTAAAAAGTGGAAAAGATTGCACTAGATCATATTGATAAAAAGTAAGCATAAATTTGTTTGCACTTTAGCTTCTTTTGGCTATCATCTGCAAGTTTTTATTTTTAAAGGAATCTATCTTGTCAAAACATGGTAAAATTATTGACCTGTCCAACTTCCAAAAAAAACTAAAATAAACCCACATTTAATGAAAGTTCATGAACCTTGGCAATGCTTTTGTTGAACCTCCGAGTTTCAGGATTATTTGAAAGTGAAACCAGGTGAATCTCAGAATGTTTCACAAAGTTCTACAAACGAAACATGATTCATATAACATGTAATATTTGATCCCTACCTGATGCTAAGTCTTCTTCAAAATTTCTCACTACTTATATCTGACTTTTTATGCTTAGTTAGTAATTTTCAGGCTGAATACTCTTTATATATTTTTAAAGTTTGGTACTTAAAATAGAAATATATTATTATTAATTTTTATGTTATATAAATTTTTAATATATTTTTATGATGAGTCACTGACAACTCCCAGAAGTTCACTCTTCCTTCAAGATGAGTATAATCACATAAGAATTTATTCCTCTTAAACACTTTAGATAAAAGTATAATTTTGCTTGATAATTTTTTTCAATTTTTATACTTATTACACATCTATTAATCTCAAGTTGACCAGCTCCAGTTCAGAATAGTTACTTATGCATTTTCTATATACAATGACTTTAGATTTCCACATTTTTCACTTCTTTAAAATACCACAGATTATTTATTGCCTTTGTATTTTAATACAAAGGAACATAAATAGTGACAAAAGTGCCATAATATATATTCTGATTAGTTCAGTAATATTATGTTAATACAGAACGTGGCTGCCAGCCGTGATCACCCCTGAGGGCTGCTCCCCTTCCCCCTGCTCTTGAGGGGTGATCAGGGCAGTAGCCCCTGCTTGCACCCCCTGACAGCACCATTCCCAAACATTCCATGCCATCAGCAGGTGTGAGTGGGGCCAGTGCTGTCAGCAGATGGGAGTGGCAGCATCAGGGGGCTGCCAGCAGACAGGAGAACAGGGGCTACAGCAGGAGGGGCTGGGTGGGGGTGCGGAGGATGGGCTGAGACTCACACCAATGCCCACTGCAGTCTCGTAGCCCACGTTCCTTTCATGGTGCATAAATTCAATTACTGGGCTCCTAGTAAGAAAATAAGTGAGGATAAAATTATATAATACTAATTAAATAAGTACTAAGAAAACACTGTCTAAAAGCAAGAACAAAACTGGTTTTGATTAGCTTCTTTAAAGGAATTTTCCATTAAATTCTTTTATCTACAGACATTTCTGAAGTCAGAATATAATAGTTCCCTACATATGGATCCTTGCTACTGCCCCCTGCTTACTGTTTACAAACCCCAATGCCCAGAATTTAATATTCTTTATGTTTAGCTTATTTCCTTTACTAATTTATGTTACTTGCTTGGACCCATTAGGCATTTTGACTTGCCACTCCATCAAAACCAATACAAGAAAAAGAGAAAGAACCATTGCTGACCAGATTATGAATTTAGAGAAAATTATCCAGCAATTATTAGCATGTGAGTTGTCCAGTTACAAAGTTGATGTTGCTACATTGAGTAAAACCAGATTTCCTGATGAAGTCACACAGAGGAAAGAGTCAGATTCTTTTAGTTCTGGGAAAATGGTTAGCTTCAAGAAAAATACTGATTTCTCACTGCATGAAAAGAAATACATTTCCTGACACTTGGAAAAGCACTAACATACAGGAAACAAAATGAAGAAATTAGAAGAATCTGAATATCTCTCTGTATGGGGTATTTTGGTGAAAAGTATTGAGGGAAAATGATAGTTGCTTACATTTTAAGGTCATGATACCTTGGCTAAGATGTTATACAGTAGGTATGCTACTATCAAAATCTTGGATGAAATCATATCCTATATTCTCCCTGTATTTTACATATCACCTCGTTTCAACCCCAGCCACACAAAGAGCAAAACATTTTCCTGTGATTCCCACATCACATAAGATACCAACAGCCTGACTCTCCAGTGTCCATGTACTAAGCTGCTGCAAAGAGCTTCGCAGGTCACACATACCTGTCCAACTCGAGGTGCCTTTTTCTCAACCGAGAGATGGATGGGCTGTCATTTTTAGGTCTAAAGATATAATCCGCCATTGATTGTGATACAGTAAGAGACACTGAAAATGAGAGTTTAGGCCAATTAACCTGGCAATGTTCTTTCTTAGTTTCCTACTCCCAACTTTTGCTTTCTTAATTTCTGTATTTTTATTCTTTACTCGAATGTTTCAATTAATAGTCACAAGAGCTTTGAAACAGGAAGGTTTTTTTACTCTTCCTCTAACCCAACTGACATGCTCCCATTCGTCTTCTCAGAAAGTGGCCTCCCCCACTCACAGAAAACCCTTCCAACCAGCCTCAGAGCCCAGGGGGCGCTGCTCTCAAGGGCTGTTCAGCAGGTTCAGTCTGGTCTGAAGGCAGTGCTGCCATCTGACCTTTGTACTGCACATCCACACAGGCGAGATGGAGAAACAGCGGGTTGGCACTGCTGAGGATTGGGTCAGGAGAAGGAAGAGAAAGAGACAAAAACAGAGTCTAGGATCCAAGAAGTCCAAACACTGTTTGGCTTGGCCCTCAGGCATGGCAGCTCAGCAACAGGAAATGTCAGCTTATTAAAGACTTCACATGGCATCATCAGAGGACAGCCATCAAACTCCCTGGCAAAGTTCCCAAGATCACACTGAGGGAGGAAAAACAATATGAACCAATATGAATGTCTAGATTTCCTTTCTAAGACAGCAGAGTTTACTAGGCTGGCTGGTTTGGCAAGCTGTTAACAGAACTAAATTTGATTGCTTTGGCAAGGATAAGAGGATGCACAAGGAGTTCGACTAGCTCTGATGCCAGCTTTGAATGCCAAGGATTAGCCTGTATTGCTGGTCACCTGATGTCATTGAGGAGATGGGGTGGCTTGGGTTGGAGACTGCCAAAGCATCACCAAAAGCCACTACAGCTGATGGAAGTTAGCCATTTGTAGGTGCAAGGAAAAAGCTTTCTCTGTCAGAAGCAGATAGGAGCCCCCACCAGGGCTATCACTTTTTGGGTTGAGTTTCCAAAAAGACATATTTATCATGTTTGTCACACCTGTGAATGTGCCACTTGTATTACTGTCCTCACCATGTATCACTTTGCGCTTAAAACTGCTGGCTAAAAGTCCTTTCTGTTAGGGGATAGATGCTACTTATCCAAAGCTTAGAGTCAGTTGAAGTAGTTTTGGAAAGTTTTGTTGCTATTGAAACTCATAGCTGAATATGAAGGAGCAAATACAAATCAATATGGCCTGCCTTCACCAAGATTTTCAGGATACTCCCAAGGCAACTTACTCACTGCAAAATGCATATGCCACCAATTCAGCAGGCACATGGACTCATTCACCACTGAGGAACTTGCCTTTGCCGCCAGCATCCCTGTCAGAGCCCTTTATTCCTCTTGGCATCTATCTCTTTTAATCACACCATACTTGGGGGCTGGCACAGCCTGGCCCTCCAATTGGCAGGGCGATTGGTAGTAGGTGGTGCTGGCCCACTTATCAGCCATCCCTGCCTCCCTGCCGATTGCCCCACTGCTGCCAGTTCACCTCCCTCTGTGAGAGGTGATGAGGGGGCATGGCACCAACCCACTTGCCAGCAGACCCAACCCCCTTGCAGTTGGCCCCACCATCAGTCGCCTCCCTCCGGAGGAAACCAGCAGGGTGACCAGGAGATGGGGGGGGGGGGGCACCTGCTGGCACCCGTCTTGGATGGCCTGGCACCTGCCTGCTGGGGGTAGCTCCTACATTGAGCATCTGTCCCCTGGTGGTCAGTGCATGTCATAGCGACTGGTAAGTCTGCTGTTCAGTAGATTTGCATATTAGGCTTTTATTAAATAGGATACTGACCCAGAACATGAAATTTGTGTATGGGAGAGCGGGGTTCCCTCAACCCAGCCTGCGCCCTTTCCAATTGGGGACCCCTTGGGAGATGTCCAACTGCAATCTGGGACTGCTGGCTCCTAACCACTCAACTGCCTGCCTGCCTTATCACCCCTAACTGCCCTTCCCTGCTGGCCTGATCACCCCAAACAACTGTGCCTCAGCCCTCACCACCATGGCTTTGTCTGGAAGGAAGTCGAGTGTTTGGAAGATGGCCAATCAACCCAGTCTAATGAGCATATTACCCTTTTAGTAGTATATTTACATTATATAGGATAGGATTTCTTTAATGGGGGAAAAATACTTTTTCAGCAGGAGGAGATGCTCTTGGCACACAAAAAATACATAATCCCTATATCTGGACTGATAGCCAGCAAATGCACTATACTGCCAAACCAGTCATTAAAAAACTGAACCGCTTTCTTAAACCTTTCACCAAACAGCTGTTGCCATTGAAAGCTCTCCTCAGCCCCCACCTCAGGTTCTGCTTTCACAGTTAACCCAGATTAGGTTCTGACTGGTCAGTTTCTATGCCATTCAGCGTCAAAAGCTCCACCTCGTAGGCAGCCATTGGCTCCTCACACTTCACCCAGATTTGGTTCTGATTGGTCATTTTCGATGTCTCCAGGCCTATCAATGGGCCTAATCAGAGAGTTGGGGCTGATCAGCAGCCCCAGTGGAAGCTGGAGAGAAAGAGAGGTGCAGTTGCTGGCCAGGCCCGGAGAGAAAGTGTGAGGCAAGGGCTGATCAACAGCTGCCATGGAGGCTACTGATCAGACCCTGGCGAGGGTACAGCTTGGGCTGAGGTGACCCCTCCAATGCATTAAATTCATGCACTGGGCCTCTCATTTAATACATAAACTATAAAACACACATGCCCATCCAGGACTCTATTGTCTGTAATTGGCCTGAGGGCCAATTACAAAGTCAATTCTGAGAGAAGATGACATATACATCCAAAAATAACTGCCAGATTTTGTAATTCTCTCTCTCTCTCTCTCTCTTTCTCTCTCTCTCTCTCTCTCTCCCTCTCTCTCTCTCTCTTTCTCTCTCTCTCTCTCTCTCTCTCTCTCTCTCTCTCTCACACACACACACACACACACACACGATCTGAAGGAGACATATGGGAATAGATTCTCAAGGAACTATACCAAATAGGGAAGAGCATAATCTTAGACTTATTTATCAGAACTCATTCGCATTTACCAGAGAGTTTGAATTCAATATGCAAGCTCTAACAGCTGGAAGTGGTTCTAATTTGTTTGCCTGCCTGTTTTTGATAAAACATAATCTCAATAGTGATCTGCACATGAAGATGTCAAAAAATTCCTTGGAATAGTGTGAGGAAATAATCTAAACCCTTAGAAAATTCTACCCATGATAGTGTATTTATCAAAGATAATTCCCCCATCAAATCCTTCAAGAAGGTGCTGATATCTGTCCTCAAGACATTGAGAAATGGTTTTTGAGAGACATATTGTTATTTTATTATAGATATACTTGTATTAATGGGAATATTTTCAACACAAATTTGAATAGAATTACTATTGCCTGAAGAATGTCCTTGGTCCCAAAACTATATTCAGTTTATACCAGGAACTACACATAACTATCATATGGCAGGATTTGTCCCAGTTTACAATCAATGTGAAAAATAAATAAATGTGAAATATTAACTCTGTGGCTTTAACAATTGGTAGTTTCTCCTAATAACATTTTATGTAGCTTAATGCTTTCACTATAAAACAAAAACTTCATTTATTTTGACTTTTCAGAATATTATAAATTGAAGCATTCCCACATGCCTATTTTTCCAAGACCTTAGAAGGAATATAATAGCTAACTAAACAACTGGCATCGACTCTAGGAAAACAATGTGTTTTACAGGGCAAAAATTTAAACACTAAAATAAATTCTAAATGAATTTGTCAGAGCAGCAAAAGAGTCAGTAAAAAAAAAATCCCTTTTGTGATGGACATGTTTCTCAAATCTGTCTTGAATCCTCTAAGACTTTTCCCTTTGCTCTGGTTACTTCGAGTTCACCACTGGAATGCCCAGGTCACACATCAACACTCCAGACCTCACCATCCCAAAGCTGAGGCCAGACTCTCATGCCACATGTGAGTCACCTGCATCTTCTATAAGGTTCTTGCCATAATTCTGAATTACGGGCATATCAGCCTTATGTTGATTTTCACCTTTTTGCTTTCTCTAATGCAGTAAGTAGTTGGCAAACTCATTAGTCAACAGAGCCAAATATTAACAGTACAACGATTGAAATTTCTTCTGAGAGTCAGTTTTTTAAAACTTAAACTATATAGGTAGGTACATTGTTATTAACTTAATTAGGATACTCCTAAACTGGCCTTCGCTGAAAACTCAAGGGGCCAAAGAGCCGGATGTGGCTCATGAACCGCTGTTTGCCGACCACTGCTCTAAAGCATCACTATATTTCTCCCACAGTTTAGGATAATTATATAATATATATATATATTTATATATATATATGATCAAACACTTTTCACAAATTCCACAGACAAAACCACTGCCTGGTACGCCACCGCTGCATTTTCCCCTTGACTGATAAAGAGATTTCTACATAGTATGTCGTCTTCACCCTTTCTTTCCCTGTCTATTCAGAATTATCTTCTCCAAAAGCAGTTCCCATCCTCAGGTGCTGGCTAGTGGCCTTGCAATTAGTGCTTGCACCTGGCAGCTGGGCAGTTAAATGAATTAACCCTTCCCCGGTCTTCCAGGATAGTCCACAACTGGCTGCCCCTCTTGCTGAGAGAGAAAATGTGCCTCGCGGAGTAGGCCCCTGGGCAAACCCGTCAGAGGCCAGGGAGCCCCTAGGAGGTGCTGGGGATCCTGTCCTAGGCAGAGGCCAATGGTGCAACTTCCAACTCTGAGAGGCGGGGCTGGGGGGGGGGGGGGGAAAGTGGCTCCTCTGACCACATCGCAGGTGTCCCGCCGCCCCAACAAGGAAACAGCAGAGAATGGCCGGCACCTCCCTCAAGGAGACCCCGAAACCCTTGACCCACACCAGGCAGGCAGACCGCTGGGCTGTGGCGTGGAGGACTCACCTCCAAGCCCAGCAGGTGGCCCTGCGGCACAGAGATGGTTCTACGGGGTGCAGGTCCCAGCGGGACGGCGGGGCGGCGGAGTGGGGCGCCACGAATCCTGCAACGCCTCGCCTGCTGCAACTCCTCCAGCTTCAGGGCCTCGTCCTCTGCAGCTTCTTCTTGCAGAGGCCTCCTCCTCCCCAGCGCGGCCACAGCAGCGGACCCACCGGGAGCGCTTCCCGCAGGCCGAGGGGGTTGAACAAAGCGGTGGAGCCTCCTGGGTGAAGGGTCGTCCTGGGAAGGAGTCCTGGCACCTCCACGCAGGGCTCTGCCCAGGCCCGGAGAGCAGCGTGGAGCCCCGCAGGCCTGTGGTGCGCAGGGGGCGGGTGCACCATGCGCAGGGGGCGGGTGCACCATGCGCATGTGCGCCTGATGCAGCTGGACGGTCTGGGGAGCAGCCCGCCTTCCCGGGCTCAGGCCTGGCGCCCAGCGTGGAAGGCCCTCAGTGCGGCCACCAAGCCCTGGACGTTGGCCCCCTGGAAGCCACACAAAGACAACCTGCTGCTGGAGGGTAGGTGTGAGGTGCTCCCGGGAAGACGCTGGAGAACAACTTGCAAGCGGAGATGCCGGAGATGCCGAAGGTTCTGAAAACAAAGGGCCAGCATGCTGCAGACCTGACCTCCAAGCCAGGCCCCAGGGAGAAGGGAGCAGATGCCACTCCACTCGCTGGAGAAGACCATTGAGCAGACAACTAAAGGAACCGATTGGGACCTCATTTCCCAGGTGGAGAACAGTTGGCATGTAAGCCCATGACAAGTGCCCAGCCTCTCCTCTATGCCTATCTCTCTCACTCTTAGATACTATGTTCTTTGTTCTCTCTTAACCTCAACTCATTTTTAAACTAGGTTGCTTTTAAAAGAAGACTAAATAAAGTTTCCCTTAAGATAAAAAAATGTATCTGATGTTTCTGACACTACTTCTGAGTTTCTGACTGCTTCTTTTCCTGTACTTCCTTGCCTCTACCTTGAGTTGAATCTGCTTGGCTGCTTTGAGTCACTCCCACTTCATGACTCTGATCTCTTTCCTCATATGCATAGTGTGCACTGAAGCCTAAAAAGCCCACCAAATGCAATTATTCCTTTTTTTCTATGTGTGCATATTGTCTTTCACACGAGATTATCACTTTCATAAAAACATAAGTGTCCTGGTAATTCTCTTAATACTTGCAAAATGTTTGAAATATAGGAATCAAACTATAGTATGTGCAACCCTAAAAATCATTAATGTTAGTATTTAAGGTAAGGCCCATGGATTCCAGAGAGTGAATGGATGGCCTTTAGAAGAGTTATGATCTCCCCCTTTAGTATGATACAATAACAAAAAAAAATGCTAAGAATCATTGATCTAATACCAACTTTACAGATGTAGAAACTCAAATCCAAGGTCAGAAAACTAGCTTACCTGAAGAGAATATAGTTTTTGAACCCTCATTCCTTTCAACTCCTGAACTCCATTACATATACTCTTGGGGGCATAAAATTCCATGAAAGGTCTTCAAAATCCATTATCCTGCCTGCAGGCAGAATTTGTCATTAAGATCCCAGCAGTTGCACCCATGATGCTATCAAAGATCCCCTGGGAAAGGAATTTCATAATTTCCTTCAGTTTACTTTCACACAAACATAAAACCAGTCTCTTAGAACAACCACTACATTACATGACTTCTCTTTCTTATATCCTGAAAGCAGACACACATACACCCCCTAGGCTTCCATTTAGTGGGGAATTAAGTGAAAGTGTAATTTACCTTACTTAGTCTCTCTACCAAATATTATTTCAACTTGAGTTTTATTTTAATATGAAAATTAAACAAAAAGAATATCAAATTAGTTTTTATGTTTTTGTTACATAAAAACTCAGATTGATAAACTCAGCAATCCACAAACCCTTCAGCCAAAGAAACAGCTATTTGTGCTGTTAGCAGTACATGTTTATTCTGTTTTTGTGAGGTTGGACTTGAAAATGGAAATCCCTGCCTTGTCTATGCTCATGGAGTAATATCAACACTAGGAAAATTTGGGGGCCAACTACAGTATCCTTAAAAGGGGTTCCAGAGAGCCTCTCATAGAGTGGGTGGGAATAGAACAGGATTTTTCTTCCTCTTACATCCAGGAATCCCTATCCTGCTTTCACAGTCCTTCAGGAAGTTTGCTCTTACTCTTGCAAAGAATAGGATTTCAAGTGATTGGCGCCTAAGTTCAAGTGAAACTCTTTCTAATCATTAGCGTTTCCATCTCCAAATGTATGTCTATGGCACAGAGAAACAATAGAAAAGATTGAACATGATGAATAGGAGTCAAACTAAATATCCTGACAACACGATTCCTCAAAATAATGCTTTAGGTCAATTAATATAGAGAATCTAAAAGGAGCAAACAATTCCCCCCTCAGAATAAATTGTTATTTGGGGAAATGAATTAATCAAAACAAGTATGATCCTCAATCCACAGGACCATAGTGAAATAATAGACCGGTGATCGGCAAACTCATTAGTCAACAGAGCAGCAAATCGCAACTCATGAGCCGCATGCGAGCCGCAATTTGTTGACCACTGTAATAGACAATCTAGCAAATGGAGAAATAAGAGCTGAGGGAGGTGGGTCAATCAAAACCTAGCTTCTGCTAAGGAAGCATCCAGATGACTGTTTGAGAATTACAAAGTTCAAAAAGGGAATTCAAGCTTGACCTGATGTAGAAAAGATGTAGAGGAGGCTGACAGAAGCTTTGTCAGAGAGGGTTGCGTGATTATGGATATGAGACCAAGAAGTTGAATAAGAGAGTTGGCATGGATATAAGATCATGGTTGGAAGTAAGATCATGTTCCCTTTCAGCAGGTTTCTCATGGTGGGTGGGGTGGAGGTGTGAGGAAAAAAATAAAGCATGTTGTTTCTTTCCCAAGGGAGACTTCTTTGAGAGTTTTGCTTCTCTGCCTTCCTGAGGCCCTGACTTCCTGAAGTGATTGTTCAAGATTCTCATTGTTGCATTTTGGAAGATGGTAAATGCTCTGAAAACACCATGATTGACTGCTGTCCACACACTGAAGAGTGAGTAGTCAAATGTTGCTACTATTTTCCCAGGATGCTTTCTCTGTAGAGGGAGCAAAAATAGCTATTTTCCTTTTTTCAGTGACACTGTGGTAGAGTGAAGGGTTGACTGGGCTTTTGTGACATAAAACTCTACTTGGCCAGTGCTGTTCTCATTATTTCAATATGTTTTTTGAATAGAGCTTGGTCTCAAAAGGGAAAGGGAGAAGTTACATATGAAGAGTGAGTCTCTGTCCAGATTACCCTTTCTAGTTCTTGTTTTGCATGGAGTTAGAAGTATCTTCCTAAAAGAAAGTTAAAAGGCATTATTGTTTCTTCCTAAACATCAATCTCTTTCTAATGCATAGAAAATTGGTAGCAAAAGGGGGAGTATTTCAGGCAGGGGGAAGCAGGAGGGAACATTTTCAGTATATTTTCAGACATATATTACCCAAACAGGGGAGCAATGTTTCCTTTTCAGCTTGAAAGACAGTTTGCTTTTTAACATTAAAACATGACTTGTTTTTGACATTTCTCAGAAAACTTTTGTAATCTTTTTTTTCTATTGAGATATCATTGACATAAAACATTATATTAGTTTCAGGTGTACAACATAATGATTCAATATTTGTATACATTACAAAATAATTTCCACAATAAGTTTAATTAACATCCATCATCGTAGATAATTACAGATTTTTTTCTTGTGATGAAAACTTTTAAGATTTACTCCTTAGCAACTTTCAAATATGCAATACTGTTTTATTAATTACTGGAGGCCTGGTGCATGAAAATTCATGTACTGGAGAAGGGTCCTTCAGCCTGGTCTGCTCCCTGTCACAGTCCAGGAGCCCTCAGGGGCGGGGGGTGATCCAGTGATCAGGGGAAGGTGACACACTCATCACATCTCTGCTGCTGCCACTGCTGGCAGCACAAGCCTCGACAGGCCCTAGTAACCTGAGCCTTGGGCAGCACTGAGTGGGTGGGCAGCTACAATCTGAGGCTTGCCTATACCTGGGGCCAGCCCTAGGCTTCAGGGAAGTTGCTATCCGAGGCTTACCTGTGCCTCTGGCAGGCCCTGGGCAGTTGGTGGGGGGAAGAGGGGGCTATAGGTACTGGGGACTCTGGAGGCAGGCACATGGAGCAGCTGGACCTGCTTGGGGGTGGGCCCAGCCATGCCACATGCCTGCTGCCCCGACAAGGCTGAGGGGACTGGGCACCACCATCTTGTGGCTGTAGGCGCTACCATCTTTGTGAGGGTGTGATGGTCAATTAGCATATTCTCTCTTTATTAGATGGGATAGTCACCATGCTGTCCATTATATCCCCACAGCTTATTTCTTTCTTTTTTTTTGCAGTATAACTTAGATTTAAAGTAGTACCTATGTTTTCCTTTTGTACTCCCCATTATCCTCCCCACAGCCTCCCCTATCCCCCAGCACATGTCCCCACCTGCCCCTCTCCCCATCCCAGTGTCTTGCATTCATTGGTTATGCTCATATGCATGCATATAAGTCCTTCAGTTGATCTCCCCCAGCATCCACCCCCCTACCCTCCCCAGCCTTCCCCCTGTAGCTTGACAGCCTGTTCAATGCCTCCCTGCCTCTATATCAATCACTCTCCCCCGTTTCTCTTCTTCAAAAATATCTTGCCTCTGCATACTAGAAATAAATGTATAAGAACAAAAAATGTTTGAGTCCCAGTTTCAATGTCAAATAGTTCTTTATGTGTACATGTCAGCAATGGTATCCAGATGGTGGACACATCATGGCAATGCAAGTTTCATCCTCTCTAGTTTGGTCCTGGGCCGCCTGCAGCCACACACAGCTGCTGACTGCTAGCATGGCAAGGTGTCGTCAGTGTCCCCCATCTCTGGACCATCCTCGTGACTGGAACAGACCTGTCAGTTCCTCACTGTCGCAGGAACCCACATGGTCTTGGAGTTGTTCTCTGAAAACACACAAACACATTCTCGACCAAAAGTTAACAAAGGGATCCTCTCTGCAAAATAGACTTAGGATTCTTTTTATTTTTGCCTAAATGATTTTCCTTTGGCTTATTTTGACACCATGTGTGTTTTTTCATGGGTGTCCTGTTGTTGGCTTTACAAATGGAAGTTACTTTTCTGGAGTAAGAATTTTCTAGATGTATTTTACTTACAGGATATTTTTCCTTAGATGATATTACCCCACTGCCCCCCCCCTTTTTTGATTAATGGGGGCTTTTGGAAATTTTAGATTGCAGTCTTGGTAATTTTAAATTTTAATTTTTTGCCCACAATTATGACTGCTTTAGGTTCTTTGGATGTTAAGCAATTTTACAGTGAGATGAACTACTAATAGATATTTTAGTTAATGTTTTAGGAACAGCTTTTTGTTCAGTACACTTAAATTTTCTTGAGTATTCACTAATTTCACTTGGCCAATTTAAATTAATCTGAAAACTTGATTACTATTTTACTGTCAATTTTAATACTCAAGCAGAAATCTTAGTTTACCCTGTAAATATTAGTGGAAACGATTATTTGCATTTTTGAGTAGGTCCTGAGCATTCCTGGTAATAGACTGAATTTAGATATAGAGCAGCTATTGCTGGCCGAGTCTCTGTCTGCTACCTGGGTCCTGGTCTGAGTTGTGCATGGGAGGCGAAGCAGCCATGGGGGCAGGAGACCTCCCTCAGAAGGGGTGAGAGTTCAGGCCCCTGCAAGGTTTGTGGGTGAGGGTCTGTGCCTCACCTCTGTTGACCTTTTAGTTTTCTCCTGTTGGCCCCTCTGCAACTGTGCCTGTCTTAGGTTGTTCCTTCCCTGAGGAATCTTACCCATCTCTGGCTAACCAGCCATCCTCGGGGCCAAACAGGGTGATGTGAGGTTCAGTTCTGTCTCCTTTGTAGTCTATGCCCCTGTGGCCTCCACATCCAGCACCTGCCTTGGGGTCCCCTCGCCTGCTGGTGGGGTCCCGGTACTGATCACATATCTCAGGGGACCCAGGTTTTTTCTCCAGAGAGGGCCCAGCTCACACCATTGGGTGAGAAACAGATCCATGGTGCCAACAACCCAGAGGCTTCAGCCACAGCTTGAACTGAAAGCTCAGGCAACAGCTGTGTGTATTTGGATAGTAAGAAGAGGGTCCCTCTTGGCAAAAAAGGGCAAGAGGGGCCAATATAGAATGCTCGAGTGCCTTCCCAGTGCCCCATGGCTTATTTCTTTTATACTGAAAGTTTGTACCCTTCACCCATTTCACCCATCTCCATCCTCAGCCTCTGGTGACCATTAACCTGTTCTCTGTTTCTATGAGCTTAGTTTGTTTCTCTTTTTTACTTTTCTCATTTTCTTTGTTTTTAGATTCCACATATAAGTGAGATCATATGGTATTTTTTTTTGTCTGACTTATTTCATTTAATATAATGCCCCCAAGATCCATTCATGTTGTCACAAATGGCAAGATTTCATTATTTTTATAGTTGAATAACAATCCATTATGTATATATTAGAGGCCCAGTACACAAAATTCCCTCAGCCCAGCCTGCACCTTCTCCAATTTGGGACCTCTCCAGGATGTCCTCTAAATGGACAGTCGGACATCCTTCTCACAATCCAGGACTGCTGGCTCCAAACTGCTCACCTGCTGCCTTCCTGATTGCCCCTAACCACTTCTGCCTGCCAGCCTGATCATCCCCTAACCACTACCCTGCCAGCCTAATTGATGTCTAACTGCTCCCCTGATAGCCTGTTTGCCCCCAACTTCTCTCCTCTGCTGGCCTGGGCACCCTTATCTGCCCTCCCCTGCAGGCTTGATAGCCCCCAACTGCCCTCCCTTGCAGGCCTGGAACTTCCCAACAGCCTCCCCTGCTGGCCATCTTGTGTCCACATGAGGGCAGGATCTTTGACCACATGGGGGCAGCCCTCTTGTGTGTTGGAGTGATGGCCAATGTGCGTATTACTCTTTTATTAAATAGGATAGAGGCCTAGTGCACGGGTGGGGACCAGCTGGTTTGCCTTGAAGGGTGTTCTGGACTAGGGTGGGGGTCCCCTTGGGGTGTGGGGTGGTCTGGCGAGAGGCCTATGGTGTTTGCAGGCCAGCCACACCCCCCAGAGACCCAAGTGGAGGCCCTGGGATCTGGGATTAGTTTATGTTCTACAATTGAAAATTTGTAGCCTGGAGCAGAGTTGAGCCTTCTGCTCGCTCTGTGGATAGCCATTTCTGTTTGAAACTTTGTTGCCTAGAGTGGAGGCCTAGGCTAGTGCTGCAGAAGTTTGGCTTCCTCCATCGCCCCAGCAACCCTAGCCTCTTCTCTCTTCAGCTCCATGGTGGCCGCCATTTCTGTTGAGATTATGTATCTTCTATAATTGAAACTGGGTAGCATTGAGTGGAGGCCTAGGCTGGCAACAGCAGGTGGAAAGCTTGGCTTCCTCCATTGCCAGGGAAACCCAAGCCTCCCTTCTGCTCTCATTGGTGGCAGCCATCTTGGTTGGGGTTTATTTGCATAATTTGCTTTTGATTGGCTGGTGAGTGTGGCTGTGGGTGTGGCTTGATCAGAAGTACAGTCAATTTTCATATTACTCTTTTATTAGATAGGACTAGAGGTCCAGTGCATGAATTTGTGTAACAGTGAGGTGTCTCAGCCTAGTCTACACCCTCTCCCAACCCGGAACCCCTCAGGGGATGTTGGAGAGCCGGTTTTGGTCCGATCCCCACAGGCCCGGCTGAGGGACCCCACTTGTGCCCGAATCCATGCACCAGGCCTATAGTATGTATATTAGATCTTTGGTTAATCTCTTCCACCCCTTCTCCCTCCCCTTCCCTCTGAGATTCATCAGTTTGTTCCATGTTTCCATGCCTGTGGTTTCCATTCCTGCATTAGGCATCTGCCCCCTGGTGGTCAGTGTCTATCGTAGCTCCTGGCCAGTCACTTAGGTTTTTATATATATACTAGAGGCCCGGTGCATGAAATTTGTGGACAGGGGAGCAGAGGGGGTGTACCTCAGCCCAGCCGGCACCCTCTCCAATCTGGCACCCCTCAAGGGATGTCTGACTGCCCATTTAGGCCTGATGCTACTGTTATGTTGGCTGTTGTCACTTTTTTATTTGACAATCTAAGGAAAAAGAGATCAGTGTCCCTGACTAAATTGTCAGAGTTTGAATGTTTTAAAAATTGTAGGGCACACCAGTTGAAAATCACTGTTTTAATGTAATTACATACCTGTTTATTATACTCTGAGAAACACTAATCTGGAAATTATGTACTATCTAATTAACTCTAAAAGGCACAAGCCATAAATGTTCAATTATTTTTTAATTAATATATTAGATATGACAGAACTCTGTATGTTTTATATTAGTATTTATCAAAATAACTCATAGAAATTATTTAAATGGACATGGATTAGTAGCCTTTTCAACATGATCTTCAATGGAGCCATTCAAATAAAAAACAATGACTTAACCATCTTGAACACTTTTTAAAGTACTCTTTAAATTTAAAGGAAAAAAGTGACTATATTCCTTTTATGAGTAATTAAAAGTTAAAGTTATGGTTATGTTTTCTCTCTCTTAATATATATATATTTTTTCTTTATTTATAACCTATAAAATGTGAGAATCTCTGTTCTAGAAAAAAATCAACAGTTATTTCTTTTTGTCCAAATCACCAATTTTAATGAATATCTTTTAAGTGATAACCATGTGCCCCAAACAGAATAGTGCTCAGTGAAATGAGAGTCAACCCACTATATGGTCCCAACTCAAAGACCTTAAATTTTATTTGAGTACATGACCCTACTTATATGAAAATGTTTTATGGTAAAAAGTAAAAATTCCATAAATGTTTGTAAAAATAGATTTTAAAATGTAAAACAAAACAAAAGATAAAAGGAAGAGTTAACTTCATGACATTGGATAAAAAGTTTCTCAGGAAAGCTGGCAAGAAATGAAATTGCTTGGGAATGACATCTAAAAACACAGATATGAGTGTTTTGTGATATCATTTCAGGACTAGAGGGAATTATAAAAGTGATATAATTGAACCACCCACTCAATATCACACTTGAAAGCTAAAGGACAAACACTGTGTGTGTGGGGGGGGGGGCGGGGGTTGGGGGGGGTGTATGGGTAGGGGTTGAAGAGGGGAGATAGCTAATGCTCAATGAATGCTAATTTAATGTCAAGGACTTTAAGCACTTTAAATTTATTATATTATTTAATCACTACATAGTTCTATAAAGCAAGTAGTTTTTAAAGCTGATTTGGTTTAAGGAAACAAATTTCATAATAGGGGTTAAGTAGCTTTTCCAGGTTATACAGAAAAAGTTTTAGCCAACATTTGAATCTCAACAGCTTATTTCCAAATAATATGATACTGCAGGAACTCTGGATCAAGACTGCTTGGATTTGAATCTCTGCCCTACCATTCACTTTTCCTGGGTTCTGGCACTAATCACTCAAAAGCTCTGTGCCTCCATTTCTTTCTCTGCAAAGTGGGAATACTAACAGTGTATAACTCACTAGATTGCTAAATGGATTATATATAATAATATAACAGTATCTAGCTTGTACTAAGTATTTTAAAATGTAATAGTAGTGATAGTAGTCCTGCAAATTAAATCTTTGCAAAAGAGTAAATGTTTCAGTCCTGGCTGGTGTGGTTTGGTTGGTTGGAGCTTTTGTCCTGTAGACCAAAGGGTGGCAGGGTTAGGACATATACCTGCATTGCAGATCCAATCAAAGGTTGGACTGCTTGTGGGAGGCAGCTGATCAATGTTTCTCTCTCTCTCTCTCTCTCTCCTCTCTCTCTCTCTCTCTCTCTCTCTCTCTCTCCCCCTCCCTCCCTCCCTCCCTCTCCCTCCCTCCCTCCCTTACTCTCCTCTCTCTCTCCTCCCTTTCCCTCTCCCTCTCCTACTCTCTCACTCTCTCACACTCTCCCTCTCTCCCTCTTCCTCCCTCTAGAAATAAAGAAAAAAAGAATTAAATCTTTCATATAAGATGAGATTGATTAATTGGAAGCAGTTTTGTTCCTAAGGTGAGCAATGTTTCTACAGTTGACTGTGCCCCCAGAACTTGTGATGTTGTTTCTAATTACAAATCTGACTATCCTGGTTCATAAAACAACATCCTCTAAACAGGTAGCACATTTGGTGAGCTTGACTATCTTCATCCGCACAGTCTTTAGAGAAAATCAGCTTGTTCAATTAGTACCAGTTAACAGACACCATTTTTACCTATTTATTTATTTTAATTAAATGTATTGGGAAGACAGTGGTTAATAAAATTATATAGGTTTCAAGTGTAAAATTCTGTGATGCATCATCTGTATATTGCATTGTGTGGCCACAACTCAAAGTCTGTTCTCTTTCCATTACCCCCTTCCTTTCTGGGAAGCTCCCCTATTTTCTGTGTGTTTCTTCGTCTTGTTTGTTCATTTGTTGCTTTCAGTTTTATATCACACATACGAGTGAAGTTATATGGTTCTTGACTTTTTCTGAGTCATTTTGCTTAGCATGATTTCTTAAGATCCACCCATATTGTTTCAAATGGCAGTATTTTATCTTTTCTTGTGACTGAGTAGTATTCCATTGTCTATATGCACCACATCTTACGTACCCAATCACCTATCAAAGGACACTTGAGTTGTTTCCATGTCTTGGCCACCATGAATAATGCTGCAGTGAACATAGAAGTGTGTATATCTTTTTGAACAAATGTTTTCAAATTTTGGGGGGTAGATAACTCAGAGGAAAGGTTGCTGGGTCATACCGTAACTCTATTTGTAAAATTTTTAGGATAATTCTTACTGTTTTCTGTAGTGGCTGTATCAATTTGCATTCTAACCAGCATGAATGAGGGTTTCTCTATTATCTATAACTTTTCAAATATTTGTTATTACTTGTCTTATTTATAATATTCTAACAGGTGTGAGGTGGTATATCGTTAGAGATTTGATTTGCATTTTCCTAATAGTTAATGAAGTTGGCCATTTGTATATCTTCTTGGGAGAAGTGTCTGTTCTGGTCCACTGCCCATTTTTTTACTTGGATTGTTTATTTGGTGATGAGTTGTATGAGTTCTTTATATAGTTTGGATAACAATCTCTTGTCAGAGGACAGACACCATCCTGGCAGAAGCCTCTCTGCCTCGTGTTCCCACCCAAGCATAGCTACAAGACTTCCATCATCATTCTATGATATAGAACGATGTAGGAATGATGTTAACTCTTATTCCAATACCCATGTATTGTCAGGGGGATTGGTCAGAAGGAAATTCCTGCAATAGCTCAATTTTAGCCCCAAACCTTGCTCACCTCTGATGGTTGAGCTCAGTTGCTATCGTAAGCCAGAGCTGTTTTCTTCTATCCTGGGTTCTCTTTCAGAGTCTTTGGAAATCAGGCTTTCAGTTTTAATAGCAGCAAACTTTGATTTTAATTGACATACATTTAGATATTTACTTGTTATAATCTTATATGTTTTCTTTTGGTGCCTTTCATGTCTATAAATATAAAATTGTATTTTTTTTCCTTCATGATTCCTATTAAGCACACACACATAACTTCTCATCTAATGAGAAGGTGATGAATATAGATGAGTAAGCTGTCATATAAAAGTAGCTAATTATGAGTAAAGAATAGTGAAAAATCAATAGGTTTTCAAACATGATTTAATTAGTTTAAATGAAAGTTTAAAAACCTAACATGAATACAACATAAGCAGCTTCTTTCAACTTCTCATATTCTGCCACTCTTTGTTTTTATTCAAAAACAGTATGTAGTTTCCTCAAAAAATTAAAAATGAAACTGCCATTTGATCCAGTGTTCCACTTCTAGGAATATATCTTAAGAAACCCAAAATATCAAACAAAATATATGCACTCCTATGTTCATAGCAGTGCAATTTACAATGACTAAGATTTGAAAACAGCCCAAGTGCCGATCAGCAGATGAGTGGATATAAAAGCTGTGGTACATCTACGTAATGGAATACTATATGGCTGTAAAAACAGAAGGAACTCTTACCATTGGCAGCAGCATAGATTGACCTGGAGAGTATTATGCTAAGAGAAATAAGCCAGTCAGAGAAGTATCACATGATCTCACTCATTTGTGGAATCTAATAAACAAAATAAACTGATGAACAAAATAGGTTCAGAAACATAGAAGCATGGAACAGACTGATGAATTTCAGAGGGAAGGTAGGATAGGTGGGTGGATAAGGAGTGAGTAACTGAGGAACTTACATGCATATATTCATAGCCCATGGACACAGACAATACTGTGGTGAAGGCCTGGGATGGTGCGTGCAGAGTGGAGGGTGTAAATGGGAGAAAAAAAAAACAGGAATATCTGTAACACTTTCAATAATAAAGATTAAAAATTTTTAAATTGAAAAATAAAAGATTGATAAATGATAATACATTTTATGCTTATAGTGAAAATTAAAATTCTAATTTTTTTCTTTAATGATTACTACAGTTGGCTGAATTTTTCTAGGAATCATCCAGTTATGAAACCTAATTCCATCAGATAAGTTTCTAGGATTTATTACTGCTAATACTAAAAATAATGTGCAGGAATACATTATTAGCATGTTATTTTATTGGACAAATATGTGACTTCAAAATGCACTTTTTAAATTGGGCTAGTGCTTTTTCTGCTTATTTTTTGTGTGTCATAATATAAAGTCAGTTTCTGACAAACTGACTACATTCTGTCCCTTCTGCTGCTGCTGGCTAGTTCTTTTTATCACCTTTTCCCTCTTCCCTTCATGTATGAAAAAACATCACAAAATAAACACAATCTGCCCTCTGTCTCTGTATACTGCCTCAGTAAGCTCTTGTTGAAAAGTTACAAGTTCCTTGCTATCATCACTCCTCAACCCCTTTTTCCCTACTGAAGCTCCAAGCTACATATGATCAAAGCAGATATATGCTACAAAATTGCATTTTTATAACAGAGTAAATTGAATTCCACCCAGGTTTTAAAAAGTATCTCCGTGTTCAGGGCCTTCTGTCTTCTATGTGCAAAATATTGTTTATGCCTCTCAAACACTGACGAGTTTGCAGTGGAAAGAAAGGTGAGGATTTACTAGACATCTGGGCAACTATATGGACAGGGAGTAGGAAAGGCAGTTGGCTTCATGAACTATGAATAGCTTCAGCAGTTCTTGAAGTCTTTGAGCATCCCAGACAGGACATGAGGGCAGAACAGCATGGCTGCATTAGTCATTATATAATCAAGCTTTAGATTTTATGCTAAAACTTGTATTCCTTAATGTTAGAAGCTTCCTCAAGGATAGAAATCACTGAAAGAACAGAGCAAGAAATGAGAATGACCTCCGGGGAGATAATGGTACGTAATATTAGCCTTCCCAACTTCTCTTCCAGCATTATTTATTGTCAAGTAAGTTTCAGATATGCACTTATATTAAACCTACATCTGAAGGAAATACAAGTTCTGTCATCATTGTGTTATTTATGTCCATGTGGATGATGGCTGAAACATTGGCCTTTAGGATAAACTTGACTCAACCACAGGGAGCAATATTTAAACTGATCCACTGGGAAACATATTCCTATATAAATTGTTTTTGTTGTATTCATTTCCACTCTAACTGCCTTGACTTAATAGCTTTAACAGACTCATGATATCATATTGTTTCCAAGAATTGCTTCACTTGAAGAACTATAGCACACAACTAAAATATTAACTGTGTGAGAGTTCTGCATGAGCTATAAAAAGCAGAAGGGAATTAGAATCAACACAAATATCTTGGCTGAGTGTCTAAATGTTACCCTTTGACAGTGGCAGGCTATTAAACAATTTCTAAATAAGACATTTTCCCACCACAAGGAAAACATTCATTTAGAGGGACTTTACAACCCAGGATTTAAGGCTTTAAAAGAAAATATACTGTCTGTACCAAGGATTATCTAAAGGCATTGGAAAGACCTGCAAATATAATTGGCTTGAAGTTGGAAGGATTGAAACTGCTTTGAGATAAAAAATGATGTCTAAGAACAAATGAGTCACAGACAAAAGGCCAAACCATCTCATTCTAAAGGAGTAGGAAATGTCAAAGAGCAAAGAAAATATGAATAAAAAGTAGGAAAAAGATTACTTTATTCCCATTAACCTTTGCTATTATCTATAATAATAAAAAGGTAATATGCTAATTAGACCAGGCATCCTTCCGGACAAAGCCTGGGCTGCAAGGGAAGCTGGTGCCAGCAGCTGGGGGAAGGAAGGCCTACTCTTGCACAAATCTCGTGCATCAGGCCTTTAGTAGAATATAATCTTAGACACTTGAGATAAACTTTAGTTGATAGTAAGGTTCAAGTCTTTTGCAAGCCATGCTAGTTTTCCATGGCTTCCATTCATCTGTTGAGGATATTTTACAAAGGTAATATGTAATTAATTACATATTCCAGGTATCTAGGTTACTCACAAGGTGCTTTCATTACCTAAATCACAATTTCTCAACAGAAGCACTATTGACCTTTTGGATAGATAATTTTCTGTAGTAAGGCAGTGTTCCTGTTCACTGTAGGATATTTAGCATCACCCCTGGCCTCTCTGTACTAAATGCCAATAGCATCTCCCCAATCAGATAACCCAAAGTGTCTCTAGAAATTGTCAAATATCAAATTGGGGTATGTTCATGCCCACTTAGGAATCACTGATCTATATCAAGAAATTACATTATAAAAGTTCTGCCATGTATTTATATACAATGTATATACTTGTCCAATTTACCTTCTATATCATTTTATAAAACTTAAAAGCTTAACAAAATTAAGTTATATTACACTAAGAACAATTTAGTATCACAAGTAAAATGTTGCATGTGAATCATGCACTTAAAAAAAGGAGCTTATCTTATTTGGAACAATCAGAACTATACAAGCAGGCTCTAGTCATTAAACTCAGATCATGTGGGAAAACAATCTCCGAATGGTTACCATATCTAGTGGTCAGGGAAGGTAGTTCTAGGAAGACAGGTCTAAGGTCTTAATAGAATTAAAAAAGAGAAAGTGAAAACAGCAATTAAAAATAAAATTAAATGTTACACCTGAAATTATTATTATATTGAATGTCAACTGTAATTGAGAAAAGAATGATAGAACTGTTAAAATCAACATATTTAACCCTGACCAAGTAGCTTAATTGGCTTGAGCATTGTCCTGATATACCAAGGTTGTGGGTTTGACCCCCCCAGTTAGGGCACATATAAGAATAAACCAATGACTACATACATAAGTGGAACAACAAATCTCTCTCTCTCTCTCTCTCTCTCTCTCTCTCTCTCTCTCTCTCTCTCTCCCCTCCCTCTCTTTCTCTCTCATCATTCAATAAATAATTTTTAAGGAAAATAAAATATTTTAACAGACAGATTTGTTCAAGATCAGAGGGCAATGATATTCCTGAATATAAAGCTAAATATCAAATTTAATGCAACTTAGAAATGTTGTCCAAGTCACAGATACAGATTGTCCATTTCTCAAGATATTGTGATGAATGAAATAATTGAAAGAGTTCCTGCAAGAGAATGTGGTACTTATATACATGCATTGCCTTAAAACACAAACTTCCAGAAAGTCTCTGCAGTTTAAGGATCTTTGATCTTTCCAGAGAACTCTCCATAGATGAGGAATCATGGTATCATTTCAGTATCAGAATAATTTGGATAATATTTTGAGAATGTTAGCTAGAGGACAAATAAATTATATGTAAGATTTGTTTCCCAGTGTATCCGTTAGTCTTACTCCCTCAAAATCCAGGATGTGAGAAACACACCCACATGAAGGGAGACAGCACTAGTGGGGAGTTATACTCAAAGACAGAAACAAACTGGGTATCGGACTCCATGAGTGATAGGGAACTGTGGTAAGCTGTTTGTAACAGACCCCGCTAATTCAGACCAAATACTTCCTATAAGCAGTACTGGTGGAGATCTAATTATTAGATATGCTCTACCCCACCTCCCAACCCAAACCATTAATCTATGATTTAGCTAAACAAAACCAAATGACATTCAAAAGGGATTCAATTTCTTAGATTCATAGGAGGCTTTTACAAATTAATTTTGTGGCCGGGTGCCAAATGGGTGAATTTAGGGATTAATAAAAGGCTTCTGTCTACAGAGTAGATAGCCTGTATATTCAGTTTAGAAATAAACACCAGGCAAAAAACATTGAAATGTGATTTTCTAACCACTGTGAAAAGATAAGGAAAAATTGGTGACATTGCCTAAATTGGCCCACCTACTCAAATTGGAGCTGCCGGTTATGTTTCTGTAGGACAGTTGGAGGTTTATTTTGATGTGATGAGGGAAGGGGATGTTTAAAGGGAAATTTCATGCAGGTTCAAATTCGGACTCCAGCTGCTTTCAGGGTCATCAATCTGCACCTCAGTTTCCTGAAAAAAATGAGGATGGCAGACTTAGGTCATTGTTTCCCAAAATATGTTCCATGGAATACTTCCAGGAGAATCTCTGTGAAAAAGTAATCTTGGGCAAATAGATACACAATGTATTTTCAATAATATGGATATATAATGGAGATAATATTGTGAGCCCACATATTGCAAATTTTTTACCTATCCAATGTAGTAGTATCAGTATGCTAATGCACAGAAAAAAAATTTTAACCAGCATCGCACTATGTGTGAGTGTGAAGGGAACCCAGCACTCTTCCATTTTTACAGATTTAGAAGGCATGTTACATATTACATATTTTAAAAAACCTTTTAACTAAAGAATAGTATTTAATTTATATATACCAATATTTTTTAAATTATTTTGACCACCAAACCATTTTTTTCCTCATAACATATTTTCAGGTTCTGCAGGTTGCTCTGAAAAACATAGGTCTTAGTTATGTCTAATGTCCTTTCAAAGGTCTATCATATAATAAATAAAAGATTAAAAAAGTAGTTTATCAAGAGGCATGCTTATATAATCTGTTTAGAGACAGCAAGTATACCTTCTATTCTGGTCATGAGGTTGTGGTTCTTCAATCTTGAAATTAGATACTGGGAGTGAAATGAGCAAACTTCATGTCCAGAAGAATAATATGGAATAGGGATCAGTTAACTAGTAATGCAGTTTGTGTCCAAGGAAACCCACACAAAAGCCTGTGCCTGCAGATGCCAGTAATTATGTGGCCAGAAGGAAACCCCAACTCTGTGGTCTGCAGCCCTTGCACCTCTCTGCTTACTGTGCTGAGGTTACCACGCTTTCCAACTGCATGATTGAAAGCACAGAAGTTTTACAGAAAACTAAACAAATGTTGCTTTTGCTAGCCTTCCTTACAGTTGTTACTTAGCTTAAAAAGTATACTAGTATATGGAGGCATGCAATATGCATAATGTAATAAAACACTTAGAACTACATCAATGATATCATACAGGTAAAGCACTTCAAATAAAGTTGATTAAAGAGCTAATAATGTGTAATAGTGGGACAGTATTGTGCACCAGCATTACTAGTCTGTTATCCACCAATGTAGTAATGTCTTTATGCTCATTAGCATGTAGTAACTTGACCAGAATTACACTGTTGTGAGTGAGAAGGGAACTGAGTGCTGTCCAAATACAAGTTTCTTATTCTGAACTACTGTCTCCTGCAGAAAACCTCCCTGATCCAATCTCTGTTCCAGCTCGGGGGCTAGTGGCTGCTCCTGACATTTATGTCAGATAGCATGAGGGCCAACGAGGGAGTCAGCTCCTCTCCTACTCAGGGTCTACATGATTGGTCATCATTGTTCCTGTCTCCTGTTCCAGAAAAAAAGACTGGATTTGGGTGTCTTTTTATTCCTTCTGAAGTTATCTTCTCTGCAGAGTCAATTTTATACACAAATGAGTTTTAAAATAAGTAGGTCAGAAAAAGCCCCACCCCTCCACCAATACTATTTAATATTTCTTAGTATTTTGTAGCTTATAAAACAGTTATATGTCTATTTTGTCTTTTATCTAATTCTAGAAATAATGCCATATAGATAAAAATTTGTCATTCTAAATATAGAAATCAAAACGTTAGAGATAGACTTCTAATAATATGTAAATTACATTTAAGAAGCAAGGATATAAATCTAGAGTATTATGTGTCATGAAAATCAGTGTAGATTTTTGTCAATCTGCCATACAAATAAGCTTATATTTAGAGCTCCTAATTGAGAAAATTTACTTTGAAGTCTCACTCTCCAGCTTTCTTTTCCACTGTTAACTGCAAGACAATTCTGACCAACTGCCTTGGATTTTCTGAGGAAATCCCAATAAATTCCCAATATATTAATCCCAATAAATTCCCAATCCTTCCTAAATTCCCAATATAGTTGCATTCTAGGTGCTGAATCTTTTACTGTAATTAAAGGATGTGGAGTGCTCTGAATTGGAAACTACACCCACAAAATGGACACAACATTTTCTAAGTATTCTATCCTCAAAAGAGAGCCACAACTAATAAGACAGCCAGGGCTACTTGTCAGGCATATCAACATCCATTCCTTCCTTTCTTCATTTACATAACCGTCACCTCTAAGGACCTTTGGGAGAATGTGTCAGTCTGTGGGGGAGATCACAAAAACAAACTAAGGGGGTACTCCAGAAGAACCCCATAATCTTCCCTATACCTCTCTAGAAGAGGAATAAAAAGAGCAAACTGATCTCAGAACTGTGCACTCCCACTGTTTTCATGGCAAAAAATCATGAGGTTTCTGTACATTGGGCGAATATGATAGAAGGTAGATGGACTTGAACCATCTTGCCTGAACTCCAATAAAAAGGGTGCTGGCTAAGGCAAAAGAAATAAAGAAGGAAGAGCAAATATATCTCCCAACAGGGACAGGTGCTGAGATTTAGCTGAGGCTTGATCTTCTTTGACTGAAAATTGTGTGTGTGTGTGTGTGTGTGTGTGTGTGTGTGTGTGTGTGTGTGTGTGTTCTGGGTTCTCTGAACTTAAATACTCACAGATCCTTCCTAGGAGAGATCCAATATTTTGTCATAGCCACAGAAAAGACATGAATGGCATGCCCTTTTTTAAACTCCTTTTTCCATGACCATACATAAGAGGAAACAGAAAGTTAGGAGGAGGTAGAAAGAGCCAAATAGCATATAACTAGTTGTGCTCTGCACAAATATGAAGGTGATGGGCCCCAGGAAGAGAATTAAGAGCCAATATGCCCTGGATGGTTTGGCTGAATGGATGGAGAGGTGGCCTGAAGGGTCCCAGGTTCGATTCCAGTCAGGGGCACACGGCCAGGTTGTGTGCTCAATTCCCAGTGGGGGGTATGCGGGAGGCAGCTGATTGGTCAGTGGTTCTCTCTTGTCATCAGTGTTTCTGTCTCTCTCTCTCTTCCTCTCTCTTCCTCTCTGAGATCAATTATATATATATTTTAAAGCTACTGTCAGATTATAATTTTAAGAAAGAGCCAATCAGGCTTCCTTCTCATCTCAGAACCAGCCAACAGAAGGAAAGAGTCACTTCATTAGACTCTTCTCTCTTTCTCTCTGAAACTGTTGTCAGTTTATCTGAGATGACTTATATTATGGGATACTTAGGATTTTTGTTTCTAGTTACAGGGGGAGAGAAAATCAGTTTATCAAATAATACTGATGCTATAAACTAGAGTAGACAAAATTTGTGATTATTGAAATTGTCTAAAAAGTTAGCAAATTTGACAAAAATTTCATCTATCAGAGAAAAGATATTTTATTCCAAAACTGACAGTGGTGATGGTTAAAACATAAAATATTTTCATGTTTATTATACTCCACCAAGTTGAGTATCCTCAGTACACAATTATACTACATATGGTTTTATACTCCCTCTTAAAGGGTCCATTTCTATATTCTTTATTTATCAGAGTGAGAGTTGTATTTTTCTCCTGGAAATCCATTATACTCTTTTGTCTCTCGTCACAAAAATCAGAAAATAAACATAAAAATTGAAATTTTGCCTGGTTGGTATGGCTCAATGGTTGAGTGTTGACCTATGAACCAGGAAATCATGGTTCCATTCCCAGTCAAGGCAAATGCCCAAGGTGCAGGTCTGATCCCCAGTAGGGAGTGTGCAGGAGGCAGCCACTCAGTGATTCTCTCTACTAATCAATGTCTCTATTTCTCTATCCCTCTCCCTTTCTCTCTGAAATTTACACACACACACACACACACACACACACACACACACACACACACACGTTGTCAGTATTCACTGATTTCTATGTTTCAGTATATTTGTATTAAAATATTCAAAATATTATTGTATAAGTTCAGTGATTAAATTTTAAACAGAGAGTCATTAACCAGGGTGATTTTTAATATTAGAGCTAATAGTGGAACTGGATGGAGCAATATGGGAAATCAAGGTAGTGAAAACTAAAACTGCTGAATCCCAGGGACAGAGAGCAGGTGATACAGAATACATCCTATCTAATAAGAGTAACATGCAAATTGACCATACCTCTGCTACGCTACCAGCCAATCAAGAGCAGGGAGCATGGCCAGCAGACAGGGGGCATGGCCAGTGGAGGCATGGCTGCAGTGCAGCATAATCCAGCACCATGCTATAAGCTCTGCCCACATTGTACTTAAGGGCCAGCTAAATCCCTCCCTCCTTACAGTTACAGTGCCTGAGTCACATGCAAATGAATGCCTGGGGCACCTTGGGTAATGAGCGGCAGGCACGAGGTGGGGCTGTGATTCGTCAGATGCAGGGCTGGGTCATGAGCTCTGAATCCAAGCAGCAGTTTTGGTCCACCACCCCCGCTCCCAGAACAGTGAGCAAGGCAGGGGGATGTGGCTGAGTCATGCACACTGACGCGGGGGAGCAGGGCCAGTCGCGCGCATGGACCCGAGTGACACACCCTCACACAGGGCCCTCAACTGTGTCACCTATGCCTCCTTGGACCTCACCCTCCAGCCTGGATCCTCCAGGTCCAAGCCCTAGGGGTGCTCAAATTCAGAAAGAGTTTGCAATTTGCCCAAGGCACATTGAATAGTTTTTTCCTAACCCATTTGTGGGAGTGTAATCTGATTTAAAACTAATGGACTAAACTAGAAAGTCAATTTGGAAATGTGGATCAAAATTCAAGTGAATTAGCTTTGGGCAAGGAGTTCCATGTCTGTGAATGTGTCCTATGTAAACAGTCAAATAAGCAATTATGTTTACTGTCATTGTTGATGCCAGGGAAACCAGAAGCAACCTGTCCCACAATAAAGGGTTAGTGAAATAAACCATAGTAATGGTAAACAGTCAGGGATAACACTGTAGCCATTAAAAATGATGTCTGTACATCGAATTAATTGTAGAATTCGATCTATAAACTGTTTTGATCCTATCTAATAAAAGAGTAATATGCAGATTGACCATCACTACAACATACAAGAGGGCTGCCCCCATGTGGTCAAAGATTCTGTCCCCATGTGGACACAAGATGACTATCACAAGATGCCCAGCAGAGGATGGCAGTTGGGAGGGACCAGGCCTGCATGGGAGAGAATTTGGGGGTGATCAAGCCTGCAGAGGAGGGAAGTTGGGGGCAAGCAGGCTGTCAGGGGAGCAGTTAGACATCAATTAGACTGGAAGGGTAGTGGTTAACGGGTGATCAGGCTGGCAGGCAGAAGCAGTTAGGGGAAATCAGGGAGGCAGGCAGGTGAGCAGTTTGGAGCCAGCAGTCCTGGATTGTGAGAAGAATGTCCGACTGCCCCTCCTCACGGGCAGTTGGACATCCCTCAAGAGGGCCCAGATTGGAGAGGGTGCAGGCTGGACTGAGGAACATCTTTCCCTGCCCCCCGTGCATGAATTTCGTGCACCAGGCCACTAGTATTTAAATATTTTTAGATGCATGGAACTATAAATCGGGTTATTCCTTGCCAAGTGTGGTTCAGTTGCACTTGCTTAAGATTGAAATGTGCTGTTGGGCAAATTTGAGGTCTATTATGGGCTGAATTATGTATCCTCCCAAATTCATATGTTGAAGCCCTAACTCCCAGTGGCTCAGATTGTGACTGTATTTCCAGCTCTTTAACTTTTTCAATAGATTGGAGGATTAGGATGAAAATAACAAGCTTCTAATTGTGGCTTGGTCTTTCCAGTCATTAGCCCTCATCCAGGAGCCCATCCAGAGTCACTTCATTAGAGCAAAAACTCCTGTCACCTAGGAAACTATAAAGGCATCAGAGCCTTGTGCTAGAAACTGAGGCAGAGATCAATATTTCCTATTATCTCACATATCTGTTAAAAGTAGCAAATTTAGCCCTGGATGATGTGATCAATGGTTAGAATGCTGTGGGTTCAATTCCAGGCCGAAGAGACAACTAATCGATGTGTCTCTTTCACATCAATATTTCTCTCCCTCTTTCCCTCTCCATCCCTTTCACTCTCTTTCAATGGGAAAAAAAAATCCTTGGGAGAGGATTAATGAAAAGAAAAAAATAAGAGAAAAGATAGCTAATTTAAAGAGAGGTCATTAAGGCCTTAATCTGATGACTTGTATCCTTGTAAGAAGCAGAAATTATAAGACAGACATGTACCGAAGGAAAACCCTGTGAAGATAAAAGAAGACAACCATCTGTAAACCAAGAAGAGAGGCCTCAGAATAAACTAGTCCTTGCTGGCATCTTGATCTCAGACTTGTAGCTTCCAGAATTGTGAGATAGTAAATTGTTGTTGTTGAATTCATCGAGTCTGAAGTACTGTGTTACGACAATCCTAGGAAACCAATACAGGGTTATATCATATAATTCTGAACTCATAGGAGATTTGCAATTTGACTAAGCTAGATCATCCAACAGAACAGGAACATTATTTTGGGGGTTAAACATATATCACACAAAATGAAAATAAGTTTTTTAGCACTTCCATTAGAAATAAATTTCAGAATTTAAAAATAAATTATCTTAGTTTTTCAGTTATACTTTCTTCATGCATTTTCAGCTTTTATTGGGTTATTTTCCCAAGAATAGAACTCTTGAGACATGATTGATTTTCAAAAGCATTATTAATAGCTAACTCAAACAGTTCCAAAATCATCAACCTTTTTATGCAATCTGTGGGAAAATGAATCCAATTTTTATAAGAACTTCATTCTTAAAAATATCAGACACCTGCATATGACAGTTTTATGAATCTAAGATGAAATACAGGAAAATAGTTAAAACCAATGGGTACCCGCACAAATCTGGTGCTCATTGTTAGTATTATTATTTGTATTTAATAACATTACTCTGAAATTAGTAACTTATTCTGCTCAAAGATACAACAAAGAACTACTCCTGCATTGTCAAAGAAATGCTAAGCTTGTTCTAGTGATTTGGTTTTTGGTCCCTAGAATTACTTTTCTTAATTTTACATGAAAGCTCTTCTGAGTATATTTGGAGGACCTAAATTATATTTTGATATATAAACTAATATTAACAAAGCCATTTTTACACAACTAATTTTTTCTCCCCAATCTTTCTCCTGGTTCCAGCTCTACCTTCTAACTATTTGGCGTTGAAGAGTATATCCTATTTCTAAGAATGATAGAGTTTGTCCATTTACCACTCTAATATCAACGAAAGAAAGACAATAAATAAATAAATAAATAAATAAATAAATAACCTTTTACAAAGAAAAGGGACTTTAATCTCTTAGCTATCTTTAACTAAAATTCCATTCCAATATGGTGGCTCTTTTTTCCCTTGATGTGCAACATAATAGCTCTAATACTGTACATGGAACAGATAACTGCCCACTCTTCCACACTAATCCTAATTGTATCCAAAATAAGAGGTAATTCTAAAGATTATGAGTTTTTTGGAGGGGTTAACCTCTAGGAGATTAACTAGCACAGTATCTAACCTTGTAATCTTACCAAACTATGCGGTATGAAGTTGTTTTAGATACTCAACTTTCAAAAGCATTTTGAACTAGTCTTATCATCAGGCTGGTACTCTTGTTCATTAATAAGGTAAATATAATTATTGACAAGTGTTTATGTTTCTATGAGATTCATGTTTTGAAATTTGCGAAATGTACTTTAATAACTTATTTTAAAAAAATGGTGCTGTTACAAAGATGGAGTACTTCATAGAGTAAGATTCCTTCACTAAATATTTTGCCTTTGAGATGGTAGAAATATCTTTCTTAGAACCAAAAGTTTTATCATGACAATTCCCTTTTGTTAAAACCATGCATAACTATAAAACAATGGACTTTAAATTTGTAGCTAAATCTATTAGGGAAATTTAACAATTTTCAAAGAGAATTACTATGGTGTCTTTTGTGACTCTGACTTTTCCATATCTTACACATACCTTGAAGGGTATAAATCTATAACAGTCCAGAAACTTCAATACTCAAGGAAGCAAAGCCTCACAGACCACAAGATAAAGATTTCTAGGTTTTGCCTGCTATCTAAAGAATGTATTACAAAACTCATTACCCACTCAACTTCTCATTATAGGGGCTGGTTGGAAAAAAACATGTTCCTTATCTTCCCACACTGGGATGAATAATAATACAAAAATAATAATGACCAGAAGTCACCTCAGTGTTTTTCTGCAAATTAATTTTAGTGACAGACACCAGCCTGGGATTTGATATTTTTTTTAAGTATCTGAAAAAAAAGTATCTTGTGCAGGCAAAAAAAAAAAAAAAACAAAACAAAACAAAAAAAACAGGATGGTTTTCTAAAAGCAAGTTGTTTTAAGAATTTGTTGGCTTAATAAATGAAACAACCTAAGGCTGAACAGATGCCATGATTACATTTTGCTGAAGAAGTCAGAGCTTCTGGTTTTTTTGTTTTAGAGCCACAAATAGTCCTCTTTCTGTGCTATAGTTGCAGCTCTGAGCCATTCCTCCTACTGGATATAAGAAAATAACAGGCATATAAAAATAACTAACTGAAAAAAAAACATGAAACTGACCCTCTCAAGTAATAGAAACAAGCTATGATTGACAAAACACTATTTCTTATAATCTAGTGAAGATTGGTAAATAGTTTCTTATGCCTAAAGCTGTTTAATTTAATAAAGCTAGCCATAATAATTTGGCAGTGCTCCTGGGCTGGATTGAGACTCAGTTTTGAAAGTGGTTCTGGATCCCTTCCAGCTGCCCTTGGTAATGGTGGTGATATTGTCCTCAAAGATTATGTACACACACACACACACACACACACACACGCTAACTGATGAAAAATTTTAGATGTTAAAATATAAATACAAAAATTAACAGATAAGGAGAGTTTTTTGATTCTGGGGATATTTCTACCCTGTTTCCTTTAGTTAAAAAGTCTTACATATAAACCACAAATAGGGATCAAATTAATATTCTGATTCTACTTTAAAACACTAAGAAAAAATTTAAGCAGTGACTTTAAAACACTAAGAACAAAGCTAAGCAGTGGCATTCAGGTCTAGTTTACAAATCATTTGACCTTGATCAAGGGTGACAAAGTCCTACTTTATAAGTATGGCACTTGAATATATTATTTTAGCTGGTACTTCTAGAAACTAGTAAATTAAATATACACCTTAGGCTATGATAAAATTATTAACATTTTAATGCTTATAATATATGTAACTTGATCAAACTCTTTATAATATCTTATTTGATCTTCACACTGTTCAGTAGATACTGTTATTTTATTCTGGTTTATAAATAAAGATATTGAAGCTTATAGAGATTAAGTGATTGGCCTAAAGTGACACATCTACTAAAGTAAAATCCGGATAGGAACTCAGGAAATCAGACTTCAAAAGTAGGTCTCTAAAAACTAGGCTACATGGCCTCTTTTAGTATCATTTGGTATCTGTAAATTAATGTTGGTTAAGAACTGCAATTAACAGTTAATTATTCCTATATTATCTTTCTCTCACTGCAAAGCTACTGATGGTTATAATTAACCAAGATGCTATTCAAGCCATCAGAAAATTACAATAAGAGAAATGTAAATGTTACCATAATTAATTTACAACTAGTCTTTCTTTGTGGCATGCTTTTAAATTCAGTTTTTATTTTTACAAGTAAATAACGTGAAACTTATAATGCATTATTTTATTCACACCCTACTCATAACCCCATCCTCATAGGAAATTAATGATTTTTTTAATCAAAGCTAGTGTGTTTTAAATACAAAGAATTCTGCTGTTTCCAATCCTGTTGTATATTCATTCACCCAATAGTCCTCTGTACTATTTTTTAATGGGAGGTCATTAAATTCCAAAGTTCCATTTACTATGTTGTTCTCTTCAAAATACAGTTCTTCCTTTACATATCTAAGAAAGTATATAAATAGTAATTAACTTGTGGTTACATTTCTACCTCAAGTGGCACAGAAACTCCCTATGATCTGAGCCATCTCGAAGCTTTTGTCAGAGTTTCTTTTTGAAGTTTTAAAAAGTTATGACTTCCAACACAAGGGTGTATTGGCATAATACCCCTTGCCTGCAGCTCCCCATGCCATTGTTATCACTGTGTTTTGATGGGCCCCACACTTGCATCTCTCCAAGGATCGGTGACTGAGTTGAATGAAACCTTGCTACTTGGCAAGAGTGGTAAGAACACATAAAACCTGCCAGCTGTCAAGGATGTAAAGGCTGGTTTTGTTTCACTTTTTAATGAATTAAAGCAAGATTGAAATCGATCCAAAGACAGCATGTTTGGTCTTTTAAAGGAAGAAAAATGAAAGAGGGATGTTTTTCTCTCCAAGCAATGGTGTGCAGTGAGGTGTTGACAATTAGTATGGGTAGTCAACACTCTAGGAAAGCTATCTAAAGGCTGTTTTTGTTTTGGATTTCTTTGCTCTCTAATCAAATGCACTCAATTAGCCTGAGGCAAACAGATCCGCATCATTTTTTTAAAAAAATGTCTACACTTCTGACCTTTCAAAGGCAAAAGCTAAACTTTCCTTAAATGCTATCTCTCAAATCATTCAGCAAGGTGGGGTGAGGGGGAGAATACCCTAAAAACTATATATTTTTAATCTGTGGGGCTTGCTTTCTTTCTCCAAACCTGATAATTAGTGAAATTTATTTATACAACTCTGACTCGGTGAATTACAGCAAGTACTTATAGTAACTGACAGAACGTAATTCCACTACTCTTGTGCACTCAATTACATTATTTTGTTAATACTTACAGGGTATTTTGTGCACAACCATTTAAGTTTTACCCAATCAGGTATTCAACTATTGTTACTTGTGCCAAAATAGCAGGATCTTTAACTCTCTATACTTTAGCTTTTCTTTTTTTCAATGTGAAAACAATCTGGTAGCAACTTAGCTTAAAAGCACAAGAAAACTGGTGATTTTCTTGTCATCCAATCTTCATTTGCATGTTTTTCTTAAGGTTGTAATAATATGGACTTGGCATACTCTCATCTCTTTTCTCCAACACACATAACTGCTTTTAAGTTCTATAGGGCTTTCTTTCCCTGGTTCTCTCTGGAATTATCAACTCTCACTATATTGATGATGATAATGCCCTTGTCTCTAATTTGTGATTTACCTTGTGAATCACTAAAGTCATCCCAACAGTTGCCACCAGCAGCTCATCATCTGTGGTCCAGGATCAGCATCTTATGCTTTATTTGACAGAAAATGAATAAAACAGAGTCAGGGGGTTGGGGGATGCTCTCATTGATAAAGAATGTTTCTACTGAGCCTTGAGCATGTGTAGCCTTTTGAAATGGTCTTTAACCTGGAGGATGTAGAGCTCAAGTAATCAAGGATTTCTATGAAGGAGACAGAGCTACTGCTTCCTAGAAAACTGACCAGAATAAAAAAAACAAAACACATCTGATGGCAAAACTCAGACTGTATTCTCTCAGGGGAACAATCGAGTCAAGGCTCAGCAATGCACCAAATCAAGCTCTCTTATAACCAACCACTTTCTCAACCAAAGCCAGGACTTGCCTAAATGGTCCATCACCTTTGCTTGTAAACTTGGCAGCTTTTGCCTTTTGAGCCTTACTATTCTATTGCCTTTCATTCGAGAGACAGTCTTTACAAGGCCTGTTCTCTCAGATGTGCCTTGTAGGAGTAACTCCTCATGCTTAACACTGATCATCTCTGAGTTATTCATCACAGCTTAAAACTCTCTATTTTCTTTTCCTTATTATATACTAGAGGCCCAGTGCATGAAATTAATGCATGTGGGTGGCGGGGGAGGGAAAGGTCCCCTCAGCCCAGCCTGCACCCTCTCCAATCTGGGACCCCTTGGAGGGTGTTCAACTGCTGGTTTAGGCCCAATCCTTCTCACAATCCATGACCACTGGCTCCTAACCACTCACCTGCTTGCCTGCTTGATCGCCTCTAACTGCGCCCCCTCATCATCCTGATCACCCCTAACTAACTCTGCCTGCTGGTTTGGTCGCCCGTTACTGGCTCCCTGCTGGCCATGTCGCCCATAATTGCCCCACACTGCCGGCCTTGGTCCCCCCTTACTGCTCACCCTGCTGGCCTGGTCACTCTCAACTGCCCCCCCCCTCCAGCCTGGTCACTCCTAACTGCTCTCCCACCGACCTGGTCACCCCTTACTGCCCCCTGCTGGCCTGATTGCCCCCAATTGCCTCCTTGATGGCCTGGTCACCTCCAACTGCCCCCACCCCTTGCTGGCCTACTCACCTTTCACTGTCCCTCCACCAGCCTGGTCGCCCCACACAGGCTGCTGTTCAGTCATTTGGTCATCCCTCACTAACTCCCCTGCCGGCCTGGTTGCCCCACACAGGCTGCTGTTCAGTCATTTGGTCATCCCTCATTAACCCTCCTGCTGGCCTGGTCGCCCCATACGGCATGTTTGGTCATCCATCTGGTTGTTTCAGTTGTGATGGCCCCTGGCTTTTTAAATGTACGAATTATATACAGAACAGTGAGCTAGACATTGCTGATATTATTTTCAAATTAAAAGACAATCTCCCCTCCAACTTAATGGTTGATAATTTTCTAGGAATTATGAAAGACTTATATTCTCAAAGTCAAGAAACACATGACTCCAAACATAATAAATGGAGTGCATCCAAACATAGCATAACCAAATATCAGAAGAAAAACAGAGTAGAACTTGAAGGCAGCTGGGGCGTAAAGGAAAGCTCTGCTGCTAAGGAACATGTCTTGAACTCCCTGCTGACTCCTCAGCAGACAACAGTAAAACCCCTTACGGGACATTGTACATGTACAAGATGGAATAACTGAAATGGGAATTACACGTGTAATGGAACTATTTATTAAGATGAAAGAAATACAAAGACATACTCAAAGAAATAAAAACTGTGCCTTTATTACCACAGCCCTTTTCCAAAGGAAGTTCTAAACTCTAGCAGGCAGATAATGTACTTGAGGAAGCAGGAGAACAATGCTAGAAGCAACAATGAGAAGATAAAATATTAAGTATGTGGGTAAATCTAAACAACTATTGATAATTTAAAATAATTATTTCTATTTTGAGGATCAAAAGAGATTAACTAAAGGAAAAGTCAAAAGTAGCATATAAATTATTCTAAGAATCTTGTATTGTTTGGGAGAATGGTATATATGTTGATCAGCTTTAGATTTTGTTAATATTTGTTAAATTTTATACACTGGGTCAGTCACCTTATACTAAACTACACAACAGTAACAAATGAGCACAGCAAAGAATTAGTTCTCCCTCGTTTATCTCTCTGAATATGTCTTAGCTCCACATGCTCCTTTCAAATCAAGGCTGAAGGAACAACTCCTTACTATAGGCCACAAGGAAAACAGATTTGTCAAATACACACCTTGGCTATTAAAGTTGCTATTTAGCAAGTCATATATTGAAGACTGGTGTCCATAGAGGGAATATATAATCTAAAAGAAGGCATTCTGCAAGAACTGGTAAAGAAGAGTGACAAGAATAATTTTAAAATAATACAATCTGCCACAAAGAGCAGTAATTAAAACAGAAAGTGAATAACTTGCAAACGTATGAGGAATTAGTTAAAATAAGAAAAAAAATACTAAATACATTAATCTACTCAAGAGGCTGCAAGGGGCAGAAAGCAGACATGGACATGGTGAGACTCAGAAACTATAGAATGGAATAATACACTCAGCTATGTAAATAATTATATTAAATGGAAACAACTAAGCTTTTCAGTTAAAAGACAAAAATGTCTTTCAGAATAACCCTTTTTTAAAAAAAAAGCTACATATCCTTTTCAATGAAACTTAAAGAAGTTTGAAAGATCTAAAATGTGGAAAGTAAAAGAAGGAAAAAACATAATCATATGTTAATATCAACAAGGAGTCTATGTAGCTATTTTAATGAAATAAAATTTAAGACAAAAACTTTAAGAAAAAAAATATATCCAGCAGTAAAGTTCATTACATTAAAAAAATTCAGTTTATCGAGAAGCTAAACTAAATTTTATTCCCTCAATCAAGTAGCTTCAAGATGTGTATAAATTTATGCATATTCTCTATATAAACATATTGTATATATAAGCATACAATATATGTATAAATCTTGAAGGAAGACCTTTAAGAAGAAATTAAATGATTTCCTGCCTTACTGAGAGATTTTTAACACAACTCTGTCATTATTTATAAAGATCTCCCCTCCATCAGGAAAAATAAAACTTTTTGTAAAAAATGAAGCTAGTGCTTAAATTAGGAAACAAATTCAGCCTGAGTAAAAGTGATCCCTAATACGTAAGCTTAAACAGGTGATTCCAAAAATTCTTTCTTGCCTATCTTTTAAAAATGTTTGTCTCAATTTAACGATGACTGAAATAGTATACATAACATACAGTTTGCCTTGTAAATGAAGAAGATAGTCTCTCAGACACTCAGGCAGCATTTGTAAAAATTAACCCTGAAAAGCCTATAAAGCAAGTTTCAATTAGTTTGTTGTTGTTATTTATTTTTATTGATTTCAGGGAGGAAGGAAGTGGGAGAGAGAGTTGGAAACATCAGTGATGAGAGAATCATTGATTGACTGCCTCCTGCGTGCCTCACACTGGGGATCAAGCCCAAAACCCACACATGTGAACTGACTGGGAATCGAACCATGACCTCCCAGTTCATAGGTCCACCCTCAACCACTGAGCCATGCCAGCTGGGCTCAACTGGTTGTTAAAAATGCCAAATATTCTCTGCCTAAACATAAATAAGGTAGGAACAAAAATAAGTAATTTTTAAAAATCATATTAAAATTATAAGGAAAGTATATATTTCTAAATAACTCAAAGGATAAGAAATAGATTATTATGACAACTAGAAAATACTTAGACATTTTAAATAATGAAAATATAGCAAATATAGATCAGATCAATTACATAGTATATATATATATTTTCTTTTGATTTTACGGAATTTGGTGTTTCCAACCCTTTGCTGCATTGCCTTTAACATTTATTTATTCTAGTGTATACTATGGGAAATCTATTTTTCCCCAAAACTGCTAATTTTCTAATCAAAATGTATTGAATAATCCGTTTCCCCCCTAGTGGTTGTTTATCATATTGCAACTCTTTTTATGCATTTAATTTTGTTTCAGAAAAATCAATTCTTTTCCATTGTTTTGCCATATCACATTTTTGTAATTTTTAATTTTATAATATTTTAATAAATCCCAGGATATGTCCCTTTTATGTTTTCTTTTTAATGAAAAATGTTACTTTTATCACCAGTTTCCAACTGTTGATATCTTTACAAAATTTACTATATCAGTTAAGACAAAAACTTTAAGGAAAAAAACTGAGTTAACTCATTTTCTATTTTTTTATTATTATTTAAAGTATTACAAATAGTAGTACATATGTCTCCTTTTTTATTTACCATTGACCTCCCCTGGCCTCTTCTAGCCCCCCCCCCCCCCGCCTCCAGTGCATACCCTCACCCCCCTTACCCCGCCCTCCACCCCCCAGTGTCTTGCATCCATTGGTTATTCTTATATGCATGTATACAAGTCCTTTGGTTGGCCTACATAAGATGGGAAAGCATAAAAATTTTAGAGGAAGCCATAGACACCAAATAGCAGACATTTGTCGTAGCAGTATCTTTACAGATACAACTCCTAGAGCAATGGAAACTAAAGAGCAAATAAACAAATGGGATTGCATCAAAATACAAAGCTTCTTCACAGCAAAAGAAACCACCAACAAAACAACAAGAAAGCCCACTGCATGATAACATATTTGCCAATGTTATCTCTGATAAGGGTTTAGTCTCCAACATTTATAGGGAACTCATACAACTTAACTTATTTTTAAATTAATTATTAGATATGTTCTTGCTAGTTTTTCCCTTCACACTTTATACACAATATTGTCTCTCTTAAGGTTCTACTGGGCAGCCTTTACCTACAGCTTCAGTTCTTAGGGCTTCCAGTAGCCACTCCCTTCCCTGACCCTCCAGGAGTGAAGATAGTAATGGCTTTCTGAAGGTGCCAACCTAGGCTTTTCACTCCCTCTCAGGTTTCCCACCCACAAGTTCCTTCATGAAATTCTCTTCAACAATCCTGAATGTGCCATCTACTTCCTTCCAGGTCTCTAAGGTGAATATATTATTTTATAAGTCCTATTTTTAAATATATTTTTATTGATTTCGGAGAGGAAGTGAGAGGGAGAGAGGTAGAAACATCAATGATGAGAGAGAATCATTGATTGTAAGCCCTAATTTTTAAAGGAAGTGGTGCTTACAAAGGGGCATCACTTTTCTAAGCCAATACAGCAGGCAAAGTGGTGAAAGTCCTGATTTAAACCAATGTTTTCAAATGGCAATATTTATAGATTTTACCATGTGGGATGCTAAAGACTGACCTATAGATTATAGTTGGCCTATTAAAAAGTTGTAACAAAATATAATTTTGCAATATTTTAGAATAAGCAGTGACTGTTCAGAAACTGTTAGGTCATTATTAGCTAGGGTTCTTGGCTATCTGGCAACAGCAGACTTTTTGAGAGCAAGTCATATCACAAGATCTGGGCCATTGCAAGAGTGAGATTTAGTATAAGAGATAGATATCAGGAAGAGCATATTTCACAATGTGAACTTCACTAGGAATGAATGTCCACACAGAAAGCCCCAGAGTTTACTGCCTGTTAGCCTTCTTTCAGTCCCCATAAATCAAATCCATGGCAACATGGCCCAAATCTCAATGTCACAATATATGCAAAGGGAAACATGTGGTGGTAGAAGGGGAGAAGATAGGTATTCTCCCACTCTGTACTTGGCTAGTTTTCTGGAAACTAACAATAAATTTGCCAAATTAATCTGAACTTGCTTGGCTCTTCTGAGCCTTTCATCCATAATTAATGTGATGTTTTCACCATCACTGTATGGCCCACATGTATTAATCTGCTTTTTTGTGGTTTGATGATAAAAACCACAGACCTTCACAAGTGCATATAAAATTCAATAAAGCTTTTAGAAGTTTCTGGTTTTGTTTGGCACATAGATTTTGCAGTCAGGGCAACACTGAAATTTCAAAAGAAGCTTAATACATTAAATCCACAAGAACACCAGAACACTGAATCAATTCAACCAAGTTCACCTAACTGGAAACTACAAAACATATAATCCTGATTGTGATCCTACTCTTTTCCCGTACTGATAATTCAGATCATCTTTTTTTTCCACAGCTTTATTGAGATATAACTAATATATAATGGTAAGTTTAAAGTGTACAATATGATCATGATTTGATACACATATATATTATAAAATGATTACCATTATAAGGTTAGTTAATATATCTATTACCTCACACCTTTTTTGTTCTTGTTGTTGTGACATTTAAAATTTACTCTCTTATCAACTTTCAAATATACATTATAGTATTAAGTATAGTCATCAAGCTGTATATTACATTTCCGGAACTTATTCATCTTATATCAAAGTTTGTACCCTTTGACAAACATGTCCCCATTTCTCCCAATTCCTGGAAACCAACTATTCTACTCTCTGTTTCTATTAATTTAGCTTTTTTAGATTCAACATATAAGTGAAATCATATTGATATTTGTCTTTGTCTTATTTTACTTAGCATAATGCCCTCAAAGTTCATCCACGTTATCATGAATGACAGGATTTCCTTATTTTTCATGCCTGAATAATATTTCTGTGGAATGTGTGTGTTTATGTGTGTGTGTGTGTGTGTGTGTGTGTGTGTGTGTGTGAGTGTGTGTGTGTGTGTAAGCCATATTTTCTTTATTCATCTATTGACAGACACTTGGGTAGTTTCTATGTCTTAGCTGTTATATATACCGTTGCAATGAACATGTGGGTATAACTATCTCTTCAAAATAGTGATTTCATTTCCTTTAGATATACCAGTATACCCAGAAGTGGGATTGCTAGATTGTATAATAGTTCTGTTTATAATTTTTGAGGAAGCTCCATACTTTTTTACATAATGGCTGTATCAACTTACAATACCATCCATATTACACAAGGGTTCTTTTTAAACATAAACCTTAACATATAAATGATTGATACTTCCTCATAAACAGGCACATTTTTACTTTGGGTATAGTTTATTAACCTTTTGAACTATTTGATACAGTCACATAATACAAGGTTCAAAAGTTACCAAAGAGTATAGAAAGAAAATATGTCTTCCTCCTACCCTCTTCCATAGCCATGAGCTCTTCTCATTGGAGACAGCCCTGGTTACCTGTACTTAAGTACCTTTCCAGAGAAAGTCAAGAAATATGCATTTATGAATGTGGTTCTGAAGTATATACATATATTTATATATTATTTTTACTTTATACAAATGATAGCATGCTATATATGTTTTGCACTTTACTTTGTATACCTCTTAAAATGTATCTTGGACATCACTTCATAGAATTTATAATGGATAAAGAGAATTCAGTTGCATGTATATAACCCAATTATACTTACTAGCTAATATATTGGAACATTTAGTTTAATTCTGCCATTGTTCTAATGCTTTCACCAATTCATTGTTTAATTGTACTATTGTTGTAAGTATGAGGAAACAGAAGGGCAGGGAGGTTTGTTAACTTACACAGATCACAGAGATGAAAGGTATCAGAGGGAGCAGAAGTATGATAGTTGAGTTCCAAAGCCTGAAGTTGTTGGGAGGCAGTTCTTTGTGGTTCTCGTGTTGCTGCACATCTTGTGAACAGAGGCCCTGGCTGCTTTTGTTCTGACTATATTTTCAGGGATATTTGCATAGTAAACAGCTTTGGAAATAGAGATTATAAATCTCTTCCAGGTGGATGGAAGCTTTCTTTACTGCCCAGGATAATAAAAAATAACATCTTTCTTCATGGAAAAGGACATTGTGTGTGTGTACATATTTTTGCAGCCAGTTAGAAAAGATTTGAGTTCTCTAAGCTTGAGGTTCATAGCTGTGATCAGATCCACTGTGTGTGCAGCACCCATACCAATCCCTTCGCATTGCCTCCATTCCACTAGGAGCACATGTTGCTCACTTTTCTCAAAACACCTAGGGGCTTTCCATTGTATTGCAAATAAAAGAGTTATGCCACTGACATATATGGTTGGGCCCTATTTGACCTTTCACTTGGTTTATTAATCCCATCTTCTTTTCTTCCACTCCCCCTTTTCTCTCACAGCACCAACCACACCACACCTTGTTTCTCAAATGTGGCATCTTGTCCCCAATTTAGTGCTTTTGCAATCTTCCACTAGTATATATACTCTAGAAGGATCAATTCCTCTTTCACTCCACAGTCTAAACCATTACTTAAAGCATAATAGATGTCCAAATAACATTTGCTGAAGAAATGAATGAATAAGAGACTGAAGTAAATTTATCAAATAAGACCATTCCTCACAATCCAATTTGGTTGACCCTTATTGTATATAAATAAAATGTATAAGAAATTTATTTTATTTGTATATTTATAAGCCTTCACTTTTCCAAAATATATGCCTAAAATATAAAAAGAAATCAAATTTTCCTAATCTGAATTTTTCTTTTTTCAAAGCACACACTATATTTCATATTCCCATTGCATTTGCATCTCTCTTTTTATGATTTAATGTGTTGATTAGGCTGAAGCCTTCTGAAGCAGTGCAGAAAAGAATCATCAGATGATAAGAATGCAAATTATAAATTTAATCAATAAAGGAGAGAAAATAATGGTATGGATCATTTGGAGAATGGAAATTGTTACATGAAATGGAAGATCATTTTAGGGACTCTGTGTTTTGAGTATATCCACATGGTTTTGATATAAACATAAGAGCAGAGCTGTATTGAAAAGTGCCTTCCTTTCCAAGAAAATCATGGTTACCTCTGGTATAAAGGATATAGTAGCTATGACTCTGCTTGAAATTGGTAAATCTTTGTATCTCTTCTGTTCTTACATCCACATCCAATTTGTCTGTATTGTCAGTAAATTAAAAACATTTTATCAACCAAACCGAAGGTGTTCTATGTCCAGCCCTGACAAACTTTTAACCTTCATAAATCTATTGTGAATATTCACATCCCATACCACTCTCACATGACTCTCACATTCATTCTTCCTTCCTGTACTCTTGTAATAGCCGTGGGATATATGCCATATACTTCACTTCTATTTGGCATCTGCCAACTTTGTTTTTTTTACGGAGTATAGTTCAAAAGTAGAACTCTGAATGAAAAGTAGACATTTAGAGTGTGTGTGTGTGTTGCCTTCAAGTTAAACACATTGAGAGAGAGAGAGAGAGAGAGAGAGAGAGAGAGAGAGAGGGAGAGAGAGAGAGAGTTGCCTTCAAGTTATCTCATAGGTAATAATGGTGATATACTCCTCTGTCTTATGTCTTTAAAGTTTGGCTGAAATAAAGTTTTATGAAAATAAAATATCTCTCTTTTTTCCATCACATTATTTTAAATCTTTAGTGTTCCTTTTCTTTTTGTTAAAGATGAATCCTAAAGACAGAAAAAAATTATTTCTTCATGTTTAGGTAAATTTAAAGTTTTCATTAAAAAAGAATGAAGGTTTACAAATGTAAAGTAAAGGTTACTATGTCTGTGTGAAAATATATATATAGCTTGTCGAGCACTTTTGTCAAAGATAGCCCAGGAAGAAAAGACAAGGAGGCACTGTTTTGTTGAACCACACAACAATACTTTGAAGTGGGCTCTTTGAATCATTTTCCAAATATCATGAATAGTTGTTAAGAGGTAGAAGAGCGTGGGAAGACAAATGAAGCAATAAAACAATATTAAGGTAGTTGTGGTTCGTGTGCGCAAGTATATATTTTTAAAACATTTTTAAAAGAAAAGAATGATCTGGCGTGATTCTATCACGGAATAGGAGTCAGAGCCCTCAGGCTGGATTCCCATCTCACTTGCAAATGAACTTGGAAGGAGAGTATAGCAAGTTTTGCTTCTTCCACCCTGAGCAAATAATATTGATAGAATGAATAGGACTAAGTCAGGGGGAAAAAAACTTCACATAAATATATCTTGAGACTGTAACAGAAACAATCAAGAAGGTATTTGCTAAAGAGAGTAAGAAAATATCTCATTAAGTTACGAGTAATAAAAAGTACAAACTATATTTCATATTCCCATTGCATTTGCATCTCTCTTTTTTATGATTTAATGTGTTGATTAGGCTGAAGCCTTCTGAAGCAGAAAAGAATCATCAGATGATAAGAATGGGATGTCTTTAATAAGACATTTCTTATATCTTATTAAAATATTTTTAAAAAGAACTTCAATATTTGAACCTTGGGTTGATTAAATGTCTTATAAAATGCAGTCTTTTATATTATTGTTCTCACCTTTTGTGTTATTTTCATTTCATCACAATGTTCTTTTGTCATTGGCAGACTCTGAACTCAATATATCTCCTATAATCTCAAAGAGCTATGTCTTTAGAATTTGCCAACTTGGTATATTTTCTAAGACTTTGACTTAGAATATTTAAGACTGTGGCTTAGACTTTGTGATGCCTTTAAAAAAAGTCACACATTTTATGAAAATACTGAATATAACTAAATATTTTGTTTAACAGCTACAAGTCATCTCAGGGGCCATCAAAACACCTACCATGCTTAGTCATATAAGCGGCCTCTCTAAACAGCCTAGGTGGACCCTTTGTGGAACTTCATGTGCCATGCTCAGAAATGTCCATCAGAGGATCTCAGTAGAAATAAACTTGTGTGGACTGTCCTTATCCTCCAGATTGACTATCTCTGGAGGAAGATCAAAATGAGGGCCTAATTCCCAGCTATTTTTGACTTTGAATGGCATCTGAACAAGCTTAGAAGACATGTTCTTGCATAATGATTCCTAGCACTAAAGAGACAGTGGCTACTCCTGTGGAGCATTGACTGACTCTGAAACAGGATCCATATTTTACCTTGGTCATCTAGTCCCCAGACCAAGTAAAGATTCATGAAAATAAAAACATTAATTTAGCCCTAGCCAGTTTGGCTCAGTGGATAGAGTGATGGCCTGCAGACTGAAGGATCCCAGATTTGATTCTGGTCAAGGGCACATGCTGGGTTGTGGGCTCCAGCCCTAGTGGGGGTGTGCAGGAGGCAGCCAATCAGTGATTCTCTCTCATAACTGATGTTTATATCTTTTTCTCCCTCTCCAAAATCAATAAAAATATATTTAAAAACATGAACGAAAACATATATTAATTTAAATTAATCACTGTAACAACAAAAAGGTATTGAACATGTCTCGGGCACTTTACTAGATCATTTATGTGCTGTGCAGTAAATAAAATTTTAGTTATTAAAACATTGGTTCAAAAACAAAATTAAAAAATACTTATTAAGGATCTTCTCTGATCCATCACAACTTAATGAGACAGTTAATATTATTATTTCATTTTATGGATGAAGAATCTGAGTTTTAAAGAGTGTATTTTGCACAAGGTCACACGCTAAATACATGAGCTGGGATTTGACCTCAGATGTCCCAGATGCCTATGACCAAAGGTAAAGGTTGTCACTACCTCCCATAATGCTATCTTTAGCTGCTAAGTATGTTTTCCCAATCTCACCTAGCTCTCAGATATACCTTTTTGTATTTTTTTTTGGAAGCAAGCCCATCCAAACATTCACTGTGACAAAGTAGAAAGGTCAAGGTTTAGGTTGTATTTTTATTTTATTTTTTTGCATACCATTCCTCTCCAGCCACTGTTTGCAAATTATTGCACAAGGTGCCAGGATACTCTGTGACTGTACCAGAGTCAATTTCCTAATAGATCCAGTTCCTACAATAACAACCACAGGTCAGAAAATGAGGGAGTTACGGAATAAGTGGTTTGGGGCCTGTGTGTTTTGGCCTGGCACTGCTGAGAGTGTATAATCTGGATAGATGTTAGCTTTACAAACAAACATAACCTCTGGTTTCATTAAAGGGGGAAATAACATTTGAACTTGTTCTCATTAAAGAACTTTACAAAACTAGCATTTGTTGAACTCAAAATGGGCATTAGTTCTGATGAGCAAAATTGATCACAGGAATGATGGAGCTACAGAATAATTTTAAGTCTTTTCTCAAATAATCAAGTGGGTGTTACATTAAATATGGGTCTCACCCTGGCTGGTGTGAGCATCAGTTGGTTGGGCATCATTTGTACACCAAAAGATTGCAGGTTCAATTCCCTGTCAGGGTACACACCTAGGTTTGATCCCTGGTCCAGTGTGTGGAGGAAGCAACCGATAAACGTTTCTCTCTCACATCAACATTTCTCTCTATCTCTTCCTAAGAAAATAAAAATAAAAATGTGTCTCAGACAGCTCATTTAGATAGTAAATAAAAAATAGTGAACTTGTGTGTGTCTTTGAAAAGATCCTAGAGTAAAGTTGAATTTTTACATGAATACTAGGTCTCATCAATAGTCTTTTCTTTGGAGGCCTTTCTTGATTGACAAGATGCTACCAGTGGGATATTGGTAATATGCATACCTCACCTGTTTAATATATTATTTATTGATTTTTTTTACAGAGAGGAAGGGAGAGGGAGAGAGGTAGAGAGAAAGATCGATGAGAGAGAAATATTGATTCAGCTGCTTCCTGCACACTCCCTACTGGGGATGTACTCACAACCAAGGTACATACCCTTGATTGGAACTGAAGCTGGGACCATTCAGTCCAGAGACTGATGCTCTATCCACTGAGCTGAACCGACCAGGGCATACCTCACCTGTATAGACAAAAGTTTAAAAATTCAAAGATAAAAAAGAAATTACTGAAATAAGGAAGAACCACTATTTAATAGATGAGGAACAGTGTCATAAAGGAAAAGGAGGAATTGCCAGGAAAGGAGCTAAGTGAAACAGAGGCATGCAATATGTCAGAAAAAGAATTCAGAATAATGGTAATACAGTTCATAAACTGAATGAATGAAAAATTAACTTATGTAATAATCAAGAAGAAATGAATAATGATATAGCTACAATAAAAAACACCATGCAAAGTTTCAACTGTAGAGGAGGAGAAGCAGAGGACCAAATTAGCAAATTAGAAGACAGGGAAGCAAAACACACCCAAACTGAACTTCAATTGGAGAAAAAAATTAAAAGACAGGAGAAGAGCCTAAGGGAACTATGGGACAACATGAAAGAAAGCAACATACAAATAATAGGGTTATTATTTCCTAGGAACAGGGTTAGAAAATCTATTTGAAGAAATAATGTCAGAAAACTTCCCTGATGTGGGGAAGAAAAAAAGTCACACAAGCACATAGAGTCCCAAACAAGATGAACCCAAAAAGACCCATACCAAGACACATCATAATTACCAGGGCAAATGTTCAGGACAAAGAGAGAATCTTAAAGGTTGCAAGGGAGAGACAGAGAGTTGCATACAAGGGATATCCCATTAGATTATCAAATGATTTCTCCACAGAAACACATCAGGCCAGAAAAGAATGGAAGGAAATTTACAAAGTGATGCAAACCAAGAGACTGAATCCAAGAATACTCTATCCAGCAAGGCTGTCATTCAAAATTGAAGGGAAAATAAGAAGCTTCACAAAAGAAAAAAGAAAAGAAAAAGGCTAAGGGAGTTAATCACCACCAAGCCAGCAATGCAAGAAATGCTAAAGAGAATGATGTAAAAGAAGAAATAAAAAGGTAAGAAGGAAAACAGGCACAAAAAATAAAAATGGCTACAAACAAGTACCTATCAATAATAGAAACTTTAAACGTAAATGGACTAAATGCTCCAATCAAAAGACATCACATGGCTGAATGGATACTGAACATGACCCATGTATATGCTGTATACCAGAGACTGACCTAAGAACAAGGGACTCACACAGACTGAAAGTGAAGGGATGGAAAAATATCCTTCAGGCAAATGGAATTGAAAAAAAAAAAAGCTGCGGTAGCAATACTTATATCTGACAAAATAGACCTCAAAGTGAAGGCCATAAGAAGAGACAAGGAAGGCCACTTAATAATACTAAAGGGACATCACTCTGAGAGACATATATACACCCAATGCAGGAGCACCCAAATACATAAAAAAAAACAACTCCTGGAAGATATCAAGGAAGAGATCGACAACATTATAATCATATTAGGGGACTTTAATACATCACTGACATCACTGGATAAATCCTCTAGACAAAAAAAAAATCAGCAAAGAAACAGCAATCCTAAATGACTCACTACGGCAGATGGACTTAATTGACATCTTTAGAACATTTCACCCAAAAGCCATGGAATATACATTATTCTCAAGTGCACATAGGACATTTTCAAAAATAGACCACAAATTGGGCCACAGGCAAAGTCTCCCAAAATTCAAGAGGACTGAAATCTTCTCAGACCATAGTGGCATAATATTAGGAAAAAACTACAGTAAAAACAATCCAAAAAATTCAAACACTTGGAAGCTGAATAGCATGCTATTAAACAATGATTGGGTTACCGAAGAGATCAAAGAAGAAATTAAAAAAAAAACATCTTGGAAACTAATGACAATGAAAACACAATCCAAAATCTATGGGACACAAATGAAAGCAGTCCTGAATGGGAAGTTTATAGCTCAACAGGCCTACCTCAAAAAAACAAAGCAAAAAAACAAAAATGGTAGTAAATCATCTAACTCTACAACTTAAAGAATTAGAAAGAGAGCAACAAGAAAAGCCCAGAGTGAGCAGAAGGAAGGAGTTAATAAAGATCAGAGCAGAAATAAATGACATAAAAACAAACAAACAAAATATAAAAGATCAATGAAACCAAGAGCTAGTTCTTTGAAACAATAAACAAGATTGATGAACCTCAAACCAGTTTCACCAAGAAACAAAGAGAGAGGACCCAAATAAACAAAATCAGAAATGAAAGGGGCGAAATAATAACAGACCCCATAGAAATACAAAGGATTGTTAAAAAATACTATGAACAATTATATTCCAACAAATTAGACAACATGGGGGAAATGGACATATTCCTAGAAAAATACAACCTTCCAAAGCTCAATCAGGAAGAATCTAAAAATCTCACTAGGCCAGTAACTATGGAAGAAATTGAAGCAGTCATCAAAAAGCTTCCAGCAAACAAATGCCTGGGTCCAGAAGGCTCCATAGGGTAGTTTTACCAAATATTCAATGAAGAACTAAAACCTATCCTCCTCAGACTATTCCAAAAAATTCAAGAAGAAGGAACACTTTCAATCTCATTCTATGAAGCCAGCATCACCCTAATACCAAAATCAAATAACACAATGAAAGAGAATTATAGGTCAATATCCCTCATGAACATAGATGCCAAAATACCCAAAAAAATTCTAGCAAATCAGATCCATTAGTACATCAGGAAGATCATACACCATGACCAAGTAGGATTTACCCCAGAGATGCAAATATGGTACAATATCTGCAAATCAATAAATGTATACATCACATAAACAAATTGAGAGATAAAAATCACATAGTCATATCAATTGATGCAGAAAAAGCATTTGAAAAAATCCAACATTCTTTCTTGATAAAAACTCTCAGCAAGGTGGGAATAGAAGGATCATACCTCAACATAATAAAAGCCATATATGACAAACCCATAGCCAACATCATACTCAATGGACAAATACTAAAACCATTTCCCCTAAGAACAGGAACAAAATAGGGATGCCCAGTCTCACCACTCCTGTTTGACATAGTACTGGAAGTACTAACCATTGCAATTAGACAAGAAGAAGAAATAAAAGGCATCCAAATTGGAAAAGAAGAAGTAAAACTGTCATTAGCAGATGACATGATATTGTACATAGAAAACTCTAAAGACTCCATAAAAAATGATCAGACTTAATAAATGAATTCGGCAATGTAGCAGTATACAAAATTAACGCCAATAAATCTATGGCATTTCTATACACCAATATTGAACTTACAGAAAGAGAGACTAAAAAAACAATCCCATTTACCATTGCACCCCCCCCCCAAAAAAAAGATACCTAGGAATAAACTTAACTAAGGAGGTAAAAGACCTTTATGCATAAAACTACAGGACACTGAAAAAAGAGAGGAAGACATAAATAGATGAAAGAACATACTATGTTCATGAATTGGTAGAATCAACATTATTAAAATGTCCATACTACCCAAAGCAATTTATAGATTCAATGCACCCCCCATTAAAATACCAACGGCATAATTCACAGACTTAGAACAAACTTTCCAAAAATTCTTCTGGAATCAAAAAAGATCCCTAATAGCTGCAGCAATCCTGATAAAGAAGAACAAAGTAGGTGGGATCTCAATACCAAATATCAAACTGTATTACAAAGCCACTGTTCTCAAAACTGCCTGGTACTGGCACAAGACAGATATATAGATCAAAGGAATAGAATAGAGAACCCAGAAATCGATCCAAAACATTATGCTCAATTAGTATTTGACAAAGGAGGCATGAACATATCATGGAGTCAAGACAGTCTTTTCAATAAAAGGTGTTGGGAAAATTAGACAGATAGATGCAAAAAAATGAAACTAGACCACCAACTTACACCGCACACAAAAATAAACTCAAAATAGATAAAGGACTTAAACGTAAGATGGCAAAACATAAAAATACTAGAGGAATCCTTAGGCAGCAAAATCCTAGACATATACCAAAGTAATTTCTTCACCGATACCACTTCTAGGGCAATGGAAGCTAAAGAGAAAATAAACAGATGAGACTACATCAAAATAAAACGCTTTTGCACAGCAAAATAAACCATCAACAAAACATCAAAACAGCCCACTGCATGGGAAAACATATTTGCAAATGTTATCACCGATAAGGGTTTAATCTCCAATAATACAGGGAACTAATACAATGTAACAAAAGGAAGATAAACAACCTAATCAAAAAATGGGCAACAGACCTAAATAGATACTTTTCAAAAGAAGACAGAAGGAAGGCCAAGAGACATATGAAAACATGCTCAAAGTCACTAATTATCCAAGAGATGCAAATCAAAACAACAATGAGGTACCATCTCACACCTGTCAGAATGGCTATCATCAACAAACCAACAAACAACAGGTGCGGGCAAAAATTCGGAGAAAAAGGAACACTTGTGCACTGCTGGTGGGAATGCAGACTAGTGTAGCCACTGTGGAAAACAGTATGGAGTTTCCTCAAAAAACTAAAAATGGAACTCCCATTTGACCCAGTGATCCCACTTCTAGGAATATATTACAAGAAACTAGAAACACCCATCAGAAAGAATATACACTGAGTGGCCAGATTAATATGATCTCTGAATGCATAATGATCTGGCCACTCAGTGAATATCCTATATAATAAAAGGCTAATATGCAAATTGTCCCCTCGACCAGGAGTTCAACCAGCAGGCAGGCCAACCGCACATGTCCCCTCCCCCTGGCCAGGCTGGCCAGACCCCACCCATGTACGAATTCATGCATTGGGCTTCTGATTATCTGTCTGTCTATCTATCTATCTATCTATCTATCTATCTATCTATCTATCTATCATCTACACACACACTGAGTGGCCAGATTATTATGCATTCAGAGATCATAATAATCTGGCCACTCAGTGTTTGTACCCCTATGTTCATAGCGGCACAATTCACCATAATTAAGGTTTGGAAATAGCCTAAGTGCACAGCAGCAGATGAGTAGATTAAAAAACTGCAGTACATCTATACAATGGAATACTATGCTGCAGTAAAAAAAAAAAGAATTCTTAACATTTGCAACAGGATGGATGAAACTGGAGAGCATTATGCTAAGTGAAATAAGCCAGTCAGAGAAAGATAAATATCACATGATCTCACTCATTTATGCAATATAATGAACAACATAAACTAATGAACAAAAACAGATCCATAGACACAGAAGCATCGATCAGACCATCAAACTTCAGAGGGAAGGCAGGGGAGGGTGTGGGTAAGGGGGAGAGATCAACCAAAGGACTTGTATGCATGCATATAAGCCTAACCAATGGACACAGACAACAGGGGGGTGAGGGCCTGAGTGGGGGATGGGAGGCAATGGGTTGATGAGGATACATATGTAATATCTTAATCAATAAAATAATTAAAAATACTGTAAATTAGAGTAGATCTAACTTGTGACCTATGTTTTAAAAAAATGTTTCAGGGGACATATGTAATAAAAAAAATTTTTTTTAATTTAGACTGTGGGAAAGAAACAATAGGGGAATACACTTGTTTCTATTTTTAATCCAGGTTAATCCTTCATATTGTGAAGGAATATGAGAAAGAAAAATCATGTAGTAACATAAAACTACCTTTTATTCACATGTGATTAAGGCACTCTGTAGCTAGAAAAAAAATAGGCCTATGAAATAAAATAAATAAAATAAAACAAAATAAAATAATGCATATATGAAAAGATTTTCGTAAAAACCTAATTGTGGCTCATTAAATTTAGCTTCATTTGCCGGAAGACACTATTAAGAAGGTGAGGATGCAACTATACCATGTTGTTTGTATTAAAAGATGTTTATAGTTTTCTGCACTTTAAAGTTGTCAGGTTTTAAAATCATGCTGTTACTGTGAAAGCGGTAGCCTAATAAAAGACAAAGGACAGGAAAACACCTGTGTAATTTCAATGCATTACAAAATAGCTATATTCTGTGCTAACATTGAGCAAAGAAACCAAAAGCCTCCTGTGATCAGTTCAGGATTTTTTTTACTACTAGGATTGAAGGACATCTGATATCCAGATAGTGATAAAGATTTAGATTTTATCAGCTCATTTGTTCCACTGAAATATTTATTAGAGCTTATAAAGATATGTGATTTTATAAGTAACCTACTTATTAATAACTTACTAACATAAAACTAAAACAAAACACTACTTATTGCTGAAGAAGAAAAGTGTTGAAAGATCTTTGAACAGAGCTTTTCTGCTATAAATCCTATATACATTCCTTAAAAAGAATTGCATGGTACAAAACCCTGCACTAAAATGAACAGGGTTATGTGTGTAACAGAGTTCAAAGCAATCCACTCAAATCTTTGTAATGTTGTAATGCCATCATTAAAAAACAATCTCAGTAGTAACACTACATAGACACATCTCCACAAATATTTGCAACCAGAATCAAAGTCCACATCTGATTCTTGGACCTTTAAACCTTGGGTTTGTGCTTTTTCTTTCAGATACGGATATTAGAGGCATTTCATTGAGGCCAGTCTTACCAAAACTGAAAACCTGATCCGAGAGATAAATGTCTATATCGTTGGATATTTTTAATTCTTGGGAATGTCTTCACAGCTTCTCCATGTGCTGTCAGCTTCCCCAGATAACTTAATTTTACAAAGCACATAACTTAATTTTGAAGCACATTAAACAGACACATCTTGTCACAGAACAGAACAGTTTAATGTGGTATGTTGGAAAGAAAGAAGAAAGATCTCCTTTATACAAGCTGACCAAAGTGAATGAAGTCAGTTTTTGTTTTGTTTAAAATCAACTTTATTAATATAAATTTGACATATAATAAAACACATACATTTTAAGTGAGACTTGACAAATGTATTACGCTTACGTCATTGACTACCCTAATCAAGATCCTTTAAATCCTGCGCCTGTGTGGCTTTTTAAGTTTTTGAAGGAGGTACCAGTCTCTGGCATCCTCTCCAGGAATGAGCTATAGGTTGTTATTTATTACCTTAGTGAGGGAAGAGGAACTCTTTCAAAGACTTCTCCTTGGCCTCTTTCATTATAACAATTCTTACTATACAGGTCAAGAGACTAATAAAAGGATTCTGCCAACAGCCAAGAGCATCTCTTCCAATTATATATTAAAAAACCAGGGAGTGCACAGCAGGTGGATCTGTGAAGCCAACAGTTCCAATGTGAGATGGACCTGAGTAAAGACTGCATTTATTGCCTGACCCGCATATACCCCTCCTCTATTGGGACTGCCATGACCACACATTAGGGCAGCACGGTATCATCATACCCGGTATCCATCAGTCCTAAAAACATCTACGGAGTCCCCTTTGTCCATGTACATTTACTAGAGTAGGTGGTCATAGGTCCCGTAGAAAAAGGACTGAAGCCACTGCTATATAGATTTGCAGTCGTGTTACAGGGTCCTTCCTCATGGATTGCTGGATTCTCTTTCAGTTGATAGGTTCTGTATCTAAGATCAAGCACAGGTGTGGAAACTGGACAAATACTTTACATTGTGGTGGATGACCTCAGTCCTCTGCATACCTGTTCTTGATCTTTTAATGATCACCTTGCAACCTCTCTGTTCTTTTCAGAGTGCTTCTGATAGCTTAGTGCTTCCACTTTCTTCTGTTCTGTGATCCCACCAAGACTGTTAGGAAGCGTGGTTTTATAACACTCTCTCCTACTATCAGTCCTGGCGAACCAATACTGGAAGGATGGTATCCTCACTAAAGCATTCAGTTATCAACTTGATAAACAGAGTACCCCTGTAACATCCAAGGAATGTGGTCAGCTAGTAAATATGCTAGTCTTTATAAGGGACTCATGCTAGCATACTACTGCTTGAGCCTTTTCTTCCTTTTTCCATGGTTTGGTATGGCAATGCTGGCAGCTTTACTTCACCAAATTATGAGAAGCTGCCTGCATATTGAGCGATGAATCAGACCCTCAGGAACCTCTCCCCCCATAGTAGGCTCTTGAAAATCCAAAGAGAACCTAAGCAGAGCAGGGTGTAGAGGTTTGCTTTAGTGAAAGGTTTTAAAATGTATAATGGTAGAAGTGATCAGTATTTGCTTACAACATGAGACCTTGCTAAGTTGCATCGAAATTGCCAAAACAGCCACTTTTAGAGACAAGAACAATTAAAATTCAACTCTACTGAAACCGAGAGAGAGAGAGAGAGAGAGAGAGAGAGAGAGAGAGAGAGAGAGAGATAGTATGCAAATTAGCCAGGACGCCATAACAGTCAAGACCAGTTCAGGAGGAGGCTGTACGCGTAGATGGGTGAGAGGGGACTGCTTGTGCTGTGAGGCAAGCCACAGATGGTGCAGCCCCAGAGCAGAGATAGGGGAGTGTGCCCAAGCCACCACTGTCTCCTGGCCCCAGCAGGCCCACCTCTGTGCATGAGCTGCAGAGGAAACACCTTTTCTGACCATTCATTGGCTAAGCTCCCGGTATGCTACTGGCAGCATTCTTAATAACTTGGATAATAAGAATCCAAGAAGGTGATCTAGGGTTTTTTCACCTCACTTCTGGAGGAAAAAACAAAGGTCCGCTACTGGAGAGGCTAAGAAATGTCATATCCTGCCCTAAAGGGTTTGGCTCAGTGGATAGAGACTTGGCCTGAGGACCACAGGGATCAGGTTCAGTTCTGATCAAGGGCATGTACCTAGGTTGCAGGCTCCTCCATGACTGGGGCCCAGGTCAGGGCTCATGCAGGAGGCAATCAATCGAAGTGTCCTTCTCACACTGATGTTTCTCTGTCTTCCCCTCTCTCTTCCATGCTCTTTAAAAATCAATGGAAAAATATCCTCAGGTGAGGAAGAGAGAGAGAGAGAGAGAGAGAGAGAGAGAGAGAGAGAGAGAGAGAGAGAGAGAAAGGAGAAATGGCATATCCTATGAAAGAGATATCTTGAAAATGCCTAAAGAAAGTTGTCATGTTTTCATGGTGAAGGGCATGGATTCCTTGTTGATGAAAACACTTTGGTGTCCAGCAGTGCTAGCGGGGTGATGAGGGTGGCCCCTTACGCTGATCAGTCTGCAGAGGGAGGCCAGACTGTGGTTTAGGCTCACTCCCTGCAGGGAAGCTGGCCTAAGCCATCAGTAGGGCATCCCCCAAGGGCTCCCAAACTGAGAGGGGTCAGGCTGGGCTGAGGGACTCCCCCCTCCCCTCCCGCAGTGCACAAATTTCATGCACTGGCCTCTAGTAGGGATATATAAAAGATTTTCTTAGTTCCTATATTGGAATGGGACTTACATTGATAAAACTCTGCTTGATAATATGTTCCATTTATGTTACTATGTGGATGAATATGTATTTATAATGCATAAATGGCCCCCTTGATGGGCAATCCCTTAATCAAAGATTGTGTCAAGGCTTCAAATGGAGGCAAGTGTCACAATGATTGGTCTCTCCAGTATTTACCCTTACCTCCTAAACTGATAATTCAAGTCAAAGCTTAGGATCACCCACCCAGGGGGAAGTGCTGGACCTGCCAAGAAAGAAGAGAGTATATGACATCAGATCAGTAAAGAACATCTAAATTACTTCTGACAGTTCTAGAAATGTTTGTGTATGTCATCATTTGTACATATTACCTTTATATTCTTTGGAATATATATTTGAAAGAAATACTAATTAGACATAAAATATGCATTTGCTGTACTTACCTAAATGTGGCCAGATTATTCTCCAGAATGGCTGCCTGGGAGATGGGAGTTTATATTCCTACCCACAGTGCATAGTGGGTACTTATAACCCCATAGAGCACCTGGGAGTTTGCATTTGCAGTTTTCAAAGTTTTTCTAAATTGATGATATAAATAATCTATAGATATGATTTTATATTAACAATTATTATTTTAATTTTCATTTTGTTATTTACTAATGAGTTTGAGTACATGCTTTATATTCTTTCTAGCCATTTATTGGTCTTCATCTGTAAATCGCCTCCTATGCCCTTTGTTTATTATTAAATTTAATTTTTTCTTCATAGAATTATATCTTTTATTAGGTAAATTCCTGGACACTTTATTTTTTCTTTCTTATTGAATTTTTTTGGATGACACTGGTTAACAAAATTATATAGGTTTAAGGTGTACAATTCTACAACACATCATCTGTACACTGTATGGTGTGTTCACCATCCCAAGTCAAGTCTTCATCCAATACCACCTATTCCCCTATGCCCTTCTCTATCTCCCTCTCCCCGTTGGCAATCCCACACCATTATATCCATGATGGTTTTCTTTTCTCTTTCTTTTTTTCTCAATCCCTCCACAACCACCTCCAAGACTTCTGACCAGGCCTGACAGCTGTCAGCCTGCTCTCTATCTGAGTCTGCCTCTATTTTGTTTGTATATTTCCCAGTTGCCTATCACTGAAATAGATAAATACTGTTGAATTTCTTTGTAAGAGAGTCTTGTGCCCGTAAACTTTATTGAATTCTCTTGTTCTAATTGTTTTCCTAATGATTCTTTTGGCTATATTTTACAAATAGATGTTTATATGTATAAATATGTACAATTCTCTTTCCCTATAAGACTTGCATCTCTTCTTTTATTTCTTTTTTTTTTCCTTTTAGTGTTGATTAAAAACTAATACTAATTTAAACAGGCCAGTAATAGAGGACATGTTTATGTAGCCTAAATGGTAAAATAAAAACATTTGCTATTTCCCCATTAAGTGTAATATTTACTGATGCTTTGGTATATGAAACCTTTTTAAAAATGAGAACAATTTCTTTTTATTTCTAGATTTTTCCTTTCTAAAAAATATGTGTGCATGTTTTTGTTGATGATTTGAGAGAGAAAAAGAGGAAGGAAGAGAGAGCAAGAGAGAAACATCAATGTGAAAAATCTGCCTCCTACATGCCCCTCACTGCGGATTGAGTCCACAACATGGGCATGTTTCCTGACCAGTGCATGGAAAGATGCTTAACCACTGAGCAACACTGGCCAGGGCTATTTCTAGATTTTCTAATTATTTATTGTAAATACATATTAAACTTTTATCACATTTGTTTTTCTATCTTTTAAAATATATTTTATTGATTTTTTACAGAGAGAAAGGGAGAGGGATAGAAAGTCAGAAACATCAATGAGAGAGAAACATTGATCAGCTGCCTCCTGCACACCCCCTACTGAGGATGTGCCCACAACCAAGGTACATGCCCTTGACTGGAATCGAATCTGGGACCTTTCAATCCCCAGGCCAATGCTCAATCCACTGAGCCAAACTGATTTTGTCTGTTTTTCTAACTTTTAAGAAACTCATAGTTTTTCTCCCTTGTTCATTAAAAATATATTTACATTGAAAAAGTTCCTGCTATTCACCACCTTTTATTTCTGGGATTGAAAATACCACTTGACTTTGGTATATTTTGTGATATTTACTTAGTTAATACTTTTATTTACTTAGTTAATATTTTGTTTAGGATAATTGCATTTATGTTTCTAAGGCAAATTATTCCTTATGTCCTTACCTTTTTGTGGTCCTTGTTTAGTTATGGAATCAAGATTAGACTAACCGTATAGCATAAGCTGAGCAATTTTGGCAGTTTTTTAGTTTCTAGAAACATAAATGTAATATAGAAATAACTATTCCTTAAAAATTTGAGAAATTAATTAACAGTCTGTATTTTTAAGAAATGTCTGGGTGGGTAAGATGATTACTACTTCCATTTTATTAATACTTTCCTATTTAAGTTATAATTCCTTTTTGTACCTTATGAATATTTTATGTTTTCCCCATAATTTATTCCATTTAATTAAGTATTCAATTTTACTAACAAGTTCTTATTTATAATACTCTTTATTATTCCATTTTTCTTATTTCTTTGAATTATTTAACTTCTTGAAAAATATTTATAAAGCTAAATTTTTTCTACTAAGTACCATTTGGTTCACATATACATTTGTGAATATCTCACAATTTTCATATGATTTCTCTTTTTACCTAAAAAGCATGTGATTTTTGTTTTCATAAATGTGAAATTTTGTTAGTTTTTTTATGAAATTCTACTTTTATTATATTATGGCCAAAATAACGTAGTCTGTATGCTGTTTAAGTTTTGGAATTTATTCAAGATTGGTTGGAGCAGTAGTGGAGGTCAGTTTTTATAAATTATCCATATATGATAAAGATGTATATTCTTTATTAGGTTTAGATCTTTATAAATATCTAATAGTTTGGACTTATACATTATATTTTTATATCTGCTATGTTTGTTATTTTTTGTTATACTTGATTTTCTTAATGTTTCTGAAAAGTTATATTTAAAAAATCTCTAACTACAATGGTTAATATATCTATTTCTTCATGCATTTCTGTTAATTGTACTTTTACATATTTTGAGGCTATATCATGGAATATATCATCATGATGAACCATTATATCTTCCTCCTTTATTATTCCTTATACCAGTATATAAGATCATCTATGTCTCTTTTTATCTTTTTTTGGTCATGAATTCTATTCTGTGAGATATTAGTAGCTAGAGATAATTATACAATTTTAAAAAAAGACCTGTGATCCAAATTTTCTGACTTCTGTAATGAAGTTTTGTTGAGTATATGTTCTATTTTTATCAGTGAATAAAACAGTAATTCCTTCTTAAAACAAATGTGCACTATGAAGAGAGAGCTTTGAAAATAGATACTTAGAAATTTTGTTTGTTGCTTTCGATTTTTAGTTGCCAACAATAACATGGAAGGAAACTGTCTCCCAGAATCGCCCTTTGTTGCTCCAGACATCATTGCTGTGCTTTACCTAAATTCCTCTCCCACGAAATTATAAACATAGTAATATAGTTGTTGCTTTATGTTATTCTGTTTTGGGAAGATTTTTTGTTTCATAGTACAAGAGTAGGTTAAGTATTAATAAATACAATAACTAATAACACAAGAATAAACTCTCCCATGCTCACAACTGTAAACCTACTTTTGCATACCCCTATATATGCATATATGCATATGTATATATATACATGCATGTTTATATGTGTACATATATGTGTAGATGCATGCATATGTGTATATGCACACATATTTGTATGTATGCACGCATACATGTGTGCATGCATATATGTGTATATGTCTATATGTGTAAACATACCTATATTTGTGTATATATAATGTGTGTATATGTCTTAAAAGAAATTTGTAAAGTAGATTTTAATTATCCACTCAATTTTTTAGTTATAATTATATCATGCATGTATATAGTAGTATGATAATTTTCAAAGAAATCAAATTGTAATTTAAATGAATTAATATCCTCACTTTCAAATACTTTGAAGCAAACTGGTATGTCAAATAAAAGACACACACACACAAACAAATGGATTTTTTGATTCTCATCTGATGGCCGTTCCCTCAAACCACATTGCTTTATTTATCTTTTGTGTTTTATAAATGTCACGCATTTTAGAATGGACAGTCCAAAAGACATAGATTCAGAAACCTTGATTTTTGTCTTAAAGTTTTACCTAGTTATGATCTTCCTATTTTATAAAAATCTGTATCATACACAGCAATGTATTTTATTTTTAATTTTTCTGAAAAAAGTACTTTTGATAACCAATAAAATTACAATTAATTTTAATAAGACAGTGTTATGAAAAAGCATTTATATGAATGTGCAGATTATTTATAATGCTGAAAGTCCTCATTTGATTTTTTTAAAATGCCATAAGGTGTTTTATTAGAAATGTTACCGGAACTTGTTTATTTTCTAACATATTTTTGACCAGACAGTACTTCTTAGAGAGAAAACTAAGTCATTAAGAAAGCAGTACCTAAATATAAAATGAGTGAAATGTCTTAATTATGAAGATGTTCTATTTTAAGATGGAATTTTAGAAGTAGGCATTGATGTTCTTTAACCAAAAGAAGAAAAAACATTCTGAGCATTTAATTCTCATCAATAGTGACTTAATCCTAAGTGGGAGAGGGCTCTCTTTTTAAAGATCAAACGTGGGGCTAACGAATAACTCTTCCTCCTGCTGCTTAGTTCTGAGGTCAAAAGATTACCAGGTGGCTTTTACCAATCTATGGAAAGCAAAGGATTTTTGCCTCAATTAAATGGTACTTTCCAATCTATTTGTGCAGGGGATTTAGGCATTGAAGTTCCTAACTCAGTTTAATAGGTGTGACTGGATTTCCATTTACCAATTAAAAATGCACCTTTTAAGCTGTCCTAACAGCGACTCCCATGGTTTTGATCTTCTGCTAGACTAAAATTACGTGAAAAGTGTCATGGTTAACCAGTTCTACCTTACTGTGTTTCTGCTTCAAGTAGTCCTGCAAACAGAATTGCCCATCTATCCCCCTTGAGATGTTACATCCCTTTGTGATTACTCAGAGTGGCCACTAAAGGTCACTCTTACTCTATTTTCTCACCCCACTTTTGAAACCTGAGTCCAGGTATTACCATCTGCAAAACCCCTGCAGCAGCAAAGGATGCAATCTTGGCATGGAATATTTGGGGGCCAAGAAATACTAGTTAGCGTACCCATCCAGTCGAAGACGAAACAGAACCTACCTATGTAAGTCAGAAGTTTGAGACAGAAGATTTGTGTTATATCCCCACAATTATGCATTTTTAGGAAAGTTATCACAATTCATAAAAAGTTTATTTTAAAGTGAATACAGGACAGATGTGAAATTCAGTGATTATATTCTGACCCAGAATGAAAATGTTTTTTTAAAAGAGAAATAAGTCATTTTAAGGAAACACATAGAATACCTCAAATGCTTATTGATTTAATAAGTAAAACTGATCCTATTTAAAGAGGAAGGAGAGAAGTTTGAAAACAGCAGTTGCCAAGAATACAACAGCTTAAAACTTTTGTAAAAGTGAAGGCATTACTCATAAGACCTGTTTCTTTTTACACGTAAATGTTTGGCATATTTAGGAAGTGCTCATATTTAAAAGTCTTTGATTTTTTAGGTAAGGGAAAGACCATATTATTTTGCACAATTTACAGATGATACTTCAAATAACCAGTAAAGGTGCTCAATCTCACTAATGAAAAGGGGACATAAATAAAAACAATTAAAGGAGTGTTTAACTTTTAAAATGAAAAAAAATGTAAGTGAAGAAATATTAAGTATTGATATTATGAAAAATCAGTATAAATTACAATTAGAAACTTATATTTATTAGGCTTTACTTTCAGAAAGCTTTAAAAATGAAAAGAATTTTAGTGCAATGAAACTTTAAAACTCCTCCCTCTTTAAATAGGATCAGTTTTACTTATTAATTCAATAAGCATTTGAGGTGTTCTATGTGTTTCCTTAAAGTGCCTTATTTCTCTTTTTAATAAAACATTTTCATTCTGGGTTAGAATATAATCATTGAATAATAATGGACATCATTAATTTAATGTGACCAATGAATTGTTTTACATAAATTAATTTGATGTTAATTTGGTTTAAGAATAGAGAGCTGTAGATTCAGGTCCAGTTCTATTTTCAATATTTTTTTATTTAATTTCACTACTATTGATAACAATCAGCTCCTCCCCAAGATTATGCACCAACTTATTATGTAGCCCAAGCATTCATTTTATCCAGTTGCTGAGTTAAAAATCTAGTGGCCATTCATGGTTCTTTTTCTCACACACCTTTAATCCATTTCTGATGTCCTTAAGGGCACCACCCACATTCACTATCAGGTTTATCTATTCCTAGGAAATTTTTTGACGTAACAATCCAGACTTAAGGGTTTAGTAGAATTTGTTTTTTCTCCAGCACTCCCTTGATAGTTCTATAATAAAAAAACAAGCAAAGATGGTTTAGAAGCCAAAATTTCAAACCTTTCAGATGTTTCAAAATTCAGTTTGTGCCATATTGTTCTTACCATGCTAAATCTTTTACCACTCACTTGGAAGTGAATTTATTATGTTCAAGGAGGTGGCTCGGATGTCTGCTAGTTGGTTTTCAACCTTACAACAAAGGCTGAGGTGAATAAACTCAAGGGGGCATGATGAGAGGAGAGAGAGAGTTGAGGTGAATAAGAATGATGCACCCCTCTCTGATAGAACACCAGAAAGATGGTGGGCTCACGAAATCCTGAAAGATTCACTGGATAAGCTCCTGGTTGAAATCCCAAGCAAAGGATTCTCTTGTTCCTCTTATGTTCCTGTTTCTTACTTGTGCTCCGTAGCTGCTCTAGCTTGTCATGTGGCCTAGAAGCAGCATGACCCATGGCTATGCGTACCCTACATGTATTTGACTGCAGCTGGGGACCCCAAGCTGAGCTGGCTAGATGCTGGACTGAACTGGACTTTGACATGGGACAGAAACTCTGAGCAGTGGCTTTAATCCCAGCTCTTCTGAAGACAAAATGGGACTTTTTCCATGGCAGGCTGAAGGGAGATAGAACCTTAAAGAGGAACTCTCTTAATATTACATCATCAATAAAGCTGTCCAGGATACCTCATCCACCAGTGGGGGCCTCAGGAAAATCTTATTCCCGTGGTACACCAGGAGCTCTATTTCTACCAGCAACAGGTGGGGACATGGAGGACACCCCCACCAATAACAAATTGAGTAAATTTTAAGATCTAATGGCCTTTGTTGGGTGATCCATGAATCGGGCAGCATCCCATCTAATCAACAGGTAGATGCTCTGAGAAGTTGTACAAATTAGAAGGTTTTTATAGGCAGAAACTAGGCAGGACAAGACATTTATTAGCAAAAGAAAAGAAAAGAAAGCATTATTTCAGGCAAGGACACATTTCTTGGGGAAGGGTGGCAGGGGTCTTAGGAGGAAGATTACCTCCTTAGTATTGGTCAGGAAATTCCAGTTTGATTGGTTTAAGGTCAGTTCCTGGGAGGGACTGAAACTGCAAGGAAGTATTGGTCCCTTTTCCTAGGGACAAGAAACTCCATACTAGATCTGGTGTTTGTTTATTTTATAACAGGAATTTTCCCTTTTTAATTTGGTATTTTCAAATTTCACTATATTGTGTCCAGATATGAGGTTTTTTTCCCCCTTGTCTTTCTTCTTTGGCAAGGACTCTTCCAATCTGAGATATTGATTCCTTTTATTAATTCTGAGAAGTGCCTCTTTATTGTTCCATTAAGCACCTCCTCCTCTCAATTTTATTTGTATTTCTTTCCAAGACTATTTGTTAGGATGTTTTATTTATTGGGCAGGTAAGGCTTACATGCCATCTTAGCTAAGGACAAGGAGGGGATGAGGTTTGGGACTTCAGAAAGGAGGAAGGCAATTCACATGGAGATTGAAAAGCAAATGTTTGCTAAATCAGTGTTTACTGGGCCATCTTTAACAATGGGAAACAGAGAGGACTTTGATTAAAGGGGTCTTGCTAGGTTCCTCCCTATTTATCACACATCTATATAAATAAAAGGGTAATATGCCAATCAACTGAATGGCAGAAAGACCAGAACCACCACTCAACCAGTCGCTATGAGGTGCACTGACTCCCATTCCAGAGAGGTCATGGACTATGCCCCAGATAGAGTTGTCAGTGCTGACACCAAGCCAGGCCTTGAGATACAGTCTCATGGCCCCTTCCCAGCATGTAGGCCTTCTTTCATTGAATACTGTCAGCTTTCTGGAGGACAGGATGACCCTGTGAATAGCATGGTCATCAATGGAATGATCCTGACATTGCTCGGGAAAAACTGTTTTGTCATGGGTTGCTTGCTCTGCAAAAACAGGATGTTTTAATGTGCTTAAAAGTGGTCCTGCACAAAGGGTCGGGTCTGCTCTCTGGACTCCCTTCGTGGAGAAAGCAGAGCAGTTCCCAGCCAGCTAATAAAGGCTCCCTAAATTTTAACTTGGTGTGCACTCTAGTGGTTGTTCACTCTCATGCGCACCACAACATCCTCAGCTGGCAGGCTCTGAATGATGGCAAACAGGGAACTGGCAGTGGGGGTGGGGCCAGCTGCGAGCAGCCAGGGAAGATGGCCCTGATCACAGGCCAGGCCTAGGGACTATATCCGAGCACAGATTTCACATGCCACGCCTCTAGTTAGTTTATATTAAACTATAATTATCTATAACAATGTCTCACTTTCTGGAGCAAGTCTCTATCCAAATTACTTTAGGTAGTTAGAAGAAAAGTGAAATGTTTTTCTGAGTCTTTCTTTTCTAAAAAATAACCAGCTTTAAAATAATCAGTATCCCAAAAGGAATATTGTAGGGTGACAAACTCTTCTCGTTCCATAAACTAAACTTCCAATTCTGTACTTCATAGATTATTTTTTCATACCACTTGTTATATTCTTTATTTAATCTATTATGCCCTTCACACATAGTATTTCTACTTGATTTTTCTTATGTTTTCTTATCCTTGTTGCATATTTCAATTAAACTTTTATCCCTCTGGTTATACTAAATTATATTATTTGGTCATTTATTCTACTTTGCCTCCACTAGAATATGAATTCAAATTTATTTGTAGTTTTGAAATAGTCATTTCCTTTAAGTCTCTCTTTTATCTCTCCCTCTCTCTGTGCCTGTGAGATCATATTCCCTCAGGGTTATTGTATAATCTATGTGGAAATGCATAAGGGAAAAGGGAGGTGGATTTTGTAGTCCCTGCTGGTTCAGCATTTTGGTAGAAATTGTAACTGAAACCTCTCTTCTCTTCTTTCTATTCAGTTTTACAGATATGATAAAGAACATGTGCTCTGACCACAATACAGTAAATGTAAGGTCATAATAAAAAATATAAATAAAATTAACTTGGACTTGGACTTTTTTTTGGATTGTCAAATAATTCAAGAGTTAGAATGAAATCAAAATGAAAAATTTTAAAGTGATACAAGTATATTCTAGTAAAACACTAAATATCAAAATGGATAGAGCCATAAAAGTCATGTTTTAAGGGACTATTGTTTTTAAGTGTATGTATTAGAAAATAAGATGGCTATAAATTAGTAACTAAATGTCTAATTTATGAATTTAGAAAATGAGTAACACAATATGCCTGAGTATATTATAAAGAAAAAGAAAAGAACAGCAATGGCATAAGCCACTTAATAGCAAACATAGGATAGAGTAGGGGTGACATGAGAAAAGTGGCAGAATAAGGAGCCCCAGGCCCTTCTTCCTCCCACAGAGAAATCAATTCAACAATACATGGATCTCCACAAACAAATTTCTTAACAAATAAGAGAATATCATTTTTGAAAAATTATTTAAAAGGGACAAATACTTTGAGATCTGTGTCTTACCAATTCAGAATCAAGAAGAATTAACAGCCTGAATAGTCCTGGAACTACTAAAGAATTAAAGTAGCATCCCCAAAATAAAACTTCAGGCACAAAATAGTCTCATTGGTTAATTTATTAAACTTTCAGAAAATAGATGACCATTAACTTATGAAAATTTAAATTCCGCACTCCTAGGATACAAGTGATCGTTTTATCACCCTGGTAATAGTAAGCACTAGAAGTGTCTTTAATGATATTTAGTTGATCGATGTCAACTCACTTCAGTCACCTGTGTCTGAAAACTGACCAGTAAGTGACAGCCTTACACATAGAACATGGGCCAAGTGGTCACAGACTCACTGCATATCATGCTTCTAAAACTGATACTAAACTGTGTGGCCAACAACAAAAAACACTCTTAGGTAATTAATAAAAATAAAAGAATAATAATGAATGAAAAGAGAAAATATTGATTATAACCACTCCTGCCTCTGTAACCAATATAAAGCATGCTCTACAAATGACAACAATCCACTTCTGCACCCCTATACCCACCACAACACAAAACAAACTGTTTGCCAAAATCCTGTATAAGAAATAATAGTTTTCTCTACTCAACCAAACCAAGCATGACTCCCATTGCCCCTTCATATCCTGGCCTCCAGAACAATAAGCATGTTAACCAGTTACCTTGTACCCAAATTTTGATTTGTAGTGTTGTTACTACTTATTATTATGTTACTACTTATTATTATGTGTTTTTTAAATATATATTTTATTGATTTCAGAGAGGAAGTGAGAGGGGGAGAGAGAGATAGAAACATCAGTGATGAGAGTGAATCACTGATTGGCTGCCTCTGGCATGCCTCCCACTGGGAATCGAGCCTACAACCCAAGCATGTGCCCTTGACGGGAATAGAACTGGGAACCCTTCAGTCTGCAGGCTGATGTACTATCCACTGAGCCAAACCAGCTAGGGCTGTTATTTTTTTTTAAACACTAGAATTTTTAACCAGTAGGTTTTTATGTAAGGTAATTAGGCCTAAATCATAGTATATGACATTCAGACCTTTTGGTTTGGAAGGGAATTTTATGGTAAAAAAAATTAGATATGTACTTTTCTATATAGATTTTTTTGTTCCAATATTGGATAATTTTTAGTTAATTGGCTTATTCTTTCCTTTTTCTGTTGCTTGACTATTTGTATAGTCTAGTCTCGTGTTTTGTTTGAATTGTCTTGTGTTGAACACATAAGAGAGAGCTTCATAAGGAAGCTAGAAAAAACATGCTAGCAGATCATTAATCTTAACAGGCTATAATGACTAAAGTCTTTAAGCAATGACTCGTCATGGAGCAGAAAGACAAATTCTTGGAGATAATTCGTATTTGGCCCTAAATTCTGAAAAAAGACAGTGGGAATGACCAAGTTATAAAATACATCAGATTAAGATAACACTAGACAGCTTCAAATTGGCATTTGACAAACTCTTCCCTGAGGCTATACATCATATTCAGGACATATTCACCTTCTTAGTAAACAAACATTAAGAATAAATCTTTCCTAGGCTGGCAAAGGGTATGACCAATTAATGCCTCATCCATAACTTTATTTCCTTGACCAGGTCTAGAAAATCTTCCAGAGAGCCTTCCAATCCCTTTTTATAATACTTTATATTTATTTCCTTGTAGTCATTTAATGCTATCTAATAACTGTTGACCAGAATATTAAATTATTCTACATGAGCTTTGTCCCAATAGATGATACAATGAATGACTCAAAGCCAAAAACAGGATAAGATCATGCTGACTGAAACTCAGTGGAAAAAATCAGACTTCTGTAAATAAACTGAATTTTCAAGGAAAATCAACAAAAGAGATGGAAATCTGGACAGTCCCTGATGGTCTCATGTGCAGTTTTAATTAAGGCAAAACAAAAAGGAAGATTTTAAATGTTCCCACACTATTGAGAAATTGTTGATTTCTCTATAGGAGTGGTCGGAAATGTATAGCCTGCGGGGACATATAAGATCTTTGAAATCATTTTATCCGGCCTTGCCAAAGCATTAGGGGTGAGTTAATTAAATGTTTGACAAAATATAGCAGGCTGGCTTTAAGATGATAATTTTGTATGGCCCACAAATGGTGTGGTAAATATCCAAATGGCCTTTGGCAAAAAATAGGTTCCCCACCCCTGCTCTATAATCATGTGTGATATAATGAAAAAGATATATCTAGTCTTTTCCCTATGTTTTTGGCTTCAAAAACCTTTGGAATCCTCTGAATGATGGAAGCATCTTTTGTTTCTCCTAACAAGCCATTTTGACAATGAGTTTATGCTAGTGAAGTGGGTCTTGGTGGGCCCACAGGAAGTTTCAACAAAGGGGGCTGGTCAAGCATAAAATAAGAAGGTTGGAACTTTCAGTTCCACCTCTGGAAGAGAAGGGGGAAAAGAGGTGAAATTTCTTCCCCCAGTCATCTAACCTTGCCCTATGCCTTTCTTCCATTTGGCTATTCCTCATTTGTCTCCTTTACAGTAAAACTGTAATCTTAGCTATAGAACTTGCCTGAGTTCTGTTAGTTTTTGTAGAAAATGTATCCAACCTGAAGGGAGACAGATTGTGGGAACGCCCAAATTTTAGCAAATCAGACAGGAGTGCATGTAACCTAAGTACCCAGGACAGCAGGCCTGTGGGAACTCCAGATAGTGTCAGAATTTAATTGTAGGTGACTCATTTGGTATCAGAATATTGGTATAAGAAGTGGTTTTAACCCTGTTTAATTAGTCAATGACAAGTTTTATGACCATGCCTTTGAAAGACAACCAATTTTCACGACAAGCCATACTCTTAAGAATAATATTATCCCACCCCCACCTCTGGAACCAACACAAGCCATGCTTCTGTAACATCAGTAGCAACCTATCCCTCTATCATAAACCCCAAAACTATGTTATCAGCCATTTATTTTGCCCAAAGTGACTATCCCTAATCATGGTAGCTCTCTTTTACTTGAATAAGGCATAAATTAAGTTTTTGGTTAGAAATATTGAGTGGTTATCTGATGTTTTGACAGTTGTATAAACCCTTTAATAGTGGAAGAAGGAACACTCTTCAGCATATTCTAAGAGGTCAGTTTACTCTTTAAAACAGAAAATGAAAATTCAAAGAAAGAAACTTTACCCACCTATTTACCTAATGACTACAGATGCAAAATTTATAAATAAAATATTAGTAAATCCAATATAGCAACATAATAAAAAATGCTTAATGGCTAAATTCAATATGTTCCACATACGTAAAGACATCTCCATATTACTGATATTATGTCATATCAATAAACAGAATAAAAACATTTGAAATAATGTAAAAGAATGCTTAAAATTTTAAATATTTTTTTTGTGAATTAGGAATAGTCTTCAATTTGATAAAAACAATACACCCAGGAAAACCTATATTTTAGAAGCAATCCATTTAAAATTAAGATGAGCAACTTATTCCTATCATCACTTCTATTTAATACTAGAGGCCTGATGCATGAAATTTGTGCAAGAGTAGGCCTTGCTCTGGCTGCTGGCACCCAGGACCCAGGCGTTCCTCAGGCCATTGGCTTGCATCCAGGACCTAGGCTTACCTCACAGTCCAGGATTCATCTGGAAGGTGGTCTGGTCAAATTAGCATATTACACTTTTATTATTATAATAGAGAATCTTGTAAGTTACTAACATTGTTATGTTTGATTTTATGGTATCCTATCTGATAAAGAGGGAATATGCTAATTGACCCTCACGCTGTCACAAAGATGGTGGTGCCCACAGCCAATAAGGAAGAAATATGCTAACTGACTGTCCCGCTCTCAAAGGTGGCAGCACCTATAGCCACAAGATGGCGGCACCCAGTCCTCTCAGCCCCACCAGAGTCCAGGGCTGGCCTGAGGCACAAGCAAGCCTTGGATGGTGGCTTCCCAGCCACCCAGGGCTAGCCTAAGGTGAAGGCAAGAATTGGAAGGAGGTTGCCCAGCCACCCAGGGCTGCCCGAGGCTCAGGTGTCCAGGGTTAGTCAAGGCTTGCACCCCTAGCAGTGGCAGCAGCAGAGGTATGAAGGGCGTCATCTTCCCCTGACTGCTGGGTCATCTTCCACCCCTGAGGACTCCCAATCTGTGAGAGGGGGCAGGCTGGACTGAAGAGACACCCTGCTTCAGTGCATGAATTTTTATGCACCAGGCCTCTAGTTAATACCTTTAATAATAACTTCAACCACTTCAGTAAACATAAACACCATTCACCATTTTCTTTGCCCAGAGGGACCATCAATCTCTGAGATCTAATTACCCCTGATATAGCTTGGAAAGTGCCCTGAAGAAAGCCACAGTGAACTTTAGGGTCATTTTCTATATTCCCTTTCTTTCAAAGATCATAGCCCTGAATTATTTGGGGTCCAATGCTTAAAAATAGTTGCTTCATATAAAATATTGTTCATATTTATAGCTATTTCCTCAAGAGTAAGCTGATGCCTGTTACTCCCTTTTCACTGCAAATAGAAATTAACAGTAATGATTTATATATGTCACACTATATAGCATTTAAAAACTATATCCTTTGTAAATATTTGATTTATGTTGAAATGTTTTAGATACAAATTTAAAATGTGCAAGTGTTTCAGTGTGTTGCAGAGATTAAGATGAGGAATGATGAGATTAATTTGTACACTTTTGTTTGTGATGCCTAGAGATAAAGTCAGAAGGCTCCAGGATAGAAGTCCTGAAAATTGGAAGAAAATTCCCACACTAGAAATTGAGATTTTGGAGTTGTTGGCCCAGTATCTCATTTTGGATGAAATCACCTAATTAAAGAAGTCTGTTTAGGAAAAAGAAAAGTACCTAGAAGTGAGATCTGAGGAACTCCAATATTTCATTGTTATTTGAGGAGAATAAATCAGAGAAAAAAGGCAAGGACGAAAGAGAAAGAAAGAAAAGGGGAAAATGAGAAAACGTAACTTATAAAAGCCAAGGAAAATGTGTTTATGAAAGATGAGTGATCTTCTATGTCAAAGTGCAATGAGATTAAAAAAAAAAAGACTAGAAAGGAGGACACTGGATCTAATAGTAGCAAAGTTCCTGAGTACAGTCAGACCTTGTAAATACTGCAGGTTCAGTTCCAGATCACCATAATACAGCAAGTATCACAATAAGGGAGGTTGTAATCTTTTTGCTGGTGGATATCTTGCCTTCAATTTCTTTAAAAAAATGCATCACCTGTGAAGCATAATAAAGTGAAGAACAAAAAAATGAGGTCTGTCTGGACATTTCAATTATGATGCTAAGTTTTTAGACAGAGAGTGTGTGGATTCAGAAAGGTTGGTGCCACATGCAAAACTGCCCAAACTGTACCAGATGCGGGCCGCTGCACACATGACAAGATGGGCCTTCGATGGACACTTTTTGGCAAAAACTTTCCAGAGGGATTCAAAACACCTTTCTTTAACCTTCTCTAATACACCAGTGTGTCTATATATTATCAAGAGCACTCTTAACGTCAAGTACATTTTTTTACAAAGAGGAAGCTAACTTATTTTCTGAATTCAAAACTATGTGGCACCACTACACATGTCTCCTGTTTTCTCACTTTGCTTCCAGTGCAGGTGATTTCGTGGTTCAGGTTTCCTTTCTCTGCTTGTTTTGCCTGAAGTAAGATGCCATGTTAGAAATTTCTCTTGAACCTTGACTTGACTGCACTGTTTTAGGGTTTTTTTGCCAATATTCTATTCAGAGAAATTCACAAGGGTAAGGTTGTATCAAAGGCATTGTTCAAATAAGGAAAAAGTGGCAACTGCAGCAATCTCAACCCTTATAGTTGGTTGTAAAGCTCCTGACTTCCCTGTCTTCTGATAGCTCATGTACTTCAGTGCAGGGTAAGATTTTCAATAGCTCCATCTCTTCCAAAAGTATTGTATCAGAAACCGGGATGCATTTCCATTGACTCATTTCCCACTCAGGGAGACAGAGAAAACAGTCATTATTGGATCAGCAAGTTTATCTTGCTTAAGGAGACAACATTTAATAAACATCAGAAATAAAAACCTTTGTGCTAGATACATTTAGGATTCTTTTATTAATTTCAATGTATTTTAAATGAGATGTGTGACTTTTATGTTTTATCAAGGAGAAATATTCATATATTGTGTTCCATGTTAAAAGAAAAAAAGAGCATGGATTTACACAATGGAAAGGTAATGGAAAGTTCAAGTGGATCCCATTTTATGACTACCCACTCCCTATGAAATAGTATACTTTGCTAAGAACTAAGAAAGTTGGAGCATAGTGCTAAGTTGAAGAGATTTGGATGAGTTTCAAAGGTACATCCCTAAATTAATTGAGATATGACTAGAATAACAGTGAGGAGATAGTTGACATTGCTAATCATGAAACTGTATTGATACTAATCTGCTGTCTATTTTATTTTCACCCAGAGTTCTCAGCAGGCTGCATTTAGGAAAAGTGAAAGAAGATTGCTAGAATGATAAAAAGTAGGATTTTTCCAGGTGAAGTTAATGAAATAATACACTAACAATGTAGTTCAAGGTATTAAACAGAAATTGAGAGAGACAAGAGAGGGCGTCTGCACTTCAAATAAATTGAGTGAACAAGAAAAGAATAAGATGGCCAACAGGCAAGATTAGCAGGCATTAGAGAGTGGATTTCAAGAACTGTGAAGGGTTCGAGATTTTTACCCTAGGACTGTGGTCAGCAAACTGTGGCTCATGAGCCACATGTGGCTCTTTGGCCCCTTGAGTGTGGCTCTCCCACAAAATGCGATGGCCAGGGTGAGTCTATTTTGAAGCAGTGGCATTAGAAGAAGTTTAAGTTTAAAAAATTTCACTCTCAAAAGAAATTTCAATCATTGTGCTGTTGATATTTGGCTCTGTTGGCTAATTGAGTTTGCCAAACACTGCGCTAGGTGCAAGGTAATCAGTTAGCTTGCCATACTTTTATGGATGTGGACGGAAAACATAGACTCTTAGTTCAGAGATGAGTGATGGTTGATTACTGGAATAAAATTAGCCAGAATATAATCATTTTTTTCATTGCTTCTTTGGGCCTCAAGTTCTACAATGTAACACAAAGGGCCAGATGACACCTACACAAATAGCAGTTTGATGACAGGAGGAAACTTGAATTTAGGGAAAGCAAATGTTTTATAATGGTCAGTGAGCATGCCTGCCCTTTGTTCTGGTAGAAGAAACTGCATTTATTATACAACTGCCTTTACTCTGGAGGGAGACACTGTCTACCTTTCAAGGTTGCAAGCGAACGTGTCCTTTGTTCTGGAGGGAGACTCTCAGTATTTGAATCAATATTCTATCCACCCATTTTTTAAAGATGTTTCAGAACAAAGGGCAATAAGTACCTCACTTTCAAGATGAGTAGAAATTTGAGCCAACCACGGAGACTTGTCTTCTGAGAATGGTCATCTGATTTATGGATTTTGTGAGAGATTATTTCAGGTGATGACAATTTCCTGACTTTTTGTTTTGAGAGTTCATGGCTGAAGAGGTGAATGACCCAAGAGCTGGATGTGTTGCTTCTTTGAATCGAAATTTCTTAGGATTATCGCCAAGTTTTGAACTGAAAGGAAGAAAAGGAGTTAAAGTCTTCAATGTAAAGTATAGGACATCTATATATATATAAAATGCTAATATATAAAAAAGTGGTCCACCTCAGGAGTTCAACTGGGAGACTGGGAGTTTGATCACTCGCTATGACTGCACTGACCACCAGGGGCGGTGCAGAATGAAGGAAGGCCCTGGCCAGCAGCCAGAAGGAAGGCCCCGATTGGCCTTGATTGTCCACCTGGCCTAGGGACCCTACTGTGTACCAATTTCACGCACTGGGCCTCTAGTATGTGTAATAATGTAGTATACATAATGTATATATAAGTATAAGACATACAGGATGTACACAGCAGAAAGAGTAGAATGTTTTAGAGCTGGATGCTATAGTCTCAAAAAAGTAGGGTTTTAAGACAATGAATATCATTGACAAATGAAGAAAACGGTTTTTACATTAAGCAAATTGAAAGATGCAGGCAAGGAATATATATATTTTAAATATATATATATATTCATCATTGTCCTCCTTATCCTCAAGCTTTAGTGACTGCTTCTAATAAAACCATTGAAGATAGTCATTTGGGAACCTGATACCACCTAGCACATCATCTTCTGTCTAATAATGAAACAGATTCAGCTGAAATGCCCATGCAACAAGAAAACATTCTGAAATTACCCAACTGTGAAGTACTTCTAGAGGGATTCCATGTTATAATATTTCTCTGTATACTATTCATTCATTTATTCTCTCATAGAAAGAGTAGAACTAGATCTAAGTAAAGGACCAATCTATTTTATTTATTAAGAACTCAGGCTTTAGAGTAGATAGACCTAATTTTGCATCCCAGGTCTGCCACTTAATCCTTGTTTAACCTAGAGGAAGTCAATTAAAGTTTATGTAATGTTTTTTCAATCTATAAAATGAGATGATGAGAGGAGAAGTAGGAAGAGGATGATGATAATAATAATACTTATTTTAGAATTAAATGAGATAAAACATAAAGGTCCTGATAACTAGAAAATACTTCATAAAGATCATTATTATCACTATTATCATTTTATTTCTATGCAGACATAAAGTTCATCTTGTTAACAGACAGACATACCCTCGCCACTCAAATAAAAATATTAGGTATTTGTCTCTAAGTAATCTTAAATCATAACTGAAATAAGAGTGATTCCTCCTTAACAACTAACTTTGGAATCCACATGAGCTTTTCCATCTCAATTTAAATCGGCTCAGATCAACTCACCAGATTAAATTCTTGTTAAGAGCCTATTCCTATTTTGGGCTCTTGGAATAAACATATGAAGAAGTTGCTGCACTGCCCCATGGAGAACGCAACGTTTATCACATGCTATTACACAGATGTTATCTCTCAGAACATCTTTAGTTGATTCACAGTAACTGCTTAAAAGAACTCTAAGACACATGTAGATTCAACAGGAAAAATTACCATGTTTATTTTGAGAGTTTGCTAAAGATAGAGGAAGATTAAATGCATCTTAAGCCAAATAAGAGCAGAATGAGGTAACATTTAATTTTGTCTGAAGAGAACAGCTTTATTGCTTCATTGAGAATTTGATATTTGAGTTGAGCCTGAAGAAAAAAAGATGAGTAGGATTAGAGAAGAGAAATTAGGAGAGCATTTCAAGCGGAGAGACAATAATAAACAAAGACATCATGAGATACAAAGGAGATCAAGTGCTTGGGAACAGTGTCTTGAAAACACAAAGAGTACCCCTAGCAATAAGAGATGGGAAGGGACAGTAAATGGCTTGAGTGGCATGCTAAGAGTTTGGACTTTATCCTGAGGTAACGGGAGATCCCCATGGAATTTAAACAATAAATGCATTAACAGGTGGGTATGTAAGATTACTGACAACAGAGTATATGAAATGTTTAGAGGAATAAGTGCTGGAAATAAGATTTTATACTAAAACGTTCATGTAAGAGATGGATAAGATCAATGTAAGAATTCAGCTTTTAGAGAGATTCACAAACTAGAGTGACCAACTAAATGAGGGAACTATTAGGGAAAAGGTAGGTAAGACACTTTTCAAGTATTTAATGAAATAAATAAGTAAATAATGGAATTAAATATATTCCATTTGACCATGTTGAATTTTTAATCCCCTCCTGCAACTGTGTGGAGTCAACCACATTCTTGGTAAGGTGTTGGCCAACTTTTTATTAAAGGACCACATAGTAAATGTTTTATACTTGGTTGGCCACACATTCCCTGTCACAAGTACTCAGTTCTGCCATTGCAGTAAGAAAATAGCCATAACAATAAATGACAGTGACTGTAGCCTAATAAAACTTAATATGCAAAAACAGGCCTAGGGACCAGTACTGGAGGTGGTGCTTTAAGATGTGGATATGGCAAAGTTTACTAGAAAAACAACAACAACAAATTAAGGAAGGAAACATGAGGTTTTGTTTGTTTGCTTGGTTGCTTGTAGAAAGCTAAGAAAGAGGAGATAATCAAAGAGATGGGAAGATAATAGTCAGACATGTGGGAAATTTACCAGTGAAACATTGGGTCATTAGAAAAGAAAGATAGCATTTCTGGGATAAAGAAGTAGTCCAATGGTGCCCTGTGTTTCAAGACTGCCAAAGTAACTCCATCAGGCAGCGAATGGTTCAGTCAATCAAGCTGAACTTAAGTCACATTTTCTAAGATAATCTGAAAACAGAAAAACTTTAATATATACATATTTTTATTGATTTCAGAGAGGAAGGGCCAGGGAGAGGGAGTTAGAAACATCAATGAGGAGAGAGAATTATTGATCAGTGGCCTCCTGCAGCCCCCCAACTGAGGATCAAGCCTGCAGCTAAGGCATGCGCCCTGACCAGGAATCAAAGCATGACCTCCTGGTTCATAGGTCAGTGCTCAACCACTGAGCCACGTTTGCTGGGCTAAAACAGAAAAACTTGTAATATTCTTGTTCATGCACAGAATGCATTACAATGATGATTTTCTTCAATGTCAACGACATAATACCAACATTAGGAAGACGAAGAAAGGGAGTAGTGTCCAAATGTTAGTATGATGAGCTTATGCTGGTCATTACAGAGGGACCAAGTACTGATATGGAGAAGATCAATTAGCTGATGCCAATTGTGTGGTTCAGTTCCACTCAGATCGTAGAGCTGCATTAAGAAAACACCCAATACAAATAACACTCTTAATTATACAGAGTACACTCTTGTAGAAATACTTAGGAACTATATCATATTTTTTGAAGCTTTTCCTAAATGATAATGCTTTTGTTCTAAAATGATCGCTCTCTTCACTTCTTATTTTTCATGGTGGAGTGGCATTCAGAGAATTTGTTAGGAGTTGGAAATGAATGTAGAAAAAAAAAGATCCATTTGGGAGGAACCAAGATGGCAGCATAGGTAAATACCTATACTGCTGCCCTGCACAGCAGTTTCAAAACTACAACTAAGAGACAGAACGGACATTATCCAGAACCACCAGAAGGCTGGTTAAGTGGAAATTCCACAAACAGGAGGAAAGATAAAGGGACACTATGACTCAGAGGATCCATGGAGAGTAGAGTTGCTGAGATAGCAGAGAAGGAAGTGTGGAGCCCTGTGAGAGCGGAAGGGGCGGGCGGCTGGATACCACGCTGGTTTTCTCGAACGGGGAGGGAGAAAGAGGCATCTCACTGCATTGACCCCCCACTTCCAGGTGAGTCTCGGGGAACCCAGATTCATATAGGATGAAACTGGACTGTAAGGAGAAAGCACACTGAGATTTGGGAACTGCAGAGGTGCACGAGTGTGAGAGGGCGTGAACTGCAGAGGTGTGCGAGCTAGCAGAGAGGACGGTGGCTGGCTCTCTCAAACAGGAGGAAAAAAAACCCCACTGGACTGCATTGCTTTCCAGTTCTGGGTGAGAATTTGGGTGTGCAGACTCATTTGGAGAGAAACTGAACTGTCTGGCAGTTTCAGAGCTTGGGGGAAGCTTTCTCACCATTGCCTCAGGTCACAGAGACCAGGGGCCCAGAAACTAAGGCTATCTGCTCAGCCAGGAGACTCTGCCCCATCCAAGCTGAGTACAGCAGCTCTCCCAGTGTAAACATAGCTGATTCTCACAGCCAAGTGGCCTGGAGATCAACCCCTCCCAGTGGAACCGACAAAAATCTAGGCTTAACTACAACAAGACTGTGCAACCCATAAAGGGGTGCACCAAGAGTATCCACCTCAGGCAAGTAGGGAAGCTGAGCCACTGTCCCCTAGAGGACACCTACCACACAAAGCTATGGGACCAACTTAGGAAAGTAACAAAATGCAGAGAAGAAACAAATCACATTTGAAAGAAATGGAGGGGAAAAAACAACTGGACATAGAGTTCAAAACCACAGTTATAAGGCTTTTCAAGAGGCTCCTAGAAAAGGCTGATAAACTTAATGAGACCCTCGAAAATATGAGTGAGACCCTCAAGGATATGAAAAAGGACCAACTAGAAATTAATCATGACTGAAATAAAAAATATTATACAGAAGCCTAAAAGCAGTCTAGAGGACCACAAGAATCAAGTCAAAAATTTGAAATACAAAGAAGCAAAATCCATTCAACTGGAAAAGCAAGAAGCAAAAAGAATTAAAAAATTGAAGATATTGTAAGGAGCCTCTGGGACAATATCAACATCTGAATTATGGGGGTGCCAGAAAAAGAAAGAGACCAAGATACTGAAAACCTATTAGAAGAAATAGTGACCGTAAACTTCCCCTACCTGGTGAAAGAAATAGATTTACAAGTCCAGGAAGCACACAGAATCCCAAACAAAAGGAATCCAAAGAGGACCACACAAGACACATCATAATTAAAATGCCAAGAGCAAAAGATAAAGAGAGAATATTAAAAGCAGCAAGAGAAAAACAGTTATCTACAAGGGAACACCCATACGATTGTCAGCTGATTTTGCAACAGAAACTATACAGGCAATATGAGAATGGCAAGAAATATTCAAAGTGATGAAGAGCAAGAACCTACAAACAAGATTACTCTATCCAGCAAAGCTATCATTCAGAATTGAAGGTCAGATAAAGTGCTTCACAGATAAAAAAAAAAGCTAAAGGAGTTAATCACCGCCAAACCAGTATTATATAAAATGCTGAGAGGTATTCTTTAAGAAGAGGAAGAAGAAGAAAAAATGTAAAAATAAAAATTATGAACAAAAAATACACATCTATCAACAAGTTAATCTAAAAATCAAGTGAATTTAAAATCTGATGAACAGAATAAATTGGTGAATATAATAGAATCAGGGGCATAGAAAGGGAATGGACTGACAATTCTTGGGGGGAAAGGGGTGTGGGAGATGCAGGAAGAGAATGGACAAAAATTGTACACCTATGGATGAGGACAGTGCGGGGAGGTAAGGGCAGAGGATGGGATGAGTACCAGGTGGAAGGGAGCTATGGGGCAGGGAGGCGGGGGAGAGAGGAACATTGTAATAAATAATCTGAACAATAAAGATTTATTAAATTTTTTTAAAAGATGAATTTACTAGAAACAATGAATGTACTATAAAAATACTTTGTAAGTATTAAACCAACCTGGATAAATAAAAGAGAATTCATAAATCAATAATCAAGAGCTGGTTAAAATTACATGTACTTCCTTCCTGAAGAATATATGATTTCTATTCAACATTTGTATTGTGTACCTAAAGGAAGATATAATCCTACATCCTATTTGTGGTAATGCTTTCATGGGAACCAAAGGAAACAAAAAATAAGGAAATAATTCTGATTGCTTCATATTCCAAACCTTGTAAAAAATGAATATTATTCACTAAGGTTGACTTAGCCACAACTCCCATTGGCTTTAATGGGACTTTTGCCATGGCTAAAGACCACAAATAAGGTCCATGTTTCTGGTAACAGAAAGACTGCCCTGTTACTGTAGAGAAACTGTTAAACCACAGAGTGAAAGAAAACAGTTTCATGTCACTGGAGGAGTCTCCAAGTTGACTGCCATTAAAATGTAACCTTATAGTAGGATGTGGATGATTAGAATGTACTTAGGATAAAGGACAAATGTTACTTTCCCCAAAGAGAAATCGTGTTTGAGTGAATGAAGATTGTAGATGGGACGCCTAAGGATACGGGCTCCTTTCCCATTCTGACACTTACTTGACTTGTCTTCTTTGGCAGAGTATAAGCAGGTCCTCATCTCCCCTCGTTCCTGCGCCAAATCTGAGCCTTGGTTCTCACAGCTGGACTACCATTACCTTGCTTTTCTACGGTTCCTGCCTCCTGCATTTTTCCTCTTCAATCAACCTAATACTATTTTCCTGCTCATGTTATCTCCACTCTGTCTCACTCAGTCCACATCACTAAAATCTCTCAGCCATTTCCCATCCTTATTTTCATAGTCACTTTCTCATTTTTGGCTTTAAGTTCCTCAATGACCAAAATCTGCTTTCTGTTCATCCTCACAAGCTGTCTATTTACATGGGAATACTGACAAATCCACAGAGAATATGTGTTGAGAAAAATCAGCCCTTCTGCATTCCAAAAGCAGAAAAATAAGTGTCTCCACCAGTTTGGGATTCTGTCCAGTGGGAAAATGAGTATCCTAAAGCAATTTGTTATATTTCTTCATTCTTTTTATTTTAATGTCAAAGACAAAGAGTTTAATCTAGGCTTGAATACCAAAAGCCTTTCTTTGTTTTTCCACATAATTCAAACCATAGAATTTTTTTTTAACTGGATTGGACTTTTGGTAATTATCTAGACTATAGTTTGAAAACTGTTACTACTTTCACAATAGATTACTTATTAAAGATATGTCTTATATAAAAAAAATTAAGGAAGCAATGCCATGATTGTAGGTGGGAACCTTTGAGTCACACTGACCTGTCCTTGTGCAGGTCCTGAGAGGTTACTTGAGTCAATAAGGACTCCAGCAGAATATTCCATCTTTCTCAGCTTACTGAGAACCAAACTTAGTGTAAATTGTTCAGAGCTATAAAGTAACTAGAATTCAGTGTCCTGATTCTGACTCTAGGGCTCCTTATACTATAGTCCTCATAACCACTCTTCTTTGCTTGCTGCTTCTTTGGAAAACATCATTTTAGGTTGAATGAGCCTGTGATGTGTTTTAGCACAAATCATGGCAATAACTCCTTTGCCTTCAATGGAGTTGCATGATATCTATACAAAATGACCCAGACTCTCCCTGACCACCAAGTCAGTAATACACATTCAGGAGCTTTCTCAGTTTTATTGTTTTAGTTAATCCAATGATTGAATTGGAAGTTACTAGCCTTAATTTAAAAAATATTTTGAATAAATATCCTTCCTATAAAATATATGAGTAATGGATTGAATTCATAACATAGGGCTATTTGAAAATGATTTATATGGACAAGAAAAAATATTTGGGTAGGAATAGTCTCCTGTCAGATCCATCTCTAACTTTGTGGGGCTTTGAGCACATGGCAGACTACATACAGAAACTTATATGTTGTGTGTCTAAATAATCCTATCTAATAAAAGAGTAATATGCAAATTGACCGTACCTCTGCCACATCCACCAGCCACCCCCACCAGCCAATCAGGAGCAAGTATGCAAATCAACCCTAACCAAGATGGCTGCAGCCACAGAGAGAGCATGAGAGAGGTTTGGGTTTCTCTGGCAATGGAGGAAGCCAAGCTCCTGCAGCCCTGGCCTGCCTTGGCCTTCACTTAAGGCTACAAAGTTTCAATTATAAAAGATAAATAAATCCCAACAGAAATGGCGGTGGCCACAAAGCCAGCAGGAGGCTTGGCTCTGCTCCAGGCTACAAAGTCTTAATTATAGGAGATAAATAAATCCCATATATGAGGGCCTCCACTTGGGTCATTGGGGGGTGTAGCCAGCCTGCAAACTGGCTACAGGCCCCAAGGGAAACCCCATCCTGATCTGGGACACCCTTCAGGACAAACCAGCTGGCCCCACCCATGCATCAGGCCTCTATCCTATCTAACAAAAGAGTAATACACAAGATATCTGTCCCCATGTGATCAAAGATTCTGCCCCATGTGGACACAAGATGGCCACCACAAGATAGCCAACAGGGGAGAACAGTTGGGAAGGACCAGGTCTGTAAGGTAGGGCAGTTGTGGGTGATCAGACCAGCAGGGGAGGGCAGTTGAGAGGGACCAGGCCTGCAAAGGAGGGCAGTTGGGGAGATCAAGCCTGCAGGGGAGGGCAGTTAGGGGTGACCAGGCCAGCAGAGGAAGGAAGTTGGGGTTGACCAGCCTGCAGGAGAGGGCAGTTGGGGAGGACCCAGGGATGCAGAGGAGAGCAGTTGGGGAGGACCAGGGCTGCAGGTGAGGGCAGCTAGGGGCAAATAGTCTGGCAGGGGAGCAGTTAGACATCAATCAGGCTGGCAGGAGAGTGGTTAGGGGGTGATCAGGAGGGCAGGCAGAAGTGGTTAGGGTCAACCAGGAAGCACAGGCAGGCAAGCAGTTCTGAGCTAGCAGTCCTGGATTGTGAGAGGGGTGTCCAACTGCAGTTGGACATCCCTTGAGCGGTCCCAGATTGGAAAGGGTGCAGGCTAGGCTGAGGGACACACCTGACCCCTGTGCATGAATTTCATGCACTGGGCCTCTAGTTAAACATAAAATGCTAGAGATTTTTATACTTTAAGGCTGTAAGTCAAGTTAGACCCATAGTCAAGTCCAAATTTCTGTCCTTCCACCCATATGCCCTGCTCCCAGAGGATTGCTCTTATACCCCTGAGGCTTCAGGAATTCTAGGCCCTGTCCTTAATCAAACTTCATTCTTTGGTCAGGTCTTCTGGGGACAGGGTAGGGTGGAAGCTGGATGGTTTTTAGATCTATTAGAACCTAAAATGGGCCTGACCTGATTAGATTCACAGTGATCTGAAGTAGACATTTTCTCTCCTCAACCCTTTAATTCTCTGATTCAGCACCTCCAAGTTGAACATCTCCCTAAACTGTTCTTGTCCTGAAATTCCTGACTTTTACATTTTTCCAAAGCAGAGCTCTATCAAAAGAATAATCAGTCTGGCCAGTGTGGCTCAATGGTTGAGAGTTAACCCATGAACCAAGAGTTCACCAGTTTGCTTTCTGGTCAGGACACATGCCGGGTTATAGATTTCATTCTCAATAGGAGGAGTGCAGGAAGCAGCTGACCAATGTCTTTCTCTCCCTCATGTTTCTATTTCTCCCTCTACCTTCCTCTCTAAAATCAATAAAAACATCCTATCTAATAAAGAGATAATATGTTAATTGACTCTCATATCATCACAAAAGATGGCAGCACCCACAGCCAATAAGGGGGGATATGCTAATTGACTGTCCCACCCTCAAATATGGCAGCACCCATAGCCACAAGATGGTGGTGCCCAGTCCTCTCAGCTCTGCCTCTGGAGTCCCCCAGTCTCTTCAGTCCCCTAGCCGCCCAGGGCCAGCCCCAGGCACAGGCAAGCCTTGCATGGCAGCTGCCTAGCCACCCAGGGCCTCCTTAGGCTCAGGTAACCAGGGCCAGCTGAGGCTTGCACTGTCAGCAGTGGCAGAAGCAGAGGTGTGATGGGGGCATCGCCTTCCCCTAATCTCCAGGTTGCCTCCCGCCCCTAAGGGCTCCTGGACTGTGAGAGGAGGCAGGCTGGGCTGAGGGACCCCCTCTCCAGTGCATGAATTTTCATGCACTGGGCCTCTAGTATTTTAAATAAAAAGAATAAACAATTTGACACATTGAGTAGCCATTCCTGGACAAGAAAATGCTAGAGGTTTTTATTATTTAATTGATGATAATATTAATGAAAGTTTACATTCAAATAGATTTAATAAGTTGTATATAATGTAGAGGATGAATTATTTCACTACCTCTGGTTAAGAATGAACAACCAAATACATATCTTGTTGAATGGAAACATTCTAATTATGTGATTTCTGGGCCAGAATGTTGGGGATTTTTCAGCCTTTAGTTACAAAGTATGATAGAAGCAATTTGTTAAATATTTCTACATAATTGAGGTAAAAATTGCTTTTACAAATTTGTGTTTATGAAACAAGTGATATTTATTATTTGTTTCTTTTGACTAACTTGTATTCATTTCATTCCTAAGGAGAATAACTAAAATGTACATTTCATATAAATCTTTCACTTTGAAATCACCTTATTGAATAAAAAAAGAATGCCCTGGCCTGACCTGTATTGCTTAGTGGTTGAGCATTGACTTATGATGCAGAAGGTCACTGTTCAATACTCAACCAGGATACATGTCCAGCTTTCAGGCTCAATCCCCAACGGGGGAATGCAGGAGGTAGCCTATCAATGATTCTCTCTCATCATTGATGTTTCTATCTTCCCTCCCTCTTTCTGATATGAATAAAAACATATTTTAAAAAAAAGAACACCTTCAACCATCAGCTAAATTCAGTGGCTACCATGAGCATTTAAAAGTTTAGACACACCAAAGCAATGGTACTTTAACATAAGAAATATTTCTGTTTCTGTAATGTTTCCGCTCATGCTGTTATTTTCCACTGACAGGTAAGAGTGAGGTTTTGACACTCTTAATATAACATAGGGTGTTAATCTTATAATCACCCTGTCAGCACTTTCTGTTAGAGTGTTAATGGCCACCTTTCAGCCACTCAGAAACTCTTGCCAATAAAAATAATACCGGCATCTAGCCAACCAGAAGTTATTCAACTATGTTTTTTTCTCCATGTTTTTAAAGCAATGAATAAATTAAAAATGAAAAAAAATACCAACTTTGAGGCAGAAGTCCAGCTCTGTGTTCTACTTTTCTATTTTAGCATCCCACTCTCTGTCTGGTAACAAAATCAGAGCTTTTTCCTTGGTTTGAATTTTTGCATTACATTTGAAATATTGTATTTCTTAGTTATCACAAAAATATTCCAAGAAAATTGCCTATCTTACTCAGCTGGTATGACCCATGAACCAAGAGGTCCCTGGATTTATTTCTGGTCAGGGCACATGACAGGTTGTGAGCTCCATCCCCCGTGGGAGGCATGGAGGAGGCAGCAAACACGAGTAAAGGACCACTGGAGTCCAGACCAAATTAAAATTTACGGAGCCTTTAATAGCCGGCCGGTGACTGCTCTCCACCCTTCTCCACACAGGGAGTCCAGAGAGAAGCCCCGACCCTTTGTGTAGGACTACTTTTAAGCACATTAACTACAACCTGTTTTTGCAGAGCAAGCAACCTAAGATAAAACAGTTTTTTCTAAGCTACCTCAGGATCATGCCATTGATGACCATGTTATTCATAGGGTAATCCTGTTCTTCAGAAAGCTGACAGTGTTCTATCTTGCAAGGCCTATGTGCTGGGAAGGGGCCATGAGACTATATCTCAAGGCCTGGCTTGGTGTTAGCATGGACAACTATATCTGGGGTATATAGTCCAGGACCTCAGTAGTGCTCAAAAATTCCCACTCTCTAACAAGCCTACTTATGTTTCTCTCTCATTGATGTTTCTCTCTCTCTAACCCTCTCCCTCTCAAAAATCAATTAAAAAATAAAAATAAAAAAGGCCTATCTCACCTGAACTAACATAATAATTGAATGAACCAGATTTAAAGGGGCAACTACTCAAATACAATTAAGAATCACCAAAGAACCAGTGTATTTGAAAGTGACAACAAATATTCATATAGGTATATCTATTATATAACTAGAGGCCTGGTGCATGCAATTTGTGCATGGGGGGAGGGTATTATCCCTCAGCCCAGCCTGCAACTTCTCCAATCTGGGACCCCTCAGGGGATGTTTGACTGCCAATTTAGGCCTGAAATCAGCAGTCAGACATCCCTCTCACAATCTGGGACTGCTAGCTCCTAACCATTCACCTGCCTGGCTATCTGATTGCCCCTAACCATTCTGCCTACCATCCTGATAGTCCCCTAATCACTCTCCTGCTGACCTGATTGCCCTCAACTGCCCTTCCCTGCAGGCCTGGTCACCCCCAACTACCCTCCCCTGCTGGCCATCTTGTAATAATGTGGGGGTGGCCATCTTGTGATAACATGGGGGATGTCCATCTTATGACAACTTGGGGGAGCTATCTTGAGACAATGTGGGAGTGGCCATCTTGGGACATGAGGATGTGAGGGTCAATTTGTCAATTTGCATATTACCTCTTTCTTATATAGGATAGAAGCCTATAGAATCCATTTCATAGAAATCTCTGAAATAGAACAAAGTAAAGGAAATTATAATAACCTAAATGTTTATGTTTTGGGGATGATCCATTATTGATGGACTATAACTTTTGTCTCTGATTCATCAGCAACCAAATTAAAGATTAGGAGGAAAAAATGAGCATTGATGGTATAGGGAAGATGATCCCACTAGCCAATAGTTTCTTTCTCTGATGTTCATTTCACTCTTGATTTTCCATTCCTCCCTTACCTTCTGAAGACATTCATTTGGGATTGAGGACTTCCATTCTGTGTTTACTGCTATCTTTCAGCTCATGTAAATTATACACAACCACTCTTTCTAGATGTTAAAAATTAGTGCTTGCACATGTATGTGTGTGTCACTGTATATTTTTGTAACATCTTTGTCAAGGAATTAGATGCATGATATATAATTTCTTGTTGAAAAATCAGCATATTAAACATTACAAATACACTTTTTTCCAATGGAATGCTCATTCATGCATCTATGGCAAACAAAACCAGAAATATCAATATGAAAATACTAGAGACGTGTTGCACAAAGAGAGGGGCCTTCCTTCCCATGGCTTCCAGCACCAGTTTTCCTCCAGCACCCAGGACTCAGGCTTTTGCTCCATCCAGGGTCTTCCATCTTCATCTTCACTGCAGACTCTGGAGTCTGCAGTCTTGTCTTCGCTGTGGCACTCTGCTCCTGTAGATCTTTTCGTCCCCACCCTCGATCTCATAGCAGGTGTCCTGCCCCACCTGGCCACTCCACACCTAGAGCAGCTGGGCAGCCACCATCTTTGGCCTTCTAATTTGCATACTCATTCTTATTGGCTGTGGGTGTAGCAGAGGCACGGTCAATTTACATGTTTGTCTATTATTATGTAAGACTAGGGGCGCGGTGAATGAAATTCATGCACTGGGGTGGGTGGTCCTTCAACCCAACCTGCCCCCTCTCACTTACTGGGAGCCCTCAGGGGATGTCCAACTGATGGCTCACCCCTAGCCTGCCCATGGCCTAAAGCCTCTGGTGAGGCTTTAGGCCTTAGCCACCCTGCCATTGCCCTGCTTAGCTCAGCTCCGGCTGCCTACAACCACCCGGCCCCGGGGGCTGGGCTCTTGCAGCCACTTCTGCTCACAGCGCCAGGGGGGCTGGGTGCTTTCTGCCACCGCCACCACGCTGCTGCTGCTGCTGCTGCTGCTTCTCCTCACAGTGCCCGGTGGCTGGGCGCTTGCCACCACCACCACTGTTTCATCTTCATCCCCAGGGCCTAGGGCTCGTGCCACTTGGCCCTGCCCCTGCTCCTGATTGGCTAGTAGCATAGCCAATCAGGAGCAAAGGTATGGTCAAATTTGCATGTTTCTCTTTTATTATATAGGATAACACATTGTGAGCTAAACTTCGTACTATTTATTTCACCTTTGCTGATGTGCCTTTTATATCCCTTTTGTGTCAAATTTTAAAAGAAGTCACCTTATACAATAGTACTATGAGTAGTATTGATTGAAGAGAACCTGCAATAACTTGCCTGATTTATTTGATGTTAAGGACAAATCTGTCATACTTTTGTTTGCATTCATAACACTTAGATGGGGTTTTATTTTTCCTAATGGCAGAATGTACATGGAAAATGTATTTCCAAGAAATAAAATCCAAAGAAATTTACAATATCTTCTTTTCATTGAAAACTAAGAGACATGTATCAGCAAATATTTTCCTTGGTTTGGCTATCAAACAGAGAAAACAATGAAGTACCAAGTTTAGAAACAATTTTATGAGTACATGCCTCACATACTTTCCTGAGAGAAATTCCTTTTCCAAAATGCTGATTAAAACAAACTCAAACTAAAATTGAAATCTAAGAATCCCAAATTCAGTTCACAAAAATGAATGGCAATTTAATCAAGCTTGTATTATGTTTTTTGCCCAGAGACAGCAGATAGTAAAGGGAGGAAATCATTGATTTCCCTTAATTATGAAACAGTTCAAATGAACATCTCACTTTAAGCCATGATATTTGTCTCAAGGAAAGTGTGTTGAAATTTACATCGGTTCTAAGTCTCAACCATTTTATGTGGTAGAATTTCAGTGAAATTGTGGTTTATACAAATAACCCAGTTTCTAAGGCATTTTTAATAGATTAATGGTTTTTTAGTATAAAACAAAACAAAAAAATCACTAATATAATTTTCTTTAAGTTCTTACTTACATCTGTGAAATGAGATTGAATTAGATGAGGAATCTCCCACTTCCCTCAGAGCAGAATCTGTTTTTAACTTCTTAAAAATTTTAGTGGACTATGAAGGTTAGAGAGCAGTGAAAGTAGATTTAATTGGGCACAAAGTGCTAACATGTCTTTCTGGTTCACTGAGGAGATAGGCTGTGGTTAAGATATAGGGTTAGGTGTAGTAGAAAACCACTGGGATTAGTATATGACACTGTTCTTGACTCAGCAATCAACTCTATTAGCCTTAAACTGTCAAACATGGCCAGTGACTTGGGGATATTATACAACCTGTCTCAGACTATCATTTATTTTACTCGTCAAAGACGTTTTATAATGCTATTATGTACACACCAGTTTTTCTAAAGATACGTAGAAAAATGTAGCCTTTTTTCTCTTTCTGACTCATTTTTAAATTGCATTAATTAAATGGTATTTTTATTTACATTTCTATTCACTTCTCCAAGTGAATAATCAATAATCTGATTGAATTCTTATCAAAGCAGTGTGTATCTAATGAAAAAATAAAGTATCTTCATCATTCTCTCTCTTTCTCACTATTCTGTAGCTTTCTCATCCTCAAAATTTGGGAAACTTCATTTTCATGGCCACACATCTTTTTCTTGCTCCCTGATGCTCCTGCATTCTGAGTGTCTCACATTCACCTGAGTCATGTTTTCCAGATACTAGAAGACATGGCATATTATTGGAGGTATTTTTAAATGTGTTTTAAGAGTTTTTTGTCATTAGTACATGTTAAATAGCAAAAAGAAGAAATCTAATGAAGAACAAAAGGCATCCTGTAACTTTGTTCTGTGGCTATATATTGGCACATAAAGCAACAGTAACGATCATAGGGGGGATGTCACTACAGTTATTTGCAAACACAGCAACAAACTGGCTGTAGAATGGCTTTACAAAGAAGGATTCCATGTGAAGGTCATGAGGAAGTGCACAGGATTAGAGGCAGGCTGAAAACGAACAGCTTCTGAACTGTCCGGAACTCATCTCGTTAGCAAGGTTTGCTCAACCATCTTCCTGGGGAATGGATGAAACCCAACTCATTGTTTCAGCCTTGTTCCCACCATCTAATCTTGAAGTCCTTGGCCTGGCCAGTGTGAGGAGATGCAGAATTTCCTGGAAAAGGAGGGCCAGCACCTGAACTTCATGTTCCATCAAGATGACTTTCAACAAAGAGAGGCACATCTGCAAATTAAATTGTGGTTTTGGGTGGCCAAAATATTATAATCTATTACACTAACATTTATCTCTATAAGTGAAGCACTATGATTTCTCACCAGGGGCAAGGAAACGCATATAAAAATATGATGCTTAGGTAATAAGAGAAGAGGGGGAAAGAAATTACTTTTATAGACACTCTAAAACCAACCAAATGAAGTCTTGTGTTAACAGCAAAAGTCTAATAACAGCAAAACATTAATGACTTAGAAGTTATAGGTCTAAGTCACTGGAGACTGATGGAAAGAAACAGGTGTTAAGACATTTACTTCATCTGATGACAGTTTGCTGCTAATTAAATCATTAACTGAGGATTCTGCAACACTTTGGCAGTCCTCAGCCTGCTTGAATCAGTCTCTCGCACCTAGTTTAAAGGAGTGCTCTTGCTTTCTTTCTATCATTAAATAAACTTTGCTTCATTAGCACTTACTGTCTCAAGTTTGCCAAGCATAGCTTGGCATTTAGTCTAACTGAACGTGGGATAAACTAAGAACAAACTTAAAGAAAATTAGTTTATGGTATTTCATTTAATGTAGCAGATGGAAATACAAAATACCACAAAGCAAAACAAACTCTCTGCAAAGATGTGAGAAGCTGTTTTTAAAACCTAGGAACACATGGGAGAGAAATGACAAGAGAAATTAAGACATTTTATGTAAATGAATATTTAAAAATAAGGTAGATGATATCAGTAGCTAATCTATTCTTCTGTAAGTGAACTTTAAAAATTTAAATAAGCAATAGTAAATCCATTTGGTTTTTAGTTATACACCAAAATGTACCACCATGATGTATCACAGAGAACTTTCCTCCCTCACCCAGTTGATCCAATTAAAAAATCATTTAAACTTCCCATTTCTCAGAATCTAGTTTACACTATATGTCATCGGGACGTAAAACTGACCTATGACACTAACTGAAAAGTGACAGGCTAAAAAACACAACCTTTTGAGATGGACCGAACAATCGATACGGACTTTGAAAGAAGGTTTTTGTTCTGAGGCTTGGAGAGAAATAAAACATGGCTTCTGTTTTCAGACTTTAAAATCCATTCGTGGAACTAAGAATAATTTTGGAGGAAACAATGAACTAAGGCAAAACCCAGAAAGTGTTTTCCAGTTGTGTGAGAAAGTAGGGAATTGAGTTGAAGCTTGAGGATGAGATTGGATTTCAGAAGATAGGCCGCCTCCAACTAACCATTCAGGGAAGGCACAGATAGTCCCGAGTGTGGATCCAGTAGGGGAACCAGCCATCTTTGGAACAGGAGTCTGGAGGAGAAGCTTCGGGCCGCATGGTGTGGGACAGCAACGCTTTGGTTGTGACGGACATACAGAAGATACACCTGGCCAGATCAAGAGGTCTAGAATGACGAGCTAGCAATGGTGTGGATTAGTCAGGGGCACCACAGAACGGAAACCCTTGAAAGCATGCAGAAGGAATGTAGAAATATTTGTACGTGAAGCAGTGGGATGTGACAGAATGATGAGTCTACGATATAAACCAGAGAAAAGTCTGGAAGGGATTTGCAGGAAGGATATGTCTACTTCTGTGTTTCTTTGACATGATAAATACCAATAGATTTAAAATAGAAGCAGAAATCAACTAAATCATAGAGACCAAAAAATGTACTTCCAATAAGTGGAAAACCCACAGTTACATCAATGATATGACTCAAACAAACAAACCAAAAGAGAGAGATTTTTTTAAATAAAAGGGAAGTATTTAATCAAGCAACTGAGTAGAAATGTCAGCCCCTACTGGACTCATGCTGCTCAGCCACAGTTATTTAGGCCTTTAACCCCCATCTGAGCTCTGCCTAGTCTGAACCCAGTTGTTTTGCATAGAGCAGGGAGAGTATTGAGGTCCTCAGCCTGGTGTCTGGTTAACTATCAAGGCAGCCATGTGTATTTATCACTTTTCCCTTCTTGAGTCCTACTACGTTAGCAGAGAAGGAGAGAGGGAGAAAGGGAAGAGAAATGGGAGGGGGAGGGAAAGAAGGGAAGAGAAAGAGAAAAAGAAAGAGAGAGAGAAAGAGACAGAGAGGGAGGGAGGGAGAGAGAGAGAGAGAGAGAGAGAGAGAGAGAGAGAGAGAGAGAGAAGAAAGAATGAAGAAAAGTGAAAGAGACAGAACAAAACAGGAGAGGAGGAAACATAGACCAACATTTTCAACTCTTTATCTATTTTTTGAAAGATGGAAACCACATGGATGGGTAATTATCTTATCAGAGGAGAAGTTATAAGCTAAGTGCCTGCAGAGAGGAAATCATAAAGAAAGGAGATAATTTTTTTCCTAAAGCTCTGGACTTGGAGGTAATAAATTGCCCCCCAAAAACCCTCCCACAAGATATGGTGCAGACTTGAGGGTGTTTGATAACTCTGTATGGAATAGTTATCAACGCTACTCCATCATATTTTCCAATATGTAGATCTGAGTGACCATCCTCTCTGACTCCCCACCCTGAGGCACAAACAAACCCTGTACCTCTTTTCTGGCCAGGACATCATGAGTCAGTGATACAGAGAAATTGAACCAGGAGTTTCCAAACTTAGGGATAGCAGGCACAGGGAAGAATGGTGGAGAAGTACCATAATGACAAATGGGAAATTATGAGAAAGTCAACATTCCATCACCTCCCTCAACCCTATTCTCAGAATCTGAATTACTGAGGAAAATAATTTTAGGTAGAAGAAGAGGTGATTCTTCTCTGGAGAAACAGAGTTTCAGAAACAGAGTTTCAATAGTTTAGCTATTGACTTTTGGAAATCTTCCAAGAAAAAAGCCAGTTTATTATCTAATCATTCTATGAAAAGGGATGTCCATTCACTTGCCCACCCAGTCAGACACGATGCCCACCCAGTCAGACACACAGCATCTAATTAATCTCTTTCTAGAGTTCGCTGTTTAATATCAATGAAGAACAAAATATCATTTGGGAAAAGCTGATAGCAGGAAAGAATGACCAGAATGAAGGAATAAGACAAAAGTGAAAAGAGAAAAGTTGAAGAAGTAGAACAAATAAATATTTCTCATAAAATCTACGGTTCCTATGGTCAGGTATCTTTCATCTATGACACACCAATAGAGAAGTGAATTGAAAACACTGAGATCAACAAAACTTTTGGAAATTGAGTGTATTGCTGGAAATGACATAGGAGGTGGAAGCTGGATATCCCCGAGCAGCTGATGAAAGACACATCTTCCCTAGCCTGAGCTATATCTCATTAGACTTTGCTGCCTCCTGGCTGGTTCTGGACTCCCAGAAACAGAGCTGACTCTAATATCTCAGCTGCCCTGATGGTTCCTCAGCACTTGACTTTGAAATGTGAAAACTTAATTCGGGAATACCTGAATCATGCATTCACAGAGCTTTATTTTGACCACCCTTGGTCATTTTTTTCAATCTTTAAGCAGGCTGTTTTCTAAAATGAGGTTGTATACCTGTGTGAATGCCATTAGTAGAAGTTTGCAGTAAGAAACTGGACTAAAAGGACATACTCCAAAGGCACTTTAAAAATGTGAAGTCCTAAAACGTGATTCAATATGTGGAACATATAATGTTTACATTTACTTTTAGTGGAATGTAAGTGTTCACAAACTTGTATAAAATATAACGCACCGAGTGTGACTGTGCACAAGGGCACACGGGGCTGATGCCCAGCAAGTGTGGAAGCCTCCAGTCCAGTATCTTTCCCAGGCTGTGTTTAGCCAGAAAAATGCTGAGCAGCCAGCACCCAGAACCTGGGGAAAGGAGGATCGTGGGCCCTGAAAAGGAGCCTCAAAGTTGTCTGAGAATTTCCGGTTCAGAAAGTTTTCAATTCTTTACAGTAGGTTCTTTACCTAAAGTTAGTGCTGGATCAGATTCTTTATAGATATTCTGCTCCATTATATTTTCTCCTTGCAAATTCCTTAATGTGGTTATGAATTGGTTGGATAAACATTTAAATAACATTATAACCCTGTGGTAGACTCTAAAATGTCTATGTTTTATATGAATATTGGTGTCTCACTTAAATATACCTAAAGGCTGTCATTTAGCTAACATATTTCAGAACTCAGAATTTTATGAACAGACCCTTTAATAGATCTTATATTTTAAACAAAATACTATTTTAGAAGTATACAAAAATTAGTTTTAAAAAGTATCCCCAAAGTAGTAATATCATGAAGACAGAGCTTATTATTCCAGAAAATAAATAGATTCTACTTCGATGGTCCCAAAGATCTAATTTTAAAATATTCTCAAGAGACCGGTACCTGCTTTCTCCCTAGGTAGAGCAGAAGCAGCGGGAAGAAGTGCTGCAGTTGATGGAATACAGATGGTGGCAAAGAGGCTGCTGAGCTCCACTCCTCTCATCCATCTATGCTCTGCATGTGTAGCATTTCTCTCCAAGAGATCTAGACCAGTGAGTGACTCCTCCACATCTAAATGAGTAGGAAGGCTAGACACATTCTCATCATTATCTGGCATAGTGTCATACGATGGAGAGGGAACCCCTAACTCCCAGTTTTTCTCCAAGGATGGGAGAGTTTAGATCCCACATCTAGTGTCCTAACTTTAAGACTCCCACTTTATGGATAGGCTCCCCAAACACCTGACTGTGAAAGCTACGGGGTCCCTGAGACCCACAGACTATAGAAAACAAAGAAGTGATTCTTAAGGGGTGAGTGCCGCCATATCCCCCTCCAGGTCTCAGTGCCAAGGGAGCAGGCAATATCACCAGCCTCTCAGTTCTTCCCTATATGAGATTTATCACATACTTGAAAGTCAGCTGCTTGAGGACAAGACTGCTAATTTAACTATCATTAGGGACTCGCTGGGATCATCCCCAAAGACCAGAGAAGGAGGACACTCACTTTCTCCTTCCAATCCACTCAATGTCACCTCCTGGAAGGAGCTTAAATTCATACATCTGGTGGTCCAGCTTTTGCAGCAGCCATCCCAGGCCTTGGGATCATCTGGCTCTAATAGCTCAAGGCTTTGCATGCACGAATTCCATATGACTAGAGCACACAAACAATTTTTAATGGATACCAACCACCCCATTCTCATTCTCATTCTCATTCTCATTCTCATTCTCATTCTCATTCTCATTCTCATTCTCATTCTCATTCTCATTCTCATTCTCATTCTCATTCTCATTCTTATTCTCGTTCTCACTAGCAGCTATTCACTCAGACCCAGCACAGAGAATACAGGTAAGATGCTGATCTCTGCATTTCCCCCATGAGGCGGCCTAACCACATACTTTCCCAGCTGTTGCCTGAAGGTCCAGCTCCTAACCAGCCTGCTTCTAGGTGTTGTGTAATTTGCTCCACTGGGACCCTGACATCCTCAAATCCTGGGAGCCACAAAGAACAAAGAAGGTGGCTTCACAGAAGTTTGAGACAACTAGGAGATAGGGCCACACTGATCAACAAGGTTCATCTCCTACACCAGACCCGTCTTGTCAAGACTCGAAGAGTTGGCTGTTCTGATATGCAGAAAACAACACAGAGAGTCAAAGGAAATGAAGAAACAGTGGAATATGTTCCAAACCAAAGAACAAGCTATGTCTCCAGGAGCAGATCTTCATGAAACAGAGAGACACAATTTACCTAATAGAGAGTTCAAACTACCAATCATAAATATTCCAGCCAAGGTCAGGAGAACCATGCCTGAACAAAGTGAGAATTTCAACGCAGAGATAGAAAATATAAAGTATTATCATTACGCTTCCTTATTGAATCAGAACAGCAGTACTCACTGTTTTTTAGAGGAATCACATCCATCTTTAAACAAATTTGTGAAATTTTAAGGAAACTACATGTCATTTTATTTTCTTATAATTTGTGGGTATATGGATATTCTTTCATATGAAATGTAGCTACTATTGGCCACTCTTACATATCAGATATTGTTCAGCACATTTAAAAATTCTGGTAAGCTCACTACAGTATAAATAAAGACTTCTAAGAGTCTTATTCAAGCAGCTGTGGTCCCTATTTGAATTTTAGCCTAGATTATTAAAACCTCAAACCACAAAATCCCCCTAGGAAATCTTGTATAAGCATTGTTCTCATTGAAAAGAGCTGGGATCAGAAAGGAAGCAAGAGATTCATGCTTTAGTTGGCTTTAGAACATTATAAACCAAATGGTCAATTCTCCTTCAGATGTGTGTTCATAACCCTTTTAAAAGCATTGGAAATTATCTATGTGGATTTGGAGAGAACATACCCCCAACTAAGCAAATTAAGAAATGCCAAAAACAACCAAATTGCTTTGCTTCAAAAAAATTGGCTCAAACAATAGTTATTTTAAAAAATAATTTCATGCTATATGGCAAGGAAATCTTTTCATCAGTGGTAGAATTTCTATGACTAATTTGAAAGAAAGACTTAAAAAATACTTTAACCATATTTTTTAACCAGAAAAATAGTTACTGAATTATTTTTTAAGCAGTTATTTGTGTTTCTCTAAAAAAAGCAAATATCTCATAATTCAAAAATTACTTTTCTACCAGAGCCTGATGGGAACATTTTCATATTTGCTAATGACATTGCATGTAAAACAGACTTTTTGTGGAAAGAGCTTCTAGAATAGCAATGCTTTAGAGAGCCAAGTTAATTTTCTTAAATATCCTAAAGAATGTGTCTGATAGACACTATTAACTTAGCAAAGGAGAGGTAAGTAAGGGAGGAACGGATAAGGGAGTTATTATTTTTGAGGATGTGGGTAGGGAGTTCTGCCGAAAATACTCCTTACTATATCCAAACCACAAAGGTTTACTAAACAGAAATTTAAATTAAAAGGCAAACAGGATGTTCATCTGGGACACATTTTTGGACACATACTTTTAATACCACATGAAAGCTGTACCATCCAGATGTAAAAGCAATAAAATTTAAACAGCAAACAAACAATGAAATAAAGAAGTGATATTGGATGATAGCCTTTAACACAGGGACTACCCCCTTCAGTTGCTGGATCAGGGACAGAGCAATTTTACTCTAAGGAAGAGGTGGGGCAGGCCCTGTAGGCCTGGGTTTTTTCACAATGGAAGAAGCAAAATAGCAATCTGGTTTTAGGAAACATAGCTTTTGGCAGCCTTTGCTTTCTGGATTTCTTAAATTATCTACTTCAGACTGAAGTGGAAACTTATTAAAGCCAGCTCTTGAGTATCAGATCAACTTCAGGAAAGAAAACAGAGAAAAAAATTGTTGGTACATATTGTACTCAGAATGTTATGAAGAAAGAAGTGAATAACAATTTCTATGAGCTACCTAAGGCTAGTCATCCTATCACAAATGCAAAATGATAAAGTCATTAAAACTCAGAACATTTAATAATTGGGAAATAAGAGGGTCTTTGCTAAGACTTAAGAAGATAGGACATGTTATGGTAACATAAAACATATTTTTCACAAAGTTGGAAGGGAAAACTTTATGTTATCATTTAGTTAGTTTTTAGATTCTTAATTTTAACATCTTATAAATTACAAATGAGAGGTAACTAGGCAGCCATAAAGGCCAGGACTTGAGCTTCATGTGTTTTAAAATAGAAAATTTTAAGCATTTGTATTCTCCATGTTCCTTAAAATAAACAGAATTACTCCAAGTCCAAAACCTATTAACAATGTCTGGCTCTTCCGTCCAAGCTGTGAGAAACCCTTGCATGCAATCTTACCCAAGTTCTAGATTAAGCTCCTGTCATTTGCTAAATTTTTTAATTGTATATAAATGTCTTAAATATGAATAGGGCATTTGGATTCCCTGCCCCTCCCCCCCCCCAACACACAATAGTTTTGGAGATCAGAAATGAAAACTTCCAAACTTTGGTTGTTTAAATATTTGTTTTCTTTAAGCTTTATCTGCTATATCCTTAAAATTTAAGGTGAAAAATACCTAAACTAAAAAGAGAAGTTATTTTTAATGGTGACAAAGTCACATGTTTTATATTCTGTGTAGGAAGGAAAATAATGTGGTGGAAAAAACAGCTTATTAGACACAATTATTTCAGAAAAATATATTATTGGCATTTAGTAATAGATAATCTTAGAACTATTTGAAATTTACATTATTTTCACTAAAAATATTTCTAATTTTATATAACTTGTATTTTTGACAGTTTTGCTTTCCTAAATATGACATATATTGAACTGCCATAGTCTGCAAAATAATAATCGGCACAGAATACCTTCAAACAGAAAGTGGTGGATAAATACAGGGGTGGGATAAAGTACGTTCATAGTTATAATACAAATAAATAGTACAATAATTAATGAATAATACAAGAATAAACTCTGTGTTTCATGTAGTCACAATTGTAAATGTACTTTTGCCCACCTCTGTATTACTTTAAAGCCAAGCAAAGCATATGGTTGGGTTTTCCTTTCTCTTCCTTTTCATTAAGATGTATCTATAACATTACTATTCATTCCCAAATGGTTTATCATGCATTTGCCACATAATAGCTTGTCGTATTTTGAAATCTGAATTATTTAATTAAGATATTAGATTTTCTTTTCCTTTAATGCTTTGAAACTTTGCTTTTCATTAACACATTTATTTGTTCTTGATATTTTGAAGGTTATATAACACATTTTGTTATACTAAATATGTTGTGGAGTAACCTGTAGTATAAAATTAGTGTTAAACCAATACACAACAAATGACCACACATTTAGCAGCTTAAAAAGCACATACTCATTACGTAGGTGAGCTCAGGTGCTCTCTTCCTGGGCCTCTCACAAATATGAGGGTAGGCTGGGCTCAGGGCCTATCCCACTCACTGGACTGTTAGCAGAAGTCAATTCTTCGTGGTTATAAAGCTGAGTTTGCTGTTTCCTTGCCTGTGGGAGCAGCTCTCAGCTCCTAGAGGCCACCATGGTTCCCTGTCAGGTAACCTTTTCATAACTTGACATCTTATTTCTTCATATTTCTTAAAATAAACAGAATTACTCCAAGTCTAAAGCCTATTAACAATGTCTGGCTAGTTAGGGGGACACTCAACTGTGTCTGTTAAAGGAAGTCTTACATGCCGAGACCAGTTTGGCTCAGTGGATAGAGCATTGGACTGTAGACTAAAGGGTCCCGGGTTCGATTCCGGCAAGGGCATGTATCTTGGCTGCGGGCACATCCCCAGTCAGGGGTGTGCAAGAGGCAGCTGATCGATGTCTCTCTCTCTCATCAGATGTTTCTGACTTTCTATCCCTCTCCCTTCTGCTCTGTAAAAAATCAATAAAATATTTTTTTAAAAAAAGGAAGTCTTACAAAACATAGTGCAAGCATGTAAGTGACAACTCATCACCCTTTCCCTATTTCTTCTGCATAGCAAAAGAAACCATCAACAAAACAACAAAAAAGCCCACTGCATGAGAGATCATATTTGCCAATGTTATCTCCAATAAGGGTTTAATCTCCAACATTTACAGGAAACTAATTCAACTTAATAAAAGGAAGATAAACAACCCAATCAAAAAATGGGCAACGGGACTAAATAGATACTTTTCAAAAGAAGACAGAAGGAAGACCAAGAGACATATGAAAACATGCTCAAAGTCACTAATCAACCAAGAAATGCAAATCAAAAAACAATGCGATACCATCTCACACCAGTCAGAATGGCTATCATCAACAAATAACAAGTGCTGATGAGGATGTGGAGAAAGGAGCCCTCCTGCACTGATGGTGGGAATGCAGACTGGTGCAGCCACTGTGGAGAACAGTATGGAATTCCCTCAAAAAACTAAAACTGGAACTCCCATTTGACCCAGTGATCCCACTTCTAGGAATATATCCCAAGAAACTAGAAACACCAATCAGAAAGAATATATGCACCCTATGTTCATAGCAGCACAATTCACCATTGCTAGGATTTGGAAATAGCCTAAATGCTCATTAGCAGATGAGATGAGCAGATTAAAAAACCGTGGTACAACTATACAATGGTATACTATGCTGCTGTGAAAAGGAAGAAACTCCTACCATTTAAAACAGCATGGGTGGACCTGGAGAGCATTAAGCTAAGCAAAATAAGTCAGTCAGAGAAAAATAAATATCACATGATCTCACTCACTTATGAAATATAATAAACAACATAAACTGATAAACAAAAACAGATCCAGAGACAGAAGCAAATTTCAAAGGGAAGATAGGGGAGGGTGGGGGTCCTTTGGTGGAGATATCAAGCAAAGGACTTGTATGCATGCATATAAGCCTAACCAACAGACACAGACACCAGGGGGATTAGGGCATGAATGGGGGGAGGGGCAGTGGGGAGATAAGAATACATATGTAACACCTTAATCAATAAATAAAGAAAAACAAACAACAAAAAACCACATTTCTTCCTTTTTCCCCCATTAACCCCTTCTAGCCTGCACCCACCCACTGCCCCACCCACTCCCGCCTTCCCTCTGAGGTTTGTCAATTGGTTCCATGCTTCTATGTCTCTGGACCTATTTTGTTAATCAGTTTATTTTGTTTTTTAGATTCTACATATGAGTGAGATCATGTGATACTTGTGTTTCTCTGACTGGCTTATTCCACTTAACATAATACTCTCCAAGGTCCCTCCATGCTGTCACAAAGAGTAAGAGATCCTTCTTTGTTACTGCTTCATATCATTCTATGGTGTAAATGTACCACAGCTTTTTTATCCACTCATGTACTGATGGGCACTTGAGCTGTTTCCAGATCAAATCCCAGGCCCTACCCACACTCACAGGAGGGAATTATGTAAGGCTCAACAACAGAGAATTGAGATCATGAGGACAGTCTTTGAATTCTGCCTCCCACATGTAGAAATTTCTATTTTACTGGCTTAGAAAGACACTCTATTAGAAACTATTTCAGGCATTCAAAATATTACTATAAATCTGCGGAGATGTTTATGTTCTTTTTCACATAAAATTTATTACTATCCTTAATTTTAATTTGATACTAGTCAATATAACTAACTACATGCAGAGAGTAAAGGGTACAGATATAATTTGGCTCCAAAAAGAGGAAATCACACTGAAAATAGTTGCTTCAAATATTACCACTCATGAATGCTTTTAATATTTTAGTTTTCCTCCACTGCACTATTTTGAAAATCACATCTTTTAAACACCTTTGTTACAGAAAATTATTTTTCTTTTACTTTTTATTTATTTATTGAACAAATATATATTGAATCCCTTCTATCTTTCAGGCTTCTGTTAAGTCTGAGAATATAAATTAAAGACTAGTGAAGAGTTACATCTTAGTTGCTAGAAATACAACATTAGACAAATCAACCTCTTGTTCCTTAGTTTACTTAGCTTTAAAAGAAATATGTATAATTTTGATACTATTTCATTTTAGATAAAATACATAGCAAATGCCTTTTGAAAGTTCAGTCTGATGACATAGGACTACCGGAGTTAGCACTGTTACAGTTAAGAAGGGCACACAGGAAGACATTTGGAGTGTGAAATCTGAAGTGAGTTCTAATAGATGAGTGGGAATCAGCCAACTGTGTCAGAGGAATTTAATAGCAAATGCAAACAGGTGCACGAGGGAGCATGTGTATTGGGGAAACAGCAAATAAATCAGTTAGATGGAATGTGCTATTTAGACAGAGAGCTGTATGATAATAAAGTATCTAGATAAACACAAGCCAGCTCAAGTAAGTACAGGCTGAAAAGCTCCTGAGTAATGGGGAGCAACTGAAAGACATTAAATGAAAAGTCAAACAATTACTCTTATGTGTTTTAAAACTTACTAGTATTCTGCCGGAGGTGGAAAATAACAAGAGGAAATCCCGTACAGATGGATTTAGGAGGTTGTTACAGTAAGCAAGGCAACGGATAAGAGATGGTAGGAACAGTAAGGACGGGGTGGCTGTGAGCTTTAAAGCCAGTGTGTCGAGCTGATGTGGCTCAGCGGTTGAGCGTTGACCCGTGAGGCGTGGTTGGGTTCCTGTTCAGGGCACACGCAGGGGCTGTAGGCTTGAACCCCACATTATCATTGATGTTTCTCTCTCTCTCTCTCTCCCTCTACCTTCTTCTCTCTGAAATAAATAAAAACATAAGGGGAGAAATTTTTTAAAAGAAGCTAGTGTATTTAGTACTTCATGGCAAATTGAAGATGGGACATGAAGATGAAAAAAGAATAAACAGGTGATTTGCAGGCTTTTTTATTAAGTTGATGGTCATTTCATTATCTGATCATGGGAATGGTAGCAGAAATTTGGAGAGGAAAGGGAAGATGAGTTCAATTGGGGAATAACATTAAGTTTGAGTTTGAGACATCTTTGAAACATACTAGGGGAGATTTCTAGCACACAATATGATACATAACTATAGATTTTAGGATAAATATATTTGCTAAAGTGTGTACTAGAGGTTCATTAATTTTATAGAATACCTAATTTCATCCAGGTAAAGTGAAATAAAACTGAGATTTTAAAGTGGTATTAGAAGAAAAAGAACCTGAAAGACCTTGGCCAGAGTTCTAGGATAAAAACCCACCACAAAAAAACAAAATTATAGAAACCAAATGGTTAAAAAAGAATGAAGTTAGAAATAAGGACTCAAATACCAAGTGCTGGAGAGAGAGAGAAAAAGAACAAAGACCAGAAAAAGGCTATTGATAAGGCTTTTGGTGACCTTGACAAGGGGCAGTGGCAGAAAACAATAGGAGAGGAAGTCATACTTCAATGGATTGAAAAGTGTAAGACAGGAGATTAATTGCAAAAATAAACCAGGCTTGCAACCAATCTAGTAAGACAGGAAATAGGAATTTATTCCTGCACTATACAGAAATAGACCCATCTATCCATTTACTAGGTGTACCAGTTAATAATGACGCATTTTGTAATAAAAGAAAACATGATAATTTCAAGAGAAACATCAAAAGTGCTTTATTCTAAGTAATGTCCATCTCTAGCTACACATTTCCCCCAGCTTTGAGGTAATTTGTGGATATCATCCCAATAGAACTTTTCTTGTTTTGAGGCAAACCACTCAGAGATCCAGTTTTCCACTTCTTCATATGTTTTGAAGTGCTGCTCAGAAAGTGCGTGTTCCATCGATCAGACCAAGTGGTAATCTAAAGGAGCAAGGCCTGGTGAATAGGGTCGGTGGGTTAATACTTCCCAGCAAGATCTTTTAACTTATCTTTAACTGGTTGTGAAGTGTGTGATGGTATGACATCATGAAGCAAAATTACTTTGCCATGTCTTCTGACGCATTCTGGTTGTTTCATGATCAAAGGGTTGTTCAAATTGATTATTTGTTGTCAGTTGCGATCAGTATTAATGGTTTCACCTGGTTTTAGAAGCTCATAAAATCCCACTAAATGCAGAGCATTGTCTTCTTTCTGAAGTGATTTGGCCTTGCAGTGGATGTTGATGGTTGATCTGGATCAAACGGTGATTTTGTGCATTTGGGATTCTCAAAATAAATCCACTTTTCATCGCCAGTCACAATTCAATGCAAAAAAATGACATTATTCCTGCCTTTGAAGCAACATTTTACTGATGACTTTTTGGTTTTCCATTTGTCTTTTATTCAGTTGATGTGGCACCCATTTTCCTTCCTTTCAAATCTTTCCCATTGCTTGTAAATGATCAGAAATTGTTTGCTGAGCAATGTTTAATCTTTATGCAAGTTGTTTTTGAATTTGACACACATCTTTATCCAGTAATGCTTGCAATTGTTGGTCTTCAAACTTTTTTAGTTGACCTGGACATTATTTGTCTTTCACATCAAAATCATCGCCTTTAAAGCATTTAAACCAGCGTTCATAAGTATCTTGAGATGGAGCATGTTCACCATAAGCTTCCCAAAGCATATGATAACTTCTTCTTCAAAATAAAGTAATGAATTAAAACTTCCTGAAAATGCTCTTTTTTTTCCACAACAGTTTTAAGCATCAAACTATCTATGATGTTAACACCTTCAGCAAATTTGACATATGAAGTTTTGAAGCTTGCTGTCAATACAACAAAATAGCATATGTATCAAATCGCATATATATCAACATATGTGTAACTCCATTTATTGAAAAAATCCACATTATTAACTGGTACACCTAGTACAGTGGTTGGCAAACTCATTAGTCAACAGAGCAGTGAGCCACAGTTTGCCAACCACTGACTTAGTATATATATAAAGAAAAAAGGAGGTAAAGATATATAGGTGTTTATAATATGCTAGAGGCCCAGTGCATGATATTCATGCATGGGTAGGGTCCTTAGAGGCTGCAGGCTCCAGCCGGGGCCTTCCTTCCCCTGGCTGTCTGCTGCCACCGCTAGTGGGGGATTATGGGAGTAGGGGGGAGCTGATGCCCTCCATGTTCCACACTGCTCGCTGGTGGTCAAAGGACATCTAACTCCCAGTGGGTCGAACTCCTACCCATAGGGACAATTTGCATATTAGCCTTTTATTACATAGGAGGATAAGTATCTTTTATACTAAAAGGATAATATGCAAATTGCCCGAACAGCTGAACAACTGGTTGCTATGATGCACATTGACCACCAGGGGGCAGACACTCAATGCAGGACCTGCCCCTTGATGGTCAGTGCACTCCCACAGGGGGAGTGCCCCTCAGCCAGAAGCCAGGCTAACACCTGGCAAGTGCAGTGGTGGGGGGGTGACAGTGGCAGAAGCCTCTCCCACCTCCATGGCAGAACTAAGGATGTCCGACTAGAGGCTTAGGCCTATGCCTAAGCCTCCAGTTGGATATCCCACAATGGTTCTCAGACTGCTAAGGGTGCAAGCCTGACTGAGGAACACTCCCACAAGTGCACGAATGTGGTTCACAAGACTTCTAGTATATATATATATGTGTGTATACTATATATGTATATATAAATATACATATTCACATACGTGTGTGTGTGTGTGTATCTTTATGGTCACCTCACTTCATGACATACTTTGACTTTTCTTTATCCTTGGAAATATAAAATATCTATGAACTAGGGTGACAATCCAAATATTTAATGCATTAGCATGTTAGTAGAAGCTAGGTTTTAGAAGAAAAATGTTTTGTTTTCTTTTCTCCATCAAGCCTGACTTTCAAAACTTTGGACTTGCAATTGACTCAGATATTTTATTCCAATGTCAAAGCTGCACAGCTATTCCTATGACTCGGAGTAGTCCAGCTTCCACAATTTCAGTTCTCCCCAAAGCAGACAGGAGACTCCAGCAGAGTAGAGGCAAATGCCTACTCAGGACATGCAATGCAGAAAAGAGTTTTTATCTGCTGTACAAATATTACTATCAGTTATCATGAAATAGTCTCAGCATATTTATATACCAGAAATAAAACAAGTAGGTAGAAGGAGGCTGAAGTCAGACTAGAGAGAACCAATTGGTAGGTTGAATTGCCCAAGGCAGAGGGTTTGGTATCAAAGCACAATTAGCCCTGGCTGGTTGGGCTCAGTGGATAAAGTATCAGCCTGAGGACTGAAGGGACCTGGGTTTGATTCCAGTCAAAGGCACATGCCTAGGTTTCGGGCTCGATCCCCAGTAGGGGGTGTGCAGGAGGCTGATCAATGATTCTCATCAATGATGTTTCTATCTCTCTGTCCCTCTTCCCTTCCTCTCTGAAATGAATAAAAATATATTTACTTTAAAAAACAAAACACAATTAAAGGAATTTGTCTTAAAGGAAAGCCCTCCCATTGACAGAGAAGAGAAGGGCTGGAGGCTTGTAATAATCAGTCATTGCTATACCGCCTCTCTGCTGTCCAAATTTTCTAAGTCTGTAATGTACAATAGTTACTTTAAATGAGTGCTGTCGCTGTGAGAAAACTTCTCATTCTCCTGTAATCTTCCTTCAAACAAATTTGAGTCATTTTATTAGAAAAATAATAACCCTGTCCATTGACACCAGCACAAATGTCTTATTGTTTTTGACCAGATGAGAATATTAGCCAGACCCAAGTCACAAAGTGTTCTATTCTCCACTTCAGCTGGTCTGGGTTTTAACAAGACAGATGCCTTGCCTTGTATTTTCTTTCACTGTTTCCTTTTATTATGTTTCCTTTAATGAATTTCTTTTATTCAACTGTGGATATAAAATATGGCCACCAGATTTGAGATGATTAGTTCACTCAAGTAGGAAATATATATCCGTCTTTCAAACAGCGCATCTGTCTGCTCTCAGGAATGTTAAATAATGACAATAGCACAACAACGGAGCCACGCAGGATAGGAAATGAAAACCACCATGAGCTCTGGAACACTTGGAAGGACACTCCAGGCAGAATGTAATTAAGTAGCTGGAATCTGTGGTTTTGGCCACCAGGGTTAAAAATATGCCTCCTGAGCGAAGGATCTTAGACTTTTCCAAGATCAGAAATGCTGGCACATGTAAAAGGATGATCAGAGCATCCTCTTTCCAGGCGTCTCCACCATAAATATTGATTGTATGTGCCCTTCAGGGCTGTTTTCTCAGTTAAGACCAGAAAGAGAGGGCAACAGGTCTTCTTTGGAAAAGAAAGGAAAGTCTTTATTCCCCCTTAAGGGACATACTCCAGTTACAAGAGTTGCCATCTTTCTGCCTCGTCTGTTCAGCTGAGGGAGGCAAACCCACCCTATTATTCTGGTTGTTAGTGGGCAGATATAGACATGAAAATACCAACACAAAAGGAATCTTGTTGGAGAAACATCTGTCTACTTCATTACCTATTCCTTCCTTCCACCCAGGGCCACAACTCTAAAAGTTGTGATGGATCTGGGCAGTGCAATCAGACAAAAGCAATATAAAATGAAATAAAATGTGTCTCTTACTCTGCCTCCTCCATGGAGAAAGATGAGAGTGAAATACTCAGGGGGGGAAATTAATACTGATATTCTGGCAATGCATGTTGTAGGCTTAATGAGGCCCCCGGAAGTTCTCCAGGTCTTAATCTCTGGAAACTGCCAATGTTAGTTTATGCAACAGATGAGACTTTGCAAATGTAATTAAGTGGAGGATCTTGAAATGGGGAAATTTCTTGAAATACCTAGAAAAGGATCCTTATAAAAGTGAGATAGAGGGCACTGTGACTACAGACAGGATAGAAGAGACTCCATGAAGGAAGCAAGCTCAGAAGAGTTAGAGAGAAAAGAAACTCGGCCACAGGCATTGAGATAGAAAAAGAGGCTCTAACCCAAGAAACACAGAGTCCTGGAGAAGCTGGAGGAGACAAGCAAATGGTTTTTCTATCAGAGGCTCTGGAGGGAGCCTGGTACTGCTGACACTGTGACCTCCGCCCAGGACACCCATTTAGGTCTTCTGACCTATAGCGCCATCAGAGAATGAAGTTGTATTTCTTCCGCTCGGGATTAAACTGCTCAGGCTGTAGGGATATGTTACAGCAAACCAAAATACCATACATGGTGTGATCTATAAGTAGTTTTTGTTCCAATATGAGAACTAAAATTTCAAATGTGCAAATTACTTTGCAAAAGTGACTTTGGCTCTAAGTAATATGATGGATTACAGCTGAATTAAATACTACTGTGGACAGATATTGTGTCATGACTATATTGCTCTCTGTCACGACAGAAAGCAATACCTCAGGCCACATAGTGAGGTGAGGGTTTACTTGGATGGTAAGACTCAAGAAGTCATCACAAAATGACTTTCTCTAAATAGGATTTCTACTTTTTGAAATCACAAGCTAAGGAAATTTTTTCTCCCCTTTCCCTGGTTTCTATTATGACAAAAGGTTCATCTCTGGGTAGCTAAATTGGGCAATATTCTAGCAGTGGTCGGCAAACTCATTAGTCAACAGAGCCAAATATCAACAGTAAAACAACTGAAATTTCTTTTGAGAGCCCATGTTTTTAAACTTAAACTTCTTCTAATGACACTTCTTCAAAATAGACTCGCCTAGGCCATGGTATTTTGTGGAAGAGCCACACTCAAGGGCCAAAGAGCCACATATGGCTCATGAGCCTCAGTTTGCTGACCACTGTTCTAAGTATGCATGCTGACAGGCACCGCCCTTCCACCCCCTACTGAACCTGCAGCCTGCAGTGGGCAAAGAAGAAAGAGGAACATGAATTAATATGAGTTACTGTCATCTCTGTACCTTGGAAACTGAAATGACTATGGATTTCCTATAGTATTTGTTGGTATTCATATTTCATAGAAGAAAGTAGCCAGCTCCCTATGAATTCACATGGATTTCAGAAGAATTGGTAGCAGAATGTAAAAGAAACAAAATATCTAGGCAGTACCAAGATTAAGACAGTTCTGTTAAACATCAAGACACAGATTTCAGCAAACAGGAACTTTGACTTTTATTTTTAATGAAACCTAAACAAAGCCTGTTCCAACAGGCTGTGCCACGTAGAGGTTACAGTTCTAGGTGAACATGAAGAACCTAGGTGATGAGAACAGTGGAAGCAAGGCAGAGCATTTCCTGACACTGGCACACTCCAGTCTCTCCACAGCATCCTTCAAAGTGTCCAGAGATAGTGGTGAAGCAAAACAAAGAGTTGAATAACTAACCAGTGAAATTTCAATTTTCTTCTTTTCTCTTTTTTTACTCAATAATGGGTATGGAATGAACTATATCAGAAGAATTTTCCTTTGCCCTGTTTTCTTAACCATTATCTATACAGAGTTGTGACTAATTCTTCCTGTATTATTAGTAATTCCTTTTATCATCATACAAATTGAGTTCTTCAAAGTAAGGAATTATGTTTTTTTTCATTTTCATGTAGCTTAGCAACACACCTCTAGTGTCTATTTATTCCCAATGTACAATAGATTATCAGGGATTTTTCATTACTAAATCTTATTTCCGGAAATAATTGGTGATCTCTAGAAGGACACAGATCATAAGGGACAAAATCAATAAAAAAAAGCAGGCCAGGAAGCACATATCCTGTGTTTCCATTGGAGAGTAAAGGATTATACTGTCAACTGGATCTCTTAAAGTACACATGTTTAAAAAAATAACTTGCAGATCTTACTGAAGGCATGAATTTGTTTGGAAGCCTAAAAAGGTTTGTTTAGGAATAATTTGTTCTCCCAAACCATCTGCTGTGCACTGTGAAAGGTCAGGCTGTGTGGCATAACTGAGCTTAGACACGCAGAGGATGGCTTACATCACCTCACTTGCCAAACTGCATTTTTTGTAAGTCTAAAGCTTTAATATTTCAAAAAAATTGCCTTCATTGTATTGCTCTTATTTTCTTTGGCAAGTTAAACACTAGTTACCAACTGCATAGATCTCTTATGTACAAGTTGTTAAAGCAAATGAGTAAACACAACGGCACACAATCCAAAAATTATCTTAGGAAATTTTTCTCTGATGATGAGAGAGTGAAAAGAAGATCAGTAGGCATGACTATAGACAGTAGGTTGAGGTGGGTGGGCTCCCAAAACATGCGTGATGCAGTATAGTGTGGTTGGTAGACATCATGGAGGGGGGAAAGGAAAATGGGCCAGAGAGAGAAAACATCTCTTACCCTCCCCTTTCTCCCAATGAAATTGGCAAGGTTTTGACCGTATTTTCATAGTTGTAAGCAAAACAAAAGGAAGAGTAACCCAATGGGACAAAAACAAGATATTTAGGAAAGACTCCCTTCTCTAGCTCTTCCCAGTTGCCACTGTCACTTCCATATTCAGCCATCAGTAAGAGACCTCCTTGAAAATTATCAAAACTTTTGCAATATGGGAAAAAAGGAATTTGCCTATTTGCAAATCAAAGCTATTGCACACTTATCCTATCTAATAAAGAGGGAATATGCTAATTGACCATCATGCCCTCACAAAGATAGTTGCACTCACAGCAATAAGGAAGGAATATGCTAATTGACTGCCATGCTCTCAAAGATGGCGGCACCCACAGCCACAAGATGGCAGTGACCAGTCCTCTCAGCCCTGCTGGGGCAGCAGGCATGCAGCATGGTTGGGCCTGCCCCCAGGCAGGTCCAGCTGCTCTGAGTGCCTGCCACTGGAGTCCCCCAGGTCCCTCACTCCCCCAACTCGCCCAGGGCCAGCCCGAGGCAGAGGCAAGCCTCAGTTAGTGGCTTCCCAGCTGACACCCAAGGCACAGGCAAGCCTCATATGGTGGCTGCCTAGCAGCCCAGGGCCACTCTAGGCTCAGGTAACCAGGGCTGACTAAGGCTTGCATTGCCAGCAGTGGCAGTAGCAGAGGCATGATGGGAGTGTCACCTTCCCCTGATCACTGGGTCGCCTCCCGCCCCTGAGTGCTCCTGGATTGTGAGAGGGGACAGGCTGGGCTGAGTGATCCCCCTCCAGTGCATGAATTTTCATGCAATGAGCCTCTAGTCTAATATGCTTAACAAATCTCAGAGCAAACAATGGGTAAATGTGACAATTCCTTAAACCAAATAGCTCAGGGAAGATCAGGCTAGAATACAATTGTTGTAAAATGGTGTACCCTCTATGAAAAACAGTAATGCGGAGGTTCCAAAGAAAAGTTAAAAGTAGAACCACAATGTGCTCTGGCAATCCCAATTCATATCCAAAGGAATGTGAATCGGGGTCTTGAGGAGGTCTCTGCACTCCCGTGTTCATTTTATTTTGAAATTACAATGCTGTCCATTTCTGTATAGATTAGCTAATTCAGAGATAATATTGAAACAAAGAGTCCTAAAAAATATCCCTCTCCATGGGAAATAAATAGATTTCAAAAAGATTAAATAGACATAACAAAGATTTGCTTTCAATCTGACTCATGAAAAATTTATTAGAAATTGTCATTGCCAAAGTTATTGTGAACATGATTTTTAAAAAATCATTAAATTGAATAATTCAATCAGACCTTAAGATATAAAGTTTGACAAACTGCTGACCACTCTATTATCTGAAACACAGTGTTACCATAATGCTTTCTCTGTTTTTATTGGGAAAACAATAAATAGTAAGACAAAATATTCTGTATATCTGTAGAATGTTATTCCTTCTTACTTTAAGTCTGGAAAATAATACATCTGTTTAACATCATGACTGTTCTGGAATTCTCATTGAAAACTCTTTAAAATGAGTATTCCAAGAATATCCTTTGTTTCCTCTTAATGGGTAGTTTTAAATCCATTGTAAACAAGGGGAGTTAGCCTTTCCATCTCCTCCCTAAAACCCTTTCTGATAAATTAGAGAGCAGAAATGTTTAAATGGTATGTTTATATATTAGATATTTAGTTTATCAATTATTTCTTCCCCTCGTCATTCTTCCAGAAATAAGCTGGATATAAACCCAGGACACTTTTTGTTAGCAGTTTCCCTGTTAGTTTGCATATGTGCTTAATTGTACGAGATGTACCCAGAGTTGCTATTTTGGTCCTTGTTTCTTTGTTGGAAAAAGAGATCTGTTGTTTGTTTTTTTTTTTTTTTGTGTGTGTGTGTGTGTGTGTGTAGCTTGACCATTCAGATTTGATCGCCTGAAGAAACTTGTTTGCTTGAATTTGAATATTTCAGTATCTTCACATTGTCTCCAGTGCGCAGTTTTTCTCAATTGTCCCACCAACTTATCAGTACTTTTTTTATAAATATATTTTCTTGATTTTTTTACAGAGAGGAAGGGAGAGAGATAGAGAGTTAGAAACATTGATGAGAGAGAAACATCGATCAGCTGCCTTCTGCACACCCCCTATTGGGGATGGTCTGCAACCAAGGTACATGCCCTTGACCGAAATCGAACCTGGGACCCTTCAGTCCACAGACCAATGCTCTATCCACTGAGCCAAACCTGTTAGGGCTCATCAGTACTTTTTAAAAAATGGGATCACAATATTGTAGGCAACATTTTAGTAGGGCCTTATTAGAATCAAGATGGTCTATAAAGTAATATTCACTCATATCATTTACTTTTGCATAACATGAAAAGTAAAGAAAAGTGACTTAGTTCTAACCTTTTCTGTAAGATCTCACAATTGTTTACATTGTCTTTCTCTCTGAAGATTTAGTGTATCAGTTTTTGTTTTTCCATGCCAAATCTAAATTCTACATGTTTTAGCCATTATATGGTTTGTATATATTCATATGTAGATTTTGGTGCTACCTACTTTAACATAAAAGAAAATTCTATTAAAAGTCCTCTTCAGAATTAATAGGCTGTTAAATAATGTTTACACCTATAAACTCATTAAAGTTAAGATCTGTGTAACCTTGTGCCACTGACATTCAGACGATATTTTTATACACAGTGTTTCAGATATTGAAGATAGGTAGTTAATCTATTTGGAATAAAGCATTGTGTACCAAATGTTAAAATGCTAATTTCTAATCTTTATAGTCAATAATGGGAAGACTGAAAGCTTGTGTATTGCACTGTACCTGCTGTCCTTCCAGCTGTTATATGGGAAGCTTCCTGGGCACCAAAAAGCCCTGTGAAGGGGCCCAGACACTAGGCCACTGAACATCAGGCGAGTGAGTGTCTTGTGGAGTTGTAGGATAGAGTATCTCTGATTGTCAATCAGATTCTGGCAGGGGTGGATTCTTACAATTTAAATGAGAGAAAAACTTATATTCTTCTTCAGCAAATAAATGGTATCCTTCCACTATAAAAATAGCATAATAATAATTTAAAGTATCTGTAAGTAAATTTTCAGTGGAGGAATGCAAAACTAAATACAAAATACCAAACATGCTACAGATAAAGCGAAAACTCAAATACCTGTTTTCAGAATAAAGTACCCTGGCAAGGCCTTGGTATCATTCAAGGAAACACCCATGGGAGATCACAGAATTATCCCTCTTTGTGGAGAGCAGTTAATACAACCCTTAGACTTATGGGCAGGCAGAACCAAGGAAACAAAGGTTTAGCTTAAATAGTCCTATTTGAGAAAATAAAATCGGGATATTTAACTATTAACCAAAGAGATCTGATTTGGACCGAAGTATCTTTCTTCTAAATAACAGCAACAAAGATACATAAAATAACTGCATCCTGAAACATTCTCATTTTTTTTCTTTTTTTCAGTACGAAATATCACCAGATTTTTGTTGTATTGAAGCAAACAAAGTCCACATATTGTCAATACCCCAAAATGCATCTGTTGAAAATTTAACTAAATATATATTATATCTTATTTGTTTTATAATATTTTAAATATCTATGTCTCAATTTAATTATTATTGTAATATAATGCACCACATAGTATATCACTCTAATTTCTTTTATTTTTTAAGTATATAATTTTTATTAAAATATTGTGTCTCTATTATATTCAGTATTTGAAAATGCAACATAAAACACTCCAAAAGAAGAATAGCTTACAGAGTTCATACTCTGATCATAGTGGGCAACCTTTGGCTTCTTTGAAAGTATAATTTTTTTGCATAAACATGAAACAAGACTTTGATTTGATAAAATATTTAAACAAACATTATTGAGTTATATATTACAGTTAGAAACTATACAAGGCCATTTAAAAAATAAATTTTTAAACAAACATAAAGTGAGGTAGAATGGCCTATATTGTTTAAACTTGGAGTGAGGACAACACAGATTCAGTCTGCATTGTGCTTGATATATAACATTATTTCTTGTATTAATGTAATGAGAATATTTTTGCAGTTAAGCATGATTGTTAACAATTATTAATAGAAATATTATAATTTTAACGCATCTCCAGTGAGCAAAAAGATATTTATTATTCCTCATAAAATGACTCTATTTTTTCATCAATGATAAGAACTCATGTTGTCTTAAAGAGAAATTACTTAAAAATTATCCTCAGAATTAGTCTGTATGTCTATTTGGATGGGTTTATTTGATACCTAATAAAGTCCATATTTCCCCCATTACTTAAAAATACTTTCTATTTTTCACTTTTAACATTTTCTTTGTTCTAATTTTTAATATTTTCTCCTTTGGATCTTAAAATATATTTTGAGATCACAGATAATTACTGAAGTGCATATTTCTATTTTGACTCATACTCTGGCCAAGAATGGAAACAAAAGATGAAGATAGGGTTGACTGACTTTCCTCCAGGAAGAAAAGGGAAGAGAAAATTCAATATAAACATAGTCATTCCGAACTCTATGGATTTATGTTCTTTTGAAAACCTGGGAAATGCCTGGACAGTGTTTGTCCATGATCTGTGGATGGTATAGATATGAAATATTCCTCTGTAGATAGATGGTGAGGTTTGGCTGGAAACATTCCACCTGCCAACTCTCAATTATCCACAACTGTTATTAAATTGAAAAATTAAACAGGACCCAGGCTTCTCTTTCCTTATACTTTTTTTCTTTCTATTGCATTTTTGACAATTACCCTGATATTATAGTTTTTCACCAACAGATCTACCTGGTGGAAAAACAAAGAAAAATACAATCACTTTTAATCTCTTTAATGGACCAAAAAAAATTTGGTTGGAGAGAAAAAATAGCTCACATAACACCCCTCACATTTCCAAGGGGAATGTTATTATATCCTAGGTAACGCACAGTTTAGAAAAAGAATCAATCTTTTATTTGAGGCTCTGAAATTGTCTTAATAGTCAAAATACTAGGCAATAGCAAGTAAATGACCATGTATAATGTCTATTGGCTGGTGGAAGGTGCAGTCTTGCAAATGTAGGCCATTTTTGTTATATTCGGACGTTTTACTCACAATACTGTATTTTTCCTTAGTTTAGCAGAAGAATTTGGCAGAAATAATGGGTTTTATGTATATGTTACATTCCAGAAATTTGGCTAGGGTAATATTACAATGCAATTCATTGCATAAAAATGTTAAATCATGTTTTCTAAAAGAAGACTGTTTAGAAACAAATATATGGCTAACAAGTCATATTAAAGTGACTAATGTGAAATTAGTATCTTTTATTTCCTGAAGAGGTATATATGAAGAAACTAGAGTGTATATTCCTGAATTATTTTTTTCTATCAACAATTCTTCTTACCTCTTCTCACAGAGTTCATTGGAGGCCACTCTAAGGGTCTTTACAAGGAAAGTCCCTCCAACTCCTAACATGAGGCCTAAGGAAAAGTCTAGTCTATGACCTGAGTATACCAACGTTTTCATTATTACCCAATTGTTTAATTAAGAGACATGTGCAATTTCTCACTTTTTGTCCAAATGTTTGATATTAATAGGCATAGACATTACTTTAGAATAGGTTACATAACTCCCCAAGGAAAGCCTTTTACCAATCTCTCTTAATGAAGCAAATGGGTGGGGAATGATTGAGCAAATTTTACCAGTTCTCTATGTCTGACTTTTATTGACATACCGTATTTTTCCATGTATTAGACACTATCTTTTCTAAAATCGTTAGAATGAAAATCGAGGGGCGTCTTATACACAGAAGTCAGCCAAGGAAGGAGCCCCACAGGCATGTAGCTGCCCATACCTTGTCAAACAGGCTTCCTTCAATCACAAGCCTTATTATTACTGACGTCAGCTGATGCCATAATTGGAGGTGGTGGTGGAAAGTGTGCAGATGCAACAAGGATCAGAGCATGCTGAACCCATATAGATGTCAAAAAATAAAAAGATAAATATCGGTAAGTGACCGTTTTTACTCTGCAAAATTCAAATTAATGTAATCAACTATGCAAAAGAGCATAGAAATAGAGCTGCAGAGAGATAATTTGGACTTCCTCCCACTGAGTGTATGATCAGACAGTGGAGAAAAGAGGAAGAACAACGTCTTAAGATGCTAAAAAAGGACTTAAGATGAAAACAAGCAAAATGTTTAAAATATTGATTTCTTAATTTGGAGTTGGAAAAGCGGGAGGTATCTTATATATGAGGGCATCATACACCAAAAAATACAGTAATCTTTATATGTACTAAATTTTAAAGCTATATCCAAAATATTGTTAAAATAGATTTAGGCTCAATAATAGACATAGACAATATAGCAATCGTTTTATTTTGTTTTTCTTGTTTAAACTTTTATACAAACTTATTTGCAAAGAAGGTACTTAGAACTTTTCTCTAGTATGTTTTGTCAAATATTTCTTTTATGTCTAGTAAGATGTTAAGCATTGTATAGATATTAAAAACTAAGTTTGAGGCAAACAAATTACATATTGTATATAAATTACCTGAAAATAATACAAAACATATATTATCTAGTCAGAATGCACAGGAATTTGAAAAAAAGAGAGATTTTATGAAGAGTCAAAAAGAGAACAAAGAATAACCCTACTAAGGATCATCCTTATGTCCACACATAGGACCTAACACTAGGTAGGTATTCAAAAAATACTTTCTGAATGAGCAGAGGAGTCTGTGGACTGAATAATCAAATCTATATTGTGCATCCTGTACACTAGAACATGAGTATCCTATCTAATAAAGAGGAAATATGCAAATTGACCATCACACCATCACAAGATGGCGGTGTCCAGTCCCCTCAGCTCCACCGGAGTCCCCCAGTCCTTTCAGCCCCACTGGGGGGTGGCAGATGCACAGTATAGCTAGACCCTTGGGTTCGGCTGCTCCTTGCTCCTGCCACCAGAGTCCCACAGTCCTGTCAGCCCAGCTTGGGGGAGGGGCAGGTGGAGAGAGTGTCAGGTACATGGTACAGCCAGACCTGCCCTCAGCCCCCAAGCTTCCCAGGGCAGGCCCAAGGCATAGGCAAGCCTCGTATTTCAGCTGCCCAGCCATATAGGGCCAGCCCGAGGCACAGGCAAGCCTCAGACGGTGGCTGCCCAGGGCCGCCTGAGGTTCAGGTAACCAGAGCTGGCCAAGGCTTGCGCTGTCGGCAATGGCAGCAAGAGAGGTGTGATGGGGGCATCATCTTCTCCTGATCACCAGGTCACCTCCCACCCCTGATGGTTCCCGGACTGTGAGAGGGGGCAGGCCAGGCTAAGGGACCCCCTCTCCAGCGCATGAATTTTCATGCACTGGGCCTCTAGTAATGTATAACCAAATGAGGAAACCAGTATATTTTACCAGTTCTCTATGTCTGACTTTCATAATCCACAGTGATGGGGTGATTGTCCAATATTTATAAAGATGAGAAAATTCCATTTATATACAATATCAGAGACATCTCTGGGGCAGGGCTGATGTGGCATGTGGTCAATAATCTGAGGAAAATCAAGGAGCATTAGCATAGGATGACAGAAATCCACAACAATGCCTCAACCATCAGAGTCCTGCCTTGGAAGCCTTGAAGAGTTTTAGGGATAGCATAGACAGATTGATTCAAGTGCAGGAACAAAAGAAACACATCTGACACTCGGTATATAAAGCTCTGTGAAATTTAAAATATGTAATTTCATATTTTTCTTTGTTCAGGCATTCTCTTCTTTATTTTTCTGTTTCCTACCCTATTTCCTTCTTTCTCCTCACCTCCCCCATCGCACTTGCACAAGTAAAAGCGGTATCTGAAATTATACAATTTGAAAACAGTTTATTCTGACAGTAATGTTTAAGTGAGTGCTACTTCAAAAGTATGGTCAAACCTCTTTTGTTCTTGCCTAACTATAGATAAGAAAAACATTCCACGCAATAAAAGTAGTTTAGTCTGCTCAATGTTGTGGGAATGATATTTATCTAAAGGCCAAATGTCCCATCTTCAAAACCGGGGTGTCATGTAGTTATGGTGTCTCTGCAGAATGCAGACCATCTGGGAAAGCAGCCACCGCCACACCCTCAGGACACCGCTGACAGAAAGTGGACATTATGGGGGATTGCCATTGCACAGCTGCTGGCCGCATGAATTTCCCAGTAGAACTCTTCAATGGGCTCTTTCTGGCCCATTCCCCACGGACGATGCAGAAGGATAGCACCTGCTTGCTCTGAGTGCTAACTTTAAAAAACAGGCGCTGAGGAAGTCCTCAGAGCATGTGGGGATGAATTCGTGCTTAGCAGAGGAAGCTTAGCAGAGGGCTGCCACAGGAAATCCTCAAGGGCTTAAATGTGCGACAGCTAAACTATACTGCATAAAAAAGGAAAGAAACAAGTGATGTATTTCGCTCTCATTGCAAGGTTGACCTGACACACAGCAAACTGGCTCATGTTGACCTGATACACAAAACACTGCCCTCTTGGGCCAGTGGGGATAACCATGATTCTCTCTTCAATTATCTACAGACAAGTGATTCTTTCTAAAATTAAATTTTAATTTAATAATTCATGGTTGGACCTTATATTGTTAATAAATTTCCAGAAAAATGTCCATTATTCACAGATTTTTAAGATAAAACTGTACCTAATTTCAACATATGCAAAGTTTTGTATATTTAAAATAGAAGTTGAACTTTTTAAATTTTATTTTTATTGTTTAGATGATTACAGATGTCCTCCTTCCTTCCCTGTTTTTTTTTTACCTCCTTTTTTTCCCTGCTAACCACTCCACCATACCTTCCCTTCCCAGGCCTTCACCACACTATTGTCTATACCCATGGGTTATACATATACTGTGTGTCTTATAAGTTCTTTGGTTAGTATTTTCCCACCCTCTTCCCCCCTTCCCTCCAGATTATAAACATATTAAGATAACTTCTGCTGACTCAAGCTTACCAAGTGTCCATCTATAGAGAATAAAGAGGGTGACTTGAAAAATTCTCCTGGAGACAGGGCATCACAAAAGAAAACACTCACATCATTAAAAAATAGCAAGTGTGCCCTGGCTGGTTTGGTCTAGTGGTCAGCACATCAGCCCTGGACCTGAAGGGTTGCAGGTTTGGTTCCCAGTCAAGGGCACACACCTTGGTTGCAGGTTCAGTCCCCCAGTTGGGGTGTGAACAGGAGGTAATCAATCAATGTCTCTTGCACATCAATGTTTCTCCTCTCTTCCTCTACCCACTCCCACTCTTTCTAAAAATCAATGAAAAAAATATCCTCACTCCTTGGGTGAGTATTAAAAAAATAGCAAATGTAAACTATACTTTGGGGGAAAGGAGCATATTTTTCTTAACACTAATGACATCTCGAGATTAATCCATTTGACTCTCTTAGGGAGAGTGAAGAATATTAAACAAACCCAGTTTCCCCTAAAATAAAGCACACCTTCCCCCCTCTACTCAAATCTCTTTGTATGTTTGTATATTTATTTTTAATTTATATTTTAAAATCATAGTTTACAAAACATGCACTCAATGTAAAATTTTATATAACAGAGATAAATTAACAATATTTAACAACATATTTGATAATCAGCTAATCTTTATAAAAATTTTATAGTATTAGTAATAGTACTATACAACTGTATAAATTATTACTATAATTTAGATAGGTACATATTATTTTAAATGAGGTATATTCAGAGTGAAAAAGGAAACAATTTCTGCATAAAATATTGAAATAAATGTATACTCATTGATAAGACTGCAATTTTTAGAACCTAATCAAAATTTCATAGCCTTTTAAACATTGTTAATATTATTTTTTTTACATTACTCCTTGTTCAAATTAGGTAAAAATGTGCTCTTTATTTCTAGAAATACTGACTAATGAATCATATAACAGTCTAGGATTTGAATATTACCTTATTTTCTCCCATTCTTTTGATCGAGACTGAAACAAGTAGCAAGTACTTAAAAGTAAAATACCTAGACAAAGGAGAAAGTTCTAAAATAAGGAAAACCCTGGCTCACCTATTTCTGAATAACTGAAGGTTGACACATGTGCACAGTATTGTCTGAATGATCTATGGAGACTCTTTTGTCTTTGCTTACACTAAACCCGACTCTTCCAAATGGTCTCCAGCTTTAAGGAAACTTAGACTCTACTGGTTAAATAAAACTTCAAGCTGATTTCTCTGTTCATGTAGTAAAAATAATGTGTGCTGTGCCAGGTTCAGGTGTTCTGGTTTTTTTAAATATGCAGTAAATTTGATAATTAACTTTTGGATAAGGAAGCCTGCAGGATATAGAACACACTTGAGGAAGAAAAAAATACATGTGGTGTTAGCAGAATGGGAAGGCTGCCCAGAACTTGTCCCCTGCTGCAAGATTAGTTTGGGAATTAGGGATTTACAGTGCCTACCCCTTCAAGAGGGGACTTGGCAACATTCCCTAGAACTGCAAAGATAAATTGGCGGGAGTGAAAGAAATAAGTAAAGGCCAAGGGCTGCTGGAGAACAGGCCTTCCTGTCACTAAGCTGTGATGTTGTGAAGAGTTCTGAAATCAACCTAGGTTCCAGCCTGGGAAAAGAGACAGTTTCTGTATGCTAACAACTGACCAAAGCAGCGTCCATAGGTCCACCTGAGGAACAAAGGGTAGAGGTCCGTGTTGGGAGAGGAAGGGGGTGGGTCACTCATTCAGCCCAGGACTCCCTGGCCTATCTCCTGTCACTGCCAGGAATGCAAAGGAGCCTGTTTTTGTTTTCATTTTTTAAATTTTATTTAATTGATTGAGGTGACACTGATTAATAGCAGTGTGTAGGTTTCAAGATAATATATCACTCTGTATTGCACTGTGTGTCAAGTCTGCTTCAGTTGCCATGTATTTGAACCCCATTACTCTCTTCTACCTTGACACCACCCCCTGCTCTTTGGCATGAGGTTTTTGTTTGTCTTCTTTGTTTCAGTTTTATATCCACATTAGAGGCCTGGTGCACAAAATTAGTGCATGGGAGGTGGAGTCCCTCAGCCCAGCCTGCACCCTCTTCAATCTGAGACCCCTTGGGGAATGTCCAACTGCCTCTTGCAATCCAGGACCACTGGCTCCTAACCACTCACCTGTCTGCCTGCCTGATCACTCCCAACCCCTCTGCCTGCCTGCCTGATCACCACTAACTGCTCCTCTGCTGGCCTGATCTGCCCCAATGCCTTTGCCTCACCCTGCACCCAGGACCCAGGACCCAGGACCCAGGACCCAGGACCCAGGATTCCTTTCTCTGGCTAATCGCAGGCACCTGGGACTTGGGCTTTCCTCCCTCTGTCTGGCTGCAGGCACCCAGGACCTGGCCAGCTTCACCCAGGCCAGCCACAGCTGCAGGGGACCATGGGTGGGCAGCTTTGCCCAGGCCATAGCCGCAGACACCCAGGACCGTGGGGTGGTCAGCTTGTTCCTCTCCCAGGGCACAGCCACACTGTGCTGGCTCCCAGGAGCACAGGGCAAGTGGCTTGTCCCCCTCCCAGGCCACAGGCGCAGGCACAGCCACTGACCTGGGACCACGGGGCAGGCGGCTTGTCCCTGTCCGGGGCCTCAGCCTAGCTGTTCCCCATTCCTCTCTCAGGAGTTCATTTGTGCCTGGCAGGTCCTCATTTCTGTCTTCCCAGTGTTCAGTGTGTGAGCTGTTAGGCATGAAAGCATAAGGGTGTGATGACCATTTGCATATTAGCTCTTTATTACATAGGATAGGAGTGAAATCCTATGGCTCTTGACTTTTTCCATCTGACTTATTTGCTTAGCAGAGAAGTCTTGAGAGTAAGACTGGAGGATGGCGATGCGGATGACAGCAATAATGATGATGGTGATGGTGAAATTAGAAATCCTTAGAAGACTATTGCAGGAGGCAGGAAACATTATAATTATTTTTTAAAAGCACCTAAATATATGAATTTAAATAAGATAGGTATGAGATACTGGCAAATAATTTATTTCCAAAGGAAATCTGTTAGAATTCACTTCTTATTCAAAAACAAGGTAAAATGAAAATGATTGTAATGTAGAAAAGTCTTTTCTAAATAAAATGCTTAAATTCCTAAAGGGATTATGTATATTAAGCAAAATAAAGCAGTACTTGAAGTTTTCCTGGAAATTCCCCTTACCTTTCCCTAGACACCACTTTTTATTTCTTATTTTGCTCTTCCCTGTCCTCCTGTTCCCTAATATGAGAGAAAATTACAATTTAATATACATCATTAATGGTATCATTTTCAATATTTTGATGTAACAGATAAATACAATTTATTGTTTCCCTTTATGTCTTCCTTCTTGCCTTCTCTCCCCATCTATATTTTTTTGTTGTTAACCCTCACCAGAGGATATTTTCCATTGATTTTTAGAGAGAGTGAAAGGAGGGAGGGAGGGGAGAAAGGGAGAGAGGAGAAAGAGGAAAAAAAACATTAATGTGAGAGAGACACATCATTTGGTTGCCTCTTGCACATACCCCTGATTCTTTGGTGAGTGGGCTGAACTCTAACCATGGAGCAACACCATCCAGGTCTCTCCTCACTATTTTCACTTCTCTGCTTTTATCCCTTCTTCCATATCTTGTCTCCTCCCTTTCTCTCACCTCTCTTCTTTCTTTTCCTCTCTCTCTCTCTCTCTCTCTCTCTCTCTCTCTCTCTCTCTCTCTCTCTCTCTCTCTCCCCCCTCACTTCCCACATCCTAGAAGAGGACCAGGCTTTTGGAGTCCAGCTGTGACTAATTTTGTGGACATGGTGCTGTAAGTTATTTCACTTCTTAAGCCAGACTCAAATATAGAAAAGATTATTCCACTGACAGTCTGTTGTAATCAGCAGTGACTTCTAATATTGACTGCTCTAGAAAATGATAAGCTGAGGTGCACCCCTCAGCCCTGATACCAAAACAGGACAAAGGCAGATCTGAATTGTTATATACAAACTCATTTATCAGATGAATGAGTTCTGAGGATCTAAGTACTGCATGGTGACTAGAGTTGCTAATACTATAGTATATCCTGGAAATTTGCCCAGAAAGTAAATATTAAGTATGCTTACACACACACACACACACACACACACACACACACACAACACACATAATACAATGTGATTTGATGGAGTTAGGATTGCGAGCATCCTTTTACAAGGTGTATATGTATCAAATTGTCACATTGTATACTTTAAATACATTATAATTTTACTTGTCACATATAATTAAAGCTGTAAAACATAAAATGTCTCATCTTTACATCCCCACCCTCTCTAGGGTTGACAGATAAAGCAGGATATCCATTTAAATTTGAATTTCACGTAAAAAATGTTTTTAGTAAAACATGCCATGTTTATAATAAAAATATTTGTTACTTATTTGAAAATCAAATTTAACTTACAATCTTATATTGTGTTTCTCCCAGAAATTTGGCTATCCCACAATATAACATACCTCTCCCAACTATTTATTCTATTTTTAAGTGTCCTTTGTACTTATCATACCATCTAATATTACATTATTCATTTCTCTATATACTGCCTCATTGTCTGTATTCCAGCACTGAAATGTTAGCTCTAAGGAAGTAGAGATGTTTCCATTTTTCTTTCACTGAAACTCAAACACGAAACAACACAGCATATACTAGTTGTTCAATAAGTAATGAATGAATTTATTGAATTAATGAATGAAACATCTGTTTCAAAAACCTGTTACTTGTTCATCACCTAGGCAAACAATTCCTGGGGATAACTAAATCTATAGTATTTGATCTTTGTCTTTACTTTTGATATTTTTCCCACATTAGTGGGTTAAAACTGCTCTAAACTATGAATGATGCAAATATATTTGAGTAATTACTATGTTTCTGAACTCTAAGTCATGTATACATAAACTCACAAAATCCTTATGAAATTGGTACAATTTTACTCTTAGTGTGGCAATCAGAAATATAAAGCTTGTAAATAATCATGTACAAATTCATATAACCTAATTACCAAGCAAGACTTGAGACCTCATCTATAACTGTCCATGGGTAAAACATTTTCTTGGTATTTATTTTATCAGTTATTATATTATAATAATGGAAACTTTAAAGATATGCCAACAATATTCTTGCATTTTTAATAAAAACTTATTTTTACAAATCCTTGTCTAATATACTGGCAAAAAGTAAGGAAAAAATTACAAACAACTAACTTATATGAATCCTTGCTAACAGATTAAAAGCAATTTAGCACTCTATTTAGATGCCCTTTAATTAACTTCTACACAAATTACAAAGCATTATAATATTAAGTAATACGATTTCACACTCATTGGGAGTTTTTACTAATGCAATTCTACATGTATTCAGAGAAAATGAGAAGAAAGGGCAGGCAGCAGTATGCTTTTCTATGCTATTTAATCTTCTACATGCTTCCATTCAAACTAAGCAACTAAAATGAAACACAGCTTCCCTTCCCCAGAGGGTTTCACTTGTTTCTTTCCTTGCCTCCATTCCCTCTACTCCCTTGCTTTTCTTCCTGTTGCTTTTGACTTTCTCCTGCTTCCACCCACAGGCACTTTTGAAATGGACTCAGATGGGAGGGTGAGATCAGAAATATGCCTATAGAACTCTCTACACAAGGATCTGGCAGTCATTCAACACAAACGCAATTAGAGGGCTTACCCTTGCATGAAATATTTGCTTTCCTGATAGTCACCAACTTTAAACTTTAGGAATGCTAGAGCATAGTGTTTCTCTGTCAGAGCTAGAGTCTTCAATTTCTCTTTCCTCAAAGTTATTGCTTTTAAAATTTGAATATAGTATCAAAGGCTCACCAAGCAATAAATAGGAAAGCACAGATTTTATTAAAATCCACTTAGACAACTGTCATTGGTATTCTTTTTTTTTTAAATATATTTCATTGATTTTTTACAGAGAGGAAGGGAGAGGGATAGAAAGTCAGAAACATCGATGAGAGAGAGACATCGATCAGCTGCCTCTTGCACACCCCCTACTGGAGATGTGCCCTCAGCCAAGGTACATGCCCTTGCCAGAATCGAACCCGGGACCCTTCAGTCCGCAGTCCGATGCTCTATCCACTGAGCCAAACCGGTCTCGGCTGTCATTGGTATTCTTTAGCCAGAGTCGTAGAGTTATAACACACACACCCAGAGATACTTCAGAGCATTGTTCATAGAGTAAAATATTGTATGTTAGAATGCACCATGCACTGGGCTTAGCAGTGTGAAGCCCTGAAGCTCACTTTCACTGATGGACACAAGCAACTAACCAGAAATTGTAGAATCATTGATAAAAGTACTGGATCTGTCTTATACTTCTACACTCTAGAATAGCCACAAATACAGGAAAACTGTATTTTGCTTTGGGCAAGGAAGAAAATATTTTAAATGTACAAATTTTATCAAGTCATTGATGCTTGGAGAGAATATATATCCTATATAATAAAAGGCTAATATGCAAATAGACCAAATGGCAGAACAACCAAATAACCAGTCACTAACATGTGTGCTGACTACCAAGGGGCATGCGCGGAGCATGGTGGGCATTGATTGTGGTGAGATAATGGAGCAAGTGAGCAGGGGCGCCAGACCAAGGTGAGGTGCTGGTCACTGTTATTGGGGCAAGCCTCTGGTGGTTACTGAAAATTCTTTGCTCCTGCACGCCATGGTCCCACCTGGCACTCACAACTGCGGCTGGTGCCAGAGCCGCCGCTTGCACCCACTGCCAGTGCCAGCCCTGCTCACACCCATTGCCAGCCCCAATTGCCCCCAAGGGCTTCTCCCCCTCCCCCTGCTCCTGAGGGGCGTTCGGCCCCAATCACTCCATGCCATCACTGGGTGCAAGCGGGGCCATTGCCATCAGCACATGGGAGCAGCAGTGGCAATGGTGGTGGGAGCAGGGCTGCCGGCAAATAGGGGACAGGGGACTGGGCAGGGGCGCGGAGGATGGGCTAAGACCTGCCCCTGTGCCTACCACAGCCTCTGTCCCATAGTTCCTTTCAAGGTGCACAAATTCATGCACTGGGCCCCTAACATATACATATACATAAACACACACATATGCACACATATAGACATATATTTACAAATACATACCATGTGTCTGTTAAATATTTAAGTTTTGAAATCTGAAAAAAAATTTCACCCCGAATCAATCAAAACAGTTGCAGTATTACAGTCATTTATTTCAATCACCATATTTTACTACATTGTATTCTTAGAACCTCGTGTCACAAGTAGACATTGTTCAATAAACATTTGTTAAATTAAAATTTAATGATAATGCATGTGATACTAAGAAATGTTATGCAATGTAAAGTTTACTCAGTACAGTAGTCTTTGATCTTCTTTAAAACAGAATAAAGTGAATAGGCAAACACTAAAATTATTCCAAAAATATGAGTAAAATTTATGGATATTCAGTATATGCCAGATACACTGATAAGTACTTTGAAAGCATTAAATCATTTATTCCAGATAACCTTGAGAAGTAAAGAACCATTTTAAAGATGAGAAAACTAAGGTGTAGAGAGGTGTTTTTTTTTTTTTAAAGAAGTTATCCAATATCACTTGCATTAACTTCTTATAGCCACTATAAGAAATTGTCTCAAACCCTGTGGCTTAAAACAAAAGAAATTATTTTCTCAGAACTCTGAAATCAGTATCACTGGGCAAAAATCAACATGTTAACAGGGTTGTGCTCCCTTGTGAGGTTCTAGGAAAGAATCTTTTCCTTGACACTTCTAAGTTATACTGGCTGCTAACATTCCTTGGCTTGTAGACACATCAGTAATCTTCAAAAGCTTCATCTTTAAATCTCACATTGGTCCATCTTCACAAACTTAGATCCTCTGAGTGTGGATCTAATTTCCCTCTGCACGTCTCTTGTAAGGACATTTGCGCTGGCATTGAGGACCCAGCCGAATAATCCAATAACCTTCTCATCTCAAGATCTTTAATTTAATCATTTCTATGAAAACATTACCATCAATTATGACATTCACAGATTCCACTGATTAGCAGCTGTTGCATTATAGGAGCCATCGATTCAGTCCAACACAGGATTAGGTCTAGGATTTGAACAGGCAATCTGCCTCTAGGACCTTTGTTCTTAACCTCCATGATATAGTGTATCTCCAATATGTAACTTTTATCTAGATAGAAGATAAAATGGATGACAACCTTAGCCAAATGCTAGATGAAGTTGAAAGACAGGCAGGAACTACCAGACGTTTTAAGGGGAGGGGAGATTAAATAAAACTCGCCTTTTCAGACAGATCATTGTACTTTGGTTTGGAGTGTGGTGTGAAATCGAGAAACCTGACCTTGGAATTTAGGAGAGTGGGTAGGCAGCTATTGAAATTGTTTATGCACAAAATGGTAAGGTCCTGAGCCAGGGTGATGGTGAAGAAAGTGGCAAGTGTGGACAGAAAAATATGAAAGAAGAAATGCCAAGACTTGTGACTGAACAGATCAGAAGGACAACAGAGATGGAAGAACTTTTCACTCATTTAACATATGCCAGCCATTGCTTGGATCCAACTATGGAGAGTTCAGTCACAGTTAATGTTTTTAAAAAGTGCAATAAATAAGGACAAATAAACAAATGATTAAAATAAAGAGTGGTGGGCTTGATGTAGTGAAAAAGCACTGCATGGTCTGGGTGTATGGGAGGTGTTGTATTTTAGCTTCTTCCAGAATAAGGCTTCACGCAAAGATTCCAGAACAAGCAGGATGTGAGGTCAGGAAACACAGTAGGGGAATGGACGAGAAGAGAAAAAGACCAATAAAGCATCATTTTCAATCCAATGGCCAGTTAAGTAACTGGAACTCAGTCCTGCTGGGCACTCTGAGAACCAGTGCAGAAAAGATTCTACCCGTTATCCCACCCTATGGTGTTGGAGTTGCTGAGAGATTCACATACAAGATATCAATGAAAAACTAGAAAATGTAGTTGTTGTAGTTGTGATGGAGGTTCCATTACTATCTGGCTAAAAATAAATACTTTTTTACATTTAAGTCTTACTTTAATAGCCCATAAAATAAATTTTCAGTAATGGTGAATTTTTTTTATTCATATCACTAGAGAAGAAAGAGAGTCATTAATCCTGAGAATGGACCAGGAACATTCAAGCCAATAATTACATATCAATATAACGGAGTCTCCACCTCTTAGATTGAGTGTATTTATATATTTCTATTTCCTGAGATGCTCCCCACCAGGGGCTACCCTAACTATCTTCTACACTCCGGCATTCTAATTCTTACATTCTGATTCTTCCAGCTGACTGTGCAAAGGAGACAGCATATAGCTGAGTAACATTCATTTCTATGTTAGCTCATTTCTTCAGAGGTTCCAAAGACATTTTGTACTTCTCATTTGGAGGAAGGACCACTCCCCAATGTAACAGAACTTTAAAGGGGATTTCTGAAACAGTCATAGGAATAAAAAGCCCCAGTGGGCTTATGGAGAGGATCTTGTTTCCCACCTGAGTGTGAGCCTGGTTTCCTGCAGCAGCATGTGAATCCCTCAGACCTTCCCTATGTGTGCACCTGCCATCACCTGTGACTTCCCACACCCTTACGCTGTATGCAATTTCAGGAACTTATTCAGACTGATAGAGGGTTGTTGGCCCATCAGGAATCATATCACCTGCAGTTTTTATGGACTGTTCAGTAATGAAAAGAGAGTGGAGTTTGAATTCCCTGACATGGAAACCTTCAAGAAGCTATGGAATGTGGTCACTGGTATTGTTGGTATCTTTTAAATGTCAAGAGAGCAGAATTTCTCTTGTCAGTTGTCATGGCAAGGCTAACAATTAAAGCCATCTGCTCTTCATTTCACTCCCCAAGGGCATCTTTCATTTTTCACCTACTTCCTGTTGTTGACAGCACAGTTCCTCCCAATTTCTCTCTGAAACTGTGAGGTCACCACCAGACTCAGGTCATTGAGTGAACTGCTGGTTTGGTCCAATCCCTGGAGTGCCCTTTGTCCCACAAGCCTCCGGTAACTGGACCCTGCAGCCCATGCAGATCATGAAGATTGGCTCCTCCCCAAGCTGTGCTGACCAGGGCAGTGCGCATGCTTGTGCCAGGGCCACCATCACAGTGACAGCGTTCTTTACTTAAGCAACAAGGCAGAAAGGAGGGAAGAGGGGAAATAAGGAGGGTGTAGGAAGAACGGGGACAAGAAAGGAATAAAAGAAGGAGGGAAGGAGGAAGGAAGGAAGAGGGAGGGAGGGAAGAAAGAACAGAAAAGGAGAAAAAAAACAAGGGGGGGGAGTGAGTCTTCATTTTGAATTCAGGCTCTGAATTTAATATCTCTCTTTTATTTTAATGTCTCTGATAGTGTTAAAATGTCTGTCAAACACAAATTCTATTCACCTTCAGGGTAGTGTTTATCTTAAAAGAAGGCTATGGTGGCAAATGGAAAAGAACAGAAAGTATATAGAACAAGTTTATAGATTCCATAGACGGTGAAACAAACCTTAAAGGTGAATTGACTGCAGTGATTAGCACCAGTACGTTTGCTGGCTAAATGGACTCAATGGGTGTTCTTTATTGTCATTTCTGTGAAAGCTCCATGAAACAATTAGGAAAGTGACCCCATTGCCAAGAGGAAAACCGCTGTCCAGTTCTAAGGATGGTTTTATTTTCCTGTGTGCTATCCAAGGCCATCAGATACTGCATACTCATAAAAATTGTGAATTCATAATGCAAACTTGAAATCAGCCTATTTATCAATCCAATCTAAACAAAAGCAAAGTTTCTAGAAATTACCACAAGCATGAAGATCATGTATAAGCCAGGGAAATGCATAGTTGCTGTTATTTCACGCAAAAGTTTTAAAAAACCTAATCAGGTTTGTTAATTGGTTTTTTTCTCATTTTATATGTTTGCTCCTAACCAAAGCAAATGAACAAATTTTAAGAAATAACTCTATTTGGCTCTATACACATCAGAATCAAATGAGTCACTTCAGGGCTCCAGACATGTATTACTGGCCTAGTATACACAGAGTGTATTTATTTTGGGTTAGCAAATTAGTCATTTGAGAGGTTCATTACTTTAGGTCCCTCAGGTACCATTGAGTAAATTGCTGCTCTAGACTTTTCTACGGTAGTGCCTCATGTGAAGGTCTCTGTAGTTAGTTTGTTTGGCTCATTAAAAACAGAGTAAACATCCTGCTTATAATCGTCTCTGGATATTTCTGAGCTCATAAAGCACAAAGTGCCAATGCCATGTGTGAGATTTAAGTTTGTGTCAAACCATGTCTACTTTACAGTTTTTGAAAACATGGAACTAAAATCACAGAAGTCAAGGAGACTTCCCAGCAGCTTCTGTTTTAGATGCATTCAGAAATCGAGAGTCTCGGACAATGTTTTTCCCTAAAAATTACCATATTGTAAGTTCTGTGAATCTTTTTTTTTATAAGCTAGATTAAAGTTATTACAATATGTTTCTGGATTCTTCTTCAGAGGATATCAAATAAATGACTCTCTATCTGAAGACACTTTGAATAAACTATATCTTTGGGGAAGCAACACTACACCAACCTCAGGGTCAAAATAATTCAGCTATATAGCTATTTATATTGACATAAATGTTTTTACCACCTTCTGTTACTGACAAAATGACAAAATACCATGGCCCCTTCCCTAAGGCCAAATCATATAAGAGTCAGAAATGCAAGAGAGAGATTCATGAATCTCTAAAACTAAAAAAAAGAAAGAAAAACAAAATAAATTTATGATAGGTGTGAGTAATGAGGGAGTTATAAAACGGAAGTGAGCATTTGCATGAAAGAAAAAAATAATATACAAATAACACCCCCCCCAAAAAAAAATGAAAGCGGCCTTGCACAGAAAATGACAGTAGTTGGCCTTGAACTGAGGTATGTGATTACCTTACTTCTCTGCACTAGCCCCAAAAAAGTAAAAAGTAAAAATAAAAGAGTCCAAGATGAGAAGCTGAGTTCGTATGTTTATCTGACTTCACTCTTGATTTCAAATGAAAATAGAAAAATATGAGTAAATTAATATTATTTCTGGAAAACAGAAGTGAGCTATTGCTAGAATTTCTGGAAGATGAAAAACAGATGGGATCAAATTCACAACAAAACAAAAAACAACTGGAATAAAGATCTTGTGATCAACAGCTGAATTAAAAGAATAGATTATCACAAAGTGTTTTTTTTCCCATGTGCTAGCATGCAGAGGCTAGAAATGCATGCAGACCAGGGGGCTATTGGTATCAGTGTGATTCCTCTATCCAGGTCAGCTCATATCAAACATCCAGCCACAGTGTTACAGGAAACACAGTCTATCTGGAAGGATATGCATGAGTGTTTATGCACTAAGAAACAACTGTAGTAATATGTAGAATAGCAGGATCCTTATCAATGGATGCTCAATTGACAGTAAAATGCAATGTCCGTCCTTCGCAACAGACCCTTAGCAAGTTAGGGGGTGCAAATAAAATCTTCTCAGAGAATCTATTTTACATATGGAATAAGGTTAGGCCTTGTCAGGAGGCACATCCTTTCTTCCAGGTAGATCTCTCTTCAAAAACATTTTTTGAAAGCCCCCAGTGTGGCTTGAACCAGAGAAGGATTGAAAGTTTAGTATTTCTCAGCACATTTCAGAGACGCCAGCCACATCAGGACTCTATCAGGAATGCCCTGGACATAACGTTGTCTCTGAATGGGCTGCATCCCCTCAAAATCATATCAGGAATTTACTGGAATTCTGATAAATTATATGTTAATTTGAAATTGAAACCTTTACAATATAAAGGCACATAATACGTGCTTCCATTTATTTTTAAATATATTTTATTGACTTCAGAGAGGAAGAGAAAGGGGGAGAGAGAAACAAAGTCAATGATAAGAAAGAATCATTGATCAGCTGCCTCCTACATGCCCCCCACTCCCCCCCCCCCCCCCACACACACACACTGGGGATTGAGCCTGTAATCCAGACATGTGCCCTGACCAGAATCCAACTGTGACCTCCTGGTTCATAGGTGGACACTCAACCACTGAGCCATGCTGCCCAGGGAGTATGTGCTTCCACTTAACCAGCAGAACCAGATAGACACAGTTAAAGAAATGTCTCTACTGTTCACCCATAAGCATCATATTCTCTGCTGGTTCTGGATAAATATTTATTTGCAAGCCTGATTATTAAAAACTCCATGGTTCTGTCTGTCTTCCTGTTCAATGGCAACCGTGAAAACCGTGTGTTTAAGATAGCAACACTTGAAAATAGAAGAAGCCTGGGGTCACTGCTCGGAGGAGAGTTGCCAAAAAGAACCTCCTAACCCACTTCAAACTGTGGAATGAGCAAGCAATAAATGTTTATTGTATTAAGTACTAAGATTTGGAGGTTTGTTACTGCAGTGTGGCCTATTCTCTCGTGTCTGTTCTAAAAATCTATTTCAGCACCCTGAGATAGAGTGTTGTTGTAACTTAAAACAGGGTATTGGCTTAGGACTCAGGGAGAAAAAGCAAAGGAACTGATATGAGAGGCTTACTAGATGACAATCTATGTTACACAGAGGTAAAATATTTGGATAAGCGATCTGATGCAATAACTTGAGAGGCAGACCATGTGCCTGCTGAGTGAAAAGCTCTAGGGGAAAAGGGTGGAAAATACTATGTTAGTATGTTTCAACTGTTATTGACTGTGTTTAACAAGTTATTACAGGAAAAGATGAATTTAGAAAAGAATTGTCTAGTTTGCAAATGATTATCTTAGGAAAAAAGAGTTTGGGACATGGGAAGTTGGGGAAGTCTAGCTGTTTCTGAACTCAAAGGCTTGGGAAACAGATTTAAGGAGTCTATGAGCAACACTGTCCAGTGAAATACTTCTCAAGTGAATCAAGGAAAAGCTTATATTGGGGGTATGCCCTCCTCATCTATTTTGTTTCCTGATAGGTAGGCTGAAGTAGCAGTCCTCACCTTGAAAAAGATAGACTTGAAGGTAAAAAAGAAAAGAAATGAATTAAATAACGTGTCTTTTAATTCATATGTATGTGAGTGCACTGAGAGGGACCATGTCTCAACCCAATAGCAGGGTGATTTATTATCTCCTAAGGTATTTAATTTTATGTGTCAACTTGGGAACCACAGTGCCCAGGTTTTTGGTCAGACATTTTTCTGTATATTTTTGTGAAAGTATTTTTAAATGAAATTAACATTTAAATCAGTGAATTTTGAATAAAACAGAATATTCTTCATAATGGGGGTGGGCTTGGTCAAATGCATTAAAGCCCTTTAAACAACAAAGACTGACCTCTTTCAAGCAAGAATAAAATATATGTAACATATAAAAGCCTAAGTGACTGGATGACTGGACAATTGACCAGTAACTTTGATATGCACTGACCATCAGGGGGCAAACACTCGATGCAGGAGCTGCCCTGTGGTGGTCCGGGCACTCCACAGACACTTGTCTGGTGGTGCAGCAGTGGCTGGGGCAGGTGCAGCAGGGCCAGGATGAGCGGGAGCAGCGTAGCATCCAACCACCTGCCATTTGGTACACTACTTGGTGGGATGAAGGCAGACAGTGGGCTGGAGCCCAATGAACTGGCAGGTAAGGCCAGGCTGCAGTGCCACGGAAGTCTACTGATCGCTACAGGCCTGGTTGCGGGACTTCACTGGTGCCCAAATTCGTGCACCAGGCCTCTAGTGGAAATATAAGTATTAAACAGGATTTAATTAGTGAATGTGCTACTTATTATTGGCCTCCACAAAGGTCTTTAACTATCAGATGAACTTTGATCTAAACTAACCCAGGTAAGAACCAAGATGGCGGCATAGGTAAAACACCTATCTTGCCATCATACTCAGCAATTTTAATACTACAACTTAACGAAAGAACAAACACTTTCCAGAATCATCAGAAAGCTGGCCGAGTGAAAATTCCATAAATAAAAGTGAAAATAAGACACTGTGACTCGGAGGAGCGGCGGCGGACAGCATTGAAAGATTTGCATGGAGAGAGGTTTGGAGCGCACGCCAGCGGAGAGGGCGGGCGGCTGAAAACTGGCCAGTTTTCTCGAACGGGAAGACATAGACGTCCCACTGGACTGATTCTCCAGCTCTGGGTGCAGTCCAGGGAATCCACTATCATACAGGGTGAAAACTGGACAGTGGGAGGGCACACCGAAACTCGGGGGCTGCAGGGGTCTCCCAGCTTGTGGAGAAGGCAGCTTGCTCAAACAGCTCAGCTGCGTGACCACGCAGAGAGCGCTCTGCGACTTGCCCTCTCATTCGGGAAACCATCAGACTGCTTTGTTTTATGACCCTGGGTGAGACATTGGGCGTGCAGACTCATTTGGGGAGAGTCTGAATTCCCCAGCAGCCGGTGGAGCTTAGCAGCAGCTCTCTCTCAGAGGTGCTGGTGGCCATTGCCTCTGGAACAGACTCCCTGGGGCTGCATAGGGTGGAGCTAACGCTGTCTGCTTGGCCCAGAGACTCGGCCCATCCAACCTGAGCACAGCTGTACTTCACAGACAATTGGCCTGGAGGTCAACCCCTCCAAGTGCTAACAACAATTGACCTGAGCTTAACTTCAGCAAGACTGTACAACCCATATCCACTTTAGGTAACTGGGGAGGCTGAGCCACTGTCCCTAGTAGGAAGTCTACCACACAAAGCTAATTGACCAACTCAGGGAATCAGCCACCATGCAGAGACATGGAAAGAAATCAGATGTGAAAGAAATGGAGGAAAAAAAACGACTGGACATGGAATTCAAAACCACGATTATAGGGCTTCTCAAGAGGCTCCAACAAAAGGTCGAGGCCTATAAGGAAATAAGCAACACTGCAAAGGAAATGAATGAGTCCTGCAAGGAAATGAGCAAGACCAATGTGGAAATGAATGAGTCCTACAAGGAAATGAAGGAGACCCTCAAGGATATAAAGGAGACTCTCAAGGATATGAAAAAGGAACAACCAGAAATTAAGCATACACTGACTGAAATAAAAAATATTATACAAAGACCTAAAAGTGCTCTGGAGCACCCCAAGAACCAAGTTAAAGATTTGAAATACAAAGGGAAAATCCACTCAGCTGAAAAAGCAAGAAACCAAAAGAATACAAAAAATTGAAGATAGTGTAAGGGGCCTCTGGGACAACCTCAAGCATACCAACATCCGAATTATAGGGGTGCCAGAAAAAGAGAGAGACCAAGACAATGAAAACCTATTTGAAGAAATAGTAACCGAAAACTTCCCACACCTGGTGAAAGAAATTGACTTAGGAGTCCAAGAAGCGCACCAAACCCCAATATATAGGAACCCTAAGAGGACCACACCAAGGCACATCATAATTAAAATGCCAAGAGCAAAAGATAAACAGAGAATATTAAAAGCAGCAAGAGAAAAACAGATGGTTACCTATAAGGGAGCACCCATATGATTGTCAGCGGATTTCTCAACAGAAACGATGCAGGCCAGATGGGAGTGGCAAGAAATATTCAAAGTGATGAACAGCAAGAATCTACAACCAAGATAACTCTATCCAGCAAAGCTATCATGCGGAATTGAAGGTCAGATAAAGTGCTTCGCAGATAAGAAAATGCTAAAGGAGTTCATCACCACCAAACCAATATTATATGAAATGCTGAAAGATATTCTTTAAGAAGAGGAAGAAGAAAAAGATAAAAGTGTAAATTAGGAACAACAAATACACATCTATCAACAAATGAATCTAAAAATCAAGTGAATTAATAAGCTGATGAACAGGATAAACTGGTGAATGTAACAGAATCACAGACATAGAGAGGGAATGGACTGACAACTCTTGGGGAGGAAGGGGGTGTGGGAAGTGCAGCAAGAGACTGGACAAAAATCATGCAACTATGGGAGAGGATAGTGGAGGGGGGTGAGGGGGGTGAGGGCGGAGGGTGGGATGGGTACCAGGTGGAGGGTAACTATAGGGTGAAAAAAAAGGGAACATTGTAATTAAAAAACTGAACAATAAAGATAAAAAATTAAAAATTAAAAAAATTAAAAATTAAAAAAATAAATAAACTAAACTAACCCAGGTAAAACCTGAGAGACTAGTCCTAGATATATACGGCTTTGTTAAGAGGTGCTTTTCTTACTTATTGCCAGGAAGGCAAGTACACCATATTGTTAAAACCATTTTTCTCATACGTTCAAGTTAGTTTCATGATTAAGAATGGAAAACCCTAAGAGTAGCTAAGAGAAGCTTAATCCTTTAAAATCCTATTGCTCAAACTAAGATAGTAATTGCCCCATTGTAAAAACCCTGGGTCCACATATCCCACAAGAGTTGCTGGGGATGCAAAAGCAATGGAGTCCCTATTAGACAGTGTTTTCCAAGTCCCTATTTGGGAACTTAGAACACTTGCAAAAATATCAAAGGTAGGCTACAAGATCTGAGTCATTATAATTTTCCTTCTACAGTACTCACATTTGAAATATCAGGTCTCTTTCTCCTCGTTATGTTTTTTTTATTATTATTCTCATGAACTATTTTTCACTCAACAAAACTTCCTGTTAGTTTTGTGAGTGTGTGTGTGTGTGTGTGTACATCAGTCCTATAAGATTAGTGCCCTACCCTTATGATTTCACTCAACTTTAATTAGCTCTTAAGTCTCTGTCTCCAAACACATTGGAGATTACACTTCAACATACAAATTTTGGGAGATACAATTCAGTCCTTAATACCACTCTAGTCAGACATATCTGAATTCAAATTCCTATCAACTTCATAACTTTAGGCAACTTGTCTAACTCCATCGGCTTCAGTTTCCTCTTCTGTAGAGTGAGAACAATAAAACTGAACATTGAGGAGCCTTATGAGATTTAAATAAATAAACTTTAACACACTTTTGTGCTTAACTTACTCTGTTATTAAAATGAGCTCCTTCAGCCTTTTCTTTTATAGTCTACATAATCAAAAAATTTTCCAGGTTCTTTTTAAAAATGCTTGTAGCATTTTCTTTTTCTTTTTTCGGCTGTTTACAGATTTTTTTATCTTTATTGTTCAGTTTATTAATTACATTGTTTCTCCTTTTTTATCCCCCTATATCTCCCCTCCACCCTGTACCTATCCCACCCTCCACCCTCACCTCCCCCTCCCCACTGTCCTCTCCCATTGTTGCAAGATTTTTGTACAATCTCTTGCTGTACTTCCCACAACCCTTTTTTCCCCAAGAATTGTCAGTCCATTCCCTCTCTATGTCCATGTTTCGGTTATAGTCACCAGTTTATCCTGTTCATCAGCCTATCAATTCACTTGATTTTTATGTTCATTTGTTGCTAGATGTGTATTTGTTGTTCCTAATTTACACTTTTATCTTCTTCCTCTTCTTAAAGAATTCCTTTCAGCATTTCATATAATATTGGTTTGGTGGTGATGAACTCCTTTAGCTTTTTCTTATCTGCGAAGCACTTTATCTGATCTTCAATTCTGAATGATAGCTTTGCTGGATAGAGTAATCTTGGTTGTAGATTCTTGCTATTCATTATTTTGAATATTTCTTGCCACTCGCATCTGGCCTGCATCGTTTCTGTTGAGAAATCTGCTGACAATCATATGGGTGCTCCCCTGGAGGTAACCAACTGTTTTTCTCTTGCTGCTTTTAATATTCTCTCTTTATCTTTTGCTATTGGCATTTTAATTATGATATGTCTTGGTCTGGTCCTCTTTAGATTCCTATATTTTGGGGTTCTGTGTACTTCTTGGGCTTTTAACTCAGTTTCTTTCACCAGGTGGGGGAAGTTTTCAGTCACTATTTCTTCAAGTAGGTTTTCATTAACTTGCTCTCTCTCTTTTTCTGGCACCCCTATAATTCGGATGTTGGCATGCTTGAGGTTGTCCCAGAGGCCCCTTACACCATCTTCAATTATCTGAATTATTTTTGTTTCTTGCTTTTCCAGACGAGTGGATTTTGCTTCTTTGTATTTCAAATCTTTGACTTGGTTCTTGTGGCCCTCTGGACTGCTTTTAGGACTTTGTGGAATAGTTTTTATTTTAGTCTGTGTGCTTGATTTCTAGTTGGTCCTTTTTCATATCCGTGAGGATCTGGTTCATATCCTCAGAGGTCTTGTTCATTTCCTTGAGGGTCTCATTCATTTCCTTGTAAGTCTCATTCATTTTCTGGTTGGTCTTGTTTATTTCCTCATAATTCTCATTAAGTTCATCGGCCTTTTCTAGGAGCTTCTTGAAAAGCCTTATAACCGTGGTTTTGAACTCTATGTCTTGTCGTCTTTTCTCCTCCATTTCTTTCACACCTGATTTCTTTCCATATCTCTGCATGGTGGCTGCTTTATGTGGTAGATATCCTCTAAGGTTCAGTGGCACAGCCTCCCCAGTTATTTGAGATGGGTACTCTTACTGCAATCCTTTATGGGTAGTACAGTATTTTTGAATTTAAGCCCAGCTTGCTGTTGTTAGCCCTAGGAGGGTTTGACCTCCAGGCTAATTGGCTGTGAAGGGAGACTGTGTTCAGCTTGGATGGGCGGAGTCTCTGAGCTTCGCAGGCAGCCTCAGTGTCAGCTATGTCCAATGTGGCACTCGCGCGCGCGTGCACTCACGGGTCTATGTTGGATGGGGATGGCTGCAGACTCTCCAAGAGAAAGCCGCTAGTCTCTTCTCCTTGCCAGACAACTCTGCCTCTCCCCAAATGAGTCTGCACACCCAAAGTCTAGCCCAGGGTTTAAAATAGATGGTTTCCAGGACCAGGAGACAAGTTTCCAGGGGGCAAGTCGCGGGTTTGTACGACACTTGCGCGCAAACTTCTTTTCCCAGCCTCCGGGTTTCTCCTCAGACTAGGAGGCCTCTGCCACGCCCCGCTTCCAGGGTGCGTCCCCCGGACCTCGGACCTCGCCTGGCACTGGGGAATCTGTGCAGTGGGACGTCTCCACGTACCCCAGATCTTGGACCTCACCTGGCACTCGGGAATCTGTGTAGTGGGACGTCTCTGCCCTCCCCGTTGGCAAAATCCAGCCGGGGTTGCTGCTCCAGCCCCAGCCCACGCGCGCGCGACCAGGATGGCTCCTAACCTGTTTCCGTCTTCAAGGCTGCACTCCCGCCGCTCCTCTGAGTCTCAGTGTCCCACCTTTACTCTTATTTGTGGAGTTTTCACTCAGCCAGCTTTCTGGCGATTCTGGGTGATTTTTGTTTTGTTGTTATGTTGTAGTTTTTAAATCATTGTGCGGGGCAGAACAATAGGTGTTTACCTATGCCGCCGTCTTGGTTCTTCCCTTGCTTGTAGCATTTTTATATTTCTTTCACTAATTGCACAACTACCATTTTCTTCCTGTGTGGCAGACACCATGCTAGGCACAGGCTGCACAGTGCTGCCTGAATCAGTCTCTGCTCTTATGCAGCTTCCAGTCTAGAGGGGGAGTTGACCACCAACTAATGAAAACACCAATAATATGCAATTACAGCTGATAGGAGCAATTTTTAAAAGTTAGTTTACTGTGACAGGAAGGACATGTTTATATTGGAGGAGGGTCCAGGGAAAGCCTCACTTCTAAGGTTTCTATTTCTCTCCTAGAACTTCTTGACATCTTTACAATTCAACTAGATTTTAGAAAATAAAAACAATACCTAAGGCTGAAATAGTTCCGGTGAGTTAAAGTAAATAAAATGGGGGGGAGGGGGGGGGAAGTCCCAGGATGTCTGGAACATATAAATAAGAATGAAGGCAGCAGAGCCTTGTTGGCCAGTAAGTGATTCCCTCACAGATCAGATTTTCAAATATGATTAAAGTTTTATGGTTTAAATCAAAGAACACTATACAAGAAATAGGTACCTATTGGAAATATCTTGTCATGTCAGAGAACAGGCTATGATAATCTACTAGTATGATTACTATAATAAATAAGATACAAATATTTAGATCATACATACATAACTTTAACTTGTAAACTTCTGTATTTATAGGAGAATTGAAAATCTGGAAATAAATGATATGTTCAACATATATTTTTAAGAATATTTTAATGACCTTACAAATATTCTTTGTACAGAAAACTTGACATATTATTGCAAGCTATCTAACTAATGGCTCCAATATGCAACCTAACCAAAAGATAATCCAAAGTAGAGATGTTTTTTAAAAAGAAATAAATAAAAGAAAAGAATCATATTTTAAAAATGTAATTGTAGCCCTGGCCAGGTGGCTCAGTAGGTTGCTCTAAATAGTTTCAGGTCCAATTCTGAGTCAGGGAACATACCTAGGTTGCAGGGAACATACCAGGTTTGATCCCCATCAGGACACTTATGGAGGCACTCGATTGATTTTTCTCTCTCACATCAATGCCTCATTCTCTCTCTCTCTTTTTTTTCCTTCCTCTCTCTAAAAATCAATAAAAATATATCCTTGGGTGAAGATTTTTTTAATGTGATTTTGACAGAAAAACTCAGTAAAATTTCTCCTAGCAAAAGTAACATCCGAAGAAATTTTAGCTGCACAAGAGAATTATCTCTTCTGATGGAACAATGAGTGAAATAACCCAGTGTATGGATGAATTATGTCCTCCCCATGTTCATATATTAAAGCCCTAATTCTTAATGGCTGTATTTGGAGGTAGAACCTGTGAGGAGGAAACAGTTAGGTGAGGTCATAAGTCTCTAACCTAATTTGACTGGTGTCCTTGTAAAAGAGAGAGAGAGAGATACCAAGGATGTGGAGGCACAGAGGAAAGACCGTGTGAGGACACAGTGAGAAGGCTCCATCTACAAGCTAAGGAGTGAGGTTTCAGGAGAAACCAAACCTGCCAACACCTTGATCTTGGACTTCCAGCCCCCAGAATGGGTGAAGAAAACTGAAGAATATGGATGCTATGATTAAAAACAGTTAACCATAAAGGTAAATCTAAATAGTTATAAATCTAGCTTAAAAATTAAATGCACAGCTTTAAAAAATATTTCATACAAATAAAATAATTAATTTCAAATTTAATAATTTAGTGTATTAATTTGGATTTAAAATAATGATGTTTTTCATATCATGTGAAAAAAGACTAACCTTAATTTTTATAGTACATATTTCTTAAAAGTTATAGAGTAAAAGTACAAGCCAGAGAAAGATTTATTAGGCAAAGGTAATGAAATCAATGCAGATAAAAGAGATTTCAAGCTAAAAAGTATATGTATGTACATATATTAAACAAGAGGGTTATCTAATACTGATAAGAAGAGATAACAGCTATGAAAGTTTATGAGCAGAACAATATTTCATAGAGATATACAAAATCAAGACCTATGAAACAAAGTAAAGTAAACTGACAAATAAGTCTTTTATAGGTTGAGTAGATCCCAAATAATGAAAATATACATCTGTATGTAATCTGAATAAAGTAGCCAAATAATAAATATGCATAGGACTGAGCATACTTCCAATTGAATAAACTGTTTACTGATATCCCATGGCACATTGACAAATATTATTTTGTCACAGAAGAAAATAAAATGCTAAAATATATATATTTCAAATAATACAAGAAAAATTTATGTTATACATAAAATATTAACAACAACAAAGGCCAACATACAATGACTTGAAAGAGTCCCTAAGTAGTGCCAAGGAGATGTATAAAATTATTACTATGGTGTGTAGATTACAAATCCTTTAGGACAAAATCATAAGACTATGTGAGTTAAGGGTTCAGGATCATGCTGGGAGCTGATTTGTCAGCGAGTTAGGGCTGATGAATCATTTCTACATTTCTTAAGGACAGTTTTGAGGTCTTTTCCAGTGTCGCTCTGTCTAGTCTCATGGGAAGGTAGCCAGGGGTCGTTCCACCTTAGGACTTAGGAACTGAAACATAACTTAGGTCAAGGTGTTATCCTTAGCCTGCCTGGCTACTCTCTTCTCTTATCTTAGTGTTTTGTTAATTATTAAGGGAAAAGGCTAGATCTCTGAGGGGTGTATATACAGGGGTTGGCAAAAGTAGGTTTACAGTTATGAGTGACATTCTTTTGAGTGAATAAATCTATTGCAATAATTATAGCCTGTATGTCTTACAAATTTACATTTTATAGAAAAAGTGATACTCTGTGACTTCTATTGAAATGGTTTTATTCTCTTCTTATCTGTTAATACAGAGCAGGGCAAAAGTTGATTTCCAGTTATACATGAAACACTGAGTTTATTCTTGTATTATTTATTAACTAGAGGCCCAGTGCATGAAATTCATGCACAGGGGGCAGGGGTGTCCCTCAGCCCAGCCTGCACCCTCTCCAATCTGGGACATCCCTCTCACAATCCAGGACTGCTGACTTCCAACTGCTCTCCTGCCTGCCTTTCTGGTTGCCCCTAACTGCTTCTGCCTGTCAGCCTGATGACCCCCTAAGTACTCCCCTCTCAGCCTTATTGATGCCTAACTGCTACCCTGCCAGCCTATTTGCTTCCAACTTCCCTCCTCTCCTGGCCTGATCACCCTTAACTGCCCTCCCCTGCAGGTTTGATTTCCCCCAACTGCCCTCCCTTGCAGGCCTGGTTCCTCCCAACTGCCCTCCCTTGCTGGCCATCTTGTGGTGGCCATCTTGTGTCCACATGGGGGCAGGATCTTTGATCTCATGGGAACAGCTGTCTTGTGTGTTGGAGTGATGGTCCATTTGTATATTACTCTTTTATTAGATAGGATAGAGGCCTGGCGCATGGGTGGGAGCCAAATGGTTTGTCCTGAAGGGTGTCCCAAGTCAGGGTGGGGACTTCCCTTGGGATGTGGGGAGGCCTGGGTAAGGGGCCTGAGGTGGTTTGCAGGCTGGTCACACCCCTCAGCGACCCTGGTATCGGGGACTTATTTATGTTCTACAATTGAAACTTTGTAGTCTTGAGTGGATGCCAAGACAGGCCAGGGCTGCAGAAGCTTGGCTTCCTCCGTTGCCAGGGACAACCCTAGTCTCCTGCTATCTCCAGCTCCATGGCTGCTGCCATTTTTGTTGGGATTTATCTTCTATAATTAAAACTTTGTAACCCTAAGTGGAGGCCTGGGCCCGTCAGGGTGTGTGGAAAGCTTGGCTTCCTCCATTGCCAGGGAAACCCAAGCCTCCCTCCTGCTCTTAGTGGCAGAAGCATCTTGGTTGGGGTTAATTTGCATACTCACTCCTGATTGGCTGGTGGGCTTAGCTTTTAGCCATGGCTTGTGGGTGTGGTGGAGTGGTGCTTAATTTGCAGATTGCTCTTTTATTAGATAGGATTATTATAATATTTTCCATATGAACAACTGTAAACCTACTTTTGCTACCACCCTACATATAGCGAGAGATGATTTCTAGAGCTAGGATTTAAAACTAAATCTAATCAAAGTCATAAAGGGCCTGTCGTTTCAATTTCAGGCTGAGATATAAGAAAAAAAGATGGGCTCAACTTCTGTGTTCCCTGTTTTTAGAGAAAGGTACATGCCCTTTCCCTCATCTTTCACTCTATTTGGTGGCTAGGAAATGGGGGAAATCAGAGCAAAGCAAACTTGAAGGATATGTATTGAGGATAAGAGAGTCACTCCACCAACCACAAACCCATCACATCTGGATTGCTAAACAATAGTGTTTGATCCCTTGTATTTAAGGTCCCTTTGAAACAGCAGCTTAGCTCAATTAATATATTCGTTTGAACCATATGAAATTGCTGTTGTTCATTTAATAGTTGTTGACCTTGGGGGAAAATGGCAATTCTATATGGTTCATTCTAATAGTCTCTATTAGATTAGTCCAATTTATGTATTATAATCTCAAAAGGCTCCCAGTATCTGTTCTTATCCACTATTTTTTCTCAAGGGAAATAATGAGGCCCTAAGTCAATCTTATTCTTTCAGTATAGAAGATTTCTTTATAAAGAAATAAATGAATGAACAAAGAAAGTGATGGGAAAGAAAAATACTATGATTACATTCTGTCACAGGGTATAAAGAAAGTAAGGTTTAGCAGATTCTTTTCTTTATTTGCTTCCAAAATAGGGGAGCTTTCCTTAGTAGCTTTGTGTCATCTGTTCTTCCTCTTTGTTCTGCTAATGTGCGATATTTATTTACATATATGCTTATTTTTGCTTATGTGACATGCTCTTTGCTTCTTAAATTTGTGATAATTTTTTAGGCAGCTCTTGCTTCAGCTTTATTTGTGCAAATAGCACAGAAGGACACCGGCCTCCTGCAGGCAGCAGCCCAGGGGCGCACGAGTTCTTCCATCTATTGTGGAGCTTTTGAGGGGACCTGAGCACCTTTGGAAACCTGAGCTGGAGCTGGAGCTGGGACTATAATGTCAGCCACAACCTGGGGCATGGTTTGAGCCTTGGCCTTGGCCTTTGGCAATGCCTGAAACCCTTGGCAATGTGGGCACAAGCACAGTTCCCAATCTTGGAGTAAGTGATGTAGGCAAGTTGACTGAGCTTGTAGCTGCTGCCCTTTGAACTATTGGTCTGACCTCCTTGGTCTTTATGAGGGCCTTGAAAGCCTCAGCATGTGCATTCATGGCCTTGGCACTGTCAGCCTGCATCTTCTTCGGGCCCTTCTTGTGTTTCTTGGCAAAGCTTGTGTTCCTAGGGAACTTGGGGTCTGCCCCTTCAGAGATTTGTGTGCTTGTGATTGGAGTTTCTTGATGCCATTTCTGTGCCATTTTCTAGACTGATTATGTGTGGTTTGGCTCCTAATGTGCCTGGGGCCAGAAGAGCAAGTTTTCTTAAAGCCTTAGATGAGGAAGGTAGATTCCTCTAGAAAGTATTAACATGTGTTTCTGCCAGGTACTTGGAAACACTACCAGTCATTTTAATGATTAAAGAATCATTTAAAATTAAATTCACAGTTTTAGCTGTGTCTGATAACACAATTAATATTAAGTGGTGCTACAGATCCATGAGAGAGTTGGCATGTGGTTAGAACTTCTCAGAAAGTTATCTTTCTCTCCAGTTTGTCTCAGGGCTGTGGCGGATTTCTTTCCATTCTTCTGGGGGTAAAGAGGAAATGGGGTCCTTTAATTACTCTTCACTCTTATCCTGAGGATATAGCTTTTGGCAGCTCCCAACTTCCAGGGCAGAGCTGCCCAAACTTCCCACTCTGGGCAACTCTGAGCCTGGAGTATAGCCCTTTCTGCCCTAAAGCATTTTGCAAAACTGAAGGTTAGGTTTATCTCATTCGACAAAGTTCTTAAAAAATAAAAGTGGCTTCTCTGGCCAGTGTGACTCAGTTGCCTGGAGTGTGGTGAGGGCAGGCATGTGACAGAGGCAACTGATCGACGTTTCAGTGTTTCTCTCCCTTTCTCTCTCTAAAATCAATCAATAAACCAATCAATAAAAGTGGTTTTCATCATTTCCTTATTGCTCCATGTTCCTACTTTGGGTTAGAAGTTGTCCTGAGAGGTCTTCTTACCGTATTTGGGTTTTTGATGCTTTTAGAAATTTTACTTGTTTTTAGTGAAAGTGTTGGCTCAAATGGCTTAGTCATTCATATTACCAGTTAGTAAGGTCATAATTAATGTAAAAAGTGTTTTAATATTAAATTAACAAAAATATTGAAGTAGCTAGCATTGGGTGTATTTGGCACATCAATATTTACCAACTTCACCTGACTCTGCCCCATTATTTTATTTATATCCTCTGACTTACACCAGTACTGAAGAGCCTATATGAACCACATACACAAATTTCAAATAGTTTTTTGGAATTAAAATTCTTGTGTAAAATTATACAAACTCAATGGCTCTTGATATCCAGACATTGTATTTGATACTTGAATATCTCTGCTCTATTGCAAGACATTCCTTAACTTGATATTAAAATAAATCTCCAGAAATTTGTCCCAAATACATTTGCTTGTTGATTAAAATCTTTCCAAGCCAGGAATTTGACAAAATGTATGAGGTAATTATAACAAGGAAGAATAATACAATGAGAACATATTTCAAGCCATAAATATCAAAGAAAATGAGGCTCCTCTTCTCAAAAAAAATATGAAGTACAAAGCTAAATATTAGTCAATGATCAGGAATGCAAAACAACCCCTGTCTTTCTACGAATACAATGTGAAGTTGTAGTGTTTGCACGCCCTGTTTCTTTCCTTTCTCATTAGTTCTTCCTTGGGGAGAATTTACAAAAGAAATTCTTTTTACATGATGTCTCCTCCATGGACTCTTAAAAGTCTTGGCACCGTCCACGCAGAATGTACCATGAAGCATTCCTTTGTATTGTACACAGTTCCATGGGAAGGAACTTATGCAAATTATAGTCACAGACAAAACATATCCTGGTGACATCATGATTTCACTGAAAACTTTCCAACACTAAAAAAAAAAAAAAAATTTTTTTCTTCCATCCATCCCCTCCCCAACCAGTGAGTGGCCCCAGGCATATCCAGCTGTTGTTTTCACAGAAGGGAACTGCTGGAGCACCACCCTGTTTTGTTGCTCCCATCCTCCAGCATCTTTCAGAGAGCTAAAATCAGTTCCTCATGGCAGGGTCCACGCTGGAGTTATTTGTTCTATAACTTCTTTCTGATTAAGATTTTTGAGATTTTATTTAAAATATTAAACAAAGAATTCAGAGCCAGTGTTATTCAGGAATACACATATTCTTGCTTGCCATCCTGATTAAATACTGAACAGTTGCAAAATGTTATAAAAATGAACATATAATTAAAATCGTAAGCCAAATAAGTTAAAACCATTAAGAATTTCATCATAAGAATATATATCAAATTCAAAACAAGATTTTAAACAGGTTTTGATGGGGAAATTGAAAATGTGACACTTCCTGGCTTAATCATTGTGGTCTTAAGTAGCAATTACTTTGGCCAATGCAGATTAAAAATAGTGACTGCAATTATTCTCTTCTTGGAAGAAACTATCCCTCCCAGTGCCATCATTATTATAGTGCCTTGTATAAAGTAATAAAGTCTTTACTACTTCAGCCTAATATCCTGAAGAAAACTCAAAGAAATGCAGGAAAAGGAATTACATGACTGGGTATTTGGTTCCGTACCCTCCCAGGCACAAAAGAAATTTCTGAGCTCCCCAAGACCAGAAGCCACAGGTGCCTAACAGTGTCTAGTAGGTATAGTTTTTTGGTATGTGTTGTTATATAATAAATCACACACCTTAATTTGAATGTGTAGAATTCTTGGAGAAACAGGTAAAATGTGGCTACATGTTTTTTTTCACAGTAATATTTTTGCATAAACGAAACCTCAATCTGAAATAAAGAGTCTGTTGTGAAATAATATGTTTTACTAAAATATATGCATAACAATTAATTGGACTAAAACTCAGAAGGTGAATTTCTCTTCCAAGTCCTTTGGTAGGTCTAGTTGTTTAAATAACAATTTATTAATCTGTTGAACATGAGTTAGGAGATGACAGGTGGGAATACTAAGAAAAATACACTGAGTGGCCAGATTATTATGATCTCTGAATGCATAATATTCTGGCCACTCAGTGTATATCCAATATAATAAAAGGTTATTATGAAAATTGTCCCCTTGACCAAGAGTTTGACCAGCAGACAGGCCAGCCAGCCGCCCATGTCCCCTCTCCCTGACCAGGCTTGCTGGACTCCACCCATGCACAAATTCATGCACTGGGACACACACACACACACACACAAACACACACACACACACAAACACACACACACACTGAGTGGCCAGATTATTATGCATTTAGAGATCATAATAATCTGGCCACTCAGTGTAAAAAGGCAAGGCCTACCCTCTGATGTTGTTTTGGGTCTTTAGTCAATTTCCTCAACTTTTGCTTTCTTTCTTTTCTGCACAGTTAGAGAGTTAGACTTGAATTGGATTTCAGTTCATTTAGCCACATGACCTTTGTTCAAAGCGCCTTGACAGAAATGCTCAAACCGTGGAGTGGTCACTGTTGGAGCCCTCGCTGTGAGTCTGGCTTCCCCGTGGCAGGGCTGAGGAGGCCTCTGAGCAGTTTGATAAGCAGTGCAGTAGGCAATTGAAAAGAGACTATAGCCCTGGCCCGTGTGACTCAGTTGGTTGAGCATCATCTCCCATACACCCTAAGTTTACTTCCAGATCAGGGCACATACCCAGGTTGTGGGTTCAGATCCACAGCCTAGTCGGGGTGCTTCTCTAAATAAGAAACATTTATCATTGTAGAAGAAAAGATGCTTAGGTGCACTGAGATAGCACCATTGAAACCAATGGTTGACAATGGGGTTATAAAAGCAAAGCAGGTAACTGGAAGATGACAACCCTCAGCCTTTGATGGGAGGAAGTCAAAACCCACGGAAGCAGAGATTCACAAAGACAAAGGGGTATGTTGTGGGGGAAGGTAGTGGTGGGGGCAGAGACCAAAGCCGCTGGTGCATGAGGCTCTATATAAGAGCTGGCAGCAGAGTATTGATGAAGATTGGACATTAGGAACTGTGGCTGGTAGAAAAGCAGTGAAAGTAGCTTTGTGCACATCTGTAGGCAAGGGAATGGATGACTCAGATGAGCACATGTGAGACTGAATGGAGCCAACTGCTTGAGGAAGGACAGACTGGAAACATAGTTGGTAGAATCAGGAGTCAGGAAAATGATGATAGCCTGCAGTTATTATAGACTCGGGCCTATTCCTGGGCATTTAATACGTCCAAGACTCTCACATGATTATGGAAATTGAGTTTTAAATTAGAGAAGTGTTGGGAGGGGTTATGAAGACAAAATCTGGTTTATCAAATTAAAGAAATGTGGCATGTCCTTCCTCAGGCTCACCAATGTGACACATAATCACTTCTATTTGCAAAGGAAATGTAGCTTTCTTATTTCTCATTATCTAATCTAATCATCATCTCAGCTGTCCCATGCAACCTCACTTGACAGTCAGTTGTAGGATACATATTAATTATCTAGACTATGTTACTTCATGGAATCAGATTAATTTTTTGCTTAGTCTTTAACTGTTTCAAATTCCATAGTGCCTGCTCAGGTGCCTGATGCAGCTTTGTCACTGCCTGTAATTCATTATTGCTATTATTCTTCGCTCTTTTACCCCTTTTTTATTTGAGTAAAACATCTCCTTTTTTTGTAGGAGGTCAAATTCAGGCTAAAATGTTTACTAGCTTCATGTCTTTCTATTTTAAATAAATACTGGATTTTTTTTTTAATTCACTCCAGGAAAATGTCTGCTCTTCCCCCATGTAAACTGTCTATTTCATTCAATAGAAAAATTCCAGTGAGAAAAGCAGCAAGTTTTACAAGCATCATAATGTATTTAGGCATTTTATTTGAAAATAAAAAAATATTAACTATATTATGAAATTATATATATATATATATATATATATATATATATATATGAGAGATATATAGAAAATATGTTATATATATTTATATTCTCACTAAAGGCCCAGTTCATGCACCAGTGGGGTCCCTCAGTCTGGCCTGCATGGATAGGGCTAAAACTGGCTCTCCAACATCTCCCAAGAGGTTCCAGGTTACAAGAGGACAGTTCTTAGGTGACACACCCCAGAATTGGGCTCCCTCCTCTCTGGTTCTGTGTGTATCACCCAAGAACCGCAGCTGCCAAGTCACCACAGCTCTGCAGCTCCTGTGTTGAGCATCTGCCCCCTGGTGGTCATTGCATGTCAGAGCTACCAGTTGGATGGTCACTTAGGCTTTTATATATATATACTAGAGGCCCAGAGCACGAAATTTGTGCACAGGAGACTGGGGGGAGTGTCCCTCAGCCCATCCTGCACCCTCTCCAATCAGGGACCCCTTGAGGTATGTCTGACTGCCCGTTTAGGCCCAGTCCTTGTAGGATCGGGCCTAAACGGACAGTCAGACATCCCTCTCACAATCCAGGACTACTGGCTCCCAACTTCTCACCTGCCTGTCTTTCTGATTGCCCCCAACTGCTTCTGCTTGCCAGCCTGATCACACCCTAACCACTCCTCTGCCAGCTTGATTGATGCCTAATTGCTCCCCTGCCAGCCTGTTTGCCCTTAACTTCCCTCACCTGCAGGCCTGGTCATCCCCAACTGCCCTCTCCTACAGGTCTGGTACCCCCCAACTCCCCTTCCTTGCAGGCCTAGTCACCCCCAACTTCCTTCCTCTGCCCTCTGCCGGCCTGGTCCCTCCTATCTGCCCTCCCTTGCTGGCCATCATATGGTGGCCGTCTTGTGTCCACATAGGGACAGGATCTTTGACCACATGGGGGCAACAATCTTGTGTGTTGGAGTGATGGTCAATCTGCATATTACTTTTTAATTAGATAGGGCAGATGATTACAATTATATAACAATACTCATAAATATAGTTATAAAAAAAACCTGAAAATAAATTTACTAGATTTTTTTCTGATCCATATAAGGAATTTATATTTCCTATTTCATCTGATATCAGATTTGTTAAGTTATATGTTTTAAGGAAAACCTTTTAAAAATCCTTTTGATTTCTGTAGGATCTGGTGATGTCCCTTTTTTTAACCCTGACATTAGAATGTCATTTCTTTCTTTTTACTTTCATCCATCTTGCTAAGATTTATAAATTTTATTAAACTTTTTTTTAAAACTACCTCATGGTTTTATAAAATTTTTCAATTGTTTCTTTCCTATTAATTTGATTTCGGCACGTATTATTTCTTCCACCTGAATATAATTTTTCTCATCCTTTTCTAACTTCTTAAAGTAGATAATTGCAATGGCTTCATAATGTATAAACTTAGATCAGTAATCTTAAGTCATTGTCCCTTTCTAAAATAATCATTGAAGGTATAAATTCCCCTCTAAGTAGTATATTAGCTACATGCCACAAATTTTGATATGTTGTATCTTTATCAGCATTCAGTTCAAAATATTTTCTTATTTCTTAGTAATTTCTTCTTTGATCCATGGGTTATTCAGAAGTTGATTGCTTAATTTTCAAGTATTAGAACTTTTCTAGCTATCCTGTTGAATTATAACATAATTTCATATCATATGATTGCAGAATATAATTACTAGTACTATTTAATCCTAGTGAAACAAGTCACCAAGACTTGTTTTATGGTTTAACATAATTTATCCTGGTTCAAATACATTCTATTAGCTGTTTCTCTGGAGATCCCTGAGAAACCTGTCTATAATTACTGCAAGAGGGATGTTAAAAGTCTCAAAATATTACTATGGATTTGCCTTTATCTCCCTTTTAATCTATCAGTTGTCCCTTCATGTATGTCAAAACTCTGTTTTGGGGAACATACACATTTAAATTAGTTCTTCCTAATCTATTTATCCTTGTGACTGCTGTTATAAAGCCATACAGTTTTATTTTTAATTGTATTCATATGATATAATTTTTCATACTTTTAAGTTACTTCTGTCTTTGTTGTTAAAATGCGTATTTTGGAGACAGCATATAGTTGAGTCTTTTTTGCTTTATAGAGACTGACACCTTTGCCTTTTAATAGGAAAACAGTTCATTAAATGCAACTATTGAGATGGTTACATCTAGATCTGCCATTTTGTGCCTTTTTTCCCCTCATGTTTTTATTGTTGTTGCTTATTTATCTCTTCTTTCCTGCATTCTTTTGAGTTACTTTTAATATTCCATTTTTATTTCTTGGTTGGCTTTTAATATATCTCTTTACATTTGTTTACAGGTTGAGTTAGGAATTATGTGTATCTTTAAATTATTACAGACTAACTACAATCAATATTGAACTACTTCATATATAATATGTAGGATCCTTATAATAATATAATTCAATTTACCCCCTTCCCCCCCAATTCTCTGTGCTTTGTTGACTTAATGTTTGCTTTATGTGGTCATATATCTTGTAAGGCAGTTGTAGTTTACCAAGGGCTATTTTTCCTCCCAGGAGACATTTTGCAATATCTAGAGACATTTTTGATTTTCACTGTGAGGGGGATGCTGCTGACAACTAGTGGATAGAAGCCAAGGATGCTGCTAAAGATCTTACAATGTACAGGACGGTCCCCCAAAAGAAAGAATTACCTATCACATAATATCTGTAGTGCTGGGCAAAGAAGTTTAAACATATGGGGCTTAATTCAGTTACTTAGAGTTTCAGCTAATAAAGGACACTTCTTAACCACATTCTGATATCCTCTAAACACAACATTTATATGCAAATCTAAAGTGTTAAACTCTCCAAGTTCATACTAGGTACTTATTAGCCAGTGATCGATCACTGAGTTTATTGCGTGAATTAATCATGTGGGGTGGTTCCACATGAGGAATTTAAAGGCAATTGGAAAGAAGCCAGAGCTCTAAACAAGGGACTCTCTCCTGCCAGCTGTCTTCTTTGTCCTTTCTCTCCTGGTATGCAAACACTATTCAAGTAATCACTATTGGGTTATCTTATTTAAGAGTAGAAGAGGAAGACATTAAAGAATTCTAGAAGACTCTACTTGTGTGTGCCATAAATCTTAATAATTTAAACTTCTACACAAAATTATTACACATTTGTTAAAGGACAATGTGTGGTTTCCTTGTTCAATGAGTTCTGAAAAAATAAAACACTGTTAAAATGACAAGAAAGTCAACTTTGGCAGAGAGCAGAGGATTTCAAGCTAGACCTGGGTGTGAATCTCTAGATCTTCCTAAATTCATAATCCTATCCTCTCAGCCCTCCTCAGCGCCTCCTTTTACTATCTTTTTTCAAGTCTATAAAATGGAATTAAAACCTATCTTGCAAGATGGTTGATACACCACCTAGTCTACTGTAAAGAAAGAACTCAGCCAGTTCAAGGCTTAGTTCTGTCTTGGGAAACTGGTGTTGGTCCTGTGACTTGGCCCCCCTGTGAGAAGAAAACATCTCTGGAGTGTGTGCTGAGCTGTACACCACAGGTAACACACTGGTGCCCCAACACAGATCAGCCCTGCCTAGATAAGGTCCACATGCCCTCGCTCACACGTGACTCATTCTAATTAAGCTTGCAGGGAATTGGGGAATGGTGCAGCTCACTCCTTTGCCATCTTCCCAGGAAAAGCTGGGAGTTCATTCTTGGAAGAGGCTGGTGCGCTGCAACCTGCGGGAGGTCAGATCCTTCTCCAGATGTCCCCGAGGCCTGCAGCTCCCAGGCCCCCGAAAGGCTCGTGGCCCAGGCACTCTGAATTTCCTAAGCCAATACAGACTTCAGGGCCAGGCAGTAGGCCCTCTATTTTACAGAGGAGCCTCAACCTTGGCAGCAATTCTAAAGTCACCTATTTTTCTACCAGCCTCAAAGGTTGACTAGCAGGGCCTCTCTAGTCCTGGGAGAACCATCAAAACACACTTGTGTGTGCACACGCACGTACACACACACACACACACACACACACACACACACACTCACACAAATGGCCCATCTTCCACCTCGCACGCTGACTGCCACAGCTGCGTCTCGACAGGGCACTCGATCACGCAGACGTCTTCTGTGTGAAGGCTATTTCCACCTCCAGTCAGGCAGGTTGTTTTCAGCACATCTGACAAAACAGGCCAGAGCTGCACAGCAACCTTTCAGAGGAAGTGCAACAAAAGGCAGCCAGCTGTGCTGAATTAAAAGGTCTTCATTCATCACCTCCCATCAGTCAGAACGCAGAAGGAGGCTGACGTTACTTGTAAGAAATTTAAGGGTGTTATTATTCACCTGTAATTAAAAGAATGGTTTGATTTGGCTCCCAGCCTGAAGGAGAATGAATGCTTTTATTTTGCCAGGTTATGAATTTTTCCAAGTACTGACTAGGCTCTGAGGTGGAGGGGCTCTGTAAGTAGAATTTTCTTCAACCTGTATTCATTTGCTTAAACAAAAGAAAAGCCAGTGTTGTTGTTTTTGTTTCATTTTGTGTGTGTGTGTGTGTGTTTTAACTTTATTCTTCTGCTTTAGACCCGTGCTCCCCGGAACTCAAAAGCATGTTGATGGGTTTTCAGTCCCTCAACATGAGGACATGCATGTAAAAGGGTTAGATATCCCAAGAAAACCAAATCTGAGGAAATTTATTACGGAGGCCCAAAGTTGTTCTTCCCAGGTACACTTCATATTCAGAAAGAGTAAAGTGAGAAGGGTCTCTGTGGTATATAGTGAAAAAAATGTTCATGGCAAGAACACCAGAGATAGTCTGTACGTGTTGTTAGGCATCCAGAGTTCTGGAGGATGGATATAAAGATTTGCCAAGCAACTTTTCTAAAACAAATTCTTCTCCAACCCTGCTTTTTATTCCAGGAAGGGTTGAAGGCGACTTGAAGATACATTAAGACACAAAGTTAATATTAATTGGATGAGAAAAACAGAACAAAAGGAAAAATAAAGTAAGAAATATGAGGTGAAGCTGGGATTGACAAGGCAGATAAAGAACATGGATCCAGTTTATGTGTATTTACCAGAGGGGAGCTGCAGCTGAGTGTTCTAGCAGCCAGTGCAAAGAGGGATCGAAGACCCGTTATTATAGCCACAAAATCAAAACAGGAGTGGTACACATATCTCTCAAATATGCTAGGTCCCACCGGCCTAGGATATGGGGAGCTGGGGGAAAGTAGTTTATAAAATTATGTTTTTGGAAAGTTAACAATTTTCAGTAAGAATGATAAGTTTTTGATCTAGCTGGCTTGGCTCAGTGGATAGAGCGTCAGGCTGCGGACTGAAGGGTCCCAGGTTCGATTTTGGTCAAGGGCACATGCCTGGCACAGTACCTTGTGTGGGGCGTGTGGGAGACAGCCAATCAATGATTCTTTATCATCATTGATGTTTCTCTCTCTCTCTCCTCCCTTACTCTCTGAAATCAATAAATAAATATATTTTTTAAAAAGAATGATACGGTTTTGTATTTTCAGAGTATTCATATGGTTTTATTCTGATCTCAATAAGGACGAAAAGGACATTTCCTTCAGGATTGGAGGTTAATAGGGAGAAAGTGGTTTGTGGGGAGGGCTGGGTCATCATGTGCTTTGGTGGGACAGTATCAGGCGAGGCCTGGGGGCCCAGGGTCTGGGGGTTCGCTCCCTCCGGCCGCACTGAGCAGGGCATGCTGCAATGCAGGAAGAAAAAGGATGAAGCGCTGAAATCCAAGCTGCTTGGATGCGCTATATAGTATTTGGTATTTTGAAAATACTTTACACTTGCCAGTAAGTAAATCCAGATGGGATTGAAATAAGTTTAGCCAATATTATTATTATCCTGGCTTGCTGATGGCAGGAGGCAGGTCTGACTGACTTGCCCAAGGCCTTTCAATTCCTAAGGAGCCACCATGCAGCTTTAGACCACGTCCTCTATTCCAGTGGCCAAATGGTGCCAGAGGAAAACACTTTCCCATTTCCTGTCCTGGGCTCGGCCCAGCAGGTCACAGAAGCCTCTAAACAAAGGGGAAAGTCTGTCTTTAAACTTGGCTGCTGTCTTTGTCAGTAATTCCTTATAAAACAGCCCATGGCCAGTTCGTGCAGACCTACTGCCTAATTTCTACTAGGCCATTATTATTAGTCCGAGGTTATTATTTTCCAGAGTGGTTGTGAAGAGCAACTTTTCCCAATTTACTCATCAGGAAGAGAGCACCTCGCGAGTCTGGAACCCAGAATAAGACAAACACAATTTTAAGTGTGTATAGATGCATTCTCATTTCTAAACAAAACCAAAGTTATTATTAAATTGTTTTTGCTATTTCCAGGCCAGACATTGTACATATGTTCTCTGCAGTAAGTTTCCTGAGCTCTCCTGATAAGGAAAATCACTTCATATGGGCTGTTTGGTAAAAATCCTGTTCCCTAGCCGCACTCAGACCTGCAGAATCAGAATCTTTCAAGAGGGTTGAGGCCCATGTATGTAAAATTATGACATCAAAGACTTGAATTTTGTGAAGCCTCAATTCAAATCTCAGGTCTGCTACTTAATTGCCATGTGACCTTGGGCAAGTAGCTTACCCTCTCTGCACCTTTATTTCTTCATCTGTGAAATGAAGACCTGCTCCTTAAAGGATCCCAAGTTTAAAAGCAGTTTAGTAAAGAAGGATGCAGCAAAGAGAGTCTTTGGATCAGTTTATTACTAAAATAAGATAATGTATGTTAAGAAACATTGCCTATCTTTTGATTAAATACATTCAGGCTCTAAAACCTCTGAGAATGAGACTATAATTTTCAAACCATGGATGATTCTCACACTGCTTTTATATATGACACAGTCGTGCCCCCTAACACACCAAATAGGAATACAATTTAGAAAGAATAAATTATAAGTAATTCCCTCTAGCATCCTGCACTGTTCATGCTTCCGAATCTTTCCTGTGTTAAATCTCAGTGCTAACCTAGCAACAGTGGGACTTGATGAACTGCTTTAAGCTGCCCGTTTTTAAGTAGCTTACCAAATTACAAAAAGGACACCCATTTGTTTCATGTGAAAGGAATCTATTCAAACGAACTACAGAATGACCCTCGATGAAAGCCCTCACAGAAACGACATGCCCCGGAAGACACAGGCGTGGGCTCCATCTGGACTCAGCAGCCGAAACAGTGGGAACGGACATCACAACAAATATTAAAGCCAAAGTGCACCCGCGATGACTCCATTTCTTAACCAGCTCGCTGACACTGGCAGCTCACAAGCCAGATGGCACAAGTCATTAGTGCCTTTTGCTTGTGGTGTCCCTGCTAACGAATCCTGGGCCTGCAGACTCCAGACTGGAAAGGCACCACTATTGTTAGGGCCTCTCTGAGCAGAAGACACAAAAAGGCCCTCCTGCAGTTGGGACAATGCTTTAAAATTCTTTTGTTATTCTGCAATGCCTCAACATTTGTGAAATCTTGTCCCCTGTCACCCTGAGGCACTTTGGGGACTTAATTAAGTTATAGTTTCCAGATGTGGGATAAATTCTGCCACATCACAAAAGAAACACATTCAGTTCCAAATATCAATACACACTCCCTCTACATTGTAAAGCAAGATTCCAGTTGTTTCTGGAAACAGTCATATAATTGTGGGGGTCTCCTTATAAATAAAGGAGCCAAACTTTTTTTTTTTTAAAGCAAGAATCTGTAAGTTGTTAATTTTATTATGCAACTCGTTTAATAAATCCTGGTAATGTTTGTTTAAAGTATATAAAGAGTTGATACTTTCACATAATTATGGACAAGATAAAAGGCATTTTAGGTGGAAGGTAGTTAAATCCTAAAGATAAATATGGGGGTCAGAACACTGCTGCCCCATCTTCAGGGACATCCTCCAGAACTTCCAAGGACCTTGCTGCCAGGAAGCTCCACAATGTATCAGATCGCTACATGATGATAAGGGCTCCTGTTCCTTTGGTTGTGTTAGTCATAAAGCCGGCTCTTATTTGAGAGTGGTCATTATCTATGTCTTGACAAACCTCAGGCCACAGTTAGACCTGTGATGACCAAATCCAGAGCCGCGTGAAACTGCAGCAGGAAGTGAGTGGTTCTCGAGTCAGCACAGGTCTCCTGAATCCTAGCTCATCATCTGCTGGTTTCCTCTCTTGGCTGCAAAGGCAGGTCAAAGCCACAGTAACCTGAGCCTCCTACCTAGAGCTGGCACCAAGAGTGTCCTGTAGACTTGATGGGAGAGCATGGTAAGCACAGTCAACCTTTTCTGTCTGTGCTCGAAGGCTATGTGCCCCAGGCCTGCTCATGCATGGGCCCACAGAGACCACTGCAAACACAGTTTATATCCTGGCTAAGGTCTACATGGGCCTTGCAACTTTTTCTCAGGTTACCTCGGCCCTCTCAGCTAATACTCTATGTGCTGAAGCTATTAACTCCCCTCCCCCCGCCCCATGTTTGCATAGGCTTGTCCCTTCGCTGGGGCGTGCTCCTTCACTTACGGCCCACCACCTCCATGGAAACTGGTGTTTGCCTGTAAAAGTGTCACTTGCTGTAAGATGTCATGTTCCTTCAAGGTGAAAATCTCACAGGACTTATGCCTAAACCCTAAAGGCACTGAAAACCCAGCCACACTGCATAGCACAGCCATGACACGCTGTCCAAGTTAAAGGTACACAGAGTCTCCTCTGGAAACACAAGGCTCAAAGCCCTGACCCTACCCCAGGCCTCTCTGTTTGTATTTTTATATCTACAAATTAAATGTCATCTAGTGCCCAAGGTTCCCAATAAATGAATCAAATATGCCAAGGTGAGGATGAAGACGGTCTGATAAGAAGCATGCTTCTGATACACCTACATTCTGTACCAGTTGCAAAATAAGACCCAAACTTTTGTCTTATGAATGTTAAAGCAGGAGGACACAGAGCTAGCTCCCAATGTAACCACTTTGGTCTTGAAAAACATAACCGAAAGAGTTTTAAATTTGTGGAACAAATGCATTTACTCAGGTCATTCCCTCTCTGTGAACCTGGTGGAAAGAGGAGAAACAAGAGCCTATCCCTCATTCACAAGAATCATCCCTCTGGCCTCCCTGAGAGGAGTGGGGGTGGGCTGAGGGACTGGGGGTGTTAAACTAATGGATGTCCCTCAGAGTGGGTCAAAACACCAAGCATCAGAGTTAAGTATTTCTGTCCAAATCCATAAAAAGTATTTCTTTGCTTCTCATAAATTAGAGCAGTTCTGTAATCTATTACATTTTTGCATTTTCCAAGCTTCAAAGAATCTTAAAGCTAAGAGTATTTGTTCGATTATAATAGTTTTCTGCACTATAGCTACTTGTCCTTTAAATACAACTAATGCATCCACTAATTCAGAATCATTCCTTTATAAGATGTAAGCCTTCCACATTTCAAGGACTCATTCCACTCTGAGCCGTTAATGAAACCTGATTTACCATGGTGGCACATGACAGGACAGCCCTCCAGGGACATGGGTATTTTGTCAATACAAACATAGTATTTCACCAAAATACCACTGGCAAGTCCTAAAAAATAAACAGGTGCATATGTGTTTTTGAAAGTTAGACTTTCTCTTGTCATGGATCAGGGCCACGATAGAAGAGAAAGCTGGAAGGAATGATCAACAGCAATGAGTTAAAAGCTGAATCACTTTCGGAAGTGTTTTCTGAGGTTAAACATCAGTAAACTTTCTCTGGAAATGTTAAGAAAAACACAGGAGAATTAAAGATGCAAAACTCCTCTTTCATCACGGATCAGATTTTTTTACACAACATTAAGCTCATTTCTTTCTGAGAATAGTTCAAATTATTTTATTAAAATCAGTGATATAAATGAAGGGGATAAAAAGGAAATTATCTTGAACTTAGTATATTTTATTTTCGTCCTTTATTATTAACCAAATGTCAGTGTGGAGAGCAAGATTTATTCTTTCTAAAAGTCTTCCCAATCTGATGCACCGACACCATAGTTTTCTTAATTTCCTGCCCAGCGGCGCTGTGCGCTTGCTCTGCATGACCGGCAGCTGCTGCCTTTAGCCCAGCAGATGTTTGTGTGTCTCCATTGAAATCATCACGCAGGCAGAGTCCAGATTTTGTTTTCCTTCACGCCCTTCTCCCACATGCAGAAACTTCCTTTAGAAGACACAGGGAGTGTGCATAAAAAGCACCACAGGGTGTGGATGAGTTTAATAAAGTCGGTCTCTGGTGTATGGAGAACCCAACTCTTTCCTAGTACAGTAGGATTGCTCAACATCTACTGAAGTAATTTGAAATGTTTCCTATAAGACCAAAACCCACAGCCAAGAGAATCACATAATCATAGAATATTGAACTTGGATGAAACTAGTACAGTGTGTGTCAAAACTGACTAATATATGGGCACTTTTAAAGGAAAAAGTTTTAAGCTCGCCCCTACCCCACCTTGTTGATTTAAAATGTTTTTGTTATAATGTTACTTTAAAAGGTACAACCATAAATCAAGGTATAAATGTCGCATGCCTCTTGCTTCCTGAATCCCGGATTGAGCAGAGACTAGAATAGGTGTCACTATCAGTTGCAATAATCTTTCAAGTTGAAAATCATGCCAAGGTGACAGCATGCCTTGGTGTGGTTCCACCTCCACCCTCACTGGCTGCCTCACTTAACCAGTTATGTAGCCAACATGTGCTTTATCGACAATAGTAAAATCCACCTGATAGGTTTAAAATAAAATAAAAGCATATGTAAGTAATAGTGCACACCCTATAGTTAGTACCCAATAAATGATAGCAATTTTTTATGCTTCTTCATTTTTAAAACCACATAATCATCAAAATTCAGAGTTTATTTAATTTAATGTGATGCATAATGTGGTTTTTTAAATGAAAGTATATGTAGAGAAGGTGGGCTCATATACCATTTTTAACAGAATGACATTAAGAAATTCAAGTACCAGACTCATCTATTATTAAGACTCTGCTAGTTGGCAATTTAAAACCAGTTTTAATAAATGACACTCTAAAGTCATTTTGTCATCTCAAAATTGGGTAAACATTTTCACATTATTGGAGTCTGCACTAAATGCATAGTTTAGTTTTTTCATTTCTGGAGTGAAATATTCTGTGTCCAATATTTTCTCCTGCTAAATCTTTTTTTTAATTTATATTGATTATGGTGTTACATATGTGTCCTTATTCCCCCAAAGCCTCCCCTATCCCCCCCCCCGCTTCATGCCCTCACCCCCGTGTTGTCTGTGTCCATTGGTTAGGCTTATATGCCTGCATATAAAGTCCTTTGGCTGATCTCGCCCCCTTACCCCTCCCCTCCCCTACCTTCCCTCTGAGGTTTAATGGTCTGATTGATGTTTCTCTGTCTCTGGATCTATTTTTGATCATCAGTTTATGTTGTTCATTATATAAATCTTATTGTGCATGAATATAAACTATTTACTTATCTCAGACAAACATAACAACTGACCAATGTTACCCCAAATCTGCAAGGAATATATTTCAGATAATAGAATTTTCTCTATACTTTGTGTAAGGTCTAAAACTAATTTGAAAGCTAATATGACACAATGACTTTTCTATATTTAGATCCATAAAGCATCCCTCACATTTTCATAAGATTTCATCATGTCAAGCAGTTGTATTACAATGTTCAGATTTATAAATAGATGTTTTTAATCAGCAATACCCATCAGCAGTTCCCACATCAAAGCTTTCCAATAATGAGGTCTTTACCTAGCTATTTGGACATATCTATTGTTTACATTTTGAAAGCATTTTCCATATTTCCAATCACTGATATTTACATCTGATTTTTTAACTGCTCTTTAAGCATTGCTAAGAATACCAAAAACAAACAAACAAACAAAAAACACATATTCAGGATAGGGGGAGGACAATAAATAAACGGTGAATTGGAAAATAAACCTTTGAAAGAAAAAATTTGTTAGACTAATGGAACTGACATACAAAAAGGGACTGTGAACTAGGAGGATATAGTTAAATTTGAGCTACTCAAAGGTGAGAGGAGATAAAACTAATATTTTCGGGGTCCTCAGGTAATAATATACATCTCTTTTAAAATATCAATACTACCCATGTCATAGACTTCTCTCTTTCACATACAGTGAAAGCATTTGCTATGTAACAAACTACTCCACAGCTTAGTGTATTCGGGCAATAACCGTTTAGCTCAAAAATCAGTCCAGTTTGGACCATGGTCAGCCTGCCATCCTTCAGTATGGCCCAGGTTGACTCTTCTCAGCCAAGCTCTTTCAGGGGTATTGGCTGCCACAGCTACGTGGATGGGAGCCCCTCGCTGCTGCATAGTTTCTTGTGCTCCAGTGGCCTCTGGACACTCCCATAGTGCAGTTTTCAGCTCAGTGTGAGAGATACCCAATATGCAAATGCTTCTTAAACCTCTCTTTGCTGATGTCCCATTGACCAAAGCTGGTCACAAGGCCAGTCCATAGTTAATACAATGAAGAAAAGCTCCATTTCTAACTGTGAAGACCTGTCACTGTCTTGCCATGTACCACAATAGTGCTCATGTCCTTTTAATTTTCCACCAATGTGGCTCTCCAATTCATCCATCTTTCTCTTCAGGAAGATTACTTAGAATGAGCTTCCATCACCTCCCATTGGACTACTTCAGCAGTTTTCCAACTGGCCTCCCCTCAACCATGTCATACAAAAAGAAAGCCAAGCAATCTTTTTAAAATATAGACATTATTAAGGCCTTTGAAATGCCTTCCATTATGTAAGGATAAAAACTCAAGTCATTACTATGGCCTATAAGGATTGCTGTGGTCTAGTTCACACACCACTAATCTATGTGGCCTCCTACAGTAATGAGTAAAAACGTACAATGAAAGGGGGTGGGTGAAGAGAGAGCTGGCCTAGACTGAAAGGTTCTCTCGGGAAAGGAAATCCTGGCTGAGGTTTGCAAGATCTGTAAGAGTTGATGGAATGAGTGGCAAAGAAGATGGGTATTCATATAATTTTAATTTCACATTTATTTGTACGATTCGTTCCTGGCTGGAGGCTGAAATCACATCTGTTTTTCTCACTACATATTAAACCCTGGTAAAGGGACTGGCAAAAGGACCAGCAAGTGGTTTAGCCCCAATAAGAAATTTTAAGAAGACAACAAGGTTAACTTTCAGATGCCTAAGCAAAAACTAACATTTTAGATTCCTGTGAAAATTGCTATATTTCAGCATCACACTTCATTAATGTTGGAAACCATTATGTTTAAGACATATGACTTATGTTTCTGGGCTTTATGTCAGGAATGAGGAAATTGGGGTTCTAGGACTATTTTACCCCTTACTCAGCAATTAAATATTCATAGTCTCAGTTTCCTCATCAGTCAAGTGAGGGTGCCTATAGACATGGTGTGTAGCTTTCCAAGTTCTTAAAATTACCCGCTGTTGTGATTCTGAGTCTTGAAATAAGCAGAAAATGTTAGATAGGGATGACCTCCCATCAGAGGTGAACATCACAGATTTATTTTTAATTGTTTTATATTTACAATGTCTTTAATTTAAGTGGCCAGAGGATACATATTAAAATCAAATTGCTCAAGGAATCAAGATGGCGGCATAGGTAAAACACCTATCTTGCCGTCATACTCAGCAATTTTAATACTACAACTTAACGAAAGAACAAACACCTTCCAGAATCACCAGAAAGCTCGCCAAGTGAAAATTCCACAAATAAAAGTAAAGATAAGACACTGTGACTCAGAGGAGTGGCAGCGGACAGCGTTGAAAGATTTGCGTGGAGAGAGGTTTGGAGCGCGCGAACCACCAGAGAGGGCGAGCGGCTGAAAACCGGCCAGTTTTCTCGAACGGGGAGACAAAGATGTCCCACTGGACTGATTCTTCAGCTCTGGGCGAAGTCCAGGGAACCCACTATCATGCGGGGTGAAAACTGGACAGCGGGAGGGCACGCCGAAACTCAGGTGCTGCAGGGGTCTCCCGCTTGTGGAGAAGGCAGCTTGTGCGAACAGCTCGGCTGCGTGACAGCACAGAGAGCACTCTGCAACTTGCTTTCTCATTTGGAAAACCATCAGTCTGCTTTGTTTTACGACCCTGGGTGAGACATTGGGAGTGTAGATTCATTTGGGGAGACTCTGACTTCCCCGGCAGCCGGTGGAGCTCCACAGCGGCTCTCTCTCAGAGGTGCTGGCAGCCATTGCTCCCGGCACAGAGTCCCTGGGGCTGCACAGGGCAGAGCTAATGCTGTCTGCTTGGCCCAGAGACTCCACCCATCCAACCTGAGCACAGCTGAGCTTCACAGACAATTGGCCTGGAGGTCAACCCCTCCAAGTGCTAACAATGATTAACCTGAGCTTAACTTCAGCAAAACTGTGCAACCCATATCCACCTCAGGTAACTGGGGAGGCTGAGCCACTGTCCCTAGTAGGAAGTCTACCACACAAAGCTAATTGACCAACTCAGGGAAGCAGCCACCATGCAGAGACATGGAAAGAAATCAGATGTGAAAGAAATGGAGGGAAAAAAACGACTGGACATGGAATTCAAAACCACAATTATAGGGTTTTTCAAGAGGCTCCAACAAAAGGTCGAGGCCTATAAGGAAATAAGCAAGACCACAAAGGAAATGATCAAGACCAACATGGAAATGAAGGAGACCCTCAAGGATATAAAGGAGACTCTCAAGGATATGAAAAAGGAACAACAAGCATACACTGACTGAAATAAAAAATATTATACAAAGACCTAAAAGTGCTCTGGAGCACCCCAAGAACCAAGTTAAAGATTTGAAATACAAAGAGGGAAAATCCACTCAGCTGAAAAAGCAAGAAACCAAAAGAATACAAAAAATTGAAGATAGTGTAAGGGGCCTCTGGGACAACCTCAAGCATACCAACATCCGAATTATAGGAGTGCCAGAAAAAGACAGAGACCAAGACAATTGAAAACCTATTTCAAGAAATAGTGACTGAAAACTTCCCACACCTGGTGAAAGAAATTGACTTAGGAGTCCAAAAAGCGCACCGAACCCCAATATATAGGAACCCTAAGAGGACCACACCAAGGCACATCATAATTAAAATGCCAAGAGCAAAAGGCAAAGAGAAAATATTAAAAGCAGCAAGAGAGAAACAGTTGGTTACCTATAAGGGAGCACCCATACGATTGTCAGCGGATTTCTCAACAGAAACGATGCAGGCCAGACGGGAGTGGCAAGAAATATTCAAAGTGATGAACAGCAAGAATCTACAACCAAGATAACTCTATCCAGCAAAGCTATCATTCAGAATTGAAGGCCAGATAAAGTGCTTCGCAGATAAGAAAAAGCTAAAGGAGTTCATCACCACCAAACCAATATTATATGAAATGCTGAAAGATATTCTTTAAGAAGAGGAAGAAGAAAAAGATAAAAGTGTAAACTAGGAACAACAAATACACATCTATCAACAAATGAATCTAAAAATCAAGTGAATTAATAAGCTGATGAACAGGATAAACTGGTGAATGTAACAGAATCACGGACATAGAGAGGAAATGGACTGACAACTCTTGGGGAGGAAGGGGGTGTGGGAACTGCAGCAAGAGACTGGACAAAAATCAAGCAACTATGGGAGAGGATAGTGGAGGGGGGTGAGGGCGGAGGGTGGGATGGGTACCAGGTGGAGGGGAACTATAGGGGGAAAAAAGGGAACAATGTAATTAATAAACTGAACAATAAAGATTAAAAAGGAAAAAAATCAAATTGCTCAAAATGTTAGAATGTAGAGACTTTTTAAAAAGCAGGCAAAATAAAAATAAAGCATAGAAGAGTAAACATATAATATGTAAGCAATAGAATGAAATAAATTAAATGAAAATTAAATGGCAATCTCCTCATCCCAGCTAATAGACTAACTGTCCTAAATTTGTGAACTCTTTTGGTGCCTCACATTGAGAAACATGCTGAATTCCCACAGATCTGAACACATGGAACCTTCTTATAAAGCATCTGCAAAATCCCAAAATCAAAACATGCACTTCAGCAGGAAAATTTCAAAACAGTATGACCCAGAGGCTATGTCCCCCAAGCTGAGTGTGTCAGGAAATAAGTTGGGCCCCTGCATGTCAAGACAAAATTTCTACAACACTTCTCACTGGGACATGGAAAAAGAGAAAAGCAAATAGGCAACACAGCAGTAGGTATTTTTTTAATATATTTCAGATTTTACTCAAACAAAAACAACATATGGGATCCTGAAGTAATTCTATAATGAATAAAATAAGATATTTTGAACCTCTTTAAACCCCCAAAGTAATTGATTTTGTTCTTATGATTTTATGAGACATTTGAAGCAAGTTCCAGTTTGTTCAGGAATGTATCTGACCTTGAGCATCAGAAAAGCAGAGTTCAACTTCAGTTATGTGATGTGACCTTAATTTCTCAATCTTCATTGTAAATGGAAATAGGTTTAAAAGACTAGACTCTGGAGGCTGACTTTCTGGTTTTTAATCACAACTGCCCCTAAGGGAAAAAAAAGTGAATTGAATACCTTTATATTTGATAAATGAAGTGTCTTTTTTTAAGGGGCATTTTAAGAGTAGCCACCAAAGAATAAAAGTTATAAATTCCAACTGGAGGATGGAAAAAATGCAATTACAAAAAGTAACAATTACAAGGAAAGCAGAAAAGTAAAAGGAGAAATATAAAATAGGTTATACAAATAGTACAAAAAAAGATGGTAGAATGTAAGCCAAAATATATCAGTAATTACATTAAATATAAATGAGCCATGTTATAATTAAAAGACAAAAATAGATTAAAAATGCAAAAACCAAATCAAACTTTTTATTAAAGATGCATATTAAAAATAATGAAGAAAAAATAAAAATTTAAAAGTTGGAAATAGATAAATCTTCTAAATATTAGTCCCCCAAAAAATGGAGTTTTAGCAATATCAGAAAAAAAAGGATGTTATTGCAAAAGCATTATTGTATTTCAATGGGGTTACTTCACAATGACAAAAGATGCAATAGACCCTAGGTCACCAAGGGCTTATAAAAATTTAAATTTTAATACATCTAATAAAATGGTTTGGAGTGCTTTATGGAGAATCTCTACTGGAAAGTTATAAAGAGAGAAAGATATTCTGTTGCTAAGGTATGGATAAAGGAGCAAAGGTGGGATAGGCAGACTTGAATAGGCTGTTGTAAAAGGCTGGTGCTGTGTGGGTGAAAATCATGTACTTTTAACTTGACCTTTACTTTAAGGAATTGTAGTATCCTGATAGTTGTTTGTATATGTGGTCTATGATCACATATATCAATTTCAGCTTACTCCTCCAAACTGTATACTGACCTCATCTTTCCCATCTCTAGTCTAATATCTGATAAATCTGTCAGTCCCAGATTCCCACCATGCCCTTTAAGTCAGGACACCAAAGTAAGAAATATTAGTTCCTTCTATAATCATAGGGCCCAGCTTAGCACACCTTATTTTTTTTCTCATAAATAGAAAGTAGATATTTACTATTACAAGTTTGATTTAACCAGCTTATAAAGGAAGTGAGGGAAAGGCAGTTTAGTGTGATAGTTAATAGCCTGGACTATGGAGCCATATTTCAGAACAACAGCTGTCTCACTTCCTGGAGTGCTGACACTGGGCAAATCTCTGGGCCTCAATGCTCTCAGCTGTAAGATAGAGTATTAATAGTACATCACAGGGCATTTATGAGAATTAAATTAGTTAATTCCTCTAAAGCACTTTGAGCAGGACCTCATACAAGTGGTTATACAATTACTATTAATATTAGTTTTATTTCTGAGACAGCTGAAAAACAGTCATATGGTTTATTTAAAAAAAAAAACATAAATTTAATTCCTTAGGAACTTTTTCAGTTTTTAAAATTTACGATGTTAATTTTATTTGTGAGAAGTAATTATTCTAACACAAATCTTCAGCACCTGCCAGCAAACAGCTAGATTCAGGGAGACCTTCAGGCCACCAAAAAGAAAAAAGGAACTCCTACACTACCGGTATGTTAGGTAGGGAGTTAGACATGAGTAGCTGGGGTAGGGCCTGCCCTGTGGTTCTGACAGAGGTCGGACCAACATTAGCTTCAGACCCTCCTTATGGGCAGCCCAGCGGCCAGCAGACTGCCAGGGGGCAGGTTTAGAACCACCTGGTACTCGGCCCAAGTTCACAGGAAAACAACATCACCTCAATGCAACTTTACTGGATTAATTATAATAAAATTGGCATTTTGGGTTTGACCCTGACTCCACGTGGGTTTTTCTGTATGCATTATGGGTAAGGGCATGCCCAGAAGATAGTTTCTGTCAATCATCCCTGAATGCTAATGAAAGTCTCCACACAGAATACCCCTTTTAAGCCCAGGAGTTTGGGGCCATATTCTCTCTCTCTCTCTCTCTCTCTCTCTCTCTCTCTCTCTCTATCTCTATCTCTCTCTCTCTCTCTCTTTCTCTCCCCCTCCCCCATTGGAATGTACCTTCAATAAGCCCAATTTTGATTTACTTTAATTTTCATTGACCTTAAAATATTTTCAGCATCAATGAAAAGAACTGAGATTCCTGCCAGTAACTTGAATTGGTAACATCTTGACCACTGGATTGATAGGGACTGCGTTCATTGCCGTACAGGTATGGTCAATACTGAGGTCAGAATGTGCTCAAAGATTGTATGGATTCTTAAGACCATTGGGCATTTGGGAATTGAAATATTTTCTTTTAATTGTACCTGAAACTCTGGGAGTGAAAAAAAATTTTTGGACTTTTTCTGGTGGTGATTTCTGATGCAAGTCTACCTGTCTTTTGGGTCATAATCACATGTAGCTCCAGAGTTAAGTGACATGCAGAGTTTGTGAAGAGAGTGCAGCTGCCCACTAAATGTCTGTGCTTTTCTCCCCTCATGAGAAGCAGTTTCCAGCAAGGCAAGACATTTTCCAATATTGCTGATGCTGGGTCGGCCCTGAGACTCAGTTCCAGTAAGTGGAGAATGGGCCGAGTGGTTTTGGTTTTGTTTGTTTTTTCTTGTTTTGTTGTTGTTTTGTTTTGTTTATTTGCTATGTAGGCATTCTTTTTTATTTTTTTATTGTTGAAAGTATTACAAATAGTAGTACATATGTTTCCTTTTTTCCGCCCTTGACACTCTCTGGCTTTCCCAAACCCCCAGCACATACCCTCACCTGCTCCCTGCCCGCCCCCCCCTCCCCCAGTGTATTGTATCCTATGGTTATGCTTTTATGCATGCATACATGTCTTTCGGTCGATTTCTTGCAACACCCCACCCCCCCAACCTCCTCTGCCTTGCTGCTGTAGTCCGACAGTCTGTTCCATGCTTCTTTGCCTGTGTATCTATTTTTCTTTCTCCTGTGAGACTCGCCACTTTCATCTGCCTGAAGACTGGGTTTCGAGGCTAATCCCACTTGGACATCCAGTGCTTCCTAAACCTGGTTCTTTCTTGCTTTGGGGAGAAGAGCTCTTACTGCTGCCTAGGCCTGATGAAGTGACAAGTAAATTTCCATTATGTTAAGCCACAAAGAATTTGGGCTGTATTTGTTTCAGCAGCTAGTATTACATTGCTAATAAAGGGGTATAAATTAGAGAGCAGCCCTTGCCCCAGAGCATTGGTGGTTAAGCCACAAAACCTAACTCAACAAACAATGGGCGTATAGATGTCTCATAAGACACATTAGACACATGATGAGACTACTTTGTAAGTTACCAAGAAATCTGGTTTCATTGTCTTCCAATGTGATCCAACTCTTACAAGAAGCTACTAAATGTTCGTGAATATAAGTGTTTTCCAGACCAATGAGGTTCATATAAACTTTGAATGAACATCCAAATGTCTGGGGTCTTATTTAAAAACAAAATAAATGCCTAACCCTCTTGAGGTCTTTCTATTAATAATGACTATTATTGCAGTGGTTATGGTATGAAATCATCTACAACTAGAGGAGCGAGGAGGCAGCATTTCTGAGCAAAGGGGACATCACTGGCCCTTCCTCAGGCCACTTTCTCTTGGTAATGGTGTCGAAATCATTACCTTCTGTCAAGGTTCACTATGACAGAAACCCAAATCTGCATGACTTTTGAAAGAGCTCGAGTACCTGTCACAGACCATCACTGGGGATGAGAAAGGGTGAATATCTATCTGATTTTAGTAAAGGGACAATGTTTATGTAAAGGGAAAAAGACTACAAATTTAATAGATTTAGTGCTATAATAAAGACTGATTATACAAGACCAATGTCTGTGAAATCTAGTAAACACAGGCAGTCCACCTTCCTTAGCAGACCCTGTCTCCATATAAATGCTTTGTAAAAAGTCAAATCACTTGAAAGGAAGGATTTTACTGTCCTGCTAAATCAGCTTTATGAGCCATTTGCGAGGCTTGTCCTGTGTCTTGTCAGGTGTGTATTATGTTTACTATACTTGTCAACATTTCTTCTCACCTTTCACTTAGTTGTTCCTTTTAATACATACACAGCTTCCTTCATCAAATTTAATGACCTCTTCCAGACAAAGGAATAATTGACCAATTGGGTCTTCTTATTTGCAATAATTCTAAGGAACCAATTTCTTAGCAGTCTCCCAGACAGTTAAAAGCATGCCCTCGCCTGTAAATGATGGTGATGCAGAAATCACTGAGTATTTGTCATGCCCTTGGAGCAGAGGGCTGCACACAGAGGTTGAAAAATTCCACCTCAAGCCCACCATCTCTTTATCTTTCCCTTTTCCATCTGTCTTCTCTCTTTTGTTCTAAGGAGCTTCTTATTTTTAATGTATTTGTATTTGTATTCTCTAGACCTTGGTTTGGGTACTTACTCTCTTCTCCACAGCTCTACTGTATCTCTCAGCTGATACTGAGGTTTATTTTATATTATAAAAACAGAGACAGTTGTCAAAGGGCCTCTGTGTTGTGTATGCTGTCTTTTTCTGGAGTGAAATAATTGTTGAGTACCTCTGAGATGCATTTCCCATCTGTTTATAAAAGTAGTACTGCAGAAATTTTTGTTTTTAGTGTACTTTCTTTCAACAAATGATGTGTTTTATTCTGTTTTCCCTTTCCTGAGTTGTAATGACCACATCCTTCAAAAGACTGATGTAGAATTATGCCCCAAACTCCATTTCTCAGTCTCATGTCAAGCTTCCTGCCTTTTCTTCAGCTCAGCAGAAAATGTAATGTGTTGTCTCTAAATTTTTAGTCTCAAATATATTCTCACTGAGAACATCCAGAATGAGATTATATATATATAGATATATAGATATATAGATATATAGATATATAGATATATAGATATATAGATATATAGATATATAGATATATAGATATATAGATATATAGATATATAGATATATAGATATATAGATATATAGATATATAGATATATAGATATATAGATATGCTTAAGTGACCATTACAACCAGTCAACTGGTCACTATGACACACACTGACCACCAGGGATAAGACACTCAACACAGGAGCTGCCCCCTGGTAGTAAGTGCACTCCCACAGCCAACCTCCTGCAGCTGACCAACCTTCCACATTCCCTCTCCCCATACCCCACCACTGGCCAGCCAGCCCTGATCACCAGCCAGACCGAGAGACACCACCCATGCATGAATTTGTGCACTGGCCTCTAGTTCATAATAACCCAGCAACTAGAAATATTGAGCACCAATACAGGAATATTGTAAATTATATATCCTTTTCCTTCAAGTATAGGAAACATATGAATGCATGAGTATCCTATCTAATAAAGAGGGAGTATGCTAATTGACCATAACACCCTCACAAAGATGATGATGCCCACAGCCAATAAGGAGGGAATATGCTAATTGACTGCCATGTCCTCAAAGATGACAGCGCCCACAGCCACAAGATGGTGGCACCCAGTCCCCTTAGCCTGCCGGGCAGCAGGTACAAGGCACAGCTGGGCCCTCCCCCAGGTGTGCCTGGCCATTCCTCACACCTGCCTCCGGAGTCTCCCAGTCCCCTCAGCCCCCAGCCACCCAGGGCTGGCCCAAGGGATGACCAAACGACTGAACAAGCAGGCTGCGTGGGGCGACCCGACCAGGGGTGGGGGGGTGGGGGGAGGCTGTGAGGGGCAACCAGACTGGCAGGAGGGCCATTTGGGGGCAACCAGGCCAGCAGGGAGGGCTGTTGGGGGGGGGGGGCTGTTGGGGATGACCAGGCCAGCCAGGGGGGCAGTTAGGGGCAACCAGATCAGCAGAGGAGGGTAGTTGGGGGTAACCAGGCCAGTGGGGGGAGAGTTAGGAGCAACCAGGCTGGCAAGGAAGGGGCATTGGGGATGACCTGGCTGGCAACAGGGGGGAGGCCAGTTAGGGATGACCAGGCAGGCAGGCAGGTGAGCAATTAGGAGCCAGCAGTCTAGGATTGTGAGAGGGATATCTGATTGCCGGTCTAGACTGGCAGTTGAACATCCCCTGAGGGGTCCCAGATTGGAGAAGGTGCATGCACAAATTTCGTGCACCAGGCCTCTAGTATTTTGATAAGTAACATGGAAATAAGTTGTATTGGCCATGGATTCAACTTTCAATGTGCTATGTCCATGAAAAATGTTCACTACAGTTAACAAGTAATCTTCCTAATGTAACTAAAGTTAAATATGTAGATGAGGCTATGAATAGTTTGGCTTTTTAAGCAGTGTCTTTTATGTTTCAATGAAATGTTCCTTTCACTAAGGTAGAGACAAGAAAATGTAGAGACAAGAGTCTCTTTTTCAAGGATTGCTTTGAAAACTACTTCTTCAACAGCTTGGTTCAGGTGTTAACAGGAGAAAGAACATTGCTGGAAGCGATTCTGTACTGGACAAGGGAATGTATAACAGAATTCTTGGTAAAATATGGTCTTGATCCAGAGGCAAGTAGGGGACCTATGAATTGTCAAAACTGCAGGTGAGAAAACTCAATTTTGCTCATTAAGTTGGTTAAAAGGGTTTATCAGACAGGCCAGTCTATGATGCTAAAGCACTCACAATTATCTAGTTATACAATACCTACAAGTTTTTCTTGAGTGCTTTTGGTAATAAATTTTAGTTAAAATCAGTGAATGATGTTATGGATCTCCATCCATTTAGGGTAACAACTGAAAACAATGGAAGTTTTAGAAAAACCATATGCAATTGTGAAATGGTGCATTAGGGGATTAAACATCTAAAATGATGTTAATTATATTTAGTGTGGTTTTCTCAGGAAGCTGGGATGAGTAAGAAATTAAGTATATTTGTTTCAAAATAGATGCTTATGTTTTTTGTTTTACTGAAGTGAAAAACAATGGAAAGCAGTATAACATCTCTAATAAATGCAGGTATAACATTATAATTAATGAACCTGATAAAATTGGCAATATTTGGCTCCTCTTTACCTACCAAAAGGGCAATTTATATAGTATCCTAATATCTTACAGTGAATTTCATGATTTTAGAAAATGGCATGCACACCCACTTATGAAAGAAAATATTCGTTATTTCCATTTTGGGTGAAAATTGTGTATCTTCTTTCCTGTACTCAGCATCCCAGAGGCACTGGCTGGGGGTAAGAAAGGATAAGGATTATGGGGATTTTTCTCACTCTAAGAGCAAGAATCAGGGATAAAAAGAGAGAAAAGGGAAAGGAGAGAAAACAAAAATGAGAGGAAAAGAGTTTTTGAAAAATAATTTTATCTTCAATGATGTTTAAGTTTTTATAAATATAAAAAATGAAGAGCTCATGAGCAGTGGTGATGCTGGGATTTAAAGGAAGTCGAACCCTGGACCCCTGGACAGTGAATGACTCTTTCCAAATTGTTTTCTGTTTGTCCCTAGAGCACTTAGGGGTTTGTGATGTAAGGCTATTATTTCTTTACCAGTCCCACGATATTGAAATGTAACTGAGCCCAGGGGAGAGCCTGGGGCACAGGCATATGCACTCATTTCCCAGTTGCATTGAGGAGGGAAGAGCACCTGGATGCTGTGAGCCATTTTACGGAGCACCATGAAATATGGAATTATTAAACCAAATCATTGTTAAACTTAAACTAAATGTGTGTCTGTGCTAAATCAAACATTGTGTTAGATTTGCATGTAGGGCAATGAAAAAGTTACTACAAAAATTTTTTTGAAAAAAATAAAGTACATGTTTTGTTGTTGTTGTTAATCCTCCCCCAAGGATATTTTTCCCACTGATTTTTTGAAAATTATTTATATATTTATTTTTGCGATGACGAAGGTGGAGATTTATTGAAGAACAAGTACATACTCTCATGTGGGGAGAGGGAAAGAGTCCCACAGAATGGACTCCCAAGTAGGGAGTGGGAAAGGGTCCCCTCCTATTGATTTTTTTCTTTTAGATAGAAAGAGTAGAAAGGAACAAGGGACGGAGGGAAGCAGCGAGAGAAACATCAATGTGGGAGAGACACATTAGTTAGTTGCCTCCTGCAGACAGCCTGATCTGGGCAAGGGATTGAATCTACAACTCAGGTACATGCTCTTGACTGGAATCCAACCCACAACCCTTCAGTTCGAGGGCTGACACGCTAACCACTGAACTTGCCAGCCAGGACATAGAGTACATTTCTTTATATTGTCTCTTCAAAAATTGCCCTTTACTTGACTTTCACAGTAAAATTATTTGACCTGGTTCATGAACCACTGTGTTCTGCTGCATCTGCACTTTGTAGCACCTGAGTTTCAGAACTATTCCAGAACACCTCCTTAAAGGATTGTAAGAATCTATAAGATAATAATGTGTAAAAAAATGCATTCCTATCTTTAACTTCTTATCATGGATTTATTTAGGATTTCCCAATTTTAGTTTTAATTGGAAAGAAGATTCTTCTCTGGAAATACGCCCCCCTCCCTTTACTAAGATTTTGAGTTCTAAACAAATAGGTATTAACCCTGGAGAAACTGTGATAGCTAACCCAAAGACAAAAAAAGTCCCCCTTAGGATGTGTCTCTCCCCTTTACCAACTTTAAATTGGAGAAGAGGGTTTATTTAGCTTAGAGGTTCCATATCATTTTCTTCTCTCTTTCTAATGTATAGTCTGACTGAAAAGCTGATGGCTCTACTTGCTATTTTTAATGTGAAGGAAACTAAACAAAAGCCCTTACAGTACCGCTCAAATATCTAAAATATTAAACAAAAGTCTATTGACACAGAAAAATAACCAAACAACTGCTAATGATTTTCCTATAATTTCCTTATTTTTATCCTCTTTTTCCTAAAGTGCTAGCCAAATTCCAGGGCATGTTTTGGTTTTCTAGCTCAGGCTGTCAGCAGAGGGCCTGGTGGGAGCTGGGCTATACTGGCGGGGGGGGAAAGGGGGGCACAGCCTGGCCCTAGGGAGACCATTCTCTTCCGTGATTTCTCTGGGACAGTCTGATCAGCCCAGGAAAGGGAAGCCCTGTTGGGACAGTTGTTAGGAAATGGAATAGTAGTCGTTTGAAATAGAAAAGAAATCTGTTCAAGTGGGCAATTATATGAAACAAGTAAAGAAAACAATTAAAACGATCTCCTTACTTCTGTCCAAAGCGGGTGTTCTGTTGGCTGACAAAGAGAGCACTCTGCCCTGCGAACCTAGTCAAATCTGTGACAAAAGAAAATATTCTCAAATTTAGGATCAAAGGCGATTACGCTGCAGTATTTTGATATGGACACCGAGGTATTTGGCAGATATATATATAATCACTAACTTCTAAGTAAAAATTGTTGGGAGGATCATGGCCCTTACTTAAAGCTAACTCTTCCCTTCTTTTATGTATCTCACCATGCCATGCCTAAATGTTTTGTTTTTTCTCTGCTCTTCTACTTTGGAACATGAAATGCTTCTCTGTGTAGATAAGGGCCTGAATTTCAATGTCATTAAAAAGAAAACACACCAACACTCTCCCTGTTGTCACCTTCTCTGTACCTCGTTTTTTACTATATTGCTCTTAGGCTCAATTACCATTTTCAGTACATTGAACAATAATGGAGAAGTGGAGGTGTAGAAAAATCTAGACTGTGGACACAATATCACCCTGCTCCCCGAGCCCCAGCCCTTGTAATTCAACGGCAGCACATGCCTTTGGTACAGCTTTTACGACCCCTGTTTGCAAGGCTGTGGATGGTAGTCATGTTAATGGCAAACACTTGGTGCCCTCGGAGAAATTTCACATTAATAAAACCTACAAAGCACAGTTGTGTTCCTTTGAAGTTGCTCCTAAACATGTAATATTAGCTTGTGAAGCATTAGATGAGGAAATGAGCTCGATAAGGACTCTTGCAGTAATAACTCTAAATTGATTATTTCCTTCCCAAAATAAACTCTCCAGGCCACCCTGTGGGCTTACTTCCGAATGCTTGCTCTGCCCAGGAATCTTATCTCGAGGAAGGGAACGGCAAAAGCGTAGACATATTGTGATAAGGCACATTCACCAGATATGAATACAGTTATGAGCTTCAGTCTTTCTCAATGAACCTAAGGTCTCGTGAGCAATTGGCATAAGTTAAACATTCATGAATTGCGTGTGAAACTTGGGAAGAAGAAAGTACAATGTCTTTAATGTTATTCTGTGAAATAGTCACGCACAACAAAACTCTAGTTGAGTAGGAAGGAAGGCGGATTCTAGCCTATGTGCGTTGTGGTGTGAAACACTGCGTTTAGGAGTCATGGAAAAAGAAATGTATACAAGATCTTTCAAATGATATGCACAGAACACATCCTTGAATTTACAATACTTTATTTTGCTGTCATTCATTCGCACCTTCTGCTTGAAAGCAAAGGCCAAGAGTTACATTTGCTGTTAATCCATTTTTAAAACTCTTTATTTTGATCTTTTGCGTATGTAACTACATTAAAAAATAAGTATTTCTTTAAAATAAAAAAGAAATAAGCCTATTCAGAAAACAGCATTTTCTGCATTCCTTGGAGTTCTCCAATCAGTACTAGCCACAAAAGAAAAGAAAGAATTTGGGGCTAGGAATTCTTGTGGTTTGGGTTTCTCTAAAGAAAAGCCCTTTCTTACCCAGCATGACTGTGCGACCAGGTGTGATCTGTTTAAGTGCGTTGCTGCTACCATTGTTTTCGGATTAATGTGTAAATACTGATTTATAGAATTCAGATAGTCTGACTTTCTGTCTAAATTTGTAGTTCTTTTCCACATTTATTTTGCTTGAAAACTGAATCCAATTTGCTATTAGGGCATTTAAAGAGAAATCGTCACTCGACTAGAAGAGGTGTGACCAGTGAAATAATTGGCATAAGTTAAACATTCATGAATTGCATGTGAAACTTTTCAGAAAATGTATTTGTACTAGCGTTCTGGAAAAGTAATTTTAATTACAGAAAAAGTTCCAATAAAGTAAATGCAGATATTAACCCCACAATTCTCATCTAAAAGACTGACAGTTACTATGGTTTTTCTTCACTTTAGCCTTTGAAGACTCCAGAAGCCAAGGCCATGATATCCTTGCACCGTATAATTTTGAAATTCTTTCTATAGACCTTAAAACATACTGTTGGCCAGAGAAGCAGTTACTGAATATTTTTTATTCTATCAGGTCATATTTCAATTAATAGAGGGCAGGCCCAATGGTTCTTTTCTGGTCTTCTTACTTGCTGATGCCTGTGGATTCCTTAACACACTCCCACTTCCCACGAGGTTCCCAACGTCCCCTGCCCGACCTTTCCACAAAGAATCTCATCTTGGGAACCATAAACAATAGTCCAGGGAGGCAATCCTGGGAGTGGGAAATTCTCCAGCTCCAGAATCCTTTAGGGAATTTTTGGCAAAATAATTATCTGTTGCAGGGCCTATGCTGTGCATTGGAGAGTGCTTAGCAGCATCCCTGGCCACTAGATGCCATTTACCCACCCCTCCCACCCCCACCTCCATCCCATATCCAGTGATGGCAATCAGAAATGTCTGACCACACTGTGGAATGGTAGGCAACCCCCTTCTCCCCCCCTCAACCACCACCACCAAGACCCGTTGCTGCAAGAGGAACTGTGGTCCTGGGCTCCCCGTAAAGGCAAAGTTGTACTCGCCCAGTAACCTGGAAGATGATCTCCAAGATAGAAAACATGTCCCCTGACTAGAAGTCTTTCATCGACCAGTAATAATTTTGAGGGGGGTACATAAAAGTGTCCTGAGAAAGATAATATGCAGGACATATGCACCCCCTGCTATAATCGGCTATGTAATTCAAATAACTGATGGTTAAAAATTACCAGTAATGGACCTTCTTTACAGATACATTGGCTCCTCCTAACAGGTTGGAGGTAGTCAAGATACTGTCATCCTCATATGAGAGGTGTGAAAAATGAAATGTTTTGCCCAATACACAGCTAGTAAATGAAAAACCGGGAATTAAAACCCATCATTTCTAACAGCCAATTCCATCCTTTTTATATTGTTCTGCCAAGCAGTGCAGATTAAATTTACCTTGATAGGACTACCTTATTTATTCCACAAATATTAATTAAACACTATCATGTGCCAAACTGTCAGGATATAGCCATGGGGGGGGGGGGGGGGGACTAAAATTCCTACCTGCAGGAAGCTTTGGTTCTGATATATAAACGAGATTAAAAAAATGTATAGTGTGTTAGATTGTGATAAATAAGTCAGGAGGAGGGATTTCTAGCATGAAATTTTAGACAGGGATGGTCAAGAAAGGTGTGTCATAGAGAAAGTAATATTTGAATATCAATGGGAAGAACAATCCAGGCCAAGGGAAAAGCTGGTGCAAAAGTGAAGAACATTCCCGAGAAAGAGACAAAAGGGAGAAACCAAGCCGTGAAGTGTAAGCCCAGGCTGCTGCAGGGTCAGGGAAGAACCCATAGCAGAGTCATCAGGGGTCAGGAACCAGCGGTGACGAGGGCAGAACCAATGGTGTTGGTATGTGTCAGAGACTTGCAGTAATGAGGATGCGTCCACATAGCACCCCTAATAGAGATGCAGTCTCAGGCTCTTTAGCCAAGACTTGCCATAGTATTTCAAAATGGTCTTAATTAGTGTGAAGGCTATGCTGTGAGAAACAGTTTCATCAGACCAGAACTCTCCTTTTTTCCCACCATACAGAGCACTTTCATTGAAAATTCATTTCTGATTTACTATAATGTTATCATTTTAAAGAATCTCGCAGAACTAATGTTTTTATAAACTAATTTTCAAATTAGTTCATAAAAACATTTCAAATATGTACTGTGTGTAACTTTTATCCCCCTAGTTGTATGTATATGCATTTTGTCAAAGCTGAATTGTAACTTTTCTGTTTGTGTTCTAGTCCTCCAGATCCTGGGCCTGTAGCTCCCCACCAATCATGTTATCAACAAGTGGGGTTGGGGGCAGAGTGAGGAGGAAACTGTTCTAAAACTTTGTAAATTCCCATGGGGAGACTTTGTTTCTCTAGGTAAGATCCATTGGCCTACAAAATATTAACATCCTCTTTATTACTAGAACCAAAGTTCTGATTCTAATTTTTAAGCAGCGTTTTTTAAATTGGGGGGGGGGGGGGAGGGAGGAGGGAGGGAGAGTTAAAGACAACTTTAACTGATAAAAGCACTGGATTCCTTTCACGGGCAGGGGGAAGACGGGGGTGGGGGGGAGAATAAACACAAAGAAAGAACACTAAATGTTTACATGAAATGGTGGGAGGTAAGGGGTCCCCGGAAGGACATTTGTGAGTCCACTGCTTACCCCAAGGGTGGGATTGACTAGGAAGAGGGTAAGGCCACAACAGCAAGTAGGCTAGGGAAGTTTCTTTGAAATTGGAAGTATTTCAAATCTGTTTTTCAAACAACTTCCTCCAGATAGAGCCCGGGCAGCACTAATCAGCCAGCCCGCCACCAGCTGATGAAGCTTCCTCTTGCTGGTTCCTCTGCTGCCCGGAATGATCTGAGAAACTGAGGAAGCCTGAGAAGCTCCTGGAAGATAATGAAAGAGTAATTACAATCATCTCTGTTTTACCAAAAGTCTAATTACAAACAGTCATAGAGAAACCATGTGTTTCATATTCTTCAGTTGTTTGTAATCAGCAACCAAAATGAGAAAGTAGCAACTCGGAAAATTAAGGAGGCAGGGATGCATTAAAGAAAGCGATCTGAGAAGCGGTCTGAGGTGCGAAGGAAAAGGTTTGGTGTGTAATCTGGGACACGAAAGCACACTTGGTGAAAAAGAACATAAACATCTTTAGGGGTCTTCTCTTTCTTCTTGTCTATGATTATTTAGTCAAATATATACCTTTAAGTCATTGCTCATGTAAATTATCTGATTTTTACTACAATGATGATACTTGTTTGAGGTCTTTACAAATCCGGAAATTAGATGTGTTTTTTCTGCCATATGCATTACAGCCCCCCGCCAAAACAAAACAAAACAAAAAAAAACACACAAAACAAACAAACAGAAAAACATGTCAGTTTCCATTGTTGACAATTCTTTTCACCAGACAAAGTTTATTTTGTTTACACAAATGGTTTCCTTTGGATTCTCGTGTACACTATGAATTCTGGCTTCACATAACCCTAGAAGTCCCTTCTTGATCAAAAGTAATAAAGTTATCATTTTTCTCTTCTATGATTTTGTGTTTTGTTTTTAAATACTTAAGTAGTTGGTGTAAGGAGTAAGATAAAGAGCCAGGTTCACTTAATTTTTTTTCAAAATATTTAGTCAATTTGTTGCAGATTAAACTCCAAATGTATTTGGGACTTTTGTGCACTGTGTTTTGCTGCTATTTATTCATAATGATTAAGAAATTTTAACTTTCATTGTTTTATTACATATATTTTAGAAATGGTAAGGCTAGATCCTTGTTATTAATTTTCTTTTTTTAGAATTATCCTGAATATTCTTGCGTCAATTCATCCAGATGACTTTTACATTGTCAATTTTAATATAAGCATTATATTAATAATTGGGATTGTATTGATTTTATAAATAAATTTAGGTATACTGATATATTTATACTACTGATTCTTTCCATTCAAAAATGTAGGCTATAATTGTGTCAATATCAATGAGCCTTTATATCTAAGAAAAATGTTCATCTTTACTTCATTTAGACATTACACATCTCATATTTGACATATTTCTAGATATTTTATGTTTGGGGCTGAAATTGTAAAGGGAAAATTTCTCCAGTTATATTTACTACTAGATTATCTTGCATATTGAGTAACTTTTTTTTAATTAACAATTTTGAAAATAGCTGTCACTCTGAACTTGCCTAATTATTTCATTTATTCTGTTAGATTTTCTTGGTTAACAGCCAACTTTTAAGATCTGGAAATATATAGATTTAGATATACGTTATACTTATTTTATTTTATTCTAATTGTGTTGCCTACAATCATCAGAAAAGTTAAAATAATGGTTCTTTAGTGAATGACCATTAAATATTAACTTTTCTTTTGAAGCAAAACTATTTTTATATTAAAACCATGTCCATTTATTCCTATTACATTTTTAAATCAGAATATCAAATTTAATAAAACATGATACTCTTATTTCTATTGAAATGTTTTCTCTTGTTATCTACTAATAAGGGTGGGGCAAGAGTAGGTTTACAGTTGTGAGTATGAGAAAGTTTATTCTTGTATTATTATTTATTAATTGTTGTATTATTTTTCCATACAAACAACTGTCAACCTACTTCATTCAGAGATATGTCTTAGTAATTGCCTAAATTTTAGCTTTTATAGATATTTTGTTTTTATTATACTTTATTTATTACCAAACAATTATTTATAAAATTAGTACATATGACTATAACTGAAACTTCAGTGCTAGGTATCTATGAAAACTATTGACCTAATTGAGCTTTTGTTTTTTATGCTTTATAATTATTTTATGTGTGTGTGGTTTTTCATTCTATTTTTTTTTATTTTTTGTTTTGCTTTATCTTTGTTTTAACTTATTTTTAATTCATATTTTTTAGCTGGCATGGTTATACATATGAAGTTCAATTTTAAAATCCATCCATTAATATTTATTTCATTTTATGAATTTATCAAAATTTTGTTAAATAGAGGAGGGAATGTGAAAAAAATGCTTCACTACCGAGGTCAGGTACATCGGCAACAGACTGGGGCAAAGAAATTTGATAACTAAAGGAAACTGACCCTTTAATATTTCATGATCAAAAGCAATTTGTCCCAAGGCATCTCTTCTGCTCTGCACAGCCAGCGAGCACCACAACTATTTCTTAATGAAAAGCAAACAGAAAACTGTTAGGACTCACACCAGATGTTATAGTGGGTAAGTGGCATATTAGAAGGCAGGAAAGACTGGGAGAAAAAAAATAACAGGTGTGTGGGGGGAATGCCAGCTTCGGGAGATGTCCCTGCCCAGCCCCTGGGACTGAGGTTGGCAGAGAGCAGCCAGAAGTGTCAGCTCCTGATTGGTCTTAGCAGAGACCTGACTTGGCCGTGATGACTGGGGCAGAAATACAAAGGCCTGATTTTTATCCCAACAGGGGACAAAGCCCAGCCTTTTCTCCCCAAAAGGGACACTGTCGGACGGTAATTAGAACTCGAGAGCACCCTGACATTCCTGTGCATTACAGCTGTCCTTCTTCCTCTCTTCAGTCCTGCTTCCCCAGCCTTCCCTTCACTCATCTGCACTCCCCGGAACCTGAACTAGATGGGGTGTGGGGGATGAGTAAGTGGAGGGAGCATGACATGAAGGCAGCATACACTGCCTAACACAGAGGTAGCAGCAATAAAAATGTCTCAGTTAAATTCCAGGAGGAGGATATTGAAACACCTTGGGTCCAGCTGGCAGTGTTAGTTGGGGTGTGTGATATCTCCTTGCTGCCATGACCAATAAACCTCCAGACCTCCCTCTTTAAAGCAGGGATGGTCACTTTGTTGAACTGAAAAGTCTTAGTGAATCTCTATCTTGCAATAATTTTTTAAATGTATTTCTTACTGTGGTGGGTCAGAACCAAACCTTGACCCCTGGACCTTCTCCATTTTCTTTCATTTATATTTGAAAGTGGGCCAATTATTTCTTATCATAAATCATCAAAGGCAGCCAGTATAGCCAGCCCATGTCATTACCGAAACGATTACAAATCACATCTCCTAAGAGAGGCATGGGGTCTGTCTTCAGAGTTATCAACAGGCTTCGGTTTTGCCAAATGTTTTGCCATGGCTGACAATCCTGCTTGCTCCATCATTATCCTTCAACCATGATCACTCCTCCAGTACTCCCTACTTTAGAGTTTTTATTATTTTAGCCCTCCACTCCAAGCTACTGATTTCTGAATTAGTTAAGTGACACTAACGGCTCTTACAGATGATCTCTCAAATCACTGTGACTCTTACAATCGTTTCTCACTCACCTGCAATCAAATTGGGAGCTGCTGATGAGTGGGCAGCGTGGCCAGGGCCAGACGGGGGCCAGGACTCCTTCCACCTGGGCTTTGATACTCATGTAGGCCTCTGGGACCCTCTGCATCCAGCTGCGGGGAGGGAGAGAAAATGAGGAATTGTTAACGGCAGGTTTTTATAAGCCAGACCCAGAAGTGACAATATCACTTCTATTCACAGTCTGTTACCAAGGAAAACACATGGCTGCAGGCAAAGGAAACTGAGAAATGGAGTCTAGCTTGATATCCAAGAAATCAAAGTGGGACTGGTGAGCAGCAGCTAGTCCTTCCCACACAGGCTGGGAGAAGCTGCCAGTGGTGACTGGTGGCTTTCCCCGTTAGAGAAGCAGGTAGCAGGACCAGTACCCTGGCCAGGTAGAACTAGGACCTCTGTTTTTAAGACTTCAAGAACAAAGCGAAACCTCTTCCCCAGGAGCATGAACAGGAAGCACAGGAGATGCTGTCACACTGAACCTGCTCACTAATGGAGCAGGTTTGCTAACCCGGCAGAAGGAGCCTCGTGGGGGTGAAGTTCTGAGGAGGGTCCAGGCTCACTCCACACTCCCTCCAGGTTGCCAGGCTGCAGAGAATGCATCGAATCTTCTCACGTGAGGTCTGAGAGAGGAAGGCTCATCCATATTTAAAGAGCTACCTCTTAAGGGGAAATCTGTTAATCGTTTCAACAAGGATATTAAGAAAATAAGTAATAATTTTTCAAAGTAAGATCTATTAAAAATAATAAGCAAGAATCACAAGAAAAGAATTATTTTAAAAAATGATTTATTGGAGGAGATAGAAGGGAAATTGTCGTGGTGGTTAGCTATTGCTGCTCAACCAGTCACCCTGATAAAGTAATATTTTCTTTTTGTTCATGCATCTGCAAAGCTGCTGAAATCTGGCTGGCCTGGCCTGGGCTCAGCTGGGAAGCTCTTTTTGTCCCTGCATGTCTGTTATTTAACTGGCCAGCTCTGCTCCACATCTTGGTTTTATCCTCCTCTGGGGACCAGCAGGCTGTCCAAGAACATCCATGGTATGTTCTTCCCATGGCACTGGCAGGGATGCAAAAGAAAAAGTGACACATGTGAGGTCTCCAAGGCCAGGTTTTGTAATACACACTGTGACTTTCACCCATTTGTCACCGGCCAAAGTAGGTCACACAGCCAAGCCTGGAAAGGAGATGGATGATAAGGCCATACAAGGGAATCGTGCAAGACAGGGTGTAGAATTGAGAATGATAATGCAATCTATCAGATTTCTTTCAACGAAATTTGGGAAACTTTGCTCCAAAACAAAAAGCAAAGGAGATAAAGACATTGTCTCCTTTTTCACCAGGGTATATCCAGATATTGATGTCTTAATCTTTACATGGAATCCCTTTAAATCTTTGGGTTACTTCAAAAATTATTTTCCACTAACGTTCCTTTTCAGTGTGTGGTGGGTATGTATAATGGAATAACGCAAAGAAGGGCTGGCAAACAAGAGAAAATAAAAATGAATCAAACAAAAGGAACAAAATATGTTATAATTATAAATTTTATAAAACCAACTTAAAATTAATTATAAATTATACAAATACAGAAAAAACTCATTAATACTCGTTAATATAGGAAATGATGTTAACTGTCTGGTGAACCACTTTGAAACTCTCTGCCAGATTGCAGACGAGAGGGAGTAAGGACCAGGCCTGCAGGAGAGGGCAGTTAGGGGTGACCAGGCTGGCAGAGGAGAAAAGTTGGGGGCAAACAGGCTGGCAGGGGAGCAGTTAGACATCAATTAGGCTGGCAGGGTAGTGGTTAGGGGGTGATCAGGCTGGCAGGCAGAAGCAGTTAGGTGCAATCAGAGAGGCAGGCAGGTGAGCACTTTGGAGCCAGCAGTTCTAGATTGTGAGAAGAATATCCGACTGCCTGTTTAGGCCCGACCAGAATCGGGCCTAAACGGGCAGTCAGACATCCTTCGAGGGGTCCCAGTTTGGAGAGGGTGTAGGCTGGGCTGAGGGACGTCCCCCACCCCCTGTGCACGAATTTTATGCACTGCGCCTCTAGTATAATATAAATGTATAGTTTAAGGAGTAACAAAATGTTCATGTGTGAGTTCACCACCATGGGGTGAAATGTCACCAGCACCATATAGAACCCTGTGCTCTCCCTCTACTGCCCACCCACCCACCAATCACATTTTCTCCAAATGCCACCAATACTGAATTCTGAGTAATCCTCCCCCTACTTCTCTTCACAGCTTTAGAAAACATACATAAGTATCCCCACACAACATACTACTTTTGAGTTTTATACCAAAGGATTCATACTATGTTTTCAAGCAGGACTTTTATCATAATAATGCTACAAATGTTTACCTAATGTTAATCGAAAATATATGTTCATTGCATGAATATCCCAGATTCCACTAACAATGGGTATATAGGTTCTTCTTAGTATTTTGCTACCATGAACGATGCTACTATATATCATTTGATCACATCTGGTAGTATTTGAGGTTTAGTTTCTAGGACTGATTTCATTCTTAGTGGCATTTGAACAAAGGGTCTCTAGGTAGCTTAAGGGTGTTGTCCAAATGGAGACTTAACACATTATTTTCCTATTGCTGCTGTAACAATTTATCACTTAGTGGCTTAAAATAACACAATTGACTATCTTACAGTTATGGATATCAGAAGTCCAAAATTGATCTCACCAAACTAAAATCAAGTTAGTAGACTGGTGTTCCTTTGTGAAGGTCCTGGTGAAGGTCCTTGTCTTTGCAGTTCTTGGCGTCTGCCCACATTCCTTGGCTGGACCTCTTCCTTTTTCAAAGCCAGCAATGGACAGTTGAGTCTTTCTCACGTTGAGTCACTCTGTCACTCTGATTCTCCTGCCTCCCTCTTCCACAGCTATGGACCCTTGTAATTACATTGGGTCAGTTGGGAAAATCTAGGGTAATGTCTCTATTCTAAGGTTATCTGATTAGCATTCTAACTTTCACCTCTTCCTTAATCCACCTTTGTTAAGTAACATAACAGATCCACAAGTCTTGGATTATACTGTGAACAAATTTAGGAGGCCATTATTCTGCATACCATGAAAAGTTCTAGAGCAGAATGGAATTAATGTTAGCACGCCCAGCTCAGACTAAAAGGCACTGGGACAGCTCAACATGTAAAGAGATATCTGGGCTCTCAAGGTTACTATAGTTGAGAAGCAGGCTTTGTAAACTATTTGGTGATCAACAAGAGACTTGCCTGTGGAAAAGGAAATTTCTCGGGTAGCTGATTCAATGACTCAGAAGACCTACTGCTCTGGTAAGATACATTATTTGCATCCAGAGTAGGAAGCCCTGATAACTAACACAAGCTGGGCCAAAGCTCAGCGTTGCTGTGTACCTGTGACTGCCAGGTGCCTCCCATTTCCCCTGTTTTGAAAGGGAGCATCTGTTATGACTGCCCTGTTTCTGTGTCACCATCACTGTGTACGGAGAAGTTGGGGGAGAGGTGGGGAGAGGACAACTATCACAGATCTTGGGATCTGAAAAGCACTGTCCACCTCTGGTCCTGATGCCATTCACAAAATCATGAAATTCAAGGATGAAGAGACTTTGAGGGCTTGAAGGATAGTAAGCATATTTTGTACATGGAAAAAGTAAGAATCCATTAGGTCCAGAAGGTGATTATAGTGGGTTGCTATAGAAATAGACCTCAAAGTTTCCCACTTTCCAGAATCCTAAAATTCTTGTATATTTTTCTCCAGTGTTAACCCTGTGCCAAGCTATGTGAATTGTTTTGGCCACTGAGATATCGCTGGAGATAATATGCATAAAGGCTTGATAAGCAATTGCACATTAGGCCTTGCATTCTTGGAAGCGACTGCCGTCATGGAAGATGCTCTTCCTAGCTACCTTAAGGATAAAAATTATATTGAAAGAAAAGATGTTCAGTTCTGAGCTATGTCATCTGAGCCCCAATGAATCCCTGAACTAAAAGCAACCAAATAAGATGAATCAAGACTCAGCCAATTAATATAATTATAGGAATTGATTAAATTACCAGAGGCCCAGTTCACAAAATTTGTGCACTTAAAGGGGTCCCTCAGCTCCACCTGCACCCTCTCATAGTCGATACGCCCTTGGGGGATGCCTGACTAATGCAGAGGCAAGCCACCACCACTAGGCTGGCCAGCAATGAGTGGTGCTCCCCCTGTGGGAGCACACTGACCATCAGGGGGCAGCTCCTGCATTGAGCATCTGCCCCCTGCTGGTCAGTGTACATCATAGCGACCAGTCGTTCTGCCATTTGGTCAATTTGCATATTAGCCTTTTATTCTATAGGATTGACATTTTAAACAACTGTCTTGGGGTAGTTGGTGATACCGCAATAGACAATTATAAAATATACATTTATAATACAGATGCCACTTTTAAAAAATCTTATCACTATTACTTCACATCTATTCAGTGGGGTTACTTTCCTTATTCCTAGATGAAAATTTCACTAAATCCATAGCTTTCTCCTTTGTTTTAGGTAATAAACATGCACAATGTGTCAATTCAGAAGTTGAAATTGTACTCCAAAGTTTTCATCAGCGCTGAGAACTTGGTTTTATGAATCTAATGACTTAATGATCCCCATTCACTATTTAGTCCTGCTTCTCACTGGAAGTCTAGAAGAGCAAAGTAGAAAGAGGAGGTGAGGACATTTTGCAGAGTGTGCTGATTAATTATGGAAACTGCTCCAGTAAAATGGCACACACACAAGAGAAACTAGATGCTACCCAGAGGAGTGGTGAGGCAGGGGTTGCAGCACAGCAGGTCAGGTGTCTGTTTTGGGCACAGATACATGCCCAGGCTGAGAAATTCCCAGATCTAGTTGGGGGACAGTTTGTTAGGTTAAACTAGTAGATGTTCAAGTAAGAGTAGCTTAGATTAGACACAGAGAAAAATGACAACAGAAGGAGAAATGAGAAGGAGGATGAAGAGGAAGAGGAGAAGGAAGAAGAGGAGGAGGAGAGAAGAGAAAGATTTGTAATCTATTTGTACCTACCTACTGTGTAAGCATGCCTCTTGTTTATAAATGTTTCCCCATGGATGTTATTTGTTATTTTCTGTATATTCTTCCCAAATAAATGCCAGCCTAGATATTTCAGAATGAATTATGACTTATTCTGCGTTTAAGTCCACAGCCCTGCCTTTTCAATTTCTAAGTGAGCATAATATGAATAATATTTCGAATAATATGACATGAGGGCTCCACCCTAAGGTCATTGTTCTTTTTTGAAGAGGTGGCCTTTGATATAAACGAATTTGTAAAGCAAAACACAGACACTTTCATCTGCCAGATCCAATGTAGTAATTCAATAGCCACGAGATGATAAAAATAAGTAAAGTTTGTAAAAATATCATTATAAAGCCATTAGTTTCCTCATTTACTTAGAAAGTAACATTGACTTTGACAGAAACAGTGATCTGGGATTTGTTTGGAAATTATGTTCTCATTCATGGGGAAAAGTCTTGCCTGGTGCCTGTTATAAGCAAAGGAAAGGCACAGGAATCAATGCTGACTTACTAGTTAATATTACAAATATCCCACAAGGATATAGGCCATGCTCATTTCTATTTAGATATTTATGGTTATACTTCTCCTCCTGTGCTGGACAGTCCCTTTTCTTTAAAGGAAAGCTCATACTGCAAACTAAGATTTTTGTAGAATTTTCAACCTAAGTGGAGCTCTTTTTCTTCTAAACACTGCACATTCCTTAGACCACAATAAAATATTTAATTATAAACTTTTTTTAAAGGGTGTTTATTATTCATGAATTTGTTGTATTTTCCCCAGATGTCATTAAAAGGTCTCTGACAGTAATGCCCAGATCTTACTAGGACGTACTGACACTTAAAAAATTAAATACTGCTCTGGTCCATGTAGTACAGGGTAAAGGGGGCCAATATATTTGGACTGAAGGAGACTTGACTTTGGGCGGTAAACACACAATGTAATATACAGATGATGTATTATAGAATTGCATACTTGAAATCTATATAATCTTATTAGTCAATGTCACCCTATAAATTTTAAAAAGATGCAGGTGTGCATAGTAGTTCAAAGCATGGAATCTAAAGCCACATGACCCAGGTTCAAATTGTAGCTACACCACTGACTGCTTCAACCTGACCTTGAACAAGCTACTTTTTGGGCTCCATGTCCTCACTTATAAAATGGGGATAATAGTACTTACCTTTCATGGTTTCTTTGACAAATAAATGAATATACATCTAGACCAATACCTAGAACATAGTAAGCACTACGTGAGTGTTACCTGGTATTTCCCATGTTTTTTACTTTTAAAAAGTGTTTAAAGATATATTAAGATCATCTTGGGAATGTAATTTGGTCTTTGCCTAAAATTCCCAGGGCTTACTATTAGTCATTAAACTAAACTCCTCTCCAAAACAATACATAAAATAATAAAATAAAGCTTTTTTGATATTTTTGAGATTCTTTTTAAACAAATTCTATCCTTTCCTTTCCTAGTTAATGGATTTGAGAATGTGAAAGTACAGGTTTGAAACAGATTTGCTGACTAACTGCCCAAAGCTGGCTGAATAGTAGACTGCTGGTTATGAACACGCCAATTCTCAGTTGCCACAGGTATCTGAAGAGGCCTCTTTGCTTTCTTAAGACTTTTTCTTGACAGTGTTTGCTTTAGTGCTTTTTATTCCCACATTTAGGATAGTTTAAAATCAGTAGACATTCAAATGCTAGAAGCAGCAGCCAGGTATTAGCAGTTTCTTAGCTCCGGCTGCCATAAAAAAGGCCACAGAGTGGGTGGCTTAACAACAGAAATTTATTTTCTCACAGTTTTGGAGGCTAGAAATAGGAGATGAGGGTGTCAGCATGGTGTTGTTCTGGTGAAAGCTCTCATCATGCGTATGTGTATGCTCACATGGTAGAGTGGGAAAGCTCTCTGGTGTCTCCTCCTATACGGGCTCTAATCCCATGACCTCATTAAACCCTAATGACCTCCCAAAGGCCCCATCTCCAAACATCACCACATCAGGGGTTAGGAATTTAGCATATGAAATTCTGGGGGTGGTGGGTATACACAACATTCAGTCCACATGGGTAAACTGAGCAGAGAATAGTATTTAAATTATGTGTGATATTAGCCTTATGCTGGGAGACACACCTTAATCCCTTTTCTCCTCTATTCAGAGAAAGACCAATTAGCTGACTCCATGTGGTAATATTGGAAGGCTGAAGAATCATAGAAAGGCTATATTGAAAATCTAGGAACAGGTCGGAAAAATAAGATCTTAAAAATGCACTAGACTCTGTCTATGCAGAGAGCACTTTGGAAACCACTTCATCTATGTGTGAAATGATGTACACTTCTGTGTTCAATTTTAGAGTTAAAAATTTCAAGTGTTTCTCTATGTGCCCTTTGAAAAACGATAAAGAAATGTAATGAATTTGTAAAATACCATTATTCCAAGTCACAAATTCAAGTTACAAGAAGTCAAATGAAAAATTTCAAAAACACAAACATTTAAACCATGAATATTTAAAATAGGTTTCCTTTCAAAGAGGTGTGCATAATCATATTGATAGAATAGTTAACCTTGTTGCTGTGATTAAAAACAAATGCACATTAACTCTGCATTATGAAAATCACAAGAATGCTGTGCAGTAGGAAGGATGGGCCAGGTGCAGAGGGTCACCGTGGGGATGAGCCCTCAGTGCCTAGCAACAATCCTAAGGTGCCTGCCAGTGAGAAAACTGTAAGCCCCTGCATGGGCACTCTCTTCAGCATTAGCCCTTGGAAGATGACAGCTAGGCTTCAGCTACACTTCAGCTGCAGGACCAGAGAAGCAGCCATGACCCCATGACCCACATCAGGACCAGCTACATTGACTGATGAGCCCCTGTCACCGGCCAATCAGGTGAGACCACAAGAGGGAAAGCTGATGAATGTTCTGGAAAGCTGATGAATGTTCTATTGGATTCTCTCTAGAGATCTCAGATAAAAGCCCTCGGTTCAGAGCCCTATGCATGCTCTCTCTTCCGGAGCACACCCTCCTCTCTTCTGCCTTTTCCACCAAGTTTCAGGGGCCCTTTTACTACTTCTGTAATTTTCTAAATAAGCTTTTCTTTATAATTTATTTGAGTTCCTTGGCTCTGAATTCTTTCAAGACAAACTCCAAGTTCCTGAACCGAAGTCCAGTCTTACTCCTCCCTAACGCCTGGTGCCGTTCTTTGGCTGCTAACGCGAGGGTCTTTAAAAGTCATGTGTATTATGAATTAGAGCGAAATTATTTCCCATGAAAACACCTTTCTCAATTCACAATGGAAATAAATGAGAGAATATAGTCTAATATAGACAGAGTAACACTACAGAAAACGTTTTCAGTTACCTCTCTCATATAAAACATGCAAGGAACCTATAACCAGAAGCACTCAAGCCACTGGTAGTATGCAGCGGTTCCCAAATGTTCAATCACCAGGCTGCTGCCAATGCAGAAAAGAGATTTTAGCAGTATGTGTACAAATAACAGATGTGGACAATGTATTGAATTATCATAAGGTTAAATATATTCAGTTATGGAAATGTGTGAGTATAAATTAAAGGCTACATATATTTCATTTATCCAGAGGTTATTATTGGTGAGTTTTAAAAAATATCCTGACCCAGGCCTATGAAGGACTCCAAACTACTCTGAAAATTTAAAGACAAAATTATGGGAACTTTTGACACAATAGAAAAAGCATTTGGCTTGGTAGTCATACAAGACTGGATTCAAATCCTGATTTTATTATTTACTTTTGGAATGACTTTGGATTAATAACAGCTCTGATCCTTAATTTTATCCCCAAAATAAGCTTGTTAGGGCCTACCCTAGAGAGTTTTTGTAAGGATTATGTGAAATTATATTTCAAATGTACTTAACATGGGCCTGTCACAGTAGCCGCTTAACCAAGGCTATTATTGTTAGAGTGTTAGTGGGTGGCAGTAATAGTAGCAAAGATAATAATATTAACAATCATGACTTTTTTACCATTGTCGTAGAAAAGAGCAAAACTTGAGATGCCAATCGCATGGCGAGTTACAGAAACAAAAACTGTATATAACATTCTTTCTCAATAATGTACTTCTCTTTGTCAGTTCCTGCTATGGCCAATCACTGTTGCACAAGGGAATGCATCATAACTTCTGATTAACTCTTTCCAAAGAAGTTCAACTCCTATCAAGAGATTAAGCTAACTCACATGTGATTAAGCTGAAACATATGGGATGCTGGTTTCCTCCCTCAGCGCAGTTCTAAACGGTTAAACTCACACCAGCTGCTTTCATAAACCAGCAATTCTGACGGTCCAGAATTACTCCTCCAGGCGTGTTAGATTACAGCAGGAATGCGATAAGCCTACATGAATTTTAGATTTGCAGCAGATTCATTTCAATCCCTAATCAAACTCATTCCCAGCATTTCCCCTAACCAGTCAGGCAAAGAGACTGAACGTAGAGGAAACTGAATTCAGAGAATTTAACAGATGAATATTTTTATGATGACAATCCCAAACCATCTCCTTTTGTTTCTAGTTATGTACAAAACCCCTCAAAATGGTTGTCCAGTCCTCTTCACAATTTAAAGAACTTTTTGAACCTGCCTCTATGTTCAAAATATAAACACCAAAAAAAAGATCAAGGAAATACCTTAATACTTGTAAATGTCTTGAGATTCCTTTTGAACAAAAAAATATATATTCAATTCTAAAGAAGGGGACAAGAATATACATTGTATTGTGAGACCTCCTCCTTTATAATAAAAGGGTGATGTGCAAATTAACCCTAACAGCAAAATGACTGCTGGACCAGTCACTGTGGGCGCACTGACCACCTCTCAATCCCTCCTTCCCCTCTTTCCGACCCCCCCCTTCCCCTGCCAGGAGGCTCTGATCACCTGATAGCAAACAGTGAACTGGGGATGGGTGGCAGGGGTCGCAGGTGCATCAGGCCAAGGCCCCCACCCTGCCAGTCTCCACACACACAGAGGGCGACTGGAAGCAGGGGTGGGGCAGGCGAGCGGGTGGGGACAGCCAACCTCTCAGTCCCTTTCCCTGGTCGTCAGGCATCGATCACCGATGGAGAATGGGGACCTGGGGGTGGGTGGCAGCAGGGGCCAGGGCCGGCTGCGGGCAGCCAGGGAAGATGGCCCTGATCACAGGCCAGACCTAGGGACCATATTTGCGCACACACATTTCATACACCAGGCCTCTAGTTCAATAATAATACAGTGACTTAAGTACTATATCATAAGCACTATTTTCCAAGAATTGACATGTATTAACTCTTTTAAAGTACACAGTAAGTAAAAATGACAGGTGATAACATTATACCCCATTTTTCAGATGAGAAAACTAAGTCATGGGAGGCTAGGTATCTTGTGGCAAAACCAAGATTCAAATGCAACAATTTATCTCCTTGACTGCTCATTCTTAATGCTTATTTTATAATGGTTTTAAAAAATCAAGACAGTCAAGTAACAATAAATCTCATTTTATTTTTTGTTTATCAACAAGGTAGCTAACAAATGTTACAAATAAAGCCAATCTTAAAATTCATCTTTTTTATTTTAAATATATTTTTATTGATTTTTTTGCAGTATAACTTATAATTAATAGTAGTACATGTTTTCCTTTCCCCCTCCCCCTTATCCTCCCCCCAGCCTCCCCTACCCCTCAGCAAAATCCCCTTAAAATTTATCTTAATCTTAAAATTTCAATTGTTTTTGGTTCATTCTTTCTCTTGTCCTCATCCTTTTCTTGCCTGTCTTTTCAAAGGAGTTTTTGAATGTCTGTCTCAAATATCTTCTGTTCCTACTCTTTTTTTAAAAAAATATATTTTATTGATTTTTTACAGAGCGGAAGGGAGAGGGATAGAAAGCCAGAAACATCAATGAGAGAGAGACATTGATCAGCTGCCTCTTGCACACCTCCTACTGGGGATTGTGCCCGCAGCCAAGGTACATGCCCTTGCCGGAATAGAACCTGGGACCCTTCAGTACGCAGTCCGACGCTCTATCCACTGAGCCAAACCGGTCTCGGCTGTTCCTACTCTTAATTGTCTTCTTGTGTTTACCAGTTTTCAATTGCTACGGATGTACCTATTATTTTCTCTTGGAAATTGACTGAATATTTAACTATTTTAAACTCTTGTACGTTTATTTCTTAGTCAGTCTTTTCTACAATTTGTTCCAATTATCTCCCTCTTAATAAGCATGTTTGTTCAGCTAATTTAGGTTTTCTGGTGAATCTTATCATTCCAGAAAAAACAAGATATTGAAAGAGGAAAAGATCTTCTACTTGGTACCTTTCTTAATCATTTCACTCTTACCCCAACCTCAAACCCAGGATTTATAGCTTAGGGTCAATGAATATACTGATTAGAGCTTCATCTTTTTTTTTTTAAACCCTCACCCAGAGGACGTTTATTGATTTTAGAGTGAAATGTAGGGAAGAGAGAGAGAAACACTGATGTGAGAGAAAAACAATTGGTTGCCTCTCATACCTGCCCAGACAGAGGATCGAATCCACAACGTAGGTATGTGCCTTGACTACAAATCAAACCCAAAACCTTTTGGTAGACCAGACGATGCTCCAACCAACTGACTCAGGCAAGCCTCATTAGGGCAAGCCTCATCTATCTTTAAAAGTACAAATCCTGGAAAGAAAATAATTTCTGTATTTTCATTGTCATTTTAGCCTGGATACTCAAGATATCTGTACTTATTCCTCTAAAAAAAATAATCTGGTTAAATATATATCATATTCCAGGGACAATTAATCAAGAGAAGTTTTCAGTACAAAAGAAGGGTCACATCTCTAATATGTAGATTACATGATGATGGACATGCTCAAGTGAGGAAAAAGCCAAATCTTCCCTTATAATACAAAGTGACAGTGTGCAAAAGCATTTACTGATTTTCATCTGTTAAATTCATTATCTTACATAATGGTCTTTCCAGGTACATCAGCAGAGGGCCACAAATTGCATAAATTTGTTCACCAGGTTGTAAATGTGCCAGAGGGGCTGTTTTTCAGGTATCTGAGTTGACTCAAAAGCTGAATGCTCACTTCTGTTAGTACGTAATAAAATACTCATGCCTGGCCTGCATTCTGGTCAGATGCCAAACTAATTATCTATCACCTGATATTATCCAGGAGTTCTCTTTGCATACTTCTGATGCAGGCAGGTAAAATACTTAATCCTTCCTCCAACTATACTAATCCACAACCAGCCTAGATAAAAATAAAACTGAACAATAACCCTAATTTTAAACCAAATCACCAAACAGGTTCACTGACATAAATCCTGAGGCATTGGTAGAAGTGACCCAGTGGAATGTTGGCTCTGCCATTTCTTACACTTGAAAGCAATCTGTGAGAAGAGAGGAGGGAGAAAACAATAAGGTTAATTGATCCATCAACATGATCACTCTCACAAGAAGAAAACAGGTCTTATGCTGTGTTCTTTCCTTATTATTTTTTTTTAAAAAAGGTCTGAGATTACATAATTGTAGATGAGGGAACCAGGAAGGTATTTGAATATGTGGCCTATTACATTGTTTTTTTTTAACCCTTATCCACTAAATAGCTGTTTATTTTTATACTGTACCAAGAAATGCTGTGGTTAAGCCATTATAAGATTACAGTGTTGAAAATGACTAAGGCTTTGGCTGAGTAGTTCAGCTGGTTAGAGTGTCCTCCTTGGTTAGGGCACATATAAGAATCAACCAATGAATGCATAAATAAGTGGAACAACAAACCAATGTTTCTCTCTCTCTCTCTCTCTCTCTCTCTCTCTCTCTCTCTCTCTCTCATCAATTAGTAAATTTTTAAAAATGCCTATAATTAGAAATTGTGAGCTGGATACCTGTTTATTGCAAACACTAACTTACATGAAAGGAAGAAATTCTAAAGAGATTCAAATAAGCCTGTTATTCATTTGCTTACTTATTACTAAACAACCATGAGCATCATCTTTTCTTTGTAGGTATAATAAATTTGGGGGAAAATGAATCCTGAAAGTATACTGTATGTTACACTTATAACATAGATTTCAAGGCCCTGAAATTTATATAATCCTGAATTAACCATCTCATTTTATTTAAATATAAATCATTTTGTATTGTTTGTATTGTACATGTATTACTTGATTTCTCATTCTTTATTTCTTAATCTCTTTCTTAAACACGTATTGATTTAATCCTGAACACCAAGTGATATTACACAACAGCACATAACTCTAGACTTGCCAGTAATCCATCTAATGAGTCACATGAACTGGAGATTCAAAAAACAAAAAAGGACTTAATGGCATTAAGGGATTGATAGAATGATAATGTAAACTCATAAAAGGTAGCTGATTTAACCAATTTACTTAGGTAGGTGAAGTCTAGGGATGGGAAATAATATTTAATTTTTATTCTATTTTATTTTGTGTGTTTGTGTCATTTTTATAGTAGTTTTAGCAATACAAATTTTCTTTTAGAATGGCAGTAAGAAAAGAATACATGTTATCCAAGTGAATCATTAGTCATATTTAAATTTAAATTTAATGAATATTTATAGGAACTGTTGAAGATATATTCTGGGGAGTTGATTGTAGGAGATAGTTTATGAAAGAAATGAGTCATAATAATCTACTCTTTAAAAAATAAAGAATGATGTACCTCTATGGTTAAGTTTTAAGATGTAAATTTCAGTTATATATTAATTCATTAATCCAGTGTTTAGTGAATACCACCTATGCTTCAGATGCCATGCTAGGCACTGGAGTCTACAACAGTGAATGGAACCCAGAATAGTTTACAACACAAGTAAAGTTAGGTTTTCACTCCATAGGAAAATGATATAAGAAACATTTAGAACCAAGTGCAAGCAAGTTGGAGTCGGAAAAGAAGACACCTACCAAATGGAAATGTACTAACAAGATCTACTTGGTTTTTTTTATGAGCATCACAGAATGGAAGGAAACCTCTCCCAGTGACCAACTCTGGTCAGAACTGCTCTGAGCTAACCTGTTGTGTAGGTTCTTCTTCTCTCCTCATTTGCACTTGGTTGAACATGGCCACTGATTTCTGTGTCCTCATCAGCCTTGGAATCTGCTGCATGTCTAGTTTGATTACTTGATATATTTATCCACCTACCTATGAATATAAGAAATTCATTTTATTCCTTTATTAGAAGATTTGATGAATGTCACTAGCTGTATTTCATGACCTGTGAAGGAAGATGTAGGACCATAAGCCATAGTTCCTCTTTCTGTTTGACAAGGCACCCTAATTTAGGCATGTAAGACAACCATTTTGTTATGCACATGAACTCTGGGGTCGGGGATTCTAAAAGCTGTTAGCACTGAAGGCTTGACTCAGCTCCATTAATGTCTGGCCTTACCTGGGAAGACCCAAAGCTGGGGAGGCCTTGAAGAATGGAAGGTTGCGGGGAGATCATGGGAAGGCTCCTCCATTCTGGTCCCTGGGCAGGGACAGCTGAAAAGCCTAGACTGCTAAACAGAGTGCCTACAGTTGGCCTGTCCGTGTGACTTGGCTTCTTAATAGCATGGTAGTCTCAGGGTAAATGCTGGCTCAGACTTTGAGTCCATTATCCCACGGTCTCACCTTCCAGGCTGCAGAGAACTTTTCTGATCTCACAGAGTGCCTCAGTCCAGCACATGGAGATTTGTTAGATGAAACAGAACTGCTCTCCAGGGAGACATGACATGTTTTTTCACACTGCTAAAAGTACCTTACTCTGAAAAAATATAGTCCTATCTAGTTGTTTATGTCTATCTCATTTCTATAGCTCCAACTATTAGTTATGGCATTATTGAATTCCTTCAGGGTGTATAACTGTGTACTAGATTTGGGATACATGAGACCCTGGTCCTTAAAGATAGCTATAATTGGATTGTAGAATAGCCATGAACAGAAAAACATCATGAACAGAAATACATATCTCTACTAATAAAAGGGTAATACACTAATTATACTGGACATCTTCCAGACATCCTTCCAGACAAAGCCCCAGCAGCTGCGAGGGACAAGGGCCAGTGGCACAAGTGAGGCAGTGCAATGTTGGTGAGCCCGGCCTAGTCCCAACCAAGCTGTGTGGCCTCTCTGTCCACAGAGGTGGGTACTGAGGGAGACCAGGCAGTGCCAGTAATGGCCCCTCCTTCTGCAGAGGCAGCACTAGGAGGGGCGGGGTGGCCTGCAGTTACAGAATTTCTGCAGAGGCTGGACAGTTTGCAACCTGGATGCCTCATCCTCCCACAGCCCCTCACACAGCCAGCCTGGCCCCAGATTCCCTCACATACACACAAGTGAGCAGGGACAGGGACAGCTCTAAGAAGCAAGTGCCAAGGGTCAGCAGCCCCAACAGCTGGCTTTGGCAACAGCAGCAGAGGGGTGATGGTGGTGGCACCTTCCCCTGATCCTCTCCATCACCTCCAGCAGAGCTTTCAGTAGGACATCCCCTGAGGGCTCCCAAACTATGAGAGGGGGCAAGCCAGGCTGAGGGAAACCCACCCCCCAGTGCATGAATTTTTGTGCATCGGGCCTTTAGTAAGCATATAAAGACAAGAGCATAGAAGTTGTTTGTCTAACAGCTAAAGAAAAAGGATGGTTAATATCCAAACATATTTTAGTGGAACTGGAGGATCTGAGATTTATAGAGGGATAATGCACAGGAAGAAGAAAACTGTGGCAAAGACAGCTGGTTGTTCTGTAGGATCCTGTCTCAACTTTTTCCTTAGTTATAGGATCCTCAGGGTTTGGCTGGGTTTGTAGTCACCTGAAACAAACACTACATTTCCCAGACTTCATTGTAGCTAGATGTGGCCTGTGGTTAAGTTTTAGCCAATAGAATGGAAATGAAAACACAGTGTGTACTTTCTTGGAAATGGTGGTGGTGGTGTGTGGGGGGGGTGCCTTTCTTCAGCCTTTCCTACATCTTGCTGACTAATGCTGACAAGATGACAGTGGTGAAACCAGTCCCCTTGAAATATGAGGAAGAACTATGCGGTGGAAGCTGAGGGTGGAGGGGAAGTAGGACCAGAGGAGTCTTGATACCTATTCCTATGCAGTGCCACACAAACCACTCACCCTAAGTACTTACCCCAGATTTCATTTCTATAACTAAAATGTCCATTGCAGCTCTACTTCAGGGATATTTTACAAAATAAAATGGTATCTATTCATCACAAATATATAATTTAATGGCAAAACCAACTTCTTAATAAGAAATCAAAACTATGGACACCAGAATATATTTCCAAGAAGGAGTGATCTTATACTACAGTTAGAAGCTTGTTGTCCCCAGGGCTATTCGGGCAGGTTTCCAACTGAAGACCAAGGCAATGGGGAAAATATTTGATACCAACTCTAAATGAACCTGTCATTGAAAAGATTTATTTTCAAGAAAAGAGCATAGGGTCAGAAAAGAAAAATAAAGATTGTTTGCATTGAAATGGCTCCAGCCAATTCCTACCGATAGCACTGAAGAGAAGTACAAGTCAAAGTTGCAGTGAAATTAAATAGAACTGCTGGCCAATCTCTCCCAGCCCTTAAACATGGCTGTAATTGAGTTGTAGGATAGCCAGTGAGACATCTCACATGGTAGGCACACCATTTTCTGGAATATCAGTCTGTACAATGAAAAGATAATCAAATTATGGTACTTTTAACAAAACCTAATTTTCTGGAAATTTAACTAGTTCTTTTTTCCCAACTGACAAAGCCCAAAATTTGTAACATTGAGTATTACTTTACAACTTGAAAAAAAATAGAATTTATTTCAAACACAATTAATTTGTAGAAAGTATTATCATTGTCAAGCCATTGAGAGGATCCTCCAAATAATTCTATAAAGTACAGAATATCCTTTAGTTATTTTTTTGTTATTTTAACTTACTATTTTGTTTTTAAAGTTGCATTAATTTACTAGACTGGTATTTTATTCTTAGAAGGTAACTTTTTTTCTTTAATTTCTACCTCTACCTTTCCACAAAGGATTTTACAAGCAGTTGGAAACTTCCACTCTAATAGCATACTTTATGGTATGGTTTTCATATGCAGGAAAGGTACTTATTTCAAGGTTCACATTTTGGCGCTCTTTCAGGTAGAAGGCCAGTGATGACTATTTCAGCAAACCCTAAGGCAGAGCACAGCTGATAACGGTCTTCACACTTGCTCCCATGCACAGTGAGCAAGCTGGGCCACCTGCCTCTGTCACATCTGGGACCATGGAAAATCTCACTTAGTGCCATGAATCCATGAATGTAAACGTTAAAAAACAGATCCACAAAATAAACCCTGCTGCAGGTCTCTGATTCAAATATGACTATCTTCATATGAAGCCTGGTAGTAAAATCTGTTCAGATTAACTTTTTTTCCAAAAGGTAATGAGGCAGAATTGTAAACCAAAAGGCAAAGGAGAAGATGATATATTTGTATATTCTTTATATGTCCATTTATAGAACATCTAGCCACGCTGCTATCTGAAATATAGCATCTATGCTTTTCACCATCTCACCTTGATCAGATCTTTCCAGAGAAGGATCATCAATAATTGGTGAATCAAGAAAACCACCAGAGATTTATCAGTCTTTGTTCAACTAACCTTTTAGTGGCCTCTGACAATGATGAATACATCCTACTTCCAGAAAAAAAATCTCTTCTCTCTTGGCTTCTGTATCACTATTTTCTCTTGCTTCACCTCCTACCTTTCTGAGCAATCCTTCTAACTCTGCTTTGCTGGCATTCCACTCTCCCAAGATTCATTGATATAATATCTGTTATAATATTCCAAAGAAACCAAATCTGTTCAAAGGTAGACTTTATTACTCCCTAAACCTCTTTCCTTCCTCACCCCATTTTAATCTAGCCCAAAAATTCCATTTATTCTATAGAATAAATCCTTCATATCCATTGTTTTCTCTTAATATCCATTTCTACTGACCTTATTCAGCAGTCAACAGAACATTGCAAAAATCAACTTAGAGGTGTTTGTGATTTAAAATGGTTAAATATTCAATCCTTTATAATCAGGTGTCAGAATGTGTTTTAGATCCCTTTTAAATGCCTCTATGTATAATTTTTATGCCATTATAAGTTTATTTATTAGTTGATTTTTGGAATTTCTGGTTCAGTGATTCATATGATTAGTCAAATATTTAAGCCTTGGAACTTTTCCTTCATAGAGGAAAATTGATTACCATAGTAAGTTGAGTTTTTCAGGCATGATTCATAAGTTATTTCTTAGAGTTCAGCATAAGTTTGGGCACAAATGAGATAGGTTTAGCATCTGTGCTCTATGTTAGCCAAATAACCTTATTACATACCCAGAAAAGAAGGCCATAGTTACAGCTCTCCCATTGAATGACTGCATGACCGGAGTGAAGCTAATCACCCTCTCTGAGTCTTTTTTTATTAATCTCTCTTTGGACAAAGAAAATATGACAGAAGCTTTCTTACAATCTTCTTTTGCAGTTGTTTGGGACAATTCATCTTGTTGTTGTTGTTGTTGTTGTTGTTAATCTTCACCCAAGGATATTTTTTGGCTAGGTTGACAATTCATCTTTTTATTTATTAAAATTCCTTATCAAGTTTTTTTAAGTATTCTTTTCAGTACCATGTGATCTGTGAATAACTAAATTATCTCAATATTACATAACTTTTATACACCAAAACTCTTCTTTGAGTTTCAATCACTATTTTTATTTATTTTAATTTTTTATTTCCATTTTCCTACCCCCTCTACTTTGGCAGTCATCAGCTTGTTATCCATAGCTATGAGTATAATTCTGTTTTATGTGTTTATTTTATTTGTTTTAGAGTCCACATAGAGGAGATCATATGGTATCACTTGTTTCACTTGGCATAATACCCTCATCATCCATGTTGTCACAATGGCAAGATTTTATTTTTTATTGCTTAACAACATTCCATTGTTTATATATGTGTGCATGTTGTGTATGTTTGTACCATATCTTTTTTATCCATTCATCTATTGATGGACAAATATCTTGGATGTTACTAATAATGCTATAATGAACATAGGGGAGCATATATATTTTTCAATTAGTGTTTTAGTTTTCTTTGGCTAAATATCCAAAAGTGGAATTGCTTCATATGGTGGTTCTATTTTTAATTTTTTGAGAATTTTTTCCATCGTGGCTGCACTAATTCACAATCCCACCAATAGTGTACTATGGTTCCCTTTAATAAACTTAAAGATTAAAGCAAGACAACTTTTGCATACTTTAATATGGTTTCAAGTATCTAGAGGTGAGGCATTTTCAACTGGTTAATAATAACCAAGTGACTTAGAGAATTATTCATTGTCCATTAATGGACCCCTGAGGCACTCATCTTTACTTGATTTCCAACAATCACATCTCAGAGGTCTTGGCACTTGATATTGGAATTTAAGCATTTATTCTATAGCATAAGGACCCAGAATATTCCACTTCTGGGTCATTACCATTTTTAGAATAGTAAATCATTCCCTCTCAGCTTCTGTCTGGTAGAATGTCATTCAGTAATGTGTTCCCTATTCAAATTGAAGGGGGAAATAAAACGGTGCTTTTATTAAGGAAATCCATTTCCTCAGAAAGGATAAAGTATGACAAGGACTGTTTTTCCAATTTAATGTAAATTTCAGGACATGGCATGCTGTCAAACTATCAGCTGGAAAGGAGCTCACAGGCTCTCTCCCTAGAATGTGGGCTCAAAAAGGACAAGAGTCACACTCCCCTCTGCAGGGCAGATTCTCCAGGCGGCCCCTAAGGTTTACACTGCTCTACTCTTGTCTCTTAGATTTGAGTCTTTATTAGGTAATTTCCTTCAGGGCAGCTAACATAAGGGTGTGTGTGGTTTTTTGGGAGGTGTGTGTGTGTGTGTGTGTGTGTGTGTGTGTGTGTGTGTGTGTGTTTGGGGGGTGGGAGTTGTAGTTTTAAAAAAATGTAATAGATTTTTTTCTTTTTTAAATTTTAAATTCTTTATTGTTGAAAGAATATATCTCCTCTTTCTCCTGACCTCTCCCTGCCTGCTCCCATGAGGGGTTTTTGTTTTTCCCCTTCCTGTCTCTTTCCCTCGCAGATCCAGCACCAGGGATCGAAGAGCCTAACCTGCATATTCACAATTCACATCTCTGGGACCATCTCTAAATCCAAAGTCGACATTATCTCAGCCACATCCTGTGTAATTATAGCATTTGGCTGGCATTGCTGAACAGGGGCTGGAACCCATCAGGTTCTAGTTAATCTGCCTTGAGTGACCACAGCTGGTTGGCCGGAAGAAAATGATTATGAAATGAAGTTGTTGTGTCTTAGTAATAAAGATTACTGATATACAGGCAAGATGGATCTCAGGTTAACCTTTTCCTATATATGAAGGCTCCGTCTGATGTGAGGAAAAAGGAATTGTCTCTGTAAGGTCTCCTTTATGACATATTTTGTGTCTTGCCCTTTCTTTTCACCCTTACCTAATTTCCTGCCAGTCCTGAATTTTTATTACTCTTCAGTGAAACACATATATTAACCCATTGGATGTTTTCCAAATGACCAAACTAAAAATTTAATGGATATGAGATCAGCTTCCTTCTTTTTAATTGGTCTTCAAACTTAATCTTGTCTTGTTTTATTAAGAATCAGTTTATCTTGTTAAATAACTCGGACTCTGAGTTATTCACACTACAGACAGGATGACGATGAATTTACATGGTGATCTTAGATAGTGTGTATAATGATATGTGGAGTGGTGCAGACTGTATATTCAACACATGAAACAGACTCACAGAGTTGGGAAAAACTACCCATCACTCTCTGCTCAACACGAACAACTCAGCACACTTCCACTCCAATAAATGTGGTTCCTTCCAATAATAATTTACTTACAGTTTCAATAATAAAAGATGGTCATGAAGTGATTTATCTGGCAACTCAGAAAAGGCACAGACAACAGTCTTGGTGATTAAGAGCACAGATTCTAGAGTCACATCCAGCTCTGCCACTCACTAGCTGTGTGACCTTGGCCGATTACTCAACCTCTCCGTGTCCAGGTTTTCTCAAATTAAAAATGGAGATTATAACAATAGCTGTCTCATGTTGCTATCATGAAAATTAAATGAGTTAATGTATATAAAGCACTTAGAACAGTGCCTGGCATTCAGTAAGCCTGGTAAGGGTTCACTGTTGGTAAAATTAAAACAGTTAAAGAAAGAGGACAGACTGAATGTGGATCTTGTTGGAGAGTCAGTAAATACTTATTTACTTAGATCTTTAGCTCTAAATTCTTGTGTTTGATACTTGACTTCAGGCTATTAACATTTAACCAGAGGCTCATAAATAAGATGGACTACAGTCAAACCCATCACATTAATGTGTCTTCTCATAAGAAAATAAGAACACACATAAAAATGGTATGCTATGGTTTAGTTTGGCAGGGTCAGAGGAGAGCAAGAGAGGACAAAAGAAAATGATTTGCTAGAGGCCGGTGAGTCTGGACAGGGAGGCTTACAGTTTCTTCCCTTTCCATTGCTGTCATTGCCTGAGAGCAGGTGACCGGGAGGACTATGGGAGTCCCTCCTCGCCAAAAAAAATCTTGGTAGTTTCTGGGTTTCCAAGTCCACTTAGCATTCATGCCTTGAATATTGAGCTGACTCTTCTTTCTTCATAATCACATCTCTAATCTAAGTGCATCCAGCAATGATTCTTATTTGCATCTCCTTAATTACACACAACTGTGGATATGTACCACTCCCCTTTGTCAACATTTAAACCAATTGGTCAACACTAACCAAAACAAATACATAAAGACATAGAAAATAAACAGTGGGGGCTTTGGGGTCAAGAATATGCTGAAGAATATGTATTTTTAATAATGTCTTAATGTTTTGTGTGGTTTTAAATTTGGGGACTTGCTTTTCAATCAAGTTCAGCACCTCTTTTTCAATTTTATGAAGCTTACCTGATTTTCCACAAGATGACAAAATGTCCATTGTGTGTTTGCCTACCAAATTTCAAGAAGTCACACATAAGTGTGAGCATCTGTTGATCTTGAAATATCTTCCTTTATTTCAACTGAATATAATACATAAAACTTAAATATGTCAAAACATACAGATCCTCTGTAAACAAAAAAAATGTCAACAATCCATTTCAGAGTCTTTATGATTTATTTTATAATCTAAAATAAATTTCTGCCTAGGTATCTATTTCTTACTATAGTCAATGTGCAGATCTCTTATTAAACTTCCTCAAGTGTTCAAATAGAAAGATAATTTGAGCATAAATGTATTTTGAAAAGTAACAACCACAGTCAATTGAAAGAAAGAAAAAAGCATTTTGTTAAGGTTTCAGAAGGGGAGAGAGAAAGTGCCCATACTTTCAGTTGTGATTAAGAAGAAACTGCTTTCCAGGCATCATTGTTTATGATGGAGTTTATAACAGAAAGATTTTACAATCATCTTTTGCTCTAGATGTAAGAAAGAGAATATGTGGAATTAAGTCATTTTAGTAAAATATTAAAAAGTCAAACTATTTTAAACCTATCATGAAAATAGAACTTTTATGAGATCCTCATTTTCTGGGTGTGTGTGTGTTTTTTTAAGCAATGGTCTTTTTTTCTTTCTTTCTTTAATAATATTCGATTCTGCTCGTGTTTCCATTCCTATAGTGAGCTTCCTCACATCTGTTTTTCATTTTTCTTTAATTTCCACTCATGACCTTTGGACTATTCTCTGTGTTTGGAAAAAAAACAGGAATTAAAGTTGACATTATCTCTATGCCTTCTCCAAACTGCACAAATTCACATCGTTGGCCTGCCTTATATCTAAGCACAGGCTTTCTGACCACAAAATCAATTTGTCTATTTTGTTTTATGAAGTTCAAGTAGAGATCAACAACCCCAAAGTCTGGACTCCTGGGTGCCACCAGGGCTTCAGGGCACCAGAATGTTTGTTCTAGAGCAGTGGCCATGCTGGAAAATTGGTCTGGCCTGGTCCAGTGTTCTAGAAAACCCCTAAGCATGACATGACACAGAGGTTTTTAGAATTATGGCTATCAGTGTCTTGTATGAGACAGAAGAATGTGATACTAATCTGGTACGAGAATTGTATACATTTTCAAAAGCATGGTGTAAATGAGCAGGTATTTAAAATCGTGCTTAAGAAGCTAAATTATTGCCTAAACTGGTTTGGCTCAGTAAATAGAGCGTTGGCCTCAAGGGTCCCAGGTTTGATTCCAGTCACAGGCATGTACCTTGGTTGCAGGCACATCCCCAGTAGGGGTTGTGCAGGAGGCAGCTGATTGATGTTTCTAACTCTCTATCCCTCTCCCCTTTTCTCTGTGAAAAAAATCAATAAAAAATATATATTTTTTAAAAAGCTAAATTATTTACCAAAAGTAATGGGGAGATAAACAAAGATAAATTTAATATTATTCTAATGCAGACTCTACATTGGAACACAGAGCCTGGCCTGTATAGAACACAGGCAACAAACATTCTGAACAAGTGGAAGAATAGGTGAGGGGTTACCCAAATGAGCTCCATATTTTTAAAAATATATATTTCAATTGATTTCAGAGAGGAAGGAAGAGGGAGAGAGAGATAGAAACATCAATGAGAGAGAATCACTGACTGGCTGCCTCCTGTAAACCCAACACTGGGGATCCAGCTCACAACCTGGGCATGTGCCCTGACTGGGAATCAAACGATAACCTCATGGTCATAGGTCGATGCTCAACCACTGAGCCAGGCTGGCTGGATGAGTCCCGCCTTTTTTAATAATGATAATGTTACACATACTTATTCAGCAAACCTCGGATCTTGATTCAATGGACAAGATTTCTGGTATGCGTGTCATATGTGAAAATTAACACTTATTCGTTTTTAAATGTTTTTAACCAAAATTTGCTTATGATTAAATTAACAGGTTATTTTTGTTGTTGTTTTTAATTTACTGTTATTTTTAACAAATTTTAGTAATTAGGCCATATGTTGGAAAAAGCACTGAAGTTATTTCACCCACAAATTTAAAATTACTGTAGTGAATATAAAAAACTTCTCTGTGAAATTAAACTTTTCCTACATACTTAATTTTAATACAAATCTGTCTACATAAGAACAAACAGGTAAACTAATTTGTCATTTTTAAACATATGCATTCAGAAAATCTACTTTAATATATATACTTTGGGCTTTAATGGACTCCTGCTCACCTGAATTAGTCTGTTATAGCGAGGTTTTACTGTAACTGCTGTTAATTGAGGTGTGTTTTACATACATAAAAATATATAGACCTTCTATATGGTGGACTTCCCAGAAGTCCTGTGTTCCATTCCTTCTGAAATAGAACATGCCCAGAAAAGGTTATAGTTTTCCTGGAATCCCAAGCTCAGAAACTATTGTTTAAAATATAATAATGCCATTGCGATCTAATAATGCCCTCCACTAAAAGATGATTGTGCTTTATTTTATTTGATTTTTTTAGTTTCCTGCAGATTTTCTGCCTCCTTTTTTTGTTTTAACTTCGTTTCCTTTCCATGCTTGAAACCTAACATGGGGTCAAATAAAATGTTTATAGTAACAAATCGAATATCGAGTCTCCAGGCGTAGGGGCATTCTAGGTAGAGTGAAAGTGAATAATGTTGAGTATTTTTGTCCTAAAGAAACAAATGTGAGTAATGTGAATGAGTTTTTAGAGATTGCAAAGGATCTTGCTGATCCAAACTGGGGTAGGCTTGCTGCATATTTGGGAAGTTCTGCTGACGTAGAGCTACTTGAACTACAGACAAGCTCTGGAGGCCAACCTGCCTGGAAGGGCTCAGCGGAGCAGCTAATAGAGACAGGACAGCTGCGCAGGGCTAAGGCTGCTTGAAGGAATGAGATAAGGCCTATAAAAGACTATAGAGGCTATGTAACAGACTAGCACCGTGACATTTCACTTTCTTATGCTGGGAACTGGCAAACATTCTCCTGCACAGCTTTGGAAACTTGCTTTGACTTACCAAATGTGCTTGATGGGGATTGGCTAAACGCAAGGCACTGCAGTCGAGAGGGAGGAGGGCTTTGGGGGGAAAGCCTGCAGCTGCAAGAGTGAGCGGCCACACCCAGGGACCCTTGTGGCCCTCCCTGGACCCCAGCGTGTGCTGCTCATGGGGATGTTCAGGGGCACAGAAGTCAAGAAACCCTGACCTTCAGTTTCCAAATTAGCAAAGAGGTTTTATACAAAGTCCAGGAAAAAAAAAAAAAAGAATTCCCTGAGTGGCTGAGACCACAGATAATTAGATCAATAATTATAACCCCAAACTCACTGCAGAGACAGGGCTATGCTATTCCCAGCACAGATGACTGCAGGCTGCGCCCACGCCCACGCCCACGCCCACTGAGCCTGCCCCAACCTGCGGGCCGCTGGGCCAGAGGCAGAACTAACCAAAATCACAGCTTTTTTACTCCTTTTGGCATTAGCAACTAGTTTTACAAGTTTTCTTTAAAGAGTGAATTACTTCCTATTCATCTACACAAAATGCTTTTTATACAGATTTTGCTACATATTTCAACATCAAGATGTGCACTTACCTTGGAAAAACCACTATCTTATAGCATAAAATACAAAGTATTCGGGGAAGACAAAAGTGAGCCTGAAAACAAAACAAACAAAAAAAATAGGCCTCATAATTTCCCTTATTTTTATAATTTAAGATCATTTTTATTAATTATCTACTTGTAATACTGCCTGGGTCTCTGGATCTTTTCCTTCAAATGCCCTCATATACAGTTTTTTTTAAGTGAAGTTATAATTTTTTAAAAATTATTAATGTTTTCTATCCTTACAGAAAAGTTATTTTCAACTTTTATCTCATCTTGCATATAAACTAATTACTAAAATTCTGCAGCACACCAAAAAATATATTATAATTTTTGCCAACCTGAAAAAAATATAGATATAATTTTGATTCATTCACACCAGATAGCTATTGTTGTGTTGACTCTTGTCATTTTTTTATTTGAAATTTAAGGAAAAAGAGGTCAGTACCCCTGACTGGTGAGTATTGCATGTTTTAAAAATTCTTGAGGCACACCAGGTTGAAAAACAATAAGAAGGTAACCAAAATGTTTTCCATGATGCAGAGAAGTATATAAAAGATCAGAAACCTTAACAAGACTAGCTATTTTTGTCCACCTTCAAGCTTGAAAAGTAGAAATTTATTTTTGGTTGACTTAGTATTTTCTCTCATGTGTCCTAAGAGTGATTGTCAAAGTAACAAAAGAGGTTCTTTCCTTGGCATATGAGACATAAATCATTTAATCTGGCTAACCATTTGTATAAGACTTTATTTAAACACGATTAAATGCATTTTAGTATTCTGTGGATATGACCCTTCATTCTTCCTTTCCAAGTTTTTTAGGTTCTTTTTGACTGCCTTATTTTCTCCTACAAAGTTTGTGTATCTGGTGTTTATTCCCACTTTCTTCTTTTAAAAAAAATTAGTTTTGGCATAGTGCAGGCATAATTTTAACATTTGCTTCCTCCTTTTTCCTAAAATAAAAGTTCAAAACTAATTTCAAAAGAGCCAGTGATTCCTGAATTCTCTGTTCTCTGAATGGTTAAGGCTTTTTCTTTTTAACAATCGTCCAATGGTAAATACAAGGTGGGGGCAAGAACAGGTTTACAGTTGTTCCTATGGAAAGTGGTATAAAACTTAATAAATAATAATACCAGAATAAATTCTGGTTACATACTCACAACTGTACACCTCCTTGGCCCCGCCCTGTACTACTTGTACTGGCCTGGGTCAGGCACCTCTCCAGTTTGGATTAGTCTTTTGGCCCCTCCATAACTCTGCCACTGGCCTTGCTCCCCACAGGTTAAAGTCTGGTCACCTTGCCCCAGCATCACTTCACCTTTAGGCAGCTGGTCTGCTTTGAGCCTGAGTCCTGCCCCATGGGCTCTTGGAGATGCCACTGGTGTAGAGACTGCATGTAGGGACAGGAGGGCAGAGCCCAGAAGTGCAAGGAACTCAAAAAAAGAAAGGAGGGGGATAGAGAAAGGAAGAGAGGCTGGCAAATAAATTCTCTCACTTCAATAGCCCCTCACAGCTACTTCAGTGCACACCATCCCGTGTTGCTTCTGCAGGGGCTCCTTGTTGGTGCCATCTTTTCTTGAGATGCTCTGGCGAGCAGAGTAATGTAATCTTTGCACTGACTCTCCCTCCTTCTCTGACTCACATCCATTTTCTCCTTCTCCTTGATTCCCTCAGAATTCTATTCCTCCAAGAAAATATTCATACATAAGCTCACCACAGGCTCTGTTTCCTGGTTACATACTCATGGGGAACTGGGGTTTACTAGTAGATGCCATTTTTACTATATTATATTTGTCATGATTTAAATGTCTTTGTATTCTGATATCATGCCAAATACCTAGTAGGTGCTAAACAAATACTTAAATTTCTGGAGGAAGATCACCTAGTTTGTAAACAGTAGAAAGTAGTATGTGTCTAAACAACTACTGGGCATTTCAAAACAAAAACTCCTCTTTTATCATTTATCTTTATAAAAAGTACTAGAGGCCCGGAGCACAAAATTCTCTCCATTCTGGCACCCCAGCCTGTACACTCTCCAATCTGGCACCCCTCAGGGGATGTCTGACTGCCAGTTTAGGCTCAATCCATTTCCACATCCTGTGTGATCGGGCCTAAGCTGACAGTCAGACATCCTTTCACAATCCGACTGCTGGCTCCAAACCCCTTGCCTGCCTGCCTGCCTGCCTAATTGCCCCTAACTGCTTCTGCCTGACAGTCTGATCACCCCCTAACCTCTCCTCCACCAACCTGATTAATGCCTAACTGCTCCCCTGTCAGCCTGGTCCCCTCCAAATTCCCTCCCCTGCAGGCCCAGTTGTCCCCAACTGCCCTCCCCTGCTGGCCATCTTGTGGTGGCCATCTTGTAATGACATGGGGGTGGCCATATTGTGACCACATGGGGGCAGCTATCTTGTGATCACATGGGGGAAGCCATTGTGTGCGAGGGTGTGATGGTCAATTTACGTATTATCTCTTTATTATATAGGATAAGTATTTGCATTCAAGCATTATTTAGTGAACAGTGCCCGTCAGAGAGATAGCATTTATAAGCTACCTTTTACCTATTTTCAGAATGAGACAAGTAATATTTGTAGTTGAAAAATAGAAATATCCACTTTTATAACCTCCATTCTTAGCTCTTGATTGTTACTGAATTTTTCATGCCAATTTCCTCAAACTATGAAAATGTTGAACTAGAATAAAATGAGTACAAGGCATTTGTGAATCTACATAAAGTGCTTTTAGAGAGTTTTGTTTTAGTGAGGGCTCAATCATCAACATCTGTATTTCTACATGCCAATATGAATTCCTGAATTCCTACACCCCATGCCCCATCCTCTGAATTTGACTTATTCTAGTTCTCAAAAAAAGAAGACAAAATTATTTTCATATCCAAATATTTTTATTTAAATATCTCTTTAATCCCGGTTTTTTATTTTACTTTTTCAAAGACAGAAACTGTGATTCAGAGATTGCCCATCACACAGCGCAGAGTGACACTATTAGGGGATGGGAAGTTGAAATTCTGAAAGATGCCTTTTTATCAAGCCAGGTAAGACCCCAGGTAGACACTCAGTGGCTCTCTCAGGAGAAGTGAAACTTCTGCAGGTATAGCTCTGCCCAACCATTTCTTCTCACTGTACAGAGCAGATGCCAACTGTATCTGTGGGGTTAAGCTGTCATCCATGAGCGTTAGATGTTAAAGGCATCCATATACAGGGAAAACAGGACTTGAGTTACCTGATTTTCTTACAGTGATGTTCTGGGGGCTGTCCCATCATGATAACAAGATGATGCATAGTCAAAATAGAGGACCTTGCAGTATATGTGTCATGTGAGCACAGATGATAAATTGAGATTGCACGTTATAGAATCAATATAAAGAATACCAATACAAATTCACTAAAAACTTGAGTGGAAATCCATTTCCACATAACCTCACATACTTTCCACCTGAGTGGTCATTTTAATGTACTCATGTTAATTGAGGGTTTTTCTGCCAATTCACTCCCTTCGCATACTTAAAAGACAGAACAGCACACTTTGGGGCATGATGACTGGAAATTAGGGGGAAATTATTATTACAGAGAGCCTTAAGTGCTGAAGTCAATTTAATTATTTAAATCCATTCAGTACATTATGAAGAGTCATTGAAAATAATTTGGAATGGAAGACAAATAATCTTGGAGTTTCATTTAGAAAAAGATTTTGGTGCTGGGTCTATTATAAGTAAAAGTGAGACAATTTTGGATGCTACTGAATTGGTCCATACAATCTGACTAAAGCATGGGACAGATGTAAGGAACAGCAGGCTATAGAAACTCAACAGCTGATTTATCTCTTTCCATTGCCCTGCTGAAGCCTCAGAGCCCCTACCCCAACCCCACTGACCCCCACCTCCCCCAACCCAACACTAAGGTAGAGGAGGAAGCCATACTAACAGTTGGCAATGGTCCTCACCATTCTCAAGTGAGAGCTGCACCTGCAGCCTTTATGTGGAGTTTTACTCAACGTAGTTTCAGTGACAGCTGCTCTGGGCAAGAGTAAGCATTCCGACTATTTCTTAATGAAAGAACTAGCTGTAATTTCTAGATTTTAGAATTCTAAATTTGAGGCCTAATATTAAGGCTCTCATCTTAAAACAACAACAACAACACAACCTTTATTTGGTTCCATAGTGATGGATGTTAGTGCATAGTGATTTAGAGGTATGTGCACTGTATTTGTTTATGGGTGTTTTTTCTTTTATTTTCTACTTAACCTGCATCTGAGGATATGTTTTTATTGACTTTAGAGAGAGAAGAAGGGAGAGAGAGAAACATTGCTGTGAGAGAGAAATATGGATCAGTCATCTCCCACATGTGCTCCAACCTGGGATTAAACCAGCAATCGAGGTATGCACACTGACCAGGGTGCTTGGGATGATGCTCCAACCAATCGAGCCACCCAGCCAGGGCTGGGTGCTCTTTCTTTGCATTGGTGGTAGTGTGCACATGCATGCTGCATCACTGTTTTTATCAAGGGTTAAAATTCAATCTGTTTCTTTCTATTTCCCATACCATCTCTTAATGAAAGGTACTTACACAACATTTAAAAATAATTTTCCAATTTTATGTTATTACCATTATTAAATAAGCTTATTATGACCTTTTGTCATCCTTTGTAGTTCTCAGTTGCAATAAATAAATCTCCATTACAATGTCTTTCCTCCCTGCTGTCTAAATCTTGGTTCATTCAATAGACGCTGGCAACATCACAGGGTAACTAAATGGATCATAAGACAATTTTAACACCTTCATGCACTAATCACTAAAATGGCCTTTATTTCATTCTCCAAGGATTCATATCCAAAACCATTATAACCCAGTAATGACATGAACAGAAAAGTCAATGTTAAGCCTTCATATAACAGACTAGCGAATAGTGGCCACTTGGCTGATCCTATTAAATCTGAATCAAATTAATACTTATCCAGTTCAATTATCATCACCTTTGCCTAAAAGCTGTTTTCTTCCTGTGAAATTTAAGAGTTTAACTAAATTTTTTCAGCCCAAAGAAAATAATTTTATTATATTGGCTACTAATAAATTCTTTAAGAATACTGACTTTCTGGAGGGGAGGGGAATGGCTTATTTAATAATTCCTACATAATTAAAGAGAGCCTTATATACTATGAGTGTCTATACTATGATAGAAAACTTTGTTAAGGTAACTAATTATTAATAATGCCTTCTGATTATTCTATTACAAACACAAGTAAAAGAACTTCTAAATGAAAAGATGGAATCAATGAACTAAATTCAACTAACACAGACTGACTCCTACCCTTTAGAAATGGGCTGTACTCCCACGAACCAAGGATTCCTGGAGCAGGAAACCTGGCTTCACCTGTATGGCCACAAATATTTTGATTCAAGAAAACATCAACTGATTTTCCACATCAGGAAAAAAACCTTCATCCTTCTGGCCATCTCTAACCACCGTAAATAACTTTAAAATGAGGAAAACGGGAGACAAACCCACTCCCTTAGGAGCAGTGTTTGTGAAAAGATGGTCTCTAATTTTGAATTTGACGTGTATCAAAAGCCACTTTTCTCTGGACTAGTGAAGCAAACAATAGCCCCCTTCGTCTACTATTACTTTGAAAACATATGATTTAAAGTTTACTTTTGAATATCTAAAACTTTAAAGTCCAATCTTGTTTGACTTTTAAACTGCTTTTACTTGGCTGGAAATTTCATGGCACGTGACCTTTCTAATGTGCAAATGGTTTCTTCCGCTTGTACCTTATATGCATAACACATGTTACAAGTAGAGTTTGTCCTTACACACCAAGCCCTCACCCATGTATTGGCATAACTAAATGGTTTACTTCACTGTTGGACTATAAACAGACACATCTATTTTGAGTTTGACCATCCAGGAGTGCTGGGAAATTCTTAAGACTTCCTCCTCAGGTCGGCTGGGCCTATGGTGCAAAGGTGAGGCTTTTGGGGGTATCAAGTCATCCTTGAACAAAGTCAACAGAAAGGACACAGCTCAACACTCAATTTATTCTCGGGATTGCCATTCGTGCGATTCTTAACGTGTTCGCTGCATTGTTTGGGAGTATTCAATTTTGCTCCAGAAGTCAGGAACAAATTAAATGGATAAAACTCATAAGAAATGTCAGAGACTAAGTCAGTCAGCAAAGTACGGGTGGGGCAAAAGTGGGTTTACAGTTGTTCCTATGAAAAATAATACAATAATCAATAAATATAATAAAAGAATAAACCCTGTGTTTCACGTACTCACAACTATAAACCTACTTTTGCCTCACCTTGTATATTATAGATGAATTGAATAAGCAGAATAGATGGTGTTTCACACAGACAAAAACAATGAAACAAAGGAGAGATTAATTTTTATATGGAAAGGGATGGGAAAACTAAGCAGACCTTAAATATTCATAAAGTGCAGCTCATGGAGCCTCAAATAGACAGTTATGGTATTTTTGGTGCAGCCACCAATTCAGCTCCCAGGTGTGCTCTTTTTACAGAATGCAGATAAAAGCTGTAGTTGTAGATGTGCCACAGTTTTTTAATACACTCATCTGCTGATGGGCACTTAGGCTGTTTCCAAATCTTAGCTATGGTAAATTGTGCTGCTATGAACAGCTACCCAATGGAATACTATGCTGCAGTAAAAAAGAAGGCGTTCTTACCATTTGCAACAGCATGGATGGAACTGGAGAGCATTATGCTAAGTGAAATAAGCCAGTCAGAGAAATATAAATATCACATGATCTCACTCATTATGGAATATAATGAACAACATAAACTGATGAACAAAAACAGATTCAGAGACAGAGAAGTATCCATCAGACCATCAAACCTCAGAGGAAGGTAAAGGAGGGTGGGGGTAAGGGGGAGAGATCAACCAAAGGACTTGTATGCATGCATATAAGCCTGACTGATGGACAAAGACACCAGAAGAATGAAGGCATGGATGAAGGGGTAAAGGGGGTTCATGGGGGAATAAGGACACATATGTAACACCTTAATCAATAAAGAAATTTTTTTTAAAAATCCTATAGCTATACCCTGGCCGGATGGCTCATGTTTGAGTTTGATCCCCAGTCAGAGCAGATGCAGAAGCCGATACATGTTTCTCTCTCACATCACTGTTTCTCTCTCTCTCTCTCTTCCTTCCTCTCTCCATAAAATCAATTTTAAAAAGCTATCCTCTGGTGAGAATTTAAAAATTTTTAAAGCTATAGCTTCGCATCAAGCTACAGCTGTGGCCACATGCTAGCCAACACCCTCCCTCTTGCATCTCTGACAGATAAATGTGCATTGGCGTACCCTTTCACCTGCCAAGCTCCCTTGTTTCACTTCCTGTATCAGTTTTTTTCTGCTGCTGTCATGAGTTGCCACACACTTAGTGGCTTTAAACAACACAGACTTCTTGCCTTACAGGACTGCAGGTTAGAAGTGTGACATGCATTTCACTGGGCAAATATCAAGGTGTCAGCTGGACTGCCTTCCTTCCTGAAGCTCCAGAGGAGTGTTCATGTCCTTGCCTTGTCTAGCTCCCAGAGGCCACTTATATTTCAGAGCTAGTGACCCCATCCTTTATCTTCACAGTCAGCAACAAGCATCACTTCGCTCTGACCCTACCTCCATCCTCACGCCTCTCTCTGACTGCAGCCAGGAAATGTTTTCCAATGTTTTGGTACATATGTGATTAGATGAGGTTTATCTAGATCAAGCATGTCAAACTGACAGCCCTCGGGCCACATGCCTCATTTATTTAAGAGGCATGCCAGTCAGCCTCCAGTTTGACGTGCTTGAGATAATCCAGAGGAATCTACCCTACCTTAATTAAGGTCTTTAACACAATCACATGCACAAAATCCCTTTTACTATGTAAGGCAGCATACAGTAAACCCTCAATTTTGCAGACCTCCATTTAATGGACTTCGGATTTAATGAACAACATTTCCAATCTGTATGTCATATTTGAAAAATTAATACCCTGTTCATCTTAAAATGATTTTAATCAAGATTTGCTTATAATTAAATTATCAGGTTATTTTTGTTATTAATTCACTGTTATTTTCAACCAATTCTCGTGAATAAGTCAGATGCTGCATGTTTTAGAAATTATTGCAAACTGCATGCGATAGAGATTTTTCTGTGCTCCTCCCCACTGGGTCACCAGCACCCAGCACTCACCATTTCCTGCATTTTAGATAAAATCTGAATGACTAAATGAGTGGAGCGATGAGTGAGACAGGTGAATTAGATTATGTATTCTGATAACTTTCTAGAATTAACCATTCTATTGAGATATGAGATCTATACAAACTAAAAATTATCAAGTTTCTTACAATATGTATTCATGGTTCCCAAACTCTGTGCCGAAGCACACTAGGGAACCTAATTGCCAATTACATCATATGTTTGTAAATTCCATACAGGAGGTGAGTGGTAAATTAAGCATCTTTTAAGGCTTTTTTTCTTTTTAATTATGAGGTGCTGCTGGGTATCTTCTTTTTAAAATAGTTTTATTTTTTAAACCTTTCCCTTTTTATTGAGTATATTGGGGTGACACTGGTTAACAGAATTATACAGGTTTCAGGTGCACAGTTCCACAACACATCGTCTGTGCATGGTATTGTGTTCACCACCTCGATGTCTTAAACATTTGAGGAAATCATAGCAGTACTTGGCATGTAATAGATACCACGAGAACTGCCAGCTCCAGGTAGCTCACAGCTTCAATGTTAGATCACACTGTCTTTTGAGGGTGCCATCTTTCTGACGCTGGGTTTTCTGCAGCTGCTGTGATAAAAAGCAAGTACCATGCACAAATCAGTATGGAGCAGAAAAGAAAGTTGGCAAATTCAACCTGATTCCAAGATTTGAGAAACTATACAGTGCCCAACATGTAAGCAATTCGGGTAATTAAAATGTAAATTATCTAGTAGCCACATTAAAAAATGTACAAAGAAGCAGGCGACATAAATTTTAATGATATGTTTTATTTAGTCCAGTATGTCTGAAATATTACCATTTTTCATATCTAACCAATATAAACACATGAAGGAAATATTTACATTATTTTCTGCATCCTACACCTTCCATTCAAATCCAGCCACCAACAGCCATGAAATACTCACACAGGAGTACTGTCCCACTGCAAAATTCTTAACTGCTGATTATTTGTTTTTAGTTTAAAGAAGAAAAACTTAGCCATATCTTATGGCAAGTAACCAATAACTGAACATGACTTAAAAGGAAAGCTAAGAAGATAAAATATTGTTAGCATTTATTACAAAATAATAGTCTGTCAGTTTTGTATTCATTCATCTGATGTAATGACATTCTTTTTAATGAGATAAGTTGTTTGAAGCAGCTACGCAGCACCTGGCATGAAGTAAATTCTGGCGAGGTATTCGCATTATTCATGCCAGTGAGAGCATATCAGCCTATTGCTATCCAGGAGTGTGACTAAGAAGCGAAAGCACAAGAGTACAAAGTTCCCATTAATTACTGTGTAGACTCTTCCTAGTAAACACCAGCCAAATAATTACATCATAATATGTTTGTGAATTCCATACAGGAGGTGAGTGGTAAATTAAGCATCTTTTAAGGCTTTTTTTCTTTTTAATTATACTTTTATTGATTTCAGAGAACAAGGGAGAGGGAGAGAGAAACAGAAACATTAATAATGAAACAGAATCATTGATCAGCTGCCTCCTGCACACACTGGAATAGAGCCTGCAAACTGGGCATGTGCCCTGACCAAGAATCGAACTATGACCCCTGGTTCATAGGATGAGGCTCATCCACTGAACTACACTGGCTTGGCAAAATTAAGCATTTCTTAAGCATTTAAGAAGCTTTCAGGTTTCTGAGCCTTATCACATAATTCAATTCTGAGTGTCTGAAATACAAGTCTAAATTATATCTGTACTGTTTCAATCAAGACCATAATCAGTATTTAAGCAGGAAGTTGTAGGAGTTTGTTATTTTTTGCAGTGCTCTCATTTTGTTCAGCTGGAGATAAGAACATCGGTGCTCATGTTTCATTTCTACATTCTCTATTAGAAAACCCGTCATTACCTGTACCCAGGTTCTTCCCACTTGGACGGGATTTCAGCAGACGTGACCATCCTCCCAAGGTGAAGGCAGAGCAAGCCTTCCCTTCCAGCATGAGTTCGCACTAACCTCTATAAGGATGCATTTAACCTCTCAAAGACCCTGCTCATTTCTGACATACTCCTTGGACAGAGAACAATAAATCACTGGGCTCCCCACTGGGAGGGAAACTCCCTGAGGTCTGCAGGCCAAGCCAGAGTGCAACCAGTAAACATGCGTTTCTCACAGGCAGGCAAGTAGAACATCTGCTTGTGTCTTCTATGCCTATTAGGATGTTGACTCTGTTAATTGTAGGCATAACAAGGGGATCCATCAGTGTTTTTGTTTTCACTCCCACCATAGGAATTCAATAACAGAGTACTCACCAGCCAGCTACCTCACTGGTCAATTAGCAACTTGTCTTCTTAAAGAGAATAGGAGAAGTGCTTTGTCGGAAGCAAATGAGGAGTGGAGAAAGACAGTCGTGAGAAAATAAATAAATAAATAAATATATGAATGTCCCAGTATGGACAACTGTGCTTCACCAGGGTGATAGTTTTAAATAGTTCAGAAGTTTCAAGACTGTGGGACCCATTTTTAAATGCTAGGTTCCTTAGCCTTTCCAGCTGTGCTGTTAGTTTTCCAGCTCGGGATTTTCTACATGACTAGGTAGTCATCTTCTGCAGTTTTAGAGTACTGGGTGAAATGGAGAACATAGACACCAAAAGGCCTGAAACTAGTAATTACATCTTAGTAAATTACCTGCATTTTAAAGTTGTACTGGGTAGATATAATCATGAGTTCATCAAATTAACCTATCAGGACATTTTGAAGTACTGGTGAAATTCAGTTCTACAGGCCACAGATTCTGTTCTAAAAGTATCAGAACTCATAAGGGGTATTTTGCACACCAAAATTTGGGTTTCTACTATGTCTATAAATTATTAAATTTATAAAGTATTTAAACAGCATTTAATATAATTTTCACTGTTATTTACCTAGTAATCTTAACTTATTCTCATTCACAAAAATGGTAATGTAATAGCAAGCAGCTATATAAAATCATAAAAACTTTTTGACATTTCACTTACACAAATTTTCTTGCTGTCAAATAATTCTATGATTCTAATAAGGAATAAAAATATAATATTAATTCCATCTTCATTTCCATTCATTATTTCTGATGACTATGAACACTGACAATGGCCATGAATAATGACAACAGAGTTTCTATAGAAGTGGGGAATGTTTAGCAACTGGCTTGCTCCCTGTGTCCAACAATGTCTCTGAAATGGAACAGCTATATGCCTATAGCAGCAGTCCTTTAACTGAGGAAATAAAAAAGAAGATAAAACTGCCCTGAAATTAAATTTGAAGATGGACTTCACGTCACTATTTAAGTTAAAATTTCTGAACTTCCTCAAAGGTAAGCACAACAAAGCAACAACTCCTTTGCTAAACGTTCTGCCTAAAAATAATATTTTCAAGCATCTAGACACATTCCTTTGCCTGCCTTCTAACATCTTAAAGATAACTCATTGATGAAGCTTGATGAGAAAACTTTATTATGTTTTATAATGTTTTGTATTGATTTCAGAAAAGAAGGAAGAGAGATAGAAACATCAATGATGAGAGAGAATCATTGATCATCTGCCTCCTGCGTGCCCTCACTGGAGATCGAGTTTACAAGCCAGGCATGTGCCCTGAACTCCTGGTTCATAGGCTGATGCCCAACCACTGAGAAACACGGGCCGATGAAGAAAGTTTCTTTAAGTGACTGTGGAACAGACATTCTCCACATTGGAACTGTATCGCTACAGGACTTCTCTAGTTCATACAGTGTCCAGGGCTGTACATGGTTAACAGGTGTATTTTTAACAGGTTCATAGAAACCCCACCCTTAGCATACCTACCTTAGCTTTCAGCCATCAGACAGCTTCCATACAGATTCACAGTCACTATATCCATTTCACCAAACTCAGGGTGGCCTCAGTACCTCGGAGACTCTCATTACTCCTTTGTCCTTATTAATATTAGGAATTCTGTTTCTAAGTTAAACTGGGTCAGTAACTTCATTGTAGCTTAGATCTATGCTATAGTGACTTCTACATACTCTGTTGTCCTTTTCTCAATCATATATTGAAAGAAATCTTACATTTGTATATACATTGGTTTTGTTCATGTTATGCAGTGTTGAAAACAGAAAAAGAATACTTCAGGTCTGTGACTTTAGTACTTAGCCACTAAGCCATCCAACATTCTCATAATTGAAAATGCAACACTTACTTTAAATACCCACTAAATAATATTTTATTGGGTCTATGTTCAGAAAAAAATGGGATTTTTCTAAATAAGGGATCCATTACAAGAATAACATGAAATTTTTTCCCTAAAAGTTTGTGCTGTTCTCCAAAACCTGGCATATGAATTTTAGGAGGAAAAATAGGTGCAATATTTATAATAAAGTATATAATTTGATTTTATGTTTAAAATTAGTATGCACGTGCTTATAGATTTCTGAGATATAAATCTAAATTAGTTGAATAGATTTTCTTGATGCAAGCCTACAAGCAAAGTCACGTCCCTCAGAGAACACAGCAGACTCCACAACTGGACAACTGATTAGGCATGACATGGCCAAGTCAGCTTATCATGAAAACTGACCAGATTTCCTGCACATTAAGGCAGCACAGTTTTGATAACTAAAAGATGTGATAAAGCATGTCATAATTCACATCGCTATGATCTAGACTTAACCAAAACTCAGCAGGTTAGAAAGCATTAATTTATGTGGTGATCATTATGTCTAAGTTGAGCACCAAGGTGATAATTTGTTAAATGCTTCAAAAAATTCCTGACACTATCTAGCATAGATGAGGCTAAGCTCTATAAAATTCACCAAAGTCAACAAACAAACTAAAACACAGGGGTGGAAGGAACGGAAATGATGTCTCTTCTTTAAATCTTGTGCTTCTTAACAAAACAAGCAGCTAGACCAAATCCCTTTAACCACAGAAAAACAAAATGTCAGGATTGAGAGGGGGGAAATGACATCTAGTGAGGGACATACTTAAGAAAAAAAAATGTAGGGTTTAAGGTTACTGTATACATCTGATGATCCTACCCTAGGAGAAGCTCAAATCAAAATGAAAACTCTTATGTCAAATTTTCTCTGAACAACTCTCTGTACATTTCAGACCCCTTGTACAGTTGTAAACTGTTTTCACACCTGTCATGCATAGTAGCCTGGACACCATGTTCTCATAGCACTGCTGATGTTGACCTTGTCATACAATAAAATGTTCTGTTTACTTTCCAATAAGTACCTAAGGATAGAAGCAGCATTTCTTATTTTCTCTCTGTTGCTAGCATCTAGCATGCAGTTGTTCTATAACTGCTTAAGGAATTGTACTAAATCCAGCATGGTAACTTTTAAGTACAAGGAAAATCTATTTCACTTTATTTCTTGTGTTATGCATTTACACACCAAGGAAAGGTGTGTTAGTGTGTGTGTGTGTGTGTGTGTGTATACAAATGAAACACTTATGTTTATATATAGTGTGTATATACATTTATATGTAATGATAAGTAACAGCATATGTAATTACATATAAATTATATATGTATATCAAACTGCTCTGTCATTAAACTCTTAAGTTTGCATCCTTGAAGAGTGCGGTTTCGAGTGGATAAATTATTGCAAATTATTGATAAATATTTTGGTATTGTATGTGGTCAGACATAAAGGCTCAGCATTAAGTCCCAAGCCCCCCAATCAAAAAGTGTTCCAACAGACTCCTTTCTTCTGACTACAGGTGGGGCCTCAGAGGGGAAAGGAGCTACACCTCTACTTACTGGGAGGATCAGGAAACCAGACAAGACAATGGAAAAATAAACAGAATAGAAAGGTAAGCACCTAGGCTCTCATGAAAATATAAACTGAGATATAGAGTCGAATGATCCATGGTCTGAATAAAATGATGAGATGCAATCATGATGGTCAGACAGCCTTCAATTTTGAAGCATGTGGAATAGTGGGACTTAAGGATTTCTTTAAAAATAAATCAGGTCTACATATCCTCACTGACATGCATTTTCTAGAATTCTGGAGAATTATCCCTATGCCTACAGTGTGCTGATGGGTGGTGTAAAACACTGACATAAGTGATCATGGGTGTCTGTTCTAAAATGTTTCCAAAATCACTTTCCTCCTCTAGGGGCTTGAGCATGCCTCAACCAAAGTATTCAACTAAAATTCTTAAATATCCAGGTGATGTAATTTTTATCTCAATAGTTTTTGTACCTTGATTATTTTTCTTTTGTTTATAGACTATATCACTACATACGAAAGACAAGCCTACTGGCCTATGACACAAAGACTTCCTCCTTAGGACCTCAAAGTAGAGGACATCGCCTTAACGATTAGTTCTCTGAATTCATTGACTCAAAAGAAAAAGCAGGGTACATTCCTGTGGTCAAAAAAATGGCCATTCCTGTTCTGTATCTAATAGTATCTTCCAGGAAAACAGAAAACAAGGCAAAAGATTGAGCTTTTAAATAAATATTATATGTTAGGAAAACAATAAGAGATAAGTATTTTGTGCCATGCAAATACCACGGTATAACACACACTTTCTCACTATGGGAATAAATTCTCACTTGGGAATAAAATATAATTTATTTTTTTCAGTTCCTTTCCATATGCTCCCATGAAACAAATTTTCTTGGGTAGCATATAGCCACTATCATCTCACTAACACTTTTAATTAATTTAAAGCTAACAGAATACTATGTAACAAGGCCATACATCAAACACCCATGACTTAATGTGTACAAAAACTTGCGTTTTTTAAGCAATTGTGAACACTTAATTTTCTTGAAATAAAAATAGCCATGGAGAGTGTTGTTTCCATTAAAAGGTAAGCTTATTTAAAATATAAAGCCAATAAAGAAAGCTTCTAAGTCTTTAATTACAGGTTTTCCATCCATTACTGATCATTCAGGCTCAGAAAGCCTCATTGGATTGCCAATTTTCTAGCAGAATGGAAAAAATGGCAGGTGAAGATGACCAATTTTATCACGAATTCTTTCTCTAGATTCTCCTCCAATCCCCGAGAGAATTCCTTGAAAGATTTAAGTAGAAATGTTTTCAATGATTCCTTTTTATTTTACTTCATTAGAGAAAAGATTTACACAGAATAGACATAAGTAAAGGAGACCAAAATATTAAGTATTTCAGCTATTACGGAGGCAATCACTTGTTCCAATCTTCTGGAACATTCTTCATTTTAAACAGTCTATTCTGTGGGTCCCGTAACCATAGTTCAAATATTTTACAACATGTCTTTCAATTTTGGGTTCTGAACAAATGGTCATAACAATCTTCCACTGCCCAATCGAATTACTAGTAAAAGCTCCTGCTTCCCAAACAATAAAGGTAGCTTTTTCAAGGACTAAAGTAGTTTCTGTGCGTGTGCTCTCATACCCTCTAAAAAGAGATTTTAAATAACGTTTAAAGTTCATTGTCAGGGGGAAAGCTTCCCTACCGTAATTTTGTAACCTGTTGGATCTCCATAGTGAAAAGGTGTGTGTTATACTGTGGTGTTTGCATGGCACCTCATCAAAGGAAGCTCAGCTCTTGCAGAGAGCAGTACAGACAACTGCCTGGCCGCCCTCGTCCTGGCTGGGCGGTGCTGAATCAATGCTCTGAGCACCACAAACCCTGAGCACAAGGGTGAAGAACAGCCAGTGGATATCAGGCTTCCGCAGTCACTCACAGTCATCAAGCGGAGACAGAAAGTCTGGCTGAAGTAACCACATGCCTCATTTCCCCGAGGGCTGCTGGTGTCCTGCTTCCGAGGAACCCAGTGCCACCAGGTGACCTCTGCTTAGGAACAGTCAGCCGTGCAAACCCTGAGAACTGCAGGGACAACGATGGGTTGTTATCCAAATGCTCAGGAAGTGAGGATGGCCATGAACCCCAACTCCACACCCACTCGGGGAGTCCTCCTCGTGACCTCCAGCCATTGAGGGGACCAACCTGGGAAGTTACCAGGTGACTAAACCCTTGTCCTTACATGTAATCTATGCTAGAATAACAGAATTGTTTTCTTCTTAAAAATAAAAAAAGTATATGTGTGTGTAAATATGTATCTACCTCACCCAAGGTCCTTTCCCCAACATAGCGCATTTATTCCCAGGCTAGTATTTTAGAACCTTTCTCTATGAGAGGGTGATAGTTATGACTCTTGAATAGAATCAGATACTACCCATAACGAAGGCTGATGCATAAGAAGAGTAGAAAATACTCGTATCAAACTGGCCGGATTAATTCCATTTTGCTTGTTTATTTGTATTTGTCAGCATTAAGTCACTGGAATCGTCAGCCTCTCCCCTCTGACACAAAAGCAGGAAGAGAGGATAGGGACTCTATGTGTTGGCTGCTGCCTAGATCAGAACATGAAAACCGGACAGGATCAAGCCCTGGCCAGGCCGAGTGGCCGAGCAGAGAGGCTCCTATCTGATCAAACCTTTAACCTCACCGCTTCCCTTCCTTCTCCGAGTATTTATTTTAACTAAAATTTAGTCTTTGGCCTTTGGTGCCAGAAATATTCTTACATGTTCAGATAAGGCACTTTCATCCAGTTCCAAAAACATCGAGGGTGAGGGTCCGATCTGAACTCCTGCTTATCCTGAGGCAACTGTCTCCAACCTGTTTGCTGTCTTGTTTTGTTTTGTTTGGTTTGGTTTGGTTTGGTTTGGTTTGGTTTTTTTTTTTTTATCTCCGCCATCACCCTTTTCTGAATTTACATAGCAGCAGGGACAATAAATTGCTTCTAGGTTCTTCCAAAGCGGAGCCGAGAGCAGAAGGCCCCATGGATCATTTTCAGCTTGATCCTACCTGTTTGGCTTTGGCCGCTGGACCATGTCAGCATTCCAGGGCCATGAGGAATGTCATGCTTGCCACCCAACAGGAAGAGGAGTAAGCCAGGCGTTGACATCACCTGACAGATGTGTTTCTCGAGTGGGGGGTTTTATTCGAGGCTTTTTCATGGAAATCATTGACGCAGAAAAAACAGAAAGACAAGAGAGGGAGAAGGTCGGTGCCACGATGGGCATGTTTTGCGCCCCATAGAAAACTGCCGTGACCGCACCTCTCTTTCCCTGCACCCCCCTCCTTATACCCCCCTCATTCATCCTTTCTGTCTGGAAGTAAATGTTTCTGAAATCCTATAGCTACCGGCAGAGCAGCAACACATAATAACATGGTAGCAACACATAAAACTGTCAGTCTTCAAGGAAAATAGATGGTTAGGTGGAGGGGGTGAATGGACTAAATCAATTTGAACGCGCATGTTAAGGACTGTGAAAGGGCAGAGTGTAGTGCTGCTGGCTGGGAAACATTTGTCTCTGTCTTCTTGTGTTTCCACAGCGCTGGGCACCGTCCACCCACAGGCCTCTCTCCTGGCTCCAGTCTGACTCTGTGGCTGATTAATGGCAGCTGGAGGTGTCCAGTAATTTCCTCACCTAATAATAAACTACAACCCAAAGTGGAGGTTCCCCTCGGGCCCACAGTTAACATACCTGTACTTACAACCAGGAGGCAGCCAATTACCCTGCCCCTGGCCCACCGCTTAGGAAATGCACACTTGAGTAAGGCTGTGGCCATCTTATTTACCAGAGACACAATCTGCGTCTGCACCAGGCAGACTGTGCTTGGGACACAATGAACACATAGTAAGTTCATTCAGCAGAGATTTAAAAAAAAAAAATCTTGTACATCTTCCACTAGGTACACGTTAAGGAATTTATTCTTTTCCTAAAACTGTGAGAGAAAAAATGTCAGATGCTAGACTTGGTCTTAAGCTTTTTTTGGAACTGAGACTTAAAATTGCCATTTCTAAAATGCCAGGTTGTAATTACAAGGCCTGCAGCCCGAGCAATCAGTCTAATTCCCTGCTTCCTGAGGCAACCAGGAAGCTGGCTGTGTTCGGGCAGCCCCTCCTCTGAGATTGTTTAGCAATGAGAATTGGTCCATGCCACTTACCATAAGGCGATTATGTGGATTAACTTGGCTATATTAATTAAGTGGTTAGACTCAGCATTTGTATTTACAGTAGTTAATAGTAATTAACACAATTAATTTAATCTAAGGAATAATACGTATTATATATCAAGATAAAAATAAAGAAGTGTGTATGTGTGTGTCCATGTGTGCACACGTGTGCACACAAGTATGATGGTTCCACATAGGCAGCAGAAGTGTGGGGTAATAGACAGACTACAGGGACCTGGGTTCAGATTATACTTCTGCTTAATTACATAACCTCATGAAATTATTTTAACTCCTATGAACTTCTGTTCAACTGAGAATAATAATATCTATCAGGAATAATGTATGCAAAGTACCTACTTCAACATCTGGCACATAGTAGGCAATATATGATTCCTTTCACATGTTAGAGGTGATATTAAAATTGTTTAATTGCAGCAAAATATGCATAGCATAAAATGAATCATCTTAACCATTTTTAAGTGTACAGTTAGGAGGCATTAGTGCATTCACATGACTGTATTGCTGATGCCACCATCCATCCACAGAACTCTTTTCATCTTGCAAAACTGGAACTGTAGCCATGGTCAATATTCTCAGTGGTTAGCGCATTGCTCCGCACACTGAACAGTTGTCAAGGACACATACCTGGGTTGTGGGGTTTGCTCCCAGGCCCTGGTCAGGGTGCTCCTGTGAAGCAACCAAAAACTATTTGTCTCTGTCACATCAATGTTTCTCTCCCTCCTCCCGCCCCCCACTTCTTCCCTTTTACTCTCTCTAAAAATCAATGGAAAAAAATATCCTCGGGAAAGAATTAACAACAACAAAAAGAAACTGGAACTGAACCCATTAAACAGTGACTCCTTATTCCCTGATTTGTAAATTGAATAATGGGAGCAATTATTTTTTTAAATAATTATATGCCCCATTACAAACTAAATAAGCTTCCAAAACAAAAATAACCACCCCTATATGTCACTTTAGTATGTGAAATATGAACCTGAAAGATACATACAGTATGCTTTTTAAAAAAATAAGCAGGTCAGGTAGATTGTTATCAGCTCGCTTACTGGCAGGTGTAATCAGCGCCACCAACTGACACGGTGTCACAGGCTCGTCACTGAACGAGGGATCCAATCAGGAGGAAATAGAAGGTGGGAGCCCAGCCATCCTGTGCTCACCACCTTCCCAGGTACAAGGCTGTGTCTCCTCAGAGGAAGGGACCATACCTTCCAAGCTGCACAGATGTGTCCTTTAGCCCTGGCTGAGGTTTCTCAGGGGCAATCGTCAAAATCCTAGCTCTACTTCATAATGCTGGGTGCAGTGATCATGCCCATGTCAAAAGTTGTTCAAACTGCAGTTCAGTCCTCAGACTAATAAAATCCACTAGAGACTGTGCATGATTTATACTCTTACTATATTAACATACCAAAAAATGAAGCTGGCAAAAACACTAGATACTCATGTCTTCTGTAGTTTTTCTTTTTTAATTAGCAAGTATATAGCAAGTCAAGATATAATCTGAAGATGATCACAGGATCACATTAAAGAGGTAATTATATGACTTTCATATTAGAAGCAACAGGCATCTCTGCCCATAAGTATCATATTCCTTGGGTCCAATAAAGTAGCCACGGTCAGGGTCCCTTTGTGTATTTTTTTTTTTTTTGCAGATTTAACCCCTTAATTGAACCTGTTTTAGTACAAGGAGATGCTGTAGTAATGATGAGTAACATCTTTCTCTCTCTTCCTTCAAAATGAACTGCATAAAACATCATGAATTCCTGACATTCTGTATAATAGGCCTCGTGGGGAAGAATTTTCTTTATAGATGTGTCATTATAATGTCCATTAAATTAAATGATGTATATGACACTTTTTGACCTCTAAAATAAGTAATACATGTATTTTCTACCCTGGTAGGAGATATTATGTAGTGGCTGCACCTTAACAAATGTTGCGTTGATAGTTCTAGTGTATTTAGAAAGGATAATTATTTCATAAAAGTCAAAGTAAATATGTTAAATATATATTATATCTTGTTTTAATATTTAAGCTCTTTCCCCCACTTTCTCCTAAAAGTTCAGGCAGGCCTCTCACTCTCTATTATCATGATGCAGTGAGGGTGCCGAGGGATGCTGGTGGCAGGTGCCCCACCTGCCCTGGTCCTGGCTCACCCAGCAGCTCCTTCACTCTCTGTCTCACTAGTGGATGAAATGACGTGACACTCTCTCTTGAGTTCCAGGGATGTCATTTTAAAAAAAGGAAATCTAAGGAGTATGAAGGCTAAATGCTTTCTCATGGCCCCTCCCATTTTCTCTACTTGTCTTTCTACAAAAATACCCTGACGATTTTCAGATAGATGCCCTTTGATAAATTCAAAATGCCACCACCTGTAATGCTTACACAGCCCAAAGTAGAGCTGACAAGTTCAAGCAAAGGAGAACAAGAGAAAGAAGAAAGCAAAACTAGAGGATAAAATGGGGAAAGGGAGAAGATGCAAACAATACAGAACCATGCTCACAAAGCCGTGTTCCACTTTTCCTCAATCACACAGCAGCGCCCAGCCTTCCCTTCCCCATCTTCCTCCTTATTGGGTGCGACTTCTTTGACCAACAACATCGCCACTCAGTGGCTACTCTAATACACGTCAAACACTCAGTGCTATTACACATGTCCCCAAAAGCACAAGGCAGGTTCAAATTGACATAAAAGCTATTTTCTAGACATGTCAATGAAAAAAAATATATTTGAGCAACAAAAGTAATTTCATATTAAACTTGGCCCTTAGTGCTCATTTTTAATAATTTTCATCACAGGAGATATAGAACTAGCAAATTTAGGACAACCCCACTCGATAAAGGAGAGTTGTAATTAGTACTCCTATATTATTGCCTGAACAATTACAATTGTAAAATGTATACATAAATTCCCAAACCATCTGTGACTGGGAGCAACAGATGCAACTAACCTTCTGAGGCTTGGGGGCAGATTTCCCAGAATGTATCATAAAGGGGTATTGCAAAAATGTCCCTGATTCCTCCCTAATTGGTTTTGCAGACATTACTGCAAATGTACATCCTGATGTCTGCCCTGGTTTGCAGAACGCCGTTGCCACTTTTAGACAGACATGAAATGCCCGGAGTCGCTATGCTGGAGGACAACAAGCTCACATAGCGGTGATCCCAACACCAAGCTCAAAATAACCTGAGTGGGGATCTCAAGAGGGAGCCCCTTTCAGAGGGAGCCCCTTTCAGAGATCACCTTGTCTTTCTAAAGATATGGGTGGAACATTTGTTATAGGCAAGGCTGTTTGAAACATAAAACTTGGTTTGATTATCCTACAGAACAGTGTATGCTGTAATGGGAGCTCTCACACTTGGTGATATTTAAGCACAAACACAAGAACAGCTTATAAAGTTTCCTGCTATATTTTGAAAATTAGACAAATATGAATTTTAATAAACATGAATTAATACAGTAAACTCAACAAATTATTACACTATTTTTGAAAAAAAAATGTTTTATCTGTCCCCTGACTGGCTCTGTAAACTTCAGCCTCACCTCCACTGTCAGCTCTTGCCTGGCCCATACCACGCCCACCACACATGCGCGTGCACACACACACACACACTGTCCATCACCCAGTGCTCCAACCCAGAATGACAGAACCACTTGTAGCCTCAGGAACACCCCAAAATCTCTTTTACACTGAAATTCCTCTAAATTGATTCCTCCACCTTAAATCTCACTCTCCAAATTTATTCCCACAATTCTCCCTTTGACTAATTCCTCTTTATTCCTCCAAAATACACACAGGCTCCAAATCTGCCCAGAATGGATGTAGCATTAAAACTAACATCTTCCACTCATCTGCTGATGGACACTTCGGCAGCTTCCAAATCTTACCTATGGTAAATTGTGCCGCTATGGACATTGAGGAACATATATCCTTTCTGATTGGTGTTTCTATTTCTTGGGTTGTATTCCTAGAAGTGGGATCACTGGGTCAAATGTGAGTTGAATTTTAATTTTTTGAGGCAACTCCATACTGTTCACAGTGACTGCACCAGTCTGCATTCACACCTACTATGCATGAGTGTTCCTTTTTCTCTACATCCTTGTCAGCACTTGTTGTTTGTTGATTTGTTGATGACCAAATTGTCATTTTGATTTGTATCTCTCAGATGATTAGTGACTTTGAGTATGTTTTCATGTCTCTTGGCCTTCTTTATGTTTTCTTTTGAAAAAAGCGTTTATTTAGGTCCATTGCCCATTTTTTATTGGGTTATTTATCTTCCTTTTGTCAAGTTGTATGAGTTCCCTGTAAATGCTGGAGATTAAATCCTCATCGGTGATCTATATAACGGAATACTACACTGCAGTAAATAAAAAGGAATTTTTACCACTTGCAACAGCATGGATGGAACTGGAGAGCATTATGCTAAGTGAAATAAGCCAGTCAGAGAAAGATAAATATCACATGGTCTCACTCATTTATGGAAAATAATGAACATCAACTGATGAACAAAAACAGATCCAGAGACAGAAGCATCTTTCAGACCGTCAAACCTCAGAGGGAAGGTAGGAGAGGGTGGGGGTAAGAGGGAGAGATCAACCAAAGGACTTGTATGCATGCATATAATCCTAACCAATGGACATAGACATTGTGGGCATGAGTTGGGAGGTTAGGGGGCAATAGAGAGATAAGGACACATATGTAATACCTTAATTAATAAAATAAAATAAAAAATGCTTTCCTCCCGGGGGGGGGGGGGGGAAATAACATCTTCTTGGCCTCTTTGATGGCACCCTCAGAGCTCACTCTAGGTTAGAGGAGTTGGCTTTCATGGAGCTCTGTGTGGGAGAACTAACAAATACTTGGTCCTGCCTGCTGGCAGAGAAATTCATTCAAGTCCCCAGGCCCCTCTAAATACATTTCATTTCATACTATGTATTCCACACTGAGTATCAAATTAACATTCTAGCATTCAAAGTTGTCGTAATTTTACCATCTAGGTCATGTTTCATTGTCAATAAGTCTCTAATCTCATGGCTCTGGCATATTTGATTTGTTGCTTAAGCAAATAATAATGAAAGGCACCATCTCCCCAAATCATAAAATTAATAAAATTACATTCATTGAAATTTTAGAGAAATTCATAAAAAGCCATATATAATGCACCTTCATGCTTTTGTTTTGAATAAGTAGACACACTTAAGAAAATATTAATAAATGATATTATAAAAATATGAATCATCTTTATTGCAGATCTATCCTTATTATGACCATTATTGAATTGCAATTTTAGTTATATTATTGTTCTTTTATGTTAGATTTGTTAATAGCAATCATGATCCTTATTTTTTTCCCCACTAAAAAGATATTCCTCTCGTTTAAAAGCCATTCTTGAGAGTAGAAGCTAGAAACTATGCAACAAGGAGCATATGTTAAATGTAAGTGAAGCAACTATTGCTTGTGCTATACACAAAGAAAATAACATATTCATTATCCTGGCTGGTGTTTCTAAGTGGTTGGATTCCCTGTCAAGGGTACCTGGATTGCAGATTCCATCGGCCTGCCCAGTCAAGAGGCATGCAACATGCAGGAGGCAACCAAGGTTTCTCTCTCTCTCTCTTCCTCCCTCCCTTCAACTCTGTCTAAAAATCAATGAGGGGAGAGGGGGATCCTCAGATAAGGATTAACAAAAAGAAAGATGAGAGAGAGAGAGAGAGAGAGAGAGAGAGAGAGAGAGAGAGAGAGAGAAGAGAAGAGAAGAGAAGAGAAGAGAAGAGAAGAGAAGAGAAGAGAAGAGAAGAGAAGAGAAGAGAAGAGAAGAGAAGAGAAGAGAAGAGAAGAGAAGAGAAGGGAGGGATGGAAGGAACGAATGGAGGGAGGGAAGAAAGGCCTGGTTCCCTGACACTGAGCTCCTTAATAAACCTTCTTCACCTCCAAGGAAGAACTCTCTGAATGCTCTGATCCTGAACACTCTTCCTCTGTGCTGGGAGCCTGTGTTCCCTCCCGAACTACAAAACCAGGGCACGAAGTGGAAAAGGAAAGGGCCTATCCCCACTGTCAGGACCCAGGCTGATCTCAGCAGCCTCTATTTTTAGCCAGATTGCAAATGGTGTGTGATCAAAGCCTGGAGCCCTGGAGGAACTGGGCAGACAGCGCGCAGTGGAATGCTTCCTGATGATCTGGAAGCAGGAAAGGGCTTCTGACATGAAAGACAGCTTAAACCGCACAAGAATAGCAGTAAACCAGCTGCAAAACGCTTAGGGTTGCCCTTGAACGAATGCAAATTGTTCCAAATAATTTTTCCTTTTTCGCAGCCTCGGGATGCCCCGCCGGGGCGATGAAACGGCCACATGCTCAGTGTACAAAGGCTTTCCCAAGTGGGAAGTGCAGGGTACTAATGTGCTCAGAATGAGGGACCCCTCGGCCAGCCTCAGCGCGGATGCCGGCCGCCAGGCCTTTTGTCGCAGGTGGGGTCATTCATGCCAGGCTTGTTTTGGATACTAAGCTCCCAGTCAGTAATGATGAAGAGGAATTTATTGGCTTAGAAATACTCAATTAACCATTGAAGTGGTGGTTAATTTAAAAGATAACTGGGTTGTTGAGCCTTTACTCAGACCGTTCATGCAACTGGGATGTATATTTTCCTAATGATTAAGAAGTACAATGCTTACTTTTCTTTATTATTTTCTATTAGACAAATATACATATTCTGTAGAAATGCTATGAATTCTATGATGTTTATAAATATTTTCCATGCGAAATCACAAGGATAATAGTATTTCATGTTTACACATTTACAAAACAGTCAAATGTGTGGTTCACAAAATAGTTCCCATATTAATGTCCTCCCACATAATCCTTTGAGTAAATACATAAAACAAAACATTATTTATCAATCATATTAATTCTATATTTAAACTAAAAATTAGAGATTAAAAAGAAATATCTTAATACTTCATTGTTAAAATTATAGTAGCAAACACATTGAGTAGGTTAGAAAACAATATGTTTACAATTAAACTATGTTTCATTCCACAAGAGAAAAACCACCTTCAAATAATGTGGCAATTCACTAATAAAAGTTAGACAAGGAGATTTATTTAAAAATCAAACAATCAAAAAGCTTTATAAATTCCCTTAGATACATTACATGCTTGACTTGACAGAGGAGATGAGTTCCTTTAACAGTAAATTTAAATAAAATATTTACAAATCAAAACATAAACTATATTTAGGGTTAAAGCTAATCATTAGATCATGATAAACTCTTCAGCAAAGTATATTTTCCTATCATAAATTATTACCTTAACTTTATTTATTATGTCTATATTTCTACATTTGTATACAAATAATAAACTTGAAACAGTTGCTTTATAGTCCCAATGAGAATAAACATCCCACAAAACCATGAGTATATGTTGTATAATCAAAGAGGCAAGATATCTCTCTGCCTCAATCTCAAAACTCACTTTAAAACTAATGTTTTGAATGCAAACAAGCATGGAAAAGAGAATTTTTTCCACAGTCATACCCAGCTTAAACATGCTTGTGTTTAGAAGCATCCCACTGGGGACTTCTCATAGGATCTATTATTATATTTTAAATTTCTAAGTGCTTTTCTGCTAAAATAGTCAAGTTAGCAAAACTAATCTCTTTTCCAGTCACAGAAAAGTAGTACTTTTTAAAAATCAGGACTTATTTATGTAAAGTCATACAAACCTATATAACATTTATTAGTGAACGTACAGCATGTATTAAAATCTAGCCCCCACTCCTCCCGGAGATTTATTTCACATTATCCTTGTTTTTACTTTTGTAATAATAACTATGGACACAATGAGTGCACAAAGCCTTACTGTGCTTCACCGGGAACCAGCTAGACGGTTAACACAATTGCTCTGATTTTAAACCATGTTTTACTTAAGACTAATTTTTCATCAGTGTTAGAGGTTAATAACACTGTTATTTCCTCTATTACCTGGATTTAATAAAAGCAGTGGGGCATAACATTCTGTAAAGCCAGGCAACAAGAGGAAATATCACGAATGTTAACCTCTAACATAACTGTAATGGTAATTACTCCAGTCTAGTTTTAAAATTAATGCCTTTGGTAGTTTCCCAAGAGGCCCCAAAATAAGCTGTCTCCTCAGTGTTCTAGCAACTACCAAGATCCAAGGTCAAGGGCAAAGTTTGCCATCAGTTTATATGTTTAACAGCATTTATGCACCATATTGCCTTTTAACACAGAAGCGCATTATATTAGGAATAAAACATTGCAATAAAGTAATAAAACTGTAATTATAAATTAGCTAAACAGAAAGTACATGTGGAAAAAGTTAACAAGAAATGTTGCAATACAGAAAAGTTGGTCCACCTTCTTTTGTGTCAAATATAAAATCAAGTTACACACTGAGGTAGATAAATCCCCAAATTAAATACTTACAGAAGAGAAGCAGGCACAACAGTTTCATTGACATCTAACTAGCACCTTTCAAGAAGCACTTATGATATTCCCATTGATTAGTTTGCAACCATAACCATTCTCTGCAAAAATCCATTGTGGATATTTTTATGTACATACTTTAGTAATTGTGTCTACTGAAGAAACATGCTTTTGCAATGTTTTGGCAGGTAGAATTAACTTCAGTTTTATTACATGTCAACTTTGCCTTCCACAGCACCAAGTCATGTCAGCAGCCTGTTTGGAAACTGTTGTCACCAAGTCTAAGATTCATTTCTATTAATTATCTCCAATACTCAAGGCCTGCAGTGAGTGCACTGAGAACCGAATTTCAGGTTTGTTTTTTTTTGCAATCCTGCTAGGCCCTTCAGCATTTTGTAGGCCCACCAAAGTTAACACGGTCCAAGCTTTCATCTTTCAAACACCACCACTCTTCCACAGAGTTCAGCCATCTCTGATTTCCTGTCATCTTTTCATATTCAGTTTACAAAAGCAGAAATGTGCCCCCAAATTGTTGGCCCAGACTTCGTTAGGGTCCTTTCTAAATAATAAATTCAACCCCTTTGTGTACTTGGATCTTATCACTCATTCCCTATATTCATCCAAGTGTGGGTTCTGGGTGGGCACCCTAAAGTCTTTATTGATTGAGAACCATGCAATAGTGGAACCCAGGAGGAAAGATCCCTGTTCAATCTGATGCAGCCCAGCCCTACTGCATATTGTTATATACACTGAGTAGCCAGATTATTGTGACCTCTGAACGCATAATAATCTGGCCACTCAGTGTATATCCTATCTAATAAAAGGCTAAGATGCAAATTGTCCCCTCAAGCAGGAGTTTGACCAGCAGGCAGGCCAATCAACCACCCATATCCTCTCCCCCTGGCCAGGCTGGCCAGACCTCACCTATGCAAGACACACACACACACACACACACACACACACACACACACACACACACACACACTGAGTGGCCACATTATTACACGTTCAGAGATCATAACAATCTGGCCACTCATTGTATATCAAAACTGTCAAAGTCTGGGCACTGAGTCTACCTTGTCTTCTGACAATTGCCAGGTAGGGAAGAAACAACAGTGGTAATTAGTTCTCTGTTAAAAATCTAATTAGCACGACAAATGTAATTAATGATGACAAAGTCATCTCAAGAGTACATGTCAGCTTGAGATCTGAAGAGCTTGAAATCTTTATCACCCCATAAAACAGGGGGAGGAGAAAACATCAAAAAGGCCTACAGAAAGTTTCAGAAAGGGAAATGTAATATTTGACTGATGAGAAGGATCGCCCAGTGGCCCCAAGCCATGAACAGGGTCACTTAAATAGACAGAAAACCCTCCTCATGTGCGGTCTCTCCACTGCGTATTGGCACTGTGTTGAGAAGAGACCTACTCAGTCACAAAAACTACTCCGAACTCCTGGCTGAGTGAAGCAATGAACCAGTCAGTAATGATAAGCTCTGGTTCACTGTGTGTGTACCCAGCTCTCTGACTCCTTCACTCCGCTCTGCAACAGGTGAAATGGCACTTGAGGTCCATTGATTGGGGTGGGGGTTGTTGATGAGAGAAGCATAAGTGAACTATGGCTAAGGGAAGCAAAACCACACAGCTCATTGGTTAAAGAGGTGGGCTGGGTTGACACCCAGCTAGACTGTTTATCAGCTATATTACCAGCTAATTATGTCATCTCTCAAAGTTTCTTCACCTATATCATTAAAATTGTATCTGTCTCATAAAATCAATAAAATCATTCATGCAAAGTAATGACTGGTACCCAATAATTACTCTCATGCATTAAATGCTCACTAAAAACCACTAAGGAAATCAAGATTGTAATATCAAATACATATATAAAGTTGCACATTAGTCTATTATTATCCAGACCACAAATTTAAGAGTAAAGTACTTGATTTTAAAAGATCCAGAAGGTCATATGCTTATATTATTTAAAAGATTAATATTAATGAGGGTAAAACATAAGAGCCATACCTGTCCCCAAGAAAACGCTAACTTACCTAATGAAGTATTGAGAACTACATGCTTGAAGAAGGAATAACAAATTATAGTTTCCTCATCAATTTTTTCCTAGGTTCAAATAAAGTCAAACTGTTTGATTTATTAAAAATAATCAATCTGTGGGTATATGTAACAATCTAATAAAACCTATCCACATAAAATGAAGACAAATAATATATGATCGCTACGTCTGATTGTTTTTGGAAATTGAATGGAAGAAACAGCTCATGCAAGAATGATTTCATTTTACCACTAACTGATGGATGCTGTGAACAAGGGGCTTCAAGCTTCTAAATCAGAGTCCAAGGGACGAGGAGGAATTCTTAGTAAAAGTGTTATCTTCCAGGAATTTAAAAGATTGACTTAGGCCAGAAAAAATATATATATTTGTTGTTCCTTGAATGGACATCCTGTTCCATGCAGATTCTAGGAATATAACCAAATATACACCGAATGGCCAGATTATTATGATCTCTGAATGCATAATAATCTGACCACTCAGTGTATATCCTATATAATAAAACATTAATATGCAAATTGACCCCTCAACTATATATATATATATATATATATATATATATATACACACACACACTAATAAAAGAGAAACATGCAAATTGACCATACCTCTGCTACACCCACAGGCCATGTCCATCAGCCAATCAGGAGCGAATATTCAAATTAACCCAACCAAGATGGCTGCAGCCATGGAGCAAGCAGGAGGCTTGAGTTTCCCTGGCAATGGAGGAAGCCAAGCTTCCCGCTCACTCTCTGGCCAGCCCTGGCCTCTGCTTAAGGCTATAAAGTTTCAGTTACAGAAGATAAATAAATCCCAACAAAAATGGTGGTGTCCACAGAATTCAAGAGAGCAGGAGGCTTGGGTTGCTTCCAGTGATGGAGGAAGCCAAACTTCCTGCCCTGCCTGGCCATGGCCTCTACTCAAGGCTACTAAGTTTCGATTATCCTATCTAATAAAAGAAAATATGCAAATTGACCATCACTCCACAATTCACAAGATGGCTGCTGCCATGTGGTCAAAGATGGCTACCCCCATGGGGACACAAGATGGCCACCACAAGATGGCCAGCAGAAGAGGGCAGTTGGAGGACACCAAGCCAGCAAGGGAGGGCAGTTGGGGACGGACCCAGGCTTTCAGGGGAGGGAATTGGGGGGGAGGCAGGCCTGCAGGGGAAGGCAGTTGGGGGGGACTAGACCTGCAGGAGAGCACAGTGGGGGGGCCAGGCCTGCAGGGGAGGGCAGTTGGGGAGTGATGGAGGGCAGTTAGGAATTACTAGGCTGGCAGAGGAGGGCAGTTGGGAGAGACCAGGTCAGCAAGGGAGGGCAGTTGGGGGGATCAGGACTACAGGGGAGGACAGTTGAGGGGTACCCAGGCCTGCATGGGAGGGCAGTTAGGGGGGACCAGGCCAGCAGGGGAGGGCAGTTAGGAGTGACCAGCCTGGCAGGGGAGGGCAGATGTGAGGGCAGGCCTGCAGGGGAATGGGGGGAACCACGCCTGAAGGGGAGGGCAGTTGTGGGTGATCAGGACAGCAGGGAGGGCAGTTAAGGGTGACCAAGCCTGCAGAGAAGAACAGTTGGGGGGACCAGGCCAGGAGGGGAGGGCAGTTGGGGGGGGGGACCAGGCCTACAGGGGAGGGTAGTTGGGAGGGACCAAGCCGGCAGAGGAGGGCAGGTGAGGGAGACCAGGTGTGCAGGGGAGGACAGTTGTGGGTGATCAGGCAAGCAGGGAGGGCATTTAGGGGTGACTGGGCCAGCAGAGGAGGGCAGTTGTGGGAGACCAGTCCTGCAGGGAGGGCAGTTGGGGGCAATGAGACCTGCTAGGAAAGACAGTGGGGGCAAGAACCAGGCCTGCAAGGGAGAGCAGTTTGGGGTGACTGTGCCAGCAGGGGAGAGCAGTTGGAGTCAACTGGGCCTGCAGGGGAGGGCAGTTAGGGGTGACCAGGTCAGCAGGAGAATGCAGTTAGGAGTGATCGGACCAGCAGAGGAAGGCAGTTGGGATCAACTGGGCCTGCAGGGGAGGGCAGTTAGGGGTGATAAGGCTGGCAGGGGAGAGGAGTTAGTGGCAATCAGGCTGGCCATGGAGCAGTTAGGCATCGACCAGGCTGGCAGGGGAGTGTTCAGGGGATGATCAGGCTGGCAGGCAGAAGTGCTTAGGTGCAATCAGGCAGAGGCAGGTGAGCAGTTTAGGATTGGGCCTAAATGGGTGGTTGGACATCCCTCAAGGGGTCCCAGATTGGAGAAGGTGCAGGCTAGGCTGAGGGACACCACCCCCATGCATGAATTTCATGCACTGAGCCTCTAGTAGAAGATAAATAAATTCTAGATACTTGCTTCCAGCTGGCCCTGACCTCTGCTCAAGGAGGTGCTGGGAAAAAAATAAAATAAAATAAAGAAAAGAAAAGAAAAGAAAAGAAAAGAAAAGAAAAGAAAAGAAAAAAAGAAAGAAAAGAAAAAAAGGAAAGGCTGGGACCTTGGGTTGCCAGGGGGTGATCAGGGATAGCAGGGTCTGTTGGGGGTAAGCAGACCAGCAGGGGGGCCAGTTGGGGGGATCAGAACAGTGGGGGTTGGGGCAGTTTGGAGTGAGCAGGCCAGCAGGTGGGGCTGTTGCGGGTGATCTGGCTGGCAGGGGGACAGTTGGGGGTGAGCAGGCCAGCAGGCAGAGTGGTTAGGGGCAATCAGGCATGCAGGCAGTCAGGTGAGTGACTGGAACTAGCAGTCACGGATTGTGAGAGGGATCTCTGACTGCCAGTTTAGGCCTGATCCCTATAAATCACCAGTAGGACATCCTTCGAGGTGTCCCAGATTGGAGAATGTGCAGGCCAGGCTGAGTAACACACCCCCACCTCTCCCCCCGCTGTGCATGAATTTCATGCACTGGGCCACTAGTGTGTGTGTGTGTGTGTGTGTGTGTTTGTGTGTGTGTATCCTATGTAATAAAAGGCTAATATGCAAATTGTCCCCTAGAGTGGGAGTTTGACCTGGAGTTCAACTAGCCCACAGACCCTCCCCCAGGCCTACCCCACCCTGGATTGGTCCCCCCAAATTGGGGGCAGGGCTGGCCAGCCAACTGCCCATGGCCCCTCCCCACACTGGCCCACCCCCAATTGGCCTCCCCACCTCAATTGGAGGTGGGGCCAGCCAGACTCCACCTGTGCACAAAGTTGTGCATTAGGCCTCTAGTGTGTATGTGTGTGTGTGTGTGTGTGTGTGTGTGTGTAGTGCATATGTGTGTATATATAGTATATATATATATAGTATATATATATATATATATATATATATAGTATGTGTGTGTGTGAGTTATATATACACATACACACACACACACACACACACACACACACACACACACACACACTGAGTGGCCAGATTATTATGCATTCAGAGATCATAATAATCTAGCCACTCAGTATATAGCTGACTGCCTCACAAGAATTTCCTAAATGATGGGAGAAAAGTTACCCCAAGCATTCCACCTTTGTCATGACTATGTGGGTATAGAGAAGAAATTTCCAAAGGAAAGAGAAACGCTTCACTGCCTCCACACAGTTTAAAAACTATTTAGAGCAAGGACCAGTTCTTATTGGGCACAAGAGCCTGTCTAACCCTGGGGAACTTCTGGTTCAGGAGGATGGAAGTCATTCTGGGCCTCACTCACTGATTCAGCATTTGGCTGCAGTCCCAGCAATCTGCTCTAGGACCTCTTACCTCTGAGCAGGACGAGCAGAATTCTAAGTCGGAGCCCAGATTTTCTGAACTTCCATCTGCCAGGCTGGTGGACAATAATGTAGAGCCCACCAGGCTACAGGCTACAGGCTTTTAGCCATTCCTAATAAACAGCAGGAGGTTCTTATATGCAGAACTTGGAAGAGAAGGGACAATTGTAAACTATTTAATGATAAAGTAGGATGTTTTGATTCAGAGTCAGCTGTAACCCAAGTTTAAATTAACTTTAGACAGAAGCTTTAGGAAATACTGACTTAAAAAAAATCCTTTATGGGCCTATGATCATTATTCTTCCTGAAATACATGAAAAATGTAACTAAATATTATTCACAAGCCACATTTGTGAATCAACAATTTACCAGAAAGAAATAGAGAGACTTGCCCAGCAGGCTTAGAATTTAAAGTGAAAAGCAAAATGGAAACTTTTAAAACCCCAGAGCGGTTGAACTACTTAAATTCATTATGGGTGGGGAATAAGGATGATATTTTCACTTCATCCTTGTGATTCATTTGAAAAGCTTAATGCTCAGCAGCAATGCTACTGCCATTGTGTGTCCATCCATTAAATAAAGCCATAGAAAGTTGCCACCTCCAGGGTATGGGGCCATGTGAAAAGGCATTTAAAGAAAATAGACAGTTAATCATAAATATTGCTAATAGAACAATAGTTTTGAAGCTCCTGTGACCTTAGGTTTTTCCACCTGGCCCAAGAGCTAAGGGACCCTAGAGCAGGGATCCAGGGAGGTAACTCCAGAACGGAAAAACTCAGCTACAAAATATCACTGTGAGACCTTATGTTTGTATGATTCTCTAACTTTAAAAAATAAATAAATTTGACAAGAAAGTTAGTTTCATTGTCAGTAATCTCTCATAATCGTCTCAGTAACACTGGAGAACATATCAGTTATTTGACAGATGAATAAAAGACTCCACAGTCTTGCATAACTTGTCCAAAGTCCCAAGACCTAATGAATTTTTAGAACTAAAACTGATTTCCTTCTAGCAAAATTCGAAGTCCTCTTCCTGCTCTTCCACGCTGCACCCCATCTCATTCATATTCTGAAGTTCATGAGCAAATGAATGGCCCTGCCTTGTCCTTGCAGATGATTATAGAATTCCTCCGTCATTTAAAAGAAACGTACTCTAACCTTGGTTAAAGGAAGACAGATGAAACCTGGAGGTTGTTCTACATCTGTTTTCATTACACGTGATCACCAAGGAGACAAACACACCACAAGCCCTGCTTCTGCTACCAGTAGTTGAGTGTCCTTATTTTATGGACTTAGTGGCCACATTTGATTTTTTTAAGAGGCAGACAATCAACAAAAACTCCATGTGCTGTTTCCTCTGTTCACAAGAATTGTGACCTTTGCCTTTTACAAATCTATTCAAAGCTCAAGTCTGGAGAGTGGCCGTTTCAGGAATGTCCGAAATATAGCTTGAGATTTATAGAGCTGCAAAGATTTCTTGGCTTTCCTTGGTCCCTTTTATTTGATAAAACTTAACTGGTAAACAAAGTGGCCGCACATCCTCTACAAAACATCCATTAGGTTATCTTGCTTTAAACTAAACCCGAGTTTGTTTGCACAAAGAATTAATGAGAAGGGTCATTGAAGGACTTCAGTCTCCTCTTCACTCGGACACATTGTTTGCAAGACCAGCACTAATGAAGGCAAATAAAAGTAATTGACATCCTAATGTAGAACTGGCTCTCTGGGAGTCTCGCTCTGCTGTTAAAATAGGAAAATATGGCTCTTTTTTAAAAAGTTCTTGAGGGGGCTTGATATTATGGTAGTTGAAAATTCTGTTAGTGTAGTGAAGGTCAGGCTACCCCCAGTGAGCACTAAGCAGTAATGCTTCAGACTTGCTATGTGAAATGTGGACCTGGAAGGATGCATCTTTCATAATGAAGATTTTATTGGTATTTAAATTAGTTGGAATTAATATAAGACATTTCTATGGCTAGGCACATTTCAAGTTCAATCAAGAAAAGCTTCAAGATCTAACATTCCTCAATGTATCTTAACAATTTACTAGAACTCTGAGTAGAGCTGGTCATGTACCAATCCACTTGGTACAGATAATGGCAGTGCCCACCTTTCTGGCTGAAATGGAATCCTCAGAATAGAGACAGAATATACGACTCCCACCTTATGGGCGGGTGAGGCTAAAACCTCATCAGAAGCCAGCTGCTCTGGGCCACACCCAGTGGGGAATGATCTCTGACTACCCGGTTCGCTCAGAGCAGCAGTTTCCAATGCACAGGGCCTGCCTTCCAGAGGATATACCAGATGGTCCAACCATTTTTAACTTAAAAAATAAGGAAGAACTAAGTTTACTAATGTTTGATATACAAATTGAAACTGGTTCCATCATTAAGCTTAAGGGCCAGAGGGATTAGGGATTATATGATAGTAAATTTCAGGATTACCTTACATGGAGTAGAAAAATATTTACAATAATTTGTACTGAAATGAGTTGACATGAAGATCCTAAGTACCATGAAGAGATGCTTGTCTCCAGGAAAAGTCTTGAAAACAGTTGGAGAATTTGAAGATGAGTTACATGTTTTTCTCTTACAAAAATAAAAAATAAAAACCACAACTGTTTTAAATTTCTGAACTTTATGATTAAAAATGCCTGTTTAGCTGTGTTTAAACACACACACACCCTTAATATGTCCAAATGTAAAAGAGGCATTTTCAATAAGAAGTGAGAAAATGATTGTTTTGGAAAATAATTCCTGCTATCAAGACCAAATTTTGAAAACAGATGTTTGGCAAAATTTTCATCATTATGCAACTTTGTTACTGAAAACAACTTAAGTGTGTCAATTATAAAACACTCATCAGCATACTTTTGAAAATTAAATGTTATATATTTTATAGAAATGTAGCATATTTAATATGTGTTAATGTTTTATGTGGAATTTTTGCATCTATGCTTATAAATGAGATTGTTCCATATTGTATGTTTTTAATTAATGTATATAAACCCTTCGTGTGATTGTTGATACAGTTGAATTAATATCTGCCATGTTTAGCTGTCCTAAGTATTACATTTGCTCATCGTTTCTTCTTATTTTCCTTTCTGCCTTTTCCAGTTTTAGATGAGCATTTTATGATTCTATTTCATCTCTTCTCTTGGTATATTGAATATACTTCTTTTAGAAATATTTTTAGTAGTTGACTTAGAGTTTTCAAATATACATCTTTAACCAATCTAAGTCCACTTGCAAATAACACCATACTCCTTGATGTGTATATAATGCAGGTATCTTGAAAGAAAATACTCCCAAGTCCTTCCTCTTGTCCCTTACTCACTTTTTCATCTCTCTTATCCATGTGCTATAATAACCCAAAACATTGTTACTACTATTGTTTTAAACAGTTATATTTTAGTGCAATTAAAAATGGGAAAAGTTAAAAAAGACATAATTTTACCTTGATTTATTTCTTCTCCAACACACTTTCTTTCTTCACGTTGGTGGGAATCTCTCCCCAAAAAAGTTCCTTTAACATTTCTCTCAGGGCAGGACTGCTGTTGATAGAATCCTTTAGGTTGGGTTCATCTGAGAAAATCCTTATTTCTCCTTTACATTTGAAGAATAATTTTATTAGATGTAGAATTACACATTGGTGTTTTTTTCTTTCAAAATTTTAAATATTTCCCCCCATTCTGTTCTTATTTAGATTGTTTCTGATGAGGCCAATATAATTATCTTCCTTGTTCATCTAAGTATATGGAAGGCATATTTTTTCATCTGGCTTCTTTCAAGATTTTCTCTTTGTCTTTGATTTTCTGCAGCTTAGGTATTATATGCCTAGGTGTCATTTCTTGATTGTTGTTTTTGGTAGGGGGTGGTTATTTATCATTTTTCCATGTTATCTGAGCATCCTCAATCTGTGATTTAGCATCTGCAATTAATTTTGGAAAGTTCTCAGCCAATATTACTTCATATAGTTCTCCTCTGTTTCCTTTTTTCCATTGATTTTTAAAGAGAGTGGAAGAGAGGGAGTGGTGGAGAGAGAGAGAGAGAGAGAGAGAGAGAGAGAGAGAGAGAGAGAGAGAGAGAGAGAAAAGAAGAAGAAGAAGAAGAAGAAGAAGAAGAAGAAGAAGAAGAAGAAGAAGAAGAAGAAGAAGAAGAAGAAGGAGAAGAAGAAGAAGAAGGAGAAGAAGGAGAAGAAGGAGAAGAAGGAGAAGAAGTAGGGGAAGAAGAAGAAGAAGGAAGAGGAGAAGGAAGAGGAGAAGGAGGAGGAGGAGGAGAGAAGGGGGAGGGAAGGGGGTAAAGGAGAGGAGGAGAAGGGGGAGTGAGAAGGGAGAGGGGGAGGAGAAGAAGGGGAGGAGGAGAAGGGGGAAGGGGAGAGTGAGAAGGGGGAGGGGGAGGAGAAGGGGAAGGAGGGAGGAGGGAGAGAAAGGGACAGGAGGGACAGGAGGGACAGGAGGGAGAGGAGGGGGAGAAGGAGGAGGAGAAGGAGAAAATCAATATCAGAGAGACACATCAATTGTTGTTTCCTGCACGCACACCAAACAGGACCAAAGAACAAACTTGCAACCCAGGCACATGCCCTTGACTGGGAATCGAACCCATGACCCTTTGGTGCTTGGGCTGGTGCTCCTACTGCTGAGTAACACCAGCCTGGGTATAGGTTACATTTTTTGCAGTTCTCTCACAGTTACTGAATATTTGAGGAGTTTTTATTTTTTTTCCCGTTACCTTTAAATTTAGTAAATCCTATTGACTTATCTTCAATCTCACTAGCTCTAATCTCAGGCTTGCCCTATCTACTGATGAGTGCACGAAACACACACTTCATTTCTGCCTTTGATTTTTGGCATTTCTTTTTTATTCTTTTTTATAGTTTCCAGCTCTCTGCTTTCATTACTCATCTGTTCTTGCATGTTACCTACTTTTTCCTTTAGGGCCTTTAACTTATTAATCATAGTTATTTTAAGTTCTGATCATTCCAACATCTGTGTCATATCCAAGTCCGGTTCTTGCTTTGTGTCTTCAGACTCTGTTTTTCTTGCTTTTTGGCAGACTTTATAATTTTTTAAAAGCCAGACATGCTGTACTAATGTTTGCTATAAATATAGGTGCCAGTGTATTCAATTTCCTCTAGTATTCTTGCTTTTATCTTCCCTGTTGACTTTGGGCTTTCCTAAGCACTCTTCTCCAGAGACCATCTGAATTTTACAGCTCTTTTCATTATAACCCCCTCTCATTACATCGGAGCCCTGTTCGTGTAGGGATAGAGTGTGGGAGAGGGAAAGCATTCTTTACTTTTATGAGTGAATCTGCTTTTAGTAATCCTGGGTCCCTGATCTGTGACCTCCTCCGTGGTCTGACTTTTCCCCTGCAGGTGAGGCCAGAAGGTTTGCTGGGCAGAGAACGGCCTTCCCCAGCTGAATAAGGCTCCGGTGAAGTCCTTCCTCCTGGATCATGTGCCTTTGTTATGGAGGACTCTCAGAGAATATTTCAGAATGATCACTCTCTTCATTTCCATGCCAAAGCCCCAAGAGGATCTTTCTTGGCTCTTCACTGTGAGAATCTGACGGGGTTCCTAGAGTTTAAAGCCCTTTGGGGCCCCATAAAACTGCAGCCCTCACAATCTTCTTCCTCTCACGCTGGTCCATACTCAGCCTCCAGCATTTCCTCGAAATGGCCATTGCAGTGTCCCTCCAGGTAAGAGGACTTCAGCCTAGACTCTCACAAAAATGTTGGGTATTAGTTTGCTGTGCAAACGCTGCTCTCCCAAGGTTCAGGAAAAGTCATTTGTTTTAAGTGTGTTTAGATCAATAGTTGTAAGGACAGGGGTGACTACTTCCAAGCTCTATATATCAGAAATGGCCATAGGAAAGAATGAACACTAACTCTTTGCTGCAGCATGGATGGACATAGAGGGTATTGTGTTCATGAAATAAGTCAATCAGAGAAAAACAAACACCATATGATCTCACTTATATGTGGAATGTTAAAAAACAAAACAAGTGAACACAGTTGAAGCAGACATAGAGAGCAGACTGTTAGTTGCTAGAGGAAATGGCAGTTGGGGGACTGGGTGAAAAAGGTGAAGGGACTGAGAAGTACAAATTGGTAATTACAAAATAGTCATGAGGTGTAAGTAAAGCATAGGGAGGATAGTTAATAATATTGTGATAACTATGCATGGTGCCAGATAGGTGCTGGAAAGATCAGGAGAGGGGGAGCATTTTGAAAAATACTTGATTGTCTGACCACTATGCTGTTCCCCTGAAACTAATGAAAAATAATATTGAATGCAAATTATAATTGAAATTTTTTAAAAGAAGTGAAATCAGAAGTCCTATTTTTAATTTTCTATTTAGCTGATAATCCTTCCCATCACAGGAACTGCTCTATCCATTGCCTCTTTGCCAATCTCACATGGCTTAAATCTGCCACCAAGTCGGAGCAGAGACAAGTCATTTCTTATGATGTGGAACAAAACTGGCCACAAGCGTAAGGCTCTGAAATACAAACAAAAGCTGAGTCTAGAAAGCAGGGAGCACTTGGCTCTGCAAGCCAAAGAAAGAGAAGCATTGTCTTTATAAAAAAGAAATGTTGTCTAACTAAGCTTAAGAAATTCACTTAGACTGATTTATGAGAGTGGAAGTGGGAGCAAGGGCAGGGGGTGGATTTCCTCAAGCATAATCCTTGTGCCCTTCTACACTGCCCTTGCCGCACTGATTCAGAGCGAAGGGCGTGCCTTACAAATGCTTCAAGCATGTTCCTGTAACACCTCATTGTGTGCCAAGCAGTCATCATCCCCTGCAAAGTAGCGGTGTCTGGGAACAAGTTATCATTCTGAAATAATAAAGGCTATTCATTTTATTGGCATTTAAAATGCATGAGAGCATTTATGACCAAACTCATACATATTTCTCACTAGGAATATGTGGCATTAATTATCAATACTGCCCCAAGGAAGTATATGCTTATGACATTATGAAGTAGGTCTTTCTTTTAATTTAAGGTTGTTTACATTTGGTTAATTTGGCCTGGTCTCTGATGACACTTTTATGCAACCATCAGCATTTTTCTCCTTGGGTTACATTTCAAAAACATTTGATATTACATTCTATACCATGCTGGTATAAAGTTGTGTTTAATATTATAAAATATTACAATTTAGGCATTACTTGACTAACACTGACTATCTGAGTCAGATTTCATTTGAAAACAAATGTGACACATAGGAAAGGAAAAAGTACATAATTTCTAATAGACACTATTAATTACCTCATGTAAGGAACAACAAACAAGTAACTATTAGCTGGCATGCCTTCAAAGACAATGTAATAACAACATTAATATTATGATTATTAATAAAGTGATATTTTCATACCTACACTGAGATAAAAGGCCTATGACTCCTATTATTTTCACAACAGCTTTTAATTGGATACATTCATCCCTCAAGTTCTTTCCAGATTCAGTAGGCAATGCTCCTTTATTTATAGGTCAGGTAAGTAATCATCTACTATGGAATGGCCTATCATAAAATTTGAAATCCATGTGGCAGGAGTAATTACTGAAATATCAACGTTCAATACCAGGTCTTGGAAAGTTTAAAATGAAAAAGAGGTTTTACAGCATTACTTTACTTCATTAGAATCAGCCCAATAGAAAATGAATATGAAGATGTGAGAATTGGCGAAGATCATTTTTGGATTCTTGTTCCAATGCTTCCACTTAGTCATCATGTGTCCCTGACCAAGTCTCTTAACTCTCTGAGCCTCATCAAGGAAATTTTCTCCATGTCCTCATCTCTAAAATGAATTTAACAGTATCTCCCACATGGGTGGTGGTGAAAATTATATGAACTAACGTGCGGGGCAGAAAAAGTTCAGTACAAAGTCCAGCAAGAAGCAACTCTTCAATAGCTATCTCAATAATCAGACTCATCTCCTTTTTTTTTTCCTTACTTTTGATCTAATAAAAATATTTTCAACTTCCTGGTAAAGAAATTGATATAAAATTCCCCTTGTGGCTACATTTACATAAAAATGCTCAGATATTTAACTATTTTGTTTAATGTGTCAGGGGACACAGTCAACAGGAGACCTGGGCCCAGAAGCATGATTCTGGTTTTAATAAGGGAAACAGCACAGACACTAAACCCATCAATAATAGGAGCTACAATGATTACAAAAACAATGAGTAAGTTGAATAGTCAAGAGGAGGCAGAATCATGTTGGGGTTAGAAGGTAACTGGATGTTAGAGAAATTGTCCTGGAAGAAGTGGGCCCTCCACTGTAATTTGAAGGAGAGAAGGGAAATGATGAAGCAGAGGAAAGACATTGCCCAGCGTAAACATCTGGGTTGACAGAGGGTCTGAAAGTCAAGTGAAACATGGCTCTTAAGGTGGGCAAACACCACCAGACAGGTGTTCAAGACTCTTATTATACCTAGTGATTCTTCAGAACTCTCAGGCAGTGCACACCTGTGTTGCCCTGAGCTGGGAGTTATCTATGCTACAGCTTTTATCTCACCCTCCTTCCTCTCCATCCCATCAAATTGGGCCTGCTCTGAGCACCATGATAGTCTCTTCTCTGTCTTCACATTGGATGAAGTTCATCTGATATTATAATATTCACTAATATGAGATGAGCGCTTTTATAAAGTATAAAATCTACATTATTCCTAAAAGTAGCAATAAAAACTTCAACAAGTTTCCATAGAGCTACCACAGAATCCACAGAATAAACACAACATATAAACAAAAAATAAAAATTGAAAACTGACACTGAAGTCTAATAGAGTAGGTTAAATGTGATCCCATTGTTTACTGCCCTCTCTAAGGGCTTGGATTACAATTGAATTGAGTTTTCTCTTTTTTCCTTATCTATATTTTCTTATGTTATTCAATTTACATTCTATCACAAATAACAAAATGTCCTAAGTTATTACTAATAACAATGAAAAAATTAAAGTGAAAAATAGAGAATTTCTCTTGCCCTCTCTCTTATAGCTTAAAATATACAACTTGGGGGTTGGAGGGTGGAACAACACAGATTTAGCACATTAGAATTAAAACATCAATAATAAGCACTAAACTAATTCAGGTAAAATTAAATCATATTTAATCTACTTCAATATAAATATCTGTCACCCTAGCAGGTTTGGCTCAGTGGATAGAGCATCACCCTGGGAACCGAAGGGTCCTGGGTTTGATTCTGGTCAAGGGCAGGTACCTCGATTGCAGGCTCCTCTCTGCCCAAGGCCCTGGTCAGGGCCCAATCAGGAGGCAACCAATCAATGTGTTTCTCTCACACTGACATTTATCTGTCTTTCCCTCTCTTTTCCACTCTTTCTAAAAAAAATAGAAAAATATCTTCAGGTGAGGATTTAAATATATATATATATAAATATATATATTTAATATATAATTTAGATTTAGAGGAAAGATAAGAATGTTTATATCTGATTTTCTGCTAAGTTTCTCAGTAATCTTGGCCAAGTCACAATTATAGTTATCATGTTCATAGAATAAGATCAGACAAGCAGGTGATTTCTGAAAGACCTTCAGACCTCACGTTCTATTAAGGATGGGAAAATCCTTTTCGTCTGAATTATACCCTTGACTTCCTTCAGCCAGAGCAGGCTCTTCGCCAGTTTCAGCAATTGTGCACACAGTCCTCTGGGCAAGGACTGTGTCTTGAGTATACAATAACCCTTCAAAGAGGTCTCCTTCACATAATAAAAGCTCAAAAATACTTGGTAATAAATCATTTTTCTTGCTATGTTCATATTTTCATGACCTCAGGAAACCTGTCCCAAGATATTTCCAAGAATTTGATTGACTTGTCTGCATAAATAGCAATGGCTCATCTGGTGTAAAATGTAAAGTGATTACAGCAAGGCAGAGCATACAGGGTTTGAGTAAGACGTCTTACTCAACATGTGAGAAAGTGGCCCCTGAAAGCCACCAAACACCATGCTTCTCATGGCCTGTGATCCATGGCCTGGTTTCACCTTCCCTGTGTCCTTCAGAGGAACAAGGAATTGTTTTTGGAAATTTCATCAGTTTCAGAAGAAGCCAGAGTAAGCATGCTGGTTAAACTGTTCAGTGAGCATATTTGTCAGCGCACTCCACATGAGAAACAGGAGACAAGACTGCCCTCAGGAATTGGGAGGCAGCAAGCAGAATGGGCAGCCAGAGCAACCCAAAGTTAAAACCATGGACACACGTATGCTCACTCAGGAGAGACAGCCCAGAGCAGACGACAGCTCATTTGACCAGAGACCAGGCAAAGGCCAAGTGACTGGGAGGACTGGAGCCATCCCTACACTAAACTGAAGTTAATCACATTTGTTGTAGTTTCTCCATTGTTTGCACTTATTTATTTAATTTTGGATTGGTAAATCAAAAATATGACATATGATTTAATTAATAAAAACTTTCAAGACTTAGTGTGGTGATCATTTTGCAATATATACAAATATTGAATTATTATGTGTATACCTGAAACTAGCACAATGTTATTATACTTCAATAAAAAACTTCCAATTTTCTAGTTACCATGTAGTGCATTGTAAAATATGTAGTAAAATATTGAAAATGAATGCAGCAGATTATTTAAATAGAAAGGTCCACCCACAAAGAGAAAAATGTTTGTGGAGGAAACTGTAAATGTTTTCTGGGACTCTTCATATGAAAGTCGTGAGCTCAGCTCATGGGTCTCTTTAATACTGCACGCTATGTCATAATGGACATTGGTTTGGAAACCAAGTTCTTACCATATCAATTATGTGAATCAAATCAACAATGTCCAAAAAGCATCTGTTGTATAATTCTTAGCTATGTATAGAGATACCAAATGTTGTACATGTGCACAAATTTTCTTTTAGAAGTATACTATCATGTATAAACTCAAGTAAATGTTTTTAATTGTGGCTGTGTAGAAAATACACAATGATCTCTATAATAATAAAAGTATAATAAGCTTATTAGACTGCACATCCTTCCAGATGTCCTTCCTGGTGACCCTCCAGATGAAGCTGTGCTGCAAGGAAAGCCCAGGTCCCTGGCACCAGAGGGGACCTGGTGCCAGCAGCCAGGGAAAGAAGTTCTACTCTTGCATGAATTTTGTGTATCAGGCCTCTAGTCTCTAATAAAAGCCTCTTTTAATAAATAAGCTACTGTGGTTGCATTGTGCTGCATATGTGTATATTATATGGTAGGCATGAGACTACAAAATGTCATGAAGTAACACAGACCCTGAGTCATTAGCTTTCAAATATATCTTTTCTAAGATGCATGGAATGGAATGGGAAAAGCACTACTGACCCAGGAAAGTCCAGTTAAACTGCTGCCTCACCCATGAACATCCCAATTCACCCCCGTTCCTTCTCTAAGCTCCCTCAAAATTTCATTTTCATCTCTGGTCTTCAGGTTCTAACTATGTGTCATAACTGCAGGACTTATTTTGGACAATTTGGTTTTCAGCTAGACTGTAAACTCCTTAAGGGAAAAGGATGTAACCTAATGATATCTGTAAACGCCATTTACATACATACACATTGCTTACCACATTGTAATCACTTCATCATCCAAAAAAGAGACTCCATCTCTGTGAAAAATCTAGAAGACAGCAATGAGCAACCAGAGATGCTGAGAAGTTTGGAGTAAAACCCAATGATGATAATCAGGGCCTGGTTTCTACCTGGACTGGGGCCTGGTCCAAGGAGGGATGAAGCGCCACACTGGTAGCCGGATTAGAAGTTAGTGGGCACAGGAGAAAGACCACTGGATTGGGGACTAGAGTCCTCGATGCCAATTCAATCTGCCAATAGGTAATTATGGCCTGAGGAAATACCACAATATCACCAGGCCTCAGGGTGTTGTATATTCTCTTACTTCATAAATTGAAGAGGTCAATATACTCTGATGTTTCTAGAAACTATTATAGTTTACTAGACGCCCGGTGCACAAATTCATACATGGGTGAGATCTGGCCAGCCTGCCCCGATGGTGGCCAATTGGAAACCAGGCAGGCCGGGGGGGGGGGGGAGGCTTCAGGTGGTTGGCCAGCCAGTCCTACCCCTTGATTGGAGTGGGGGTCAGGGCTGACCAGGGGCCATGCTGGCTAGAGGGAGGAGCCACGGGATATTGGGGACCCCGATTGGGCCAGTTGGCTGCTGCAGTGGGCATCATAGTGGCCAGTTGTCTGGTCATTCTGTCATTCCATTTGCTTGGCTTTCATATATATAAAGATGATTAGGAGTCAAATCTATCTTAAGCTTCTTGGAAACGATCTGGGTCTGAAATATATAGTAATAATAGTAATAATATTTAACATTCATTTGTTTAACAGGTATTTGTGAGGACCTATTCTAGGCAATGAGGATACAGTGGAGAATAAAACAAGTAGTTCATGGAGGTGACATTCCACACTCATGATCCAGTGTGTCTGATGGCAATGAAGACCTTGGGAAAAACCACTGCAAGGGCCAGTGGTGGAAAGTGCCAGTGCCAAAAGGCATTCAGTGCCTATGAAATGCCTATTAGGGGCCCACACGGTACATGTATTCTCTCATTTCATCCTAACAACAATCCTATGGCATGATTATTATTTCTTTATGCTTATTTTACAGATGAAAAAAATAATGGGCACAGAGACATCAATTAACGTTCCCAAGGTCACAGAGATAGCAAGCACTAAGGCTCTAGAGCCTGTGTCCTGCCCACTCTGAGTACTGTCTTCCACCAGATGATACATGGTACAGGCCTTTAAAGATTTCATAACCCCAAATCAGCATTTCTGTGCATTTAGAACTCTCTCTTTTTCCCACTATGTTGATCACATAAAAAACTATTGGAAGAGTGCCAACATTCTTTTAGGGGTTGGCATCGTGACACGTGATTTTGGCTTAAATCAGTGCATCTTGGGCAATATGTTTCAAAAGCAGCGTATGACAATTATAATTAAAAGGCTAAAAGTGAACAACAGAAAAATCATTACCAAGGCCCCGCACCATGCCCTTCAACCTTCAACCCTGCCATGTTGGTGGAATGTTCTCAATGGACAGATCTCAGAAGACCCAAATCAACTTTCTACATCAGCCTGTTCAAGGACATACAATGAGCGCATTTCAATAAAACAGCATCAGAGGCTGTAACAGAACCAGGTTTCACACGAGGCGGAGACACACAAGAGTGTTCTAGAGCAGTGATTCAGTGCATGGGCTCTGTACTCGTGGCTTCAAGTTGACTCTCTGCTAGCTCTGTGTTCTTAGGCAACAACCCCAGTTTTCTTATCTTTAAAGCAGGAATAATAATAGCATCAACCCTGCATGTTTTTTGTGACAGTTGAAAGAGTTTACATATTTAAACATTGTAGTGCAATATTGGCACATAGGAAATCTACAATAATATTATCTGCTGGTATTATCATTAATAAACATAGCAACTTGAGCAAAAGGGATTTGCATACCCAGAAGAAGAAGAGGCCTGACACCTAAGAGGATACTTATTACAATTTTTCCACTCTACCCTGAGTGTTGAAGGGAGCCAAGACTCCCTTCCCAAAGTGCCGCCTCAGGACTAGGTTCAGAAGCTAACAGCAGTAGCAGCATTTTCAAACAAAAAAAGGGCAATGACATGACTTTGAATTGTTTCTGTACATTCATGTAAATAGCTCAACTAATGAGTGTCTTACAAGAACAAAGAATGAAGATGACTCTGCTGGTCTGTAGAAAGATTCCTATAGACTCAGCCCCTTTGTCAGCCCACAATAGCCCCAAATGATCTGAGCATTTCCTCTCTCTCTCTTTTTGGATGACTCAAAGGCACTTCCCAGCAAGTCAACTCACAACATTAAAGCAATGTTCATTCCCAATTTACACCAGATTTCATCCCATCCTATCAACAGCCCATCCAGAAGAAGAAGAAAAAAAAATGAGGCTTTCTTACACATGGTTTCCATGGTGTTGATGTGTTCCTGCCCTAAACAGACAGATGCAGATGAAGCAATGCATGTCAATGCCATTATGAGGCTGTGAAATGGGCAGAAGTGTCCTTACACACTCATGCAATCACACACACTGTGGACATCCTGTTTACTTGGCTCATCCTCTGGCGCTTGGCTGTGGTATATCAGCACATTACTGACAGCTGGGAATTTCTCCAGGGGAACATGCCTTTCCAATGACAAACATCCCAAGAGCAATGGGAACACATGTCTGCCTGCAGTGTCTGTACAAAGCAGCACAGTCTCCCTCAATGCAGAACACATTGGGTGCTTAGGTTTTGTTGGGATGCCACCGAGGGCCCTGCTGACCTTCAGAGGCCATATGAGATAATGCATTCTTAGACCCCTATTTCTGGACTACTTTGGGCAAGGTCAGGATGGCAAATATCCCACTTCCACAATATCAGATGTTACGGTAATTCCTTTTAGCTAATGTGTAAGAGTAAAGGAATGCCTTCCGACCTCATCTAGGCCCTGTGGAATCTGTTGAAAATGCATGACAGCTGTGGGCTTTGGCGAGGCTGTCTGTGAATGTATGAGATTTGGACACAATTCAAAGCTAGAAATAACTGTACAACGCATAACCCTGCATCACTTCTCTCTCCCCCCCTCTCGTCTCTCTCTCTCATTTTCTTTCCTCCTCTCTCATTCTCTCTCTCTTCCCCCTCTCTCTTTCCTTTCTCTCTCATTTTCTCTCTCTCTTCCTCTCTCTCTCGCTCGCTCGCTCTCCCTCTCTCTCTCCCCCCATCACTCATTCACACACACTATAGCTTGGTCACAGTCTTGTCCTCACAACTTTCATGCATTCTTCATGGCCCAGAGCTGTGGGTAACATCCTCCACACACAAACACAGATGTGGAAAGAAGAAAGAGGCAGGGGCGGGGGTCAGAATCCCAGAATGATTTTAATAAGGCACAAGAACAGGAAATTGAGAAAGAGCCTTTTCTTAAGTATCCTACTGGGAGTTGAGAGGCAGCAGCAAACTCACACACTTGTTTAAAAGCCCATCTGCAGTTAGAATCATCATCGAGTTTTCTGATGATTTATAGAGGCACTCATTTTCTCAAACCTGCATTATTTTTAAAGCCTCTGACTAGTATTTACGCTTAGTTCTCACAACTTCCATATGTACTCTATGCTGCACCCCTCACCATCTACTGCCTGGCTAGAAGCATGAAAGTCTATGTGCGGTGCTTTGGAGAAGCGTAGATGACTAGGAAATAAACAGAGAAACGGGGTCAGCTCAAAGACTGTTTTCTTAAATCAGATCACTAGTATCCACATACCCATTGATTCTGACCTCAAAATCCCTACTCTTGACATTTTGACTTAAATGTCATCTCAAGAATCAAAGACTTTCTGCAACTTGGTTGCTAAATAATTTGACATCCTGGAAAACGCAGCTTCTCCTGGGACTCCTGCTACCGCCATGTCGACTTCAGAGATTTCCTTTTGGCCCAGTCACATTGTTCTAACAGAGTTTTCCCTTCTGGTTAACCCCTCTTGGACACATGTGGTGGCAGTATGTCAGTCATTAACAACACAGGCTCTCAGTCTAACGTGATCTTATTCACACATGATCTTATCCAAAGTGTAGCCAAGGTAACCCCTCAAGATGGAGGTTTAAAATTCAAGAATTACTTCTGTGGCCATCTTATCCATCAATATCCTAAAAATGAAACAAAAATACATACAATACTTAGGACACAGAAAACAATGTAAAGGAGAAAAAACAATTCCTACTGAGAATTTTCTGGATGCTGTCACCGCTCTCAAGCCAGCTGGATCTATTCTCACGTTCAGAAGCAAAGAAAAAATAACCTTGGCCATCCATGCACAAGGACCCAAAACACCTTACTCATAGGAAAGATTCCCAAAGAAATCCACTTGGGGACACAGATGCTGGTCAGGATCAATTCTAAAAAGCAGTGCTACTTGGATTCCCAAGCCAAAGTGGATTAGAAACAGCACATTAAAGAAAGGCAGGATTCTGGTGAGGAGAGTGTCCTGGCAACAACCAGACACATAGCTGGCTAGCTCACAGCAAAAGGAAAGAGCAACAGCTGAGCCATGTGCTTGTCCAGGGCATTTAGGACAGAGGCCCCAGACATCACAACACAGCACAGAACTGTAGTGGATGGGCCTGATCTTGACCCCGGGTCACCAAGGAAAAGACACAGTCTACATAAGAATCCATGGGTATCAATAATACATTCATGGTATGTCCACATCAGAACAACCTAAAATTAGAAATTTGAGCACTTCAAAGAAGCTGATTTCCTTTATGTCTAAAATAAATAATGTGGAATACATCATTGTTCCAGAACCACAGATTTTTATTACTTCATTTAAATATAGAGGGCTTATAAGTAAGAATTTAATAACAGTGTTTTTTTATGCTCATACTCCACAAATAGGCATTACATGCTATCAATATCACGTAAGCACTTTAAAAAATAATTTCAAGAACGTTCTACCATGAAAATAAAATGAAAGAGAGATTATGCTTCTATAACTTAATGTCTAAAAATGGAAAATTGAGAACATATCACTACACACACACACACATTCTACCACCATCACCACCACTACACCAAGGACATGAAGGACTGAAGAGCAGCGAATTAGGCAAGTGAGTGAATTAGGCAAGAGTGAGGGGAGAAGCATACTTCAGATGCAGAGCACTCATGGGCAGAGAGTGAGGCAACAGGTAGAAATGCTCAGGAATGAGTTTGTCTGGATGGAAGAGAGAGTGCTTGCTCCTGTCTTATGATCACTGTGCTCTTCTCTGGATTTCACACTGCAACTCTTCGTGGCATTGAAAGCCCAGGCCTTGTCATGACCATCAAGCCAGTACACTAACCAGGTTCTCTTCCTCTAACTACGACTCTACCTGCTTATAAACTCCTTTTGTAAGTTCTACAGTGGACACCAATACCACCCCCCCTTCTTCTAATAATTACTCTTTATCCCATTGTATTAATTTCCTAGGGCTGCCATAACAAAAAAACACAAACTGGGTGGCTTAACAAAACAGAAATGTATTCTCTCATAGTTAGGGTAGTAGAGGTCAGAAACCAATTGGCAACAGAACTTTGGGGGGAAAAATTTTCCCTTGCCTATTTCAGTGTCTGGTGGCCCCAGGCATCCTTGGTTTGGGGCAGCATCCCTCCAATCTCTGCCTCTATCTCCACATTCTTCTCCTCTATGTGTCTGTGTCTCTCCTCTGCCTATAAGGATATGGGCTTATCTGAAATCCACTATAATTTATCTCAAGATTCTTAACTAATAACATCTGCAAGTATCCTATTTCCAAATAAGACCACATCTTTAGACTCTAAGTGGATAAAATGTAAGATGTTGGGGTGGGGGTAGGGACAATTTATTCCATCACACTGATTCACATAGTAACTTCCAAATCAGGCACCATTTATAACCGGATTCTATATCTCTGACTCTGCATAAATATTCCAATGAAGACATCTGCAAACAAATTATTTTTCATTCAACAGCTGTTTTCTCCCTCTTCCTTTTCCCTCTTAGATACCTGTCTCTAAAGTTAGATGCTGAAAGATCCAGATACTTGCTGTCCCGAGCTCCTTGCAGCCAGGAGTGACCCAGTGACTCAGTTCACCACTGAGGCAAAGGAAGAAATGCAATAGCCAGTCAATTTTCCAGGGTGCTAACGAGGCTTAAGCTCAGGGTTCCATACTCACAATGACCCCAACCAAAGCCCTGTGCTGAATTTGGTATTTTTAATATTGTCCTGTTTTTCTTACACAACATGCCCAAAATTGTATCCATTCAAGCCCCATGAAACTTGACAGGCAGTAGATTCATTCGCCCCTGAACAAAGAGAATGTCACACAGAGCGTTTCCTTGTCTGCCTCCTTTCTTCCGGCTTCAGATGTTGCCATAAGGACATGATTATTATAGTAACAGCAGCCATCCTTCTTCAAGGGTGGAATGCTGGAAGAATCCTAGACATTCTGCCCCTTGACATCATTGCTCTGAACCAGCCCTGGAGACCGTCCCCAACCAGATTTCTTGAGATGTGAGAAAAATGCACCAAAAGAGGTCATTTAGGTTTTATTCTGCCATACAGCAAAAAGCATCCTGATGTAGCACTTGACCTAGGCTGGGCCGCTTCGTGCCTTGCCCTGAATTTTTGGATATGGGGTGCAGGGAATCTGGTCCCTTTGTTGCCTAAAATTTTAAGCTATAAAAATCTGAAACATTCTGGCCACTGGAATTCTTGCCACGGGGATGAAACCTCTCTACCGAAAGAGGAGAATGGACTTGACACCTGGAGAGAGAGAGGCACAGTAAGAAACAGAGAAGAATGCCTGATGCTCTGGGCCTGATTTCTGATGTTGCTAGCAAATGTGACCTTTCTCCAATCGTGGTTTTCCAATGATTTCATAGCTCATCCTTTCACTGAAACCAATTCAAGTGGGATTTCTTTCACTAATAAATTAAGTAGACTAATTAGCAAAGCTTCCTTTCGTTCTCCCAGTTGTTGCCATTCCTATGTCATTTTCTTCTCTTATTTCTCTATACCTCTGCCAAGGAGCTGGAATCCAATCCCACGGTTTCAAATGCCCTTGGTGATTAAGAGCGAGCTGCACAGGCAGACACACCTGGACTTACTTCCTGTTCTGTTACTTACCAGCAATGAAATGTTGGCAAGTAACCATCTCAGAGCTTCGTGTATATTATTTCAAAGAGGAAATCATGGTAATATCAGTCTTATGAGACTCTAAGAAATAAATAAGCAGATACGTATAGATTATTTAACAGAAGGCTTGACACACAGTAAACAAGAAATACATTGATTATCATCACATGAGCAAATAGGATCATTATAATTTCTGAATCACAAGGCAAAAATCTTTTACTAACCCCAGCCTCTGTCTTGCATTCCAATGCTACATTTCTTATTTCCTTCTGAAGCTCTCGATTAATATTTACCAATTTCACCTTAAACTGAACTGCTTCCCACTTTTCTTTCTTCCATCTATCCTGCCTCGCCCACACTGCAGTGGGCACTCACAATTCAGTTTGTGATACCATCATTGTCCTCCCAGTCATGCAGACTCAGACCTCAATTATTTATTGGTTTGGTCAATTGCCCTGTCACTGATTTGTACAATTTTTCCTAACTAAAACAGAAATAAAAAACCACAAGCATTATGAATTACAGTTACTTGTACGTTGTTTTTATTGAGTTAGTTCAGCTATTAAATATCTTTTAAAGCAAATTTGAGACTCTACAATGTTGAATCTATTGTGCTAGCCACAGGTGGTGGCTTACAAAAAAGGGGGGAAATCATGCATTGGTCAAAAAGAACTTGTTTTTCTCTATGAGGAGATAGAACATGTGGGCAAACTATCATTGTATTGGTCACATTTTTTCAGACATTAGAAAAAAAAAAACACCAAATGATTAGGGACTTCAGAATCTGATGTCATTCCTATCCTAAGTACGCTTTCTTTCTTTTTTTAATTTTATTTACAATATGACTTATATTTAATAGTAGTACATATGTTTTCCTACCCCCCCCCCAATATTCTCCCCCCAGCCTCCCTTACCCCCCAGCACATGTCCCCACCTGCCCCCCTCCCCGCCCCAGTGTCTTTCATTCATTGGTTATGGTCATATGTATGCATACAAGTCCTTCCGTTGATCTCCCCTAACATCTGCCTCCCCTCCACTCCAGCCTTCCCCCTTGTAGCTTGACAGCCTGTTCGAGGCCACCCTGCCTCTATATCAATCACTTCCCCCTGTTTCTTTTCTTCAAAAATATCTTGCCTCTGCATACTGAAAACAAACGTATAAGAACAAAAAAAGTTTGAGTGTCAGTTTCAATGTCCAACTGTTCTGAGTCCCAGTTTCAATGTCAAATAGTTCTTCATGTGTACATGTCAGCAATGGTATCCAGATGGTGGACACATCGTGGCAATGCAAAACCCATCCTCTCTGGTATGGTCCTGGGCCGCCTGCAGCAACACACAGCTGCTGACTGCTAGCATGGCAAGGTGTCGTCAGCGTCCCCCATCTCTGGACCGTCCTCGTGGCTAGAACAGACCCGTCAGTTCCTCACTGTCGCAGGAACCCACATGGTCTCTGAAAACACACAAACACATTCTCGACCAAAGGTTAACAAAGAGATCCTCTCTGCAAAATAGACTTGGGATTCTTTTTATTTTTGCCTAAATGATTTTGCTTTGGCTTATTTTGACACCATGTGTGTTTTTTCATGGGTGTCCTGCAGTTTGTTTTACAAATGGAATTTTCTTTTCTGGAGTAAGAATTTTCTACATGTATTTTACTTATAGGATATTTTTCCTTACATGATATTACCCCACTGTTCCCCCTCCCTTTTTTTTTGGTTAATAGGGGCTTTTGGAAATTTTATCTTGCAGTCTTGGTAGTTTTAAATTTTAATTTTTGAACACAAATATTACTGCTTTAAGTTCTTTGGATGTTAGGCAATTTTGCAGTGTGATGAACTACTAATAGATATTTTAGTTAGTGGTTTAGGAAAAGCTTTTTGTCCAGTACAGTTAGATTTTCTTGAGTATTCACTTATTTCACTTGTCCAATTTAAATTAATCTGAAAACTTGATTACTATTTTACTGTCGATTTTAATACTCAAGCAGAAATCTTAGTTTACCCAGTAAATACTTGTGGAAAAGAATATTTGCATTTTTTAGTAGGTCCTCAGCATTCCTGGTAATAAACAAATTTAGATATAGGGCAGCTATTGCTGGCCGAGTCTCTGTCTGCCACCTGGGTCCCTGTGTGAGTTGTGCGTGGGAGGCGTAGCAGCCGTCGGGGTAGGAGACCTTCCTCAGGAGGGGTGAGAATTCAAGCCCCTGCAAGGTTTGTGGATGAGGGTCTGTGCCCCACCTCTGTTGATCTTTTAGTTCTCTCCTGTTGGCCCCTCTGCGACTGTGCCTGTCTTAGGTGGTTCCTTCCCTGAGGAATCTTACCCATCTCTGGCTAACCAGCCATCCTCCGGGGCCAAACAGGGTGATGTGAGGTTCAGTCCTGTCTCCTTTGTAGTCTACGCCCCCGTAGCCTCCACGTCCAGCACCTGCCTTGGGGTACCCTCGCCTGCTGGCGGGGTCCCGGTTAAGTACGCTTTCTTTTAAAGAATATCACACTTCAGTGAGAAGGATACCCTCTTTTAGTCCCATACTTTAGAAGCCTGAACATTATAAACATATAAAACTGAATTTCTAGAGGAGTACACAGCTGCCCAGCAGGTAGAGCTCATCCAACCTCACCTAGCACTTTAAATGCCAGCTCTCACGTCAAAGTTCTTTCCATTCCCAAATCCCCATTTCTTCAGAACTCTTGCGGTTTGTCCCTCAACAAAAGATGGCGTGAGATCAGCCTCCTCGGGCTTCAAAGATGGCATGGTTCCTTTATGTGGGAAAGGCTGGAGCAGCAGACTCAGGCAGGAGCGAGAAAACATGTTGATGAACCAGGCATGTCCTTCTTCTCAGCATGTAGGCAACAGATTCTTGCACCATGAAGTGTCTTTCCCCAGCTGCTGCTGAGCATCGTTTTCTCCTCCCCTACATTCCAGGCGTGGTGTCTGGACCGGTTTCTACTTCAGTAAATTAGCACATTTTCAGTGAGGTCCACAGGGAAGCTGGATGGTGTGAAATATTAAATATTGTGAACTTCTCTTAAATTTACTATATATAAGCCTTGGCAGGGTGGAGGGGTCATCCCTTACACCGAAAAGTTGTGGGATTGAGTCCTGGTTGGGGTGCATAAGGGAGGCAACCAATGAGTGTTTCTCCTTCACACTGATGTTTCTCTCTCCTCCTTCCTCTCTTTCTAAAATCAGTAAACATATCCTCAGGTGAGGATAAAAAAAGTTACTTCATGTAAGTCTAGGAATAATATTCTTGACCTGTGATACTGATTGTTTATATTACCATACAGATGTAGATAATGCTTTAAAAGGTGGTAAAACCAATATGCTATTAATAGCACTTTATCTAAGAAAATTAAAATACTGAAAACATTTTCTGTGACGGCATTTTTTCATAAAGCTGCCTATTAAAATATTAAACATGCCCTGGTTGGGTTGGTTAGAGCATCGTCCCATACACCAAAAGGTTGCAAGTGGATCCCTGGTTAGGGCACATATGGGAAGCAACTGACTGATGTTTCTCTCTCTCTCTTTCTCTCTTTTTCCTTCTCTCTCTCTCTCTCTCGCCCTCTCCCTCTTCCTTAAAAAAATCAATAAAAACAGCCCTGCCCAGCATTGCTAATTTGCTAGAGTGTTGGCCTGAGAAACAGAGGATTAAAGGTTCAATTCCGCATCAAGAGCACATGCCTGAATTGCAGGTTCAATCCCAGCTCTGTGGGTCACATGGGAGGCAACCAGTTGATGTGTCACTATCACATCCATGTTTCTCTCCTTTTCCCTCTCTTTCTCTTCCTCCCTCCCTCCCTTTCACTCTCTCTAAAAATCAATGGAAAAAATATCCTCAGGTGAGGATTAATAAAAAATCAATACAATATTTTTTCAGGTGAGAATTAAAATAAATAAAATTCTAAACATGATGTGTAACATTTATGGTCACTTAAAATCACATACTGTTTTAAGAATTTTATTGATAGTCCTTAGTTATGATGGCCTCAGTAGAATTCTCCAAAGTGAAAATTAAAAAAAAAAAGTATCTGAACTATGGTGACTCAAGAAATGCAGTCTAAATTTACATCACTATAAATATAACACAATTATGTTTTTTTTAAATCTTGACTATAACAACATTGTTAACTTTTCTGAAATAAAGTCAAGAAAAAATTTAATATAGATACAATAATTTATTACATAAATTACATAATTTTTTTTACTTATCTGAACAATGCCAGTTAATCTACAAAGACAACCCAGATATGCACAATAATATCAAACAGTAATTTTGGATATTATGTCAACTTTCAGATATATCAACACCATAGTCTTCTACAGTATTAGCTATCAACATTTTTAGATAGATTTATATTTTTTAAATATTTAGACAAATTATACATGGATCTAATTCATACTTCAGACCTAGGCTTTGTAAATGTTAACACCAAGCCTACTTTTCAAGGCACTCTGTGGGTTAAAGAGAATCTAAATTTAGCTTTGAAATACATGTATCAGTTTAAGAAATACCAAACAAAGTTTGAGTTGGGCAAACATGTAAGGAGATACCTAAGATGAGCAAATGTGCAAAAGTGGAGATGCCCAGAAGATGCTAAAATAGAAGGTCCATGACAGCAAAAGGTGTGTCTATTTTGCTTGTTAGTGTATCACTGAAGCCCAGAAAAGTGTCTGGCTCATAGTAGACATTCAAAAATATCTGTTGCTTGAAGGAATGTGTACATGATAGCAAAGTCTAATTTGAATAGAGTAGAAGATATATAAAGTAGAATTGTGGGAGCTAAGGCTTCAAGGAGAGTTAGAAAATAGTTCAAATAATACATTACAAAATTGATCAGAAAATGCTGCATCCTATATAATAAAAGCCTAATATGTTAAGTGTCCTGTTGTCCAGTCACCCGTTCAACCAATCAAAGGGTAATATGCTAATTGTATGCTAAGGCCTCTCAACCACTTGCTATGACATGCACTGACCACCAGGGGGCAGATGCTCCAACTGGTAGATTAGCTTGCTGCTGGGGTCCAGCTGATTGGAACTGAGCAGACACACCCTGGAGCCCTCCCATGGTTCCTCACCAGCTGGCCAACCTCCCTTGTCCCTCCCTGGCCCTGATTGTGCACTAGTGGGGTACCTCGTCCTGGCCTTGTTCCCTCTCACAATGTGGGACCCTTCAGGGGATTCCAGAGAGCCAGTTTTGGCCTGATCCAGCAGGCCAGGCCGAGGGACCCCACTGGTAAACAAATTTGTGCACAGGGCCTCAAGTTGATCTATAATAGAGATTGACATACATCCTGTCCCCTCTATCCCCTCCTAAAGATGAGGACAATGTGGTTTGAGGTCATGGATATTTTCATTTAAGGAAGTAAAGAGATAATTGGGGAAAATAACAGAAAGAGAAGAATGAAAATGGAAGAAAAATGGCTGAAGGACCTTCGGGAGACTTTGGGATAAGTATACTCGGACCCCTAAATGTTTGCTTTATATAAAGTGTCAACACACTCCTGGAAAGAACAGTGAAGAAAATGCTTTGAAAAGTGTATGAGCTTCAAAACTTGGATGTCTAGGTAAGGAAGAGGATAAAAACCACCTCTTCACCTCTTGGGATGTTTTTCCTGGAATACGTCACCAAGCTGTGTTCTTGTCCAGAGAATGCTGTCAGCATTCACAAGGAAAGGACTTGGGTGTAGTATTACTGGATTCCTTCATTGCACCCTCAATTCAGTTTTCAAAGGAACTCTGTAATTTCCCCATAAAAGAAGAGCCTTTGGAGAAAAAAAAAGTGATTCAAATTAAAGAGTCATGACATTAAAGGCAAATAAAAAAATTAACAGAAGTTTTTCTATAGATCCATCAAAAAAAGTTATAAGACATCATAGAAGAACCTGTACAGAATCTGTAGTTTGAACTATGAAAAGAAAAGAAAAAATTAGAGCAAATCTGACAAAATGTGCATTTGTCCCAAATATTCTAAGTTGATTGTTTAAGTTTTAAACTTTCTTACTCAGCCACCAAGTTTCTGTTGAATTCTCCTAAGTATTTTTCTTTTAGTTCATAGATATTTTTCTTGCTAAAATTGAGGCTTTAATATATATGTATTGACCTAGGTTCACATTTTATGGTTGAAAAAAATATATAAAACCTCAAAGAAAATCATAGCAAAATTGTTGAGTTTTAGTTGGTTTTAGGTCAGGGGGCAAGAATCCATCAAATTTTATATACTTTCCATCTAAAATAAATATCCAATTTTGCCTAAAACTATGCCCTAATTTTCTACTTCTTATGGGGCCAAATATTTCAGTTAATGTGGCACAAATATAGAGTTTTTAATGACACCTGGAACCAGGTGCATTTTTAAATGATATTGATGCCAAATTTTATAAGACTATAAAAACATAAATTTTCCATTACCCAAATAAATAATTGCTGATGATACCTAAGAAAAGGAAATTTCTTAGAGTACATTATCATACAACACAATACCTTTGTATTTAAAACTGGTGGTTTCCCCAAAGTAGGCATATAATAATTTCATGATTCCATGTGGCTGAGATTTCAGTTAAGACTTTGAAATGTAGAATCAAAGTTCAAATATTACTTAACTAGTTGATGATTCCTTCCATCTAAATTTTATAAACCAATGTAAATAAGAATAAAACATATGAGTGTATACTGTAGTTGTCATTAAGACATAAGGAGAGAACATAAAATGAAATTCAATAAACTGATTTCAAGAAGGCTAACTGTTTTATTAAACCCAGAAACTAGAAATTCCTATTGGAACATAATTTATCTTATTTCTAAGGCATTAGTAAATTGCTGAGAAGTAGAGTTTGATTTTCTACCAGTCTATCTTCCTCCCAAGAAATAGTTATATTTTTGAAGATTCCACTGGGGATTAAGTTAACAAGTCTTTAGCAAGTTATTTCCATATTTGCAATACAAACACTACAGGGCATATAAATTCTGTCTTTCAAGATGTATTAACTCAAGCAAGATAGATGAAGAGCTACCAGAACACGAAGTAACCAATAGTCCAAATGCTAAATTATACAGAATGGGATAGGATTTTAAGGAATTTTTAAAAAAAAAAAAAAGGTTATTAGCTAAGTTTTAAGAACAAATAGGTTTTGAATTGGAGACTCATTGACTCATATTCCACACTTCGTGAATTGCTATTATTTACAGGCATTGTGTGAGCTTATAGAAAGTCAAAGGTGACAGAGTCCATAATCCTTATGCAAAGATCTATGGGAGACACAGGCATACACAGAGGAAAGAGGAAAATAAAATTCGGTGAGCAATACAGGCGTGTTCAGGGTGCATTGACACTGCAAACAGAAGACAGCAGACTCTGCCTGGAATGAGGTGGGTGGGGAGTCCGCTTGAAGGAAGCTTGGACACAGACATGTAAAAAAGGAAAGGGTGGGGGGCATGCTAGGCAGAGGAACCATAGAAACAACATAACAAGTCATAAGGAGCAAAGTTTGTGGGTTGTAGGTGGGGTAGAGATCAAGTAATAAACAAAAATACACTGAGAAGCACTGGATGGTAAGGATGGATAGCTGAGCTGGATGTAAATGATGTAGTGATTGAATGCTACTGCCTCCCTCCCCAATAATATGTCTATAGGGTGTCCAAAAAAATGTATGCACACTCTTTGAGTAATTATAAAGCAGTGTTTATTAAAATACACTTCGTTTTAAAAATTGAGCTATAAGCTGTTAAAGTATATATGCATTGGGGGGGACATCCTGTATATTTTCATCCCCAGAACCTGTGAATGCAACCTCTTTGGGAAAAGGTCTTCGCAAATGTAACAAAGTGAAGAGTCTTGAGATTGGAGATCATCTTGGATTATCTGGGTGGGCCCTAAAGTTAATGACAGGTGTCCTTGTAAGAGCGAGGCACAGGGATATTTGACAGAGAAGAGAAGGCACAGAAGAGAGAGGAGGAAGCACTCTGATGTAAAAATTGAAATTTTGCAGCCACGAGTCAAGAAATGCCAGCAGCTACCAGATGCTGGAAAAGGTAAAGAATGACCTTCCTGACACCTTGACTTTGAACTTCTGTCCTCTGTAACTATGAAAGAATAAATTTCTGTTGTGTTAAGCCACCCAGTTTGTGGCAGTTTGTTATGACAGCCCAAGGAATCTAAGATAGAGGGCCTCGAGTCCCATGGTGTAGGCTGCTCTGATGGGTGATGATTCTATTTTGCTGTACAGGTTTTTTTAAATGAGATACCAGGCCCTAGCCAGTTTGGCTCAGTAGATAGAGCATCTGCTTATGAATTGGAGGGTCCCAGGTTCAATTCTAGTCAGGGGCATATACCTGGGTTACAGGACCTGCGCCCTGACCGGGGCTCGTGCAAGAGGCAACCAATCAATGTGTTTCTCTCACATTAATATTTCTCTCTGTCTTTCCCTCTCTCTCTCTTCTACCCTCTCTAAAAATCAATGGAAAAATATCCTCAGGTGAGGATTTGTTAAATAAATAAATAAATAACATAACATAACATAACATAACATAACATAACATAACATAACAGTATTGGATACCAGATTGATATGGAGTTAGGGCATGGGTCATTAGAAGGAAGGAAACCTGTTGATAGCTATTATAATAATTCAAGAAAAAGGACATCAAATTGTTCTCAAACATATAATTTAAAAATCTTATAATCTTATAATCATCATAATTCTCATGCAGATAGTCAAAGCTTTACTGAACTTACTAAAAAAATCAGCTGGATGGAAAGCCAGTTTATCTTGCTGGTTCACTATACTGAAACGTACTGACCAATATGTAATAGAGTCAGTGGAAGGAAATAAAAGAACTCTGTAATGAGATTGATAGATTACAACCACCGCTACAACAACAAAATCAGATTTCCCCATCCCACCCTCACCCCCAAAGACAGAAATCACAAACTTTGGTTCATCCTCACTTCTGGGCTGAAACCATCTGCACTGCTACCAGAAGGATAAACGTACAGCTTGCTGGTTTCCTACAAATTCATGTCTATGCTTACAAAGTTGTAAATGTCATCATGGATTCCAGTAATCACCAGGTCAAGGAAAGTGACATTCTTTACACAGATGACCTTTAGGTGAACTTGTTAGATGATGCCATAGCTTAACAAAAAAAAGTCATGCAGTTTTCTCTTTGCCTTCCCTGAAAATTTTGGACATTTTATTCATAATATTTGATACTCAAGTTGAGTCAAAGAGAGGAAAGTATTACTTTAGAGATGTTGCAAAGAACTTGACAAAGAAAAGCTAACACTTACCTCACTGTTAAGAGAAGTACAGAAATGAATTCATGCTGAGCCCTTGGAGGAGCACCTTCTCCAATACTCCATCACTATCTTACATTATTTCGATATAATTTGTTTGAAAAATCTTCTAGGAGGATATATTTTTAATAAAATACATTTGTACCCTGTATTCAATAATATCTGAGTAACTACATGTTGCTTTCCTTCGAGGTCTTTATTGTATTACTAAGCTTTGAAGGTATTAAAGGTCTAACACATAAAATAATAAAAGAACAAAATATCAGACGCTAATTGTTAAATATACTTAATGAAGTGTCAAAATATATGATTCCATGCTTATCTAGGTCTTAAATATACAGTAACCTTTTGAAGAATGTTTATGTACTGAGGGAAGGTAATGAGGTATGATTACAAAACTAACAAGATATTAGATTTCATAGACAAGTAGGAAGGAGAGCCCTGGTCTTGCTTGAGAAGAAATGTAAAAAACACAAAATTATCACCTGAATTCCATTCACATAATTTGTCCTCAAAACAGATTTAGTAACAAGATGAACTTCCTTGGAATTATGATGTAGGTAGAAGTTTTTGTTGGCAGTTGAAGAAATATGACCTTTTTTTTACTAAATAAAACAGTTTGACGATTCTAAAAGGATCTGTAAGTGTACTAGCAACTTCTACTTGCGTGGTTACACAGAAGAGGACTTCGTATCAACTTAACTAAACTTTGATTTTAACATTGGAATTTGTTGCATTTAATATATAATGAGACAATCATACATGTGTGTCTGGAATGCCACATCTCACCCACAAATTTGATGAAAGTGCTTACATGTAGCTCCCATAGTGCCTGTATCACACTAATGTAGCACTGATCACATTGTATTATAATTTTCTTTACTGTCTCCCACAATAAAACATTAGCTTCTCAAGACAGGAATCATGTTGTTCTCACCACAAAATTCATAGTACGGTGCCTGACACAGCCCAGATTCTCAATTAGTAAATATTAAATTGTAAAGGAATGTATTCATAAATAAATGAGAGCTATAAATAAATTTTCCATGAAATGAGGTGAAAGTAAGTTTGTTAATATTATATATATTACATAATATATATAAATACTTATATACATATAAAGATTTATCTCACTTTGTCCTATGATAATACAAAAATATCACAATAAATTTATGATTAATCATTAAACCATTTACACAGATAGAGAAACCAGAATATGTCACCCCAAAATTTGCCACTTTGGCATATTGATTGATTTGAATTACAGGCACTTAAGAAATAGCAGGTGCAAGGACACACTGACCCTCCTGTGTCCACTCTCTCTTGCACTTTGCCCCTACTGATGACTTGATAAATATCAAACAATCACCACAGCTCTAAAGCATATAAGACTGTGATTTCTACTCAGTACTTAAAGAATAGCTATGCATGGATGGTTAATTAGGGCTCAAGACTGAGACATTTAATCTATAGCCAATAGGGTGAATGGGTTGACTTTTAGAAGCTACAGAATTCAAGAAAAGATAAGGAATTTGGGGAGTTTTGATTGATAGGGCAGATACAAGAGGTCAAAGCACAAGTCCACTGGGATATGCAGGAGCCAAAATCAGGAAATCTGGGTGGGGAGACATATAGTGGACACCATTGAATAAGGAGGCTGCCCTAGTCAATGACATTTTCTTAGAACTTGTGGGATTTGGAGACCCTTGGCATCTATCCTCCACCAGCAGGAGAAAGAACAGTGTACCTCTGTGACAACGCCTGCCCACACAGACAGACAGACAGGACTCAGTGAGTAGGGCAATAAATGAAATCTGGAATTGAAGGTGAAAGCTAAACGCTGTTTCTGATTCAAGAATACCAAAGCAGAGCTCTAAGGAATTAGAATACATTCTTTAAAGAAAAAAAATGGAAATATTTTTGATTAGCTACATATGTCAAAGCCCCAGAAGTATCCATTAAAAGATACCCACACATACTACAGATGTAATGTTTCAACCACACTTCCATTCACCTGAGCCAGATAGATTACCTGTTATGTAAGCTTATCTTGACTTCTCCGTTTCATTTTGCAAATCAATCACTCAGCTCTGAAATTAAAGATGGCATAACACAATGCAAACTTTTGTTGTTTAATCAGGAAAGACTGAAGTCCCTGACAAGATGAGCATGCAACAGGACCTCTCACTGAGAGGCTCCTTATAATAAAGTGAAGGGGAAACAGAAAACTCGGAGTGGAAGGATCTAAAGGGGCCACAGCGTTTGGTTTTCACCTGCACGTTAAGGAAGTGGAATTCTGTTGACCATACGATAAAAATACAATATCCTTTGAGCAGAGTGTTCCCTCTGCATGGGATGCAGCTCTGGACACATTTGTCCCTTCGTGCAGAGAGTTCATCTTACTTGCCCTTCAAAATCAGCTCAAGAGCCTTTCTTTTCCCTGGGGATTCTTATCTCATTCCAACTCAGTTTCCATTATTCATACAACAGTGTCTCTTTTCTTTATGTCACAAATTTTAATTTTAACTATATAATTCTTTACATTATTATTTCTAAATGTCTTTCTTCCCCAAGAGACAACAGACCCTATGTCTACCTTTGTTCGCCATTATAACTCTACCATCAGGATAGAGCTTTTTCCGTGCCAGGAGTTAAATAATAGTTCAATAATGAGTGAATGAATGAATGAGTGAATGAATGTCATCACCACCAGAAGCCACTACTATACTTTTAACTGCAATTACATCAAGTTGAATACAATCCATTTGCCCATAAAATTTGAATTAACATAGCACAGAAAACAATCAGAGAGAAATGTGATACAAATATAGACTATGACGGAAATTTCCTCTTTCAGAAATTTTTTTTAAAAAATTAAAACTGGTGACTCTGACTGAAAACCAGTTTGGCTCAGTGGATGGAGTGTTGGCCTGCGGACTGAAGGGTCCCAGGTTCTATTCCGGTCAAGGGCACGTACTTTGGTTTTGGGCACATTCCCAGTATGGGGTGTGCAAGAGGCAGCTGATGATGTTTCTCTTTCATCAATGTTTCTGACTTTCTATCCCTCTCCCTTCCTCTCTGTAAAAAGTCAATAAAATATATTTTAAAAACAAAAACAAAAACAAAAACTGGTGACTCTGTTTTCTTTAGGCAATGCCTACTCTACACCCAGTTACTGAAATCAGATCATGGAATAACCAAAGGAATCCAGTAGAGTAACTGAGCTGTGCCACACTTAAAGGTGGTTCTCATCACATTCCCACTATGCTCCTCGGCATGTCCCTCTCATGATTTTGACCAGGAGAGTGGGAGAAAAACACAGTGAATGTGATTAAACAGCCAGGAAAGCCACCATGATGAAAGCCAAAAGGAATCAGGATTATTTCACTCCCAGAAAAAGCTGGCAGGTTAAATCATGAAATGGATGGATGGTGAGCAGCTGTTGCAGTTTCCCAGGGGTGCAGGGAAGGGAGGTCTGGGCCGAGCTGGGCGGAGGACAGCCTGCCTTCCACCCCGGTCCACACACTGTCTGTCTCCTGCCCCTTCTCCATGCCAAGCCCATTCTGTCTCATACCCAGGCTTCCTCAAAAGTCCCAGTGAAACATCTTCTCTGACGACGCAGTGAAAACTCTCCCCACCTCCACTCTCATTCTCTGAAGCAACCACTTTCCTCTATTGTCTCTGAAATCCATTCAAAGCATCTGATTAAGACAGAAAAGTCTCAGATGCCTTGAATGTCTTAAGTCAACAATAAAAATGTGTTGGTCTGGATGAAACACTATCCATGTTGCACAACACGGATACACACTTAGCAAGAGGAAAACAGAGGCCAAGCTGTTTTGTGGTCTCTTAGCTCCCATCTGAACTTCTTTTCCTATCTCTTTAAGCTCTGCATTCATGGAAGTCTTAGTTGGAGGCAAGTGAGTGAAGAAGGAGAGGATGAACTTGCAACAGGACATATCCTTGAAATAAATGATGGTTGTCAGAGTTTATGGAGCTGCACATGATAACGAGCTCATTGCATGAACTCCCTCCTTAATTCAGGGCTTTCTCCCTCTGGGAAACTTGCCAGGGACCCATGTGACTACACAACAGATCACGGTACATGAGGATCAATGACATCCACACATCTTACCTGACTTCAGCATCTGTAGACACTGAAAGATACCTTCAAATCCAACGATACCTTTTTCTTGATTGATTCACCATACTCAGTGGTCATTAGGAGCCAATGATTTGTAAGGCAGCTAGCTCTAGTCCCTACTATACTACCAATCCCACATGAAAGGCAACATACAAATAATGTATTATAGAACTGTACACCTGAAACCTATATAATTTTATTAACCAATGTCACCCCAATACATTTAATTTAAAACATTTTTTAAAGAACTGTTGATTTGGGGCTTTATTCACATAGTGTACCAAAGAGTGCTTACTTAATAAATTGCATTATATTCATAAGTTTTTCCTCCGGATCTTTGTCAAATTTCACAGACAGTAATGGGATATCTTAATATCACTGCCTACTTTGAACATTACAAATGGTGACATCATTTCCCAAGAAAATGTACTCATTTATTCAAAAAACCTAGTGGTATAATCATGAACAAGACTTAATGTATTTTTCATGTTTCTTATCTTTTATTCCTGTTGGCTCAATGAAAACCATGAAAAATATTATAAAAACTTAGTACAATATTTTCAATAAAAGTAATTGAAAGAGTCCCAGTTCTAACTGCAGTTTCTGATCCTACTTAGATGTTCTGATAAATTTGCCCTCTCAGGATATAACCAAATTAAAGTAGGAGGTAGATCTAGCAGAAATTGTCTGGTAAGAAAAAACTCATTACTAGATGCAGCTACCCAAATGGAAAAATCTTAAATAAGCAGCTTATACTCGAATTTAAAAAAAATAAAGATTTAATAGGCAGATGTGATCTTGCTACCGAGAGTCATTTATAAGTACTACCATTAAGTTTATGTTATCTGGAACTTTCTAGCTCTTACAATTTATTAATACACACATGAGTTCTTATTCCTATTAAGTAATATCACCCATTTGATATTAATTCTGTACAGAATTACTATTAATGTAAGATTTATTATAAATCATAACACCTAGCGCAACAATTTATACAAAGTTCAGCAATTTATATTCCAAGAACTCAAGTAAATTTGCTTTAATGTCAATGAATAAACAACATATAAAACTAGCAGAGAATCAAAATGCTTAGCTACTTTTATCCTAGAAATTTCAAAAATCAACCCTTATCAGAGTCACAGTACTTTATGAGGATGAGCTAGTGGCATCCTACATTCCCAAAATTCTAAAACTAATTTGGGCTTTGTATTTTAGTTGTGAGTGTACTTGTGTGTGTATGCATATGTTTTAAGTGAAGAGAATACTTTTATTTGTTTTTGTGAGTCAAATTAATTTTTAAAAATATAAAAGATCTATTTTTGCACTGAAAAATTCTAACCCAAAGGGGAAAACATTAAAAAGTCAGTTACAATGGTATTATACTAAGACCTGAATCACAGCCTAAGTGCACTGTTCCAATAGTCCAAGCCACAGAGTGGATAGGATAAATATGATCAATAAAAGCTCAAGTGAAAATATATATAAACCAAACAACCAAACAAATAAATAAAAAGTAATCCAAGCAACTTTGGGGCCCACTGCTAACAAACAACTGTGTTTTATGTGACCAATTTTATAGCATTTTTCTTTAGAACCAATGACTTTCAGGCTGCCACAGAATTTCATCTTTCGGTTTGCATTTATAGAAAAGATTGGCGGGAAAATGCCTATGTCAGAGTCCAACTAAAAAGAATTTAGGCAATGCTTCCAAGTCTCTAATTGTATAAATATTCATGTTTCCAAACTGCATGTAATAATTAAAGTAGTGTGTTCTACTTCAAGAAAGCCCATATTTCATATTGGACGGTACCCATGGTAACGTGAACTAGAATTGCATTTCTGTGCTGTTACACATGCTTTTCATTTAGTGTCTAAAAATGATATAGCCATGTGATAGCTAACAAAGAAAAAAAGCAAGTTGATGGGAAAAGGCCTTGGAAATATATCTTTTTTAATAAATGTTATATCAAAATAGATTAAGCTTTAAATTTAACCAGATTAGAGTTCCTTCCTCAAGTTCTTCCTCAGCATAGTAATCATCAAAGTGACGCCTATTCCTGCAATAGAGAAACAAATGTACAAGGAACATACCTGCTCGTTGGGCTGAATGCATTTCCTCATCCTTTGTTTATTTCTTCCCAATCTGTTCCTTCCACACCCACAATCAAATAAGATAAATGGGAGATGACCAAGCCACCTAGCACTTTTGGATAAATGAAACTGAAACTGAATATCAGGGAGCTAAAATGGAAGAAATTGGATGATTTTTTCATAATAGCTACCTCTTATTGGCCTTCTACCAGATGCCAGTATAGATTCTGGACATGTCATACACTATCACTAACCCCACTTGTCACTAACAATGCTGTAATATACATAGCAGAGACAGCATCAAAAGCCAGGTCTCTCTGACTTCAAAGCCCACGTCTTTGCCATTGTTCCAAATTTCCTTCCTCTGGGGCCTGTGCCGAAGCTCCAAAAATATACAGGGTTCCTGTGTCAGAGTTATGTTACCTCCCTCGCAATCAGGTGTATCTTTAAGTTTAGACCCACCCTTATTTTAACATAAACCACAGGTAGCTGTTTATGGCTCTGTCCCTCTAAAATGTCTCTCTGTGTCTCATAGCAATATTTTTTCCTGATAGATCTCTTTGGGCCAGGAAAACAAAAGAAAAACTAAACAAATGGGATTACATAACATTAAACTGTTTTTTTGCAGAACAAAGGAGACCATCAAAAATAACCAGAAAAGACACTCCACTGGATCTGAAACATATTCGGCAATGATACATCTGATAAGGAATTAATATCCAAATTTTATAAAGAACCCATACTATTCAATAACAAAAAAAAAAACAATTCAACTATACAATGGACAGAGGATCTGAATAGACACTTCTTCAAAGAGGACATATATAAAGCAGATAAACATGAAAAAATGTTCACCATTATTAAAGTTCTGAGAGATGCAAATTACAGCCACAAACAGTAATCATCTCACACCTGTCAGAATGGCTAACATCAATAAATCCACAAATTACAAGTGTTGGCCAAGGGTATAGAGAAAAGGGACCCCTCATGCACTGTTGACGAGAACGCAGGTTGGTGCAACCACTATGGAAAACAGTATTGAGTTTCCTCAAAAAATGAAAAATGGATCTTCCTAACAACCAAGTGATTCCACTTCTGGGATTTTATCTTAAGAAACTCAAAACACTAATTTTAAAGAATATAAGCACCCCTATGTTCATTGCAGTGTTGTTTACAATAGCCAAGATATGAAAGCAGCCCTACTGCCCATCAATAAATGAGTTGATGAAAAACTGGTGGTACATTTACCCAATGGAATATTTACTCGGTCATGAAAAATAATGAAATCTCACCATTTGCAACAACATGGATGCACCTAGAGAGTATAATGCTAAGTGAAATAAGTCAGAGGAATGCAAATAACATATGATCTCACTGATATCTGGAATCTAAAGAATAAAATAAACAAAACTAAAATGGACTTATAGATACAGAGAAAACTGGTGGTTGCTGAAGATGAGGGGGTGTTGGGACACTGGGTGGAAGAGATGAAGACACTAAAAAGCACAAATTGGCAGTCACAAAATAGTCACAGGGAAATAAGTACAGCTTAGGAAATATAGTCAATAATATTGTGATAACTATGTATGGTGCCAGTTGGATATTGGAAATATCAGGGGGAACACTATATAAAGTATATGATTGTCTAACCAACCACTAAACTCTACACCAAAAACCAATACATAATAAAAAAAATTTACAAAAGGAGAGTTTTCTTATTGAGCAGAACCCAGTTACTATTCTTTATTTTCTTAACAGTAAAATATTACTGTAATTTTTGCTGAAACAAATATTAACAAAAGAAATTAATGCAAAAGCTAACCCTTTAGTTTGATTTATAAGACATTCTAGGGAAATCACTATGCTCTGATATTACTCTAACCATGTGGATTTGTGAATTATAGCAAATTGGCCTGATATGATTATTGTAGCTTATTAATGAAATTCCCCAGGAACAAGGCCTTAGTTTTATATAATATAAAAAGTAATTCTAAAAATGAGGTTACTCTTGGAAACTATACTTTGTCAAATCATTCAGTGTTAATAATAGCAACATTAATATGTTCTGAAGACTTGCCATGTATATATACTCATTATTATAAGATAAACACACAATGGAGCTGACATTAATGTCATGCTCTAACACTGGACAAAAACTGTTGTCAACATATTATAAGTGACTATAGAGATAATAATTTGGCCATGAACTTTTTCTAGCTGCATATAATCAGGACATCAAGGATAAAAAATATTTCTATAAGAGTAATCCAGACAGTGAGAAATGGCATCTATTTAAGACTCTATACTATAAAATGTTATGAGAATATTTTTCTTGGGCATTGACTATTATATGAATATTTCAAATTTTTCTGTTAAGTATATTTTGATTATTCATATTTTTGGAAGAAGTGCCATCTTAAACTCTCTGAGAGATTTTGAAAAAGACTAAAATGTTCTCTAGTGACTATGGAAATTAATGTAACGTCTGCTGTCTCCCATGTCAACAGCCACACTCACAAGCTACAAGCTTCATCTGATTTTCAACAACTAATTTCCTAGGTTTAAAAATACATCTTCTTATAAAAGCTAAAATTTCCCATAAGCGGTGCTTTAGAGGTCTGGTTTGATAATTACTCCAAGCTCCCTGAGAAACGCATATTTCCGACACACATCAAGCAGCACACCTGTGTCCTCAGTGGGCCTGGCCCCCGGTAATCTCCATTCGAGCTTTTCCAACCCCCTTGTGTCTTTTGGGTCCCCTCCATTCATAGAGAGATACAAATGGAAACGTTTTGATGTGTGTTAATTGATGTTTGTCCAAGCATTATGAAGTAATAATCCACAGGAGCCACAGAAGCTTTTACAAGGCAAAGTCAAGGGAACAATCAAGGTTTTGAGTGGATTATTGCCAGTCCACACCCAGGCAAAGCTGATTTATAGCTTTTCATCCTTCCACAATGATCCTATAAATAAAGCAAAGAAATTTTTGTTCTCGTCTAATCCGCTCTATTATGTATCCTTGTCCGCCACCTCACGCAATTGGTACAGTCTACACTGCAGGCTCCCCATGAGGGCTGTCCTCCTGCCTCACACCAGAACCCATGGGACCTTGAGGGCCTGGCACATCCCTGGCCAGGCCAATCCCTGAAGTATAAGAAAGGAACTCATAAATTCAAAGAAAGAAATGGGTTTGGAAAGGTGATATTAGAATATACAAAATGCACTCTCAGGAAAAACAGAAACTACCAATTCCAAGTTGTTGCAGAGTGGAACACTCCAGGTCTTGCTTCTGTTTAAAAAAAAATAAAAACAAAGAGCACTCAGATATATCACATGGTCTCCTGTCCTTCTCTTTCCAACCACACACAGAACAATCTTGAATGTCTACCAATAAAGCATGTCTAAATTTCTCAGCAGAAAGAAAGAGGATGTTTGTTTTTAAAAATAGTGATAGAGTGGGATGGTTAAAATGAAAAGGAAGACACACAGAAGCATGATAACTCTGTGAGGCCACCCCCCTCAAACCCATAGAGTGTTGATCAAAGAAAGGAGCCAGGAAGACAAGCTTTGTCATTGAAGAAAGGACATCAAGGTTGAACATCAAGTAAAAATAGAAAGAAAAGGGAGTCTTAAGATGAAGATGGGATTAGCAGCAGAATAGCCACATAGATTTCCAAGCATCAGAGAAAGTAATAGCAGCAGCAGCAGCAGAAAGTGGCCAGGGGGGTGCAATCAAAATAGACAGTAGGGTTTCCATGGCCAGAGTAGGAGTTTCAAATATGAGTCTAAAGTCCAATCCCCTAATTCAGTGGTCAGCAAACCGTGACTTGGGAGCCATATGCGGTTCTTTGGCCCCTTGAGTGTGGCTCTTCCACAAAATACCACGGCCTGGGCGAGTCTATTTTGAAGAAGTCGAGTTAGAAAAAAAAATAAGTTTAAAAAAATTGACTCTCAAAAGAAATTTCAGTCGTTGTACTGTTGATATTTGGCTCCGTTGACTAATGAGTTTGCCAACCACTGCCCTGGTTCAACTTCTACCATTTACCAAATATGTGAACTTGGGATAATTAATTACCCTCTGTGTCACTTAAATTTATCCCGTTATCTCTCATCCACTGCTGTGAGGTTCAATAGGGAAGTGTATGTCAGGAGTTAGAGCAGTGCCTGTCAAAGTCATCTTGAGGATCTTCCTTTAAGAGAGCCGGACCTGGGGAGGTATGAGTGGTCCTTGTTACAACACTCTTGCCCTAGGAACAGAAGATGTGCCACTAGAGTGGTCTCTGCTTTAAACTAAACACCCAGGGATTTGATACCCAGGAAATCCCTTAAAAGAAATACTGATTTTCTGTTGTGTAGAAGACTTAGAAAAGGTACATTAAACCACAGGGCACTTTGATGCCCAAGCTATGAAGGCCAGTTCCTCCACAAACCTAGACAGGAAGACCTGCAAGCAATGTTGCTCTTAACAACTTCACCATTCTTCTACTGGTACACAAAGTCAACAGCAAGTATAGAGGGAAACAGGGGCTTTGAAGCAAAGTGGACCTGGACTGAAATGCTGCCTCTCCCCCTTACTGTGAATAAGAATGGACTTCAGACAGACCTATCGCCTGGGCCTTCTGAGTGATGCCTTTCCTGGGACATTGACCTTTGCTTTCCTTGGATCCACAGTAAGCACTCAGGAATCTACTGGGGTTATTTTGTACCAGTGACTTGCAGATGCTCACATAAATTTCTTAAAAAGAAAGGAAGAAAGAAAGAAATAAAGCTCATCTGGCAGAATCATCACACTGTCCAGCAGGTATTGGCTGCACCTGTACCTCCATCTGGTGCTCTGGGAGTGCATCGTGTTGCCTCCTGCTTTGTGTAATTGGTACCATAAGTTTCTACATCCTTAGTGATTAAAGGAACTTCACATCCTTTCACTGATGTCTTTGGTGTCTCTCCATCAATCATTTCATTGTACTATGATTGCACTCGTGTGACAACCACAAATTATCTATATGACCCTCAACAAATTACTTCAACTTCTGAATCTCAGCCCCTCACCTGCAGTGCCCGGCGTGTAACAAATGATAGCAATAACCAGAAAATTATTTTTATAATCTCTCCGTTGAAACATCTTTAAAATTTTGATTACATTTTTTCTTACTTTATATATTTAATCAGTCACCAATTTGCACTAATTTATCCTTCAATATATGTATTCTGAGGGGCTTCCTTTTCATTCCCATAGGTTTATAAAATACTATATGCTATATCTCTCACTCTCTTGGAAATTTACCAGGCACATTAATAAAGACAAATAATCCCTAAAGGGGAAAAATGACTTTAACTCAGTATTTGCTAAATGAAACTGCCTCTGGGATTGTTTGATGTGTTTTTCTTTTTCTCCCTCTCTCCAAAAGGACATCTTTTCAGAACTTTCAAAATTTTTGCTCCAATAAGACACAATTTGAAACATGTAGGTGTGTCTATGGAAGTCAAAGCTCCTTAACCGGTAAACTAATATTCTTACCCTCTAGTCTGACCAAAATCTCCTTTAGTGCATCATGGCATCTACTTTCTCCATGAAACCTTTACAAAAGATATTTATTGATTATTTTATGAGTAGGTTCTACATTTCCTACATTCAGCTTTTTCAATCTTTCCTACCCAGCTTCTGGTCCCCTCCCTAGCCAGGGCCAGGATATCAGCGCCCCTCACCCCTGCCATTTAAAGCCTGCCAGGCCCCCAAGATTGAGCGCAACCAGCCCTCTGGGAAGACTTTCTCCCTCTGTACTTGTAGAATATTTAATTTGACTTTTAAGTAAGTATTCCTTTGTTATTTTAAACATGAACAATTTGGTATATTCTGTTTCTTCAACTAAATTATTAACTCTTATCACATCTCCATGTCTTCAAATACCTTATAGCATCAAACACAGTACCTAACACATAATATTAATCCCAAAACTATATGTTGATTTGTTCTCTCTCTCTCTCTCATGATGTAATTAAGCACATAGAAGCTTTTGCTGCAGCATGAAATCATATTTTTAGCTATATTCAGACAACACAAAGATTCGAAGGCTGGATTGAAAACTTTGAAAAGAAACTGAATTATTCTGAAACTTTTATAACTATTAGTTATAAAAAACAAAGATTCATAATAAATTAGGGGTGATTTCCTACTTAACTTTGCAATGATAAATAATGATACCAAATATTGTTGACAGTGAACAGCAGTAACATTTTTCAAAATGATTTTATTTCTTTAAATTTGATTTGTTTTATCTTGACTTAGATTATAAAGCAAAGTAGTCAAAATGCTTTATTTATTCTGTAAACTTTATTTTTAAAAATCTGCAGAGTAGAATAGAAATACCACCTACCACAAGGGTCATTCTTGTTTGTTTCACAAAAAAATCCCAGAATGGTCTTCCCCCTGCACTTGGTCACCACGACAGAGTTCCACTGTGTGTGGAAATTTAGTATAAACCTGGGGAAAGCCAAGATAGCAAACTGTCTTTATGTAATTGCGTGTTCAAAATGGAGCAGATCTAAAAGCAGATATTACATGTGTGGAAAAGTATAAGTTCACAGTAGAAACAGAGGTTGTTAGTGTCCAAAGATTTGGGAGAAAAGTCAAAGATAAAAGAGACAGGATGGAGTGGCAGTTAACTGTAGGGTAAGGGTCAGTATATTTATAGGAAAAGTTAAATAGTTGCAGTTTTGTCTGAACTGAAGAATTTGTTTTTGTTCTGGTTCTGATCAGTGTTAACTTATAAAGAGGACATTTCTGCTGTTATTTTAGCTAAGTTTGTCTTTCCAAATGTATTTCTCCATCAGAAAACTATTTTAAATGTGTCATGGAAAGTTAATAGAATAGAAGTGAAAAAGAAAAATCCATTCAGTAGTTCCACTAACTGTATTCAAAAGATTAGATATGATATTCCTTCCAGAAGAAGAAAAAATAATTATGGTCCCCAATGAAGCATACTAGAAATTGTACAGAAATCTACACATGGTTCTTGCACATAATCTACATGATATGTTACATAAAATAATTTTCATCTCATATGTTTTGGGATGATTCATTCCTATAATAAACTTTTATTGCATATATTCTTTATGAGAGATACTATTTTAGGATACATAGTCTTAATAACCATGGTGGAGAATCTAGTTTAACAGCAATTGTGCCCAATATAAAAAGTTGGTTATAGCAGGGAATCATAAAAATATGATGTATACATACCTTAAATATTAAATATTTTGTTCTAACTCAAAACACATAAATGTGCATTTGCCAATCTTTTGATGTTGAGCCAATTTTTTTTTTAGTTTGAATCCATCCTTTTCCTTTCCAGCATGAACCATACTCAAAATGCATCATCGGAGTTTTCCATTTGTTCTCTTTAAAGTGAAAACAAATCAACTTGAGAAGCAATATCAGTACATACCTTTCCTAGATGTTTACAACATCTTCCAATATTATATAGTTGTCTTGGTTACAACTAATTGGGCCGCATATTTTAGTATTTTTCCTTCAAATCAATACTTTTTTGTTTGTTTCACATTCACATCCCATTCATTTCTTTAATCTCTACTTAAATGTTATAATTCTGTAAGAAGATGTAACTGTTAAATGTTGATTTTCAAAGATATGTCCAAGTTGACCTTGGAGTGGTAGCAAGGCAGCACAGAGCAGAAATGAGATTCTTCTCCATGTCTGCAAAGCCTCCACGCAGAGAGCACATCCACCTCACATGTCATGCATCCTCCTTACACAGCTGTAACATTTCTGGTATACTGGTGAGAATTTTAGTAAATAGCTGTTGACTGAATGATGGCACACAAGTAATTCTCCAATCTTTACTGTACACGCATGAAGTTGTGTACCTACAGCTAATCCCGTTAGCAAGCAGGGTGATATGCTGGTTACACAGACCCAGCTGTGGATGCCAGCATGTGTGACTTCTAGCAAGTTACTTAAGCCAAGTCTCCACCTCTCACCTGTATAATAGAACTAAAGGCACCAGCCTCAGGGAGTTCCTGTGAAGATTAAATAACAATATACTGAAAGAGTGTCCGGACTCTCTGCTAACAACAGTATCAGCACACATCACAGGGAACTTTAGAGCTGGAACAGACCATCACAATTTCCCTGGGGAAGGTCTGAGATCAGTCACTGGGTATGCACCTAGGAAGGGTGTGATATTAAGCAAGGTAGCTCTGGTGCAACCCAGGAAATCCCTAAAGGGGCTGACAGCTGAAGGGTGCTGTGGACAACTCTCCCAGCAGCTGGACAAAAGACTTTCACTGGAAGAAAATATTCCAGTACAAATTTTTGTGTGAAAATAAAGTTTTATTTAAGTTTTTAATACCTAAGGGCATAACTGCAGGTTTTTGTGGTAAGTGCACGTTTAAGTTTATAAGAACCTATTTTCCAAAGCGGTTATAGCAGTTTGCATTCCCACTGGCAATAAATAATTTTTTTGTGAGTTTATTTGAGCCAAACCTTTGACAATTGTCAGGAAGCAGAATCTCAACGGATTGAGATAAAGCTCTGAAAAAATGGCAGTTTTGCACCTTGTTTTATACTTCACAATCAAAACAGGAGATATAAGTGGGTTACATGAAATCCATTGGTGATAGATTAGGGCGGTGAGACAAAGCAAAGTGGGAAAACCTCTGGGATTGGATAAAAAGTAAAATGATAGACACATATTTCTTTTACTTAGGTGGTACAGTATAGTTAACAGTCAACAATTGATCGGTGAGGGGATTTGTGGTCTCTACGGAGGAGTGCCTGTGCTTTGAGGGGTCCAGAAAAAGGGAAATTACTTTGACATTCCAACAATATGTTATCATACATGCAAATGACAACAGGCTCGGTTAAGTTAAAGATCGATCTTTATTAGGAAAGATACCAGCCTAGGACATGACTATCCAATACAAACTGCTTTTTTAATTTAAAAAGTTTTAACTTCAGACCATCTTTTGTGGTTACTTTAGGTCTCTGAGCTTGCAAGGCCACCATGCAGGCCTTCCCTGAGCTTGTTAGGTTTAGTATGTGGCCTCTTTTTATCCCCAGGGAAAATAAAAGTTTAAGGAAAAAATATATAATTAATAACATTAATACCTTGGAACACAGAAGTATTCTTCTCCTTGATTCATACCCATACCTAAACATCTCCCATACATTAAATATTCTAATAAAAACGATAGTATTTTTTTAACAAATAGAAAAATTGGCAACATAAGTTAGTAAAGGAGATACCTTTATGCTTAAAGATCATATCCTAGCATGATATGTGGATAAAATACATGGTAATATAAAATATATCTTTTGCTGGTGTGTTTTGTTAGCATTGTCTCCTAGTCTATCCATGCAGTCACAAGAAGTAAGATTTCTTTCTTTTTTACAGCTGAGTAGCATTCCATAGTGTAAAAGTACCACAGATTTTTATCTACTCATCTACTGATGGGCACCTGGACTGCTTTCAAATCTTGGCTATCTGTAATAATAAAAGGGTAATATGCTAATTAGACTGAACATCTTCTGGACATCATTCCAGTCATCCTTCTTGACAAAGGGGAGCTGAAGGGAAGCTGGTGCCAGCAGCCGGGGGAAGAAAGGGCTAATCTTGCACGAATTTTCATGCATCGGGGCTCTGGTTATAAATAATGCTGGAATGAACATAGGGATGTATATAAAGACAAATACCATATTATTTCAATTATACGTGGAGTCTAACATACAAAAAAAGCTAACAAAGAAAATAGAAACAGATTCACAGATATAGCGAACAAACAGCTGTTAGAGGGGAGGGGGTTGGGAAGGGGTAATAAAGGTAAAGGGACTGGGCAAAAAAAACAAAACCTCATAGACACAGACAACAGTATGATGATTATCAGAAGGAAATGGGGATGGGAGGTACAAGACAGTATAAGGGAGATAAATGGTGATAGAAGGAGACTTGACTTTGGGTGGTGAACACACAGCACAATATATAGATGATGTATTATAGAATTGTACACCTGAAACCTATATAATTTTATTAACCAATGTCAACCCTATAAATTCAATAAAAATAGTGTTTTTTTAAAAGATTTTTTTATAAAAAATAGTCCAATACAGGTAAAATTCCATTTGAAAACCATCTGCTTCAATATATTTTTAAATCATTTTAATAACTAAACAGATGGCCCTAAAAAACTGCTTTGCAAATATGATTACAGATAATTTTATTAAATTCTCAATAACAGATATCTACCAGACCTACTTATGTGAAGCATTCTGCCATTTATCATCTACATTCTAATTGCATTTGCCTTCAATATTAGCAGAGTTTTAAAATTCTGGCCAAAGTTAAGTGTCAAGAGCAAGTTGACAACCCGAATATCTGAACCAACATGCCTTGAATAAAAGAGCAAAGTACAATATGGAGTAGGGAGACTTAAGTCTACAGGCAAAGTAGAAATAGGCAATGCACCGAGAAGCCCAAAGCCCAGGTTCATATGGCCAATGCTGTCGATGAAAATCTTCAGCCACATGGAATCTCTGTCTCATAGTTGGAATTTGAAAGAAAGGAAATAAAGTACTACCTTACTCTTCTCTCCACCTACAGGGAATGACAGTGTGTGTGTGTGTGTGTGTGTGTGTGTGTGTGTGTGTGTGTGCGCGCGCGTGTTAATTACAGATTTTATTAAGGGTCTTTCAATTTTACAAAGGAAAAGGAGGTTATTGGTTTGGCTTACCCATAGGCCAAACAGCACTGGTGAGTCATGGCTATCTAACCATGATTGACAGGTTCTGGACCCTATCAAGCTACTCTATGAAATCTCAACAAAATGTTGTGTTAGGAAATTAGAATTGCTTCATGAAGAACTGAATAGGTCAGTGAAACTATATATAGAAGTTACATTATATAACATATAAACACTTATATATATGTATGCTGTAATTAATTGCAATTATAAGAATCATTTTCCAGGGTAAAGGTTATTTGGAAAGTTATAAATGAGTTAAAATTTAATATGCCTAATATAGTGTTAGGCATATAGTGTATCTTTAATAAATGGTAACTCTTACTCTTTAATCATTATTATTAAAACTGTTACTAGGTATCATGGACCATGTCCACCAAATATTAAAGTTTTGGGATATAGCTGATGGAGTTAAATGGTAGAATTTCCCTGATTTTCAAATCTTATTCCATTAGAATACCTAGTCTTTCATCCTAAGGAAGTTATGCACTTGTATAATTATTAAAATTAAGAATAATAATTTATAATTTCAATAAGTAGTTGGCATCTATCTTTTCTCACACTGTACCTTCCAAGCTTCTCATTCTCCAAATTCACTATTTTTAAAAAATCAACTTATTGGAAGTGGAAGATTTGGTGCAAATGAAACAATTCCATGCCCATTATGTGCACCAGATACACTGAGGCTGAACACCCCGCCACACAATGGTCAAAATATTTTCTCTAGTGTGCTTCTTCCCAAAGTTTCTAGGAGACTGCATCCTTTTCAAGCATTCAAGTCACCCTTGTACTATTAAAATAAAACCAGTAGCCATACAGAAATCTGGGAATTGCCTTACAGACAGTGACAACTTGGGACATGCGATTGACTTCAGATAGAGTCTCAGAATTGGTTTAAATGTGGGATATTCAACTAATGAAAGATTACTTGGTGTGGGGGATAATCACTCACACATTTGATGACCAGGGTGTCAAAAGGGAAGAGAAGTGTGGTACAGTATGAGAGTGAAGAAAACACGCCAGAGTGCTTTTCCTATTCAAGTCCTCCGACAAGTCTTCTTATCCAGGCTCCCTCATAACCTGCCTCTCCCATCAGCAGTCTCCAGTTAGGAGGGACCAGCTATGGAGACTAATTTGAACTAAAATCTAACACTTTTTAAAATATCTACTTGTTAATACAAATGACTCTCTAACTGGTAGAGTTTAAGGAGCTGTGGGAGAAGGGGAGTCTGAGGTACAGGCTCCCCCAGTATCTCAGGGTACTACAACTTGCTAGCCTGGCCCTGTCCTTTCTCTATCAACACCAGCTCCCTAGCCAATAGAAAATGTATAAAAGAAGGTTAACTTGGATTCAGAAAGCAGTCGATTCCACAGATGAAAGAAAAATGAACTTGCTGGCATTGTTATTAGACCTGACATCTACGGCACTTCAGCATTGTCTTCGAGTTCCTTGGTACCCAAGCGTGGTACACAGACCAGCAGCATCACCATTCCCCTGGGAGCTTGGTATCCTTGCAGAATATCTGAGCTCTACCTTAGACCCACTGAATCTCCAAGGATTTGTAGACACAGAAAGTCTGGGAGACTGTTGTAATATACAGAGTTGAACATCACAGCAAGTTTTTAACACGTGGCACATAGTTGCACTGAGTGTGTAGGCTGATCTTCTGCTTTCTTCAGCAGCAGAAACGCTGGTGTGTCTGCACAGCACCTTTGTTCCTATATGATCGACATGAAGTCATGGGAGAAGAATGTCCTGGCAGAGGAGAAACAGCCAAGGCTAGGAGCAAGCTTCGCTCTGTTACACTCATCTGATCTCAGCTACTTCAGACTTCAGAAACGGACTTTCTGGTTGCAGCATTCACATCATGGTAGAGTCATTATGGCAGAATGCTATCTGGGCTCCCCATAGGCACTGCATGGACTCCTTGGCTCTGCATTCTGTGATAAAGCCAACGTGAAAAGGAAGGGACATTCAACATAATGACAAAGAATACCCAGGCGTAATTCTTTAGTGGTTCTTTCTACTGCAAGGACACATAGAGAGAATCTTGTTATCCTTAGCAACCATCAGATAATTTTGTCATGTTCATTTTTTTTACTTTGGGAGGTAGAAAAGCGAGGGCGAGAGATGCAAAATGAATGTACTGGCAACACATATAAGCCAGCTCATCACCCAGAAGGAAGAAATTGTCAAATGGTCCCCAAATAAGGAATAAAGCCAAGTCTCATTTTTGATTCATGTGTCTATAGAAATGCATTTCTTTCTTTTCTAGGGACTGTGCAGGCCAGGAGAGCTGGTGATGTGCCAATAGTCAGGATTTCAGCCTTCAGACTTACATTTGAGGATAAAGAAAAAGAATTCGTGTTATCTTAACAGCTAAGTTAAAGGAAGAATTGCAGGTACTCTCCCTAAAAATGTTCCAAGCTAGCTTGATGTGACTATAGAATAACATATGGCATGCATTTCTGCCCTAAGTTATCAATGAGCATAAAGGAAGTCATAATGGAGGTCAAGAGACGATTTCAAAAGGATAACAAAACACATTCCATCCCAACAGTAATAATAACCTGGCCAAAACCTGTGAAATATTTCACAAACATCCTCTGTATATTGAGTACCTTTTTCCCCTTGGGTTTTCTCATTAGAAATGCAAATACTACATGTGGGGTTTGGTTCCAAGAATTTCTTCATTGGCCTTTTCCCACTAGTTTTGTTATCTTCATGCCATTCAGAAAAAACACCTGTGAGAAAGGAGTAAGTCTACTAGACGAAATACGTGGATTTTTTTCACTAGATGGAGTAGATTTTGATATCTATGCTATTTTGTTGTATTGACAGCAAGCTTCAAAACTTAATGTGTCAATTTTCTGAAGGTATTAATATCATAGATATTTTTACCTTAAAAATGTCGAATTTGGTGCCCCCAAAAAAAGAGCATTTGCAGGAAGTTTTAATTCATTACTTTATTTTGAAGAAAAGTGCTGCTGAAAGTTATTGTATACTTTGAGAAGCTTATGATGAACATGTTCCATCTCAGATACTTGCGAATGCTGGTTTAAATGCTTTAAAGTGATTATTTCAATGTGAAAGACAAGAATGTCCAGGTCAACGGAAAAAAATTTTAATGTGAACAATCACAAGCATTATTGGATAAAGATGCGAGTCGAACTCATAAACAATTTGTAGAAAGATTAAACATTGCTCAGCAAACAATTCCCAATCATTTACAAAGGAAAGATTTAAAGGAAGGAAAATAGGTACCACGTCAACTGAACGAAAGACAAATGGAAAACCAAAAAGTCATCAGTAAAATGTTGCTTCAATTGCATGAAAGAAAATCTTTTTTGCATCAAATTGTGACTGGTGATGAAAGGTGGATTTATTTTGAGAATCCCAAATGCACAAAATCATGGGTTGATCCATGTCAACCATCAACATCGACTGCAAGTCCAAATTTCAAGAAGACAATGCTCTGCATTTGGTGGGATCAGGAAGGTGTGGTGTATTATGAGCTTTTAAAACAAGGTAAAACCCTTAATACTGATTGCTACCAATAACAAATAATCAATTTGAACTACACTTTGATTGTGAAATCACCAGAATGTGCCAGAAGACCCGGCAAAGTAATTTTGCTTCATGATGACCCACCATCATACACTTCAAAACCACTTAAAGACACTTTAAAAGATCTTATCTGGGAAGTATTAATCCACTTGTGGTATTCACCAGACCTTGCTCCTTTAGATTACCACTTGTTCTGATCAATGGTGCACGCACTTTCTGAGCAGCACTTCACAACTTACGAAGAAGCGGAAAATTGGTTCTCTGGATGCAAAACAAGGAAGTTCTTTTGGAAAGACAGTATCCACAAACTACCTAAAAGGTGGGGGAAATGTGTAGCTAGCAATGCACATTACTTTGAATAAGCAATTTTGATGTTTCTCTTGAAATTATCGTGTTTTCTTCGATTACAAAATCCACATTATTAACTGGTATACCTAGTATATCAACCAGCAATCCATACGTACGCCGACCAGCCCAGGTTATGTCCCTAAGTCTTGCAACACTATCAGGGAAGGTGCACAGAGAAAACCAAGCTCAAGTCCACAAAAACTTGGTTTCCAAAATGTTTCGTTTCCAAAAAAAAAAATACACGTCTTTATCATGTCCCAGATGCTGGCTCAGCTGAAATTCCTTCCTCTACAGCAGTTACCCTGCTGTTCCTACATCGTTGTTATTGTACATGAGTATATTCACTAGGAAGTAGTGTCTTTCACATTCTTCCTCCTGCCACAATCCAGAGTTTGGTGCGGTGCACACTAGAGTACACAATGAGTACTTGTTTTCAAAAACACATGAAACTCATAATTTTCTAAGCAAGAACTCAAAAAGAAGGTTAAAAGGTTTTCTGGGTGGAGACAGAGGGTCAAGTATGTGGAGAAATAACGATGCTGCAGCCCAGTGGATGGCACGGTCATCCACACAATTTAACTGCATGCCTGCACATGGGCGAACTGAGAGCACACTCTTGGCCCGACCTACCTGAGGCCCTGAACCCTCCTGGCAGCCCCTGAGAGGGGAGAGTGGCCTTGGTCTTCAGTTCTGTTGGCTTTGACCTAGTCAGGAAAGATGCCCAAAGTCAGGCCTGAGTTGCTAACCCTTTCTTTAGGCTCTGAAGAGCCACCAGGCAAGCTTCCTCTCATTCTCATTCTATGCATTTGTCAACATCTCTAAAAATATATATAAAATGAGAGAGAGAGAGAGAGAGAGAGATTGATTCCCACCTCTCTCTCTCTCTCTCTCTCTCTCTCTCTCTCTCTCTCTCTCTCTCTCACACACACACACACACACACACACACACACACACAACATAGACCAGATCTACAAATTTGGTTTAGAATATTTAACTGAAGCTGCACTACTTTCATTAATGCCATTAAGAAATTTCAACCTTAGGCAGCCATTATCTTCAGAGAATTTTCCTTACTACAATATCCTCTTACTGTTTTATCTTACATGCCAATTCGGCCCGATTTCTTTAACTGCCTCAGAGAAACACTATGTTACAAGACCACAGAAGATATTAAACTTAATAGCATGTCCTCAAACACTTTGCCCCTTCATTTTTACTGTTGATCTTTCCTATATAATCCCAAAAGAAGCAGTAGGTAGGGTAAAAAGTTATAATTTAACCACTTCTGTGAATTTGGACAATGGTTTAAAATTATCCCCAGCTTATATTTGGGATGAATCTTAAGCAAAGTAACTTCCCTTGGCAGTGAATTTTGAAAAGAAAGGATGATCCTAGAGTCCTGACCATCTTCAGATGGATGTGTGTCAGCCCTTCCCAGAGACTGGCTACATGTGGCTCTGCCAAATCAGGAGGGGACAGCCTGCAAGTCTCCCTTTGGCAATAAGCACACACGTTGTCAAAGTACTTAAAAAGGAAACAAGAAAAAACATCTTCTGTCTTGCCAAAAGCTTGTCTCAGCGGCTCCTCTTTGTTGGCACCCTACATCTCTGGGGCCTGGCCCCGCCTGTTTCGATATCTCAGTAATGAAACATTCCTTTGTTGATGCTCATCTCTGGGCCTGACCCTTCCTCATTCTAACCTATGACATCCAGTACCACCTGACTCTAGGAGCTAAAACGCCTCCCTTCATCTGTCTGAAACCAAACCAGACCAAGCCCTCCTGCCAGCCCCTTCCCTGCCCTGTTTGTCTTAATCATCTCCGTTCCCCTATTGCCCAGTGACAATTTGGCAGGAGTCTGCATGCGTAAGGACTGGCAGTCCCCAAACAAAGGACATTACATGCTTTTCAGAATCCGTCGCACACACACTATTTGAAGAGTCCATATAAATCCACATGGATATGAATGGAAATGTGGTGTCACTGCTAAGAGGCCCCCAGAGTGGAATTTGTGGTGAAAAGCCTCAAAAGGGGGAGTGAAAGGGCATGGCCTTTCCCTATAGTGAGCACATCTGCTTGACACAGAGAAGCAGAGACTCCGCCATGAAAAAAGCCAGCAGGATAGTGAACACTCCTTTCTCTGTTCAGCTCCATCCTGGTGGCCACCAACAACTAGTGTGCTTCCCTCATGAGGGTCCTGCCATCAGGGCTGCGCCTGCCACAGAGCCCACCGGCTACCCCAAGTGCCTCCCAAAGCCCCTTCTCGGAACAGGGAGTTCTCAGGCTCCGCTGGCAGCTGTGGCCAGCTGCACCGCCTCCAGCCGCTGTGGATTATGCACCAGATGATTCTTGTCCGTTGAAAATGCTAGAAACAACAAGGAACACACCGTCCTGCTGAGAAACTGGATCTGCCGAGAGAGACCAAAGGAAAGCTAAGGCATTTGAGGAACAAGCAAACATTTCCCTGTAAGCACTTACTAACACAGGTGTATTAGGAGGAAATGAATCCCTCGCATTCCCAGGCACACATTTATTTACCTTCTGATTCCTTTGGTTTGCATTTTGTTTCTTTCTAATGGGAGGGCGTCTAGGCAAAGAAGAAACACTCTCCTGCTTTACCCAATATGTTTTCTTTTCTCCTCTTTCAGTCTGTGGAAACAGCGCAGTGTCCTCTCCTGGCATGTTGTCACAGTTCTGAATTTGGAAGCCAATATGCTGATGGTTGTAAAGGACACAGAATAGGCTCCACGTGGTGTAATGAGTCACGCTTTTGAGAACTCAGAAAACTGACCAACGTCTGAGAACGAACTGAGTCCAGCCAAATATCTCTACGTGTAAAAGCATTTAATTTAACTGTGGATTGCTGTTTTCCCAGAGATAACCAGCCCCACGGGGCAGTGGATGTCTTCAAGGTACAGGCAGTGTGTGGGCACTGACGTCTGAGCATCACTCACCTCCCGGAGAGGTTTCCTGGTGGTTTCCGGTGGCCCCGGCGTTCTCTCCTTCCTTCTGCTCCGTGTCTTCCCACACTCAGTGAGCAGGACATTTGGATCATTTTTTAAGTAGGTGAGAGAAGAGACTGAGGAAGAAAAATAATTGAGGGACACGTTTACCCTCTCGTAGTGATAAATATTTAACTTGACAAAATGCCTACGAATACATCTCGTCTCCATGAGCAGGCCCTGGCCTGCGGCACCCGGTTTGGTTCACACATAAGATCTCAGAGAAAGTCATCCCAGTCTCCAACAATGAGGAGTCGGATGCACCTCTGTTTGACTCTCTTTACCAATGTGCCTAAGTCTACAAAAGTTTTCCTTTTTAAGGCGATGGGTGACCTCCTGCATCTTGCCTCTCTAACTTACTAATTATTTTTTTTGAGATGATTCAATGCCATGTTTGAAAATGAAAGAAACTTTTATTAGGAAGGGTCAATATTCAGTGCATAGCAAAACAGTTTACTTCATGATACTTCTTAAGATTCTTTTCCCACTGACAAAGTTGGCCCTTTCACAGAGGCGGGTCAGTGAGCTTCTGGAAGGAGAAAGCCTCGGGTTTGCCAAGAGTCTCCCCTCGTGGGCTGATGACACCTATTAAAACTCCAGAAAGGAAAATCTTCTGCAGGTTGGGCAGAGGGGGTTCAGTCCTGGGTCCAAACTGTTTCTGTAGTGAGTCAGACGACGGTGCACCAGCATTCCAGGTGCCTAAAGAGACCTGAATCCTGGGTAACTTTCAGGGCATGCTTACAAAGGGAACAGGTCATGAGGAAATGATGCTACTGTTTCTGTGAAATTTCAGTAAGACCCAGAGCAACCAGCAAATCCATTTGGCATTCCTCGTTTTCCCAACACCAGCCTCTGCCCATATTGTGTCTCTGAGCGGGAAGAGGTGATTTTACATCTCAGAAACCAGTTGGAAAGAATAGATCTCATGAAGTCATGTTCATTCTGGATTTAAAATTACAGACATGTGGACCCCGGGACAGGGAGAAGCATGAGCGTCACCTGCAGCAAGAACTACAGAGTGGTCCCTCCTGTTTATTTTTCCATTTCCCCCAGGCACAGAATTCTTGAGCTAGATGGGCATTTGGCTACTCAGAATAAAGACTCTTCCCAAGCCTCTTAGCATTTCGGTGCAGCGGTTGTTTAAATTCTGGCCTAAGGGATGTAAATAAAAGTGATTTGTGCAACTTAAGATGAACATCCTTAACGAGAGAGGGTGAGTTTACATCCTTTCTTCTTCTTCCTGTTACCTGAAAAGTGACATGATGGCTGGAGCCAAAGCAGCCTTCCTGGACCATGGAGTGACTTGAGTGAAGAGACCTGAGGTCACATGCAGTGAAACACCAAACTAGGAGGCATCTGGAGCCCTGAGGTCATTGTGGGGCACAGCCTGGCTAACAGCTTTGGATTTCTTTCCTCCAGACATAAAACAGAGACATAAACTGTCTCATTTTTAGTTTCAGTGAGACTTTAAACCAACTCTTCTTCCAATATATCATCCAACACATCTTTTACGGTGCCTTAGCTCAAAATGCTTCCAGATGGACTTTGTTTTTGTTTTTATTTTTTAAAATATCTCCATAGCTCAGAAAGGAAAGAAGGAGGGAAGGAAGGAAGGAAGGAAGGAAAGAAGGAAGGAAGGAAGGAAGGAAGGAAGGAAGGAAGGAAGGAAGGAAGGAAGGAAAGGGGAGGGGAGGGAAAGGGAAAGGGAAAGGGAAGGGGAAGGGGAAGGGGAAAGGAAAGGAAAGGAAAGGAAAGGAAAGGAAAGGAAAGGAAAGGGAAGGGAAGGGAAGGGAAGGGAAGGGAAGGGGAAGGGGAAGGGAAGGGGAAGGGGAAGGGAAAGGGGAAGGGAGGGAAGGGAAGGGGAAGGGGAAGGGGAAGGGAAAGGAGAAGGGGAGGGGAAGGGAGGGGAGAAGGGGAGGGGAAGGGAGGGGAGGGGAAGGAAAGGAAGGGAGGGGAAGGGGAGGGGAAGGGGAGGGGAGGGGGAGGGGAGGGGAAGGGAAGGGGAAGGGGAAGTGGAGGGAAGGGGAGGGAAGGGGAAGGGGAAAGGGAGGGGAGGGAAAGGGGAAGGGGAGGGGAAGGGGAGGGAAGGGAAGGGAAAGGGAAGGGAAGGGAAGACTTCCAATGAATAAAAGTTTCCTGCCTACTTATTTTCAAGCAGAAGAAAACAGGATTTTTTCCTCTCCCTTGTTTGGCTATTTATTCTCACACCACATCCTATTTCACTTTTCTCACCCTGTTTATACCCTGGAGTTTTTAACAATCTACAGGATTAATTTTTTTTAGCAAAAAGTTGTAACGTACAAAAATGAAGAGTTCGTGGAGATTAAGAGATCTTTGGAAATACTTTTTTGAGAACAGCAATGTTAGTACTGCACGGCCTTTGATCAACTAAGAGATCAGAGTTTAGCACCAGTATCTTCTGGGATCAAACTCTCAGCCTCCACGCTTAGTAGAAACTTATTGAAATTTTTTTAAAATTGATTGTTCACAGAGAGGAAGAGAGAGAGAAAGTCAGAAACATCAATGAGAGAGAAGCATCGATCAGCTGCCTCTTGCACACCGCCTGCTGGGGATGTGCCCGCAGCCAGGGTACATGCCCTTGACTGAAATCTAATACGGGACCTTTCAGTACACAGGCCCCCCGATGCTCTATCCACTGAGCCAAACTGGCTTCGGCTGAAATTTTTTTTTTAAATGTATCTAAATATTAATCAGTATTCCTCACCTGGGTTCACTCTTTTGAGGAGCTATTCTTGTGAAAAGTCATTTATAATCAAATAAAGTTCCTTGTTTATGTGCATCCTTACACACACACACACACACACACAGTCCCACTCACATGAATGTAAGTTTAATGAGGTCAGCAATAGTGACTGGTGCATGTATTTGTAGAAAGTTCCTAGACTGTTATTTTTATTTATCTGTTACCTCTTCCATCCTCCTTCTACATCTGAGTTGATGGCAGGGAGCAGAAGGAGAAAGACTCTGAGGAGGATATCAGGACAATGAAAGTAGAGAAGGCATTTAATAAAGTGTGAGATCTCAGAGGGAAGGTGGGAGAGATCGGGTAAGAGAGCAACCAAAGGACTTGTATGCATGGATATAAGCATAATCCATGGACCCAGACATAAGGGGGTGAAGGCATGTGCTGGGGAGTGGGAGCAGCTGGGGAGAGGTCAATGGTGGGGAGATATATGTAATACTTTAAACAATAAAGAATTTAAATTCAAAAAAGAAAAATAAAGTGTGAGATCAACACTGTCCACTCAAAGAAATTCTACCAGATAAGAAAGTAGTGTTTCCCCTCCTCCCCCCCTCCCCACTCCAGTTTAGATTATTCTACCAAAAGCTCTACATTGAGCTTGTTGCACATTACTCAAAACATTCCTGGAAACTGGGTCACCATGGCACCATTATTGAATGGCAGAATAGTTAAAAAAAGACTGCATATTGACGTCAGGGAGTTCTTTCATCATTAAGTTGAGGAAGTGAATTCACCCCTCTAATTCTTCTCTCTCTCTCTCTCTCTCTCTCTCTCTCTCTCTCTCTCTCTCTCTCTCCCTCTTTCTGTTAAACTGGAAATGGTTAACTACCTTCTACTTCTTTGGATTATTACAAAGATTAAAGAAAACACTCGTAGAGTGGTGCTTGGCAATACCCAATGTACAAATGGGGGTGGTTGTGGTTATGTGTTCCTGTGGTGGGCGGTCTCAGGGCTTCGCTGAGATGTGACTGGCTGACGTCCCTGGTGGATGAATAGGCTCATAATAGGTCAGCTCTCTAAGTCTGTCTTTCTCATCTGAAAATTAAAGACTTGGAAACCAAGTCTTTAAGCCACATACTTTTGGGATTTTATGGAGGTTTCATTATGTAGACATGATCAATCATTAATTCCATTTTCAGTCCTTCTCAGGAGTAGGGGGGACTGAAAATTCCCAGCATCTAATCACTTCTAGATACTGTCCAACTCTAATACTTAATTAGAATGTTGTTATGACTCTTGGTTAAAATAATTGAAAAAATATTAAACACATATTTCTTTTTCCTTAATCAGAATTTAGGGGAAATGGCATATTTGTATTGGAAGTTTCTCACTGTGACTCACTTGTTGGATGACTTTTGTCAAGTCTAAATATATTAAACTTCATACTCCACATTTATCAAATAACCGGGAATCCTGTGATTCACATCATCAACAGGAGCATTGAGAAAACTATTTAACAAATGCAGAAGGAATTCATGCAGAAAAAAATTAGGTCTGTTGCCTAAATTGTATGATTCCTCTGAAATAGTTTTACAAATTTAATATATAACGCAATTCTCCTTTTAGAAAATTATTTTTGACCTGAAATAGCTCACTGTCTATGCCAAACATATGAATCCATGAGTTGTATTAAATAAGTGTGAGGTAATAGAAAATATATACATTGGTCTCTGCCTCCAGTTCCTGGCACAGAGGCCCTGAAACTCTTGTAATTTTCTAAGTGATAAATGACTTGTAATTTTCTAAGTGATCAATCTTCTAATACTTTGTCTCTGACCTCAGTTGGTAGCACAGGGCTCCTGAAACTTTCAGAATTTCCTGGGTGATAGGAGTGACTTGTATTCTAATGAGGTGACTCTGGGTGGACTCTTGGGTGAAGTCTGGTTACCAAAAGGACCAAGCCATCACTAGAAGCTGGGCATTTTCAGCCCCATCTCCCATACTCTTGAGAAGGGAGAAGGGCTAAAATTGGAATAAATGAGGTTGTGTCTATATGATGAAACCTTCATGAAATCCCCAAACTATGGGGTTTAGAGAGCTTCTAGGTTGGTGAACACATGCCCAATCAGAGAGGGTGACACACCCAAGCACCCCGGGGACAGAAGCTTCCACACTCAGGACCCTGCCAGACCTCGCCCTGACTATACATCTGAATCCTTCATCACAACCTTTAACTAGTAAAAGGAAATATTTTGCTGCGTTCTGTGAGCAGCTCTAGCAAATTAATTAGAACCAAGGGGGGTAGTTATTGGAATGTCCAGTTGACCAGATGTTCAGAAGCACAGATGACAACCTGGCCTCCAGACTGGCATCTGAAATGGGGAGAGGGAGGTAGTCTTGTGGGACTGAGCCCTTAACCTGTGGGCTATGACACTAGCTTCAGGTAGAAAGTGTTAGAACTAAATTAAATTGTAGGATGCCAGCTGGTGTCATAGACTGTTGTTTGTTGGATGTGAGAAAAAGCCTTCACACATTTGGTGAACAGAGTGTCGGAAGTGAAGTGTCCTTTGTGGGTAATAAAGGGGACACATGAGGAAGAGAAACATAGGAGAAAATAACTGGGTTTTTTTCTACAACAGGCGGGAAAGACTGGGTGGTTTTACTATTATTTCAGTAAGTATAGAACCTGAGATTCTAAAAGCATTTTGCTCTTTGGCAAAGTACAGAATATGTTCAAGATGTTTACATTAAAGACATGAGAATATTGGAAATATAGACAGTGAACAGGAAGCATTTTGCTTAAACTATGGCATATGGGCGTCTAAGTGACTTTTCTATCACCTATGTCAGCAAACAAATCTACATTGCATGTGGGTCCATAAGAGTAAGATACTTTATTCTTTGAAACATCTGGCATCCAACTTGCCACCATTGGAAATGACTAAAATAACACGGCCTGCTTCTTCGATATGAAAGTCGTGAGTCAACCCCAAATCCCTAGGGTGCCTGTTGTCCCTGAAATACATGGGGCTGAATGCTCACAGTAAGTGTAAAAAAAAAGTAGTTCTGAAACTTTTGGACAAATAAGGAGAATTGCTCCAAGCAGGGACTAAGTTGGATTGGAACATATGTTTGGTTTATGCAGCCAAAGTACATAATCAAGGATAACAAAACGCAAGCTTGATTCCCAACTTGCCAGGGAGCTTGTTTTGTCATTCTGAAATCTGCTCCACTTTAAGCAAATCTTCCCCAAACCAGAAACAAATATCTAATCACACACCATGTTATCGGTCTTGGTTCACTGCCCTGGTTGTAAACGTAAAGAAGCAGTCCACTATTGAAAGAAAACCCTCATTTAAATGCAGTTTGTCAAGAAATTAGTTCACTTAAATGCATTTCAATTAAGTTCATGTCTACTATATACTATAAGATATACTTGTTAAATTACTAGAAAAATCAATCAGTAAGTCAAACTTTTTATGTGCGCCACACTGAGGCGGACACATTGAAAGACATGTCTTCGTAATTGCTGCCTCATTAATTTGCAAACCCCAAGTCAAAAAGCTTAATAAGAATACAATCATTTAATATTAATGGCTATTAATTCTAGTACTCTAGTTCAATGGATTCAAATAATATCATTCTTAAATTGATTTATATGCTTAGAAATGCTCCTAAACCTTACTGTCACCACTCAAATTTTCTACCTATATGTGGAGCCATTTTTTTCTGTTCTTAGAACCATTTCCTGGAAGTGGCTTCCAGTTCCAAGTTAAAACTGGACATTTATCTTCTGCCCATCTTTTCTGACTGCCTTCTTAATGTAGCTCTTGTCTTTCCCACTTTCCCTAACTTCTAGTCCATTCTTTGACTCCTTCCTCCTCTCTGCTCCAAAGTTCAGCCACTGGTATTAAGGCCACATTTCTTAGATTCTAAAGGAACTTTTAGGTGTTTCTTTCAAAAAACACCTTTTGGAATTTGGCTACAAAATAAAACATGAAATATAAGATCTTCACTGTACTGGCCCCAACTTGTCTCTTTAGACTTTGTTTTTCACCATTCCTACACCTTCTTCCCATTCTCCCAACTTCAACCCCAACCCCATAATCTCCTACGTATGTTTCAAAGCCAAGCTCAAGTCTCTCCTTTTCCCTATAAGAGTTGATGGATTTCTCCTCAGGTAGAAAAAGCCCCATTTTAGGCCCTCATTGCTGTCCATTCAGATTTCTACTGTGACCACTATAATTTTAGGACAGGTATAATTTGGCAGTCTGGAACTCTTCTTCCTGAGTTGCCCTTCCCATCTCTATCCATGCAATTACTTCAAGCACATCCAGCTTATTACATGATCCTCTCCCAATGGCCACACTAGAATTGGACTCCAATCTAGAATTGGACTCCTGGTCTAAGCCAGGATGATCAGAGAACGTCTCAAAAATTTTTTAAAAGGAAACTGATTTGCCAAAACTGGTTAGGCTCAGTGGATAGAGCATCGGCCTGCGGAATGAAAGGTCCCAGGTTCAATTCCGATCAAGAACATGTGCCTTGGTTTCGGGCACATCCCCTGTAGGGGGTATGCAGGAGGCAGCTGATCGATGTTTCCCTCTCATCAATGTTTCTGACTTTCTATGCCTCTTCCCTTACTCTGTAAAAAAATCAATAAAATATATTTTTTAAAAATAAATAAAATAAAAGGAAACTGATTCTTCTCCTTTGTAGAAATCATGCACTTGATAGTCAAGAGTTGCAGTAGCAGGTTCACCACCACAGAGAATACATCTGGCCTGTGGTGAGGGACAGTGATGGTGTCACTCTGAAAAAAACAGAGGTCAGAGAGAGAAATTCAGTTCTAGAGGAATGCACTGTGGCCAGTTGTCCCAAGGCATGGTTGCATTCCTGTCTTTTCAGGCTTTGTTCAAAACTTCACGGTGTTCTCTAGGTCAATGCATTCCCCATTTTTCTTAAAGTACAGTGGAACCTCATTCAAAGGTTCCCTTAGAAATAAACTGAATCATTTTTTCCCTTAGAAATAATGTAAATTGAATTAATCCATTCCAGGCCGCCAAATGTTTCCCTGTTTTAACCTTTCTTATATACAGTATATGTATACTGTGCTGTTTAAACTATAAATAAACACTGTAAAAACAAAAAGGATATGAAATATAAATGAAAATTTAATAAAAATGAAAAGAAATGTACAGTAACAAATAAAAATTTGACAATAATTATAAGCAGCCACAAAAGCAAAAAAATATATAAAAATATTCACAGCACAATATTTTGAGATTTTAACAGTGGTAAACTGACTCATACTCATGCATTCTCTCCTTCATCTGTAACCTGAGAGATGAGTGACGGATCATACAGGTATCAGCATGAAAAGGTTGTCGGTTCAGAAGTGAATTGTTCAAGATGGGAGATTTTTGAGAAACAAAGTTCCACAGTAGTTTATTTTTTAATATATTTTTATTGATATTTTACAGAGAGGAAGGGAGAGCGATAGAAAGTCAGAAACTTGGATGAGAGAGAAACATCGATCAGCTGCCTCCTGCACACTCCCCACTGGGGACGTGCCTACAACCAAGGTACATGCCCTTGACCAGAATTGAACCTGTGACCTTTCAGTCCGCAGGCTGATGCTGTATCCACTGAGCCAAACCAGTTTCAGCTCCACTGTAGTTTTAATTGGGTCTCTGTCACATGCAACCAAAAGAGGTCTAACAATATAATTGGCCTTATTTTTTTTCATATGCCTGCTTCCCTTCAACAGATTACAATCTTCTGGAATGCACTGGGCATGTGTTATTCATCCCCAGTGCTAAGCATAACTTCTGACACAGGGTAGCCATCAAATTCATAACTAGATGAGAGAATGAATGAGTTTAGTGAGCATACCATGAATTGATGAATCTACACTGGAGCTGCTCACAATACTTCCTGTGGGCTTTGAGTTTATACCTCAGTAAACTTGAAAAATCCATCTGGCGTTGGCTGAGACTAGAATCCACAGATAATTATTCGGATCATCAGCAACCTATAATTTTACTCTGGTTGTAACAAGTGTGTAGTCATTATTTTAGGTCCTAGGGTAAATATTCAAGCACATAATCAACCTAAAAAGGGGGTTGAGATATGAAACATATTCAGAAATAAACACAAGCATAATTAATCATAGAAATCGCTACTTATCTTGTTTATTACTGGTTCAAAAACAATTTATATGAGTTAAAAGTAAAATCAACATCCTTTGTAAGCTCACCACAATTTTAAACATGGTGATCATTATGATACCAAAACATATATTAAGAAAAAATTCCTCTATTTTTTCATGTTTTGACTTTAATAATACATATGGCAATACATTTTCACACAGATCTTTATAAATCCAATAATCATATACTGATGAAAACTTTATAATATGATACAAGTGTCATTGTAAAGACATTTCATGAAATCATTCTTCTAAAAGAGCAACAGAATGTTTCCTCAAGACCAGTTTGGCTCAGTAGATAGAGCGTCGGCCTGCAGACTGAAGGGTCCCGGGTTTGATTCTGGTCAGGGGCATGTACCTGGGCTGCGGGCACATCTCCAGTGGGGGGTGTGCAAGAGGCAGCTGATTGATGTTTCTCTCTCATCGATGTTTCCGACTTTCTATCCCTCTCCTTTCCTCTATGTAAAAACCAATAAAATATATTTTTAAAAAAATAAAATTAAATTAAAAATAAAAATAAAAGAGCAACAAAATGTTTCCTTACACAAAGATAAAACTTTAACAGCATAAAGGGGATTTTGAATGAAGATAGTAAAGTTGGTTTATATTATTTTCCCACCATATATATAAAATTGCTGGTGGAAGTGGCCTGAGTCCCAGGAGGTTACACAATGACTAATACTATAGAAACCTCACAAACCTTCGCAATGAGCTATTCATCCATTCAAATCAATGTGAGAAAAAAAGAAAGCATTGAGTGCCTCCTAACTTCATGGGTACTCTGAGATTTCCACTTTGCCTCTGTTTTTCTGCAAATTATCTTTCATTCCAGAATTCTAGTCTCAGCCAACGCCAGATGGATTTTTCAAGTTTACTGAGGTATAAACTCAAAGCCCACAGGAAGTATTGTGAGCAGCTCCAGGGTTTGAGATCGGAAAGGCCTCTCAGGGGTTCACAAACAAACGCTGTGTGTCAAATCAGCTCCGTTTACTGGCAGGGGACACATGCAGCTGCAGGGAGGCGTGGTCAGTCCCTCAGTTACTGTAGCCAGCGGCCAACCACTCCCTCTCTCTAAATCAAACTCACTAGTGTGTCCTCTTCAAGGTCTTTTTTTAAAAACATGTTTTCATTAATTTCAGAGAGAAAGGGAGAGGTAGAGAGAGAGAGAAACATCAATGATGAGAGAGAATCATTGATCAGCTGCCTCCTGCACAGCCAACACTGGGGATCTAGCCCATAATACAAATATGTGCCCTGACCACAAATAATACCATGACCTCCTGGTTCATTGATGGATGCTCAACCACCAAGCCACACCAGCAAAACTCTTAAAGGTCTTATTACAACTCTATTCACATGAGATTTCTAAGACCTCTACAAGGACATTTCAGAGCAACTTCTATAATCTATTGGAAGGCTCAATCACAATGTCAGGAAATCTTGATTTCTAAATTAAATTTCTCATGGTGCAGCCAAAGTCCTTTCTCATGTTCTTACCTTGGGAAGATAAAGTGCAAAAAAAAAACCACCTAGTAATTAATAAAAATATGTTATACCATATTTTTGGTTTAGTTTACCCTCAGAAGTGCTGGAATAACTAGAAAGTCTATCAGTAAGGCTCAATGCTTTAATATATAAGAGTGGGGGAAAGTGTAACCATCTCAACAGGTACAGGCAAACCATTCAATGTAATTCAAACATGATCAGGATTGAAACTAAGAATAGAGGTTTATTTCCTTAAAAATGACAAGTACCTTAAAAAAATAAAACTTCAGCAAAAGTTATCTATTTAATGGTAAACTATTTGAAGTATGTTCATTAAGTTAGAAACAAGTAAGTGAAAAAAAGGTTAATTACTAGAAGGGGATAATTGAGCCACAAGGAATGAGTATTTTTTCATTTTAATGGCTACTACTAAATACACTTCTAAATGTTTTGCTATTACAACCAAAATTATCAATAAACGAGTGTCCATTTCTTCACACTTAAACTAGCATTGAATGTTATTGATATTTTTAATTATCGTCATCTGATTAAAAATAATTTCATGTTAGCTTTGAAAAGTGCCTATTCATGTCCTTTGTAGGCTTACTTATAACTCAGGTGGCTATAGCATACAGTATGTATTACTGAATTGGGGATAGGGTGAGGGAATTGGAGAAAGGTTGCTAATAGTCTTAATTAGCCTGATGGTTTCCATCAAAAAAGAAAAATATCTTGATAAAAACTTAATCAAAAGGCAGTAACAAACCTGTACAGTTATCTGCATCAGAAATTGAGCCAGGAAATCCTTGTCTCTGGTTGATGCCCTATTCCAACCACTATACATCTCCAGAGACTTTTGCAGGCAACACAGTGAGATAGTTAGGTGCTCACAATCCAAGGGAAACCTCTGAGATCCCCACCTGGAGATGGAACATTCAGGTAAAAGTGTTTGGTACAAAGGAAGGCTGAGATGCATTTCAGAATTGTCTGTCTTTTGAAACTCTTCCCAGTATGATAACCTAGTTCTTCATCACTGAGCTGCTAGGGTTGAGATTGAAGAATGCAAAGGAACTGGTCTTTAGTTTCAGTTATACCCTAGCTCCTCCAGGAAAAGTCTGTGTGACCTTAAACAAGGTCCTCTCAGACTCCATCTCCTCATCTGTCCTATGAGTATAATAAAGCTCCTCACTTGGTGATGGTGAGGATTCAACATACTTAAACCACACTTGCTTCTTAATAGGTGCTCACTTAAATTGTAGCTATTCTCACTATTATTTCCCTAGGTTCCCCAGTCCTTCCTGTCCTTCAGCAGTTCTCTCACCTCCTCAAGGAACTTCCAATCCAGCTTTAGCTGAACTAAGAATGGGTCATTATCCTGAATGCAATTCATAGCTATGTCCATACTGCGCCCTCTAGTGGCAGCACAGGGACTGTCTGACTCTTTTGAGATGCTTGCTCATGGCCTCCAGGGTGACAAGACACTGCGGGTATGAGTCTTTCTCACATTACCTGATGCTTTTCACTCCCAGGTTCACCCACAACTTGATTGTGGTGGTGCAGGTCTGAGTGTGGCTCACACTCCATAGGCAGGATGGGGACAACCATCAATCAATTCTACCACACAGTGTACAAGTTCCAGAAACCAGAGACTCAGCTACATCAATATATTCATTGTCATACACCCACTGGGACCACTGGCTACACAAATGTAAATTTTACCTAGAGACAGCCCTGGGTAGCTCGTGGTTGCACAACACAGATAACGGATGACTGATGAAAACCTATTTAATAGCTTGAGATTCTAACTGCTCTTGGTCCTGGCTATTCAAGGTAGCAAAATGAAAGCATAGCTGAAATTATACTAGAAGAACCATGCCAAATATGTTGACCCAAAATCCCAGCACATATTTTCAGTTCCACGTGAGAAGGAGAAGCGAGAGCTAACACCTATACAGCACTTGCTATGTGTTAGGGCCTGTTCTAAAGGCCCTGCACATATTTGCTTATGTAATTCTCAGAACATGAGAAGCATTTATTTTTTCCGTATTTGAGCTGACAAAACAGAGACACAAAGGTGAATACATTGCTTAAGGTTACCAGCTACAAAATGGAAGAACTGCATGAGTGACAAATGGCATAAAAAACACTAAACTACAACTTTGGACAGCTCGTGATTAAAAGGGAAAAAGCCTAAGGAAAAAAGATACATGAGCTGCTTTAACACAAAGCAGACCCCATTGATAGAATGGGATGATCATAGGATGGTGAAAGGACTCAGCATGAGGAAGAGAGCTTTGAAACTGCTGAAACCATGGAATCAGCTGTTCCCTGACATTCAGACAGCTGTCAAATCTGAGTCAAAGAACAACCAGGAACTCCTCTTGTTCTACGTCACACTTTCTAAACCCCAGCTATATCGCCTAACATGAGATTCTAAACCATATCTTCTATTAGGAAATATAAGAACTGTAGCAGCTCTCCCCAAGGGACCCCTTCACCAGTCACAAAGATGAAAAAAATGGGCATATGTCCATGTTAGACCTGATTTCAGAAGTTATTAATATGATACACTTGTTGAGAAGTGATTGAAACAGGCTAAAACAATAACCTTGACATGTGCCCTTGAGTACAGCTTGTTCTGCACTGCAAGCGATGGTTATCAGGTTTATGTGTCTCTGGATCTTCCACTATCAAGTTGCACACTCTTGGCTTGTTACAAGCAGCAGTAGTAGAGGACCAATGGCTTGGTGATTTTCATCTCCTATCCTGAAGTCAATCTGCATCAGTGAAACTTTCCTGGCTTTTTACCATGTGTACTGGTTAATAACGCGGATTTTTTTCACTAGATGGAGTTACACATATGTTGATATGTATGCGATTGGATATGTGTGCTATTTTGTTGTATTGACAGCAAGCTTCAAAACTTAATGTTTTGAAGGTGTTAACATCATAGATATTTTTACACTTAAAAATGTTGAATTTTATGCCCCCAAAAAGAGCATTTGCGTGAAGTTTTAATTCATTATTTTATTTTGAAGAAAAGTGCTACTGAAAGTTATCATATACTTCAGAAGCTTATGTGAACATGCTCCATCTCAAGTTATTTGTGAACGCTGGTTTAAACACTTTAAAAGTTATGATTTCAATGTGAAAGACAAAGAATGTCTAAGTCAATGGAAAGAGTTTGAAGACCAATAATTACAAGCATTAGTGGGTGAAGATGTGTCCAAACTCAAAAACAACTTGCAGAAAGATTAAACGTTGCTCAGCAAACAATTCCCGATCATTCACAAGCAATAGGCAAGATTTTAAAGGAAGGAAATGGGTTCCACATCAACTGGACAAGAGACAAATGGAAAGACACATCATCAGTTGATCCAGGTCAACTATCGATATTGACTGCAATGCCAAATGGCTTTGGAAAGAAGACAATGCAGTGAGTTTAGTGGGATCAGGAAGGTTTGGTGTATTATGAGCTTCTAAAACCAGGTGAAACTGTTAATACTGATTGCTACCAACAACAAATAATCAATTTGAACTACACTTTGACCATAAAATGACCATAATGTGCCAGAAGACATGGCAAAGTTGACGCACCATCACACACTTCAAAACCAGTTAAAGACACATTAAAAGATCTTGCCTGGTAAATATTAACCCACCCCCTATATTCAGCAGATCTTGTTCCTTCAGATTACCACTTGTTCTGATGGATGGCACTCACACTTTCTGAAAAGCACTTCAAAATGTACAAATAAGTGGAAAATTGGGTCTCTGAATGGTTTGCCTCAAAATAAGAAAAGTTCTATTGGAAGGGCAGTATCCACAAATTACCTGAAAGATGGGGAAAATGTGTAGCTAGTGATGGACCTTACTTTGAATAAAGTACTTCTGATGTTTCTCTTGAAATTATCGTGTTTTCTTTTATTACAAAATCAGCATTATTAACTGGTACTGGGTAGGACACGACTTTTTTGAGGACTAGTATGTTCCTAATAATCCTATTCTCAGAGGTGCGAGTCCTCAAACACTCTAACAGTCCTCTTCAGAATCCAAGGCCACTGGTACTTGCTAGTCCACTCACACCAACCATTACCTCTACCCAACAAGAGGTTCTGGACCATAGACACTCTTGACCTCCTTAAGGAATGCTAAGCTCCCACAGTAAAAATACATGCATAAATTTGTACCATATGCACAGATCAAATTTAAGAGGAACAGATTATGAATATGGACCTGTCAGCAAGACCCTCACAATCACATTTTTTCATCGTTCCATGTGGTGCCCACCTGTGGTGCACTGTCAGTGGGCTTGGTTGAAACCTAGTAGGTTCCCACTTTCAAGCCTGGCTCTGTGCCTATGGGATTTTTCCAGCTTTGTTTTCAGCAATGTGCTTTACCATAGAACTAAAGGCATCTTTGAAAATAAATGAACACTTCTCCTTTACTAACTGATCTATAAAGGAAAAGTGTGTTAGTATTACCATTAGAAAGATTTGGTTGGCCTCATTCTTTTACCATTACCAACATAATAAAATTTACATCAGGTCAACTATGGGAGCCCAGTATTTTATTTTTAAAACTATTCTCCCAAATGAAAATGCTTCTTATGAAGCATGTACCAAACTTTTCTGATTAGAGCTTCAAACATTTTTTTAAATATAGGTAAAACAGAAAAAGAAGTAGAGGTATTGAACCAAGCAATAAGAATCTGGGTCAATGATGAAGCTTCTTGACTCTTACCAACGAGGATGGCTGGGCAGCAATTCTAACAGCCTATTCAGCTGTTTGTAAAGAGGGCATCAATAGAAAGGTTCAGAACAGCTCTGCTAGGTGTAGTATATTGCTTCTCAAAGATGAATTCTGATCTTATATTTACTAATATAAAGAATTTTATAAAAGTGAATGTAGGGTCTCTGAAATTCTAAAAACCAAACAATCTCCTGGCTACAATCGACTAGAGATTACTAGTGCCCTGATGCATGGATTTGTGCATATTGAAAGGAAATTAATTGGAAGGTGGCCAGCAGGGTGAGACTGGGCAAAACAGGCCAGACCCACCCTGGAGCCAACCTCCCTCAGTCCCTCCCCGGCTGGATGCTGTGGCTTGAAGGGCATCTGTGGATTGAGCAGGGTCCCTCTGGCAGGTGGGGTTCCCTTGACTGGGCTTGTGGGGATTGAGCCAAAATTGGCTCTCTTACATCCCCCAAGGAGTTCCAGATTGAATAGGGCTGTTCTCGGGTGATGCACCCTGGAATCAGGCTCCCTCCTCTCTGGTTCTGGGTACATTACTCAAGAACCGAAACTGCCAAGTCACCGCAGCTCAGCAGCTCCTGCATTGAGCATCTGCCCCTTGGTGGTCAGTGCAAGTCATAGCTACCAGTCAAATGGTCAGATGGTCACTTAGCCATATATATATATATATATATATATATATATATATATATATATATATACACACACACACATTCCCAAAGGAAGTCAAGTATGTGATAAGAATGTTGGAATCTCCACTTCTTTAGTTGCACAGCTAACATTTACTAAAGGGTATTAAGATGTGTGCTACATCTTTTTGTACACTGCTGCTAGAGACATATAACCTAATGCTATCAATGTTATTTAAGCAAGAACAACAACAAAAAACCAGATACAAAATGACCAATCTGAACTCATCAAACAAATGGAAAGATTCCTTCCATAGTACTTATCCATTAATCACTAGAATCTCTCTATCTGCCCCAACTGATCTTGATGCTTTAACCTTTTTACATATTGCTGGATTCAGTTTGCTAATATTTTATTTAAAATATCTCATTTATGTTCATGAGGAGTATTTGTCTATAGTTTTATTGTAATTTTTCTGTGTTATTAAGCTGATATTGGCCTCATAAAATGAGTTGAGGAATCTTTCTTCCTCTTTTCTGAAAGTTTTGCAAAACTAATATTTTTTTAAAGTATTTGATAGAATTTATTAGGGAAACCTTAGCCTTAGTTTTCTTATAATGAAGTTTTAAATAAACATTTTAACTCCTATAATAAATATACGACAACTCCACTTTCCAATTTCTTCTTCTGAAACCAATTTTGATATTTGTGACTTTTGAGAAATTTGTCTATTTCATCTTACTTGTTGGCACAAATTCTTTCAAATACCCTCTTGTTCTTCTTTCGAGGTGTATAAAATCTGCAGTTATATATACTCTTTTAATTCTGATCCTGGAAATGTGTGTGTTCTTTCCTTCCTTCTTAATGTCTTGCTAGGGGTTGTTAGTTACCATTCCTGCTAGGAAAACTTATCACAAATGCAGCAGCTTAAAACAACAGAAATTTATTCTCTAGATTCTGGAAGCCATATCTGAAATGAGTCTTTCTGGGCCAAAATCCAGGTGATAGCAGTCGAGGCTTCAGAAGGAGTCCCATTCCATGCTTCTTCCAGTTTCTGGTGGGAGCTGTCTTCTGATCAGTTTATGGTCACATCACTACCATTTCTTATTTCCTTGTCACATTTCTTTCACCCTTTCTGCAGTCAATTATGCCTCTGCCCTCCTCTTACAAAACCACATAGGATTACAGTTAGGACCCACCTAGATAATCCAGGATAATCTCCCCATCTCCACATCCTTCATTTAAGTATCTGCCAAATTCCCTGTGCTATTCTATTCTATATTTTATTAGTCTCTAATCTTATCTTTCTTGTTTCCTTCCTTCTGATTACTTTGGCTTCAATTTTATTATTTTTTTCCTTAAAGTAGAGACATAAATCATTGATTTTAAGGTCTTTTTTATTTATAAGCATGGGAGTTATGAGCTTCTCTCTGTATAATATCTTATCACTATCTCCAAATATTTTAATGTATGTTTATTAGTTGAGCACATTCTTTAATTTACCTGTGACTTCTTCAATCTATGAGTCATTTAGAATTGTATATTTTTATTTTTCAAGTATTTGGGTAATTTTCTCCTTACATTGTTATTAAATTTAGTTTAATTTTATTGTGGTCAGAGAACTATCAAGGACTGGGAAGAGTCTGAAAATTCACTCCATTTGCAACCTAACAATTAACCTGTGACAAATTTATGGATTCTGGCAGAACATGCTAGACTCAGTGCCCATTATACCAAAACTCCAGATTTCTGGAAGGAAAGCAGATATTCAGAATAAACCACATGGTTTGCACAGTTTAGGCACAGTGAACAACTCTTCTCTGTTGGGATCATTGGAACCCTCCCAAATCCCAAGTTCCCAGACAACAACTGAAGGTCAAGCTTGCAAGTAGGCTGTTCTGGGGATAAACCTTCTATGTTAACTATTTTCTGCATAGTATCTTTTAGAATTTTATTTACTTTTTGTTTTTGGCTGGTATGTAGCAATACAACTGATTTTTAAATATTGATTTTTATCCAGTTACCTTGTTAAATTTCCTTATGACAGTGTGTGTGAAGATTCTTCCAGATTGTGTAAGTACACAATCATGTACCTGCTGTCTTTCCTCTTAATATAATTTTTTAGTTCCTTCCCCCAGGGTAGAAAAATAATAATATAGTCATTTCATTCAGCTATAACTTTCTATTATTACATAAACACTGTGTAAAATATAGTACAGAAAATAGCCAAATACTTCCTTCCTTCTCCAAACTTACAAAAATGAAGAAAGAAAGAGGTTTTTACAAGTTTCAGAAAAGCAAGCAGGCCTACTAAAATATGATATAAATAGAGGCCCGGTGCCCTGCACCCTCTTGCAATCCAAGGCCTTTCAAGGGATGTAAGAGAGCTGATTTTGGCCCAACCCCTGCAGGCCAGGCCAAGGGACCCACTGGTACACAAATCCATGCACTGAGCCTCTAGTATGCATATAAGATCTTTGGTTAATCTCTTCCCACACTGCCCCCTTCCCCTTTCCCTCTGAGATTCATCAGTCTGTTCGATGTTTCCATGCCTGTGCATTGAGCATCTGCCTCCTGGTGGTCAGTGTGCATCATAGCTACCGATTGAATGGTCAAATGGTTGAATTGTCAGACACTTAGCATATTAGCTTTATAGATAGATAGATAGATAGATAGATAGATAGATAGATAGATAGATAGATAGATAGTATAAAAATATAGTATAATAAGACCCTTCACATGATCAAGCTGGGCTGGTTTAACAACTGAACTTGGGTGATCCTAAACAATATGTAGATGTCAAGATCTACATGTTGGTAAGTGCTTTGGACTAAATTGTGACACCCCCCTCTAAATTCCTGTGTTGAAGCCCTAACTTCCAATGTGACTGTATTTGGAATAGGGCCTTTAGGGGTGGTTACATAAGGTCATAATGATGTGGCCCTGACCTGACAGCATTAGCAGCCTTATTAGCAGAGGAAGATAGAGCGCTCTCTCTCTCTCTCTCTCTCTCTCTCTCTCTCTCTCTCTCTCTCTCCCCTCTCTCTTTCTCTCTGTCTCTCTCTCTCTCTTTCTCTCTCTCTCTCTCCATACCCACCAGGGAAAGGCCACATGAGGACATAGTGAGAAAGCAGCCAACTATGAGCCACAGAGAGAGCTCTCACCAAAAACCAAATCAACTTGAATCTTGAGCTTAGACTCTGGCTTCCACAATTGTAAAAAATAAATTTCTGTTTTTTAAGCCACCCAGCCTGTGGTGTTTTGTTGAGCTGACTAAGCCATGGGCATAGATGAAGACGAACAGACCTTCCTTGCAATTCTGTTCAACCCTACTATCTAACCCTATTCCAATTTCTATTCATTACTGCTTCCTATCTTGAGTTTGTTGATTTCATTAGTGATCCGAGAAGAGGATCTTGCTTTGATTTAGCTCTCTCATCTTAGCTCTCCTGAGAACCCGTGGGCATAGAAGCCACTCTGAGAAATCTATCCTCTTTTCATAGACTTTCCTGAGTCATCCCTGAATTGCATTTTCTCCTGAGTCCTCCTATTTAGGGATTCATTATATCCATGCAGCCTCTACTTTTTCTCTGGTTTACCATTCTAAGCCACAGCTGGATTGCAAGCTCCTGCCTCTGCGTATGGACAGCAGTCTTCATAAGAGCCGGTCATGAAGAGAGGATGGAGACCAAGGGAAATATTAAGAGCTCTGGCCATCACTAGCTTATAGTGGTTTATTTGCCCCCTACCCCTTACCTCTACCCCCCATTCTGCATAACTAAGACTTTTAAACTCCTCACTTTTCACATATCTGGAGGCTAATCTCATGTGAGAAACACTTAGGAAAACAAGTGTGACAGCACTGCTGGAGGCCCAGAAAGGAGGCTCTTTCTGAAAGGGGACCTGTGGGTGTTCTCCCAGGTAAGACTTGATCCCTATTGCCTGAATTCTTTCTCACCACACCCAAGGTCATTTTAATGAAAATTCCTAAATCCCAGCCAAGAGGATAGAATTGCTCTTAATCCTTCAGCACTGTGGTCATTTGATCCCTAGTCTCGCTGGGTTACCAGGTGATTAGTCTGTCTGTGGAGCACAGCTAGGCAGACAAGGAGGAAGTGGCCCCACTGCAGGGAGGTTTCCGGACCCTCAGTTCTGTGTGGTGAGTTGTTGTTACTCCTAACACCCAGTGGCCCATAGTCCCCCCACCTCAAGACAATGTAGTCAGAGCTGTTCTTCACCTTTCAGAGAAGTTCCCAGATCATTGCTAATTTGTTAATATTACTTCTTTTATGAAGAGAGCTGAATCTGAATTCAATTTGCTTCTGGGTTTTCTCATGCCTGGAGGAGGCTCAGGTTTGTGTGACATGTGCAGTTTAGACCTCTGGAAACCTTTGAATCTGTGACTTAGCATGTCCCTACAGTATTGAAAAATTGTGTTGTCAAAGGAAATGGGAAACGAAAGGAACAAATTGGGTCCTTTTTAAAACAATGTTTTGTTTGTTTTTATTTTCTTTCTAACTTCCTGAGGGGATGGGGGGATGAAAAGGCTGACGACCAAATGTCTGGTATGTTCTGGGACCTCTGTGTCCCCTCAGCCAGATATGAGAACATTTTCCAGGGCTGCAAAGCAATCATCAGTATCCTTCGTTCCTGGCGAATGACCAGACAGAGCGCAGCCCCAACTTCCTGTCACACTCAACTCCGGAGGCCACTGATCACAGGCCTGGCCAACCTGCCGCCAGCTTCCAGCACAAGTGCCAAGATCCTCCTCATTGCTATGTTCTTGCCTCTGAGATTAAAGTGGTAGATTCCTGGCTGAACCAAAGGAGGTGAGGGGAGCCCTGCTTCAAGGACAAAATATATGCCTTTCTTTCAAGCTGTAGAAGCAAGCATGTCTAGGAAATACCCTCTCCCACAGAAGAAATTCCCTTCTATTAAAATAGTCTAGTTTTAAAAGATTGGAAGCTTTAAGCGTATTTTAGAAATCAAAAATCTAAGAAAAGATAAAATTTGAAGAATGATTATGATAAATGATGTCTTTTACTTTTTTTATATATATAAACTAGAGGCCTAGTGCATGAATTTGTGTACCAGTGGGTATCCCGGGCTGAAAACAGCTCTCCTGAGAGGTCTTGGATTTCGAGAGGGTGCAGGCAAGGCCAAGGGACCCCACTGGTGCACTACTGTGGCCAGGGAGAGACATAGGAGGTTGGCCAACCAAGGAAGGACCATGGGAGGAATCCAGGGCATGTCTGGCCCATCTCGCTCCATCCCAATTGACCGGACCCCAGCAGCAAGCTAACCTACCAGTCAGAGCATCTGCCCCCTAGTAGTCAGTGCACATCATACCAAGCAGTTGAGTGGCCTTAGCATGTCATTAGCATGTTATGCTTTGATTGGTTGAATGGCCAACTGGTCGACCAAACACTTAGCATATTAGGCTTTTATTATATTGAATAATGTCTTTTAACTTTCTTATTTCTTCCACTAAGTATTAAAGTGCTTAGGGAAGATAAAAGTGAATCTGATTTTTTTTTCTCAGTAAAGACACCATATTGACTTATATTCCTTAAGTCCCATTGTCTCCTTCACTGCCCCTACCCCCAAATTTTCTCCAACTAGTACTATTTAGGCTTAATGGAGGGGAAGGGACCAAAGCCTTGCTACCCTGAAACTACTTTTTCTTTTTTCCTTGAAGGGTGAACATCTTCCATGTTCAACCCAGCTTTTTTAAAAAATATAACTTTATTGATTTTAGAAAAGAAGGGAGAGGAAGAGAGAGATAGAAACATCAATGAAGAGAATCATTGGCCAGCTGCCTCCTGCATGCTCCCCTAGTGGGGATAAACCCACAACCTGGGTATGTGCCCTTGACCGGAATCAGACCCAGGACCTTTGAGTCTGTAGGCTGACACTATCCATTGAGCCAAGCAGGCTAGGGCTAAAGCTACTTTTTGATATATTGATTTTAAGCTGTTTATTAAGAAACAAATGACTAAGGAAGAACCTCTGGCCCTTTCCCCCTTTACTGCCTAAGAGATTCAGAGAGAGAAACCTGCTTCAGGAAAGAGATCTTGAGATGTGCTCTTAGTCTAGTTTAAATTGAGTATAGTAAACAATAAGGCATCAGGCAGGTGCCTGTCGGCTAGACTAACCTGTGTCCCATTATCTCTGAGGCACCACTCAGCAAGGATTTTCTGCCATGTGTGTCACTCTTCCTCAAATACCCATAAGTCACCCATTCTCACTTCTGAAATTTAATCCCACCCCTCTTCTCCTTCTACCAAAATGTCTTATATACCCAATGTTGCCTCGCTGTCTTTGGAATTTTCATGTTTCTGCGAATTGCATCCCATTTTATTTTCTCCTGTTAACCTGTCTCTTCACCCAGAAGCACTTAGAAGGTGAGAGGGAAAGTATTAATATTATTTTAGCCCCACAGCAGTGATTAGAGCTTAAGCAGCAAGTGGCCCTACCAGCCCCTGAGCCCAAGAGTATGCAGGGCCCCCGCTTCAGGACTCGCTCTAAACAGTTCCCTGTATTTCAATGGACAAAAGGCACACTTCAACATAATAGAAGTTTACTTTATGGCTGCTATGGATGATGTATTTTAACTTCTTGATTTACTAAGATATATCCTTTGCTTCCTTAAAGAAAGTTAGATTTTATTCTAAGTAAAGCAAAAAAAAAAAAAGAGCAAAAGAAAATCAATAGCATTGAGAACTACCAAGAAGACAAAAGATCACTATCTCAGTAGAGAGTGATCTACTTTGCTGTCTGTCCCCTGGCTTCAGTCGCACAGAATAGCATGCACACAAGACAGCAAAGTCATTTCAATTCTACTGCTGCTCTAGTTCTCAGACTTTTCCAGAAAGACAAAGTAACCCTCTCCATAAAAATTTTGGACCACACATAACCTCCTAAATAAACCAATAAATCTCCTAACATTCCCTGACAGTTTTCAACCAAATGGACTTATCTGTCCTCCAAACACCCTGTGAGATGAGATTTGACTTACTCTGTTTTATGGAGATGGGAGTGGGGTTCAAGAAGGTAAGGAAAATTAGGATATGAAAGAGGAACTAGATCCAGGACTTTGATTCTGCATGTTCAGAGTACAGGCCTACCCTGTGGCTACTCACTAGCCATCTGGTCTTGGGTCTACTGGATAATATATATCTAGGTTTAGATTTCTATATCACAAAAAGGGTGAGAAGGAAGAAGACATGGAGGAGGGTTAAACCAGTTGTTTATAGTCTCTTATTTTTACAGTTCCATAAACCCAAGAGCCTTTGCAGGATACCTGACTGGCCATGGCCTCTTCTCGGTTTCTTGAGAGTCATCAACAATGACCTTTGCCTCTTCTTTGTGTAAGCAAGAGGTCAGCTGCAATCATCACGATCTTTGAGATGTCCATCAAATTAGCAAATGCACATCAAACAGGGGGGCTACTGCCCTTCTCAAAATCCCTCAGATCTGGATAGCTGGTGACCTATAGTCAATATCAATTTTCTTGGTCCCTCTAAAATCCAGGCTCCACTCTAACTTGTAGCAGCTATTATTTGTATTTTTCCAATGAAGACGATATAAGTCACCATCTTCTCTCTTCAGTTCCTCCCCCACTCTCCAGAGACACAACTCACTGACAGCACTGGAGAATCTAACAGATTCCACTGAGGCTTGAGTCCAACAATGGAGGGGGCATCAGAGCACATTGAATTAATATTCATCATGACACATCCTCTTCTTAAAAGGGCCCTGCCATCCCTGTCCACACAATGTTCTCACTGGCTGGCATATCTTAGGCAATCCCTCACCAGCTGTCTAGCCCCCCCCCACCACAGTCAGGTGAGGGAGACTAGAGGGCTGGCATTATCACCCAAAGGACACAAGGAACCATTCTATCTAATAAAAGAGTAATATGCAAATTTGACTGTACCTTCGCTACACCCACAAGTCATGCCCACAGCCACTACCACCAGCCAATCAGAAGTCGATTAGGCAAACAAACCCCAACCAAGATGGCTGCCACCACTGAGAGCAGGAGGAAGGCTTGGGTTTCCCCAGCAACAGAGAAAGCCAAGCTTTCCACCTGCCATTGCTGGCCTAGGCCTCCACTCTAGGCTACAAAGTTTCAATTATAAAAGATACAGAAATGGTGGCAGCCACTGAGCTGAAGAGAACAGAGGCTTGGGTTTCCCTGGCAATGGAGGAAACCAAGCTTTCCGCCTGCCATTGCCAGCCTAGGCCTCCACTCTAGGCTACAAAGTTTCAAACAGAAATGGCTGCCGCCACGGGAGCAAGCAGAAAGTTTGGCTCCACTCCAGGCTACAAAGTTTCAATTGTAGACATAAATTAATTCCAGATCCCAGGGCCTCTGCTTGGGTTGCTGGGGGGCGTGGCTGGCCTGCAAACTCCACAGGCCCCTTGTCCAGGCCGGCCCTCACTCCAAGTGAACCCCCACCCTGATTTGAGATACTCTTCAGGACAAACCAGCTGGCCCCCACCCATGCACCAGGCCTCTATCCTATCTTATAAAAGTAATTTGATAATTGACCATCACTCCAACACATAAGAGGGATGCCCCCATGTGGTAAAAGATCCTGCCCCCATGTGGACACAAGATAGCACCACAAGATGAACAGCAGGGGAGAACACTGGGAGGTTCTAGGCCTGCAAGGGATGGCAGTTATGGGTGACCAGGCCAGCAGGGGAGGGCAGTTGTGAAGGACCAGGCCTGCAGGGGAGGGCAGTTAGGGGTGACCAGGCTGGCAGAGGAGAAAAGTTGGGGGCAAACAGGCTGGCAGAAGAGCAGTTAGGCATCAATTAGGCTGGCAGGATAATGGTTAGGGGGTGATCAGGCTGGCAGGCAGAAGCAGTTAGGGGCAATCAGGGAGGCAGACAGGTGAGCAGTTTGGAGCCAGCAGTCCTGGATTGTGAGAAGGATGTCTGACTGCCCATTTAGGCCCGATCCTACTGTGATCAGGCAGTCGGACATCCCTCAAGGAAACCCAGATTGGAGAGGGTACAGGCTGAGCTAAGGGACACCCCCCCTTCCCCGTGCACAAAATTTGTGCACCGGGCCTCTAGTTCTAAATAAAGAGCCATCGCCTCTGGTCAGGAAGTGCCTCCCTCCTTTGTGGCATACATAGCTGCAATCAGCTGTGTTTTCAAGTAGCATTTTTTCCCCTCTTTGGCACTAGATGTCCACTACCATGCCGAGCAAAAGCATATGGCTTGCAGCACAGCACTACCTTTGCACCTGAATCCCAGTTTCCTTGTCTAAAGAAGATGGGGATCAGAAAAAAATGGATTCTTAACTTTTTTATGAGCATCAGCCTCTTATTAATTCTTACCAAGCTTGAAAATATTGGAGAGGGTAGAGTAGGAGTCCACCAGCTCAGCAGAAGGAAGTTGGGCCGAAACCGGTTTGGCTCAGTGGATAGAGCGTCACTTGCGGACTGAAAGGTCCCGGGTTCGATTCTGGTCAAGGGCATGTACCGTGGTTGCGTGCACATCCCCAGTAGGAGACGTGCAAGAGGCAGTTGATCGATGTTTCTCTCTCATCGATGTTTCTGACTTTCTATCCCTCTCCCCCTCTCTGAAAAAAAATCAATAAAATATATTTAAAAAAAAAAAAGAAGGAAGTTGGGTACTTATGTGGGGATGGAAGCTGGATAACCTGGTCCTAATCAGCTTCATGTGATGCTTAGAAGTGGTTACTTTAGGCAAATTGCCCAGCCTGTCGAGACCTCATTTTACTCATCTGTGTCATAATGTATAACTTTTACACCACCTAGCTCACCTCTCTGAAAAAAAGAGTTGATTATAAAAATAGATTAAATCAGTTCTGTAAAAAGGAAAAAGAAAGCAAAGCAAGACAAGGAAAAACAAAAAGGTTGAATGTATTTACAAACTGTCATTGAAATGAGGTCATACATGTGAAATGATGTTAATATATGTAAAATCATATAAAAGTGGCACACAATGCACAATATTGATGATCAGCTAACACCTCCCCACACTTTATTGGCCAAGCAACTTCAAGGAGCCAGCCAATGTAAACCATTCATCTAGTGTAGGTTTTTAAAATAGATCACAAATCCTACTTACCAGGATTATCTTACTTCAATTTTATGTCAATTTTCTAAAACACAAACAGCTTAGAAAATGCAGACAATCCTTTTAATGCTTCTATATATTTTGTTTTCAAAGAACACGAAGTTTAGAGTGTTTGATTGTTGTTGTTGTGTTCTTACTTTTGTTTTCATGCTTATCATAATTATTGTAGTAAACATACTATTTTCCTTTCTGGCTATTAGCCTACATCTTTTAAGATCAAGGGAAGATTTATGAGGTATAAAAATAATTGTTATAATTTATCATATTCATTTGTGCTGCCAGTTGCATTATTCAGATGTTATACAAATTAAGTCTTTAAATATAATACCTTTGGAAGATCAAGAAAGAGAAATTAGGTTTTGAAAAAAAAATGGAATTAAGGTTTAAACCTGCAATCAAATTAGGAAAGTAAATATTTTATAGACAATAATTTATCTTCTTTAAGTTCAAAGAAATATAAATATTGTAATTACACACACCACATTGTATTTGCATTATTTGCTTCTCTTTGTAAATATGGATTATGTGGGCTTCTTACTACAACTATAAAATTTTTACAGTCTTATTTCTACAAATAATAAGTAACAACAATAAAATGTTCCTCTAAGAGGTGTAACTTCATAGACGGAAGGAAGGATGGGAACATGGTCCCTCCCTGGACCCCTGTTGAAGGGAATGGTCTCACACTAAGGGCACCACACATACCCAGCCAGATGCTCACTTTCTGACACTCAAATGCAGAGGGAACAAGTACTGGCAATCACCAAGCTTAGTACCTGCTGGCCCAGCGATGCTGAGCACTTCGTGGGAAGCCTGCTTTGCATTCCAGAAAACCAAAAAATTAGAGCACTGATAAGATAGCCAGGTAATTAATGCGGCAATTTCCCCTTCCTGCTCGCATTCTGCATTTATTTTTTAGTGTAAATTCTTGTTGTCTTAAGCAGTAGGTACACTCTCTTCCTGTAACCAATAAGGGCTCGGTCAAGTGGAGCAGTACAAACATGTTACTCCCAGTTTTTCAGTTTTTAACTTACACAGATTAATCTTGTAAATGCATCCAACCTTTGTGTTTTTGGTTTTTCATTGTCTTGCTCTGCTTTCTTTTTTCCTTTTTACAGAGCTTATTTCATCTTCTAGTTTTATAATCAGCTCTTCTTTTTCCAGTTATATTAAGCGGACATTTTCCATGGTATCAGATATTCATTTACTATACTAAGTTTTTAAACAAGTTTAGCAGCAAGATTATTTATTCAAATAAAATTGCATGTGGACCCCCGTATATAACAAAATAGACAAAAGATTAGCCATATTCTAATAACATGATGGCAAAGGCCTGCAACCCCACCAGTGCCAATCCACACCTTCCCTCAACCCCAAAACTGCCCAGAAAAAAAAAAACACTTCTGCTACATCCTTTCTAATGAATACATTCAAAGTTTTCCATGAAAAGACATTCATGTACATTCTTTACCTCTTTAGGTAAATCACTCAGATGGCCAGAGGGAAATCAGTAGGTTCAGATTTCCATATTGGGCAAAATCATTAATAGCTAACTGGCGAGGGTCAGGCATGATGTAAAATACTGGCTCTGCCAATCTGTTTCATTCCGGATCCTGAGCTAAAGTATTTTTACAATTTGAGATTCTGGACCTTGTCAGAGAATTCATGTATGCCAAATTGTTATGTAATCATTGAAATAACAAGGCCCTGGAAGCACTAAAGAGACAAATAGAGCAATTGGAGTTTTTTTTTTTGTTTTGTTTTGTTTTTTTGTCTGATCAGGGCCATCCTTCTTTCCCTCTTTTTCTTAAAATAAACAGATTTTTTATTGATTTTGAGAGAGAGAAGGAGAAAGAGGGAGAAAGAGACATGGATATGAGAGAGAAGCATCGATCAGTTACTTCCTGCACACACCCAGATCTGGGATTGAACCTGCAACTGGGTATGTGCCCTGACCAGGAACTGAACCAGCAACAATTTGGTGCACAGGCCAATGCTCAAACAGGAAACTCCATGCCAGACCAGTGGTGTGTTATGAAAAGTAAAAGGGGGCTTCAGAAATCAAGGGAGAAAAATCAAGGGAATGAGAAAAGGAGAAAGAAATGAAAGCATATGAAAAATTGGAAAGCAAGGAAATCAAAATGTTCTTTAGAAGTAAAGACGCAAACAAAAAATTTAAAGCAGGGGCATTGACCTGGATTATGGAGAAATTCCTTAACCTTTGTTTCAATTTCAGCTTCTATAAAATGCATCCCACCAATCGTATCACAGGGTTATTCCCCAGGGGGTGGCGAGGGGTGAGGAGTGGCAAGTACAGCATTAGCAAGGTGGTCAGGGTGAAGCATGTGTCCAATCCATGTGAGCCTCGTAATTAACAGTAAGGGCATTACATTTATTCAGATAGCTTACAGTACCATTTAACCTAATTTCATCCTTCCCCTTCTAAAAATCAATTACTCTAGATGTCAAATCTTGCTATTCTTCCTTTTTTAAAATTATTAATACTGGTTAGATAAATAATATTAGGAAAAAATTAACAACAGTGAATCCAGTCATAATATATAATTGTCAGTGATCTTTAGACCAACTCTTTATATCAAATTTTTCATGTATAAATAAAGCTGACATCAATTTCATAGTTTTCGGATGTCCTAGGATTCTAGAAAAAGCATCTGTCTTTCTCCAAAGTTTGTACTCTTCCCCAAAGTCTCTTCTCCTTTATATCCTCAAAGTCATTCACAAAATTAATAACTTCACTTTGCGCAAGTACGCATGTTAAAAGGAACATAAGCGACTCTTTCAGGGTAGTTCCCGCCTTTAAAGTTAAATGTATATCTATAATCTAACCTGATTTTTCTTTAGCAACAGTGAGCTCTGAGAGCAGAAGCTACATTTCCTTCGTTCACACACATCCCAGTAATCATTTCAAGCTCTCCATGGAGCCCATAATCAATTAAAATGAATTGATAAGTAATGTGTTTGCCAAAGAGAAGAGGACAAGAGGCTGAGGCTAATTTCAAAGGGCAGCCAATTTCAGATTCCTAAGGAGAATACACGGAGGCTTGAGGGGTTCACCTTCCTCCCTGGGACTGCAATGCCAAGCTCAGGCTGAATGGCCTGCTAACAATCTGCAAAGAAAATATATGACCATGACTGCACAGGGAAACTGGAAGCGATTTTCTCTAGGGTTGAAGGTTTAAACAAACAGGAAGCCCTGGTTAGGATTTGTCTTTATCATCTTTCATCACACGGCAGCCCGACTTCCTGGTGAAGAAATGTGGAACTGCTTTCAGATCCCCCACCAAAGGGGACAGACATGCCAACCGCACAATCTCCAGCTTTAAATTCAGTGCTGCTATTTCCGAACACCCATCTCCGTCTGACCACACATCTCTGAGGACGGTGGTGCCTCTTCATCTCTACGAGCTATGGGCAGAGAGGGAGCCTTCCTTGGCCTCTAACTTCGCAAAAGACCTCTTTCTATTTTTATCGAGCATCAACAGGGTACAAGAAACAAACCGTATGATAGGAAATATAATTAATAATCATGGGCCTGTAAAGTATTTCCTTCCCAACATCAGTAAGATATTTTCAGTAGCTACATGTAAAATATATTTTCATGAAATGAAACTTTAAAGACTTTCTATCTAAAGCTAACAGTCATTTCAGGATGAAAAGTACATGATACGTTACAATTTGTCTCTAATTCATATATCAAAAATGTACTTTTGGAGGTAAGCCATTTCTTCTTAAACCTCAAATTTCATGAAACTATTTTGGTTAAACTATCATCACTACAATAGCAAAGACATCAATTTTCAGGGAAAAGTGAAACTTAAGGATTGTTATTTAAATGAATCCTTTTCTATGAAAGCTCAACATGAATAGATAATTCTCCCATGCAAAAGCTAAAACCAAATTTTGAGTCTAAAGTCCCAGGGGATACAAACTATTTTATCAAACAGAAAGTGGAAAAATATGAAACCAGGCCTATTGTTATTCTAAAAATTATAATTATCAGTTCTATCAGCTGGAGCTTCTTATACCTATTATTTCACTTGATGGATTTGCAATAACTGTTCTCACTAATATTTTCAAATATGATTTATTCCAAAGCTTCATTCTTATGCTATTATTGAAAGCTTTAGATTAAATGTAAGAGCTAGTGTAATACAGAGAGAAACCAAGCACAGATTCATCAAGTAAGATATTTACCAGACTAATAACAATAAACATCTGCCACTTAAATATATCCTGGCTCAATTAAATTCTAGATTTTAATTGATTAATGTTGAAACCCAGAAGCTAATGATTAATTTGAAACCCAGAAGAAGATCCTGCAGGCAACTACCACATCACAAACCTCCCAGATGTTCCCTGAACCCACAGCTGTCTACCCACACATCAGCCTATAACAAGCACCGTTCAATCTCCTGCAATGCCTTTTAAAAACTCATGTTTAATATTTATTTTTAAAAAACAAAAGGAGCAAAGTAGCAAGAGGAAAATAAACTTGAACAAAGACATATAGTTTTCCGTCCAAAAAAATAAAGTGTGCATTTGTTGAGAAACATACGGATGAATTTCCTTAAAATGACGCAACTCTCCAGAAAGCTCGCAGGAGTCATCAGCCTGGGTGGTGAGGATGCGGAGTTTCCCACAGGAAGCAGCTCAGGTAATTGCTTGTTTGTTTTTGTACTGAGAGGCTTTCTATTATGTGCCTGCGGGTTTCTTCTATGAGAAAGTCAGCTGCACGGCCCATTTTGTTCCAGGCATTGTCTCATGTGTTTAGAAAGTCCGTCATCTTAATAAGCGTTCTGTAGAAGAAATGACTAAATGGGAAATACATGTTGTTGGCAAACAAGCTCTATTACAACAGCAGGGAAAGAAGTTTAAAAATAATGTAAAGATATGAATCCCAAGTTAGAAAATACAGTCACTTCTGGAAAAAGACCACAGGTTGGGCAAGGGTTAGTTATCTGGCCAGTTAAGTTGTCTGGAAGGAATTCCAGTGTTGAGGACACAGGTAGGCAAGTGCCAGGAGAGGAAGTCAGGATTACCTCATCACAGTCGCCACTGCCATCCCCTCGGCGCCCAGGCAAGTGGGTTGAAGAGTTCTACCAATAGCTCTGGCTTGTGGACCGGGCACCACGCACCCTGCTACAGGGTCGGGATTCAGAGATGGGCACTCTCTTGCCCTGTTCTCATGGAGCTAATAACCTCTATAGGCTCATGGTTCTGAGAGTTTATGTATATTTGGGCAGAGTTAATCTATTGGTCTGATTTCTCTATAAAAGGCTACTGTCCTGAATATTGTTATATTACACAAACTATAGTTTAAGTCAAACATGGAGTAATGTTGGCTTTAAGGCTAATCAATTATTCCATACGTCTAATGTCTATATTAATCCTTTTAATAAATAACATCTTTATTATCATTATTCATCTTTGTTGGCAGCTGATGTTATATTCCGAACATAAAATTCATTCATTCAGCAAATCTTCATCAAATGACCTTGAACTGGAAATCAAGCACCTTAAAGGCAAGCCATTCAGCACTTCTTTGTTTCTATTAACTCCCATATTCAAAGCAAAAATATTTAAACAAACTAGCTGGCTAATTTCTCAAGCAGGTAAGTTTACCTCCTCAGGGACAATCTTTGTTCTGTTTTCATTACATCTTAACCATATTAAGAAACTCAGCCCACATTAGATTTATATTTCTAACACAGTAAGGAATATGATGTCTGATATTTTTACTTTTTATTTTTAAATGCAGCTAAATTCTAAGTGTTCTTGGGCAAGAAGAAAACCCACAACAGAAATGATTTACTTTTTTTAATTTAAAAAATGCTATATCTTTAAGTCATACTTTCCACAATGAAAACATGTCCACTTGTTGACAAGCTCCATTCCAGCTGAAATGACACAATTGTTTCAACCCCCCAAATTTAAAATTGAAATGTCTTTCTTCTTCTTTCAAGAAAGAAAGAACCACCCTATGATTAAAACTTCCCACAGTTGCTTTTAAAGTGCTTGAACCTAAAAAAAAAAAAAGTTCTCTATTTTTATCAGAAATTATCCTCCCCACACAAACATTGCGGCTGCTCTACGAGTGGTTGGCAAATTGAGTTATTTACAGCAGTAGCCTCACCCTCCCTCCTGCCACTCTTTCCAGGAGTACAGGGCACTGCAGACTTTGAGGATTTCCTCTGTTGTTCCACTGCCCCCTCCAAATGCTGGTTCCTTTCCCCTTTCCAGCTGTGGCTTCCCTCAAATTGTTGAACTGTACAGAATGTCCTCTTTATACCACATTAGTTGCCATAGGATATTGAGTCTTTAGATATGTCTGAACATTCTACCTACTCAAATCCTTTCAAACAGGAATATCTCTGAATTGCTTTTGAGTTCATTATGTGTCCATCTATATAGCCTTTATTAGGCCATTGGCATTATTAAATTACATATTCACCCAATACTTATTGAGCATCTATATTATACAAGTCACTTTACTAGGACTTGGGGAGAGAGGGGAAACATATGAAATGAAACAAACATTGCCCTCTGGGAACTCATAGTTTATAGGAGATCAATGTAAGCCTACATAGATCTCACACGGAAATGCTACTGAAGTGCAAGAACAGAGGGGAAAAGGCAGAGAGAATTGGAGGGTCAGGAAGAGAGCAGGCATTGACATTGGCAAGGAAAGGTTTCACTGATATTTTGAGATTCAGCTAACTGAGAGATCAAAAGCACAAACATACTAAAATAAAGAGGGACCATAGGTCCAAACAAACAATACAAATTGGCATTTTTTTGTTTTTGTTTTGGGGGGAGAGGAAAGGGGTCAGACTAACAATATCTAAGTATTTATAACTTAGGGGGAAATCCCTGAGAAATAGAATAAAGATTCATATGAATCAAATTTTAAACCATATGCATTGAGTAAAATAGAGGTAGAACTATTTGAGGTAGAAGATAATCAATTGATTGGAGCTTATTAACTAGGAAGTACCCCAAAAATATTAGCAAATTGAACCCAACAGGAAGGTAACTAGAAAATCTCAAAATAGTTGGAGATTAAACAGCTCACTTCTAAATAGCATGTGGATGAAAAGAGAAATCTCAAGAGAAATTGAAAAATATTTGAACTAAATGAAAGTACAACTCATCAAAACGTGTGGGATTGAGTGAAAATAATGCTTACGGGAGAACTGAAAAAAAAAAGAAGATCTAAAATCAATAAACTAAGCTTCCAGGTTAGGAAACAAAAATCCAAAATAAGCAGAAGAAGTGAATTAATAAAAATTACAGCAGAAACTAATCAAATTAAAAACAAGAAATCAATAGCCCTGCCAGTTTGGCTCAGTGGTTGAGCATCAGCCCTTATCATGGTTTGATTTCCCTATCAGAGTACATTCCAGGGTTTCGGGCTTGATCCCCAGTAGGGAGCATGCAGGAGGCAGCCGATCAATATTTCTATCTCTCTTTCTCTCCTTTCTCTCTCTCTAAAGTCAATTAATAAAACATATTTTTAAATGCCGAAACCGGTTTTGCTCAGTGGTTAGAGCATCGGCCTGTGGACTGAAAGATCACAGGTTTGATTCTGGTCAAGGGCATGTACCTTGGTTGCGGGCACATCCCTAGTAGGGGGTGTACAAGAGGTAGCTGGTGGATGTTTCTCTCTCATCGATGTTTCTAACTTTCTATCCATGTCCCTCTCTCTGTGAAAAATCAATAAAATATATTTTAAAAATAAATAAATAAAAATAAAACATATTTTTAATTAATGTAATCCTTCACATCAACAGGCTAAAACAGAAAAATCACACAAGCATATCAATAGATGCAGAAAAAACATTTGGCCAAATGCAATACCCATTCATGATAAAAGCTTTTAATACATTATGACTAGAGGGGAATGTCCTCAACTTGGTATAAAGAACACCTACAAGAACTACAGATAACATCATATTTAACAGTAAAAACAAGAAGTTTTTCCACTATGCTCAGAAGCAAGGCAAAGATATCCCCTCTTGCCACTCACTCTTTTTGATCATTATACGGGAAGTTTTAGTCAATGCAATAAGACAGGAAGAAGAAATAAAAGGTATACTAATTAGGAAGGAAAAAGTAAACTGTCTTTGTTCTCAGGTTACATGATTGTTTATGTAAAAAGTCTAAAAGAATCAACCAAAGAAAAAACAAAATCCTCCTGGAACTAATAAGCAATTCTAGCAAGGTTGCAAGATACAGGCTAATATACTGTACCAAAGTCAATAACTACCTTATATACTACCAGGTAACAATGGAATTTGACACTGACAAACAAAATACCATTTATTCTCCCAAAATTTAATATTTAGGTGTAACCTAACAAAATATGTACAGGATCTGAACACCTACAGGTTAGAACATACTATCTTTTCTTACAGATGGTTTCTGCTAAGCTGAGAAACTTTTTAGTGTTAATAATCATGTAGTAGATCTTCTTCAGGACTTTAGTACGTGTAATAAACCGATTCTTTCTTGCATATTAACTCATGATCTACACACAACTGCGCTGGTAACTTGGAATAAAAGAACCAACAAGAGACAGTTCTGACCTTATAGAGTATTGGAGAGGAAAAGGGAGAGTAAAGGGAAGTCAAAGAGGGGGAAAGTTTAGGGTGGCATTTGGGCTTATATTACCCTTGTTTGAACTACTTCATATTTTTATTTGTCTCTTGAAGTTTGGGTATTAGGAAAGTCACTTAAGCTGGTTTATAAATATTTAGAGGTTTCTTATATGAGGCACTGTTAGATCAAACTTGAGTCTGCCAGGGAACCACCCCTCTGAGATAGTTTCTTCCCTAAGTACTAGCTGAAAAGAACAAAAGTGTTGGCCTAGAATCCATTCCATAGGGTGGACATCAAACTGAAGACAGGAAAAGTGCTTATCTTCCCAAATGAAGCTCACTTCAAAGGGTTAGGCACACACTTCAAAGAGTGTTCAGCCTCCTGCCACTTGGATGCCTTGGACTGGTAGCCTGTACTAACACCCCATTAGCACCTCATTAGCACAGGCTCCAGAATGCTGAAGAGAGACCTAGGAAGCATCCCCAGGCTGAAACAAAAAGGATCCCTCTATTTTTCTCACCACGTTGGTAAATGGTCCTATGGTCACATATGCCCCAAATAATATATGTCTGAGTTCTAGAGTGGGTGTCAGCTCGATAAATATAACAAGCCAGGGGAAATTTCAACAGCCAGGTGTCATATATCCAAATCTTCTTTTAAAAATACAGCAAAATAGCTATCAAGTCCTGGAGAGCTTAGCAACATATGTCTCCAAAATCTTTCCCTGATAATGAGACTTTGCCCTCAACCTCGAATTCTCACAATAACGTCTCAGTCTTTTCAGCTTCCTGTATGGTGGCATTCCTGATGCTTGCACACCATTTAATCCAAAATTTCATGTACAACACATAGGACATTGCAAGTGCCAAATTTCTCATACAACTGTCCCAAACATCTTTTCATCATAAAAAGCAAAATATTCTCCTTGCCCTAACTGGTTTGGCTCAGTGGATAGAGCCTGTGGAGTGAGGGGTCCCAAGTTCGATTCCAGTCAAGAGCATGTACCTTGGTTGCGGGCACATCCCCAGTGCGGGGTGTGCAGGAAGCAGCTGGTCATGTTTCTCTCTCATCCATGTTTCCAGCTCTCTAACCCTTCCCCTTCCTTTCTGTAAAAAATCAATAAAATATAAATATATATATATATATATATATAAATATATATATATATATATATATATATATATATATATATTCTCCTTGAAGATTCCACTATTAGCACACGGAATTTGCTTCCATGGCATCCTGCAAAAGAATTGGACCCCCTCTATGTATTTTCCCGAAGCATTTCTCATACCACCCATCAGACTGAACAGTCAATCTATTCATGTTACATTAAAAAGTTAACATAGCCTGGCCGGTGTGGCTCAGTGGTTGAGCATCAAACCCATGAACCAGCAGTTTATGGTTCGATTCTTGGTCAGGCACATTCTCAGGTTTCAGGCTCGATCCCCATTAGGGGGCGTGAGAGGATAGCTGATCAATGATTCTCTCTCATCATTGATGTTTCTATCTCTCCCTCTCCTTTCCTCTCTGAAATCAATATAAATATATATATATATTAAAAGTTAACATAAACTGTACACTTACCAGATACCTAACATTCAGAAACTATATTACTTGAATGTTAAAGTCCAGAATCCTAACTAATTAAGGGGGGCAGGGGAGAGTAAGATTTCTTGATGCTGTTTGGTTTTGGAGTATAGTATAGTCGTTACTCTCTTTAAGTAGCTAAAAAGAAAAGTGATGAAAATGAAATAACTAGTATCCCTTGAAAGTATTGGACATTTCTGATAATACTGGGTCGGCCAAGTTTTCCATGGAACATTGAGTACTGATTTCACTTGGAAATTCCAACTAATGAAGAATGAAAGCAAAATGTCTTTTTTGATATGCTATCTTGTGAAAACACATTGGTAAGGAAAATGTCATGTCTGCAGTTCTGGGCCAGTTGTATAATCTGAGAGTAAGAGCTGGACAATTTATTGACTATGAAATTTTTATTTTGTTGCTCAGGAACTTATTAATGTTTAATGAAAATAATACAAATCCAATAAAGTCATTTTTAAAAGTATACAAAAGAGAGAGTACAATGAAATCCAATAGTTTCTCCTAGCCCTGATGTCACCACCATGAACAATTTCTTCATCACATGCTCCATTCATAAATCTATGCATATTTTTACTCAAATGTACACTGTTCTGAATCTTCTCTATTTAATAGTATACTTGTAATTCTTGCCATCCTATCTAATAAAGAGAAAATGTGCTAATTGATCCTCATGCTATCATAAAGATGGCAGCACCCACAGCCAATAAGGAGGGAATATGCTAATTGACTGCCACGCTCTCATAGATGGCAGTGCCCACAGTCACAAGATGTTGGCATCCAGTTCCCTCAGCCCCATTGGGGCAGCAGGCACATGGCAAGGCCTGGCCCGCCCCCAAGTGGGCCTAGTCACTCCATGCACCTGCCTCCAGAGTCCTCCTGTCCCCTCAACCCCCCAGCCACCCAGGGCCGGGCAAAGGCACAGGCAAGACTCAGATGGCAGCTGCTCAGTTGACACCTGAGGTGCAGGCAAACCTAAAATGTCAGCTGCCCAGCCACTTAGGACCACCCAAGGCTAGGTAACCAGGGCCGGCCAAGGATTGCGCTGCCAGCAGTGGCAGCAGCAGAGGTGTGATGGTGCATTGCCTTCCTCTGATCACTGAGTCACCTCCTGCCCCTGAGGGCTCCAGAACTTTGAGAGGGGGCAGGCTGGGCTGAGGGACCCCCCTTCAGTGCATGAATTTTCATGCACCGGGCCTCTACTATCTATATTAAAATAGCTATACATTTTCCTATCTAATGCCCACATAGTACTCTACTGTCATTTAATTTCACTTTGGATTATTTCCAGTTTAGTAAGGTAGGTGTGAAATTTCCTTTAGGAGGGATATAGTGTCAATGATATGGAAGTTTTATAAAAATAAAATGGAAGCTTTTCTTTACCCAGTTCCAAAACAGTGTATTTGGAGCTTCAATATTTTATATGGTTTGAAAGATTCACATTTAAAATATTATTAGCCTTGACCTTTTAAAGGAGATAGTACTTTCATAATTTTTTTTCATTGTCTTCCTCATAATTGTCTGTTTGAATTTTCCTTCTCAGCTGGGATCATTTTTGCTCCTGTCCATGTGTATGTTCCCAGAAAATCACCCACACATAGCCAGGTTTTCAAATGTATTCATGGGAAAAAATAAACCTTAAATGTTTCTTATAATTTCCTCTGCATCTAGTTATTTTTCCTTTGGTTTCTAATGTGATATATTTGCACTACCTCCATTTATCTTTTAATTACATTAACTAATGATTTATCTGTATTATTAGAAAACTCACTCACATTTCTACTATTTTTCTGTATCTACCTTATTAATTTTTTAAACATCTACTTCTATTTCCCTAAAAATAGTTTTGCTTATCTTTTCCTAACTTATTCTGTTAAAATATTATTTCGTTTGTGCTCAAGGCCATGAACTTTCTCCTGAGCATGGATTTATAATGTAAGTTCTCATGTGCATTATTTTATTATTGTGATTTTCTACATACTCTGTAACTTCACTTCTGACTTTTCTCTTTAACTTAAAAATTATGTGAGAGTTCTGTTTGTTGTTATTATTGCTTTCAGTTCCATCTAGATTATTGAGATTTTGTTTTTGTAATAAATGTCTAGTTTTGGTGTAGTGTGATCTATTACTATATTATATGCTCTTTCTAGTTTATGGGACTTAATGAGGTTTTCTTTGTGCCCAGATAGATGTTTGTCTGTGTATGTTTAATATTCCAGAAGCATTAGAAATGAAATCATCTTCTTTGATTTCAAGTCAAAAAAGTTGTATACATGTAATTCATCATCCCGTACATTTTTAAAGAAAGATGCATTGATTTTTTTTCCTTGCATTTTTTTCATGTCTTAGATGGTCTGTCTGTGTCCTTTATATTCAAACAGCGTGGCTTGGTCCAAAATTCTCAAGTTCTTTGTAAACAGTCTCTTTTCTTCACAACTTTCTCTGCTTTGATTTATTGTTTTTCTTCTATGACCTCTCATTTCACAAAAGTAATGTTGCCTTTAATCTACTTGATAGTGCAGAGAATTGTATGTTTGAAATGATTTTTCTACTTATGGGCATAATCCTCATTCTGCTGTGAATTCATCACATGCCTTAAGTAATAAAAGTACTTGCTGAGCACTGTCTATATACTTTACATGGGGCAGCTCCTATTCTTTCTTATGTCTTTAATATTGGTGTATAGATTCTGTGCACATTCTTTCTAGAAGATGATATCTTTGAATAACATCTTTCTGGACCAGCTGAGATTGGTGTGGGAAAAACCAGGAAGGAACCCTGGGGCTGCGAGTATCTTGAGTTCAAATTTATCATCTCAAAGCACTTTCCCACTGACCCTGCAGCCTAGCTGTGTCTCCAGTTATGCCCCTTGCAATCAGGTTTCTGAGCCTCTGTTCTCCCATCCCACATCCCAGCACAGAGTGAGGAGGATGTCTTGCTGGAACCCCTAGTAGACCTGTGAGTGCTGATTACCATGCAATTGACTCTAAAAATCATGTGTGCCTTTTTATATATACTGAGTGGCCAAATTATTATGATCTCTGAACCCATAATAATCTGGCCACTTAGTGTGTGTGTGTGTGTATATATATATATATATATATATATATATATACACACTAATAATAGACAAACATGTAAATTGACCGTACCTCTGCTAAACCACCAGCCAATCAGGCGTAATATGCAAATTAACCCAACAAAGATGGTGGTTAATTTGCATATACAGGTTCCAAGCGACAGGGAGTGGGATGAAGGCCTTCTGCCCCACCTCCATCTCTCAGTGCCTCTGGGCAGTAGAAGGCGGAGCCAGAGCAGAAAGAGGCTGGGCCAGAGTGGAAAGATGGCGCTGGCAGCCAGGGAAAGAAAAGCCCATTCTAGCATGAATCTTTGTGCATTAGGCTTCTAATATATATGAATTTGTGCATGGGTGGGTTTGGATCCAGCCAGCCTGGCCAGGGGGAGGGGACATGGGTGGTTGGCCGGGCTGCCTGCTGGTCAAACTCCTGGTTGAGGGGACAATTTGCATATTAGCCTTTTATTATATAGGACAGTGGTCGACAAACTTTGGCTCACAAGCCACATGCAGCTCTTTGGCCTCTTGATTGTGGGTCTTCCAAAAAATACCACGTGTGGGTACGCACATACAGTGCAATTGAAACTTCATGGCCCATGTACAGAAGTCGTTTTTTGGCTCTCAAAATAAATTTTAATCACTGTACTGTTGATATTTGGCTCTGCTGACTAATGAATTTGCCAACCACTGATATAGGATATACACTGAGTGGCCAGATTATTATGCGTTCAGAGGTCATAATAATCTGGCCACTCAGTGTACACATACAGTGGTACATACTTCCATTTGATGAACACATACATAAGCTTATTGTGAATTTTACTAATATCAAAGATGTATGGCACACAATTTACAAGATAGGAATAAAATAATCCTTATAAGGTCCATGTAGCCAATTGATTCTCCTAGAACCCTTTCATTGAGTTTTGCTAAACTCATACCCAATCTGTGGTTGTGAGTGACAACCAAGCGTGATTCCGAAATGAATGTTGGATAATATTTCCATTTATGTTAATAAGATAGAAATGGGGCAGCAAAGACACACATCAGGGAACTTACCTTCTCCATCAATGATGTAAGCAACTTATTTGATGAGTCAGATAATAGATTCAAACACTAGAAGAATAGTTCTTCAGCGTTGTGCTTCAGACATGACACTGTTCATTTCAATCAGTATTTTTAACATTTTACCCATCATTTTAACTCTAAATAACTAACAAAACACTGAAGTGTGGATTGCAGCATTTGCAGAAGTTCCTGGTGCAATACTCTCACCGTGGCTGATTTCAAACTACCCACGTGATATCACAGAGCATGAGTTGGGAAGAAATGCACAGCAGGGCACTTTTAGCTGATATTGTCACTAATCAGATGCGTTGGGAAGAAATGCACAGCAGGGCACTTTTAGCTGATATTGTCACTAATCAGATGCAGCTGATGTAAATACCTCAAGAACATCGATAATACTAAAACATGGCCATTCGGGTATGACAAGTTTTGAGTACTTACTGCTTTTGTTTTTAAACAATTTATTGTGTTTGTAATATAATTTTAAATAGTGACTGTTTAACAACTGACTTGTAAGATTTCAAAAATTTACTAATTGGCTTTAGAGAGCCAAGAGCTGGCTTCAATATACCGTCATCACAGCTGCCTGGGATTCCCTGCAAATCTGCTTGCCTTCTAACACTTCCCTCTTCAGAGTGGTCAGCCTGCTGTCATAAAGTGCTGTGAGTAATTCTGTGTTTACACATGACCCTTGTAAGCCTGAATTCAATGACCTCCTGCAGCCAATCCCACTCCCAGCACTGACATTCCAGGGAGAAATATTTAGTCGGGCCTTTCACCCAACTTGGAAAGTTTCTCTGCTGCCAGAGATCATAAGTATGTGTGTCCACAGACTGAGGCTGTCTCGGTTTGGTCTAATATCACTTTTTTTGGCACCTATACTTGGTGATTCTGACATATCAGAACCAGGAACGGGCCTATGTGGTTTCACTGAAGATGGCCATCCTTGTTAGTTTGTCACTCTTGTGGTTTTTTTATTATTCCCAGAAACAAATAGGGATACACATGCATTTCCTCTGTCATCTTTAGTCAAATTTGGCCTTTGGTCTTAGATATAAACATTCTTCACTCACAAGCCAAGTTCCTCTTCACAAGCAATGCCTTTGAGATGCATAATCTAAAAGAGGTACCATCAGAAAATTAAGTGTGGCAGGACCCAAATAAACGTTTCTCACAAAAGAAAGTGCTGACTATATAGAGAATGATTACAGCAGTGAAAAAAGCAGCTCTATGTTAGGACACTTGCCGATCATATACAATTGTTGAAAGAACCAGACCCTATTTGAATCCTCAGCTGAAACACATTACACACATTGTTTAATGATAAGAAAGAAGGGACCATCTGCATGTGTTTCCCATATAAATGGAAGAGACAGTTTTTAAGGAGAGAAAACAAGGACATTGACTCACTAGCAAGTCATTCCAAAGTGGTGAATTCTGAGGCATTCATTCTCTGTGTGTGGAACATTTACAAAGAAAAAATAAATAAAAGCCCACATCATTCCCACAAAGTCTTCTATTTGCTGCAAGTCTTCTATTGGGCAGAAGAGGAAAAACAGAGCTATGCGATTAGCAGTCTCAGTGTTTCCTTGAAGAAAAAAAAAAGATGAATTTCAGAACACTTCGAGAACTGTCCTATGAAAATACTTGAACAAATGCCCATGTGGATGTATATTGGTTCTTTGAAATTTGCATCCAAATAAGAGAGAAAAAGACAGGATGCTGTAGGATGAGAGTAGGAGAAAAGTGTTGCTGGAAAGGGCAGGAAAGAACGGTGAGATGCAGGACTCCCTGGCTGTGCACCATTCCTCAGCCAGAGGGAGGCTGTCTTCCCCTCGGAAGTGGGAATTCGGAGGAGGAAACCCTGGCAAGTCTTATCTTCTGAGGGAGATAGATGGTCCCCAGAGGAACAGCGACTCCATCAACTTCTCACTGAAGAGTTTCCAGATAAGGAATGTCTTTCCACAAATAACTTGCTCTGGAAAGGCAGCCCCCAGACATGGGAAACAGGAGGGATAGCTAAGGGTTGAGGAATTCTCTGAACATGAAGAGCAAAGTAAATCTTTGTCACTGAGAACTGAGAATGTTTTGGGGGGATAAAAGTGTCTAGCACCCACGCTAGTGCACAAGGAGGCATGGTCCCAGGGCCTCTGAAAAATGCATTCTCCAGGTCAACCTTCACATCTGTTTCCAGAGGCGTCATGCGAAACGTGACACTTCTGTGCAAAGGACACCCCAAGGCTGACTATGACAAGCAGCAGCATGGCGTGGCCAGCGATGTACGAGGGACTCACACTGGATGTACTAGGGAGAGAGTGAGTGTCCATGTGATTCAGACCCTCTCTAAACCCTGCAATCTCCCCTTGCCCCTGAAATTTGGAGGCTTGTAGTAAAGGGAGAAAATAAAAGCAAAATAGAGTGGGGCCAGAAAGTAGCCTAATATATAAAATGAAAGACGAAAGCACACTGGGTTGTGCCAGCCAGCCATTTGCACAACTGAAGGCTCCCTGAAGCAGAAAGAGAAAAAGAAAGAAAGAAAGAAAGAAAGAAAGAAAGGAAGGAAGGAAGGAAGGAAGGAAGGAAGGAAGGAAGGAAGGAAGGAAGGAAGGAAGAAAGAAAGAAAGAAAGAAAGGAAGGAAGGAAGGAAGGAAGGAAGGAAGGAAGGAAGGAAGGAAGGAAGGAAGGAAGGAAGGAAGGAAGGAAGGAAGGAAGAAAGAAAGAAAAGGCCTCACTGTTCCAGAATCAATTGCTTCCCATTCACAGGCTGGCTCCATAGGGCCAGATTCAAGATGGCTCTTGGGAAATTCTTGTCAATCCTGTGGTCTGATTTTAGGCTGTTTTTCCCTTTCTTTTTTAATACCCGAAGATGTAAGTATGCATCCGTCCTATAACTTTGCCAGCCTTCACTGGAAGAGTGGAAGGGGCCTGGCGTTAAATCACAGGGATCTGAGCTGCTAATAAATACAGCAGGCCCCATCCATTGTTGATTAATTTTGACTGAAATCTAAACACCAAACAACAAACACGCCTCTGAGGCGCTCTGGTCCCCATTAGTTTGATGTGTTTATTAGACAGGACTGTGTTCTTTCAAGTTTATTAACAACAGATTAAAAAATCTGCAAACAAATCTAGGATTCTTTTCACGATTTAAAAGTGCAGGTCCCATTTACTAATGTTTTTAGGACTTGACAGGAAGTCCAAACAAAGCTAAAACATACCATCATGTCAAGTTAAGATCTTGCTACAGAATATGGATAGTTCTTGTCAATGTAGAACAACAAAAAAATCACAGTTTCTACTTCCCCTTATAACTCTTGGAATTGTCATCTTTTCAAAATCGATTCGTGAATAGGGGACTAAGTGATATTGTAAGGTGAAATGTAAAAAAATCTTTACAAGTTAATAAGGTTTATTGCATGCTTTTAAAGATTATGAAGGTTAATAAAATTGTCATGGTATTGGCTTATATTTACCAAACAGTAAAGTTCCTGTAGGCTCATTCTGATTTGGGCCAACTAACAAATGATCATGAATATGCTGTACATTGTGTAGTAGCAGTGCTTGAAAGTAAAAAATAATTATGGGCAAATGTACAAAAACAATCAGTGGTGCCTTGGTATCAAGGATTCAAGAAATCAAAAGTACAAATGTTCAAAGTTTTTGAATGTATTAACTATGACTATTAATGCCTGCACGAGTCATTCCTAAGGTGTCTACTCTGAACAACCTGGGGGAAGACTCAGAAGTCTCGAAAAGGCCCTTCAGTTCATACGAGGAAGCAAAGATATAGAGGTAGAAGCCTTATCTGCAGCCCCAGGAGCATTACCACAAAGAACAGTTCCTTTAGTTCACGCTGTGTGAAGACTATAACTAAATTTTACTGGCTTAAAGACCATATATTTATATTGTTTATATCCTCTTAATAGTTTTGGCAAACCAGGTAATTTCAAAGAACTCTTAAATAATGCGTCAAGGGGAACAGTGTTCCAGTTTGGGCTGAACAGAAACGTCTCATCTAATGGAGAGCCTTGGGAGAACCATCGTGCTCTAAGGTCGCGTAAGGCAGCATCCTGGCTTCAAAAGCCTTTCCCAAGTGCGGCTGCCATTGCAGCCACCAAATATCCCTCCTCAGATCGGCCACTGCAACATGGAGGTGTTCCCCAGAGCATCCCAGACCTCCAGAGCTCAGCTCAGCACCTCCAGACTAAATCATGGCTTCCTTTAATCCTAAATCATGTCCTCTTAATTTCTGCAGCATGTAAACTACTAAGCCTTTATTCTCTGCTTTCTCTTTCCATGAGTGCATAGAAGCCACGATACTGAAGAGCACAAGACAAGTATAACATTATAAAATTAATTGTCCTATTCGGCCTAAAGGTTACTGTTATTATGGTGGTACAAATGGTGATTATGATTATGTGAGCAGGGAATAATGCTCGGTTTTATGACATCTATAAACATAGCCTTTTTACCAAAAGGAAGCATTATAAACATTTCAAAGACCATATGGTATAAAAAAAAATACAGCATTGTGCCTGGCACCTCATTAAAAAAAAAGAAAAGAAAAGAAATCATTGCTATGTTGCATCTAGTGTATGCCCCTGTAAATTATTGATTGATAGTCGATTGAGCAGAGGGAAGAAAAGAGGGCAGAAAGGAGGTATAGAGAAGGAGGGAGGGGTTACGCAGGGAGAGGAACAAAGGAAAGGAAGAAACCGGTGCCCTGAAGCTTATTGTTGTAATATATAAACCAAATGACATTTTCAATCAATGCTAGTTAATCAGGAAAACTGAAAGAATAAAAGGATAAATGACACTTATTACCAATAATTAGTGACAAATATTCTACTTCTATCCATTAGAAAGTTAGCACTTTATGAAGCAAAATTCAGCATTGGCAGTTTTTTGAGGACTAGATCAATATAACTAATGTCCTGTTATCTTTTGAGATAGATGTGAAAGTAGGGAATTTTATGAGAACTTCATCATGTTCTTTTTGACCCTATTTGAAACAACATTCCTCTATCATTCAATAATTATATGAACCAGAGTTTCTTAAAACTGTGTGTTCAGCTTCCTCCTAAAACTGTACCAAGAGCAGGATCATTACAGAGTTCTGCTCTTTGGATGGAAGATGGATGTTCTTCTCGATCCATTAAGTGTTTCTTGAACATTTACCATATGTGGAGACTTCTTCCAGCCAGTTACTAACTCCGCTATTCTCTGCTTTGTTCTGAACTTCCACTTTGACACTTAACACATTCTGCCTTCTTTGGTGAGTGCCCAGCAAAACATACAACACAGATACACATTAAAACACATTGTCACATGGGCATGAATTTCTCTGACTGCCTTTTAAGCTTGTACTCCACAGGCCTATCCCTTGAATGAACCTCCTTTATGAAGTATGTGTACATTCAGATCATGTCAAAGGATAACCTGTTTCTAATGATTTGACATAGAGGGGGAAAAATGGAGAAAAAAAACACACATTATCACAATTTTAGCATACTGAGGACAAAGAGTCAGGAGATATACTAGCTTCAGATTTCTCTGTTAGAACAGGAGAAGCAAGAAGAAAATGAAACCATGGAATCACATTTCTGAAAGACAATTTTTTCCAACCTGGACATCTATGCCAAACTCTCAGAAAGGGGCTAAAATAAAAATGAAAATATTTTCAAACATAGGTGGTCTTAAAACATGTACCTTCTGTGCGCCCTTTTTAAACAGGTACTGCGAACTGTGCTAACCAAAACAAGAGAGCACACCAAGAAAGAAGGAATAGGGCTTTCAGGAAATGACAGGCCTACTGTCAGAGAGAATCACAGTTCCCAGGGTGGTGGGGAGCGATTGCCATAAGTGCCCAGGGTCCAGGGACACCCACGAGATGAATTCCTCAGACACTTTCTGTGTGGGGATACACGGAGAGGGGAGCAGGAAATACCCAGGGCGTGCAGTGGATGGGAACACAAAACCAATCAGATACACAATCTAAATACCAAGACAGTTGTCATCGCCAGGAAAAGTAGAAAGTTTTGCAGTAAGGAAAGATATTCAGAATAAAAAGGCATGCCTCAGTTATAAACAGCATTTGCATAATCGTAAGAACAGAAATCCACGGTACCAACCTAAGCAAAAGTTTAGATAAATGTATTGAAAACAATGTAGCACCTGTGTATGTGTGTGTGCCTCTGTGTGCATGTCTGTCAGTGTCTAGTTGTGTCTGTGTGTCTGTGTTTATGTGTCTGTCTGTGTGTGTCTATCTTTGTGTATCTGTGTGTGTGTGACTGTGTATCTGGCAGTATGTGTGTGTGTGTCTGTATACCAGGTATTTGTCTGTGTATGATTGTGTGTCGATGTGTATGCCTGTATGTCTGTGTCTGTGTCTGTGTCTGTGTGCATTTGTGTGTATGTCTGTCAATGTGTCTGTCTGTGTGTCTATTTATCTCTGTGTCTGTGTGTGTGATGGGGGTTCATAAGACAGAGCTAAATGTTCTTTACTCTCAGAGTGGAATCAAATGCCCAGACCTGAAATAGTAACAAGCAGCAGTAGCAACATGCCATTGAAAGATGTGCAAATAAATACAAAGAACCAGCTCACTTTGCTGAAAATAATGGCCTCTGAAAAGAGAAAAATCCGGGGGAGATTTGAGGGCATCGATGATTTCGTGTGACAAAAGGTATGGGAAATGGACTGCATACATATCGGTTTGATTAGGAAATAAATAAAGCTTAAGAAGATTCACCCACTATTCCATTTAGGTCTATACTATAAGACACACTTTGATTTTCTCCTGTTTTACAAATTGAACTCAGTCTAGGAGAACCCCCATGCCAGGACACCTGTCCACAGGTGCACAGGTTGCACTGGGAAAGGGGGAAAATGGGAAGTCTCATCACATTTCTCTTGGCCCCAGTACCACCTCCAACTTCGCTGCCAGGTGGCATAGGATGGTGCATTACTGGGTCCTTATGTCAGACACCACAGGGGGCATACGAAACAGAGATGATTTTTCTTTCCCCATGATGAACCACAACTTGCCATTGAAAGGCATTTTGCACCCACTGTGAGCACCATCACCTTTTCCTCACAGTTTATACCTTTATAAAGAGCTTTCTTCCACCCAGAGGTTTGTCCTATTTCTCTTGCCCTGAAAGTATTCTTCTCACCCACACTCTCACTCAGTAGGACCACAGCTTTGTGCAGAGGGAAGCTAGATGCGAGTTTGGGGTGGGGAGGTGACAGTGCTCCCTGGTTGTTACTTGACACAAATCATTTCATATGTTTCACATTTAGGGACGTTGGGCTCAATCACTCATTCAATCTTTCTAAAGCTCTGCTATGTTCTGGTGCCAGAGCCCATAATTACCATAAAACAGGTTGATTTCAGGCCGAATTGCCCTGGAAAATGACATTTTATTGGCACTTTGAAGAGAACGTATTCTTCTCCAGTTATTATACTTTTAACACTAAAATACTGAGAAATAGCTTTTCCATATGGATTATAAGAAAAAAATATTTAAAATTTAAGATTTATTTCCCACTCTTGTGATTTTTTTATTAGCATTTTAAGCAAGTTTGGTACCCATCAGACATAGGTCTCGTTATTTTTATTGATGTCATATAGACAATCTGTAATCAAAACCGCCTGCAGAATTGCTGTGTCCCTGCTGCTGCCAGAAAATTGGCAGAAAATTCTCACTGAAAGCTCACAAAAAACACCCAGGGGAGACGTGCGGAGACCCTCGGTGCCGCACTTCCCAGCAGCAGGATCTATTCCCGCTTTTAAAAACACAATTACATTTCACTTTACTCAGGGTGAAAGCCAGGTGGCCCCCAGGAATCCCATCTCCACTCTGGTTTATCCTTATAATAATAACACTGTGATAGTTTGTAATTGTTTGACCATCCTAGCAAACTGTTACTTAGGAGACCATGAATATAGGATATTGATCTTTCCTGGGAGCACAGAGGAAAGAAACCCGACGGAGCATCAATCTCCTCCCGCTCCGTGAAGTCACCAAGAAAACTGCCCTGCCACCCAGTGTGGTGCCAGTATGGCCTTTGTGTTTAAGACCCGCCTGGCTGTGCTGGTCCTAAAGATTTGCTTAAGTACATTCAAGCCACATGTTGAAAGAATTCTTTGCAAATCTGAGGATCTCACCATTCTAGAACTGCTCATCCCTTCAGGGTGTTAATGATGTGGGCTGATGACTTAGACCTTGTTAGGAGGAAAGATCAGAAAGAGGATGCAGACATCAAACAGAGGAATGTTTATCATTTTGTTGTTTTTGCTAATCCTCACCTGAGGATATTTTTACATTGATTTTTAGGGAGGGTTGGAGAGAGAGGGTAAGACGAGAAACATGAATGTGAGAGAAACACATCGATTGGTTGCCTCCTGCACGAGCTCCACACAGGGACGGGCCTGGGGGAGCCTGCAACCAAACTATGTGCCCTTCACTGGAATTGAACCTGGGACCCTTTGGTCCACAGGCCGATGCTCTATCCACTGAGCCAAACTGGGTAGGGCCAGAGTAATATTTAGATTGGATAAGTGTCTCAAGGTCAGGGCAGTTCTTACAAAGATGCTATGTTTGCTAAATGCTAAAATCCAGCACAGTATTTTGCAGACAGAACTGTTAACAGGATGAGCTGGACAGGAACCCTAGCCAATAGCAATCAATTAAGTGAGGAAATCAATGGATAATTAACCAAATAGTGTACATAAGCAATAGCAGAGCCTGAATGTGAATCCCTTTCTTGCTGCAAGTAAATAAAATTACCTTGCAACAACAATGCCCCCTTGAATGGAACACCCCAAGCAATGAAACCCTTGAGTTTAGTAACAGAGCAATGAGAAGAGGTGAAAATAGTACAAACTGCTTCAAGAGATTGAACTGCCTTATAATCCAACATCTCCATTTCTTGGAAGACCCAAAAAACCTCAAAACACTAACTTGAAAGAATATATGCACCTCTATGTTCATCGCAGCGTTATTTATAACAAGTGGCCCAATGCACGAATGAAGATTCATGCAAGAATGGACCTTGTTCCCCTGGCTGCCAGCACTGCCTTCACTCTGGCCAGAGTAGCCTTTCCGCTCTGGCCCAGAATCACCTTTTTGCCTTCCCACACTGCCCAGAGGCCCCGAGCAGCTGGGAAGGTACGGAATACCTGCATCATCGCCATAGCGACACAAGCATCCCACCCCAACTCCAGGCGCTTGGCACCTGTGTATGCAAATTAATTGCTATCTTTGTTGGGTTGATTTGCATACTCACTCCTGATTGGCTGGTGGGCATCACGAAAGTACGGATCAATTAGCATGTTACTCTTTTATTAGGTAGATAGCCAAGCTATGGAAGCAACCCAAGTGCTCATCAGTGGACAAGTAGATAAATATCTGTGGTATATATACACAATGGAATATTGCTTGGCCATAAAAAGAATGAAATCTTACCACTTGTGACAGCATGGATGGACCTAGGAGGTATTATGCTAAGTGAAATAAGTCATAGAGAAAGACCAATACTATCCTTTCTAATAAAGAGGAAATATGCTAATTGACCCTCACAAAGATGGCGAATCAACAATATTTGATTTGTTTGACCAGTACAAAGATAGTGGTGCCCACAGCCAATAAAGAGGGAATATGGTAATTGACTGTCACACCCTCAAAGATGGCAGTGCCCATAGTCACAAGATGGAAGTGCCCAGTCCCCTCAGCCCTGCCAGGGCAGCAGGTATGCAGCATGGCCAAGCCTGTCCCCAGGCTGGTCCAGCCACTCTGTACAGCTACCTCCAGAGTCTCTCAGCCCCCTCAGCTCCCAAACCACTCAGATACCGGCTGCCCAGCTTCCCAGGGCCATAGGATCAGGTAACCAGGGCCAGCTGAAGCTTGCGCTGCCAGCAGTGGCAGCAGCAGAGGTGTGATGGTGTGTCACCTTCCCCTGATTGCTGGGTCACCTCTCTCCCCTGAGGGCTCCCAGACTATGAGAGGGGGCAGGCCGGGCCTCTAGTATAATATAATTTCACTTAAATGTGGAATCTAAAGAGCAAAATAAATAAACAAAATTAAAAGAGATTCATAGACAGAGAGTGGACTGGTGGTTGCCAGAGGGGAAGGGGTTTGGGAGACTGGGAGAAAAATGTGATGGGATTAAGGAGTACAAACTGGTAGTCACAAAATAGTCACAGGAATATAAAGTGCAGCATAGAAACTATCCTATCTAATAAAAGAGTAACATGCAAATGTGACCGTACCTTGGCTGCTGACTGGCTATGCTACCTGCCAGTTGGAGCAAGGGGTGGGGTGGAGAGGCATCAGCGCCAGGCCTCAGGAGCGGAGATAAAGTGGTGAAGTCATCAAGCACCCGGCCGGGGCACGGAGACCAAGTGGTGGCAGCCAGAACTCACCACAGCTGAGTCAACTGAGGGCCCGAGGCGCAGAGAACGAGGCAGCAGGAGCGGTGGCAGGGGGTTGGGGGCCGGCAGCGGGAGTGGCAGTGGTGGCAGCAGCTGAGAGAACTCACCTCGGTGGTGGCAGCTGCACGAACTCACCGCAGCTGCGTCTAATGAGGCCCCTGCATTGCTAATATTACATGTAGCTTCAGCTGTATGTCCGCAAAAACGGAAGGCAACCGCCAGAGGGAAGGGCCCCGAGTCCCAGCTTCAGCATCCCAGCTGAAACTGGCAACAGGCAGGAGGAATTCCCACCCCCACAGAATTTGTCCAAATCAGCCTTTGGTCACACTGCTGAAAGGCCTGTCATTCTCCTCTAATTCAGAACGTGGCAATAGAGAGGTAGGACTATGTCCAAAGAAAAACTGTTGATACAATGGAGCTGTATAGCAGAAAGGTGCCGATGTTATCGACAGAAAATGTCCGAAGAGTGATGTGTGTCTGATCTTGAAAGAAGGCGATGCCTGCCACGGAATGTACCCGAAGAGCAGCTATTGGAAAAACGTCGCTCTGAAGCCGAAAAACACCGGCATCTTCGACAGGAAATGTGTAAAGAACAATGTGCCTTTGAAGTTGAAAGAAGGCGGTGGCGAACACAGAATATGTCTAAAGAACAGTCATCAGCAAGTACTACTAATAGTGGTAGGACCTACCTTCTCAGTGAAAATGGAGTATGTGAGGATGCAATTCTCGAACATAGTTATGGTAAAATGAATGTTAGATGTGAATTTTGCCAATCACTAAATTTCTCGGATGAAAAACCATCTGATGCGAAATTTACTAGATGTTGTAGCAAAGGGAAAGTCTGTCCAAATGATATACATTTTCCAGATTACCTGCCATATTTAAAAAGATTAATGACAAACGAAAATTCTGACAGTAAAAATGTCATGGAAAACATTAGATCTATAAATAGTTCTTTTGCTTTTGCTTCCATGGGTACAAATGTTGCATCGCCATCAGGATATGGGCCATACTGTTTTAGAATACATGGACAAGTTTATCATCATACTGGAACTTTACATCCTTCTGATGGTGTTTCTCGGAAGTTTGCTCAACTCTATATTTTGGATACAGCCGAAGAAACACGTAAAAGATTAGCAATCCCAGCAAAACAGGCCTACTCAGAAAGACTCATAATCAACATCAACAACCTCATGTATGAAATAAATGAATTAACAAAATCATACAAGATGCTACATGAGGTAGGAAAAAAAGCCCAATCTGAAGCAGCAGCAAAAGGTATAGCTCCCACGGAAGTAACTATGGTAATTAAATATGATCGTAATAGTGACCCAGGTAGATATAATTCTCCCCGTGTAACTGAGGTTGCTGTCATATTCAGAAACGAAGATGGAGAACCTCCTTTTGAAAGGGACTTGCTCATTCATTGTAAACCAGATCCCAATAATCCAAATGGCACTAAAGTGAAACGAATCAGATGCAATGACATATCCTACATTAGATGCAATGACATATCCTATTCTTTTTCCACATGGTGAAAAAGGTTGGGGAACAGATATTGCATTAAGACTCAGAGTGAAACGAATCAGATGCAATGACATATCCTACATTAGATGCAATGACATATCCTATTCTTTTTCCACATGGTGAAAAAGGTTGGGGAACAGATATTGCATTAAGACTCAGAGACAACATTGTACTCAACAATAATACTAGATAAGATGTAAGAACACGAGTCACCCAAATGCAGTATTATGGATTTCATCTCTCTGTGAGGGACACGTTCAATCCTATTTTAAATGTAGGAAAAACTCAACAGTTTATTATGGATTCGTATTAAAAAATGGAGGCCAATCGGATAAATTTTATTAAAGCAAACCAATCTAAGTTGAGAATTGAAAAATATAGCGGTTTAATGGATTATCTCAAATCTAGATCTGAAAATGACAATGTACCCATTGGTAAAATGGCCCTGGGACTGCAGCATCTCCAGTTTCTCAGCTCATGCCCTCTCTCTAAGAGGCTGGGGAGAACATATATGGTAAAGTTCTTTACGCCACGGCAGTCAGAGTAGTGGGACTCGGCCAGGCAGGCACATAGAAGGGCTGGGGCCCTTTCCGGCCCTGGCATTAGGCAGCATGCCCTGTGGTCCTGGGTGCCTGTGGCTGCCTGTGGCTGCGGCTGGCCTGAGTGAAGCTGGCCCAGGTCCTGGGTGCCTATAGCTGGCTAGAGGGAGGGAAGCCTGGGTCCCAAGTGTGGGGCAAGGCAGAGGCAGTTAGGAGCAATCAGGCCAGCAGGGGAGCACTTAGGGATGATCAGGCAGGTAGGCAGAGGTGGTTAGGGGTCACACATCCCCGAAGGGGTCCCTGATTGGAGCAGGTGCAGGCTGGGCTCAGGGAACCGCCCTCTGTGCACGAATTTCGTGCACCGGGCCACTAGTAGTTAATAATACTGCAGTCACTATGTGGTGCCAGGTGGGCACTAGAAATATCGAGGGGAACACTATGATGGTCCAAGCTCTACACTGTACACCTGATGCCAATACAAAATAATATTGACCGTAAACTATAATGGAAAATTTAAAAATCTAAAATAAAAAAGAGCTCTCAAAATTCAATAATTTTTAAAAAAATAAAAGAGTGTTTTGTGAAAGACAGCTATTTGAGTGGCATGAAGGGGTGACGTATCTATGAGCACTTGAGAAGTGCTCATGGGGACGGGAATGGAGGGACCAAGTGTGGGCCTTCCCCAGTTGTTCCCCGTGTGCACCCTCCCTTCTTCAAGGACCTCCTGAATTCCATGTCTTTCCAGAAATTGTTGTTAATAGGAGGAAGAGAAGAGGAGCACTCATTTGCTTTTCCTCCAACATCACCACAAAGTATCACTGAACATTAGCATATTCTAGAGACTTTAACATCTTATTTACTCAACATTTCCTTCAGAAAGTCAGACATTTTAGACAGGCAGCAAATCAGAGAAAATATCTGTGGTTCTGAATTATTGATGATCAAATCAATAAACCACTACTATTGGAGACAATTCTAGGAAATCTTACTTTTACATTGAATGCCTCAAAGGAAGGTCGCCTCCAAAGCTGGCCCAGCTCTGCTGCTCGCTGATGGCAAAGTGGCCCCACTTGTGCCCCCAAGGCCTTGCACACTGCCATTCACAGCTCTTGGCCAGGTCAAGGTCTCTGCTCAAAAACATTTCAGGTTTCCTTTACCCTACATGAAATAGTAAGCATGTCTTAGCTTGTCTTAAAGGTCCTCCACAGTATTAACCCCAGTTTAGCCAACTTTCCAAAATTACCTCCTAAAACTCTACTTCTGTGCAATTGCCCTGGATCCTTTCTTGTACCATTGCCACTGAATGAAAGCCAAGTTCTGCCCTCAACGTATATATTTCTATGGGCTGCCTCTGCCTTCCGCCCTCATTTGACCATGAGATTATAAAGTGTTTATTATAGTATCTGGCAATATATTTTCTTTTCTTAAAAGAAAACAAAAATGCCCTCAATAGGCAATTATTAATGAACTGTGAATGACTATCTAGTTCCTATTGTATACTTCATGGGTCCTGCATGATTACTTTTGTCTGCTTATCCTTTTTCAGCTGTCATTTTTTTTTATTTTAGCTCAAATTTTCTAAAAATATAAAGTCTGTTTACTGATGTTATAAAACCAGCACCTTGAACTTGTAGTCACCCCATAAATACTTCTGACTGATATGATATCTCATTTTCCTTAAATGAGTTAGTATATTCAATGCATGCAATTAATTGAATCATGAGTTTATGTCTATCATACGATTAGCAGACAAATAGGTCAAAGGATTACATCAGTGCTGTCTATGTAAATATGATTCCACAAAAAATATACACTTTTAAAATTATTTTTTTAAATCGGTGCTCTCTCCCAATAACTTTTCTGTTTCCTCTTGTCTCATGTCACTAAGAAAATTACGTCTGTGCTTCAAAAAGGTATCCTAAACTTTTTTAAGTTCATATTTTTAAATCCAATATCATATACAAGTTAGTGGTATGCAAAATGGTTACTTCTCCTCCAGTTTAGGCAAATCCTATTTTCCACACAATAAAACATGCCTCTTGTACCTTAAGAAATCTATATAAAATCTCCACTCTCTAGCTTTCTGACAAGTTCCATTTTCTGTAAACAGATATAACTTTGTGGTCTTAATTCTCTGTTTCAGTGGGCTGCCTTATAATAACATAAACATCCTGAACCCACATTTATTATAGAGTGGCACCATTTTTTCACAGTAAACGTAGCTGCTAGTAAAGTTGTGCAAATTTCAGTGATTGCTTCCAAAACGTTTTGTCAACATTTTTCAATTGCTCTGTTTCATGATGGTAAAGTTTTACACCAAAGACGTTTGGAAAGAAACTGAAACCATGTGAGTCAAAAAAGATGGGAACAAAATAATGAAAGTTGACTAATGTGAAACCCACAAATCTCTCCTAGTTTTAACCAAAAAACCATATGATTATGCTTTTCTCTCCTCCAACTCCTCCCTCCCCGCCCACTAACAACACACACATCCCTTCCAGTACTTTCTTCTAGTTTTTCTGAATGGACTGGAAATCCTTATTTTTCCACCTCTTGAGAAAATGAGAAACACACTACCTGGTCTATATTATCACCAATTCTAAAGTATAATATTCTTTGCAGGCCACATTCAGTTATTTGTGATTAATTCTACAAACTCCTACTGAGGAGATTAATTTTTCTTGGACATTAGCAAACCTTGCTTGTATCTACACACCACCACTAATCAGTCAATAAAAAAAAATTTTGGAACACTGTATAAGCTATTTTGTCCACGGAGTAACACACAAATGGTTTTGGGGGTTCAATGGAAGATTTTATTTCCTTTTATCTTCTGTTTCTTTTCACCAAATTGAGCTAGAATTGGGTGTCATGTAAACACAAATTAAGACAATAAAAAGTATCTTCTTTAGGTCACACAAATTACTAATGGAAGTCAGAGCAGGACAACAGCAAGTTTAGAGGCTGCTCCACACAGCACTCTATGAAAAAAGGAAGTAACAGTCAAGAATCTTATCCTTGAGGAATTTGATAGGAGACATAGTGAACACAAAACCACAATGAATCTCAATCCTATTATTGCTTGTCTGGTCCACCTGGGGCTCACAGTGTCACCTCTATGAGTCTTCATATACGCTTTACAGGCAAAAGTGACATAATAGGATTTCATCAACTCTAAATTGAGTTCAAAAACAGGGCCAATACTGGGTTGCAAAATATAAAGGGGGGGGAGAGATACAAAAAAAAAATACAGTAAGCTAGGTATATAATAGTTTAAGGCAATAGTTTATGAAATGAGCAAACTATGCCCCATGGGTTAGCTGCCTATCTTCCTAATAAAAGAGTAACATGCTAATTGACCATACATTTGCAACACCCACCAGCCAATCAAGAGTGGGTATGCAAATTAACCCAACAAGATGGCAAGTTAATTTGCATACACAGGTGCCAAGCACCTGGGGGTGTTTCACACACCCTAGCCACTCTGGAACTCTGGGCAGCGTGGGAAGGCTTGGAAAGGCAGCTCCAGGCCAGAGCAGAAAGGCAGCTCTGGCCAGAGAGAAGGCAGTACTGACAGCCAGAGGAGGGAAGGCCCATTCTTACATAAATCTTCCTGCATCAGGCCTCTAGTGTTTTAAATAAAATTTTGTTGGAATGGGTCAGAATAAGAGTGAGGCAAGTGAGGCAGAGTTGTTCAAGACCAGAGTCTGGACCTGCTTTAAACAATTAAAATTTCTATAGCGTTCATCATGGACTTTTGTATTAATGTATTGAGATGAAATTGGTTAATAAGATCATATAGGCTTCAAGTATACAATTATATGATATGTATATTGTATTGTGTGTCCACCACCCAAAGTGAAATCATCTTTTGTCAGCATATATTTGGCCCCCTTTACCATCATGGGGTTTTGTTTTGCATTTAATCGTGTGTGTGTGTGTGTGTGTGTTTAAATGTATTAAAATAGCATTTCTCATTACTGAGGTTTTTGAAACTTCCTTAAATTTTGTGCCTCAGAAGAGTATCTTATATCATTTAAACCCAGCCCTATAAGAGATTATGAAAAACTAAACATAAAACACTAGGAAAAGATGCAATGCATGCATTATTGAAATTATTGACCAAAAGTAGCTTCAATATCTAGTAGACATTAAATTTTATTTTAAACATACAAATCTCACAAGTAGCATAGTATTATAGAAGTTCAAAGTAGGAAAACTCACTATAGGCAAAGTGGTAGTGTACTTAAAACACCTTTTATTAATAAAAGTCTGACAAATCCAGCAGCCAGTTCTTGGTTTTCTTACCTTCTCACTAGGACTGAACTGTATTTAGCCTGGCCATTCCATTCCACCCGAATCACTGAGTGTTATAAAATGCAGACCCCTCAGTCTCCACCTACCTCTGAGAATGCTGAGAAGGGCAGCTTGCTTAGAAAGAGACGATTGTTTCAAATATATTTTAAGTTGAATTATTGGCCTTTCTTAAAAGACAATCTTTTCTTGCCTCCTTGGAAATGGCTGGTTTCCCTGGTTTTTCTTCTGTCCAGAGCTAACTTTCCCTACCTTTAACAGGCACTGAGGGGGAATCCCTGGAAAGCTGGGTCACACAGGAGGCAGAAACTGTGACTTGAGGGTCTACCACAAAGTGGTGTCCTGTTAAAACTGGAGGGCTGGGAAAGCTTGGGAGTTTGCAATATTTGAGATTTAGAGCTCTTGAGAACACTCTTCTAACTTCTCTTGTTTATATGCATGGCTCCAATTGATGGCTGTCTCTTTCAGGTCACCTACCCTAGGTATAACTCCACTCATGCACAATTTACAGTTACAGCTACTACTATTGGAATAGTAGTTATTTATTGCACAAACAAAATCAACTCATGATAGAATCATTAGCACCAGGGCATTTCCATCGAAATTATAGCAGCTCCTAATGAAAAAATGATCATGTGTGAGAACCTACTGAAACCCTTATCTCTACCATTTCACATCATAAAAAAATTCTATTATTCACAGCTCTCAAAGTCAGTTATTCTTACTTTTCCAAACTTATTAAGTTCTATCCTAAGAAATCTGAAGATCAGAAAAACGAGTCATCAATCTCCTAAAGGGATGATTAATGAAAATATTTTGAGTTCTAAGATATACAGACCTATAATTTATAGTCAATTAATCTTAACTTCTTACCAATATTTGTCTTAGTTCATTCATGCTTTTAATCCTTCTGAAAATCTATATGAACCTAGTGAAATATAAGAAGTATGGAGAAAGGTAATACATTTGTTTATTCTGCTGCTACCATTTTAAATTAAAAATAAACATCCATAAATGGAGGATTTATTGAATAAACTGTGAACATCCATACAATGGGATACTATGCAGCTATGAAAAGGAATGGGGTCTATCTCTATTCAGTGGCCTCCAGAATAAATTATTAAGTAAAAAAAAATGGGAGAGCCGAGACCGGTTTGGCTCAGTGGATAGAGCGTCGGACTGGGGACTGAAGTGTCCCAGGTTCGATTCCGGCAAGGGCATGTACCTTGGCTGCGGGCACACCCCAGTAGGGGGCATGCAAGAGGCAGCTGATGGATGTCTCTCTCATCGATGTTTCTGACTTTCTATCGCTCTCCCTTCCACTCTGTAAAAAATCAATAAAACATATTTTTTAAAAATGGGAGAAAAGTATATAGAGTATATTCTGATTCATCTGAGAAAAGGTACATATAAGTGTATATTATTATTTATTAATAATAATAAATGAAGGATTAAATCTTAATTTTTAAAAAGTGGACATTGATGAGGAAGAAAATAGAGTTAAGGAGATAGGCTAAGAAGCTAGACTCCTTTGAATATTTTCAAATCTACCTTATTTTGTAGATTTGACTCTGGGGCCACATAAACAATAAATAAAAATGTGTATCCAGTCTATGGCAAAACCACACAGGGAGGAACTATTTCAAATAACTCTGAGACAGTAGTATGTCACCAGTGAGGTAGAATCTATGGATTTAAAAATAAGCAAAAACAAATATCTGTGCACTTTTTCAATGATAATTTCATTATTAGCCTGCAATTATTGTATACTAGAGGCCGGGTGCACAAAATTCGTGCACTGGCGGTGGGTGGTCCCTCAGCCCAACCTGCCCCTCTCACATACTGGGAGCCCTCAGGGGATGTCTTACTGATGGCTCACCCCAGGCCTGCCCAAGGGCAAAAGCATCTGGCTTTCGGCGTTGGGCAGGGGACCTCTGCCAGGGGATCCTAGCCAGTGATCATCCTACAATCACGCCGATCACTGGTTGGCTCCGAGGCTTTTTTCGGCTGTGAGCACCCAGCGATCGCCCTGTGATGGGGCCTCTGGTCCAGGCTTTTTTGGCCTTGGGCAACAGCCATCTTGGTTGGGTGTTAATTTGCATATCGCTCCTGAATGGCTAGTGGGCATGGTTGGTGGGCGTGATTGGTGAGTGTGACAAAGGTGCAGTCAATTTGCATATTACTCTTTTATTAGATAGGATGTATTATGGAATAAAGGAAATAGGTATTTATACTGGTGCCATTGAAAAAAGCCTTAAAATTAGAGGCAACCTTTCAGTGGTTTTCTTTTTAATCTGTATTTCTAACTCTGTGTTTTTGGGGGGTTTTTTTGTTTGTTTTTTTACAGAGAAGAAGGGAGAGGGGTAGAGAGTTAGAAACATCAATGAGAAAGAAACATCTTTTTTTTATCAGCTACCTCCTGCACACCTTCTACTGGGGATGTACCTGCAACCAAGGTACATGACCTTGACCAGAATTGAACTTGGGGCCCTTCATTCCAAAGGCTCTATCCACTAAGCCAAACCAATCAGGGCTAACTCTGTTTTTGTAAAAGTAAGAAGAAATGACCAATATCAATGATCACTCCTGAGCCCACATTGTATGTTCCTGAAATGCCATTGACCCTTAAGCACTAGGGTTTCTTGGAAAGACAGCTATTTCAGACAAGAGACAGGAAAGGTATCAGATGATTCTAGGACACTCTAACACACACCAAGAAGCCAGGACACTATCAGAGACTTACAGGATCATATCAAGAGCATATAAGAGACAGATTGAATAGTCACCTCTCTGGCCAAGGATGCACCACTCAGAGCATCAACAAGAACAACTGCAATACACTGAAACACAAAATACAACCACATAACAACAACAATAACAAAAGGCTTTGTGCCTCACCTCTGGAGAATGCAGGGGTGCTGACAATTCACTGTGCTGACAGCCAATAAATACAGGGAAAGAATTAAGCAAATTTTCTGCCTTTTCTTTATGAATTAAACCTCATGGTAGCAACATAGTTGAAAAGAAGAAGTTTCTCCTTATAAAAATATTCCAACTAATAAATAAAGCAAAAATCTTACATAATAAAAGCCTATTATGGGAGAACCAAGATGGCAGCATAGGTAAAACACCTAACTTGCCGTCATACACAGCAATTTTAAAACTACAACTTAACGAAAGAACAAACACCTTCCAGAATCACCAGAAAGCTGGCCAAGTGAAAATTCCACAAATAAAAGTGAAGATAAGACGTTGTGACTCGGAGGAGCGGCTGAGGACAGCATTGAAAGATACGCGTGGAGAGAGGTTTGGAGCGCGCGTGCCAACGGATAGGGCGGGTGGCTGAAAACCGGCCAATTTTCTCAAACGGGGGAGACAAAGACATCCCACTGGACTGATTCTCCAGCTATGGACGAAGTCCAGGGAACCCGCTATCACACAGGGTGAAAACTGGAGGGCACACCAAAGCTCGGGTGCTCCAGGGGTCTGCCGGCTTGTGGAGAAGGCAAGCTTGCGCGTGACCTTGAGAACAGCGAAGCTGTGTGACCACGTAGAGAGCGCTCTGCGACTTGCTATCTCATTCGGGAAACCGTCAGACTGCTTTGTTTTACTACCCTGGGTGAGACGTTGAGTGTGCAGACTCATTTGGGGAGAGGCTGAATTGTCTGGCAGTGGGTGGAGCTCGGCAGCACCTCTCTCTCAGAGGTGCTGGCAGCCATTGCCACCTGGCACAGAGTCCCAGGGGCCGCATACGGCAGAGCTGATGCTGCCTGCTTGACCCGGAGACTCTGCCCATCCAACCTGAGCACAGCTGAACCTCATAGCCAATTGGCCTGGAGGTCAAACCCTCCTAGTGCTAACAACAATAATCTAGGCTTAACTTCAACAAGACTGTGCAACCCATATCCACCTCAGGTAACTGGGGAGGCTGACCCACTGTCCCTTGTAGGAAGTCTACCACACAAAGCCAATTGACCAACTCAGGGAAGCAGCCACCATGCAGAGACATGGAAAGAAATCAGATGTGAAAGAAATGGAGGGAAAAAAACGACTGGACATGGAATTCAAAACCACGGTTATAGGGCTTCTCAAGAGGCTCCAACAAAAGGTCGAGGCCTATAAGGAAATAAGCAAGACCACAAAGGAATGAACGAGACCTGCAAGGAAATGATTAAGACCAACGTGGAAATGATCAAGACCAATGTGGAAATGAATGAGTCCTACAAGGAAATGAAGGAGACCCTCAAGGATATAAAGGAGACTCTCAAGGATATGAAAAAGGACCAACCAGAAATTAAGCATACACTGACTGAAATAAAAAATATTATACAAAGACCTAAAAGTGCTCTGGAGCACCCCAAGAACCAAGTTAAAGATTTGAAATACAAAGAGGTAAAATGCACTCAGCTGAAAAAGCAAGAAACCAAAAGAATCCAAAAAATTGAAGATAGTGTAAGGGGCCTCTGGGACAACCTCAAGCATACCAACATCCAAATTATAGGGGTGCCAGAAAAAGAGACCAAGACAATGAAAACCTATTTGAAGAAATAGTGACCGAAACTTCCCACACCTGGTGAAAGAAATTGACTTAGGAGTCCAAGAAGCACACCGAACCCCAATATATAGGAACCCTAAGAGGACCACACCAAGGCACATCATAATTAAAATGCCAAGAGCAAAACACAAAGAGAATATTAAAAGTAGCAAGAGAAAAACAGATGGTTACCTATAAGGGAGCACCCATATGATTTCCAGCGGATTTCTCAACAGAAACGATGCAGGCCAGATGGGAGTGGCAAGAAATATTCAAAGTGATGAACAGCAAGAATCTACAACCAAGATTACTCTATCCAGCAAAGCTATCATGCAGAATTGAAGGTCAGATAAAGTGCTTCGCAGATAAGAAAAAGCTAAAGGAGTTCAACACCACCAAACCAATACTATATGAAATGCTGAAAGATATTCTTTAAGAAGAGGAAGAAGAAAAAGATAAAAGTGTAAATTAGGAACAACAAATACACATCTATCAACAAATGAATCTAAAAATCAAGTGAATTAATAAGCTGATGAACAGGATAAACTGGTGAATGTAACAGAATCACGGACATAGAAGGGAATGGACTGACAACTCTTGGGGAGAAAGGGGGCATGAGAAGTACAGCAAGAGACTGGACAAAAATCATGCAACTATGGGAGAGGACAGTGGAGCGGGGTGAGGGCGGAGGGTGGGATGGGTACCAGGTGGAGGGGAACTATAGGGTGAAAAAAAAAGGGAACAATGTAATTAATAAACTGAACAATAAAGATAAAAAATAAAAATAAAAAAAAGCCTATTATTTAAATTGTCCCCTCCACTGGGAGTTCAACCAGGGGGCAGGACTTGCCAGCCAACCACCTGTGGATCCTTCCCCCAGCTGGCCCTGCCAGAGACCCTACCTGTGCACAAATTTCATTCACTGGGCCTCTAGTAATAGAATAATAGCATTATTATTTAACAAATGACTAGGTCTAGAGCAGTAGTTAACAAACTCAGTAGTCAACAGAGCGGCAAACTGCGGCTCGCGAGCTGCATATGGCTCGCAAGCTGCAGTTTGCCGACCACTGGTCTAGAGCTACTAATATACTCCTTAATATGATAACCATTAGTCACACATTGCTATTTAAATTTAAATTAATTAAAATTTTAGTTTCTTGCCCAGTCGGCATGGCTCAGAGGATTAAGCATCAACCTATGTGCCAGGAGGTCATGGTTCTATTCCTGGTCAGGACATATTCCTGGGTTGCAGGCTTAATCTCCAGGAGAGGATACAAGAGGCAGCTGATCAATGATTCTCTCTCCTCATTGATCTTTCTATGTCTCTCCCTCTCCCCTCCTCTCTGAAATCAATTAGAGGCCTAGTGCATGAAAACTTGTGCATGGGAGAGGAGTCCCTCAGCCCAGCCTTTCCCTCTCTCACATAGTCTGGGAACCCTCAGGAGATGTCCTATTGATGGCTTAAGGACACTTCTAGGAGGTGACCAGGCCAATCAGGGGAACGCACCACCCCTGTCACCCCACTGCTGCTGCCACTGCTGGCCACAGCTGGCCGCCATAGCTGCCTAACCTCGGCCTTCACAGCGACTACACCTTACAGCCACTGCAGCTTTGTCTGGAAGGATGTTTGGCTGTCTGGTCTAATTAGTATATTATGCTTTTATTATTATAGACTAGGGGCCTGGCACACGAAATTCATTCATTGGGGTTGGGTGATCCCTCCGCCCAACCTGCCCCCTCACACATACTGGGAGCCCTCAGGATATGCCCTACTGACTACTCACCTGCAGACTGCCTTTAGGCCTTAGGCACCCAACCATCACCCTGCAATGGGGCTGATGACTGGCTCTGCCCCAGCCCCACATCCCAGGCATGAGCCTTTGCTGCTGCCAGCCCATGCCCAGCCAGGGTGCACCTCGGCCCCACCCACCCCCAGCTCAGGCCTTCACCCCGGCCAGTGCGCACCGGCCCTGGGGGCCGCTCATGCGTTGGCCACCTCTGCCCTACCCTCCTGGCCCAGGCAGCCAGCAAGCCCCGGGGACCACATGCTCACTGGCTAGCTTTGCCCCACCTCCTGATTGGCTGGTGGGCGTGGCTTTATTTGAGGTATGGTCAATTTGCATATTACTCTTTTATTAGATAGGATGTTTTTTAAATCTTTTTTAAAATTTAGTTTCTCAATCACACTAACCACACTTAAGGAGCCACATAGCTACCATAGTTGGGTAAAAGACAGAGACAGAATAGTGCAGACAGACAACATTTTTATTACCACTGAAAGCATTGCTCTAGACAGTTTACCCTAGACAATGAACTTCAATTGAAGCCTTGAGTAATGGAACTACACAATGGTACCTTGCAAAAAAAATCAAACCTGAATAATATTAAGCCTCTGGATCTAAACACCAATTTTCAGGAAATACAAAGGACAGAGGAATGTATTCTACAACACCATGGGGATCCTGTCAGCAAATTCCAGATTGTGGAACACATTCAGAACAAATGATTCAGCCTTGTTAACAAAAATATCACCAAAAACAAATTTAATGCAGAAAGAAACAAATCTCATAAATTTCATGATTTTTAGGAAACATGTCACACAATTACCAATATAGCCCTCATGAAAACCTGTTTCAAGCAAACTGTAAAATAAGTAATTAAATTTTTATGTGTTATTTACTTATTTAATCAGCAACCAAGGGGGGAGAGAGAGAGAGAGAGAGAGAGAGAGAGAGAGAAAGAGGGAGAGGTTGTTGCCTTCCATATGCTGCCCTACCAGGGATCAAACCAGAAACCCAGGTATGTGCCCTGACTGGTAATATGGTAATATAACCAACAACCTTTTGGTGCATAGGATGACACTCAACCAATGGAGCCAATGCGCCCCAGGCAATAATTACAAATTTTAAAATAATTGTGAAAATTTGAACACTGAATATTTGCTGATATTAAGTAAATATTGCTAATTTTGGTTAGGCATAATAATTATATTATGAGGATATTTTAAGCATCTTTAACTTTCAGGTATGTACTCAAATATTTGCAGATGTTATACAATGCTTGGACTTTGCTTCAGGATGATCCAAGTGTGGGACCTTGGAGAAGCAATAAAACAAGATTGGTTATAACTTGTTTGTTGGAGCTAGATAACGGGTACATGGAAATTCACTATATTTTTTCTCTCTACTTTTAAGTTTGAAGTTTTCTATATTAAAAAGTTTATTAAAATTTTTATTGTGTGAGCTTTCTATAATTGGCTGTCATATAAATCTGTTACAGATAAACTAGAAACAACATTTAACCATTCCTTCTCCGTAGTGAAACAATTCATACTCTGAATCTTGGCAAATTGATTACAGCACAAATCTCTATTGTAAGGTGCTTAAACTTTAAATTAAGAATAAGATTTTTCCCCAAATGACAAATTTAAATATTCATCTTAATTATAACATTTCTCAGTCAATAGGAGAAAAAAATAAATCAGACATCACTCTTAATGTGACACCAGTAGGGGGAGATAGATGCTGAATTTCCTCTGGGACAATTTTTTCAAGAAGTAATCCATGTGTAATCTGAAGTCTGGATATTTGGGGGGATGTGTGAGGAGGACATACTCTTACTGTATTTTTTGGTAAAAATCATGGCTCCTCCTTCAGTTCTTTAGCATTTAATATCCAATAAATGGATTGTTCATACTGCAGCATTATAATCCATTTTCTAATCTAAATATATGTTTAATTACAGAAATGACCCACCCTTCTGCTCCTTAATAGATTTTCTAGATGTTAGGTTAGTATTTAACACAAACTATTTTACTCTTTCATGTATAATTCTAATCTAACATTTGGGTTCAACAAGTACTCTTGTAAATAATGACATTCATCTATTCAACTATTTCTTGAATGTCTGCCATGTGCAAGGCACTGTGATCAGTGCTGGAGTTATGAAGACTAAGGATCAGTTCCTACCCTCATGTAGCTTACCATTTAGTAGGTGAACACAGCACACAATAGGATAAGAGAAGGAGCAAACGTGATAGCATGGGATCCCATGGAAGGGCAGCTAATCATCTAAAAGAAAGACTTCCCAAAGGAATATACAATTACTCCTTTAATTTATTCATTAATTTGTTTAGCTATTCAACATATGCTTATTTTATCCACTTAACAAATACATATTGAGCATCTTTTATGAATGAGACATAGTGTCCTCTTGATTCAATTCACCATAATTATTCTGATTCCAGGTAGACCATCTTTGACAGTGTGGCCTGCTTTTACCAAGAATAGTTCTAGACAATTTTTCTTCATTTTTCCAGTGAAACTGGCATATTCAGTATAAATTCCTCCCCTCACTGGAAGACTTTAGTGGTATTTAAATACTACTTCTGGGTATTTTGTCCTAATTTAAAAATATTTTATGTTACGTCCTTACATGAAACTAAACAGACACTAGTTATACATTCTCTTTTCTTAATGACTACACAATTTCTTTTAGTCTCTACCCACTTCCTTTAAAATTGTCTTTTTGTCAAGAATGTGATTACTAGACATGAATTAATATACATAGTCATCTAATGGTCAATAAGGGGAGATTTTCTCTTCCAGAAATTACATCCTTGGGTAGTGGCCTTTTACCATCTCTGGTATTGTCAAGTATTATGCTTCCTCCATCCCAGCCATAGTCCAATACCAGCAGATAACTAAACATGCATATAACCTATTTTGTGGGAAAATGTGAGTTATAAAAAAGTCCCTACTTGGCAATAGTCTTGGGTATTCAAAAAACTTCACCAGGGGCTCTCTTGTACTATTTTTTAATGTCCCCAAAAGTCTCCTATTTTTGGACCTTCAGCCCAGCCTCACCTCCTTCCTTCCCAAGGTCTGAGCTGATATTCCAGAGGGAGTGAGCAGGTATCTTTACCCACTTGGCCCAGAGCTTCCATTTCCCATTAGTTTAATGGTGTCTGAGCAGCTCAGCACCACCACCTACCTCAGCCGGCATAGTCTTGCTTGTCTTTTCAAAGAGTCTGAGTAGCCTTTCATTTGCTTCTAGGCATTAAGCTCCACACGCAGTTTTCCTTTCTCCAAAGTGCTTTCTTTTTTTTTAAATATATTTTATTGATTTTTTACAGAGCGGAAGGGAGAGGGATAGAAAGTCAGAAACATCGATGAAAGAGAGACATCGATCAGCTGCCTCTTGCACGCCCCCTAACAGGGATGTGCTCGCAGCCAAGGTACATGCCCTTGCCGGAATCGAACCCGGGACCCTTCAGTCCACACTCTGATGCTCTATCCACTGAGCCAAACCGGTCTCGGCCAAAGTGCTTTCTGAATTGTTTCCCTTCTGATCCTCTTCTTGTGTTCTGCTTTTGATCTGCCCATGCCCTTGCTACTTCAGCCCTTCTGTGATAAATTATCCCCATCCAGTTCTCTCAGTCTTCTTCCTCTCAGTGACTGCGAGGAGCCTGGGAGGATTTCATTTCTATGAACTAATGTGGTAAGACTGGCCTTCCGTGAGTTTGCTTTGTCTTCTTCATACAGTGCACTCTATGTATGTTTTCCCATTCCTGTAGAGCTCCAGTCTGATGTTTTAAAATAAACTAATTTTTTAGATGGGCATGAGAGTAAATAACCTAAAACTCTTTACCAAAGGAAAAGAAAGGGGGTAGGGGGGAGTCACTACACTCAGATTTTACATGTTTTGCCATGCTGACTTATCTTCTGGGAGAATAAATCTCTGAACCAGGATAGTCCTTCATTTATCCATCATCTGCTAGTCTTCTTAAGGTAGAGATGGCTGCACTGGGATAGAAAAGAGTTTGGGGGAAAAGGGTTCTCCAGAGAGAATGGAAGCAAAGTTACCAAATACCTAACTTGTTGATGCAACATTTATTTGTCGACCACTTCTTGAATATGGAAGGTCAGCCACCATTAGTCCTTGACTACAGTCAAATTTACTAGCCCTTTATTCATTTTAGGGAACCAAGCTTAAGGCCCAATATCTCCATATTCTACTCTTTCTTACTCCCATTTTTTAAAATTATTTTCTTTTTTTCTTCTCTGCTATATATGCAGTAAGCATAAAAGGGAGACTTCTTTCTCTTCTAAGAAATAGCAGGGATCATAAGTAATTGTGCCTTTGACTTGTATCAAGTGATTCTGTTCTATTTCTGGTATTGCTGTTGAATTGCTGGGGTTTAAGGATCCCTAATGATTTCTAGATAACTTCCATTCCCTACAAGTAGGACAAGTTATGCTTTAAAATACTTAAGTGGAAAGGCCTAGAGCAACAAATCTAGTTTAATCCTAGCCTGCTTTAACCATTTATATGACCCAAGAGCCCCTCATGCCTGAGACTCAGTTTACCCTCAATGAAATGGAGATGAAGACCTGAGTAAAGGGTGTGAGGATTTTAAGCAATATCCGCCAAGCACCTAGCAAAGTTCCTATCTCATGGTTGATGCCAATATTATCATTATTCATTACAATTCTTAAATGTCACCAAGTCATTGAGACTCATATGTGGCATCACTATTTGCCATTAAGTTTAGGAATAAGAGTTTTTGTCACAATGGCTCATAGTGTTCACTTCAAATAACCTGTGCCATAGCCACAGCACTGCCCCCATGCTGTCACCGAGCTCTTATCAAACAAGAGTATGTCTTCAGAAAGACGCCAGCTACACTGAACCATTTTACGTAACTACCTTATTTTGTTTTTACCACGGAACTATTTGTTAGACTGCATGTTTTGTTTTGTTCATTTCTGTTATTACTTGCAGCTGTTCCAAGAAAAGGAAGGAAGGAAACCTCTTCCTCTGTATGCTGAAGCTTTAAATTGCACCTAATTTTGAACAGGAAACAAGGAAGGAACATCAATGTATCTACTCACACTCCATTTTTATGCACTCCACTTGGTTGAGTGGCCCCTGGCCACCATCGTGCACAGATTCATGGACCTAAAACTAGCAGAGAAGAAATCTCTCCTAGCAGCAACCCTGCCATGGATACACAGAAAGTAATATTCTACGTACCATTCACCCGTTCATTTCCAAGTAAAAATCCTATAGAAACTGGGAAGAAAGAATGTAATCCACATTCTTTTATTTCACAACATAGTTCCATATACAGTCTTTGATTTATTTTCATAGCAAGTCATAGTCTTAATGTGTCATACTGCATTTCAATGAAAGCATTCAAATATCAATTGTCTAATATTAATGTCTAAATATTAATGTCTAAGTCAAAATTGGTTTCTATTCATTTCTAGCTGTTGGAGTTTGATTCCTCAAAGCTCCTTCTGATTCCAAAATTCTCCACAGAGACTGACTCTTGATTCAGTTTCTTTGTATTGCAAAGCATATGAGGTCTACAGAGAGGTCCTTCTTATTTGGATGCAGGCCTATGTCTTCCAAAGTGGGCCACCCACTGGCAATGACCAGAATGGCACCACCCAGGCAAAGAGCACCTATGAACCAGGCAAAGCAGTTTGTTTCGAACTCCAAACATGCTGTAAATCAGTTTTCATTTCCACGTGTTTAAGGGAGGCTTCAGACACCACACTGCTGCACTCACAATTTGGTAAAATCTAGAATTAGTAAAACCTCCATCCCCTGTCTCCAAAGGTTGTGTTCTTTACTTTCCACCGTACTACCTAGAATACAAAGTGAAAAATGTAAGTAAAGGATGCTGCCTGGCAGAGCTAGATCCCAATAAGCTGAGAAATACAATGGCCACCCCCGGAAACTCAGGAGCAGAGCCAGGGGCTTGAGTGCCAGCTGCCCTGAACATTCAGAGCCTTGTTTTTTTTTTTTTTTTTTAATATGTTTTATTGATTTTTTACAGAGCAGAAGGGAGAGGGATAGAAAGTCAGAAACATCCGTGAGAGAGAGACATCGATCAGCTGCCTCTTGCACACCCCCTACTGGGGGTGTGCCCGCAACCAAGGTACATGCCCTTGCCGGAATCGAACCCGGGACCCTTCAGTCCGCAGTCCGACGCTCTATCCACTGAGCCAAACCGGTCTCGGCCAGAGCCTTGTTTTGATTGACCTGAATGATGGTTGACTTCAGTTCAAATGAATTGCCAACATTTAAAATGATGCAGAATTCACATTTAAAAAATCAGCATTTGGGAACTACTATGAACAAACCAGAATAACCGCCAAGCCTGGCTTCGCATTCCCAGGGCAGATGATGTCCCTTGGTCAAGGAGACTCGCCCCCAGACACTGCACCCTGCTCTTCGCTGACCTGGCTGTGTGCCTCAGCCTCCTTGACTCCATAGCATCCAATCTAGAGAGATTAGACGAGTAAAATGCTCTCAACCTCACAGACATGCAGTGAGTCCAAAAGTATAAGAAAGGATGTAACTTCTACCTTTTCCTCAATGGTTTCCTCTTGGGAATGTCCCAGAGATGGTGAGGTTTGGAGAGCAGCCTCGGGCCTTCAATTAAAATAGTTTTGCCTTCGGCTAGTACCAGAATAAACCTTTCAGCAGACAGCTGTTTCATGCCAGCCGAAATCCTAGTCTTGGGTGGGATGGCAGAGGTTTATGACTTCAGATGAGAAACAGGCAGGAACGGATTATACTCTTGTGCCAAGTTTCTTTATTGTCATGGAAGCAAGAAGAGAAATGCAGAAAGGGGAAGGTGGTGGGAGACCACTGTCTCACGCAGACCTTCTGCTAAGCATCAGGAGGTGCTCACGATTGTGCAAACACTTTTACAGGAAAATCGTGGCTACAGAAAACCCCTACAATTAAAACAGGGCTGGAAAAGAATAAAGACCACGCATTTGTCTTTAAACTCTGAAGTGGAGCCCCTGGGACTTGGTATTCTATAACAAGACTGGAAACATTATTAATGTTAATAAATAAACATCTGGAGTGACTTGCAGTCAAAATTTAAGTGTCCTAAATATTTTGGTTCTATAATTATACTGCTTTTTCTCCTGTCCTCAGCTTCCACTTCATTTCTTTTGACTCTTTTAAGTCAGGTCTTGTTTTTCATGAAAATGGACCGTGTTATATCAGTGCTGAAGCACTGAATGTCCACAGAGAGATATGGACTTGGTCTTGATTTCATCCCTATTTGTTCAGTGTGGGTCCTATTCATTGGAACCATATATTCACACCATTTGCTTCTCTTCCTTTCATTTAACGCTTTGTGCTATATATAATCCCAAGAGTGCCAAACAAAACTTTTGTTGAATTAAAATAAAAACTGAAGGCCATTATGAAGCTCTCTGTTGATACCATTTTTTAAGCTGTAAAATTTAGGCAGCGTCATCCCAATTTGGGATAATATTAAGGAGAAAACATGTAAAATATAGTGGCATACACTTGATTAAGCCATGATCACAGCCAAGTTTCACTTGAATCCTCAAGTGTACTCCAGGAGCAAGAGTATTTATGAAAGTAAAAATCAGGAGAACACATAACCCCCAGGAGAAGTGCAATAAAACCAATGCAAAAAGAAATGAGCCAACTACAGAGAACTCTCCTCATAAACACAAGGGTTAGACTTGATCCGTTCCTCACCACCCGCAGTTGAGGATGTTGGTCTCAGGCCCCTGAGCTGCTGCTGCTGCTGCTGCTGCTTCTGCCTTCGGCCTTTCCTGGTTGGAAACCGAGGGTTGCTATGCAAAGGCCCAATGCCTGGAACCAGAGTTAATCATTCACAGGCCCTTTTGCTTGAAATAAGATGCTTTTCATTTCCCTTGGCTTATGCGAATAATGAAAAAAGAAAACAAAGGAGATAACTGCACTGGCAAAAGATACTCCCTCAGCAAAAGTATTGTCTGGAAGGCCTAGCACCACAGGCAGGCGAAAATCCAGGCTGCATTTGGTGACTACTCTGACATTTATTTATAGGAGATTAGGCCATGACAGAGCTCAAGTCATTTAGAAATGCTCCCATTCCCCCAAGGCCTCCGCTATATTTATATGCAGGATCCCGTATTATTTTTCCTGGTGTTATGGCAACAAAGATTTCAGTGTTTACAGAGCTATCAAGTTCTGACAGGCCACGCTGGGGACTTTGCATCCTTGGCTCACATTAAAATGGAGCGAGGGGCCTGGGGAGCCAGCGCAGCTCTGCCATCGGAACAGCTAATACCTGAGCAGAAGAGAACAGGCAGCAAGCAAATGGGATGCCTCTCCTCAGGGAACTTGCAGTCCTCATCCTGTGGTTGAGGGATATATTACAAAGCATGCTGAACCCAGGTAAGTCGTAGTAAACCCTAAAGAAAAGCAAATCCCAAGTTCCTCCTGGACTTCTGTCCTCCGAGTGGGTTTGTAAAGGTGTGTTGCCTACCGGATGTCAGAGCCAATTGTTAGACAGTGAGGGGAAGGGGAGACAGTGGGAGGGGAATAAAAATGCTCTGGAGAGGAGAGGGCAGACCAAGGGCTCTCTCGGTGCCCACCTCTTGTTTTGAAGGACATGTTGGAGAGCAGCCCTGCTTGCCTTCACACCGCATGCCATCACCGCCCAGGGCGCTGTCTCCAGCATGCTCCAACGAGGCTAGTGGCTATATGAAATGTTAGGAAAATATTCTCGAAATAGTCACATCTCACAAGCAATATCATTTTCAGAACGTGCCACCTACCCATGACAATAACTATGTGTAAATTGGCTCTCACACTGTAAGGTTCCCTGCATTGAAATGGTTTTCTGGAGTTTGCCCAAGCTTCTCCCTACTCATCGCTTCTCGGCCTTTTGGCTAAGATCAACTGCAAATATCCCCATACTCTGTGATTGATATACAGAACGAGAAATGAAGAAAACAGTCCTTCCAGGCATAGTCTGTGGATACCTTGGCTCTGGTGGAAGCAGGAAATTGGAGCCTCAGAGTCTGTCCGCCACTACTTGCAGGTTCTACATGTAGCTAGGGCAACAATCAAGTCAGGATAAAATGCAGCAAGTTCTAGGCCACATTTCTTTCTTTCTTTCTCTTCTTTTCTTTGTGTACGTGTGTTCCCAAAGGTGTTTATTTGATTACAAAAGTGTGAGATGGACTTTCCAAACATGTGCCTTTTTTCCATTCAAGGTTTTATTCTGCTTGAAGTTGGAAATAGCAAGAAATACGCATATCTCCTAATACTTGAACATTCCAACAAATAATAAACTGTGCCTTACCACATAAGACAGAACATGTGGAAAAAAAGTTTGTTTCTACTCTGGCCTGTGTTGTTCAGTGGTTAGAATGTAGGCCCACTCATCCAAGGGTCCCAGGTTTGATTTCAGGTCAAGGGCACCTACCTGGGTTGCAGATTTGATCCCTGGTCCTGGTCAGAGCACATGCAGGAGGCAACCAATCAATGTGTCTCTCACATTGATGTTTCTCTCTCTCTCTTCCCATCCCCTCTTATGCTTTTTCTAAAAAAAAAAAAAAAAATCAAAGGAAAATATATCCTCAGGTGAGGATTAACAATAAATTAATTAATAAGTTTTGTTTCCATGGTATGGACTTCCAACTTATGTAAAATAAATTGTAAAATATAGGGGGGAAGGGATGATAATAATTGCAATAAATACTTCTAGGTGTCTCTCAAGATAAATTGGAGCTGGGTAAGAAAACAGCTAGTAATGCGTCAGCGTGACGTCACGATCTTCTCCTTGGGAAGTTCACAGACCGGGCCCATCGTCTCGTTAGCAACTGCGGCACTGTTTGCAATACCTGTTGCTACCAATGACTTCGCCTTTCTTTCCTCAAGAGCTGACTTTGCTCGTCCTTTGCCAGCTCCCCGGGGATCCTGGCACACAGAGCAGATGATCTGCGGCCGTCTTCCCAGCAGTCAGAGATTAAAGGCTCTTCTCTGAAGCTGTGCTTCAGCATGTCTTTTCATTTCTTCTGGTCAACCCACTTCAGTTTTCCGCACGGCAGCTGCAAAGGCAGCTGATGTTATCTCGCCTTCACCATCACAACAGCTTCTTCTCCAAGAAAGGAATTTATTACAAATACCGTTAGTGACCCAGGTCTCTTTTCTAAGTACTCTTTCAAGAAAATTACATAAGCTTAAGTCTTCCCATGAACTCTGCAAATGTATTATTCACTCTCTTAGCAAATATTTCTTAGCCCTTAACTTAGAAATGGCTCTGCCCAATGCAAGAGGGAGGCAGCGATGTTCAAGGTAAGCAAGGTCTTTGCCTTGATGGAGCTCCAGTTCTAGGAGGAGGCAGTCAACATGCACAGAGATATCAACCAATAATATGGTTGCTAGGGTCAACTATGATAAAATGCAAATGAAGGGATGTGTGATGGAGAAGAAAGAGTATCTTTAGACATTGAGTGCTTAAGAACTTCTTCTCCGAATGACACTGAATAAGAAACTTATTAGGTAAGAAAACAGTTATGCAACTAAACAAACTGGAAACATTCCATTGAGGGCAACCCTGCTAATGCTGCTCAGAGGTAGGTGACATGGACAGCTGAGCCACCTTTTTGTCAGAATGACATGTGTCCCCTGATGCCCTCAGACATTTGCGGGTGTCTGATTCTCGATATACCACTTCCATTGTATGTTAGATGGCTGCTGGGCCCAACACTCTATGACCTAGTGGGTCTACAAACAGCCAACATATTATGGGCTGCTCTGGTCTGTAATCATCTGATGTCCTGTGATCAGATGGCCAACATCGACCAATGCCAACAACAGACCAGGAACTGCTTTGTGAATGGCAAATAGCTCTTGCTTGCAGGTGGCTCTCTATGAACCTGGGTTTTGCTCTGTGATTCACCTAATAGATCTTGCCAGAGATCCCATGTGATGTCTTTAGGACCTATTCCCCTAGAATCATGGGATCTACTCTGCCAGAAATTCCAAGAGGCAGGGCTGCTTGTATTATAGCCTGGACCTACCCCTGGACCTGCCATATAGCCTTACTTTTCCTGTGCTCCACTCAACACTGGCAGCCTTCCACATCATCCAATAAGAGGATCAGAGCAATATTTCCAAGTGTGATACATGCTACCTCCAAAACACAGAGAGGCCTAACAAATATGCCTATTTTTTAAGTGGTAGGAACTTAAAGGTGCCAAAACATATTCTTTAAATTAGAGGGTGTGATAGGGTTCCCCTGAGAAACAGAACGAGTAAAATATATTTAAAATTATGCTTATTTTAAAATATACTTGCCCTGGCCGGCGTGGCTCAGTAGATAGAACGTGGCCAGAGCACTGAAAGGTCAAGGGTTCAATTCCCGGTCAAGGGCACATACCTGAATTGCAGGTTGATTCCGGGCCTAGGTCAGGGCATGTGAAAGAAGCAACCAATTGGTGTGTCTCTCTCACATTGATGTTTCTCTCTCTCTCTCTCTCTCTCTCTCTCTCTCTCTCTCTCTCTTCCTCTCTTTCTCTCTGTCTTGCCCTCTCTCCTTTCTACTCTCTCTAAAAATCAATGGAAAAAGCATTCTCCAGTAAGAATTAAAACAAAACAATAAGAGTAATAAAATATACTTATTAGGGAAAGAATATTTGCAATGAAGAATTGGGGGCAGACAAGTCCCACACTCTGCTGTCTGGGAGCTGGAGCCCCAGGAAAGCCTGCAGTGTAATTCAGCCCTAGTCCAATGGCCTGAGAACAAGGCAGCCTCTGGGCTGGGTAAGCTGAGGTGAGATGTCTCAGTTCAAGCAACTGAGGTAGGGCATAAACAAATGAATTCCTTAGTCTTCCACTTTTTTATTTCTTCTGGTCCTCAAAGGACTGTATACTGTCCACCTTTATTGGCGAGGGCAATGTACTTTATTGAGTTCATCGGGGAACACCCTCACACGCACACTCAGAAATACTGTTTAGTCTGAGCTCCTGTGGCCAATGAAAATGAACCATCACAAGCCCACAGGCACATAGCTATGCCTAACATGATAAAACTATCCTGCAGAGAACCACAAACACACTCCACAGAAGAAGAGGTAAAATCCTTGAGTTGAGGTGGACTCTTCTCCTTGATGTTCTATAACTTAAACACTGTGATATAAAATCAAAATTCTTAAACACTATGGTATAAAGTCAATACACCCTATATTACATAATAAGACAGTGATTTTTCAACTGGCGTGCTGAAAGAATTTTGAACATATGTAATACCTGACTAGTTTAGCCAGGGACACTGACCTGTTTTCTCTTAGATTATCCATTTTTTTAAAATGACAACAACCAACACAATAGCTGTCCACTGTAAACCATTAATTATGTCATATTATAGCAGCATTGCATCTTATTGGTCTTGTGGCACAAAAAAGTTGCATTTGATTGGTTAATTTTTGGTGCCGGAAATCTTCATATACAAGTACAGGCATTAATTTTAAAAAGTCACTTTGGAGCAAAAAGGGTAGGTAATTACTATTTTTTGTGTATAAATCAAAGATTGGCAAATATATATATATTATTGGTGTGTCATGAAATTCTAATAATTAGCTTATGTGTGCCATGAGATGAAAAGGTTGAAAATTGCTGTAATAAAAGAATAAGAAAGGAACAAAACCAAAGTTTGTAGCTGATATTATAACTGTTTTTTTCCAATACCCATTCTGCGTTCCCTTTGCCTTCAGCAAGCATCATACCTGGCGTGGTTCTTCACCTGGTGGAGTAACCCACACCTTCATCCCTGCAACATCTGAGCCCTGGATAGTAGTCCTGTATTGGGTTATAGTTTTCCACTGATCTTACTCACAGGCCTCTAATACTAAGAGATGCCCTGAGGGATCTCCTCTATCCCAGATGTAGTCTTCGCATCTCCACTATAGAGCAGCAGTCCAACTGCCCCTTGGCAGTCTGGATCAGTCACCACAGCCGCACAGTAACCTTCTTCTTTGCCTGTTGACTCAGAAGTATCAGGAGCCCAAAGTGTCAGGGCCACAGTCTAAACTTTCAGTTCAGTGTAATCATTGTTGTGTCTCCTGGTAAAAGCATTGCTCCCTCTGGAACAATGGACTCCAAGCTAGCAGAGCATAAAGCAAAGGTTTTGCTAATGGGTCACTGGGTATAACTGCTATCCCCATTTCTACCCCTGGACCCATGAATCCTGGTTGTCGAAGAAACAGCACCGTGTACTGGACACTGACTCAGAGTGTACATAGCCTTCTAGAGAAGCATGCCCCAGGCCTGAAAGGCAATGCCACCTACGTGGGGCCATCCCACCATTCTATCAAACCAGCTGCTTCAGGATGGTGGGGGGGGATATGTTAAAATCAGTGAATTCCATGAGCACAGACCCACTGCTGCACTGCGTTCGCTCTGAAGTCCTAGCAAGCTCCAGACCACTGGAACCCTACAAACTTTACTTCGGTGGCCGGCTCCTAAATCTCTGTAGTTTCTTTCAGTCTCTGCAGAATAAGGTCTTACAGGGTATTCACCACAGTTATAGTATCTGCCATCTCCTGCTCATATATAATTAACATGATGTCACCAAGATAGAGGACCAAATATCCAGATAATCAAGGTCCCTTCAAACTATACTAGGACGAAGAGCAGGGTAGTTACCTTAGGCCCAGGGGAAATCTGTAACTGTGTACTGTTGTCCTTTCTGGGGAAATGCTTCTGATCCTCAATCACAATAGATATTGAAAAGAACACTTTTGCCAACTCAGTAGCCACACACCACAAATGAGAAGCAGTGCTAATCTGTTCTAGCAATTTTAGGCAAAGTCCTAGCCTTGAACTGATCTAGTAGGTAAGCTTCCAAGTGGAAAGTTATAACTAAGAATGAATGATCTAGATGGGAGGCAAGGGGACTGATCATTTACATCAGTCGCTCACCAAGTACCCCTGGGGGCAGGAGTAAGAGGGACAGTGTAAATTTTAGGCACTTCTGGCTCTCCGAAGGGGGGCTGCAGTCTTCTAAAGAAGTTCAGGTATGGCTTGTTAGCAGCAAAACACACATGGAGGTCAGGAAGAGAGGTACACAAATGAAGATAAAAGGAATCCAAGGTGTTCTGGTGAATCATCATTACATCTACCACAGCAGTTAAATGGGGCAAACAAAGGCAGAAGGGCAATGGAAGTAGGAAAGAAAAATAAATAAATAAGAACCAAAACTTGGAGAAGAGCAAGAGTTAAATAGGGAAAGCTGAGTTCAGTGTAAATGGATAGCCAAGCAGTGAGGAAGGACCCCAAATGTGCAGACATTCACATCTTTCCTCCCATTTCTCCAGCAGCTACTGACATGCTCCTCCCTCTCCCCATCCCCCACACACCCTGGGAAGAATTACCAATCACATAGCACCCACACTGCAGCCTTCCATTAAACTTGCTCTACCGGTTTACTTGCATCTCAAGAGGAAATACTTCCTCAACAATGTAGCTTAGAAGAATTAAGTACACTGGGGACAGAAGCCTGGATTTTCAGGAGCTGAGTGGCTTTGTGTATGTTACTTAACCTCTTCAAGCCTTCATTTCATATTTGTAAATGTGGATAATACCCACAATACAAGGATTTTTTAAGATTAAGTTTTAAAATCTATTAAGAAATGACTAGCACAATGCCAAGCATAGAGTAGGCGCTAAATAAATAATAGTTTCTTGTTCCTTTAGACAGGTCCCAGAATTTTAGTATACTTTTATTTTCCTGAAATTCTCCAGAACAACTGGATTTCTGCTGCTACATGGGCCTAGGTTATTACAGGTTGTTATGGGGTCAGGGGTAGCCTATTGAAAACCCAAAACCTAAGGAGCAAACTCTCAAAAAGAAGGAACTCATGGTTTTCTTTAGTTCTGGTTTCTACAGTGAGAAAATGCTTATTTTTATAGGGTGTTTGAACAAATAGAACTTACTTGTGTTTTTCAAATATATGAAGCTCATTTCATGTGAATTGTTCACCATGGTGTCTGATTTTCTGGACTGTCACCATTATTTCCACTTGGACATCAGAATGTTAAGTCTCAGCACGTAGGTGTCCTGGGGAGAGGTCTCATGTAGTGTGGGCACATGAGGCCTGCTCTGACAGTCTTCTATAGGAATCTGTATTTCCACAGAACTTGAGTATCTAATCATCAACTATCAGTGAAGCAATGGTCTCATCTATAAAATCAGTCTTAGAGGTGAAGTTTGTGACCAGCAGATGAAAAGTCCAAGTATATAAGATATGGGTGGTGGGGGAGGGGGAAGAGACAGAGGAAATTATGTGAATGGGTGAGGAAGTAGCGAATAATTATTGGAAACATAAATTATTGAAAACATTTCTAATAGCAAAACCAGCCATCCAGGGTGGATGAATGGATAGGGTGGAGAATGAATGGATAGAGTCACAGGTATTGAAGATATAATCAATGACTGATAACTGTTGAAATGAATTAAGGAGGGGCATAGTCCAAATTTCTAAATAGTTATGCCCTGCAGTTCCCAGACAGAGGCTTTATTTTTCCACATGTCTTTGTCATTTTCCTACTGTGTATTACCACCTGGCGCCCTTTTGTTCCCCAGCCTGGCCCCATAAGAATTCAAGTTGCTTGGCAACTGATCCATCCACTCAAATGTCTGGAGGAAATAACCCTCACTCCTGGGATGGTGCATGATCCAAGTTATTATAGTAAGCTCTAGTGTTTACACCTAAGCTTGAAGAGATAATCCTCGTCCACAGTATTTCCATTGCAGCCTATGAAAATCCACATACAAGCCAAAGAAGGTAAGTGAGAGCTCCATGGCCTGTTCTTTTTTTCAGGAACTATTAATTTGACATACATGGACAGATACTGGTGCATGTTAGTCTCATGCCAAAATAGCCCTTGGTCTTACGTAATCAAGGAAATGTGTGGACACTTGTAGACAAACAAGATGACCATTACTAGATATTTCAAAAATTCTAAATAAAAAAAGCCATATAATCCATATAATGTGGTTGAAGTGCTGAATTTTTTGCTTCAAATTTTCAGCCTTTTCAACCTGAAGCTTATAAACACATACATGTATACACGCATATCCTTCTGGCTGATGTTGCTACTTTTCACACTTTTACAGGGAAGGGGAAAGCACAGCGAGGAAAATGGTATATCATCTTTTTCAAAGGTTTTAGAGGTCAGAGAGCTAAAGACAGAAGTCACTCTTCAGGAGCTACAAGGCACAGGGAATGCAGAGGGCCTGTTGCTTTATATGGACAAATTTATTAGCCAAAAGTAGATAAATCTGCTGAGCAAGGCCCGGGAGGGTGGCCTGGAATGCCTCTGTCCCATTACGAATAGCAGTATGCTTTCTGTATCCTGTGCAGGAAGCTCCCACGATGGCCCAAGGGCCCGGTTCATCTCCCTATAGCCACTGAACAGTATTTGTAAACTTACTTATTTTTTCTTAATGGGCATGTTACTATGTGCAGGAACTCTTAATACAATAATGATTTCTTTCCCCCAAAATGTAACCATTTAGGCCCATATATAGAGCTTCCTTACAGCACAACACATCTCTTTTTTATTTATTCGTTAAGGGGAAAAAGGCAGAAGGATTGGACGATTAAAAGATTCATCTACATAAGCTTTTCCAAACTATTGGATGTCCAGAGGAGCAGGGCCACTGGCACATTCTCCAGACTTGATGTGCTGAAGCTCCATTTTGGGAGGAGTATTGATTAATGATTTATTTTATGATTATGTATTATGCGATAGGAAATTTCCCTTATCGTCTATAGTAAGTGTTATGATCCCAATCCAAAATCTGGTTACAGGATTAGGACATTTTACTCTTGAATTAAGAATATCAGAAATGTATGCAACTATATTGAAATAATCAGACTTTTATTTTTCCAACTAACAAATTGGTAAAGATTTTGAAGGCTCATGCCTATTATAGCTGAGGAACTAGAAACATCAGCATTTCCATGCTCTATTGGTAAAATGGTATAAACTTTTGGCATGGTATACACTTTTGTAACGTGCATAAACTTTTTGCAGGAAAGCTGTCATTAGAAATCCATTGTTTTTCAATAGGCAAACAGGTTGATCTAGAAATTCTATTTCTAGGAATTGACACTTAGTAAAGCTGGGTACTCAAAAATAGCTACAAAGATGTCCATAGCAATAGTTTATAATATTAAAAGGAAACAACTTGTAAGGTCAAGAACAAGAGATTAGTTGAGACATTCATTTGACAATTCCTTCTGCACACACCATTCTTCCGGGGACACAGCAGCAAATTTTAAAAGTTGTTTGCTCTTGTGGACCTTACATTTCAGTGGGGGAAGGACACAAGTTTAAAAATACATAATTCAGAGAGAGAACACGGGCAGCTGATATAATTGATATGAGCTCTAAGAAAGGAGTCAGGATGGAATTCAAACTGAGTGCCCAACACTGTTGACACTGTAAGACAGAAAATACAACTTCATACTACCCCTGACGCATCCCCAGGAGAGAAGTAATGAAAAGCCATCCTGGCCCACTGTCCTATCCTATGTGATCCACTCCCAATGGGGCTGTCTTGGAGCTCAAAGCTACATATGCTATTGATGAGGCAATGTTTTAATAGGAGGGAATTTTTAAAGTATATTTTATTGATTTTTTTACAGAGAGGAAGAGAGAGGGATAGAAAGCCAGAAACATCGATCAGAAAGAAACATCGAGCAGCTGCCTCCTGCACACCCCCCACTGGAGATGTGCCCCCAACCAAGGTACATGCCCTTGACCAGAATCAAACCCGGGACCCCTCAGTCCGCAGGCCGACGCTGTATCCACTGAGCCAAACCGGTTTCGGCTAGGAGGAAATTTTCAAGACTGAATAATTGGACCAAAAAAAATGGACTCATTTATAGCAAAAAAAGTATCAACATCCTCAACAATAACTAAAAGGTTCTTTCACTCCTACAGGATTTTTCCTTACCTTTTTATACAGAATGTGAGAAGGATCATCTTGAAACTTTTAAAGGTTAACAGAAAGTTCCCATAAAGACACCCAAATGTTTTGGTTCACACTCAATCCTAACCAGGCATCAGGCAAGACCTTGCCCCAGACTCAGATGTGTCTCCACTTATATATTAGAAAAAGGGGATTTTGACTTTGCAATAAATACTTGATAAAGATGGTAACTGGGAACAATTCCTTGAACCAGAAACATCTTCGGAGCTGGATATCAGAAGGACCCACATCTGTCTTTGCACATGGGCTTTCTGCTCCTTCCCAACAGGTCCTGTTTCCTTTGGAGTTTTTAGCCAGGAAAAGTAAGTGGGGCTGGAACGCCATCCTGAAAATGGCCTTAGAGCAGTAAAAGCCCTGGACGTTGGGCCAGGTTAAATACAGTTATGCTTGTGAAAGCCTCGGACCCCAGTTCCCTCAAAGTGCTGTGCTCTCATAACCTAAAAGAAAACATGAAAAGTTCTCCAAATCTTCATTTCCTTTCTGAGTTGATTATTCTCAAATCTCATCATCAAAAATGTAAAAGGGTTGAATGCTAGAATAGTGGAGATGAGCTGCTTATCTCGCCATGACCCTGACTGTATTTTCACTCACCACATATTTCCAGTTACTAACTTGGTGCCAAATGGTGCCTCTTGAAGGGAACAGTACATGATGTGATCAATAAAGTCCTTAGCCAATCAAGTATAAGATGCTCACGTTTATTTGGGGTGGGGATGTTTTCTTGGATCGATATCTTCTTCAGAGAGTTCTGTGTACAGAGTACCACATTGGCTGAACGTTTTCATTTTTAAAAAATTGAAATTTCCTTTTACCTATTTCTGAGCTTTTGAAAAAATGGAAAATAAGATTTGAAGTTATGAGACAGCTATCAGGACTCCAAAGCTCACTTTGTACACATGCAACACAATCCTTGTGAGTATTCCGTCTCCCAGTCTGGTCGATGTTACAAGGTTTTATAATCATGCAGCACACCATCTGAGAGTCAAGTGCTGTTGTGTGGTCTTACTTCAGCACAGCTGTAAGTTGCATGTAAGTATTTTTTTGTTTGTTTGTTGATCTACCTCAGCTCTAGCTTCTCATTTAAAGCCAAATAAGGACATCAAACGAAAGCATTAACTTAAAAGACGGATCAGGCAGGAAATTCCAAAGTTAAGTTTCTCATTGTAATTTTAACTTTTTCCCATGATACATATTTTCTGTACTAGTTAGCATCTCACATGTGTAGCTTTGTATAAAGAGCCAGATTGTGACCTCAGTCACACTCGTTTTATTTTTACTGAAAAAGTAATGGGGAGCAATGAAGAATCAAAGAGGGGCCAGAGGTCAGTAGGCTGGAGAGCAAATGCTGAAGAAGAGGGTTATGGGAAACACGCACATTTGGAAAACTAGAAAAGGAAATACAAGGGACAGATGGAGTTGTGTTAGTGAATGTGCAACTACAGCTCAAGATGCAAATATGCATTTCATGTAGGTCTTCTCAAATATCTGTTAAACAACCATTTAAACCTCATCAATTTTTTAAAAAATGTTTTATTTATATAAAACTTGAGTATTTGGTCCTCCTTGGTACCACCTCTTGCTTATAAATCTCCCAACCAGTCACTAACTGCTTGTAAAGCCCTCGCACCTCATACATTGTCACTTAATTATGTTATACTACAGCGGGCTTCCTAGGAGGCAAAAATTCTACACAAAAACACTTATAAAGAAAGCCGAGGCAGACAGCCTGACTAAGCCAGAAAGAATAAAAATTGCTGCTGACAAGGGAATAGAATTGACAACTAAAGCTTTCTGAAGCGAAGGGGGAAATGAATAACCAAGAGGTTTGAATGGTTGAAGGAAAGGATGTTTCAGATCCAGGCGAGGGGGAGGAACAGAACAGAAAACTGGAAATAGAAGATTAACCGCTAAGCCTGCTCAGAATGCATCATGAAGAGAGAAAAGGGATTATTAGCCCAAAGGATCTAGGCAGGAAGGGCCCAGGGCAAAGCCTCCCCGTGTATCCTGCCTTCAAGTCTAAGATGTTGGAAACGGTACCCTGGTGGAGGAAGGGCCTCATTGGTGTGCGCCTGCCCAAGAGGGAGAAAAAAAGGATGAGAGAAAAAGGGATTCAAACTGGGGCACTATTACATTGAAAAAGTGGGATCATTTCCATGATAATACTCAATGGTGGTGAAGATGTGGTAAAACTAGTACCCATATATTCCTGGGACAGCATTAGTTGGTACATTAAATAATATGTATCAAGAACCATAAAACTGCTGCTAACTTTAATATAGAATTTCCCTTTTGGTCATTTATCCTAAAGAAACTGAGAAATTAAATATAGAAAAACCTCCATTTATAGAAAGAGTCAAGACAATACTATACATAAAGTTTAAAAATGGAAACAAACTAAGTATGAAATAGTAAGAGACCACTTAAGTATAGGATTGCTGTATATACACTCAGTGAAATAAAGTGATCATAAAAATCATGATTTTTAAGTACATAATACCACCTATGAAATATTTCCATCCCCTTCAAAAAAATTGTTGACCTTGAATCTAATCAAGTTTGAAACTTTTTAAATTGATTTTTTAGAGAGAGAGGGAATCACTAATACATTGTAGCATTTATTTATGCATTCGTTGATTGCTTCTTGTATGAGCCCTGGCCGGAGATCAAACCGGAGACCTTAGTGGACGGGGATGACGCTCTAACCAACTGAGCGACTCAGCCATGGCCTCATCAGGTTTTTAGAGAAAGCTTCCAGTTTACGGGAAATACCAAGTTGGGAAGAACATGTTAAACTGCCCATAAATAAGCAATCCATGACTTTGGACAATTAACTTAGTAGTAATTTGGTGATCTTTTGGTGTACCTTGGTGTGGGTTCGTTCCCTACCCTCAGCCTTGGAGTGTTTGGGGGTCAGAGTGTTTGGGGGTCTGTGGGGGAGCAGTTCATTTTTGAGGGCCCGCTACCCACTCTCTGCAGTGATGGGCCCTCTGTATCTGTGCGGACCAAGGTGTGATCACTAACCAGTGAACTACTGAGCACCTGACATGTGGCCAGTGTGCCTTAATCTCATTGAAGAAATGTGGCTGCAGCCCGGCCAGTGTCACTAAATGCTTAGAGGATAGGCCCACACACCAAAGGGTTGTGGGTTTGATTCCCCGTCAAGGGTGTGTACTTAGGTGTGGGTTTGCTCCCTGCCCTCAGCTTTGGAGTGTTTGGGAGACAACCAATCAATGTGTCTCTCTCACATCAATGCTTCTCTCTCTCTCTCTCTCTCTCTCTCTCTCTCTCTCTCTCTCTCTCTCTCTCTCCTCCCTCCATCCCTTCCACTCTTTGCCTGAAAAAGTAATAGAAAAAAAAAATCCTCAGGTGAGAATTTAAAAAGAAATGTGGCTACAGGTCGGAAGACAGTTTCAGATTTAAAAGAATTAAAAGACACACAACCATATATAATGTGTTGGATCCTGAAGCAAGCAAATCAATTAAGAATGACCTGTTTGAGTCTTTGGGGGAAATTTGAATATGATGTTATCTGGGTTCAATGTTAATTTTGTTATTTATGATGAAGATGTGTGGTTATGTGAAAAATCCTTTATTTTAAAGACCCAACCTGAAATAGTGGTGAAATAGGAAAATTTCACAAATACAGTGCTTTCACCAAAAAATAGAAAGCACAGAGATGAAGCAACTGTGAAATATTGTAGATAATTGTTCAGTCTAGATGAAGGGTATTTGGGTTCATTGTATTTTGCTCTCTCTTTTTTTTGTGCCCTTGTTTGTATGCTTGGAAGATTTTCATAAAAACAATTCTTAAAACTCATAATTACATGAACATTTATTATAAACTAGGGGCCCGGTGCAAGAAATTCATGCACTGGGGGTGGGTGGCCCATCAACCCAACCTGCTCCCTCTCACATACTGGGAGCCTTCAGGGGATGTCCAACTGATGGCTCACCCCTAGCCTGCCCAAGGCCTAAAGCCTCTGGCGAGGGCACCCAGGCATCGTCCTGCTCAGCTCAGCCCCGGCTGCCTGCAACCACCCGGCCCCAGGGGCTGGGCGCTCACCGCCACTTCCACTCACAGTGGCCAGGGGTCCGGGGGCTTCCTGCCGCCGCCGCCACCACTGCTGCTACTGCCACTGCTTCCCCTCATAGCACCTGGGGGCTGAGTGCTTGCTGCCACTGCCGTTTCATCTCTACCCCTGGGCCCAGTGCTCACGTCACTTGGCCCTGCCTCCGCTCCTGACTGGCTGGTAGCATAGCCAATCGGGAGCAAAGGTACCATCAAATTTGCATGTTTCTCTTTTATTATATAGGATAGTATTTAGTAAAAAGGCAGAATAGAAACTTGCCTGTTCAGCATTACTACAACCACTTAACTAATAATGATGACATAAGTGTTGATATTGAACTACAAGTAATCTATTAAGATGTTCAAATTTGCAAATGATCATACTTATATTTCAATGAAGAGGTAGAAAACAGTCAGTGTGCCAGGAAATGCTTATAGGAATATTCTGAGCTTGTTTAAGTCAATATCCATTAAGTATGGCAGAAGAAAATAATTTGAGAATCACTGTCAGTAATACCTAAAGATACCCATACAGGCCATATACAAAAAAGAGACTGTATGGAACATACCATGTTGTTTATTCCATTATGGTGGTTTCACTCATGTGGTTAAACTAAATAAAGAATAGACAAATTTTTGTAATGTGGTTATGTTACTTTTTAAATGACATGAGAGCTACCATTTTTTTAAAAAGTGAGATCTATGGTTTGATATATGGAGTTATTTTTAATAGACCACAACAACATTTACTGCCAAGATACAAATTTATTTCTCCATAGCCTATTGCCTTTTAAGAGTTTTCACAGGACATCAGTGGGATAGAATACGCTATTCACAAACATATTTGCAAATGTAATGTGAAGAGAAAGCAGTCATTTATATTACTTTAGAAATCATATAAAGTTCTCTCTTTTTCTGACCTAAATGGTAGTATTTAATATTATTGTATAATTAACTATTAATCGTAGCACCTAATATTTGCCATTTCTATATAGTACATAGTGTATTTAATATAGTCAGGCACTGTTGTAAACATTTTACTTAGAGTCTCTCTCACAACAACCCATGTGGTATGGGCTATCACGATCCCCATTTTGAAGCTGGTGAAATCAACAGTGAGATAAGTTAAGTAACTTGCCTACGACCCCACCAGCCAGTAAGGAGTGGAGGCCAGAGTTAAACCCAGGAATTCTGCTGCGGAGTCCCTTCTTTCCAGCACCACACCATGCTAGGTCAGGGAACATGTCTGTTGCCTTTGTTCACATATTTCAGATTCCAACCCCTTTGTAGCTCACTACAACATCCCTCCCTGCTCCCCCACCACCACCACCACCTTGCAGGCCAGGGGGCTGAGGGCCTTCTAGCATTATGCAAAGAAAAGGTATTTTTACTTTACTGAGTCAAAGAGAGGGACATTGGTTTGCTATGATCCAACATACTCAGCCCTGGGAACTAACCCTCCCCCTTCATGGGTGATGAATCCTCCTCAGATTCCCGCCCTCGATGGGCCTAAGTTGCCAATGCTGCAGGTCAGTTCAGGGGTGCAGCAGAGCAGACCATCTTATTATTGGGGGGTGCATAGTGCAGTGACCAGTTCAGAAAGCAAAATGCTATTATTAAACGTACCATCAAGTTTTACACATGGCACTCCTGTAAGAACACCTTAAGTGGGCCTCAGGGGTAAAGTTTGTTATGCTGAGTTAATTTTTCTCAGTAATTGACATTTAGCCTTTTAAAGAGACACTGGACTTTTGGGCATCCCTCTCTAACCAATGGCAAGCAGAACCCCACCTCCTCAGACAAAGCATGTGGAACACCCCGTGAGCTTGCCTTGTGGTTGAAGACACTAGATGACAGCGGCACAGTCACAGCACGCTGCCGGGCCTCGGGTCAGAGAGACACGCAGGGGTGTTCAGCCCTAATCGCGTGCTCTTGCCAAGCTGGGCTGCTTGAGACCCCATACCCGTCTTTTATGACACTTTTTGGTGCCCTCAGTGGAGCTCATCAGTCGTCATATCAGCTGACTTCCTTGCAGTCCTTCTTTCTCCAGCAACCATCCCTCTCCTTCTAATTTCTGGCTCCTAATGTGCTGTGGTTTGGAAACCATATACCCTTTAATGCCATTGGTATGAAACGATGAGTGAATTCATGTATGAATATATGAAAGGATGTATCCATGTTCCTTTCCACAAGGATCTGGGACAGCTTTTTAAAAATTATGCCATTCAAAAGATAACGATTTCTCAGGAGGTTTCAACAACAGGAAAATAAGAACAGGTGAGTAATAAAGCCCAGAGTAACTGACACACGCAGCCCGCACACCCCACAGCCCTCTGAACTTGTCAGCACAGGGTAGCAAGCAGCGCTCTGAGCTCCCTGGCAGTCCTAGCAGAAAATTGAAAGGTAATCAGTGAGTGACACATTCACAATGCTCAGAACATAGTAAACACAAAGCCAGCAACTCAGAAAAATGACTGCCGCTCCTGCATGAAAACCTTGGAGAATTTTTTTCATGGTGTTCATAGAATGGATGCGATAAAAACAAACAACAACAACAACAACAACAACAACAAACAGATAACATTTTCAATGGCATTCTAGCAATAGCTAATATATCACATTCCAAATAGGGTTTCTTTTAAAATTCCTTAATATAAGTCAAAAGCAAGTACCCAAGCAAAATACATGGGAAGTGAGAGTGATCACACTGAGGAATCACGAGGTCCTACATGAGCACGTGCACAAACTTCAACACATGAACTGCGTGAGAACTGTCTTCCCTGATCGAAGGCTGCTGACACATCCTTGCCAACCAATGACATGTTCCAGAGATGTCGTTTATAAACATTTATGCACGTTTTATGTATAAACCAATTTCTTCTATTTAGAAGCCCGGGAGGACCCCTGGCTGGTAGATTTAGTGCTGCTCTCTTCATCTGATGAAAAGGGACAAAGTCTGATCATCTAATTTCTTTCTCTATACCCTTCAGTTCCCAAACCTTCAATGAAAAAAATAAGGCCGAAAGATTTTTAAAGGACATTTCTAAATCTGTAAATCAGCAAAGTGAACTGAATCAAGACATACGCGAATCTGCACGCTGGCTAGGAGATATTCTTTCATCCCAATCCCTTCTCTGAAGTGAATTTAATCAAAGTTTATTCAGTGCATTTCAAAGCTTTACCTTCCATTTAGGTCCCTAACAACAGGATGTGAGGACCACCGGTCCTTGCTTTCATCCTTTCCTCAGGCAGCGCCTACTGTATGTGGAGAATGTTTGCAAGTTTGGATTCCCGGGGACACAATGAACTCCCCACACCGCACCCCAGCACAGCGACTTGGCTATCAAGGGAAGGTTTTTTATCCTGCTGAGTTCAAAGTTCAAAATTTATTTCTGAGCTTAATGCAATGCTAGTGCAAGTGTGTTTAATATATTCATTCTAAATGCCATCAGAGGACGGTGGTGTCAACATTTTGGCTTTGTTTGGACAGCTTTTGTGCAAGTGCAAACACCGAGTGTATGAAATCTAATGAGATTAGGCGCTTACTGCAAAATTAAAGGCAGGCCACTAGACTTCAAAGGCATTGCCGCAGTGCAAATCCCTTACTATATTTCTGGGGCCATTTCAGCAAACTAATGTTTGAGAATCACCTTTTCCGAAAGCTTTCCTTCATAGCAACCCTTTATTAGAATACTTGATATTAAATACCACCTAAAGAGTACATGGGTTGTTGTTGGGGGTCTTTTTAGTGGGGTTTTTTTTAATTCATCATTAAAGGGCACCATAATTAAGGAGGATGAAACTGAATCAAGACAAGTAAGAATTAACCAAAAGCTTTTTACAGACCCAGAGTTAAAAGGGAATCCTTTCAAAGCTGTGGGTTTGGAGTGTGGGGGGTTTTGTTTGTGCAAAAACAGAAAACAATAAAAAAAACTTGATTCAGCACAACATGATAATAAATGTGAAAATTTTTAGCACAATTAATATTTACTATGTACTTACTATGTCCCAGGCACTATTCTGAGTGACTTTTGTCTATTAAATTAATTTTAACCACAACCTTATGAGACTGTTCATATTATTAGTCCCAATTTTTAGATTAGAAAAGCAAAGCTTACTAAAATTTAACTGTAGTCTAGTAAACTAGAATAATAGACCCAGAATAGAGCAGGAGACATATGCTGGAAAACTGAGTGAAAGAAAATCTTGTATCCAATCGTAGTCAGGAGTTGCAGCTGGGTGCTGTGTGTATATAATACTCCCTGGCCCAGCACCAGGCGTCTGTGAGATTGTACATGGAAGTGGTCACTCTAATACAATGTGGGTCTCAGCAGGCCAGCTAGTATGCGCCCTGGCACTCATATGATCATGAGTTTTATGTGAAGCACTTTCTGTTTCCTTATCTACATAATAAGAAATCGGACAAGATCTCCAATATACCTTCCAAGGCTGAACTTCTGAGACTTTAACTTATTCCCAGTTATGCAAAACTCTTAACATCATCTTGATTGGCTAAAAGCATTGGTACCCATCCTTGTGTACTGTACATGTGAGGCTCTGGAAAGTGGGTTGCTGGTCTTAGATGTTGTTGTCAATCTCAGACAACTATTAATATTAACAACAGACAATAAAGCAAAAACTATAAAGAATTTCATTTTTCTCATTGGTCTGAACCAGCAACCTACACTGAAGCAGCCAGATATAAAGTACATAATGTCACCCTGGCCAGTGTGCTCAGTGCTAGGTCCTTGGCCAGCACACCAAAGGGTCATGGGATCAATTCCCAGTCAAGACATGTACCTGTCTTACAGGTTTGCTCCTGGCACCTGGTCAGTCAGGACACCTGTGGGAGGCCAGTCAATGTGTTTCTCTCACATCAATGTTTCTCTCTCTCTCTCTCTCTCTCTCTCTCTCTCTCTCTCTCTCTCTCTTTCTCTCTCTCTCTCTCCCCCTCTGTCCCCCCACCACCTTCCTCCCTCCCTTCCTCTGGAAAGCAATGGAAAAGGTATCCTGAGGAGAGGATTTTTTTAAAGTACATAATGACATTCCTACCCCACTGTCAGGAGTGAGAGATCACAAATGGAATGAAACTGCAGCTCTAATAGCAAGTCTGAGAGCTCCCTGTCCCCAAACTGTTGCATGGATTCAGCAACGCAGCTTTACAGTGCCCCTTACGAGAAAGCACACGTTGTTAAAGCATGAGGGGCTCCAATGACAGTGGCATTTTAAAACTTAATACCAGACACCCAATAAAGAACGGCCTCCCAGCCACCGGCAAGCAGAGGCATGATGCACTATCACCTAAAGGTAAAATGATCTTGTTTACACCTGGACAGATAAATGTATTTATCACTCCTAGGCTGGTGAGGCCATCTGTAATAATAAAAGTGTAATTAAACTAGAGGTCCCTCTGAACGACCTTCTGGACGAAGCCAGGGCTGCAAGGGAAGCTCGGATTCCGGGTGCATGCCAGCAGCCTGAGGGAGCCCAGGTCCCAGTGCAGGCGGGAAGCCGGTGCTGGCAGCCAGGGGAAGGAAGGTCTATTCTTGCATGAATTTCATGCTTTGGGACTTCACTTAAATATAAAACGAGTCCACAGCTCTCTACCACAGTTTGGCAAATGATGTTCAAATACCTCATAGGACTCAACAGCGGCTCGGGAACATGATGGAGGAAGGCCAGGACCCTCCAGCCAGGAGACAGGAATAGTCAAGCTCAAGTTCCCCAGCCCAGGAGGTGCACACAGTGACAGCAGCCCAGGCCACTGGAAATGAACCCTTGGATTTTCTTTGAAAAGAAATGGATGAGTGGCTTCTGTTTAGTTAGCTTGGGTTAAAGTGAATCGCTGAAATGGAGAAGTGCCCCCAACGATAACATTTTCTTCCACTAAAAACAAGGAATTCTCTACCATATTTTTGGTGTTTCTTTATAGCAGCTCACTCTATCCTCATTATGCCTAATATGTATCCATACAGACTGTCAGCAACTAGAAAACTATTATTATCCTGTTGTTTCTCCCTCTTTGCATCCCCCTTCCCCAATAACTTCCACCAACTCAAATTTCCAGTATTGCAACCATTTCTCTTTCAGGAATTCCCAAGCTTTTTTAAAACTGGAGATTACTTCTTCTCGTTGCTAGAAGGGGAAATCCTGTCCTTCAGTCAAAGCCACACCAAAATTTTTACCCCTCCACTGAATTTTTATGGTTCATCACCATAAAAACACGAGAAAAAAATGTAATGACTTCTCATCTTCCAGAATTACTTAGCACTTGGCTTGCAGTTCAACTCACAGGGGATTATGAATTATTTGTGAATAAGAGTAAGGATGAGAGTAAGGGCAAGAGGTACATTTTCTCCGGTTAATGGGGGGGGGGGGTACACAGCGTTTAAACACACGCACGTTGGTTTGCAGGCAGCCCCCCTCTCACAGGAAAACCAGGGGCTGAGACCAGGACTCTGGCCCACCAGGTTGGCAGCCGCAGCGGATTCCTGGGAAAACGGTCTCTGTGGTTCACCTCACTCCCGATAATGACAGGCCTTTCGTTACCCTCAACCCCCGAGAAAGGAAAAAGTCAACTAAAAATAAGAAGAAAGAAAAGAGGAGGGATGTTCTTGCCAAGCTAGTAACCAGGAGGCCTAGAAAGAGGCCGCGGGAGCCCCTGCGGCCGAGACTAGTTTCCACCGTGAGAGCTGGGCTGAGAGCCTGCCACAGGGACAGAGAGCTCACCCTGCTCTCCACCCTCCTGTGTATGTTCCTGGACGAGAGTCAAGTTCATCATCCCAGCTCTATTATTCTCCCCTTCCACACAGAGTAGCTTTTTAGGTCAAAGCTTTTTTAAGGAAAAGAATTTTTAAATTATATCTTCAAGTTTTAAACCCCTACCTCCCATGTAGCTTATAGTTTCTTCTATTCCTCCACTGAATTCATAGGAATGAAAGATTTCTTTAATCGCCTTATCTCAGGGACCATGTGTGCTTGTTCTCATGAGTACACGCTAAACAATCAAAAGCTTCTTTAGTCAACTATTTACTATGGCCGAGTTTACACTTTTAAAAGCAAGTCTTCCCATAGGGAAACCAAGGCCACATTCCTGGGATAAGAAACTATAAGAAATGTAACTTTCCTGCAGAAGCCAGTGGTTTGAGGAAAGCTCAAACCCAATCCCCAAAATCACTGTATCTTTAAAACAAAGTAAATACTGTTATTGATACACATTTTACCAAATATAAGTGTTCCCCTAAAAACAAAAGAAGTTGACTTATTGTAGACTGTACTGCCTACAGAGATGCAGTGCTGTTCAAAGGGGACTCTTCCCTTTGTGTACACACAAGCGCGCATGTGCGACACACACACACACACACACACACACACACACACACACACGATCATGTCCCAGTCTCGGGGCTCAGCATTCCACCTTCTCTCAGCTGCTGCAACTTCTAGATACCTACTTCCTCCAGGCGCCCTCCACCTGTTCCCTCAGCCAGGACAGATCTTTCCTCCTCCCTCACCTCTCCCTCTGCTTCTCCACCCTATCTTGTTTTTCTTGTTCCGGTATAAATGTCACTTCCTCAGAAAATTCTTCTCTGAATTCCCTATCTCAAGTCTCGTGTGCCCCCTGCCCTCACCTCCACTCTGCTCCCCTCTCACGTTTCATAGTCGTTAAAACATTTGTGATAGCTTAGTTCTTTGTGCACTCCTGAATTTAAGGGCTATGTAATTTTTATGTAATGCCTGCCTTCGGCACTTCATAACCTCAGACACAGCCGGGGCGGTGACTGTCTTGGTTACTACTTGAGCATGAATGGAAGTGTTCAGTGAATGTTCTGAGTAAGAAGCAGGGCAGAAGGTTTGCATGAAAATTCATGATCGTTCATCAGCTCCATAGCATTGCAATTTCTGGAAGCCCTAGACTCGAGAATAGGATTGGGACTATTTCATTAGAAATCATCCTGAAGCAATAGCATTAAAAAAGGGGAAATTGGTGAATCTCTGACTTGTGAAAAACGAATGGCAACTACAACTAATCTTGCCAAGCAAAGGGTCACTAATTGGGATGGATGGAAGAGCTAGAAAGGCAAGTTGGGGCTGAGAGGTCAAATTATAGAAAGTTAAATTCAGACTTTAATGTTATAAGCAGTCAAGTGTTTGCATCATAAAGTTATGAGATCATTCGAGAGGTAAAATGCAATACTGATCAAAGGGTAGAGGCTGAAGGCAGCAGCCAGTATGCAAACTAAACTAGTCCAGTTTTGATGCAGATGGGAAGCTCAGTGATTGAGGGAGAACTGGAAATGGGAAAGAAAGACTAGGTTTTGCGAGATGAGGGAAGAAGGTTTGGTGAGAGAAGAGGGCTCAATATTCCTAGAGACATCAAGCCTGGTGGAATGGAGTGAGGGCCCATCGTAAAGATGTCTTCCATCTATTATCTCTCTGGGTGACCTTGAACAAACCACCTAACCTCTCTAGCTTCATCCTCTTCCGCGATAAAACTGAAAGATTGGACCAGAGGATTAGCAGCAACGTGTAGCCTTCTCTGAATTCAGCTAGTCATGGAAACAAGAGAGTCGCAAGGCACCAAAGAGTTGTGTCTCATGTTGGATAGCTTGGGCTTGAGTGAAGTGAGCCACCCAAACAGAGCTCTCCAGCAGAAGCTGGGAGTACCACTCAGCTGAGCCTTGAAGACAAGCAGGCTGGAGGCGCATATTGAGAGTCATTGGCTCAAGGCTAAGGTGCAGTGATGGGAGTGAATGAAAGAGCAGCAGGAGACGTGAGAGACAGGACGGAGTGGCCAGCTCTGAATCTCTGGTCCAGGGAACCCCAACCTCAAGCCACTTGTGGCAATAAGTCTCCCCTTGGAGTCAAGGGATCCATTTCTGTTTCCGGTCCCACTGTACATTTGTACCCTCTTTAATTCAGACAAGTGGCAAGTGCAGCAGTAAGGGAGGAGGGACTAACAGGAACTCAGAGCCTGACTTCCCTATGTGCTCCTATGCCAAGCGAAGAATCCCTGCAGTGGTTTGCAAACGCAGAAGGATTCTGTGGCCTTCAATCATCTTCACTAAAAAGCCATTTGGCCATCATGAAGAGAGCTCCCTCTCTCACGCCCCTCTGCCCAGGGCCAGTTCAGAGTTAACCGGAGGCAAAGCCCACACCAGCCACGCAACGTGCGGTGGCAGCCCAGGGAAGGCAATCCTGACCTGTGCCTTCCATCCATTCTCTTTCCCAGCAGTCATCCCGCCTATTAAAGTCACGTGTGCTATACCTTTAAAATTCCCTTTGCCCTCAACTGTGAATAGGATCTCCCTCATTGTCCCCTGCCATCCTTCCAGAGATGGAGCGTGCCGCCCAGCAACAAAGCCTGCAACCTTGAGTGGCCCAGGCTCCTCGGCGGCTAACACAGCTGGGCAGACCGTGTATGGGCCCTCCTGATGGCAGACAGGAATATTGTTGCTATGCTGCCTGGGCCAAACAATCCGAGTCACCTGACATCCTCCATCCAACACTTAGGAGTCGTCAAACTTAATTTCCCCTTTGTGCAATAAAACACCAAGAGGAAGCTTTAATAGATGGTATTATGTAACGGTTCTATAAAAATAGCCGGCCAGCGCTGGAGCACTTCCTTCCTGGGGCCCAGTAACCTATGCTGAAAGGATACACACTGGTTGCTCAGGCAACCATGAGAGATGACACTGAGGGGGGAAAAACAGCAACAAAAGGACCATTTTTTGGCTCAGTCAAATGAGGTCTGGCTTCAAGCTTGTGATGGAGTGAATGCAGACAGTGAGAGGGAACTGGTTAGCAATTCCACTCAGGCACCCGTGGCCTTGAAGAGCTGCCCTGCTTTCAGGGTTTTGTCCAGCCTCTTGTTTCTTTAAAGGAGGGGGGGGGGATTCTTTGCTTTAGTCATTTTATTTTTAATTAAAAACAAAACAAAATCTTTGATGGGAATTGAACAGTAGCAATCAGTAAACAATGTTTATCCTATTCTTTTTCTTTCTACTCCCAGGGGGGTCAAAAATAATTTTAGTTCCATGCAATTGTCCTTTGTTCTCCCCTAGTTTGTTTCGGATTTGATTATGCAGGAAGCAACCAGTTTAATGGCAATAACCTTTATAAACAACTTCTAAATAAAAAAGTAAACCGGGAACACTCCAGCGAATCACGTATTTTAAAAGTGAGTCATTAACCATTTGTGGGGTGCCCTCCTCACAACAGACATCAAAGGAGCTTGAATGGACGGTAATCTCCTCTCTCCATTTTATTATCATTATTATTGCTGCCTTGCAAAATGGGCTCCGCTTCCGTTTCAGAAAAGTTGGTTTCGCCGTATATCCAGGAGAGTGGCAGAGGTAGGTTCCTGAGGTCCTGACAGGCACCTGAGCGTCCTTCCGCTTCTAGGGAGGGAACGGGCCTTCTGGGGCTTATACATATGATTGGGAACCTTCGGAAAATGAACTTCATCCAATGCGGTTAAGTTCAGATCTCTAATGTAAAGCAGCGTCAATAGTTCTCTCCCAGCGAGCCTGAAATCGGTGCTCATAAATATGTAATGCACTTTGTATCCAAAAGACCCATTTGCAGCCTCTGTACAGTCAGTAATGTCTTAAGATTAGGGACTCAGATGAGGCAGCCACCCTCTGATCAAACTGGAATAAAACCCGTGAAAGCAAGTGATTAAGTGCTATGGAAATCTGACCAGCTATGACTCTGATGAGGCTGGAAATGGCAGGTTGAAGAAAGAACCCCAACCCCCATAAAGTTACTCAAATCAACAAATCAACTACATCTTCAGACAAATATCCTCTTCTATCTCTGTTCCTACTCCTGCAGCCTTTTATCAGTTCATTTGATTCCTCCAACCACCTTTGTAATCCTTTGTCTGCTGGCACTAACTAATAGTAAGACTGTTTTCACAGACCAAAAAAAAAAAAATATATATATATATATATATATATATATATATATATATATATATATGGAGATTTAGAAATTATTCGTTTAGTTTGCTTGTTGCCAAACTGGAGACTCTGGTTTCTGAAAGGTACCATTTAGATGCCAAAACTGGTTTGGCTCAGTGGATAGAGCATCAGCCTGGGGACTGAAAGGTCTCAGGTTCAATTCCAGTCAAGGGCACGTACCTTGGTTGTGGCCACATCCCCAGTAAGAGTTGTGCAGGAGGCAGCTGATTGATGTTTCTAACTATCCCTCCCCCTTCTTCTCTGTAAAAAATCAATAAAATATGTTTTGTTTTTTTAAAAAAGAAAGGTCCCATTTAGGCAAAACTCCAATTTCTCCTCCCCCCGCTAAAAAAAAGTGCATGATTTGGAACAAAATTCTGAACCTCTGTTTGCCTCAATTTTCTGATCTGTAAAATGGAGGTAATAATAAAATACTAATAATGACTCTAATTCACAATTCATTTAACAAATATATTGTCCTGTTATCCAGGTCCCTCCATTTACATTTTAACTTCATGTAATATACCATTTATATGTTGGTTTATTGTCTCAAGTTGTGATCTCTATTTGGTAAGATCAGATACCCTCCCACCCACCCCACCACTGTGTCCCTTTTCAAAGATCAACAGAAGAGCCCTGGCCAGTGTGGCCCAGTTGGTTGAGCATCAGCCCATGTACCAGAAGGTCCCAGGTTCTATTCCAGGTCAGGGTCAGGGCACTTGCCCAGGATGTGAGCTCAATCCCCAGTAGAGGCATGCAGGAGGCAGCAACTGGTGATTCTCTTTCACATCGGTGTTTCTGTCTCGGTCTCCTTTCCTCTCTCCGTAAGATCAATAAAAACATTTTAAAAAGATCAACAGGGGAGTTGAAACCAGTAAATTCTCCCCATTAGCAAGTAGGAGGGAAGAGGTCCTAAGAGAGAAGGGCTAGCTCCAGAGTCAGCCCCACAGGGAGATCACACCATTTACCACTGACATTCTCATCCAAGAATGGCCAGGAAGAGAAAAAGGCCATGGAGTCAGATCAGAGAAGACACCCACTGGTACCTTTTCCCCTTGGCCAGCCAGCTTCCCGGTAGTGTGTGCGTGGCTCATGGCTCCGGCTGCTCTGGCTCTTGGAACGGCTCTGAAGCAGCAAAAACAACTCATTTTCCAACCTTGGCCGTCTGTCAAGGGTCCCAACAACACCCGCCCCCCGCCCCCACTTGCCCATGTCTCTCTGAGTGTCTTGACTTTTGCTAATGCTTCTCTCATCCCTGCTGCACATCAAGCCATACGCTCATGGAATTGCTTACTTGTGACCCACTTCGTTTTGTTTACTTAAAGATTGTTTTCGTGGCTTTTAAAAAGCCATTCCTGCATCTGGGATTTGTAATTCTAGGTCAGAGAAAGACAGTTGTTATGTATTGTTTAAAATTTGTTTAATAAAAAGGAATTTCTTTGAAAACATCAGGCCAAGCTTATGATGTAAATTTGCTGTCTGTAAATTTACAGTATAGTGACAGAAACTATAACAGAGTATGTTAATTGATCAGTGTCGTAAGAAACATTCACTACAGCCATGAAAGAGTAGATGGTGTTTTGTTTAAAAGATATTAACTCAAGATGAGAAATAAGATGTTTTTCTTTGGTGTAATTTTCCCTTATATGGTGTTTGTTTTTTCTTTTTGTCCATCTATATTTGCTAACTTCTCTATAACAAATATAAATGTTATATAATTAGAAAAGCAAAAACAAACACCATGTTGATCATATGACTTCGGCCTGTCCAGCAGGTGACTTTCAGCTGAAAACTTCATTTCTTGACACCAGAGATCTTGGCAGCCCTTCCTGGGAATCCAGGAAGCTGATTTCAGGTCTGTTCCTGAGGCAGAGCAAGCCCAAGTTCTGATATGATGTACTCACCTCACCCTGGTCCACTTACGCTATTGTTGCTTAAGATTAATCAGAATTTAATCCTGGCCTTTGACCACAGTCCTCTATACCAGTGGTTGGCAAACCCATTAGTCAACAGAGCAGTAAACCGCGATGGCTCTCGAGCCACAGTTTGCCAATCACTGCTCTAGACTTGGAAGGGTGCCGCTTTTAAACAGCAGTAACGGCCACCAAGCCCACAGTTTCCATAACGTCTTACATTTCCATAAAGTTTTACATGACAAGTAAAAGGATAGCAGGAGGTGGTAAGATCCTCGCAAAGAACCTCCCCTTGGTTTGTTATGTAAATGCTACTAAGACCTTTCAAATACAAAGCCAGTCCTGGGGCTGGAAACCTCAGCTGCTCCCTCACCTTGGGAGAAAAGCCCTCTGAAGTAGTCCTCCAATCACCTCCTCTGTGGACCCTTTCCTGAAGACCTCAGCTGATCACGTGGGGCAGGAGGCCAGAGAAGACAGCCTTCACTCTAAAAAGCCTGTGGTGCAGGACAGAAAAAATGTGAAATGTGCCATAAGGAACCGGCCAGTGGCAGAAGTCTGACCATCATTAGTGCCATTCTCCCCCCCCCCCCCCGCCCCATTTTTCCTGAGCAGGTGGTAGGCTCGCTCCTCCCTGCCGCTGGGAGATGAGCTTTGGCTAAGGAAATAAATGTGAGGGACAGGTGATGGGCATCACTTCCAAGCAGGAGCCTAAGGAACTGATGCCCAATTCACTTCCTCCCCTTCTTCCTGCCACAGTGACCTGCATCATTGCAGCTCATGAAGGCTCTGGCCACCAAGGACTCTGACAGGAAGCAGTGTGGAACGAGTTCTTGCTAGCTTGAGATGGACATGAAGAATGAGATCTGGGGTTGATTCCAGCAATGTAATCTGACTCCCCCTGATTCATAAACAGTTAATTCTCCCACCAATTCCATAATATTAGTTGCTCTTATCTTTATTTTTACAACTTAAGGAACTGAACCATAGAGAAGAGAAGAATATTGTTCATAGTAGGCCAAATGGAGATCATTACATGCCATACTCATTTTATATTTAAGGAAACTGAGTCTTGTAAATAGTGCAAACAGCCTAGTGGCACACACATGATAAGGAAAAGGGTTAACATCCACACCTGTTCTCTTTTCATGGCGCCTACCAGAAAATGGTTCTGGTCAAACAACTGGTTTAGACAACAAGAGGTGCCTACATGGGAAAGATCTCTTCACCTTGGAGCTAAGAGGGGGAACTTCCAGAGTAGGGCTAAGCTCTAAACTGAGCTCAGAATAGTCAAGTTTGTTAAGGAGGACAAACAACAATTATGCACAGACAGAGTTGAAGGAAAACCATTTGGCAACACTGAATCCTGGGCCAGCCAGAGCAGTGGGTGATTCTGCAAAAGGAAATTGGGGTAGATTACATAAATCTTTGAGTGCCATCCTAAGCAGCTGGAAGACATCAGATGACCTCATGAAAATGGTGGCTTGGTATATTAATTTAGTCACATCTCTTAGTATGGGCCAGTTAACCATTCAAGTGATATGTTTTAAGGGCCTGAATAGCATTTTAGCCTTTGCAATAGACAGGAAAAGACATAATATAGCTCATGAAAGAAGAACCCCAGGACCAGGTTAGCTGCCTGACAGAAGGGAGGCAGATGGTAACAGGTATGTAAAATATCTATGTTAGGTAGAATACTGCTTTATAATTGCATCCATGGGGAATTTGCTTGAATATTTGATGCTATAGATTTGGCAATTATCTATTTCACTAGCATATAAGACCTAGAAATTCTTGAAAAACAGACTGCAGCAGTAGTCAGAAGGTTATGGGTTTCCATAAAAGATTGGCTGGCCACTTACTACTTGTGTGACCTTGGGAAATCTGATTAAGCCATTAAAAATCTTTAAAATAGAACTAATAATACCATCTCAAGGAATTAAATGTGCTTATTGTATATAAGGATGTTGCAGGGTGCCTAGTTCACAGTGGGTACACAATAAACACCAATTTCTTGCATTGGCATTCCAAATTAGACGGAGATACATAGAAGTATGCAATGTTGTTTAATATTCCTTAAGAAGCTATGATATAGGCTTATAAATCTTGACTTAGATAACTTGCAAACACCGCTACTGATTTTTTGTTAATGTATTTTTTGTCTAAAATTACTATTAACTTATTACTGAGTGGGGCAAAAGTGGGTTTACAGTTGTTCCTATGGAAAATAATACAGTAATTAATAAATGATAATACAAGAACAAACTCTGTGTTCACGTACTCACAACTGTAAGCCCACTTTTGCTCCACCCTGTATTAATATATCTACTTTAAAAATTTAGGCAACATGGCTAAGTTGCTTTTCAGCAGCTTGGGACATAGACACTGCTGAGTTAAGAACCAGGAATGGTCACTAAGCTTTTCCCCAGTTGAGAAACGATTACCTAACAAATATTACCTTCAGGAGCCAGATGGGGATCTGGAGAAGAGGCTAGCATATCTACAGCTTCCTTCACCTACTCACTCAAGACTAACACATGCAGTGTTGATGACAGATCTCTTTCTTACATGGTGAGAATCTGTGACTATTACTCTGATACTCCTAACGTTGGACAATGTTGATAATCTTAATGGTTAAAAGGATGGTGGGCACAACATGTCCAACATGGCTGGCACTTGGATCTAATCACCAGTAAGGCCTCTTTCCAAGGACCTGGTGCCCGAGGAAGTTCCTCCTTCAGAAGGAGAAATATACCCTCTGACAGATACACAGATGCTTGGTGCTAAAGACCAAGTTTGGGTTTACATGCACTAAATACTAAGCAAATATACAGTGTAAATATTTTGGGTTCCTGTGTATTTTATTATTTCTCATTATAACTTGAATAAATAGTTGTACATGTTTTACACACTAGTTTTATTCCTTATAAAATAAACTTTATTTAAAACTCTGGCATTGTAGGAAGGAATTTCAGAACATATGATGATGCTGGTACTGAATGCTGCTTTGTTATATCCAGTATAATTTTCTTAAAAACTTGAGAATTTTTTCATTTCTAGGGCTCTGGCATAAAATGGCTCCAAGAAATATTACAAGCTTAATTCATTTTTGAGCTATCAATTGTCAATGAGGTAAATTATTTGGTAAACTAATATTGTTTTATTAACTTAAGTTCCCTCACCAGGTAAATTAAATAAATTCTGAAATGAATTCCTGTGCCTGAAGTGCAAACAGGCAACCAACAATTAGGGTGCAGCTACTCAGAGAGTCTACCATGTAAGATTGCAATATTCATCTTACATATTAGAACTGAACCACAATCCCATCATTCCAAAACACAACCCCTTCTTCTTACAAGACCTTGACACATTCAATGAAGATTCAGGTCACCATAGCTCCTGAATACTAAAATGTCAGTGCCTAACCACTCTTGTTCACTGTGGTCCAAAGCACAGAAATATGTGGTAAATTCTATCAATGTTTTATTTAGACATTAGTCTCTTCACTACTTAAAAGAGTTAAAATGTCTTAATCTCAAATTCAAATGACAAGACAACATAGTTCTGAATACCCAAGTGAGTTATCCAATAGCCTTATTTAAAAAAAATAATAATAAGGAATCTAGTTAACTGGGAGAAGAACATGTTCTTGAAAATGTAAAATTACTTTGAATAAATCAATTGTGGTTTAATGAGGTTGACCCATAATTCATTTTCACTGAGTTTATTGAGACCAACTGTAGAAATCCCCACTTTTCAGAATCCAAGGATCCTTATCTCTATCATGTTCATTGTTTGTGATCACAAGTGTACCATGTTTGCTATTAAAGGACAGAGCAACAAACTGGTTACTGAGAAAGGAAATAGAGAAACATTAAACCCTAAGAGGAAAGAAGATTCTATGTGACTAACAGCATTATTATTAATAAAGCATGCAAGAAGGAAACCAGAAAATACTTTGCTAATTAGAATTGCTTACAAGTAAGAATTTCCCAAGGATGTCATAGGCCTCAATCATGACTGGTTCTTAAATTATATATGTTTACATGCACTGTGGTATTTTTTTAAAGTTTACCAATAGCCCCCAAAACTCTGGGCAGTTGTACAAAAAAACTTTTTTTAAAAACACCACAATTAAATTAGGTTCTGTGGTAGAGAAAATCTAAACCTTAAACTCCCCCATAAAAGTGGAGTAAAGAAAAAAGTAACTCAGCGGATAGCCAGAGAATGCCAAACCAAACGCTATACTTTTGTCCCACGTCCTAAATGTCAAAGAACTTTGGATAAAAACGACCACAAGTAATCCTCATGCCACCTCTACCTTACGCGACCACATTGCTAGCGTACAAACCCTACACGTCACGTTCCAGCAATAATCATGTGTATGAGTCAGTCAACCACTGTTTTTCAAACACAGAAATGACCTATAGATTTTATCCCATCTTTCCTGGTGAGGGAGACCAGGTCCAGGTCTGAAACCACTTCCTATTCCCAAACACACTGGCCCAGCAAAGCTTTTGGGAAATGGTCCAAATGACTATGGAAACCCGACAACTTCAATTTCCTTCTCCCCTGGTCCCGTCATTTACCAGAACTGTAACCAAGTAGCAAAAGGCACTGGTTTGAGTTTCAGCTTTTATTGCTTTTCCTCTCCCACCCTCTGGTAGGGATGCTAATGAGCAGTAAACTCTCCCAGAGGCAGGCAGCCAGGTAATAACCACCGGCCAGGCTAGATGGGTTTTTTTAGATAATCAAGAGATAACAGGCCCCAGAGGAAGCCCAGAACAGAAAACACACAGGATCCTACAAAGACAGCTGAGCTCCAGCTCCAGCAGGACGCAGACCCTTTGTGGGGGAGAGCAGGTTGTCATCCTGGACACCAAAGCCATAAAACACATGCATTCCAAAGGCCTAATATCCACTCCCAGAGCAGCCATGTCATCAAAGGCATACAGGGAAGTAGAGGGCTGGAGAAGCAGAGGGAAGCAATCTGATTGTGAACAGCCTTCTTACATCTGCTTCTCCAAAGGACATAAAGAAAATTGCTGCTTGGTTTGTATTTGACGGGGATTATAATAAACACAATAATGCAAACAAAGCTCTAGCACAGCCCTGGCTTGGGTAGACGGTCCATAAAGAATATCGACTTGATTCATTCATTTGACAACTTTGTCTGAACACCTACTATGTGCCAGGCAGTCTGTGGGACGCCAGGACTACAGAGAGCCTCATGATGATAAAGGTCATCCAGAGTGGAAACAGAAACCGGAGAAGGGCTGGAGAGAGTACGAAAATGCCCAAATGCCAAGATTGGATGAAATCCAGTAAGAAGATGCTACTCAGCAGGGTAAAAGGAGGCATCACCCTGGCACTACCCCACAGTGGCACACCTTCGCATTCAAAACCTGTCCCTGTTGATCAACTCTCCTGATGGCTGACCACAAATACTGTGCGTCCTTTCAGACTTCACGATAAAACACAACATCAGATTCAGAAAGAACCTAGCAATGAGGCTCTGAGAAGTAAAGCAGCATGCCTAATCTCAAGTGCCTATGAAGACAGCAAGCACAAAATGAGAAAAGCGAGGCAGGGAGACAGAAGGCAACAGACAGTGTTTGCTGAGGGCTGACTGTTGTGCCAGACATCCTAACTACCAACATCTAATGCTCTCCACACAATGCAGCAGGGCAGGCATTACCTCTGTTCGACAGATGAGGAAATCAGAGAGACTAAGTGACTTGCGCAAAGCACACAGCCAATAAGCAGAAGAGCCTGTTCATTCCTGACTTCCCTGTGCTGCCACAGCCCCTCTACCAAGCTGCTCCTTGGACACCTGCCTCTTGGGGGAAGCACGCTCACTGTCCTTGAGTCTGAGGCCCGGTAGGATGTGAAAGAAAGGAAAAACCGTCCACGACAGTTGAGTGATCTCTCTTAAACTAGAAAACCAATCCAGCGAGGATAACCGTCTAGCCTACCCCTCACAAGGTTTTCTACATGGCTTGATTTTCACTTTTGCAATTAAGTCTTGATATTCACCACATGCAAGCATTTCACTTCTAAACCTCAAAACAATCCATCTCTATCACAATACTGTTCTCCAGTTGCCAGGAATCTCTTCAGAGGCATTACTAGAAATGCTGGGGATCCTTTAAAATGCCAACTGGTCTTTCAAACGGGTCTTTCAAACGGGTCTGTTATCTCCACTGGAGCATCATCTTCCATGAATACCTGCAGGTGGTACTGAAGGTCCGTACTGTGCGGTTGGGGTTCGCAGAGATCAGCGTGGGGCCATCCTGAGAGGTGGGGCCACTGCAAACTCAGGAGGAAGTAACTGCACATTCTAGTCCAAGACGTAGAGTCTGTTTATAGGAATATTGGCTGAAAATATTCAAATAACGTCTGTATCAGAGAGTGACTTCCTCTCAGTAATTACAGTCACCAGTAGGATCTGTGCTTCAAAAACCAGTCTTGAAATATGTACCGCATCTAGCTTTGAAAATAACTATAACAGAGCAGGAAACGTTGAATAGTTTCAAGGGGAGTGAGAAAGAATAACCAGTAAAGGGACCGTACTGAGAGAATTCTCACATTACCTAGCAGAAATGAGACCACATCTGAAATTCTCTTCTGTTTTAATTTACCAAATGGTAGGGAGAATGGAGCAACTAGTACTCAGTTACCCGGACTCTTAAATAACACTTTACAGTTCACAGTGTAGGAGGGAGAAGGAAAAGAGAAAGGGAACACATAACAGATGTGGAAATAAATATTTATCGACACAAAGTCTTGGCAAACCTTGATCTTTATATCATCCTCGCTCTATAGTTTCCAACTTTCCTCCTTTCCCCAATTCCCAAAGAACGTGTAGCTAGAAAGGAAGAGCAAACTCTTGCATAGGTTTTCTACAGTTGTTCCCGGAGCCTCTTGGGAGAAGTCTGATGCCTCCCCCTTACTCTCATGTTAATAAACGTTTTTGACCCCCGGAATTCCTGCTGGAGAATGGGGAAAATAAAAGGTCCATTTAGCAGGTTTGTCCTGTCCTTGGACTTCTGGCAGAATAAACAGCATCTTGTGACAAAGACAGGCCACAGGCTGGCTGAGCTCCAGGCAGACACTGGGGACTTAGTCTGTTTATCAGACAACACATTGTCTTAACCAGGATGTGGTCTCCTCTGGAACAAGAAGTATGCAAATGAGGTTGCCAGAGACTGACACCCGCCCCCTGCACTTATTCCTTCAGGGGGCACAAGCTAAAGGTGGCCGTCCTGAGAAAAGGATGGAGAGCCACAGAGGCGAGGGGAGGAGGAAGCTTCCAGAATTAACCAGAGCAGCCAACAGAACGGTTAGAGAAGCACACCACAAAGAATACAACTCCAAAACACTCCACCCCACAAAAAATAAGATAGAAATTTAAAAAAAGGTTGCATGTTTTTCTAATGTTCAAAAATGAAAAGAATTTTGAATCTGGCCCATTTATTTTGGGTGCAGGGCAGGGCGGGGCAGGGTAGTGGGGGAGATGTAAGGAGGCTTCCAAGTGCTCCATTTTCTCACAGGAAATTGCATCCCCAGGCTCTTCAGCAAAGGGCTGCTAAGAGCATCTCTCTCAGCTTCAACTGCCATATATGGAAACTGGTCATGATAACAGTACCTGCAATGTTGGTTGCTGGGACGATTAAATAAGGTAATTAATGGAAAACAATTTAGCCTAATGTCTAGCACCTAGTCTGGGCTCAGAAAATGTTAGCAGGCATTATATTATGCACATCACTGAGCTGGGTATCTTCAAAGCACAAAGGAGAGAACAGCACCTATGGAGAAGGAAGTGGGGCTGGGGAGATGGTTATGGAAAGGAGGTACTCCCCTTGCTAAATGGTGTAATGAATTACTAGTTTGTAGACTTTGGAGTCAGACAGGTCTGGTTTCACATAATCTTGGGATAACTCCCTGGTCCTACCCTGAGTTTCAGTGTCTTTACCTGTAATACCACCGTAATATTCATTTCAGAGGGTAATGAGGAGTAAATGAGACTCGCATTAAAGTGCCCAGCACAGGGCCAGCATATGGTAGCCACTTGATAGTGGTAATTATTTCTTGTGTTATTTACACAACCCTACTGTTGAGTTTAAGTTCACACTTTGACCCTGGCCAGTGTGGTTGATTGGAGTGTCGTCCAGTACACCAAAAGGTACAGGTTCAATCCCTGGTCAGGGCGCTATAGTTTTTTCACTCATCTAATTTACAATTATTACATTTGTAATACTGTCATACATGTGAGTCACAGTATTAATATTACACAAGAGTACATTCAAGCAAAAGTATTAAACAAGTCCTGGTTTGTACTGCTCAGTCGTTAGAGCATGGGCTCATGCACCAAAGGGTCTGAGGATCAATTCCTGGTCAAAGGCACCTACCTGGGTTTCAGGTTCACTCTGATCAGGGCAATCAGTCCATGCGTCTCTTTCACAATGATCTCTCTCTCTCTCTCTCTCTCTCTCTCTCTCTCTCTCTCTCTCTCTCTCTCTCTCTCTGAAAAGCAATGAAAAAAAATACCTTCGGGTGAGTATTAACAAACAAACAAAAAAAGGTTAAACAAAACAAAGAGAAAACTTTATGATCAAAAAAATCTGCAATGATATTATAACAGTTTTGATGCACAAAATAGTTATATTAAAGTTCACAATATATGGATTACAGAAAATGCAAAGAAAAAGAGACTAACACATAAGACTGGGAAACTTCACATCACAATTGTAGTTAGTCCATGGAAAAGGAATTAAACAAAAAATAATTAAGAATGTTGGATTCAATGACATAATTTATGAACATGAACATTATAGATAAATAGAACTTGCTACTCTAATAAAAACTAATGCACCTGCTTCACAAGAATTCATGGGACATTCATACAATTCTGACCATAAATTAAGACACATAAAAAACTAGGAATAACACAGAACACATCTGACTGTGACCTCCAGTGATAATAAACCCTAAATACTAGTAAAGAGGAAGAGTGAAGAGGAAAAAAACACACACACAAGAAGAAAATCATCAAAATCAAGACATTTGCTTTCAATCAACACTTAGGCCAAAGAAAAAAATCAAAACTAAAATTTCAAAATATCTACAAAATACTACACAATATACTTAAAATATGAAATGAGCTAAAGTTCTGTTAAAATTAAAGTCATAAACATGATACATTTGAAAGAATAAAGATAAGTAAGCACCAACTGGTTTGGCTCAGATGATAGAGCTTTGGCCTATAGACTGAAGGATCCTGGGTTTGATTCCAGTCAAGGACACATACCTCCCTTGCAGGCTCACTCCCTGGCCCTGGTTGGGGTGTGTATGGGAGGTAACCGATCAATGTGTCTCTCTTACATTGATGTTTCCGTCTCTCCCCCTTCCACTCTCTCTAAAAATCAATGGAAAAATATCCTCGGGTGAGGATTAACAAAATAATTAAATAAGTTGAGCATTCAAGTCATTATATTAAAAAAGAACAACAAAATTAACGAAGAATAAAAAGGAAGAAAAATATGAATTAGAAAAATAAAATTAATATTAGAATATCAAAAAAGAGTATTAGCGGTAAATAAATCTAAGCACCGAGTCTTTGAAATAATGAAATAACCAACCATTAGCTGGTCTAACCCAGAAGAAAAGAAAGTTAATAAAACTATAAAGAAGGAGAAATAGCCACAAATGGGAAGACTTTAAAGCAACCACAAGAGGCACTCAGATGAATGTTTTTATCCATACTTTTTAGTTGGTCTAAAACACTTCTTACATATTGCATTTCTTTTTGGTGTTCATATTAGGAATGTCAAAAAATGTTATAAGCGAAAGAATTGTAACAGTCTTAAATCAAGAAAACCTTCAAGATTGTTTAAATAAAACTTCCGTGGATTTTTGGTTTCCGCTGTTGTCAGTGGCAATTTTTCTTTCCCTCAGAGCATCTCTCACTGACTGCACTGATTACTTCCTAACAGTCATCCGCCTACACTTCTTAAGTGATTTTATCCTAAATATAGACTTCTCTGAGAGGAGCTAGATCTTAAGCATCAGCAGGAAATGATATGCTCAGTATAGTCACATGCCTCCAACCATGTTCCCAACTACCCATCAAATAAATTCCACCAATTCACTCTAATTAAAGCTAAAAAGTGTCATGTGTGCTTTAAATGTCAGTCAATTTTGAGGTAATTATACCTGAAGGCAGGAACCCAACAGGGTTTCTTTTTTTAGAGTTAAATTCAGAAGGGAAGTGAAGGAGTCGAGGAGAGTTACAGATGATGAGCTCCAGTCCCATCTTCTTTCGCTGTTGACTGACAGTAGATGGAGAGTGACATTTGGAAAGATACAGTATGTGGATGTTTTCTCTATGTGTGTGTTTAGCGGGGCGGGGCGGGGGGGTCGCTATTTTTCCTCATCGCCATTTCCTTTTTTTCAATCGGGTCAATTTCATTGTGAATTTATAAGATATGGAGCTTTCAATTTGAGGAAAGAATATGCAACCTAAAATAGCAGGACAAACTCTCAGATTTGTAGAATGTTCTCCAAATGCTTTCAGAGACACCACCTCATTCCATTCTCACATTATCTCCATTGCAGATAAAGAACCGGAAGATGAGAGATGGAAGGGGATCAGAATAGGCCACCCCCAAATCTGCCACTTGAACCTAAGGCTTATTTTGAGCTGAAGACAATTAAGAAACAGCAGACAGGAGGGAGGCAGGGGCACTCTGCCCTCCCCCTTTCTTCCTGAAAGCAGAGCATAAATTTATCTTTGTGGCTGTGTCTTCCTTCAGTCTCCCATCCCAGGAGGAGGAGGCTGAATCTTAAATCACCAGGGGTGGCTTTTATTACTGGAGTTAACACCCTGGAGTCTGCATAACAAACATTATTAAAATAACCCCTACCTCCCATCATTTTCCTCCATTTATTTACTTTCCTGCAATGTACCACCCTTAGGAAAAGTCTGTATTTTCAGTATTATTGAAATAAGAGAGAAAAAAATGACACAGTAAAAAAAAAAAGAGAGGGGGTCGGGGAGAGAGAGAGAGAACAAATCAGCACTCTTTCCTCCCTTTTAACACTGTCAGGGACTTAGGAACCTTAGAACCCTATCTCTTTTAGCCACAATATACGTAAATTTGTGGTGAGATGTTAATAGCCGATATTACCCCACTGACATAAAAGTACATGTATTTTAAAAGGTCCTGAGCCCCCAAAATTGAGTTTTTCAAAGATAAGCTCAGTGATAAAGATAATACTGCATAAAAGGTAATATTGCATAATCGTTCATTTCAGCACCCCTAGAACCCTACCCTGAACTGAATCTGTTACTCCTGAAATTACTGCCTTGCTAGAAACTAAAATGTTGAACAATCATCAAGTTCATGAACCACACTTCTGTTCAGCCTTCTCTTAGGAAGCATAACTGGTGTCAAAAACAAAGATTAAAGCAACCAGTTATGCCCGGCTGGCATGGCTCGTGGTTGAGCGTCGACCTGTGAACCAAGAGTCACAAATCGATTCCAGTCAGGGCCTGGGTTTGGGCTTGACCCCCAGCAGGTGGTGTGCAGGAGGCAGTTGATCAATAATCCTCTCTCATCGTTGATGTTTATATCTCTCTCCCCCTTTTCCTGCCTCTCTAAAATCAATTTTTTAAAATACTTTTTTAAAAGTACTAATAATTCACTAGATGTAAACAGTTGGGATTGGAAGTAACTCTTATTCTCATTTTAGATGGGGTACTTGACATAACCCATTAAGCATCTCTCTAAGATGTACCTAAAGGCTGTGACTTTGAAAGCTGAACTAGTAAAATCAAAGAAGAAATATGATACACAGTACAGCCTATGGTCAGGAAGGCTCACCCTGTTGCCCTAACATGTCTCAGTCAAAGAAATGATAGTGAACTAGAATAACACAAAATCTATTGCTTAGAATTTCAAAGTCAAGTGCCAGACCAGGTCAAGGATAATGCATGCATATTGTCTCACAGGAAAATTTATCCCTGAAGTGTAGCAAACTTCCACATGATATTCTGGAACTGAAAAAAAAAATCAAAATATTGATTTTATAGAGTTACTAGATTTCCTTCTTTCCTCTGCAGTTTTACTTGAGAGAAGAATGCCAAACATGATCTTTCTTCCTTCGGCAGAACAGGGAAATATCAGAATTCTGAACTGGAAAAATCTTCATCCAATCCTCTGAGTTTATCAGATGAAACTGAGGTTCATAACTGCTTACTTTTATTTTCGTTTTTGCTCCAGACAGAAACTCAACTCAAGTCAAAAATTCTTTGCTCTACGTCAGGGTGGGTTAATTGACCTTCACCCCCTGTGTCGGTCAGTAAGGAAGTCACTTGGTAAAGAAACCCGAAGAGGAGTTTTGGTACATACACTTCCTTTGTGGTGATGGGAGTGAAATTCTGGCTCCCAAGCAAAACTTGGACAAAAGGTCCCCTGACTCTTGATTAACTGCAGAAGAACGGAAGAGACGACAGCTGTGCGGGGAGCATCCTCCCCCCAACGCCACTGACCTCACCGAGCCTCAGGCCCCCTCAGCCCTTGTCACCACCATCTGCCTTTGGGGAAAATGCTTCCTTCTTTTTTTGGTTCCTGCCACCGCCCCTCCCCATTCCCTCGAATGCACAGCACAGAATAGCGGCCTCTGTGCAATGAATGGCTGTGGTCAGCTATAAATACAAGGAAAATGAACATGACCACCCTGGTGTCAGGCTCATTTTAGCTCCACTTTCATGTCAAGTCTGCCCAATCCAGTCCGGGCACATCGCGGTCCAGGCTAAGAAGTTTTCAAAGTGGAAACTACAAAACCACAGCGAGGAACCCAAGTCGTGTGGATTGAGATGCTGCTCCTGGGAATGCCACCCAGCGGGGGCTTTGCAGGGCCCAGTGGGAGGCTTTGCAGGGCCCAGTGGGGGACTTTGCAGGGCCCAGTGGGGGGCTTTGCAGGGCCCAGTGAGGCCTTTGCAGGGCCCAGTGGGGGGCTTTGCAGGGCCCAGTGGGGCGCTTTGCAGGGCCCAGTGATGAGCTCCTGGACCTCAGGGATGCACAGACTCAGGCGCGCAGAGGAGGCGAACAATGGACCCTCTGTTGGGGCTTTAGCTTTGCTGTAAAGCATGTAGAGTGGACGTGGACAAAGCTGTGTGCCACGGAGCACATGCCGTGGGCAGGTGGGATCAGGTTTCCCACCGAGCAGTCTGCACCGCCTGCTCAGTACGTTACCGTCGCTTTGAGCGTCAGCAGTGTCTAACTACCGTTTTCCATCCAGAGGACAGCTACAGAATATGTCTGCAGACTCCAGCCTGTTATTTTTCTTCAGATCCGGGCTTCAGTCTTGGTTAATGTTTGCCCAGAAATGTGTAATTGCGGACTTCCTCCTCCCAGGCCTTCCAGCGGGAGGCGGCCGGGGCTGCATGCTGTGATTATCTCTTCGCCCGGGGCGCACATGGATGTGCCCTCCCAGTCACAGGGCAGGTACCTGCTCTCTGCCAGCAAGCCTGGATGGGGAGCAGCTGAGGAAAAACACAGCCTGCGTGTTCCCAATAACGTTTGCTTTTCTTCTCCTTTGGATAAACAAATTTTAACTGGTTTCTTCCTCAGAAACTCACGCTTGCCTTTTCCCTATATTTGGGGAATAACGCCTCACTCTGTTTACATGAGCCTCTGTGATTTTGAGGTTCCTATTCCCTCTTCTTCACCCAGCTTTCCTTATGGGGAATTTTTTTTTTCATCCATCAGATAGATGTCACTTCTTCTGTGAAGCCCTCCCTGCTTACACACCCGCCCACCCCTGAAGATGAGCATGCACAGACACAGAGTTCAGTGGGGCACAGTTGAAGTCCAGTGCCCTAGCACTGTGTTACATCTGTTACATAACCTTGTGGCCTAATGGCTTACGTTTAGCTGTGTACCCTTCCCTCTGCTTCTTCAGCTAGACTGATCCTCGGCGTGATCTCTGTATTCTCGGAGTTTATCGGTTATCTGCCTCCTAGAATGGACTTAGTTTTTTCATTTTTGTATTAAGGAATAGTTTACATTCATCCATCCATATCACCCTTTTTAGTCATGGTTCTATGATTTTGGACAAATGCGTACAGCCATGTAACCACCACCACTACAATCAAGGTACAAGGCAGCCCCGCTGCCTCAAATCCTCCCCATCTTGGGAGTCAGCCCTCTCTTCTTCTCCAGCCCTTAGAAATCACAGTTTTCTGTTTCTACACACACGTGCCGCACATCACAGCAGTGAAGTCACACAGTTTGCAACCTTTGAGTGTGGCTTCTTCACTTCGCATAATGCAGGTGAGAGTCTTCCCTGATATGACTGCAGCAGTTTATTCCTTTTGCACTGTTGAGGAGAACCGCATTTTCCGGCGTGTAAGACGACTTTTTAACCCAGGAAAATCTTCTCAAAAGTCGGTGGGGGGGAGGGTGTAAAAATACCATAGCTTGCAGTTATGATGGGTGTTGCTAACTCGCCAGGGACTTGCCCAGCACTTGCTCTCTCTCTATTGTTTGTTATCTTCCTCCTATCATCATCAGTTCCAGTCGTCTTATATGTCAGAAAATACGGTACTCCACTTATTTGAATCTAGCACGGTTGGTTTACCCATGTGCCAGCTGTGGACATTTCGGTTGTTTTTGGTTTGGGTCAATGGTGACTACAGCAGCTCAAACATCCACATTCAAGTTTTTGTATGAACATACGTTTTTACTTCATTTGGATGAATAACTAGGAATGAGGTTGTTGGGTCGCATGGTAAGTGTCTATTTCACTTTGTAAGAAACTCCCCGACTGTTTGCCAAAGTAGCTATTTCATTTCCCTTCCCACCAGCTACCTGTGAATTTCAGCGTCTCCACGTCCTCACCAATATTTCAGAGTGTCAGTTTCCTTTTATTTTAGCCTAAAATATAGGCATGCAGTGGCATCTTGCTGTGGATTTAATTTGCATTTTCCTAGAGATTAAGAATGTTGAGTATCTTTTCATGTGTTTGCCATCCGTACATCGATGGTGAAATGTCTATTCAAATATTTTATTCATTTTATTCATGCTTGTTTTCTTGGCATTAAATTTTGAGAGTTCTTTTAATAGTCTGGATCTGAGCCTTTTATCAGATATATGAATTGCAAATATGTATAAGACATTTTTAATAAATTGAGATCTCATAAAGAAAAAATTTCTTTTGGAAAAGGCTTATGAGACTTTAAAGCTACAAATGATAATGTTTATACCTTTATCTCTTCAGTGAGTCAACAAAACGCTTCAATAGCATAATAAAGAGTTAAAAGTAGCAACTCTAAATTTCTACTTGGAAATTATTAAGTGTAATAATACATGGGAGAATTTATCTAAGGAATAGACACATATCCCAAACCACTAAAACAAATACCATTTAAGATTATTTTCTTTTTGAAAGAAAACCATAATAGAAAAAATCTACATTTTTGAGGAGGAATTGGAGACTAGTATTGCAAATAATTTTCTGTCATAGATAGCAATTGTTAGAATAGGTATGTATCTCTACCAAGACAAGTGTGACAGATCAACCATTTAATACCGAAAACTTGCTCGTCACTCCCACAGAAACCAACCTGCTGAAAAGCGTATTAGAGGACCATGCAGTCAACCATTGTGTGTGGCCGTATATAGAGGAGCCTTTACTACCAGGGCTGTGGCCCTGACAATCCTATGAGGCTCTTCAATTCTATAAAGAGTACCCCATTGTCAATCCCTCCCTAAAGGGAAGGTTTTACAGGAAAGGGAGGTGTTCTTTATTACTGTTCTTACAAATGAGGCTTCCTGACCTCAAGAGACTACCTGCTTGGATAAAGGGTCCAAATATGCCATCAAATGTTGCATTTTCCAGGCATATTTATTCTCATCAATCAATAAGTGTGTACTGTCTGCATCATATTAGGCACAGCACAAAACTACTAGATATGATTCCTATCTTCAATGGAAATTCACGAGATAAGAAAATAGCACAAAATATTAGCGACAACACAAACATATGGACTCTTGGATCAACTAAAGACAGAACAAGGGAGTAGGTCAGACAGAAGGAAAGGACGCTACCATGCGGACTGATCGCAGACTCGCTATTTCTCCACTAACAGTTCAACAGTGCCACCAAATACTATATAGCAGTCTATTGGCACAGTGAGGTGAGGTCTAATGATATAAAGTCAACTTTTAAATATGTTTTCACAGCTTGTTCTGGCTATAAGTAATGTAGCGGTTCAGAAAAGAAATAAAACCAAGACTAGAGGAGTCGGAGAAAAGGTCGCAGAGCAAGTGGGAGGTAAACTGAACCCCGAACATGCGTAGATTTTGCTCAGCAGAAGAGAGTGGATCACACTACCCAGAGACCTAAAGAACCAAAAGGGCAGCTGTGGGATGCGTCACTCCGGCCTCCCAGCATGGAAACTGAAAGTGGCAGGTATTTGCTTCCTGAGTCTCCCTAGCTAGCCCATGGTGGAGGCTGTGCCAGCTGAAATTACCAGCCACAGACGTGAGATCGACACCTCGTGCTGTGCCAGGAAAAAGCAGGGAGCACAGAGTGTGTGTGTGTGTGGACTGGGGTAGCTGGATCCTCGTCCCAGAGGCAGCAAAGCAGGGGCTGAAGTAACAGCAAACACATTGGTGGGTCCTGTCATGTGGTCAGCAGACAGACAGGGCTTTATTGGTCCATTTCACAGTGTGATTTGAGGCATTGTTCCTGGGTACGTGGTCTCCAGGCCCCGGATGTTCTGAAAATTCTATGAGCCATCCAATATCTTTTTTAAAATGTTTTTTTTTCTGTTTAAATCAGCTAATATCAGTTTTTAATACTTAGCATAGTGATAGGCATTATATTCTCAGATCACCTTATCAACCCTCAGATTCCTGTGTAAAGCATCCATTGGTACTCTAACCTCATTGTGTTGAGTGGCAGCACCATATAGGAGTCAAGGGCATGGCTCAAACCCCAGCGCCATGTGAAAGCAAACCCACAGGGAAATCTGGGGCCCTCAGCAATGTGCATGACCACACCTCCCTCGCTCATAACCAATCAATGTGTGCTTGCTGAATACACATTCAATGGTCTAAAATCCTTTCTACTCATGAGTCTCATGACAATTAATATGAATTTTCTGCTATGAGTTATAGAGTTATAAGAAAACCAGGGGCCTGGTGCATGAAATTCGTGCACTGGGGTGGGTGGTCCCTCAGCCCAACCTGCCCCCTCTCACATACTGGGAGCCCTCAGGGGATGTCCTACTGATGGCTCACCCCAGGTCCCAGCCTTGGGAACCCAGCAATCACCCTGCCATAGGGCTGGTTGGGGCCCATCGCTGATCGCCAGCTGGCTCCTCCCTGGCCCCGGCCTTGAGTGGGTGTTAATTTGTTTGGGTGTTAATTTGCATATCGCTGCTGATTGGCTTATGGGTGTAGCTTATTTGGTGTGGCGAAGGTGCGGTCAATTTGCATATTACTCTTTTATTATATAGGAAGGAGGAAGGATAAGGAACAAACAGAGCAACCCAGCATACAAGCTCATCAAAACATGGTCCCTGTCTGGCACACAGCACATCACATTTCTTCTAATGCTATTTAACTTCTGTTTGCTATTTAACTTTCTACCAGTTGCCTCACCAATAAGCTTGTATATTGGAGGACAAAGACTGTGTGTATCTTTGCATCTTAGCACTATATCCAGCACAGAGCTGGGCATGTAGAAGTTACTCAACACATATTTCTTGAATGAAATAAAGCCTATGGAAGTACCTCAATCACCACAAAATAAGGTGAGTTGTGTTCACATGCAGGAGCCAGTGTCTACTCCCATGTTTATGCCACTGAAGTTGTTTCTTGGCCTGAGAACACAGCAACGAAGAGCTTGTTCCAGGCCCTGTGGTAGGCACACAATGGATATTTTGCACCCACACATGCTTATCCATTTAAAGACTAGGCAGTCGCATATAAAGTGTTAGGGATGCATTAAGTTAAAAAAAAAAAACAGAATGTAGCAATATGTGTGTACGCAGGCGGGCACTGCTAGAGAACATGGTGAGATAAAAACTTCTTCCTTGTTAAGGTAAAAAATTCATGTGACCTTTTCCATTATCCAGATTTACTGTGAAGGTCTGAAAAGCATGCCAGTTTCCTAAGAATAAGGACTTTGGGTATATTTCCTTTAATTCTTTATTAACAGTTGGTCCAATCAAGAAAAATTTAAAGAAAAATGCATTTCTGATGATTCTTTCTCTAACATTCAGGTTAGCAGAGTGTGGTGCCCACATGGGTGCCCAGCCATATCCTCTGGCCTGTTTCTGGCCAGACTTCCAACTATCAGAACTGTGTTGCCTTGCCTAAGACCTTTCAGTCATCACCTGCACCCACTTCCTTCACAGGCTCAGCTGCCTGGAACTACCAGGGAATTAGCATCTCCAGAAGCAGAGCTCTACTGACGACTGAGTAGAAGATTTGAAATTTCCCATTTCCCTGTACTGTAACTGACCTTACGCTACCTTTCTTTGTGTGAAACCGGCCAATCACAAATTGCCAAATCTCCCTGCGTTGGAGATAAAAAGTGCTCGCTACAGAGGTTCGGGGCTCTCGTTGCTCACTGCTGTGACAGTGGAGACGTGGGCCCGTCTCGAGTTCATTATTAAAAGGCTTCTTAAAATTTTGATCTGGCTCCTTGGTGGTTGTCACTCTCAGCTGATCCCTAACAACCACAACTTCCTCGTGACTCGAAATAAGCCTGAGATACATGTTCTAAGTTATTTTTCAGAGTTCCCCAGGGATTTGGTTCTAGTTGTCCAGAATGGTCACTGGCTCAGAAAGGCACCCCTATTTCTCCTTTTCCTGCCTCACTTCCCCATGCCCTTACAGGTATCTCCTGGGATCATCCGCCAAGTACACTACACCTGAATTCTTGTGGTTGACTGTGTCCAGAGTTTGGAGACAGACAGGCCTGGTTTCCACTGGTACACACTAGTTGTACAACTTTAGGCAAGTTCCTTGAAGTCTCTAAGCCTTAGTGAATATGATAGAGATGATAATATCCATGTTGCAACGTTATTTGGAGAATGAAATTCCACACAACAATGCATATAAATCACTCCTGCATGGTATGGAAGTGGCAGCACTTGGGGTTTTAGTGGTCGAGACAATAACAGAAGCAGCAACAATAGCGGCCAGTAATTCTTAGACCCATATTCCTCCACCTTTAATGTAGGCACTGGAATCTCCTGGGAGCTTGTTAAACGTGAAGTCTGATTCAGAATCTGAGGCAGAGGCTCAGAGTCTGCTTTTCTATCAAACTCCCAAGTGGTACCTACGCTGCTGGGCCTGAGACGGTATAAGTAGCAAGAATATAGAATGTTGCCTCTGGAAGGCATGGAACAAGAAAGACAAGTCATCTGTGCTTTGTGGCAAAATTACACTCAGATTATTCTTGCCAATAATTTCTTTAATACAGGTTCACTGCAGGAATTATAATTTAAAATAATATTTCACAAGCCAATAGCATATAGCATAACATCTCTTAATAAGTCAATAAAGAAATAACACACCCCAAATCAGCGATAGATTAACTGCACTATTGTTCCAGGCAGAGGAGAGATGAAAGAAAGAACCTGCAAATTTGGTAGCAATATACCTTTCTAGAAGTTGGTGCTTGGAAGAATAAGTTGAGCCAACAGAGAGCTGGTGTCCAGCTGCCAGAACTAATTGAAAGTTCCTTGTTACCCGAGCACAATGCAGACAGAACAAAAGCACCAGTGGTACTGGGCAAGATGTCTTCTTTATGGGTCTCTGAATGGTTTGCACCACTCCCAGCAAAGAGTAGTTTTACTGGGCCAGAGCAAATTCCCTAAGGAAGTGGTTCTCAACCTTTCTACTGCCTCTACCCTTTAATATAGTTCCTCATGTTGTGGTGACCCCCAACCATAAAATTATTTTCGTTGCTACTTAATAACTGTAATTTTGGTACTGTTATGAATTGTAATGTAAATATCTGTGTTTTCCGATGTCTTAGGCTCTACACCAGCGGTTCTCAACCTGCTAATGGTTCCCACAGGTTGAGAACCCCTAGCAGGGTCACCTAAGACCATCAGGTGACCATTAGACCAAGTCTAATTTACAGAAAAGATTCCTTTATTAACTTTTGGTCAAGAATATGTTTGTATATTTTCAGAAAACAACTCCAAGACCATATGGATTCCTGCAACAAAGAGTAACTGACAGGTCTGTTCCAACCATGAAGACAGTCCAGAGATGGAAGACGCTGACAACACCTTGCCATGCTAGCAGTCAGCAGCTGTGTGTCGCTTCAGGTTGCCCAGGACCAAACCAGAGAGGGTGGAACCTACACTGCCACCATTTGTACACCATCCAGGTACCATTGCTGACATGTACACATAAGGAACTATTTGACATTGAAACTGGGACTCAAACATTTTTTGTTCTTGTGTGTTTATTTCTAGTATGCAGATGCAAGATGTTTTAAAGAAAAGAAATGGGGGGAGGGAGTAGATACAGAGGCAAAGAAACATTGAACAGATTGTCAAGCTACAGTGGGAAGGCAGGAGAGAGTGGGGGGGCGGGAGCTGTAGGAGATCAACCAAAGGATTTGTATGCACGTTTATAAGCATAACCAATGGATACAAGACACTGGGGGGAGAGGGAGCAGGTGAGGGCATGTGCTGGGGGGTAGGGGAGGCCAGGGGGAGATCAATGGGGGGGGGGAATGAAATATATGTATTGCCGAGACCGGTTTGGCTCAGTGGATAGAGCATCGGACTACGTACTGAAGGGTCCGGGTTCGATTCCGGCAAGGGTATGTACCTTGGCTGCGGGCACATCCCCAGTAGGGGGTGTGCAAGAGGCAGCTGATCGATGTCTCTCTCATTGATGTTTTTGACTTTCTATCCCTCTCCCTTCTGCTCTGTAAAAAATCAATAAAATATATTTTAAAAAAAAGAAAGAAAGAAATATATGTACTACTATTTGTAATACTTTAAAGAATAAAATAAATTTAAAAATGGAAATCAGAGAGCTTAAGCTATCTGTTTCAATTTAGCTAGCAATTCTGCAAAGCTTCAACATCTAAATGCCACAGTACTGTGAAAACACCAACTATCAAAAATTCATACACTGGAATTAAAATCTATAAAAAGCCAAAAAATAAAAAAATAAAGCTAAGTGTTCATTACATCATAGTTGCCTTTCCAAACATTCATCTTGATAAGTACTCGGTAGCACAATAATTTTAAGGACATCATCCTAACATGACACAGCCTCCTCACTGTACATTAATTCACCTTAGATCAAAACAACTTCACTTAAGTCATAAACAAGTGGATTTGAAATCATAACAAACCAATACACAACTTGTATAACAATTCACTCTAGGGCTGGTCTTTAAGTTTCACATAAGCACACACACACACACACACACACACACACACACTTGCAGGTGTTTTCAGATCAGCATAACAGTTTCACGTCTGGACATCATACATGTAACTACTTTACCACATAGTTCTTAAAGACTTCTTTGGGCAAGCAGACATTCTATCAGTCCGTTCCATTTCTGATACGAAATTCTGCTCCACTTATCCATTTCTTCATAATAAACTGCCTGAAAACTTAGTAGCTTAGAACAACAACCATTTTAGTATGTGTCAATTTCATGGGTCCATAATTTGGTCAGAGGTCATGTGGGTGCTTCTCTGTTCATGTCGAATCAATGTAGGCCATTCATGGGTATTCAACTGGAGACTGGTCTTGTCAGAGGATCCACACAGTTTCATTTTTATGTCTACACCTTGGCAGGGATGGCTGCAAGGCTGAGCTTAACAGGACTTGTCGACCAGCACGTCTGCGGGAGGCCTCTCCAGGACGATGGCCACAGAATGATCATGTCTGCTTGGCAGTTCAGGGTTCCAGAGCAGGTGGGACAGTAAACAAAGCAGAAACCACTCAAGCTCAGTTCACTGAGCCTTGGAAGTCACACTGCATCCTTTCTGTCATATACTGCTTTTCAAGCCAGTTATCGGTACATCCACACTCAAGGATAGGGTACAAGACCCCAGCTCTTGATGAATTACAGATGTATTTTAAAACTTCTACAGTCCTCCCTCTGACCTCAAATGCTAATATGCTTCCTACATGAAAAATATACTCCCTCCCAAGACCCTCCATTATGGCACCAAGCTTAAGTCAGGCTCAGGCTATCGGTCCAGGATTTCATCATCATCAAATCATGTCCTTATCAAGTGTTTGCTATAGGCAACTCAATGATGACTTTAAACCTTGGTCCTGTAAGCTCAGCTGAACGTCAGGAATTAATCTGTAAGTTAAAATGAAAATTCTATTTTGGGTGGGGAAAAAATGGGAGAGACTGAAAGAAGCATTAAAAGGAATGCTTCAATTTACTTCAAATAACATATTGAATGTTACAAACAATAAAACTCAAGGCGCTAAGGTCTCCCAAGGGCCTTGCCATAAATGAGGCACTTAGAATAGCACCGTGAATCTCAAGCCACCAGGGGATCATTTAATGTTCCATTTAAGGCACATTCCTAAGCATCTTTCTTTTTCCCAGGAACATTGCTCATCAGCTAACATTTATTCAGTGCTTAAGGGTTCTGACCTGTCGTTGGAAGTGCTACAGGGGTTCATTCGAATATGTTCCATGCAAACAGGCTGACATTCTCTCCTTCACTCAGTGCCAATGACAATGAGCAAGTGAAGCACACCACAATTTTCATACTGCCCTTAGAGGCTAACGTACAAAGCAAAGAAGGCCGGGGGATCCGTACATTCCCATGATGAAAATGATGTAAGTAGGCCACATTGGCAAACAAATTCATTAGATTGTAAATTAATGGGTCATGAGGTAGGAGAACAAAATGGCAGGAAATAGATGTGGACCCTAGAACATGGATTCGGGTCTGTTTTCTGCCACCTTTACTACTCTGAGCAAGGTACTCCTTCTCCATGTGCCCCCATTTCTACAAAATGAGGACACTGGGGGTTACCTTACAGAACTGTCGCGAAGAGGAAATGTGGTAAAAATGTTGTAAGGAGGAAATGAGGTAGATAGAAAGGGGAATGCTAGAAACTGTGAAATGCTGAGACAAGTGTCATTAGGCTTTGATGGGCTCCAAAAATCATCTTTCAGGTAAGCTTCCACCGTGGTATGTGGCTATGTGATGGCAACCTCTCCTCCCAGCAAGTTTGCAAATTTACGTATGTGTTTAACACATTTACTCCTTATGTGACCTCAGACTTAAACTCAGGCCGTCACTTTCTGTTAATAGGTTTACAATAAGATCCATTAGTGACATATGTCACATTGTATTACAAGTGTATTAAGTGTGATGCGGCAGAATTAAGGCAATCTGTATGGGTGCTTCCTGTCATCACCTCCAGCCAATTTAAACTTCATCTCTGGATCACTGGCCTCCTAGGAGTCTCTTCAACATGTGTATCATCAGATTAAAACTGATCTGCATTACCAAAAATTCTTAATTATGTACCAGCTCTTATTTTGGTACTTGGAGCCTTCTAAAAATGTCCCCACAGTATCTTTCCAGCACTATTTCTCAGAAAACTCCTCGACATAACCTACTCTTCCCAGAGATGAAGCATCTTGCTCTTCCCAGGACATGCTTTGCATCATCATGTCCTTGTTGCCTGAGCTGTCTGCTCCACTCAAAGACTTCTGTACCCAGGTCCTTTTCAAACCCAACCAATAACTTCAGGCAACTTTCAAACTTGCAAAAAAAAAATTAAGGAAGCCATGTCAATAATGCTAATGCATTGCATAGAAAGTCACGAACGGATTCAGTGTGCCAGGCAAGACCACAGTTTACGGATTATCTGTAGAACTGGAAAGATAATGTCAGTCTGCTGCAGAAAAAGTTTGCAACGTTCCTGGCATAAGGATCTTGGAAAAGCTCCTCACCCCTGAGATGTTACTATGCTGAACAAGAAGACAGGACCCCAAATCTGTCAGCTATGACAATAACTGGCTGTCTTATATGTACAGTTCTCATCACATAAGCTCAACCAAAGCGGTGCCAAAACAATCCATCATTTTGTTTTATTTGGTATTTTAATGCAAAACAGGTCTCCCAGAAACCTATCCAAATTTGTGTTTTCCAGACCTCTGACAAAGAAACTTCTTCGTTGTTTTTGTTTTTATTTCGTCTGAAGCCTCAGTAAAGCAATCGCAAGCACATACTATCTTGTATCTTTTATCTTTACAGGGGCTTTTCCAAAAATTAAAACCTCTTAGCTTTATAATGTTTGGGCAAACAATCCATAGGCAAGAAAAAGTAAAGTTCAACCACATCTGACAGCAGCTATTACTCAAAGAGAAGGTGCCATATACTGCCCAAGACAGATTTATTTCAAAATGCTCTCATTTGGCTCCAGCGAGTTGAAAGTATGCAAGCACAGAACTCAGTGCATAAAGTTCTACAAGCCCATAAAAGTAACCCTCAAACGGAGGCTCCATGAGAAAGGGCCATCCTCGGAGGCTCACTGACCAAAATCCACAATTATGTTGGAATTCCCAATGCACTGCTGAGCCACTCAACTGCTGAAGAGGCAAAGGGAGTCCAGCCGGGATTACTGCAATTTTCATGTCCATAAAACTTGCCAACAGTGACAATATAACAGCCACAGCCCTTCTCAGAAAAATAACTCTTTTTTTCCTCTCGTGGTAGCTATTAAGTACAAGATATTGATAGGCACTGGTTCATAGATGGTTTCCCAAAAACAGCCCATCATACCATGTGATGTGGACGGAGGTCATTTGCCACCAAAAGGGGGTCTCAGTCCACATTACCAAGGGAAAGGCCACCTGAAATGCAATCAGTCTACCCAGTGTGCACTGGGTGCCTACATGCACAATGCGTTACAAGAAGATTAAACCAACATGGGGCCAAGAAGTCAACCTTTACTCAGCACCCAATTGTGTTCCTTTCTGCTTCACTCAATCCCCATGAAACCTTAGAGTTATGTATTATTATTCATATTTTGACAGAATAAGAAACAAATTGAGTGCATTTCTCCCCGTCTCATAATAACAATTTCACTTAATTTCACATTCAGAAAAGCTTGTATACATTAATGCCAAGGATGGCTGGTGAATATATCTTGATGAAAGAGGTTGAACCATCTGAAATAGTTAATAGTTAACCGTTTTTACATATGAAAATACCAAGTTTATATGTACATACTAATAGAATGAAAAATGCCAAGAGTTTCTGGGGTGCTAAGACGTCTTAGGTAAGATCTGTTCTTTTTCTGGGGGTTCCCAGGAGTTCCCTGAAAGACGTCTCTGGATCTTTCCAACCCACGGTACTTGTCGAGTGTCAATAGGAAGTTCTGTTTTGGAGAAATAGTGAGGCAGAAAAATCCGGCCTTCTTTCAGGGGATAAATCTGAAACCCTAAGAAATAACGAGGGGGGAAAGGCCTTTTAACTTGGGAAGGCAATAAAAGCATGTTCCAAAGTGTAAACAGTTTAAGACTCTGTAATACCTGGCTCTTCTTCCTCAGCAAAGGCGTTTGTTCCATCTCCGCTGAGGAAAATCTCCGTCAAGACTTACAGGTGATTTAGCTTCCAAACTAGTCTGGTCCTGTATGAACTCCACCACATTGTATTTATGGACTTCCATAAAGTGGAAGCATCAAAGCATCTTCGCCCAGGTCCTCAGGCTGGGCTGGCACCCGGGCCATGAAAGCAAATGCCTGATCCCTCAGTTCACAGGCCCAGCTGCTCAGGGCCCCTTTCCTGCTGCCCCTCCTGCCTTGTGGCCCGGCCTGGAGGGATCTGGTTTTATCCCCAGGAGGCAGAGGACAAAAGCACAGTGTGAGGATAAAGGAACCGGAGAACCTTCCCCCTGGGCTGTGATGTTTCCAGCACACACAGATCCTCCGCTTCCTATACCTGCTTGCTTCCAGCTGGCTCCCTCTGTGCTGACTGAGAAGGCCACCTAGGCCCTCTTACCATCACACAGAATAACACATCCTGCCGAGGACATGTGTGTGGGGATGGGCGCGCCAGTACACATGCTCCTGAGAACGTGTGTGTGTGTGTGTGTGTGTGTGTGTGTGTGTGTGTGTGTGTGTGTGTGATCCTTCTGCTCTATACCATGCCTGTTCTGCCCAGAATTGTGAAAGTTTGGTTACTGTTGATACAAAAGGAAACAGCCAAGAGGGTGCAAGGTCTGGCTTTCCCCAGATGAAGGAGGAATTGTCAGTCACACTAACATCACAGAAGGAGGGCGAGATGGCTATGACTAGGCAGATATTTAGAATTATTCTCACTTTAAAAAATTCTAATCTGAATTTAGATCGAGTCTCTAAATCTAACCACCAGTTCGTTGAAAATGGAGAGACATTGAGGAACGGAGTGGCCAGGTCCAGATGTGGGTAAACAAGTAGATTTAATGGAATTTCTTTTTAACCTCTAGACAAACAGAATGCTCTGTGCTAAGATCCATCTTCAATACCCCTGCCATGTGGATGTCCCCAGCTATCTCCAGAGATCTCACTTGGACAGATTTAAAATCTTCCCCTTATTTCTCCCGTTTTCCTGAGGAAAAGCCTTTCTCTGTTTAAGCTGGGTTTGCTATGGTCAGTGTGGTCAGGCTAGCTACATTTCCCAGAATTCCCCTCCCTCTAGGTTCTGGGTTAGAGGAGTTCGAGCAAGATTGGAGAGGCAGCAGCAAAGTCTTCAGTCAGACCTGGTGCCAGGGGAGCCTGGCAGCTCCCATTGTCCCCACTGTCCTCTACTCCACATTTAGCTCTTCTTCCCAATGTAGGTCCTGCTGACCCACAGTGGTCCACCACCAGGCTATGAAGAGGCAGCAGCTTCCCACAGACACACCCTCAGCTCCCTTCACAGTCCCACTTCAGCAGCCGGCCGGCCGAATGGGCTTCTCTTCTCAGATCTCTCTGCAAGCCCTGACCCGCCCACCTCGGCCAGTGCTTCAGTCATTTCTTAAAGGGATGACTCCTTCTCTGATCCTCCAACTCCACTTTCTGGACCTTCTTGTCCCCTGATCCGCCCACAATTGTGCAAGGTTTAATTCCTGTAATAAAACCTCAGCCCACACTGCTGCCCTGTGGAGCCCTGTCTGATACACCTCTAGTATCTCCTCGACCTGCCCCTGGTTCCCAGGCCTTCGATGGACAGTTCTCATCCTTCTACAGGAGAGCCTGCCAAGGACGGGAGAGGCACCATGACTTCCCACTGCTGACCACACTCCTCTGGCTGTCACCTCTTGCACCTCCGTGTTTCTGCTGAGAATGGGTTTCAACCCCTCTCACACCAGGTCACTGTCTGTCCTATCCTTTTCTTTTGTTTAATTGTAGAGCATTTATTTCAGTTTTTAAAAATATTTTCCTACACATTTAGTAAATTGTACAGATATTTGTAAAGCATATAGCCAGTAATGGGTTAATATCCAACATATATAAAGAACTCACACAATTTAACAACATGAAACCTAAACAGCTCAATTAAAAAGGAGGCAGAAGATCTGAATATACCTTTTTCCAAAGAAGACACACAGATGGCCAACAGGCGCAGAAAAGATATTCATCACTGGCTATCAGGGAAATGCAAATCAAAACCACAATGAGATTATCACCTCACACCTGCTAGAATGGCTATCATCAAAAAGTCAAGAAATAACAGGTGCTGGAGAGGATGTGGAGAAAGGGAAAGCCTTGTGTACTGTTAGTGGGAATGCAACCTGGTATGGCCACTTGGAAAGCAGGATGGAGATTCCTGAAAACAAGTAAAATTAGAACTACCACATGCCCCAGCAATCCCACTTCAGTGTATTTATCTGAAGAATACAAAAACACTAATTCAAAAAGATATATGCACCCCTACATTCACTGCAGCATTATTTTCAAACAACCAACATATGGAAAAAACCTACATTTCCATCATTGGATAAATGGGAAAGAAGAGATGATACACCACACACACACACACACACACACACACACGCTCAGTGGGATACTATTCATCCATAACAAGGAGGGATATATTGTCATTTGCAACAATATGTGTTGACCTTGAGGGCATTATAGTAAGTAAATTAAGTAAGATCAAGAAAGATAAATATGAATGATTTCTCTTGTATGTGGGATATTTTTTAAATGAACAAACAGAACAAAACAAAAACCAACTCATAGACACAGAGAACAGACTGATAGTTCCCAAAGGGGAAGAGACTTGGGGGAAGGGCAAAGTGTATGGTGACGGAAGTTAACTAGACTTATTGTGGTGATCACTGTGTGATGTATGCAAATATAGAATTATGATGCTGTACACCTGAAATACATCTCATGTTGTATACCAATTTTACCACAACAAAAAAAGACAATAATTTCACCATACATCCCTAGTGGTATATATAAAAAGAACTGTAAAATATATTCAAAATCCTATATAATAAAAGAGAAACATGCAAATTTGACCGTACCTTCACTCCTAATTGGCTATGCCACCAGCCAATCAGGAGCAGGGACGGGGTCAAGTGGCACAAGCGCCAGGCCCCAGGGATGGAGATGAAATGGCTGTGGCAGCAAGCGCCCAGCCTCCGGGCGCTGTGAGCAGACGTGGTAGAGAGCGCCCAGGCCCTGGGGCCAGGTGGTCGCAGGCAGCTGGAGCTGAGCTGAGCAGGGTGATGGCTGGGTGCCCAAGGCCTTGGACAGGCTGGGGGTGAGCCATCAGTTGGACATCACCTGAGGGCTCCCAGTATGTGAGAGGGGGCAGGTTGGGTTGAGGGACCACCCACCCCCAATGCATGAATTTCATGCACCAGGCCCCTAGTCTACCTAATAAAAGGATAACATGCTAATACCTTCACAACACCCACCAGCCAATCAGGAGTGAGTATGCAAATTAACCCAACAAAGATGGAAGGTTAATTTGCATATGCAGGCACAGAGTGGCCAGGGTTGAGGCAAGATGCAGGCATTTTGCACCACCCCAGCTGCTCTGGGCCTCTGGGCAACATGGCAAGACAGAAAAGCGGCTCTGGCCAGAGCAAAGGTGGTGCTGACAGGGGAACGAAGGCCCAGTCTTGCACGAATCTTCATTCATGCATCAGGCCACTAGTGTTTTTATAATATTTTACAGTGTTATTCTGAAATGATTATTAGTTATATATAAATGTACATAGAAAGAGAAGGCAAATAAGTAGTTACCAGTAAGAACTTATTTTCTCTCTAAAAGAAAGAAAAGGGAGGGAAAGAAGGAGAAGCAGAGAGGAAGAGGTAATAGAACTATGACCAATCAAATAGCAATAAACACCTGTAATATGCAGGTTGTGGTCTCTAAAGAATAGCATTTCCTATTAGAGAATACAGCTCATTGGAAAAACATCTATTTTTTGGCTTCAGACAAGAACTACACAAGGTGAGCATAGAACATCTTGTCAGAACAGAAAAGAAGGGAGCTGTAAAACAGCCTAACCTGAAGAGGCTTACACAGGCCGAAATGGAACAACTTGAGTATTAATGAGAAAAATGCATTAAATAAATATCAAATACATATACAAGTCCATATGTTTACTATGATACTTTTTTAAAAAGTAAGTGATCAGCTTTGGCTGACATTAAGAAAACCAACTCATTGAAACTAGCAACAACAACAACAAAAAGAGAGAAATGGTTGTAAACTTGGCATCAGTCTGGCCTTCCCTATGCAAGTTGCCCATCAAGATAATCAAATATCTAGTATTCCAGCAAATAAGTGAAGAGAAAACACTAGCATTAGTATTGTAGACAATAAGATTCACAGCTGCTAATGCCACAAGAAGAGAGACAATGGGTACTGAGAGCATCTGATGACAAGAGCCTGGGTTTTTTTAAGCCATTATTATTTTACATACTTACTGAAATATTTATTGATATGATCAGATGTCTGTGTTTCCTTGGCGATAATCCAGGAAAGGGAGTGGGAGACCATAAAGTAGACAGAGATACAGATAGAACAAAATTGGCCCCGAGTTAACAATTGTGGCTGGGAGGTGGGTAAATGGGGGTTCATTGCCCCTTCTCTCTACCTTTGTTTGTGTGTACAATTTTCCAGATTAGAAATTTTAATTGATGAGTGTTTGAAACTAAACTGCCTGAGTTTGCATCTCAGTCCAGCTACCTAATGGCTATTGATCTGGAGCAAATTACAGCATGTGTGTGACCCCTCTGTAACTCAGCTTTCCAACTATGAAATAGGAATGATACAAAAGTCACTGCCTTGCTGGACTCGGTGAGGGGATATAAGTAAAGTGCCTAGAATAATTCCTGATATACTGTGCACACTTAAATGTTAGCTTTTATGACTTGTAAGGCCCACAAAATTGGATAAAGCCCAGCTTAGTGTTTCTGAGCATTCAAACTGCCAGATTAGCTCCTGAGAAACTGTCTTCTTAGGGAGGAGCATGGTATAAATCCACTCACCTCTTTTCTTTTACACACAACAGACAGACTATAAAGACTGACGGATCTTTGGGTTTTCCATTTCGACATGCCATCTGCTGCTCCCAAAGAAGTGGAGGGGTGGGTCAACGGCACATGTGTATCTCAACTCCAAAGGACAGTGGTTCTCAACCTTTCTAATGCCGCGACCCTTTAATACAATTCCTCATGTTGTGGTGACCCCCAAGCATAAAATTGTTTTTGTTGCTACTTCATAACTGTAATTTTGCTACTGTTATGTATTGAAATGTAAATATCTGTGTTTTCTGATGGGCTTAGGCTCTACAGCAATGGTTCTCAACCTGTGGGTCGCAGCATTAGGAAGGTTGAGAACCACTGGCTTAGGGCCTGATCTTTCTCTCCGAGTGCCACCTTTAGGGCCCACCTGTAGTCCCTTGCTGAGACTTCTAGGTGCCCTATACGTCAGTGGACAACACAATGGACTATAGTCAACAGCCTGAATTCCTCTCTTGTCTCTATCCCTGAAAAGCTATACCATCTTGAATAATGGCTTGGTCATTCCAGAATATGGGTAACAATATGTTGTTGCAATTTTTGGAAATCTTGTCTTGAAATTTTGGAGACTATTACAAAATTCTTTAAGCATCCCTTGTTAGTAAGACATCTTCAGGCTTTGAAAGTTAAAAAAGCATCATGCACAGCTGAGATGGTGTGAGGGAGGTGGAAACTAACGCTCTCTTTGCCTTAAAACCAGATGTAACTATTAGTAAGGGAGACTGACTTTTAAAAACATTCCGAGAGGAAAGCAGTGACAGAACACTCAGATTCAACATAAATAGCTTCTTTAGAAAACGTCTGCCTTAGAAAATTTTTCTTGGGATATATTTGCTTTTCTTTAAACCAACTTTATTACTTTTAAATCCCACCTTAAGCAGAATCATAGCCATGTGATCTACAAAGTACTTGAGTGTACAGGTTCATCCTTGATGCAAATGTAGCCATATAGGTAAATGTACAAGTCAAAAATCAGAAAATTACCAGTATCCACATTTCAATTAAACAACTTAAGAAACTAAGTACAAGTATGAGCTAATTTAGTGATGTTTCATCTTCTGTAAAATGTGTGTGTGCATATATATATATATATATATATATATATATAGAGAGAGAGAGAGAGAGAGAGAGAGAGAGCTTATACAAACTAGCTCATAATAAATGCTATAGAGATGCTCCATTCTTTCCTTTGAATAACAAAGATAAAATTTTAAGGCATACAGACAGATTTTCAGAGAGGTAAGGAACAAAATCTATAATTACTCTGTCTAATCAATTGTTTTATTAAAAATTATAAAAGTAATAATTGAATATGTTTAGAAAATGTAGAATGGTTAATAAAGAAAAATCAAAGCCTAAATAAATAAATGCCATATAAGCATTAGCTAATATTATCTTTATTAATATTTCACTCTTTCTAGTTCTCAAAAATTAAATGTCTCTTATTCATCTTCATCTTCATTTCATCCTGTTTATTGCAAATATTGATTGATATCACTGAGTACATACATATTCCCAAGGATTTGAAAGGCTCTTAAAGTTTGTTTTTTTCTCTCTATTCAGGCAGGCATTCTTATCTAGATAAATAAAGTTATAGGCAAATAAATTGGTTCTACATAAGGACTCCAGCACTTACATTAATTATGTGAAAACTACATACTTTTGGTTTTCAGAAAATACCTATAAATATCTATCAATCAGCAAATATTTACTGTCTGTCAACTATACCCAAGTTGGCATGTTAGGAACCATGGAGATAAAGAGAGGAAAAGCCACAGCCTCATCCTCAAGGGGCTGGGAGAATGCAGAGGGGACCCAGTGGACCAGGATCATTCAAATCCTTTCAGGGAAGATGGGCTTGAGCCAAGGCGTGAGGGATGAGTAAGATTCAGAAACGGGAAAAGGAGGGAGAAGGGCATGGACAAAGGGAAAGAGAGATGTTGCATGGACACTGGGATCACCAGGACTGAGGCAGAAAGTCTTTGTGAAGAAATAGTGGTAGAGAAAGTTAGCAAAGGTATCCTGACCCTTGAAGCTCAGCCTACAGGTTTCCAACTGTATCTACTAAGTGATAAAAGGAGGAGGGGTTTTAGAACAAAGCCTTGGCATGAGTAAAGTGGTATTTTAAGAAATATTGGGTGTGGAGTCCATCAAGCCTTCATGGCTGAGTTATTTGCAGATATGGGTATTTGTGACTCCTTTCTCTCCACGAATTCAGAGTAAAACTAAGACATCCACAAGAGACAGATAAAACTAGAGGTTAGAGAGCCATGCTTGGAGCCCCTGGAAGAAATAGTAAATCCTCTGGGACCCAGCACAGCCTGTGAAGCAGAGGGGGCACTCCAGGCCACTCTGCGGGCAATGAAACATTCCTTCCTCAAGTACGAAAAGGGAGGTGAGTCCAGGGCAGGTCTGGCCAGCAGTGACCTGGCTCTCTTAGTGCAGTTCTTCTTCCTGCTCCCTCCTGGGGGTTTCCTATGACATCTGTAGGGTTTCACATGCAGAGCATGAACAGTGCAGTGATCTACTCCTCCCACAATGTGTTTCTTGTTTTGATTTTTATTGATTTTAGAGAGAGGAAGGGAGAGGGATAGAGAGAAACATCGATTGGCTGCCTCCCACACACCTCCTACCAGGGAATAAGCCCAAAACCCAGGCATGTGCCCAACCAGGAATTGAACTGTGACCTCTGGGTTCATGGGCCAATGCTCAACCATTTAGCCACACCGGCCTGGCATAACAAGGTGATTCTTAAAGCCCCGATAGTAGAACTGTCTATTCTACCTCCAAGACCCCAGCCTTCCCTGTCTCTGCCTCCCTGACCTCGAACTGACCCAGTTCTGCAATAATCAACAGCCAGTGAATGCCACACAGAAACCCCCATCATAATCTGGGGGAGAGGAGTGAAGGGTGTTCCCACAGCATTTCCATTTCAAATGTTAATGCTGAACTCTTGCCAGGAATTTACCACTTGGTTCCGCTCTCCCTCCTCCCAGGGCTCTGGTAGAAATAAAGGGATAAAAAACAGCAAAACCCACTTACCCCTGGCTACAGAAACAGTGTGCACTATGTCAGCCAGGTAGTCCATATGCAGTACTGTGGTTTTCTCTAACAACGCAGACCTGCCCACAGAGCTCCCTCTGAGGCCTGTGTCCCCATCTCCTAGTGACCTGGGGGAAACACCTAACTCCAATAGATGGCAAGTATGAAGGGCCACAGCCAGCACAGAAGAGAGTCCCTGCCAATACTTGGAAACAGAAGATTCAGATAAAGGTGACCGCTGGAGGAGAGCCTCTGGTGCTTTGCAGGAGCATAGCCTGAGGGGCCTGAACTGCCTGAGAGGAAGGGCCCAGGATGAGCAGCAGTCAGGCATTGAGTATGGTGGCTACAGGGCCAAACTCCAGAACTCCACATGCAAGAGAATCCCCATATCTGCTAATAACTCAACCACGAGAGCCTTCAGAGGATGGTTATTTGCAGATATGGGCATTTGTGACTCCCTTCTCTCCGTGTTCAAGAATTTTGTTGTCCATTTGCCTATGTTTACAAGACTTTGGTTGGCCATATAGGTAAATTTACAAGTCAAAAAGTATAATTCCTCAGGTTGATATCACTGTTGTCCTTATTTTATAGATGGTAACATTTAGACATAGAAACTAAATGCCTTTCCACAGGCCATTCATTATACATTTAATGTAAATATAGGGATCAATGCTAGAAGCATGCCATTGGCATCCACACCAAACCGCTTAGCTAGGAGTGTATGGATCCCAACCAGCCCCTCCCTGATGGGTATTCTCTTTAATTCCAGTTTTTTGCCACTAAGAAGATGCTGCTATAAATATCCATGGACACACATCCTGATCTATGGTTGTTTTTATTTTTTTCTTTCAACACATACTTAATGAGGGCCTACTCTGTGCCAGATGCTGAATTTATAATTGTGAGAGAGACAGATGCAGTCTTTGTTTTCATTCTGATGGGAGAAGAGAATGAGTGAATGAATGAACACCGAGAAAAATAGGAGGTGATATCATTCAATCATATACAGAGAATTAAAATAGGGTAATGTGATTGAAAGCCACGTGGTGAGAACTATAAATATTTTTATCTGATACAGACCCCCAGTTGTGGAGTTGGTGGGTTGAATGATACAGGTTTTTTTTAACTTTAATAATTATTGCTACTTTGCTTCCTAAAAGGCCTGTTTCCTTTTTCTACCAACAATAGAAATACAAATCTCATTTCCACCAACAATATAAATAACAGATATTTAGAAATAAACTCTTTTCCAACAAACAATAGAAATACAGATTTAAAAGATTAACCTTTGTCTTCCTTTGACTCACTGAGAGAACTTTAAACAAGTTTTCTTTGTCTAACTATGCTGACCTACTTAAAACTCAACATTTATTAATGTTGATCAGCTAGAAAGTAAGCATCAAAAATTACTTTATATCACTTCATATACATTAGAAACTGTGTCTATATATATATGTGGCTACGCCTATAAAATGAAGAACGTGGATTTTACGGAACTCTCTCAGGGAAAACTCTTGCCCTGTCTCTGAGGTTGGGAGGAGGAACTGTCCATCTCATGTTGTTAATATAAAGAGTAAGAGTTGGCATTTTTAAATGATAGCAGAACACAGTTAAGAATATCAAGGAAGCAAGTCTAATAACAGGTTGAAAAGAATCTCCTATGAAAAATGCTGATAAACATTAAAAAGTGAGCTTGAGGCCTGGAGTATTTTCAGGAGCAGCAATCAAAAGAATACCACAGTGCCCACCCTCTATAGCCTATGGAGCTAGCCTTCCCCCCACATCCCCTTTTCTTACTGATAGGCTGGCCTGATTATCACAAGTTCTCCGGATGGCCATTGTTTAAAGGATTCATAAATATGCAACAGGAAAAAATGGAGCTACAGAACTTCAACTGCCCTGAGCTACAGAGAGGAGAAAGCCTGACTTCCTGGCCCTCAGGGGTCCCGGGAACCCTTCAGCCATTCCAAGGAAAGTGGAGGGCCTGAGACATCCCCTCTCTGTCAATCACTCCAACAGATGGCAGCCTCCATGCCTCCATCCAACCTCTCACTTGAAAGGCTGCACACTTTCTGTGCACAGGAAAGCAGGGCTTTATTTGAACCATGTTTCACAAGCAGAAGCAATGGAAAGAATTCCATGCCTCATCTTTTTTTTTTTTTTTTCCCTCCCTTGAAATTTGATCATAGTCCTAACTTTAGTCATTCTGCTTGGTTTCCTTTCCTTAATGGAGTGAAATTTATGTCTGTGATTAGAGAATTGGCTTGGGAAAATCATTTGAGTTTTAAAAGTTATATGTTTTAACAATAATAGATACGGGAACCCTGGAAGAAACCCAGTGTGTTTTGGATACTAATTCAGACATCATAATGACTTGCTATTTCCAGCCACAGTTAATAGGCAATGGTGGTATCAGACATACTGGAGAGCGAAAAGAATTGAGTTGAAAGTTTTCACAAGGATAGTGTAGTGACAAATTTAAAAGTGTAGCCTGAATGTGTAGCTTTTTAGCTAAGATGTCTAGTATTATTTTGAAAATAAAGAATAAAGTGACACACATTAAAGGGTAGCTTTTCTAGAACTGTATGTTCAAGCATGACCCTTGAACTCTAGCATTCATAGACACATGGAAAAAAAAGTACCCAAGTGTTCCTTGATTTATACAATAGATGTTCCTTAATTCAACCATATTTTTCTATATATTTGGGGGAACTCACTACCAAGGAGATGATGTAGTCAACTTGAGGAGAAGCTGGGCAAGACTGCCCAAATCTGAATGTAAATATCTCTATCTTCCTGCTGGGCACTCAGAACAAGTTACTTAAAATTCCTGAGCATCACCTTCAAAGTAGGGTGCTATCAGTTACTCACTGTGTTGTGAGATTTAAATGAGAAAATGTAAGTAAAATGGAGGAGACATTCATTACACTTTAGTTCCTTCCTCCTTCCACCCATCTGTTATGATGGCTTTGGGATCACTGAATGGAGAAAAAAAAGAGTCCAGACCAAAAAAAAGAAAAAGAAGTGGGTGTGGGGGCGGGGGGGAAGAGCTGTTGGGAGTGGTCTGTAATATTTGGCAGAGCAGCCTCAATGAGAGGACCCAGGAACACCTCCCACAGGTAACGCATGGCCTGAAGCCAGTCTCTCTTGCTGTGAAGGATGCTTCTGCAATCCTATTTAATAAAAGGGTAATATGCAAATTGGCTGTACCTCTGATCAAGCCACGCCCATAAGCCAATCAGGAGCTGGGGCAGAGCCAGCCAGCAAGTGTATGGTCCGGGCTGGGGGGAGTGGGCTGAGACAGCCGTGGGGAAGGGGGGAGGGAGTGGAGCTGGGGCAGCCAGGGTTGGGGGAGGGCAGGGCCGAGGTGGCCAGGGCCAGTGGGGCAGGGCTGAGGAGGCCAGCACGTACTGGCCAGGGAGAAGGCCTGAGCTAGGGTGGGAGGGACCAAAGCCTGTGCTACCCGGGCGAAGGCCCAGGCAGGGGGGCAGGCAGGGCTGGGACGGAGCCAGCCATCGGCCCTATTGCAGGGCAATGGCTGGGTGCCCAAGGCCTAAAGCCTTGGCTAGAGGCTTTAAGCCTTGGTCAAGCTGGGGGTGAGTGGTCAGTAGGACATCCCCTGAGGGCTCCCAGTATGTATGAGGGGGCAGGTTGGGCTAAGGGATCACGCACCCCCAGTGCATGAATTTCGTGCACCGGAGTCCTAGTATGAATATAATTGGCTCCCAATGATTTTAATTTTCTAACTTCTCTAATCATAAAATACCCATTCATTTATGTAGCTTCCCACACCTTAGTAAATATGTTGTTTATATCATTCATTTTATACTGTTCATTTAAATGCTCTAGGCCTGTGATAGTGCTTATCCCAAAAGAGTTAATAAATAACTATTAATCCTTATAGCGTGGTAGCCTAGAAATATTTCCACAATATCCTAAGTAAAGCATAAAAGCAAAATTGAATCTGTGATTCCAACCAGTTATTTCACATACAGATTCTCTAATCCTCACATAGCACTTCAGCCTATAACATCCTCCATCGTGTGTATATTTCACAAGGCTAAGTGACTCTGTAGGGTTCTTAATAAGTTGGTAGGATACAAAATACAAGGTTAAAAAACTGTTTAAAAAAACTTCTGGCCATGGATGCTGTGGCTCAGTGGTAGAGCATTGGCCCTGGCATGAAGGGTTAAAATTCCTGGCCAAGGGCATGTACCTGGGTGACAGGTTCAATCCCCACACCGATTGAGTCATGTAGCAAAGAACTTTCATTTTCTTAGACCTTCGCTTGTCACTTTCCTCAACCCTCAGTTGATTATGTAAAGATCACTATCTGCGAGGAGAACCAAGATGGTGGCATAGGTAAAACACCTATCTTACCATCATACATAGCAATTTTAAAACTATAACTTAACAAAAGAACAAACACCTTCCAGAATCACTAGAAAGCTGGCCGAGTGAAAATTCCAAAAATAAAAGTGAAGATAAGACACTGTGACTCGGAGGAGCGGCTGAGGACAGCGTTGAGGATTCACGCGGGGAGATGTTTGGAGCACGCGCGCCAGCGGATAGAGCAGGCGGCTGAAAACCGGCCACTTTCTCGAACAGGGGAGACAAAGACATCTCACTGGACTGATTCTCCAGCCCTGGGCAAAGTGGAGGGAACCCACTATCATACGGGGTGAAAACTGGACAGTGGGAGGGCACGCCGAAGCTCGGGTGCTGCAGGGGTCTGCCGGCTTGTGGAGAAGGCAAGCTTGCGCGTGATCTTAGGAACAGCGCAGCTGCGTAACTGCGTAGAGAGCGCTCTGCGACTTGCTATCTCATTTGGGAAACCATCAGACTGCTTTGTTTCACGACCCTGGGTGAGACGTTGGGTGTGCAGACTCATTTGGGGAGAGTCTGAATTCTCCGGCAGCCAGTGGAGCTCGGCAGCAGCTCTCTCTCAGAGGTGCTGGGGGCCATTGCTCCCAGCACAGAGTCCCTGGGGCTGCATAGGGCGGAGCTAACACTGTCTGCTTGGCCCGGAGACTCCGCCCATCCAACCTGAGCACAGCTGAACTTCACAGACAATTGGCCTGGAGGTCAACCCCTCCAAGTGCTAACAACGATTAACCTGAGCTTAACTTAAGCAAGACTGTGCAACCCATATCCACCTCAGGTAACTGAGCCACTGTCCCTTGTAGAACGTCTACCACACAAAGCTAATTGACCAACTCAGGGAAGCAGCCACCATGCAGAGACATGGAAAGAAATCAGATTTGAAAGAAATGGAGGGAAAAAAACGACTGAACATGGAATTCAAAACCACGGTTATAGGGCTTCTCAAGAGGCTCCAACAAAAGGTCGAGGCCTATAAGGAAATAAGCAAGACCACAAAGAAAATGAACGAGACCTGCAAGGAAATGATCAAGATCAACGTGGAAATGAATGAGTCCTACAAGGAAATGAATGAGACCCTCAAGGATATGAAGGAGACTCTCAAGGATATGAAAAAGGACCAACCAGAAATTAAGCATACACTGACTGAAATAAAAAATATTATACAAAGACCTAAAAGTGCTCTGGAGCACCTCAAGAACCAACTTAAAGATTTGAAATACAAAGAGGTAAAATCCACTCAGCTGAAAAAGCAAGAAACCAAAAGAATCCAAAAAATTGAAGATAGTGTAAGGGGCCTCTGGGACAACCTCAAGCATACCAACATCCAAATTATAAGGGTGCCAGAAAAAGAGAGAGACCAAGACAATGAAAACCTATTTGAAGAAATAGTGCCCAAAAACTTCCCATACCTGGTGAAAGAAATAGACTTAGGAGTCCGAGAAGCGCACCGAACCCCAATATGTAGGAACCCTAAGAGGACCACACCAAGGCACATCATAATTAAAATGCCAAGAGCAAAAGACAGAGAGAGAATATTAAAAGCAGCAAGAGAAGAACAGTTAGTTACCTATAAGGGAGCACCCATACGATTGTCAGCGGATTTCTCAACAGAAACGATGCAGACCAGACGGGAGTGGCAAGAAATATTAAAAGTGATGAATAGCAAGAATCTACAACCAAGATTACTCTATCCAGCAAAGCTATCATGCAGATTGAGGGTCAGATAAAGTGCTTCGCAGATAGAAAAAGCTAAAGGAGTTCATCACCACCAAACCAATATTATATGAAATGCTGAAAGATAAGAGGAAGAAGAAAAAGATAAAAGTGTAAATTAGGAACAACAAATACACATCTATCAACAAATGAATCTAAAAATCAAGTGAATTAATAATGTGATGAACAGGATTAACTGGTGAATGTATCAGAATCACGGACATAGAGAGGGAATGGACTGACAACTCTTGGGAAGAAAGGGGGTGTGGGAAGTGCAGCAAGAGACTGGACAAAAATCATGCAACTATGGGAGAGAACAGTGGAGGGTGTTGAGGGCGGAGGGTGGGATGGGTACCAGGTGGAGGGCAACTATGGGGGGGGGGGGGGGATGGGAACAATGTAATTAATAAATGTTGTACTTAATTAAATGTGAAAAAATAAATTAAAAAAAAAAGATCACTATCTGCACCTGTCAGAGGTGTGAAGAACAACCGAATGGCCCAGAGGTCAAATCGCACAGAGGTCGTTGGGGCCTGCTCCCATACACAAGATGAAAAGTGTATGTATCACCGACCTTCAGGATGCCTTGTGAGTATGTGAGCCTACCAATGCCGGGTCCATAAACTCCGGAGGCCAAACATTATCGACATGGGAGGTGTGCAGCTCATCACGCCCCCATCCTGAGCACGTACAGGAACTGGAAGCAAGAAACACCTGCTTTAAGTCAATTGGAAAGCCAGAGTCTTCTGCAGGCACATCTTTTGAACAGAGAAGTCTGTTCATGAGGAATCCATGCCCTGCCTGAGAGAGCTGTCTGATGATGACACAGCTGTCCTTACGTCATTCAAGAATCTAACCTACCCCCTCTCCTTGGCTGTGATGTGAGGTTCTCCTTGCGCCTTGGTGTGAGGAGTCACTGGGCAAGGAGAGGGTGCGAGTTCATCTCCACCTTCCTTTCCATTTCCCTGACACTGACCCGTGGAGTTACCTGGGTGCCTGGTTTCCTAGACAACAAGTCACAAGCTGTTTTTTCATTGTAACTGAAGACAGCTGAAATATTGTTCTATTTCACACTGCAAAAACATATAATTAATTCATGTGAGTTTTAAAAAAAAAAAGTATAATCAGTTCATTAAAAAGAGGGGGGAAATCACAGTAATGCATTATTTGTGTAATGTAAGTCCATACAACCAGACGGTCCTTCATCTTGTTTTTAAACGTTTAACTAGTTCTTTTGGCACCATACAGATGCATAGTTAGATGGTTTCAAATAGCACCAATCCTCTAATAAAAATATTTCAATAAGATTTCATACTAGCATAGCTTTATACTAGCATTTCTGAAACGAGCACAGAAAATAACTGTTATGGTAAATTCTCTGCTCCCACTCTCACCAACTTCCACTCCACCACCACCAGCTCCATGTGGCTTCATTGCAGTGGGATCATGCTATAATGTTCACTTGCTATAATCCAAGTTTCCAGGCTAGTGGAAAAGCAGCTCAGATAGTTGCTTTTTCTGAGGCAAAATAGCAAATGAAAATAAGCCTGCTGTGGGAGATCTGAGGAAGTAGGGCAGACTTGGGGGGTGGTAGGTGGAGGGGGCGGGGAGAGTAACTCCCAGGGGCTATTTCCAGTCCCTTTCCCAGTCCCTGTGCGTATGTCTGGGTTTTTTTTCTGGTTTCCATTTTGTGATGAAGGGGTGTTCCAGGTAGGGGGTGGCTCTAAAGTGACTGCCCTTGATGCTGGAGCTAAAGAGCCTTGGAGAGTCCAGCTCAGCTCTCTCTGCTCCTCTGTCCACTGTGCTTAAGGCCTCCCCAGCTCCCTGGGTCTTTCCCAAGTCAAGAGGGACCAGAGCAAACACGCTCAACCATAAGTCCTGCCCAGCTGGTGTGGCTCAGTGCTTGAGTTTCCACTTATGAACCGGGAGTTCTCAGTTCGGTTTGATTCCTGGTCACGGCACATGCCGGGGTTGTGGGCTCCATCACCAGTGGGAGGCGTGCTGGAGGCAGTTGATCAATGATTCTCTCATCACTGATGTTTCTAATATATATATATGTTTCTAATTAACATATATATGTTAACTATATATACATATATATTAAAAAACACACAAGTCCTTGTGGAAAAGAAGCTGTGATGAATAGAGCAGCCTTCCTATGAGCCCTCACCTGAAATAGTGATTACACTGGAATGTGATTCCCCGCTACCCACCCAGTGATTTAATAAGGATTCATCCCAAATCAGGTCCTCAGGGGGGGAGACACAAAGATGAAAATGACAGGAAGACGGACCCTGTCCTCAGAAGGGGGTGGCTGAGGGAGTGTAAAATCGAACTTTTCTGCAGCGTTTCCCCTGTAATCAAGCACGCATGTCTAACGCCAGGGAACTTAAATGTGGTGAGGAGGGAGGATTATAAAAATGTTCACTTTCATCCTACAACTATGGGAAAACAAGAACATGTTGCCATTACTCGACAACTTTATAACTGCAAACAAGGCCAGTAAATCAACCAAGGGTCTGGCTGGCCTGTCGGGCACCTCGCGCCTTTTGGGGAGAAAGCTGCCCACCAGTGCTAGGCCAGGCTGCCAGGCTGGGAGGCAGGGGGGCGGGAGAGGCCCCCTCTGCTCTCAGAACCAACACAAGTGCTCAGCCCTCTCCCTCCACAACCTTCCTTCTCTCCTTAAGAAATGACAGAAATCAGGAAATATTACTTGGGCTTGCAGGCTTCTGTCCTGGCCTATCAAACCCACAGAGAGGCCCAGCAAATTACTGGAAACTGCACTTTGAACTTAGCCCCTGGCACAGAGCCCAGTCAAACAGAGATGTAAAAGTTCCTTTCCTCCGCGGGGCCCGCACCGGGGTGTCCCTATAGACACTCCAGAGCTGATTGCAACAGGTTGGAATGAGGCTCTGAGCCAGGAAAACAAGCCCTGACCAGTATGATTTCCTACTGCCTGTGTTGTTTCTTAAAAATGTTTTTTTTGGCTTGTTCTCCTTCATTTTGTTGGACTAGGTTTCAGGCTCAGGTCCCATCGAGGAAAAGACTGGCACCATTTTCCCAAAATGCTTAGTCCTTACTTAGTTGGAAACCCGCACGATCACCTCACTGGTAAGTGCAGTAAAGTTGGGGGCTGCAGGGGGCCAGGGGCCGGTCAGGCCGGTTGCTAAGCAAATTCTCTGAACTCCCAAGGAATCCAGAAGTAATTAGCTTGTAAACCCAGCAGATCTCTCTACCTCCGACAAGGGAGGTGATATTTCTCTGCCCTCTCAACTCCACCACACGGGATTAAAATAAGCCACCAACACGGACTGTCCTGGTAAGAGCAGTGTCTGTGGAGCCCACGCCTGTGGCTGTTTCTCTTTCTTAAGAGGAAACCCTGAAAACATTGGCCTCTTTCTAGTTCTGTTCTATTTCTCTCTAAGAAAACTCAACTTGCACAAGCAAATAAACTGACTCATTGTAAAACTAAGAGGTCAGCAGGAGACAGATAAAACTAGAGGGTAGGCAGCTGGAGAAATAGGCCTGCCTCCCAGCCATGCTGGGGGCCCCCTGGAGGAAGCAGTAAATCCCCTGGGACCCAGCACAGCCTGTGAAGCAGAGGGGGCACTCCAGGCCACTCTGCGGGCAATGAAACATTCCTTCCTCAAGTACGAAAAGGGAGGTGAGTCCAGGGCAGGTCTGGCCAGCAGTGACCTGGCTCTCTTAGTGCAGTTCTTCTTCCTGCTCCCTCCTGGGGGTTTCCTATGACATCTGTAGGGTTTCACATGCAGAGCATGAACAGTGCAGTGATCTACTCCTCCCACAATGTGTTTCTTGTTTTGATTTTTATTGATTTTAGAGAGAGGAAGGGAGAGGGATAGAGAGAAACATCGATTGGCTACCTCCCACACACCTCCTACCAGGAATGAACCCAAAACCCAGGCATGTGCCCAACCAGGAATTGAACTGTGACCTCTGGGTTCATGGGCCAATGCTCAACCACTGAGCCACACTGACCTGCCATAACAAGGTGATTCTTAAAGCCCCGATAGTAGAACTGTCTAGTCTACCTCCAAGTCCCCAGCCTTCCCTGTCTCTGCCTCCCTGACCTCAAACTGACCCAATTCTGCAATAATCAACAGTCAGTGAATGCCACACAGAAACCTCCATCATAATCTGGGGAAGGGGGGTGTTGAGGGGTGTTCCCACAGCATTTCCATTTCAAATGTTAATGCTGAACTCTTGCCAGGAATTCACCAATTGAATTGGGCGCTCTGGTAGAAGCAATGGGAAAAGGAACAGCAAAGCCCACTTACCCACTGGCTACAGAAACAGAGTGCACTATCTCAGCCAGGTAGTCCATATGCAGTACTGTGGTTCTCTCTAACAACGCAGACCTGGCCTGTGTTCTCACCTCCCAGTGACCGGGGGAGAAACACCTAACTCCAATCGATGGCCCAGAAGAGTGTCCCATGAATACTTGGAAATAGAAGATTTCAGATAAAGGTGACCGCTGAAGCGGAGCCTCTGGCGATTTGCAGGAGAGTGACTGCTTCGGAGTCTGAACTGCCTGAGAGGAAGGGCGGAGGATGAGCAGCAGTCAGGCCCTGAGCGTGGCTGTGGCTAAGGGATGAACTTGGCATGCAAGAGAATCCCTCCCTCCCAGCCCCCGCCCCAAGACCCCCGCCAGAGTGCTAGAGCAGCAGGCAGACCGAGAGGCAGTGGTGGTTCTGATCTAGCAGGTGGGGTGAGGCCTCATGCGACTTTGCAGAAGAGCCGAGAGACTAGAAGCAGCAAGGTGCTGTAGCAGCAACAGAATCAAAAGACAGAGGAGGTCGCCAAGGGCCCATGGAGGCAGGGCACCGAGACCTCTGGTCAATAGAGGGTGGACATGGCAGATTATTGTGGTTTATTCTGAGTGGAGGCTGCTGTCTCAAAGTCACATTCTATTAAAAAATTCAATAAACAAGCACACATTTTAAAATTTGTGTCTTGCCAATATGCTGTTCCAGTGAAAGTATCTAAGACCCAGGTAATCCAAGCTTCTTTCAGAAAAGCAACTTCATTAAAAAAACCTAGGTAGTCAGCTGCTTGGGGCCAGACAACTAAGTCATCACCATCTACATAAAATACAACCACTCTATGTACATGCATTACAACAGGCAATTCTCTTGTAATCACCTACTTCTTCAGTTTCTCAGTGACTCTACTGACCCGAAGCAGAAACATTAGGCTCTAAGCCACAGACACAGAAAGTTACAAGAGCTGAGGTTCCTCAGAAATTCAAGAAGCCGATGAACCTCAGTTAAATCCATCACATAGAAGACCAGAGCCACGAGGGTGATGACCAGCTGTGAGTAAGGGGAAAAGGCAGCCTGTTTCCCAACCAAAGTCCCAGTGCCCAAATCCTCCTCCACCCCCACCCTGGTCATTCAATGTAAGCACCCCTTTGATGCCAATAGAAAAAAAAATGTTTTAATTGCCTTATCAGGAAAGCAGTACTAAGTTCTACAGAATAGAAAGCAAAGGGATGAAAAGTAGAAAAGAAGTGGTGTCTAGCATTTCCAACATGTGACTAACAGAATTTCTGGAAAGAGAGAACATAAAATATATCATGAAACAAAAAGTGCCAAAGACATAGTGAGAAAATGTCCCCTACCTAAAGGACACAGGTGTGGGCTCATTAACGTGAGCAGCACAGTGAATAATAAAAGATTTATAGCAAAGCCAACATCAAACTGAGACAATCCTATAAGCTTCCAGGTAGAGTGAACAGCATCACAAACAATGAACGGGCGCTCAGAACGGCCACCATGCGCCTCAGCAGCAATAGCTTCAACCAGAGACAGCGAAAGAATACCTTCAACATCCTGAAGTCTAGGTTTCTGCCCCAGGCATACTAGTAACTAACTCTGCACCATACACAGGCTGAGTGGAGGCTGCTGTCTCTTCTCTCACTGAGTATGTCTTTTTAAGGCCCTTCCTTGCAGTTATCTGACCCAAGTTGTCTCTTTTAAAGAGTGGCTTTTACCCAGGCAAAATGTGCTAAGAGCATTCCCAGAATGCCATGCATTCAGTGGGTTTCAGTTCCGCTCCCTGAGCTCAGGACCCTTCCTTGCCTTAATCCTTGATGCCTTGACTACCTTTACTATTAAACTTGCTGTCTGTGCCTGGTCCTCACCCAGTGGGGCCCTCCCCTCCCCACTGTCATTGTTCTCTAGGACTAGGGACACTGCAGACAGCTCTATGTACATCCTTCCTGCAAACAGGGGCAGCCCCCACTTAGCCTATGCTTCCTTAACAGTGGGTTCGAGACAGGGAAGGAAATTGGGGCCACGTGGAGGCTCAGAGTGAAAGGAAATTAGGGAATCTGTGGCTAAGAAATGACTTTGGACTCGAACTGAAGAATTTGTGCTCAGCCCATATTTGAGCTAACCATGGTAGAAGATCACAAGAGGGCTCTGAGCAGTAACCCCCTTAAGAAATGTGCAATTGCCTGGAATATCAAAATACCTAGAGTATTATCCTTGTCATAACTCTCGGGATCCTTCAGTCCAGTGGTGAGAGAGAACTGCTATGGAGCTCAGGTTCGGCAGGGTAACCCCAGTATCCTCCTCCATCATCTTCTACAGAATGTCCCTATGTAACAACTTAGGAAGCCCAATAAAGCATTTGAGATGCTAGGACATCCTAGATAATAGCATTTAAAAAACTAAGTTTTTCTAATATTTACTTGAAAATGCCCCCAAGCTCCAGTCCTAGTGTAGCACCAGTACCACAAACTCAACAGGTCCAAATTCTAATCCATTACTCCCTTTCCTAAAACTCCTCCTCTTCCAGCTTCCTTATTTTAGCCACTGGCACCAGCTTCCTTTCCACATGGTTCCAAAACTGGGTGATCTTTGCATCCTTCCACTCCCTAATGCCCAGCTGACAAATTCCTGTTAACTAAGACCATCCTGCTGGCACTCTTCCCCAACCTGCCTTCCTAGGGTTACTCCAGCTCAGGCCTCCTACCCTTCACCGAGTCCAAGGTATCCCATCTACTGCCACCAGACAGAGGAATCCAGGGCAGAGTTGAGCTCATTCTCCACAGCAGAGACCACCAGCTCCCTCCCAATACCCATTTTCCCTTCTCTCTTAGTAACAGAACCCTGCCTTTTAGCAAGTCCCAGAAAACAGGTACACACTGCTCAGCCTCCCCTGACACTAGGTGTGGCCAATGAGAAGTGCCACTAGGTGTGGCAGTGAGACTTTGTTATGGCCAAGGAAAAGTGGGAAATGGGTTGTCTGGGACTGCTGGGAAGGCTGATGAAAAGTGAGCTGACTCAGCTGGGTTGGCCACCCCTTTGCATTTTCCACATTCACTCTTCTTCCTCCTGGCCTACAATGCATGCGTGATGGGTGGAATCCAGTAGCCAGCCTAGACCATGAGGCAATGTGGAGGTGAAAGCCTGCTTGACTAGAATAGACAAGCAGAAAATCAGGAGGGACCTGGACCTTGACAATGCATGGAGCTCACACACCTGCCTCGAATTGCCCATCTCCAGAGACTTTTATAAGGAAATAAGTTTTCAGTTCTTAAGCCACTCTTTTACAGGTCTCTTACAGCTGCGTGAAAATCATAACTGACAAAACTTTGCCTTCAAAATCATTGGTGGCTCCTGAATTCCAATGAAACAATGTCCAGTCTCTTTAGTCCAACACCCATGGTGATCCCAAGTCCAGAATGAAACCTTATTCCCAGCCTTGTCTTCCACTCCTTTCCCTCATGCAATCCATCACTCAGCCAATGTAAACAGCTGCAATTCCAGAAGCATGATCACCACCAAACACCTTCAGGAGAATTGTCGGCCTCAGAGCCTCTGGAGCAGTGGGTGTATAATAGTTATCAAACCCCGGCCTTTTTCTATTTCTTAAATATCTGACACACAATTCCCATGTACATGAGATAAAGGCAGAGCTGCTCTGATTTGAAAAACACTGGCCTGGTCCAATTTTTATTTTATTTTTCTTAAAGGTGAAGAAACTGGGGTCCATATGGGTGGGAATTCGCATGCTCAATTGGCCCAATGCTGACTAGGACAGGTAGAACCTAGATTTCCCAACTCCTACTCTGTTCTTTCCATTATTTTTTACCACCTTGTGATGCGCTCAGAGGTACTCAATAAAAACAAAACACCGTGTGGCAAGTTTCCAGATCCCCATATTTTTGCTGAAGAGAGATGGAATTATACTGAACAAGGATCACCAGGCCTTCTCCATCCCAGTCAGCTGGGGATACAACATAAAGAACAGTGGGCCCAGGGTTAATTCCCACCAGTCTGGAATTTTCCAAACACCAGAATGTTTCCCATTCAGACTCATGCCCAAGGGAGAGGCTGTGATTAGCCCAGCAGCCAGAAATGTGGGATTATCTACCAGGTCAAAGGATGTGTCTCCCACGGTGCTCATAAAATCCTATTGGCTGATGTTTCACAATATTAAAAAAAGTTCAAGATGTTGGCTTTGCTAGGAAGGCGCATTCTGCTTGGTCCTTTAGTCATCGTAAGTGGCAAATTGAGTTGGAGATACTGTGCTGTCAGAGCTGCCTTTGGGGTGCTGGGAAACCCTGGCTGTGCTTGACTGTGCTCCGGAAGGTCACTGCTTCATGCAAAACTGAGGGGAAATGGGTCACTGAATATTCGAGGAAGGGGCTAAAAAGACTGATAAGTCCCACTCATTGTCCATTTAACTGTTTGGAATCAGGCCTCTTCTCTCTACTTGGACAGTGAGATCACAGAGGACAAGATGTTGTACAAGGTTAACACTGCCTATGGGAAATTAACTGGGCTGAGTGTTGAATTCGGGAAGACAGAGGAGGGGGAAGAAACAAAACTTGTGTGGGATCCCAAAGGGAGGGGAAGGGGGCTAAAATGTCCTAATGACAGGGAATTCTCCTGCCCTCCAGGGAGAGGGCCGGAAGAGTCCAGGAACCAGAATGGGGAGGCTGAGGCCAAAGTGGGTTGGGAAGGCAGCTGGTTCCTGTGGAGTCCGCCGGATCTGTGCACAGCCTGACTGCCGCACAGTGTGACCTGGGGCAAAGGATCTTGCTTCAATGTCCATAAAACAGAGATGATGATAATATAGTACCTACCTGATGGGGTGTTATGTGGAATTAAGGAGGGTGACGCCCAAAGCCTTGCACATGGGAAGCACTCAATACATGTTATTGTCATGTTTTATACTCATGTCTTCCATCCTCCCAGCTACACCATAAACAGCCTTATAGCAAGACCACGCCCTCCTTCTCCACCCAGGATCCCTGGCAGAGGCTCTCAGAACTGGTTAGTTGATTGACAGGTGCTGGAAGAGGAGGCCCAGCTCATTAGATTACATATGAGAGCATGTTCCTTCCAGTGCTCAGAGAAACTTTCCCCAAGCCCTCTATTTGGGGAGGAAACAGCAGATCCCATACCCTTTAAAAAATTATCAGAGTGTCCCCTACATTCTCCCATTCTACAGATCAGAGGCAAGGAAGGACCAGCAAAGGCAGGGGGATGACCCGGGACCGGGACGGAGGCCTGCAACTCCGCTTCACCAGGAGCTGGGCCCTCCGGGAGCTCCGGTTCAGACTTGCTCGGCAGCCCCATAAAACTCGCTCAGCCTGCCTTTTCCTCCCCAGAGCTCCAGCTTTTGTCCTGCAGCTCAGCTCATGCCAGAGAAGCCTAGGGCCAGCCGTGCCTTCTAATTTCTAATGATCAAAGTGGAAGATGTCTGATGCCGAAGCAGGCTCCCTTTTAGCAAATGTGTTTTTAAACTCAGATTCGCACAGTCCTCTGGGCTCACCTGTCCCCTATTTTCTGTCAAGGTGTGCATTTCCCGGGCGGGCAAGGACAGTCACGTGGCCACGCTGCAGCAGCAGCCACCGCCCCTGCTGACTGGGGAGTCAGGTTACCTGGAATGTCGGGCCCCTTCTCCCAGGCTGGGTGGAGGCCGGAAGGACTGGGTGCAGGGAGTGGGGGACGGTGGGGAGACTGGGTGGGGAAACCAGAAACCTGGGAGGAGGGAAACAGGTTTCCTTTTTTAGGGCACCCGTGCACTGCCTGCACACGTGGTTAGGAAAGAAACATGCCAGCTACTTTTGTTTGTCTTGAAACAAAGAGTGAGGGGAAGGGGGTTTGCTTTTTTTTTTTTTTTTTTTTGGCCTGAAAATATATGTGAAATGCATACCTAAAGCTGAACTGGGTGGGGACCCAGTCGTTGGCAACCATGCGGTGATGGGGCAGATCAGAAGGGTCATTGTATGGCTACTGAGGATGCCGGCATAAAGGGCGCATTATGGCCCGCACACCTGGCTCCTGCAGACGAGGCACTGAGACATGGTTTTCAAAGTCATCGAGTGAGCAATAGGATGAAGTCGTCCGTTGGGTCAGAACAAGGTCGTGCACAATGTACAATTCCAGGTATGTTCACGGAGCCCCACGTATACACCAGTGTGCCTGCCAACCACATATGTCTTCTGGATAGCCAAGCCCACGATTTTTCCTTAAGATAAAGGAGAAACAGTTTCAGTCTGGTGTGCGGTGTTGGGGGGAACCCTCTACAGCTTCCTTTGCAGTCTGATCTCTGCAAGAAGGGGACCCGAGCGCCCCCCCGCCCCCGCCCCAGGGAGGCAGACACCTCTAGAGGGGACATGGGGTACCTTCAAGATGAAAACTTAAACTGGAAAAAGAAGAAAAATTAGGTTTATTTTTTTTCTGCCGTCCCCTAATACCTTGAGGAGTTCAAAGGTTTTCCCAGCCTGCGGCACTTGGCAATTATAATTACACAGTAAAATACCTAAGGTTAATGAATAACCTCTAAAGGAAGTTACTTCACATAATGACAGCAATTTCTCTGAACTAAATGCTAATAATAAGGCCTGTAATGCTATGGGAAGGAAATGGTGGCAATTGGCAAATGGGACTCTGTTGCTTGGTAACAAGAGCTGAGGTCTGAGCAACCTCCTCACCTCCCCGGAAAGGGGGTGGGCGGAAAGGCTGCGGGGGCCGCCTTTCCGCTGTGAAAGGCCCTGTCCCCACTCAAAGTGGACGCGGATGTGAGAGCCCAGTTGGCAGAGAGGGGCCTGAGCGGGACTAGCTCGCTGCAAATTGCTCAGCAGCACGGTGAAGAAGTGGGGTGCAATCTGTCAAGACTGAGCACAGCCTCCTTCACATTACCTGGCCCGAATCACTGTGCACCGATGAAACATTGCAGCAAATCCAGCCAAGAGCTACAGCTTTCCCCCGCCTCTCCGGTTGGTTTGTCCCAGCAGAGACATACACTTTGATCCTCAGGGGTGTTTTTTTCTGTTTCAGAGCCACTGTGGCATTGAAGAGACGAATTAGAAAAGGAATGCAATTAAGACAACCTAAGAGGGCACGTCCCTTGCAGAGGAAAAGTTTCCGAACTTGAACCGCGAGTGTTTAGTTGGGAGATTATTGGCTGTGTGGATTGAGAGATCCTAGAGAAAACTTCTTCCCGCCGGTCCTTAATCAGCAGGAGACAACTCACCAGGTCATTAATACCTTGCACCCTCACAGGAACCTCTTCCGTGAGAGGCTGAGAATAAGGCCATGAATTTCAAACCTCTGTTTTATGGCAGTGGTTGTCCATTCTGCCCGGGTAGCTCTCAACACCTGCACAGCTCTGTAAAAGATAGATTCCGGGGCCCTATTCCTGCATGTTGATATGGTGGATCTAAGAATCCGTACTAACCTCTCCATGGTGCGATCACCAGCCAAGTGTGGAAACCACTGTTCTATGCTATATTATGAATAGTGGTCCTTTAGGCAAAAGACAAAAAGTGAGAGTGGATACTTTTGGCACTCAGAACTTAATATCATTAGATTATTTCCTTAAAAGAATCTGATTGACACATTTTAAGAAAGAAAACTAAATATACTCATTTTAAGTGCATTGTCTTATCATATTTTATTATTGAAAAAGATTTAAAACTGAATATTATACCAAAAACAATTGACTTTCTGATTATACCATCGTTTACTTTGAGGCAACTTGCTGTAACTTTAGCATCCTCCTAGGTTGGCACATAAAATCATTTGCCCTGGCCAGTGTTTCTCAGGGATCAGAACGTGGGCCCTCGCACCACAGGGTCCTGGGTTCAGTTCCAGTCAAGGGCACGTACCTGAGTTGCAGGTTCAATTTCTGGCCCTGGTCAGAGAATGTGCAGGAGGCAACCAATCAATGTGTCTTTCTCATATCAATGTTTCCCTTTTTCTCTCCCTTCCACTCTCTCTAAAAACCAATGGAAAAAATATACTCAGGTGAGGATTAACAACAATAACCAACACACACAAAAAAGACTTACCCTATGCAAAATCACAAAAAGGGCCAAGTTTGTCCCCCACTCTTGGTTATTTTTCAGAGTTCCTTATCAAGAGTGGACCAATGCTTTCTAGAAGCCCTCACTGGACTTCTTTTCCCAGTTTTCCTTCTCTTTGACTCTCTGATTTCTTTAAAAATAATAATAGTCCTATATTATTTAGCTATGGAGCCTAATGGGCTACTGTTATAATGGGTACATAACACAAACATCTTTACAAAAAACAGTTGTCGAGGGACTTAATTCAAAGGAAAGATTCTTGAAATAGTAAGAAGATATTTGGGGCAGATTTGGCTTCTGGCCCAAAAAAGGACAATATCTTACTCATAGACTGAGCTCTGAATCATTAAGGTTTCCGCATTTACTACACACAATGCAAGGAATTACATATTAATACGACTTTCTAACTATGTCCAAAGAAATTAAAAGCCATCCATCAAAATAATTAAAAATAAACACCATCAAAATGTGTGGATTGTCTGAACCACAAGAAATGGTCCCTCACAAAGGGTGGAACTGACAATTCAACAAAAGCCATCCCCACTTTTCCCAAATTCCACAGGGGTCACTAACATGGTTCTTCATAAGCCAGAAGCAGGTTTATTTTATTTATTGGAAGGTTCTTTAAAAGAGATCGATACTCAAGATAGAGAGCAAGTTGAGAGCTTTTGGGGGAGAGGGGTATGGAGGGCAGGGATTAAGCAAAAAAAAAAAAAAAAAAGGAAGGAGGGAAGGGAAAGAAAGAAAGAAAAAAAGAAAGAGAGAGAGAGAGAGAGAGAGAGAGAGAGAGAGAGAGAGAGAAAGAAAGAAAGAAAGAAAGAAAGAAAGAAAGAAAGAAAGAAAGAAAGAAAGAAAGAAAGAAAGAAAGAGAAAAAAATCTCATGGTCACAGACAACAATGTGGTGATTGCCAGGGGAGAGGGGTGGAGAAAGATATAGGGGGGATACATGGTGACTGTCAGAGACTTGACTTGGGGTGGTGAACACACAATACACGCTGGCACACAGCAGGTATGATGCGATTATCACATGCTTCGTAAATGCTCATTAAAGGAATGGACTCTTCCGACACAGTTGGAATCCCTCCAGCCCAGACACACAGACCATGACCGACACTCCCAGGACACACAGAGTTGGGAGATCCACTGCAGACACTCCCTTCTTAATGCACAAAAGACTATAGGTTTTGCTAAAGATTGAGTCTTCGTAACACAAAAATAGTGAGAGATTCAAATGTGGTTTTTTTTTTCTATTAATTCGATCAGTAAACATGGTTAGACCAATAATTCAATTATTTCTTGGTTTGACTGAATATGCTCAAGTCTGTAAAAGTGCTTCTGCTGGTGAGCGTCAAGAACCTAGTACTAAGAAACCCTATTTGTTAAGTCATACATCATGAGAAACCTGGCTTTCTGAAATCTTGTCAGGGATCATAACTCTCAAAGGAAACAGCTTGAGGCTGAGTGGGTTAAAGCAGCCCAGCTCAGGCCCAAAAGCCAATTAACATTATTCCCCAATTCTATTAGAGCTAATAGAGGGTTTTCTCTCTTCAGTTTGAACTAATCAAAACCCTCGGTTCTCACGAAGAAATGAGTAAGTCCTGTTCAAGCAATCTTCAAGTAAACTGTGCTCCGATATGCCACCTCCCTTGCTCAACAGGATAAGTTCGCCTTTCCTTGTCAATTGACAGTCTCAGCAGTAGAACCCATAGTATTTACAGTCTGAAGATTTACAAACAGAAACCTCCTTTAAAGTGGAGTCAGGAGCCTGGAAGAAAGAACTCTCATGCACCTGTCATTTAATGCACACAACTGACCCCAAAAGGAAGAGATGGGTCTGCCTCTCAGACAGGAAGTGACACCACTTTAATGCTCCACAGGTGAAAGAAAAGACTCCTCCCTGCCAGTAACCTCAGCCAATGGGAGACTGCCATGACTCAGCCAGTGAAAAGCTACTATACTTTGAACTTTCAGTTTCTTCTAATGGACTCTACGTTTACAACAGCCACTCCCAAATCCATAAAAGAGCATTCTTTTCATTTGTTTCCCTGGACTGGCAGGTAGTTCACCAGCAGACAACATGTACCGAATTGCAATGCTTTGTTGTTCTTGAATAAACCCATTTTGTTGGAGGAATAGCTGGTGATCTATTTGTTAAAGATCAACAACTCCTTAAAGCTTCTGTGAGGAAGCTGATCTTCCAAATGTCCACTTTTAGGAACTTTATGCCATATTACAAGAATTGAGGTTTCTCTTCCAGAGACCAAATTCTGAAGTGTTCTTATGCCTGTAGAGTACATGTCCCTGCACATATGGTCACTGTTTATAGTAAAGTCTGAACAATGGGGTTATTTCTAGGTATCTGGGCTTATTGAGCTTGACCTAAATGGACATAGATCAGGATTTTTAATTGTATCAGATCAGGATTTTTAATTGTATCATTCCTATATCTAGTTCACTTTCAAATCTACTTCCCAAGAGCTGGTAGTTCTTTTGGCCTGGGGTAGGAGTTGCATAGTCAGAGAAGGAGAAGAGTGGAGGAAACTCTTCAGACCTCAAGTAGATGTCCACCCCTTGATTGTGATTGAAATCATCTTCCAGCCACTCACATCACAACTCTGTGGCTTCCCTGGGTTACACTCAATTCCACTCTTTTTTTTTTCCAGTTTCTGGCCACAGAACTCCAGGTCTAACCCTTAAGCTCCACCATTGCTTCCTCTTACCATCTTGGAGGCCACCATGTTCCATCAAGCTCCAAGTCTCCTCCCAACTCTGTTTCCCATCCTCCTTCCCACCATAACCTGCACCAAGTAAGAATGATGGGGAGGGGAAGTGGAGGAATCACATATATTGCACTGTGTTTCAGTTATGAGGCATTTGTTGTGGTTTAATCAAAATAACATCCAATTGACTTGGTTTATACAAGAATGCTTCCTTCTCCCTTCCTGAAAGATATGTTGTATATAGTAAGTTGAATCCTGTCCCCAAAATGCATTAGCTAATTTTTGGATGATAGGAACAATAAGTCCATTTTTAAAAATATATTTTTATCAATTTTAGAGAAGAAGGGAGATAGAGAGATAGAAACATCAATGATAAGAATCACCGATTGGCTGCCTCCTGCATGCCCCCCACTGGAGGGGATCAAGCCTGCAACCCTGGCATGTGCCCTTGGCTGGAATCGAACCTGGGACCCTTTAGTCTGCAGGCTGACGCTCTATCCACTGCGTCAAACCAGCCAGGGCAGTCCATTGTTTTTAATGGGGGGAAAAATGTTCCCAATATGTATGAAAAATCTCAACCAATTTCCCTAAACATCCCTAAAACACCCTTAAATATCAACATAATAATGCATCAAGGATTCATGCAGGCTACAAAACACTTAAAATGCTCATTATCTAATTTGTATCCATACTTGATGGTATTAGAGAGAATCAGATGGGAATTATGTTTTCCCTCCTGCACTGCCATGAATATGCACTGTATTCTAAGAAAACAATGAAATGATACGTTAAAGATACTGAAATTTTCAAATAAGACTCAGCAAAATTAAATAAACGACGCAATTCCTTTTGAATGGCTACTGCTCAAATAATTATCCGAGCTGAGCCAGCGAGGAGGTCTGGTGGCAAGAGGCAGAGTCTGTCCATGGCATGGCTCTTTCGGGGGTGAGAGCAGGTCAGAGTAGAAAAGCCTGCGTCCCACACAGATCTTCCCTCCGAAAATCCGTCTTCTAGACACTTTTGGACTCAATCAGTTTCCTCAGAAGCTTTGCACTATCTTAAAAGAGATTTCACTTAATATAATAGAGAAGAAAACAATAATGCCCAACGCGTTTCATCAACACACAAAGTGGATTCTGTGGAGGAAGCAATGAACAGTCTTGCTTAGACTCCGGGACAACCTAGTGTTTTACTGGCTTGTATGTGGAATGGTTACAGATGAGTGCAGGGCGTTCTTAATTCAGGAAATGGGTTGCTGAAATTGAAACCAATTTATTTAAAAATGGAAAAGCAGATACAGCCAACTACTTAGAAGTTAGAACTCCCCATTTTTAAGGGGTTTGGAACAGGATAGTGAGGGAGCTACAATTCTTCAGTTTTTTTATAGTGTGCTATCACTTCAACACTTTGTTTTAATCCTCCAAAGTTATTTACAAAATATGCATCAGATATCTGGGGAAACCAACTTGACCCTTATTTTTAAGCTTTTACTGAAGACTTAGCAATACACATAAATATTAAATTGCATAAATACACTTACACACACAACACCATATTTTCCAGTCTTCTGGGACCGGCTACTTCCACTCTATACAAGGACAAACTGTGCCACCCCCCCCCATCTGAATGGGTGTACAATTCCATGCCTCTGGCTGTCCCATTGACCACAGGGAGGCCCACAATCCAAGCCAAGGCAATAGGAATAACGCCCACTCACTCAAGCAATTCCTCCAGGAGTGAGCACCTGCCCAAAGGTGAGCTCCTCAGAGCCTTCCTTTTTCAGGGGTTCCCCAAACTGAAGGCAAGAGAGTTTTCTCTGTCTGGCATTGCTAAACCTTGTCCTATAGCTCTGGGGCTGCCCATGGCCATCGCCATTCAAGAAGTCATCTGAAGTGATAGAGAATGAGTGATGACAACAAAAGAAGCCAAGACTAAAGGCAGAGAAATAGAAAGACAGTCCTGATACTTCCAGTTCTAAATACAGGTTGACTCTGAGATCTACCCTGCCTCTTCCCTACCTTTGTCAAGAGCTGCCAAATTCCCTTTCTGGGATTAGTGTCAAACACTGCAACGGGAGAATTGTAACCAATACACCTATCTATCCAATAAGATTGGTTAAGCAAACATACTCATAGGCTCAAAATCCCATGGCCATTAAAATAATGAATGGTTGCCCTAGCTAGTTTGACTCAGTGGATAAAGTGTCAGCCTGCAGACTGAAAGGTCTCAGGTTTGATTCTGGTCAAGGGCACATGCCTGGGTTGCAGGCTCCATCCCCAGCAGAGGATATGCAGGAGGCAGCTGATGGATGTTTCTCTCTCATCACTGATATTTCGCTCTCCCTCTCTCTTTCTCTCTGAAATCAATAAAAATGTTTTTCAAAAATAATGAATATCATGCAAAGATGATCTGATACATTAAGTGAAAAAAAGCTAGGTACAAGACAATATTCACAGTATCAACTACTTATGTTTGAAATAGCAATAACATTTTAATAGTAGATTTTTTTTTCTGGGTGTTGAGACAGGTGATTTTTCTAATCATTTTCCATATTTTATCATTTTTACTTTGATATAAGAAAATGAGTCCTAACCGGTTTGGCTCCATGGATAGAGCATCGGCCTGCAGACTGAAGAATCCTAGGTTCGATTTCGGTCAAGAGCATGTACCTTGGTTGCAGGCACGTCCCTAATGGGGAGTGTGCAGGAGGCAGCTTATGAATATTTCTCTCTCATCAATGTTTCTGACTCTCTATCCCTCTCCCTTCCTCTCTATAAAAAATCGATAAAATATATTTTAAAAAAGAAAGAAGGGGAGGGGAGAAAATAATATGAAAAACCAAGCCTTTGGTCCAATCTTTATAAGCCTTTGAAACCTAATCACCCACCGATTCACTTTGAATTTTACCATGCCCCTCTATTTCTAAATAAGCTTCCTGAGACATGGAGACACATCCTTCCCTCCTCTTTTTCAAGCACTGGTATCTAAAGGGTGACATTTACAAAGATGGTAAATAATCAGCACCTTCTGCCAACACTGTCGCTGGCTCCTTGGCTAGTGGAGCAACGTACCAAAGAAACGTGTGACCTAAATGAACTCACTCAGTAACTTTCTAATTATTTTTCTCCATAGTAACACATATAAAATATGAAGAACGTTTATTCAAGTGTTTTTCCTTCTCTTTCATAACTATTTCAAAAAGCCTGAAGTGTGTTTTATACCTCCTTAAAAATTTCACCACTGGAGTCTGGGGCTTTGCACCAAGAAGCTGACTCTGTTCCTGCATTCCTGATGAAAAGCACTAATGGCTTACAATGTTGCTTCATTGAATTTTTTTTTCTCATGAAAATGACCCTGAAATCTTCAGGAGGCGTTTCTGAAATAGTGTCATAGGAAAGGTCAGTCTTTTATTAGACTTCAGGCCACAGAAGAAACCCATGGACTTTTTTTTTTTTCTAGTATAATTTAACCCCTTCATTCAAGAACTTAAGAGCCAGCGTACGGTTTAATAGGTGGATTTAGAGGCTTCTGTGCCTCCAGTAATCCTCCTTTCATCAAAACAATGGCTGTAATTAATAGTTATGACTTCTCCTTTCACCTCAAAGGACTTCACAAACTGTTACCACAGGACTCATGACACTCATTAATGAAGGACTGCTCAGCCCAGTGGAGAAGTTTACAATCACCTCCAGTGTATGCTGTGGCCATGTTGCTACAAAGGAGGGTAGGTGGAAACATGACCTGTTCCCCTCTCCACCACCAAAATTAGGACTCAGGAATGGGACTTAGTCAGTTCATTCTGATACCCCAAAGGCAGCCTAGCAAGGTCAAGTCTTTTCAGTCTGCTCCACTGCATTGTGATACAGGGGCAGGCAAATCACAGCCCAGGGCTCTGACCTCTCTGCTGCCATGACCAAGTGAATAATTTTTACATTTTTAATGTATTTTATTGATTTTTTTTACAGCGAGGAAGGGGGAGGGATAGAAAGTCAGAAACATCAATGAGAGAGAAACATCGATCAGCTGCCTCCTTCACACCCCCTACTGAGGATGTGCCAGAAACCAAGGTACATGCCCTTGACTGGAATCGAACTTGGGATCCTTCAGTCCGCAGAATAACACTTTATCCACTGAGCCAAACCAGTTATAGCTACTTTTTACATTTTTAAAAATTACTTTAAAAAAAGAAAGGAAGAAGAATATGTGAAAGAGACTGTGTGTAGTGTTTAAAGTCCAAACTATTTATTATCCGGTACTTTACAGAAAAAGCCTGCCATTCCTTTAGAATCTAAGGCTCATGACCAAAGTCCAACTGTAAAGCTTTGGCTGTTCAAGCTATAAACATTGGAGAACAGTCATGAGCATGTCCTTCAGGAACTTGGGCATTCTGCTCACAATAGTACACTCCATGGGAGCATATTTCAGGGATCACCTCACTGTTTTTCAGAGTTAGCACACTGCTCTGAACTGCGGGATGTGACCCTAACACAGACCAAGTTCATGTACCAACATCCAACTGTGAATACTGTACACACAGCTATTTATCAACCACTGGGATCATCAACTATTCCTGTGGGACTAGAGCAGCACCCACAATAGCAAGGAAATGGGGGATAAAAGGGAATAGAAAACCCAGATGCATGTTGGGGGAGACCTACAGGCAAGACAGAGCCCATTCACCACTGGAGTCTGGGGCTTTGCACCAAGAAGCTGACTGTTCCTGCATTCCAGATGAAAAGAACTAATGGCCGAAACTGGTTTGGCTCATGGATAGAGCATCGGCCTGCAGACTGAAAGGTTCCGGGGTTCGATTCTGGTCAAGGGCATGTACCTTGGTTACAGGCACATCCCCAGTAGGGGGTGTGCAAGAGGCAACTGATAGATGTTTCTCTCTCATTGATGTTTCCGACTTTCTATCCCTCTCCCTTCCTCTCTGTGAGAAAATCAATAAAATATTTTTTTTAAAAAAGAAAAGAAAATCACTAATGGCTTACAATGTTGCTTTATTGAGTTTTTTTTCTCATGAAAATGACCCTGAAATCTTTGGAAGGCATTTCTGAAATAGTGTCATAAGAAAGGTCAGTCTGGTCATGATTGGACCAGACAGAGTGCCAGCAAAATAGCAACACGGCTGTCAGTTGCAGACCTTTTCTCTAGCTTTTCAGCTGGTTTTATCACCTAAGTATCTGATGGGCATTCACAAGCCCTACGGATCCTTACCAATAGTGAAGATAACATTATTAGGTTCCTCATGTATTAGGAACAAATGTGTTTTGTGTGAGACATTGTGCTATTCTGTACTACCTCTTTTCAGCCTCCAGTAAGGCCGACATTGCTATCCCCACGTTACATAGACAGAGCGGCACACCCCTCATCCTGAAAGCCATCTGAAGTCAATCTAGTGAGTCTCCTGGGAACAGTCACTGACTGATTCATGTCAATCTTCCTGCCAACTTCATTGGACACAGATCCCATGTGACAAATTTTTCCATCAAGAATCCAGAATCCTCTTGGGAACTAAATCTAGTAAAATTTAAAAATTATTCTTGGTTATCCCTATCTTTGGAAGGGACAGTTAGAAAGCTAACCACAAAAATGTGCCCCATGCTGTAATGATGCTATTTGCATCATGGCTTAAAGGCCTTTCTCCTCTAACCCCAGACTGAGGACCTGAGCAGCCAACTAAAGGTGTAGAAGCCAGAAGAAATTGAACTAAATCCAGGGCCAGAACCAAACTATTAGGGCTTGTATACATACTGTGAAGACGGTCCTAATGCCAATAGTTGGTGAGTCTGAATGAATGCCCATTGACTCTCCCATTTTCTGTTGTTTCTCCCACACAGAAACATTATCAACCGTCACAGCATCACTGCCACTGAACAACAAGGCCTTTAAAAAGTGTGGTCCGTTTCTTCCACTGGTGTATTGTCTGTCTTCGTGTTTTTCCATGCTCTTGATGCTTTGCCCAAATGTGACACCTACTATGGTGTTGGGCAAGTTTCCAGCCCCTACTGGATAGCTTTACAAACTGCAAAGTTTTCATGTAGAATTCCTACAGGGATTAATAGTACTTCAGTGATATGAGAGATGTTGGGGTTAGCTCCTAAATCTCTATTTAATCCATAGTTTGGTTGTCCAAGGAAACTCAGAAAAATAGCATGAATTCTTGAAAAGGAAAAAAAATTAAATAGGAAAGAAATTTTCCTCCACTCTCTTTTCTGGACATGAGTCTGGTTCCAAGGAAAATTTTAAAGTGGGAAAAGCTTGCTTTGACAGCCACACCCATCCTTTCCCCAATCCCATTGCACTTTCTGGTCCTGGAGTGACCCTCCACCCGCCATCACCACTCTCAGATCGTCATGCCATCCAGGCACTCCACTCTCTCTCCACTAACCCACAGATTCTTAAGTGAAGGGACCACGTCTTATACACCTTTACATCCTCAAGACCTTCCACAACCATTGGCACACAATAAAATTTACGTCCGTTTCTGCTCTCCAGCATCAAAATAGCTTTTCCTTCAGCTCTGGTATGTCATTCACCTAGATATAATGGAAGGTGAGGAAGTTACACTTAAGTCATTTTGCATTAAAAATTAGACTAACATTTAAAATCATTATCTTATTTCATTCCCCTCCCTCCACTACTTTTTCTTTTAATATGTTTTCATTGAGGGGAGGGATAGAGAGAAACATCATCGATGGCCTGCCTCCGGTGCACCACCTACAAGGAATCAAGATGCAACCCTGGTGTGTGCCATGACTGGGAATAGAATCAGCCATCTCTTGGCTCATGGGTCCAAGCTCAACCACTGAGGCACACAGGTTGGGCTCCCCTATTTTTGTTATGGAAAATTTTAAACACACAAAGGTAGAGATAATAGCATAATGAGTTTGCCATATCCAATAGTACCCAACCTCCCAACAACCATCTTCTGTCCAATCTAATATGTTTCATCTGTATCCCTTACCCTCCTCACTCCTCTTCACAGTAGGTTGTTTAGAACAAAATCTTGAATACTATGTCATGTCACTATATTTAATGTTCTCTCTCATTTTTTGACACTAGTTCTTTCCTTCTAACTGTTATGAATTTCCAAATATAAATAGCACCCAAGTCTTTCTTCAGTCACAAAAGGATTAAGACATAAAATAAATACAATTAAATTTCCGTACAAATAAGAGGGATAAAGATTTTGCTTTATGTAAACTACTTAAATCTGCCATATTTCACATTGCTTTTCCCATTATCACCCTAACGCATGCCTTCTATGGTTTTAAAGCTATTACTCAAATATATATGTTTAATAACAGAATGACACTCAACTAATTAAGCCACTTCAGCTGGGCCAAAAATATATTTTTAAATATGACATTTTAAAATCTAAACAAATCTCTAAATTAGTAGAACTCCTTTCTCTTCCCAGGTCAGATCCTTTAACCTCAACCCACTTCTGAACCCATTGTTTTCCTGGGAACTCTTAAGTTTTTCACCAAGAACATCACTGTGGCAGGAGCCAAGAGCACAGGCAGCTGCAGTGGTAGCGTCTGTACTGAGTGCTTCCTGGGCGAGGTGACATGTATGTATATTAGTAAACACAATCCCACAAGTAGAAAGGGAAACCCATCAGCAAACAGGGGTAACCATAGAGGATTCAAGACTCAAGGATTCACAATCAAAACTACAGTTTCAGCAGATCATCAGAGCATCAGAGGTGAAAGCTCTGGGGAGGGAGATCCACCACCAGGAAACTCACATGGTTTAAAGACTCGGTTGATGCACGCATCGAATCTGAAGTCTATTCCCTCCAAGCATCTGCTCCATGGTTGAATCATGAATCTTAGGCCAGACACTGGTAACAATCCAAATCCATCAATTTAATCCAGAGTGGAGTAAATCAGGCGACATATTTATACTGTGGAATATTATATAACTACCCACAACACAATGAATCAATCTTTTGTTGAACAAAAGCAACAAATCAGGAGAATAATTCCTTATAATTTTCTCGATAGAAAATGTAAGGAGCAGGCAGAACTAAACAATGATAGGATAAGAGCAAAAAGAAAAGAAAGGACAGTTAGGTTACCTTCTTATGGCAGGATGCAGTCCCAGGAGGACATATGGGAGGTAGGGGTTGGGGAGTGGATGGCAGGTGTTGGCAATGTTGTTTCTTGAGTTGATGGTGATTACATAGAAGTTCCATTTTCAACCATTTGTTATGACATATGTATTATGCTCTATTATGAAAGTATTTTATATATCACAATGTAAAAATATTTAATTTTTTTATTGCAACATGTTTTCTCCATAATTTGATTCTATAAAGCTATAGAGAGTAAAGAAAAAGAAGGAAGTTACTAAAAATACTCCCAAGGCAAAGATAAGGAAACTGTGCCTCAGTTCTCTCCTTTAGATTCTAAGTTACACCGGGGCCCATGGTTGTAATTCTTAACAAGCAGTGGATGTTAAATAAAAATTTGATGATGTTGAGGGTTTAAGCAATGATTCATGTAAACACCAGGAGTCACCCCATAGAATATATTCTCATGGCACAGTTTTCAACTATGGGATCTCGCCATGATGTGGAATATAAAAAAGTCTCATTAACTTGCCAAGTTGACAAAGTTTGGGAGTGTGTTTTGTTGTTATCAACCAATCCAGTGATTGCAAAATAAGCATTCTCATACAGAATCAGTGGGTTTGTGAATGAGCACAATATTTAAGAAGGGCAATATGGCAAATTCCATCAAAAACCTTCAACATATCTTTTGACTCAGCAATTGAACTTCTAAGAATTCAATTCTTGGAGAAGTAATCTTGGAGAAGTAATCTTGGAGTTTGCCTTGGGACAGCATTCTTTGGAAGGGCAAAAAAGGGAAGCAATACAACTGTGCAGTAATGGGGGGGCGGTAAACAGATTGTGACCCCCCTTCAGTGGAATTCTAAGCAACCATTAAAATTGATGTTGTAGAGGACCACTTTAAAACATGAAAAAATATCCATAGTATACTGCTATTTTTTAAAATCTCTCTCTATATAAAAGCTTAAGAGACCATTACGACGGAATGACCAAAACGACCAGTCACAATGATATGCACTGAGCAGGCAGACAGACAAGCAATTAGGAGCAGGCAGGCAGGCAGGCAGGCGAGTGGTTAGAGACGAGCAATCTCGGATTGCAAGAGAGCACAGGCCAGGCTGAGGGCGCCCCCCTCCCCCTGGCCTCTAGTCTGGTTATAAAGTTCTGTGTGCAATTTAATATAGATAAGAAATTAGGTAGGTAGGAAGATAGAACCAAACCACCCCAAAGCTTAGTAGCTTAAAACAACTATTTTGTTCTCTCTTCTGTTTTTGTGTGTTCACAAGATGACTGGGCTAAGATGAGCAGTTATGTAGCCTCGTTTTGGAGACAACTGCAGGGTACCCCATTTTGCACGTACTCTCTCAGTGCTAGCACTTCATGTCCAGGCAACTCCCCCCAGTCATGGGCAAACTGGGACAGTTTTTCTCAGACTGGCTGCCACCCAATATGACAACAATGACTCTAGGGGGTGGGATTATGAAGGAAATGTTTTATTTCACTTTTCTACATTTTGAATATTGTTTCATATCCATGTACGCTTCTAAAACAAGCAAAAACATTTTAACTCAAATGTGATTACCTATCATTCCAATCATGTCTAACCCCTTTAGTTCAGGAGCTTACTTTTGTACCCCATATAAAGAAATTTAATGTTACAAGTAAGAATGTATGGAAGGTGTTTCAAACTTTACAGTGCTGGCCAGTAGCTCTCATTCTGGCTTCCTGCCCGCCCCACTGCAGTACGAGCACTCGGGTCGGTGACCGCACTCACTTGGCAGAGATTCTGAACAGGTGTGGAGCAGGAAGACTATTGGGGTAAAAAAGCCCCAGCAATAAGACTGAGGTGTTTTGGCTCATGTCTGTTGAAAAATAAAGTTATCAAACCCAAAATTCAATGGAGCACCTTTGGAGATCCAATTGGCTTTATTAAACAATCATGAGTCAGGCAGCACCTTATCCAGCAAGTAGAGGGCGCTCTGCTCAGAAGGGGGTGGGCCATTTTTATAAGAAGGTATGGCAAGGGAGCTAGTAACAAAAGAAAAGAAAGGATGCCATTTGGGGCCTGTGGTGTTCTCTTTAAGAAAGTTTGTTTTGTTTGTTTTTTTTAACAGCTAGGTTTGTCTGTTTATTTTTTAAATACTTTTAAAATTGGTTTTACTATTCCATTCCAAAGGTATTCTTTCTTGTCTTAAATTTATGGCATTTTATTTCATGCACTAGCACATTCATTCTAAGACTTCACATCCTACCATACAAAACATTAAAAAACAGTGTCATGTTTTCAGTGCATGGGCTGACTGGGAGGAGCCTCAGACCTTTTATATAGTCTAGCACAGTGGTCAGCAAACTCATTAGTCAACAGAGCGGCAAACCGTGGCTCTTGAGCTGCATGTGGCTCGTGAGCTGCAATTTATCCACCACTGGTCTAGCATCCTTGTTGCATACATTCTCCTTTCCCCAATTTGGAATTATCCTGTGTTTATATTCACTAGTTAAGCAGCCACAGGCTAGACTTATTTCCTTTCTATAAGGAATGTTCTCATAAGTTTAATCAGTCCAGAATTAGGATAATAAACTTAGCTAGCAGTAGCCTGTCTTAGCAAACTGTCAGCCTTGTTTCTCCTCTTCTCTGAATTGCAAGCACACACACACATGCACATATACAGAGAGAGAGAGAGAGAGAGAGAGAGAGAGAGGCATATACACACATGCACACAGGAACACAGGATTTGGTTTTCTGGAAACGTGACTCCTGCATAAAGATATCTGCCATAAGAGATTCCCTGCTGCCTTCAGAGAAACGCCATGAGAGGTGAACGGTAAGCTGCATGGGGATGGGGAGAGAAGCACCCATGATATTCTGGTTCTACCAGTGAACTAATCATTTTACACGGTGTGAGTGATTCGATGCTAAAGCCACAGCCTGTTCAGTATCAACTGTGTTTCCTTCTATGCAGTCAATCCACATGAGTTCCTGTCCACTGATGATTTTAAAAATAACAGCCAGTTTGTTCCTTACTAATCAAGTTATGTGATTCTTACTCATGTGGCAAAGACACATTCGGCATGACAAAGTGGAATATCCTCTTCTCCAAGGTTCGTGACAGAATTTCATTCTAGATACATCATTAGCTTCATGGGGGTTCTATCCCTGTTGCCTGGACAACAGAAAGTTAAATTAGAAAAAGGATGTTTCCTAAGTGGCATCTGACCCTCCCTCCTGGAGTTACCCTGTCATGTCTTAGAGATTTACTTTCCACTCATACAGAGAACAGGCTGGGTCTATGGAAAGGAGCCACAGAGAGACTGCATCACGTTCCATGGACTCTGGAAGGGCAGCCTGGGTTTGCTCAGGCTTAGCCCTCTGCCTGCTTCAGTCTCTGATTCAAATCCCTGTAGTTTGCTATGGTTGTGACTAGGTTTAATCAAGAGGAAAACAATACTTTCAAAAGCAAGATGCACTTTCTCTTTGTTTCACAAAAGCCTTCTGATTGGCCATCAGGAGATCAGCTGAGCTCACCTCTTTTCAGGGGTGGGGCTGACACAGGAGCAGAGAGGATAAACTTAGCCCTAAAACACTGCACTGCTTTATATCTCTTATCTCATATGTCCTTAAACTTTGTATAACCCATAGAAATCACATGTAAATAGGACAAATAGAGACTGTGAAGGGTGACAGAGAACCAGTGGGGAGAAAACCAGAAATCAGGAAAAATGACTCAAAGTTGATTTTCTCTATATGAAACGTTGAAGTAAGCTTTCTTTTGTTTGATTGAGTTTTGATATCTTGAGAATTCAAGACACATACGTGCCCTTTTTATAAGCTCATGTAGAGTTGAAAAAGATCTTCTAGGTCACCTAACTCAGTATTTCACAAATGTTGGTGCATGCCAGGATCACCTAGGTGAGCTTGGTCAAAACATAGATGCTCTCCAAGTGATTTTGTGGCACCCCAATATTTGGGACTCGCTCATCTAGTCTCAGTTCCTATCACATGCAGACACCTTCAGACAGCTACTGACAAACCAGTTGTCATTGGCTTTAGCGGACAAGTTCAAGTGGTATGAAATAATAGTGGGCAGTTGGTGAATAATCAAGGTTCACAAAGTACTCTAGTGTGCCTTTCTTGTTACATTTGTGTAGTTGCCTGATACCAGCATAGGCCCTCTTGATAGGACTAAACAAGTAGAAAATTATTCAAATGCATAAGGGATGTATGAATTGTTTTCAGCTTTACTTTTATATTCAAAGCAAATCTGTTGTTCCATGAGACCTTATTCCTGGATTAGGGTTTGCTAAACATGCAGTACTTTGATAATAGCAAGATTTGTGAAAATCACCCAGACTTTTCTTTACCACACCTGTTTTTAATTAACTTGGGCAGTCTCACCTACGTAAATTAGCCCAACAGTAGAATCCTAAACAGTTTGATACTTTTGCACTTATTCTTCCCACCTGTGGGTACAGATTTATGGCATTCAATTGAATACGGTTCTTAACTATGTCAAAAGCCTTCTATGAATTCTAATAATTATAAGAATTTTGTTATGTATGGTATTCGATTGAATACAGTCCTTAACTGTGTTAAAGGCCTTCTGTGAATTCTTACAATTGTTTTTGTTATGTAAATGAACAATCATTTAAATATATTAACAAATATGAACGCAAGCACATAAAATGAATGCAAGTGTTTTATGGTTACTATCGACTAGAGTTGTTAATCATTTCAGCAGTGAGCCTATCTGTGAATCTATGAGCTGAAAGTGTTCGTTGACATTTATGCTACCTGGCTGCCAATTATTCAGCAATCCCCCAGCTGTAAGACTGTCTCTGAAGACACATATATATGTTGACAAGAACATGACGCAGTGCTGACACTTGACTAGCTTTTCTTTTGACAACCTACAGAAGATTCTTATGCATTTTTGTTGGTTTGCTTGGAATAAACATAGTAAAAGCCCATATGAAACCCAGGCCTGGTTTTTCCAGGGATTCAGTTATACTGCAGAATAAACCACACGCTCCACCCCATCCCGGAGTACATGGTGGTATCAAGTAGGCTCTCTCATTGTGACACTAAAAGCCAGTAGCATGGTGTTTTCTCATCTCCAGACAATGGGTTACAATGGGACCTGGGAAACCAGTTGTCTTGTGTTTAAAAACTGACCTGAGCCCTTCATGTTTGTGCCGAGGACCCTTTTTCTCCTGACAGAGAAGTGGAGGAAAAGTCAGTGAACAGTGGTCTGAGTGGGTAAACTGGATTTTTGTTTGTTTGTTTGTTGTTTTGTTTTGTTTTTATTAACAATGCCTTAAAACTCAGTTGTCTCAGCAGTTTAAAAATAGACTGTGTGGAAGCTGAGATGGGAGTGGACTTCCATAGCTATGGTTATAGGTAATTAAAAAAAAACTATATCTACTTTTGTGAAATTAACCAGGTTTAACAATGAAATGATTTCATGATCATGCCAACCCATTTTGTCATCCTTATATCATTGGGAACTGCACCTGAAAGAAATTGCAGCTTTGGGCTCACGTAAGTGGTTTTTACAAATTTGAGAGTTGCTTTAAATCAGAGCACCTGAGCATTTATTAATTGAAAGCCAGAGGATATGAGAAAAAATTATTAACTACTCCCCCGGCAGATAGGAATCAGGGGCTCAGGAACTAGAAAGGAATGGACTCAGAAGAGAAATCAATGAACCAAATCATCTCCCTGCTTCCAACTTCAGGGCTATGGAATGAAATCTTTGCCCTAGGGGTTTCATGAACCCCCTTCATTTAAATTAGAAAGATTAGACTCTATTTCCAGCAAAAAATAAAAAAGAGGAGGAGAGAGAGAGAAACAAAAGACACTAGGGATTTAAAATAAGCAGGATGATTTCAATTCCATAATACAAGCAAGGGGATGGGAAAGAATGATGATGCTGTGGACACGTAGCCCAGAGTCCTCAAGGTCACGGCAATGTCTTCCCCAATCAGCATGTAGGTAGTCTTCTGGCATCTGATGTTAGATAAACAACAGGAGACTAATCATGTAAAATGTCTGGGTGGTTTGTGTAAAAATGTATGCATATTTAGGAGGTCTCACAAAATAACTTTGTGGACAAACTGAGCTAAAGATGTATTTCACTGTTACTAGTGGAAAGTATAAAGAAAGTTTGTGGAAACAAAATGGTAGTCAGCTGTTTTTCATCTCCACCAAGAAAACAGGCTGAATTTGTGTTTAAATACCACATTTCTACAAAAGGAAGGACTTCCCATCTGTAATATTCCATGTGACACTGGAATGGTACAGGGAGACACAGCCTATCTCCACCAGAGACTGAAAAGTCAAATATGTTAGCTCACGGGACAGGTCTACCCACCAGAAGGGAAGGGCATCCAATGGCAGGAGAGACATAATAGTGTGAATTCAGTCCTGAGGGCGTAGAGTGATGAGCTTAAAATGTGGCTATCACTTGCCCCCAGCTTTTGTTTTTGATGTGATTTTTCTATTATCTGGTGACTCTTAACCTGACAAATAACCAACCACATCTTGAGAAAACTAAAATGAGGAAGAGATCTATTTTTTCAAAGTTAATTTTCAGATTATTACTCCAACGAAAACTCTAACTAAATTTTGTAGTAAATTCAATAAAACATTCCATGTCAAAATGTATTTAGGAGAATAAATATGAGCAAAGCCCAAAGAATACTCTGGGGGTTGGAAGTAGCTGAGAAAGTCTAGGGTGGTGTGTTACGGATGGAGGAATAAATATGTAACTCAAGGGACAAGATGGAAAACTGGAACAATATCCAACTATTTGTAAGAATGTGATATATGACAAAGTAAACTCCTCACACAAGGGAGTAAGGAAGAATTTGCTAAATAATGTAGAAATAAATACGTAGCGAGTAAGGAAAAAGTCATTTAGATCCATACCACATCCCACACAAAAAAAATAATCTTTAGATTAATTTATACATTCATTCAACAAACAATAGGGAGGGCAAACTCTACACCAGGTATGCAAAAATGAAAAACCCAGTTCTTTCCCCTTAAGGTGCTCATAGTATCTTGGGGAGGAGGATAAGTAAACCACTGAGTGGGCAGAGGGAAGTTCAAATGGCCCATCCACTGAGGCTAAATGGATGTTAGCTGGGAAATGGTAGAGCAGTATTTCTGAGGATAGATTACCCCAAAGTTCCAAATGGCCTGTGACGGAAGTACAGTGTGTGCTGGAGGTGGGGAGGGGTAAAGTGAGGAGCAAAAGAGTGGAGTGGGTGCAGCAGGACTAAGGGAGACAGGAGAGTTAGCAGACAGACCACAGAGGCTCTTTCTGGTCTATGAACTTTGAATTGTACCTTCAAACCAATAGACAAGGAAGAATGCTAAGAGGAGGAAGCAGCATGGCCTGATGTGTGGTTTAAGAGAGCTTGCTTGCCAGTGATGTATCTGAAGTTTTGAGCAGCACAAGACCAGCTATTATCTATGAGATCAGTGTGAGGGTGATGGCAGTTTCTTCAGAAGAAGAGAGGAGAGTCTGGGCGGCAGGGAGGAAGATGAAAAAGGCAGGAGTTATTTAGGGAGTGAACTTGACAGGCCTGAGTTACCACACCTTCAGCATGTTGACCTGAGTGGGATGGAGGCACCATTCAACAGAAAAGAGAATTCAAGTGGGAGGCAGGTTTGGGAGTGAAGAGTGACAAATGCGATTTTAGAAACTCCGAGTTTCAAATGCTGTGGAACATCCAGGAGACGAAGTTCATTTATAAACCTGTTTTCGTGGACTTAGGGGTCATCAGGAATATGAGTCATTTATACATTATGTTCCTTTAAATGTAAATATAGAATGAACGCTTCCTATGTTCTGAGATCTGTTCTAGGCTCTGGGTATACAACAAAACCACAAACAGACATCCTAAAGGGCCACACATCCTAATGGGATGAGTAGATGAGGGTGAGGAGACATACAATTATCCATTATATGTATGTTAACTACAATAATATCTGTGAAGAAAAAAAGTAAATTGAGACATTGAAGAGTGACTGAGTACAAACATAGAACCAGGACAGGTGAGGCAAGCCAGGTGCTCAGGGCAACAAATGAAAAGAGGCACACATTCTTAGGTTCTGACCTTAAACTTGCCTCCTTTAGTTTTGTGCCTGGGGTACCTTAATTGCCTCACCCTAGTCCCAGCCCTGATTATCATGGATAATCAGGGAAGGATTCATTTGAAAAATGACATTTGAGTAGAGAAGTGAATAAAGAAAAAAGCCAGGTATCCCCATATTTGGGGAAAGAACATTCTAAGCAAAGAAAATTGTATATGCAAAGACCCTGAGGTAGGAGGGTATACAGTGTGTTCAAGAAAGATCTCTCAGAAATCTCGCTCTGGGGTCATGTACAGGAGAGATGGGAACCAAAGACAGAACCCCCAAGAAAGCACAAATGAAGAGGTGAGCAAAGGGGCACAGGCCATGAGGAAGACGGAGAATAAGGCCACAGAGAGGGAGGAGAAATACCAAGACTTCTGTCACCAACGCCAAGGGAGGATGAAGTCAACACAGGTTGTCACTGCAGAGGTCAGCTAAGAGACAACAGGCATGTTTACCATTGGCATGTGGGAACCCATCCTGCCTTTGGGGAAAACAGTTTCTGTCTTAGAGAGCTTTCCTAAACCAAGTCCACACCTGAATGGAGGTTTTGGTTCATGCTTCTAAACAATCCTCTTCCTGGTGTGAACTCTTTCCATTTTGGACAAAACCGAGCCATGCAGAAACTACAAACAGCAGAACACTTTCAGCCCAGACATGCAAGTCTTCTAGGAACTGATTGGTAGCTCAAGCCTCTGAATTGAAGTCCCTGTTGGCCAGACCCACTCCCAGGGTCGGTGCTGAAGTGGCTGTCCCTGTGGAAATACACAATCTTGTTGTCTTGTTCTCTGACCTCTAACAGAGGCCCAGGCTGGTCCCTAATAATACCCTGGCATTAGGAGCACCCTGAGGCTTCTTCACCCAACAGATGTTGAATGCCCCCAATCTTATCCCCTGGGCTAGTGAAGGAGCATCATTTATTCACCAGGAGTGAGTATGAAGCTGTGGATCAACTAAAACCAGAACTCTGCCAAATAGGGCAGTTCCCTTTGTAACTGCTCCCCCAGCGCTCACAGCTTCATCACCAAAATTCATCTCATCTTACCGACCAAGATGAGATGACAAATGCCAGTGAGCGTGTGGGGTTTCATGGCTTAATCAGAATCAGAGAGAGGGACTGTCACTGTAATGAATTCCAAGAAAAGATTCATTATATAAAATCCACAGAAAGCCAAGAAATTGAGTATGTTCAAGTTCACACCTGCCCCTGGAAGAAGAAAAATGATAATAAATTATATTCTATTTTTCACCATTTGGAAGGAAAAACCTATAAAAATTTTTTAAACTCCAAGCAAAGCTGGCTTTCACATTTGAATTTCTAAACAAATTTGTTTGTTGAACAATGCTAAGTGTGTAAAACTACGAGCCTCCCACTCCCACGTTGGGCATTAATTTCTGACAAGGTAACTGGCAATCAACTTAGATTTCTCTGGGGAAAAAAAAAAACGAAAAAGAAAAAAGAAAATAAATTATAAGCCACCCCTGCTGGCTGACACCTGATTCTGGCTCTTTTCTGCTCTGAAATGGCTGACTGGAATGGAAATGAAGCAGGAATTCATGGTGAAGGGTCAGTTCATGGACTTGGGCTGTGATGAAAGAATGTACTGGGGCAAGAAACAGAAGGTCCCTGCACGGGGCCACTTGGGAAGCCTGTCGGGGGTGGCCCGGGTAGTAATTAATTCGCAGATCCAGGTGTTGCGTGTGTTGTGTGTGTTCTTAGAGAGAGCAAGTCAGGACAACGCGAGGGCGAGGAATCCGCAGCCGCGCGCAGGGAAGAGACAGTGTCTTTCAAGAAAACAGAAGGGACTATGCGCATTTCGCTTCCTCCTGTGTTTGCCTTAGAATTAGCAACCAAACAGATGTCTGTCTCTGTATATAAATGTATTAACATGCCCAAGATGGAAATGCCTCAAGATTAAAATATTTCAATAATCTACTTTCTGAAACGACCTTCAAAACCACCAGACAATAACCTGCTTCCTGTGTAATCTGTGCTGAAAATGGAAAATTGTCTGATTGCTATCAGACAGCTGTCCAATCCGCCTTTTCCTTTGAGACTAGAAAAGGCCAGCAGGACCGTGACAGCCGCGATTCAAACAAAAGCTGAGGCAGAAGAAACACAGGTCACGTGTGCGGGCAGTTCGTGGGCCTGGTTGCAGATGCACCGGGGCGTGTCCTAGCACTCCCAGTGCGCCCCAGCCCGCTGGGAGCCGAGTCCTGGATGTTGCTAGGATAATCAGGAAAGGCACCGGTGAACCTTGCTCATGGGCTCGGTGTGCAGGGTCGCCCACTCTCCTGAGATAGCACACGCACACATGGACGTTCCCCCTGCTGTTGGGCATCCTCACAGCCGTGGCTGCAGAAACACGTGAGAGCCCAGGCCACAGCATCCTTCCCTGAGATGGGATGGTGGGTCCTTCGCAGCAAAGCGCAGGGGACCCCGAGGCCAGGCGGTTACCCTGTCCCCATGTTGCACAGGAACGTGATGTTTAATGTGGAAAAGCAAGGGAGGGGCCTCTGAAAGAGAGACCTTGGCAACTTTGAAACAATCCCCCTGGCTGCTCTCTGCCTAAGCTCAGAAGGGGTCCCCACTGTAACGATGGCTTACTCACTTCCAGCAATCAGTTGTTGTTTTGTTTTTTAATTGCCCGAGGCGCGCACAGGCAGGGCTGCCCAGACCCATTGGCATGTTGGGGTTCCCGGACAAAGCGATGGCGGAGGAGCCACCATTAGCAGGGCGGACTACCTTCCGTCAAAGAAACAGTGCATGTCCATATTTTGAAACAAAGGGTCCTGCACAGTCTGGATGCCCCCGCCCCACACCCAGAGGATTTGCGAGGGATTCAAGTGCACCTTACAGATTACATAGTCGCTTGGCTGCCTGAGCCCAGGGCCCAGACAAAGGCTGCAGGAGCCCCTTGCTCCTTCCTTCCTGCTGCTGCTCCGGCTGGCTGCACACACTCAATGCGCCCGCTCCCCGCTCCCCTGCGGGCCGGAGTGGACTTGACTGGAGCGAAAACCAACAAAGGCCGATTTGGGGGGGAGCAGCGGAAGCGCTGGCAAGGAGTCAACCAGCAGGTCTCATTGAAATGAAAATGAGGCAGCCTTGCTCGGGCACCCCTGCTCCTGCCCTTTAACTCCCTCCCTTCCCTGTCCTCTCCCCCCACCTCCCCACTCCCCATCCAGTGCCTGGTGCCCTGGATGCACTGGGCACCGCAGACCAGCACCCAGCCCGCTCTGTTGTCACTTTAATTTCTGTAAGTCCTCACCCCATCACCGTGATCTTCATCCCACGGGGTCCCTAGCCCTCCACGCAGGTCCCCATCGTTGGCTAAGGAACAGAAACATTCACTCCGCTTCTGAGTTTAAAACAAGCACAAAATTCCCAAGTTCCACAAAGTTCCACAGTGGCGGTTAGCTTTCCCCTCCCTAAGTATTTACTAGCTTAACCTTAAGAATTTACTCACTTAAATCCAGTTCTCTTTTACTCGGGGGGGTGGGGGTGGAGGGAAACAGACACATTTTTTCAGGTGCTAGATATTTTGAGCTTAGGAGGCAGTTCTGGTTCATGTCCTGTAAATGCTTAAGTAAAAACTAACCCCAATGACATTGGGGTGCTGCCCACCCTCTCTCCCCATCCCCAAGCCCTTGTTTTATTATGACTAGATAATATCAGCTTCCTGTTTGTGGTCTACTTTCCGAAAAGTTTAAAGTCCAAGGCATGCACTGTTGAAACTCCTATTCTATACTTACCAGAGCAATAAAGGTAAGTATTTTTTTTACAGCTATAAAATTTAAAAGCAAATTATAAGTTACTAGCAATAATTTAAGAATAAAACTGATATCTGAAATTTAAAAGCAAATTATAAGTTACTAGCAATAATTTAAGAATAAATGATATCTGAAGGTCACTTGAAAACATAAGATGACTTTCAAATATAATGACATATTTATTTAAAACTACCTTAATCTTAAAATTTAACAGAGCATATTCCTATTTGAACATATACAGATTATTTTGCTAAAAAGGAACTAAAGAAATATTTACACTCTACTATCTCAGATTTTACATGAGAATTTTATAGTGCCTCCTTATCCACCTACCAACACACACACACACACACACACACACACACACACACACATTTTGGCTCTATAATTGTAGCATTGTGATGAGCTGAGTTAAATTGGGTTGAGTTAGATCTACAGGACAAGACTTTAGAATTGCACTAATAATATTGGGGTAATGTCACGTCTTCTGACTATTCATTTGACACATCTCATTGCCCAGGGTCCATTTTTCCTCAGTAAACAAACAGCATCTGAGCCAGAGACTCCCTTCCTCCACCACAGTCCACTGGTTCACATCCACAGCTAGTCTCTAGGATGTACCCCTTCCACCAGGCGGATGAAGCTCATGCCCAGCAGCAGAGCAGCAGGCTTGCCCAGAGGAAGGCCAGAGCTTTGCGGTCATCAGCTGGGGCCCTGCACCATTCACAGTTACACTCAGCCTTTCCTGTTGCCTGCAGTGCACTCAGACAGGCAAAGCAACCATTCCAACTCATCAGGCTGAGCTGAAGAGTTCCAGGAGCAGTCATATGAACAAGCAGACCTCATGAAAGTCTTTTGCTGGAATTCTTAGAAAAGAGGCATTCTTACGTTCTGGTGGAGTTGGTTAAACGGTGGCATGTAGACAGAGAGCTATACTTGACCATGCCCATCATCAATGGAGAAGAGTCGGCTAAAGGCAAGAGAGAGGATCAGAGGGAGAGATTGTTCATCTCAGCATGTGAATGCCTGGGTTCAGCCTTGTCTGAATCATTCCCCTTTCCAGTTATGTGAGCCAATAAATTCCTTCTTTGACTAAGCCAGTTTAAGAACTTCCTGTCCTTTGTAATCCAAAAGAGTCTTGACCAGTACATTGCCACAGTGGGAAGAGGTAAATCTCACAGAAAATGATATTTATGTAACTGAATTTATTTTGGGTTTTGCTATCAGTGCAGTTCACACTTCTTTCAGTGAGAGATAAATCAGCCTTATAAACAACCATTCCACTTCCCCTGCCTCTTTATCTTCAGTATACAATACATTGGAATAAAATGCAGGAATGGATTTTTACTTCCTTTGGGGGTTTGTAAACTTCTCCATTGTTTAACACAGAAAACTAAATGGGGGTGAGGTAGGAAGGTTGGCAGCTACCCAAGGAGCTAATCCTCTTGACATGTTTAAGTTTGACTCTAAGTAGAAGACATACGACACATGGAAATTGGTTTTAAGAAATATTTTCACACCTATTGAAAAGTTTAATAAGTTTGTAACTATGTACGTTAATAAATAAGAGAGAGCATAGCTAGCGAAAATTAAGAAAATGAAAGAAACTGAATAATAATAAAACTTCACTAAGAAAAAGTTATAGGAAACCAAATGCATTTCTTACTTGATAACCAAAGGAGGACTTTGTTCTTTATTCCCAGAAATGGACGATAGAAGACAAATATTTTGTCAGGACGAAGTAGAAAAAATTCTGCCTTGTGATGAGAAGTTAGATTGGTTTCTGGGTTCCTTTTAGCATTTGTATCCTGATTTTCTGATTCTAACTTTTTAGATGTAGCAGATGTGAACTAGCCTCCAAATTAATTACTATCTGATCTAGGATGTTATCATCCTTCCCACAGTTATCATTCATTCATGATTATCATTACATTACTTTGAATTATGTTTATTTGGACCTGAAAAAATTAAATCTTGTTTTCAGTAAAGTATAACCATCTGAACTATTTCCAGTTTTAGCCCTAAGCTAAGTTCCTGTTGCTGTTTTTATTTAAAAATCTAAGAACAGAGGATTCTGATATGATTGAAAATTAAGAGAAACTGCAGTTCATTTTTCCTAGTTCCTGTTCTTTGTTATTCTTGGCTGTCCTGTTGTTATACCTTAGAACAGTGGTTCACAACCTTTCTAATGCCGCAACCTTTAATACAGTTCCTTATGTTGTAGTGACCCCCAACCATAAGATTATTTTCATTGCTACTTCATAACTATAATTATGCTACTGTTAATGAATCGTAATGTAAATATCTGTTTTCCTATAGTCTTAGGCGACTCTGCTAGCAGTTCTCAACCTGTGGGTCACAACACGAACAACTGTATTAAAGGGCCACAGCGTTAGAAAGATTGAGAACCACTGCCTTAGAAGATTGGGGAGAAAGCCATTAGTTCTTTGTTTTGTAAATACTGACTTCTTTTCCTTCCTCACTATAATGTTTGACACATCTGCTTTCTATTTGTATATTTTACTGCTAGTACATTGATGATAGCTCCACTCTTGCTTCAAAATTCCTGGTCTTTAAGAAATGGCTCACAGCTAATTCAACCTCCTTGACTCCCACCTGTCCTGCCCATGTTATCAGGAGAGTTTAATCAAATGGAGAAGAGAGTCAGAGGTATGACAGCTCCTTTAACAGTGTGAACAAAAACTGTAAGTTGAGCACCTCAGCATTTATATAACCTCCTTGTGTCTTGATTCCCTGTGCAACAGAGGCCAGAAGCTGAACTCCACATTTCTCAGGCTCCCTTGCAGCTTGGGGGTCCTATGAGATCTAGCTTTTGCCAAGCAGACATAACCACTCAAAGCTCAAAGGTGAAACTGAACACTGTGGCCAGCGGACTTGTAGAGGAGCTCAGATCTTCTGGAAAGAAACATCCCCTTCTTCTAGAAACTTTCTCGAGTCCAGTTTCTATAGTTCCAGGTTCCAATGACAGAAGGTAATACCAGGCATGTTTTCTTTAAAACATTTCTATATAAGGTCCGACCAGTATGGTTCTGTGGTTGATCATCGACCTATGAAGCAGGAGGTCAGGGTGCATGCCTGGGTTGTGGGCTCAATCCCCAGTAGGGGTTATGTAGGAGGCAGCCAATCAATGATTCTCTCATCATTGATGTTTCTATCTCTCCCTTTCTCTCTGAAATAAATTATATATAGATAGATATAGATATAGATATAGATTTAAAAATATCTCTATGTTGGACCTAACGTATTTCTCAAGTTTGCTCTGTCCCTATCTGTGTAGCAACCACCCATGCCCGGTTCTCTGACCCTCCTAAAAATTCTCTAAACTACCTAGTATCTGCTGAACCTGATTTGAAATCCAGCTTCTCATGTTAATCTGTATAAAGTAAGATTATTTCTCCATCCCAGATGACACGCTCCAAAAATTTGCTTACAATGTGCTAGACATAAAATTGTGCTAAAGCAGAAGGAGGGTGGGTCTTACGACACATCACAGAGAAAGGATTGCGGACAGCTAAGTGAGCATTGCCATTCGGGTATGCTGTAGATTTCACAACAGCATATGGCACTGTGTTTTGCCCAGAATGGCACCCAATAAATGTCTTGATTAATTGATTGTCACAGCAAGCACAATAAAACCAACATAGCAATCCATAATTTTTGGATATTCAAGTTTCCCAGAAATGTTTCCTCCCCATCTTACTTCCATCACATGCCTAGTAGGGAAAAATTAAGTCCAACCAATTAACAGGTCAAATGGTCTGACTTGGCTGAAGGAGACATGCAGCCCATGACAAGCCGGCCGACTGAAGGAACACTGTTCTTGTGTTGGAGATGATTTTTCCCCCCCAGAATCGTTATCAGCACATCTTAAGGTGACACTGAGAGGTAATTAATGCATTTTGGTCTGAAGTGAGAGAAGGATTTGGAGACAGAATAAGTTCCTTTTTTCTTTCGCAGTCAAAAAATCAAAGAAAATAAGGGTTTACTGCTCCAGGACAGTAAAGACACGCTATAAATCACTATTGGAGAGCGAATTACAGCCACAGAGAAGGGAGCGAGGAGAAAGAACAGTCCTTCACAGATTACAATGAGAAGTCCCGCATTTTCCACAGACTTAGTGATGATGGAAGCAAGCGACAGCTGGAAAGGAATATGAAACAGTGTGTCCCCAAACATACTTCCCATCTTCATGCGGTGGCTGGACTCCATCTGTTTACCGAGGGATGCAATTCAGCTGGGGACAAAATGTGCTGTTAATGTTTTGGGGGAGGTTAGGAAGCAGGAGGGGAAAGTGAGCCACAGAAAGGTCCCCAGAATCAGTTGCCTACTAACTGGCCATGTTTGACCATGTGTTTCCAGACAACAGCACCATTCGAAGACCCGTCTTCCCCACCAATCCTGGGCCCCAAGGCTGTTTCTTATGTGCAGAATCAAACACAGACAGAAGATGTGATTTGGGATATGTTTCTGTGGAGAGAAAGGCAAAAACACGAGAAACTTAACTCCCTACATATTTCTGCTTCTGATTATCTCAACTGTGATAAAAAACAAAAAAAAAGAGTATGAGGCTACACATCTCATTTACATTTGTGAGTACCAGGGAAAAAGAAATGATGGGCATAATTCACTATGTGATCTGCTTCTTAGAAAGTTGTGAGCTTTCAACATTCTCCCAAAAGGGACACCTTGAACAAACTTCCATCTATTCTACATGTACGTTTTCCCCATTGGGTCATTCTCCTGAGAGGTAAACAACTATTCACTCACATGTCCATACTGCATTCGATGTAAATGTTTAATCCAAACTGTTCTCCTGAATTTGTGATGAGTTTTGAGTTTTTGTTTGGATCCTTTGTGCAAAGCAGCAAGCTGCTCAGTGAAAAAAAAACATCTCTGAGAAGAAAACTTTTACGTGGAGATCAGAAAGATGCCAGGTGTAATGGAATACTAATATATTAACTGACAATTTATCTTTTATTGTTTCTGATGCCTTTTAACCCTGGCCCTTTAGGCAGTTAGACTGGAGGAACCCATCCCTTTATCAGAACTCTGAGAACCAGAGTGTCAAGGCTTAGCTCCCAGGTATTCAGCAAAAGAACCAAGGAATATGAGAGCTGTCGTTACCCTGTAGCCTTGTCTACATCAGGATGTGAATCACATGCAAAGCCAAAACATTTTGTCCACCTAGTCCACCTGGAAACACCTGACTCTGTAAGGAATGCTGAACTGTGGCCCACATTTGTCCAATCAATATTTATTAGCTGACTACTCTCCTGTACAGACTTATGTATAAGGAACAACATTATAAGCTGCCCTTTGCGAGCTTCAGACCTCCCTAATGTGGTAAGACATATGCCGAGAACCAATTCCAACATGTAATAATTACAAGAGTTCCGTCAAAAGGTTGATGGGACTTGGTGGGCTCAACAAGGGTGAGCCACACATGTAGCTTACCTGTTGGAAAAGGCTAAGGCACTTCCCCCAAACCTGAATAGGATGTTAACTGCCAGACAGCTCAGGGCATTTTATTGCCTCCTGTTGGCCAAACACCTGAACAGCTGTAGGCTATTCTCCAAACTGATAATGCTTCTGTACCCTTTGATATCTTACCCTTTGAAGTGTATATTTCCACCCTGCCTTGGGACAAATTATGTTTAATAAAAACAGAGAATCCTGAGACAAGGAGAGTCTTCAGTTCCTTATAGCTGAAGCTCCTTTGACCCCCAATGCCTTTCAAAAATACCTTTCGTCCTTGGACTCTTTAATCATTTACACACAGCCCTTTTCTCCAGAATGCTGAACCCTTTGTGAGGCTGGGAAAAGAATCCCGGCATTATGACGCCCTAACAGGAGACACCAACAGACATACACCCAGGGGAGTCCAATACAAACCCTATGTGAAAGTTTCACCACTGAGGCACCATCAAACAGAAACGCCACCCTTATGCACCTGGCTCCGTCACATCATTGGATGCTGACACCATTTTTAGTGGTCTCCCTGATGAGAATAAGCAGCATTAATTTATCCTTGCATGATATTTGTCCTAACACAGTGGTCGGCAAACTCATTAGTCAACAGAGCCAAATATCAACAGTATGATGATTGAAATTTCTTTTGAGAGCCAAATTTTTTAAACTTAAACTTCTAACGCCACTTCTCAAAATAGACTCACCCAGACCGTGGTAGTTTGTGGAAGAGCCACACTCGAGGGGCCAAAGAGCTGCATGTAGCTTGCGAGCCACAGTTTGCCGACCACTGTCCTAACACATGGCACAGGGCCTTGCTATTCAAAGCATATTTCCTTGAATGAATGAAGGAAAAAAGAAATGAACTCATGCCAGTGTCCATTTTTGTCCTGTGTTTATATGAAATTTTACTTCTCTAGAGGGATTTCCACACTGATGCACAGGCAAATCTTTGAGAACCAACCCCTGGTGCAGCAGACTGAGAGTTAGGGAGAGCTTCTCAGAGGTTTCCAGGAGGTACAGCAGGTTGCAGACAAGTGTTTACAAACTACTCCAAGTGTTTGGAACTCTGGGCTCCATGTCAATCCTTTGACCTTTCAGGCAGCCCCTCTGACCTTCAAGGACAGCTTTATGACTTCTGCACTGGTGCACCCCTCTCCCCTTACCCCAAAGCTCTTCTAAAAACTATTTAAGTTCCTAATTCTGAATTAAACTCTTTATGTCTAGAACACCAAGATGGGCTTCTGTTTTCCTGAGCAAGCCCTGACTTTCCTCCTCAGTGCGAGTGTCGGTTTGCCCTCTTCCACACGTGACCACACTCACATGAGCAATGTCTATCCCTGGAACATTCCATCTCAGTGATTTCAGATTAATTTTCCTTTGATACACACAGAGAAAAGATTTTTTTATTTTTACATAAGGCAATTGATTTCAGTCAATGATTCTTTAAGATTCAAGCTGGTTCTGCTTGTAGCATGAACATTCTGTACTTCTGAATAATAATGTATTTTTAATTTCATGACGATGGTTTTGTGTGGCATCTCCAATAACTTCGAATGCATCGCTACCTCTTAGAAGCTTATGTTCTTATGCCCATTTCTTGGTGGAAAAGCTGAGACATATAAGAGCCTGTCTGGTAAATCACATTTCTTACTTTACAATAACATTAAAAAAACCAGTATCATTTGAAATAGAAAGTTTCAAAAATAATGGCAGTTTTTTGAATAGCCAGCTTCATGGCTATTATAAGGGGCCACACTTTGAAACTTAACTTTCAACTTAAAAATACAAGCAACCCATATTTAAGGCATTAATGTTAACTCTTAGGGACATTTTATTGTATTTTCCTAGAGATTTTCACTCAAATTTTCCACTTCTGGCCTTTTCCGGGGCAAGTTGGACCCAGTGTCTGCCAAAGCCACTAAGATGTATTCACAGATAACGTCAAGGGTCACAGAGGACCAGCCACACAGGTGGCCCACTCCAAGAGCAGAGCGGCCCTTCCCTGCACGGGTTCGGGGGACAGGCTCCACAGTGAGTGGTAGAAATGCCAGGGTGTTCTACACACAGAGCAATGAGCTGCTGACAGCCTGAATCTCCTGGGGGTCACTTTGGCCTCTTCCCTTTGGGAGCTGCCGTTACTGACCACAGATGGCCCGTCTTCTTCACCTCCCTGCCAGGCCGCATGTGGCCGCTGGTGTTGGTTTCCCACGTAGGCAGCCAGAGCCCTCCCTGAGCATCCCTGTGGCAGCCTGGTCCCCACCCTGCATTCACTTGTTTCCATCTCCATCATCCTGAAGCAGGGCCCCCCTGCCCCCCAGGGAGCATGAGAAGGAGAAGGGATCTCACCTTGAGTGAGACACATCACAGTCGGTGCTCTTGAGTATGCCATCGTTTCAAGAGCCTCAGAGGTGCTTCCCAGTGAGTGGTTTGGGTGACAGGAGTCTCGGGTCCCTGTTCTGTCGCAGTTAATGCCAACCCTTCGAGCAGCAGTGAGTGTCTACTGTAGCAACGTGCTAGGTGCACCAGGCCCAGTGTCTGGAAAGCCCAGTGCAGGGGAACCAGCACTGATGGAGCAACAAACTCTTTGTATGGAAAAAGCCCGCATGCCACTTATTCGATGTGTGGCTTGGGCCAAAGCCCCGCAGCTCTCTGAGCCCTGGAAATGCAAATAATTCTCCCTCTTCCTGGGCAGCAGTGTCCCCAGCGATGCCCATCTCCTCATATCCCCCCAGCTCCAGCAGCCAAACGGCCACCTTGCCATTCCAGACTCACACAGCACCTGCTGCGCTTTTCAGACAGACGTATTTTACACGCACACCCTGGCCTTAAGAACCCATTCTAAGAAACGGGTCAGCCACGAGCTAGTGCTGCTCTTCGAAGCCATTGAAAAGACTCAGGAGGGGGGCATGGGGAATGTCGTTGTGAAATCCGGGAGCGAGCGGGAGGTCAGAGAGGCACCCAGGGCAAACAGGCAGCTGCGCTCTCGGGCGGAATTGACACAGGTCGTCAGGTTTCTGAGTGTGGAAGGCAAAGAAGTTTCAATTGGACTGCGTTCAACAGGACGTGAGCCGGAAAGCCTGCTTCGGCCTTGTGACAGACGGAGAAGTTATATAAGTTGAACAAACGCGCCTCTCTTTCAGGAATGCCTTTCACCAGCCGCTCCATCTGTCAGGAGCCCCGGGGAAAGAGCCGGTGGGTGAGATGTTTGCGCAGCGCTCAGCTGAGAAGGCGCTGTGGCAAAGGCTCCCTGGACCCCAACCCCTCTGCCCTGCCCCCCCACCCCTCCGCGTGCACCCTCACCAAGGTGCCCCAGAAGAGAGGGCACCAAGGAGGCCTCACTGTCCTGTGCCTCCTGAGTTCCACCAGCAGGTCCGCCCTGGTGGGAGGTGGCCTGTGAGGGGCCTGGGTCCTCCCTGGGCCGCCCCTGTTCTGAATATAAACAGAGGCCCCCTTTCCACAATGCTCATCCCATACAGCACGTTAGGAAAAGCGCCCACCAGGGAGATGCAGCCTGGGGGATTTCTCCTCCTCGGCAGAAAGTCAGCTTCAGTGTCCGGAGCGTGCCCACCTGAACTCTGAGACCCTTTAGGACTGTTCCGGGGGAGAAATTGCAGCTGGGCAGAAGAGATGCAAAGAGTGAGAGGGGGAAAAAAGGAGCAAAAATCTATATCATCTTATTAATCGATGTCACCCCAATCATTTTTTTAAAATAAGAAAAAGAAGTGGAAGTCTTTTCAAATTGCATGGCCTTGTATAGTGAGCATCTCTGCCCTAAGAACTGGGTCTTCCTTTTACTGAAAACCACGCCTGCTTATGCTTCAGGGGAAGTCCAAGCTCCCTTTCCAGCTGGCCTCATGCAAAAAGACAATTAAACACATGCTCGGTTTTCCTGTGATAAAAGTAAAAAAGGAATCCCACCCACATTCCCTATGCAAATGCTGTCCAGGACCGATCAGCACCTGTGTAATTTAAAAGTCAGTTATGAGATGAAGGAAAGGCTTGCGGATCTAATTCTTACCTCCTACTTCCAAGCCTACACAGTTTCTATCTGTGTGTCTGGGGGAAATGGGTCACGTGAAGAGAACAACAAATGATAATAAACCGCCTGTCCGAGCGTAGCCCATGTACCAGGTGAGCCCATGTACCAGGCACTGCCGGGCACCTGCACTTAGGAGAGCGTCTCATGCTCCCAATGCTGGCGCTGGCCCTGTACTTCCTTCCTGCCCATGTCCCACAGCCAGCGGGTCACACACGGTTCCCCTGCTCCGCGGGCATCTGTGGCCATTGTTCACAGGCACTTCCACCACCATTTCTTGGCCTTACAGGATGTCGTGCCTCTGCTCTTAGAGCAAAGGCCATGGTGTTTCTGTGCACGTCTATTTTTACACATGGACACAGATGTGCCTTTCTGGAAGTTGTTTTTCAGGGAATTTGTACCTTTCTTTTCCTGGGCTATTCTCACATATTGTTGTCATTCATTTGCCAGCTGAATCCAGCACAGCCTGATGAATGGGCTTTTGAACTGGTGGCCAATTGTGCTCAGTCATCACTTCCTAAATGTGGGGAGGGTGTGCGTGTGCGCATGCATGTGCATGTGTGTATGTGTGTGCATATGTGAATGTGTATGCATCTGTGTACATCTGTGTGTGTTTGTGTTTTCCAAACAAAGCTACAACAGAGGCTGCTATCATGTATAAAAGCACAGGCTTGGAATTAAACAGACCTCAGGCAGAATTCTGTCTGGACCCTCTGGGCCCTTAGAAAGAGTAATAGTTAATTGGCCAAGTGAAATAAGTGAATACTCAAGAAAATTTAAGTGTACTGGACAAAAAGCTGTTCCTAAAACATTAACTAAAATACCGATTAGTAGTTCATCTCACTGTAAAATTGCCTAACATCCAAAGAACCTAAAGCAGTCATATTTGTGTGCAAAAATTAAAATTTTAAATTACCAAGACTATAATCTAAAATTTCCAAAAGCCCCCATTAATCAAAAAAAGGGGGGGGATAGTGGGGTAATATCATGTAAAGAAAAATATCATGTAAGTAAAATACATCTAGAAAATTCTTACTCCAGAAAAGTAACTTCCATTTGTAAAGCCAACAGCAGGACACCCTTGAAAAAACACACATGGTGTCAAAATAAGCCAAAGGAAAATCATTTAGGCAAAAACAAAAAGAATCCCAAGTGTAATTTGCAGAGAGGATCCCTTTGTTAACTTTTGGTCGAGAATGTGTTTGTGTGTTTTCAGAGAACAACTCCAAGACCATGTGGGTTCCTGCGACAGTGAGGAACTGACGGGTCTGTTCCAGTCACAAGGATGGTCCAGAGATGGGGGACGCTGACGACACCTTACCATGCTAGCAGTCCGCAGCTGTGCATGGCTGCAGGCAGCCCAGGACCAAACCAGAGAGGATGGAACTTGCATTGCCACGATGTGTCCACCATCTGGATACCATTGCTGACATGTACACATAAAGAACTATTTGACATTGAAACTGGGACTCAGAACAGTTGGACATTGAAACTGAGACTCAAACATTTTTTTGTTCTTATACATTTATTTCTAGTATGCAGAGGCAAGATATTTTTGAAGAAAAGAAACAGAGGAGAGTGATTGAGATAGAGGCAGGGAGGCATTGAACAGGCTGTCAAGCTACAGGGGGAAGGCTGGGGAGAGTGGGGGGTGGATGCTGGGGGAGATCAACCGAAGGACTTGTATGCATGCATATGAGCATAACCAATGAATGAAAGACACTGGGGTGGGGAGGGGTGCAGGTGGGGACATGTGCTGGGGGGTGGGGGAGGTTGGAGGGAGTATAACGGGGGGGGGGAGGAAAACATATGTACTACTATTAAATCTAAGTTATACTGCAAAAAAAAATAATTAAAAAAAGAGTAATAGTTAAGTCTCAGTTTCCTTATCAGTAAAATGAAAATAACAATAATACCTGTCTCAAGAAAATGTTGTCTAAATTATAGTTTTATGTGATATAGAGTTATCATCACTTGATAAAAGCTACCGTTATCATTGCAATTTTTCAGATTTTCAATGTATAAACTTCATCCTCATCATCCTTTAATAGCACTCTGTCATGTGACCTGGCAATTCCACACTCCAAGGGTTTCCCAGGGAAATCACATCTTTGCACAAGGAGAACTTTACAACAATGTCTGCGAAGCGAGGTCTGTAACCAGCCTCTCAGACTGTGACCGTACTGGGAGACAGTGTACTTAATAGAACAAGTATTTAAAAGTCATGGTGAATGAATGTAAATTATCTAAATAACACAATCAATCTGATTAACCTGATTAACATTTACTGAGCACTATACCCAACAACTGCTAAATACACATTTGTTTTCCAGACACACAGAATGGTCACCAGATAGACCATGTGCTGATTATAATATATAATTCAAATGAATTTCAAAGGGTTGGAATCTTACAGCATGTGTTTTCTGACCACAATGGAAAAGAAATAACATTAGGTCATTCTGTGGGCAGGTAATGAAAAAACATTCCAGATAACTGTGTCTACGAAAAACATGCCGTCATGATTAGAATAAGCAACACAAAAATAATTCGTGAGAAAAAAGAAAAAGATCAGAAGTCTTAAAAAGGGGGTGGGGGGGGAAGATAGTAAACAATCAGAAAGAGATAGGTTCTGCGAAGGAGAGACAACAGCCAGACTTCCATTCTCTCCGCGTGGTCCCAGGAATGAGGCAGCCGGAAGCAGTGCAGCTCACTGTGTCCTTCAGATTCTTCAGAAGCATCTGTTTTAGACTCTAAAACCCTTTAAAGTTTTATCACTGCCTCAACCCTTCCCTACATGTAGAAGACCTAGGGTCCTTGTTAAACTGCATCTGGCTGACCCCGAAAATCTAGACGCCACACTTTCTGTGGTGAGTTCTAGAAGAGACCAGGTCCTCACTATCTGCCCATTCCATCATGTGAAAGAAGTAGGTCACATGGTCCAAGCCAACAATGCTTTCCTATTCCTCAGCCTGTCATCATTCACTACAAGCAGGTTGCATAGAGCACATCGTTCTTTTAACATATTTGGATCTTTAGAGTGATTTTACCACAAACACATAAACCAAAAAACAAGAAGGACATGGGGAGAAGATGACATGGCACTCTCAGTTAAAGAAAAAGCAGGATGCTGGGGACCATGCTGTCTATATACCTTCCAGGAGAAGAGTTATGAGAAGGACGTTGGGTTTTTCAGGTGGTAAACCCAATGTAAAATAAAAACACTAAAATTTCTTCTCATGAAATGTTATATCAAACACTTTTTAATGAAATTGTGAACAAAATGAGACCATAACGAACTATTCATGTGTCCTGCAGAGAAGCCGGAGGGCCTCAGCTCTCTCAGGCCTGGACGGCAGCGGAGGGAGACCACAAAAGAAAGAGCCTTGAAAAGTTGTGGTGCAGCAAAATGCTACACACTAAGCTTTTCAGTCACTGAAAGATGGAGTCAGTGGACCCGGCTTATTTTTTTATGTCAGATGCCATGGAATTAAAAACAAAATTTAAAGTAATTCAACATGCCCATTGGATTCTTTCCTTCAGGCATGGGTTCATTAACCAATGTGCATAATACCTAGTGGTGGTAGGCAAGCTATTTCTACAACAGCATCTATCTAAACAGAGTTCATGTTCCTCAGAAATCATTCCTTTTCAAATAAGGTGATTTTTTTAAATGTAATTTCTTACTTGTATTTGTAAATAAATTCAGACTTAGAAGCTGCAATAGTACAAAGAGCACCTATCTACCTTCACCCAAATTCTTCCATTGTTAACACAGTGCTGCGTTTTCTTTGTCATTCCAAACCATTTGAGACTCCATGGATTACATCACGGCCCTTTGCCCCAGGTGCATCAGTGGGTGTTTCCTAAGCATAAGGGTATTTCCTTACATAATCACAGCACCGGTATCACCTGCAGTAAATGTGACATTGATACAATGCTTCTATCCAACTTACCATCTGTGTTCCACATTCGACACTTGCCCCAATGACATTATTTTCTTCAGAGCTGAATTCAGTCTAAGGTCAGGTATTGCATTTAGTTGTCATGTCCTTTAGTTTCTTCTATTTTTGATAATTCCCTTAGCCTTTCTTTGTCTTTTCAGATACCGACATTTCTGAAAAAATCATTCTTTTATTTTTTTTAATAGAATGTTCCTCATGTTTAAACTCTGAGTATGCATTCCTGGCAGGAATTCTAAGTAAGGGTATCTCCTTCTCAAGGTATCACATCCAGAAAGGATGATGCTTTTTTAAGTTAAAAATATTTCTTTTGCATAGCATCTTAGATGGAATGTTCAACTTTTAAAATAAGCCTATTAGTTTAAGATGCTTTTTCTATATTAAGCAAAATGTTTTATGCATAAGAGAATTTTTTTGTTTAGAATAAGCCATCTGATATTTTACACACATATTTTCTGAGCTTCTTTCGTATGATCTTGTTTTATAATCAAGCATTCAATATCTGTAGGCTATTCAGTAACCTTTGGAAACTGTAGAAGGAGAGTGTCTACAACTAGCTCTAAAATATTAATTAAATCCCTTCCAGTGAGTTTTGAAAAAGTATCTTCTTTTTCAAAGTATATTCACAATTAAGACTTCCAAATGCAAATGTCCACATTTGCCAAGTGTCACTTGCTTATTTAATTGTAACCTTCACTGCATTAAGTAAACCATTTAGTTCCTGTTGCAACAGACATTAGCACTCCTATCTCTGAACTGACACCATTAAGCACGGCATGATTTCCTGAGAGCGGTCTCTGGCTTGCTGCACGCCTGCATCACAGAGGAATTCTGGGAAACCGGGCATCCTGACAGCTGCTTTCAGTTCAGCGTACTTTTCCTTAAAGAACATTTGTTTTCAATTTGTCAATAAATAATGGAAGAAAACACAGCTGAGGGGCCCAGTGTGATTTCTATGGAAGGTTCATTTTTGGAAATCTGATAAGCTTATAACCACATGTGTTTAAAATCATTCTGGTATAAAATTTAGAAACTTGGAGTGGGGGAATTCTGCTTGTCAGGCAACTGGGTGTTTATTTTATCTATCTATTACTTAGCACTGTTTGTCAAACATTTTGTGTTTTTAGAAGTTTTAGATAAATTTTAAGTACATGTGAAACTTGACAATGTTCATTGCAAAACTTTAGCATGTGGATGTTACTTATTGATCAACCTTTAAGATTGTAAGTACATGGGAAAATAGAAATGATAAATATTTGTGTTGATGAGGTAGAATGAGAGAATTATGCACACAAACCTATTGGGAGCACAGCAACATGTTGGCGCATGTAGGCATAGTGGATGTGGTATGTTTATTAAGAGGATCTGTCCTATGTGATTCTTCCAGAAGGGCACACACTTGGCAATAAAAACAAACAAACAAAAACAAACAAGACATTTCAAATGATCTTGAAGATAAAAGACACTCTTCTATTGGGCAATGATCTGGTCAACAGAATTTAATTGTATGTGTACAGTACATAACAGCGGGCGAAATACTTCCTTATGTCAGCTATGATGCTCTGCTTTGGGAACTCAATGAATTCCAATTGGAAATAAGTTTGTTGTGTGTACTAATCATTCCATAAGGTGGTAGCAGCAACTCAAATAGCAGTTTTTTGGGTTTTTTTAATTAGAAGAACTAAATTTCAAACACTGGATGAGATATTTAAGAGCACTTGGTAAGAATTTACTGTAGCTTCAAAAGTTCTGGAGGATTATCTTTAACATGAATTCTTATTACTGTTATACCTCCTACAGCCCAATCTATAAAGATAAACTTTGACAGGCCACAAGGACAAAATACAAACTTCACATTAATGGAATCTAAATTTCTCTGAATTATCTCTGAATAATGCACTTAGGACTGGGAGCAGTCAAAAGAGTCATTTCTTAGTCTCTTCCTATTGTTGTAAGAAAATAAGCATAAAATAGACACTCAGAACCCCTCTGTCTTTTGGGCATACAGCTATAGAGTCCAAATGTATGCTCTCCCCAATTGAAATTCTAAATATGGAGGAGAGGAACCAAGATGGCGGCATAGGGAAAACACCTATCTTGTCGTCATACTCAGCAATTTTAAAATTACAACTTAAAGAAAGAACAAACACCTTCCAGAATCACCAGAAAGCTGGCGGAGGGAAAATTCCACAAATAAAAGTGAAGATAAGACACTGTGACTCGGAGGAGCGGCTGAGGACAGCGTTGAAAAGACGCGCGGAGAGAGGTTTGGAGCTCGCATGCCAGCAGATAGGACGGGTGGCTGAGAACTGGCCAGTTTTCTGGAATGGGAGAGACAAAGACGTCCCACTGGACTGATTCTCCAGCTCTGGGCGAAGTCCAGGTAACCCACTATCATACGGGGTAAAAACTGTACAGTGGGAGGACACGCTGAAGCTTGGGCGCTGCAGGGGTCTGTGGGCTTGTGGAGAGGGCGAGCTTGTGCGGATTTCGCGTGAACTTGGGAACAGCACAGCTGTGTGACCCTGACCACGTAGAGAGTGCTCGTGACTTGCTCTCTCATTCGGGAAACCGTCAGACTGCTTTGTTTTATGACCCTGGGTGAGACCTTGGGTGTGCAGACTCATTTGGGGAGAGTCTGAATTCCCCGGCAGCCGGTAGAGCTCAGCAGCGGCTCTCAGAGGTGCTGGCAGCCATTGCCCTGGGCACAGAGTCCCTGGGGCCGCATAGGGTGGAGCTAACACTGTCTGCTTGGCCCGGAGACTCCGCCCAGCCAACCTGAGCACAGCTGAACTTCATAGACAATTGGCCTGGAGGTCAACCCCTCCAAGTGCTAACAACAATTAACCTGAACTTAACTTCAACAAGACTGTGCAACCCATATCCACCTCAGGTAACTGGGGAGGCTGAGCCACTGTCCCTAGTAGGAAGTCTACCACACAAAGCTAATTGACCAACTCAGGGAAGCAGCCACCATGCAGAGACATGGAAAGAAATCAGATTTGAAAGAAATGGAGGGAAAAAAAACGACTGGACATGGAATTCAAAACCACGGTTATAGGGCTTTTCAAGAGGCTCCTAGAAAAGGTCGAGACCTATAAGGAAATAAGCAAGACCAGCAAGGAAATGAATGAGACCCTCAAGGATATGAATGAGACCTGCAAGGAAATGATCAAGACCAATGTGAAAATGAATGAGTCCTACAAGGAAACGAACGAGACCCTCAAGGATATGAAGGAGACTCTCAAGGATATGAAAAAGGACCAAGCAGAAATTAAGCATACACTGACTGAAATAAAATATATTATACAAAGACCTAGAAGTACTCTAGAGTACCCCAAGAACCAAGTTAAAGATTTGAAATACAAAGAGGTAAAATCCACTCAACTGAAAAAGCAAGAAACCAAAAGAATCCAAAAAATTGAAGATAGTGTAAGGGGCCTCTGGGACAACCTCAAGCATACCAACATCCAAATTATAAGGGTGCCAGAAAAAGAGAGAGAGCAAGACAATGAAAACCTATTTGAAGAAATAGTGCCCGAAAACTTCCCATACCTGGTGAAAGAAATAGACTTAGGAGTCCAAGAAGCGCACCGAACCCCAATATATAGGAACCCTAAGAGGACCACACCAAGGCACATCATAATTAAAATGCCAAGAGCAAAAGACAAAGAGAGAATATTGAAAGCAGCAAGAGAAAAACAGTTAGTTACCTATAAGGGAGCACCCATACGATTGTCAGCTGATTTCTCAACAGAAACGATGCAGGCCAGACGGGAGTGGCAAGAAATATTCAAAGTGATAAACAGCAAGAATCTACAACCAAGATTACTCTATCCAGCAAAGCTATCATTCAGAATTGAAGGTCAGATAAAGTGCTTCGCAGATAAAAAAAAGGTAAAGGAGTTCATCACCACCAAACCAATATTATATGAAATGCTGAAAGATATTCTTTAAGAAGAGGAAGAAGAAAAAGATAAAAGTATAAATTGTGAACAACAAATACACATCTATCAACAAATGAATCTAAAAATCAAGTGAATTAATAAGCTGATGAACAGGATAAACTGGTGAATGTAACAGAATCATGGACATAGAGAAGGAATGGACCAACAATTCTTGTGGAGAAAAGGGGTGTGGAGAGTGCAGCAAGAGACTGGACAAAAATCATGCAACTATGGGAGAGGACAGTGGGAGAGCAGGGGAGGGCCAAGGGTGAGATGGGTACCGAGTGGAGAGGAGCTATAGGGGGAAAAAAGGGAACAATGTAATTAATAAACTGATCAATTAAGATAATTAAAAAAAGAGAAGTAGAAAAATAAAAATAAATAAATAAAAAATAAATCCTAAATATGGAATCCTTCACTATTCTTTTGATTAAAAAATTATCTTTTGGTCAAAGAGTGCAAACTTCTAGCTATGAGAGGAATAAGTTCTGGAGCTCTAGTAATATTCAGCATGGTGTCTATATTAACAATACTGTATTAGATACTTCAAAGTCACTAAAAGTGTAAGTCTTAAATTTTCTTACTACATGCACATGCACACATACACAAGTGTACTTTTGTAAGGAGATGGATGTGCTAACTAACCTTATTCTGAAAAATCAATTCATGATATCTACGTATAGTAAACCATCACATCTACACCTTTAAGTTACACAATGTTCTATGTCAACTATTCCTCAATGAAGCTGGAAAAATAAAAATAAAATTACAATGGTCATCACATTAAATTCCTTTTTTTAAAGATTTCTCAAATACCATTTCTAAAGCCAAGGGGATGGAAACTGATCAAAACTGAGAGGAGGGAGAAATCTGACAACTCAGACCCAGTCTTGGTATTATTCATGAAAATGTGAAGACATCCTTTGTCGTAGTAGTTTTTTTTTTTAGGTTTTGAAATATTTTTGCCAAAGAATCACTGAAATACAAATGAGTAAGAAAGAGGATTTCCTTCTGGACACAATTGAAAGAACAGGTGCTGGATAAGGGAGAATTTATTTACCCAACCGCCAAGGAAGGACACACTTGAGATTTGTTACCAGTTACTCATATTTGTCATCCAACACAAAGAAGCTGCTTGTACCATAAAACAGAAAATGTCAGAATTTGGAGAATGGTAAAGTAGTTAGGAACATAGACTTTGGAGCCAACCATCAAATTCTAAATTTGCCACTAATTTCTGTGTCCTTAGGCGAAATTTGCCACTACTTTTATTGGCCTGAGTTTCCATAATGGATTTCATGATAATACTTACCTCTAGGGTCATTGTGAGAATTAAATCAACTGGCACTTAGAATAAGTACTCAAAAATATTTATTATTCTCTTCTTTGCTAGAGCAACACAATATAATGAACACGTTTGCCAAAGTCTTATTTTATCAGATTGGCTATTTGATTTCTTGCAGTGACTTTGATCCAGGCATGTCTATTCAGCCAAATTTTCCTTCATGAAGAGCTTTATTAATAATAATAATAATAATAATAATAATAATAATATCACTGCATTATTATTATTATTATTACTACTACTACTACTACTACTAGTACTAGTACTACTTAAATCGCTGCTTAGCTTAATAGCAAAGCATACAGTTCCAAAACAGTATTGGCTCTAGTCAGCACACATCATTCTGATTTATGCCAATCAGACCACAAGTAGTAGTTGAGTGTTGCTTCAGCCTTGAACACTTTGGAAGGCACAATGAGGAAAGATTTTGGAGGTGTCCAATCTTGTTAAAGAGATTGGATTAATGGCATAAAATTATTAATGGACCTCCCTTCAGCACCATCCCTGGTCATATCCTCCACACTTAAACTCCATCATGAATGTTTATGATTGCTGCCTCTGCTCTCACACAACATGCTCTCCTAAACCATCTGTAACATGGCCGTTCTTTTAAAAGCCAAGTATGGTCTTTGCAGATTTCATTCGTTTTTACTTACACCATCGTCCTCTCTGCCAGGGCCTCCTTTTTTCCTTCAGAGGGCAATGTTCACCTGGGGCCCACTTACCTCTAACCTTTGTCCTTGCTCTTTTCTTTTCTTTCACATCACAGAAATATGAGTACTTTCCTAAGTCTAGTTCTTGGTGAATGATTTTATTAATTTTGAAGGCTTTAAATAGTTCTTGATTAATAAGATTCCTAAATCTACATTTCTAGCCAGGACTCTCTCCAGAACCTTAACCCTGCATCCCAAACTACTTACATGACGTTTTCAATAAAATGAATTGCAATCATTTCAAACATCACATTTAAAATTTTATTTCATGCACATAAGACCCCGGGTTCCTCTCCTGGCTGCTCTGCTTCTGCTGGTCTTCATACTTGAAATCTTTGAATCACTTTAATCTGCTCCTTCATACCCATTTAATTTTCAAACCCTACAAATACGTCCTCTCTAGTATCTCTCATATACATCTCCTCTTTCCCTGCATCTAATCAAGGCCTTTCACACACCTTGATTACAGCACCTGCCTCCTAACCAATTTCTCTGCCTCAGCTATCCCATCCCACCCAGTCTGCCCTATATATTTCCAGTCAATAAGTCTTTCTAGATAATATCACTGTCCTGCCCAAACATCTGTTGCAGCTTCCTAAAACTGCAGGACAAACATGTCTAAGCTGATCATCAGGGCCAGCCCCAAGCAGATCCCAACCTACTTTTCAGATTCACCTCCCACAATCCTCCTTGCCATCCAAAGTGCTGCCCCAGCTACACTCCAAAACATTGTTGAGTCTTTACCTTCCCTAAAAAGAATGCTCCCTTGCACCTTCTATTCTAGTTAATTCTCCCTATTTCTTCAAGATTTGTGTCAAGCTGAACTTCCTCCCAATGTTAGGATCACCCCCTTTTCAACATCTCTAAAGCCCTCTGAATCCTAGCATTTTCCATCTCTACCACTTACCTTCTAACCAGCTCATTATTCCTTGTGGTCATGTCCATTTTTACTCTTGGGTCTCCGGGTATTTGGGAAGAGAGCCATGTTGTCTTTTAGGAAGACTACTCTTGTGGTGGGTGAGCAGAATGGGTTGAGTGGAGGTGGGAGCTCACAGGAAATCAGTTAGTTGGAGATTGCAGGGTCACCATACAAGATGGTGAGGGAAGAGCAGGGATACACTGACTGAAACGCAGAGTGCTGCACGGGGCTTGGGGGCATGGTACAAAATGAAAGATAAGATGTGTTTCTGTTACTGGCTTAGAGAACACCAGTAAGGCTTTATTTTACCAGAAAACATGGAAATTGGCATGATTTTCAATAAGATAGTGAGAACATTAATACAGCCAGAAAAGTTGTTCACTTAGGTTTTTGTTTTTTGGTTTTTTTCTGGTGAAGGTGTTTTCAGGTAAAAGTGTTGATACTGAACTTTATAATTTTAGCAGAATTTCACTGCTTTCCCCCTCTTGGTTAGCTTTAAAACAAATATAGTAAAATAACAAATTACATATTTAAATTTGATTAGAATCCAACAAGAAAGTCTTTGTTAATGCCCTAATAATGCATGTGATGGGAAATTGTGATCCAACTCAGGCACTGATTTTTACAGAATGTTGTCTTTAAATGATAATTAGCATGAAATTACAATCCTTTTACTATTCAAGTCACCTATACTCGTTTACTGCTTGATTCAGCTCACTAAGCATAATTATTCAAAATTCTAGTTTGGCAAACAGGCAAACCAAATGCAGTCGCTATGGTAATTGGGACTTCCTTGTTTATATTTCCCAGAGTTCTTCCATGTTAATAATTGTTCCCCTTCAGGTAAAATTTTAGTGACATTGATTTTAGCATCTTGCATTTATAAGAGCTGATCTTTTCTTAAAGCCTCTATTGAAAAGTTCAAGGGTGTGTTAACCCTGATGTTTGTAGCAATTAAATGCAATGTTCTCGCACATTTTTTCTTACCCTTTCATGATTGCCTATTTTTATGTGTATTTTCTCATGGTTTCAAAACTTACTCTACCAAATTCCCAAGACTGGAGTTATTTTCTGTCGCTGCAGTCACTGAAGCATAGTATTGTTTTGTTTGCCATCCGGAACATCCTCCAGTTCTGGGCAGAGGGGAAGAGGAGAAGAAAGGAGGAGCAGGTGCAGAAGTTCTATTCACAAGGGCACTGACCCTCAGCAGGGGCGTGACAGGGCTTGAAAATAGGATTAGACACCCAAACAAGAAAAAGGTCACACTTGACATTTCCACTGGAAATACCAATGCAAATAGAGCTGAACCTAAAGACATTTTTCACACACACACACACACACACACACACACACACACACACCACAATTTTAAGATGGACTTTATAGAAAAATGATGAGTTTCAATGAATAGTTCCCTAAAATGCTAAAAACAAAACAAACAAACAAAAAAACACTATTGGAAATAAGGTCCAATGATAGCACCAAACATGAGTCTAAAAGTTCATTTGAGAAATAATTTTTATTATACTTGTTATTTTTAAGAGTTCATCCTTTACTTCCTCATTAGAAGAAAAGTAAGAATGGAGTTGATTGGGAGGGGGGATAGTTACATAAAGATTTGGAAATTTTGATGATGTTGTAGTCAAGCTCATTAATGTTTTTTTTTTTAATCTGATCAACCTCATTTCTACCCACTTGTCTCCTGCATACCTGATTATAGAGGAATGATAATATTTTTTCTCTCTCAGTTTTCTATGTCATATTCAAAGGTAGCTGGCCAAAGCATCCCATACCAAAGCAAAATTGAGAGGCACCTGAAGGAAGAAATCTGTCTTAAGCTGCTTCAAGATTCACCAGTACCTACTTAAGAACTCCAATGATTCACCATAAAGAAGCAGATTCCTCATTGAACTCATTGCATGATCCGAGAACTCACAGCCCTTCCAGCTCTAAGTGTCCATTTTTGTTGGTTCAATTGAGACAGGTATGCCTGTTAATAATACCCTCAATGTCTGCAAGACCAATACAGTTTTATTTTCTCTTTTTAAAAATTGTTTTGAGAGAGAAAGAGAGAGAGAGAGAGATTTGTTGCTCCACTTATTTATGCATTCATTTGTTGATTCTTATATGTGCTCTGACCAGAGATTGAACCTGAAACCTTGGACTATGGGGATGATGTTCTAACCAGTTGAGCTACTCAGCCAGGGCTACAAGGGTTTATTCTCAATACAAACAATTCTGACAGGAATAAGTAAATTTCAGTGGCCCATGTGTATGCAGTCACACAAAGGGAGTCAAGGAAAATGTACCTGCTGGGTAGATTTAGACTTTAACATATTAGATACACAAAAGGAAGATTCATCTATACAAAAGTCATCTGTTAAGTATCTTGAACATCTAAGTCCATTCTACCATAGAGAAACTAAAGCCTTTAAGTAAATAACTGTCCTAAACTGGCCAGGTAGGACATCAGGGCACATGTGTGTCAGTATGTCCAAACTCCACGACTATCCAGCAGCCACAGGTTTGGACACTGTCTCTTGAACTGAGATGATATCACTTTGCCAACTCTTATTAGTCAAAGTCACATGGAGTTGCCACAGTGTCTAATTGGTAAGAGATCACCTGAGTGAACAAATTGAGTTCAACTGAAAGCAAAATAGAGGAGGGAAGAAAGTCACCTTCCAATGGAAAAATGAATGATTCCATTGAGCTATTTGAAATTATAAAATAACTTCAAGGACGCTCATAAATACCTAAATTAGCTCCCAGGGATCAGGGAGCCCCAATCTCGACCTTCAAGAGCCTCCATAAGCTGAAGCAGCACCACAAAGCTGGGCTGGACTTAGCCTGGCACATGACTTACCACATTCTCATCTCACAGCTTAAGTGTAATAATCTAAATTGCCCTTTTATCCTTAATGAAATCCAAGAATCTGTCATAGAGAAAAATATTTTTTATTAAAGATCGGCTTTAAGGTCACAGTTACAATCAAGATTGTTTTTAAACCACATATGAAATTCAGAATCTATGGATCATAACTGTAATGGAGACCATGAAGGAAGTGAGAACCAGACGTTAGATTAAGCTGAATTTTGGAAAGCTTCTTTGCTGCAATTATTGGGATTTTCTAGCCAAGAGAATCTGTGTGAGTTACCTTTAAAAATAGTCTACTAGCAATATCTAATTTTAACTTTGGATGTTTGCCAAAATAATCTCACCTATTACTAGGTAGCTCTTACTGCTACGGATCCATTAAACATTGAGTTGAAGACACAATATTGAACTGAAATGTGAATTTGGAACTTTTGGTGATCATATTTTATAAAGCACTTAAAGCAAAAACTCATAATTATGAGAACGTCATTTATTTCTCTTTAGTAAAGAGCTATGGGACTTTAGGAGAAAATGTATAATGTAATGTGTCTTGGGAGATAAGATTAGAGAACAGAAAAAAATAGGTCAGATCGCTCACAACTCTAAGATTAGATGGCAAGGGCAGAAAGTATTTTTAACTTTTCAATGTTTGATTGTTTTTCTAATTACTAAAGCAGTATGTTGCTGATTATGTAAACTTTGAAAAAAATACAAAACTTAAAATCTTAACTTCTATAAGCAAACACTCCTTCAGGACTTTCATAATGCATATGTATGCATGTATAAACAAATGTAAGCAATTTATTTTAAAAGGAAATCATAGTGTTTATGCAATCCCATGTACTTTTCTAGTTATTCCCTTATGATCAATTTTTAGAAAAAAAAATTACTGAGTTAAAAAAAAAAAATATATATATATATATATATATATATATATATAGTCATGCCTTGCTCCCTACCGCACAATTGTTTTTTCAAAAACAACTACCCATGTAAGCTGCCACAAGCAATGTATTTATCTTGCTAATATCAATATTAGATATTTTATATAGACTTGAACATATATAATGTATAAGTATTACATACATATATTTTTAAAGACATAGTATTGCTTTAATCTGTGATTCTTTGATTACTAATGAAGTTGAAATTTGTTGTTGGTTGAGTAATCATGACTTTTTAAATTTATAATAGCCCTTTAAGTTTTTTACAACTAACTTGTGACAGTAATACTTTTGCCAAATATTTTTCTCATTTCATCATTTTATATGTGCTTCTTAAGCAAATTTTCTTTTATAATTTATTCCACAGCATTTACTATATGTCTTTATGCTTATAAAGTCCATTATCATCTCAAAATTAGTTAAATATATATACTTCCATCTAGGATTCTTTTCTTCTAGGATTTTTTTGTAGTTTTAATCCATCTGATATTTATAATAAGGTATAATAAAAGAATAAAAATTTTTTCCTCCAAATTCTTGGTCTAGTCTCCCAACCAACTTGTCCTTTATCTAAGACTTTATTTTTACATCATGAACTGCCATTATAAAAATGAGGAATTTTTCCAGAGCTCCCCATCCTACTATTGGCTTCTTTGTCTACTATTGTTTTGGTTCCTTATTGATATTTTTTTTTATTCCACAAAGAAAAGTTTCTGAAAATATTTCATATACATCTAAAAGGAGGGATATTCATTGTTTTAATTATACAAAGGTCAATAATTAGCTGTGAATTCAACTTTTTATTCAAATTTTCTGTTTATATAGTACCTACTTGATTTGCTAAAAGCTAGGGTGGGGGGTATTATTTTCCATAAGAATTGTATGTGTGCCCCTTGCTGTATGTATTTCTAGTATTTTTTACTTTATACACTGATTTTTATTCTTATTATAATTCTGCTAGAGGCCTGATGCACAAAATTCATGCAAGAGTAGGCCTTCCTTCCCCCTACTGCTGGCATCAGTTTCCCTCTGGCCTCCAGGACCCGGGCTTCCCTCGAAGCCCTGGCTTCATCCGGAAGGTCAACCAGTCTAATTAGCATATTATGCTTTTATTATTATAGATATAATACAAGACTAATATGCAAATCAACCAAACAGTGAAACGACTGGTCACTATGACACAGACTGACCACCCAGGAGGCAGACGCTCAACGCAGGAGCTGCCCCTTGGTGGTCAGTGCACTCTCACAGGGGGAGTGCCACTCAGACAGAAGCTGGGCTTACAGCTGGCGAATTCAGCCTCTGCAGCAGCATTAAGGATGTCCAACTGATGGCTTGGGCTCCCCATGGGCTCCTAGACTGCAAGAGGGCACAGGCTGGGCTGATGGACAGCCCCCCAAACCCCCAATATATGAATTTTGTGCACCAGGCCTCTAGTACCTATATAATGCAGTTTGTGCAAGCTTATTCCTTCTTTCTCCATAGTGTGTTATTATTTTATCAGTATAAAATGACCCAAAACACCCATTTTAATTCTTCATTTTGCTCCATAGGTTTTGTAGCATTTGTAAATCCCCCCCAGATTCCGACAAGAGGATGGCTACTGGTCTTATTTTTCAGTGCTGCTAAGGAGGTTTCATTTCATGTGGGGCCTCTGGGTATGTTTTTCACCAGAATTTAGAAGGGGCTAAGTCAGGTTTAATTTAAAACAGAAACCATCCCAGAACAAAACATACTAAAAGCCCAAGGTCCACGGATCTTCGTGCTGAGCATTTCATGTACACTAGCTCATTTGACCATCTCAACATTATTAGATGGACAGGCCTGCGTTAACCTCTGCAGGTGGTGCTGGACTACAACTGGAGGACTCAGTCTTTCCCACAGCCATTCTGTCCTGTACCACGGGCATAACACACACGTGTGTGGACACTGCAGCCTCCACATCCCAGACATCTCCCTCTACTGTCCCCTCCCCTTGGTGGCAGCATCTTGGTGTTATTGTCTACCTAGCGAAGACACGCATGAGAAAGTGTCCTGTACGTGCCTGAAGGCAGGCCCTGCTGTGTAGGTCCAGAATTCGGGTCTAGGGTACCCAGACTCTGGGGAAGCACCAGCTCAGGGAAAGTGGCCATGTCCCCCTGGACCCAGACTCCCAGCTTCGTGGAAAAGGGCAGAGCAGGGTCCTCTGAGATGGCATGGAGCAGTGTGCTCCATGCACTCTTACAGGGGGAGTGAGTCCAGGGTGCTCAGGTCTATGGGTAGCATTGAGAGTTGATATTGTCACGGCAGAAACTGGGCATTAAACTGCATTTGTCCAATCCTAAGCCTATGCTTTCCATCTTGATTACTTGTCTTTAAACTGATGTGCACTGTAGAGGAACAGTGGTTTCAAAAGATGGGCTGTGGTGTTCTGGAAAGGACTTGAGCTTCTCGAAGATTAAAAAAAAAGTTAAAGTATAGAAGCTTCTTAGAATGCCCGCCTTGTATTGCCTGAGAAGAAAACAGCTACTGAATCTACTTTCATTAGGGTTAGACTTATTTCACCCCATTCCGATGCCCCCCTAGGAACGTAGATTTAGGTGGACTTGAAGATGTCCCTGTGACCTCTATGTTAGAAAACAGGCCCGGAAATAGAAACAGCGGGTGCTGCCCGGCCACGCAGGGGTTCCTGCAGAGCGCCAAAGAGCCTGGAAGGATAGGAACTCCCATCCCCGGGACCAGTTTCTCACAGCAAAGATGTGATTGTGAATAGGTCTGCACCCTGCCCCTCAGACAGGAGCCTGGCAGCCCCTCAGAGCCCGGACCACGTACCACAATTTATCTTCTGTGCCTAACCACAGTCCCAGCATTGAGCATGGCATTTGATGTGTAACCAAGAACATTCATTAGCTCCTTCCTCATCTTCAAAGTTGTGTGCAGACTGGATTCCCTTTCGGCCTGGGTTCAGTTAACGTTTCCCCTCTCTTCTTGAATAAGTCTGTTTTTTCTTTCATTTTCATTCAGATGCCTTTAAAAAACAAGCTCATTTGTACTCCTGCCATTCGGAAGGCACTGCACTTTCTCTATTTCCACCGTTTAACAAAGCCATTCTCTTTTCTGTGGGTCTCTCCTCTCGGGTCACTCAGAAGCGAGTCCTCTCCGGCTGACCTCCGAGAGGGCGATGCCAGCTAACCTCCTTGTTGTCACCGTTTCCACTCCACCTACCTGAAGGCTGAAAAACACTTCTAACCCACAAAGTATGCTGTGAATTTTAGCTGGAGACAACTGAAAGTCGTGGTAGAGGCACATAATAGGCTTTTGTTTGTTTTAGCTCAGATGGTGAAGAGGGGATGTTTAACTCAAGCATCCAAAAATGCCTGCGGAGACCCCAGGGCCAGCGTCCACAGACCAGCCACCTCGAGGAGACCCGAAGAGAGATTGCAGGAGGGCAGAGAGATTGCAGGAGGGCAGAGAGATTGCAGGAGGGCAGAGAGATTGCAGGAGGGCAGAGAGATTGCAGGAGGGCAGAGATTGCAGGAGGGCAGAGTAAGCACGAGTGAGGTGCTTCGTCTCACCTGGTAGACAAATTAATAACGATGGCCATGCTACAAGCAACTCTTTTCACCTTGCCCTTTTCCAGCTCCCACTGATGACAGCCTTTTCTAGGCTGTTCTCCATGGATGGCACATGTGGGCTCCTATTGGGTAGTGAGCAGTGGATAGCACCTCTCTCTGATGGAGCAAAACTTCAACTTACAAAATTACCATTTAATCAGACACAGTTTGTTGCAGTCTTAATGCTTTTATTTTGATCTTGGTTGATTTAACGGATTGTAGGAACCCTCAAAATCCTAACCCATGGAAATATTTAGATTTGCTTACTTTTAAAGATCTTCAAAAGTTTTGTTTAGAATTGGCAACAAATGTTTAAAGAAAGGAAAATTAAAATTAAGTTTATGAAGTAAACGGATGCTAGAAATTGTTTTGATAAAAATGCCATTTTTGCAATTGCTTTCATATGAAGTTTTTCTTCATATACTTTTCTTCTTATACTTCATTCCTTTAATAAGTTATTTTTAATTCAGGAGACTTCAGTAATTATACACTTGGGGGGCCTTCCTTTAAAAAAAAAGTCATTATAATCCAAAGTAGTCAGGAAAAAATTCACCAACAAAAAATATTGACATATTTTCTTAAAGTGAGTGTTACTTCTCTAACATGTTTAACTAGTAATACAACATACTTTACAGTTCACTTCTATTAGGCTGAGGATTTTGAATCCTGTAAAATTACCCTTTGTTCACTCTTTGTAATTGTAATACTGTCATTTTCTTCCCAAGCATCATTAGAGGTTAAAGGTCATGGACTCAGATGGCTTTTCTCTATGTGAGAGTAACAAAACCTGAAAGAAGGAATACCAGACTCCTTGGCATCTGTCTGCAGACACCTGGTTTGTAGTGGATGGTCAGTAAGTTGTTGTGTGTTTTTTTTAATCAATGAAATTTAATATCAGCTTTAAGCTCTTAAAATTTGCCACTTGAGAATATCAGACTAAAGAAACAAACATAAAACTCCATTCTCCTCATGACTATGTAAATCTACCACCAAAGGATAGTTAACATCTTAAATGCCTGACTTATAATGTGTGGCAAAAATAAAGGTTCTCTATTGTGGACCAATTAAGTTGCTGAACAGCTTGTCATAGTGAAAGAATCCACTGGCATAATTTCCTAACTTTTAGAATGTGGTTTATCTGAATCTATCTAGAAAAGAATATTGCTGCTGTGAATAAAATACCACCTCATTTATCTAGCACTACCAGAAATAAGGCATTTCAATTTTGTGGACTTTGACCATTTTTGAGCAAAACGTTTTTAAACTTAAAGTGACCTTTATACTTTCCTTCCTTGTTAAGGAACATAAACATAATTTAATTTCCTTGATGGCTTAGGGATATACTGTGAGCAAGAACTGTTACACAGAGAGAGGTGGGCTGCTTTCCCCTCACATACACCATGCGTCTGTGTGATGGCCTTCACGTCACAAAGCCTGCGTGGGCACAACAGTCTGTTTAATTTACATTCACAGGGCCCGGACTGCCCTATTTTTTGTGTGTGTGTGGGTTTTGTTGTTGTTGGTTTTGTTGTTTGTCTTTTCATCTTTTCTCTCTCTTTATCTTTAAATGCCCTGTTTTTTTTTAGCTCCAATGACAGTTTCTCTGCTTCTTACTCTCAGGTTGTTGATGGTCGATTCTTGCTTTGTGCTCCTCCCTAGGAACTCCTTATTGTCAACCTCCGGTTTTATAGAACTTGGAAAGCTGGCATTGCCAGGTTTGTTAAAACCAGCTCTAAAACAAACGTTGAGAAATTCTACACATATTAATATTCCAAAGCTCTAGTGCAAGGATTTGCTGATATCCTTTTGGATGTCACAGAGTTGAGGTTCCCAGTGCTAGTAACCATACTCCATCTATCCATCCAACAAATATTTGTTGAGTGCCTCCCGGAGCCAGAAAGTGTCCAATGTAAGAGGATTACAGTGGGAAATAAAGCAAACATGGTCCCTGCGCCAGCGAAGTTTACAATTTAGTGGGGAGAATGGCAATAAACGAGTGAACAAGCAAATAAACACTTAACTACAACCATGGTATATGTGCTCTCACTGCGACTGTAGCAAACACAAACCCCCAACATGACCATTGCAGCGTAACTACCTTCTATTTATACTGCTTAGTACTTCGTGGCATTTTCATGTATTTGATTTCATGTTGCCCACATAAGTCTGGGGAGAACCCTTTGATCAAGGAGAAATGGAGGTTCGGGGAGCTTTGCATGGTGAGTGGTACAGCCAGGGCTTGAACACAGGAAACCTGTCACCCTCCACTCTCATCGCATGTTCTTCCAATTAGATGACAAGGGGCTACACCTTCCTCACTATCCCTATGTTTATCACCTACAAAGTCTCTATAGTCTTTTGAGACTGGTTCATCCATAAGCCTATACGTTTATGTTGGGTGTGGGTTTTTTCTCACCTCTACTCAGCAAGTTACTTAACATGCTTTGCAATTGTGGTTGTAAGAATAGGTTCTTTTGAGAGACACAGGTTTAAAGATGTCTTGTTTGACCATCAGAATATCTGAGAAGTACTATCCTGCAGAGTGAGATATAAAGCCCTTGGAAGGGCAGGTAGTGAAAGAAAAATTCAGAGTCACATGAATTCAGATGGTGATGGATCTTATTTCTGATCATCTTGAAGGAGGGTCAGAGAGACAGAGGACAGGACTGGGGATATGGCAGTCATTAGCATTAATAGGTGATAGTAAAGCCAGGACTGGAGAAAGTCCTCTGGGAATGTGGGCTGCGTTATACGAGGCAGAGGTCTTGGTGTTCCTGTGGCCGAGGTCAGATGGGTGACGACAGAGCGATCTGGAATTTCACTAGCAAAGGAATTTCCAAGAGCTTCCGAGACTCCATCAGTGAAGAGAATGAAACTCAAGTTGACAGTGGCATGGGTGAAATCAAATATTAGGAAATATTGGAAATTGCCATGATTCTACAAATGTCTTATTTCACGACAAAGTTAATATTGAGTCAAGTGCCTGAAGGCAGCCATTTCTGTATAATATTTTACCATGGCTTTATTTTTAATTAATTCTTTTACTTGCAATCAGTTCTTAGGAATGGGATTTAATTTTCTTCCTAATCAAAAGGAAGAGTATTGGCTTACTTTTATGTCTTTCTGTGATTATATACAGAATAACCAGCAAATCTGTCTGTGGCCTTTATTCCCAAGCCTCAATGCCTCCTTAAGATTAACCTCATCAATAATTTGCTAGTATATTGCTTTTTCCAGTGAGAGTATAATTTTATCTTTGCATTTACATGTCATTCCCTATAAAAGTCAAAAATAGGTATCTCTATGTCAAGGATAGAGAAAATCAGCTTTCTGGACATGGCAATAAGAGAATATAGTTTACAGCTTTAACATATGTTTAAACTTTTTATAACATTGCTATACTAATATTCTAATATTGAGATAATAAATGTTTGTTGACTTGACCACTATGACTACCTAGCATTCTTGTTTGCTTTTGTCTTTTTGTTGCTCAGTGGTGGTTGTCAGGAGCACCAAATACATCCCATTCTCTATTTTAATGATGGTAGCAGTTAGAGGAGAAGTATTTTTGTCTTTTTGAAAGATAATCACTAGAAGAAATCTTGGTTTCCTGAATCCTAGTCTCTCATCTCTTTTTTAAGCTCATATTTAAGCTAACTTCGTGTAATGGAGAGTTTACTGTTCCATTAATGAAACTATTAGTTTCTACAACATCCCCATGAACAAAAAGAGAAGTACCTTACTCCAGACAGGAGTGTAGAAAACACAAAACGTGATCAGCACAACCATGGCCTGTCTGCTGTTCTGTTGTAACAGACAATGAGAGACAAATTCAGCCTTGCCTTGGCCATGCATCCAAAGCCCCGAAAGGAATCTTCCAATGTTCTACCCTGAGGAGTCTGACCAATTCTCAGAAGAGCATCAGAGCTGAGGACAATGTTCTTCAAGGGAAAAAAGTGGAAGAAAAATTCAGAGACATTTCCTGAATTTTTGTTTTGTTTGTTAATCCTCCCCCAAGGATATTTTTTCCACTGACTTTCAGAGCAGAAGGGTGGGAGGGGAGAAGAAGAAGAAGAAGAAGGAGAAGGAGAAGGAGAAGGAGAAGGAGAAGGAGAAGGAGAAGGAGAAGGAGAAGAAGAAGAAGAAGAAGAAGAAGAAGAAGAAGAAGAAGAAGAAGAAGAAGAAGAAGAAAGAGAGAGAGAGAGAGAGAGAGAGAGAGAGAGACATCAATGTCAGTGATACACTGATTGGTTGTCTACTACATGCACCCCAACTCAGGGCCAAGGATCAAACATGCAACCCAGGTATATGCCCTGGACCAGGAATTAAACCTATGACCTTTGGTGCACAGGCCAATACTCTAACCATTTAACAACACTGGCCAGGGCTCCTGGATCATTTTAAAGACTCAAATGCCACCACTCAGACATACAGTCACCCTTCTGAAGACACAGAGTGATCTGCTTTTGCTGATAGATGACTGAAACCAAAAGAAATACACAAACATAAGAATGGCATGTTTCCATTTCATTCAATGGCATCTCAATATCCATCTCCCCTCGGTCATTTCCCAACTTTCTAGGTGCAAGCAGGAAACCTACCAAATGGCAAGTTACCAGGCAAACTATTCTGTCTGCTAATAAAATTTATCAACGATATCCATTACTCTTTTCAAAACGTGGATACACACACACTCATCTCTCCATCTTCTCAAAATTATTCATTGGTCAAATTTAGGTTTTATATTGATTTTTTGAGAGAAATATATTTAACCAGTAAAGCATAAATGCCAAATGAAAAAGAGAGGACACACTGACCGTCTGCGACAGCCACACACAAAATATTGATGAACACAATCATTCCTCTAGCACAGGAGCCTGGTAATGGAGAACATGTGGGCTTATCTGTGTCCTTCTAGAACATATGCATGACTGTGAGCTCCTGCTGCTGCATCTGTAAAATGGAACCGGTAAGACTTACTCACCCTGCACTTTCCATCTTTAACTTCCTTTGTGGTGAAAGCTGATACATGTATTTCCACATCGTGCAGCAAAGACGGTCCCTCTGTGGGACAAACAGTCACAAAACTGCTACCACTGCAAATCTCTAACACAACAGGCCAACCACCTGAGGACCTGCAGAAAGGTGGCATTCAGGTTAGCCACCACAATGGGAAGGGGGGACCCACAAGATTTACGAAACAGTATGGCCATTCCCACTAAGAATCACCTACAGAAAAATGCAGGGTTGCAGGAGTTGTGGGGAGGCAGGACTTGGGAGGCAAAGACATTTGTCTCCCCTCAGGTCAAGGGCTAGGTCAACATGTTTTATGCTAATTCGTTTTGAAGAAAAAAAAATCCCAAATTTTTCTATACCTGTTTTGCAGAATATTAACCTCTATTGTGAAATTGGGAGATATAAAACAAAAATATCAAAGTATTTTACTAAACTCTAGCAGATATTCCTGGGAATTTGAAGTCAAATGAATTTGAGAACTACTATGAAAAATACAAAATCAAAAGTTCCTTCATTTTGTCCACAAGGCAAACAAAGCTATGGGCATTGGTCCTACTTTTTAAATAAAGAATGAGTTAGCTTTTAGTGCTTCAGGACAGACCCGTCACATGGCTTTATTACACTTGTTACTTAGAATAATTGGGACCTGTTGGAAAATTGCTCTCAGAGAAATACAGTAGCACATTTGATTACTATTTTAGTGTAGGACTATACACTCAAGTCAGTTTAATAGTATATTTATATACTTAAGTGTTATATAGTGAAATCCTGGCGTAATCTCCTATTTCTCTGAAATGCCTGGTTATTGAACAGAAGTGAGTTAAATACATTCAAACGAATTTCCAAATACACCATTTGTTTTTCGGTTTACTAAAGAAAAGGTAGTTTGCAACCGAGATCCACGGGTGTGCTTTATAGAGCCCCAACCTCCCCACCCCCACTTCTCCGGCCGAGGCGAGCTGTACCAGAATTCTGCAAAGCCTCGCATTGTTCTCCCTGACACCGGATCAGCCCACACAAAAAGCGGCTGCCAGCTCCGGAGCAATCCGGTGATAGAGCCTGGTGCTATCTAATCAAGGGCAAAAGGTCACTTCCGAACAACTGGGCAATAAAAGATTATTTCTAGCAACAAAACAGAGAGGCCCAGAGGTGGGGGGTGGAGAGTGGGGAGGGGCTGGGAGGAAGGAGGGCAGAGGGCTCCTCTGGGGGAGGAGGGCATTGACTCCGGGCAGCGGACAGGAACCATCTGGCTCCTCCAGCCTGCTCTGAAGACAAGAGAGAAAGCACCCTTTACAGAGGCCAGGCACTCTGGGCTGGGCGACTCAGTCGTTTTGATGATATAAACCCAGCTTTCCCAGGCATGGGAGAGAGAGGGAGAGAGAGAAGGGACGGCATCCTTTTCCACATACAAGTCTGAGCAAATGTTGAATAGAGGATGCACTGCTTTTCAGTCCATCAGATCAGTCAATAAAGTCTCATGATAAGGACTAAGTAGATGATCCAGCAACTGGTGTTTAATTACTATTGGAAGTTAACCTTAAGTTAAAACACACAGACACACATAATTTTTAAAGAGTGTAAGAGCCCTTGTAATGACGCAGCTGTACTCCCTTTCTCCCGTTGGATTCTGCCTCGTGGTCCTGCCCCAACCCATGCCCTCTGTCTCCTCCTGGTTCTTACTGAAACACCTTGCATGGCTGCTAGGCAAGAGAGGGGCCCATGAGGCTCAGCGGTCGGCAAACTCATTAGTCAACAGAGCCAAATATCAACAGGACAGCGATTGAAATTTGTTTTGAGCCAAAGTTTTCGAACTTAAACTTCTTCTAACGCCACTTCTTCAAAATAGACTCTCCCAGACCATGGTATTTTGTGGAAGAGCTACACTCAAGGAGCCAAAGACCCACATGTGGCTCGAGAGCCGCAGTTTGCCGACCACTGGTTTAGGGAAAGCTAGGATTAGATGGTGAACCCTATTTCCCCAAAAAAGTCCATACCAAATAAACTATGCCTCCATTCCTCTGTGATTTTTTTTTCTTTTTTTGACCACTGAGTAATTACCAAGCGGAATAGAAAGTGACCAGGTGGACAACTGCTGGCTGTCCGGCTCCAAACTTGAGACCCTAATGACAGTAATTCAGACTTCACCGCACAGGAAGCCTAATCATTTCAGACTTTTTTTTTTTTTTTGAGGGATGTAGCATGGCTAACAGACCAGCTGATTTGAGATAGCTCAGGGTGAGCCACAGTATGGCAGTCATGTTTCTAAATATGACTGTCTTTAAAACATGACTGTGCCCAAGAATGGGATTTGAATAAAGCACTTAAGTGTCCACTTCTCCTAGGAAGACTCCAGCTTTGATCCTTCTACAAAGGAACTTTCATGTAAGTAAGAAACAGAAACACAGATGAGTGGAACTTGCTTTCTGACACCCTCTTAAGAGAAAATATCACAAAAGAAAAATATTGAAGAAACATTATAAAAAATTGTAATACAAATGTCCTTTCAAGAAGGACACCAAAGGAAAATGTAAATACCGTATTGGGTATAAATAAGTAATGATAATAATAAAGGAGCTGAGATAGCATGAGGGCCTATTAGATGTCCACTGCACATTGACCACTGAGTAGCAGGTACAGTGGTATTGCCACAGAAAGGTACCTAAGATCCATCTCTTCAGAAAGCTTAGAAACTAAAAGTGGGTGCCATAAACTGACTTGGAAAACATATAAAAGAGTATATAGATTAGCCCAATACTGATTGTTTCTAATGCTTAAGAAATACTAGAATAAAATACACTATGGGTTAGGTGAGCTTCCTTTGGAGGATGACTTTGATGGTGAGATTTCAAACAGAATTTTAAAGAAAGATGGACACATGCCTTAACTGAGCAAAGAAGACATTGGTCTTTCTAGCCAAGGAAGTTTGAAGATGGGATGACAAAATCTGAGTCTGGTCAATGGGATTTCACACTCTAAACTCAAAAGACAACAAATGAGTACAGTTGGAGGAGGGGTGGGGGCTGGAGGACTGACATGGCTTCTGGAGTGAGGGGTACACACAGTGTTGTAGTTTAAAAACTGTGAGCCTCTGCCCTGGCAGGGTAGCTCATTGGGTGGAGCATCGTCCTGTGCACCAAAAGTTTGCAAGTTTGATTCCTGGTCAGTGCCCAAACCTTGGTTTTGGGTTCAATCCCTGGTAAGGGCACATGCTAGTCGGCCCCACCCCCTGGTCGAACTCCCGGTCGAGGGGACAATTTGGATATTAGGCTTTTATTATACAGGATATTTTACCACAATAAAAAAGAAAGCACTAAGATAAAATTGTTTTCCAAAAGGATGAGCTTCGAAGCCAGTGAGGCTGTTAACAACCATCTCTACCACTTAGTAGCCATGTGACCATGGACAGGGCATTTTTCTCTTTGAGACCCAAAATAGCTGTGGAATAGGGATAATAGCACCCACAATACATTTTTATAAATACAAGAAAAAATGTGACGTGCCTAACACTTAGATACAAGTCAACAAGGATTCTTAGTTGCAAGAACCACAGTAAAGTTGCTCAGGGACATCACTGACCTACTGAAGCAAACTACTAGTAGGTGAGGCTGAAGACTGGCCCTTGGGACAAACGGAATTAAGTTGCTGCTATCCAATGCTAGCAGGTTCTTTTATTGTGATCTGTAATTTCTGCCCGGTAGTTTCTCTGACGGCTAGAGAACATGAGTAATGGAATTCATGTACTCATTCTTACACCTTCACAACTGGACACATAAAAAAGAGCTCTTGCTTTGTTCCTATTTGGAAAGATTATGATTACACTTTCCTTGGTCACATGCCATCCCCTGGACCATTCACTTGGGTAGGCCAGGAAAGTGAGAAAGCCCCTATTAAAACACAAGTTGAAGAGAGAGGATGGAGACACCCTTTGGGAGAATAGTTATCAACCAAGTAGCCATCTTATTGGGTGACTATTAGAGCCAACTAAGGAAATGATAATCTAGACTTTATATATAAGATAAACAGAAGCCACCTTAGAATCCTGAGCAGAGAAACGATCATTTTATCTAAGAAATACGCATCGTGACATTTTGAACTAATTGACTAATTCATTCACTCATTTAATAACACTGTTTTAGATAGATTACCACATACATGATAATTTTCCAATAACTAAGATGTATTCTCCTAGGCATTAATATTTTTATTTTTAATTTTATCTAAAATATATTATATTCAGCCCTAGCTGATTTGGTTCAGTGGATAGAGTATCAGCCTGTGAACTGAAGGGTTCCGAGTTCGATTCTGATCAAGGTTACATACTTGGTTGCAGGCGTCCAGCCCTGGTCTGGGGCAAGGCATGCAGGAGGCAACCAATGGATGTGTGTCTCTCACATCAGTGTTTCTCTCTGCCTCTCCCTCTCCCTTCTACTCTCTAAAAAAAATCAATAGAAAAAATGTCCTCGGGTGAAGATAAAAATAAAATCAAAATGTGTGTGTGTGTGTGTGTGTAACTATATAAATACACACAAAATGTGTGTGTGTGTGTGTGTGTGTGTGTGTGTGTGTGTGTATGTATATTCATTTTACAATAGAATATAAGAACAAATTTTTTAGTAAGTTCAAGATCATTTGTTATGAAAATACTATACTGTGTTGTAATATACCAATACTCTCAGGAAAAATGTTGATGCTTAGAACTGCTCAAATCCTCTAACCCAGAGGACATCTTTAGGTCAACAGTCACTATCCTCATTTTTCTGCTTCAGAAAATCCCTCTCTCCTATCATCCTTCATTTCTCCTTCCAATTGCTGAGAAGTCAAAATTCAGATAATTTGTGACTGTGAGTAAAGTAAAACTTTCTGTGTGAATTTTAAAGGGAAAAAATAATGGATTGTTTTAATCCAAAGAGTTATTATAGGTGCTCAAGAATTTCAGGTTCATGGTGTTGTGGGAAGTTGGGAGCCAAGCTCTGCCTGAAGCCCAGGTACTTCAGAATACTGAGTCCAGAAGTATTAAACCTTATGTGGAACTTGAAGATGAATGAGGCATTGAAAGTTTCTACGCAAGTTACTGAAACACATTTTATAAAAATTAACTATATAAAAAATATATCAAGTATAAGCTTGCGGTGTGGGTATGTACCAATAGGGATTCAGAAGAAATATGTTAGAATATTTGCAAAGCAAATCTATTTGGCCCAGAATACATTGGTTATTGAACTTCTCAACTAGATTTTCTTTTTTTGTTGTTGTTCATAATTTTTATTTTTACCTTTTTCTTCTTCCTTTTCTTTTTTTTATCTTTATTGTTCAGTTTATTAATTACATTGTTTCCCCTTTTTTATCCCCCTATAGCTCCCCTCCACCCTGTACCTATCCCACCCTCCACCCTCACCTCCCCCTCCCCATTTTCCTCTCCCATTGTTGCAAGATTTTTGTCCAGTCTCTTGCTGTACTTCCCACAACCCTTTTCTCCCCAAGAATTGTCAGTCCATTCCCTCTCTATGTCCATGTTTCTGTTATATTCACCAGTTTATCCTGTTTATCAGCCTATCCATTCACTTGACTTTTATGTTCATTTGTTGATAGATGTGTATTTGTTGTTCATAATTTATATTTTTACCTTTTTCTTCTTCCTCTTCTTAAAGAATATCTTTCAGCATTTCATATAATATTGGTTTGGTGGTGATGAACTCCTTTAGCTTTTTCTTATCTGCGAAGCACTTTATCTAATCTTCAATTCTGAATGATAGCTTTGCTGGATAGAGTAATCTTGGTTGTAGATTCTTGCTATTCATTTTTTTGAATATTTCTTGCCACCCCCATCTGGCCTGCATCGTTTCTGTTGAGAAATCAGCTGACAATCGTATGGGTGCTCCCCTGTAGGTAACCAACTGTTTTTCTCTTGCTGCTTTTAATATTCTCTTTATCTTTTGCTCTTGGCATTTTAATTATGATATGTCTTGGTGTGGTCCTATTTAGATTCCTATATTTTGGGGTTCTGTGTACTTCTTGGGCTTTTAACTCAGTTTCTTTCACCAGGTGGGGGAAGTTTTCAGTCACTATTTCTTCAAGTAGGTTTTCATTACCTTGCTCTCTCTCTTTTTCTGGCACCCCTATAATTCGGATGTTGGTATGTTTGAGGTTGTCCCAGAGGCCCCTTATACTATCTTCAATTATCTGAATTCTTTTTGTTTCTTGCTTTTCCAGCCAAGTGGATTTTGCTTCTTTGTATTTCAAATCTTTGACTTGGTTCTTGTGGCCCTCTGGACTGCTTTTAGGACTTTGTGTAATATTTTTTATTTCAGTCTGTATATGCTTGATTTCTAGTTGGTCCCTTTTCATATCTGTGAGGGTCTCGTTCATATCCTCAGAGGTCTTGTTCATTTCCTTGAGGGTCTCATTCATTTCCTTGTAAGTCTCATTCATTTCCTGGTTGGTCTTGTTTATTTCCTTGTAGTTCTCATTAAGTTCATCGGCCTTTTCTAGGAGCCTCTTGAAAAGCCTTATAACCGTGGTTTTGAACTCTATGTCTTGTCGTCTTTTCTCCTCCATTTCTTTCATACCTGATTTCTTTCCATATCTCTGCATGGTGGCTGCTTTATGTGGTAGATATCCTCTAAGGGTCAGTGGCACAGCCTCCCCAGTTATTTGAGATGGGTACTCTTACTGCAATCCTTTATGGGTTGCACAGTATTTTTGAATTTAAACCCAGTTTGTTGTTGTTAGCCCTAGGAGGGTTTGACCTCCAGGCCAATTGGCTGTGAAGGGAGACTGTGTTCAGGTTGGATGGGCGGAGTCTCTGAGCTTCGAAGGCAGCCTCAGTGTCAGCTATGTCCAATGTGGCACTCGCGCGCGCGTGCACTCACGGGTCTCTGTTGGATGGGGATGGCTGCAGGCACCTCCAAGAGAAAGCTGCTAGTCTCTCCCCTTGCCAGACAGCTCTGCCTCTCCCCAAATGAGTCTGCACACCCAAAGTCTAGCCCAGGGTTTAAAATAGGTGGTTTCCGGGACCAGGAGACAAGTTACCAGGCAGCAAGTCGCACATTTGTGTGACACTTGCGCGCAAACTTCTTTTCCCAGCTACCCGGCTTCTCCGCAGACTAGGAGACCTCTGCCATGCCCAGCTTCCAGGGTGCGTCCTCCGGACCTCGGACCTCGCCTGGCACTGGGGAATCTGTGCAGTGGGACGTCTCCACGTACCCCGGACCTCTGACCTCGCCTGGCGCTGGGGAATCCGTGTAGTGGGACATCTCCGCCCTCCCCTTTGGCGAAATCCAGCAGGGGTTGCTGCTCTAGCCCCAGCCCGTGCGCACGACCAGGACGGCTCCTAACCTGTTTCCGTCTTCACGGCTGCGCTCCCGCCACTCTTCTGAGTCTCAGTGTCCCACCTTTACTTTTATTTGTGGAGTTTTCACTCAGCCAGGTTTCTGGTGATTCTGGGTGATGTTTGTTTTGTTGTTATGTTGTAGTTTTTGAATCGTTGTGCGGGGCAGAACAATAGGTGTTTACCTACGCCACCATCTTGGTTCTCTCTCAACTAGATTTTCTAAAGATGTGTCACCAGATTAAGAAAATCTTGACTCTAAGATGGATCATTAAAGTGATGATAAAGAAACAGAGAAATCCAATCCCAGGCAATACATTAACCCTATGGATAGTTGACGATGTCAATAACTTCTCTTCCAGGTGACTTTGGTTCTGCTGCTGACCAAAGTACTGATGGTCATGGCCACATCAGTGAGTCTAAGGGGAAGCACCCAGAAGGAACTAGGGGAATGCTCTCTTTACCTGCTTCACAGTCTCCAGAAGACTTTGGACATTACCACTCCTCACCCATTGACATGAAGTACATGGCCTAGCATTTTCAGTAACAAATGCTCAAATATTTACAGAATTCAACCAAATCAATGATTCACATTCTTAAGGAGGAACACTGAAGGGAATATCAGGGGGACAGGAGAAATCCAGAGAGCTGTTTTTCTCGTTTTCTCTATCAGAAAGCCTAGGGAGCCTATAAAATATTGTTTTCTCATGTGATGAAAAGACCTCAGTGATAAAGCATCAAGATGTACCACAGGCAGAGAGAATGCAGGTCCTACACACACTCAGTGCCTGCCCCTGCAGGCAGGGTAAACCCATAGCTGAAACCTGTGCTTCTGCCAAGAAGGGAAGTCTCTCCAGCTATGTCAACTGCAGGGAGTTCGAGAAGGAACAAATCCGGGACATAACCCCCTTGAGAACAACAAAAGGGACACTTGTCCAGACATTCATTCACATTGCATCACACCACTTCACAATTTAAAATGAATCCAGACAAAGAGGCATGGTGTTGGCATGGCCCAAAGCTGTTACTCTCCTTCCTGGAGATAAGTCTATCGTTATTTTTTTGGTTCCATCATATCTGCTTGAATCTACATAGGCATTGACAAACCTGTTAGATCAAACTAAGTCAGGTCAATGCAAGACTGCCAAATAACAAAAACATCCTAAGAATACGTTTTGCGATAAAATGCAAAACATCTTACCCATCAATCAAGGCCTGACACTTTATTCTAGGGGCTTATCTAAGTGCTTTTTCCTTTTCTTCCTCCTGTCTATCTCACTAATAAATAGCTTCTAATGCAGAGAGTTTGAAGGACTTTTGTTATGTTTCCTGTGTATTCAGTTCACACTACTCTAGAAACTCAAAATGTAAGATAATTTACTACCGGACAAATTCGTACACTCAAACCTCTTATGTGTGCAACAAGAATTTTGCAGATAAAAACATGATAGATAATAGATAGATGATAGGTAGGTAGGTCAGTATGTAGGTAGGAGGGAAGGTAAACAGCAGGGCATGCAGGAAGGAGAGGACAGATGTCCTTTCTGTGTCTGCACATGTGCTAGGATGTGTCTTCAAGGCCTCCCACTAACAAGATTAATGCCTAAGGAAAAGCTGAGTTTTTAAGTTTGAGAAAGAAACTGTCATTTCTAGAAAGGGAGATTGCAAGGGATAAGGTCAAAGAAGTCAGGAACAGAAACAGTCAGTTCTTTCATTATGGTACAAAGCCAGTGCATTGGAATACATGCAACTTGATGTTGTCAGATGTTTTACATATGTGTGAAGGTTCAGGGGATGCATTTACCAAGTATCAGCAATGTGTGTTAAGATAACATTTAAAATCTAGCCATCATGCATAGATGTCAGAAAACAGTATGCTGTCAGATCTGCTGAACAAAAGAAAACTAACCCAAAAATCTAGGTAAGGGCTTCCAGAAATTATTCACAAATACAATATACCTCCATAAAGACTCCATCTTGTGCTATGATCCCAATGAAATGAGAAAAAAAGAAAAAAATAAGTAAAGCAACTTTCTTTTTTAACTTTCTACTTTATTTTATTTTATAAATATTTATTGTTCAGATGATTACAATGTTCCTCCTCCCCCCCCCCCCCATAGCTTTCCTCCACCTGGTACCCATCCCACCCTCTGCCCTTACCTCCTCTCCACTGTTCTCATCCATGGGTGTACGATTTTTGTCCAGTGTCTTCCTGCACCTCCCACACCCCTTTCCCCCAAATGCATTCTCTTTCTATCCCCCTGATTCTATTATATTTACCAGTTTATTCTGTTCATCAGATTTTTATTTCATTTGATTTTTAGATTCACTTCTTGATAGACATGCATTTGTTGTTCATAATTTTTATCTTTACCTTTTTCCTCTTCTTCCTCTTCTTAAAGAATACCTTTCAGCATTTCATATAATGGTGGTTTGGCAGTGATGAACTCCATTAGCTTTTTCTTATCTGCGAAGCATTTTATCTGACCTTCAATTCTGAATGACAGCTTTGCTGGGTAGAGTAATCTTGGTTGTAGGGTTCTTGTTGTTCATCACTTTGAATATTTCTTGCCATTCCCATCTGCATAGTTTCTGTTGAGAAATCAGCTGACAATCATATGGGTGCTCCCTTGTAGGTAACTGTTTTTCTCTTGCTGCTTTTAATATTCTCTCTTTGTCTTTTGCTCTTGGCCTTTTAATTATAATGTGTCTTGGTGTGGTCCTCTTTAAATTGCTTTTGTTTGGGGTTCTGTGCACTTCCTGGAGTTGTAAGTCTATTTCTTTCATGAGGTGGGGGAAGTTTTTGATCACTATTTCTTCAAATAGGTTTTCAGAATCTTGCTTTATTTTTTTCTGGCACACCCATGATTCGGATGTTGGTATGCATGAGGTTGTCCTAGAGACTCCTTACACTATCTTCAATTTTTTGGATTCTTTTTGCTTCTTGCTTTTCCAGCTGAGTGGATTTTGCTTTTTTGTATTTCAAATCTATGACTTGATTCTTGTAGTCCTCTAGACTGCTTTTAGGTCTCTGAATAATATTTTTTTATTTCAGTCAGTGTATGCTTAATTTCTAGTTGGTCCTTTTTCATATCCTCGAGGGTTTTGTTAAATTTATCGGCCTTTTCTAGGAACCTCTTGAAAAACCTTATAACGGTGGTTTTGAACTCTATGTCCATTCGTTTTCTTCCTCCATTTCTTCAAATGTGATTTGTTTCCATGTCTTTGCATTTTGGCTGCTTCCCTGAGTTGATCAAGTAGCTTTGTGTGGTAGGTGTCCTCTAGGAGACAGTGGTTCAGCCTCCCAGTTACCTGAGGTGGATCCTCTTGGTGCACACTTTTATGGGCTGCACAGTATTGTTGCAGTTAAGACTAGATTGTTGTTGGTATCACTGGGAGGGGTTGACCTCCAGGCCAATTGGCTGTCAAGATCAGCTGTGTCTACTCTAGGAGAGCCTCTGTGGTCAGCTTGGTTGGGGCAGAGTCTCAGGGCTGAGCAGTCAGCCTTAATTTCCCGTCAGCCCCACCCTAAGTGGCGCCCAGGTATCCGTGCCCCGAGCAATGCATGCACCTCTGAGAGAAAGCTGCCCCCGAGCTCTGCCCGCTGCCAGTCCAGTTTCTCCCCAAATTAGTTTGGACACCCAAAGTCTCACCCAAAACTGGAAAACAAAGCAGTCCAGAGGTTTCTGGTTTTCTTCCCTCCCGAATGAGAAAGCCTGTCACACACTCTCTCCGCGAGCTCACATGCCTCTGCAGCTCCCGAGTTTCAGTGTGCTTCCTCCTTATAGTCCAGTTTCACCCCATATGAGTCTGGGTTCCCCGGGACTTGTCCAGAACTGGGGATCAGTGCATTGGGGAGACTTTGTCTCCGTCCCCATTCGAGAAAACCTCCTGGGTATTCAGCCACCCATCCTTTCCGCCCTCACACAGCTGTCTCCGCAATTCTGCCCTCCGCAGCTCCTCTGAGTCTCAGTGTCCTTTTATCTTTCTTTCTATTTGTAGAATTTCCACTCAGCCAGCTTTCCAATGGTTCTGGGTGATGTCCGTTTTGTCTTGTAGTTGTAGTTTTGAAATTGTTGTGCGGGGCAGTAGTTTAGGTGTTTACCTATGCCGCCATCTTGGTTCCTCCTCCAAAGTTCCAGTTTGCAACTTACTTTCTGATAGGAAAGTGTTAGCGGGTGTCCAGAAAGTGGTAGGTGAGAAAAAGTAGACTACAGGGTAAGCCAACTGTTAAAAAGGCACAGTGTATGAGTAGGCAAGGATGTCTCCACTGTTATTAAAAAGTCTTTTTTCAGTAGTAGATGGCTATTGGGAAATTGGAGATTCGGATGGTTCAGGAACAAAAATTCTGAACTAAGTTCAGCCACAGAGAAGACAAGATGGTGACCATACTACTGTTGGGTGATGATAATCCAGGAGAAATCATTCAATGTCTCCCCTCTAGCTTCTGTTTGGTAAAGGGAAGCATTCCAAAACCTCTGTTTATATTTGTTATAAATTTCCAATCTTTACAGTCTCAAAAAATGGATTACACATGGAAATAAAGTATCTTCTCTGTAGGTGGTGCAGTGGATCTTATCTCTTTTCTTGGGAAATCGATTCTTTGATGATCTGAAAAAACTCTGGACTCTTCCATGAGAAAGAACCAACACACATGATTTTGCATATCATTTCAAAAGCACAGAGGTCCTCTGAAGGCTCTCTGTGGTGACTATGCATCTGTTCATTACCTTCATGGTTTTAAAAACTTTCTAGGGGGTTCAGGGAGAGGCAAAGAAATGCTGAGGAGGTAGAGTAGCTACATATTAATCTCTTATATACTGACTTTCAGGGAACATTATTTGTTTTAAAAGGTTCTACTAGCACATACATGTTCTTCTTTTTATCCCCCATAGCTCCCCTCCACCCAGTTCCCACTCCATCCCATGCCCTTAGCCCCCCACTGTCCTTGTCCATAGGTGTAAGATTTTTGTCCAGTCTCTTCCCACACCCTCTTCCCCCGAGAATTGTAAGTCTACTCCTTTTCTATGCCAAGATTACTCTACCTAGCAAAGCTATCATTTAGAATTGAAGGTCAGATGAAGAGTTTCACAGACAAGAAAAAGCTAAATGAATTCATCACCATCAAACCAGTATTATATGAAATGCTGAATGGTATTCTTTAAGAAGAGGATGAAGAAGAAAAAGTTAAAGATAAAAAATTATGAACAACAAAGTGGGAAGTTTTGTTTTATTTTATTTTATTATTTAGAAATTTATTCCCATTGATTTCAGAGAGGAAGGTAGAGAGAGAAACAGCAATAATGAGAATTATCAATTGGCCGCCCCTCGTACGTCCCTCACAGGGGATTGAGCCACAAAGTGGGTATGTGCCTTGACTGGAAATTGAACCCTGATCTCCTGGTTCATAGGTTGATGCTCAACCACTGAGCCATGCTGGCCAGGCTGGGGAGTTTTATTTTAAAATAAAACTTCAGCCCAGCCAGTGTGGTTCAATGGTTGAGTATCAACCCAGTTCTATAGGTTTGGAAGTCCAAGATCAAGGCACCAGCAGATTTGGTGTGTGGTGAGAGCTGGCTTCCTTCTTGCTACGTCCTCACATGGGGGAAGGAGATAGGGGAGAAGGAGTTCTCTGGGGTTCCTTTTATAAGGGGGCACTAATCCCATTCATGACCTAATTACCTCCCCGCTGACCTAATCACCTCCGCAAAACCCTATCGTCAAACATCATCACATTGGGCATTGGGCTTTAACATGTAAATTTGTGGGAACTCAAAGTTTCAGTCTATAGCACTCACTTTCTGATTCCAGGGAAAGGTAACCATGGCCACTCTCCCAGCAATCTGAGCTGAAACAATCAAAGATCAAACTCACATGTTATGAACAGGCTTTGGAGTCAGGTAACTGGAGTTCAAATTCTGATTCCCCCACTTTTAGCTGTGGAAACCTGGGCTAATTAGTTCACCTCCCTTTGCCTGGTTTTCTTCATCTGTAAATGGTACCTGCCTCCTATAATTGTTGAGAAGACTGAATAAGTTCATTCATGTAAAGTTTTTATAACAGTACCCAACTACCCCAGGACATAGTAAGCACTCAACAAATTTAAGCTATGGATATAATAAAAATAATATAAAAAGAGAGATCTGTCCTTTGAAGGAACTTACAATACAGTGAGAAAAAACAAACCATAAAGTAAATTATCTGGAAATGACTATTAATGTGCATAAAAATATGTATATAGCTTACCAAGTAAGCATTGAAGAAATGGAGATGACGGAGAAATGCTAATGGCCTTTTCTTGAGTGGGAGTCAATCACAAAAGAAGCAGAGTTCAAATGCCATATTTGGTAATAACTGAAATATTGGGGATCCCAGCTGATGGCTCCATTACTATGCAAGCTGGGTTCCTGGTGAACAAGGGGAAATGGCTAATCTTTCTCAGTTTCACCAAAAGAGTAAATCTCAGAAGAAAAAGAAACTCTCTTTTTTAGGGTTATAATGTCTGGAATACAGAACCAGCACAGTACTAGTACTGAAATTATGAGTGTTTTCCAAAATACTGTTTATGCTCATATACTTAAGAGGAGAAAAGAAGATACCAAACTAGAAGCAGGATGTCTGCCCCATTCCCACCTCTGTCCGGCCCAGTTTGCGCCGTCAGCCTTAACTCAGGAAATAAGTCACTGTCTGTGAAGGCTCATATCTCAGTTGTCTCTCTGGGTGAACTTAGTGCATGCTAATTTTTCTATGGATGTGCAGAGGTTGGGCTAACTGAATGGTTTTGCAAAATGGCTTGATTATCGATGTCTGCCTATCTATCTATCTATCTATCTATCTATCTATCTATCTATCATCTATCTATCTATTTATACCTATACTAGAGGCCCCTTGCACAAAATTCATGCACGGGGGGTTGTGGGCTGTCCCTCAGCCCAGCCTGCACCCTCTCCAATCTGGGACCCCTTGAGGGATGTCCAACCACCCATTTAGGCCCGATCCCACTGGGGTGGTTGGACATCCCTCTCACAATCCAGGCCTGCTGGCTCCAAACCACTCACCTGCCTATGCCTGATTGCCCCTAACCACTTCTACCTGCCAGACTGATCACCCCCTAACCACTCCCCTGCCAGCCTGATGGACACCTAACTGCTCCCTGGCCATACTGATTGCCCCTAACTGCTCTCCCCTGCTGGCCTGGTCACCCCTAACTGCCCTCCCCTGCAGGCCTTGTCCTCCCTTTAACTGCCCTCACCTGCTGGCCTGGTCTTCCCAACAGCCCTCCCCTGCTCTCCTGGTCCCCCCACAACTGCCCTCCCCTGCAGTCCTGGTCCTACCCAACTGCCTTCCCCTGCTGGCCTGGTCCTCTTCAACTGCCCTTACCTGTAGGCCTGCCCTCCTACCCACTATCCTCCCCTGGAGGCCATATCCTCCTCAGCTGCCCTCACCTGTAGACCTGGGACCCCCCTCCCAGCCACTATCATCCCCTGCAGGCCTGGGTCCCCCCCCAATTGCCCTCCCCTACAGGCCATCTTGTGGTGGCCATCTTGTGTCCACATTGGGGCAGCCATCTTGTGTCTTGGAGTGACAGTCAATTTGCATATTACTCTTTTATTAGATAGTATATCTATATATCTATATTTATACCTATACAGGTAGACCAGTCGCTATGATGCGTACTGATCACCAGGGACAGACTCAACACACAGAATCAGGCTCACTCCTATCTGGGTCAGGCCTGTGGGGATTGGGCCAAAACTGGCTACCTAACATCCCCTGAGGGGTGCCAGATTGCAAGAGGGTGAAGGCCAGGCCAAGGGACCACACCGGTGCATGAGTCCATGCACTGGGCCTCTAGTTTTAATTATGTCCTTTAAAAATGACCCTACTTTACAACTCTAAATGAGTCACATGTTAGCATTTCCTCTCCAGGAACCTTAGGTAACAGTGGTTTATAAAGGTTTCCGATGTGCCTTGTTTTCTGTAGAGTCATTGGTTGTTCTGTTGCTTTTTGAAAAAGTAGAAGTCAGTATGCATGAGAGTAATACATAAGGCCAAATATGCTTTTTATCCCCCGAGGAGTGCTAGAGAGAGTCAATCATTTTTCTAATGATTAAACACCCCAGGTCTGCAGCCACCATCAGCACTAACTTTTAACTGCCACCATCTTCTGAGTGTCTAAAAGCTTGACTCAACCTTCCATTTCCGTCTCAACTGAGAACACACAACAATTTGGCCAACATGCAGAATGCTGGGCGAATTGTGATTCTGAAGAAGGAAAATTTTTTAAAAATCTAAGAGCCCTTAAATGTAAAGGCTTAAGTAATCATTTCTATCATTCAATCTCCTGTTTTAGCTTTTACCTTTTTTGCGTGTGGGGAGGGGGATGGTGAGAAGGATGCTGTGTATTTGGTTCATCAGTGCTGTAGCCGTCATTCTCTTTTACCATTTAAAAAAGCTACTGAGCTTCTGAAGCTTCTGGTCATGGCCGTTTTGTCCCTAGAGTTTCAAACTTAGGGCACATGGTTTTCTCCAGCCCTGCTTAACTCAAATCTGAAACAGGAAACTGTGATGTCGTGTCTGGTAAACCATCAAAAGCAGTCTGTTTTAAACAGAGAAATTAAGTGAGCTCATCGCTGCTTTCAAATGCCTTCACTTGGAGTGGAGCACTTACCTATCTAGGAGGCATTGTAAGAGGTTGCTGAAGTAAAATCAAAGTCGGTCGTCACTTCTTCCTAAGGTCATAGAGTTGGTTCAGCAAAGGAGCCCTCCCATCGGAAAAGAAGAGCCTTGTCAGCATGCTAGCCTGAGAATGAGTGCACCGAGGCAGTCCCTTGGCCGACCACTCAGAAGTTCCTCCAACCGGTGGAACAAAAAAATAAGAGATCTGGAACAGTGTCATGGTTTCACGGTAACCCTCCCACTTTAATACCGTTCACTGTGCGGACACACTGGTACACAAAGCCCATCACAACTGCGTGCACCTGGGCAGCGTGTAGGGCACTTAAGGAAAACAGAATATTCCTCTTGAGGCTTTGACATGATAAACATACAAGCTCACTGTCTAAACATTAAGTCATCTTTTAAATGGATGCTTTCAGTAATCACTTCCTGTACGACCGGAATGAAATATACACTGATTTTAATGATAGTGATGATAAAGTTGGTTATGTAGTTCCAACCCCATCACCACAGAGAAAATGATGAGCATTCATCTTCGGAGACAGAGTTTTTGAGGGGAAATTATTAGCACTATTAATATGCTTAATGCACAGGGTAGAGGAGGGGGGAAGGAACCCGGCTCTCACAGCAAAACACCAGAGACTTTTTAAAGTGTTCTCTCCGCCCCCCCCCCCCCCAGTAGTTTACTGTAATCATTGGCAATGTCCAACAACTATAGTTTCTTTTAAATAAAAATCGAATATTCTTGCCCCTGGGCCTTGACACTTTCACCTGTGGTTCCAAGATTCTCAGTTCTCTTCTTCTTCTCAAGTGTCTTCGTTTTCCTCCGATAAATGTTCTTAGCTGGGTAAATCCTGGGAAGCTGGAAAAGGCACAGTGAGCTTTCCCTTCTCAACACTTCTTAACAAGAAAAGGGGAGTCAATGGAAGAAAATCCCAATTCTAGTTCTTTTCGGGGTGACTCTTCTCTGACATGGCTCTGGTCTCTATTGGAACAACACCTCCATTCTAAAGGATTCAGTGCACAACAGATAACAAAGGGACGAGAGAAGTTGAGGAGTGTTTCTACCTCCACATTTGCCCTTTAGCAGGTACAAAAATTAGGCGATAGAGGTAAGGAGGGAATTCACAGGACTGCTAACGCCCCTCCAGAACTAGGAAGTGAGGAGTGGGACTATATGATTTTTATGGTCTCCCTTTATGCTTTTTCTACATTTTCAGAAACAATGTTACAATAAACACATGCCCCTTTTGTCAGCAGAAAAGAAGGGTTGAGTGCCTTCCTGTTTCTGGGGCCAGGCCAGCCCCTGACCAGCTCTGCCTGGAGATGAAGGGCGGGTAGCAAGGCCCACACCCACGCAGCCGGCTGTGGCAGGTCAGGCGGACAGTGAATTGATGGAGGGCCGCTTCACCTTCGTACACCTCTGGCCTTGAACACGGCTCTCTGGAGAGTCTGCACACACTTCCGAAGAGCTGCTCTGCTTTCAGATGTCACAGAGTCTCCACCAAAGCGACTTCTCTCAAGAGCAGATGAGTAAGGTGACCTTTTCCTGTCTCTAGTTAAATGCAGCTTGGAACAAAGCGACTTTTGGTTTAGAGTCATGTTCACTTTAAAAATAAGTTACGTGGGGATCTCAGACATGACCCAGTCTTTAGATTTTAATCAAGAGCTCTGAGCACACATCACACTAGTAGATGTGTAGGGGCTAAAATTGAGATGACTTTTTCCAAAGAGAAGCCTTCACCTGCTCTGGCAATGGCATTGGGAAAGACTGCCATATCTCCCTAGGGACAGGCTCCCTCGGTCTCTCCATTTTATTGCTGCGGCCAGCATGTGGGGCAGATAGATATTTCATCTCTGCTGAAGACTGGATAAACCCATCCTCAGCACAGCTACAAACCTACTTGTCTCGAAGTGAACATAATACAGGGTGGGGTGAAGTAGGTTTGCAGTTGTTGCTATGGAAAAGTATACAATAATTAATTTTTTTAAAATACAAGAATAAACGCTGTTTTACATATTCACAACTGTAAACCCACTTTTGCCCCCACCCTGTGTATGTCAGAGAGAAGGGTAGTCTAAAAATAATATTTATTCAGAGTGGAGTGTGAAAACCAAGACCCTATCACTACCAAACACACAATGAAAGCATGGGAGACATTGTTTTCTCCCACCTCTCAGGCATCCAAGGCCCCTTTGGCAGAATATTTGTGGCTAATCATGAAATAGTGGCCAATAAAAACTCTTAGGCTGGCATAATTTTAACAAACAGGTGGATTCTGCAGTTGAAGGTACAGAACAGAAAAAAATGAACATTGAGTAAGTATCAAGTTATTAAAACAATTCACCTCTTAAAACAAATATATAATTCGTGCCCCCTGAGCCAAATGTGTGGCTTCAGGAGACAGGTTTCTCCAGCATCTGCAAGGACTGTTTTCTTGGTTAGCTGTCCCTGTTTTATTTTACTTTGTAAAAATTTATTGATTTTAGAGAGAGGAGAGAGAGGGAGAGAGAGAGAGAGAGAGAGAGAGAGAGAGAGAGAGAGAGAGAGAGAGAGAGAGAGAGAGAGATTGTTGTTGATGCATTCATTGGAGGCTTTTGTATGTGCCCTGACTGAGGATCGAATCCACAGCCTTGGGGTATCAGGCTGACATTCTAACCAACTGAACTACCCAGCCAGGGCTAGCTGTACATGTTTTAGAAACCTTTTTTCTTCTACTTCTAAGTTTTCTGTTCAGTCATATGCAGGGTGGGACAGAAGTAGATTTATAGTTGTGAGTACAGGAAGCACAAAAATAAATATTAATTATTGCATTATTTTCCATAGGAACGACTGTAAACCTACTTTTGCCACACCCTATATGTGTCCCAGATGTTAATGCCACCTTGCTAATGCTCAGAACAGCTATTGTACCCATAAAACCACTGCACAGTGTCTAAATCAGGAGCTGAATATGTTCTTCTACCTTTTATCGGCTCTAAAAAATGCAGAGCAAACATTATCTATTGTTAATTACCTGTAAAGTAGGGCTTTAGCCACTTCCCCTGTTTCTAAGAGCCCTGAAGTGAAACCTGAAAGAAGTCACCCATTGTTTTTCATTGTGCAAGGGCCAGGAGCAAACAGGGCTCAAATTGCAGCCCTGAAAGGCCACAGGAAATTGGCATCCCACTAATCTGCACTCAACTATTCAGAGAAACAAAGCCCGCATTCCTGCAGAAAAACTCACCCACAGAAACCCAAGGCAGATCTGTTCGGTGGGACCACAGAAGAAACCAGCAGGAATAAAAGTTTTCATCAGAGTGCCATGGGGCCTGGCTCCGGTTTCCCGCCCGGAGAGTTCCAGGCATCTCTGAGAGTTCTACCTCGTCTTCCCAATTTCCCCCCGAAGGCGACCTTATCGTGAGAATAATTTCCACCCGATAATTTGAGCGGCAGTGGAGTGGGAGGGGAGGATAGAATAAGAGGCTGAGGTACGATGGACTAAAGAATCAAACTCCAACGCAACTGAAATGTGTTTTTGTGTGTTTGGGCTCCGTGCAGTCCTTGTAAATGCAACCACAGTGTTCCTGGACCCGCGATTTCCAACCCGTGTGCCACAAGAATGTTTAAAACATGCAGTACATGACTACTTAGTCAGGGGCACTGACCTCTTTTCCCTTCGGTTGTCAAATAAAGAAATGACAGCCTCCAACACAATAGCCGTCCGGTGTGAATGAATCAATGTTATACCTACCTTTTTGCCAGATCAGCAAAAAAACATATTTTTTGGTGTGTTGCTCAATTTTAGTAATTGGTTTATGTGTGCCAGGAGATGGAAAAGGTTAAAAATTGTTGTTCTAGACCATCAGAATGGGATGCAATTAAGAAATTAGTCGGGTTAGCTTTCATACAAAACAGCACAATTTAAAATGAAGCTCCCTATGAGAATAGGACTTTTTTTTTTTTTCCTTCAACTGGATGCTCCATCACAGCCAAAGAGTGATGTCATCAGCAGGCATGGCATACCCCTTGTGCTTCCATAGTGGTCATCGAAAATTCAGCAGAATGAACTAAGCAGTCAGAGAAGTTAGAATCTGGTCTTAACTACCAATACATGGGAAGATCATATTTCCTCCCTAGTCAAGCCTCCTTATTTATAAAAACGAGACTAATAATTTGAGCCCTCCTTAACTCACAAGTTTGTTGAAATACCAGTTTTATAAACCTAGATACTTTAAAAAATGTTACATGCAATATACAATTTGAGGTATTACTGTATTTATTCACAATAGTGCTTTGATTTGAGTGATAACAAATATAATAATCTATAATAATAAAAGCATAATATGCTAATTAGACTGGACATCCAACCAGACATTCTTCCAGATGAAGCTGGGGCTGCAAGGGAAGCCCGGGTTCTGGGTGCCAGAGGGAAGCCGTTGTTGGCAGCCAGGAGAAGGAAGGTCTACTCTTGCACGGATTTTGTGCATTGGACTTCTAGTTATATATAATCATAGATGTTTCAAAAGAACATTAAAAAGCACTAATGGCAATTTACAATTAAAAAGGGGGTCATTTTGATGAGTGTCATGCCTATGCCAAGGTCAGCAAGAGGAGTAAACACCAGTTTGGTATCCAGGAGAAAGAGCATTAGCACCTAAGAAGCTAAGAAGGCTCTGGAGTTGTCCAAGACTCTCAAGTCAACTCAAATTAGTCATTCTCAAGAACACTTTGGGCTTTTCATAAAAAAAGACCAAATGGTTTACATTATGAATAACTAAGAATAGATTTGTAAAATGAAGGAGTCAGTAATACTAGGCACGACCATGCCAGGCCTACTTGAGATGTTATAGAGAGGATGCACTACTCCAGGTAAGATGATTTAATGACCTTTAATGCCTGTCTCCTCCAGTGCCAAAACTTTAATACTCCAATTCTTAAAACTAGTCTCTTCTGGACACTTGAACACCGTCAATAATATGGCCAACATTCTCTGCAGAAAATGCTTACATAATTTTTTCCAAACTCTATTTACTAGTATGCAAGACTAAAATGGCTCAAAGCAGGTTACAGATCATATTAGAATATATATTTTATTAATGAGTTAAATATTCCTCTTGGTCAGAAGAACAAAATCCAAATATGAGCTTATAGGACTCACTTGTAAAATGCAGGGAGAATATATCAATAAATGTTTCCTGAGCACCTACCATCCACAAAGCACCTTTGGAGTGAAGGTCAGTTTACAATATAATCTCAGTCTCAAACAGTCACAGTATAAAAGGAGAGACAAAGCATAAACTCTGAAGAATGGTAGAGAAATGCTACTGCAAAATGAACATAGTGATTATTTTGACCTAAAAGCACTAAAAACAGTAGATGCAAGAAAGGTGCTCTGACCTCTCTTCTTCTTCCTAAAAGCAGGAGATAAAACTCCCCCATGAAAGATGCCCTCCTGTCCCAGGAGAAAAGGACCACTCTCATCACCAGAGATGGGAGCTGAGGCCAAGAGAAATCTGGACAAACAGACCAGTTACAATAACCCTTAATTTGCCTTAGTCTCCCAGGTATTTTAGCTCCTTTCCCACAATTGCCTCTCTTTGTTCAACCTGGTATATAATACTTGGGCCCAGCTATTTCTTTAGGTCTTCATTTTTCTGTGAAGGCTTCATGAACAGGTAAAAATCTGTATGTTTTTCTCCTGTTAATCCATTTTATTCTGATTAAATTATCAGGCCCAGCCAGAGACAATAGGAGGACAACAGTAGAGTTGCCTCCTGGACGTTATAAAGGAAACATTAAAAGTAATGAACAGTGCAATTATTATTTGACAAAGGAGGCAAAAGTATGCAATAGAGTCAAGACAGTCTTTTAAAAAAATGGTTCTGGGAAATTTGTTCAGATACACGCAAAAAAAAAAGACACTATATCACCAACTTAGACCATACACAAAAACAAACTCAAAATGGTTAAAGGACTTAAATGTAATATAGAAAACCATAAAAATCTTAGACTCCATAGGCAGCAAAATAGCAGACATGTGCCGTAGCAATATCTTTATAGATACAGCCCCTAGGGCAATGGAAATTAAGGAGAAAATAAAAAATGGGACTAATCAAAATAAAAAGCTTCTGCACAGCAAAAGAAGCCATCAACAAAACAAGAAAGCCCACTGCATGGGAGAACATATTTGCCAATACTATTTCAGATAAGGGTTTAATCTCCAAAGTTTACAGGGAATTCATACAACTTAACAAAAGGAAGATAAAACATTCAGTAAAAAAATGGGCAAAGTACCTAAGTAGACTCTTTTCCAAAGAGGACATTCAGAAAGCCAAAAGACATATGAAAACTTGTTCAAAGTCACTAGTCATCCAAGAGATGTAAATCAAAACAACAATGAGGTACCATCTCACCTGTCAGAATGGCTATCATCAACAAATCAATAAACAACAAGTTTCGGTAAGGATGTAGAGAAAAAGGAAGCTTCCTGCATTGCTGGTGGGAATGCAGATTGGTACAGCCACTGTGAACAGTATGGAGTTTCCTCAAAAAAATAAAAATGGAGCTCCCATTGGACCCAGTTATCCCACTCCTAGGAATATAGCCTAAGAAACCAGAAACACCAACCAGAAAGGATATATGTACCCTTATGTTCATAGCAGCTCAACTTACAATAGCTAAGATTTGGAAACAGCTTTTAGTGCCCATCAGCAGATGAGTGGATTAGAAAACTGTGGTACATCTACACAATGGAATCCTACTCTGCTATAAAAAAGAAGGATCTTTTACCATTTGCAACAGCATGGATAGAACTGGAGAGCATTATGCTAAGTGGAGAAAGCCAGTTGGAGAAAGATAAATGTCACATGATCTCACTCACATGTGGGATATAAACTGAGGAACAAAAATGGATCTAGAGACAAGGTGGCCCTGAGCAGACCTTCCAACCTCAGGGAGAAGGCAAGGCGGGGGGTGGTTAGAGATCAACCAAAGGACTTGTATGTATGTGCATTAGCATGACCAATGGACATAGACACTGGGGTGGTGGGGGTTTGCCCTCAGGGGTGGGAGTAGGAGGCATTAATTGGGAGAAAAAAGGAGACATGCAATACTTTAAACAATAAAAAAAATGAGCATTGTACACAATGAATGCTGTTACTAAAGAATTTTGGGGAGAATATTTTGGCATGACTCAGTCAAAGAAGGAGAATTTAAGTCCAGCAATACAAGAACAGGATTAAAAGGCTAAAGGATGTCCCTGAAGTCAGGATTCACAGGTGGGTTTTAGGACACAGGGTGAACCAATTGCACAGGATAAAAGGTTTATCCTGTGGAAAAGTGGGAGAAAAAGGTGAGATGGCAGGTGGGGAGTCAGGAAACACAGCCCAGAGGTGAGTTTTACTCAAGGGTGACTTCAGGAAAAGAGGGCAGGGCCGGAGGGACAGAGAACACTGGGGCTCCAAGAAGACATACAGTCTGGTGAACTGGAAAAGATTAATTTTTAATATGCTTATTTGTTATGCAGTCATGCTGTAGGCCAGGAACATCATATGATAAATGACACAAATATTTCCAAGCGTAAATCATCATATTCCAACTAGGCAGCCACCAGCAGACACACATTTTCCATTGGGTCAAAAGGACCCAAAATTTTATTTGCACTTAAAATACAGCTCTGTGTTTTTCCCCTTGAGAAACGGTCCCATAGGTAACATGCAAACAGCCCACCGTGAAATCACCGCTCTGCGCTGAGCGTGCCCTGCGGTTGACTTAGTCACTGGTTGTGCCATAGGAAGGGGGTGACAGTTACTGCCCGCATGGCTTGGAGGGCATAACCTCAGAGGAACTTCCTCACACTCTATAGTAGAAAGGAATAAATGTTTATTTTGAAAGATAAGTGTGGGTAAGTAGGAAAAAATGCTGGAGGGCAAATACTTTTGGAAAAAAACGCTTCATGAAAGAATGTTGGGTTTTGTGTTTTGTTTTGTTTTGTGTTTTTTTTTTTTTTTCAAGAAAAGCAAGTTCAAGCAGATCTTTACCTTTTTTTTTTTTTTCAAGAGTACTGCCTGCTTTTCTTCTTTACAAAATTTGCCAGATTTTACCATCTATATGAAGCACATATTCCCTAAGGATTAAGAGAGACTTCCCCCAGTTAAAATTTTTAGTTAAGAAATGAAGGGACAGAGTCCCTAGTTCAGGGCCAAGGAGGAAAGAAAACCCTCTTATCTACATAGGACACACAGCAATGTGGACTTTCACACTTGACTTCCTTTTTTTCCACTAAACTTCTGAAATTAAGCAGTGCCAGCTTCGCTCAAGTTCAAGTTATTCTGCTTTATAATGATCACCTCTAAAAGCCCATGCAAGCCTCCACATGCACCACATACCACCTATAAAAGGTAGACATTTTAACTCCAATACTAGCATTTACAAGCGTTTCAAAATACAAGAGAGAGACGGACCGGTTCCAATCCCAAAGTGATTTGGCCCTTTATTTTGTAGAGCTTCTGCAAGATTAAGGATTTTACTGCACCTGCCTATTGCCATGTGTATTTCAGAGATGTAATCTAAGCTCCCAGGTTTTGGGCATGGACAAGGTCTACACAATGGAAACAGTACAGACCTTTACAAAGTACTTTTCCCATTCTGCTGGCTCCCTTTGAGTTTTCTCCTGAGTAAGTCTCCCCCTCCACATGAGGTCAACTTTCTTTAAACTGAAGGAAAAGAACAAAGTGGCAGTTAGGGTGCCTACTAGGTTTGAGTTTGGATGTTTTCAAACTGTTCTATAGCCGGAATTCCCAGTCACCTAATACACATATTCCCAAATCACCTCCTTCCTTGGTCCGTTACCACGGCCATTTCTGACTCTGACAAACAGAAACATATAGGGAAGAAGGACAACCAGGATACTGAAGTTACAGACATGTTTTTAAGACACTCCAGTGATTGAAATGCAATGCCTGGGGGCGGGGTGCAGAAAGCATGGGGGATTAATGTTTTTTTAGACAACCGAGAGAAAGTGGTGGGCTTGCTGAATTTCCTAGTTCTGGAATTTAGCTATTTCTCACGACGAAGTCTGGATACATGATTCACTTTTTCTGAGTGATATACAATGAACTCTGGGGAGCGGGGGTGGAAGAAAGAATTAATAATTTAGTTTGTTTGATTTTTCAAAGCCTTTGATTTTTCTCTGCCTTCTTGCTCCCTGCCTCATTCCACTTCATTACTCATTAACTGTTCTGGGAGAGATGTTGTCTAAGAGGAAAAAAGGATTCTTGAATCTGCATGAGTGCTAGAATGTTCAGTGTGGAAAATTTTGGTCTCCTTGTGCAGTTCATTCTTACAAGTGCTCTCTCTGCCTTAAGTTACCAGAGACTGGTTGATCCAGCACAGAGTCACCAGATTCCTCCTCGCTCATCTTCCTCAATCCATCATGTCACACCCATTCACCCTTTCCTTCCAGTCTCCATGGCCGCACCCCATTCATTACCTTGGCCATGGGATGACTCCCTTGCTGGCCTCCTTCCTCCACCCCAGTGTCTCCTCCACAGTGCTGCCCGAAGAATCCCCCGAAACCCTCATCTGGTCATGTCACTCCTCTGTTTATACTCTATCCTGTCTGTGACTCCCTACCACCCACAGGAAAGAGCTCAAACTTTCCAACAGGACAGCCACACTTCCCATGACCGGTTCCCATCCTTCTTCCTACAGGCACCTTACAGCCCAAACCTACTAACAGACCTGCGACCTTCCCATCATGCTGGACTTGTCTACCTGATGGATTACCAATCATCTCTTGCGGTTTCTCCATGAAGCCTTCCCAACTTGCACAGGCAGATGTGGCTGCTCCTCCCAGTTACCAACGCATACAATTGCACCAATCACATGGCTAACTACCTGTGAATTACTAGTCCGAGACTGGGATCCTCAGCCCATAAGATATTGCCGAATGAATGATTAAATACAGCAGTTCTTATTCTCCCTTAAAATCGCCAATATTGTTGATACTAGAAACAGTATCAAAAGCCCTGCAAAAGCAGTCAATTTGGTCACTGATCTCAGCATCTGTTCTTAGTCTGAAGCTTTTAGAAAGACAAGTGTCACATGATCTCACTCATATGCGCAATCTGATGAGCAAAAGAAACTGATGAACAAAATAGATCCAGGGACATAAACATATGAAATAAACTGGTGAATTTCAGAGGGAAGGTGAGGGGGTCGGGGGGTGGGAGACCAGAGATTAACCAAAGAATGTATATGCATAACCCATGGACACAGACAACAGTGTGGTGAAGGGGGGGGGGGGCGGGGGAGGCAGGCTCAGGGTGAAGAGGGTCAATGGGGAAAAATACTTTGTAATACTTTCAACAATAATTTTTTTAATAAAAGAATAAATCTAGCAAGGCAATCAGCAACAAATATTTATTGAGATCTTAGTCTACGGTAACAAGCATTATCCTAGGCATTTAATGGCAAGAAATGAAACTGATATATTTTAGTTTCATATTTATTTCATGTACCCTAATTGAATTGTGTTTCTGGTACTAAAGGACCAAAGTTAAAAATAGCCAAAGGCAGACACAAAGAGGAAATTAGAGGTAATTCCAAGAGCAGGTTTATAAACCACAAAGAAACCAGTTAGAACTTCACTTACTCTGTAAATAACTCTGACACCAGCAGTTTTCTTTGTAAAGACAGTCTCTCTACGTTTGGAGTAGAAGGCAGATTCTGGGTGAACTAGAAGAATAAAATGTACTTCTGCTACGGCACCAAATTTACTTGTAGCTTGCACTGCAAATCTGAAACACCCAAACTGTGGGGGAGGCCTAGACTGTGGGACCCAGCCCTCTGCTTTCTGACCTGGACAAACGCTTCGAGGAGGGACTGAGAACACAGATCTTTTGGCTCCGTGTACTATTTTGACTAAATTGACGAGTTAATCAATTTTCATGAAGATATTTTCTTTATTCAATAACATATTTTGTGAATAGACCATTTGTGCTATAAATGGTGCACATCCCATTATAAATAAATTATACTCGACTAGTTCCTTCCTTATGAAGAAATCTGACATTTTTATCAGATCTGATATACTGAATTTATAATCCATTAGCTTAAAAACAAGTCAAAGTGTCTAAGAACTTCCCTTCTGAACATAAACACAGCCTCTGAATTTTCCTCTCCACCCCCACCCCCGCATTTAATACCTAAATTAACAACTCTGCTAACACCTGGGCCTGTGTTTCCTCCTCTTCATCCTTCCCTCCAGAAGTCTTCTCGCTACCTCGGCTACCCATCAACACAGAGAGTGTCCAGCTCTCCTTGACCAGCTTCTAAGATCGTGACCTGAACACTTCCTGTCCTCAGCTGTACCCGGTCCTCCTCCCCTGCTCTCTGTGAACCTGTCTTTCCTCCTCATTGCAACCTGTCTCCAGCTCTGGCCAGTCACATCAGCAAATGCCCAGACCACAACTGCCCTAAACCTCCTGACCTCTCTCACCATTTCATTCTGGCCCCTCATTCTCTGCTTTAACTGCCCCTCCAACCAGCTGCTACAAGGAGTGTCTAGATGAAACCTGAGAACGGTTTAGTAGCTCACACACACATTCCCCATTCACCGTGGCTGAGCCCTCTGCACCACTCACGCGGTACTTGACCGGTGGGCTGTGCCTGTGCGTCACCATATCAACCCACTCCAGACCCAAGCTCAGTCCCTGACACATCTTAACTGTCAAAAGAAGACCATCCTCTACTTACCAAAATCAGGGTGTAGTTCCCTCTTGTTTTCAAATTCCATTGTCTTTGTCTTCCTTCTCTTCGTTTATTCTCCATTCTGGGAGAAGAGCCTTCCATGCCTAGTGAAGAGACCCTTGTGCCTTCACTTCTAACCTTTCCTCCCGCTTCAGGAATTGTGTTTCTTCCACCCTTTCATCTATTTCTCAATTGCCCTCTCTCTCTTCCTACAGAAAGGCTCAGGCTTCTGTTAGTCTAAAAATCCTCCTCATCTGCTACCTGCTTCTACTTCCTTTCCTACCTCAAAATTTCTAGAATAGTCTAAACTATTACCTTCAGGTGCTCACCACCCACCCTTTTCTTCATCCTGGGAACCTGGTTTTTATTATCACAACTTCACCTGAATACCATCCACCAAGTTGAGTTGGTAGTCTCTGCAGCATTTGACATTTAATGACTAACTTTCATCTTGAAAGTCTCCTGGAAATTTAAAACATACCAGTCTCTTGGTGCTCATGTTTCTTTGACTAATCCTTACCTACTGGCCCTATATCTATCTACCTACCCCCTAAATGCAAGTTTGTTCTTCAAGATTCTGTCCCCTGCCTGGCAGCATGGCTCAGTGGTTGAGCATCGACCTATGAACCAGGAGGTCACGGTTCAATTCCAATCAGGGCACTTGTTCATTCGGGTTTTGGGCTTGATCCATCATAGAAGGCATGCAGGAGGCAGCCAACTGATGGTTCTTTCTCATCATTGTTGTTTCTCTTCCTCTTTGAAATCAATTAAAATATCCTAATGTGTATATATGTATATCCTACATAATAAAAGAGAAATATGCGAATTTGACCATACCTTTGCTCCTGATTGGCTATACTACCAGCCAATCAGGAGCGGAGGTGGGGCCAAGTGGCACAAACACCCGGCCCTGGGGGGTGGAGATGAAATAGCAGTGGCGGCGAACGCCCAGCCCCGGAGGTCTGGTGGTCACAGGCAGCCGGGGCTGAGCTGAGCAGGACGATGGCTGGGTGCCCAAGGCCTAAAGCCTTGGGCAGGCTGGGGGTGAGCCATCAGTTGGACATCCCCTGAGGGCTCCTAGTATGTGAGAGGGGGCAGGTTGAGTTGAGAGACCACCCACCCCCAGTGCACAAATTTCGTGCACTGGGCCCCTAGTATATATAATATTTTTTAAATATATTTTATTGATTTTTTACAGAGAGGAAGGGGGAGGGATAGAGAGTTAGAAACATCAGATAAGAGAGAAAAATCAATCAGCTGCCTCCTGCACACCCACCACTGATGATGTGCCCGCAACCAAGATATATACCCTTGACTGGAATCAAACCTGGGACCCTTCAGTCTGCAGGCTTATGCTCTATCCAGTGAGCCAAACTGGTCAGGGCTATATATAATATTTTTTTAAAGAGTATGTCCCCAGCCTTATGTAATCTTGTCCTTTCCCTTAGTGATCTGTGACACAGAGTCATTGTTCCCTAACTCCCTCCAATGCCACCTCCCCTCCCACCCCCAGGATCATATGACCACTCACCTCCTTTACACTCTAGACTTCTTTCTCAATGACCTGCTAGAAACTCACTGGCATTTTCAGAGTTTATTACAACAGAACTTACAACATTTCCCATCCCACATATCTCCTAAATCAGTGGTTCTCAACCTTTCTAATGCCATGGCCCTTTAATACCATTCCTCATGTTGTGGTGACCCCTAACCATAAAATTATTTTTGTTGCTTCTTCATAACTGTAATTTTGCTACTGTTAATGAATTGTAATGCAAATATCTGTGTTTTCCGGTGGTCTTAGGCGACCCTGCTAGCGGTTCTCAACCTGTGGGTCATGACACATATTTACATTATGATTCATTAACTGTAGCAAAATTACAGTTATGAAGAAGCAACGAAAATAATTTTATGGTTGGGGGTCACCACAACATGAGGAATGGTATTAAAGAGCCATGACATTAGAAAGGTTGAGAACCACTGTCCTAAATGAATGCCACTCATTTCTTCTAACAGAATTATGGTTTGCCTGATCATCTAGGTCCAAAATCTCAGTATCATCATTTTCAATTCTTTCCTCCATCTCAAGCCCACATACAAATAACTACAAAGTCTTAAAAGTTGACCGTTTGTAATACTTCCCACACTGACCTCTTCTTCCCATTCCCACTAACCTCTAAGCTAGTTGTGACTCTTAATACCTCTGCCTTTCTTTTTCTAAATCTGCCATTTTAATCTCCCACAATTCCCCTCACATACCTAGAATCTAACTCACCTGGGGTGTTTTTAAAGCAAATCAACGTCAAAGCCCCATCCCAGTAATTCTGACTGACTGGCCTGGGGAGGGGTGGGGGTGGTCTGGGCACAGGTATTGTTTGTGGCTGCTTTTTACTCACAGATGATTTTAATATACAGCTGAAGTTTTCAACTGCTACCCAAACCAGAACTCAGTTTTCCCAAATGCACACCTTGTTTTCTTGGAACCAATTTATTCAGCTGGTTTTCTCTGATTCCCTCCCATGGCACTTATTTCTTTCCCTTAGACTGCCAGTAGTCCATAGTACTTTAACAAATTTGTTCAATTTAATAACATAAATTCACCTGCAACTTTCATTTAAACTATCCCCAACAACTTCCTTCCTTCCAACCATTTACCACATGTACATATACAGCAAGTAGGTTTCTATGAAGTTTATTTATTTTTGGCACCTAGTCCTGACTTCCGGTAAGTAACCTCCCTGAACCTGGCTTTCGCATCTCTAAATTAAAGATTAATTAAATGACCGTTAAGTTTCTTTCCAGCACCAAGAGTAGGATTCTAAAATTATTTTATCCAAAGAAACTCGGACCACTCGGTGAATGATGGAAGCTTCTAGGATGTGTTTCCAGGTATTTCGTTCAAAAACAGTTTTAAGTTCTCTGGTCATTTTTGCAGTTAGAATTATTACCCTAACTATATGGCTCTTCTATCTGACAGGTAACACCCATCTTTTTTAGCAGGACGAAAGAGAACATTAATGTCTGCTTTTCTAATTGCCGTGATCCCAATGCAACCAGGATAATGGTAAGAAGTGCCATCACACAAGTTCTTAAGTCAAATGCCAAGTTCCTGTCCCTTTTACAAACTGATTACACCACCTTGCTCATCTAAATCTGGCCAGAGGAAACACGCATGCTCAGTCTTCAAATGAAGTTAACTGTAATATTAACATATGAAACATAATCATGGCAATAAAGTCATTTGCTACTTATTCTTAAGTGCACATAATATATGCAGAAAAGCATCCCATGTCCTCAATCATGGCCAAGTACATTAATTAGGAAGGGAAAACCTGCTAGAAGAGAATGATGGTAAATACTAACTAACATGCAGCAGAGGGGTGCTGGGCTTGCTGGTGGGAGATGAAGAATATCCTGAATCCAGTGAGGGTCCTGGCTCTACCCGAGGCATCAGGAACACTTTATCAGCACAAGCAGGGCCTTCGTTCTTCATCCTCAAACTGAAGACAGCAAGCTAAGAAAACAGTTCAAAACTACCTGATAAAATCATCCAAAAAGTATTTTTAAAAACCAGAATACCATGCCCTGGCCTGTTTTTCAGTGGTTAGAGCATCGGCCCTTCACCAAAGTCTTGGGTTCGATTCCCGATCAAGGGCATATACCTGAGATGCAGTTTCATTACCTGGCACTGGTCAGGATGCAACCAATTAGTGTGTCTCTCTCATACTGACATCTCTCTCTCACACCCTCCTCCATTCCACTAAAAGCAATGGAAAAATATCCTTGGGTGAGGATTAAAAACAAAACCTGAATACCAAGCTCCTCCTCTAGAGATTTTTCTGATATAGTAGGTCTGAGCTATGACACAGCCATATGAAATTGTCCATTTTTTAACTGGTGACCTATTTGTTTTCATATTTAGTTGAGAAACATTAAGCAAGACAGAGTCTAAGACCCAGTTCTAGCCCTGGCATCCTTCTGCATATAGAATAATGCACCAGGTAGGTGTTCAACAAATGTAGTAACATGGCTTGGGAGTAGTCTGAGCGAATATTAGAAGAATCAATGATTTGTCAATTAAGTACATGATTATTTGGGTTATACCTAACCAGTGAAATAATGGGAAAAAGGTCCTCCGTCAGCTGGCCAAAAGGACTTCATGTTTTGTTTTTAACATATTCAAAGATTCCAAACTCTCTTGCAATTAAAAGAAAATCTATATGGTGTGAGATTTTAGGTGAGAACTGTCTAGACACTTTGTGTTTCAGTATTTCAGTGTTTCAACAGGGATTGTATTTATTTATTTATTTATTTATTTATGCTAAACAGCTATGCGTAAAAACGGCCATGAAATATTAAGAAACACTCTAGTAAGAAAAGGTTTCAGAAGACAATTTCAATAAACTAAATCAATCTTCCAGAAATGAATCCTCTGAGTTGCTTCCAATATTGATTTTAGGTAAAAACACGATTAGTTTCTGACTTGCTTCCTTTTCACTTTTAAGACCACTGTTCTTTTCTTTTTCTTAGTCCTAACTGGAATGGTCTAGGGTTTGGATTTTGAACACCATAAAATAATTAAACTGACTATAACTTAAGGCCTTCACAAGAAGAAGCATTATCTATTTTTCGCATTTCAATTTTCTGCTAGGTTACATTTTATAAACTCCGTTGACAGAAAACTTCTCAATTACAGGAATTCGGGATTGGTTTTACTCACAAGTAAATTCTCTAAATAAAACTCCCTTGAAAAAGAACTGGCAGTCAGAAATCAGGCTGGAAAGAATCCACTTAACAAAAAGGTCCACTCTGCCGGGCGGCAGATGAGGAGGAGGAACAGGACTGAGGAGCACAAAGGCTGGCCCATCCACCTGGCATGTCCGTTTCCAGGGAGCAGGATCAACACGGGGCAGCGGTCCTGGAGAGATGTCAGCTCTGCCGATGCTTTCAGGGCCGTAGCACTTTACATGACGATCAGTATCAGGTTCAAAAGCACTTATGAGGGCACACCCCACTGTTTTTTTCCTTCTAGGTTTAAGCCATCATCTAGAAGGAAGTTTTGAGTCCAAGTGTTTTTGCTTTGCCACCTGACAAGCCTGCATTCGCCTGCATCTCTAACCTGTTGCTGCTTCCTATGTTGGGCCTGACATTCAGGCAGAGGACACAGCAGCAGTGGGCGGCTCAGTGCTGTCCTCTTAATGCATTCCACAGAGAGCCAGAAGTTAAAACTCCCCAGCATACCTCATGCTCATAAAAGTTACACATTTCTCTCAATAGCAACTACAGCTTCTTAGTCTGGTTAATATAACTGCAGACAGTCCTCACACCAGCTCATTATACCAAGGGTCTGGATAACAGAAAAATGTTACACAATATTTTGAGGGAGCCTGTACTTACACTTCATTCATTAAGGAGTCCCAGTCTCAATGAAATACTCTGTATTAAGGGGCTGGTGATAACATCTCATAACTTGAGTACCAGAGGAAAGAAGTCCACATTTTGAAATACTGGATTCTGAAGTAGCCCCGAAACACAGAGATGCATGTGCTTTCAGAGATTAGAGATACCACTTGATTATCAAATGTCACCCAGGTCTAGGGGCTTGATGGGACAGCATTGAAACAGGCTTCTATCATGCATGCTTTGTCTGATTAAAACAAAACCACAGCCTGGTTACAAAGAACAGGACTTCTAAATAAGCCAGGAGCCAAATTGTCTAAGAGATACCCATCCACCAAATTGTCTAAGAGATACCCATCCAAACAAAAAGGCTGGATCATTTTGAAAGCCTAAATCCTATGTCCACAGTATGTCATGTTCTTCTCAAACACAAGGAATTGTTCAGGTCTGACATATCATTTAGGCACAGGGAGTCAGAGACAGAGTCTAAGGATTCACTTGAACAAAATGTTTTCAGACCCAAAGGTACCAGCTATGCAGTGGTTTTAGCTAAGTAAAAAAATTAAAATTTTTACTTTCCTGTGATATAGTTTCAGGCCCCCTGATTCCTTATTTCACAGGACCTGATGACAAATAATGTGACTAGGCCACATTAAAGACTCACGAAAGGACATAAAAAGGTAGGAGCAGGAATGTTTTCAAAGAGTGTTTCTGCTATTGGGAACTACTCCCTTGGTGCACTGACTTCTAGAATGTTTTATGAGAGCAACAGTGCCCGAGACTCCTAGCATGCCTGCAGAACTCACCTCTGTAAGCTTTGCTGATGGAAGACTAATTTCTGATTAACCCAAGAGTTAAGGTAAATATTGTTAAGAACTTCTAGATATGGGCCATTCCAAGACACGAAGACCTACACAAAGTCTCTTGCTTACAAAATAGCCACAGTGGGAGTGATTGTTTATACTGATTACATATTTACTTCATAGCAACTCACTTGGGAATTTGTTGAAACAGCATTCGGATTACAAATTTTGATTAGCACATTTTCCAGGAAATATCTAGTTCAAAATCTGAAAGTCACCTGTGTCTAGACTCGGGATATTAAGGGAAAGAAATTAAATGAGCGTGCATGAAGAGTCAAAGCAAATGACCAACATCACCATAACAGTACAGGCCAATAAATGAAGAAATCAAGAGACAGTTTTGTTAATTAATATATTTCTGCATTATAGTTAACATATGTACTTTCTTCGTATCACCTTATTTTCCGTTATGTATTGATATTTTGTTATATTCAGACATGAGTACATTTCAACAGTCTTTTGCAATAAATATCATAAAATAATAGATTCGCATAATAAATATTCTTTACAATAAAAAAGTTTAACAGACTTTTGTCTTAAAAATAGTCAGAATTCAACTTTGTGATTTATACATAAAATATACAAAAAGCACCACAATTTGTGGTTAAGGCAATGAAAACACAGAGGAGATTAGACTTACTCAGCTGTTAACTAACCCAGGCAAAGGGCCCATTCAGGAGCCAGGATCACTTTAGGCAGCATACTTCCCTGACACCTGCAGACTGATGAGCCATAAATACCACCTTCAGCAACCCAAGTGCCCTCAACGACAAGAGAAATGTGGTGACAGGTGTGGGATGTGGAAGGAAGGTAGCTGAGACCTTCACAAATAAGAAAGCTAGAATAAAGATCAGCAAGATACAACCAATATATCTCCAATGTGAAGATTTACACTGTGGAGTGAACCTAACATTACATACAAAAAACAAACAAACAAAACCATGGCATCTCTATGAGCCGACAATGCCAAAACCGAGGGGGGAGAACTCCAAGGGGCAAGAAGGCAGTGCTTAAAGGAAAACGTTTATGTTATAGCGAAAACATATCCCCCCGCGCTACTTAAGGGTCCAATGCTAGGAAGACAGCACTAACTGGAGAGAGACTGAGTACATAGCTTATTTAAGCAGTTAAAGTGTTGCTTTTTTAAACACCAATCTCCCTGCTCCCGGAATAACCCCATCAAAAACAGCTCTCAATCACTGTCCTCTAGGGGCAGGGGTGTGGGGGGGGGGGGGAGGGGAATTGTTGTGTGGGCAACTTTGGAAAGTTGCTTGCAGAACAAAAAGGCTACACAAAACCCCAGCCAGTGGCTCCCAATACCCTCTTGGGGGGTGGCAGAGGTTCTTGTCCTGAGAGGGACACAGTCCGTTCTCATTGTCTGTCCATGAGAGGGTACCATCCACAAGCCAAACCTTGGGAACAGGAGAAGGCAGGAAATGGGAAAGTCGTAAAGAAAGGAAAATCAGTATCACATAGCATCCTTTTCAACAGCCACAGCTGGAAAGTGACTTCCGGAGGTCCACCCCACCTCCCAAATCATGAAGGCTTCCCCTGTGCCCGGGAGGGGCAGCTCTCCAGCTTACAGTAGACAGTGTTGGAGTTCTTACATCTGCATCCCGGGCGGTGGGTCCAGTCATAACATCCCCTGCAGAGCTTCAGGCATCCCTTGGCAGGAGGGTAACAGAGTAAGCAAGGTAGAAACAGAGACATAGCTCCCATGCACAAGTACCTAGAGCAGCAGTGTGACTGGGAGCAGGAGCAAGGGCTATCCGAGTACGAGTCACCCTCGTCATCGTTGGAGCAGTGGTAGAAGATGCCCTTGACCAAGCACATGCAGGTCCCGTATTCCACCATGCTCTCCGCAGAGCAGAGGCACTGCCGGTCACAGGCCAAGCAGGACGGCAGGGTCCTGGGAGCCGTGCACTCGCCACACTTGCACTTCCCACACTGCTCACAGATGAACTTGTGCTGGGTCAGGTCCTCTTTCAAAGAGCCCTTCAAGTCTTCCACCATCAGGTGCTTGGGCTGGGTCCGGATGGCCCTTTCAGACCGATAGGGGGGGATAGGTCTGGCAGGCGGTGACCTTCCCAGCAGCCCTTGCTCAGAAGATGCACTGCTATTGCTCCCAGAACTGGCCGCACTCCCGGTGCTGGTAGATCGGCTCAGCACCGGGCCTCGGGCGTGATGTGCGAGCCCCGCGTGTCCCAGGTGGCTCGCAGGTCTGTGCTCGTAGTTGTTATTCACATTAACTGGTATAATTTCATGAGTCCTCTCATGCTTTTCCGGTCTCGGGGCTGTTCGAGGAGCAGGTCTTTTCACCACTGACGGTCCTTCCGTGTACTCATTGCTGCCTCTGATGGCTTTGATCTGGTCTAGGGACAAAATAGCAGCAGGTGGGATCTCTCTGTCATAGTCGGGCCTCTGCCGGCTGTCCAGGGCGGGCGGCTGGGTCACGACCAACGGACTGCCACTGCCATGCTGGTTTGGGGGATCCATGTGTAGTGGTCTTGAATTTTGGCAATCAGCGGAAACCTGGCATGCATCTGAAATCCTAAAAGGAAATCGAACGTGAAAAAAAGAGAAAGTAAAGGACAGGAAGTATTTCTTTTAGGGGGGAGGGGGGAACCCTGTCAAGTCACAAATTGCCTAAAGCACCTGGTAATGATCACCTTCATCAGTGGATTACCATGATGCTGGGGTCCTGGCCGGAGTCCAATCCAAGAGAGGCCGAGGACCGCATCATGGAAGAAGAATTCGAGCAAGAGACCCCATGCCATAAAAATTAGGTTATGCAACTTGTAAAAAGCAGAATCAAGAAGTAATGCCTTTCTGTTGGTGAAACCAATAAATAATGAAAATATGCCCTTATCGGGAATAGTGAGCAGAAGCACTGGAATAGAAAGCTCAGTATCAGTCCATCTCCATAAAGGAAAATACCCACTCAAAAAATGGCTTTGATGCTGTTGCTTTTTTTGCCATTTGTTTGCTGTTACAAGCATTTGACTCATGCTGAAGAAGCTAGTCAGGGTATACTTCACCCATTAAAAAAGAGATTCCAAACTAAAATGGAGTCTCAGAATAAGAAGTCGCTTTCTGTAGCAACCAGGATTTTCAAGCTAGCTCATTCATTATTAATGTACGTACGAGATGCAAAATGAATACAGATGAATATAGCAGTTCTTGGTGTTTATGGCTACAAAAGTGTGTGTTGTGCACACGCGAGCATGAGCACACACACGCACACCCCTCAGTGAACAGCTCCATTCATGTTGAAGAGTATTCACTTTTGGAATCACAAGAAGACTTTTTAAAGCTTAAATAAGGGCTCACTCACGTAACAAGATAACTTTTCCTGCACAAATGTTAGGCCTTTAAAGCAGTATAGGAAAGTCCATTTCAATTATCTGTATTTCCTCTGATTTAAAAATCTGCATTTACATGACAGCCCAATTTTCAAAAGCACGGCCAACTCTGAATTCACATGCTGCTTGTAATAAAAAATAAGTACAGCAATAGCCTGATAAAAATGAGCAGTTGTGTTTCCTTACCAGCAGTAAAAGACTTCTCATTTATAATGCATTCCTTATAAAACAAACGACTAAACATAAAAACGTTTCCGTTTTCAATTAGTGGTACACGAGAATATTTTTCACACAAATTCCTCCCCAAAGTCTACAGATTCCACTCAAGTCAAAAATGAAAAGAAAAATGCCCTTTCTCCACTGCCACTTTGAGCCAAAAATAAAAACAAGATTAAAATACAACCACCACCAGCTTAAGGAATACAGCAAAAGAAGTCCATTTCATCTAATAACTGGAGTGGAATATCTTGTATGTTCATTTCTGGGGGCTCCTTCCCTCATTCTCCCAAGATCCTGCTTGATTCTTCCTCCTCTGTACGTGGGGACCCACACGCTCACAACCTGAATCACAACCTGCTGGGCTCCATCCCCGAGTCCTTAAAGACAGAAAAACCAGCCCGTCGCCACCGCACATCCCTCCTCCTCACAACTAGCTAACCCGCACATCCCTCCTCCTCTCAACTAGCTAACCCGCACATCCCTCCTCCTCACAACTAGCTAACCCGCACATCCCTCCTCCTCACAACTAGCTAACCCAGGGCTGGGAAAGTGAAGAGTGTGCCCGAGAACTAAGCAGGAAACACGATGGAGAAGGGTCTGGAGAGGGCAGAAAAACCCCAGGCACGCTGTGCACCGCGTCCTCACTGCCCGTGGTCGCCAAGTTTCCCGCTGGAAGTGAGTGAGCCACCTCTGGTCTGAAGCGAGGCCCCCTCCCTGGGCAGCAGGCACAGTCCCCATCCACCACCCCAACACGCTCACTGGCCCTGGGCAAGCGGTTCGGCACCCCCCCGCCCCCCGAAAACACGCTCCAAGCCGGCACCTACTCGGACAAGTGCCTCCCCTCCTCAGCACCGCAGTGCGTTCTCCGAAACCAGGGTGCGTCCCCACCGAGGCGGCGCACAGGTCCCGAGCGGGCCCGCGGCACGGCCGGTCCGCCGCGCGGGCTGCGCCTGGTCGCACAGCGGCCTCCGGGGGCCGGGGACGGAGGCGCGGGGCCGCGGCCGCAGCGCCGCCACAGCGCCCGGCCGGCGGGGGAGCGCGCCCTCTGCGCTCCGAGCCTGGAGCGCTGAATAAATAGTTGACGGAGAGGAAGGAAAAGGAAAAAGTTATGAATGAAAACAAGTTCTCTCCCCCGCTCCAGCCGGCGGGGGGTGGGAGGGCGGAGGCGGAGGTGTCCGTGACTCGAGGGCGGGCTGCCCTTTAAAGGGGCCGCGCCGTCCCCGCCGCCGCTCCGCGGGCTGGCAAACGCGCAGAACCTGGGGCTGGAGGACGCGGGCGGGTTCAGAGTATGGGGGGGCGCGGACTCCGGGGTCTGCTCACCGCACGCGCGCGCGCACAAACACACGCGCGCGCGAACACAGGCGCGCGCACACGCATGAGCGCGCTCACGGCTCTGCCGGGTGCCCCGTCGCACGGGGACCCCCGCCACGGAAAACCCGACGCCCGCACAAATCAAAAAAGCTCCAAGCACTCCGGGAAGTAACCCCATCAGATTCCTCGAACCCACCTTTCACGTGGAGGGTCCCCCCAAAAGGACGCCCGGGCCATGGCGCCGCCGCCGCCGCCGCTTCAGGAAACGGGACAGACGCCCTGCCTGGCTGTCCTTCGCCCAGCCGGTCACTAGCCCGAGCCCGCGCCCGCACCTGCCGCCCGCCCGCCCCGCACTCACCTAGGCCGCGGCGGGGGCGGGGGCCCCAGGTCCCGGTGCGGGCGGCGGGCTGGCGCCGCATCAAGCGCGGCAGGGCGGGCTAGGGGGCATGGCCCGCGCCGCCGCCGGGCAGGAGCGCTCGCCGCGGTCCCCTTCCGGCCGCGGAGCTCACGGCCCCGGCTCACGCCGCTCACGGCTCGCCTCGGCCTCGCGGCTCAGTAGCATCCACCTCTGGGCTCTTCGCCGGCAGCTCGTCCGAGAGCCGGGGCGCAGTGCCCCCCTAGGCGCCTCCGAGTCCTGGGCAGCGGGGGAGCGGCGGCGAGGTCCGTGCGCGCCGGGCACGGAGCAGGGGGCTTCCCGGTGCGGATCGCCGCTCGCGCGAAAGGCGGCAGGAGACGGGCGAGCTCCGCGCCCAGACTTCCGAGTCTCCGCGGCCCGAGGCGAGTCTCGAACCGGCGTCTGCGACGGGGACCCAGGAGCGCACGCCCGCGAGGCCGAGGCAGTCGCTGCCAGGGGTGGGGGTGGGCCTTTTTACCCGCTCTTTTAGAGGGGCGGTGAAGGGAACGAGGTTGGGGGGCTCCCGTGGGGGGAAGAGGCGGGGCGTCGTCCGGCCCGCGCAGGTCCAGGCACTGTCCCGAGCCGCACTCTGCGCAAGTGGGGCGCCGCGTCCCCGGCGCTGCGGTCTTGGCAGGTCAGCCTCCCGGGCCAGCGTTCGCTCTCGGTCCTCCGAACCTCCCGTTCCTCAGCCGAGGAGCCTGCCACAGAGGGATGGAGATAAAAACACATGAACTTCCCTCTTTCCAGGCGCTCGGGCGCGGGGCGGGCCGCCCGCCGCCCGCTGCCATGTGCTGGCTGTTGCTGCTCCCCGTGATTGACAGGCCGGCGCACAGTCTGCGTGTCAGCAGAGAACCCAAGTAACATGCAATCTTGCACGTTTTTGCCTCGGTGCTTGTGCCCCCGTGGAATGCCCAAGAGTTCAAACAGCGTTCAAGCAACGCCTCTGCGCTTTGGAAATCAATACACAGAGACGGGAAAGTCGGGTTTTAAACAATTGCGTCTCCGACAATGCCTAAACAAACACGCCTTTGGTCCACACGCCGAGTGCCAGCCCCTCTTCCGCCCAAACCACCTAGTTTGCCACACACCGGACCGCTTCAGACTTTAAAGTTGTTACTTCTCGGGTAACGGGGGGAGGGGGGATCAAAGGGACCCTGCGGGTTTTCTTTTCTCTCACTGCCCCCACTCCTGCGATAGCATTTACTTAAAAAGCACTGGTCTTAGCAGTGGGAAGGCTACCGGAAATTCGAATTGCAATCACATATAAAGCGAGTTCAAAGAAACATCCAGTCCCCTGCAAAAGCCAGCATTTCTCACCTAATCTTTCCTAAAACGCCTACAGACGGAAAGGCAGAAAACGTCTCTTACCTAACGCAAAGGTTGGAAATTGCTTTTCAGGCACGTTTATAGCGGCCGTAGCTGTTCCTTTATCCGGGGCAGAGAGCTCTGTCTGCTGCTATCACTCTGCAAACCACTGCATGCCTCACAGAGCAATCCCACTCTAGCTCCCCACAATTTCAGCTCCTCGCCTCCACCTCCACCTCCACTCCAAGACACGCCTCCCGTGATATCATGTGTCAATCACATGGCTGCCTGAAAACCTGGAACAGGATTTACCCAACCGTTGTTTCCTCTTTCGTTGTAAGTGCACCAACTTGGAAATGTTGCACTGTACACGCGTGCAATCAACATCCTCGAAAAGGATGCTTCTGACAATCCTGCAAATGCAGTTTGCCATAAAATAATACCTTCAAATTCAGTCATCAATCTTCAGTTATCTCAGTAAAAAAAATATGGATTCTATTTTTAAAGTTGAATTAGAAAATAATTTTGAAGAATAAAAGAAGACTAAAAAGTTGTAAGTGAAGCTATCGCTTCTGATCAGCTAGAGAGAAAAATGCATATTGATATAAAAAGATGATAATATTTCAGTTCCTATTTAAAGCAAAATTCAGAATATGCAAAATCTGAAAGTTTGAAAGGTGGACTCCTTACTGCAAATGTTTATAACAATATGTCATAGAGCTGAAATTTCTTGCTGTCCATTTTATCATACTTGCTTCATCTTGATTTGTGATGTAATTTCTTAAAAATAAATCAGACTTTAAAATTCCAAATTCCTTCAATTTTGTAATATATTTGTATACTTTTGCAACAAAAAAAGCCCAACCCATTTATTTTTTAAAATTCGCTAAATGCCAACCAATTAAAATAGAAATAATTTACCAAAAAGCTTTATAATTCTATTGTCACTGGGGCTCAAAAAATCATTTTTACCAGTAAAAAACTTGCTTTTTGTTTTCTTTGAAACTACTAGATTTTAGATGTTTATTATCAAAATCACACTTAATGCTGCAGTTAGGCTAACTAATATAAAATTTAAGGTTCCTCGGAGACTTTTAAAAGACACCTAAAAAAAAAAAAAAAACATGTAGTAAGTGGAAATGAAATATTTTCTCCAGGTACTACATTTAAGAAGTAACTTAAAATCTTTGGGAAAACAAACCAAACAAAATAAAACGCCAGGATTAAGTCTCACATAAATCTGAGTATTGAAATTTTCAGTTCAAAGTAATTTTTTAATCTCCTTCTTCACAACAAGTGATTCTGTTGAAACTAGCTTTTTTCTTTGCTGAACTTACACATGTTTGAGCATTAAGGTGTCTTGGCAATTACCTGTAAGAAAGCCAGGGCATAGACCAATACTCATTTTTACTCCGTTCTTACTCTTTTTAAATGGTAGTAAAGTAGGCTGTTTAAAAAAGATACAAATGAACTTTATTGTAAACATTTTTTATTTTTTCCTAGATCTCATTATATTCTGAGATGTAATGAACTCTACTGATGGATAGGCTTTTTTGCCATTATGAATTGATGTGTAATCACCAAATCAGAAACAGAATATCATGTCATGGTACCTTATTTGGTTCTTCAAAATTGTTTTCTCAGACATCATCCCCGTTTGGGATGGGAGGTCAGTTCACCAATATGATAAAACCAGGAGAGGGAGCACTCAACATGCTACTTCCATAAATCCTGCAAAATAGGTTCCCTAGATTTCTATCACAAATAAACTTCCAACTATTTCCACCATAGATGTCTGAAATTACAATTTCCATGAGATTAAGTATTTTAAAATTATAATAATTTATAAAATGTGTGACATTTTATCTATAACACCTATTTATACATGGGTCGTATTCTATTTAGAAATAAAATATTATGTGCACAAAGTTGACCAGTGACCCTTTACATCATTTATCACTAAAATGCATCAATATATTTTTCTTTACATACCAGATTACACATAAATAGAGGGATGGCCTTCCCACCCTGGATCTAGAAGACATCTAATAAACCCTCCCCTTTCGTTTTGATTGCCTACAACTATAAGACTTTTATAGACATTCTAAATTGAAAATAGACAGTTTTTTGTTTAGTAAGTTTAATTACTGTGAACCTTGGCTACAATTATATAGCCGAAGTACAAAATTCTGAGAAGGAAAAACAATGTAAATAAATATCCTTGGGAAAGTCTTACAATAACTTTCAGTTTACTATATTAAGATATATATAAATGAATAAAGCAGATGGAAACTGAGCCCTGACTTGTTCATTGTCATGTGAAAACAAGATCAGCCATCTCTTCTGTTGATTTGATTTTGGGGGAGCGGGGAAGGCAAAATGAAAAAAACAATCCAGTAACTCCACCCAACTTGCTAGTGCTTTAAAAAAAAATAAAAAGTGGAGTACAGGGAGGCTTAACTTATTCATTTATCTACTTTATTTGCCAAAATTGCAGACCCATAATGTGTTCCAAGCTCTCGGAAAATAATAGCTTGTAATTCTTGTAATATGTCTGCAGTCATGATAACCAACCCAATCTTTTATCTTGTTGAGAAGCAAACAAAAACAATCACAGAACTTGGTGAGGAAGGTTATGAGTATCTAATAAACCAATGGAGAGCCAAGAACCAAACGCAGTCTCTCCTTTTAGGGCCATAGTCACTATATTACTGTACTTCCCAAGAAAAGCTGGCAAGCACAGGCCATTTTATTTTCAGTTTCCTTTTGTAAACAATCTTTGTAGTTGACTGAAATAGACCAACATACTCTGTAAATTTTCCATAAACATTCTCTTCATTTTCATAAGCTTAATTCTCATCCTGCCCTATTTGAATCACAAACGTTCTGTATTAGTTTCCAATTCTGGAGGTGGGTAAATCCAGCAATACATTGAGTAAATTACACTGAATGATTTGTGGGATCTCTGTCAGCTCTTTAATTCCGCACCTCGCCATTTGTGTCCTTTGTCACAAGGGATTGTTTTTCTACAAGTTGTAGGAAAAGAAAGACATGCAGATGGAAGGGCTCTGAATTGGTGCCTAAGTGTCATATTCCTTTACAGAGAATCAAAGTGACAAGTTAGACAAACTGCATCACTTATAAATAGCAAAGATCTGACTAATTAAACGCACATGGTAGGATTGTTTGAGAACACACCTTTGCTCTGATATAGTCTTATTTCTCCTCTAGACAACTGAATAATAAAACCGGTTTCTCTCCTCCTCCATCATAGTGTTTCCTTCTGAGTCCTCACTTGTTGTTCATTTTAAAAAGAAAACAGGATTTTCCATCTCTTCTGCTGATTTTGTTTTTGAAACAAGAAGTGGAGTGGCCCTTCTAATGACCACTTGGTATCATCTTAGATTCTGATTGGCCAAAGTTAGCTCCCATTTCCATTCTAGCTGAATTTAAACTTATAACTATCTGCCCCCACAGATAGAAGAGTAAAAAAACCAAAAACCACGTTTTCATTAAAACAAAAACGACCTAAAAGTCTTGCCCACTTTAATCTTCATTTCCTATTGAAATAACCTATGCCAAAGACTATACAGTTTATCCTTTCGATGGGAAAATAAAAGTACAATATTTATTTGATGAATGAATCTAGGCATGTCTTCTATCAGAATGCCTAACATTGAAAAAAGGAAACACAAAAAACTTTCAAGAGGTTTTCTTTTTAAAGGAGAATTGATTGCGTTAACTTTGATTTGCAGTTCTCTTGGAACATTTTAAATAATTCCACTTCTAAAAACATTTCACACAGCCTGTAATAGCCGATGGGATGTATATATTAAGCTCTGAGTTTTTACTGCACCCTTCTTCTGTGTCATGGTCTACAAATTTAGCTGAGATACCCGGTTTTCTCATAACAACACCATGTCCAATATGGCAAGTGTGAAAACGACACGATATTGAGAAAAGACCATCAGGCATAGTAGAGTCCGTTGATGTGGAGGGCACGTCCCAGCTTGGTCACTTTCTAGTTGGGTGGCGAGCCTTCCTTATTCCTCAGCCTGCTTTCTCGTTATAAACAATATTTTGCCTTCCCATGTCACAGAGCAGGTGGACTCGGCACATGGGCAGTGCTTTCCGAGCTCTCCAGCGCTGTATAAATTCTGTGTTTTCATCGCCTCGAACACCCTGTGAGATGAAGAAATGTTTTAAGTTCCCCTTCCCTGTTGCTTCATCCCCCAATACTAAATTCATCTGTTTTAAGTTCATTCCGTTTTACTTTTGTTTTTCAAAACAAAAGCTGAAAGCTTAGGTTTAAGTAATTGAATGCTGTGTGTGGTGTGTGTGTGCATGTTTATGTATGTTATGGAGAAGCTAACAGCCAATAATTTCAGATTATGGAATCCTGATCACTTCAATACTCATCTCAAATTTTTAATCTTTTTACATTTTACTCCTAGTGAAGGTAAAGGTCCTTGCACATATTAACAGGCACACCTATAAAATTTGTAAACTCTGTAATCATAAAGAATAAAATAAAAGCAGATACATGCTTTTTTAAAAAGTAACTGAATCACAATTTACAAGTGGAAAATAAGTAGAAAAGTAAAAACAAAACAAAAGCATGATCCTTACACATATTTCCCAAAAGTACATTACTGCTGCTTCTTTTGGATAATCTCTTAGAATGTTAATTGTGATCATAAACAGACAGATACAACTTCTATCAATTACCAAATTGCTTTATGAATCTTAATGGTTTGTGTTCGTTTTTTAAATTGGTAGCAGAGATTATTTCATATAGCCAATGCATTTCAACTAACCAAACACCCATGAAACGCCACCTATTGTTGAAAATAAGTCATTTCAAAGTTCAATCAAAACCTGGAAAATGTGACTGAGCCCTGGAATTGGGTATTCATGTTAACCAGGGTTTTAGAGGATCGTGCTGAACTGTAGGCTAATGTATGTGTGCTGAGCACGTGTGGAGTGGGTGAGACTAAGCTATGATGTTCGGTAGGTTAGGTGTGTTAATGCAGTTTCAACTTACAATGTTTTCCGTTTACAACGGGTTTATCGAGAAATAGCCCACTCCAAGTGCAGGAGCATCTTGCCTGTTCTAAGTTACTACTTTGAGTAGCTAAGCACCTTTTGAATACATTCGTTCCAATGTGTTGGTTAAAAGTCAGTATCGCTACTTCATTACCTTTCCATTGACAGTGCAGCTTCAGGCAGGCATAGTGGTTTTGACTTTTAGATGCCTCCAAAAGCATCCAGAATCAAAGAGGATACCAGGTGGTCATTATAAGGGCCACTCCACTCCTTGTTTCAGAAATTCAATCAGCAGAAGAGATGGTAGTGTTGTTTTCTTTTGAAAATGTAGAACGAGTGAGGGCTCTAAGGGGAACACTTACTGTTATGGAAGAAGAGAGGAGACTTTATTCACTGTCTTGCTGGGTGCTCTCCTCCCCCACTTTGCTTGCTAGGAAAAATGATTCCAGGCATAGCAAATTGCTCCCATCCAAGACCATGCACCAGGGCTGTGGCTCCTCTGGTTTTTGCGATATTCTTCTTCCTCTCACCTTCCCACCACAGGCAATTTCACAGGCAGTGTCTCTGTAAGACAGATTCCTGCTCAGGGCCCGCGGTGTCCACATGCATGTTAGTGCTTGAAGTGCTGTATTTAAGATCCCAAATTTACCTTTGAATTCAATACTATTTTTGAACTCAGGAACAAATATAATACAGGAGCAAATCAGAGGTTTCAATCAAGAGACAGCTGGAAGTAAAAGAAAGGTCTGTCTCTTATTAATATCTTTCTCCCCAATCCTCCCCCCCCCCCCACTACTACTACTATGCGCGCGCACACACACACGTTAAGGTTTAAAAAATAGGACAATTTTGAACATCAGATATGGTAAATAGAATTCCTAGGTAGATTATATGAAGCCTAAGTGAGAAGGGAGTGAAATTTACCCGATTATGAGATGCAATTCCTGGGTGATTTCTCTGGGCAGGTAATTAAACCGCTTGCCCTATCGCCATTTAGCCGCGACAGAGGGATGTATGCACAAACATGATCATCATGCTTTAACTTTTGTTTTCTAGAATGCACAAGCAGTCTGCTTTTTTTCTGACTACAAGGTGCACCCTATGAGCCCCTTTTCCTGTGCCAGGCCCCTCGTGGTGTCTACACAGATGTCACACCGAAACGGAATGCCCAGCACCCCTGTAGCTCAGACCTCTCCGTTCCCATCTTCAGCCGCCTGCGTGCTCCCCGCAGCAAAACCATCAGAGCCAGAAGTGTTCGGAGCTGTTGCACTGAAATGTGTTATATCGTGATTTGTCGGGCAGGGAGTGTTTTCTGCCTCTAGGGGATTTGTGTTGAGTCATAAACACTGTTCCCAGGAAGATGTTTATTAAAAATGAGGAAATAGCAAACGTCAGGAGGTATTTTAAGTGAATGTGTTGCATTTACTTTTTAACGTGCACTTGCACCTTATTCCTGCTTTGTTTTTAATTTTATACAGAAACCTCACCGACACCGTGTGGCTTAGCCTCTCGCCCCAGAATTGTCTTTCCCTCTGGTGACAGGTGGGTCTGTGGCCAGTCACGTGCTCCCTGGGACTTTGGGTTTGCGGGTGAAGGAAGTAAGGGGGAAAGGAGAGGGAAAGGGACATCCAGGAAGACGGAGAGGGGTGTCTTCACTGGTAAAAAGTCTAAACAGTAAGCTATATTCAAAAATAAATGTAGGTGTCTGCCTTGTATACTACATATTAAAACCCAAAGTTCCAGAAAGAGTAAAACTAAACAGTCGTTTACTGTCCCAGTCATTCTGGGTTCTGCCTTCTATTTTGAACAGTGACCTTTCTGCTGAACAAGAATCACATCTACCAAGTCTGAATTATTGCAAGTTCCAAAGTGGGTTCTGCATTAATGAGATTAATGAGATTTTTTTACACTGCCCAGGGAACTTGATCCTGGGGTAGGAGTTTTATTAATGAGTGGCCCTGCCCTCCACGACAGTGTGCCATTTGATGGGTGTGTTTTCATAAGGCCTCGTGCAAACATCACTAACTGGCTCTCGCTCGGTTCCCTGTGACAGTCAGCATTCTGAGCATCCATCACAGCGGCGATCCGGCTCCACAGCTCAGGCTGGGCTGAGGCTGCTCCTATGCAGCAGTGTCACAGGAAGGCTATGCTGTGAACACTGGTTTCAAGGACATTTCAGGCTTCCCTCGAAGATTTGCAGGGTTGGTTCCAGACCACTGCAGTAAAGGGACAGTCTAGCCTGGTCTGCGCGGCTCAGTGGCTGAGCATTGGCCTGTGCCCCAAGAGGTCACCCTTCCCTTCCTGGTCAGGGCACATGCGCAGGTTACAGGCTCTATCCCCCGTGTGGGGCATGCAGGAGGCAGGTGGTCAATGAATCTCTCATCACTGATGTTTCTATCTCTCTCTCTATCTCTCTTACTCTCTCAATCATATTCTAAATTCCAGATTTGGGATTTTCACAAGTAGGAAATCAATAAATATACATTTAAAATCAATAAATGAAGGGACTATCTAAATAAAGCAAGTCCCATGAATTGCTTTGGTTTCCTAGTGTCTATGAAAGTTATGTTTACACACTACAGCAGTCCATTAAGTGTGCAATAGCATTATCTATAATAAGAAAAGCATTAAATGCTAATTAGACCGGGCAGCTGAATGACCTTCCGGATGTCCTTCCGGGTGATCTCCGGATGAAGCTGGGGCTGCAAAGGCTGAATTTGGTGCATCGGGCCTCTAATGTCTAAAATAAGAATGGGTGTACCTCAATTTAAAAATGCTCTATTGCTAAAAAAAAAAAAAAAAAAAGTAAAAAAATCTAACTATCGGCTGAGGCTGAGGCTTCAGTGAGTGCTCAGCTTTTCGCTGGTGGAGGATCGTGCCTGGATGTTGATGGCTGCTGACTGGTCAGAGTGGTGATTGCTGGAGGTTGGGGTGGCTGTGGCAATTTCTTAAAGCCAGATGACAGTGAAGTTTGGCGCTTTGGTTGATTCTTCCTTTCATGAATGATTTCTTCGCAGCAGGAGATATGACCTGATTGCATTTTCCCCACAGCACTCCCCTCGACACTGAGGCCACTCCTCCAAACCCCTCCCCCTGCTTTAGCAGCTAAGTTTACGTCATTACAGACGTCTGTTGTCACTGAACGCCCTCCTGAGCACCTGCACCAGGCGAGGACTCCACCTCTACTCCCCCTGCTCATCTGTGAGGAGCAACTTCGCATCCGCCCAAGTTCCATCACGAGGTCCTAGGAATTCAGGCGCAGCTTCTGGCTCCACCCCTCATTCCAGTTTTCTTGCCACCGCTGCCACGTCTGCAGTTACTCGCTCTACAGAAGTCTTGAACTGCTCGAGGTCAGCCATGAGGGCTGGAATCAGCTCTTTCCGAAGCCCTGTGAATATTGATAGCTGGGCCTCTTCCCCTGAGTCTGGAATGTTATTCATGGCATCTGGAATGGGGAATCCTTCCCAGAGGCTTACCATTGGCTTGCCCAGACCCATCAGAGGACAGCGATCAATGGCAGCTATCACCTTATGAAATGTACCTCTTAAATAGCAAGACTTGGCTGTTCTGATTCCAGAACGACACGTATCAACTTTTGTCCAGAAGAGCTTCTATACTAACCGTGTGAACTCCCTAAACACTGGTCACTTCCTCTTTTTTTTTTTTTTAACATAAACACTTACCAGTTGCTTCCCATTGTCCTCAGTCTGAACCCCAACTTGTGACTTGGCCTTGGGCCCCTGTGATCTGGCCGCTGCCTCTCGCTGCAGCCACATCCTGGTTCTTGGTGCTGCAGCCACATTGGGATTCCTTCAGTTCCCGGATTGTGCCGAGGTTTTGCTAACCTCAGAAACTTTGCTGGTTATTTCTCCTTCAGTTACAGGATGTTCCAACATGCTGTATTGCTTTGCATGATTTTGCACAACTGTAATTAATTATTTGTTGACGCTGAGTACTTTGTTTAAAGTCTGCCTTTCCTTCTAGACGGCGAGGCATGCGTGTGGACGTTGTGTTCACATCACTGCCCCCCACCCCAGCCCCTGTGGAGTCCTGAGGCTCAACCCATGCATGTGCGCAATTAACAGAGGTCTCTCTCTTACAGGAAGAACCTAATTCATTGATGAGGACGGAAATTCAAGTTCCTTCTGTGTTCTGTAACCATCAAATCAACAAAGTATTAGCAAGAATTGTTAGTATATTTCTCAGTGCAAACACATTTTTGTATCTTATTTTGGGGGGGGGGGTGTGTCACTGTCTTTCCAGTATAGGGATAAGAATATCTAATAAATTCTCTTCTCACATTATTAGCTCATTTGCATAAAGTTAAAAACATAAGGTAGAAAATGAGACAAATCATAATCTACATTCCAGATTTGGGAGTTTCACAAGTAGGAATAAAGAACAAGCAGGAACACGGTGATTTAATAAGTCAGCTGTTTCCTTTCAGATTAGGGGCGAATCACAAGGCTACATGCCTACGACAGCTTTCCAATCAAACGTGGCTAATCCGTTGATTTCCAACATTCAAGAAACCCAGGAGAGACCCAACAGTGGAGTTCTTTGTGTTTCTTCTTTAATGAGTATTTGGCAAAACAATGAGGTGGAGGAAACTGTTCTTGAAGGCACCGAATCCAGTGTCACTTGCTTACAAAGCCACCATTGGGACCCAAGGTGATTGCCCATCTGTTTTCAATCGGGGGTCAAAATTTCTTTTAATCCAGGATGTAATTAAATCTCCGGTGTGCACAGAGATATCTATTTCACATCTATAATTCCCTAGATGTTTAATTATAAAGTAGTTGCAATCATTTGCACAAATCAGCCCACATTATGTTATTCTGACAGAGGTTTACATGTTTTGAAAGGAGCTTGGATGGGGCTCAGATGGGGGGAGATTGGTGTTGTCGCATCTCCTTCGTTTCCGTCTGCCCACCAGGCTGCTTCCCTGTCTCGCCTCTTCATCCTTCATCTGGCATTGGGACCGGGAGAGGTAACCTGGTCAAATCTATGCCTGGTGGGTTTGTCATTACCCTAAGGGGATTTCTTATATTTTTCTTAAAATACGAACATCATTTTCTTGAAACTATTAGTTATATAGAAAGCAATGCTACTTCAAAACAAAACAAAACAAAAAACCACCGTAACTCTGAGTAAGACCGAAGAAAATAACAGATGGCATTCTTCATGTGGGAATGTCTGTGTCATGAGTCCTGTCAGACACCTGAGGTGGTTTCCAGGTGAAGAAAAATCGGAGTTTTTTCTTCCTGATTCATTTTCTCTAAATCCACATCACATAAAGAGTGCAGATCACCGTTACCACCCATGTGCTCCATAGTTATATTTGTGTATTCTACACACAGCTACAGAATCAAAACATACAATCCTATCTAATAAAAGAGCAATATGCAAATGTGACCGTACCTTCACCACGCCCACAAGCCATGCCCACAACCACGCCCATCAGCCAATCAGGAGCAAATTATGCAAATAAACCCCAACCAAGATGACTGCTGCCACTGAGAGCAGGAGGAAGGCTTGGGTTTCCCCGATAACAGTGGAAGCCAAACTTTCTACTTCCCTAGGCCTCCACTCAATGTTACAAAGTTTCAATTATAAAAGATACAGAAATGGCGGCAGCCACTCAGCTGGAGAGAACAGAGGCTTGGGTTTCCCTGGAAATGGAGGAAGCCAAGTTTTCAGTCTGCTGTTGCTGGCCTAGGCCTCCACTCTAGGCTACAATGTTTCAACCAGAAATGGCTGCCTCCCCAGAGCAAGCTGAAGGCTTGGCTCTGCTCCAGGCTACAAAGTTTCAATTGTAGACATATATTAATCCCAGATACCAGCGCCTCCCCTTGGGTCACTGAGGGTCATGGCTGGCCTGCAAACCTCCACAGGCCCCTCACCCAGGCTGCCCTTCACCCCAAGGGAACCCCCACTCTTCAGGGCAAACCAGCTGGCCCCCTCCCATCTACCAGGCCTCTATCCTATCTAATAAAAGAGTAATTTGCATATTGACCATCACTCCAACACACAAGAGGGCTGCCCCTATGTGGTCAAAGATCCTGTCCCCTTGTGGGCACAAGATGGCTACCACAAGATGGCCAGCAGGGGAGGGCCGTTGAGAGGTTCCAGGTCCTGCAAGGGAGGGCAGTTGTGGGCAATCAAGCCTACAAGGGAGGGAAGCTAGGGGTGATCAGGCTGGCAGAGAAGGAAAATTGGGGGCAAATAGGCTGGCAGGAGAGCAGCTAAACATCAGTTAGGCTGGGAAGGTAGTGGTTAGCAGGTGATCAGACTGGCAGGCAGAAGCAGTTAGGGGCAATCAGGGAGGCAGGCAGGTGAGCAGTCCTGGATTGTGAGAAGGATGTCCAACTGCCCGTGTAGGCCCTATCCTAGTAGGATCAGGCCTACACGGGCAGTCAGACATCCCTCGAGGGGTCTCAGATTGGAGAGGGTGCAGGCTGGGCTAAGGAATATCCCCCCCCCCATGCACGAATTTTGTGCACCGGGCCTTTAGTGAATAAATAATAAGCAAGCTGAGGTAATAGAAAGAAGAAAGGGAAACTTGCACTAAAATTCCTTTGTAAAGACAGGATCCCCTGAAAGTCTTACTATAGGTTGCGAAATGATTCTTACATCTTGGTAGAGGATCTAGGATGTAAAATTAGTTGTGCATCTGTGAATACACATTTCTAATTCTCTCTCGGACACCCTGGAAAACATCTATTCCAGAATCAATTTCTACGTTCATACTTCATAGTGATGCTACTTCACACTATTTAGATCCAGTGACTTTATAAAAAGGCAAAGGAAGAGACACTTGCATCGGTCTAGAAATGAGGAGACAAAATATTTAGGCTTTAAGCCAAATCCAGAAGCCAGAATGAAAACTGTTCATTAAAACATTCCATTGCCAAGAGATAAAATTTATTTTCTTTCCTTCCATTTTTTTTAAGTCTTTGTTCCTTTTTAATTTATACATGTTTTTCTTATTTTTATTTCCCCAACACCTCGTCTGCCAGACAGGCATTTCCTCAGGACTCTGCTCCATCGCTTCCTAGACCACTGCCCTCGCCATTCACCTTGTTTGTGTGTTTTATACGTTCCCTTCTGACTTCTCACCTGTCGGTCAGTAACTGCTTTGCAAAGAACTTACCGAGTGTGACCGTGTGGTCCTCCAGCAATCGCACTGAATGTGGTAGTGCTCTGTGGCAGGAAGTGTGGCTCCTCCCTTCTTTACAGGGATTAGGTCAAGGGCAACTGGAGGGCAGGAGTCATGATGCTGCCTACCACAGGGGTCCCGATCCAGGAGCAGGGGCCATGAGGACAGGCTGGGAAGGCAAGCGAGGGTCACACTTGACGAAGAGCCCCTGTGGAGAAGACCTTGGACGCCCTAAGAACTTTAGGCAATGGCTGGCGGGTGCTGTGGCTGCGGAAGCCTGTCTTGTCTCGTAGCGAGGTGAAGGAGGGGAAGGGGCCAGAGGAGACTTGTTGGGAGGCTAGTGGAGTAGCTGTGCAGGAGGCGAGGAAGAAGTGAAACAGAAGCCATTGGAGAGAGGCACAGTTCGTAAGATGTGGCAGCCGCTTGGACCTGTGATTCCAGAGATCGAAAGGCAACATGAATGCTCTGAGCTCATACGAGGCAGGAAAGGCACCACACGCCATTTTAAGTGGAGTTCACTTGGCAGGAAAGAATGTTATATTTGAACAAAACCGTGCAGACGAGGTATCTGAGTCTCATGCACAGAGCAGATGGTTGGATGTATGGAGAGAACAAAAAAAAAGGGCAGGGGTAAAAGGTTGAATGCAAAAACTTTAGAATTTAGGGACTATTCATAGATTTAGCAAAAAAAAACAAAACAAAAATGATTGTGTTGTGAGAGTGGCCACATTGCTCCGGCACGGTCTAAGTGAGCATTGCGACAGGAAGAAGATAAAGACTCAGTTCCTGCCCTCACGTGCCTTGCAGGCCTGGTGGAGTGACAAGTGAGCAGTGTTTGAATGAATGAAGGGGGATACAGGCACCCACAGTCACAATAGTGAGGTCAGGGGGCTGGAGGATGAGAAGGGAGGGAAAGGCAGGCTATCTTGATTGAGCAAAAAAAGATGCCAACAAAGATGTTCCAAGTTTTGCAAGTTTGAAAAAGCTCAATGGATGTGGAGAACTCGATAGCCCAGTCTTGCTGGTGAGAGGAAGTGTGAGATTTACTGTCAAGAATGAGAAGTTCATGGGGTGCATAGAGCCAAGCACTGGTTTGCAGTGGGGAAGACTTAGCTGAGGGTAGCATTATCTGGCATATAGTTGATGCTCAATAACTATTAAACAAATACTTTAAAATTTGCAAAACACTCTTACATAAATTATTGTGGTACCATCTCCTCCAGAAAGTAGCAAAGGAGAGAACACTTTCTAACTCCTTTTATGAGACCAGTATTATTCTCATATCAAAATCAAAAAAGCAGTCGAACAGTCATTCTCTCTCATCACTGATGTTTTTCTCTCTCTCACCTTCTCCTTTCCTATCTGAATTCAATAAAATTATGTTAAAAAATAATAATACAAAAAATAAAACTAAAGATCAATATATCTTAGCAGCTCAGATGTAGAAATATTTTTTTAAAATGAGCGAATTCAATCCAGTGATGTATAGAAAGAATTATATACACTATGACTAAGTGGGATTTATTCACATTTGCAATATTGGTTTAATATTTTTAAAATCAATCAATATACGTGGGTTAAATATGAAAATCACATCATCATATCAGAAAAAGCACTTGACAAAAACCTAACACTCACTTATGATTTAAAAAACAAACAAACCACAAACTCTCAGCACATTAGGAATGAGAAGAACTCATCCAAGTTGGTATCAAGCATCTCCAGAAAAACCTACCACCGTTAATATCTACCTGGTGCTGAAAACCACATGCCTTTTCTCTAAGACTGGGAACAAGGCAAGGATGGTCACTCCCATTGCTTATCCTCAACACAACACTGGGAGTGCTAGTCATTGCAAAAAGGCCAGAAAAAGAAATAAAAACCATACAAATTAGAAAGGAAAAGACCCAAACTGTCCCTATATGAGATGACACGACTGTCTACACAGCAAGTCCTCGAACGAATAAATGATGCGAGATCAACACACAGAACCCAATTGTACTTCCATATATGAATAATAACATGTTGTTAGAAATTATTTAAAATACTTTTATTAGATGAGCTTTTTACATGGGTCAAAACACAAAAGTACAAAAATGTGTAATGCCCATCTCCCTTGTCCCTCACCCTCCCACATAAGGAACCACAGCTATTACATTTTGAGTATCCTTTTCAGAATTTTTTATTGATCACACAAGGAATTATGAATATATATCTTTTTCCACTTGGCCCACTATTTTTATATAACTGATAACATAGTCTCCACACCATTCTTTACCTTACCTTTTTCACTTAATGTTATATCTTGGAGACTTTCCATCCCAGCATATACAGAGCTTCTTCTGATTTGCAGCTGCATAGTATACTGTTTCACAGGTGATTATAGCTTACCGAACCACAGGCATTGGGGACTTTTTAAATATTTTTCTATGACAAGCAATAAACTTGTTCATCCTTGTAGGAACATATCTGCAGGATGAAATCCTGGAAGTAGATTGGTGAGGTTTTTGGAGTTGCCATTTTTTTAGATGTTTCCAAATAGCCATCCACTGAGATAGCACGATTTTTCACACTCATTAGAACTATTAGAGTTGTTTCCTCCCAAGCCTCACCAACACAGTGTGTCATCCAGTGTTTGAATGTTCGCCAATCAGATAAGTAAAAATGGCACCGAGGTGTGGTTTTATTTGGCATTTCTCTGATAGTAGCAGAAGGGTGGAACACCTTTTCAGAGCACACTAAAGACTGGGTGAATTTCCTTTCCTGTGAACTAACTGTTCAGCTACCCATTTTGTCTACTTTACTGTATTTTCCAAAGACTTATTTTGTGTGTATTTGGTAACTGCTTCTGCTGTTCTGTTTTCCAATTAGTAAATTTCTGCTTTTATTATTGTACTCCTTCTTTTTGTATTTCTTAGCATAAGTTGTGCTTAAGATGCTTAATTTGTTGTCACTCTTTGTTTATTGATATAAGCGTGAAAGGTTAAGAAGTTACTTCTAAAAGCTGCTTTAGCTATATCCCATAGTCCTGAGATGTAGGTTTTCTATTCCTTGTATTTTCTATATATTTTCTCTATTTCAGTTTGTATTTCCTCTTTGAGCCAAAAGTTACAGATTTTATTGGTCTGTTTCTTTCTTTTTTTTTTTTCATTCCTAGGTAGAAGGAGCTTTTATTGTTTTCAATATCTAGGTTGCTTCCATTTGTAATAAGAGAATTTTGTCTACAATATTTTAACTTTGGGAATTTGCTGAGGTGTCCTCTGTGGGCTAACCTAAGTTATCAGCTCAGGGACACTTAAAATGAAGACATGCTGTCCATCATGTGGAGAGGAGTCCAGGTGTGCATTAGTTGGTTCCTGTGCTCAGGGTCTCACCAGGCTGCAATCAGGGCATTGGCTGAGGTGGAAGCTTCACTGGGAAGAACCGTCTTCCCAGCTCTCTCAGGTTGTTGGCGGAACTCAGTTCCTTAGGGTTGTGGGACTGGGGTCCCAGCGTCTAGCTGGCCGTGGCTGGAAGCCACCCTCCACTCCATGAGGCTGCACCCAGTTCCTGAAGGCCACCGTAGGCCTGGCCTCTGGGGCTTAAGACATGGCTGGCTGACACAGTAAGCCAGTAAGGAATGTGTGTCGATGGAGCTGACCAGCAAGATGGAGTCTTATAAAACATAACAAAATCATGAGAGTTACATTATTTTTCCATTTCAATAAATCTTTATTGTTCAGATTATCACAATTATTCCTCTTTTTCCCCCCATAGCTCCCCTCCACCCAGTTCCCACCCCACCCTCTGCTCTAACCACCCCCCCCACACACACACTGTCTTCATCCATAGGTGTACGATTTTTGTCCAGTCTCTTCCCACATCCACTACACCCTTTTCCCCCTGAGAATTGTCAGTCCGTTCTATGCCCCTGATCCTACTATATTCACCAGTTTATTCTGTTCATCATATTTTTTATTCACTTACCTTCTATCACCTTTGCCATAGTCTGCTGGTTAGAAGCAAGTCACAGGTCCCCCATCCCTCCCACACCCAATGGTGGCACTTGACAAGGACATCACAACAGGAGGTGCAGGTCATGCGGCCACCCCCAAGTCTGCCAACACAGTGATCAAATCTGAGTCTTGTTCTTTCATTTGTATATTTGGGTCTCATTCTACATCACCTGGTGTTTCTGTTTCCATCATGTTTTAAGAAGTCTTTCATTACAGGTACACTTCTTTGTGGTTTTGTGTGTGTGTGTGTGTGTGTGTGTGTGTGTGTGTGTGTGTGTATTTGTCCTGTTGTTTTTCCAATATTTAGGAAGGATTTTATTGTTGTCCTATTTTGTTCTTCATAATTATAACCTGATAGACTAACCTCAGACCTCTATTCTTTAGCCAACAGCTCCCAGTGCCCTATTCTCAGCATGGATGAAGTTATATATTTCCCCTTTTTTCCAGACTAGCTGCCGCAGACAGGCTTCTCCCTCACACCTGGCTCTGTGCGACCCTGAGCAGATCTATGGCTTCCGCTCTGAATGACCCAGATCCAAGGAGCCTTCTGCTACAAGCCCAGCTCATCGCAACTGCCCCACCCTCTGCCGAAAAGATTCATATCAGTTAGTTCAGCCTAAGTTATGTTGTGGGAACTAATGGCCCCAAAATCTTATTGGCTGACAACACAGATTTATTTCTCATTCATTCTGCAGCAATTGACCTGTAGGCTGACTGGCTCAGCAACATATAGCCTCTTAATTCAGATAGCGCCATCCGGGACATGGCTGGGCTGGGGCAGGAGGAAAAGGAAGGGGCAGATCACAGGCCAAGTGGTGGCTCTTCAGAGCTCCCGCTCAAAAGTGGTACCTGTCACTGTGCTCGCACATCATTAGCCAAAGCAAGGTTCGTGGCCTGTGGAGTGGAATATCCATCTTGGGCAGGGACAGTCCTGTTCAGGAAGGGGCTAGAGGGTCCGGCTGGCAGGAAAGAGACTGCTGGGGACGGCCAGTACATAGTCTGAACAAATAATATCATCTATCACCCGGGGCCAGGGGGTTAGCCCTCAGAACATACTTCTCACCTTCCTAAGTGCTTGGTGTGTGTTTTGCTGGCTGTCACCTAGACCTACCCGGAGTCATCGTCCCCAAGAAAGCCCCTCTCTCCATTTCCCCTTCCTCCTGGTAACTTAGCTGCACTTGGCAGCCTTTTACAGTTTGGAATCTAGAAACTATACCCGTTTCCTCATTTCACCAAAAATGATTTATTTTCTTCCTCCTTGTTGCTCCTGGATGGCTTCCAGAAAGCCACGGGGAAACGCCGATGCGGCAGCGCTGCCGCCTAGCCCTCTGCCTCCCTGCCCTGTCCGTCAGAGGCTGCAGCCCCATCCCAGAGCCCCCTCGGCAGGCCCAGTGGGAGAAGATGTGTGAATGTTTTCACACTTTTATATTTGTACAGTCATGTCAGGCCTTTCCTGGTTAAGGGAGTAGGACTGATCATACCTTTCTCTTCTTTCTTTCTTTTTTTAAAAAAATATATTTTATTGATTTTTCACAGAGAGGAAGAGAGAGGGATAGAAAGTCAGAAACATCGATGAGAAAGAAACATCGATCAGCTGCCTCTTGCACACCCCCTGCTGGGGGTGTGCGCGCAGCCACGGTACATGCCCTTGACCGGAATCAAACCCGGGACCTTTCAGTCTGCAGGCTGACGCTCTATCCACTGAGCCAAACTGGCTTCGGCCCTTTCTCTTATTTCTTTCTTGTTTGTCCCGTTGGGATGCTGGGAACAAAACAGGAATGGGATTGTTCAGTGATCACTCTACAGTCATTCTGCAAAACTCCAAGAAAAGTGTGGCCCACACAAAATCGGTCCCCTGTCCCTCTCTCGGTCCTGCCCATGAGTAATGGATGCCACCAGGTGCACCAGTCTCCTGGGCTTCCCTGACACCACCCTCTGCCCCTCAGCCCAGGCAGCCAACGCACTCCAGGCTGTGAGGCCACCTCTTGGTGTCGCCTCTGATGTTCACACATTCATTCAGTCAGCAAGTACCCCCCTTTGCCTAATTTCTCCAGCAACTACCTTTGTCCCACTACAATCACAAATGGAAAGGTATTCAAATAAATTTTGTAAAAATATCTTGAATGGAAAGAAAGGTGACATATATTTATTTGTCTGTAGTTCATCCTCAAAGATAAACTTTGGGGCCTGGTCAAGCTCTACATAGATGGACACTTTGCAACAATAAACTCAAACAGCAGAGAAAGATTCCCAGGACATGAACACATGGAAAACTGTGAGAGGCAAATCACGAAGGTGACTATGACAGCACAGACGTGGGCAGCCAGACTCTGCCCCTGGTCCCTGGCTCTTGCTCTCCATGGCACTCAGGGCACCCTGCACTTCCACCGACCACGTTTCTCTGAGCTAACCAGGGGATGCCAAACTTCCGTAATTCAGACATGCTTCCCACGCTCGGCTTATAGATTTAACCAATGGAGAAAATAATCTACCCCCTAAGGGAGGTCTTCTTTTCTAAAAAATTTTATTTATTTATTTATTTATTTATTTATTTATTTACAGAGAGGAAGGGAGAGGAAGAGAGAGTCAGAAACATCAATGAGAAAGAAACACCAATCAGCTGCCTCCTGCACACCCCTTTCTGGGGATGTGCCCTGCAACCAAGGTACATGCCCTTGAATGGAATCAAACCCGGGAGCCTTGATTCTGCAGGCTGATGCTCTATACACTGAGCCAAACTGGTTAGGGCAGAGAGGTCTTTTGATGTGAGGGAACATGGAATATGTCCATTGGTAAGCGAAACACATCTTAAAAAATAATTAGGTGCCGAAGCCAGTTTGGCTCAGTGGATAGAGCATCAGCCTGCGGACTGAAAGGTCCCAGGTTCGATTCCAGTCAAGGGCATTATACTGTGGTTGTGGGCACATCCTAAGCGGGGGGTGTGCAAGAGGCAGCTGATCGATGTTTCTCTCTCATCGATGTTTTTGACTTTCTGTCCCTCTCTCTTCCTCTCTGTAAAAAAATCAATAAAATATATTTAAAAAAATAATAATAATTAGGTATCCTTCCAGTGTAGAGGAGGCAGGTGTGAGGAACAAGAAACAAGAGAAGGCTGGAATAATAAAAAATATTGAATGGGAAAATGTCATGAGGACAGGGTAGACTGCAGGGCCCGGGCTGGGGGTGTATTAGTATGTGGCTGAAGGGGGCCCTCACTCATCACCCACTTCTTTTGCCCAGGTTAGTAGGTGAGGGGTGCCTTATAAACAAGATTGATAGACTTGATAGTACATTTGTGGGGGTAGAAAAATAAAGAACTATTCTAATTCAAGGTAAATATAATACAGAGATGAGTCTTAGGGCAGGCAATGTTATGCCCAGATTTCATGATCCTCAAAGACCACCAGGGAGCCGAGTCTAATGCAATAGCATAGAGCCTTTATTACAAGCTGGGCTTGGCCCTCTGCCCCCACCAACGAAGCAGCAGGATGTAAAGGAAAAAAATATCCAAAAACCTGATCATTTTATAGGGAGGTGGGGTCAGATGCGAATCACTGAGTTGGCTGATTCCATTTGGTTGGGTGATGGCTGAGGCTAGTGACGCAAATAATCCCTAACGCACATGAATTCCAAGATGGCAGCCTCCAGTAAGTTCACGTATCATGCGGCCTACAGGGTGGCTGCCAAGTCACACAGTCCAAAATGGCAGCTGTCTAAATTGCCCCTTGCAGTCCCACTCTGCCCTTTCAGCCTGAATCAGGGACTCAAAGTCAGGGATCAGACTAAGAAGGACAAAGGGAAACAAAAGAAGGGCATGTGCCCTCCCCTAGACTTGGACACAGGTTTCAAATCACAGAATCAGCATGGATTCTAAATTATGACACAAAAGAGAGTGAACTGAAATTATGACTCAGAAGAACCCAGTGGGACAGTCAGTACCAGCAAACGTTTCAAACACACACACACACACACACACACACACACACACACACACACACGTCCTTGTTTTTTAAAAAAAACATAAGCTTATATTTGGGTCATCCTTAACAATTCGCAGAATCTTTTTTTAAACACACGTCATCAGAACAACGTAAATGGAATTGGGAAGAGGCAGGAAGAGTCCATTGTTTCCCGGCTCAGAAGAGCCAGGGCCGTTTGTGGGCCGGAGCATTGCTCCTTCCTCGTGGCAGGAGACGTGCTGTTCGCGGGAAACACGGCCTGGAACGAACAGGAAGAGATACTTCCTGGACAATAAGATACTCTCCAGGTGCAGGGACTGGACAGTCAGCAAACATGGACGTCCTCCTTCCCTCACCATGAGTATCACCCTCATGACAAAGCACCGTGCCGCATGTAGCACCATGAGTTTGGTAGTTTTTTTGTTTGTTTGTTTTCTAGTCAAATTGCTTACACAGATGAGGGCCTTGCAAAAAAAGGCATGCCCTGCCCCCTGTCGGCTTATGCATATATGATTGGTGCACTTCCCTGTGCGCGTGTGACTTAAGTTGTGTGGGCGCCAGATGTGGCGAGGGGGCCCAAATATGGTGGGGCTCTCCCTTTTTCGCGTCCATCATGGAAAGAGAGATGGAACGGTTCAGAATGGAGGCAGACAGGGATTAACAAAAATGAGGAGAGAATAGAAGAAAGCTGGGTGCTCAGTGGGAACCTGTCTTCTCTCTCATGGGGAGACAGGACCTGAAGCCCTCGCAGCAAGTTTATTTTATACCCCCCAAAAATACCAGGAAGTTAGACCAAAAAGTCAAGACAAAAGGAGATTATTTGCAGTAGGCCCTGAGCATTCCCGGTGGATTTACATATCAATACCCTTTCCCAAGGACACCTGGGCAAAGTCCAGAGTCAGTACTGATAACACATCTGCCTTCTTGGCGTGTGTATCGGAGGCGTGGCTCTGTCTGTCACCTCGGATTCAGCTGACAATAATTAAAGAAATGCCCATGTCCATTCCCAGGGGGCCCTCAAACATTAAGTAGTTCAGCAGACCAACCCAGCAGGGCTTGACAGGGGGCCTCAGGCTGCACCCCCACCTGGCAGGGCTTGACAGGGGACCTTAAGCCGCACCCCCACTCTGGCATCAGGCTGGGGGACCTCAGACCATACCCTCCTCCCCAGCACCAGGCCAGGGGACCTTAGGCTGTGCCCCTCCTGCCTGGCTGGGTTTGACAGGGGACCTCAGGCTGTGCCTCCCACCCAGCAAAGCTTCACAGGGGATCTGAGCCTGCACCTCCATGCCAGTGGGGATTGATGGGGAGCTGAGGCTGTGTCTCCCTCCTGGTGCTGGCCTAGGGACTTGAGGTTGTGCTCCTCTGCCTGGTGGGGTTTGACAGGGGACCTCAGGCCATGCCTCCTACTCAGCGGGGCTTGACAGGGTATCTCAGATTGTGTCTCCCACCTGGTGGGATTTGATGGAGGACCTCAGGCCACGCCCCTCGTCATGGTGCTGGACTAGTGGCCCAGTGCACGAAATTCATGCACATTAAAAAGGTATTCATTAGAGGAAATATTTTAATAGTGCTATTTGCCCTTTCTCTATAATAAAAGTGTGAGAGATAAAAGGTAATGAGTACAATGTATATGAAAATAATACATAATTTCATTAATAAATAAATAATAACAAAATGATATAACAACAATAACAAACTCATGATATGAAAACAACATTGATGCAAATAATAACCGATAAAGTGATTACACTTATTCTAATATCTCCCTGTATACCACATTAACAGTGAAAACACTTTCAGAGTGCTTGACTAATTTCCCTTGGGATAAAGTATTTGCAATTTTAACATCACATGCTCTTCGAACTCGAAAGAAAGCAACATATAACTGACCATGTGCGAAAACGGGTTCAGGTAGGAATATTCCTACTCTGTCTAGAGTTTGTCCTTCTGATTTATTAATAGTCATTGCAAATGCTGGCATCACAGGAAACTGTCATTGAATTAATTTAAATAGGAGGCCAGTGTCAGATGGGGACAAATCAATTCTTGAAATGAGAACAACCTCTCCCTCTGCAGATCCTGTTAATACTTCAGCTTCTGGTACCATTACAAAGACCCCATTTACTATTAAGATTTCTCAATAGCATGATGATTGCACCCACTTTCAATTTTAATTTATGACACGGCATTCCTGAAGGAGTAATACTATTAAGAAATTCAATGGGAAAATTTTCCTTTTCAGAATCATCTGTTGAGTCAATGGAATCATCACTCAAATAGGTGTGAAAATCTCCATCAAGTCTATCCAAAATTTCTTCATTTAATTTTTGAACATGCTCATTTTTTGGACAAAGAATTGCATGTTTAGATATATTTTTAATATTATCTATAGAAGATACACTATTTCCAAAGATGGCTTCAATAATAGATGCATTACAAATCATTTCATGGGGAATTTCAATAATATTTTTTTCTAAATGAAAACTGCTATCAAGTTTGCCATCTTTGTTTTATTACCATTCGCTATAAACAGAATCCTCTGATCTCATATTTGTTTTAAGAGACGGCTTTCTGAAACATCTCCAAACATCACAGTACTTTAAACTCGTTTTTACTATGGCCGATCACATAGCATGTGGCACGATACTGACACATTGTCGAAAATCCCCTCTGAGAAGGAGAACTTTTCCATCAAATGCAACATTCAAATTCATAATTTCTCTTAGTAATCTGTCTAAGGCATTTATAGCATGACTGGATGCCATGGTGCATTCATTAATAATAAGAAGTTGGGCCTTTTTAATGCTTTTAGCAACTTCACCACACACGGCAGCAGCCACCGTGGGTCCCTCAGCCTGACCTGCACCCCCTCTAATCTGGGTACCCTCAGGGGACCCCTCTCCAATCTGGAGTTTCTGTCTGTCTTTGCAATCATATGAGCGAATTGTCTGAGACCCCAACCCAGTTTGGTTTGGTGCTCAGAATAATAGATGTCTTTTTTTTTTTTTTTTTCTCCATTGGTGGAGATTTCCTAGAAGTTGCAGGATGTCTTCCCTTTAATTTTTTCTCGACACTCTGACTTTATTTATGTCTCTCACCTTTGCTTTCCCTCCATCCCCCACCCGCAACAGTAACTTGTTCCAAGCTCACTTTGCTATAGTGTCTAGGAGATCCCGCAGTGGGTCTGCCACCAAAACTACATTTCCCAGCATTCTTGGTGCTTCCTGCACTCTTGATTTCTGCTTCTGGTTCAGTTACTGCAGGAACCAAGAGGACTGTGAACTTCCTCCACCCGGTGGTGGCCACCGGGGTCTCCGCACACCCCAGAGATTGGCAGCCAGGCCCCCCACCCCCATCGAGGGCACTGGGCTGGGGGTGTGGGCCCGAACTGCTGCTTGGGGCCAGAGCACACACAAGCGGTTGGGGACAGGGCAGGAACATCCCTGTCTCCCAAAGCTCCCGGACGCCAGCAGCCAGGCTCATCGTGGGTGCTGGGCTGGGGGGCATGCAGGGACCCCTGGGCCTCACAGGGCGGTGGCCACCAGGGTATCCGAATACTCCAAAGGCCAGCAGCCAACCCTGTCATGGGCGCTGGGCTGGGGGCTTGGACCCAAACTGCCACTTGGCTTCAGAGCTTGTGACCCAGCACCTGGGTCTGACGACTCACAGCCCCACCTCGTGCCTCGAGCTCATTACCCAAGGTGCCCCAGGCGCTCATTTGCATGTCCCACGCGGCAGGTAAATGCTGCAGCTCAGTTGCAGCCTAACAATCAGAGCAACCAACATTCAAGCCTTATGAGGGGATCCCATGGCATCAAATTCCCCTAACCGTCCCGAGGTCACTCGGAAAGGACGCAACTCTGTCACCGTAACTGAAAAGAGCGATCTCGCTGGCCCTTAAATACCATGCGGGCAGAGCTTAAAGCATTCTTGCTTCAGCAATGCTGTGGCCGTGCCCCCCCTGGCCACAGCCTCGCCTCCCATTGGCCTTGCCTCCTGTTGGCCTCACCTCCCACTGGCCACACCTCCTGTCCCCGCTAGCCATGCCCTCCACTCCTGATTGGCTGGTAGTGTAGTGAAGGTATGGTCACATTTGCATGTTTCTCTTCTATTAGAATAGATGGGGGTCTGCACTTCTTTTTCAGGACGAACCCAGCTTTTGCCAAAACCGACCCAAATAAAAACACCGTAAATAAATTACAGTTCTCTGAAAAAAGGAAACCATACAACGCAGTGTCCAAATGACATCACAGCCCCACGTGTGCAGCCTCCCACCCATGGAAGGATCTGACCCCGAATTACGCCTTTTCCAGTCCCTCCACCTGTTGAGTGAGCTCCCGGGGTGGGAGGAGGGGAGAAGTGCATGTCGTGAAAAGAAACCAAAAGTAATGGCAAAAGACTACTTCCCTTTTGCTGACTGGATTTGGTCAGAAAGAGAAAGCAAGGCTTTTACGAAGCCCACGGGCTTTAGGCAAGCCGTGCTGTAGGCACGTGTCCCTGCGCCCACAGACCTACTGAGAGCAAGCAGCCCGCCCGGAAGAGGTTTAATACATTCCTTCCTCCCTTTCCGGCTCCCTTATGGCTGTTTTTTATAGGACTCCAGTTTTATGGAGGAACTCAGAGTGTTTGCCCACATGTGTGGCTTCGCTGGGTGCGCGCTCCCTCCGTTAACGTGAGAATGGCGTGTCTGTGCGGGCCCAGAGGGCCGCTCTCCCCAAATCCCAGGCCAGAGACCTTCTTTTGGGAGCTCACAGTCAGCTGGGGTGGGCAGAGTGCGGCTTTGGGGTGGAATTCCCAGGCCCAGCTCTTGGGCCGGGCATAGCACCCCTTTCGCAAGGCCGGCCATCCGATGAAGTCCCACTGAGACCCGGATCAATGGGTCTGAGTGGCTCCGGGTGTGAGTGCACCAATGTGGGGGGTGGAGTCCAATTCTGCCTTTGGACAACCACTCTGTGCCCGACAGATAAGCCTCTGCTCTTAAGGGATCCATAAGTGAGCTGCACAAATAAACCAAACACACATGGAAACGATCCGTTTCTCAGATTCACAGGCGCCATTGACAGAAAGACATGCCACGGAGGGAGCTTTTGGGGAGAAAGCTGAACACCATCGAGTGTCTGCGTGGGAAATGTGGGCACGAAAGGGGCCTGGTGAGAGCAGAAATAGGACTGAGACGCCCTCCTGAGAGCAGCCCCAGCTGCACCTGCTGCCCTGGTCACTGTTTCACGCTGTAGCAGTCCGAGAGGTGGCTGTTGTTATTCCCATTTTTGCAAACAAGGATATTGAGAGACAGACAGTGAGCCACTCGCCCCGGGAGGCAGGTGGTGAGCAGAGAGCTGGCCTGCACCAGCCAGGAGACTGGTGTCTGAAGGCGCTGGGCAGAATCCGGGCCCCACTCACAGGCCACGGGCTCCAGCAATGACGTCATCTCTTTGAGCTCTGGCTCCTAGATCTGTAAAGTGGGAACCTATGTGGGACTTACCTGTGGGCTGTGTTTTTTCAGCTTGAGATATAACAGTGCACAATATTTAAAGCACACGATGTGATGATGTGATACATGTACACATTGCAAAAGGGCCCCCATCAAGTCAGTTAACACATCCATCACCTCACATGTTTACATATTTGCCTTTCTCTTTTCTTTCTTCCTTTCTTCCTTCCTTCCTTCCTTCCTTCCTTCCTTCCTTCCTTCCTTCCTTTCTTTCTTTCTTTCTTTCTTTCTTTCTTTTTTGTGAGGACATTTAAGTCTACTCTCTTAGCAAATTTCAATTATACAATTCAGTATATTGTCAACTATATTCCCTTATTTCGTATTAGATCCTCGGAACTTATTCACCTTATAGTGGAAAGTTTTTACCTTTCTATCAAAGTTTCTGTATTTCTTCCACCCCAGACTCTGGCAGCCACTTTTCTACTCTGTTGCTAGGAGTTTGATTAAAACGCACACACACACACACACACACACACACACACCCCAGAAAACTGTTTCAGAGTTCATTTTTATTTAATTTTTATTGGTTAACATTCTACCCATAAGTGACACCATGTAGTATTTGTGCTTCTGACTTATCTCAACGCACTGCCTTCAAGGTCCATCCATGTTGTTGCAAATAGCAGGATTTACTTCTGCTTAATACTAAATAACAGTGGGTCGTGTGTGGGGGTTATTTTTAAGTTTAACAACGATGGTGTACAGACAGTGCTTAGCCAGGTCGGGTGCCCACACGAGACTGCGCTGTGAGCGGACGCTGTTCTGTGTGACGGTGTGAGGTCAGTGGGGAAAGGCTCCCCAACACTAGGGCACACACAGGCAGGGCAGGCGGGTGGTGCCGGGACAGCTCCGGAGCTGCAGGTCTCGCTCCGTGGCGATGGCTCGTTCTGCCGAAGGTAAGCAAGCCCGCCAGTCCGCACCGGCTGGCGTGGGAGCGCTGTTCTTGACTAGCCCTCACGAAAAAGGCCTAAACGGCTCTTGTGCGAATTCCAGGAACCCAGAGGAAAACTGGAATGCTGGGTCCGAGAGAGGACAGAGGCCGTGGGGACAAGCCAATGTGAGGCTGGACTTGGGAAAACAGAAAACAGGCTTCGGAAAGTTCAGGAAAAAGGACAGGCACGTCCCCGCTGGCCAGGAATACAATACAAGAAAGGGAACTTGTGAAAACGAACCAGTGGAAAAACAGGGTCCGTTCGAAATGCAAATAACTCCTGTGAAGAACAGGTGGTGGCTCCGATCCCACAGGATGTGCTCACAGGGCGGAGGGGACTCCGATCCACAGGATGTGCTCACAGGGCAGAGGGGGCTCCGATCCACAGGATGTGCGCACAGGGCAGAGGGGGCTCCCATCCACAGGATGTGGTCACAGGGCAGAGGGGGCTCCGATCCACAGGATGTGCGCACAGGGCAGAGGGGGCTCCGATCCACAGGATGTGCTCACAGGGCAGAGGGGGCTCCGATCCACAGGATGTGCTCACAGGACAGAGGGGGCTCCGATCCACAGGATGTGCTCACAGGGCAGAGGGGGCTCCGATCCACAGGATGTGCTCACAGGACAGAGGGGGCTCCGATCCACAGGATGTGCTCACAGGGCAGAGGGGGCTCCGATCCACAGGATGTGCTCACAGGACAGAGGGGGCTCCGATCCACAGGATGTGCGCACAGGGCAGAGGGGGCTCCGATCCACAGGATGTGGTCACAGGACAGAGGGGGATCCGATCCACAGGATGTGCTCACAGGGCAGAGGGGGCTCCGATCCACAGGATGTGCTCACAGGGCAGAGGGGGCTCCGATCCACAGGATGTGCTCACAGGGCAGAGGGGGCTCCGATCCACAGGATGTGCTCACAGGACAGAGGGGGCTCCGATCCACAGGATGTGCGCACAGGGCAGAGGGGGCTCCGATCCACAGGATGTGGTCACAGGACAGAGGGGGATCCGATCCACAGGATGTGCTCACAGGGCAGAGGGGGCTCCGATCCACAGGATGTGCTCACAGGGCAGAGGGGGCTCCGATCCACAGGATGTGCTCACAGGACAGAGGGGGCTCCCATCCACAGGATGTGCTCACAGGACAGAGGGGGCTCCCATCCACAGGATGTGCTCACAGGACAGAGGGGGCTCCCATCCACAGGATGTGCTCACAGGACAGACGAGGCTCCCATCCACAGGATGTGCTCACAGGGCAGAAGAGGCTCCAATCCACAGGATGTGCTCACAGGGCAGAGGGGGCTCCGATCCACAGGATGTGCTCACAGGGCAGAGGGGGCTCCCATCCACAGGATGTGCTCACAGGGCAGAGGGGGCTCCGATCCACAGGATGTGCTCACAGGGCAGAGGGGGCTCCGATCCACAGGATGTGCTCACAGGGCAGAGGGGGCTCCCATCCACAGGATGTGCTCACAGGGCAGAGGGGGCTCCCATCCACAGGATGTGCTCACAGGGCAGGGGAGGCTCCGATCCACAGGATGTGCTCACAGGGCAGAGGGGGCTCCGATCCACAGGATGTGCTCACAGTGCAGAGGGGGATCCGATCCACAGGATGTGCTCACAGGGCAGAGGGGGCTCCCATCCACAGGATGTGCTCACAGGGCAGGGGAGGCTCCGATCCACAGGATGTGCTCACAGTGCAGAGGGGGCTCCGATCCACAGGATGTGGTCACAGGGCAGGGGAGGCACCCACCGTGTCCTGGCCCCGAACCCGGCTGGGCGGTGGGAAGGGCACAGCGCCCCTCAGACGTGGCTGTCACTTCACACACCATTTCCTTCTGTCCTGCACAAGCTTCCAAGGTGCATGCCGTCTGTGTTCTGTGGGATACGGTGACATAATAAGAAATCCGTATTTGGTCTTCCCCCTGGTTCCTGGCACAGAGCTCCTACAGCCCGTAGATTTCTGTGATGGGGCCAGAGGTGCCTCTTTTGTTTTCCTAACAAGTCCCTTCCAAGGAAATCTGAGTATTTGCTAATGAGGTGACTCCAGGTGGGCCCCTAGGTAGCTGGGGGACAGGGAGGGGAGAGAAAGCTGTTGCCAAAGGAGCCAGTCATGTAATTGAGGCCCAGAACGTTCAGGAGGCCCCTCCCCCTGGGGAGTGGAGAAAGGCTGGATAACCAAAGGCCAATGGTTTAATCAATGATGCCATTCTATCGACTTTGTGGATCGTGTCCCTTGGTCGAGAGGAAGACTCCCAGGCACAGGAGAGAGCTGGGGATCGGAGTCCGCAGGGTGCCTGCGAGGGGACTTGGAGGTAGAGCGCTGTTGGCTGAGCCCCGCCGGGCCTTCCAGGAGCAGAACCATCACAGATCTTTCCGGCACAGCCCATGTCAGGCCGCGGCTCCCTGCCGGGCAATCTTGATGCTTCATATTTTTTAAAAATATGTATTTTATTGATTTCTTACAGAGAGGAAGGGAGAAGAATAGAGAGTTAGTTAGAAACATCGACCAGCTGCCTCCTGCACACCCCCCACCGGGGATGTGCCCACAACCAAGGCACATGCCCTTGACCGGAATCGACCCGGGGACCCTTCAGTCCGAAGGCCGGTGATCTGTCCACTGAGCCAAACCGGTTTCAGCTTGACGCTTCATATTTTACCCCATGGAAGCTCTCTATTGTCCTGCTCAGGGACGGCCCCGTGGAGCTGCGTTTTGAACACAGCCGCCGTGCTCCTTGGCGTTGCTCAGTCTATGCTTGTTGGACACCAGGCAGAGGTGCAGCACGGGCTGGAGGGCCTTTCCAAAACCTAAAGGAGGTGGGCTCTGCCGTGGGGAGCAACCCGCCAGGAGGCCGCTTAGCCAGGGAAGTCCCAGCAAGAACATGGGGCAGGAGGCAGCCGGGGTGGGTGGGGAGGTGGCCCAGGAGGCGGTGGGCAGAGAGGGCGCGGGGGCAGAGCCAGGCACGGCCGCACAGAGAGGGGGTGGTGGCTGTGCACCGGAGGCTCTAGCTCAGCAAAGAGGGACAGGCCACCGAGGACCTGAGGACGAGGGAGCAAACCACGCGAGGACACGCGGCAGCAGGGGTGTGGAAGGGCGAGTGGCGGGAAGAGCTGAGGCTTCCTGGGGCAGAGCTGATCCCGGGAGAGAGAAAAGCTTGGCTCATTAGGAGGAGGCAGCCCGCAGGGTGGACGTTCCTGGGCGGCTGGGGACCCACGGGAGGTGACGGCCAGACCCAAGGGCGGTGCAGGGTCAGAGGAAAGCACAGGGCCTGGGCTTCCCTGGGCGCAGAGGCACCAGAGAGGACGGAAGGGCCCGGAGCGACACCAACGTCTTTTTTCTTTAAAGAAAAGAAAAATCTCCCGCCCGGCGTGGCGGGGGACTGAGTGTCGATCCGTGAACCAGGAGGTCGTGGTCCAGTTCCCGGGCAGGGCAGGGGCCGGGGCTGGGGATGACCGCAGTGCGGGGCCCGCAGGAGGCGCCCCATCAATGCTTTTTCTCTCATCATTGATGTTTCTCTCTCCCCCGCTCTCTTCCTTTCTGAAATCAATAAAAGTATATTTTTAAAAAGGAAAATTTTCCAGGCCCCACCACTTGGGAGTGATGACCGCTGTCCACACCTGGACCCATGTTTTCAAGGCTCCTTCCCACTCAGACGTCTGAAGCCTGTCTCGCAGTTACTGGCTGTGCATCCCGAGCCAATCACCCCCTCCCAGGTGCCGGGGGTCTCACCTTCTTCAACTGCACGCGGACGATACTGACCTCCGGGGGAGGAGAGGGACACGCGTCTGCCCCGCACAGGCCTGCCCGAGGGAGCACTCCTCGCGGCCTGGCTGCGGTTACGCACCCCCATTCTGCGTGGATGCTTGCTTAATGGGGATACACCCAGCCACTGATAGACCGGCACGCTTTTAGGACAGCTCTACTGTGTTTTGTTTGGATGTGGGGGTTTTTGCTGGTACAGTGTTGCCACAAACATTCTTCTACATAAACATGCTTATACATTCTTGTACATCTAAACTCCTTCAAAAGGTAGATTTCAGGAAGAGAAAGGCTGACACATTTTATTGTATCAGTATTATTTTAAAATTTTAGTCTTTTTTATTGATAAGAGAGAGAGAGAGAAAGAGAGAGAGAGGGGAGGGGGGGGGAGAGAGAGAGAGAGAGAAACATTGCTGGGAGAGAGAAATATCTATCGCTTGCCTCCTGCACGTGCCCCAACCGGGGATCGAACCTGCAGGGTGGGTATGTGCCCTGACTGGAATCAAACCCACCACCTCCTGGTGCACCGGACGATGCCACACTGAGCCGGACATTTTAGATGTTGATAGGTAACGTGTGATAGGAAGGATACCTAGGACTTGTGGCTGCTTTAAGAGAGAGAATAAAATCAAAGTTGGCTGAAAGATTTGTAATCAACATTCGTAAGCAATTAAAAAGACTTTCAGAGAGTCTTCTCTCTCCCCTCCCTCCCCCCTGGAATAACCCTTCGGAATGTTCCTACACTTTCTTCCTCTCACGCCGTTTAAGCCAGAACGCCAGCACGAGGAAACACTTTGAAAACGGCACGGCGAGTCCCCTGTAACCAGAACTCTGTTCTTCCCTTCCCCGGCCGAGGGCCTTCCTGCACATCGCTGGGGCGGGCTGAATTGTGCCCGGACCCCCGGCATCTCCCAATATGGCCTCATCTGGAGAAAGGTCGAACTCAGGCACCAGTGTGTCCCTTACTCTAATATGGCCAGTCTTACAAACCGGAAAAGCCTGAGGCACAGACAGAGGGAAGGACGCGGCTCAGAGAGAGGCCTGGAGTGTCAGTCCCGCACCCTCGGAGGAGCCGGCCCTGCCAACTCCATGATTTGGGACTTCCACCCCCCCCCCCCCCCCGAATGTGAGACAAGAAGTCTCCGTTGTTTAAGCCACCCACTGTGTGGCAGCTTGTTATGTGGCCCCAGGAAACCAGTGGGATTGTTGTTCTTAGTTTTAATTTGGATTAATCAAGGTCCTTGGCTTATGCTCCATTGTCATCATTGGGCTATGAATGTCCAGCTACAATTTTGTTATTTACTTTTTTTAATGAGGAATTCACATCTGTGAAACCATCTTCCAAAACAAAAATAGGACCGGGAAATGACTCACTTCTACATTCCCCACCAACATCGCGCCGACCTCCCCACTGCCAGGCGCCCCCCCCCCCCCCCGCCCCCGCCCAGCCTGCACCCTCCTCTCACCATTTCCTCGCCTTTCTCTCCGTACAGGTTTATTGTGTTCCCAAACTGTACATTAAAAACATTCAGCTGTTGCTTTAAACTATAGGAAGGGTTTGTTTTTATTGATTTTTGAGAAAGAGGAAGGGAAACACTGATGTGAGAGATAAACGTTAATTAGTTGCCTCCCCTATGGGCCCTAAATGGGGGTTGAACCTGCAACCTAGGCATGTGCCCTGATGGAATGGGACCTGTAACCTTTTGAGGGCAGGCTGACACTCCAACCGACCGGTGGGGGCCAGGCAGCTGGACTGTTACAGTCTTTGCTGCTTTGAAAGAACATGTCCTGATGATGTCACAACTGCTCATTGGAAACACGCTTCCATTCTCATCCTTCCTTCCCCATTGCTCCTCCTCTTTTAGTTGAAAAGCCTGATGGAGACCCTGAGTTTCAGGAGGAGGAGCCTGGGGCTCCCAGCTGCAGGGCCTTCCCAGCCCACTCTTCCTCACAGCTTTGTTCCTGGGGGTCCTCAGGCAAGTATCACAACAGCCATGAGCACCTCATCCTTCAAGAATTCCCTTTGACACTAACCAGGAGGAAGGACTTGTTCAGTGGCCCCTGTTGCTCAGGTTTCAAATGGTGAGCAAAGGGCAATGTTAACATGAGTCAGAATTTACCCAGTGGTTTTGAGTAAATATCCCCCAAAATAGTCTTTCCCCCTTAGGTTCCCGAGTGAGGGCTGCGTGGCCATCCTTTCCTTGGAAAGAGAGGAGTTTGGAGGAATGGGGGTGACAGAAGTGCCTGTGACCCACCAGCCTGCCCTCCTCTCCCTCAGTGACCTTGGACAAGCCCCTGAGACAAATGGTGCTTAGAGATGCTCTCTAATTCTAAGATCAGAGACATACTGCCTGCCTTCTCTACTCTGCAAAACTCAACCCTTGTCTAGTTCTTAAAATATCTAAGCATGGCCGAAACCAGTTTGGCTCAGTGGATAGAGCTTCGGCCTGCGGACTGAAGGGTCCCGGGTTCGATTCCGGTCAAGGGCATGTACCGTGGTTGCGGGCACATCCCCAGTGGGAGGTGTGCAGGAGGCGGCTGATCGATGTTTCTCGCTCATCGATGTTTCTGACTTTCTATCCCTCTCCCTTTCTCTCTGTAAAAAAATCAAAAAAATATATTTAAAAAATATCTAAGTATGATCTATGGAACCAGTCCAGTTTTTCCTTGTGATTCCAGTAAAATTTGCAGGGGGGGGGGGCAAGGATTGGTGGCTCTATAGCATCCCTTTTGGCCATAACCCCCAGTCCTCACCCTCAGAGCTCGCCCTCAGAGCCTCTGGAGGGAGAGACCTTTTGCGGCTGGTGGAGGCGGGTCACATGGGTCTTTCACTCCTGCTGCTGCTCTGGGGACCAAAGGTCCTGAAGGCCGGAGACAGGACATTCTAAACGGGAGAAACCCAGGGGCTTGGAGAGGGGATGGGAAGGCTGAATGGAGAAGGCTGGCCAGTGCCAGCATCAGCGTGATGTGACCTCTGTGCCGTAAGTTAGAGGCTTGGCAGAAATGGCTTATTATACAGCTGGGGGTTGAAGTGTAGAATTTGCTGGGCTGGCATCAATCCCATTTATGCCGGGGAAAGTATTCCATGACATTCAAGGATTTATCTGTTGCTAATCTGCTTCAGACTCTAGAGGCCTTGCTACGAATGTAGGAAAGGGTCAGAAAGGAGAGGTTAGGAAAAGGAGATAGAGTTTTCATTCCCGGGTCTGCGGTAAGTTTTGTTAATCCAGCACTCAACGAGAACTTCTAACACTAGGTTCTGTAAACACACAGGCAAGAATGCTTTCCTGCTGCTGGTTCAAAGTTGGGGTGGTCAGCCCTCGTTTGATAGAGAAACAAATGGAAAATGTATTTAGGTTTCTCACAAGCTTTCATCTTCATCACTAGATTTATCGGGAGCAACCACCAACAATTACTTTAATTTAGTGCAGCCTTTTCCAATTTGTAAAGCCCCTGCCCCTTAAATGCAAACAAACATTTGCTTTCTACTGCCTTTCCTCCTTTCAAAGCTCTTTTTCAAAGACCAGAACCTTCTTTTGGGTCGAGCAGTCCTTTTGTGTGGTTGCCCAACAACCCTTTCCTGAGAACAGAACCTCAGCCTGCTGCTCCGTCCTGGTAGCCGGAGCGCTAGCAGTGAGAGGCAGCTAAGCTTTTTCTCGGCGAGGCATTTCCTTCCTCCCCTTCCTCACAGAAAGTCCTGCTTTATTTTTAGCATCATCCTGGCTCCGGGACTGCATTTGTGCAGATGAGCCCTTCACAATCACGCTTGGTGCACCTTCCCTCCCAGGAACTCGCAGGCCTTGACACACGTTGGCCAGCTCTCCCTGCACCCCCACGAGATGCTGAGCGTGCCATTCCCAGTGGCATGTTATTGCCCACATTCTGTGATTTTGCCGAAATTCGTTTCCTGTCTTCTCCCCCAGGGAGAATTCGCCTTTCGTCCAGTGGGGCCGGCCGATGAGGTCCGGGGTCAAGGAATGAACTGAAAGCGAAAGGAAACAAGGAAGGAAGATGTGCACTGCGGTGACAGGAAGGGACGGACGCTCAGGCTGGGACAGACAGCCTCCACCAGGACTGCTGGACCGGCGCCTGGGATTCTGAGCTGCTGCGCCAGGCCCAGGTTGCCCAGGTCTATGACGAGGAGCCTAACCCACCCACCCTTCCAGGAGAAAAGTACAACTCACCCCAGAAGCCACTGGAAAACCCGCCCTGCTCCTCGGCTGGCCCAGCGGCCTGGTGCTGCAGCTTCCCTGCGATATGTTTTCCAGCTGCACCGACTCACTGAGAAAACCAACCCTAAGTCTCCACATGTCACAACTGTTTGGGCCCTTGTGACTTGCAAAATGTTTTAATGTGTGTTAATATTTCTGCATCTCCTCGAGTGAACCCCCAGCTCCTCGCTTTTACTAGACTAAACGCGCTATTACCAAACAGGAGCTGGGCAGAGGAGCCCCGTGGTGAAGTTTTAAAGGCGAACCCAGGAGAGAAAGGGCCAGATGGCTCTCTTGATCCAACCCAGCAAAGCCTGCAGGAGCAGTCAGAATGGCCAATATTGTCCTTCGCCTTGCAGCCAACGGGCTCTTCTGCATTTATTCAAACCCCCCTCAAGTTTCTGAATAATTCGAGTCATATGGAGGGGGCGGAGCACAGGTGGCCACAGAAATGTCTTCTGTGGAAATATGCAAATACAGGAGGATGCTGTTGTTTTTAAATATATCTGGCACAGAAGCCACATGATTTTCCTTCACTTACAATGAAAATTGGGGATGAAATTTGTGCGGGTTTTAGGCTTTTATACACTAAAATTGAGGAAGAATTTTAAAGATGAATTTGAAATAAAATGTAAGCATTTGATTGATGACAGGGAATCTTTGTGCTCTGATTTCCTGATCACTGACTGCAGTGGGCCCTTAGCAGTACCTGGCATATTACTACACTTCCATGGGCCACTCCCTCCCCCTCCTCCTTCATTCCCGCCACCATCCTCCATCCCCAACTCAGCTAAGAGCACAGCTTCCTATTTCACTGCAAAAGCATCCCTACCCAGTCTCTCTGCCTGCTGCCTGACCACCTGCCCCGCTGGTCTCTCTGCATCCAGAGGCCTCTGGTGCTCCAGGTCAATGCCACGCCTGCCCCAGGCCCTGGGCCCTGCACTCTTTCCTGTCTTTGCCACTTCCAGGGCTAGATTTGGGCCTGACTCCTTCATCTTTAATATATCAGGGAAGCTCTGGCATCTCAATCTTAAGAAACAAATGTAGGCACCTGTTGAGACCCTTTCAGATAACCAACCGAACTCCACTGTGTTTAGGCTATTTCACGCAAATATCAAACTGATGATGGGCAGAGAGAGAGAGCGAGAGAGAGCGAGAGAGAGAGAGAGAGGAAAGATACTTTTGGCTAAAAGAATTCCAAGAGATTTGAAATGAGAGAAGCTCTATAAACCATCAAACTGAACACAGCACTTGCTAGGAACCAATCCCAGCATGCAATAATTGCAACAGTTTCATCCAAAGGTTGGTGAAGCTTGGGGAGCTCAACAAGGGTTGAGTCAAATGTAGTTTACCTGTTGGAACAGCTAAAAAGCATCTCCCCCAAACCTGAATAGAACTGCTTGCTGCCAGACAGCTCAGGGCATTTTATTGCCTTCTGTTGGCCAAACACCTGAAAGCTGTAGGCTATTCCCCAACTGACAATGCTTCTGTACCCTACCCTTTGAAGTGTATTATCTCCACCTGCCTTAGGGCAAATTGTGTAAATAAATAGCACAGGGTCCTTAGACAAGGGGTAGTGTTCAGTTCCTTTAGCTGAAGATCCTCTGACCCCCATTGCCTTTCAAAATTATCTCCATTCTTGGACTCCTTCTTGAATCCACGCATCAGCCCCTTTCTCCAGATTGCTGGACGCTTTGTAAGGCTGGGACAAGAACCCCGGCAGCACTGGCTTCCCACTGCTAACTGGATGAAATCGAAACGTCCCATGTTTGGCAGATGCAGGAGGCATTGTTTGGGAATGGAGGAAAACAAAGTTATATAATCATCATCAAACTATGTTATATACCTTACTTCCAATCTAAATGTTTTTGAGTATATTTGTTTTTGTCATGAGAGTTTCCAAGCAATATTTTGACCATGTAAATTTTAAAAACAATGAAATTATTCAGGAAATTCAAGAAACAAATAATAAACAGGCATACATGTCACGATGTGCTCTGCAGACATTAGGACAGACCCCTTTTCCTTGTTTTTCCCAGCTTCCAAGGGCTGCCTGCCTGCCTTGGCTACTGGCTTCTTCCTCCATCTTCAAGGCCAGCAGTGGAGTATCAATCTCTCTCACCTCTCCTTCTCTGATTGATTCTCCCACCTCTCTCTCTCTCCATTTTAAAGGCCCTTATGATGACATCAAGAAAATCTAGCACACTCAGCACAAGAGCCTTAATCACATCTGCAAAGCCCCTTTTGCTATGGTAGGTAACACTGAATTCACTCTTCTTGGAGTTAAGACATGGACATCCATCTGTGTTGTGTGTTTACTATTTCCATCACAAAAAAGATTAATTTGTTTTACATTTTGTTCTCCAAGGAAAGAGCTGTTGAATCAATCATCTCTGTTTTGTTTTGTTGTCATTAATTTCAGCTCTTTATAGTTTCCTGAATTTTAGAGTTCTTTAAATAATTTTTTGAAAACAGTGTTTAATTTGGTTTATCTTAACTAATAGAAGTGTTTAGGTTTATAAATTATCTTCCCTGAAGACTGTTAATTGTATTGAGATTTTGATGAAAAGTATTTTCATATTTTGAATTCCTCTGTAATTGAATAATAATTTCAAAATGAGTTTTAAGCTTCTAAGCAGATGGTATTTTTTTTTTTTGGTTGTTTCTACATTTCTTTAGTTTTATTACTTGGCGGTTATAGACCAATTTTGCATGGTTTTTGTTTTTGCAAATATATTGTGTTAGCGTGTGTGTGTATGTGTGTGTGTGTGTGTGTGTGTGTGTGTACCATTTATATAATTACTAGGGGCCTGGTGCATGAAATTCGTGCACTGGTGGGGAGGGGTCCCCTCAGCCCAGCCAGCCCCCTCTCACATACTGGGAGCCCTCAGGGGGTGTCCTACTGATGGCTTAGGCCTGTTCCCACGGGGAGTGGGCCTAAGTCACAGTCTGGCCTCCCTTTGTGGGAGGTGACTGGGCTGATCAGGGAAAGGCACCAGCCCCATCACCCCACTGCCCGTCACCGCAGCCACCAAGGTGTTTTCATCAACCCAGACTCCGGTCCCTTCACCATGAAAAAATGACAACTTTCTTTAGGAATTTTCAAGATATGTCTTTCATAGGATATAACATTTCTTGATTTTTCTTTTTTTTATCCTTACCTGAGGATATGTTTTCATTGATTTTTAGAGATTGTGGAAGAGAAAGGGAAAGACAGAGAGAAACATCAAAGTGAGGGGAACACTTTGATTGGTTACCTCCGTCATGAGCCCTGACCTGGCCCCTAGCCAGGGAGGAGCCTGCAACCTATGTACATGCCCTTGATCAGAATCTAACCTGGACCCTGTGGTTGGCAAACCTAGGCATTATCCACTGAGCCAAACTGCCTAGGGAAAGGACATATTTCTTAGTCTTCCAACAGCAGACCTTTGTTTTTTTTTCTCCAGGAGTGTGGTGGAAGAACCCTAGATTACTTTTTTGGATTTTTATACCCAAGTTACTAAGAATATTACTGGTGGCATACAAGGAGCTTAGCCAATAAATGGCCAGAAAAGGTGTTTCCTCTGTAGTTCACATCTATCTCCTCTAATCTCCAGCTCCACCCCTGCCAAGGCCTAAAGCCTCTTGCCCTGGGCAGAGGACCCCCAGTTAGCTGCAATTGTCCTGCTCTACCCTGGCCTAGGCCCCAAGCCTCTGGCCAAAGATCCGAGGCTCAGGTCTAGGGCAGGGGACCCCCAGCACGTATGATTGCCCTGCTCCACCCAGGGTCAAGGCCGCAAGCCTCTGGCTGATGCTCTGAGGATGGGGCCCTGGGCAGTTGACCCCAGCACGTGCAATCGCCCTGCTGCCTCTGTTTGAGGCTCGGGTTCTAGGTGGTTGATCTCCAGCGAGGGCTCGCCCCCACTGCCCGCCACCCCACCCCGTCCTCCCACTCTCCCGCTTGCCTCACCGCCCCGCCCCCCACTCCTGATTGGCTGTTTCTCTTTTATTAGATAGGATATAGACTATACAATGAGAGCATGAAACAATTACATTATCTGTTTCCAGCGTTTAAGCATGGATCTAAGTTATTTGGGTTCTCTATATCTTAGAGATAATTTCTAGGTTAGTTTATAACAACCTATATTTTTTTTAGAGTATTAAAATGTTCCATTACATAGATGTACCATAACTTAAATATCCCCTATTGATAAATATTTGAATTGCTCTGATATTTTGGTATTGCAACAAATGAGGCTGTAATGAATATATTACCATTATATGGTAAATAATATACCATTCTGTGGGAGGATATGTGTGGAATAAGTTATAAATAAATAAATCCATTTCCTGAGCTTTCTTCTCTTTCAGTCTTATTCAATTGTTTAATATCTCCTGAGTCACATTTCTGAGATTTCGAAGAAGTTGAATTCTAAAATGTTCTTCTCTTTCCTCAGAAAATGTCCCTTCTAATGTGTTCCAGCTCTGTTTTTTGGATTCAGTACTTTGTTTCTCTCCCACTTCTAACCTCCCCTCCCCCCTGCAATTTGTGGTCATTCCTGGCCCCCAAATACTCTGCTCCACATCCTTGACTCCCCTATTTATCTGTCAACACTTTCATTATTATAATTATGTTGGTGCAAATAGTATTTTAATTGCTGTGGGCTTATGATTAATGTGTGAACATATTATTACATATCAATTCCCTTCTCACTTAACTGTATTTGGCTGATTTTTAATATGCACGTTTTCCATATTTTCATATTTCTGAAATCAGGGTGTGATAATAATATTCAAATCATAGTACTTTATATTTTTTCCCAAAAATATGTTTTAAAATTAATAGTCTTACCATTGATGGTGTTTTAAAACCAGTATGGTATTGCCTACACATCTCAAACAGAGTGTGTGTTGAACTTCCTTAATTCTTTTTAAGTTAGTCCAAAATGTATTGTACTGGATGGATAGCCTTTGAAGTATTTAACATCTGTTCCCTAATTTCAATGTAGTTGAACTCAGTTTTCCTTTCTTTTCATTTTCTTGGTTTTTGTTGTGAGGTGTGTATGTGTTGACACTTTACCCATTTTCCCAGAAATATTTACCATTAAGTATGAAAGAGGAGACAGTCTGTAAGTTTCCCAATGATTTTTGTAAGCCATTAAAAATCCCGTAATTTGTCTCTTTCTTCTCAAATTTGCTGGAGTGAATTCTGTTCCCCCAACGTGAGCCCCTCTCCCTGCCCAAGTAGAGGCTACTGGGGGTATATCTGGCAGAGATGTTAGGATAAAATGCCTATCTATTCCATTGTAATCATGAAGAGTGAAGGAAGGAAAGCAAATGGATTTGGAGCTTTGGAAGTCCTATACTTGGAAACTACTATTAGTTCAATCCATTTACAATTTCCCAGGGTGCTTTGGTGTATGCACCACCCCAAAGAAAAGACGCAGGGAAACGTGACAAAATAAACGGAGACTCCTACGACTTCACATTCAGGCCAGGGAAGCCATTGCATTCTATCTCTACAGAAACTTTCTGTAGCTTTCTCTTGATTAAGATAAATTAAACATATACCCAAGTTCGGTTTTCCCATAAATCCAATAATTATGTTTCCAAATGGAAAGCCTATACATTATTTTTAAAACCTGTTTTGCACATTAGAAACAACACAGAACTGAACATTTTTCAAGCTAAGTTAGGGCAGTCAGTATTTAGCTTATAAATACACTTTCTTTGTCATGAAGTAGTAAAAGTTATAAGCCATTTTTCCAAGTTTTGTTGTTAGAAGGAAACACTAATTTCACTATTCAAACTGAAGTCTCTTGGAAAAAGAGTGTCAATATGAATATGCCTGAAATCTGGAAAAGAATCGGGACCAAAGACAAAATTTGACCAAACAGATGCTAGAAAAGCATTTTCTTTCCTTGTTGAAACTTAATTTTTCCATGAACTATACTGTGTATTCAATCACAAACCCAATAACAGGATCATACACTGTTTTAAATCCACAAACACAAGACTCTGGAATCAGAAGTAAAACCCTCATGAGATGACACTGGGTAAACTGTTATTAGTGACCCCTGACTCTTTTGTGACTCAGATTTTTACTGGCACTGTTGTCAATTGGCATAAATTTCAAATAAAGGAATATCATGACCTTTTCAATGGTAACTAGAGGCCTGGTGCATAAAATTCATGCACTGGAGGCAGGGTGTGTGTGTGTGTGTGTGTGTGTGTGTGTGTGTGTGTCACTCAACCCAGCCTGCACCCTCTCCAATCTGGTACCCCTCAGGGGATGTCTGACTGTCGGTTTAGGCCTAATCCCACAGGCAGTCAGATATCCCTCTCACAATCCAGGATTGCTGGCTCCTAACTGCTTGCCTACTTTCCTACCTGATTGCCCCTAACTACTTCTGCCTGCCAGGCTGATCACCCCCAACTGCCCTCCTCTGCTGGCCAATTTAGTTCTGATTGGTCAGTTTCTATGTCAATCAGTGTCTCCGGACCTATCTCCTGGTCTGATCATAGAGGCAGGGCTGATCAGCAGCTGCCCCAGGCTGCTGGTGAGTGACTGAACTGCTGACCTCTGGGAGAGAGAGAGACTTGGCTGCTGGCAAGGAAGAGAGAAGTAGGTTTGGATCACCCTGCTTCTCTCTCCTGGCCTCATCAGCAGCCACTGCCACTGCTGATCAGCCCTGCCTATCTTTCTTTCTTTCTTTTTTTAAAAATATATATATTTTATTGATTTTTCACAGAGAGAAAGGGATTTAGGGATAGAAAGTCGGAAACATCAATGAGAGAGAAACATGGATCAGCTGCCTCCTGGCACCCCCTACTGGGGATGTGCCTGCCACCAAGATACATGCCCTTGACCGGAATCGAACCCGGGACCCTTCAGTCTGCAGGCCAATGCTCTATTCACTGAGCCAAACCGGTTTCGGCCCTATCTATCTTTCTAAGAGGTCAGCAGTTCAGCCCGCTTGCCTGCTGTGTGTGCAGCCTGGAGTTTGGTTGAGGCTGCTGAACTGCTGGCCTCTGGGAGAGAGAGACTTGGTTGCTGGCAAGGAAGAGAGAAGCAGGGTCAGATCACCCTGCTTCTCTCTCTCCCGGCCTCGCCCGCAGCCACTGCCACTGCTGATCAGCCCACCTCTCTTTCTGAGAGGTCAGCAGTTCAGCCCACCAGCCTGCTGCACGTGCAGCCTGGCGAACGACCAAGCCTTCTGGTTGTTGCAGGTGTCATGGACCCAGGGTGTTTATATGTTAGAATAACTAGCTATTTACAGATATGAAACACAATCGGTGTATAATAAAGATGTAGTACTCTAGAAATCTTTTTCAAATCAATAAAAATAAAAAACAATGAATTCTTAACTTTCAACTCCTTTCTTCCAATCCTCATCTAAAAACTTTTTTTTTTCTCACTAAGTAATGTCTCTCAACTAGTTTCCTGAGTCCTAAAAGCATGACCTGTTATTTGCCTTCTTGCATTTATTCCATCACACCCAGTCCCGATTCTCCAGATTTGTGGGTGAGTGCACCGCGACTGCTTTGGGAGACCATGGAATTGAGGTCAATGCTGTCTGTGATGTTGGTTAAAACACAATAATGGCCACGGATGCATTTTGCCCTTGAACATCAACATCTTTTAAAAATTATTATGAAATACTTAGGCAATACAAAAAGTGTAGACTATATTTCAATCAATGCTTACAGCCACCCCACTCACCTTAAGATAGGACACTTTCCAACTTTTCTTCTCTGATGAAATTACTCCCCAGTATTTGGTGCTTTTCATTTCTATTCAGTCTTTTACTGCACCGTCCCCTGCCCCCCACAAACAGCATATATTATTCTGCATGCCTTAAACATTAATTACATATGGTAACTATTCTTCTGAAACATTCTTCTTGTTATGCAGCTCTTTTTTTTACTGCCTTCAGTACTGCATTGGATGAGTATTCCATAGAGGCCCTTCTCTTATTGGTGGAGATTTAGATTATTTACAGTTTCTTACTACTTCCAAACAGTGGAGCTAAGATTTTCTGATTTATTTCTTCATTGAACACAACTTGCCCTGAAATACACACCAAGAACTGTTGAGTTACAGGGTCTTCCACATGACTTGACATGCCAGTTGCTTTCTGAAGTGATTGTACCATGTAAGCTCCTACAGCAGAGTTGGGGAGGAGGTGGGGAGTGAGGATGAGGGGGTGGGATTATAAACTCTAAAGGCAGGAGTCCTAGCTGTTGGAATCCCCTGTGGCCAGGCTGAGGATCTATTCCTCCAACCTAGTGCAACTGCTAGTCATCCCAAGGATACATGCTTTCCTATTAATTTCACATGCTTTCATGTTAATTTCCAGGCTTTGAGCTCCTGTATCACAAAAGTCTTGTGAATTCAAATCCTGAAGCCATGATCAGGTCAGGTAAATCCAGTCAGAATTCTCAGAGGGGCCTTTTTTCTTTTTTTAATCCAAGGCACAGACCAAGTCAACAGAGACTCCTTGAGGTCTCCCCAACCAGCAGGAGGATTTCTTGTTTAGTCTGTTTCTACACTGAAGGTCTTTAAAGATCTAGCATTAAGTATGAGGCTCAGTTATAACTTCATGTCCTATGGCCTGAAAGGTCCATCTGGACTCCTGGCTGGCTGAGATGGCCACCTTCCTCTTCCCCACCTAGCCTGCAGCCCACAGCTTGTGTGGGTTCAAGTTTACTGTTCTGGTTTTGTTTTTAATGGCAATGGAATTTAATTTTCATGTTCAGGCCTTTGAGAAAAATGTTTTTCTCTTATTTTCTTGTACCCCCAGCACTTGTAAGAAAGAAGTTATGCTGCTCTCATAAGGGAAAATGGGGAGCACAAAAGTAATTTTTAGGTTCTATTTATTTCAATTTTCTACATTGGTGGAATCCAATACAATTTCCTAGGGATGGAAATCTTCCTATCTAATAAAAGAGTAACATGCAAATTGACTGTACCTCTGCTACGCTACTAGCCAATCAGGAGCAGGGAGCATGGCCAGCAGGCTTGGCCAGCAGGCTTGGCCAGCAGACAAGGGTGTGGCCAGCAGGCAGGGGTATGGCCAGCAGGCAGGGGTGTGGCCACAGTGCAGAGTAAGCAAGCACCATGCTATTAGCTGCCCACATGGTACTTAAGGGCTGGCGAGATCCCTCTCTCATTACACTTATTGTTGACTGAGTCGTGACCTTTCATGGTGACCTTGGGATGGTTAGGGGAATTTTATGCCATGATATCCCCTCACGAGGCTCGCATGTATGTTGCTCTGTTAGGCTGTGACTGAGGTGTGGGGTTTACCTGTCACGTGGGACATGCAAATGAGCTCCAGGGGCACCTTGGGTAATGGGAGCCAAGTGGGAGGCGGGGCTGTGAGCCAAGTGGCAGTCCGCTCTGTGGGGTGCTGTGACACTGCGGCCCACCTGGACTGCCTATGCCTCTTCCCCCTGGCAGCCGCTGCCACCTCCTTCCCTGTCACCACAGAATCAGCACCAGTCTCTCCAGATCCCGGCGTGCTGAATGCAGGTGGGGAAGGAGACACAGGGCCCCCCAGACCCCACGCCCCGCAAGCTGGGTCAAGGACCCGCCAGCCTTGCGGCTTCCCTGTGGGCTGGGTGGGGTTGGCAGGCCTGGCCTCTGGAGGAACAGCGGCGGCAGGAAGGAGGGTGGCTGAAGGAAGCGAGGAGACGGATGGGGGTTGGGGAAGGAAGAGGACTACAAATAAAAGTGCCCTTTAAAATAACTAGGAACACTGAAGTAAAATGTTTTCATTTTATAAGCCTATATTTTACAGTATGCACATTTCACATAACACCCCAGAATTTATCTAGGGCAGGGGCCAAATGCCATTGCAGTAAGGAGCCAGAGTTCGGCTCTATTTTTGTGGGCTACACAATACTCAACTTCTGCAGTCCTAGCATGCAAAGCCCAAAGGAACGGGATGGCTGTGTCCCAACAAAACTTTATGGCCACTAAAATTTGAATCCTATCTAATAAAAGAGTAATTTGTAGATTGACCATCACTACAACGCACAAGAGGGCTGCCCCCATGTGGTCAAAGATCCTGCCCCCATGTGGACACAAGATGACCATCACAAGATGACCAGCAGGGCAGGGCAGTTGGGAGGTTCCAAACCTGCATGGGAGGGAAGTTGTGGGTGATCAGGCCAGCAGGGGATGGCAGTTGGAAGGGAGCAGGCCTGCAAGGAAGGGCAGTTGGTGACTATCAAGCCTGCAGGGGAAGGCAGTTAGGGGTGACCAGACTAGCAGAGAAGGGAAGTTGGGGGCAAGCAGGCTAGCAGGGGAGCCTAATATCAATTAGGCTGGCAGGGTAGTGGTTAGGGGGTGATCAGGCTGGCAGGCAGAAGCAGTTAGGGACAATCAGGGAGGCAGGCAAATGAGCAGTTTGGAGCCAGCAGTCCTGGATTGTGATAAGAATGTCTGACTGCCCCTTTAGGCCCGATCCTCCCGGTATTGGGCCTAACGGGGCAGTCGGACATCCCTCAAGGGGTCCCAGATTGGAGAGGGTGCAGGCTGGGCTGAGGGACACCCCTACCACACCTCCCCCATGCACGAATTTCGTGCACCGGGCCACTAGTATATAATAAAAGGGTAATGTGCAAATTGGCCAAACAGCTGAGTGACCAGTCACTATGATGCATATTGATCACCAGGGAACAGATGCTCAATGCAGGAGATGCCCCCTCATGGTCAATGTGTTCCCATAGGGGGCGCACCACTCAGCCATGAACTGGGCTCAGGGCTGGCGAGCACAGTGGCGGTGGCGGTTGCTGGAGCCTCTCCCACCTCCATAGCAGCAGAGGTTGTTGGACGGCCAGCGTAGGCCTGCTCCTGGGAGCGGGCTTCAGCAGTCAGTTGGACATCCTCCGAAGGCTCCTGGACTGCGAGAGGGCACAGGCTGGGCTGAGGAATCCCCCAGAGGCGCCTTATAATGTCTTCTGTTCCATATGGCGGGCACTCATTACCTGCGGCTACCAAGTCTGATGAACTAACTTTTTACTATTTTAGTTAGAGTTTAAACTTAGTCACATGTGAGTAGTGTCTACTATATTGGACAGCACAGTTCTAAATAGTAGTAAATAGTTTTCAACCCTCAGGTGATTTTATGTACTAACAAACCCTGGAGTCTGGGAATAAGCCTTGCAAATCTTGATTGTTACAGAATCAAGTTTTTGGACATGACTTCAGAATACCTGCCACCACAAAACTGTGTAGCCCCATTTTATTTTGACAATGAGGTATCTCTTGCCTGACGTGTCTTTCTGGGGATTAACAAAGATCTACAGTGACCAGGTTTAAGTGCACTTCTTTCCATTGCTAGGAAGTCAGGGAATCAAAGTCCAACAGCTTTTCAAGGATATTTATGGAGTACTCGAGCGTTAAGAAAACCTAAGGTTAAAATAACCGGAAATATAAATACACATATTTAGAATGCACGAGACGATAGGATTGACTGTACAATTTGGTTCAGCTTTTAACTGACAAGTCTATTGGTGATCTGAAAGTGTGTACAAGTTAAAACATGAACACTTTAGATCATTCATTTCTAGCATCTGATGAAAAAACACCACCAAATGCTGCTCTAGGCCTGGACTGGGCTTATATTTCCAAATTTTTAAACAGTATTACACTATATGAAATAACTCTTATTTCTTTGTTTTTTAATTGCCATAAGTATGGCTTAATGTGGCTGAAGCAAAAATGCAGGTATGAATTATAAGAGAACCAGTATGTGTCTGGAAACAAGGCCACATAAGCTTGGCTGGTGCTTCTGGCCATTTTATTGTTTGGCCTTCAAAAATAAAGATTTGTAAATATTTCCCACTATGCGGCATCCACATGCATTCTCTCTGTTCTTGTATAAAACTGATGCCTACGTTTGGCCTTTAGGAAGCACTGAAATGAACTTTGAAGTAAGAAAAGCATTTCATGGGATAAAGGAACCAGGTCAAAAATGAAAAAGCTAGAAGTTTACATTTTAAAACTCAGCACACATTTCCAGGTAAAACTGAGATTTTCATTTTATTCATATGCTTTAAAATGTCTACAAGAACTGGAGCCCCTTAAATCCAGTCAACAAAACAAATTTCAGACATTTTGTTTCTTTAAAATTTTCTTTTTTTTTAAACAATCTCAACACAAAATTTTAAAACGAAACAAATTTTCTCTAGAAAGCATTTTTTAGCATAACAAAGGGGTACGTTTTTTCAGAGTGTATGAAGCCCACTCTTCTCTTGATAATCTTCATAGAAACGTCTCAGTGACTCGGGAATTCTGGGCGTCACAGTGCTCAGGGCTTGAGTGAAATGTTTTTTCCTGATGCATTTGGCTTTAATGTCTTCTTCTAGCGCCAGAAGGGCGGCCTCTCTACAGACGGCGATGACCTGAGGGAGAGAGAAGGCAATCAACATTGGTTTTTAGAAATGTAGCATTCTGGTGTAACTTCTGCAACGACAAGCACATTGCTACACTTATTCCACTTAAATTTTCAAAAGAATAAAAGGTAATCACCTTCATTCCCAAACCACACACATAAGTACTCAGAACCAGGAGCAGCAACATATACAGGATAACGGCACTTGCTCACAACCGTGAAGGTAGAACAGGCCGGCAGGCACATGTGTCGCACGCAGGACAAGAAGGATGAGTGTGTGTCGTGTGGCGGGGCAGGGAAGGAGGCATCACAGCGAGGTCCGGCTCGTCAGCACACCTGGCCACGCACAGAATCGCCACATTCCTTTCAGCCTTTGATGTAATACCAGCATGTAAAAGCATTTCTTTATGTGCATCTCTTTAATGAGTTTTTAAATCTCGGGAATATCGGATCGCGTTGTCTCCGTTTACTTAGGAGAGCTGCGTAGAACAGAGAAGTGAATTCTGTTTACTCAGCGAGGGAAGCTGAGAGAATGGCAGAGAATGGGGTGGGGGTGGGGGAGTGAGGGCAGAGTGGGCGGTGGGGAACCGGAGGGAGGCAGGTTCAGGTCCTGAATCCTGAAATGTGTTTTTAAGCTTTCTGGTCTTCAGAGAGCGGAAGCAGGCTGATGGCAGTGTCATTCTAAAGACACATTACTGTGGTGAAAGGAGCTGTGGGATGAAAAGAGATATTGTGATTTTCAGGGCAACAGGGAAAACAGTGATTGATATTGACTGCGCCCTTCTATCCGTAAATGAAAGGGCCAGCTGAAACGCATTTGTCCAGCCATTCAGCATATTTTCTCTGTTTGTTCACTTATTGAAAAGGGCTCCTCTGCTTATGCTGGGCTAATGGCTGCCAAAGCAATTCAGTCCCTTTTTAGGGGATTTAGCAGCATGTTTTTAGGAAGCTTTCAAAAAAACATGCATAGATTTAGGTGGCTTTGTCAAATTACGACAATGAAACTGTTAGTTCTGGGCTTCATTAATGAGCACTGAGGTTGACTGCCAAGGTTCTGCATGTTAATACTTTTCCAGAAAGAGTGGCTACCAACTTGAGGAAAACACAAAACCTCAGGGATTAGTAAAACACATCACATACGCTGGTGCAAAAAGAGTTATATTGAAAATAAGGTACGATCGATAATAAGCACGGTAAAAGTGTGTGGAGTGTCAGCATGGTAACCTAGCAATCCAATGGTCCCACTATGTGCCAAAGAGACCTGGCGGACCTCCTTAAAGGCTGTGAAGGGACCGAGTGGGAAGAGCCTCCCCCCCGCCTCCTCCTGAGCAGCATTTCCTCATCCGGGTAAGAAGGTGAAGCAATGACTGTGAGGCTAACAGAAGATCCAGAGGGGAGGAGGCGGAGAGGACTGAATTTTCTGCTGGCGGCAGAGTCCGGCCTCTGGCAGTACAGGAACATTGCACTGCCTTGCTCCCTCTCAAACTAAGTCCAATAGAGAAGCCATCACTCTGGGCAATGCCACGTCGTGCACACTTCAGAACTGAGTCTTAGCTCACCGTGCACTGGACCCAATGCATCAAGGCTACGGACATTTACTGAGTACCTGCCACGTGTGCCAGACCACCACTCACAACTGTGCTGACTGCTACGTGCCTAGTGGCCCCAGTTTTGCACAGTGCAGCGATCAGCTGATGGGAGCCTGGCAAATGGAGTGGCCAGATGAGCGCCTGTAGGGTAGTGGTGGTGGGTAGGGAAGTGGGTGGTGGGGAGGTTGGTTGAGTTGAGGAAAGAAGAGGTGACTGAAAGGCTGCCTGGAACCTCCCAAAGTTCCTGGAATTTAGTTCACAGAGCTACTTGGTAGGTGGTTAATTCTGCCGGCACATGTGAGAAAGTGAACCAACAGTCTAATAGACTTCCTCTCAATACACAGAAATAAAACTGGAAGAAATTACTATACTCCTGCAATCCCTGGATTCTCAGGTAGTCTGACGTGTCAAGGTAGAGCAGGTAGGTAGTGACAGGTCACTGAGGCCTCAAAGGCTGTCTTTGGGGTCAGCTCCCCTCAGTAATTGCTCTTTGCAGGTAAGCCTTCCTTCTTCCATATATGCGTCTATAGATTTTTCTCTAAGCTGTAAGCTGCATTTTGCCCTTATGTGGTAGCTTCCATGGCAGTGACAGAGGGGCCTAGATGGTGAGATCTGTTCAGAGCCATCACAGCCACCTGAAAGCTGGGTGTTTGTAACTTGGGGCCTTTAGTGTATGTTAACATTTAAGAAATTCCCTATAATATTTAGTACTAACCCTTACTTAACAATCCCATCCAACATGGATATCTACAAATCTGTGAGATACAGAAAACTTGGACAGAGTTTTGATGAGAGTGCTGAGAAATGTTCAGATTAGACACTGATGACCTTTAGAACCTTTGAGAGACAATGACAAGGGAAACAGCAAGGACGTCCAGAAAGGTGTCCTCCTGGTTTGAAGCTGTTTGCACTACCACGGTGGCAGAAGGACTGCCTGAACACAACCCTTTGCTTTGATAAATGTCACCCTGCTTCTTTTTATTTACAAGGACTCCCTGAAGAACCAGTCAATTAGGCAGTCCTTTCCACCACTTTTATTTTCCTACTAGAGGCCCAGCGCACAAAATTGTGCATGTGTACGGTCCCTAGGCCTAGCCTGTGATCAGAGCCATGTCCGCTGCTCTGCGAAGCCGCTCACCGATGCCCCGCAAGTCTAGTCCCCAGTCCTGCTCTGCTGCCACCCAGCCCGATTCTCGTGGTTCCCTGTTGGCCATCCAGAGATGGGAGCCTGTGGGCTGGGGGTAGGAACCAAGAAGTGGTCAATGCACCCCATAGTGACTGGTCGATTGGCTGTTCTGGTTGTGATGTCTGGCCTTTTATTATTATAGATCATATCTGCTTAGCAATACACAACCAGTAACTGAGAGAAAATTAGTACCCTACTCATAACCAGTCATGCTTTCATCAATCAACACTGAATAGCTCCTCTGTGTAACATCTAGGTGAGGCCAAGACACAGTACCTCTTCTGATGCTCCCAAACCAGGAGGTGTAGACAGCAATGAAAGCAAAGTGCTTTGGTGGGGGGAGAAGGAAGAAATTAATGACACACATCTCTAAAGTTCTCACCGACTTCCCAAGAAGCTGATGCACAAGCAGCGGACAGAGCACAGCTCCTAAAGTGCCTTTGTTTTTATTTGCCCCATGAAAAGGTTTCTTAGTAAAAATTCCAAAAGGAAATGCCTTAATGGTATTGCTGGTTCTTCTCCCCTAACCCAACGAAGAAGACAGGTTGAAAAACAGGCGTATTGGGTTCTGTTGGCTCCGGGGTCAGTTATGGGAGGAGTGCCAAGACATTGTGCTTCCGAAGGAAGGTGCAGCTTTCCTGCTTGCTCCCATGGCCCCTGCCAGCACTCCCCTTGAGCTATTAGTGTCTGACAGAAGAAGCATTTCTGATCAAAATACTAGTAAGTTTCAGGTAATTGTGTTTATACTGTTTCCCATGAAGCACGGTAGACTTTTAAAGATTTTGTGAAGCTATGATGATCTGCTTGATTTTCTTTAATCCAGTGTTTCCTACAGAACTCCCCCTATAAATGGCCATTGTTAGAGTTTTTGGGGATTTTCAGCACAGACTCTGGGAGGTGCTAATCCCCACCAAAAAACTCAGTCAAGGCACAATGTGGCTCTTGCCTCTCTACACCTTTTTTTTTTTTTCTTTTGCTCCCCCCACCATTCCAGAACAGAGAGAGGAGGGAAAGGGCTGAGCAAAAGACAGAGGACCAGTCTGTCTGTTTAATGAGGTCAAAGGGCAGTGGCCACAGCATACACTTGTACTTGGAGATATAAACAGTTAGTATATATTTGTTGGATTGAATCCAACAATTCTTTAATTAAAAACAAGTTTTCAAAAAGTGTGTGCTACATGCATCTTTCCCGTATCGGGCTCATATCCTGTAATATTTTCACTTACATTTCACGTGACCTAGATTTTGTCAGTTCTACTGAGGCATTTGGAATGATAAAGTCAGTAATAAATATTGCTTCACACTGTGATGCATGTTCATCTTCAGCCATGTTTCATCTGGGGCATTACTGGGACCTAGTACGTCCCTAGAATACAAATGAGGACTTCTGGCAGGAATGCCTGTGTTAGGTGAGAGGAGCTTCCTTGGGTATCAGAATTTGTTACACAGGACAGAATGTTTTTGCTGTGTTGTCATGGGGAAAAAAGTGCATTGTAATTGAGAAAGATTCCCAAAAACGTGCCAACAATGCAGTAATATGTATATATTGGTTAGAGGACTGAAATGGAAGCTTTGTTTAAAAATTTTGTGTAAATGGTGATCTACTATTCCATTTGATGAAAGTAATTAGTTGCTGAGGGATTTTCTTTCCTATATTAAGCTTTGAAAAGGCAGAGTCTTTTCTGGTAAATTTGCTAATCCATCTCTGAGAACAAATACTATAGAAACTGAGTAAAAGGACCTCCAATTTAAACTAGGACCTCCTCATTACTCTCTAAAGCTTGTAAGAGAACCTAACAAGATGAGTATATGTATATGAGAACCCAAGAGGCTACAGACACCACATGGCTCCCCTTCTGCTGGCATCAGAGTCAAAAGCAGACGGGGTCGGGGACTCCATCGCGAGGGGCTTCAGCTGAATCTCCCCCGGGAGGGCACAGGAGAACCTCACTGAGAAGATGTAGCCGAATCGACAAATCGGAATCATGGTTGTCTGGAATGTTAAACTAACCTGTTTACAAAGAAAACGTGAGACATTTGAGCACCTTACTTCTCTAGCAAAAAGGGCTTTGGAAGATTCCCCCTCACCCTTCACCATCTTGTCCTCTCCCCCACAGGCTGCAGGCTGGGTCACTTAAATAAATGGGGTGCCTTTGCCCTTAGACTGTAAAAGCAGAATGCTTTGGCTGGCTCTGTAAAGCTAAGGGTTACGTTGTGTTCTTTTTCATTTTGACCAAAATATTGATACCCAACCTTGAAAAAATATGTTATGTGCCTTGCTGCAAAGGTGAAAATACTATGTTTGGGGGAAATAACAAAGGAGACAAAAGACTAACAGTGGCCCAGGGTCTCGAGGTCAGAGCTAGACTAAGACATGTTGTTTCCGTGGCCATGACACCCATTTATTTTGTGCCAATGTGTCACCAATTCCTTTCCATTTGTTCAGCAGTAATAATAGACCTATCAGATTTCTGAAAAATAACATAAATAATAGAAATCCTCAAAAGAAAGTCACTGAAGGAAAGAGTAAGTGACTGTTTTCAGTGATGCAAGGACCCAGGAGGCTGGATTTCATGCTGGGCTGACCCTCTAAGAAAGCAGTGCCTGTAGGACACCACTCAGCGTAACTGGATTACGGGACAGCCATGCTCAGGAGGGTGGGAGCAGCTTGCCAAGAAGGGGAGGCTCTTGACCACTGAACCTTGGGAAATCTAATTACCTCACTTTTAAATGCAAAAGTGCAAAAGAGGCAATTGTGCTGAATTCTGAATGCCATGAAGTGTAAGAACAATGTCTTATTTCACCAAAGAAACACATGGGCCAGCTTAGTAATACAGAAGCAGGCTCACTACAAACATGGAAATCCATACTCTTTCTAAACAGGCAGTAACCATTTTTTAAAATGATGTGATAAAGAGCAGTAGTTAAGCACTAACTGGTTTGGCTCAGTGGATAGACCGTCGGCCTGAGGACTTGGAAGGTCCCAGGTTTGATTCTGGTCAAGGGCATGTACCTTGGTTGCAGGCACATCCCCAGTAAGACATTTGCAGGAGGCAGCTGATCGATGTTTCTCTCTCATCGATATTTCTAACTCTCTATCCCTCTCCTTTCCTCTCTGTAAAAAATCAATAAAATATATATATTTAAAAAAAGAACAGTAGTCAAGGCAAAGACTGTTTACCAAAAACTAATCAACAGGCAGGAAGACCTGCAAGTGTTGGGCAGCGTTTTGAGCACTCACCCTGTGTGTGGCTACCTGCCCGTGTCCTCAGTGTCAAGGACACCACTTTCTACAGTGCACTGAGCCTTTCTCTCCCATTTCCAGTCAAGGTTTGGGTAGTAAGTGCACTTTTCTCCTGACTCTGAACAGACTGGGACACTGGCATCTGAGAGTGGAGAGGATGTAGGCCTGCAGACTGGGGGCCTGGGGGCTTCCAACAGGGACACTGCAGTTCTGCCCCATCTTTCAGCACTAAGCTCCTCACTCCCTCTGAGATGAACTGCATCCTCCAGGCAGGGTGGAGGGTAACAAAGTTCTGAAAGTGGCTTAAAGCAGCAGCGGAAGCCTAGTTTAGTCCCCCCCTCCTCCCCCCAAGCACAAGAGCCCTCAGATCTGCGGCTGAAGAGGAGGCTAATTGACAGGTAACCTTAGGTGATGAGGACAGAGGCTGTGGAGGGCAGGATTCATGTCCTTCTCTAATCAGCACACCAGGGCTGCTGAGAGGTCCACAGGAATGACAAGTGCACACTATGGAGGAGTCTACACACACAGGACATGGCCAGCATGGGCGGGGAACTACACAGGAGAGTGTTAGAGGTGGAGGACTGAACTGGAGGGGAGAGCGCCAGCCATCCTCGGGTGTGGTATGTGCCCTGGGTGCATGCAGAGGCAGAGCTGCCCTCCCCGCCTGCTCCTGCTGTCTGGCGGGAGGAAAGTGCCTCCAGCGAGGCCTAAATGTGCCTTTAGCCTCTTTGTATTTCGAGTGTACTAAATAGCTTTAAAGAATCTACAATGGGCTGCAGTGCTTGAAAAAGTCTTAGGTATTTTCAAGACAGTGGTTTTGTTCAAAGTGTCCTCTGTCTGGAACACCTGTGACCTGTTGAGCCTAACTGGGCTGCAGCTGGCCAGGACTTTATGTGCCAGCTGCCCACGGCCCCACCTTTCTTCTCACTTTCCCAGCCTGCTACCTCCTTCTCTGTGTGGGGAGGATTAGAAGCCAAGGCAGAGTGGTATCCTGCTGTTCCAGAACAGCCTGCACTGGAGGTGCTTGGGAAGGAGGCTACCTGGGAGATTAGGTGCTCATTCTCCCGGGCCCTTTGAGAGCGGCTCAGAGGTGGCTGCATGGTGACAGAAGGAAGCCGTAGAACTTGAGAGCCACAGTGTGGCAGATGAAGTCCAACTGTCCCAGGCAGGAACCACGAGGGTGCCCAAACTATCCAGAAAGCAGCTCAGAGGGAAAATGCGGGCCAGAGAAGGGAGTTCTGGGAAGGGCAGGCTAACAAGAAGCCCTTACTTAAAGTCCTTTAAAATGCCACCTCACTAAAGATATAGCTGAGGTATATGAACATCCTGTGCATAATCCTTCATTATCATGGGATGGAAAAGCCCATAGTAATTTTTACTTTTTAAAATTTACAAATGCATCGATCATTCCATAGAGTTCTGGGGCTGAAAAAATCAGAAGTTTTTATTCTTATTGTTTCTAGAACCCTCTACACCTGTGGGAATTTTAAATGTTTCTAACATTAACTCAACCATAATAAAACTAGTGGCCTGGTGCACGAAATTCGTGCATGGGGGAGGAGTGGTCCCTCAGCCCAACCTGCCCCCTCTCACATACTGGGAGCCTTTATAGGATGTCCAACTGATGGCTCACCCCCAGCCTGCCCAAGGCCTAAAGCCTCAATTTTAAAAACCATCTGTAAAACACACTGTAGTTCAGGAGTTTTTCATTATGGATTGGATTCACCAAGAAAACCATGTTGCAATGTAAAGCGGAGAAGCTTGGTGGAAGTGCAAGCGCCCCTGTAGGTAGCCAGCGTGGGCTCAGGCTGTCAAGGCTCCCAAACCTGTTGCCTAATAGAGCTGCTTTGTCTACTAAAGAAAACACTCTTCTCTTGTAGTCCTTTCTACATTTTTTTTCATAAGCATCCCTTTAGAGAAGACTTCTTTAATGTGTCCCTTCCTTTCCTCCAAAAGAGGGATGATCGATTATTTCAAGGAGCAGCAGAGGGTGGGGGAGGAGGCAATGAGGACCTAGGTCCTTGCAATCACCAGAGAACTCTGAACTCGCTGTGTCAGAAAATAATCCTGTGGAGGGAAGAACAGAGCAAATGGAAAAGTCTGTGTCCTTTTAAGCTTCTCCTGGACGCAAAGCCTTTGATCCTGTGATGTGTCTGACAGTAATTTTCTGCATTTCTGGGTGAGATAGGATATGAGTGAACAGATTCAGGGAGCTGTTGATCCTTAGTGAGTTTTTCTGTCCCATTTTCACTGAATTGACCAATAATCTGAGTTCTGTGGTGAACATGTTGGGGCTGTGACCTGGGTTTAGGTGAAACATCAATTGAAGCTGTGAACTCCCCCTGGCCATTTCCAAGCTCAAGCAGAAGAACTACATTTCCCAGAATTTCTGGTGCTCCCAATACCCTGCATGAACCAAGATCACTGTGAATTTTCTCCACCTGGTGGTGACCACCAGGGTCTCCGCACACCCCAGAGACTGGCAGCCCCCAACTCCCATCGTGGGTGCTGGGCTGGGGGGTATGCAGGGACCCTGGACGCTCATTTGCATGTGATTCAGTCACCATAAGTGTAGGAGGGCCGGCCCTTAAGTACCTTGTGGGCAGCACTTAGAGCCTGCTGGTTGCTTTCCCTGCACTGCGGCCATGCCCCTACTGGCCTCCTCCCCGGTGTGCTGGCCATGCCCCACTCCCTGCCCCGATTGGCTGGTAGCGTAGACGAGGTATGGTCAATTTGCATGTTACTCTTTTATTAGATAGGATAGAAAGGAATATTTTTAGTTTAGAAAAGAATTGGAATGGGAATGAAGAGGATGGGAACCAGGGCAGGGAAGGGGAGGGATAAGGATGAACAGATGCTGAGAATCCCCTATTCATTTGTAATTCTAGAAATCTTTAAGACAACTAGCAAGTTCTGGACCCTAGGGATATAGTAGCCATATCCCTTTCCTGGAGCAAGTTGTGTGAAGTCCTGGCTAATCCATTTGTTTCCTCTCCAAGTTCATAGGGAAGATTTCACTGGCAGGCACAGCCTGAGACAACGTCATTACTGCCCTTCCCCCTCCCAAGCCTGACTGCTAAGGGTCACTTGTTTTATGGGCTGGCAGCCACTTGTACAATTTGCTCACATCACAGCAGTCAGGATGTAGAGCTGTTTGAGGTACATGTCTACTCCCCTCACCAGACTAGGAGTTCCTCCAGTCTTGGCCTTGCTCTCCTCCCCAGACATATCAGGTGTTATGAGTTATGGACAATTAGGAAGGTAGGCATGTCCCTTGACCTTTGGGAGTCCACAAAACTGTCCCCTGCTGAGGTCTTCTATGAATTGAAATATAAACTAGTTTTTGCTTTAAAAAATATGTATGTGTGTGTGTATATATATACACACACACTCAGCTCCTGCTGTGATAACTAACTGCAGCCAAGACCACTGTCTACTATAAACTAAAAAAGCAAACATGTCTGGGGCACAATGGGTCATTCTAAATAAAGAGGTGTATATGTGAGCCCTTGTGGAACTAATGATTAAACTATGACCAGAAGTTACTGGAGTCATGGGAGAGGCAGCAACTTGGATAAAATCACTTAGGGAGGGGAGAGCTCGAGGCTAGCCCCCAGGCAAAAAGAGAAAAGCAGCACGGACATGCTCTTGAGAGAGGAGACCAAGTCAAGTCCTAGCTGCTCTAGGACTCCTCTCCAAGTCTGTGGGGTGGTGGGAGCTGGGGAGGTGGTGGCTGCCAGAGGTGGGGCATTTAAACATGTTGTTTTATGAATTTAGTGTAGCCTAAGTGTACAGAGTTTGTAAAGAGTAAAGTCATGCACAGTAATGTCTAGGTCTTGACATTCTCTCACCACTCATTCTCCACTCACCTACAGCAACTTTCCATCCCGTAGGCTCCATTCATGGTTAAGTGCCTTATACAGTTATTCACTTTTACACTTTACTAGGAGACCCGTTACAGGAAGATTCCTGCAAGAATAGGGCCTGAGTAAATCTCCCTCCCTTCTCTGCTGCCTCGCTCCCTTCTATCTGCGCTGCCTGGCTTCCTCCTGTCTCCTCTGCCTCACTCCCTTCCTTCTCTCCCACTTGCCTGCTTCCCTCCCGTCTCCCCTGCCCCACTTGCTTGCTTCTCCACAGTGCCTGACTTCCTTCTACACTGTCTTCTGCACCAAGATATACAAATTAACTGCCATCTTGGTTGGGTTAATTTGCACACTTGCTCTGACTGGCTTGCGGGGATGGTTTGTGGGTGTAGCAGAGGTGCAGTCAATTTGCATATTACTCTTTTATTAGATAGGACTAGAGGCTCGGTGTCCCTCAAGCCCAGCCTGCACCCTCTCCAATCTGGGACCCCTCTCACAATCCAGGACTGCTGGCTCCCAACTGCTTGCCTGCCTACCTTCCTGATTGTCCATAACTGCTTCTGCCTGCCAGCCTGATCGATATCTAACTGCTCTCCTGCTGGCCTGTTTGTCCCCAACTTCCCTCCTCTGCCTGACTGGTCATCCCTAACTGCCCTCCCCTGCAGGCTTGATCGCCCCAAAATGCCCTCCCTTGCAGGCCTGGTCCCTCCCAACTGCACTCTCCTGCTGGCCATCTTATGGCAGCCATCTTGTGTCCACATGGGGGCAGCCCTCTTGTGTGTTGGAGTGATGGTCAATCTGCATATTACTCTTTTATTAGATGGGATAGAGGCCTGATGCATGGGTGGGGGGCAGCTGGTTTGCCCTGAAGGATGCTCTGGATCAGGGTGTTCTCTTGGGGCACGGGGTGGCCTAGACGAGGGCCCTGTGGTGGTTTGCAGGCTGGCCATGCCCCCGGCGACCCAAGCGGAGGCCTTAGTATTTGGGATTTATTTATCTGCTACAATTGAAACTTTGTAGCTGAAACAGAGCCAAACCTTCTACTCCCTCCACGATGGCAGCCATTTCTGTTGGGATTTATTTATCTTCTGTAATTAAAACTTTGTAGCCTTAAGTGGAGTCCTGGGCCAGCCAGGATGTACGGAAAAGTTGGCTTCCTCTATCGCCGGGGAAACCCAAGCCTCTCTCCTGCTCTCTCCATGGCTGCAGCCCTCTTGGTTGGGGTTAATTTGCATACTTGCTCCTAATTGGTTAGTGGGTGTGACTTGTGGATGCAGCAGAGTGATGGTTAATTTGCATATTACCCTTTTATTAGATAGGATTATTACCACCCCTTTTCTATCTTTAGACATGCTTGGATACACAAATACTTACTGCTGTGTTGTACAGTAATATGCTGTACAGCAGGCTTGTAATCAAGGAGCAAAGGCTATATCATACAGCCGAGGTGTGTAGTGGGTTGGTTGTACCATCTAGGTTTGTGTAAGTGCCTCTGTGATGTTCACACAATGACAGCATCACCTAATGATGCATTTCTCAGAACTGTCCCCATAGTTAAGTGGCACATGACTGTACTATATTCTGGGAATGCTCAAAGAACCCAGCATCCCAAACTAGATAAGATCCAAAGATGTGAGTAAATCAAGAGAAATGATGCAATCAAGAGACTGGGTAAACAAGGGATGTAAGAGGCTGGCTGTCATCAATGTAACATAGTATAGTGTTTTACAGCAAGCATTTTTTGTATAAATAGGAAGAGTACATGCTAAAATAATAAAAATACAGCATAGTGAATACATAAAGGAATAATAGTCATTTATTATCATCAGCAAATATTATGTACTGTACATAACCGTGTGTGTTGTACTTTTATAGGACTGGCAGCACAGGTTTATTTATACCAGCATCACCACAAACACGTTAGTAAATGTGTTGCAATGGCTGCAATGCTACTAGGCAACAGCAATTTTCAGCTCCAATATAACCTTATAAGACCACCATCGTATGTGTGGTCTGTTGTTGACAAAATGTCGTTATGCAGTAATGACGACATTTGGGGTTTGCACAAAATGCAGTTCCTTTACACTTAAGAGTTTTCTTTGGAGAGGGGAGTATAATCAACATATAACATTAGTTTTAGATTTACAGCATAATTATTTGATATATGTATACAAGGTGGGGCAATAGTAGGTTTAGAGTTGTGTGTGAAACTTTATTCTTGTATTATTATTATTGTATTATTTTCCATACAAATGGTAAACCTACTTTTGTCCCACCCTTATATTGTAAAATGGTCATCACAATATAATATCTATTACTACGCACAATTACAATTGTTTTTCTTGTGATGATTACTTTTAAGATCTATTCTCTTAGCAACTCCCCATTATTTTATAATGTTTGAACCTTTTGACCCCCTGTACCCATTTTACCCACCCTACTCCCAGCTCATTACAGAATGAGCCCCTTTCTCCTTTCTCATTCTCTAAACAGCTACAGGCTGGTCCAGCCTGGTCAGCAGCCTTGCCTCTTACATCTAAAATCATTTTAAAGAGTATGTCATGGTGTTAATGACTATATGTGTTAAATGAAAAAAATGACTAGACAATTTGTAGCTAGCTAGGGGGCATATGAAGATGAGAAACATGGAGTATACTACTAGCACATGACAGAGAGAGAGAACACAATATAATTATTTATCTTACTCTTATTTTAAGGATGTCATTCTTATTGACAACAGTATTGCAATAGAAGAAAGCTCTTCTTCCCTAGAAATGGATTTATATTAAGTGATATCACCATCAAATAAAATATTCTAGAACAACCAGGATATACTCATATTTCTTCTTTATTTTTCCCTTCTGACTGATAATACTTACGTTGCTTATAAGCCATTTGTTAGAAGCTAACATTATATTACTTTGTTTTAAATTCAGTATCTTATTTGTTACATAAACTGGATGCTATTTCAAGTATTACTTCACCAGTTTTGTTTAGTTATTGACCACACTAGCGGCCCAGTGCATGGATTCGTGCACATTGAAAGGAAAATAATTAGAAGAAATATTTTAATATTGCTGTTTTCACTTTCTCCCTCAGTGCTGGGAGCCAGGTGGCCCCGCCCCGAACCACCACCGCTGGTCGCAGTCTGTGGGGCGATTGGGGCCCCTGCTTGCATCTGCCTTGGCCTGGCACCACATGCTCACCTGCTCCGCTATTGCACTGCAGTCCTGCTCTCATTGGGGCCCATAAGGGCTGGCAGTGCCTCCACTGCTGCCTGCTGCCAGCCCCGCATCACTGATGCCTGCCATGTTCCACGCTTCCCCTGGTGGTCAGCACATGTCATAGCAAGCAGTCGAACTCCCAGTCGACTGCCTGCCCGAGGGGACAATTTGGATGTTAGGCTTTTATTATATAGGAAAATAAAGATTCTTAACCTAGGGTCCATGAAATATCTAGATGGATCTAAGCATATACTGAAACTCATGAAAACTTATTTTCCAAGAGATGGTTCAAAGCTTTCATCATGTTTCATCATATTCTAAAAAGGAACCATAACCCCCAAATGGTTAATAAACACTGCACTATAGTAACTGTATTTCAAACCATAAATCCTATGAATGCCTCATAATAATATCTATATTACCCTTTCCAGATGACTTAGGCCAGAATGCAACTTGTCTAGAATTAGCCCAGTACAGGAGTTACACAATGGGGCTGATCACTGTTAAAGGCAGGTGGTTGTTGCTTTCTTAGACCTTCCTCTTGTACCCTAGAAAAATTCAACAGCTGCCCCTAAGTATAACTACATGCTATTGAGATATTTATTGGCACGAAGAAGAACTTAAGACCTATATCCTATCTAGTTAACTGGTGGGGTGGGGGAAGGGAGAGGGGAGAAGCTATGGTAATAAGACACTAAGACTGCAAATTTCAACATACTAGTTAAGGATAGCAAAAGCCAAGTTCCTATGATTAGAATTTATAAGTGATGCGGATTGAATGTGTGTGATTTCAGTTAACCTGTGAGGTTTTAAATTTAAGTGCACATTGGTTTGTCAGGTGGTTTTCAGAGAGGGAGGGAGAGAGGGACAGAGAGAGAGACAGAGAAAAAGAAACATCAATGATGAGAGAGAATCTTTGATCAGCTGCCTCCTGCACACCCCCTACAGGGAATTAAGCCTGCAATCCAGGCATGTGCCCTGACTGGGAATCAAACCCAGGACCCTTCAGTCTACAGGCCAATGCTCTATCCACTGAGCCAAACCAGCTAGGGCATGGTAGGTCAGTTTTTAAAATTTAATAAATCTTTATTGTTCAGATTATTACAATTGTTCCTCTTTTTCCCCCCCATAGCTCCCCTCACTCGGTACCCATCCCACCCTCTGCCCTAACCTCCCCCCACTGTCCTCATCCATAGGTGTACGATTTTTGTCCAGTCTCTTCCTGCATCCCCACACCCCTCCCCCCCCCCCGATAATTGTCAGTCCACTCCCTTTCTATGCCCCTGACTTTATTATATTCACCAGTTTATTCTGTTCATCACATTTTTAATTCACTTGATTTTTAGATTCACTTGTTGATAGACATGCATTTGTTGTTCATAATTTTTACCTTTCTTTGCCTTTTTCTTCTTCCTCTTCTTGAAGAATACCTTTCAGTATTTCATATAATGCTGGTTTGGCACTGAACTCCTTTAGCTTTTTCTTATCTGTGAAGCTCTTTATCTGATCTTGAATTCTGAATAATAGCTTTGCTGGGTAGAGTAATCTTGGTTGTAGGTACTTGCTATTCATCACTCTGAACATTTCTTGCCATTCCCGTCTGGCCTGCATAGTTTCTGCTGAGAAATCAGCTGACAATCGCATGGATGCTTCCTTGTAGGTAACTGTTTTTCTCTTGCTACTTTTAATATTCTCTTTGTCTTTTGCTCTTGGCATTTTAATTATGATGTGTCTTGGTGTGGTCCTCTCTGGTTTCCTTTTGTTTGGGTTTTTGTATGCTTCCTCGACTTTTAAGTCTATTTCTTTCACCAGGTGGGGAAAGTTTCCAGTCACTATTTTTTCAAATAGGTTTTCAGTATCTTGCTGGCACCCCCATAATTCGGATGTTGGTATGCTTGAGGTTGTCCCAGAGGCTCCTTACACCATCTTCAATTTTTTGGATTCTTTTTGCTTTTCCAGCTGAGTGGTTTTTGCTTCTTTGTATTTCAAATCTTTGACTTGATTCTTGTGGTCCTCTAGTCTGGTTTTAGGTCTCTGAATATATTTTTTATTTCAGTCAGTGTATGCTTAATTTCTAGCTGGTCCTTTCTCATATCCTCGAGGGTCTCGTTAAATTTATCGACCTTTTCTAGAACTCTTGAAAAACCTTGTAACAGTGGTTTTGAACTCTATGTCCAATCATTTCTTTTCCTCCATTTTTTTCAATTGTGATCTGTTTCTTTGTCTCCACATTTTTGCTGCTTCCCTGAGTTGGTCGAGTAGCTTTATGTGGTAGATGTCCTCTAGGGGACAGTGGCTCAGCCTCCCCAGTTATCTGAGTTTGAGACTCTTGATGCACACTTTTATGGGCTGTGTGCTCAGCCTTGTTGTAGTTAAGTCTTGATTGTTGTTGGTATCACTGGGAGGGGTTGACCTCCAGGCCAATTGGCTGTGAGGATCAGCTGTGTCTACGTTGGGAGAGCCTCTGTGGTCAGTTTGGATAGGGCAGAGTCTCAGGGCTGTGCAGTCAGCGTTGGTTTCCCGTCAGCCCTGCCCTAAGCGGTGCCTGGGTCTCCATGTCCCGCGGCAATGGCTATACGCACCTCTGAGAGAAAGCTGCCCTCAAGTTTTGCCCCCTGCCAGGCAGTCCAATTTCTCCCCAAATGAGTCTAGATACCCAAAGTCTCACCTGGAACTGGCACCAGGTGAGTCTCCACATCTCTGCACCTCTGTCCTCTGCACCTCCTCTGAGTCTCAGTGTCCTTTTATCTTTCCTTCTAGCTGTAGAATTTCCATTCAGCCAGCTTTCTGGTGGTTCTGGATGATATCCGTTTTGTCTCTTAGTTGTATTCTTGAAATTGTCGTGCGAGGCAGCAGTATAGGTGTTTACTTATGCCGCCATCTTGATTCCTCCTCATGGTTTGTCAGTTTTGATGTTTGAAAATAACATTACACATGAGGTATTCAAAAACTGAGGAACTTGTTTCCTTATCTGCAAAATTATATGGTCTGTTGCTTATAAGGAGTGATACACACTTTGAGCTTTATTCCCTGGGTGTCCATTGAAAAGGGAAAAAAGGAAACCTCTAATTTTACTAATTTGAAAGCCAATAGTGAGATACAGTTTTTGCCTTTTAACAATAAAAAGATATGTGATACAACTTAAATTACAAATTATTGTAAAAGTCCATCATTGACAGGACAATGATTGTCATTAGTTATTCTTAGGCCAGGTCAGGGTAGAGAATAAGGATGATTCCGCTTATGAAAGCTTTAACCCAAACATGCATTTGTTTTTCTTTTCTGATCATTAAGTCTACCCCTTATTTAATGACTATAAAACCTAAACGTTTCTTCTTAACTACTATTACCCAAACTCCTTTGCAAGAACTATAATGAGATCACAAGATTTGTGTCAAGTTCAGCAATTAAAAAAGCCAGAAAGTCTCCTAAGGAAAAATGGAAAAATGTCTACTTGTAAAAACTAAACTGAAAATAATTATCAAAGCCATAAGAACAATCTGCAGATATCAAAAGGGTTGCAGAAAAAAAGTTGATGAAACCACTTGTTGATAATGAAGAAATCATGTGTAAAAATTTTTTTAATCTAAAAGGTGTATTAAATTATCACTTGGTGGGACTGGTTTGGCATTAGAAATGCAGCTATTGATATATCTAAAGAGCTAATGGTGCCTGGCCAGTGTGGCTTGTGGTTGAGTGCTGACCTAGGAGCCAGGGAGTCCTTGTTCAGTTCCCAGTCGGGGCACATACCTGGTTGCAGGCAACTTGATCCTCATTGTGGGGTGTGCAGGAGGCAGCCAATCAATGACTCACTCATCATTGATGTTTCTATCTCTCTCTCCCTCTCCCTTCTCTGAAATCAATAAAAATATATTAAAAAAATAAATAAAGTGTCTGATTTCTTAAAAAAAAAAAAGAGCTAATGGTGAACTTTTAAAGCATAGGTTATCCATCTAATATTTAAAATCTAAAGATGAAAAGTTAAGTGGATTTAAGTGTGTATAGTTAGCAAATATTAGGACTGAACCCACATATTTTACTTCATTTAAAAATAGACTTCTAACCATTAAAAAAAAAAAAGGCGGGGGGAGGGGGGGAGGAGGGGAGGTGGAAAGGACATCATTGGAAAGAGACCAGTAGGTATTTCTAACAGAAAATTTATTTCAGAGATGAGTTAACTGGACACATGGGAATTCTACAATGGAAACTATTTTGCAATCTTACGTCTTTGTATTCTCTACCAAGAATGATGAAATATACATACAGAAGCACCCTATACTGTTGAAATGGGGAGAAAATTGCAATAAGTGCCAAGAATTTCCTCTGAAGGACTATGCTTTCTCTTGTGGAAACCTAGTCAATAAGCTTCAGATGGGCTACACCTTGGTGACAAGCACCTCCAAATTTTAGCATGCAGGCATCCAACTGGAAAGAAAACTCTACCACCTTTCACAGGGTGTGTTCAGTGTCTTCTGTGCACATTTTACAACTACACTGAAGAGTCTGAGCCACGAGAAACTCTGAATTACTTTACGGGTCCATCTGTTCTCCCCAACATCTCTGCTCTCTTTGGGGGAAAAACACAAAAATCTACATTTATATGTATGCATATGTGTATATATACACACTCATTTGCAGAAGCAATGTAAGTTCACGGGAATGTCATGAGTCTAAGCACTATACTAAACTACATTTTACCATCAGTAGTACTGAAGCCCACTATTTATGAATCTTTCAAAAGTTAACCGGGCTGTTACGATACAATCACTCTGTGCTTTTAACAAAGAATTCTGTAATAAAATGAGATTTTACATGCTGAAACAAAATATTTTAAAACATCTTTCTGCTGATTGCTCATTTTGGTAATATCTGTGGAATTTAAAACCCACACACACATACACAAATATTCCCATAGAAGATTATGTTAAGTTTTGGGTTAACCTCAAAATTATTATTGATATTTTTATATCAATCTTTTAATGAACACTTTTGATTTAGTTTCTTTAGGAGGAAAATCAAGTTCTGAAAAGACATTAAGGTGTGCGGCCATCCTGGGAAGTGAGGAGCCTTGGGAGGGCTGGAAGTGGAGATGATATGAAGCAGGCCTGGGTTGGCTGATTGGGGGAGTGAGAGAATATAAAAAAGGCCCTTTTTTCTTTTCTGTACAGGCAAAGTTTTGTTGCTTACACACTGCTTCCTCTCAAATACTGTTTGGCAACACATTATCTCAAAATGTTCTGTAGAGAAGGTGCCACTTTGGAACCTGTGCCCAGCGGGGCAAGTGCCCCTGAGTTCCCTGCCAGCCACACTTCTGGCTTGTACCCAGCCGGCTGCTGTGGAGCCAGTTGGTTCTAGCTGCCACTTTCTTGGGCTGTACTGCTCATTAGAGTCCAGATAACTGTTGGGCTGTACAACTGGTTTCTAGGCCCCAGATATCCAAATATGAGAAGGATGAAAGGCCTCAAGGTCATCAGTCAAGTTCTTTCAACTCATTATGGAATCTATAGGAAAACTTAAAGCTGTTCATTCTGGATGACGATTCCAGTACAGGTCATGGTCAAAGTTTGAAGTCATCTTTGTATGAAATTCATTTTCTTTCTTGGCAACTGGAGCAGTCTCAATGAACATCAGAAGAGAAAGCAAATAAAAATTCAACTGTTCTGTGTAGGGTAGGGTCATAAATAGCTAATAGACTACAAAGCTAACACCTAGAGCTATTTAGTTTGGAAGATTGTGGAAATTTTATTTGGAGACAGTCCCTAAATTCAATTAAAGTTGTGCATGTAACTGGAAGTGCGTGTTGGCAAGGTGGAAGGAGGGACAGACTGTAATGGATGGCAGTCCAAGTGTCCCCATGCTGAGTGGCTGGACGATTTGAAGTAAGTGACTTTCTATAAAGCTGCCCAATTCCTACTCAGGAGAATAGAGAGGGGAGAGAGAGACAAGATTGCCATCTTTAGAAAATATTTAGGGGAAGAATATTATCTCCCCCCCAACTTATTATATTATTGTTTTTAACTAGAGAAAATTCAAACATATATAATAGTAGAGAGAGTAATTTACAGTGAATGTCATTCACCTGGTTCCCAACTTTAACAATGATAAACACAAGGCAAACCTGATTTTATCTATATTGTAATTCTCACCACCAACACTGAACTGAACTTTTCTGAAGCAAATCCCAGAATCATAATATTTAATCCATAAATATTTCAACACATAGCTATAAAAGAATGCTTTTTTAAAAAGCATATCATTATTCCACTTAAAAATAGCAATTTCTTAGTAATATCAATATTTAGTTAGTCTTAAAATTTTGCCAATTATTCATAATTGTATTTCACAGACAATTTGTCCAAACTGGAATCAAGATCTACACATTGAATTTAATTAATATGTCTCAAATCTAAAGGATATATCATTTTTTCCCTTACAATTTGTATTGAAGAAACTGGATCATACATCCTGTCTCGTTTCCACATTCTTTATTTTCAAACAGCATCCTTGTGGTATGATTTAACATATTTCTGTCTGCTGCGTTTCCTGTACACACATACCAAGATCTAAAGGCTTGAGCAGAGTCAGGTTGGATTTTTTGGAACAAATACTTCACAGGTGATATAGAGATACATATGATGTCTGGCTACCCTTCTTTTTATGGTTAGTAGTCACTTATAACTGCCCAAATCCTTTTACTTCATTAAGGGTTGCAAAGTGGTGCTATCCTGTTTCATTTATTGGCTGGAATATATTTATTGACTGGAATATATTTATTCATTTATTTTTTTGGCGGGGAAGCTTTCCACAGCTTATTGCCATATTTTAAGATAAATATTGGCATACTATTCCCAGTTTTCTTCACTTTGCCTTTTCACTTAACAATTGAAAATCACTTAATAGGTTGTAGAGAGCTATTTCTCATTCCTTTTACAGTTGCATAGTTTATTCAACCAGGTTCTCAATAATGGGCATTTGAGTGGTTTCCAGTCCTTTGTTTCCTTTTAAGACTTATTTATATGTCAATCAAAGTCTAAAGGCAGTCAAGTAGGACAAGTCAAATTCCAGCAAAAAAAAAAAAAAAAAAAAAAAAAAAAAAAAAGAACCTGGGAAGACGCTCCTACTCACTTTAGCATGGATATAATTATAGGAATATTGCTTCTCCCATCTTCATGCATTCTAAATTTTAGAAAAGGTAAGTGTTAGAAATCCTATTTTCTGGGTCCTTTTGCCTGTTCTTTCCATTTTTCACATTGCTCTACTCCAAGCAGCCTTTCAAGACCTCAGCCTCTGACAGCTCCAGTCACAGATACAGAATGACCTGGCTTTTTACTGAAGCCTCGCCATGGAGCTGACTCCCACTGTCATCACCTCCGGTGCTCGCCGCTGCTGGCAATAACCTGCTGCAGGCTGGTAAAGAAATGGTGGTGCTCGCAGGGCTACTAGGGGGACCAAAGTCAGCTCAGATTCAGTTCCTGAGCTGTCAGGAGCAATATCATGGACTGGGGAAGTGAGGATAGGGAAAGGAAATTCAGGACTCCTTATTTATCCTGGTAATTCAAACCAGTGTGGTTCTCCAGCATCAATTTTTCACATACATGGTAATGTGCTTCTAATTCTCAGAGGATCACACACTCACATCCACAGACAATTCTAATGTAGATATAGTATTCTTGGTCCTTGGTTTCTAGTTTTTACCTAGGACCTCTCAAAGAATGAACCTCCTCTTAGGTTTTCAAATACACTCCTATGTACCTTTGATACATTCATCTTCATCTCAGGCATCTTTCTAGGAACCTACAGCGCAAAGTGTCCAACACCAGATGAACCATCTTGACCTGAAAACTGCCTGCTCCGCTAACTCACCCTCAGTGCTACACCTTTCTCCATCATCCAGGCTCAAACTCTGGTAACACATCCCTTTTTTATTATCTCATACCACTTAATCTGACCATGTCTCCTGTTTTCTATATTGATTTACCTGGAGTCATGAGAAGCTCAGAAATTACAGTTCTATCCTAAAGGGTCAGGTGGAGGGGACTCCCTAGCAGCTGTGCTTGGTTCTTGGCTGCACCTGGGGAGAAACCTGAGGTGAAAACCTGTTGGCCTGCTGGTCAGCAGTGCAGGTGTGTGAGAGACAATGAGTATGTGCAAAGCACACACCTAGGAAAACCAAGACCCCAAAGGCCAGGATAAGTCATCCCTGATGGGTAAGCGGAGTTGATTTCGTGAGCCTGAGCCCTCTTAGGAGAGAGAGCGATCACATGGGAGAGGGGCTTACGCCACACCCTGGCAGCAGCACTGAGGGGCTGGGTGTGAGAGCCAAAGGAACGAAGGTGCCACGAAAAGTTGTTCCAGCCCTCCTGGAGAAGGAAGGGTTACAACTGTTGAGGCTCTACAAAAGCAGAACCAGAACCCGTGCTGCAGAAAACAGGTTTTTGTTCAATAAAAGGAACAGGAATAATTTAGCAGTTGGCCACATATGGAGATAACTCTAGAGAGAGTAAATGACCTTATGACAGAATTTTATTCAAACACGTAAAGATACTCTTTGTTTACATAGCAGGAAAGAACTTTCAATATGCTACCCGCTCCCTTTACTTTTCCTGAACACTCACTTCTCCTTCCTGCTTCAATGGGTTCCTAAGATGTATCCTATTTATGCCCTGGACTCCATTCTTTTTTCCCTACATCAAGATTTGCTGCTGTATGTATCCCCCACATAGGATCAACTTTTCCCACCAGCATAAAAATATGCCATAATGTCTCATCTTAAAAACACAATCTCTCCCTTGTCACAAATCCATCACCAGCAAAACTCCTGGGAGAACTGTATTTATCTGCCTTTCCTGCTTGGACTCAAATTCACTCAGTGAAACTCAGACCTTACACAGAACTGCTCTGTCAAGTTCATAACTGAGGGTGGATGGGGGGAGGGGGAAGGGTTGGGAAGAGATTAACCAAAGAACACACACATACACATAAGCATTATTTATGGACACAGACAATAGGGTGGTGAAGGCCTGTGATGAGGCAGGAACCAGGTGGAGGGGACAATTGGGGACATCTATAATACTCTCAACAATAAAGATTTTTAAAAAATCATAATCCAATGGTCAGCCCTCAGCTGGATTGGCCCATCAGCAGCATTTGGTACCAATCACCCCTCCCACTTTATCCAAGTGGACAGAACACCCCACATTCTCTTCACACCAGCTTCCTGGCTGTTCTGAAATATGAAAAGCTCAGTTGTGTTTGGAGCATCTGTGCTTGTTCTCTCTTCTGGAATGCTCCTCCCGTAGGTAAGCATCTGCATCGCTCAGTGGTCTTCGGTCTTTACTCAGATGTTACCTTTTCAGGGAGGTTTCCCCAGTCACTTTACTAAAACCTGGTGTCTTCATCTTATAAACCCTTTCTTGCTTTCCTGCATTGCACCCCCACCCCCAGCCCCACCTCATTGCTATCTAATAGATGACATTGCAATTCATTTTGTTGGTGGTCTGTTTCCTCTCACAAAAATGAAGCTCCACAATGAACAATGACTTGTTTACTTTGTTCACTAACATCCACCAGTGCCTAGAACCTTACTTGGCACACATTAGGTAATAAATATATGGTGAATGAATGAATGAGAATAATGAAGAAAGAAGGGGAACAAATTAAGACAATAAGATCTGATATTGGACTTATGTTAACTAAAGTTAGGATTTCAGACCTAATAATTTGGTTTTGACCAAATGTGGAACTTACAGCTATATTGCACTTTATATCATATATACTGTGTAGCAGATAGTTCCAACTTACAAAAACTAAAATGCTTTTCTCCCATAGGCTGCAGAACCACTGAGCTTTACACTCCTGTCCTAGAATCAGTCCAGCCAGCATTGATGCCTAGTGATTTGAAGTGTGCTCTTGGCTTGCCTTCCATAAAAATGGAGCTGCACTAAGTATCTATATCTAGTAACCAAATAAAAATAGTAGAGATTAAGTAGAGATCAGTGCTAAATGGAATCCTATCTAATAAAGAGGGAATATGGTAATTGACCATCACGCTGTAATGGTCAAGATGGCTATGCCCACAGTGGAGGCCAGAGTTCCCATAACGAGCCTTAATGAGCAATCAGCAAAGGCCTGAGGCTATGCCCTCCGCTTGGTGGGGCTTGACAGGGGACCTCAGGCCATGTCCCCCACCCCAGCACCGGGCTAGGGGACCTGAGGCTGCGCCCCCCCACCATGCAGGGCTTGACCAGGGAACTCAAGGGGTGCCTCTTGCTCTGGCCAGGGCTGGGTGACCTCAGGCCATGCACCCCGCCTTGGCGGGGCTTGATGGGGGTGCAGCTGAAAGAGTCTGGATCTAGCCCAATGTGGGTGGGCTGGCTGGGTCTGGGTCTCGAGAGATTTCCAGGCACACATGTGTGGGTGGGGACTTGACTCTGGTTCCCATTGGGCACCCCAGACTCTGACAAGAGGAAGATTTTCATATACATTTTACTAACTTTCTTTCATCTCTGATACTTGTATTATTGACAAAGGGCAAATAGCAATATCAAATATTTCCTCTAATCAATTCCCTTTTAATGTGCACCAATTTTGTGCACTGGGTCACTAGTGTTAAATAAAGCTCTCAGCTGTGATATTATTTCATATTTCTAAGTGGCTGAAATAATTCCTGAAAGTATTCAAAGTGTAAATTTAGTCTGTCTTGTACACCCCTCTCCCCCACCCCTGCCCTGCCACGCAGCCTCCTGAGCACCCTTTCCCAGGGCTCACCACAGAGCTGTCCCCAGCTCTGAGAACCCCACCAACACCGCGCTTAGCAACTGCTGCTCAGAAAGGCCTGCTGACTGCTGGCTGCCTGGCCAAGGGACATCCTGGGGAACTGCATGTGCATCGACACTGTTCCCATGGCCCCTCAATGGCCACCGGCAGGTCAAACCTACCAGTGGCAGCATTCCCATCACAGAAGCTCAGACCAGTCAGAGCTCAGCTCTTCCCTACTTTCCTGCAAAACTACCAGCAGGACATCATCCACATTCCTGGTCCCCCAAATGACAAGTCTGTGACAGGCCACTGTAATCAGCTTTAAGTGTGATTTGTGAAGAAGTGATACTTCTGAGAAGCAGACAATCTGTTTTTTAGAACTATATATTCAGAGATAGAAAGTAAGAACTTTATAAGAAAAAACATTATGCAAAAAAAAAAAATTATTAGTTACTTAAGCCAAAAACTTTGCAGTTGGCTTTGATTTTATACATCAGAAAGTATAAAATCAAAAGCAAGACATACATTTTAATATAAGTACTTTAAGTATATATTAATTTGTCATTTTATTTTAAATATTTTACTCCTGGTAGCATTTATATACCTAGAAAGAAATTACTTCAGGCTATTTAGATCTAAATATATAGCTCCTTAATTCATTAAGAAATTAAAATGCAGTCATTTTTAAGGCTAGTTTTGTCTGACAAAATAGGACAATGACTTTGTAGTAGGTGAACATAGGACTGAAATGTGAAGATGTGGCTACAAACAGAACAGCTCTGAATCATGAGAACAATGAAGCCTGTGTTTCCTGCAGGGGAAGGAAGGGCTGTTCTATGCAGGCAACCCACTCAGGAAAACTGAGGCACAGGTCATTGTTCCATGCTTTTTGGGAAGCAGGGGACTTAAAGACACTTCTAGGGAGCCTAGAATTCAGAAGGGGAAATAAGACAACTACATCAGAGGCTATTTAGAAAGGGAAGTGAAGCAATTGAGCTATGAGAAACAACATGCTGGCGGGGAAAGCAACACTGATGACGATGACAGCAGTGACCAGCACCACTGCCACAGATTATGCCCCAGTGCCCCAGACTTCCCACATCTGGTTTAGCCAAAGGTCCAAACCACTTCTCCCACCATCCATAAATGAACAAAGTGACGTAAGAACTTAGGCAAATCTACCCAACATCTCGCAAATGGATAAGGGGTGAGAAGTAAACCCACAGCTGCCGACTCTTCTACTCTGGGTGCTCAGAAACATTATGGAGTATTTCTTTCTTTCAAGAATGGCTTTAAGGAGCCGCTCCCCTCGCCCTCGGCGCGCACACCATGACGAAGAAAGACAAGAAGTCCTTCAACCAGAGCCTGGCCGAGTGGAAGCTCTTCCTCTACAACCCGACCACCGGAGAGTTCCTGGGGTGCACCGCCAAGAGCTGGGGTTTGATCTTGCTCTTCTACTTAGTCTTTTATGGGTTCCTGGCTGCACTCTTCTCATTCACAAAGTGGGTTATGCTTCAGACTCTGAATGATGAAGTTCCAAAATATCGAGACCAGATTTCTAGTCCAGGACTTACAGTTTTTCCAAAACCAGGGACAGCGTTGGAATATTCATTTAGTTTGTCTGAACCAAAGTCCTATAAAGGCTATATTGAAGACCTTAAGAAGTTTCTAAAGCCATATGCTTCGGAAGCACAGAAGAACCTCAAAAACTGCCAGCCTGATGGAGTCTTCTTTGAACAGAAGGGCCCAGTTTATGAAGCTTGTCAGTTTCCTCTTACCTTACTTGAAGCATGCAGTGGGGAGAATGATCCTGACTTTGGCTACCCCAAGCACACCCTTGTGTTCTTGTGAAAATGAACAGAATAATTGGATTAAAGCCTCAAGGAAGACCAGCAATAACATGCACTGGTAATTCTAAGGGTGAAAACACAACTACTCTATCAATTTATCCTCCTGAGGGCAACATAGACTTAAAATATTTTCCATATTAGGGGAAAAAACGGCATGCGAGTTATCTACAGCCATTAGTTGCTGTCCAGCTCAACTCTACTGGTAGCAGTACCACAAAAGAAGTAACCGTCGAGTGCAAGATTCTTGGATCAAAAAACCTGAGAAACTATGATGATCGTGACAAGATTTTAGGACGAGTTACTTTCAAAGTCACAATGCGTGCATAGTAGGAGCTACAGTATGTCCACAGAGTAAATGTTGTGTTGTCTGTCTTTATTTTGCATCAGCCGGACCTGACATTCTAGAATTATGAGACCACCTGAGAGAGGTGGGGTGGTACATGACGCTGCGGTAACATTGTAATGTGCTTCCCAGTCGTAGTGTTCCGTGTCCTCTGAAGTAACTGCCTGTTGCCTCTGCTGCCTTTGGAACCATTGTCCAGTCGTCAGACGGGGACTGTGAACACCTGATTCTGAACATTTGGGTCTTGTCCTATTTTTTTATGTGGTTTAATTGCCAAGTGTCTAAAGCTTAATGTGCTGTGCCATGTAAATATTTTATAGATTTAACACTGGTTAACTGTCATATATTGATGCCAAGCAAGTTTTAGGGATAAAAAGGTACCTGACCAACATGAAGTGACTTTACAGCTGCAGGAAATGTGTGGGGAGTTCTGTGTGTGAGGAGGAAAAAAGAAAATAAAAGTGGATTTGAAAGGTTGGAAAAAAAAAAAAAAAGAATGGCTTTAAGGGAATGGAGTGTGAAGAAAGTGGCTGGCGGTGAGGCCCTCCACGAGGAGGAACACTGCTGAGCCAGGCACAGAGTGGCACAGGGGGCTGTATTCAGGGGCTCAGAAGCAGCCCCGGACCAGGGTTGGGAAGGAGGACTGTTCCAGACTGCTCCTGGCAGCCCTCCTAGGTGTCCTCAGGTCTCAGGCTCTGAAGAAGGATGGGAAGGAAAAGGATAAGCTTGTAGGGAGAGAAGAGGTCCAAGAAATGGACCCTGGGGAAAACTCTGGCTCAGTGCCACACCAGGAGAGGAGTCTATACCAGAGACAAAGATGAACAGGAAACAGACAGTCCACGTGGAGAGCGGCGAGGGTTTCGGGAAGGTGTAGTAGGAAGGCAGCAGAGCCAAGGACTTGGAGGTAGATACTGGCTGGGAGATAAGGAGAGAGTTGGTGACGCCAGCCCAACGGTGGAGAAGGGAGGGGAGCCAGACTGTCAGGGTTGAAGAAGTGAATCAGCTGTGAGGACGAGGACCAGGAGACTGTGGGCGTGCCAGACTTTTAAGAACTTTGGTGGTAAAAATGAGACAGGTTGTAACTGAAAAGTAACAACGATCTACAGAAGGTTTTAAAAAAGGAATGCACTACTCAAAAGAGGATGTAAAACAAGAAATGGTATTTCCAGAGTTAATTTTTAATTTCCGGAGTTCAATGCTGTAAGAATTTCAAACTATTCTAGCACTCACATCCTGGCATGTGCATGAACTTAACTGAGGAGATAAATGCAGTAGCAGCTCAGACAAAAACAAAAAATCCTCTATGTTCTCCTCAAACTTCTAATCCCCTGACAATTTCATCTATCATATACTGGTTATAGGTAAGACCGGTGCCCCCAAATGTAGCACAGAAAAGTTTGCTGAATCTCAATAACACATATAATAATGATTACTCAAAACCTTCAGCTCTTCTCCATTGCAAGTACTTTCCCTTTGTATTCATGTTTTATTTGCTTTACCTTAAGTCACCCCCTAATCATGCTGACATCTACTACTGATGATTATATTAGACCTAAAAGTGTTCTTAAACAAATGAAAAATACTGACTTCCATTCCTGAAAGTCCTGCTTCCAATTTTCAGGAGGAAATTAAATAATGTATAAATCAAACACTGGGCCTGAGCCCAGACAGTTGAACATCGTTTTGTCCTTTCAAGGCAAAGAGGAAGTGTCTGCTATGGCAGGGACATGCCAGGAGAAATAAAGCTTAACCTCAGCCCCATGTGAAAGTGATTTGAGATAATCGGGGGTGTCTGCAAATAGGTTAAAAATGGGACCACATACTAACTGGGAACTTTTTATGGAAGTAAAAAAAATATATCAGATCTAACCCCCACCTTAAATACAAAATAGGTTGGGAAATGGCATGGCCTTAGAAATTCTATAAAAAGACAGTAGAAGAATTGAAAAGCAGGCAGGGAGGTCAGAGCTGACAAGTCAATGGAAAACCAAATGTGTTTTTTGCTCACCATTTACTGGAGGGTCACTATTTTATTTCTTTTTCATTCTAATTGCCAAATTCAAAATGATGTATGTGTGAAAAGAGGGGGAAGGGAGAGAGAGAAATACGAATAAAGTGTGTGGGCAGAGTGGTAGATGGTGAAAAATTATTTAGATCAGGGGCCAGCCAATCTATTCTGTCAAGGGCCAGATAGGAAATATTGAGGCTTTGTAGAGAACAGTCCCTCCCGTCACTACATAAATCTGCTCTGGTGGTGTGACAGCAGCTGTAGGCAATCTGTAAATAGTCGCTGTGTTCCAATAAAATTTTATGAACATTGAATTGAAAATTTCATGTATTTTTCCTCTTTATTTTTCTTCAGTCACTTAAAAATGTAAAACTCTTCTTAGATTCTGGGCCTCACAAAACCAGACTGTGGGACATTGTCTGATCTGCAGACCATAGCTTGCTGACCCCTCATTATGCAGACAGTTAACTGTCCCATTCCATAGACCGCTCCTATGAAACTGCACTTACTCAGATTTGGGATTCTGGGTAGGAGCAACTACTGTTCTTTTATTCAGCAGCTGAATAAGAAGATAGTAGAAAGAATTTGTTCAGAATAGGAGATTCTCTGATCCTATAAAAAAAGGCAGGATTTACACTAGCATGAAATCAAAGCTTAGGCTATAAGAAATTTTGAAGCTAAATGGTATAAGCTATTAATGTGCAGCATTATTCAGGGATCAAGAATGATTTAAAATATTATCTCTTTTATCAGAATTTAATGTTTCATAAACATCCTTGGCATCATAATGCTAGTCTGCAATCATACAGAAGTTTCCATTGTCACATGTATAGAAACCAGAGGGCTGGTGACTAGGAGGATTTTCTGGTGGAACATATGCTTTACAGATCACAGGTGGTAAAAACTTTATGGAGCACCTGACCTAGACTTCCAGAAACAAAGGGAATAGAAATGTGCAAGGCACCTATGTTCAGAGTTTTTGCGAAGCTCAGTAATTTTTATATCTTAAATGTCTGATTCTGGAACAATGACCTTCCCTTTCTGTGCTATGAGAGAAAAATCTAGTAAAACATCCTTGTAGTTCCTACAATCTTGATATAAGCAGGAAACATGACATTCTCCCCTTCTCTCCCTTCTGCCTCTTCCTCTTCCTCCTTTCCCCACTACTGTTATCTGAACAAATGAAGCCTTCTGAAGGGAACTGCCTCAGCCACTGCAACCCTTTGACAGGTCTGCCACAGTGCCTGTCCCTCTGGCCACAGGAGTGGCTGCATGACTCCACTGGTCCAGACAGGTCGTATCATAATGGCAACAATGAGCCAAAGAAGGTTAAAAAGGGAATATACTCTCCCCAAATGGTTGTACAACACGATTGTCTCCAGAGCTGCAGTGTTATGGGCCACTCACTCATGGGCAACAGGGTGCTGATCAATGTGTGGTGCACCCACAGGCTTGTTTTCAAGAACGTGGAGCACACTTTTTTATCTGATGGCAAGTTCTCGTCATGAATGCAATCCTCGGTTATTTGTATAAGGAAATGGAATTCTTTCAACAATGATCTGTTTTGTGGCAGTCTGCTTTATGGCACTGTTTCTAGGAATTTACTTTGGGGAAAAAACTGCCTTACCATCCACAGGGAAGTGACTGAGATTGGAGGGGAGAGAGAGCCACAGAGTGGAAGGGCCGGCTGTGAGGGCAAGGGTGTGCTCAGCAAGCAGACTTTTCATTTCCTCTCTTCTTCATTTCCTCCCATCCTGTATGTGCATGTGTTTTAATAGACTTTATTTCTTAGAGCAGTTTTATGTTCACAGTAAAACTGAGTGTAAAGTACAGATATTCCCTATACCTACATACACATAGCTTTCCCCACTATCAACATCCCCCATCAGAGTAGGACACTTGTTACAACTGATGAATCTACATTGACACATCATTATCTTAAAGTCCATTGTCAACATCAGGGTTCATTCTAGACGCTGGGCAGTCTATGGGTTTGGACAAATGTATTATGACATGTACTCACCGTTCGAGTATTATACAGAGTAGTTTCACTGCCCTAAAATTCCCTGTGCTCTGACTATTCATCCCTTCCCCTCACCTCAACCCCTAATCTTTTTACTGTTTCCATGCCTTTGCCTTTTCTAGAATGTCATATGGTTGGAATTATACAGTATGTAGCCTTTTCAGATTGGCTTAATTCACTTAGTATGTCTTTTCATGGCTTGTTAGCACATTTCTTTTTAGTGCTGAATAATATTTCATTGTCTGATGTGCCACAGTTTATCCATTCATCTACTGAAGGACATCTTGGTTGCTTCTACACTTTTTATATTCATCCTTCTTTTATTTTAGTATCTTTCTTCTGCTTTAAAGTGAAAGTATGTCAACGTAGGGTCTTAATTAGCAGCCCTAACAATCCTCAAAATAGCTACAAAGAAACTGAGGCCCAGAGGTGAAGTGACTGGCCATGACATTGTAACCCTCCTGGTGCATCTATCTGAGTCCAGCCTGTAACAATTACAGGCACTAAACTTATTGCTGTCCATACTGACCGTGAGCAGGTCTAAAGATCTCCTAATTTCTGGATTAGGATGTTTAATTCAGCTCTAATACACCAAACGGTGCATTTCCTCCCTGCCTCAGTATTCTAAAAGAATGTGGTTCATACATCCTCAACATTTTTTTCCCAACTGTTTGCTTATTACTATTAGAGACAAACTATTTAGGTAATGATTTACTCTTCACAATGACTCTAGAAATAAGTAGCATCACAATAACTATGACATATGAGAAAATTGCTCAAGACCAAAGAGCCAGTAAATATTAGTGATGGGGTTCAAATCCAAGTTTGCTTAATTCCAGAGGCTGAGTTCTCTGTCTTTCTGCTATACTTCCAATATGTATATATGTTTTATATACATATTTTTTCTAGTTGAAGATTTAAAGAATCTTTTTTTTTTTTTTTAACCAGAGATCATGTGAATTCACATTTCAGATTTCTTTATCATGGTCCTAAATACTAAAGGTTATTTCAGTGTCCACAAGATGCAAGGTTCCATTTATACTATAAAAAATATAAATTTAAAAATAAGATTTAAAATTTCTCCTGAAAACTTCAGCAGATGACTCATACTAATGCAGAAACATAACTAATTTTTGGAATGTACATATCCAAGAAAAAGCATCAGTATTGTATTTATGCATTTATGACATGCTTTATAATTTTATAGCTTCATAAATAAAAATTAAGGAATAAACTAATTAAGTCAGTTAGTTAAGACCATAAGCTGAATTGCCACAGTACTTCCCTTTTCCTCCTCCTGGCCCAAAGAAACTAAAATAATGGAAACACAGTTTAAAAGAACACCAAACAGGAACAGAAGAGGGGACCAGAACTTTCTGTAAACACTGCTTACAAACTCATCTGCACTACCTGCAGGGGGCTCATCACTTGGTTTCTGGAGCCCCAAAAGTCATTTACCAGAACTGAGAAGGCACGGCCTCAAGGAGAGAGGTGAGAAATTACAGAGCATATCTGTGGTTGTTTATATTTAACTGGACCACGTAATGATCCAGTTAAATGAATGGTAAAAATTGGAGGAGGTTAAAACAAACAAACAAACAAAAACAAATGGTAAAATTGAAGAAGGTTAAAAAACAAAACAAATAAAAAAAGAAAACCATCCAAGGGTCTGAGGAAAAAGTACTGCCAAAAAATTAAGGTGAACATAATCCAATTAAAATACAAACTGTTTCCAGCACAATTGGATATGAAAGCTAATATATCTGCACCACTCAAGAAATTAAAAGCAAACGTGCTCAATCATGCAGCATATGAGTTGTTTCAAACCATCCAACAACTGACTTTGAGATTCTTCCTGTTACTGAAAATTATGACCCTCAGTAAACTGGACTTTGACCAAAATGACTACAATCATAGACCTGCCAATACTTTGGTGATATCAAGTGCTGGTTCTTCATTCTACATTCTTGCCTTAAGTTCTTTCTTGTAAGAATGACATCCTGTCATGACCACATGGCCTCTCCAAACACATGCATGGACTATTCTAGCAGGGAGTCCAATTATCATTGCCAGATTAAATCAGTGCCTACAGCACTTGTACCAGAGAATTGGGTAACAGGATATGATAGGGTTTAAAAACATTATATATTCTTTTATATAATTAATCTGAACCTTGCCCAAACCAGAACCTATCCAAACTTGTTATCAACAAATACTGAAACTTATCCCAAATGAAAGGAGGTAAGCAAAGTCGTTGTCTGCAATTAGTGCTTTGGGGGGTACCTGGGACTCGTAAAAGCACTTGTTATTGTAGTGAAAACACAAAGGATTCAGATATTACAAAAAGAATATGCATTACTACTCCTTTCTGGAGAAAATTTAAGACTTTTCAGTGTTGTAAACTTCCACAAAAATGAAATGGCATGTATTCTGTCTTTCATTTATCAAACGTTTATTAAGTAAACTACAGGCCAGCCACTGTTAGTTTTCTTTGATCAATCAATTCACTCTAAGATTCTGACAACTTATTGCTGTATTACAAAGGTATTATTTCTGAAAAAGGGAAACTGCAGAAATGCAAGCATTAAAATAATTGAGAAAACCCTTTAAGACTACATTGAGCCACAACAAGCATACTATATACACTAATTATTTGTGATAATGAATAGAGGCTAGATTATCAAGCAGGTCAGAAAGTAAGAAAATGCTATAGAAGAGGCTTAACTTGGGCAAAAATGTTGCACAGACAAGACCACCAACACGGATAGGTCTTGACCAAATTTTTTGGAAAATTTTCTAGAGAATAACAAGCTGATAAGCGGGCTTCTGATGTGAGATGACTATAAGCAAAGCAACCCCAAACTAATTTTTATGGCCATTTAGCATCCAATATTGGAGACTGAGGGAGAATGATATGGTAAACAACATACCAGCACAAAGGAACAAAGAGGGAAGTTTATAGCTTTGAGACATAGTTGTGCACAATCAAATTTTTCAAATAGCAAAATCTCAAAGATGGACTTTATGTGAATTTAGTAACGAAAGGTTTACTGAACTCACAGTGGTATTTTCATTACATCCACACACATAGAAAATCGGTTATCTGTCAACAGTCATCTTTGAAAACGGAAAGCAAAACATTTTCCAGCAGACAGAAGCTCAACAGTGTCACCCTGACTACTGGTGTTACCTGAGCAAGACTGAGTGATAAAATTTTGTGTTGCCTTTGCTGACTGGTGGAAGCATTTCTAAGTTGATAGGAAAGTTCATCCTTGCCAACACCTCAAAGAATTTCACTGGGCACTACAGTGTATTATTATTAATGTCATCATGATTCTCAGCATGTGAAGTACTGATTATTATAAACCTATAAAAACTGGTATAGGTAAGTCTTATTCATGTCCCAATGAGAAAACCAAAATGACCAATATCATTATGGGGCTATTAAAAGAAACAATCAGTGACATATTCAGAATAATGCCCACCATAAATTTTATCTTCAGGACCAGGATGACTTTTCCAGTATAAGCTATAAATGGCAAACACAAAGCTTAAATTTCATCCAAATGTGTGTGTATCACAGCCCCACAAATGAACAATGGGTCTTAAGTACCCAGGGAACATTGTTGTTGGGAGTAAGTAAGCTAGCTAAAAACCCAGGAGATGATAACAGGAGGGGCTCAACCCCCAGGGAGGACATCCTTCAAGCCATGCACCTGATATGAAAAGCTACATAGAATGAGGCCACAGTGACTGAGCACAGCCTAAGTCAAGGAGCAACATTCATATAGACCCCTCTGGGTGTTGGCTGGTAGGATTTCATCAGCACCCTCAACTCTTAACAACAAAAGGATCCTCATTTAATTAAAATAAAATGAAGAAAAATAACAACAGATGGATATTTTTTAAATTGTTTCCTCAAGTGGAAAACCAGATGAAGATGAAAAAGAACTGAAGAAGGTCCTCGAACCATTTCAACTACCATTTTCTTGCCAAGTTGGGAAGGTACAATTTTTCTTAAAGGTGTGTTCAGTAATGATTTGGCCTAGAAAGTAGCATCTGAGTGAGGGGCTTTTCTGAGGTGTTACAGTCACTTTCCAGTTCTATAAGGGTACCATCAACCAAGCTAAATTTGATCACATCTATTCCTGCTGGGGACACAACTCAATGGTTCTGCTTCTTCACAGGTGTCACAGGCAGTGTTCTTAGAGAATGGCTGAGTGATAAAAATAGGGGACTGCTCTGTTAATTTTCACATGTAACTTATTTCTCATGATCTTCAAGATAAAAATGTATTTTCTAAGTTGAAATGGTAATTCATGCATCTGCTTTTTAGGCTGAACATAAGAAGATAATAATACCTCTAGCTGTGATACAGAGTGTTCTTCTAATTGTACTCTGATCAAGCTTCAGATTAAAATAATTTGCCTGCCAAGATATGCACTTGCTCAAGATTTTAATTCTCAAAATTATAGGTAGATATATAAAAGGTAGAGTTTTAAAACTGTTATTTACCTCTTTTAATTTCATAAGTTATATTTTCTGCACTATTTAGTTAAAGAACCCAAAAGTAAAGTGAATGGGGAAGTAACATGAACTTAAAGAACAAAGCACACAAGATTTATAACTATTTCTTCATTATATTACTAAGCCTTACAACTAGATATTAAACATTAACCTGTTCACAAAATGTTTAGTTAGGAACTACCCTTTCCCACAGCAGGGGAAATAAAGGCAGTGAAGTTGGCATTTTTAATATCTGCCAACAACAAATCATTTTTCAGATTGAAAAGTTATGTGTAGTGTACAGTTTCATGGTACATAGGCAGGTTCAATTCTGATGTGAAAGACATCCCATAATGACCACACTATATAAAAACTCAAATTTTCATAGAATTGATATCTCTTTTTATTCTTTAACCTCATCTTTTAGTTTTATTTACCAAAGAAGATTGTATCTGGAAAGCTATTTAAAACTATAAATCTGTCAACAGTTTCTTTTACAGAGGTGACATGGGAAAGAGAAAGGACAGCATTACAAGGAACAAAGGATGTATTACCAGGAGCACTTAACTGCAGGCTCCCCACCCCAAACATGGTGCTATCTGGAGGCTCCAGGTTTGCCTCAGCTCATGCATGTACAGGAAAAGAAATATAAGCTACTAATTTCAAACTTAGAAATGTAAGGAATGCAAAAATTGGAGGTTCCAGCCTTTATTTAAAACCCAGGCATAGACATTTCATTAAAAATGAATCCGACTGTTACAATCAGAGATACAAATTTGTCAGTGTGCATTTACGTCCTAGGTGCTCAGCTACACAAGCTTGCCATGCAGCAGCAATGCCACACCAGGTTCTGATTCACCTCATGAGACTGTGGGTCCTCAGGTTATAATTTTGAGACGTAAGAATGAAGTAAGCCGTGTGTTCAGTAGCCTTTTTAGCTAAAGCAATAGTTTTCAAAATGCTCTGCAATCTCCAAAGTGCCTCAGAGATGTCAGCAGGAGGGACAGGTATGTAGGTGGGACAGGCCCTAACCAAAGCAGATTCAGTTCCATCTCTTTTATGCAGGATGGGGCAAAGGTAGTTTACAATTGTTCATATGGAAAATAATACAACCGATACTAATAAAAGGGTAATTTGCCAATTAGATAGGATAGACCAGACATTTTGTGGACAAAGCTGCAGTGGCTGCGAGGGCCGAGGGCCAGCAGCGCGGGAAAGGCGGCAGGGCAGAAGAGGCCACGGTACGGGCCAGTCCAGCGTCATGGCCCCTTCCAAAGAGGCAGCAGGAGATGGGGCTTTGTGGTTCCAGACCCAGGGCTGCCCCATCGGCAGAAGCAGCCACAGTGGCAGCGGTGCGGGCTCGGTCCTGGTGCCACGCCTCCGCAGAGGCTGGACAGGGTGCGCGACCTGCTGTGCCTCAACCTCCTACAGCCCCTCCCACAGCCAGCAGGCCCAGTGCTAAGAAGCAAGGGTCAAGGGCCAGCAGCCACCGCAGCTGGCAGTGGCTGCAGCAGTGGGGTGATGGGGGCGGCGCCTTCCTCTGATCAGCAGGTCGCCTCCTGCAGAGGGACATCCTCTGAGGGCTCCCGGACTACGAGAGGGCGCAGGCCAGGCTCAGTACACGAATTTTCGCACACCAGGACTCTAGTATAAGAATAAACTGTTTTGCGTACTCACAATTGTAAACCGCCTTTTGCCCTACTCTATATAATGGTCTTCCCACATAAGGTTTTTATCTGAGGGGGAGGAAAGGTTCTGCTACTAAAATCTTTACAAACTATTCATCTTTACTTTTAAAAAATGACAGAAAAGACTAACACTGAATTCTAATAAAGCCTCCCTGGAAAAATAGCTCTGGATTGAAATAAAGAGGTAGAAAAGAAAAAACATATGCTCATTCTTTGAGACAATATTTTGCTTTTATAATTTCCAAGTGTAGCTGATGTAATCTTCACCTACTAGTCTTATTATTCTCAACTGAAAAGCAAAGTCAGCCAAACCATCTCAACCTGATAAGACTAACTTTTCCTAGCCAGTTTATTATTTTGAGAAGCTTTAAAAAAATTTTTTTTTTCCTGGGACTTTTCTCCAGTCCCTTTGGGAATTGCCTTCACCACCTTGCAGCATTGAACTGTTTCCTAGATCCATGTTTTTTCCTTGTTTTTGGTGGAACACATCCACCATTAGCTTCCTAAAAAGAGGTGTGTGGGATAAATTTGTTTTACATCTTGCATGTCTGAAATGTATTTATTTCATCTTCACATTTCGTTTCATAGTTTGGCTAGATACAGAAGTTTAGGTTGGAAATCATTTCCCCTAAGAAATATAAAAGCACATATAATAGAGCTCTTCTTACAGCTGCTGCAGAGAATTTTGTGGCAATCCACATTTAGTTCCTTGTATTTGATGAGTTGAGGCTGGACACTTGATAGAGACTTTCACTATAGAAACTTAAGTTCCTCAATTCTTGGAAAGATATTCAGAGAGCTTACTCTCTTCTGATTTCTCTTTTTGCTCTCTCTGCAACTCCTATTAGTCATATCTCCAGTTCTCCAATTTTCATCTCTTTGTGTTTTCTTTTCTGGGAGACTTATTCAACTTTTTCTAACTCTTGTATTGCATGTTTAAACTTTCTACATAAAGATTTAAAAATTTCAATTAAGGAACAATTGGGTATTCTTTTACTGAGCCCCTGCTTGTTTCATGGTGAACTATCTTCTTCTTAACTCTCTTTTCACCTGCTTCCTCATTGTCTCCACTTTCCCTGTTTGTTCCAGACCGTCTCAGAGTGGAAGCTTTCTTCAAATACTGGTGATCCTCAGTTTTCCACTCATATGTAGGAATGAGGCACTAAAATGCCAAATGGAAACTTTGTGTTAATGGACGAGGCTTGTCAAATACAGTTTGAAATAAGAGAGTGTGCTGCCTCCAACTTTGTTTTTCTTTTTCAAGATTGCTTTGGCTATTTGGGGTCTTTTGTATTTCCATAGAAATTTTAGGATTGATTGCATTATTTCTGTGAAAAATGCCATTGGAATTTTGATAAGGATCACATTGAATGTGTAGATTGCTTTGGTAGTATGGCTATTTTAATAATATTAACTCTTCTCATGCATGAAGATGACATATCTTTCATTTATTTATATCTTCTTCAATTTATTTCACCAATGTCTTTCACTTCTTTGGTTAAATTTATTCCTAACAATTTTTATCTTTTTGGGGGACTGCTTTCTAAATTTCTTTTTTGATAGTTTATTTTTGGTATATAAAATACACATTTTTTTTCTATATGTTGTACCCTGAAACTTTCCTGAATTCATTTATTAGTTTTAACAGTGTTTTGGTGTAGTCTTGAGGGCTTTCTATATAAAAAATCATGTCATCTGCAAATAGTGACAATTTTATTTCTTCCTTTCCAATTAGGAAGCCTTTTATCTCTTTTTCCTTCCTAATTGCTCTGGCTAGTACTTTCAATATTATGTTGAACAGGAGTGGCAAGAATGGGTATCCTTATTTTGACTCTGGTCTTAAAGAAAGTTCTCAGCTTTTTGCTATGGCGCATATTAGCTGTGGAGCCCTGCTTTCTTAATAGTGGTAAATAAAAATCCTGGTCGACCAATGTTACGCTTTGAACTCTTCTAATAAGGGTAGAATTACTAGAGAATAATTGTATTTTGCTGCTTTGTACCTACCAAGATCTATTCAATTAGACATGTCTCCAAGAGACATGTCAGCAAATTGCTGTTATTTAAAAACTAGAGGCCCAGTGCTTTCATGCACGGGGGTGGGGGAGGGGGAAGAGTGTCCCTCAGCCTAGCCTGCACCCTCTCCAGCCTGGGACCTCTCGAGGGATGTCCAACTGTCCTGGTAGGATCGGGGCTAAATGGGCAGTCAGACATTGCACTCTCAATCCAGGACTACTGGCTCCCAACTGCTTGCCTGCCTGCCTTCCTGATTGCCCCTAACCACTTCTGCCTGCCAGCCTGATCATCCCCCTAACCACTCCTCTGACAACCTGATTGATGCCTATCTGCTCCCATACCATCCTGTTTGTCCCTAACTGCTCTCCCCGGCAGGCCTGGTCCCTCCCAGCTGCCCTCCGCTGTTGGTCATCTTGTGTCTACATGGGGGCAGGATCTTTGACCACATGGGGGCAGCCATCTTATGTTGGGAGTGATGGTCAATTTGCATAATACTCTTTCATTATATTAAATAGGACTAGAGGCTCGGTACATGAAAGTTCATGCCCTTAGGGGGAGGGAAGGGGAATCCCTCAGTCTGGCCTGTCCCCTTTCACAGTCTGGGAGCCCTTAGGGGATGTCCCACTAATGGCTTAGGCCCGCTCTCCTGCGGAAGGTGACTGGCCAATCAGGGGAAGGCATTTTCCCCATTACCCCCTTGCTGCTGCTGCCTCTGGCCTCCCTCTGTGGGAGGTGACCGCGCCCATCAGGGGAAGGCAACGCCTCCATCATACCACTGCTGCTGCCACTGCCAGCCGCCGCAGGTGCTGCAGCTTTGTCTGGAAGACATCTGGTCTAATTAGCACATTATCCTTTTATTAGTATAGTTCCTCAATTATCTTTTGAATAAAATTTTAAAAACTGAAAATACAGTATATATGAAAAAATTTCTTTAAATGTCTGTCATAGATATGCTCACATTATTTTGCAATGTGGGTATATATGTGTTTTCTGTAGGCATGTTCTCCCAAGCCTACTTCTAATAATGTTTAAAAGTCATAGGTAGTAATGCAATGTAAGAGTCACACAGTGGATATAAAACCTCAGAATTGTTAAGATAGAAAAGTTCTATGATGTTATTTCATTCAATAAAAGGAAACTGAAATAAAACAGGTCTAAGACTTGTTCAAGATCAAAAAGTGGCTTAGCAGAGATCACAGAATGAGATTCTATCGTATTACTGACAATATGTGATGTGACTAGGTCTGTGAATCAGAAGGCAAAAACTTCATTCTAGAATGTACTTTTTCATTTAAAATGGCCTTCCCCTCATCTATCACCTCCAGCATAGTTAACCTGTGTTTTAAAACACGGCTATATAGTACTGCCATTGTCTAGTGTGTGATCTGCATGTGCTCCTGTTGAGTAGGGAGTCCCAGTTTCAAAGGAAAACATTTTCTCTTCATGTAGGCAGAAATATCTGATTCAAATACATTTAGCATAATGTCTAAAAGAAAAAAGATGGTTTTCTTCATGGTTAACAGCTCTTTGAGGGAATAATTTCCCTTTACCATTAAAAGTTATAAATCATCCCAATTATAAAAGGACAAAAATAAGCTATTGAGCAAATATGGTATCTTCTATCTATAAACATTCATAAAACATGATTCTCCAAATAGATCTCTTTTAACAGAAAGAATACATTTACTACCTTATTAAATACTAGAGGCCTGATGCATGAAATTCGTGCATGGCTAAGGTCCCTAGGCCTGGCCAGCAATCAGGGCCAATCTGTGGGGTGACCAGAGGATGATCAAGAGGCCCCGCTGGCATCCACCTTGGCCGGCCTGGGGCCTGTGGGCTGGAGGCAGCTCCTGTGTTGAGCATTTGCCCCCTGGTGGTCAGTGTGCATCATAGCAACCAGTCATTCTGCTGTTTGGTCGATTTGCATATTAGGTTTTTATTATATAGGATATTTTGAAAGAAATATTAAACATCCATTAAAATTAAAAATTTCTACTCCATGAAAGACACAGTTTAGATAGTAAGAAGATAAACCACAGACTGAGAGAAAATCTTTAGAAAACACAAATCTGGTAAAGTGGTACCTAAATTATACAAAGAACTCTTGAAATTCAACAATAAAAAACTCAATTAAAAAATGGTAAAACATCTGAATAGACAGCTCACCAAAGAAGAAATATAAAAAGCAAATAAGCATATGAAAAGGTACTGAACATCATGTCATCAGGCCAATGTAAATAAACCTGGAAATACCACTACCCACATACTACAGTGCCTAAAATACAAGATACTGATGGCAAATGCAGGTGAGGATATGGAGGAACAAGAACCTCCACTCACTGCTGATGGCAATGCAAAATGGCACAGCCACATTAGAAGACAGCTTGTCAGTTTCTTATATAACTAAACATATTCTTAGCAATCATACTCTATTCACCCTTGAAAATATCTGTAGAGTTTGAAAATAAAGTAGACTACACGTGGCAGAAAGTTAATTTCATAGCATAAGTATTCTTACGAAACTCTAAAGAAAACGTCAGACCAGCTTCTGTAAACCAGTGTGTGTGTGCATATTTCATGACCAGTATGTCCAATTCAGTTTTATAACAAGAAAGTTCATTTTGAATTGACAACATTTGGATTCATCTCCCCCCTAATCTTCAGTTCTGACACTTAGACTTATGACATAGGACCCCTAAGAATATATATTTTTAATGCTGGGAACTACTGTTTTATTATATCTAAGAGTGTTTGGCCTTTTATATTTTTAAGAATTCTGGCAAGAAGTTAATGCTAGGCAAACAAAATTCAATTCTTGTTTTTAAATATAAAACCACACCTTAAGGATTCTTTTGAAGTGAATAAAAATATGCCAAGGGGCTACTTTTGCTACTATTGAAAGAATGTCTTAACCAAATGCCAAAAACAGTTTAAGAGAGCTTAAAAAAAAATTCTGAAGAAAAAGGAAAAATAACTACTTTATGATTTGGAAATTCCATAATGTTAAAGTGGCATGTGCATTATACCTGATGGTTTCTTGCTTTTAAAAGAACAGGAAAACTTTTTTATAAGTATAAAAACGAAACCCATTTTCCAGATTTTAATAGCAAAAAGAGAGCTAGCCATTATTAAAGGACTCAAGAAATAACATTTGGAGGTTAAATACAAACAAAACAAAAAAAGAGCCATGCAAATCTTAATTTTCTACTTTTCTTTATGGCCTAAGGCAAGGTTAGAATTTATTGGGGACTGGCTAGGTGCTTACTAGAAAATTTCCAAAACTTAGTGGAGGTTATATTTAAGAAGAATTTAACAACTACACTGCAATTCTGAACAAGCACTTAATAGAGTTTAGTAACATTTTAATAGAATGATACCCTTGAGAACTCAGAATTACTGTCATGTAGAGATGTTGCCATTAAATACCAATGACAAACGCAGTGTTTCTGTCCTCAGCATTAGATTTCTGAACCTCACCTAAACACTTGGGGTCAATCCTAACTTAAATAAAAGGGCATAGTAATTAGGTATGCTTATTTCCTAAATAGTCATTCTAGTAGAAACAGAAAACTTCAGGTTTGTGAAGTTGCAAGGTTCACTACTCTTCTCCTCCTTTTTTTCCTTAACAAAACTTACATTAAGAAAAAAAGAATTAAGTTGTGCACAAGAAACCAAAAATTACCTTAACAAATATGTTGGTATAGGGATATTATGTATAGTTTGTAAAGAAACAACTTTATGCACTTTACAGTAAAAAAATAGTATATATCTTTAACAAGGAAAAAATAAAAATAGGCTTTACAAATGTTTATAAATGAACTATTAAACCAGTTGAAAAACATGCTGCATGTAACTATAAAATATGGCTTAAATTTAAAGAACACACTACCAAAACTAAAATATGACATACACATGAAACACTCATGAGTATAGGTAAAATCTAAGGCAACAAAATATAGAAAATTTTTTAAAAATTTAGTATTAGAGATAATTAAATTAGATTTGTTGATTATAAAAATATAACAAAAATTATTTATTGGGCACTGGCCAGGTGCTTACTAGGAAAGCACCATGTATAAATTATGTCCTCTAATCTGGACAACAGCTCTATGAGAGAGCCTCTCATATCTGTATTTAGTGTAAGGAGAATGACCACAGATGAGGAGGTGGACAAGCTTTGCATTTGGATTTAGATCTTTCTCAATCCATAACCCATTTTGCTTAACTAATGCAGTTTCACATAGTACAAAATGTTCTTAAAAGAAGAAACAGTTTTCACATAATATTGGTGGTATGAGTTTTGGACACAGCTCAATTACTATTAAATCTGCATGATAGACTTAGTAGCATGTTTTGCGTATCTTTTTTATATCATAAGCTCCTCTCAAGTTGGTAGATCTCCCCCCATCCCCCATTTTATCAATGTTGAAGATGAAGGAAAATAGATGAATCATTTGTGCAAAAATTCTGGAGTCAATAGAAAGCCTGAAAATTTGGAGAGGAGAACTCAGGTGGATTGGTAAATTGCCCCGATCAGCATGACTCCTGGCCTGAGTCGTTCAGATACAGACTTAGCCTGGAGGCCAGCCGTGGAGGACTAGATCATTATGTGGGTCTTAACGAACTTGTTGCCTTAAAATATTGCTTCCCTATAAAGGGGCTGCAGTATCTGATTATGAAATGCTGTATGAAGTTTGTTGCCAGCCAGTCTCTCATTCAACAACTACTTCCTTTCTGACTAATGCTTCTAGTAATCTGACAGTAGTTTTAAGCACCTGGCAAGGAGTCAGTACTAGAGGTATGGCAGCACAGGGTGTGCTGGAGGGTGACTTGCTTTGTTGTAAACATCCGATCTGAGATAGCCCTCAGGTAAGGTGAATTAAGGCTCTTTTATTGCCAATTTAAGTAGGAGTTGAAGTTTGGAAACATAGAATGTTTACACTTTCATAAATTGGAAGTTTTAAAAATTGTAGCTTAAAATAAACAAAACTATAACTTTGAACCTTGTACTTACTTTCCTAACAAAGAGTTCAGGAGAAAAGAGGCTGCTACATATTCCACTTTATAACACTTTTTATCCTAATGTCTTCAGAATTATAGATATTATACTTGACTAAGTGTTCTGTTGAAAAGCAGAAAAACCAAACACCTCAGATGAAAAAATAAAGTCACTGGGTCTGGGATTGTCTTAGGAGGTAAAACTTCCTTTTCCATTCAATAGAAAATTGTTAAAGTTTGCTAAGGAGAATTTTTATCAAAATCTGGTACTACAATTAAGATCTCTAGGCCACAGTAAAAAAGTACTTACGGATATTGGCAACGATTCCAAGATTCCAGGTTTCTTAAAAGCATGTAGATATTTTACAAATGAGCAAAATGAGATTTCAAAGAAGTTAATAACTTACCCAAAACCATCCTGAAAGGAGCTATAATCCTATTAGAAATATACTCAATTGCAAAATTAAAATTATTTTTCCCCCACTAATAAATTACCGCCTCTCTGGGTAGTTGAATCCTAAAATCTTGATTTATGAAAAAATGCTATGATTGCCTATGCTATTTATAAAACATATAGTTGATACCTTGGCTCTTAAGATATATTCTCAATTTCACTTAATGAGATAAGCACTAAAAGGAGGATTGTATTCAAACACAAACATTCAATTCCAGTTTTATAGACATTAGCTTTCTGCTCACCCAGCAAATCCTACACAGAGAGGAAATAATGTCTCTTACTCGCCACCCTGTTCCAGGGCATGCGGGTGATGTACCCAGCTATGGTTCATGTCCATTTATTTGTGACTAGAGGCAGGCCCCGTGCATGAAATTTGTGCATGGGGGGGCGGGGAAGCGGGTGTCTCTCAGCCCAGCCTGCACCCTCTCCAATCTGGGACCCCTCGAGGGATGTCTAACTGCCTTCTCACAATCCAGGATTGCTGGCTCCAAACTGCTTGCCTACCTGCCTGCCTGCCTCCCTGATTGTCCCTAACTGCTTCTGCCTGCCAGCCTGATCATCCCCTAACCACTACCCTGCCAGCCTAATTGATGTCTAACTGCTCCTCTGCCAGCCTGTTTGCCCCCAACTTCCCTCCTCTGCTAGCCTGGTCACCCCTAACTGCCCTCCCCTGCAGGCTTGATCGCCTCCAACTGCCCTCCCTTGCAGACCTGGAACCTCTCAACGGCCCTCCCCTGCTGGCAATCTTGTGGTGGTCATCTTGTGTCCACATGGGGCCAGGATCTTTGACCACATGAGGGCAACCCTCTTGTGTGTTGGAGTGATGGTCAATCTGTGTATCACTCTTTTATTAGATAGGATAGTGGCTCGTGCATGGGTGGAGACTGGCTGGTTTGCTCTGAAGAGTGTCCCAGATCAGGATGAGGGTTCCCTTGGGGCATGGGGTGGCCTGGTCAAGGGGCCTATGGTGGTTTGCAGGCCGGCCACGCCTCGAAGCGACCCAAACGAAGGCCCTGGGTTCTACAATTGAAACTTTGTAGCCTGGAGCGGAGCCAAGCCTTCTGCTTGCTCAGTGGTGACAGCCTTTTCTGTTTAAATTCTATAATTGAAACTTTGTAGCCTAGAGTGGAGGCCTGGGCTAGGGCTGCAGAAGTTTGGCTTCCACCATTGCCCTGGCAACCCTAGCCTCTTCTCTCTCCAGCTCCGTGGCTGCCGCCATTTCTGTTAGGATTATGTATCTTCTATAATTGAAACTTTGTAGCATTGAGTGGAGGCCTAGGCCGGCAATGGCAGGCAGAAAGCTCAGCTTCCTCTGTTGTCAGGGAAATCCAAGCCTCCCTCCTGCTCTCAGTGGTGGCAGCCATCTTGGTTGGGGTTTATTTGCATAATCTGCTCCTGATTGGCTGGTGGGCATGGATGTGGGCGTGACTTGATCAGAGGTATGATCAATTTGCATATTACTCTTTTAATAGATATGAGGATTGTTGGTTTCTTGTTGGTGGTAAGAAAAAAGTTTTTCTAAAGTAATTAGAATAATTTGATAAAAGAGAAATGAAAAAAAATGGGACTGGAATCTGCTAAATAACTTTAAAAAATCAAAGCCAAAAAACAATAGCTATAACCAAAAAAAGACTTACTATTTCCTCTTGAGCTGAATTCCCATCTGCTTTTTTTGTTTTTTGGTTTTTTTTTCCCAGAGAACATTTTAATGGTGGCCAGATGGGAGGGGTTTGAGGAATGGGTGAAAATGGGGAGGAATTAAGTAAAAATTGCTAGCTATAAAATAGTCATGAGCATGTAGAATACAGCATAGGAAATATAGTCAGTAATAGTGTAATAACTATGTGTGTGCTGTGAGATGAGTACTAGACTTAACAGGGTGATCACTTTATAAGTTACATAAATGTCTAATCGTTAGGCTGTACATCTGAAATGAATATAATATTGTATGTCAACTGTAATTGAAAACTAAAAAAATATTTTTAAAAAAAGTGAATCAAAGGTTAATTAGGTCCACAAGAGAGTATATACAGAATTGTCCACAAATTTACAAGGAATGGGTTGGTGACAATTACTCATAATTAAGTATAAAATAATAGACTGAGACATGATCTGTTTCTTTTCTTATAAACATTACAGTGCTATACATGTTTATTATGGTCCTATTATGCCTCTGTGCATGACATAGTTTTTAAGAAACTATTTTTAATAGTTTTAAGGTCACAGTAAAATTGAGGGGAAGATACAGAGATTTCCATTATATCCCCAGTCCTATACATACAAAGGCTCCCCAGTCATCAACATCCCCTACCACAGTGGTACATTTATTACAACTAATGAACCTACATTGACACCATTATCACCCAAGTCCACAGTTTACATTAAGATTTACTCTCGGTGTTGTAAATTCTGAGTATGGACAAATGTATAATGACATGTGTCTGTCCTTACCACTACTTTTAAATGGCAACATGTTTTCCCACTAACTGGGAGCTACAGCCAAGAAGCCAGAGACAATGAGGTCCTGCCAAAGGAGAGTGGCGGGCGCAGGGATGGCTGAAATATGCTGCCTGAAAGCCTCCAGGGAGGCTCCCCAGTTGCCGCATTTCTCCTCTAGTTGGCGAAAAACTTCTTCTTGGGGCTCTCCTGATGATTACCCAAGTGCTCAATTTTCTGGATACCCTCCCCAGGGAGAAACAACAGAGTAACTTAAAAGGGTGTAAGGAGCTATTTCAAACATTGGGCCTGTGTAAGAGCTTTACAGAACAAGGTTGACTGGGCAAAATAAAGTACCAGGTGGGAAGAAAATATTTTTAAAAGTATCTCCTAACCCAGTCTTCAAAAGTATCACCAGTATCATCTCCATTCCAATCATCCTCTAAAACATTTTAATTAAAATGAAAAAAACAAAACAAAACAAAACAACACTCTACAGCCCTCGTCAGTGGTTAGAGTGTCATCCCTGGGACTGAAAGGTCATAGGGTTGATTCCTGGTCAAAGGGCATGTACCTGGATTGGGTTACAGGTTAGATAGGTCCCTGACAACCAATCCATGTGTCTCTCTCACATACATGTTTCTCTCTCTTTCTCTTTCTCTCTGTCTCTCTCTTCCCGCCCCCTCCCTTTCCCCTTCTCTACCCCGCTTCCACTCTCTCTAAAAATCAGTGTAAAAAATATCCTCAGGTGAGAATTCACACATACACACACCAAAACAAAACAAAACAAAAAAAACTACTCACTATAGCCCTGGCTGGTATGGCTCAGTTGGTTGGGAGTGGTCCCATGCACCGAGAAAGGTTGCCAATTTGATTCCTGATCAGGGCATATGCCTGGGTTGTGAACTTGATCCCTTTAGGGGACATGCAGGAGACAGCCAATCGATGTTTCACTCTCACATAGATGTTTTTCTCTTTCCCTCTCCCTCTAAAAATCAATGAAAAAAAAATCTCAAAAACAAAAATCCAAACAAACCTCACTACCGTTAAAATAAATGTTTTATGTTTGTAAAAAGGAATCAGCAATTTCCTCATCTCTGGCTTACCTGGCCAAATTCTTGCTCATATAGTTAATAGTGTACAATTATTTAAAATTATCTTTATGTAATGTTGGTTAATCTACTCTCCTGTGAAGACAATTAATTGATCTGTGTTTTCATTTTTACTAGAGGCCCAATGCATGAAATTTGTGCAAGAGTAAGCCTTCCTTCCCCCAGCTACTGGCACCAGCTTCCCTCTGGCACCTGGGATCGAGGCTGGCTTTCCTCTGGTCATCGGTAGGCACCCGGGACCAGGGACCTGGGACCTGGGCTTCCCTCGCAGCCCCGGCTTCATCTGAAGGACATCCAAGCTTACTTACTGGTTGGAGCATCTGCCCAATCAGCAAGCTTACTTACTGGTTGGAGCATCTGCCCCCTGGGAGTCAGTGTGCATCATAGCTACCAGCTGAACAGACGGACACTTAGCCTTTTATATATAAAGATACTATCATAGATACCAAAAGTGGCTGGAGACACTCTTGAACTCTGAAACACTGGCTGTGCCTCTAACATTGCTACAATGTTAGAGAACTCCTTTTATGAAAAATGAGAATAAAAGCTTATTTTCTCTAAATATAATTTTTTAAATCTTTTTCCCCCCCAGTTTAATAAGTGTTAAATATATACTATGTAGAAGGTTCTCTGCTGAAGGATATGGCTGTAGCCTGAGGAGAAAATAAATTAGTTACATCAGTGGTAAAGCAATGAGTCTGTAGGAGGCAGGTGACCAAGGTTCTGGCTTTGAATTTATTTTACTATTAAAAAAAATCCAAACCAATTTTGGCTCTCAGTATCACAACACCGTTTCATTTTGATGGGGTGGGGCAGAGGTGAGAGCTTATATTTGTCTGAAGCTAAATTTTATCTCTTACATTTCCTGTTTATTAAGTTTAAGACTTTTTCTGGTTGTTAATCCTCATCGGAGGATATTTTTTCCATTGCTTTTCAGAGAGAGTGGAAGAGAGTGAGGGAGGGGGAGAGAGAGAGAAAAGCAGATTTGAGAGAGACACATTGATTGGTTGTCTACAGCATGCACCCGGATCCAGGTCAGGGAGCAAACCTGCAACCCAAGGCACCTACCCTTTACTGAGAATTGAACCTGAGACGCTTTGATATGCAGGCTGATGCTCCAACCACTTAGTAACAATGGCCAGGGCAATTTGAAGACTTTAGAAAAATGATAATAGTTCTCAAACAATAGGGCACCCCCATCAAAAGCCCCTCAAGTATTATACAAATCTGTCTTGTCCAAGTTGAAAACCTCTGACCTAGTAAGATATAGCTCTGGAACAAAATTTCGATGATACCGATTATAATTAGGACCACAGTGGGATACCCTTCCCCCACTTAAGCATTATGGGATACAAAAAATGTAATTTGAAGAAGAACAGAATTTTCTGGTACTTTTCCTGCGACTATTTTTAGAAGATCTGATATAAATATTAATCAGAAACGAATGTGCTGGAATTTTAGACTAAATAAGGCATGCATCACATAAGAACTAGCAAGCTGGTACAGTAATTCCTGGCACCACCTGAGTTTCTTCCTTTCAGCCAGACAGAACCTCACTGGCTTTGATTTTTGTTTGGGTCTTCTCTATTACTGCCATAAATTACTTCAAAGTGAGAAAGGCACATTTATACCTTGCTAACTACTCTTCCTCCTCACTCAGCTCAAGTGAAAGATTTATGGTGTCTTCTCCTTGCCGTTTCCTGTAAACTGACATATCATGTGCATGATGCCAGCCTTTGGACTCACATCAAAAAGTGAACTCCTGAAATGTGGCAGCAGTCAGTCAACAGTAGTTACATGTTCATTTTATCATAATGGACAGTAATGCCAAAGAGATGCTCATTAGTTAGGACTATTATTTCAGATAGAACTTAAAGTAAATGCCCTTCATCTGTGTCTTAAACTACTTTCGACATCGCTTCCCTTTTCCTTCCCCCTGTAAAACTGAAAAACCTAAAGGGGGAAAATAAAATATACACAGTTCATACCTGAGGCAAAACAAGTTCCTTTGGTAGTTATGGTCTATGACTGTGTAAACTGACCTATATATTCTCTGAGCACTACTAAACAACCTGTAATGTGTTAATCTCTGGATTTTATAGCAGAGAAAGTAAAACAACAGCAGGCAAAATAGAATACAGTTCCAATCTGCTAGATAACTCAGAATGGAAGAATCTATAATTTCTTAGTTAAAAAATAGCAATTTCCCAGTATAAATATACTATGTCAATGGTACTCAGAAGATATTTCTGTTAAGTTTGTCCTTTTCTTAAGAAATGCACGTAGAAAGATGCACAATTATTTTAACAGAATTGTATTTTGTAAATAAAAACAGCCTAAGTAAACAGTTGCTAAGGACCAAAAAATAAAATAAGAATGTTTATCTGCCCTACTTAAAATCTTCTCTTTTCACAGAGTTCTGGCTGCTCTTATTGAGTATATATTCAGTTAAGGGCAGACTGTCTCTTTTACAGTTTTTAGAAGAGAATCTCTGATAATACACAAGTAGACTGAGATAATTTCCCAAAATTTTGATAAAAGATAATAATGATACAATCTCTTGGCCTAGACTTTTGAACTTCAGAGTGCTCTCATGATATCCTAATTTCACTTATATGATCTCTATGCAAAAACAGTAGACAATTGTATATATCATCTCCATTTGATAGGCCAAGAGATCAAAGTTCAAAGAAGTATAGTTGGAAGCTGTTGTCTCAAGAAGTTTCAGAGAGGAATCCTGCTACTTTTCTGAAGACTACATTTTGAGCAATAACAGGAGCCAGGTAAAAACAATTGAGATATAATAGAGGTCGGGTAAAATGCAATTTCATTTAGTGACCACCTATCATGCAGTGCATTTCTTGTTTAAATATATTTTTTTAATATACAGTTATTTAAAACAATTGGCATCAAGCAGTCTTTTTGCTAATGACTCCAAACCACCACTTTCCTCTCACTAATGTATTTTGAGAACTTTCTCACCTCCGCGCCAGAGTATGTGTCCGTTTGGAGGATGAGTTCATTCAGATCTACATCCTGACTGACTGGCATCGAGTGAAACTGCAGGTTAAATATTTCCTTCCTTGTTGCTGCATCTGGTAAAGGCACATAGACGATTCTATCGATTCTTCCAGGACGCATCAAAGCCTGGAAAGAAGATGGGGCAATGCGTATTAACCAGGCTCAAAATTGACGTTCCATGTGAAAGGTGCCCAAGGAAAGGGATGTCCACAATCTCATGAATAAACCACTATTCTTCACAGTTAGTAAACAATTTACCATAACTAAGATGGGGAAACAGCCTAAGTGCCCATCAGCAGATGAGTGGATTAAAAAACTGTGGTACATCTATCAATGCAATACTATGCTGCAGTAAAAAAGAAGGAATTCTTATCATTTGCAACAGCATGGATGGAACTGGAGAGCATTATACTAAATGTAATAAGCCAGTCAGAGAAAGATAAATATCACATGATGTCATTCATTTGGAATATAATGAACAACATAAACTGATGAACAGAAACAGATCCCAAAGACAGAGAAGCATCGATGAGACCATCAAACCTCAGAGGGAAGGTAAAGGAGGGTGGGGGTAAAGGGGAGAGATCAACCAAAGGACTTGTATGGATGCATATAAGTCTAACCAATGGACAAAGACACCAGAGGGGTGAAGGCATGGGAGGGGGTGAAGGGGGTAATGCGGGATAAAAGGACACAAATATAATACTTTAACCAATAAAGAAAAAATTTTTTTAAATTAACAAAATAAAAACACAGAGAGAAGAAAATAAAATAAAATAAAATAAAAGTCTATATCTAGGAAAAAAAAGAAAACACCTATATATTCTACAATCTATTTTAAAGATTCAAATCAATAAACAATATTCAGGCTGCTTTTGAAAATAGAAAAGCAGTATTTTCTCAGGAACTGTTAGGTTAGTAAAAGATGACTATTGTCTTTTAGGGGAATGCAAACATGACTTGAATTCATTCTAGCAAAAGGTATTTGTTGTATCTTCTTGCAGTAACTTAGAACATGGGTTAAGCTCCTTCAGAGAGCACTAAAATAAACATAGCTCTGAGGAAAGTTTTGGCTCTCTAATTACATGTATGTTAGACCTTTAGCTATTGTCCCTCCTACAAGAGTAATCATGTATAAATTTTATTCAGACCAAATTTACATAATTAAGCTCAGTGAATCTCAAGCAAAATAAATACAAAAAACCCCCCAAACAAACAAACAAACAAAAACCCCACACCTGACCACATCTACTTGAAAGATGCCCAAGGAAAGGGATGAGAACTTTCATCTCAATTTCACCTATATCTATCTTATGCTATTAGTACCAATGACTACAATAAACATGTATTTTCAAATTATTAAAATTATCTCAGTGCAACTACTGAAAACCAAAGATAAAGACAATCTTGAAGCTGCCAGACTGATACAGAAAACAATGGTTTGAATCACTAATGACTCTCAATCTAATGGAAAGCAGGAACCAGTGAAACAACATTTTCAAAGTGCTGGCAGAACAAAAAACGCCATCCTAGAATTCTGTTCCCAGTGGAAATATCCTTCAATAATGAAAAAAATAAAATTAAGTCATTGTCAGACAAAGAAAACCACCACACAAAATGCTAAAGAAAGATCTTCAGATTGAAGGAAAATGACATAAGATAGAAAATTGAATATTCAGGACAAATGAAGAGCTTTGTAAATGAAACACTCCCAAAATGTAGACTTCTTCCACCTCCAAAAAATTACTCTTGTTGCTGGCATAATCAGAAATGGCATTTTCTGAAGCTTTAAGAGACACTGACTTATAAATAGTTAAAAACAGCACATTTCTATATCTAGCTTTTTTAGAGAGAAGTATCCAGAAAGAAGATGCCATAGAAGTAAATACAGAAACTAAGGAAAATAAGAACTAGGCAGGAACAACTTCTAATTAAACAAACAAAAGAAAAGAAGAAAACAAACAAACAAAAAAGAAAAAACAAAACCCTAAAAATATACCTGACACCATACATAAAACATTACAGAAAATGCAAACATCAAAGCCTAAAATAATTGCTCTGTGGAAATTAGTTTTTAGGGAACATGATAAATTGTCTGCTGTCTCTGACCTAGCGTACAAATAGGGTAACCTATACGTGGCAGGCTAGCTGGTAGCTTACAAATAGGTGTGAGAAATAGTATTTATTGAAAATTTTATCTTTCTAACATTAGTGTGCCTATAAAAGAAAGAAAAATTAGAATATAAATCCAGGAAGAATTATCTTTACTTTATTTTTAAATTTATCTTGTCATGTCATGTTTAGAATTCCAAATAGATTGGATATACAATCTTCAGGAGAGGACTACAGTAGTCTATAGACATTCTACCCCAGATTCCAAAATTCTAATCATAGACCATCTCAAAAGCTAATATTCCATTTTCATTTGGGAAAATGCTAATGTATGGGTTTTGCACATGTTACAATACCTAGAACATGACAAGCGACTACCAGATAACTGTTAATTTTTAAGTTATGCACCAAAATAGCAAGCAAGTCAATTAACAAATATGCAGTAAATATATTCCCTTTGTTTAAAAAATAAATGCTTTAATTATCTGTAGACTTTCTTCAACACTAGCATCAGTCCATAGGGAGGAAATGACACATGATTGGCTTCCTAGAAATGTGCAATGTCACAGAATTCAATCATGAGGATCACAGCTGTAAACCTAAAGCAAATGCAGGATTCAGGAAATTAGAATGACTCCTATAAATACATATTTCCAAATTATTAAAAATGTTATCTAAGACAAATAACATCAATATTAAATACCCATTAAGAATCTATCAAGTGAGGGTTTTGGACAGAGGGAGGAAACAAGATGGCGGCATAAACACCTATTGTGCTGCCCCACACAACAATTCCAAAACTACAACATAACAAGACAAACATCATCCAGAAGCACCGGAAGGCTGGCCGAGTGAAAACTCCACAATAAAAGTAAAGGTGGGACACTGAGACTCGGAAGAGCGGCGCAGCGCAGCCTTGAAGACACGCGCGGAGCCAAAGGTTCAGAGCCTTGGGCACACGGGCTGTAGGCAGCAGCAATCCCGGCTGGATTTCTCCAACAAGGAGGGCGGAGACGTCCCACTGCACAGATTCCCCAGTGCCAGGCAAGGTCCAAGGTCTGGGATACGCACCCTAAAAGCCGGGCGCGGCAGAGGTCTCCTAGTCTGAGGAGAGTCCACGTAGCTTGGAACAACAGTTTGCACACTTAAAGTGCGCGACAGCACAGACGCACGACTTGCTCCCTGGTTCGGGAGACCACCAGACTGCTTTGTTTTAAAACCCTGGCGAGACTTTTGGTGTGCAGGCTCATTTGGGGAGAGGCAGAGTTGTCTGGCAAGGGGTAGAGACCAGCGGCGGCTTTCTCTTGGAGGTGCCGGCAGCCATTACCACCCAACACAGAGACCCATGCACCGTATAGGACGCAGCTGACGCTGACTGCTCAGCTCAGAGACTCCGCCCATCCAACCTGAACAGTTTCCCTGCACAGCCAATTGGCCTGGAGGTCAAACTCTCCTAGGGCTAACAACAACAAGCTGGGCTTAAATTCAAAAATACTGTACAACCCATAAAGGATTGCAGTAAGAGTACCCACCTCAGGTAACTGGGGAGGCTGAGCCACTGTCCCTTAGAGTACATCTACCACATAAAGCAGCCACCATGCAGAGACATGGAAAGAAATCAGGTGTGAAAGAAATGAAGGAAAAAAGACGACTAGACATAGAGTTCAAAACGATGGTTATAAGGCTTTTCAAGAGGCTCCTAGAAAAGGCTGATGGACTTAATGAGAACTATGAGGAAAATGAACCAGACTTACAAGGAAATGAATGAGACCTACAAGGAAATGAACAAGACCTATAAGAACCTGAACGAGACCTTCAAGGATATGAAAAAGGGCCAACTAGAAATCAAGCATACACTGACTGAAATAAGAAATATTACACAAAGCCCTAAAAGCTGTCCAGAGGACCTCAAGAACCAAGTCAAAGATTTGAAATACAAAGAAGCAAAATCCACTCGGCTGGAAAAGCAAGAAACAAAAAGAATCCAGATAATTGAAGATAGTGTAAGGGGCCTCTGGGACAACCTCAAGCATGCCAAAATCCGAATTATGGGGGTGCCAGAAAAAGAGAGAGAGCAAGACAATGAAAACCTATTTGAAAAAATAGTGACTGAAAACTTCCCCCACCTGGTGAAAGAAACTGACTTAAAAGCCCAAGAAGTACACAGAACCCCAAAATATAGGAATCTAAAGAGGACCACACAGAGAAACATCATAATTAAAATGCCAAGAGCAAAAGATAAAGAGAGAATATTAAAACCAGCAAGAGAAAAACAGTTAGTTACCTATAAGGGAGCACCCATATGATTGTCAGCGGATTTCTCAACAGAAACGATGCAGGCCAGACGGGAGTGGCAAGAAATGTTCAAAGTGATGAATAGCAAGAATCTACAACCAAGATTACTCTATCCAGCAAAGCTATCATTTAGAATTGAAGATCAGATAAAGTGCTTCACAGATAAGAAAAAGCTAAAGGAGTTCATCACCACCAAACCAATATTATATGAAATGCTGAAGAATATTCCTTAAGAAGAGGAAGAAGAAAAAGGTAGAGATATAAATTGTGAACAACAAATACACATCTATCAACAAATGAATCTAAAAATTCAAGTGAATTAATAATCTGATGAACAGGATAAACTGGTGAATATAACAGAATCATGGACATAGAGAGGGAATGGACTGACAATTCTTGGGGAGAAAAGGGGTGCAGCAAGAGACTGGACAAAAATCTTGCAACAATGGGAGAGGACAGTGGGGATGGGGAGTTGAGGGCAGAGGGTGTGATGGGTACAGGGTGGAGGGGAGCTATAGGGGGATAAAAAAGGGGGAACAATGTAATAAATAAACTGAACAATAAAGATTAAAAAAAATTAAAAAAAAAAAGAGTCTATCAATTGAGAGAAACCAAGATAGCAGCATAGGTAAACACCTAAACTGCTGCCTCAGACAAAAATTTTAAAACTACAACTAAACGACAAAATGGATATTATCCAAAACCACAGGAAGGCTGGCTGAGTGGAAATTCTACAACTAGAAGGAAAGAAAAAAGCACACTGAGACTCACAGAAGCTGCGGAAGGCAGATGTACAGAGGCGCGTGTAGGGAGTGGGCAGGCAACTGAGTACATGGCTGGATTTCTCAATCAGGAGGGAGACAAAAGCTCCTGACTGTTCTGAACTCCAGTTCTGGGTGACACTCTGGGGACCCAGACTCATATGGGGAGAAACTGGACTTTCTGGCAGCGGGCGGAACTCGAGGGCGGCTTTCTCTCAGAGGCGCTTGCAGAGATTACCATGGGACACTGAGACCCAGGGGCCTCTCAGGCAGGGCTGACGGGAAACCATTACTGTTTGCTTAACCCGGAGATCCCACTTCACGAAGCCATTGTTGTTTGCTCTGCCCTGAGACTCCACCCCATCCAAGCTGAGCACAGAGGATTTTGCAGTATGAATGGTCTGGTCCTTTGAATTCTAAACTTACCTAAAAACTGCAACTGAGGTAGTGAGACCCAGAACATCCAAAAGAAGGTCCAAGGCCCCGCAGCAGCTTGCATTGCTTCACAGATGGGCCTCATCTGGGCACCTCCAAAACCCAAACAAAAAAGAGGAATCTATAGATCTCTCCATAGCTCCTGCTGAGTGCCCTCAGGCAGAGGCTAAATTAGCACCTCCTTGGAGATCCAAGAGCCAGTGTATTCAGGGGTCAGAGTGGGACTATCCAGATTACAACTCCTCAGATCCATAAGAGTCACACTCAGGGGGCAGACTCAGTGAGCACCAAAGCCCCACTGAAGCAAGTCTTGTCTCATAAGGGTGTCTCCAGCACAGAAGTTCTCCCAGCATAGACTCAACTGATCCTCACAGCCAATTGGCCAGGAGGTCAATTCCTCCTAGAGATACCAACAACAATCAAGGCTTAACCACAACAAGACTGTGCACACAGCCCACAAAGGGTTGCACCAAGAGTGTCCACCTCAGGTAACTGGGGAGGCTGAGCCACTATCCCCTAGAGGACACCTATTACACAAAGCCACTCTATCAACCAGGAAAGCAGCAGAAATGCAGAGACAAAGAAATAGGTCACAAATGAAAGAAATGGAGGAAAGCAAATGACTGGATATAGTGTTCAAAACCACGGTTATAGGTTTTTTTTAAAGAATTTTCTAGAAAAGGCCGATAAATTTAGTGAAACCGTCAAGGATATGAAAAAGGACCAACTAGAAATTAAGCATACGCTGACAAATAAAAAATAATATACAGAGATCCAACAGCAGACTAGAAGATCGCAGGAATCAAGTTAAAAGATTTGAAATACAAAGAAGCAAAAAACACTCAACCAGAAAAGAAAAAAGAAAAAAGAATCCAAAAAAATGAATATAGTGTAAGGGGCCTCTGAGATGACTTCAAGTGTATCAACATCAGAATTATGGGAGTGCCAGAAGAAGAGAGAGAGGAAGATACGAAACCTACTGAAGAAATAATGTCTGAAAATTTCCCTTACCTGGTGAAAGAAATAGACTCACAAGTCCAGAAAGCACATAGAACCCCAAACAAAAGGACTCCAAAGAAGATCACACTAAGACACATCATAATTAAAATGCCAAGAGCAAAAGACAAAGAGAGAATATTAAAACCAGCAAGAGAAAAACAGTTAGTTACCTACAAGGGAGTACCCATATGGCTGTCAGCTGATTTCTCAACCAAAACTATGCAGGCCAGATGGGAGTAGCAAGAAATATTTAAAGTGATGAATAGCAAGAACATACAACCTAGATTATTCTACCCAACAAAGCAATCATTCAGAATTGAAGGTCAGATAAAGAGCTTCACAGATAAGAAAAAGCTAAAGGAGTTCATCACCACCAAACTAGTATTACATGAAATACTGAAAGGTATTCTTTAAGAAGAGGAAGAAGAAGCCGAGACCGGTTTGGTTCAGTGGATAGAGCATCGGACTGCAGACTGAAGGGTCCCCGGTTCGCTTCCAGCAAGGGCATGTACCTTGGCTGCGGGCACATCCCCAGTAGGGGGCGTGAAAGAGGCAGCTGATCGATGTCTCTCTCTCATCGATGTTTCTGACTTTCTATCCCTCTCCCTTCCGCTCTGTAAAAAATCAATAAAGTATATTTTTTTTAAAAAAGAGGAAGAAGAAGAAAAAGGTAAAGATAAAAATTATGAACAAGTAAATCTAAAAGTCAAGTGAATAAAAAAATCTAATGAACAGAATAAACTGGTGAATGTAATAGAATCAGGGGCACAGAAAAGAAGTTGACTGACAATTCTCAGGGGGAAAAGGGTGTGTGGGGTACGGGAAGAGATTGGACAAAATCGTACACCTATGGATGAGGACAGTGTGTGTGTGGGGGGGGTTAAGGGCAGAGGGTTGGGTGGGAATCCAAGTGGAGGGGAGCTATGGGGGGGAAAAAGAGGAACAAACTGTAATAATCTGAACAATAAACATTTATTAAATACCAAAAATAAAAAAATAAGTCTATTAAGCACTTCTCACATACTATATTTCACTTACTAGTAATAGTTCTCCAAATTCTGTGAAGTAGATATTATCATACTCCATTAGGAAAAAGAAAATGAGGCCTAAGATCACACAATAAATGGCAGAAACTGGGCTGAAATCAGGAGTCTCAAAGTTGAATCAGTCCTTTTTTACTAGTACTTTACTATCCTGCCAGTACAATATGCAATTCTATCAATGGACAAATGAAAAATGTTCTTATTCTGAAATATGACATGGATAACAAAATAAATGTGAATAATTATTTCATCAAAATTATGCATCTATTATGTTCTAGACCTTGTTTTAGTGGCTTGGGATACAGCTGTGAATAACTTGGTTTATTTTTTTATAAAGTTATCCTACTCACCCTTCTAGAAAAAGTCATATTCTAGATCATTTAAACTTCCCTTTCTAATAGCTGAACGAACAACACAGCAAAGGACATATCTTAAGTCACTGGAACAACACTCAGCATGCATCTGTGCTTCCCCCCCTAATACCCGGACAGTGCAAGACTGAGCACACTTCAATGACCATAATTTTGTCTGGGCCAACAGCCAGCTAAGCTTTTTCTGGCCTGATCTTGTCAGTGAAAGTGAGCTTAAATAAGAACTTTCCTTCCTGTAGAACCCTAAATGAATTAACAGCCTTCCTAGTATTTTTAAAATACTGTCCTGAGATATTAGGGTAGAAAAAAGATGGAAGGTTCTCATTGATGGCAGATTCTGTTATTTTAAAATCACAAGATAGCTCTCAATGAAAAACCAAGCCAAAGCTTCCTAATACTCTGAACCCTGTGGTCCCAAGATCACAGATACTGTGGCCTCTACATTAAAACTCTATTTTTTAAAAATCATAGGGAAAACTGCCTTTTCAAGATAACTTATTCAAGACCTCTATCAGCCTTTTCCTCCTGTGAAAATGGAGATGGCTTTTTAATGAGAAACTTATGTACAATAATTCCCCTTTAATTACACAGGTGACAAAACATCCTCGCACAATTTTATAAATAATTCCATGGAGTTCACCTGAAATCTGCTCGGGTACCAAAGACTAAAAAGCACGGTTTTGATGAACTTCCAGCCCCAATTCTAAGACTCCCATACAGTATCTTACCCAATATCATGCCCACAGCTTATGTTACATAGTCATTACTGAAAATGTGTCCTATTTTACTAATTGTACTAATTAATTGAATGAATACTATTAACTTTTTTGCTTCTGATTTTCACAAAAAGAACTCAAAAGCATTTCTGGTATTTCATATTAAGAATTCTTATTGATCCAACCATATACCACAGTAAGGGGCTCGTTTTAAGAGATTCTGAAACTTAATACCTGTAATTTCATATTCTATCAATGTTCAAATCTAAGTTAATTAGCATAGAAATACTTGTTCAGGCCGAAGTATTAAAACAGACACTGAAAAAGCAGGTCCTATGGCTGCCATTAATTTAAAATGATCAACAAGGGTGTGTACGTAAGTGTGGGGAGTGTCTTCCTCTAGAAAAGAAAAGCAGCACTGAATCTTTATATTTTGCTCCAGCAAAACACATATCAATGTCTCATGATTCACAGAAAAAATAGTGCCAGAAACTGGGGAAAGAGATGAATCCTTGGTAACAGTTCTGATTTATTTCAAAGAAACCTTTAATTTATTCTAGGCATCTCTCTCTCCTACTAAATTCAACTGATTAACATATGTTGTTCATGATACCTCTTTTGAAATGTTCATTTATACTCAATCTTCTTTATTATATACTAGAGACCTAGTGCACGAAATTCGTGCATGGGGTGAGCGGGGGAGGGTTCCCTCAAGCCTAACCTGCACTCACCCTCGGGGGATATCCGACCACTGGGATAGGCCTGATCCCAACACCCCTCTCACAATCTGGGACTGCTGGCTCTTAACCAGTCACCTACCTGGTCACCTGCCTGGTCACCCCTAACCTCTCTGCCTTCCTGTCTGATTGCCCATAACTGCCCTCCCCTGCTGGCCTGATCACCCCTAACTGCCCTCCCTTGCTGGCTTGATCTTGACCCCAACTGCTCTCCCCTGCCGTCCTTTCACCCCCAATGGCCCTCCTTTCCTATCCTGATCTCGCTCCCAACTGCTCTCCTCTGCCAGCCAATTTGGTTCTGATTGGTCAATTTCTATGCCAGTCAGCATCAAAAGCTCCACCTCCTAGGCAGCCATTGGCTCCTCACAGTTGACCCATATTTGGTTCTGACTGGTCAGTTTCTATACCAGTCAGCATATCTGGGCCTATCAATGTGGCCTGATCAGAAAGGTGGGGCTAATCAGCAGCCCCGGTAGAAACCTGTAGAGAAATAGAGGTGTAGCTGTTGGCCAGACAGGGAAAGAAAGACAGGCAAGTTCTGAGCAACGGCTGCCACAGAGGCTACGGATCAGACCCTGACTCTCGTTCTGCAGGCCTCTCTCTGGCCCTGATCCACAGCCCCCTAGGCAGTCAGTGCTGGGTTGGGGCACTAGCAGGGGCCCCAGTCAGTGCTGGATTGTCTCGGCAACACAGCACTGACTTCCGGTCTGGTTGAGACGTCAGTGATATTAAGTAGATTTGTGTTTCTTTAATGTCTGACTTTCCCACCAGATTGTAGGCTATATGTAATGAAAGGTATATATTGTTTTATTTCACACTGTAAATAAACTCAGCAATGGCGCAGACAAGGCACTCAGTAAATGTTTACTCAACAAAGTCAAGCCAAGGCAATCTCATTTAAAATATTTTAGCTGCTGTGGCTAGATGTTTTTCAGCCTGCAGTTTTATTCTTTCCTTCTCCTTCCCTCTGCCCACATCACCGCTAAAGGGATCATTCTAATTGAAAATTCTGTAACTTCCTATTTTCTAACCATTAATGAATGGCAGCCTCAAGGAGAAAAGTCAAATTCAAGCACGGTACTTTGGGCCTGCCTAATTTTGGTATAACTTTCCGACCTTATCTGCAGCTACTTTCCCAGTCTATGGCTCCCAGTGCACCTAACCATTCAATTGGCCAAACCTACCAGGATGTCTTCCACCTCTTTGCCTCACATATCCTTTTCTCTGCTCAGAATGATATTTTATCTTCTCAGCTATCAGGCAAGCTCCTCCTCTTGTTCAAGTCTCAGCTTAATCATTTTCTCTTTTATATAAACTTCTATGACTCTTTCAAGCATATAACTTGTAATATGGCATATAGGTTAAAAACAAGGCCAAAAGAATTGACTGAAGTGGTTTAAAATTAAACTGGGTTAAAATTCCAGGTCCACTATTTATTAGCTGTTGTCTACACAAATCATTTATTCTTATTTATTTATTTTTTGTTTGTTATTTCTTTTCTTTTTTCTTCCCTTGGAGAAATAATTTAAACCTACTGGTACTTTAAAATCCTTAACAGTCCTAGTATTTACTCAGAGGATGAATGTATAAATTGAATTATATGATCTATATAAAGTGCTCAGCACACTGCTTGGCACATGGTATGTATGGTTCACTTTAGATGTCATCATCACTATTAGTGTTCCTGTATACTTATCCCTAGCACTTGACTGAGCCCTGTGAATACAGGGAATGCTAGTTAACTGCTCGCTCTTTTCAACAGAAATCTGATTGAGGGATCACTAAGAGAGGAAGACGTAGAACACATATATTAAATCTCTTCATGCTATTGATCCAGATCACTCAGCATATAGATGGACATAGTTGACATCTAGAAATGTTTCATATCTTTGACTTCAGCTGCTAACTTTAAAAATATTATCTATTTCCAGTTTTATTGAGGAATTGATACATACAGCTGCACATATTTGAGGTGTACAATGTGGTGATTTGATACACAAACACATTGTAAAATGACTATCAATTACATGGCCATCATAGTTAACTCTTTTTTTGTGGTGAAAATAGGAGACCTACTCTAGGCACATTTCAGGTATACACACCATGTTTTATTAACTAGAGTCACTATGTTGAACATTCAATCCTCAGAACTTACTCATAACTGAAAATTTGTATTCTTTGACCAACATTTATCCATTTCCCATTCCCCTTGACTCCTGGAAACCATCATTCTATTGTTTCTATAAAACTGGCCTTTTAATCTTATTTTTAAGATTTTACATATAAGTGATACCATATAGTATTTGATTTTCTCTGGCTTATTTCACATTAGCTGCTACCTTTTAAGGCTTAAATTCTCAATGTTTCAGGAATACAATTACATAATGTGTTTTATATAAATCAGTAATCTCTAAAAGTTTAATTAAACTGAAGGGAGATTAGCTTTAGAATAAAATAAATAATATTTAGTAAAAATCATGTAAGCCCCAGTAAGTAACACTCTTTCGTTATACTAGTATTACTTTTGGGTTAATGAAAAAGAATATAAATTGTACTTGAGTTGGAGGAATTATCTGTTGAACAGATATTAGGAAACAGAAACAGGTTTTATATAAAATTTGAATAATAAAATTCTATAATATCCACATATTTAAAAGCAACTAGAAATATTAACTAATCAACTTTTTTGTGTGCAAGCACTATTAGCAATACAAAAAAGCACATGGCTTGGTCCTTACCTTTAAGAACACATTAAAAATGAAGAAAAGTGAACAGGCAAAGAGAGAGTTAAATGCAATAAGTTTTAACCAACAGGCTAAGACAGTAGTAGAAGAAAATGAAAAAGTACATGAATAATTTCTACTTTAAGAATTCTCTCTAAGGAGAGAATCAAATTGCAACCTGATGGATGCTGCAAGACTGAAAGCCAATCATTTAATGAGCTAACCCAGCAATATTTACCTAACGCACACATAGAACATTTTTAGAAAGGCAGAAATAGTTAAGTGAGGATGCTGTCAGAGCACAAGCTAAGTTACACTTAAGCAATAGGCTCTGTTAAACCAAGGAAACTAATTTTTATAATTCTTCTCTTACAGCTTTTAGCTTAGTAAACCTTTTCACAAAAAATCATTTCAGATCTTTTAATTTTATAGTATAATGGAGTAAGTAGTAATAATATAATTTGTACTACACACATCATCCTTTAAATAAGTAACCCTTTTGAAATGGGTATATTTGATACCATGGAGTATATGGAGGAAAGAACCAGTTTCCAAAAAGCCAAGGAATGAGAATTTTATTTGTATTTTTAAAAATTATGAAATTAGTATTAGTGCAGTAGGTAACTGTCTAATCTTAAAATTAAGTTACTTAACTGGTTTAGAAAATAAAAAGTGAGAATTTCCAAGAGTTGAGATGAAGTGATTTAAGACTTTGGAAACAATGAATTTCAAAAGTCCTTTAAAAATCTAGAAACCTTTCCCTGATCCAAATGAGTTGGGCCTTGAGAGATAAAAAGGTAATTTACCAGATGAGACATTGGGCAAAGGCTGAGGAAACACTACGTACAAAGAACTAAAGGGGCAGCAATGCACTTACCATTCCTGGGCAGGCAAAGGTTTACGTCATCACACTGGGGAGCCAAGCTTGGAGGCAGCACCTGGATGGGTCACAGGTGTGCTGGGACATTGCTTCCCTCAGTTCTCAGGAGCTCCGGGAGCCCAGAGAGGTCAGAGGCTCTGGTAGTCAGTAGGACAGCAACCTTTTCTGGTTAGCATTCCATATGGGACAGGTCACAAAGAGGGTTGGGAAGCACGGGTGGTGGGTTCTTGAAACATGGGCACATGGAAGTAAATGCAATGAAGTAAAAATAAAACACCCAGGTCCAGTTATTTTATATATGGTGGAGAATTCCAAGGTCTTGGGTCTTTGTCCCTCGGTCCATAGGAAATTGTGGAGATTTTTAATCAGGTGAAGGACAGGCCTGATTTTCTGTTTAAGAAAATAAACAATTCTGCAGCAGTGTAGGTGGCACAGGAATGAAGTAGAACATCCAGTTAGAAAGCTAGGGTAGCCCTAGCTGGTGTGGCTCAGTGTATAGAGCATCAGCCTGTGAATTGAAGGATCCCAGGTTTGAGTCCGGTCACAGGCACATGCCCAGGTTGTGGGCTCAATACCCAATAAAAGGTGTGCAGGAGGCAGCTGATCAATGATTCTCTCTCTCATCATTGACGTTTCTAACTCTCTCCCTCTCCCTTCCTCTCTGAAATCAATAAAAATCTACTTAAAATATTTTTATTTAAAAAAAGAAAGCTAGGGTAAAGGGGCCTAGATAGATGGTGACAAAGATGGTTTGATTTTGGGTGGTAGGCACACAATGCACAATGATACAGATAATGTATCACAGAAATGCACAACAGAAACCTATATGATATTATTAACCAATGTCACCTAATAAGTTAAAATTTAAAAAAAGCTAGGACAACCTTGAGACTTAAATTAAAACGAATATAACAGAGGCAGTGAGCTTGGAAAGGACAAATGAAGAGATATCTTTGAAGTAGATCTGTCCAAAGTGTTCAACTTACTGGACATTTCCCCTCTTGGCAATGCTCCTCCACAGCAAAGGAAGATTAAGATAAGGCAGGGTTTCTTTTAAAATCTGGATCTTACCATATGCCATGATTATATTTTGCAACTGCTGGAAAGCCTTTTTCAACAACATTTATTTCCAATTGTATTACAGCTACTGAGATACTCAGTTACTCCTGGAGTTGAGGGAGTTTTTAGTATTCTGTTAAGATTCACAGAGAAGTTCAATTCTGTAAGCATCTGCTCAGTGTCTCCTATATGCCAGGCACAGGATTAGGTGCTAAGCTACAATGTTCTTTGTCCTTTGTAAAATAATTCTTCAGAAAAGGGTTTCTCTCACAAACATAAACAGCAATGTGTTTGCCAGAGGGAAGGGATAGGGGAAGTTGCAGGGTGTGTGGGGGGGAGTCCTAATATATGGTGACAGGAGATTTAGCTGGGTGGTGGGCACACAGTACAATATACAGATCTTAGAACATAGAAACCCACACCTGAAACCTACTGTTATATTATCATGTTGACCAATTTCATCCCAATGAGTTTAATTGTAAAAAGAAATCAAATAAACAATAAAAAAATAAAAAGGGGTTTTTGTATGACAACACCTGAGCCTGTGTTTGTATTAACACAAACCAATCCATCAGTCTGTAGGCACCTGTCTAACGTGGGGCTTGCTCAGCTCTGTAACAGCCTGTGGCGCTGAGCAAGAAAAGACTTGACGCATTGCACGGCAGCTGTTGAGGACACTGGGCCACAATAAATGGCAGTGCTTGATGATGAGCACAAAAGGGTGAAGAAAACAATTCAACACACACACACACACACACACACACACACACACACACTTCAAAGTTCTTTTACTAGAATTATATATTCTTCATTCACTTCAATTTATTGTACACCTGAAACTAATATAGCTATACTTAAATACAAAAATAAATAAAGGGCCCTTTTCCAAAGCCAAAATAGTATTTATCTAGAACTAATCCTAATTCTTCCTCTTATAAACAGTGAATCTGCTTTTTGATAGGAGGAAAACAGGAAACATTATAATTAATCTTTCAAGTATCTCTATAAAATTTGCTTTAAAACGTTCTTCATACAGTAGGAGGGGGGCTTTCTTACATGTAGACAAGGTGAAGCAAAAAGAGATTTACCGTTGTTCATATGGAAAATTCAATAATTAATACATAATAATACAAGAATAAACTCTTGTGTTTCACATACTCACAATTGTCAGCCCATTTTTTTGCCATATCTTGTACATTGATTTTTATAACACTTAAATATAAATAAAGTCATAGGTTATTAACAGGGATAGAGGCTGAGGGTGGTGGTGAGGGAAGGAACTATCTTGTCCCCTGCTTATTGCTCCAGGATCTTCTCCTAGCATTTGACCTCTCAGTGCCCGGTACGTTTTACAAACACAGAACTCCCTGTAGTTCCCTGAAAGCACACCTTTTCTACCCCTGTGCCTCTCTGCACATGCTGATTTCTGTCTGAACAGCACTCCTCCCACCCCTCTGCCATGCATTCCAGGCAAATTCTAGCTCTTCCTTCAAATCACATCTGCATAAAACAAAGGAAGATTTATTTTCCTCTCTATATTACTTCTAAACTCGGTTCACACATCTACCTCACATACTACATAGACCATAATATTTGTTCACATATCCTAATGGTTCACTGGACTTTAAGTTATTCAAGGGATATCTATTTTTCCAAATAAAAAACAATAGTTCATCAAAATGTAACATGTCACAGATAACAAATAACAAAACTGAGGTAGAGAGAGGTTAGATAACCTGCTCAAAGTCACACAGTAAGTGGTGGAGCCAGGACTGGACCCTTGGTGGTTTCACTGGAGTCTACTTCAGCTCTGCACCAGAAAGCACCTTAATGGATACTCACAAAGTAAAGCAAAGACTACATTGTAAACACAAGCCAGGGTCTTGCTTTGTCAGTCCTGAGGGCAAGAATCATTTTTTACCTAAAGCAAAGATTTTTTTTTTCTTAATTTGACATGAAGAGAATTAGAGAATCACAGGATACTATTATCACAAGGATTTCTTCTATTTTTAAACTCCTACATTTACTGAGAAGACTGAGGTCCAGAGAGGTTCAATTTGTGTCAAGTCATACATGGTTAAGCAGTAGAACTTAGTAATGATAAGGTAGAGCTCCTATGATATGTTCAGAACTGTAACAAGTGCTTTACTATGGCAATTTCTGCAATCCTTACAAAGAACACTCAGGAGATATTCTTCTACCCACTTTACAGGTTAAGTAGCTGTCATTGGTCAGAGAATGAGAAACAAGATCCATTCCACACCCCCAGATCTCAGCAATGAGGCTATACTCCATACTGCCATCCCACGACAAATTTCTAGGCAAAAGAAAATATTAGTAAAGTTTTAGTAAAAAAGTTTTAGGGAAAATGACTGTAAATCTGACTTTGTTAGTGAATCATATTAGTTCTCTTTCTTTTTTAAATTTTTACTGATTTCAGAGAGGAAGGAGAGAGGGATAGAGAGAGAGAAACATTAATGATGAGTAGGTCTCCTCTTTTTTGTAAGAAGGGCTAAACACCAGAAAGGCAAGTTATGTGTGTACCACCATTTAAAATGGAAGCTTAACAAAGAAACACCTTTAGACCAAAGAACAATTATATGTAATGGAATACAGAACCAGATTCCTCAGGCAATTAATCACTGAGCCCAAACCTATAGGTTGTTCCTGACAGCTACCACGGCTTTGCTTGAATTGTTGGATAAGATGTGCCTGGGCTGGCTTGTGAAAGAGATTCTATGTTTAAAGCCTTTGAAGGTATTTTAACATATATTTATATTTATTGGTGTGTGTGTGTGTGTGTGTGTGTATTCACAATGCAAACCAATTTTGCATATATGTATATATTTATGTGTGTGTGTGTGTGTGTGTGTGTGTGTGTGCAAGTATTTGGCCCCTATGTATGAAAACTGCAGAACCTGTTTTATTGTTCAAAAATGTAGAAAGAAATGAAAGAGACCTTCCTTTCTAGCCATACAGAGCTACCTACCACTTAACAGAGATACTTCCTGTTTTTAAGCAGTTGGGAAGACATGATTTCCAACCCAAATACTTAGCTTGGCAAGCTAGTGCTGTGTTGATTGATGCTTTTATAACCACACTTATTCTACCTGAAATATCAATATGAAAAGAGAGATGATTTTTTCCCCCTCTCAACTCTTTTTTTTTTTTTTTGAAGGTTTGGGAAAATAAGAGAGAGAGAAGAAAGGAAAGGGGGAAAAAATATAACCAGCACAGCTGGATGACAGAGGTTAGCATAGCTCTGACAGAGCTGAATTATCTCAAACTTACTCTGGGGGTCGGGGAGGGAAATGATTTCTTTGTAAGAAAGCAAAAGAGAAAAATAGAACTCTAGCTGAATATTAGAAATCTTTAAAGAGACTGAAAGTTGCAACTACATTCTCTAACAAAGCATTTAAAATTTTTTTTCACGTGTGGTCATGGGATTAATACTGCTTCGGACATTAAACTTAAAAGGACTGTCAATATAAAAGGTCTCACACAGGCAATTCTGCTTTAATTATTTTTGTAGAAAAATCAAAGAGTTTTTGTTTTGCAGTCTCAATATTGCTCCTTGAGGTCAGTTCAGTATCTTTATTTGCATAGAACATGCAATGCTCTGTCCAACCTGTCTTCAAACACTGAGCTCTCTGTGCCTTACTCTCTTTTTCTGGCTAACAGTCTATTCATTCTTTAGATTCATCTGAAAAATCAATAACTCAGGGGAAACCTTCTCTAATCTCCCAGAATAAGTGAGATGTTCCTCTTCCTAAATGTTACTATTGCACTTGGTGTTTATACATAGCACTGAATGCCTATAATTATTTTCTCAAATAGTTAAGATTATTGAATATAAATGCTATATACCAGATATTGTGCTAGTTCTTTGTAACATACATAATTTTGTTTGATTCTAGAACATCCCCAAGAAGGACATACTTGGAGTATCAGGACAACACTCTAACCACAGGTTTTTTTTTTTCTTCTTAATTTTAGTTTCTTCAGGAAAAGAACATTTTATTGTATTCCCATTCTATTTACTTTCCCACTCTCCTAGACAACCATCTTATATGTTTTCTCTCTTTAAACTTCCAGTACCATCTCCTCTGTCCTCAGTTTTACCTGATGTCTTTTAAATAAGAAAACTGAATTATTAGAAGGAAAAGCAGTCAATAGAAATAGACCATAACTCATAAGAGTGCTAGAAGTAGCAGACTTTGAAACAGCTACTATATGTGTATTTAAAGATTTAAAGGAAAGCACAGTTCAGAGGAGATAAATGGAAGCTATAAAATAAATCAAATGGAAATTATAGAGCTGGAATATACAGTATCAGATGTAAAAATTCACTGGTTGGATTTATCAACAAATTAAAAACAACACAGCAATAAAACTACCCAAACTGAAGCAGAGCCCCTACTATTACAATTCCTACTCAATTTAGGACGATTTCTACCTTTAATGCTACAACTTTGTAAATTGCTATAGCAAAAAATATTCCCATTCTCAAGTTTCTGAAGTTGGAAGCAGCAGAATATAGAAAGTAGGTCTATGTGTGCGTGTATGTAAAACTACTGTTAGGTAAAATCACTTGTATTAAAAGGCAAAATTACTTAATTAGCCAACTAAATAAATATTCATCAGCCTGGCACTGGAAGTATCAGGGATAAGCAATATAGCCCTGGCCTGGAGGAACTTAGAGAATGGAGATGAGAGATATGAAAATTTTGTTCTTAATGGCAAAATCTGTACAATTAACTCTTCTAAACAAAATAATTATAACAAAACCTCTCAACACTTCAAACTATAGAGATAGGATTCACTTCAGCTTAATAAAGCAGTAGAATTCTCTTTTTCTTAGTATCAGTTGCCTACTTTTATTACACCTGTACCCAATCCAGTTCAAATAGCAAATGAATTTCTTCATTTCTCCAGTTCCATATTTTCTGTAAGAGTCACTATTGCATGTGACAACCAAGCCACTGAATAAAACTAAAATTTCTCAGGGGAATAAATTGAACTGAAATCTCCAGTATACTGTCCTGGTCCTACAGTCCTGCTTCTTGAAATTCCTGCTTTTTGAAAAGGAAATACTTTAAACAAACTTCCTCAAATACTTGCACACATGTCCTCCTGAAACACAGGACTTCAAATTTTATTATCTTGGGCAGAGGCAGTCTAATGATATTAACTCAAATTTGATCCGGAGTCTGAGGGAGCTGCAGCTGACCTGTACAGCGACAGCTGTGAACAGTTACACCATTTCCTTGACAATGAAAAAGTTTGCATGGGTTTACTGCTCAGTATTAACTAACTGGGAATGTAAGGAGAGAAAAGAATGTAAATGCTGAAGAGTCATATGCTGCAATCCAGGATAACTTGTCTTTTTTTCTTTATTTTATAGAGGGAGCGGGAGCGGGAGCGGGAGAGGGGGAGAGAGAGAGAGAGAGAGAGAGAGAGAGAGAGAGAGAGAGAGAGAGAGAGAGAGAGAAACAACTATTGCTTGCCTCCTGTGAGCACCTGACTGGGGATCGAATCCACAACCTAGGTATGTTCCTCAATCAGCAATTGAACCTGAAACCTTTTGGTGCACAGGAGGACACCTGAACCAACTGAGCTACACTGCCCAAGGCTGTCTGACTATACCCCTCAAAGTTTATCATACAGTACTTCTGGGAAAAAAAAAAAGATTATTTCTATCCCTTGCCAGTGTGGCTCAATTGGTTGAGTGCTGTCCTGAGTACTAAAAGGTCACTGGTATGATTTCCAGTCAGGGCGCGCGCGAGCACACACACGCGCGCGCACTCACACACACCAAAAAGTGATTATTCCTAAAGAATAGGCAGGGGAAAGTGCACATAACTCAAGGTAAGGGTTTTGGTATAGGTGGAAAGGTAGAACATACTGTTACTATATCCTCCATACAGAGCACTATTCACTTCAGTTAGCTATCAGAAGTTTTTATTTTTCATACATAAATTCACCAGGAGAATGTTTAAAACGTGACAGTTCTAAATGATGAATAAAACTAAACAGTTTTGAAAATGCCACCCGATTCCAGACTTTGCCAACACTCCTCTGCATCATAGTGCTAACTTCTCTCTTGGGCTCTGTCAATAGCTTGGTTTCCTCCAACCCCTTCACCTCTCTGATAGCATTACTTTTACTAAGGAATTTGCTGCTGAAAAATATGATACCACAACCCTGAGAAGGAAGGCATTTACTTCAGCAATTATGGAGCCAAGAATGGCTGAGAACTCATGAATGGGCAGGAAGGTGAAATGAGGATAATAACTGACATCTACAATGAAAGTTTATTATTAACCACCTCTTACATATGAGGAAGTTCACAAGTCATCTACACTAATAAAAGAGAAACATGAAAATTGACCATACATTTGCTATGCCCACCAGCCAATCAGGAGTGAGTATGTAAATCAACCCAAAAGAACATGGAAACAGCCCTGCCTCCCAGCTGTCTGGGCCTCTGGGCAGCAAGCCTCCTATAAGAGTGAGGGCGAGGGCAGAGGGAGCTACAAGAGCGGCACTCTGCTGGGAGCAAAGACTTAAGGCTGCAGCCAGAGCTGAGGCCTGGTGCTGGGGAAAAACCAGTGCCAGCATCCAGGGAAAGGAAGGCCTATTGCACAAATCTCTAGTCCTATATAATAAAAGGCTAATATGCAATTCAAACAAATGGTGGAACAGTCAGTTGCTATGATGCACTCAATGCAGGAGCCATTCCCTGGTGGTCAGTGCACTTAAACAGGGCGAGCACTGCTCAGCCAGAAGCCCTGGGCCAGGCTCACAGTTGGTGAGCACAGTGGCAGTGGCAAGAGCTGGAGAGCGGGCCTAAGCTATCAGTTAGACATCCCCCAATAGCTCCTGGACTGTGAGAGGGCGCAGGCCAGGCTGAGGAACTCTCACTCCCCCGCCGAGTGCACAAATTTCACGCACCGGGCCTCTAGTACTGTTAATAAAGAGCAAGGTTTATTAACATTCGGTTTAGTAACTACATTGCTTTCTGTGAATAGAAAAGTGACATTCGGTTTAGTAACTACATTGCTTTCTGTGAATAGAAAAGTGACTCATATAGTAAACAATTTTGACACAATAGTAAATAACATTCATTAGAAAGTAAAAATCACCAAAATGATGGCGCTATTAACATTTTGGGCAATGATTTTCCAGAACATTGTAATATACATTGTTTTACATAAAAATTATGTTATTTATGACTATTATGGAAATCACTTTTATTTCCCAGTAAATACAATACATGGGCTTCTTTAAATGTTAATATAGGGTACTCCAAAAATGTATACACACACTTTGAATAATTAAAAGGAAAACATTTCATTTTCAAAATTAAGATATCAGATTTTTAAAGTGTGTATACATTTTTGGGGGACACTTTGTACATACAGATACCTATCACCCTTTCAATAGCTGTCCATTACTTTGTTACGTACATTCACCATATATGTAATATTTACTCTTCAAAGCAACTCTCTAAGATAGGTAGACACCATCAGTCTTACTTTATAGATTCAGTCCTAAAACAAATCTTGCAATGAACATTTTAAACTGACATCTTGGACTGCTTGTCTTAATATATCCTTGTGTTAATTCCTAGAAGTATGGTTAGTAGAACAAAAGGTGAGTCCTTAAAGGAAAGCTGGTAAGAACATAATTTTAACAGCATGATAAGCATGTAAATCATCTTGATAATTCTCACATTCAACCAAAGGCTACCCTTTCATCTCCTTTTTAACTATGTGTGCTTGTATATATATATATAATCTTACCTAATAATAGACAAACATGTAAATTGACCATACCTCTGCTACACCCACAGCCAATCAGAGTAAGTATGCAAATTAGAAGGCCAAAGATGGCAGCCGCACAGTTGCTCCAGGCATGGAGTGGCCAGGCGGGGCAGGACACCTGTTATGAGAGGGAAGGCAGGGGGCGAAGGGATCTACAGGAATGGAGTGCCACAGCGAAGACAAGACTGCAGACTCCAGAGTCTGCAGCGAGGACAAAGAAGGCAGACTCCAGCCACAGTCTGCAGCGAATACGAAGATGGCAGACTCTGACCTGAGCAAAGGCCTGGGTCCCAGGTGCCAGAGGAAAACTGATGCTGGAAGCCAAGGGAAGGAAGGCCTAATGCACGAATCTCTTCGTACAACAGGCCTCTAGTCTATATATGAAAAGTGCAGTGGTACTATGTGGACTTGCTAGCAAGGAAGCCTCATTTCCTACATAGAAGGCTGGCTATCAAGAGTGCCCTGCTCTACTGAAATGGTAGAGACAGTGTCTAGCCTCAACAATGATGCAGAAGCCTCTAGCACACAGAGAAATCTCAGAGACAGCAGAAACCAATAGCTCTTCTTAGAAGCAGAACACTAGGTTCTTTCCATTATCTGTCATTTCCTGTCTTACCAAAGCCATGTTCAGCATCTACCAATAGCTCATTTTTAATGGTAGCTAATTTTATCCACCTGAATTCAGACATTACTTGTGCTATGCTAAGAAGTTCACTTAATAGTTTTATTGGAGTGCCCTCTTTTTCCTGGATTAAAAATACATTTGTAGATGCGGAACTAAACATATGATTTTAATCAAAAGTAATATAAACTTAAATAAGATATTTTTTATGTTAGGGTCCAATGGGGGTATGCTTGGATGCATTTGCTTAAGCATGTATGAATGAAATTCAGGAAAAGGAAAATGGAATTCAGAGAAAACCTTATTTATTCCACATTGGATGTGTGCCCATTAGATGTCGTAAGCTCAGAGCTTAGCTTGAGCTTATATGCAAGAAACAACCTGCATATAGGAAATGGTAACAAAGCTCAAAATATTGATAACATATTTGATAAATACCACTACTATGGCATTCAGTTTTTAAATAATGAAAGTACTAGTTTTATAGGTGTCTGAAATAAAAAAAAGAATGATGCTGATATCACTATCATTACTCTTAACTTCAAATGCTGGGAACTTTTAATAAAAACTCTATAATGTAGATTTAAAATAATATTTATTTAAGTATATCCATTAAAAGTGGCCAGCCTCTAATAAAATTAGTTTCAATTAAAAAACCCAAATGCCATAAATTAATTTGCTCTCATTAGCCACATTCTCCTGAATAAGCCACAAGATCTGAGACTTCCTTTTATAGAGGAACTCTCCATCTCACAGAGATTGTAACAATAAATAAAATGTGAAGGAACTAGAATTTAGCCTGTAAAACATTATGGAAAGAGATGAGACTAGACAAACTCAGAATGTTTTAATTCTTTATAAACAATAAATTCTCCAAGGCATAGAACAAAAATAATGGAATAACTGGAACAGTTAAGACAAGGAAAAGGTGGGTGATGTGTATGGGTATAAGGTTTCATGTGATCAGATCTATAGGTTGTGCACAGCTAATGAAGAAATAAATTATTCTTTCTCATCACTGATGTTTCTATCTTTCCTCTCCTCCCTTCCTCTTTGAAATCAATAAATTTTTTTTTTTTTTAAAGTAAGTAACTAGAGAAAAAACTGAGGGAATAGAAGCCAGGAGAACAGGATTGAGGTAAAAATAATCAATATAGAAAAAAAAAAAGTGTCCTGTTCTCACCTACTTATTGATTTTAAAATATGTTTTTATCGATTTTTTTAGAGAGAGAGGAAGGGAGGGGGGATAGAAACATCAATGAGAGAGATAACATCGTCTGCCTCCTGCACGCCTTCAACTGGGGATCGAGCCAACAACCTGGCCATGCGCCCTGGTCAGGAAGGAACAGAACTGGGCAGTTCTTGGCTCATTGGTTGATGCTCAACCATTGAGCAACACCATCTTCACCTATTTTTGATATTTGTTTGAGTAACTTAAACTCATAGTAAAAGCACAGCAAAAACAAGTAGTATAGAAATGTGTAGTGTGAAGAACAAAGATCTGGTTTCCTCTTCCAATCTAACAATTTTCCTTCACAAAAAACATTTTTTTCCCCAGACATTTTCTATTTTTAGTTAGATATATCCAGGCCTGTCTATGAAAAAGAACAGCAAAATGGGATTGGTTTTTCTTGCTTGTTTTTAACCTACTGGTCACAAATATGTATTCAGAAGATAACAGAAACCAAGTTGAATGCAGTCAGTGTACAACTGCTCAGAGCCCTTCCCTACGTTCTGTGCCCAGTTTGTTTGGTATTATGGCATTTTGCCCACAACATCTTAAAAGCACCCGAGCCAACGGAAAACCATAGAACAGGTGGGCAAAGTGCTTTCAGTGATCTAAGGTAGCAAGATTTTCAAGATTTATCCCAATTCCATTACTCATTTGAACATAGAAACAAGATTATTAGTGTGGGTGAAAAAATTATTAAATAACTAAAGATTCCTCAACATTTACTCTCAATTGTAAACAGTGTAAGTAGAAGTGAAAAAAAAATATTACTATCATTGACTCTTAGCTACAGTCAAACCACATACAGGTGGGGTAAAAGTAGGTTCACAGTTGTCCATATGGAAAATAATACCATAATTAATAAATAATAACACAAGAATAAGCTGTTTTACATAGCCACAACTGTCAACCTAGTTTTGCCACACCTTGTATAAAAGGTTAGTTTCCAGCTGTGTGTTGTGACAATTTCAACAAAGCGGAGCTCTGCATGATCTGCTGGACTAGATGGTCGGGGTCCAGAGGACTGAAACTCTTACTAATTTCTTCCTACAGTCTGTACTTGTGGTTTTCAAGCACTTTCTAAGGCCCTTTCTAGTTTGCTGATAAAACTGGCACTTGCCACAAAATATTTTTCTCCCTTCACCAAGCATGCCATGCAAAGTCTTAAAAATAATTAAGATAGATATTCATATGCTGGTGTTCCTGGACGAATGCCAAGGGATTGGGGAACATCTTGAAAACACAAACTCTATGTTTGTATGCATTTTTTAAGGGAAAAAGATGTTTAACATGAGCCAATGGTTTGTCTTATTTATGTCTCCTATGGCTTTTTCCCTGAAGAGAACAGAGTAGGTATTCAACAGTATACAGAAGGTATTTAGTAACTAGAGAATGAATTGTATTTATTCTATTCATTTATATTTTTATGTTGTTATATATTTTTGTGTTCAGTGCTATATCTATAAGAGATGAATTTCTCCCCCAACTATTCCATTGATTCAAAATCCATCTTTCAATTGTACTAACATATGGAGGTAGCCATGTTTTTAGTACTATGATGTACATACTTTTTTGAATGTCATTTAGTAAAATTTGTTGTGACTATGAAAGGTTTCAGTTTGTCCTGTAGAGATTATAGAGGCGAAAGTTATAATGATATAACAATTAACACTTATTGAGTCATTATCTGATAAATGCGTTAGAAATATCATCTTATACAAGCTTCATAATCTATGAAGTTGTATTGTTACTATCATAATTTTATATATGAGACAATATTGTGCAGGGTCAATCAGCTACTAAGTAGAGGTGGGATATGAGCCAAGACAGACTAATTTCAAATTCATAACCTAATCCACACTATTGAACTATACCACTTACTATTGCTTGATATTCTGAAAAATTATAATGACGAGTAAGATAAAATTGATGAAACATAAAAAAACAGCAGAAATAATTTTGTGAAGAGAATGCCCTCACACATTTATTAATAGCACATATCTCACTGGGTATTATCCATGCACTTTCTCAGAAAAGTAAAAATAGGCAATGAAAAATTAAATTTCAACTGTATCTTCAATTTTTTTGTTATTCTTTTTTGGTTCATTTTATTAAAGTTAGCTTATTGTTCTTTCATTATGAATTCTTAAAAATCTTCCTCTCAGGGTACTTGGCTCTCTAAACCATGCCTTTTTAAAGTTTTACTTTGAAGGCAGAGCATTCACTACAAAAAAATATGACTTGAAATCATGGAATGAGAAATTCATGTGAGGACATTGGATCCTTATTATTATATTGAAACTCAAAGCCTGTGATTTATTTACTTTTTGAAAGTAACTGACACCTTGTCAGAGCTACCTTGCCTTGGAGAGGTTAAAAAGTTGTTCAAGTTCCAGAGCAAAAGAGTGGCTCTAAACTGCCAACACGCAACATGCCCCAACAAGCACTTTTTTTTCCCCAATGAAGTAACAGGCCTGTTTTTTCACGGCAACCAAATTCAAACAAAGAAAGGACTCCTCCAAACTGTGAGCAAGGTCCATAGAGCAATCCCAACTGGGCACCCTTGGGCAAACACATGTTTTCATGTTTTAGTAGATGACACATGCCTATGCCCCTCAGGTCCCTCAGCTATACTATCAGTATGTTGTAGGTATGCACCGAGAAATAGCACAAAGGGCTGTTCGGAACACAACATTCCCTTGGGCTTCTAAGATGATGTCAAGAAGAGTGGAGAAAATAAATGTACCTCCTCTCAGAATACTGGAAGTATATGAAATGGCTATGGTAGAAAAAAAATTAATCTACACAATGTAGATTTTCATTTTTGACTTCAGTTACTCACTGGTTTTATTTCTTCACTAGAGGCCTGGTCCACGAAATTTGTGCATTCAGGAATGGGGGGTAGAGGAGAGGGGCAGAGTGTCCCTCAGCCAGGCCTGCACTCTCTTGCAGTAGGGGAGCCCTCAGGGCATGTCCAACAGTCGGCTTAGGCAAGCTTTGGGAGAAGCAGGCCTAAGCCATCAGTCAGACACCCTTAGTGCTGCCTCAGAGGCAGAAGAGGTTCCCACCACCACTGCTGTACTCGCCAGCCATGAGCCTGGCTCAAGGCTTCTGGACAGGCAGCACTCCCCTTGTGGGAGCGGAATGACGACCAGGGGCAGCTCCTGCATTGAGCGTCTGCCTCCTGGTAGTCAGTGCACATCATAGTGACCAGTCGTTCTGCCTTTAGGTCGATTTACATATTAGCCTCTTATTACATAGGATTTGATTCAGGGTTGGTGTACATTAAAGCCCTGGAAACTTAAGGGCATCATCGAAGTAATCATAACATGTAAACTGCTACAAATTTACTGTGAAATCTGGGAAATAGAAAGAATAAGATCTTATTCCATATTATCAGTAAGAAAAGAAAAAGATGTAAGATCACAGAAGTAATAAAAGTAGTTTTATGGTCTGCAAAGGAATCTAAAGATATTTTTCATTCCTTTAGAACAATGGTAATGTGTGTGTGTGTGTGTGTGTGTGTGTGTGTGTATCCTATCTAATAAAAGTAATATGCAAATTTGACCATACCTTTGCCACACCCACAAGCCATGCCCACAGCCAATCAGGCACAGATTATGCAAATAAACCCCAACCAAGATGGCTGCCACCACTGAGAGCAGGAGGAAGGCTTGGGTTTCCCCGGCAACAAAGGAAGACAAGCTTTCCACCCACTGTTGCCTGCCTAAGCCTCCACTCAATGTTACAAAGTTTCAATTATAAAAGATACAGAAATGGCGGCAGCCACTGAGCTGGAGAGAACAGAGGCTTGGTTTTCCCTGGCAACGGAGAAAGCCAAGCTTTCCACCTGCCATTGCCGGCCTAGGCCTCCACTCTAGGCTATAATGTTTCAAACAGAAATGGCTGCCGCCACGAAGCCAGCAAAAGGCTTGGCTCCACTTCAGGCTACAAAGTTTCAATTGTAGACATAGATTAATCCCAGATACCAGGACCTCCGCTTGGGTCGATGCGGGTGTGTGGCTGGCCTGAAAACCTCCACAGGCCCCTCGCCCAGGCCGTCCCTCACCCCAAGGGAACCCCCACCCTGATCGGGGACACTCTTCAGGGCAAACCAGCTGGCCGCCACTCATGCACCAGGCCTCTATCCTATCTAATGAAAGAGTAATTTGCAGATTGACCATCACTCCAACACACAAGAGGGCTGCCCCCATGTGGTCAAAGATTCTGCCCCCATGTGGACACAAGATGGCCACCACAAGATGGCCAACAGGTGAGGGCTGATGGGAGGTTCCAGGCCCTGCAAGGGAGAGCAGTTGTGGGCGATCAGGCCAGCAGGGGAGGGCAGTTGGGTGGGATCAGGCCTGCAAGGGAGGGCAGTTGGGGGTGACCAGGCCAGCAAAGGAGGGAAGTTGGGGGTAAACAGGCTAGCAGGAGAGCAGTTAGACATCAATTATGCTGGCAGGGTAGCGGTTAGCAGGTGATCAGGTTGGCAGGCAGAAGCAGGTAAGGGCAATCAGAGAGGCAGGCAGGTGAGCAGTTTGGAGCCAGCAGTCCTGGATTGTAAGAAGGATGACCACGACTGCCCATTTAGGCTCGATACTACCGGGATCGGGCCTAAACGGGCAGTTGGAAATCCCTCGAGGGGTCCCAGATTGGATAGGGTGCAGACTGGGCTAAGGGACATCCCCCCCATGCACGAATTTCATGCACTGGGCCTCTCGTATATATATAAAAGCCTCAGCAACTGTCACAACCAAAACTGACCAAACAGGCTGTGTGGGGCGACCAGGCGGCGGCGGGGAAAGGTGGAGATTAGGGGCAACCCAACAACCAAATAGCAGGCTGTGTGGGGTAACCAGGCCGGCAAGGGTGCAGTTGGGGGTGACCAAGCCTACGGGGGGTTGGATGAGTGGGGGTGGGAGAGGAGCAGTGAGGGACAACCAGGCTGGTAGAAGGGGGTAGTGAGGGGCTACTAGGCCAGCGGGGATGTGTGGGGGGCAGTTGGGGGTGACCAGGCCAGCAGGAGGAGCAGTAATAGGTGACCAAGTCAGGAGGGGAGCAGTTAGGGGCAGTCAGGCAGGCAGATAGGTGAGCAGTTAGGAGCCCGTAGTCCCAGATTGTGAGAGGGATGTCCAGGATCAGGCCTAAACTGGCAGTCGGACATCCCCTAAGGGGTCCTGGATTGGAGATAGTGCAGGCTGGGCTGAGGAGGACCCCCTCCCCACTGTGTAAATCCAAAGATTTTAGACAACTATTTTAAATGACTAATGATTGCAATTGCAATAAAAACTGTTAGTGTTAGGATACTCATACTTTTAAAGCAAGAGCCACTGCTAATATTGATAAGATCATCTTCAGTAAACTAAAGGGCAGTATTCTTGACTAATATTATTAATAATATTTAATTCATTTTATATAGTATTTTATGTTTAAGAGAGAACTTTGCATTACCAGAAAAATTATTCCCCAAAACCTACAAATAGTAGACACGACGGCAAGAATCGTACTAAAATTACACATTAGTGGTGGGAATGGAAATTAATGACATTGTTTGTAATACCATAAATTGGTAATGAACTTGGAAAACCTCAGAAGTAGCTTCTGTAATTTCACTTTACTCTCCCTCAACTGATCTTCATACCTGGTTATACCTGACCAACACACAGCAAGTAACCAAGGTCCTTTTATGCGTGCACCATATGAAATTTTAAAGTTCATGAACAATGGTCTAATATAAGAAAAAAATATGTGTCTTTTCTTTTGTGTATAATGCTCAGAAAAACTATGTTAAATTATTTAGTATTTTAAAAAATCCAGTCAGCTTCCAAGTGAAAGAGGTGTTTGGAATTCTAAATAAACAAAGCCTGCTGGTGGGGTGCGGGTGAAGGTTCAGGGAGTAGGGGTGGTGAAATAAATTGCCAACATTTCCAGGTTGGGAAGGGAGTGTTGGTTTCTTTTCAGGTCAGACTGGCTGTCGCCAACAATCCTGACAGGAAGAGTTATTGAAGTGATGCTCTACCTGTGATGACTGAGGGCCATGGAGACAGCAGAACAAGAGGGAAATAGTATCCCAGTGCCTGGTAGATGATCACCGAAAGAAACCTGTTATCTGGGCTTTGTTTTGCTTTATTTTTCTTTTCATAGTAGGATTAAGATTCTTATCTTAATAAGATATGTTGCTAACCGTGAATTTTATGTTTATAATCTAGATTTCCAAACCAGAACTGTATATCTGAACATACATAATAAACTCATAATCCCTCTCTCTACATGCACTGTGTTTGGAAACATCTGCAACTGAGATTCTTCCATCCAAAAGGTCTAACTGTTAATAAAATCTGACATTTCCTAATAAACAATTTATTTTAGTATCAGATGAATTTTGGTGAGTATCTTATAAATTAGCTCTGACAAGACTCAACTGGATTCTCAGTAAAGCAAATAACTATGAGAAAAGGGAATGTTTGGGATCAAGTCTTCTGTACATAAAACAAATGGTTTGACATATTTATTTGTTTATTATTTTTACTTGACTAACTGGCATGATGCCTTAGTGATGACAGAAGTGTCTAAAGTACTCATGCTTTTGTTTTATTTTGTCAACTTAACTACTCGAGTCACCATTTGATGTCTATCATTAAGCTATTATTAGCTTAATATCCTTTTAAAAAATAGGAGAAAATTAATAAATGGATGATGACGATATAAAGTTACTTGATAAAGTCTTTGCTTTATTTTCTATATTTGCTTTTTAGATATAATAATATTATGGGGGATATCCTAAAAAAATTGACGTATGGATGCTAATTAAGTAAGAGAGTATTATTTTAATTATAAGAGATCATTATTTTTATTACTAATTCCACTACTGTTAATACGTACCAGTCTGGCCCAAGAGCCAAAGAATGGAAGTGGTTTTGTCATCACCATAAAACTAGGAATCTCATGTTTAAGGACTTGCACTGATCATCAATTTTGAATTAACAACTAAAAGTTTTAAACATTATTCAGAAATTCAAATAAATGAACTTGTTAATTGATATATTTTCTATGTATCTTTTTGAATTTTTCAAATCCCTTTGATTTTATATAATTCGAGACATTTGCTTTTCCTTATAGAGAAAAAAATATTTTAAAAAAATGGTTCAGTGTTAATGCAATGCTAAATATCTCTTTAAAAAGCTACTGTAAAAAATACCACCGAGGTTTCAATGAGTTTTACTTTAACCTTATATCCAAACTTGCTCCCTCCCTGGTAACCCTATTGTTTCTTAGGTCAGGAAAGCTGATGACTCCCTCTGGCATCCTCCCACCCTCAAATCCCCAAAGCCACCCAAGAACAGACACTGAATTGCATAAATTCTTTAAAATTTCTAAGAACCACTTATAAAACATGGTAAAACAAAATAAAATGGTCTGTGAGTTATGTATTAACATGGAAACTGAACAACCCTGTAAGTTACCTTATAAAAAGAAATTTGATGATTGGTTTGTCCTTCTAAGACTAGCCCACATAATGAGACATTTTATGTAAGTCATTTCAAGTTGTTGCTTAATAAAGCCTTACGATTCAATAAAGTGCAGAGAATTAATTACCTTTGTACCCTAGGAAGCAATGGAAAGTGAACTGAGAGGCTGATGGAAGAATACTTGTCCTATTCTATTACCTCTTTCCTTTTAATCCACAGGGGACACTGGTTCTGATGCTATTCAGTCTCTTTTTCCCCTTTTACATTTTAAAGAGGGCTTTTACTTCAAAATGTAAGTTTGTGTGTGGTCTGTTTTCAGGAATAATTAAGACAGAGTATACAAAAAAAAGTGTTTTTTTCCTTATTTAGGTAAGTGATGACATTTCTATACTTCTAATTTGTGAAGCATAACTTAAAGATGTCAACTCCGGTTTAAGTTTTATTGAAATACAATTCTGTATTTTATGTCCTTTTTCACATTTTAAAAAACAAAGGTACACTGCATATTAAAAGTTGAGATCAATCTTTTTTGCTTTTATTCTGACCTAGTGAACCTCCTTGGTAATCATACACCAAAGAACGGGGCTCAGTCTTATTAAATGATTTAAATAAAATGTTAAATCATTTATTCATTGGCTGCTAAAGGAACATTACAGTTTCTCTTACTTGTGGTACAATAAAGAGAAGTTTGTTATTTATTATTATGACATTCAGCACCTAAACATTTATTAGAAATAATAATAATGATTACTTCAGAGAACAGTCAGTGCTGTACGCTTCAATTTATATTCTCTGCATATTGCATTATAGGTCAGCATCTCATGTAGGTAAACATATAAAACTCTTGCAACATTAGAGAATATTTTAAAAAACAGAGACATTTTAAGAATACTTTTTAAAATTTCCTAGATGTTTTCTGAGTACACCCAAATCGGGAATATTTATTTTAAAGCTGACAGCACTGCATTAATGTCACTAAGATGCTAAAGTGTACTTACATGAACAGTAGACTATTGAAATCAGTACCAGGCAGTTCGGTCATTTTTACTGCAAAGTTTATAATTCTTCTCCAAAAATCATGTTTAAGCACAGTTTTACTAGAAGCTTCAGGTTTCCAAAACCATGTGTATTCACATAGAGTTTACTGGTATCCTCAGGAACATTAGTTATTCAATGAATGAGGAAACAAGACATATAAAAACAAATGAAGGAGAAGATTTGACTTTGGGTGGTGGGCACATGAGCAATATACAGATCTTGTAATACAGAAACCCAGACCTGAATCCTATATGTTCATGTTGACCAAGGTCACCCCAATCTATTTAATAAAAAAACAAAAACAAACAAACAAAAATTAAAATGTACCTTTTCAGATAAAGCCTAGACTCATTTCTTATTTACTCACACGAGTAGCTTAGAAATATTAAGCAAATATTCTTTGTGGTTAAATTTAATGCCAAATTGGCATATTTTTAAATGGACTGGTTTACTTATTTGACAAACAATCTAATCAAATATAAAATTAAAACCTGGATTTGGATTTAGAAAGAAAATATATTAATTTAAAAATAAAATATATTGAATTCAAATAAAATGAGTTCAAAACAGAGTAAAAGAATTGAACTTTTATGTAAATGAACAATATTTTAGTGAAGAAATGCAAGGGTGAATGCTGGTGTTTGCATTTTTTGATACTGGGAATCTAGGTCATTTGAACCAGCCCTTCTGCTCTACATAACTAGAAAAACATCTAGTTGAAGAAATTAGAGAACAAACAAGTAATAATGCAGCCAGCATCTGGGAGGAGGAGGATGTCAGAGATGAATCCTGTATTTGGGTCGGCATTTCACTTGGGAGTAGCTCATGTCTGGAAGAAGACATGAAGAGAAAAGAAGCTAGCTGCCCTTTCAACACACTTGTGGATCCAAGAGGAGAGAAAATGGAGTCCAAGCCTACTGAGGGGACAGTCCAGGTAGGAACACAGGGAGGGCAAAGGCTATCGTGATGGGGATATCTTTGGTCTCCAATACAGTGCTCCTCAACCACATGTGGCTCTCAAGCACTTGAAATGTGCCAGTGGGAGAGTGAAAAATTAAATTTTTCAGTTGTCTTTAATTTTAATCAATTTAAACTTAAGTAGTTACATGTGACAGAATAGCCTCTGTACTAAACAGTGCTATCTGTATGAAGAGATTCATGAGTATGTCCATTGCAGTGCTAAGTATTATGCCAGAACCTCCAGATGAACTAAGGACCCTATATAATCCTATCCAATAAAAGAGTAACATGCAAATTGACCATACTTCCACAACACCCACAAGGCATACCCACAAGCCAATCAGGAGCGAATATGCAAATAAACCTATCCAAGATGGCTGTGGCCACTGAGAGCAGAAGGGAGGCTTGGGTTCCCTGGCAATGGAGAAAGCCAAGCTTTCTGCCTGCCCCTGCTAACCTAGGCCTCCACTCAATGCTACTGAGTTTCAATTATAGGATAAATAAGTCCCAACAGAAATGGCAACAGCCACAGGAGGCTAGGATTGCCCCCAGCAATGGAGCAAGCCAAGCTTCTGCAGCCCTGGCCACCGTACCCTCCAATCCAGGCTACAAAGTTTCAATTATAGAAGATAAATAAACTCCAACAGAAATGGCTGCTGCCACAAAGCAAGCAGAAGGCTTGGCTCTGCTCCAGGCTACAAAGTTTCAATTGTAAAAGATAAATAAATCCCAGATACCAGAGTCTCCACTTGGGTCACCAGGGGGCATGGCCAGCCTGCAAACCACCACAGGCCCCTCGCCCAGGCTGCCCCACGCCCCAAGGAAACCCCCACCCTGATCCAGGACACCCTCAGGGCAAACCAGCTGGCCCCCACCCATGCACCAGGCCTCTAACCTATGTTATAAAAGATTAATATATAGTTTGACCATCACTCCAACACACAAGATGGCTGCCCCCATGTGGTCAAAGATCCTGCCTCCATGTGGACACAAGATGGCCACCACAAGATGGCCAGCAGGGGAGGGCAGTTGGGAGGGACCAGGCCTGCAAGGGAGGGTAGTTGGGGGCAATTATGCCTGCAGGGGAGGGCAGTTAGGAATAACCAGACCGACAGACGAGGAAAGTTGGGGGCGACCAAGCCTGCAGGGAAAGGCAGTTGGGGGGGGACCCAGGCCTGCAGGGGAGAGCAGTTGGGGGTGGGGATCAGGCATATAGGGGAGGGCAGTTAAAGACAAACATGTTGGCAGGAGAACAGTTAGGCATCAATCAGGCTTTCAAGGGAGTGGTTAGGGGGTGATTATGCTGGCAGGCAGAAGCAGTTAGGGACAAACAGGAAGGCAGGCAGATGAGCAGTTGGGAGCCAGCATCCTGTATTGTGAAAGGGATGTCTGACGGCCCATTTAGGCCCAATTCCATGGACATCCCTTGAGGGGTCCCAGATTGGAGAGGGTGCAGGCTAGGCTGAGAAACAATGCCCCTCCGTGCACGAATTTCATGCACCGGGCCTCTAGTAAAGCGGTAATATGCAAATTAACCCTCATGCCCTCACAAGATGGCTGCCAACGACCAGGCTGGCAGGGGAGATAGTGAGGGATGACCAAACAACTGAACAAGCAGGCTGTGTGGGGTGACCAGGATGACAGAGGGGGGCAGTTGAGTGAGATTAGGCTGGAACGGGGGCAATGAGGTGTGACCAGGGCAGAAGGGGGGGGGGGCATTTAAGGGTGACCAGGCTGGCAGTGGGGGACAGTTGAGGGTGACCAGGCCAGCAGTCAGGTAAGTGATTAGGAGCCAGTGGTCCAGGATTGTGAGAGGGGTCCCAGATTGGAGAGATTGCAGGCTGGGCTGAGGGGATCCACCTCCCCATGCACTAATTTCATGCACCAGGCCTCTAGCCTAATATATAAAAGGGAAAACTTGAAAGCATTCAATAGAAAATATGGCTTGGGGATTTCTTTAAGAAGACATAAAAACACAAAAAGAAAAAGACTAATAAATTTGATTATATTAAAGTGCAAAACTTATAATGCAAGTCTATATAAAACATAAAGTGTTAACCATAAGCTGCAGGACTGGGAGAGGACACCTGAGGTACATATGACTTACAAGGGATCTGAATAGAGCAGTAGATGAGAAGGGGTGAAGGAAAGGGGGGAGGGTGCAGGAAGATGTCGAGAGAGAGAGCTCTATGAGAGGATGAGAATGTATCAAAATATGTATTTTCTTTCTGAGGATGTAGCTTATCTCTATAATACGGGGGCTTCCTAAGGGCTCACCTCTGAATTAGATACACTCATCTATCCAGTCACTGCAAACTAAGCCCACCACACAAACTGTGTCTCCAGGCAGTTCCAGAAAAGAAAAGAGCCCAGAAGGGGTTGAGGTGGACATGCTTGTTCCTTCGTCCAAACCAACCAGGTAAGACACTCCTCACAGAAGTGATGCTTTCAGCATGGAGCTGGAAATATTTGATAAAAATATCTAAAGGTAGGGTTTCATTTCTTCTGTGCATGAAATAACTTGTATGAACCAAATAGTAACTTCATTGTTAAAATGATTAAGTGACTACAAACAAACCATGCCCCTGTGTTCTGAACTCTTTTGTCAAACTGCCTGTAATTGATATGTGCCCAGCAGAAGTTAGCAGTCTATAAACATGCTGCTTAGACAGTTAGATGAGGGCATGTATCAGAGTACATGAAGCACAAAATTCGTGCTGGGGGAGCGGGGGGTGGGGGGTTCCTCAACCCGGACTGTACCCTCCTCAATGTGGAACCCCACAGGGGATATCAGACTCCTGGTTTAGGCCCAATCCCTTCAGGCCTGATTGCCTTCAACAGCCCTCCCCTGCCTGTCTGATCACCCCCAAATGCCCTCCTCTGCCAACTTGATCGCTCCCAACTGCTCTCCCCTGCTGGCCTGATTGCTCCCAACTGCTCTCCCCTGCCAGCCTGATCACCCACAAATGCCCTCCCCTGCTACAACTTGCCTCCTCTGCCGGGACCCGCCTCCTCCAGGTGAGGCGATGGAGATCCCAGGACCTTCAGGCCTCATAGCACGAGCATCCACTGGGCCCCACCTCCTCTGTGCATGCAGCCATCTTGTTGCAGCCATCTTATGATGTTGCATGAGGTCGTGATGCCACCTAGGCTTTTATATTTATAGGATGGGTAAAAAATGACATCTCTGTGGAATTTTGCATAGAAGCAGTTTTTTAAATCTTTGTAGTCTTCACAATACTCACATGACCAGAGTGTATTTTGTAAAAACTATGAACAACAAAATGCCCCCACTACTACTAGACATTACAAAAGTTAGGATTCTAGCTGATAAACCCACCCATAGTAGCATGTGACTTCCTGCAGGTATAGTTAATTTCTCTTTTATTACTGTGAATACTGTTATTATTAAGCCCATCTACTAATCTACTAGAGGAAGTCCTTTCACTGGAGGAGGAAGAGAAGGAGATAAAGGTACCTTCAGACCCTTTCTCATTCTGCTGGCTCTATTAAACACACACAGGAGAGATGGAAATCTAACCAGAAAAGTGATACTTCAAAGTCCTCCATTCATCTCTGTGAAATCTGGCCAAGACCATGAAATCAGATGAGGTTAGATACAGACAGCAAACTGCTTTATTTTTTGCCTTGATCATTAGTGCTGAGATAGAAAACCGATGAAACAAAATGTGGCACATATTTTTTCAGAATTAATTCGGATTCTGGTCTGATGCCAAAAGTGCTGTTACTGAAGCAGAGTCACATCCACCACTGCAGCCACTACTCTGGGACATGCAGCATGGCCAGGAATGTCCCTTCCCCATCTCCTAACATGGGAAGGAGAGAACAGTCAGTGTTGTTAGAACCTGCAACCCAGGTGCATGTCCTTGACTAGAAATCAAAACCAACCCTCCTCCAGTGTGGAGGCTGACACTCTATCTCAAGTTTTAAAAAATATTTATGTAAAGCATATGCTGATATCTGGATTTTGAAATTCAGGAATTATATCAAGAAGCCAATAAACAAGACAGTCCAGGAAAACCAGGGTGTGTTCTGTTTAATATTATTTTTCTGTTATTTCATATTAATATGGTTTTGCATAGGATGGTGCTCAAAAAAAATCTGGGGAGTGCTGAGCAATGCCCACTTTTTGCCTCTGCCTGTTTTAATGCTTATATCTGAATGATCCTTCTTTCTCTGATATTATTGACTGGGTCATAATGAGATGATCAAAAAGATAAACACAAGTCTCTTCTTTCATATAAGGAAGGGAATGAAGAAGTGTTTGCACAAAAGTCCCATTATTTTGAACCTTTCTCCAACCACTCATCATCGACCTTGGCTCACTTTCTGAGTTAACCTGAATCAACACAAAATAATGTTTTTTTAAGCTGCTGACAAAACCCCCAAACATCCTTGACAGCAGTGAAAGCATAACAAGGAAAGAGAGATGACAAGGAAAGAGTGATGACAAGTAGTGAGAGCATAACCAACAAATATGTTTGGTTCTATAGTGTTTCACAGATATTATCTCATATACTTAAACCTATAAGCAGGATGTGGATTTAGGAACAATAAAGATAAATTCACTTGATAAACCTGCAAATTAAGGATTTTGTCAATTGCCTCAACATTACAGAACAAGAACTAGCTGATTTACAGAATTCAGGACCCAATACAACATCGAGTGTTCCACAAGCATTTGGATGTCTACCTATAAACGGATACCTTTATGATTTGATACATAATAGATAAATTGTCAAAACAGAATTATCTTTAAGGTCAGCATTTTAAGACAGAAGTGGTCCAAATCAAGACTTTTGGAAAAGATCAGTAAGTTTCAAGGTAGGAAAAAGGCTAAGGGGGAAGATAGCGTTAAAATGGAGATAAGTGTGAAGTGACAGTGAGATTCCACACCCCCATAAAGGTATAGGTCATGCTATTATCTGTGAATGGAACAGCCCATTAAGAAAAATGAGGATGGCAATCCATCTGCCAAAAATTCTGGTTCTTATTCTGAATATACTGAAAAATGTTATTAATATTTTAAGACTGTTAATATTTTATGGGAGAGTTACTGTTTTTCTTTCAAGGCTATAGATGTTTAAAAATAAATATGATTTTGTAATAGTCAAATGTCAGAACTAGAAAAATGGTTTACAGCTTTAATGCTATAATGAAAATCATTGGGGAAAAAATCACTACAATAAATAGAAAGTAGTAGAACAAATTTTGTAGGAGTGTATCTGTACTATTAAGAAACAGATATCACACCGAAACCGGTGTGGCTCAGTGGATAGAGTGTTGGCCTGCGGACTGAAAGGTCCTGGGTTTGATTCCGGTCAAGGGCATGTACCTTGGTTACGGGCACATCCCCAGTACGGGGTGTGCAGGAGGCAGCTGATCGATGTTTCTCTCTCATCTTCTCATCGATGTTTCTGACTTTCTGTCTCTCTCCCTTCCTCTCTGTAAAAAATTAATAAAATATATATTTTTAAAAAGAAACATATCAGAATATATAAATCCTCAAAATATACAAATTATTAAATTCACATGGACTATGTAATATTGCGTTCTAGTTATTTAATAATAGGAAACAAAAGTAAAAGATTAAAAATAAAAGTAATTTCATTACCTTCCTTTTTTCTTAAAATCTAGAAGCATAATATTTAAAGGCAAGAATTCAGCCTTCCCTCCTCCCCCACCCCCCTTAGGATATACAGAGTGGTGAAGGATCATTTTAACTTAGATACAATTAATACAACTAATATGTATAATCAGTAATAAATATAGTTTTGATGGCAGAATATTTTAAACTTCAAACAGAAATATTAAAAATTTATTAGTATTTTTAATAAATTCAAGACTGTACTCTCTCCATACATATTCTATTTACAAAGAGAAAATTATGTATTTTTAAATGAAAACCTCAGTATATTCCTAGTCATAAGCAGAATTCAGCAATCATAAGTAACACCCTGGCCACTCCATTACCTTAAAATCTTTTTCTTCTTTATAAGTGGTTTCCGTCATTCAGAATGAACTTGTAAAATGACAACAGATGTAATTTAATGCAAACAACTTAATAAACAAGGGAGATGATGAGTAGTAAAATCTTATAGAAAAAGTGTTTGGGAGATTTGTCCCAGAGGGTACAGTGAACACAAGTGCACTCCATAAGAAACAGCAGTAAAAACCAAAGTAGGTAAGCCCTGGCTTCTCCCTTTTGCGGTCCTTTACATTTTTGAATGTCTGGGTTTTCTGTCTACCTTATTTACAAAGCAGTGACAACAAAGTAGGCATTTAGAAGATAATAGATGTGGCTTCTCCCTACCCATTCTTCCCTTCATTTCAAGGCATTGCTCAAAGCAGTCTCTAGAAGGAAGCTAGGACAAAGATAAACTAGTCCTTAGCACAGGTCAGTTGGCCTGCATTCCTCTCACAAGCCAGGAAGTGACATTCATCAGAGCTCTGCAGGCACACATTCCCATTCCAGTACCCCATTCTTTGAAAGGTCAAAGGATACCACTTGGTGTTCTCCGAATGGTTAAGGTACCACCTTCTTATGAACAGCCCACAGACTTTAAACCACATACCCCCAACAACGTGCATCTTCACTTCTTTTACCACTCTATATATGAACACAGTTTTCATTATTTTCTTCTTATGATCCTAAAGGTCAATGTTTTTCAAGAATGAAACCAGGAAAACAACCAGCTATGACTGAAGGCAATGAATCACACTCCAACTAGAGTTCAAATTTAAAATGATATATCTTTTTAAAAAATTGTTGACATTATTACAAATGTCTCTCATCACCCCTCCCCCCCCGACCTTTGCTCCTTCCATCTTGACCCCAACTCTTCTCTAGCTATGGCCCTAATCACATTGTTGTCTGTGTTAAAATAATATATCTTTTATTAGATTTTAGAAAACAGGGCCTTTACAGAAAAGCCTTGCGGACCTCTGTGGAGATACTGAGACTTAAGAACAAAAAGAATACCATCCCCCAGAGGCCTGGTATATGAGGTAATGATACAATCTCAAAATGTACTTAAACTTTTTTATAAAGGGGAAATTAGAGGGAGTATCCCTTTCTCCTTCAAAACACGGAAATGTTTTTAGGTAAACTAAGTTCAGGTCTTAAATACTTGTATTCTCAGTAATTTCTCTGTTTGGAGAAGAGAATCATGGGAGATTTACTACATGTCTATAATGTGCAAAAACACAAAAACTAGACTAGAGAATTCTAGTATGAATACCAAAGTAAGAATTTACCTTGCTCAGGTAATCCCTTCCTCAAAAAAAACAAATCAAACTCTGGTCCATCTCAGCAGTGACCCTAGAAGACAGACTTCCTACTCCAGTGCCAACCACAATTACTTTTAAAGCCAAATACCTGTCAAACATATGAATAGCTGTCTATAAATATGAATGTCTCCTACCACCACAGGGGCTAAAAAGATTTTCTTTTTAAGTCACTTTAGTTTCAAACACACCTGTGAAGTAGCTAAATCAATTATTATACTTCTAAATTCTTTATTAGCTTTCCCTCACCTTTGGTATCACATGCTCAAAACACCTCTATCCTTTCTGATAAAATGCCCCTGGAAAGAACTCTATTTCAAGTTAATGATTTTAACAGACTATCCAATGCTATAAGCTCTAATTCTTAGATCAGTTGCAAGATGGTGACATTTATTATGTGTGGGTGCACATATGAAAAATTGTGTCAAGTTTCATTCCTGATACGGAGATACTAAATAAAGTCCTACTTAAAGTGTGTATCAGCGATTTGAAGAGCTTGAGAAACATCACATTTAGTTATTTAGGTACAGAATCAACCTGTCCATTCCCATTCTGCTTCCTCCAGATTGCTGTTGTCTGCAGGAAAAACTCCTCAGATCCTGGTCTGATTAGATACACTATGTGAAAAAAAGTTCCTCAGAAGGTATTCATTTTTTTTTTTTTTTTACTTCTTACTGTGCTTTATAATCCTGGACCCAAGAGGGCCTAAATATGTCCAGGAAAGGGAACTGGTTGTGGGGTGGGGAGTGAGGGGCTTGGGGGGGGGGGGGTAAGAGGAGTGGGCAGGGAAGGAGTGTGGGGCGGGGTGAGAAAAGGGGATGAAATTGTAACACTGTCCAGTGGCTCCCTCTATTTCATAAGCCCAAAGACCATTCAGACATTTTCACTTACATGTTAGTGTAAAGGAGTTTCAGAATCTGGAATGGAGCACATTGCAGCTGTGGGAAGCTTACCTGCAGGTACTGATGGAAGCACAGGAGTCTTGGAATTAAAGACCTGTCTTTACACTTATAGCAATACTGTTTCTCTAGTAGTCTTCATTATGAACATAGTAAGTCAGCCATGTTATAGGTTTTAAAAGAGATAGGGAGCTACAGTTCTTAACAGTGTTTTTATTTAAATATATCTTTATTAATTTCAGAGAGGAAGGGAGAGGGAGAGAGATAGAAACATCAATGATGAGAGAATCATTGATCAGCCCCTCCTGCACAACTTCTGCTGGGGATGGAGCCCGCAGCCTGGGCACATGCCCCTGGCCTGAATGGAACCTGGGACCCTTCAGTCCTCAGGCCAGTGCTCTATTTACTGAACCAAACTGGCTAGGGTTCTTAATAGTGTTTTATAGGAAAATGTGAATGTGGACTATATAAATTTTTAAATTAATTTATTGCTTATTATTGACAGTGTTACCGATGTCTTCCACTCCCCCTCATACCTCTGGCTTCAACCAGCCCAAATTTTCACCACACTATTGTCTGTTTCGATAGGGTATACATATATGCATATATATGTTCTTTGGTTAATTTCTAACCATACCTCCCACCCCCATCCCTCTGAGATTTATACAGCCCAATTTTGAGAATCTTCTTAATACTATCTACATAAAACAAATGTAGAATTTGCTGAATATTTTTAGAAATGAAGCACACAGAAATTTTAGAAGGCAAAACCTGGTAGTGTGAAAAGGGTATATGGGAAACCATAGAGCTTCTCTCAAGAAAACAGAGGTCTTATACAATACAGAGATTTCATACCTTATGTTAGTAAGCAAAATTCCAGAGTAATTCATCAACTGGGATACTGTTCAAGAATGCTTATTTCTTAAGTCAAAATTCATTATATTTACTGGTAAGTAGGGTAGAAAGCTGGAGATCTGCCATGGATTTATAGATGTAGTATAGGAGAGAGTAAGTATACTTAAAAACTAATTTCAGGGTTTTGAATGTTTAGAGAAAGATCTATATTTATTTGTTCCTGTAATGGTAACAAACATTCAAGTAAATACGTATAGAAATGACTAAACAGGATCTGATGACATAAGAACTACCATACTATACTCTCCCCACTACCTGACAACTAAATGACGTAAATTAAGAAAGAATGTTTCAAAATAACGCCAGAACACAGCCAATGAAGAATAAGAGCTAACAGTAAGACAGGACAGGGGGGCAGAATGACCCTCATAGGTGTCTTAACTGACCTTTGACAATATGCTCAGGAAGCCAGGGGGCCCAATGTGGTGAGAGCACTGGAAATGGTAAGGTCAAGTAAGAGGAGGGCCCCAGGAGACAGAAACCTACATGTTCACTTTAGAGATGTGCAGAAAAGTGCCACAATCAAAACTGAGTTTTTCTCCTTCCTAAATTACAGCCTTTATGATCCTAACACTATTTTTAAATATTTATTACACAAGTTGAAGTGAATTCTCTCAAGACTCTAGCACATTTGCCTTTAAAGAATCACTGATAAGAGACTAGGAAAGGGGATAGAAAACACAAGCTCTTCTCTACAGTGAAAAAGTAAATGATGGTAAAATAACATGATTATAGACACTGATTTGAAGGTCTATGAAGAAACATTTTACCTAAGATGTAACAAACTACCTTTCTCTGAAGCTAATATAAGATGCCCCCGCCCCTAATTTCCAAAGCTTTTGGGTATGTTTAAAGTTAAATCAAGTTCCCACATGAAATATTAACGCTCTCATTTACACTGGTGGGCATGTTTTATTTCAACAAGCAGCAACATGCTATTACAGTAGCTCATTCCTGCTGGAGGAAATGAAAGCAGTTTAGGAAAAGCTTAAAGAAGGCATTCCTCCTCCCCCACCCGCCATAGGCAGGGACAGTAAATGCAGTAAGATGCTGGGCCCTGGTGCCCACTCTTTCCCTTACCAGCTTCTGCTGATGCACACACTGGCTTCTGGATCTCAACTGCTGAGAACTCAATTTCCCTAATCTTCAGTCTCTAGCATACAATCATAACAGTCCACAGGCTCCTCTCTTAGTATTTCCTTTTACCTCCAGTCTGAGACACATCCCTCCAACCTCACTAAAGATGAAAACCCATGTATTTGTCACAGGGACTTGGATATATGTTCATCCTTGAATAATAATATACACAATTGCTTATATATGTGTTTAATTTACATAAATAATATGATGCTACAGATCTTGCTGTGGGCCCTTTTCAATAATCTGTATCATGTTTAAGCTCTCTTCGTGTGGCCTCGGTGCTGGGAAACAGAAGAGTACCTGTGGGAGCTGCTGGGAACGAAACCAAGTGTCACTGGCCTGATACTCAATCAGTGTCCTGTGGAACACAAACATTTTCACAGAACATGTGCATCAGACAAGGCCACTCTGTGACCATATGGATCAAAACAAAGAGCACTGCATGATCATGTTTGAACACAGACAAAATGTGAACACTGTCCAAGCCACAAAAACAACCGAACACTCCCTATTCTTCCCTCCTTATCGACAACCAATCATGAAATTACCTCTGCTTTCTGACAGTATCCATGCCAGAGCAATGTCCCACTTTAAACTTACTCTATAATCAATTCAGAATTTACAAACTCAGATCTTATAAGTTCTTACGAACATCCTCTTGCTGAGATGCCCCAAGTTCTCCCCTCCCTGCAATGAATGAGTAATAAACTTAGCTTCCCACTACAGGGGTGTGGGTGTGAATGTTGGCGGTGTCTCTGGCTGGAGGGTGCTGCCAGTACATTTATTTTATTGCTTCTGACAGCTACAAAGTGTTCTAGAAGGTGCATCCCTCATGTTTTATGTAAGCATTCTCTTGGTGATAGACACTTAAGTAATCCCCAACTTGACACTACCTGAAGCAATTCTGCAATAAACATCTGGAATATATAGACCATTAAAGACCTGAGCTGTGTTTCTCTGGAATGTGTACACAGAAATGGAACTACTGAAGGGCAAGGTATACACACACTTTACTAAGGCCTGCCAGATGCTTTTTGAACTAGCCACATCAGTCTGGATTTCTATCAGCAGTACCCAAGTATTCCCATGACCTCAATCCTCACCTATATTTTGATTTATCAACTGACTTTTCAGAAACTTCTTCCTAAATAGATGGGTGTGAAGTGGTATGTTATTGTTATCTTAATTGGCATTTTCTCTAAGTATTTAGAAGGTTGAACATCTTTCTTAATAGATTTCCTTTCATGAACTGTCTAGTAAAATCTTTATTTTCACATATACTGTTTTTCCTTCTTATTCTTGAATTTGTAAGCACTTCTCAGAGTCCACATATTTAACTCTTTTCAGCTTTTGAAGTTGCAGATATCTTATTCAATCTGTCATTGTTATGATAATTTTGTTCATCCTACAACTCATTCAACAGAAATCCTTAGTTCTAACATGGTAAGACTACCAATCTGTCCCTACTAGTTTGCACTTTTGTGGTAGGGTTTAAGTTCTTCCACATACCAAGGTCACAAAGATATTCTCTGACATTTTCTTCTATTATCTCCATAGTTTTACCTATCATTGTAAGTCTTTGTTCTCTCTGGCATTCACATAGTAAATGATGCAAGGTAGGGCTCAACCATATTTGTTTTTTAAGCTATAATGTTTAGAGAAAAGCGTAATGGTTGCAAGTAACAAGGGAAGTAACCAATATTACATTTCTCTTAAAGAGATGGCCATTCTTTAATATGAGTCTTTAAAGAAAAAAAGTAAAATATAAGGCCTTAAAACCTTATCTATGCCATTAAATTGTAGAGACTTTTTTCTGAGGCACTTTAGAAACTACTCTCTGTCCTTCTCATTACTTAACCAACAGAATTGAGGTGACTTCCACATTAACTGTGGTCTACGAGTTTAAGATCAGAAACTTTGTGCCATGCATTTTACAATAAAATATACCTAACTATGAATAAATAAAATAAACATAATTACGGATTGAGTAAAGGAGGAACTAGAGGTTTTTGGTAAACCAAAAATCAATGATTTGTAAACCGGTCTCTCCAAGAACCTACTAAGCAACCCACCTCTTTCCTACTTTGGGTTTGTTTGTGAGCACTCACTTCTATTTATTTCATTAGTCTGTTTCCATGTCAGTTCCACACTGCTTATATTAATACAGATTAAAATCTGGTAAAAAAAAAATCAGTCTTCTGAGTATATTTCAAAACACACTTAGCTACTGGAGGATCTTTGTTCTTCATTATAGTCATATATTGAGTTCTTAAAAAATCATATTATCATTTTAGTTGAATTATATATGATGAGAATGGACATCTTTATGTTATATGCTCATCAGTGAACTTGTTAGAGGGCTTCAGTTATTCAAGTCTTCATTATGTCTTTCAGTAACATTTTAAATTCATTCTATAAAGTTATGTATTTTGGGGCTAAAGCCTAAATACATGTAGTTTTATGAGTTAGTAAGTTACTAATGTGGAAAAACAAAACTACTTATTTGAAAGTTTATTACTTGCTTTTACTAATAGTTTGCTCATGTAGACACATCATATAAGCACCAATGAAGGACTGTTTTGTCTGCTATATTTTTCTCTTTTCCTCCCTATTCCCTCTTCCTCTGTCCATCTTTATTTTACTTCATTTTTTTTCTTATTGGATTAGCCAGATCTATATCAAGAACACCAGTACTAACAGTGATATTTCTTGTTCTTTGTCTAAAGCTTGTTTAAAGTTTTAGTTTTGATGTTTGCTATAGGTTTGGTATATAACCTTTATCAAGTTTGTAGTCTGCTTCTATTCCTAATTTATTCTATACTTTTGTCATATTTTGGAGGTAAGTTTTATCAAATACTTTTTAAACAACCTTTTAGATAATTATATACTTTTATATGTCTATTATGGGTTTTTACCATTCATATAAAGGATTACATGGACTTTTTAAATGTTAAATCATCCTTCACTTCCAGAGATACAATACTGTATTTTTCAAAAAACTTTCTGCTAGATTTAGTTAGCAATATTTCATTTAGAATTTTTGCCCTTGTTATTGTGAGATGGATCTATAATTTTCTTTTCTTGCACGATTCTTTTGGAATTAGAGTTGCACAACTCTTGCAAAATTAATTAGGTACAAATCCCAACTCCCCACCCCTCACCCTTTTTTAAAAAGATTTTTTTGGCAAGATAAGGATAAATATGTTCATGAGATAGGAGCTACATCTAGAAGTTTGGTAGAAGTATCTTGCAAAATTTACTCAGCTCGGGAAGGTGTGTCTATTTATTCAGGTATTTAAATGTAGAATTTAGGGAGAGATTTGAGTATCATTTCTTTGACAATTAAATTAAATCATTTCTTTGCCTATTAAATTTTCTATTTTTACATATTTACCTTCCTTTTCCAGCCCAGTGGTTTCATAAGGTAATTAATCACAAATAGGTTTTTACCAACTAACATTCTGAGTTCAAATGATTCATAAAAATTGGTACCTAGACCACAGACCCCAATTTTAAGCTCAAAGTATCTATAAAAAATAATCTGTCTAGCACAGTTCTGTTCTTAGCCTCTAGAAACAATTATCTGATTCTATGTGGAGAGCAGCTTAAGTAAAATGGTCTGACAGGACTATATTATGGTAATGGGGAAAATCATCGGAGCATTTATACTTCAAACTAGAGGACCGGTGCACAAAATTCATGCATGGAGGGGGGTGGGCAGGGGATGTCCCTTAGCCCAGCCTGTACCCTCTCCAATCTGGGACCCATTGAGGGATGTCCAACTGCCCGTTTAGGTCCGATCCCAGTGGATCAGGCCTAAATGGGCAGTTGGACATCCTTCTCACAATCCAGACCTGCTAGCTCCAAACTGCTCGCCTGCTTGCCTCTCTGATTGCCCGTAACCACTTCTGCCTGCCAGCCTGATCACCCCCTAACCACTACCCTGCCAGCCTAATTGATGTCTAACTGCTCCCCTGCCAGCCTGTTTGTCCCTAACTTCCCTCCTCTGCCGGCCTGGTCACCCCTAACTGCCCTCCCCTGCAGGCTTGATCTCCCCCAACTGCCCTCCCTTGCAGGCCTGGTCCCTCCCAAATGCCCTGCCCCGGTGGCCTGATCGCCCACAACTGCCCTCCCTTGCAGGGCCTGGAACCTCCCACTGTCCTCCCCTGCTGGCCATCTTGTGGTGGCCATCTTGTGTCCACATAGGGGTAGGATCTTTGACCACCTGGGGGGAAGCCCTCTTGTGTGTTGGAGTGATGGTCAATCCGCAAATTACTCTTTTATTAGATAGGACATAGGCCTGGTGCATGGGTGGGGGCCAGCTGGTTTGCCCTGAAGAGTATCACAGATCAGGGTGTGAGTTCCTTTGGGGCAAGGGGCGGCCTGGGCAAGGGGTCTGTGGAGTTTTGCAGGCCGGCCACATCCCCCAGCAAACCAAGCGGAGGCCCTGGGATCTGGGATTAATTCATGTCTACAATGAAACTTTGTAGCCTTGAATGGAGCCAAGCCTTCTGCTGGCTCTGTGGTGGCAGCCATTTCTGTTTGAAATGGAGGCCTAAGTTTGGCTTTCCCCGTTGCCAGGGAAACCCAAGCCGCTATTCTCTCCAGCTCAGTGGCTGCCTTCCCGTATCTTTTGTAACTGAAACTTTGTAGCATTGAGTGGAGGCCTAGCTGGAAAGTTTGGCTTCCTCTGTTGCTAGGGAAACCCAAGCCTTCCTCCTGCTCTCAGTGGTGGCAGCCATCTTGGTTGGGGCTTATTTGCATAATCTGCTCCTGATTGGCTGGTGGGCTTGTGTGTGGGCGTGGCTTGTGAGTGTAGCAAAGGTACAGTCAAATTTGCATATTACTCTTTTATTAAATAGTATATAAGAAGTAGTGCTTTCCAGAGGCAAGCGACTTAAGAAACAAAGAAAATTTGAACCAAAGAAAATTTGCTGATGACTCTGTAAGTGGGTGGAAATATTTTACCTTTGAACCTGGTTTTCAATCTATTTTATTTTGCTTATCTAAATCAATCCTCTTCTTCTGCTAGTACATTGTAGGAATATAGAGAAACCAATTTAGGTATAGATTAAAGAGGCAATATCCCACTAAAAATGCAAACAGCCCTAGCTGGTTTGGGTTAGTGGATAGAGGGTCGGCCTGTGGGCGGAAGGGTCCCAGATTCAATTCCAGTCAAGGGCATATACCTGGGTTATGGGCTCACTTCTCAGTAGGGGGTATGCAGGAGGCAGCTGATCAATGATTCTCTATCATCATTGATGTTTCTATCTCTCTCTCCTTCTCCCTTCTTCTCTGAAATAAATTTAAAAAAAAAGATGTGAACAGTGATTAGGGATAAACTTTGATTTTAGAATAGTGAAGGCTAATGAAAGACTTCCAATTTAGGCAGCTAATTTATTATGTGGAGACTATTCTCATGGTCTCCACTACTGTATTATTTAATCTTGTATGTACTAATACATAGACCATAATAGAATTTTAATAAACTGTTAGGACAAATGCTGACGTGCATCTTACTTTGTTTATCACTGAACTCAGGCCAAAAGGTGCTAATTAGAGTAGTTCTGCTACACGATGTTTATATACTAATTACCCCACTTCCTAAACCAAATGTTCCAAGAAGTATTAAAAATGCATGGCAAAATGCCACCGGTTGCAGCATCAAGTATGCTGCTTTACAAACAAGAACAACAGACTCTGAAAGAAAAGAATGACAGAAAAGTTAATACATACTATAAAGTGTGGTGAGCAAGATTATTTTTCTAAAGAGGTGGTGAGCATTATGTTAAATAGCAAAGATATTTAATTTAATAAGTATTAATACTTCCAATCAAAACAGAGATATAAATTTAGAAACAAAAATATTTCAAACAGTAAAGGCAAATATGGTTCATACTGTCCAAGGCATTATATATATACTAGAGGCCAGTTGCACAAAGACTCGTGCAATAGGTCTTCCTTCACCTGGCTGATAGAACTGGTTTTCCTTCAGCACCCAAAACCCAGGCCTTCACTCTGGCTGGCGCTTTCCGCCTTCACTCCGGCTGGAGTCTGCAGGCTTCTCCCTAACTCTGACCAGAATCTGCAGGCTTGGCTTTGCTGCAGTAGAGCACCACTCCTGCAGCTCCCTCCACCATTCACACTCCCCCTCATAGCAGGCGTTTTTCCCTACCCAGCTGCTCAGCAACTGGAGAGGCTGGGGGGTGGGGCCGCTGCTATCTTTGTCCTGCTAATTTGCATATTCCTTCCTGATTGGCTGGCGGGTGTTTCAGAGGTATGTTACATATTTCTCTTTTATTAGTGTAGATACATATATATACTAGAGGCCTGGTGCACGACCATGCATTTGGGGGATGGGGGGGAGGAAGAGATGTCACTCAGCCCAGCCTGCACCCTCTCCAATCTGGGACCCCTCGAGGAGTGTCTGAATGCCATCTCACAATACAGGACTGCTGGTTCCCAACTGCTCACCTGCCTGCCTTCCTGAATGCCCCTAACCACTTCTGCCTGCCAGCCTGATCACCCCTAACCACTCCCCTGCCAGCCTGATTGATTCCCTGCAGACCAAGTCACCCCTAACTTTCCTCCTCTGCCAGCCTGGTCGTCCCTAACTGGCCTCCCCTGCAGGCTTGATTGTCCCCAACTGCCATTCCTTGCAGGCCGGCTCCCTCCGAATTACCCTCCCCTGCTGGCCATCTTATGGCAACTATCTTGTGTCCACATGGGGGCAGCCATTTTTGATTACATAGGGCATCCATCTTGTGTGTTGGAGGGATGGTCAATTTGCATATTACTCTTTTATTAGATAGGATATACTAGAGGCCTGGTGCACAAATTCATGCACGGGTGGGGTCCCTCTGGGTAGCCTGTAGGAATCAGGCTGAAACCTGCAGTCCAATGCCACCTGCAACTCCTACCTGCCACTCCTGCTCATCCTGGCCCCACTGTGCCTGCCACAGGCTCATGCCCAATCAGTCCTGATCTGGAGAGGCTTGTGTTGCCAGAGCAGCACTCACCAGCCATGAGCCCTGCATCTGGTGCCCTCCCAAGGGGACTGGCCTGTGGGATTGGGCTGAAACTGACTCTCCGACATCCCCCGAGGGGTACCAGATTGAGAAAGGGCACAGGCCAGGCTGAGGGATGCGGAGGGACTGCGGGAGGGCTCAGGATGCATCTGCCTCCTAGTGGTCAGTGCACGTCATAGTGAGCAGTTGAGCTGCCTTAGCTATCACTAGCATATTATGTTTGATTGGTTGTTTTTTGATCTGTATGCATACTACCCTTTCACTATATGGGAAAATATAAACGCACACATATATGTATTTTATATTTAAGATATATTTATAGAAAATATAAAAAAAAAAAAGGCCACGGAAAAATACAAATTAGTATTGCAAAGCCCAATTTTTGAAATTTAAGTATTGAGTGCCTTCTATGATTACAAAGCAGAACAAGATACACACGTTTCTTGCTTTCACAGAGCTTGCAGTCTGAATGGAAAGATGGACAATCAACCAAGCAAATAGAATATCTGTAATAACTGGTGGGAGATAGTAGTCCATAAAACATGTAATTCTGTCTAGGATTTGAGTATGTGTATGAACAAATAAATGAACTTTAGAAGAATTTTCTGGAACTTTCCTCTTATTTTTCCTCTCTCCCTGGGTATACAAATGTTACTAGGTATGCCAATTAATAATGCAGATTTTTTTCAATAGAGTTACACATATGTTGATATATATGTGATTTGATATGTATGCTATTTTGTTGTATTGACAGCAAGCTTCAAAACTTCATATGTCAAATTTATTGAAAGTGTTAACATCATAGATATTTTTAAGCTTAAAAATGTCGAATTTCATGCCAAAAAAAGAGCACTTGTGGGAAGTTCTAATTCATTACTTTATTTTGAAGAAAAAGTTATCTTATACCTCAGGAAGCTTATGGTGAACATGCTCCATCTCAAGATACTTGTGAACGCTGGTTTAAATGCTTTAAAAGTGATGATTTTGATGTGAAAGATAAATAATGTCCAGGTCAATCAAAAAAGTTTGAAGAAAAACTACAAGCATTATTGGATAAAGATGTATGTCAAACTCAAAAACAACTTGCAGAAAGTTTAAACGTTGTTCAGCAAACGATTTCTGATCATTTAAAAGCAATGGGAAAGATTTTAAAGGAAGGAAATGCGTGCCACATCAACTGAATAAAAGACAAATGGAAAACCAGTCACCAGTAAAATGTTGCTTCAACACACGAAATGGAGTATTTTTTGCATTGAATTGTAACTAGTGATGAAAAGTGGATTTATTTTGAGAATCCCAAATGCACAAAATCATGGATTGATGCAGGTCAGCCATCAACATCAACTGCAAGGCCAAATCGCTTCAGAAAAAAGAAAATGCTCTGCATTTGGTGGGATCAGGAAGGTGTGGTGTATTATAAGCTTCTAAAACCAGGTGAAACCATTAATACTGATTGCTACTGATAACAAATAATCAATTTGACCCACGCTTTGATTGTGAAATGACCAGAATGTGCCAGAAGACACGGCAAAGTAACTTTTATTCATGATGTCGCACCATCACACACTTCACAACCAGTTAAAGACACCTTCAAAGATCTTGCCTGGGAAGTATTAACCCATCTGCTATATTCACCAGACCTTGCTCCTTCAGATTACCACTTGTTCTGATGGATAGCACACACACTTTCTGAGCAGCACTTCAAAACGTACGAAGAAGTGAAAAATTGGGTCTCTGAATGGTTTCCCTCAAAACAAGAAAAGTTTCATTGGGAGATTATCCACAAATTACCTGAATGATGGGGAGAATGTGTACCTAGCGATGGACATTATTTTGAATAAAGCACTTTTGATGTTTCTCTTGAAATTATCATGTTTTCTTTGATTACAAAATCTGCATTATTAACTGGTACACTGTCTGCCTCTGTAGTACTCACTCTCTTGCCAACGTGTTCTAAGCATTGTAACATGCACTGATTCATTTAATTTCCACAAAAATCATTAAGGTAGGTAGAGATCAGTATTCCATGTTACAGACATGCAAACTGAGGTACTAATAGGTTAAGTAATTTTCCTAAGGTCACAGAGCTAGCAAAAGGGCTGATCTGGAATATTCCTGCCAGTGAGTTTGGGGCCATACTGGTTTAATTGAAAACAATAGCTATTATCCATTCAATTATCATCAGACACTGTTCTAGCCCTTCTAATCATTCCACAGATGTGTTCTCATTTAATCCTCACAATGACTCTGTAAAACAAATACATTAATAACCCCACTTTAATGATAAGAAAATAAAAGCACAGTGAGTTGCCCATGTCATGTAATTTTAATAACAAAAACAAAGGAGAAAAAAATAAAGAAAACAAAATTTGAAAACAGAACAAAAATCCTAAACTATCTTTTTTGTTATACAGGACCATAATCTCTTGGTCATGTCTCTGGCGAAAGAGTCAATAATAAATCTGACTCAATGCAATGTCATCATTCAAAAGTGTTTCCTGGTTCTTTAAACAGAAAGAAATACACTCTGCCTTGCCATTTTTCAAACGTGCTCAGTAATTCAGTCAATCACCTTCTTTCAACTGAAATAAACTCAAAGTTAATTTTCATTCTTTTTTAACCTTAACATCACACACAAAAAAAGAGGTAATAAATAGCACATCAAAAAGAGAGACAAAATAAACTCTCTTTGTCTCCATGTTTTCTATCAAAAAGCACACACATCTCATGAGTATCTTAGAGTAAACATTTGTAATTATCTCCCATGCAGGCAATGCTAATTTGGATATATAAAGACAAATAAATAAAGGCACATTGAGCTTTTTGTGCTGCTATAAAATTACAAGCATGAAAAAATCCTTCAAAAAGCTTTACTTCACAATCTAGTTCCTTGAATTTGGAGGAAATAAATGGCTCTCCAATGATGGGGAAGCTGTCTTAGAATGCTACAAGACTTACCAGTTCAAAAGCACATCAAAATTCAGATTAGGAAAAGGAGGTAATTAGTGCTTGCAGCTTTGTTTAGGGTTATTAGTGCCAAGGACTGTAGTCAAAGAGCACATGCAACCAGTCCTCGCAAATTACAGTTAAATGATGGGAAGGACAGAACTCTACATCATAACTACTAAAAATACCACAATTGTCAGAAGTGCAAAAAAGAACCCATTGGCTCTACCCACCAAATCATGTTTCCAGCTCTGCGACTTGAGCTGTGTGACCCAGAGCTTCTCTAAGCATTCTCAAAATTGTTTAGGGTGGATGTTTTAAATTTGTGCTCTTCCAACCCTGTACAAAGGCCTAGGAATACAACCAGATTCCAGGAACTAAAGAAAATATGGAACCTGACGGAACTCCATATGTTAGATTTGGAATGGTAAATATGAAGGGAGAACTATTTGCTCTGCACTGCACCTTATATTTCTGACAAGAAGAAAAAAAATCTTGTGGAATAAACATAATTCAAATGAGTTCTCAAGTTTCAACTTGATCTTGCTGCTATTTGGTTATTCTTTTAGAAGCCCATTCACCTTAGCCTCCCTGGCTAATGCACATCCTTTCTCATCCCCTCGAAACTTCAGCATAAGTCTCCTGTCCCTCAAAGCTGGCCAAGGGCATCAGGTGTTAACTTATTCATGGTCCTGGCTCATGACCTCAAAATCCCTCCCTTTTTCAGACCCACTATTTTAAATTACAGGAAAAGCTAGGTTGTGCCCCCACCCCAACCCCATACGTGGCTAACAACTTGTGAAAAAGCCTCTTAACTTTGCTACCTCCAATTCGGCAAGAATATACACTCTCACTATGTTTCTCTTACCTCCCAGAATGTTTTCAATTCAACAAACACTTTTAAGCACCATTTAAACATTGTTAAGCCCCTACCTAGGTGCTAAGCATTGTGCTAAGTACTCAGACAAGTACTAACTGAGATAGTGTCCTTAAGTAACCCAGAGACAATCTTCCCTTTGTCTTGGAACACATACTCATAACCATCTTCCAAATATCACTTGGTCTCTGTTCCCCATCTGAAGCTGATATCTCTATCTAGTGATAACACCACGAGATCACAGTCCAATTCAAGTTGTAGCATCATGTCAATAAAGTAAAAAAGAACTTCATAATGTAAAAAAAGAACATTAAAAATATCCATATCCTAACCTGATAAATCCATATTTAAGATGTTTAGAATAGTTTATAAAAACATGAGAAATTTACATGTTTATGATGTTTAGTGGAAAAGGCAGATTACAAAATTGGTCAAAAATTTTGGTTCGATAATTTTTTAAAGTGTCAAAATCTGTTAAGAAAGACATCAGAAATATTATCATTGGTTATATTCATAAGCTAAGAATACAGATTTTTTCTTTGTTTTGCTTTATTTTATTTTTAAAACTTTCTACAAAGAACATGTTCTTGCTTTATAAACATAAAACAATTATATAAGATGTATATACACCTATATTTTTTCCGATTGAACCTGAGTGTTAGAAATTCCACTTTAAGAGATTCTAATAAATCTTGAGTTTTGGAGGGGCCTCAGAACAATTTTATTAAAATGTAAATATTTTGGGAACTATAACACACTAATAAACACTTATCAATGTTACCTCAGTGGGAAACATATATTTGGGGTTAAGAGGTAAAAGCACAGCTGGGAGGAAGAACAGGAGAACTTCGTGGGATGACAGAAGGAAGACAAAGAGATTAGAAGCTTAATCTGCCTGGAACTGGCCTCAGAACTGGCATAATTTTGGCTCATTTATGATTAGACCAAAGTCAGTTTTAGCTGCTACTACACTGGCAACCAGGCTTGGGATTATCCTGTAGCAATTTCAACTGATCCAAACAAACAAGGATACTAGAGCCTTGGGTACACATAAGACAACAAACTTGTGCACAAGGTGGGTTATTTTGTCTCTGATGCAACAGTTCTCATACCAAGATCTGCTGAAGTATTTTCATGATATTTGCTATATTTAAACTTGTGTTTTCATTTTTATGATAATCTAAACAAATGCTAAATCAATAAAATTAATACCTTACTAACCTAATTTTAACATCTAAATGAATATTTGTATTTCTGATTGTGTTGGCACGAAGCTGTCATGGAAAGTGACAGCATTTAATTAATGAAGTTTCTTCAGGTGCAATTTGTAGGTATAGTCTTAGAAGCCTGAGGGAATTATCTTTAAAATGTATCCACGCATTACTTAAATTTAAGAAACACAGCTCCAGGTTTAAACCTATAAAGAGAAAAATCTGGCTAAAGATAGAAAAAAAAAGCTATTAATATGGATCTGCCTCTTTACCCATCTTCACCAATTTATTCAGCTTGTATTATTTCAGCTTATTATCCTATCTAATAAAAGAGCAATATGCAAATTTGACCGTACGTTCACCACAACCACCAGCACATCAGGAGCCGATTATGCAAATAAACCCCAACCAAGATGGCTGCTGCCAATGAGAGCAGGAGGAAGGCTTGGGTTTCCCCAGCAACAGAGGAAGACAAGCTTTCCACCTGCCATTGCCTGCCTAAGCCTCCACTCAATGTTATAAAGTTTCAATTGTAAAAGATACAGAAATGGCGGCAGCCACTGAGCTGGAGAGAACAGAGGCTTGGGTTTCCCTGGCAATGGAGGAAGCTTTCCGCCTGCCATTGCCAGCCTAGGCCTCCACTCTAGGCTACAATGTTTCAAACAGAAAATGGCTGCCGCCACGGAGCAGGCAGAAGGCTTGGCTCTGCTCCAGGCTACAAAGTTTATTGTAGACAAAGATTAATCCCAGATCCCAGGGCTTCTGCTTGGGTTGCTGGGGGGGTGGCTGGCCTGCAAACCTCCATAGGCCCCTTGCCCAGGCCGCCCCTCACCCCAAGGGAACCCCCACCCTGATCGGGGACACTCTTCAGGGCAAACCAGCTGGCCCCCACCCATGCACCAGGCCTCTATCTTATCTAATGAAAGAGTAATTTGCAGATTGACCATCACTCCAACACACAAGAGGGCTGCCCCCATATGGTCAAAGATCCTGCCCCCATGTGGACACAAGATGGCCACCACAAGATAGCCAGCAGGGGAGGGTGTTGGGAGGTTCCAGGCCCTGCAAGGGAGGGCAGTTATGGGTGATCAGGCCAGCAGGTGAGGGCAGTTGGGAGGGACCAGGGCTGTAAGGGAGGGCAGTTGGGGGTGATCAAGCCTTGCAGGGAAGGGCAGTTAGGGGTGACTAGGCCAGCAGAGGAGGGAAGTTAGGGGCAAACAGGCTGGCAGGGGAGCAGTTAGACATCAATTAGGCTGGCAGGGTAGTGGTTAGGGGGTGATCAGGCTGGCAGGCAGAAGCATTTAGGGGCAATCAGGCAGTCAGGCAGGTGAGCAGTTTGGAGCCAGCAGTCCTTAATTGTGAAGATGTCCGACTGTCCGTGTAGGCCCGATCCTGCCGGGATCGGGCCTAAACGGGCAGTTGAACATCCCTCAAGGGGTCCAGAATGGAGAGGGTGCAGGCTGGGCTAAGGGACATCCCCTGCCCCTCCCACCCCCCCCCACACGAATTTCTTATTATTCAATTTCAATGTACTGTTCTAAGTATTTCCTATCATTAATTCATTTAATCCTGTCAAGTTTATGAGCAGTTTTATTCTCCTCCACTGGGAGGAGAATAACTTGTCCAAGGTCACAGAGTAAATGAGTGCCAGAACAAGACCCAAACCCAGGAAGTTTGGATTCAGAACTCCTATTACTACAGTATGTAGTCCTTCTCATAAGAAGTTTAGGAACTGGATAAATAGCATTAATACATTAAAACTTGAAATTGATCTTAGTTGGACTAGGGGCAAATGGAGTTAGGCAATACTAATCGAAAAAGGTAGCATCCTGCTCAGCCGATGTGCTCAATGGTTGTAGCATTGACCAATGAACCAGGAGCTCATGGTTCAATTCCTCATCAGGGCACAGGTCCTGGTTGCAGTCTCAATCCCCAGTAGGGCACATGTAGGAGGCAGCTGATCAATTCTTCTTTCTCATCATTGATGTTTCTACTGTCTTTCGCTCTCCCTTCCTTTCTGAAATCAATAAAAATATTTTAAAAAAATTTTTTAAACAAAAAAGAAAGGTAACATCCTTAGCCATAGTTATATCCATAGATTTATGGAATTTTGACTTCAAAGTCATGTGAAAGTAAAAATCTCTTATATTTATTCAAAATTATAACCATCTGTACATTGAGTGAAAAGGCCAATTTAAGACCTTTTAGAGATAATAACAGAAATTTCAAACTTCACATTCTCATTGCCATTAAAAATACATTTGGAATTCTCAGAATCTTTAACTAAGAAAAAGCACCATTTTTCATTTGCTTCAATATCACACCTAGACAAAAATAAACTGGACTCGAAATCACAACAGTTTATGTTCATACTAAGTGATTGCTAGTGATGACACTTCAAAGTGCTATTAATTATAAAATAAATCAGAAGTGCTCAGAAAATTCTCAAAGGCAAATTGAACACAATAATGAAGTATTAGCATTGAGGCCAACAAATACCCAAAAATTTTAGGTAATTTAGTAAATCTTAGTGTGCATACTACATTTTTTGCTAGGCACAATAGAGGACATAATAGAAATATAAGATAGTTTCTACCCTTCAAGGTTTTAGGGAAAATAAACTGGACATATAAAAAAATTAGAGAAGTCAAAATAGAAAAAAATAAGTGTCAAAATGTGGGTCAGTACTGGGGCTGAGAGAGAGCGAGGTGGGCTTAGAAGGATTATTAGTGGTCACAAAGGAGTGACTTGAAGTATGGTTCAAAATTATGTAAGAGCCCCTAAGGAGTGGTTTTCTCAATAGGAAGAACATCACAGTAGATTTGCCAAAAGAAGAAAGTGAATTATTTCAATAATAAGGAACAAGCCTGATCAGAACTGACAGTCAGTGTAAGTGGACTGTGATATTTGGCTGAGATGAGAGGGTTAAAAATTAGGTATAAGTGTCAGTCGATCTTCAAGTAACTTCTCTTATCATTACACCAGGTAAGGCAGTAGAAGTGTTAGATGAGGTCTGGAGAGAAGGAATCCTATCTAATAAAAGAGTAATATGCAAATTGACCGTACCGTCGCTATACCCACAAGTCACACCCAAAAGCCATGCCACAAACCAATCTGGATCAAATAAACACCAACCAAGATGGCTACGGCCACTGAGAGCAGGGGGGAGGCTTGGGTTTTCCCGGCAACGGAGGAAGCCAAACTTTCCGCCAGCCCTTGCCAGCCTAGGCCTCCACTCAATGCTACAAAGTTTCAATTATAGAAGATATATCACAACAGAAATGGCAGCAGTCATGGAGCTGGAGAGAGGAGAGGCTACAGTTGCCCTGGCAATGGAGGAAGCCAAGCTTATGCAGCCCTAGCGCCTAGGCCTCCACTCTAGGCTACAAAGTTTCAATTATAGAATTTAAATAAAACCAATTAGAAATGGCTGTCACCACGGAGCAAGCAGAAGGCTTGGCTCTGCCCTAGGCTACAAAATTTCAATTGTAAACCATAAATAAATCCCAGATATCAGGGCCTCCGCTTGGGTCGCTGGGGGGCGGACTGCCCTGCAAACAACCATAGGCCCCTCACCCAGGCTGCCTCATGCCCCAAGGGAACCCCTACCCTGATCCGGGACACCCTTCAGGGCAAACCAGCTGGCCCCACTCATGCACCAGGTCTATATCCTATGTAATAAAAGAGTAATAAGCAGATTGACCAAGAGGGCTGCCCCCATGTGGTCAAAGATCCTGCCCCCACGTGGACACAAAATGGCCACCACAAGATGGTTAGCAGGGGAGGGCCATTGGAATCTCCCAGGCCTGCAAGGGAGGGCAGTTGTGGACAATCAGGCCTTCAGGGGAGGGCAGTTAGAGCCGATCAAGTCCGAAGGGGAAGACAGTTAGGGGTGACGAGCCTGGTAGAGGAGGGAAGTTGGGGGCAAACAGGCTGTCAGGGAAGCAGTTAGACATCAATTAGGCTGGCAGGGTAGTGGTTAGGGGGTGATTAGTCTGGCAGGCAAAAGCGGGTAGGGGCAATCAGGGAGGCAGGCAGGCGAGTAGTTTGGAGCCAGCAGCCCTGGATTGTGAGAAGGATGTCTGACTGCCCGTTTAGGTCCGATCCTACTAGGTTCAGGCCTAAACGGGCAGTCAGACATCCTTTGAGGGGTCCCAGATCGAAGAGGGTGTAGGCTTGGCTGAGGGACACCCCTCCCCCCCCCCGCTCCCCCATGCACAAATTTCGTGCACTGGGCCTCTAGTTATATACAATAAGTGTGCCTGGAAGTTAGTAACATAGACTCTATTTCTGTATAAAACTAGATAGAAGTCTTTTTCCTCACTTTATCTATTAACAATTGGACATTTCCTTTCAAGGATTGTGTAATGGAGGGCAGTCCATTAGGCGAATCACCCAGGTGTTGGCACTGCAAAAAGGAACGAACAGCTTCTCTCCCCTCAGGAACTAAGGAGCCCAGCCAAGACTCCCAGTCCATCTAAATCTGTAAGACAGGTGTTAACGGGTCCGGAGGTAAGGAACCGTGTGTTCATACATTTGAAGAAATGGAGTAAAACTGACACTGAGCTTTTACTACACTAGACTGCTTACCACAGAAATCCTAAACACGGCCCAATTTAGTGTACTGCACCCTGTGGAGTAGACAGATTAAGAACCTGGTTCACATTGGTTAGGGGTTGCTATAGATGTACTGATAAATGACAGAACCAGGCTTCAAAGTCCAGTCAGCCTGACCTCAAAGCCCATTTTATTTTACCACTTTATGGCGATATAGTATGCTTATTTAAAACCTTTCAGATACCCTGAACCAGTTTGGCTCAGTGGATAGAGCGTCGGCCTGTGGACTGAAGAGTCCCGGGTTCGATTCCAGTCAAGGGCGTGTGTCTTGGTTGTGGGCACATCCCCTGTAGGGGGTGTGCAAGAGGCAGCTGATCGATGTTTCTCTCTCATTGATGTTTCTGACTTTCTATCCCTCTCCCTTCCTCTCTGTGGAAAATCAATAAAATATATTAAAAATAAATACATAAAATAAAACCTTTTAGATAACATTAATAGTTTCTACTTTTTAATAACAAGTATGTTCTACCAGGTTTTATGTAATAAATTATCTGTGTAATGACCCTGGAAGTGAGTAATTATACTCCTGCTTTACAGATTATTACACCACGACCCGGAGAGGCCAAGTAATATGCCAAAGTTAAAACAGCTAGTCAGTGGAAGAGCTGGCTTCAAGTTCAGGTAAGTCTAATATAAACCGTTGGTCTTTATCCTATACCACAACTCCTTATTAGGTATGCATTTTAAGAGAGTTTGTTATTTACACATGGATTCCTACACTTCCTTATATCTCTTTGCATATTCTGCTTATCTGAAAACTATAAATTCTGAAATATTCATTCATAATAAGTAAATAGTATGGACATAAGTTCTAAGACATTAATAAGCCCATTGATTCTTCCTCCTTTACCCTTTGATATTAAAGATACTAACAAAATAAATCCAATGGACTAATAATGTGTTCTTATAAAAACACTAGGGGCCCCGTGCACGAAATTCGTGCACTGGGGGTAGGTGGTCCCTCAACCCAACCTGCCCCTCTCACATACTGGGAGCCCTCAGGGGATGTCCAACTGATGGCTCACCCCAGCCTGCCAAGGCCTAAAACCTCTGGTGAGGCTTTAGGCCTTGGGCACCCAGCCATCGCCCTGCTCAGCTCAGCCCCGGCTGCCTGTTACCACCCGGCCTCGGAGGCTGGGCATTCGCCACCACTTCTGCTCACAGTGCCCGGGGGCTGGGTGCTCCTTGCCCCCGCCCCCACTGCTGCTTCTGCCACCACTTCCCCTCACAGCACCCGGGGGCTGGGCACTCGCTGCCACCACCACAGTTTCATCTCCACCCCTGGGGCTTGGCGATCGTGCTACTTGGCCTTGCCCCCGCTCCTGATTGGCTGGTAGCATAGCCAATCAGGAGCCAAGGTACGGTCAAATTTGCATGATTCTCTTTTATTATATAGGATATGCCACTATCAACACCGACTTCTCATATGCCCACCCTTTTTACAATATTTCTGGTGGATGGCCTGCTATAATTGATAGCCAGTTTCTTATGTTAAAGAGAAAAGTTGCTTATTTATAACTTGTAAATGGTTCTGATGTATGCAATTAGCTAAATCTGTTTATAAGTCCCATTTCCACATGGCAAACTTTTCTTTCATGTAAAGACAGTGCTCAAGTTTTTTGTCAGTCTCTTACAAGTTTTTTACAAGTTTTATGTTTTAAGTCTCCTATCAGATTCCAATTTTGAGGTTAAAGAATATCTTATTATTGTATATGGTACAAACTTCATAGTTGGCATGGGATATAAATCTTCATCACTTAGTCAATCAATTCAACAAATATTTAGTGACCATCTGTTATGTGTCAAGCACTTTGCTATGTTTTTGTGATATGAATCTGAAGAGACAGTCCTTTCCTTCAAGGAGTGGATAATAGAGACAACTGAAGTACTTAACACACACATACGCCTTTTTTATGCATAGAACAGAGTTGGGGAACATCCAGCCAACGGCTCATTTGATCTGGTCCTGCCAAGACATTTGGGGTGAGTTAATTAAATATTTGACCAAATATAGCAGGCTAATTTTTTAAGTTGATAATTTGTATGGCCCGCAAATGATGTTATAAATATCCAAATAGCCTTTGCCAGAAAAAGGTTCGCCACCCTTGGCATAGAAAAAGCCAGAATCTCTGCCAAGGGCAGTGAGGAGATTTTAAAGGATGACTAGGAATTTAGCATTTCTTGTTCACATGGCTTTAGAGAATCTTGTAGGAAGAAGAAAAGTCAAAGATACTGCAGAATAAGAGGTCATCCCAGAATACTACCAATGGAAGCCTGGAGCTTGAAAAGGGCAGTGTTTACATTAGTAGGATTAGGTGATTAGCAGTTAAGATGAGCTGATGTAAAAGTGATAATGGAAGAATCTGGCCACAGCAATTTGTGTTGTCTGTGTTTTCAGGAAGAGGTGTGTCTTTATTTTGCCTGCAGTAAAACAGGTGACTATGGGCAAGTCTGTACTCCACCCAGAGTGAATCACTTTTTTAAGGAGGTAACCAAGTGTTGTGTTTTAGCTTTGAGTTGACAGGTAGCTTCTTTACTACCATGTGCAAGAGTTGGATTTTTCTCCAAGAAGTAGGACTTGGTAAACAGAAAGAAAGAAAGCTAGTCATCACACTGCTGTTGTTTCTCCATATAGAGATTAGAATTACTGACACCCTTGTTAGTAAGGTTCATCTTCTTAAAACAGTATTTATGGAGGCTATTTATGGAAAAATAAGGGTCAAATACTTTAAGCTAGTATTCTATCCTTTGTGTTCAAAATCCTAAGAGAGACTCGAAGATTTTGAGAGTTGCTCCCATTTAAATTGTTAACACTCGATTTGTGACTTATTCCCCTGTTCACAACTGAACAGAACCAGGCTTGGGCTCAGGGCCAGGCACTCCAGTGTGGGCATGGTCCTCACTCTTCACCTAGCCCAGGTGCTGCTGTCTAGCAGTGACCACCACCCTCCCCTGCCTCCCCTCAACCCCCATTACTCAGCTGGCTCACCTACTCTGAGTAGCTCAGGTTCTCTTCTGCACTCCTGCTTCCAATCTGCCTCCTCCCCTTTAGAAATATCTTCATCTTTCCTAACAACTTCCAATATTTCTGTGATTCTAAGGAGCACATCTTCATCCTCTAACACCACAGAAATTAGTATGCATCTTGTCATTAATGCATATCCCAGCTAAATTGGCTGCATTTTCTTCCTTAGTAATCTGTAAACTAATGGTGCACCTTACATGACTTCCATCTGATGTGGATCCTCTGTGTTACATGTGTTTGGGTTGGCTCCTACTTCTGGAGCCCTATGGATGAGTAAGATCTACAATGTCCTGTACTCAGCAGCTCTGCTCAGCTCCTATAGACTCATGCCCATGGCATCTTTTATGAAATCCATCCATCTCATATCTGGTTTTCCACTTTTTCTGCTGCCTTCTATTTGCCCCAGCATTATTGCAGGTATCCAAAATAATCCCCCACAGAATCATGCTTTTTTTTTTTTAATCAAAACTGAAATTGAGTGAGAAATGAGGCTTTCAAAAGCAACATTTGGTAGCTCCCAAATGGGTCAGAATATCACATTAAAAACTTTTACAAAAGAAAAGTACATGATATATTATCTGTAAATCCTTCAGAATTTGTTTCTCAGAAACACTAACTATAATCCAATAACAAAGATATGAACTTTGAATGGGGTGTGATTTACCTGGAATTCGAAAGTTATGTGGTTAGAATTATTCTTCATAACAGAGTGTAATGGACAGACCACTAGGCCCTAGGAGTCAAATAATGTTCTCTGATTCATGTTACCTGAGAATAAGAAGGCTAGAGATGATTTAAGTCCTTTTCAACACTTACCTTCCATATTTTCCAGCATTCATATTTGGATACAGATCACTTTTATTGGTGGAAAAAAGAAAAAAAAATGGATTCTAAAATCGAGGACACTATTGTAATTTTAGCAGCTGAATTTGAACCTTGTTTTGAGTTATAGAAACCTGCTCTTTCCCTTGAGTTGTGAGTGATGATACTCTGGCACTTGGACCTGGCATTCTTTTCCGTTCTTGCTAACTTCCTTCCTCTGATTGCTGCAGACAGGTTATAGCACGTAATGCTCTTTTTAGCAGAGATTTATTATGCTTTAATGTTCCTGTGTATTTCCCTCCACTGACAGGACGCAATAATGAACATGTTTATATACTGCCTATGCACTCTCTATTTCTTGACTTGAACTTCTTTGGGGAGCCACTACATAAATAGGTGTTAGCACACCCGGAACTTCACTTGTCAAGAAGAAAGATAAAATACTGAAAAGGTGTCTTATTCATCTCTACTATTGTTATGCTCTGTAAATTAATAGCTTAGTAAACTCCAGTCTTTATACTGTGAGTTTACATAAAATCACATTGATAGAAAAATGGTAAGTCTCCTCTTTCCCCAACCCTACATGCACACGTAAACACAACCTTTGCTCTCAAATTCTAGATTCACCTTTCATTGCAAATCCATTGTCACAGACTAATTCCAAGAGGATTCCCAAACATTTTTTTTTTTAAATCACTACCAGAGTACATTTTTTTCCCATTGATTTTTGGAGAGACAAAGAGAAACATCAATGTGAGAGAGACACTTCCATGGGTTTGCCTCCTGCACTCACCCCAATCAGGGCGAGACTGCAACCAAGGTGTGTGCCCTTGCCTGGAATCAAGCCTGTGACCTGCAAGCCTTCAGTCCACAGACCAACGCTCTATCCACTGAGCCAAACCGGCGACCCAAACTTTTAAATGTCCAAAAGAAATGGAGAGCTACCTGATCTGAGATTCAATGTTTTTTGTGTGTGTTTTTGCCAAAAGTGATTTGGGCAAATCATTTTATCTTCTCCAAGCTTTAATGATCATGTGTCGGGTGAGGATTTGGACTGTCAGTGCTTTTCAACCTATTTCTGCCTCAACACACCAGAGATGATCCTACTCGGCCTCAATATCCACATAGGCTCATTACCCCGGTAATGCTACAGTGAGGAGGAGGGTGTGTGCAGGATAAAGGCTTTCAGGTGTACCTGATAACCTTAGCGGGGTGAGTTACAGGGGTAGTCAATCTAATCCCATCACTACTCCCACTCCCCTTGCCACAGGCCGAGAGGCCCAAAGTTTCTTGCCAGCAGCAGTGTCTGTGATTATAAATGGAAAGTTCTCGTTCAACAAGAACATTCTTTAGGTTGAATAGGTTTTGCTCTTTCTATATGTGCTTTTTTTTTTTTCTTTTAAAGATATCATTCCAACGTCTCCTGGCTTGCACTGTATCTGACAATTCCTACCTGTGTTCCTGTATTTAACATGATTTTTTTAAATGTTTGCTTTTAAGATTTTCTTTTTTATCATTGATTCAGCAACTTCATTATGATATCCCTGACATGGTCTTCTTCTGCTTATCTTGCTTGATTTTCTTTGTGTGTGCTTATCCTGCTTATTTTTGGAAACTACTTTTATCTGTTGGGTTGTTAGCAAATATCAACATAGTTGGCCACTACTTCAAATATATTATCTCTGATCAACTTCCCACTCTACCCTCATGAACTCAATTTCATCTATGTTAGAACACCTACTAATGTCCCATAGATCACCAAAGTTCTGTGTTTTCTCTTTCTCTCTTTGTATGCCCTTTTCTCTCTGTGCTTCAGTTTGAATGGGTTCATTTGCCAATAGCTTGATATGTTTACTGATCTTTCTTTTGCAGCATCTAATTTGCTAAACTCATTTAATGAATGCTTCATTTCCAATTCTGTATTTCTCAGGTCTGTAAGTTTCATTTGTCCCCCTGCCCCCACTTTTTTTTTTTTTTAAAGAAATAAGAATATAAACATGGTATTTTAAAAGGTGGTGGTGGGTACTTAAATGAAGGTGGTTCATCTTGGGGTGTAGAAATTTGAGAACAGGGAGGAATGTATAAGAGACATTTGTTTTCTTTGTAGCCCTACTTCTTTTTTGACATTTAAAAACATGGAAAAACTAAATGGAAATATAGAAAAATATAGCTGTAAATACAAATGTTAAGTGACTTTATGAGCACTATCACCCCTTTCTATTTCTGTCTCTCCATAGAACAGAAACATTCGCATTCTGGGAAATACTGGGATAAAGTATCCCACAGTCTCTCTACCTCATACTCCTCAGGTGATTTCCTGGAATGCAGAGTGAGGAAAGAGTGGTACATAAGTGGCACTCTGCACAGTTATACTTAGTTCCCCTCCTTTCCCCTCTCCCAAGTCCAAAATCTTATTCAACTATCAAATAGCCTTTAAGAATACTGTGGTAGGCAAGATATTTTTGAAATAACTTATGTCATTACAAGTAAACTCTCATAAACAGAATCTAACAATAATAACATAGGAAGTTATTGTATCATCTGTTGTGGATTATAGATGGCTGACTTCAATTCTATCAGGTCACAAATTTTTGCCAAGGTGGTACCTTGTATTGATAATCAAAGGAGCACTGCCATATTCCTGTCCCATTTTAAAACTGTGGGACAAAAGTTTAGAAAAGGCTGTGGAGGTATCAGAGGACCAGCCAATTCAACTCTAGTTCTATAGAAATAAGAGTAATTCATTTTGGCAGAAAGTTGGAGGAATCAAGACACACAGATAGTGGCACATCCTAATATATAAAAAGCCAGAGGCCATCATGACCTAAATGACCAGACAGATGACCAAACAGCAGGCTGTGTGGGGCAACCAAGCTGGCAGTGGGGTTAGTGAGGGACGACCAAACAACTGAAGAGCAGGCTGTGTGAGGCAACCAGGCCGGCGGGGGGAGGGGGGGGTTAGTGAGGGATGAAGAAACGATTGAACAGCAGGCTGCGTGGGGCAACCAGGCTACCAGGGGGGGTTAGTGAGAGACGACCAGATGACTGAACAGCAGGTTACATGGGGCGACCAAGCTGGCGGAGGTTGGGACACAGCAGGCCAGTGGGGTGGGGGGTGAGTAGGAAGCAACCAGGCTAGTAAGGGGGTGGGGGGCAGTTAGAGGCCATCAGGCAGGCAGGCAGGTGAGCAGTTAGGAGCCAGTGGTCCTGGATTGTGAGAGGAATGTACTGGATTGGAGAGGGTGAAGGCTGGGCTGAGGGAATTCCCCGTCACCCTGTGCACCAATTTTGTGCACCAGGCCTCTAGCATTAAAATATAATAAGGCATGTGCTACAGGCTGGCTAGGGACCAACTCTGTTATCTTTTGCTCTTTCTGTATTGTGATCCTTTCACCTTTCTGGCTGATTCTCCTTCCACAAATCATTTTATAACTACCCTTTCACTCCTTACTACTCCCTGGAAAAGCCTCATTGTTTAATTTTAAAAAACATTTCTCTTCTCTTCACCTCCTTCCCTTCCTCCAAGAATGTAGAGTTCTGGTCTCAATCAGTGTGCTCTAAGTAGTGTTAAGAAGGAACTTTATGTATACTTGAAAAATAGAATTGAGACTGTTGCCTTCTCACATGTATTCACGTTTAAATAGTTGTAAAGGAAATGTTTCCAGAGTATTATAAATATTGAGATTTTGAAATAAGACCCTTCCATCAACTCTTTCTAAAGCATTTAGATTTAAAACAACCATGATTTAATACTACCATCCATTTAAAACTATCTTTGAGAAACCTTACAATGTTTTTTTCTCCTTAAATTTGTATTTCTATTCCACTACCCCAGGAGAACATCTTTCCCTCAATGATCATTTTGAAATAATTCTCAGAAATAAAATATGTATACATTTAAAAATTTTTTAAATCATACAAACATAAGGCTCTAAGTATTTAAATTCTTCTGGACTGGATTAGCATTACAATTATTTATATATAATGATATACATTAAAGATTTAGGGAAAATGTTATACATAAAAAATTAACATTTATTTGAAATTCATTTCTTAATTAGACAGATGAAATTATCTCATTAGTCTTTTCCTCCACAATGAGTTCTTGTAAACATGGGAGTCTATTATTTATTGCTAGGATTCAATACTTTTTCAATTCAATTTCATTTTTTAATGGAATAAAGTTCACATAAATAAGTCAGAATAGCAGAAACTGTGTGCAACATCCCTTAATTCTTTGAAGTTTGAGTTATTTATAAGATGACAAACAAATGACAACTGAAAGTCTTTTTTCCATTGTAACTACTGAGAAAATGAGAGTGAAAAAAGAAAATAGTAATTATGATGATCTCCAGATCACACTTAGAAAACTGGTACTTCAGAGTCTTCCATTCTTTCAAACCTGTTACCCACATTTCCCACTGTCCTCTTGTTTGGTGCCTCAAAGGTTTTCAAAGAGGAGTTTGGAAAGGGGAAATCTCCACTCTCATCACAAGTGGGTTCTCAGGCAGGTCAATTTTTAGCACTGAAAATCTGGAAATGGATTTCCTTAATCTACCATCCCTATACATACCACGCATCTCCACAGGGAAAGTGTCCTGGCTTAGAGAAATTAACCTCTTCAAGAGTGGTCATATCACATTTCCAAGTGTTAGTGAAGATAACTGAAGAGTGAAACTATAACACAAATTTATAACATTAATAAAATAATCAAATTTTTCATAAAATGTTATATATCTAGAGCTTCCAACTGACAAGAATGAAAACTGGCGCAGGATAGAAAAGGGTCTAGAATTGTGGATCTGTGCTCAGGAGAGACTGACTCCAGGTTCTGTGGAGTCACACAATGTGACACAACGAGAACGCTGTGTTAGCAACCCCTCAGCACACATCTCCAGTAACAGCAACCACCTCAACTGCTGGGCACATGCTGGGTATAAGTGTAATAATGAAGCAAAAATGAGAGATCTTATATCACCCTTGTGATCTCAAAGAATAAAAGCAACACAGTGACACTAGGAATATCATAAGTAAGAGAATGAATCTCTGCCTTCTAGGAGCTTGCAATTTAGGGACACACAAATAAGACAAATTGCAATTTAATGCCTTATACACAAAAAGATCAGCATACATTCCAGAAATTGGAAGGAGAAAATAAATTATCCAAGGTTGGGAAAATACCTTCTTTCAATGCATTTCTAAGCAAGTCCCACACTTTTCCACAGGCCAACCTACTGATGTGATACCAAAACTGACACACTTTCAAATGTTATATATAAAAAAGAATAGGGAGACATGTAGAACTATTTATAAACTAGTATAAGTAATTTCATCAGTAACCAAGAAACAGGGTTCAAATCTCTATGAGTCTGGAAAATTTGACACAATAGGTCTTGTATGAACAGTCTTTTTCCCAGTGAAGTTTTCCTTTTGTTTCAAAAACTGACTGTAAAAACAAGTTGTTGGTTTTTTTCTTCTTAATGAAACACTTCTGCTTTTAATCATATCTAACACTTTAAGACAGGTTAAAGAAAGGAGAGAAAATACCCCTTGTAATTATGGAGCTTTATAATTACTGTGTGGTTTACACCATATTCCCACTTACAAGGCATCTTCCTTTTTCAACTAAAGCTGGAATCTCTCTAGATATTAAGTTATTTACTAGCTTCCCTTGCATCTGGCACCCAATGCAGGACGTAGTATATAAAGCTATAATCTGGCCTCAGATAATAACAGAACAAGTCAGGGAAAGCATATTACTCAGAGCATGTAAATAAACTGAATTAGATAATGTATTCAGCTTATCCTTAAATTAATTGAACTTTGCTGAGCAAGACAGAAAAGTAACTGTTAGAAAGAATATTAAAAAGTGATACCAACAGATATATAGAGCTCAAGATTATGAGGATGTACTCTTTCCAAAATTTCCACCATGTCTGTCTATAAGGCTACACAGTATAATAAAAACAAAATGATTTAAACGATTCCTACAGTAACCAGAAAACTGTCAATCCCACAGGCCTCGGTTATATTTGTGCTCTTCCACGGGTTTACTACTTGCCTAATGGCAAATTGCCTAACACCCTCTGTCCCACAGTCTTTCCACTGGGAAAAAGGACTCCAAAGTATGTCTTGACAAATTACTCATGGCTTGACCTTACTGGTGAGAGAATAAACTAGTCTTTCAGGAAGTGCAAACAGGATATTATTGAGAAATACACTATCTTGACTTGAACATTTTAAACTAATATTGAAGTATAATAATAGTTTTTATATAAACATATTTATTATTAAAATCCATAGTAGCCACTATTTATGAGTTTGTTTAGGGACACTCTCCCCTAAGCTCTCTCCCCAAAATACCTAAACACAGAAGATTCACAAATAAACATTCTCAAAAACTGAATATTTACATAATTTAATTATTATGAGTAATAGATTTATATTTGTCTCGACTTTAACTAGCTTCAATTTTCAATATAATATATATAGGAACTGCAGAATTAATTTATAATTCTCAAAACCCATAACCCTTAGTTTATTTACTACCACAGAATAGAGTTACCATACGTTTTTCAGTAGTATTGGTAAAGTTATTAGAACAGATATACAGGTTCTTAGAGTTTTCCCAACTATCAGAGAATTTAATCATTTATGGGTATGATTATAATAAGTTGGAGTCAGCTAAGTATTCTCCGAAAAATGATATGCCTATATAAAATAAGTCATCAACTTGCATTTAAGAAAAGGAATGATACGTGTGTGCATGCGTGTGCTTGTGTGCATGTATAAAACAAATCATACTGTGGGCTAAGTGCGGGGAAGGAAACTTGTTGCTGGGTCAATACTGAGCCATAGATAAGCTAAATGAGAACCTTAGATAAAATAATGTACATGTATATAATAAAGGACAAAGAGCTTCAATCTTCAGTCTCTGCTTCTAGCTGAACAGTTTCTAGCCCAGCCCTCTTCAAACAGACTCATATCAAATCAGGCCAGTTAAAAAATACAAAAAGGTTAGTCTTCAAGTTTAGGTAATCAGAACATCCTAACAGGTATCTGCCCAAATACTGGAAAAGCTCCTCTAAGAAGCCAGGTTCCTGCCAATGGATGAGATCTCAGAAACTCTGTGCAAAGATTAGGGTCATTAACCATAACACTGTGAGAGAAAAAGGAGAAGTCACCAGGTCTCACAAAGGAGTACTAGGAGCTAACATATAATTCATTTATAGTGTAACTAATGACAACGGTGGATATATTCTGTATGATAGGAGGAAATTTTTCAACATCAGCATTAAAAGGAAAAAAGGTAAAACAATGGAAGGCATAACAAGATAAAATTTTAAGTGTTAAAGTCAGGTATTTATCCATGATATTTTAATATGTTTTTCTTTTGCTGGAGAAAATAGTAATAGCTATAATATCTCAAGGACTCATGTGCAAAAGGCTCTTACTGGTAATCTAATGGTTCAGACGAGTTACTGCATCTAATCCTTCAACATTTCTGTAAAGGAGGTAGTATTCCATAAGTACTTTTCATAACTGCCCTTGGATTTTCAGCTGTTGAAAGATTAATGTTTAGATTAATGCTCTCTCAGTATTAATGGTAGAAAAAACAACCATTCTCCTAAACTAATGGCCACAAGAATGGAGCAAAGTTTACAGCCGATTACCATCCTATATAATAAGAGAGAAACATGCAAATGTGACTTACCTTCACTCCTGATTGGCTATGCTACCAGCCAATCAGGAGTGGGGGTGGGGCCAAGTGGCACGAGCGCCGGGCCCCAGGGGTGGAGATGAAATGGCGGTGGCAGCGAGCGCCCAGCCCCCGGGCACTGTGAGGGGAAGTGGCGGCAGCAGCAACAGTGTTGGTGGCAGCAGGGAGTGCCCGGCCCCTGGGCAACTGTGAGGGGAAGTGGCAGCAAGCACCCAGCCCCTGGGGCCAGGTGGTCGCAGGCAGCCGGGGCTGAGCTGAGCAGGGCGATAGCTGGGTGCACAAGGCCTAAAGCCTCACACATATCCTACATGTGTTTAGGCCTTGGGCAGGCTGGGGGTGAGCCATCAGTTGGACATCCCCTGAGGGCTCCCAGTATGTGAGAGGGGGCAGGTTGGATTGAGGGACCACTCACCCCCAGTGCAAGAATTTCATGCACCAGGCCTCTAGTACTTATATAATAGACTGTTTTAAACTAATACAAAACCAATATATATATAGATAGATAGATTCCCCTAAAATATAATCTAAAGATAAAACTATTTATATATAATTTTTAAATTACAATATATCTGCTTTATCCAAATGGTAAAATCTATCTGATATCTAAATCAAATATATTTATTTACATAACAAAGATTCACAAGGACTTTAAGAGTGCCAAGAACCATTCTAGACTAGACCATGGATAAAACATGTTCACTGCCCTTGTAACTACCAAGGATGCATACATACATATATAGAAGCATGCATGCATACATTAATTTTCCCTTACATCCCACAATGACTAACTCTAAGTAACAGGTTTTTTCCATGTGCTACTCAGTGCTACTTAGCATTTAAAAGCAACTTAAAACTTTATAGTAACATAGGTATTTAATGCTAAATGGCCAACCTCTTTTGCTGAATTCTGCATAAACATAACCTATCTTCACTGTCAACATGCCCAAACATATATAATATTAAATAAAGAGGGATATCAACAAGTTTTATACTAAAGTTGAAAGAAATGATTTCCCCTCATTTTAGGAGGGACCATATTTGCTGCAAAGAAAATAGCAAGTTATTAGACTGTGCTATTAAGTGCCTAAGGTCCAATTTTTTTCACAAGTGATGAGATGAGTGGGGATCACATTTACTTAAACAGAAGACCTGTATTATTCATTGTAATTTCTACCTCTAACTCCAGACTGCTTTTATATGACCTGGGCCAAATTTTAATGTTTTCCTTTTCTTTTTGATAAATAGTTCAAACTATTTTTTAAGAAAAATATAAAAGAGAAAAAACGATTGAAAATGCACAAGGCCAAAGATAGTTTTCAATATTATTCTCAAAATTCAAATCCAAAATTTGCAAATTCTTACACATATTCTAAGTGACTGAACCATGAAATAATTTTCATGTCTGCTACCTCAATTCAAAATTGAAGAGAGATTGGAAATTATCTTTTCTAGTTTCCTAATCAATACAGCTGACATTCAGCACAATCAACCCTTCTTCAAAACCTAGAATAGTAGGGTGGCCCCTGATTCCTAGAAACAGCAAGTCAACTAAAGCAGAGAACTCTATCTCACTGGAAAACTTTCCCATTTGTTTTCCCAGAAACTTTTAAAATCTGTCTCTTCAACAGGATGGAATTTTTAAAATATGAAGACATAACTGTATCTACATGTATTCTTCTGTTCTCCAGAACAAAAACATGCTCTGATCCATATAGGTTGTATCTAAAATTATTTACAAACCATGAGATTCCAAAATTGTATACTATACTCTAGATGTGATCTGACCAGGACAGAGCATCAGGAACTAATAATAACTTATCCAAACTGGATGCTATAATTTATGCAGTCTAAAATGACATGAGCATTTTTTAGGAGATTCATGACAATGTTATATTAAAATGTGAGCTCAAATTTCCGTGTCCCACCAAACAAGAAGAGTCTCTTTTATCCTACATGTGTTTAATGTAGTGAGCTTAAATGTAAAATTTGAGACTTGTTTTCAGTAAACTCTTTTCTGGAGTGAAAATGCTATATATAATGTTAGGATTATTTTTCATATTGCCATACTATGAAGTTTAATATCTTATCAAAGGTTACAACAGAGCAAATACATATAAAGCAATGTGAAAACGAGCAACCCACTTTAGAAGCTATAAACTACAAAGGGTTACTTTTAAAATTAAAAAAAAAAATTAATCCAGAATTTTTCAATTCAAAAATTTATAATGCTTTTGGCATTGTAAGAAAGGTTTTTTTTGTTTTTTGTTTTGTTTTGTTTTGTTTTTTAACTCATCCTCTAAGGAAGCTGTTATGACATGGAACAGGTGTGAAGTTCTGACTCAATAAATAAGCCTAAACCATCAACCTATATCAATCATCTTAAAAGACTATTTGCAGTATTTTCTGTTATAATGTTAGATTGTAAATAGGAGAAGGAAACTAGAATTGTAAGTACAAAATCCATTAAACCATGTACATCTAACACTGCCAACCGCTGAAACTGAAAGCAGATTCTATTTTAAAACAATAATAATATAAGAGTGGTTGACAAAAGTCGGATTTCCTCACTTAGTCATCCTCCTGTATTAACAGCTTGACTTCCTACCAGTCATTTACTCAACCGAAGGCTGGATGTTCTGTAAACAAGTTTGTTTGCTTTGTGCAACAGGGACAGGGCAAGAAAGGAAACCCAGAATAGTATTCCTTTTCCTGACAGTTACCAAAATGTTAGCCTTCTGGAACATTCCTTGATCCAGCGATGGGCTGTCAGGGGGCTCCCTGAGCACCTGAACAATCCACCTGTGACTTGCCATAGTACTCTGTACAGAGTGCAACAAGGGCTAACAGAATGGGGCTATCATTTTGATATACAAATTTGATACGTCTTGATGGCAATGAACAGGGTGAATTATCTTGTTTTATGCTTTGTGTGTCTTGAAAAGAGAGAATGTGAGTTCTCCAACTTTATCCCTACTTCTACTGGATATCTATTTATCTCTTTGTGGGCAAAGTTTTTTAAAGCTATTTGTTTTATTCTAAAAACCCATTTCTCTGATATAGCTGAAAAGCAACAGATCTCAATTAGAAAACAGGAAAAAGTTCTTACTAAATAATAAGCTTACAAAATCTAATAGAATGTATATGCTAAATGATTCAGAAAATTAGTGTCCAGTCACAAAATAATAATTAGTATCCAGTTCTTAGACTGATAATAAATAGTAGTGCAATAATGTGTCAATTTTTGTAGAACAGAAAATACAACATAAGTTTTATCTTAAGTGAAAGATAAAATATTGTCTCAAAATAATGGGTCTATTCCTTCACAATGATTTTTAAAAAGTACATTAACTCAGGTGTTATTTTAATAATCTGATACCTTAAAATGTATTGAGTATCTTAGTATTCTTAATGAGTACCAAATTATCAATTAAGTATATTCTTTATTACTAAATTTGTAAAACTAGAATTCATACTTTTACTTGCAGCTTTTCTGTCAAATAGATAAGGTGTTAACCTTTAAATCTTAGTGCTGCTTTTCTCAAATCTTTAAAACTCATCTGATTTCAGGAAGAAAGAAAAAATATTATTGTGCCAAAAGCTAAAAAAATAAAGAGAGGAAGAAAGGAAGGAAGGAAGGAAGGAGGAAGGAAGGAAGGAAGGAAGGAGGAGGAAGGGAGGGAGGGAGGGAGGAAGAGACGGAAGGAGAGACGGAGGGAGGGAGGGAGGGAGGGAAAAGGAGGGAGGGAGGGAGGCAGGGAGGGAGGGAGGGAGGGAGGGAGGGAGGGAGAGAAAGGAAGGAAGGAAGGAAGGAAGGAAGGAAGGAAGGAAGGAAGGAAGGAAGGAAGGAAGGAAGGAAGGAAGAGAGAGAGAGAAAGAGAGAAAGAGAGAAAGAGAAAAGAAAAAACAACACAAAAAGAAGCTGGTTAAGAGAAATCTATTAACACAACAAATTCACTACTGGTTTTTTAAAAATATTTTTGAATGACCTTGAGTACTAATTCTTTAGGAATAAGACAATGATTGCTAGTAAAGAGAGAAAGCAAATGCAATGAGAAAGTTGCCAAACTCAAAGGATTTTTAGATCTTTTAGCTCTATATAGCTGGAAATAATCTGTTTCATAGAAATCAAGTTATTATTGGTCTTTTTTTAACTTTTACCTTTTTCTGTTACTCCTCACATGAGGATATTTTTCCACTGACTTTTAGAGAGAGTGGGAGGGAGAGAGAGAGACACACAGAGAGAAACATCACTGTGAGAGAGAAACATCAATTGGTTTCCTTCAGCACACACCCCAGCTGGAGCTGGGGATCAAGCCTGAAACCAAGATATATGCCCTTGACCGGAATCAAACCCAGGACCATTCAGTCTGCGGTCTGACATTATCCACTGAGCCAAACTTGCTAGGGTTGTTTGTTTTAACATTTTAAAATATGTTTCTTTTCCCACTTGAAAAGGACTATAATATTATCAAATCTGAAAAGGGCTATTAAAAATACTAAAATTATACCTTTTAATACTTCATGGTTAATAGGAACACATTAGGTGATTAATATGAACATCTCCATTTTAATGTTAAGGTTTGTGTTTAATAAAAATTAGAGTTCTTTGATCTCGATCTATTCAACTCTAGTACCATAGGAAAAATGTACTTTGTTATTATTATTCACTAATAATAAAAAATATGGTTTCTAGACTATGAGCTGCAAACTTCTGTGATTACAGAACCCAGATAAATATCAACTATAGTAGGTACTCGGGTTTTGTCGGAGATCCGTTCCTACTGCGCAATGTAATGCGATTTTCGCCTTAAATAGGAACCCACCTACATAAGCACCTACATCATTTACATGGAGCACATACATAGCAGTAATGAAGTGAAACAGTAAAACAAATTTAAAAGAAAGATAACAATTCCTGACTTCTACTTGTGGTAAATAAATGATAAAAAAAATACATAAAGCAAATATGTATATATGTCGCAATGACAGAACTTATTTTTTTTTTTACAAACTAGGGGCCTGGTGCACGAAATTCGTGCCCCGGGGGGGGGGGGGGGAGAATCCCCTCAGCCTAGCCTACCCCCTCTCACATACTGGGGCCCTCAGGGGATATCCTACTGATGGCTTAGGCCCATTCCCCATGGGGAGCTGGCCTAAGCCACAGTCTGGCCTCCCTTTGTGAGAGGCAACTGGGCTGATCAGGGAAAGGCACCAGCCCCATCACCCACTGCTGCAGCCACTGCCAGCCACCAAGGTGTTTTCATTAACCCAGACTCCCGTCCCTTCACCATGAAAAAATGACAACTTTCTTTAGGCATTTTCAAGATGTGTCTTTCATAGGATATGACACATCTTTATTTTTCTTTATTTATCCTCACCTGAGAATAGGTTTCCATTGATTTTTAGAGATTGTGGAAGAGAAAGGGAAAGACAGAGAGAAACATCAAAGTGAGAGGAACACTTCGATTTGTTACCTCCGGCATGAGCCCTGACCTGGCCCCTAGCCAGGGAGGAGCCTGCAACCTATGTACATGCCCTTGATCAGAATCTAACCCGGACCCTGCAGTTGGCAAACTTAGGAATTATCCACTGAGCCAAACTGCCTAGGGCAGGATATCACATTTCTTAGCCCTCCAGCAGCAGACCTTTGTTTTTTTCTCCAGGAGTGTGGTAGAAGAACCCTAGATTACTTTTTTGGATTCTTATACCCAAGTTACTAAGAATATTACCAGTGGCGTACAGGGAGCTTAGCCAATGAGCAGTCAGAAAAGGTGTTTCCTCTACAGTTCACACCTATCTCCTCCGATCTCCAGCTCTATCCCTGCCAAGGCCTAAAGCCTCTGGCCCTGGGCGGGGGACCCTCAGTTAGCTGTGATTGCCCTGCTCCACCTGGCCAAGGCCACAAGCCTCTGGAAAAGGATCCAAGGCTTGGGTCTAAGGCAGGGGACCTCCAGTGCACTTGATCGCCCTGCTCTGAGTCTGGGGCCCTGGGTGGTTGACCCCCAGCAGGCGCAATCACCATGCTGCCTCTGTTTGAGGCTCAGGCCCTGGGCAGGAAACCCCCAGCGCGTACGATCGCCCAGTTCCTCCCAGGGCCAAGGCCACAAGCCTCTAGCTGATGCTCTGAGGATGGGGCCCTGGGCGGTTGACCCCCAGCAGGTGCGATCACCCTGCTGCCTTTGTTTGAGGCTCAGGCCCTGAGCAGTTGACCTCCAGCGTGGGTGCATGCTGCGCATCCCTGCCCACCCACTCCTGATTGGCGGGTAGCATAGAGAAGGTACAGTCAAATTTGCATGTTTCTCTTTTATTATATAGGATAGGAGATGGCGATGTAACCACAAAATGATGTACGTCGAGTCCAACATAACCCAAGGACTACCTATATTAACTAAGAAATGAATAAATAATATGATATGTGCATATTTTAAAAATATATGTATATGATGCTGTGATTGCAATGATAGAAAATCATTTAATAACATTACATCATCCTCAGTAGTTAATTTTTTTCCATAAAATATTGCTTCAATTACATTGAGAAAATTTAACTGCAATCATGTGGGAATCCACAAATTGTGTAAATGCCTAAAACTACTTCCACAAACTCAAATAAGTTAAAATTTGCAGCATTAAATTTCTAATGTGCTATTTTAAGTACTGAAGATACCTTATGGAAGATGGGAAAAATACATTTTTATAACTAAACTAGGAGTCCAGCACATGAAATCACGCGGCCTGCCCACCCACCCACTGCCCTGCCTTGACACCTGAACCTCTCCAGTGCACCTGACCCAGCACGCCCTCCTCCCCATCCCCAACCCCTCTGGCCTTCTCTGGCTGCTTCAAGCCCCGCCATCAGTCCCTCAAGTCACCTCAGGGTGGTCCCACCTTTTCCGGTGCCTCCCCACTTCCACCATGGTGCTTGAGGAGAGCATGGAAACTTCCCGCCTGCTGCACTGAGCTCCTTCCCCAGGCAGATCAGCGGCCGGGCACTCTGGGTGCGAGAGGAGAGTGCGATGGCTCTCACTCCCGCCCTCCCGGGGACAGGTCTTCTCCGGGCACCTCCCCGCTTCCACCCCGTCTCCAGGAGCAACGACCTGCTGTGCATGCCCAAGCGCAGGCGGCTTCTTCCTGAGCAGTCGTGACACCGTTAGGATCAATTAGCATATTACTTCTTTATATATATAAATTAGAATGTCCAAAGATATGAGAATAAGTACACTTGGAAATCATATGCTCACAAAAGGAAGAGAGATTTGTCATAAGCACCACTATTGTCTGAAGTAAAATAAAGGCAGTTATGTTGAAGGCAAATATGCCAACCCTGAGACCCAAAACCCAGCTCTACCACTGACTAGTTGTGTGACCTTGGACAAATAAAACTCCTTGCACCTCAGTTTTCTCATCTATATCAATCATCTCATACTGAATTAAGAAAATAGTTTCAAGAAGGGAGGAATGATATACAGTTATTTTCTACATATAGGTACACACTGTAGGCTGAAAGTAGTACAGAACAAAACAAATGATTAAAGAATGGGTAATAGGCAGTACGGAAAAGATTAAGTGAAGGAGAAGGCTAAAGAGTAACTAAGGTTCCCTTCTATGGCACACACTTAAGCTGTCCTCAAATATCCAGAGTTGTAATTTTCTTGACTAAGATAGTTGTAAGGTTTCTACACTTCATTTTAAAGGAGAAAATATTAGCTACAAGTAGACTTTGAAAAGTTAGGTGTGAAAAGTGTAATTACCAGAGCAATTAACTAAAAACATATCAAAATATAATAATAAAGCCATTAGATGAATTGAAATGGAGTAATGAAAAATATGTCAATAATTCAAAAGATGGCAGAAGAACACAAAAAAAAAAATGAAAAGGGGGACAAACAAAAAAGCAATTAAATCACAAAACTAAAACCAAACATACTGACAATTATACTAAATGTATGTTGTATAAAAACAACAATTAAAAACCAAAGATTCTCAAATGATATAATAAATAAGTCCCAACTAAATGCTATCTATATGAAACACAAATGAGATAAAATAATAGACATGTTAAAATTAAATGAATGGCAAAAGCTATCATGCAAACACTACCCAAAGAAAAGTGAGATTATTAAAATATCTAAGTTACACTTTAGAATATAAAGAATTACAAGGACTGTAAGAGGCAATAAATAATGATAGATGTATATGCACCTAAGAAGAGAGTATCAAAATACATGAAAACAAAAAATGAGAGAGAAATAGATAAGTCCAAAATTATACTTGAGAACTTCAGTATTTCTCTCTTAGGAATAAAAATCCAGTAAGGATAAAGAAAACACAATCTATATAATTGACCAAAGTGCCCTAAGTGACATCTATAACACTATACCCAACAACAGCAGAATACATTCTTTTAAAGAACACTTTTAGATATATCTGTACCATTTCAAGAAAGGTTTCAAATGAATAATCTAAGTTTCTACCATATGAAGTGGGAATAAGAACAGCAAACAATATTTAAAGGATGCAAAAATAAAGAAACATAAAACAGAGAATTAATTTTTTTTTAAGCAGCAATAAAGAAATTCAATGCAACCACAACCTGGGCCTTTAAAAATAGTAATAAAATTGATAAATTTCTCCAAAGACTAACAAGTGAAAAGAGAAAACACAAAATTTTCTTATCAGTAAGAAAAGAGGAGATTTCACTCTGATTCCCACAGACACTAAAGAATAAGAGAAAACAATGAACAACTCTATGGGTACAAATTTGACAACTTAGATCAAATGAACCAAATTCCTTGAAAGATACTAGCTTACAAAACTTTATTAGAAGAAAATATACACCGAGGAGCCAGATTATTATGATCTATGAACACATAATCTGGCCACTCAGTGTATATCCTATATAATAAAAAGCTAATATGTAAATTGTCCCCTCAACCAGGAGTTCAACCAGAAGGCAGGATGGCCAACTACCCATGTACCCTCCCTCTGGCCAGGCTGGCTGGACCCGACCCATGCATGAATTCATGCACCAGGCCTCTAATACACACACACACACACACACACACACACACACACACACACACACACATATCCTATCTAATAAAAGAGTAACATGCAAATTGACCATACCTCTGCTATGCTACCAGCCAATCAGGAGCAGGGGATGGGGCCGAGTAGTGTGAGGGCTGGGCCCCGGGAGTGGAGACGAAGCAGCGGTGCCACCCTGAAACGGCTGGGTGGCGGTGGCGGTGGCACGAGTGCAGAAGTGACTGGGGGGCGGCGGCTCGAGCACGGAAGCGGCCAGGGGACAGGGGCAGCGGCTGAGCGTGGAAGTGGCTAGGGGCCGGGAGTGGCAGTGTGAGCACAGAAGCAGCCGGGGGACAGGGGGGGGGGGGGGGCGCAACGCAGGAGCACCCTGGCCCCTGGTCGCTGAGCGCAGAAGTGGCCGGGGGACAGTGGCAGCTGCAGGGAGTGGCGGTGAGCACCCAGCCCCTGGGGCCGAGTGGTCACAGGCAACTGGGGCTAAGCTGAGCAGGGAGATGGCTGGGTGCCCAAGGCCTAAAGCCTCGCCAGAGGCAAGTTGAGCTGAGGGACCATCCACCCCCAGTGCACGAGTTTCGTGCACTGGTCCACTAGTGTGTGTGTGTGTGTGTGTGTGTGTGTGTGTGTGTGTGTGTAAAATGCTCAGCATCACTAATCATCAGAGATATGCTAATCAAAACCAAATGAGATATCACCTTATACCTATTAGGATGGCTACCACACACACACACACACACACACACACACACACACAAACACACCAGAAAGTAATAAGTGTTAGCAAGGATGTGGATAAATTTGAACTCTTGTGGACTGTTGGTAGGGATATAAAACATGTAAAATGGTTCAGGTACCATGCAAAACAGCATGGTAGTTCCTCAAAAACTTTAAAATAGAACTACCATATGATCCAGCAATTCTACTTCTAGGTATATATCCAAAATAACTGGAAGCAGGATCTCTGAAATATTAAAGTTCAATCATTAAAAAGCACAATTATGTTCATAAAAGCACTAATTATAATAAACAAGAGGTGAAAGCAACCCAGGCATCCACTGACAGATAAATAGAAAAGCAAAATGCAAGATATACATACGAAAGAATACTACTCTGCCTTAAAAAAGAAAGAAATTAGAATACATACTGCAGAGGATAACCAATATGGTGGCCTAGGTTAAACACTTGTACTTGTTGCCTCTTACAACCACATTAAAGCTACAACTAAAAGACAAAACAAATATCATCCAGAACCATAGAAAAGCTGGCTGAGTGAAGTTCTACAACTAGAAGGAAAGAAAAAAGTGCATTGAGACTAGTAGGGGGTGCTGAGGAGTGGAGGTGTGCATGAAACAGGCTGGCAACTGGGTGCACTGTTTTGTTTTGTTTTTCAATTGGGAGGGAGATACAAGCTCCCAATTGTTCTGAACTCCAGTTTCAGGCAACACTCTGGGGACCCATACTCATACAGAGAGAAACTGGACTGTCTGGCATCGATCGAGCCAGAACAGGTGGACAGCTTTCTCTCAGAGGTGCTCGTAGCAATCATTGTTCCTGCATGGGGTGTTAGGACAGAGACCCGGGGACCTCCCCAGTGCAGGGCTGTCTGACAGCCATTGCTGTCTGCCTGGTGATTCCCAGAGACCTTACCCCACCCAATTTATAACCCCACCTAAGTTGTGTGCAGCAGCTTTTGCATATTGATGGCCTGTCCCTTTGCAGCCTAAAACCTAACAAACTGAAGCTGGATCAGAGAGCTCCGAAGCTTCCAAAAGAAGGCCCAAGGTCTGGCAGCAGCAGCTTGCCTTGCTACACAGCTGAGCCTTATCTGGACACTTCCAAACCCCAAAGGGGAGGAATCTGCAGATCTCTCTATAGCTTCTACTGGGTAGCCTCAGACAGTGGCTGACTTTGCACCATTGGTCAGAAAGAGACTATACCAGATTACAACTCTTTACAACCATAAGTGACACACTAAAGAGGCAGACTCAGTGAGCACCAAAGCCCCACTGAAGCAAATCCTGCCCAATAAGGGTGTCTCCAGCACAACAGTTCTTCCATTGTAGACCCAGCCAGTCCTCACAGCCAATTGACCTGGAGGTCAATTCCTCCCGGTGATACCAACAACAATCAAGGCTTAACTACAATAAGACTGTGCACACAGCCCACAAAGGGGTGCACCAAGAGTGTCCACCTCAGGTGATTGGGGAGGCTGAGCCACTGGGCCCTACAGGATACCTAGCACAAGGCCACTCTATCAACACAGGGAAGCATCCAAAATGTGGAAACAAAGAAATATGTCACAAATGAAAGAAATGGAGGAAAGCAAACTACGGGATATAGAATTCAAAACCACAGTTATAAGGTTACTCAAGAATCTTCTAGAAACCTCCGAGAAATTTAGTGAGACCCTCAAAGATATGAAAAAGAACCAATTAGAAATTAAGCATACATTGGCTGAAATAAAGAATAATATACAAAGACCCAACAGCAGATTAGAGGATCCCAAGAATCAAATCAACAATTTGAAATATGAAGAAGCAAAAAAACACTCAACCAGAAAAACAAAAAGAAAAAGAACCCAAAAATATGAAGATAGTGTAAGAAGCCCTGGGACAACTTCAAGAATACCAACATGTTATGGGGGTACCAAAAGAAGAAAGAGAGCAATTTACTGAAAACCTATTTGAAGAAATAATGACAGAAAACTTCCCTTACCAGGTGAAAAAAAATAGACTTGAAAGTGCAGAAAGTGCACAGAACCCCTAAAAAAAGGAATCCAAAGAGGATCACACCAATACACATAATAATTAAAATGCCAAGGGCAAAAAACCAAGAGAGAATATTAAAAGCAGCAAGAGAAAAACAGTTAATTACCTACAAGGGAGCACCCACACGACTGTCAGCTGATTTTTCAACAGAAACTATGCAGGCCAGACGGGAGTGGCAAGAAATATTCAAAGTGATGAACAGCAAGAACCTACAACCAGGATTACTTTACTCAGCAAAGCTATCATTCAGAATTGAAGGTCAGATAAAGAGCTTCACATTAAAAAAAAAGGCTAAAGGTGTTCATCATCACTAAACCAGTACTGTATGAAATGCTAAAGGGTATTCTTTAAGAAGAGGAAGAAGATAAAGGTAAAGATAAAAATTATGAACAACAAAGTGACAAATACTTATCAATCAACAAGTGAATCTAAAAATCAAGTGAATAAAAAATCTGATGATCAGAATAAACTGGTGAATATAATAGAATCAGGGGTATAGAAAGAGAGTGGACTGACAATTCTCGGGGGGGGGGGGGTGGAGGATGCGGGAAGAGACTGGACAAAAATCTTATACCTATGGATGAGGACAGTGGGAGGTGTGGTAAGGGCATGGGATGGGGAGGGAACCAGCTAGAGGGGAACTATGAGGGGAACAAAAGAGGAACAACTTTAATAATCTGAATAATAAAGATTTATTTTTAAAAAGATTTGTTTATAAGAATGTTCATCATGCCGAGACCGGTTTGGCTCAGTGGATAGAGCGTTGGACTGTGGACTGAAGGGTCCCGGGTTCGATTCCGGCAAGGGCATGTACCTTGGCTGTGGGCACATCCCCAGTAGGGGGCGTGCAAGAGGCAGCTGATCGATGTCTCTCTCTCATCGATGTTTCTGACTTTCTATCCCTCTCCCTTCTGCTCTGTAAAAAAATCAATAAAATATAATAATAATAATAATAATTATTATTATAGCTTTAAAAAAAAAAAAAGAAGAATGTTCATCATTTTGGCCAGTGTAGCTCAGTCAATTGGGCATCGTCCCATACACCAAAAGGTTGCTGGTTTGATTTCCAGTGAGAGCACATGCCCAGGTTGCAGGCTCAATCCCTGATAGGGGTTGTGCAGGAAACATGTTTCGCTCTCATAATGATGTTTCTCTTTCTCTCTCCCTTTCCCTATTTATCTAAAAATCAATAAAAATATTTTTTAAAACCTCCTACAAAAAAGAAAAAAAAAGAATACATACTACAATTACACATGAGACTTGAGGACATTATGTTAAGTGAGCCCAGCCAGGGAGTGAAATAAGCCAGCCATAAAAAGACAAATACGGTGTTGGTCACCTTTCTTAACCTGTCTGTATCTCAGTTTCTCATCTACAGAATCAGGCCCGATAATTGTATTTACCTTAAAGGTTGAGAAGATTTAGTGATTAAAATACTTAAAGCAAAACTTAGATTTAGAATATGATGAATTTGAAATGCCTTTGAGATCTCTAAAGTAGGCAGCTCATTGAAGAGATCAGAGCAACAGTCTAAGCTGAATCAAGTGCAGTCATGTGACACCTGAACCCTGGATGTGAGTAAGATTGCCCATGGAGACAAAAGAAAAAAAGAAGGATGCTAGCGCCCAGCCTTGATGAATTATAACACTTTATGGCTAGGCAGAGCAGAATAAATATGTAAAGAAATCAAGAGGAGAGAGAAATGAAATAAAAACTGTGAGATTGCCGAACCGGTTCAGCTCAGTGGATAGAGCGTTGGCCTGCGGACTGAAAGGTCCCAGGTTCGATTCCAGTCAAGGGCATGTACCTTGGCTGCGGGCACATCCCCAGTTGGAGGTGTGCAAGAGGCAGCTGATCGATGTTTCTGACTTTTTATCCCTCTCCCTTCCTCTCTGTGAAAAATCAATAAAATATATTTTTTAAAAAACTGTGAGATTATTGTGTCATGTAAAATAAAGAAAATGATTCAAAGAGGAAGGAGTTGACAATTACAATGAGTAAAGTTAACAACACATGAGACTGCTAGTTTTTCTCTTTTTCCTTTAGCAACAAAACCCCTCAATTCAAGGTGCACACCCAGCCAATCAATATAGAAAATATATTAATTTTGGTCATGAAGCTTAAGATGGATCATATGAATGTAAATGATACTTGTAACTTATAGATAATGTCCTTAAAGTGAGGGAGTGAGCTCTCTTTCCTCATCTCTTCATCCCCATTTACCTGAATGAGAAGCCAAATGATGGAATAGTGAGTTATTTTTACCATGTGGCCTAAGGCATGGGACAGCAGCAAAATAGAAGGAATCTGAGTTCCTAACACCATGGAATCATTGTAGCAGTTGGTGGCCCTGATGTCTTAAATTATTTCCTTTAAAACGCTCTTACTTAAAGAAGCAGTAGCCTTAGTATTTCAGAATTCAACAGAGCAGATTTATGAGAAGGGGTATATAAGAAGAATGTCAACATATTTTTAAATAAATGGTACAACATATACATTAATAGCAAAAATTATCTGATCATAAAAGCATATGATACTTTTCTACAACTTGAAAGTAATCAATAGGTATTTAAACCTTGTATTAGGAAATTCTTACAGGTGATTCTGTTTTGCTGGGTTCAAGTTATACAATTGATTTTTATATATTTTACTGACTCACATTAAATAATAAAATAACATAAAAACTCCAAATCTGGCAGGTAGTTGTGGCGGAGTGGTTAAGGCGATAGACTTGAAAAACTCCAAAATCTAACTTTAAAAGAATATAATCTGTTTTGTAAAAACAATCTCCTAAATATTTCTTTACAGGAAATTTTGGAAACCCTGCATCTTTCAAGCCTGGAGACAAGTATCAAAAGCTGGGTGCACGTATCAAAAAAGTTTTAAGCAATGAAAACAAACTAGTAATTATTTACTAAATCGGTTTCTATGTTAACCTCTGATGTTTCTACCAACAATTTCTGGCAAACCACCAGGAAGATGCTTCTTTCTCAGACACGTGTTTTTTTCTGACTAGCTGCCATTTGTCAACTAAATGCATTCAAAGTTAATAAACGGAAGGAAAAGCAAATACAGAGTTGGTCATTTTAAAATTATATTCTTAAAAGGTTTAGGGTATCATTTTGGAACACAAAGAGATTTCCTTCTCTTACAGCATTCCAGGACATCACTCTTTCCTGCCTACCAGCAGACAAGATTATACTTGTCTGGAATGCCAGTGAAGTATTTGTACAAAGGCAGTTTTTCAGAGTCTTCTTACTGTGAACACAAAACAGGAAATACAGTAATACCATCAGTATATGTTAAACACTGTTTAGTATAAACTGTGTTTCTCCCTTAATAAGTACTAGGATAACCTCCAAGAGGAGGAGGTGAAAATGAGCAGGTCGATAAACTCATGGCACTAGTTGTTTGCAGACAACCAGAGAAAAAGTTCAGAAAGAAAAACTCAATAAAACTTGAAAAATTTGCCAAACTACATTTTAGTGTTATACATTCACCTCTAATAAAATCTCATTTTTCTCAAATTCACAGGGCAAATAAAAGTATTTTATAAAAATTAATAATTTTATTGAATATATAAACAGTCTAATAATAAGTTAATTGAATTCAAATTCTGATTCTGGGGCAGGAAAAACAAATTTCTATGTAAAAACAACAAATAAAGCATTTCATATTCTAAAACAAATTTTTCAATTTTTAAAATTAAAATAATTTACCTTCCATGGATTAACAGATTAATACAATTCTACAAACCTACCTACTAAAGAGTTTTGAAAATTATTTACAAATAGATTATAAAGTAAAGCTGGTATCCTAATTTCAGACACAAAAGTTTAATTTTCCATACGACAGAATGCACTTGGGTTTGACTGCCCCCTGCTGATGTGAGATTTCTAAAACTACTCAGGTAGACTGGATAAAATTGCCATGTTATTTTTTTAAAACTATTTCTACCCAGAAATTGGTTTCAATTTCTTAGTGAAAACCAAGGACATTTAACTATTTAACCTTTGTGCCTTATTTTCACTAGAAGGGAATACATTTGTAAAAGATCTATTACCTGATGCATATCAAAAAGACTTCATCTCTCTGACCTCAAAATACTTACATGTTATTAGGTAAGAAAATTTTGGAAAAGAATTAAAGTGTTAGAGAAAGCAAAAAAACTAACCTAAGTGGTACTGAGGAGAAGCAAACTGGAGAAAACTAAGGCCAATTTAGCTTTAAAAAACTAATTTAATGGAAATGGTTGTGAAGACTGAGACAGCTGAGAAAAGTAATGAGGATGATATTAGACAAATAGGAATGAGACAAAATAAGCACATGCCTGGAGGAAATGATGACATAGCAGTTGAAGAACATGTGACACCAGAAGACTTAACTGCCAGTTTAAACAGATAAATGTCCAGTGAAAACAGAAAATAATGGTGAGAGGTTGGGGCCCAACTTTTTAAAACTAAAACAGCCATGATGAACAGTAGGACTTGAGACAAACAATAGGGAACAGGAGAGGTTCCTCAACAGTACAACAATTTGGGTAAAGAAATTCCTTTAGAAAGAGTACTGCGAAATAGAAGGAAGATGAAATGGAGAAAAAAGGAATGGAGGCAGAGAAACTGGTTAAGGGGTAACTAGTAATCCAAGGAAAGAATTGAACCAGAATGGAAGCAATGGAAACGAGAAAGAAAAATAAAATTGAGATATATTTTGGTTGAAAAACAAAACTGGGTGCCTGACGGATTGAGATTTTTGTGCAGTTCTTATGCCATACTGATTATTAAATTCAACTGACAAAGTAAGGAACAGTGTCCAAAGTGTTAACAGAAGGGGATACTGTGGTTATCATGGGGGCTAATGGGGTTCAGAGTTTCAAGAATATTTGGGTAGTCAGCAGAACCAAATCTGGGAATTCAAGACAAATCAGAAACCTAAGAAGTCATTAGATTTTTGGGGGTTCCATATAGATTTTTGGAAATAAATTTAGATATATTTCTAGATCTGTGAAATATGTTTGTCATTGGTATTTTAATAGGGACTACGTTAAATCTGTAGATTGCTTTGTGTAGTATGGACATTTTAATGATGTTAATTCTTCCAATCCATGAACATGGTATATGCTTCCACTTGTTGTATCTTCCTCTATTTTCCTTTTTCAAAGTCCTATAGATTTCTGAGTACAGGTCTTTTACATCCCTAGTTAAGTTGATTCCTAGGTATCTTAAGCTTTTTGTTGCAATAGTAAATGGGACTGTTTTTAGTTTCTCTTTCCGAGAGTTCATTATTAATGTATAAAAATGCCATCTATTTCTGGATATTAATTTTGTATCCTGCTACTTTGCCGAATTTATAAAATCTAGCAGTTTTTTTGGTGCAGTCTTTAGGCTTTTCTATATACAATATCATGTCATCTTAGAATAATGACAGTTTTACTTCCTCCTTTCCAATTTGGATGCCTTTAATTTGTTCTCCTTCCAGTACTATGTTGAATACAAGTGGTGAAAGAAGATATTCCTGTCTTGTTCCTGATCTTAAAGGAAATGCATTTAGTTTTTGCCCATTGAGTATGACGTTTGGTTTGTCATATATGAGCTTTCTTATGTTGAGGTCACTGGTGACCTTCACAAGTTCACTTTTAGTAAAGTAGTAGAGTCAGGAAGAGAGAGCTGAAATTGTTTTAAATTGAGATGATATATAAAAATTAAGTAAAGTGGAGTAATTCACTTTAGGGGAAACACATCTGTCTCCCAGTAGAGGAAAGGAGGAACAGGTAAATAATAGGGCAGAGCTATGTTTAGTTAACGATGGGGATACAAAGGAAGGTCACAGCAAATGGTCTTAATTATGTCTACAAATCAGCTTTCAAGTTCATTTCTAAAAATAAAAAGATAGATTAATATTTATAAAAAACTTTGAAAATATTTGATATCACTTTTCTAGCCAGGAGTCCAGTTTCTACTGGAGCTGTCCAGTCCTCAGGGATGGCTTTATCTAGCCAATGTTTCTCATTTTCTCCATCTGCCTAAAAAACTCTGTGTTATTTCATAACAAAGTTCAAAGCTGACCCACTATTGACACCACTTCCTATACATATAAGTCTTTCCAAATATGGTTTATGTGAAAACATCTGGAATTAAGCATGGAATTCAAGAATAGACCATATTCACATGTCATAAGTAAATGTGGTCATGGTAAGACCTCTTGGAAAAGTCATGTGTATCCTAAAATAAAACAGTAGCTTGTTTTATAATTATCCAACAAAACCATGATAAATTATATTTTATGCTACATTTTCTTTGCAAAGGCATTTCTGTTGAAAGTGTAATATTTGAAGTTAGATTTCAATTAACTCATTTGCTTATAGAGCAGACCATTTTTAATGCTTCTGGCCCAAGTTCACTATTTTGTATCACTGTATTGTCAGTCTTTTAAAAATGGATATAAAAAGTGAAGTTTCTTCCCAAAACTGAGATTCCCAAAATAATGAAAAACACAAAGATGTGCAGAGTTCCAATAAGAACATATTATGCTTATGGGAGAATATACCAGCTATTTTGAGGCAAAGGCCTGATTCTTCCTCAGGACTGAATATTCCAAATACACAATTAAATTTATATGAGATGTTAACTCTAATAGACATTTCCTAGGAAAGATTTAAAATCATTAAGAACTAGTAAGTACTTGTAGAATGAATAGAAGTGCTATACTGATTATATGTGTATACAACAGACCAAATTTAAATTTTATTTAATGTTATACAGGAATTTAATAACATCTTTTTCTTTCTAAATTGAAAAAATACATATTATTAAATATAATATTAGAAAAAGAAGACAGATTAACCATTGTTTTCTTCTTTTAATATTATCATCTAGTCTTTATATAAATTAATATACACTGAGTGGCCAGACTATTATGATCTTTGAACGCATAGTAATCTGGCCACTCAGTGTATATCCTCCTATATAATAAAAGACTAATATGCAATTGTCCCCTCAACCAGGACTTTGACCAGCAGGCAGGCCGGCCAACTGCCCATGTGCCCTCCCCCTGGCCAGGATGGCCGGACCCCACTATGCATGAATTCATGCACCAGGCCTCTAATATATAGATATATTATGCATTCAGAAATCATAATAATCTGGCCACTCAGTGTATTTTATACAATAGTTATATTTTAGGTATTTTAAATATCTTTTGGTAAAATGGAATTTTCTAAGGCACCTGTCATTTGAAAAACAAATATAAGTTCCTCTGATAACAGATTTCCCTGCAAAAAATTAAAGAAGAAAAAAAGAAAGCAGTTGATTTTCAGAAAGTAAAATATTCAGGATAAAACAACAGGAATGACAATTTTAAACAAGGAATGCAAAGCAGGTCCTAATGTACACTGCTGCAGGCCACACCTGGATAAAGAGTAGAGGTGATTTCAAAACACAACTCACAACCGAATATGCTGGCTGACACATGTGTAATTAAGAAAGATGACGTGGCCCCAGTCAGGGAAGCCCAATGATTAGAGTATTAGCCCACAAAATAAAGGCTGGTGGGTTCAATTCCTGGTCAAGGGAATGAACCTTAGGAGCGAGTTCAGTCACCGGCCCTGGTAGGGATGCGTGCAGAAGGCAAGCGATCGATGTGTCTCTCTCACATCGATATTTCTCTCTCTCCCCCTCATCCTCCATTCCTACCTCCTTCCCACTTTCTCTCTCTAAAAAAAAAATAAAAAAGGAAAAAATATCCTTGAATGAGGATTAACAAAAACAAACAAACAAAATAAAATGACATGGCCAAAATAATAGCTTTATACTCTATGCATTAAAGGAGATCAATATAAATGCAAAGAAAGAACAGTTTGCCAATACATCAAAAATATTTCTTTCTATTATTTTACTGCATTAGACATTAAAAGTAGCAGTATTGTGTCCAGAGGAGCATAGTTAGAACAAATGTAAGTATCTCTGAGAAAATATAGCTGTCTCATCAACATATCCTGAGGAAAATAGTTACCGAATTTACTAAATATTATCACGTTCACTAAAACCAGTTCATTTTCAACTTATAGATTGGAAGCAGAGGGTGTGAAATGAGGCAACAAAACAAAAACCAAGTAGGCAGTTGGGAGAATACAATGAGCCCTGGGCCAGGAATGAAAGAGGAAGTGATGGCAGCTCTAGAGTGACAAAGCTAGTTTAGAACAAAAATCAAATTTGCCCTCTACAAAGTTTTGTAAACAATCAACCTTGAATATACTCCTCTTTTAAGAACTCAGAAGTCAGAAGTTCATTATACTCCAAGGAGACACAAAAAGGCCTGTGGAATTTGACTCATTTAAAACTATCTACTTGGACAACGGTTACAAAACAAAATATCTGGAATCTGATGACAAAGTAAATAGCAATGAGAAGGTGCATGGATATGGTAAATTCATGATGACACACGGTAGAAAATGAAGTTTAGAAAACACTCAATTAGCTGTAGTATTTTTTTTTTCCCCAAAAAAGAGAGTAAGCAGCTGGCACAATACAGAGATGCCTAGCACAGTCTGGCACCCATGTCAAGCAAATGTTAGAACTTAAAACCGAGGCTTCCTTTAGGCCATTGCTTTTTCAATTTAATCACAAAGGAAATATCACAAAAGTCTTAATTTCTAATACATGACTGTGCCAGCCATGGAAGGCTGACTATCCCTTAGATGATAAGATTACCCTTTCCAATGCTGTCTCTTCTTCCTCCTCGCCGAACTTTTGCTGTGGGACAGAATGTTGATTTTGGTGTTCCGGGTGCAAACCAAGAACCAGCAGTCTGTCTCATGCTACTGCTTTTCCTTTTTCTCGTCCATGCACTAGTATTTACTGAGCACTTAATATGGCCAGACACCCTAATAAGCACAATAACCTATCATGAACAAAACAATGAGAAAATCCTGAATCAAAAATTATAGCACAATTGTTTAAAAATTAAAATAATACAAGGTAAATAAATATTATATGAGCCAATAAAATATGATTGTTAAAAGTACAATACTATTTCTCAGAAAACCATGGCAAATGCTCAGGGATATTCAATAAAGGTGAATCACTAAAGTAACTATTAATTTGGTATAAGGAGAACATCAGTTTAAAAAAATGGAGACTCTGGGGGCACTCTAAGTTCTCACCCTATAAAAGACTTGTATTTTAAATATATTTATATTGATTTCAGAGAGGAAGGGAGAGGGAGAGAGATAGAAACAACAATGATGAGAGAGAATCATTGATCGGCTGCCTCCTGCACGCCTCCTACCTGGGCATGTGCCCTGAGCAGGAATCGAACTGTGACCTCCTAGTTCATAGATTGACACTCAACCACTGAGCCATACCAGCCAGGGCTAAAAGCCAACATTTAAATCAGAATGATGCAGTTTAGATAAGAGACATCACGGAACTCTAATCAGTGGACTGTTTCCCAATAAATACATTTGCTCTAAAGCAAATAAATGGCTTTATTTTAAAAGTAAAATCATTAAACTTTATGGAAAATATTTTTTTAAAATATATTTTCTTGATTTTTACAGAGAGGAAAGGAGAGGGATAGGAAGTTAGAAACATTGATGAGAGAGAAACATCGATCAGCTGCCTCCTGCACACCTCCTACTGGAGATGTGCCTGCAACCAAGGTACATGCCCTTGACCGGAATCAAACCTGGGACCCTTCAGTCCGCAGGCCAACGCTCTATCCACTGAGCCAAACCGGTTAGGGCTATGGAAAATATTTTAAAGATTCTTTTTTTTAGCAGACTTTTTAAATTAATTACTATTGGTACAACCTAGAAATAGGGATATAGTCACAATTAGTGAGGAAAGGGCAAAATGACAGAACCACTGTAAAAGGAAATAAGGCAGTATCTACCCAAACTACAAAAACTTTTAACACAACAACCCAAATTTACAACAAACCTGCACAGGTACCAATTGACATCTGGACAATGTTAATCACTGAGGTACTACTAGTAATGGCAAAAGACTGGCACCAGCCTAAGTGTCCACAGCAGGGGACAATTTATATGTAGTTCTGCACCCACGCAACCCACAAAAGAGTGAGGCAAACACATACTGCGAAGGAACGATCTCCAAGGTACATAGCTAAACGAACACACAAAGTGCTAGACAGTGTATAGAGTTCCCTGCTTTCTGTATATTTGGGGAGAAGAGAGGAGAATAGGTATTGAAAACAAAAAGTAAATATACATAATTTGCTTTTACTAGAAACAACATTAGAAGAAGAAAGAGACTAATAAAAATGAAGTGAGGAAATCAGGGTTGGGATGCAGGGGTAGGATCAAGGTTTTACCATGTGTATCTTTCTAAACAGCTCTGATCTCTGAATTATATAATATGTACATTATTCAAAATCATGTATTTCTTTAAAAATAAAGATAATGTCTAAACAATATACAGAATATAGGATAAAATGAAATTTATTAGTTTGCTTTCTGTTACCAGTGAAATAATTTATTTTATACACTACAACATCCAAAAGATCATCAAACTGCATTTTTTACCTCTACCTGGCAGCCAATTTCTTATCTGAATTTTTCTCTATATTAACTTCATAGCTCTGGCTGGTCCCTTAATTAAAAAAACAAAACAAAACCCCTGAGAAGACGTTTAGTGGTGATAGAATGCAGATCTCCTGTCTGTCTCCACCAAAGAGACATCTTGTTCTTAAACATGTAAACAAAGGTAGAATGACCCACTATGATTTGTAGTTCCAAGCTGCATTTTTTCCCACCCTCCCAGCTTTATAGAAAATATGACTTTTTCACAGCATGCATTCAGTTAATTAAAGGTTAGTAACAACATGATTATTTAAAAATAAGATCCCACTGAAATATTTTTTTAATGTAGTGAGATTAAGAAGACTAATTATACTTTATCCCCAATGTCTGTTTTTGTTTTAGCACAAAAGATGAAATATTAACTCTAAGGCTTTATGCTCTACCCCAAGCAATGAACCTCAATGGTGGTTATGGCTATACTCTGGATCCTGGACCAGGATCTGAAAACCTAAATCTCTGGAAAGCAATGCAAACATTCTTTGTTAGTCTCTAATTTGCCTCCTTTAGGTCACTTGGTGTATTTGTATGTATTTATCCATGTGTGGTTACATATACTTCCTTCTACTGCAAATTACTGTGATTGAGTGGACAATGATGACATGATAGAGGTACAAAAGCTCCATCTGTGAAATGAACAAAAGAATGCAGCTGTCAGTTAGAGATTGGACAATTCTTTTAATTCTGAGGAAAGTTCAGTGTCAATGCAAATTACCAAATACAAATAGCCAACACTCATCTGACAAATTAAAAAAAAAAAAAACACACTTGACTTTCCAAATGTGCTAGACATTAATTAAAAATAAATTGTGAAAGCAAAAATAAAATACAAAATCCCTCACGTCTTTCTATGATGAAGAAGGATTGTTTTTCATTTCTCTGTAACATGAGATCATCATCTAGTCTCCATGAACATTTTTCAAAGATTATACAAAAATCCTCAAATCAATGTCTAAAACTGCTCTTCTCTAATTCATAATTCAAGCAAAACAAAATCTCCCTATAAAACACTGTAAATGTCACATGGCTATTCATTTGGAAAAATTCCCATGAGGACAAAAATCTCAACCTTAATACTGACTTTGGGGCTGGATAATACTTCACTGTGGGAGCTGCCCTACACAGGACATGCAGCAGCTCCCCTTATTCTACCCCCCAGATGCCAGTATCACTACAACCCAAAATGTCTCCAGATATTGCCAAATGTCCTTACAATAATCAGATTCAAAACCACTGCTATGGAAGGTTATAAAACCCCCATTATTAGAAATCTTTAGGAAAAGAATAAATAATCAGTTTCCTGGATAGCGCAGACATTGATTGCTTGATGTAGAAGCTGGTCCTAATAGTTTTTGTTTGGTTTACACAATCTTTTGAAGTTTTTCTTGTTTGTTCTATCATTCTATCTTAAACTTTCATTCAGTCAAAATTCTTAAAACTTTAAAAAAAAAATAAAAATGTCCTAAGGGAAAAAAAAAAAAGCTCAAATTGTACTCATCACTGTATAGACACATTTTTTTCTTCTCAACTTTGACTAAGACAACAAAATATAAACCTTCCAAATGAGACCCAGAGTTTGGGGTTGCGAGGATCTAAATATGAAAACTAAAAATTAAATCCAGGCGATGAGCAATTTAATTACCAACACTCCTATTTGATTCATGAACATAATCACTCTCTCCCCCAAAGGTTGAAATGGTGAGGATTTTGCAAGCTATTAAAACTGTTTATAGCCAGATTTTTTTTTTTTAAACTAGAGATGAGGCTGTACCATATTACAGCTATCACTAATGCAGGGGGAAGTTTTAATCCCTGGGGAGATTGTCTGGGTAAGTGAGCAGGGACTCTAGCTGACAGCAGAGATAATACAATTCAGTTCCAGGCCAAATAACTGTATTTGTTTTTGTTGTTCTCCTCCTGTCCTATCAGCAGCCTATCTCCATAGATTTGTCTGAGAAAATGATAAATAGTAAAACAAGTAATCCTCTCCATCTACCTAAATCAAAGACCCCAAGCAAAATCTTTAGAAAAGAACCATTTTTTAAATGTGCATTTCTATATACAGTGACTTCAAATCAACGAAAATAATGCATTCACAAACATAATTTCAAAACACATTAGAGAAAAAAGGTCAAGAGCAATCATCAACTATTTGTAAATATGTAAAACAGGAAATATAAATATGGGAATGATGCCCCACCAACCTCTAGTAACTAAATGACAGTAGATTAGTTCCAAACCTGATTTGACTTCCAAAGACCGTCTATGTACTTACTAGCCTTTTAAAATCTAGCATTCAAATTATCCTTTAACTCCAAGAAATGAATCTAAAGGTACATTACATATATCAGCTTCATCAAAAGTGAATGGCAAATTCATACTGCTAAATGTAAGTATCAAGAAGCACATAGGAAAAACCTAGAGTTTCCATGAATTGGAGACACTTTTGGAAGAATCTTTAAAACACTGGTAACAGAGCAAAGATGTTAATGCTTAGGAATCAGATAAGGAAGAATTTTTTTAAACTCATTATTGTGTGTTTAATGTTCTACCTTGTACATTTTGTGCTGTTAGCCAACCATTCAGGAAAAATTATTCCATATCACTATTCTCTCTGATGGAAGAGAAACTGAAATTTTAATGATGCAAGTAATTAAGTTTTGTAAGATTTAAATGATACATAAACAAACGTGGACTATAAAAAGTCACGTTTTTGAATCAAGGATGATCTTGAGCAATATTATTGTCTGATATGGAGAGCACCAAAGTGACAGGTTCTAACATAAAACTCACAAGAGGATGCACCCCTTCCTGGATTTTAATCTCAACGATTTGAGAAACACAGAAAACCAGTAAAAATAAAAACCAGTAAAAATAATTTAGCTCATGAATTTTTGTTTTTATCTCCTTTTTTAGGATTCTATAATTTCTTTTTTATAATTATAAAAAACTAACTATATACCAATATTAAGCTATCTTATAATTTAATGTTCTAAAACCAAGGAGAAGGACCTTTCATTCAATGGGAAGTTCTCCATAATGTTGGAGTCCAGAACTCTGAATTCACTCACCAGGTCAGTTATTTGACAGATATTAATTTAAGGCAATCTTTGATATTAATGAATAGTATTTATAAGATATAATAATAATTATTATGATTATTATAAGAACTAACATTTATATAATAATTAAGTATGTACAAATCACCTTCGTTTCATTATTATAATTGACCTTTCACTCTTTCCTGGCTTTATAATAGACTATAAAAGGAGAAAAATTAAATTTGTGATAAGAGGTAGAAATGGGAAGCAGCCTTAATAGGGAGTCATTTGAAAGTTACAGAATTAAATAGAATACTAAAACTTAAATTTCCTTATTTTTCAAGGCTAGTTCTCTTTTTCATATGCCACCAAAGAACTGAATATATCTTTTCAGGAATGCTAACTCCTTCACTGTCCTGTGGTTTCTCAGTTTTTCATCAAATTAAAAGTTTAATTAGTCCTTTTCATTGTCCTATTAAATGTAAAATCTGAGAGCTACCCCAAAATTTAGGTGTCTATGCTAACCAGATGCCAAACTCTATACTAATCAGAATACAAGGATTCATAGGTCATATACTCTCAAATCACAATAAAGATAATACATTATTTCTCATGGCTCTAAAAACATAAAACTCATTAAATGGGACAAAATATTCATTCTTAGACAAATAAACACCCGAATGTAGAAAAACTAGAAGTGAAATGTATGTGAAGGGCTGCAGAATAAAGCTATCTCATTGCAGATGATGTGTGCCTGCTTAATTACAAGTGGTAATAATTCTTATTACCTTAGAGTAATATTTCTCGATTTTCCTGATTCCTTTCATGTATTTAACTTTGTATATTACTTAATGTCCACTTCAAATATCACACCCAAGAAAAACTCCTGCAATGAAATGCATGAGAGGACATAATCTTAATTTTATTCATATAGGTAAATCTGCGTATAATACACATTATACTTTTGTTTAGACTACATTTTTGCTTCTTTGTTTTCCATGAAGAAGATCCTTGCTGCTTATGAGAAAGAACATTTGGCTTCTCTCACTGTCTGAAGGAATACAGGTTTAGGTCACAAACGTGAATGTGAAATATCAACTCATGGAAACTTGGCTGCAGATTACTGTTTTCCTTACTAATTTTGCAAACTATGTAGGCAGTGCAATTAACTATCACCAAAACATACTTGCAACTGGAACTGAAGGAAGAGAAGTTTTATAAGGAATCATTCTTAATTGTTTTAATGCTGATTAAACACACAAGCATGCTTACTTCAAGACCATCAGAATAGCTAACGTAAGCTTTAACCTTAGAGTGCATTTTTCTACTCGGCAAATATATAATTCAACTACCCAAACTGTCCTTTACTAAACATTTATCATTCTCAAGAAAAAGCTATGTGAACAGTATGTAACTAGTGATAAAGTGAGGAAGTTAAACATATAGGAAATACCAGCATTCTCAGTGAAGAGCATATAAAACAAACTGAAAAGATATATACACATAATTTAGCTCAGCAAATTATTCTCATTTTGAATAAGCAAATTACAGCTGACATGAAAAGCTGAGGCTTTCCAAATGCATTAATGCAGGTAATCAGAAGAATATGTAAGGCAAGTCTCTTTCCTACTAACTGCATAATCTGTGTTCCAGCACTTGGATACATCAAGAAACAAAACAAAAATCTTTGTTCTTCTGGAGATTACACTGGAGCAAGAGGAGATAAACAATAATAAACACTGTAAATAAGTGGTCTATATGGTAATAAATACTTTAGAAAAACCCTGAGTAGCACAAAAGGGAATCAGGAAAAAGAGTTGAAGTATCTATGTGTCAGAAAACTGATATGGTGTTTCTAAGAGGTACATACAGAATTATAACTGCTTCAGACAAATGAGATCTGTCTATGAATATTTCCTAACTCTTATCATTTCTTTTAGCTTTTTTGCAAACTGTGTTATAATAGTTATAAAAAATGTCAAACATTTTTGTAGGAAAGGTTTGTTTTTGCCTTTGTCACCTATGTCATTGCTGGCACATAAGAAGTGTTCAACAAATATTTGGTGAATGACTCAATCCAAGCCAATAAACAAACAGTTCATATGAACAGTGGTCCAAAAATTTAGTTCTGTGGTCAGTAAACTTTTTCTTAAAAGGTCAGATAATAAATACTTTCATCTTATCAGTCCAATAGTCTAAACAGCAATGGATGTGGCTATATTCCAATAAAACATTATTTACATAAAAAAGACAGAAAACAGGAGTTTTCCAATCTCCGCTTAGTTTATCTAATTGCCTTAAGTCTTCGATTCAATTTTCCTAGAAGTATAAAGGTACATATATTTACCATCTACTTGCTAATACCCACTTTTTCAATTCTAATCAACTCAAAAAAACAAAGTTACAATAATGACACAAAAACTCCACTTCTCCTTTCCTCTTTTCTCCTCTCCTTTTTTCTATTCCCTTCTCCCTTTCTATTTTTTTTTTAAGTGAAGATTGATAAACTACTACACACTGGCTGCTGTATACCATAGTTTTTACAAACAAGAACACAACAGCACTACTAATAGTGCAGTTACCAAGCTAAGGAATGCATTGGCATTGTGTAAAATATATATAAAGTGCTTACAGTAGACTAGAATCAGTTGGCTATCATGTGTGAATAGCCCAAAAATGCTTGATACATAGTATGAACCTATCAAATGACTGTCTTTTTTCCAATGTTCCCACTGTTCAACTTGCCCTTTTCCCAATGTTCCCATTTCCTCCCTAACCTTACATAATCTACACTTAAATTTAAATTATTTTTAAATAAATTATACAACAGGACAGACACACACACTTCTATTATTTTGAAAAGCAAAGCCAATTCCCCTCATTTCCTTAAGCTGCTCATCCTTTGGTTGGAGAAGCCTTTGAAAGCAGTAGGGCCTGCACTCAGGCAACATTTCAGGTGAACATCTCCATCTTGTGTCAAAAGAGAGTAACTACAACACCAAATTTATTGTGAAGTGAAGAACATAAAGGCTGAAGAGTGTAAGACCTAAGATTCATTTTCCCAAATAAATCTAATCTACTCTGATGCATACTTTAAACACACACACATGCAATAAAATGCCAGGCATAATAATAGCACATTATTAATATTCTTTATTTCTATGCACTTTAAAAATAATCAAATTTCTCATTCTACTAATGACTTGAAAATATTCAATACATGCCTTCAGATTTAGTTCTTGGCTACACTAAGCACTAGTTCCCAAGTACAGGAATCTAGGAGCATTAATAATATAAGGTAGGAAGCTTTTCAAATGTAAAACGGAATTAAAAATTTTTTTGAAGGGAATCACCTTCAAATCATCATATAGCTAGACATTTTTGTTCTAACTCAAAATTATTTTCACATTCACTGAGGTTTATTAAAACAGCATATTATAGAGACCAAAATATTATAGGCTGATCAGATATCTGTGAAAGTGGGAAATATGCAGCTCAACAAGTTTTTCAAGAGTAATAAATTTTCAGTGAAAAATTTAAATGTTCTTCAACTGTCAACCAAGGTTTTTATTATACAACAATAGCCTTAAGGCTGATTTATGGCTTCCCCCACCCTTTCCTGACAATCAAGTGGTTGAAAAGCAATTTTTGCACAGCTGGATAATATATGCTTGCTTTATAACCTGTTTGAGGAAAGAAACTTTTCATGTAACAAGAAAGTTTTAAAAGGTGATACCTAAAAAGGCTTAAAACAAAACTCAGAAGTGTTCAGTAAACTGCATCATTTGATGCAGCATTTAGAGCTTCTATTACATGTCTCTGCCACAAAAAAGGGGGTGGGGGGGGGCAAGGCCACTGTGGCTCAGTTGGTTGAGCGTCGACCCTTGAACCAGGAGGTCAGTTTGATTCCCGTCAGGGCACAAATCCAGATTTCAGGCTCAATCCCCAGTAAGGGGTGTGCAGAAGGCAGCTGATCAATGATTCTCATCATCGATACTTCTATCTCTCCCTTTCCCTTCCTCTCTGTAACCAATAAAAACTTTTTTAAAGAAGATTATAGTATATAAATGACATATCAGGGATTACCTAGTATATTTTTGAAAGGTACAGAAACCGAGGCACAGAGAGGCTAAATAACTTCAAAGAACACAGTGTTAGAAGAGAGTTAGAATCAGAACAATTACCCTGCATCTATCTCTCTGTCCCATTTCCTCCCTTGCCAGTTTCTCACTGTCAATATCAGGCCTTTTATCACATTTTGCATGTAACATTCTAGTCATTATCATTTTACCATCTGTCCCATGTGCCAATCTCACTGTCTTCCAGACTCATTTTCCCAATTATGCTGCTTACACCATGCAAAAGCCCCTCTCCAATGCTACGCACACTCTGAAAACTCAGCTGAATGCTAAGGTATGCAAATGGTTTTGCCCAAAACACAGTGTTCAAAGATGAAAATTATACAACTCTTCATACAATGTAATCTAAAAGAAAATGTTTTAAATATCTATAAAAGTTTAAAACAGAATAATGTTGAATATACTATAACAGTATATAAAGCCTTAGAGTTAAGAAGTTTATCTAAATTTAATGAAATGGAATATCTTGTGTACTTCCATCAGAGAAAATAGAAAGCATTTCTTTACCCAAATATGTATTCTTAAGGTAAATTCCACTTTCAACTGGTCCTCCTCCAAAAACATTCTTAATCACCCATTCTCTTTCAGGCTCTCTTTGGTATCTCTTAAAAAACACCCCTATCTCTGTGCCAATTATACGTTCCCTGAAGCTCACCTCAATTGGGGGTCCTAGACTACATTTGTTAAATTTTTTTTTCAAAAGTCAGAAATCTACACAAATTCCCATTAGTTTTTAAATTACATAATGCCTCTGCTATCAATGCATATAAGAGACACGTAGAAAATGGCAGAAACAGGATCCCACAGCTGACAAATTAGAAAGATCTATCAAGTCTAATAAAATGACTTACATAAGAATTAATTCTTGCCTAACTGGTTTGGCTCAGTGGATAGAGCATCAGCCTGTGGACTGAAAAGTCCTAGGTTTGATTCCAGTCAAGGACATGTACCTTGGTTGCGAGATCATCCCTAATAGGAGGTGGGCAGGAGGCAACTGATCGATGTTTCTCTCTCATAGATCTTTCTACTCTCTATCCCTCTCCCTTCCTCTCTGGAAAAAAAAAAAAATCAATAAAATATATTCTTTAAAAAATAATTAATTCTTCTATTCCCAAAGCGTGAAGCCCTTGCAGCTGCTGCCATGAATGCTATTGGGAACCATCTGAACTAAAGGAAAATAAATATTTGGGAAGCATATGAAAAGCAGGAGAAGCTAGGAAGTTCTAAACTTGAAGGAAAACCTTTAGATGTGATTGATGTGGTTCAACTTCTAAGACTTAAATTAATAGCACAAGCCCACCACAGGAAAGTTATTGCTTACCAAAAAACTGAGTAAAGATTTTGACTTCTTAGTTTTGTTTCTGTTTTGTTCTGGGTGATTTTGAATTCAATAGCAGCCTATAGTGTGAGGCAGCTGGCAAATAAACTAACACAGTCCTGCAATGCATTAGAAGAAGCATAGCACTAAGATTAAAGGCATGATGTGCCACATTAAGTCAAACCATAACCTATCATGGGATACATTTGTGGATGCCATAATTTGAGAGAGAAAGAAACAAATGGACAATAGTTCAGGAAAAATAAAAAGACTAAGAATGCTAATCCTATCTAATAAAAGAGTAAATGCAAATGTGAATGTACCTTGGCTCCTGTTTGGCTATGCTACCAGCCAATCAGGAGCAGGGGGCGGGAGCCGAGGGGCTGGGTGGGCCACGGGGGTGGAGACAAAGCAGTAGGCGAGCACCACGGTGCCCTGGCCGCCCAAGCTTGGAGGCAGCCGGGGCGCGGGACATGGCGAGCACGGGAGGCCGCCAGGGGGCTCGCCAGGGTGGCAGGGCAAGCGGCCGGAGCGCGGGAGCAGAGGTGAGTGCCCAGCCCCTGGGGCTGGGTGGTCACAGGCAGTTAGAGCTGAGCAGGGAGATGGCTGAGTGCCCAAGGCTGGGGGTGAGCCATCAGTTGGACATCCCCTAAGGGCTGCCAGTATGTGAGAGGGGGCAGGTTGGGCTGAGGGACTCCCCGCCCCCCCATGCTAGAATTTCGTGCACCGGGCCACTAGTAATGAAATAAGAGTATCACATGGAGTTAAATATGACATCAGGCCTAAAGAAGATAGCACTGGTGGGAAAGGTAGAATGTAAAGATAAGTCACATAAACAGTTTTCAAAAATAAGGAAGAACTACATAAAAGAGGGATTAAAAACTGTTTTTTATAGTATCTTGGAATAAAATCAGGCTGTTGTATACAAGCTGCAGGGAGATAAACAGCTGCTGCTTCAGTAGATTAAAGAATCTCCTAATAGTCTGAGAGACAGATGAAGTAGTCCATTTCATGGTTAAAAGGTTCCCCATCAGTCTGGGTAAATAAACAAAGGACAGAGAAATGATGGGTAGGAACTGTATAACGGGGTCCAGGCATCAGAAGGGTAACTAGACTATCCAGCCTTTCAAGTTATCTCCAGTCTTGAAAAAAAGTAGTTTTAGAACTTGGTTACCAAAGACAATACACCTTATATTTTGTTATTGTTCTTTCTCTAACAGAAGACTAAATGTATATGCATATTGACACCATCAAATATTATTTACCAAACAAATATCTAAATACAAAATTTTAACTTCTTAAAATTTAAATATCTAAGCCTGAAAATCTCAATGATGACAAATACTAAAAGGGGCATCTGACCTACAATTACATAAAAACAAAAACCAATGCAATTTCAAGGTTCGGGTGCCATGAATATTTATATTATACATATAATAAACTGCATTTCTAGATTTATAGACCTTGGTGAGTCATTCAGTTGGAAAGGATAATTATTTAGTCCTAGAAAATGTATTTTGAATGATCAAATATTAACAGAACTTTCAAGAAGAGATGAAACATGCTCAAAAGGACAATAAGTTAATGTAGTCTTCCCTCTAATGTGGGTGTATTTTTGGCTGAGCATTATATTATTGACTCATATAATTTATCTTCAGAAAAGTTATGTAATAAATATATTTAAACAATCTTTAGAAATGTTGTAGCTCATGTACGAACAACACACATTAGAGACGCTATCAGTTTCTAAAAGCTTACAAGGTCAGTAAACTTTTTCTGTGAAGGTCCAAGTGGTGATCATTCAGGCTTTACAGGCCACAAGTCTCCACTGTAACATTCTACAGAGCAGTGTGAATGCAGTCATAGGCATTAACAAAACAGAGTTTTATTTATAGGGATTAAAATGTGAATTTCTTATCATTTTCCAACAAAGCTTTATTTATAGCGATTAAAATGTGAATTTCTTATCACTTTCACATGTCACAAAATACTAGTCTTCTTTTGAATTTTTCAACCATTTAAATATGTGAAAACCACTCTTAGATTATGGGGTATACAAAAACAGGTAGTGAGATGGAGCTGGCCCACAGATCAGTTTGCTGACCCCTGGGATACACAGTCTTTATCTCGTCAACATTGAAATAAGAAAGAACCCAGGGATGCATACAACCTTGCATGATGATTCACTTTCCTCCTCTCTCCTAAACCCTCTCCCCAAAGCTACAATCCTTCCAGCTGCTGCCATAGGAGGTGCAGTAAAATTACTTTGGAGAGTACTGTAAAATGATAGTAAAGCTAAAATTGGAAGATGACCTTGGAGGCAGCCTCCCAGGTCTGACCACACTGCTGCTCGCCTTTTAACCTCCAAAGACTCTCCATGTCATTTTGATAAACACTATTAAAAATTAATAAGTATCCTTTCCTTACTTACAGGAAATAAAAAAGTTATATTCACTTACACTTTTTATATCTCTTAGGGCAAGCAGCTTGTTTTTCAGTTCTGATTTAGTTGAGAAAGGCAATGTTAGACAGGGCTTGTAACTTATAATTAGGAAGGGTAAAGGGGAAAATTATCCACAAACATATTTGTAACCGTCTTTCTGAAGGAATTTTTGGAATGCAATTCATTTGAAAATTGGAAGCTACATATATTTAGCTTCTCATTTGCTGACATTTCTAAATATGTTAATTAAGTGTTTCCATGTATCAAAGAAATCCATAAAACCAACTTTTAATTTGCAATATTTAAGAAATAAAAATATTGTATCATATTGAACTCATCAAGGACATTTCTTCTTTCAGAAAAACTGAAAGAAAAATTAATGCCAGTTTATTACTTCCATGACTTAAACATACTAAGTTAGAAAATAATTCTGAACCCTGAATTATTCAAGACCTCTACATAACTTCCAAAATTTTCCTCAAATGAGCAACTGTTTCCATAGACAGTTTGGGGGACAATATTTAAAATTCTACAAATTGACTAATATGAGAAAACCAGGTTTATAAATTAGGGATCATACTTATACAATAATAATCATTATGAGCCTCATTATATCATTATATACTAGGCATAAGTACTAAAAGTGACCAAAGGGCCTAACTTTAAAAATATTAATGAAATTAAACTATTTTGAGGTTGTTTAACACCGAGAAAAGATGACGTGACCATTTTTCCTTAATATTCAACATAAATGGATGAAATGTCATGGATTGGACACTATACTCTTCTACAGAGACCAACATAGTAACAGCCTAACACAGAACAATATAAACTCCTAGGGTTTGGACACTTAACTATTATTTGGGCATCAATAATAATTTAGTTGTTTGCTGTTCTAAAGTTCCTGATGCTGAGGAAATCCAGACCATCATCAATCTAAAGACAATGTGTCTACTTGACATCACACAATCTCATTAATCTTCATCTGCACTTCAATTCCTGTCATTCTCATACAAAATGAACACTTGAGGCTGCAACTTCTCTTCACTTATCTGTAAACTAGAAGAAGGGGTGAAGAGTAAGAGGTCTGCAGAGACTTTAAGATATCACCAGAGACCACAGCACAGCTAATGGGTTTGACATGTAAATACAGTCTACAGGAAGCAGAATAATGTGATTCTTGTGCTGTGCCTCACTTCCCTTGCTGAATCACCATAATTCCCAAGAAACTCTAACTTTAGTTTCCCCAGACTACATGAAACTGAAATATTGTCCAAAATAGAAACTAACTATGCACAACATATGGGTCACATGATGGTATCAATTTCATTCCTGAAACAGTCCAGGAATTCTCCCTGTTCTAACATACTAACTTAAGGTCATCATGATATAGAGGTTATGGGTTAGCAGGCAACAGAATTATAAAGTATACTAGCTAATTTACAAGGCCAAACACCTTAATTAAATGTAGCCAAAGTTAGGACTAAGTGTATTATTTCTTTGACACTAGATTGGTCCTTTTTCCCCCTTTCCAGTTTTAGACTAAAAACAAAACCTCTACCTTTCAACATTAGCCCGTGTCATTTAATTTAGTTCTTCTGTTGCCTGTTCTCTTCCTACTAGTTTCCTCCAGACAAGGCAGGTGGTGAAAACTATGTCTATTCATTCGTTTAATAAGAAGTTGTTTGTTGTTGTTGTTGTTGTTGTTGTTTTTAAAATTGTCTCTAAAACTGTTGTTTCTACTAGCACATTCAGGACACATTTTGGACACCATGTTCTAATCACACATGTTCTGAATCTTTTTTTTTTTTTGGTAGTACTACTAGAGACCCGGTGCACAAAATCCATGCAAGGCAGGGGGTTGGTTCCTCAGACAGGCCTGCACCCTCTCCAATCCGGGTCCCTTTGGGGGATATCTGGCAATTGGACCACTGGCTCCTAACTGCTCACCTGTCTGCCTGCCTGATCGCCCCAACCCACCCTCCCCCCGCCTGCTAGACCGACTGCCCCTAACCCTTCTGCCTGCCGGCCTGATCACCTCTAATCCCCCTGTGTGCTGGCCTGATAGCCCCTAACTGCCTCTGCCTGCTGGCCTGATCAACCCCAACCACCCTCCCTTGACGGCCTGATAGCCCTAACTGCCCTTCCCTGCCGGTCCAATTGCCCCTAACCACCTCTGCTTCAGCCCCCATCACTGTGGCTTTGTCCAGAAGGAGAACCGGATGACCAGAAAATGTCCGGTCGACCCAGTCTAATTGGCATATTACCCTTTTATTAGTATAGATTACATAATACAGAAATACTCTATAATTTTCTTCAAAGAAAAATAATCTGGAAAGGAAGCAGACTTTTTACATACCCTATATCTTCTGAGTAGTACCAAAAGTACAGTTAAGAAAAAAAGTTATATTCCACACAAATATGAAATTCTACTGAAATAGAAAAGGATTAAATATTGACAAAAATCTCTAATTATTTAAAGTTATTATTTTGCACAAGTACAAAACAGATGTACAACATTTAGATCATGTTTCAGTGAACTACATTCAAAGCTGCACTTGAATGCATATCACATCATTTGATGAACTTAAAGGTACTTTTTCCCATTTACCAATTTTATGTTTTGCTGCCAGTAATTTATTTTCATCTATTACAAAGTAAACATTATAATTTTTCAAAAATTTAAAGTTAATTAAAGATCTTTAGATTCCCCCTGAAAATAAGTCTGTATCTACTTAGCATATGCTTTCAACATCTTAGTTAAATGTGCTCATTCAAAATTAACTGATTAGCCAAAACCGGTTTGGCTCAGTGGATGGAGCGTCGGCCTGCAGACTGAAAGGTCCTGGGTTCGATTCCGGTCAAGGGCATGTACCTTGGTTGCGGGCGCATCCCCAGTGGGGGGCGTGCAGGAGGCAGCTGATCGATGTTTCTCTCTCATCGATGTTTCTGACTTTCTATCCCTCTCCCTTCCTCTCTGTAAAAAATCAATAAAATAACCTTTAAAAAAATTTAACTGATTAAAAAAAACATGGACTTCTAATTTTTAGAAACTAATCAAAATATGCCCTGCCTGAGTGGCTTGGTTGGTTGGAGCATCATCCCTTCACCAAAAGGTTGCAGGTTCTATTCCCAGTCAAGGCACTTACCTAGGTTGCAGGTTCAATCCCCAGTAGGGATGTGTACAGTAGGGAGGCAACCGAACAATGTATCTCTCTCTCTTTCTCAAATAAATAAACATATATTTGGGTGAGAATAATTTAAAAAACTAATCAAAGTATGTATGTATGTGTGTATATATGATGTATGCTTATGTGTATATGTACATGTACATAGACACATTCATACACACAAATACACATACATATATGTTTGCAGTTTTCTTTGAAGCTTCTTGAAGCAAAGGTTATTTAATCAAGAAATGTTAACAGTAAGTGCAAAAATAATGGCTCTTAAAATATTTATTTGGGGAGAAACCCAAGATGGCGGCATAGGTAAACACCTAGGCTGCTGCCTTGCACAACAATTTCAAGAATACAACTAAAAGACAAAACGAACATCATCCAGAACCACGGGAAAGCTGGCTGAATGAAAATTCTACAACTAGAAGGAAACAGAAATGCACACGGATAATCAGAGCAGCTGCAAAGCCTAAGGTACAGAAACACGCGCACGTGCTTTGAGAGGACAGAACGGAGAGGACGGGGAGTCTGAGAGCCTGGCAAGTGTGTTGTAGTGGAAAGGAGACAAAAGCTCCAGACTGCTCTGAGCCCAGTACAACTGCACTCAACCCCGGTTCTGGGAGAGACCCGGGGGACCCAGGCCCTTATCAGGGGAAGCTGGATTGTAAGACAGAATTTCAGGGGAATAGCCAAAGGCAGAGGTCCGGAGACGCGCACGCAAATGAGCGCAAAGAGGGCGGACTGGTGACTGTACCGCTGGCGTGATCTGGCAGGAGGGAGAAAGGAACCCTGGACGGCGCTAAAACCCAGTTCTGACTGCACGGAACCCCAGTGCTGGGCAAAAATTTGGGAGTCCAGATTCATTGGGGGAGAGACTGGATGGTTTGGCAGTGGGCGAAACTCGAGGGCACCTTTCTCTCAGAGGTGCTTGCAGCGATTGCCTGCGGACGCTAAGACCCAGTGACCTCATGGGGTGGGGCTGACTGGAAGCCAAGGCTGTCAACTCCACTCTGAAACTCCACCCCACCCAGAAACTTGGCCCCATCCAATCTGAGCACAGAGGCTTTGGCAAATTTGCAAGTCCTTTTTTTTTTTTTAATATATTTTATTGATTTTTTTACAGAGAGGAAGGGAGAGGGATAGAGAGTTAGAAACATTGATGAGAGAGAAACATCAATCAGCTGCCTCCTTGCACACCCCCTACTGGGGATGTGCCCGCAACTAAAGTACATGCCCTTGACTGGAATCAAACCTGGGACCCTTGAGTCCGAAGGCCAAATCTCTATCCACTGAGCCAAATCGGTCAGGGCAAATTTAAAAGTCTTGTCGCATAAGGCTGTCTCCCAGCATAGACACAGCTGATCCTCAGAGGCAATTGGCCTGGAGGTCAATTCCTCCCAGTGATACCAACAACAATCAAGACTTAACCACAACAAGGCTGTACACACAGTGCACAAAGGGGTGCACCAAGAGTGTCCACCTCAGGTACCTGGGAAGGCTGAGACACCTAGCACACAAAGCTACCCTACCAACCCAGGGAAGCAGTGAAGATGTGGAGAGAAAGGAACAGATCACAAACGAAAGAAATGGAGAAAAGCAAACGACTGGATATAGAGTTCAAAACCACGGTTATAACATTTTTCAAGAGGTTCCCAGAAAAGGCCAGTAAATTAAGCGAGACCCTCGAGGATATGAAAAAGGACCAACTAGAAATTAAGCATACACTGACTGAAATAAAAAATATTTTACTGAGACCCAACAGCAGACTAGAGGAACAGAAGAATCAAATTAAAGATGTGAAATACCAAAAGGCCAAAACCACTCAATCGGAAAAGCAAAAAGAAAAAAAAATCCAAAAATTTGAGGATAGTGTAAGAAGCCTCTGGGACAACTTCAAGTGTACCAACATCAGAATTATGGGGGTGCCAGAAGAAGAGAGAGAGAAAAATACTGAAAATCTATTTGAAGAAATAATGACTGAAAACTTCTCCCATTTGGTGAAAGAAATAGACTTACAAGTCCAGGAAGTTCACAAAACCCCAAACAAAAGGAATCCAAAGAGGACCACACCAAAACACATCATAATTAAAATGCCAAGACAAAAGACAAAGAAAGAATGCTAAAAGCAGCAAGAGAAAAACACTTAATTACCTACAGGGAGCACCCATACGATTGTCAGCTGATTTCTCAACAGAAACCATGCAGGCCCGAAAGGAGAGGCAAGAAATATTCAAAGTGATGAATAGCAAGAACCTACAACCAAGATTACTCTACCCAGCAAAGCTATCATTCAGAATTGGTGGTCAGATAAAGAGCTTCACAGATAAGAAGAAGCTAAAGGAGTTCATCAACACCAAACCAGCATTTCATATAATGCTGAAAGGTATCCTTTAAGAAGAGGAAGAAGAAAAAAAAGGAGGGAAAGGTGGCTGCTTCAAACTAGAGCATAGATGGAACTGGAAAGCATTATGCTAAGTGAAATAAGCCAGTCAAAAAAAGGTTAAGTATCACATGAACTCACTCATTTATGGAATTAATGAACAACATAAACTGATGAACAAAAACAGATCCAGAGACAGAGAAGCATTGACTGTCAAACCTCAGAGGGAAGGTAGGGGAAGAGATCAACCAAAGGACTTGTATGCATTCATATAAGCCTAATATATGGACATGGACATCAGGGGCGTGAGGGCAAAAGGGGTGTGGGGGGGCGGTTTGGAAGGGATAATGGGGGATGAGGATACATATGTAATACCTTAATCAGTAAAGAAATTTTTAAAAAATTAAAAATAAATAAAATATTTATCTTGGACAGTTTTTAGAACTGAGGTACGAAAGGTAACATTTTTTTATAAAAGATCAAAAATATGACTAGAATTTGGGTAAGATATTTCCCAAACTTTAATTTCAACTTCTCAAAGTCTGTGATATTAAAGACTGCTGTCACTTATAAGATGCTAATGAAACACCACCTGCTACCTGGGGCAAATATTATTAGCAGATAAGAAACACAAGCACAATGTAAAAAATCTAAAATGTAAAAAAAAACAAAAAAAAACTACTTTAATCTCACACTTTGGAGAAAAGTTCTGCTCAAAATCTGGTTAAGCATTTTCTCCAAGAGATACAAGATACCCACAGACTAAAGTATCCAACAAAGAATGGAAGTCATCTACTTTGGAGGTTTTGATTTATTCTAAGATGAGCCTGTAAAAAGGCCCCCAAACCTCAGAGTGGCCCAAGAATAATTTCTCACCTCTAAATTTAATCTTAAAATTTCTCAAGACCTTTTGTACCAAGTATAGATAAAATTTAGGATAACTTACACCTTACTACAAAACACACAGTTGGGGTTCACTGTAGCTCTTACAGCGAGAAATATAAGCAAAACATTACATAAATCAGCAATTCCACTGTCTTAAAGAACAGATTTGCAAAGTATTACACGTATAAAGAACATGAAAAAATGTATCCTTTCAAAAAGGAATTTTGTTTATTTTATCCTTTTCTATTTTAAGAGAGATGATATGTATAATTTGAAGACATATCTCTGGACAAGGCAAGGCAGAGAAATGCTGCATCTGAGAAAAAATAGCAGATGCCACAGAACAAGGACAATTCAAAGGAGCTAGTTTGTCACAGTCATATGACAGGTAATAATAAGCTGGTCTCTGAGAATTAAAATTTGCTCTTAGTGCCTAGAAGATAAATTAGATAGTTGGGGGGAGTGAGGGAGGAGAAGCTGAAGAGCAAGCACTGTGGTAGGAAGAATTCTAGTACAGCCAGCCACAACCCCCTGGTGGACCCACCTTCTCTCAGGCATTCAAACCCTCATCTAGGTGCTACTGTGAAGGGCTTTTGCAAATAAAATTAAGGTCCTGAATCAGCTGACTTGGAGGTGGAGAGATTTTCCTTGGGGGGGGGGGGGGGGGGGGGGAAAGGGGATTAACCTGACAAAGTGAGACTAAAAAAGGTGGCTTTTCCTCACAATGGAAATTTAAACCAGGAAAGGGATAAGATATGCATTTTCCCCACTGCTTTCTTTGAAGACAGAAGGGGACATGTGGATGGTCTCCAGGAGCTGAGAGTGGCTCCCAGCTGACCCAGTAAATAAATTCAGTCCCTAGACCTTCAATCACATAACCATGTGCGTTTAGAAGAGTACCACCAGCTCCTGATGAGAATGTAGTCTAGCCAACACCTCGTTTTTGGCCTGTAGTGATTCCCTGAGCAGACAGCCCTGTCATGCCATGCCCAGATTTTGACCTACCTACAGATACCCTAATACATGGATGGTTATGGGAAGCTGCTCAATTTGAGGTGATTTGTTATATAGAAAGAGAACTAACAAGCACTAACCAGGCTGAGTCATACAACTTTAGAGGAACCCAGAGAAGTTTATTTAGAAATTAACATCCTACTTCAAGAAATGTATCTAACACTGAGGACATACAATATTAAGGAACCAAAGAAAACCACTGTTAAATTAGGCAATATAGAGAAGGAAACCTAATAAATTTTAGAACTCATCAGCTATGACGTCACCAGGAGACAAATATCATAAAAATACAATGTAGTCGTAACAGGAAAACGATGATTTTTCTGGATTTAGCACCTTTATTTGTGAAATCAAAAGGTAGGACTAGGTCATCTTTATGGGCTCTTTCAACACTTTCTATAAGCCTTGGTCACATAGAGTCCTACCTTTTTATAGGCATCAGAGAAGGCTGGGCACAGATCCCACAAATGCTCAGAACTTACCTGGCTTCTTATAAAACACTGCATCAGAAAAAGAATGATTTATTCAGGTCTAAAGCTTTCTTACCTGTAGCAACTAAAGGGTCTTTGTCACATAGCAAAACACCTAAGTAAACGAAAGCAAGGCTTTCTTTCCACATAAAAGCTCCTTTTATATCTTTAAAAGGATCATTTCTTAAACTTCATTTTAATAACTGAAAGTCTGTGTACACGTGCACAGGATGGGAGGAGCTCATAAAGTCATGTTAACAAAAAAGGAGAAATTGGTTCAACCTCTAGGAGTAAATTATTACCTCAACTTAAATCCTTGTTTAAAAAATTACACATTTAGTATATGTTAGTCACTTAGAATTTAGTTGGCTCCTACATTAAACTATGACCTGGAGGGGAGGGATAGCAATAGTTTGAAAGGGTTAATTTTGCACCTATATAGCTTAACACTACAGGCTAAGTAATGGATTCATTACAGAAGTAAAATCTGTTGTTATTTTTATTCTAATTATTATGAAATCAGTGGTCAAGCCAGGACTTCTAGAAAGTTGTTAATAATAACTTGAGTCTAGTACTAAATAGCCAGGAATTTATCTTAATATGAATGGAAATATTAAAAACTTCTCAAAAACTACCAGATGAAATAAACAAGAGAATCACAGAACTTTAATTCCTTAGGGAAACATACTGACAATATGCTGTAACCATGGAGTAGGGCAGTGGTCGGCAAACTGGGGCTCTTTGGCCACTTGGGTGTGGCTCTTCCAAAAAACACCACGTGGGGGCACACACCTACAGTGCAACTGAAACTTCATGGCCCATGCGCAGAAGTCAGTTTTCGGCTCTCAAAAGAAATTTCAATCATACTGTTGATATTTGGCTCTGTTGACTAATGAGTTTGCTGACCACTGGGGTAGGGAAAATTCAAGTGATTCCATTGATATGAAAACCATAAGCAATAATAACATAAACTTTTCTCTGTTCTCTTCATTTCCTTTAGTTTAAAAGCTTTCAGCCAACTGGTATCGTGTTGACCTATGAATCAGGTCATTCCAGATCACGGCACATGCCCAAGTTGTGGGCTTGATCCCCAGTGGGGGGCATGCAGGAGGCAGCTGATCAATGATTCTCTCTCATCATTGATGTTTTTATCTCTCTCTCCTCTCTCTGGCTCTCTGAAATCAATTTTTAAAATATTTTTTTAAAGCTTTCAGTATTCTCTAAATGAAAAACGGACTAAGAAGTAATTTTACATAAGAAACAATCAGATGATCCAGTTCTTGAATTTACAGCACCCACACGGTCGGTCTTCTTCCTTACCTTGTCTATCCTATCTGGGCGGTTAGTAGCTGCCAAAACGGTCACGTCCTTTAACTGCTCAATGCCATCCATTTCCGTAAGGAGCTGGGCCAGAACACGGTCAGCTACGTTCCCAGCACCTGAAGAACTGATATTTAAAGACAGTTTTAAAAATCTGCTTACCTATCTCCAAATACTCCATTATTTTAAAAATATTGTATATTCTCTAACAAAAAAAGTTTTAAAATATAAAATGCATACTTCAGAATTCATTACTTATTGAATTACCATATCCCAAAACTAACTCTATTCAAATAATTTCTTTTCCTCCATCATCAACCATGTTCATTTTCTCTCCAATAATGACATGCCACACAACTGTCAAATATAAGAGATCTGGAAAGAAGAATTTGCTTATTTAAAAATAAGGGATAGAGTACATCTGTAATGCTTTCAACAATAAAGATGATTTTTTTAAAGAAAGAAAAAGAAGTAGATATATATGAGAAATATTAAGGAGACACAATCAATAAGGCTGGTCAATCAGTCTCCATGGAGTCACTGGAGGAAAAGAACTTTAACTGTAAACATGTTGAGTTTGAAATGCCTGTGGGACATCTTGAGAGTTAGACATAAAAGAAAGTGGTCTGAGAAAGAAATATATCTCTTGCCATAGAGATGGTACCTGGAAAGATGGAAGTAGAAAAGATCATACAGGAAGAATATAGTGATGAAAAATAAATGAGTAATGAACAGAATACTAACACCAGTATTTCAGAAGGAAATGTGTAGTAGTTAGCTCAAGTTACCATAACAAAATACACAGACTTGGGGCTTAAACAACAGACATTCATTTTCGCATAGTTTTGGAGGCTGGAAGTCCAAAATCAGTATGCCAGGATGGTTGAGTTTTGGTGAGAGTTCTCTTCCTGGCTTATAGATGGCTTCCTTCTTGCTGTATCCTCAATGGCAGAGAGAAATAGAAAGCAAGTGCTCTGATGTTTCTTCTTAAAGGGAATTAATCCCACCAGGAGGGCCGCACCCACACGACCTCAAGTAAACCTAATTATATCCCAAAGGCCTATGATCTAGAATTTTTTTTTTTTTTTAAAAAGCATTGCTTAGTACATCATTAATTCTTTTTGGAGCTCTTTGACAGGTAAATGTATTCCAAAGCCTTCAAATGCCTCTTTATAATAAAGATGATGCTGCTTCTATGCACATAAATGCAGGCCACAAAATCCCCAAGACAGTCCCAGTGTTTAATTTTTTTAAAATAACACTAAAATATGGTGAACTCAGATTCTGAGAACAACCAGCTTAGTGAACCTAATCTCTAGGTTCTCTGCACCATCATTGCCTTATTTGAAAAATGAATGTGTAGGGCTTCTTTGGAAGACACCGTTCTGGAAAGCTGAGATAAGAGGATAAAGTTATCACTGTCCTCTTAAGGACTTCATAATCATTGGCATGTATAAATGAGGAAGTTATATTAGATATTATATAAATCCTTCTAGCTTCAGAATTCTATGATTCTGTGATGGTATTAGATAGTAGCTAGGTAAAGTTATTTAATTCATTATTTTTAATAAAAATATCAGTATTCAGAAACTCATTATTGATACCTCCCAATAGGACACTTCTAAACAGAAAGTGGTGAACTCATACTTGTCCAATTTGCTATTTTTTGTAGGAGGAAACAGTGTCTGTAAATAATGTGGAAGATGAGGTGAAGGGAATTCTTTAAAATCCCATTACCCATGCTGCCTTGCCCTTTATTTCCACATATCGTTGAGAGCTAGCCAAAGAATAGCACAGTGAAAATATTTTATGGGTTGAGAAATATTCTTGGCTGAATTTCAAAGCTTCAGTAGGAAACAAAACCCATAAAACTGACATCCTAGGAAATCAACTCCCAGAAAAAGTTTTAAAATAAATGTGTAATCACTAACATAATGAAATGATTTTATAAAACTTTATTATCTGCAAGAGATAGGCAACATGACAATAAGGGGGAAATGTTCAGCTATAGAAAATTGAAGATAGACTTTCCCAAAACATTAATTCTCTTTTCCCTTAAGAGGTCAAGCCATTTTTCTAAATTATTCAGATTCAGAAGTCATATGATGCCATGGACCAAAGGGACTTTAAGTCTTAGAACAGGCCAACAAACTATAGCCATAGGCCAAATTTGGCCAGCCGGCTGTTTTTCAATTTGATCATATACTCACTAGAGCCTCTTGCACTACGTAGCAAAGAATGAACAGCTTCAGTAGAGAATGTATGCTCCCCCCCACCAAAGCTAAAAATCTGTACTAACAAAAATATCACTGCTATGTAATAATTAGTACACTGATTTTTCTTTTTCAATACCCCATACTTCACAAAAAATGATATATTCATTTCCTTTTCAAATCTTCTAATAAAATAAAATGTCCTATCATCTCTTCATGTGATTTCTAAATTATACTAGTAGACCAACATCCCAATTATGCAATTTAAAATTTTCATTGTTTATTTAGTATACATTTCAAAATGTCATCAAGAGTTCCAAATGGTGGGCATCTTAATTTGTTTCTTAAAATCTCTCTCTCTCAGATCCCCTGTAGTCATTATTCAGGTTTGGAAGAAACCTAAAAAAGACCTTAAGAAGGCTAGCCGAAGAAATACTACTCTGAACACAAGCATTTCCTATGACGATTCTCTTGGTGATGTAAAACACAAGCAAACTTTCATTTTTAAAGTTTAGAACAAGAGAAACTACCTGTGCTATGACAACAACAACAACAAAAAAAAAACAATTCCTAATTCCTAACCAATGCTGCAACAGTCCCTGCCTTGAAAAAAAGTTGGACCTTTACTCTATATGCTACAGTACTTACTTAGCACAGACAGAACACTAAATATTACATGTCATGAAACTATTAAAATTTAAAAAGGTTATAAACTTTCTATTTCTTCTTTTGCTGTTTTCTTCAGCATTTCTGTTAAATATTTAAAGTTTACCAATTTGAAAACTACTAGTATGCATACCAGAAAACAGGCACTGACTTTAGAAACTTGAAAGAAATATAGAAAATAATCGTTAGAATTTTTAATAAGTAGTTTTTGTTAGTTGGTTAAGCACGGCAATGTTCTTTATATATTAGGTAATTTTTATCCAAGTATAGATATACCAAATCCTGAGAGGATGATCAAAGGGCACTAACTCAGAAGACACGAGCTCTAGTCTTGTCCAGGCCACAAAGAAGTTATGTGCCTTTCTCTTAAATTTCAGGGGCTTCTGTTCCTTCGAAAGAATAAAAACTTGAACTAGATGACTTCTAAGAAATTTTCCAGCTATAAAATTTTATGATTTTATGAATATTTTAAAACCACCATAAAAATCACATTAAAACAATTCAGAATCCTCCTTGAAAACTGTCATTTAGAGAAATAATGCCTACAAAAATTTCTTCAGTGGTGCTTAGTGTCATGCATTTACCTGAAATTTGAATATGCTGCAAAAGAGGCCACCCCATTTCCTGACCATTACTTTAAAACCCAGAGCTCTTCTCAGAATGCTGCTAAGCCTGGAATCCTCATTTACAAGGAAAGCTGGCTCAGAACTCTTTACTGTTTTCCCCAACCACTCCAAGTGGAAATCTATTCTGGACTATTAAGTGCAGAAACAGCCATACAAGACAGCAGTCATTGATATCACAGATTCTCCAATACCTCACAGAAGATACCATGTAGTCAGTCAGTCGGTTTTTAACTGAGCACTTAATCCTCTCCATTTTTTCACATAATCTTCTTTTTTACATTCTAGTCATAAAACAATACCCCAAATGGTTTTTTATACAATAGCATTAGTTTTATAAAATAGAAGAGATCATCTTCTCTTTCATCCAAATAACAATACTTTCTTCTATTTCTAAAACACATTTTTCATATTTAAAATTTTTTAATCAAGATGTCACTTGGAATTGGTATTTCTCAGCACCATTTCATAGTTTAAAGCTGCACTTTTCTTAAGTAATGGTACATAAAATAATAACCTGTGGTTAAACCAATGGCATCTTAAATTAATACCTCCAGAATATTTTTCTAATTTCCAAAATGCTTCAGTTTCCTCCACTAGAATATAAACTCTGTTGGGCAGGATACATTTTTATCTCTTGTACTATATTTTTATCTATATGAAATTATTATTTAAAAATCTATGCATAAATTACAAGAAACACTAAAGTTGTTAAGTGGTTACAAAATCGCAGGTACATGTATTTTAATTCCAACAACCTAGAATTTGTTACTATTAACTCCATTTTGCAAATGAAGAAACTCTGGCTTAGAGAGGTTAAGAAAAGTGCCTTAGATCCTGTTCATTGTTTTATCCCCAACATCAAGCTTGCTGCTGAAACAGCATTCAATAAATACTTGAATGGGTGAATGAATGCGTGCTTGAAGGGAGTCTAACAGCAGCCCAGTTAGATGAACAGGATCATTACTAATGTAAGTTACTGAGAAAATGCACACTAAATACAAGCTTGAAAGGCAAGTTCGTTAACTACTTAGACTTGGAGTCCTGAAATCTGTGGTGTGGTAGTCAACTCAACAAGTGGCTCAGAGTATCTGCTGCTCTGGAGTGGAAATATCTGAATTCAAATCCCAGCTCTGCTATTAGTGATATATGACCCAAGTAAGATATTTACATCTAAATGTCTAAGCCGTCTCAACTGTAAAATGGAGGAGGGACTAGAACTTACACCTTCTGGGGTTGTTATGATGATTTACAATCTACGATAATCTACGATAATAAAAGAGTAAGATGCAAATTGACCGTATCTTCAGAATGCAAACCACCTAATCAGGAGTGAGTATGCAAATTAACCCAGCAAAGATGACAGGTTAATTTGCATGCGCAGGCACCGTGTGACCCAGAGTGGGACATTTGCATTGTCACCATGGTGATGACACAGGCGGTCATCACCGCCCCAGCTGCTCTGAGCCTCTGGGCAGCATGGGAAGGCTGAAAGGTGGCTCCAGGCCGGAGCAAAAAGGTGGCTCCAGCTGGAGCAAAGGCATTGCCGGCTGACACAGGAAGGAAGGCCCATTCTTGCACAAATCTTCGTGCACTGGGCCTCTAGTTTGAAGATAATACAACAAAAGGCCATACAACATGTTCTGTGACAAAGGGAATCACTCCAAACAAAGGGAGTCACAGTTATCTGGAAGTTAACTATGTAAATAAGATGGGCCTCTCCAGGTGGTGACTCTAAGTTCTAAAGATATGTTTCCAGTTCTTCCAGTTCTGCTTGCAGTTGGGCACTACCAGGCAATCAGTGTCAGTTGATGAACATGATTCAGGATCAGTGACAGAGGAGATTGCTCTAGGAGTTTCCAGATAAGCCAGTGGCCATGTCCTCAGTCCCAGGAGGCCTGGCCAAGAGAATACAGTTCATGGGGCTCCCCCAAAACCTCTCCACTGCTGCCTGAAACAAGTTTGACTGATGAATTATTGCCCAGTTTCCTCTCCCTACTATAACCTTGAAAAATGTATAAACTTAAGCTAGCTGGAGGTATAACAGAGTACCAAAGCCAATTGTCAATTCTATAGTAACCTACTTTGCATTAATACAGGGGCCTTTTCGTGAGCTGTTTTTTTTTTTTTTAACTTATTAAACACTTAAAAGTCTATAGTTTCATAATAAGCACAAAATGAGTATTAGCTAATATTATTAGCCCAGTATAATTCAAATCCCTTCCCACCCTAGTGCCTTAATTCCTCCCTATTTTCAAAAGAGCTATACTACTTTTACACCATTTTCAATTTTCCCAAATGTTAGGGAGCTCACTGAAGCCACTTTGCAAAAAGGATCTTATATTTCCTCCAACTCCCAACATGAAATAAAGACACCCCCAAAAATTTTATTCAAAACAACTATAATTTAAATGAGTATACAGATAAAGAGAAATAAATATAAAGCTTATTTATTTTTCAAGTCCCAAGGAAATTTAAATGAAGCAGAAAGGAGACACTTTTATAAGTATTAAAAAATCTGTCTGAAAGCACACCTATTTTAAATCTGAGCGAATAGTATATCAAATAATTGGTTTAACATGCTTGGGATAGTAAGGATTAGTATGTATACATCATAATTCTCTGCTCTATTTGTAAGACATCTTAAGTTTGAAAATTAAAAACTTGATAAGAAGAAACAGCTTTCATACACACTGCCATTTTTGGACTAGCAATATGAGTTTGATCTAAATATTACTGTTTGAACAAATGAAAGCAATGACTATTGTATAGCCCAGTATTATGTAGAAATGCCTCCTAGTTTATGGAATTTTTTATTTTTCTCTGTTTTTCCATGTTTCCATTTCTTTAACAGTGCATAAAATTGGTTTAATAGCTTGAAGATGTTACTTGGTTTAATAGCTTGAAACAGCTATTGATGGATACTTTTGGTATCCATCAATAGCTGTTTTTTCAGTCTCTAGAAATTGTTTAAACAGGTGAAGAACAAAAACATACAACATACATATGGAGATTTCATTTTTTGTTTTCAGGTAATAGCAATCAAATTAGATAAAACAATCCCTTTCTAGGCAATGTGGCCCATCAACAAATTAGGAAGAAGAAAGAAAGAAAAAAAAACACCCTGAAAACAGAATATCACTCGAGATTCTTACGGCTATAAAAAAACAAATTATATGAGACTCACTGCAACTGAAGTACAACCAAAACTCTCTACCTTGGCCCATTAGCATTACATTTGCTTATCAGTCTCATTTTTATTTTCTGAAATGTCAAATAACTTTTGACCCCAAATATATATATATAAAAGGCTAATATGCAAAGTGTCCCCTTGGGAGTTTGATTGGGAGACTGGGAATTTGATCACTCGCTATGGTGTGCGCTGACCAGGAGCCACCAGGAGCCAGTGCAGAATGAAGGAAGGCCCCACCAGCGGCTGGCGGCCGGAAAGCCCCAATCAGCCCTGATTGCTGGCCAGGCCTAGGGACCCTACTCACACACAAATTTCGTGCACCAGGCTTCTAGTTTTCTATATAAAGGAAAACTTCACAGAATTCATTTGTACTTGATTTGAAGAAGCCAGGGAAGGAGAAAAATACACAGTATAGAATACAATGAACACTATTAAAGGAAATGATACCTGGAGGCTGCAAATCATTAGCATCTCTAATACATTAGCAAAGTCCTACTGACCAAATTGCCTGCAAAAAGGATATTTCTACCAAGTGACTAGTCTGGTTTCTCACACCATTTTATTTCAAAAGCATTTTATGAAAACCTGCTACATATTCTACATCCCATCTGGTTTGCATTTAACAATGTATCCCATCCTGTTCCTTTTAGACTCCAAAAACAGATGTCCCCAACATCATATGAATGTGGCAGGTCACACTGCATCAGCTAACTTTTCTGGCTTCCTTTTCTTCTCTTGCAGTTAAGGTGAACTTGAGCTATTTGCAACCTTTTGTGTCATCTCACTTCAGAAGCAATAAAAAGGGCCCAAGTACTTTAACTCATAAAGTAAAAAAGACTGGTGGGTATTTACAGGAGATCAAACAGGAGAGCAAGTAGGCTCCCTCTTAACAGGTTTCCTAATGACAGTTTACATTCTCATCTGGTGAGGCAGGGTAGACTACCCAGGAAGGAAGAGAACAGCAATGTTTCTTACTGAGTTTACTCCTGGGGCTTACATGGTGCCCTCTGCCATCACTATAATTACCATCAGGGAAATTTTATAATCAATGTATACATCAGGAAGTTATGCAGAGCGTACAGATTAACATTCTCCAAAATGAAGTACTTGCACATATTCTTTAAAGGACCTCTAAACATTTGTAGAGGGAAAAAAAGTCATACTTGTAAATAGTTCTGTGATGTATACATATATATGTATGTGACTATATGATTATATGTTTAAAATATAAATAATTCTATTCAATACCTGAGATTCAGAAACAAAAATATTAATACTAATTTTAATTCTATTGTACCTAATTATATTTTCAGAAACATGATTTAATTCAGAAATACTAATATCTGTGTAATAACATCTTGTATTAGAATTGAGTTCTACTGTATTGTCATATTATGCTTAATTGGGCTTTTATTTATAATTTTAATCATATATTTATAAACTCAAATTTTGATAGTGCTAGGGATCCCTGTAGATAACAAATTATAAAAATTAACTTAAATGTCCCCAATAGTTATCAATGTATTCTTTTTTTCTTAATTGTATATGAAATTATACACATGAAAAAAGTTACTGGGTGTAAGAGAAATTATATTAATGATGTAATTTAATGGGTATAAAAGATAATAACCACATGAGTTGAAAAATGTTTTCTCTATGCCAAATGTACTAGTAAATAAAATTGACATAAAAAATGCTATTTATTCTACACTGTAACTGCTAATGTTTAACAGTAGTCCTATGAAATAGTGCCTACCTGCCCCTTTCAACTGCTAAGGCATCCAGTTCATCAAAGAAAATAATGGAAGGAGCCACTGCTCTCGCTTTGCGGAAGATCTGGTGGAAAGAAAAGTGTCATGTTAGGGAAAGATCAGTAAACTCCAAAAAAACCGTGTCATTGCTTTTAGCATGAAAACTGCTTAGAACTGAATCTACTATCAGCCCAATCATTTTGTCTACAACCTATAATAGATGGATATGCACTGCGCAAAGATAAGGCAACAATATGTATCCAGAAGTCTGCTTGTAGGAGGCAATGTGGTTAAGCAATCAATCTCAGCTGAAATCCCAACTCCACAATTTCAGTAGTTGTGTGACCTTCAAAATAGGTAACTTTACTTCTCTGAACTTCTATTTCAACATCTATAAAATGCATATAATAATAAATGCCAGTCTCAGAAGATTCTCTTCAGAACTAAATAAAAAATAATAATGCAAAGCACAATGTCTAAAACATAGTAAGAACTCAGTAAGTGACAGGTATTAATAACTATAATAATCACATATTTAAAAGAAAATCCATAATCAACCATAGCTTAGCATATAAAATACCCATAAACTCAAACCAAGCACCTTGTTTATGTCACTGAAGACTTTATGGGAAAGGGATAGTTGATATAAAGCTGGGACAAAAAAAAATGGCCAAAACTTGGAAGATTATTGGCTGGTTAGACCTCAAGTCAATCAAACTATTAACACCAGTGACTGGCCTGATAGCCATAAGGGTGACTTGTGGAAATTGGCTAGAAAAAGCCCACAGAGACAGAAAAAAGTCCAAATGTGTGTTACCTGAAAACTAGGTCCCCATTTACTTGTCACAAGTATCATAACCATAAAAATACAAAACAGTTACCATAGCATTAATATGTATAAAGATCACTTCATTTCATTTTAATCAGTGATAGTGCTATCATTATCAATTAGTGTTTTATAGAATTATCTTCACCTACATTTTAAAAGGAAAAAAGTAACTTAAAATTTTTTCTCAGATAAAAATAGTGTCCCAATCAGTAATACTCAGGTATCTTCACAAATGGAGACCAACCACTCCACTGCTATTTGTGTGTTCTTGTCCTTGCTTAGCTTCTGTGAGGATAGAGGGTGCCTATGTGAGGTAGGCCCACCTCCACTTGGGAAAGTCAATACTTGTGGTCAAACTGCTGTTGTTACCCAACTCCAGCACCTTGATTTTCCATGAATTTAGTATGTGTAGCTTCTGCAATATGAAGGAGTGGTCCAGCACTTAGGCACAGGCTAAACAGGAGAGTACAGTGGAGTTTTTATATTCTAAGCTTACTTGATTTAAAGGACTATCTAGTTTAAAGGATTTAAATCTCATTCTGAGATCATGTGTTCTAAGTATAAACATGTCATTTCTAAAATGAAATACTGGCAATTGTAAAAAAAAATCTTTATTTGATAAAACTAAAGGATGGTACTACCATAGGCTTAAAAACAAAGTATGGTAGGTGATCAAAAATGCATCTTAAAAAATAAAATAATATTTGCCTAAAGAAAAAATATACCACTAGAATTTGGATTTGGAAATTCCAAAATCTGCAACGCAAGCAAACTGGAAATCATACACAGGACTCTCCTATGCAGAGTTCCACTTTGCGGCATCATCTTCTTACCTCTCTAACTGCTCTTTCAGATTCACCAACATATTTATTCATCAACTCAGGCCCCTGCATGAGAAGAAAACATTTATTTAGTTTTTTATAAATATAACCACAAGAAAAGAGCAAATACATATATAAAAGGACAAAAGGGGTGGGGGAGAAATAAATAAAAATATGCTTATAATTAAATTAGTTCCTTTAGCATGCTTATTTTCACTAGATGTTATTTTTGCCTCAAAAAATTAAGCCATGCCCTAATCGCCTTTCTCTCTGCAAAAAATCAATAATATATATGTACTATATATTAATATTATACACATTAGTATGTTTTATTGATTTTTTGCAAAGAGGAAAGGAGAGGGATAGAAAGTCAGAAACATCGAAGAGAGAGAAACATCTATCAGCTGCCTCTTGCACATCGCTCTATCCACTGAGCCCAACCAGTTTTGGCAATCCTATCTAATAAAAGAGTAATATGCAAATTGATCATACCTCTGATAAAGCCACGCCCACAGCCACACCCAACAGCCAATCAGGAGCAGATTATACAAATAAACCCCAACCAAGATGGCTGCAGCCACTGAGAGCAGGAGGGAGGCTTAGGTTTCCCCAGCAATGGAGGAAGCCAAGCTTTCCGCCTGCCATTGCCAGCCTAGGACCTCCACTCAATGCTACAAAGTTTCAATTATAGAAATTACATAATCCCAACAGATATGGCGGCAGTCACGGAGCTGGAGAGAGCAGAGGCTAGGGTTGCCCGGGTGATGAAGGAAGCCAAGCTTCTGCAGGCGTAGCACCTAGGCCTCCACTCTAGGCAACAAAGTTTCAATTATATCGCCACCACAGAGCCACCAGAAGTCTTAGCTCCGCTCCAGGCTACAAAGTTTCAATTGTCGAACATAAATTAATCCCAGATCTCAGGGCCTCCACTTGGGTCGCTGGAAGGTGTGGCCAGCCTGCAAACCACCAAAGGCCCCTCGCCCAGGCTGTCCATGCCCCAAGGGAACCCCGCCCTGATCCGGGACATCTTTCAGGGCAAACCAGCTGGCCCCCACCCATGCACCAGGCCTCTATCCTATTTAATAAAAGAGTAATACACAGATTGACCATCACTACAACACACATGAGGTCTGCCCCATGTGGTCAAAATTCTGCCCCCATGTGGACACAAGATGGCCACCACAAGATGGCCAGCAGGGGAGGGGCGTTGGGAGGTTTCAGGCCTCCAAGGGAGGGCACTTGGGGGCAATCAGGGGAGGGCAGTTAGGGGTGACCAGGGTGGCATAGAAGTGATGTTGGGGGCAAACATGCTGGCAGGGGAGCAATTAGACATCAATTAGGCTGGCAGGGAAGTGGTTAGGGGGTGATCAGGCTGGCAGGCAGAAGCGGTTAGGGGAAATCAGGGGCAGGAGGGTGAGCGGTTTGGAGCCAGCAGTCCTGGATTGTGAAAAAGATGTCCGACTGCCCGTTTAGGCCTGATCCCATCGGGCAGTCGGACATCCTTAGAGGGGTCCAAAATTGGAGAGGGTATAGGCTGGGCTGAGGGACATCCCCCACCCCCGCCCCCAGTGCACAAATTTCGTGCACCAGGCCTCTAGTAAAATATATTTTTTTAAAAAATTAAGCCACTCCATATTCGAAAAACTACACATCGATACAAAGACAAGGCTGTGACCATAAACATCTTGTTCTCTATCTACCCACTGCCCTCATTTTCTCCCTAAATCAGACATAGTGCTAGGGTTAGCTGCTAGCATAGGTACATATGGTATGGTCTGTGAGGCCCATATTTGCTCATAAGTTATTTAACTCTTTAAAAAAGTGATACATAAATCCCTAGCGTAGATCGGGTCAATAAGATTGGATAAGGATATTTCTTTTCCAATTTTACTTAACAGATAAGTACGGTATGTCAGTCTTACCACATTCTACCTGCCCAGACACCATGTGTGTCACTGGCACAGGTGATCCGGAAAACTACAGGGAGAGCCTTGAGGACACTGCAGAGAGACAGCCGTCTATGAACCAGAACGAGTGACCTCAATCGTCACAATTCTGCTGGCTCCTTGATTTTGGACTTTTAGTCTCTAGAACTGTGAGGAATAAATAATCTATGATATTTTTTTATAGTAACCTAAATGGACTGAGATATCATTTAAAGCAGGAACTGGCAAATTTCTTTTGTAAAAGGCCAAGTAGTAAATAGTTTAGGTTTTGGGATCCAAAAAAGGAAAAGAAAACTACCTGAAGGAATTTAAGTAGCATATACTGGCTTAGTTGATGGTAGCATTACTTTGCATGTTTCCATGGCTGAGATCAAGTATTCAAGTTTACAAAACAACAGAAATAGCATAAATGCATGTAAAATATTAGTCAAGCTGTTGAATCTAGTGTGAACTAAACCTGACTTATCTTTTACTGCTTCATTACACCATATCAGTCACAAATTCAAGGGCAATATTTATACCTCATACTCTTGCAACTTTGTCCCTTTAATCTACTGGGTTTCTTCCAGTCTTCCCAAGGGGTTTTTAAATGTGTCTGACACCTGCCTGTTGCTTTTGGCTATTACAATTCAAATCAAGTTTTTATATGTTCTGAAATGTCTAGGGAAGGCAAGTTAACCTATGTGTTAACTATGGTTAAATGTTATGGAATATGCTCATAAAAACTCAAACTCACATGAGATAGAATTACATATATGTAATATAAGTACAGGATCTTGAAAATTAATTTTAAAGAAACCAGCAACAGCACATATAGAAGGCCTTTTTGGAAAAGCACTTCAAAGAGTTTGAAAACAGGCATTACATACCAGGCCTTGGGCAAGTTTCTACTAAAAAGTGACAAAGACTGACAGGGAAGGGAAGATAATTCAAGCTATTCCTCTCAATAAGTACAATACAAACCTTCACCATAATTCAGTCACTCAAGAAAACAAATTTTAAGAACCTACACTGAGGACATCATGCTGACTCCATTTAAGCTAGCAGTAAAGTGTACATGTACACATGTACACAAAAACCCTTAGTATGTTATTCCTGACTCTCATGTCTCTCAATCTTCTTTACTATCTATGATGCATAATCTTAAATACTGGGTCTCAACTTCCACACTCTTATCTCTAGAAATAACCATCCTCTTGAGCTACAAATCCACATTTACAATGGCCTTCGGGAGACCTATCTGCCATGTTTTTTAAAGGCATTTCAGCCGGGCCGATGTGGCTCAGTGGTTGAGCATCCACCCATGAACCAAGAGGTCACTGGTTCGATTCCCAATCAGGGCACATGACCAGCAGGCTCAATCCTGGGTAGGAGTATGCAGGAGGCAGCCAATCGATAGTGTTTCTCTATCATTGATATTTCTATCTCTTTATCCATCTCCCTTCCTTTTTCCCTAAAAACCAGTTAAAAACTTATTTTTTAGTCCTAGCTGGCTTGGCTCAGTGGATAGAATGTCAGCCTACAGAATGAGGTGTTCCAGGTTCAATTCCTATCAAGGGCACATGCCCAGGTTGCAAGCTCAATTCCCAATGTGGGACATTCACAAAGGGCCCAATCAATGATTCTCTCTCTTTATGGTTCTCTCTCTCTCTCTCTCTCTCTCTCTCTCTCTCTCTCTCTCTCTCTCTCCCTCCCTCCCTCCCTCCCTCCCTCTCTCCACCTTCCTCTCTGAAATCAATAAAACTGTATTAAAAAAACAAAACAAAAACTTATTTTTTAAAACAGTATAAAGGCATTTCCAAACTCCACATGTCTAAATCCCAACTTATTACTTGCTTGCCCACCTCCAACCAGCTTCTTCTCCTCATATACTAACTCTTTTCAGAGTTACGATACTTCCACCTGTCAATCATTGGAAACAAACAAACGAAACAAAACAAAAATTCACCTAAAGTTCTCCCTTTGTTTCTCAATTTTCACATACAATTAATCATCAAGATTCTAAATATTATCCATTTCATTATATCATTTGTTTAGTTAAGTGTCTCTCTCACTAAATTATGGGCTGACAGATAGCAAGAAACCATCTAATGCATCCTTGCTTACCATTGACAGTGCCTGATTCACAGAAGGCGCTTAATGTATAGTTTAAAATTATTGTTGCAATGTAAAACATTTTCAGATATTTTAAAATTATTATAAATGTAAACCTATAATATTTATTTCAACTCCAATTAAATTATATTTTAAAAGATTGAAAAGAGTAACTAGTCTCTCTCAGCTGGAATCTATAAATAAAAAAATTAAACCAACCCAAAAATAAAGTTTTCTATTATTAAATAAACTTCTTAAGATTCTGAAAGCATACTTCTCTTTCTAAATTTTTCTAGGATCTCTTAGATTCCAATTGCTAAAGGTTTCGTTATTATAGTTCATATTATTGTCATTTTTTAATTTTAGCCTAATGTAATAGAATGTTTTCATATCAAGACATATATTTCATATAGCAGTTTTATCAACTGATACAGCCTTAACATATTGGTGTCTCAACTTTAATAAATATGTCAGCTTAAACAACGTACCAAAAAATGCCAAACTTAAGTAAATAGAATCTAACTTCTATAGAACTTTGTAATATTGACAATGGCATATTTACGCTTCTATTTGTCCTAAGAATAATAGGTTACTATTCCCTAACAGCCATTTAAACAATGATAAAACTAAGTATATGTCTTTATTTAGTACCAATGTTAATAATTGCCAATTTAAGTGTATGAGACACATTAGACAACATTATTGGGAGAAATTGAGGGGATTTTTAAAGTTAAAACATAAAAACTCGAAAGGAAATTAAATATAAACTCAAAAGGTCTCAGACTCTAGACAAGACCACATGACAACAAATCTATAGAAGGAGAAGAAAGAGTTAAGGTCCACAAAAGGCACACAAACTGAACTTGGTTCCTGGTGAGACTCTAAATTAGAAACTGTACCCAAGGTGAAAGAAAAAATAATCAAAACTCTAAAAGAAAGTATTCTTTAGAATATGGGGTCTGGGTCTGGGGCCAGAACCAACACACATCTTTATAGGCTTCAACAGAGAACAGCAGTGAAACAGGCAAGCTCAGGGCAGCCCAAACCCAGGATTCCCCAGCCAACTTCCTCACAGGGCTTTTCTTAGTAACTTTCCACCACTACCAGGAACAGAAGGATAAAGAACTGGAAGGTCTCCTCCATTGTCCTCACCCAAGGAATCAACAATCTTCCCCATACTTTTCCTTCCCTTCAATCCACTCATCCTGAAGGGTGCAGGACACCACTCTGAGCTAGCCCTTAATTTCACTTACATTCACTGAATGTCTATAATATGCCCAGATCTGAGATAGTGACTTTAAGACTTTTATTTAATTAATAGACTTTTTCTTGGGAAGGGAGGACTTTAAGACTTATAGAAGAATTAAGCAGACAGTATAAAGAATTCTCATATGCCCAACCCTACCTCCCACCACACATTAAGTTTTCCCATGATTAACGTGATATATTAATATGGTACATCTTTTACAATTAATAAACCAATACTGCCCTAGCCAATTTGGCACAGCATAAAACGTCAGCCTATGGACTGAAGGATCCCAAGTTCCATTCTGGTCAAGGGCACATGCCCTGATGGAGGGCTCAATCCCCAGTAGGAGGTATGCAGGAGGCAGCCAATCAATGATTCTCTCTCATCACTGATATTTCTATCTCCTTCTCCCTCTCCCTAACTCCCTGAAATCAATAAAAATATATTTTTAAAAAACCACAATGCTAATGCATTATTAACTAAACTTCACATTTATTCAGATTTCCTTAGTGTTTATCTAATGTCCTTTTTCTGTTCTAAGATCTCATCCAGAAAATCCTAACATTATATTTAGTTGTCATGTTTCCTTGGAATCCTCTTGGCTGTGAGTTTCTCAGATTCACCTTGTTTTTTGATGACCTGGACGTTGAAGGAGTACTGGTCAGGCATTTTACAGACTGTCCTTCAATTTGGGTTTGCTTAATTTTTTCTCATAACTAGACATAAATTATGAGTGCTTGGGAAGAAGACCAAAGAAGTGACGTTCCATTCGCCTCACAATACACAAAGCACATACTATCAACATACTATCACGTACAAGCACATACTATCACTGAAGATGTGGACCTTGATCACCTGGTTGAAATAGTATTTGCTAACTTCTCCACTGGAAAACAGCAATTCCCCACCCCGGCTTCCATACTGAACTCTTTGGTTGGAAGGAAGTCATAATCATATGCATCCTATATTTAAGGAGTGGAGTAGTTATGCCCTCCAAAACTTTTTCACCTATTTTTTTAATCTAGTCCTCTCAAAAAGCCTATGCAGATAAAAAAAACTGAAACTTAGACAACTTGTTTAAGATTACAGAGCAAAAATTTAGTGCTAGGATTAGGAATCAAACCAAAGCCACCTGAACTCTAGCTTAGTGCTTTTCATCGCAACACTCAGTCTCAAAGGCACAGATCACACACAATTATGTAAATTTCAAGCTCCACTTTATTCAACTACTAGTATTTTTCCGTGCACTTCTATTCTATTGGTCAGGTTAATGTTTCTTTGCCAATGATAAACTTTTCTTATTAACTCAACCAACTCCACTCCAAAGCCATGCATGCTATTTTTCTGTTTTCTTTGTTGCAGAGAAACAAAATTACTTTTAAAGTGGATCTGAGAAACACCCACCTTTCCACTTTTCTGAAGCTGTGCTATGGAAACTGCTGAAACACCTTCTCCAGTAACTTCATGTAATTAATAAAAAAAAAAGCACTGGAAATTAGTTTTATTAAAACACACACACACACACACACACACACACACACACACACACACACACACACACACGATCCTATAATGATTCAGAGCTCAGGCTCTAGAGTCAGAAAGTCCTGAGGTCAAATTTTAGTTCTATCACTACCACTTTGACCTTGGAAAAGTCATTTCACCTTCTTAAGCATCATGTCCGTATATGTAACCCTAGAAACCAATCCCAAAGTTTTCAGGATATAAAAGAAGTATCTATGCAGTTTTCCATGTAATGTCTGCAAAATGGAAGCTCTCTGATTTATAGACTAGTCTACAAACAAAAGCTTCAAGATGAACTTGAAACTTATCAAGTTCAGTTTATCTTATATATTTGATAACAGAATGATAGGGGATCTGGTTAAATAAAGAAAATCAATTACTTTAAATTGTGTACTACTTTGACTAAAATACAGATTTTCCTGAACATAGAATGTATTTTGTAAAATTCCTCTCTGAGAAAGGTATCAGAAGAAAAAGTCCTCAAAAAGTCAAGGATACACTAAGTTCATTACATTACTTAACTCACCAATACAGTTAATAAAGAACTTGCTGAAAATCTCTGTCAGAGACCTAAGTACCCTTCTTCCAGAATCAGTAACAGTTCTTCAAAAAGTAAAGCGGCCCAACTATACCAGGGTAATTAATCTATTGTAGCACTCCAGACAAAAGCAAGAGAAAAGCAGAGAGGAAATTTCAACTGGAAAATATTTTTACATAATTGATCCAGATGACAAACTAAAACTAAAGCATATGTCAAGTACTAGTCTGCACAAAAAACACATATAGATGCCAAAGGATGTTAAGAACACAGACATTTGGCCAATGTGAAGTCTTAACTCTCAGTAGAGTGTATATCATTTAATCACTGTGTAGAAAAGATGCACAGAGAAAGCTAAAGGGTACTTTCATTTCAGAGAAAGAAATGTTTAAAGTCTTTCAATTTTTTTAACTTGGGAATTAAAGATAATTATCACTGCAAAAAGTGTTAGGGAGCTTCTCCTTTCAATGTATTAAAACACTTGTGTTTCCCAACTAGCTATAAAATCCCTGTGTCTAACTACCTTTATTTTCTGATCATTTTAAAAATGTATAAGACTTAAATTGTACACCTATGAATGAGGACAGTGCGGGGGAGGTAAGGGCAGAGAATGGGGTGGGTGCTGGGTAGAGGGAAGTTATTGGCGGGGGGGGGGGGGGAAGAGGGACATTGTAATAATCTGAACAATAAAGAATTATTAAAATCCAAAAAAATAAAAATAAAAATGTATAAGATTTATTTCAAACTCACACTTAAATTATAACACTGAAAACCCTTAGGAAACAAACGCGTATGTTGGAGACAAAAGGCAACTTTTTCCTCATAGAAAGATAAAACTAAAAATAATACAATGTGAATTCCCAAATGTTTTTACTTCATCTCATATGTAAGTTATATGACAAAGCTACTTTAACTCTTCTCACAAAATCAGACCAAGATGAAAGAAACAATGAAAATGCTAAGAAAAGCAAATTAGTTTTTCATGTTTCCAGCTTTTACTTTTGAAAAATTTAAGCAAATAGGAAAACTGAAAAAATGAACACCCATGTTCATTAAATATATCCTCCAACCAAATTTAAAAATAATACTGTGGAACTACACTGAACTCTACACAGAATAAAAATCCACATTAAACAAAAATTGCAAGTAGAATATGTTAATCTATAAGCAAATATGAACTCAAATTAAGAAAATTTCTTAACATCACTTACCTTTTGTGTGTGTGACCTAAAAGAACTAAAAACTTAATTAAAAAGCTGAACACATATGGCTGGGTAGCTCAGTTGGTCAGAGCAACAGTCACCAACCAGTGGTCCAACAGTCACCAACCAGTGGTCTGAAAAGTTGACAACTGCTGGGTTAGAGCATTGTCCCAATATGACAAGGTTGTGGGTTTGATCCTTGGTCAGGGCACAGACAAAAATCAATCAATGAATGCATAAAAAGGGAACAATAAAACCAATATTTCTCACTCTCTGTCTCACTCTCTCAAATCCTATCTAATAAAAGAATAATATGCAAAATGACCATACCTCTGCTACACCCACAAGCCATGCCCACAAGCCACACCCACACACCAATCAGAGCGAGTATGCAAATCAATCCAACCAAGATGGCGGTTAATTTGCATATATAGGTGCAGAACACAGCTTAGAAGGAAACCAAGCACTGCAAAAGGGAGCAAAGCTGCGGAGAAGTGAGCAAGCAGTGATGGGGGAGAAGAGAGGGAGTGAAGCAGAGGAGACAGGAGATAGCAATGCAGCAGAGAAGGGAGGAGACGGGAGGGTGGGAGGCAGCAGAGAAGGGAGCGAGGCAGCAGCGAAGTGAGCAAGCGAGGCAGCAGAGGCAGGAGGGAGCTTTGATCAAGCCGCAGAAAGCCCTATTCTTGCAGGAATCTTCCTGCAAAGGGTCTCTAGTCTTATATAATAAAAGCCTAATATGCTAAGTGTCTGGTCGACCGATATGCCATTCAATCAATCAAAGTGCAATATGCTAATGATATGCTAAGGCCGCTCAACCGCTCACTATGACGTGCACTGACTACCAGGGGGCAGATGCTCCGATTAGTAGATTAGTTTGCTGCTGGGGTCCGGCCAATCAGGACTGCTCAAGATGAGCCAGACACGCCCTGGAGCCCTACCATTCCCGCCCTGGCTGGCCAACCTCCCGTGTCTCTCCCCAGCCTTGATTGTGCACCAGTGGGGTCCCTTGGCCTGGCCTGTACCCCTTGCAATCCGCAACCCCTCAGGGGATGTCGGAGAACCAGTTTCAGCCCAATCCCGCAGACCAGGCCAAAAGACCCCACTGGTGCACAAATACATGCACTGAGCCTCTAGTAAATAAATTAAGCAAGCATAAAACGGAACACATAGTTATTTTACATGAACAGTATCCAAGATAAACCTTTCAAAGAACACACTGAATCATTTTCTCACATTGAAAAAAGACAAAAATGAAACTATCTAAAGTTATGAAAAATTTCATGTTCAAAAACAGTAGTAAATATAGGCCAGAAAGCAGTCCTGGTAGCATATGGAATGTTATGTTAGGTCATGAAAAAGTGAGATTCAAGTGCAAATAACTATAAGCTAAGTCCTTATAAAACAAGGTCCAGATTTTGAATAGAAAAGAAAAATTCAAAGTTTACCATCTATAATTGTGCAATTACATGACAAAGTAGGCAAAGAAAAATGGAGGTGACAGAAAGAGTAGAAAATGTCAGTAAAATGGCCATGTCCACTACCACAAGGTAGGAGGGCAGGAACCACAGAAAAAGCAACTGGAAATTTCAAAATAATTCATTACTCCAACACTGAAAACTGGTTGTGATTCAGGATAACATGGTCTTCTCCCCAGATCTTCATGATCTAGTATCTTCCACACAAAGAAAGGTAAGTATGCAAACAGAAGGGATTGTAAAGATACTGATGCTTTAAAAGTAAATAGGTTAAACATATCTAAATATCACTCCATAAAATATTTTAAGAAAAGTAAAATAAGTCTTATACTTTCAAGATGCCAAAGATTTCAATGTTCTGAGACTGAAAATGTATTTTGTTATGAAAAATGTCTTTCTCTGGTGACATCAAAACATTATCTTTCTTTTTTCCCCAAAAAACATTATCATGTACCTGTCCAGTGTGGCTCAGTGGCTGAGTGTAGACCTATGAACCAGGAGGTCATGGTTCAATTCCTGGTCAGGGCACAGCCCTGAGTTGTGGGCTCAATTCCCAGTAGGGGGAGTGCAGGAGGCAACCAATCAATGATTCTTACTCATCATAGATGTTTCTATCTCTCTCTCCCTCTCCCTTCCACTTTGAAATCAATAAAAATATATTTAAAGAAACAAAACAAAAAACCATTATCATGTATCTCTTCTGAAATGAATTTGCTACTTAGGATATTTAAATACATGTTTTGGGGGTAAAGTCCACAGAAATGGATTTAAGGTTTTATGTATGTATATTAAGTAACTGGATATGCAATTGCATTTCATAAAAATTAATATCTGGTCCTAAAGTAAATGTAAAACTACATATAAAATAGGATTATCTATCCCAAGTAATAGGACAAGGCAGAACAAATGTGTGTGTGTGTGAGTGTGATTCAGAGTAGAATGTACATACATTCTGACTGCAAAAGTTTTTTTTAAGGAAGCTAGTTTTACCAAATAAAGTATCTGGTTTCTTTAAAATTCTATGTATGTAAATATCAAATTCACAATCATCCTATATAATAAAAGCCTAATATGCAAATTGTCCCCTAGACAGGGAGTTCGACCACCCGCACATGTGATGACCACCAGGGGATGGCTTGGAACATGGCAGGTGCCAGCAACACAGCGCTGGCAGTGGGCAGCAGTGGAGGTGCTGCTGGACATGATGGGCCCTGATGAGCACAGCAAGATGGTGAAGCAGGTGAATGGGCACCGCCAGGCCAAGGCAGGTGTGAGCAGGAAGCCGAATCGCCCGGCAGAAAGTAACCAGTGGTGGGAGGCAGGGCCACCACCCGGCTCTCAGGCACTGAGGGAGCTGGGGGGGATAGGACGGGGGCCCTTGCGCTCAATGACTCAGGGTGGGAAGCAATGGGGCCTGGGGGGGCCCAGGTGCTGCACAGGGCCCAGAGGTCACCAGGGACCTGCCCTTCTACACCAGATTGGTCATGCTTTGATCACTGGCCAGGCGTAGGGACCACACCTGTGCATGAATTTCACTCGCCAGGCTTCTAGTATCCTATCTAACAAAAGAGTAATATGCAAATTGACCATACCTCCGATAAAGCCATGCCCACAGCCACGCTCACCAGCCAATCGGGAACAGATTATGCAAATAAACCCCAACCAAAATGGCTGTGGCCACTGAGAGCAGGAGGGAGGCTTGGGTTTCTCTGACAACAAAGGAAGCCAAGCTTTCCGCCTGCCCTTGCCAGCCTAGGCCTCCACTCAATGCCACAAAGTTTCAATTATAGAAGATACATAATCCCAACAGCAATGACGGCAGCCACGGGGCTGGAGAAAGCAGAGGCTAGGGTTGCCCAGGCGATAGAGGAAGCCAAACTTCTGCAGCCCTAGCTTAGGCCTCCACTCTAGGCTACAAAGTTTCAAACAGAAATGGCTATCACCACGGAATGAGCAGAAGTCTTGCCTCCGCTCCAGGTTACAAAGTTTCAATTGTAGAACATAAATTAATTCCAGATCCCAGGGCCTTGCTTGGGTCACTGGGGGGCATGGCTGGCCTGCAAACCACCACAGGCCTTCACCCAGGTCACCCCACGCCCCAAGGGAACCCCCACCCTGATCCTGGACACTCTTCCAGGCAAACCAGTTGGCCCCCACCCATGCACCAGACCTCTATCCAATCTAATAATAGAGTAATACACAGATTGACCATCACTCCAACACACAAGAGGGCTGCCCCTATGTGGTCAAAGATCCTGCCCCCATGTGAACACAAGATGGCCACCACAAGATGGCCAGCAGGGGAGGGCAGTTGGGAGGAACCAGGCCTGCAAGGGAGGGCAGTTGGGGGAGATCAAGCCTGCAGGGAAGGGCAGTTAGGGGTGACCAGGCCAGCAGAGGAGAGAAGTTGGGGGCAAACAGGCTGGCAGGGGAGCAGTTAGACATCAATCAGGCTGGCAGGGTAGTGCTTAGGGGGTGATCAGGCTGGCAGGCAGAAGCGGTTAGGGGCAATCAGAGAGGCAGGCAGGTGAGCAGTTTGGAGCTAGCAGTCCTGGATTGTGAGAAGGATGTTCGACTGCCCATTGAGGCCCGATCCTACCGGGATCAGATCTAAAAGGGCAATCGGACATCCCTCAAGGGGTCCCAGATTGGAGAGGGTACAGGCTGGGCTAAGGGACATCCCCCAACCCGGTCACTGGTGCACAAATTTTGTGCACCTGGCATCTAGTTTATTTATAATTAAGTCTTAGATGAGCAAAAGTGATCAGTACAATTTAAAAATATATAAACTAAAGAAGACTGGTTTCTATTACACATGAGTATAAGAAATACTGAGAGTCAAGAAACTAAAAAAGCAGTCTTCTACTGTCCACCTGATTATGATGATAAAACTAATTATCTCTCATATCTCTATACTACATTGCCATCAAATTCAAATGAAAATCAGCTACTCCTTAAGTTGCCTTCTCATGATCTCTGAAGGGCAGGAATGAGAGGATGAGTTGGTTTTAAGGGGGCTAGAATAGAAAGTATCAATTTAAAAAATTAATGTCATACCTTTATTGCTAGGAAATTCAGTCCACTTTCATTGGCCAAAGCCTTTGCAATCATCGTTTTAGAGCATCCAGGTGGCCCATACAGAAGAACTCCTTTAGGTGGCTGAACACCCATTCGGGTGAAAGACTCCGGATGTTTCAAGGGCCATTCCACAGCCTGTTTCAATTTCAGTTTGATATTTTCCAGTCCTCCTATATCTGACCAGGATACCTGTAGAACAGAACATGTTCTCTAAACATAAGTGTGCCAGGACAAACAGAGAACTTAGAAAAAAAGATCAACAAAAGAAGTACAAGAGAAGGAATAGACCATTTAAAAATCAAGAGGCTTCTAAAAGAAATTCCAATATCAAAATTAATTAAAAGTACATAAAAAGTAATCTGCATATTATAGAAATACTACAGAAAAACAAATTTTTCTGCTTGTGACTCTTATAAATAACTGCCTAAATGATTGAACACATTGCTAAGTGTATTTTTTATTCTAGATGGCTTTTAAAATTAGGTTTCATCTGTCTGCAAATGGTTTGTGTCAGTGACCCAAAGTCTCATCTATACATCTAATTTCTTTTCTTTCTTTTTCAGCAAATACTTGAAAATATATTTCTGTAGGTACTTACAGAATAATCTTTTCTGTCTGACATTGATGAAATATCCTTAAATTTTTGTTCCTTTTCCTCAAATCTGAAATTTCCACCAAACAAGAGAGCTCCTTACATATTATTTACTTAATACACATTAAGAACTAATTAGGAAATAGAAAAATAAAACATAGACTTTAAAGACCCAACAACTACCAGTAACATGCACAGAAATAGCCATAGTACAATGGAAAAGGTCCTAAGCACTATAGCAAAGAAATAGAAAGGCCTTTGGGAGTTACCAGGAAGGAAAGATTCCTTCCAGTTAAAAAGCAAATCTGAAACTCAACTCTTGAAGCCTGGGTGAGATCTGGAAATGTGAAAATATGATGAAAGACTCAGAAAAAGGTCTGAAAAGGATAAGAGAAAAAAATTTGAGGGTGGGAAGTAATATTAGAAAAGTTAAATTGAGGATATATAGTAGTAGAGGACCCTGAAGACTAGATGAAGGAGTTCAAGAATCTTTATTCACATAAGTGTTTGAAGGTTTTAATCCAGAAAGTGATGTGATCTGATCTGTGCATCAGGAAGATTCTCTGACAAAATTCATTAGAGGACAGGGTGCGTAGGGAGACCAATTACAGACCAACCACAAACATCCTTAAAAACAAAAAAAAGAGGCTCAAACTAAGGTGACCACCTGTAGATAATGAAGATACGCCAGAAAGACAGTGCAGGTCTACAGTGGAGGGTTCTGAGGGTGGAGTAAGAAAGAGGGAGAATTGAAAAGAAAAGTTGTCGAGACAGATTGATAGAATATGGACCACAGAAAAATGGTCTTCAGGAGGAAAAATTAACAAGATAGATTTTTTTTACACATTAAAATTTTTTATTTAATGATATTCAAAATATGAAAACTGAGTATTTGGAATGTAAGCATCACAAATTGAGCTCCGTAAAGAGGATAGGCCTGGAATGTCAGATTTCAGAAATCTCTACATACAAACAAAAGAATCCATGAGATCCATTAAAATTGCCAACCCTGAGAACAGAGATGTGGGTTTTGGGCACCACCTGCATTTAAGAGGCAAGAGAAAAGGAAGAAGACGAAAAGTCAGAAAACAATATACAAATCCAAGAAAACAGAAGCATTTGGGTTTTTTTTTTTTTGTTAATATCACAAAAAGATTACTTTTCCTAAAATAAATTTGCATGGTATGGTTTTTTTGTCCACAGAATCAGGAGAATGCTGTATTATCAACCATAATCCTAAGATCAGATAATCTTTTTCTAAATTGCTTTCCTGGCATTTATTTTATGAAGTAAGAATTACTGGATTAAAAGGCATGGGCATTTTTAAGGTCTCTTGATGTACAATGCCAGTTTACTATCCCAACCACTTCATCCATTTTAACAATAATTAGATGTGGAGAGGTAGTGAACAAGAATATAGAATCAAGGGAAACAGCCAGGACTCAGACTTTGGGCAAGTGTGTAATTGAGTTACCTTACAAAACAAAAACAAAAAACGTTTGGAAATTAAGGAATTTGTTTTCAATTATTGCACTAGTTAGAATTTATGAGTAAAATAAGTTAAACTTTAAGAGAAATATCTTCTATGTGCTGGACTTGACTTAGAAGCTATAAAGGCACAAGAATGTGAGATAATATTCTCAAAATTTTGTAATCTAGAGAGAAATAAGTAGCCTAAAAGACACAGCCTTTGTCTAAAGACATAAAATATCTTTGCACAAATTAATGCAAAAACTACTAAAAATATTTAAATGGTCTTACAGTTCCTAAATATATGATATGGTTAGAATAGCAATTTGGAAATTGTTGCACATATATAAGACATAGCCAATGTGTTAGAATGTGAAAATAATAGTAGCAATTCCCACCTCATCCTACATAATAAAAGAGAAACATGCAAATCTGACCGTACCTTCATTCCTGATTAGCTATGCAACCAGCCAATCAGGAGTGAGGGTGGGGCCAAGTGGCATGAGTGCCGGGCCCCAGGGGTGGAGATGAAATGGCGGCAGTGGGGAGCACCTGGCCCCTGGGACCGGCTAGTCACAGGCAGCCGAGACTGAGCTGAGCAGGGCTGGGGGTGAGCCATCAGTTGGACATTTCTTGAGGGCTCCCAGTATGTGAGAGGGGCAGGTTGGGTTGAGGGACCACCCACCCCCAGTGCACAAATTTCATGCACCAGGCCCCTAGTATGATTATAAAGACAATTGATATATAATAAATACAGCATATAAGAAATTATAAAGGACAATAGAAGAATTATCTGTTTTCCCAACACCTAAAAGTAACCATTGTTAATACCTTCCAGCCTTTCAAATACATGTGCGCACACACATGGATGTGTATTCACAATTTTATATTCATACATTTTTCATATTCATACAATTCCCAGGATTATTGTGAGAATTAAACAGTACACTATCTATTAAATTAAGCTGCACTTTTAGTCAGGCACACAGTACCTATTTAATAAATATTAGGTATTATTTTATTTAAAGGTCTGAAACATGATTATAATAGTTATATTCTGAAGCACTAGTGACAAGAGATAAGGATTAAGTCATCACATTTGTGGTTCCATGAGCAATATTTAATTACCAAATTTTTCTATTCTTTTTCCCTTTATCTGATTATTACATTTCTTTAAAAGCAAACAAGTTCTAAATTTTAATTCAGCACCTACGTGACAAAGAAATGAAGTTTTTCTATAGCTAACATATCAACTCAAAAATAAATATAAATCAGCTTAGAAAGCTTACAATTGCATGGAAGAGTCTTAAACACAGAAAGTCATGGGAAAAGTTAGTCTGTAAGAGAATAAACACCAGCATGAAATCATAAAATCCTAGAAGCAGAACAGGAATTCAAATCTAGTTGGTTCTCTATCCCATCTTCAGTCAGCATTTCATCTTTCCACTGCTCTCATCTTTCAACAAATACAATTTTATGCTTTAAAAAAAAAATCTACAACTCTCTTTTTACTAAGTTACACTACATCATAACTGCCAGAAAATTATTTCTACAACCTAACCTAAATCACTCCTGATAGTTGGGTCCTTTCGTATTTTGCCCTAATGAAACACTGAACAGCTGCTCACACATGGCTTTGTAACTCTTTGAATTGGTAAAAAAAAAAAAATTAGAAATGAAGGAACAGCTGTCAAACAAGCAGAGACAGAGCAGTGAGATAAATTTCCCAAGGAAAACGACCCCCCACACTCAACATCTTATAGTACTTTTTGGACAAGAGTCTAACAATACACACACAAAAAATCAACTCAAACTACACACTCATGGAAACTAAAAGACCAGGTGATGAAGTTAAAAAAAAAAAAAAGAAAGAAACACACACACACACAAACTTTTATAGACAAGTTCCAAGGGGACAGAATAAAAATTAATGAACTGGACTGCAGACATTGGGAGAATTACTATGAGGGGGAATTCAGTAGCTCCAGAGGGGCTGACAGTGTCTTTATAAATCTGTGAGTCCTCTTATTTGCTAAGTGCCAAGTTTTACACTGCCAGAAATAAAAGTTCTTTTTAAAGTATTATTTTTATAGAAAATATTGCAACAAAGAGTACTTTTCATTTTGTTCTTTCATGCTAACAAGTTCCAATGTAAGGACAAGAAGCCAGGCAGCAGCAAGTGTGTTGACACCTGTTCCAAAGTCTCTGCTGAAACATACACTACTTTTCAACAATTCAAATGTTTAAAGTACATTGATTTTGTTTTGAAATCATAAACATACCAAATTTCTAAAGATACCACATAAAGCAGAAAGAAGTAAGTTGAGAAAATCCAACCTCCAAGATCCAAAAGGGAAAACAAGCAAAAGATTTCCAGGTGCTTCTTTAATGGAGAAAAAGCAAAATTAGAGAGCAGCAGTGTTCAAATGTGTTCTTAGATCTAATTGAAAATAAGTGAAAGCCTTTAGCTTTATATAGTGAAAAGACAAGTATTTTCCCCTATGCTTAAAAATGTATTCTGTGGAGAATATTTTAAAAACAAGTCAAAGTTCCAGTTCTACTATAGGGCCACAAACCATCTACACCGCCAAACCCCAACTGATTAAAAATAAAAACTTTATTCAAAATTCAAACCCCAACTACTTGAGGAGTCTAAAAAGTCAAGGTAAGTGGGTGGGACATGAGGCAAGTAAAAACATGGAGCAGTATCCTGCACAGAGAGTGGGAGGGGCTGAGTGTTCAGTTTTGTTCTTTTCTTTTCTCTCTGGACTCAGCTTTCCCCCTCTGCACGTTCCCCCCTTCCATTTCACATAACAATGTCACAGGTAAGAGCAAAAAGAGCTAAAAAAGTAGATGAGAAACAATGTAAGAAACTGTACACCAAAACTTCCCCACTAACTGCCCCACAAATTGCCACTGATCTGGGTGACTTTATTCTTTAATAAATCATATTAAGCACCTCAATAAAACATTTTAAAAAACTATGAAAGCCAGATGTTCCTATTAATTCCTAATTTATAAGCAAAAACATTAAGATAAAAAGAGTAATTATTCAAGTATAAAAAAAGCACATAGAAAAGGAACATGGAAAGCACATGGAAAACATGATCAACTTAAAGACAAATGTTTCATAATCAGTTTAATTATTATATTGAAACCTGAACTTAATTTCTAAAATATCACTATATTACCATCAAACTTACTATAAGCTGTACTCAGAGAGCTGGCCATGTATGAAGTCAAATCTTATCTACACATATATTATTATCTAAATAAGCTTCCCTAAGATCACAAACTTAAAATGTTTAATTCAGTCTTAAAATGGTTAACCATTTCCAAAGTGAGCTTTTAAAAAAACTACTTTTGCCGGATGAAAAAGTACAGGAAAAAAAAAAAAAAAGCTGTTAATAAAAATGGAAGCTTTTAACACGAACAAAAAAACAAAAGAAAAACAGCAGTAATTGAAAAAAAATTAAAACTTACATCATGAAAATGATATAAAGCTTCACCTAAATATTCTTTATATCTCATTAAAATATTTTATATTTTTTCTAATTTAAGAAATGCAGCTGTGATCAGCAGAAAATGCACTGATTTTATTTAAGAAACTGCTTAGTAACCCCTACCATTCTTACTATGGCACAGCAGAACTGGGAAAATATAAAGGAATGTGGATAAAGAAAATGAGGAATATAAGAACAAAGGAAAGAAACAGGGACTTCTATTGATTGGCCCCCACTCCCAGGTGCTAAAGAAGCAACATATCCCTCAAATGAATTTTAAATCAACTACAGGTAATACATGACCAAATGCCCCCAAACTGAAATAAAATATATAAAAGGCCCCCCAAATTGTTTTAAATAGTAAAACTTTTAAAATAAATTTTGTTCTGATTATTTCTTTTTGGAAATTTGTGGTATGTGTGAATGATCATCAAATGAAAAGGCTCTTTGTTCTAAAAGTATGTATCACCAGGATCTTCCCAACATAGTGCTTCAGACATTACAGATACTCAAGGTTTGGTAAAGAGATAAATTAATGGGCAGACATATACTTCTCTGTATTATCTTCAAAAGAAAGCAACAGAAGGGTAGAAATGACAGGGGGACAGCCTGGTAGGATGTGAGATGAGAAAACTAGGAGAGTTAGCAACATAGCAGCAGGCTCAGAACTAGTGAAAAGTGTCACCAACATGAAAAAGCATACAAGGACATACACATGCCTTGCATGACATTTTCTAGCCCAGATATGTCCACATAATTGGGGTATAAATTCAAACCCTTTCCTCTATTTCCACTGATGGTCAGTTGACAATAAATATTTGCATATACAGAAAGAAAAGCCCTCTCCTGCCAAGACTGGCCATAGAGATGCTCCAAGTTTTTGTTAAATAGGAGGCAAAGAGAAGAGGCCCCTCTCTCTGTCAGAAAGCTGAGCAACTCATGTAAGAATTCTCAAGTAGTTCTGACTCTGTATCTTGAGATCCAGACCAGAAAGGAAGTTCCCGATGGGTGAATAACTAAGGCTGCATGATGGGGAAAGAGGATTGTCACTGAGGTTCTGTTGAGAGCAGAGATATAAGGAGAATGCTCTGACAAAGAATAAAAGAGATTTCAGAAAAAATTATTACAGCACAGTCTTAATAATGGTCAATATTTAGAAAAAGAACAAAAGATTTTTCCTTATACCACAATTAAACTTGTACCTGGATGCTAAATGTGCTACATGCGATAGCTAGGATTTTCAGCCTAAGAATCAGGCCTGAAAGATGATGCTAAAAGAAAATTGTGAAAGAAGAAGTTGCCTAGAGAAATTAGTCATTTATCATAAGCATATTCATTGAGAAAGGTCAAGAAAGTCTCAAGAACTGTGCAAGCCTAGGTGGTAGATGGTTGAGCAAAAATTAACTATCCTGGGATAAAAGTTATCTAACTTTTATCTTTTATAAATTCTGATAAGTATGGGGCTTCAGGTATTACAGGTATCAACAAGATATCTGACTCCTATATATGTAGATGATAGAGGTTTTAATATCAAATATCCATTCATCTACTCATTTACCCACTTATTCACTTAGATATGCACAAAGTGAATAATGAAGAATGCATAAGACTCTCACGGTTTCTTATATCGTGAAGCTTACAGTCTGGAAGGAGAGGTAGACATTAAACAAATATATTTGTAATTACTTAATTTTAAAACTAGAAAAAAATACAGGACACTACAAGAGCATACAACTGGCTTGAAGGGTACAGCTTTCTAGAAAATCTGACATTTGCCGGGACATGAACACTGAGTGGGAATAAGGCAACTGAAGGGAATGAATGAGGTTAAACCATTTGGAGCCCCTAATACTTACCTTTACTTCATTTTGGGGAAGAGATGAATCCTATCTAATAAAAGAGTAATATGCAAATTTGACTGTACATTTGCCACACCCACAAGCCACGCCTACCAGCCAATCAAGCAGATTATTCAAATAAACCCCAACCAAGATGGGTGCCGTCACTGAGAGCAGGAGGAAAGCTTGGGTTTCCCCAGCAACAAAGGAAGCCAAGCCGCCAGCCGTTGCCTGCCTAGGCCTCCACTCAATGTTACAAAGTTTCAATTATAAAAGATACAGAAATGGCGACAACCACTGCGTTGGAGAGAAGAGGGCCTGGTATCTGAGATTAATTTATGTTCTACAATTGAATCTTTGTAGCCTTGAACGGAGCCAAGCCTTCTGCTCGCTCTGTGGCGGCAGCCATTTCTGTTTGAAACATTGTAGCCTAGAGTGGAGGCCTAGGCCAGTAACAGCAGGATGAAACCTTGGCTTCCTCCATTGCCAGGGATCGGGCCTAAACGGGAAGTTGGACATCCCTTGAGGGGTCCCAGACTGGAGAGTCCAGGCTGGGCTAAGGGACATTCCCCACACCTCCCCCCAGTGCACAAATTTCATGCACTAGGCCTCTAGTATGAAAATAATAGCAGTCATACTTAGGGACCTGACTACGTTTTATTCCAGATTCTAATCTAGTAAAAGGAATCTGTTTTAACTTCCCTGATCCATCACTTGATGGGTTACTGTTCTACATCCTGGCTGCCTTTCCTTACTATTTCCAGATAAATTTAAAGTTGTAAACATTAGAAATCTTGACACCACTGAAAAGAGGAAGGTTGTAGATTTAACATGATTAAGAGCCACTGAGAACAAATTTTGCATGTAGGCCACACATCAGCCTAAATTCTGGTTAAGTACTCAATGAGGGGCTGGGAATTTTAAAAGTAGATAATTAAAGGATCAAATTTAATATTATACCCTTGTTAAGCTCTGATGGGAATGGATTCCACCTCTGTGGTTTTCCTCTCCAAAGCCCATAATTCCAGACTAACCATAATAAAAACAGCTAAAGTCAAATTGAGGGATATTCTAACAAAGACCTGACCAGCAAACCTCAAAATTGTCAAGGCCTTTAAAATACTAATAAGAATAAGAAACACTGTCACAGCTCAGAGAATTCTAAGGAGACAGATAATTAAATGTAATGTGATGGCCTAGATGGGATCCTTAATTAGACAAAGGATATTATGGGAAAACTAATAAAATCCAAATAGTATGGAGTTTAGTAAGGTGATAGTATTCAAGAAAAGTTTCATTCCGAAGGCCTAGGTTGCTCAAACCCTGCTCATTCCAAAGAAAGACCACACTTTAGGAGTAGCCCTTGTCAGTCACCTGGGAGATAATCTCTGGGCCTTTTAAATATTGTACCTGATTAAGAGTATTTTGGGGAGGAACCAAGATGGCGGCATAGGTAAACACTATCTGGCTGCCATACACAGCAATTTCAAAACTACAACTTTACGAAAGAACAAACACCATCTGGAATCACCGGAAAGCTGGCTGAGTGAAAATTCCACAAATAAAATTGAAGATAGGACACTGTGACTCAGAGGAGCGGCTGAGGACAGCGTTGAAGATACGCACAGAGAGAGGTTTGAAGCCGTGCGCGCAAAAGCGAATAGGGCAGGTAGCTGAAAACCCGGCCAGTTTTCTCGAATGGGGGAGACAAAGACATCCCACTGCACTGATTCCCCAAATCCAGGCGAAGTCCAGGGAACCTACAATCATATGGGGTAAAAACTGGACAGTGGGGAGGCACACCGAAACTCGGGTGCTGCAAGGGCCTGTAAGCTTGTGGAGAGGGCGAGCTTGTGTAGAGTGCACGTGAACTTGGGAACAGCACAGCTGCGTGACCGCGCAGAGAGGATTTGTAACTTACTCTTTCGTTTGGGAAACCACCAGACTGCATTGTTTTACGACCCTGGATGAGACACTGGGTGTGCAGACTCGTTTGGAGAGAAGCTAAATTGTCCGGCAGGGGGTGGAGCTCCTCAGCAGCTCTCTCTCAGAGGTGCTGGCAGCCATTGCCACCCGGCACGGAGTCCCAGGGGCCGCATACGGCAGAGCTGATGCTGCCTGCTTGGCCCGGAGACTCTGCCCATCCAACCTGAGCACATCTGAACCTCACAGCCAATTGGCCTGGAGGTCAACCCCTCCAAGTGCTAACAACAATAATCTAGGCTTAACTTCAACAAGACTGTGCAACCCATATCCACCTCAGGTAACTGGGGAGGTTGAGCCACTGTCCCTTAGAGGATATCTACCACACAAAGATAATTGACCAACTCAGGAAAGCAGCCACCATGCAGAGACATGGAAAGAAATCAGATGTGAAAGAAATGGAGGAGAAAAAAAAACGACTGGACATAGAATTCAAAACCACAGTTATAAGGCTTTTCAAGAGGCTCCTAGATGCCGAGACCGGTTTGGCTCAGTGGATAGAGCGTCGGACTGCGGACTGAAGGGTCCCGGGTTCGATTCCGGCAAGGGCATGTACCTTGGCTGTGGGCACATGCCCAGTAGGGGGCGTGCAAGAGGCAGCTGATCGATGTCTCTCTCTCATCGATGTTTCTGACTTTCTATCCCTCTCCCTTCCTCTCTGTAAAAAATCAATAAAATATATTTAAAAAAAAAAAAAAAAAAAAAAAAAAAAAAAAAGAGGCTCCTAGAAAAAGCCGAGACCTATGAGGAAATGAACAAGACCTATGAGGAACTGAATAAGACCTACGAGGAAATGAATGAGACCTACGAGGATGTGAACGAGACCCTCATGATATGAAAAAGGACCAGCTGGAAATTAAGCATACAATGACTGAAATTAAAAATATTATGCAAAGACCTAAAAGTACTCTAGAGGACCGTAAGAACCAAGTTAAAGATTTGAAATACAAAGAGGTAAAATCCACTCAGCTGGAAAAGCAAGAAACCAAAAGAATCCAAAAAATTGAAGACAGTGTAAGGGGCCTCTGGGACCTCAAGCATACCAACATCCGAATTATAGGGGTGCCAGAAAAAGAGAGAGAGCAAGACAATGAAAACCTATTTGAAAAAATAGTGACCGAAAACTTCCCACACCTGGTGAAAGAAATTGACTTAGGAGGCCAAGAAGCGTACCGAACCCCAATATATAGGAACCCTAAGAGGACCACACCAAGGTCAATCATAATTAAAATGCCAAGAGCAAAAGCAAAGAGAGAATATGAAAAGCAGCAAGAGAAAAACAGTTAATTACCTATAAGGGAGCACCCATACGATTGTCAGCAGATTTCTCAACAGAAACGATGCAGGCCAGATGGGAGTGGCAAGAAATATTCAAAGTGATGAATAGCAAGAATCTACAAACAAGATTACCCTACCCAGCAAAGCTATCATTCAGAATTTAAGGTCAGATAAAGTGCTTCACAGCTAAGAAAAAGCTAAAGGAATTCATCACCACCAACTCAATATTATATGAAATGCTGAAAGATATTCTTTAAGAAGAGAAAGAAGAAAAAGGTAAAAATAAAAATTATGAACAACAAATACACATCTATCAACAAATGAATATAAAAATCCAGTGAATTAAAAATCTGATGAACAGGATAAACTTGTGAATAAAATAGAACAATGGGCATAGAGAGGGAATGGACTGACAATTCTTGGGGAGAAAAGGGGTGTGGGAGGTTCAGGAAGAGATTGGACAAAAATCATGCACCTATGGGAGAGGACAGTTGGGGAGGGTGAGGGCGGAGGGTGGGATGGGTACCAGGTGGTGGGGCACCCTAGGGGGAATAAAAGGGGGGAACAATGTAATTAATAAACTGAACAATAAAGATTTTATTTTTTTAAAAAGAGTATTTTTGTATGCCTGAGCCATTGGGCTATGCTGTACCACTTTGACCAGGTAACTTTACCTGGGGCAATGGGCTAGGTACAGAAGGTCACAAGGGTGAAAAGCCCTGGATGCCTAGCAAAGAACAATTGTTGGGTGGGACCTCATCACCAGGGTGACCTTCCTCCCCTAGAATATGGTTGGTCATCCAGTTTGGACCCCCTAATCTTGCCTCCCTAGCAATAACAGCTAGGCCTCAGCTGTATTTCAGCTCCAGGCTCAGAAAAGTAGTAAAACTAGACAAGCTACACTAGGGCTGACCTCAGGACCAGTGTACTCTCCCTCCCTCCAGGCACATTACCATTACCTTCCTGACACCCAAGCCCCAAGAGCCCTTTCTTTACTTCTATAACATGCTTCCTAAGCCCATTTCTTCTACAAATTACTTCTTCTACCTTTGTGGTTTTATAAATAAACTAGGGGCCCAGTGCACAAAATTTGTGCACTGGGGGTGGGTGGTCCCTCAACCCAACCTGCCCCCTCTCACATACTGGGAGCCCTCAGGGGATGTCCAACTGATAGCTCACCCCCAGCCTTCCCAAGGCCTAAAGCCCAAGGCCTAAAATCTTGTCAGAGGCTTTAGGCCTTGGGCATCTAGCCATTGCCCTGCTCAGCTCAGCCCAGGCTGCCTGTGACCACCCGGCCCCAGGGGCTGGGCCCTCACCGCCACTTCCGCTCACAGCACCCATTTCATCTCCACCCCCAGGGCCCGGCACATGTGCCACTTTAGCCCCGCCCCTGCTCCTGATTGGCTGGTAGCATAGCCAATCAGGAGCAAAGGTACGGTCAAATTTGCATGTTTCTCTTTTATTATATAGGACTAGTGGCCCTGTGCATGGGGGGAGGAGGGGTGTTGGTGGTGGTGCCCCTCAACCCAGCCTCCACCCTCTCCAATCTGGGACCCCTTGGAGGATTGGGCCTAAACCAATTGGACATCCCTCTCACAATCCAGGACTGCTGGCTCCTAACTGTTCACCTGCCTGCCTGCCTAATCTTAGAGATGATCAACAGGTAGTGATACTGATGGCTTTTAAGCCAGGTCAGTAATTTTCTTGGAAATATCACTCTAAGAAGTATTGGGACACAAGGACTAACAGGTGAGATCAGATGAGTGTGCAATTTCCCCATTCCTGTAGAAGGGGATATGAAAAAGTGTAGTGCCACAAAGAACCACATTAACCCTACCAATAATCTCCTTTGCTCCAAAGGAAAATATGTTTTTAGCAAACACTCATCAAGTTTTATTGAGTTCTGATCAACTATACAAGTACAGCATTATTAAAAATTTCTCAACATTGTTTATAAAGTCAAAAGACACCATAAAAAAACACAAATTGAGAGTTTATATTTAAAAGGAAGTGTTTGATTTCACCAAAGTTAACCAGAATCAGAGCTGAGAACAGAAAAATGATGTTTCTTCCACCAACTGTTTTATCTCTTCATTTCTGCTCCTATAAAAGAAGTCTGAGAAAAGTAAGGAACAAAAGAGTTAAACTTCTAAAATATGTAATAAGGCTAAAACTACAATCTTGATTTTGGCACAGATTATTTCCTGGTTAAAAGTAATATACTTTCCCAAATGTGCTTTCCTGTTCAATTGTTATTACTTAAAACTATAAAAATGTACAAGAGAAGTTGGCAGCGAAAACTGGGATCTTGGGAGTGATAGAAGACACTCTTCTGTCTAGACAACAAGAACCCAAATCAAAAGAAACCGATTTCAAAAGCCCTGCCAAGAACCAATGTGGAATTAATAGAATTTCCACAGGTTGTACTATCTATTCCAAAAAAAGCAATCTGTTGTTTAGGAAAGCATCACAGAAACCCTCAATCCTCTGAATCTATAAAAAATAAAGAAAATATAGAATACAGTGCTGTTTTTAAAATACAGAAACTTAAATAAATTCTTTCTAATTATCTCGAGGGTACATGAAGAGTGAACTGTAATTATGGTCAATTAAACTATTTAACTCAAATCTCTGCACCAGAAAAGTAATGCTAATGAGCTCATCCTATGAAATTAAACTGGCTTGTCAATTTCTGATGATCTCTTCTCATCTGAAAAGGTGCCAAATGAAAATACACCAGTAAATTTTGAATATGTAATTAGTGAAGCAGAAAGCCTTATGATTATTCATATAATTAAGAAGTTTGCTACTTTCTAAAATGGGAGTAAATAAGAAATGTTAGTTTAATAACATGTGGTATATACTCAATGTGACTGCTGACTACCTGGAAGTTTAACCTGAACCCAAGTTTACAAAGGAGTTTGGGGCCATACAGTCAGTCAGTCCAGAGGCTCCGGTTGCAAAAGACGTCATAGGTTCACATGAAAGTAAAGCCCCATCTTTTTATTGGCTTTGAGCTTATTCTGAACCAAGTGTCTAAATTCTGAAAACTGTAATCCAAAGGCAGTATCACAAGTATAAGGATGGATTATTTCCAAATAATAAGGAATAACTCAAAACTACATAAAATGAAATAGGGAAAGCCTGGGGGTCAAGAAGGGGATGTTAACATTCATAAATGAATTAAGCTTGATGACAATTAATTGGTATATATTTGGTTAAGACTCCTATTTATGAGTAATAACTGCTAGGGTGTAAATACAATAATAATGTAAAAATACCACATACTGAAAGCATTTTTTTCTTTACCTTAATGAGAATTTTTAATAGATTAAGGAAATAACATATTTCTACAGAAAATATAAAGGACTATTCTATAGTCTTCCAGAGTAGACAGCTTAGCATTATTATAGGCATCTTAATTCCAAAAATGTTATATTCATTGAACAACAGTAAGGATCAAAATTCACTACAGAAATGAACTGCTTTATAAAATATGAAAAATATGAATAATGTGGGTAATAACCAAGAAAATAAACTGTAGTAGAGAGTAAAAAAAAAAGGACTAAAGTGACAATAAAATAAGATTTTGTTTAAGTTCTCTGTAATTTAAAAATTTTATCACAAAATCATACTAGTAAATTAGAGCAATCATTTTTTTAAAAAACAACTTAGCTTTAAAAAGCAGATATTTTAGTCTGATAATTCAACTTCTAGGAATCATAAATGCAGATTTGGACACAAATCATGTTTATAATCATTTTAGAGAAAAACAAACCCTAAATATTTGAGAATGAAGGGTAAAACAAATTACGGTTTATCCAACTAAGTCTATTATTTGGTCATTAAAAATATATTAGCCTGTAAATTTTAAAATAAAATGTTTACCATATAATTTTAAGTGAAAAAAAGCAGAATATAAAATTATATCCTATACTAAAATATCTATATATACACAGAAAAAAAAAACCTTTAAAATCTATAGGAACTATAACAAAATATTAAGTTGTTATCTCTGAGTGAAAAGTTGAACTTTCATAATACATATTAGAATATTCAAAGAGTCTAGGAATTCTTGTGGTAAAGAAATACATTTGATTAAATCACCAATTAACTGTAAAATGTATTTGACTTTTAATACACCAACTGGTATAATCACCATTCCAGAATGTCCAAAAAAGAGAGAGAGAGAGAACCATTAATTTAAGTAAGTGGTTAACACTTATGGTCTCCTAAAATTAATAATGTATTATATTATAACTGGCAACATTCCCATCTTATAATATTTCTTTCAAACTTAAATATAAATAGGCAAGTGTGATTTCAGGGTTTTAATTTCACACACTAAAACTTTTCTCAAAAGATGTTGAATGCTCAATTTACTATTTAAAAATGTTCACAATTAAATAGCTACTGGAAACAGATTTTCTATAGCAAAATAAGCATTAAATGTTCTGCAGAAATAATTTGGAGATATTTTTGTAGATATAGTAGCCAGAAATCAGAAGGTGAAGTTTAGGAATCCAATTATAGAAATGTTGACTTCTCAGGAAATTTTACAATCTGAAGTGAGCATGAAAAGCAATGTAAGAAAGTCCTTTGACCAGGGCTAACCACGCCGGAGCTCATGAGTAACATCACAGGACACCATGGCCCCCTGCCAAAGCATAAAGTGCCAAGTGGAAAATGGCACCAGTCCATGGACTGTAAATACTGTATCAAAAGAAAATAAAGGAAAAAATCTTTCATTAGCTCAATTAAAAATGCAGTTATAGTACTAGTTCCTGCGATGAATAAATCAGTTCAGCAGGACCAAGAGCTGTCAGCCACTGTTTAAACACATTCTCCACTGGCAGCAACTTGAAGTTTAAAACCTCACTGTATGTTTCCCTAGTTCCTAAAGTTTTTTTTTAACTAAAGTGTTTTTGGATGGTGTGGTTGATTTATAACCCTATCATGTGAAATTTTCACATGTGGCATTTTATGGCTAGGCATCTACCTGACCCATTATACTATGCAACAGTAGCCAATAAAATTAAGATGAATACTGCAAATAAAAGTATTCATACCAATGTACCCAAACTTTAGACCATAAATTCCAAAGAAATGAAAAGTTTCTACTAACCCAACATTAACCATTCACTATTTCATAACCCTATTTGTCAAATTATTCTTACTAAATTAGTATATTCTCCTACAGAGCTTCTGAAAAACCCCAAAGGTAGGCTGTAAGCTCAGTAAGTAAATTTAAAAATGTTTCAAAAAGAATTCAAAACCACAGTAAGTAGCCTAAATTAGCAAGTAGCCCTGGGGATGTTCCCATCTCCTGGGCACTATTTACAAAATAATTATGTTCTTTAAGATAACAAATGTATCACTTAGCTTTTAGTGGCTAAAACAACAGACATACTATTTCTGACAATTCTGAGGGTTTACTGGGATTCTGGTCTGGGCAAACTTCAATTGGGGAGGGATAGTCTAACATGGCAACATGTCTGACAACTGGGTGGATGGCTAGACTAAAGGGATCTCAGGTAGAAGGGCTTACCTCTGCTCCACATGATCTCTCATCCCCCAGGAAGCAAGTACAGATTTCTTCACATGGCTAATGCAGGGTCTCAAAGAGCAGTAAGAGCTGGCAAGCCCCAAGTGCTTCAAGCTTGCTTGCATCATAGCTGTGAATATCCTATTGGCCAAAGCAAGTTACATGGCCAAGTACAGGTTCTAAAGGAAAAAACTTAACTCTATCTCTTTTATGACAGGTACTACAAAGTTACAGTATAAAGGGCAAGAATTTGTGGTCATTTTTAGCACACTGTAAAATACAAAAGTCTCTGTCCACACTGTCCATGGCCAAATAAGTGTACATAATAGCTCTTTTGACACTTCAGTCTCTATATCAAAAGACTGAGAAATCCTGCAGCAAATACAGTTGATTTTATTTACACCAGCATTTCCCAAACTTATCCTGTCTAATAAAACCTTAATATGCAAATTGACCAAACAGTGGAACTACTGGTCACTATGATGCGCACTGACCACCAGGGGGCAGACGCTCAACGCAGGACCTGCCCCTAGTCAGGGCTGTCAAGTGGGCAGTGCCAGGCTGCTGGCCAAGAAAGGTGCCAATAGGGGCCCCTCAATTGCCCCACAGAGAGAGGTGACTGGTGACAGCGAGGTTTGGGGGGACCCCCAATCGCCCTACAGATTGACCCTGCTCTCCAGCCAGGGAACAGTCTCTTAGATTTAAAAATTAAAACCTGGCAAGGCTACTCTAACACTGAAAGAACAGGATGCAGTGATGACATGCATGGACTCTGGTTTGCACATTTTGTGGTCAGCCCTGATTCTGACACTTATAACTGTGTGACAAAGCCAATTGCTTAACTTCTCTCTGCTTCAATTTTTCTACCCATAAGTTGGGTGAAATGTACTGCTGTTTCAGAAGGATCATGTTGTGTACTAATCAGGGCAAAAAAAAATGTAGCTGCCCATGCAACAGTAAGATGCCTTTCACTTATATGAAAAGTATGACATTTTCTGATAAAACTAAACACACAATTAGTATACTACCCAGCAACTGCACTCTTGGGTATTTATTCCAGAGAATGAAAACTTACATTCACATAAAACCTGTACAAGAATGTTCAAAGCATCCCGGATTGCAAGAGAGATGTCCGACTGCCAATTTAGGCCCAATCCCCATGGGGATCAGACATCTCCACGAGGGATCCCAAATTGAGAGAGGGCACAGGCCGGGCTAAGGGACACCCCTCCCATGTACAAATTTCATGCCCTGAACCTCTAGTTCTATATAATAAGGCTAATATGCAAATCAACCAAATAGAACGACTGGTCACTATGATGCACACTGACCACCAGGAGGCAGACGGTCAACAAAGGAGCTGCCCCCTGGTGATAAGTGTGCTCCCACAGGGGGAGTGCTGCTCAGCCAGAAGCCGGGCTCATGGCTGGTGAATGCAGTGGTGGTGACGGGAGCCTCTTCTGCCTCCGAGGCAATGCAAAGGACCTCTCAGGGATTGTCCAACTGATGGCTTAGGCCCGGGGGAGGAGCAGGCCTAAGCCATCAGTCAGACATCCCCCAAGGGCTCCCAGACTGTGAGAGGGCACAGACAGGGCTGAGGAACCCCCAACCCCGAGTGCACAAATTTCATGCACTGGGCCTCTATTTGACCATAAAACACATTTTTCAAGGAATGGTCACTTTTAAAAGTAAAAAAAAATCCACACATTTCTTTTCACTATACAGTTCCACAGCCTACTCTGTTGACTTGCTATCTTTTCAGTCTTTTATTTTTTAGCTTATAATTAAAAAATGTGAATGACCAAGAAAACTGTGAATATTAACACATCTATACACAATGAGGCAAATGGTTCAAAATTACATCTGACTCTCTAACAAGGCTCTAAGTTTTCAAATAGCTGTAATGTTAGAGCTTTTACAAGTGTCTCAGCAGCAACAGGACTACCTCAAAAGAGAAATTTAAATGGTGTGATATTATAGAGGAAAAGAAAAAGAACAGTCCAAAATTCTACTCTTCTATCAGAACTCTCCAGAAACTGACAGAGAGCAATCTGTTAACTTTCCTTGAGCAGCAGAGAGACACAGTTCAGGCAAGCTTAATGGCCCATCCTCTACTGCTATACTACCAAAGCTTTGTTTCAATGTTCATTTCCTAGAAATCTATATCTATATATAATAGAGAAATATGCTAATTAACCAGGACACCATAACAGGTCAACCAGACAGGAGGAAGTTGTGCACACAGCGTCAGGGGTAGGGTGGCAGGGTCTCTGCGTACCTGATCTGGGGGAGGTCCTGAAGAGGGAGGCAGGGCCAGACAGACAGTGGCCATGGCTGCTTGGGCCTAGGGAGCAAGGCAGAGCCAGACCATCGACTCAAGGGTGGGTGGTGCGCAGTGGGCTCCTAGTCTTATCTAATAAATACAGAATATGCAAATTGATCATCACTTCACAACAAAGATGGCAGTGCCCACAGCCAATGAAGGGGGGAATATGCAAACTGACACGACAAAGATGGCAACAGCCAGGCCATGGCGACGACACAGGCATTCCGCCCCACTCCAGTTGCTCTGAGCTTCGGGCCAGAGCGTACACGGAAGGCCGTGGCCAGAGCGAAGGCCCGGGTCCAAGGTGCCAGCAGCCAGGGGAAGAAAGGCCTATTCTTGCATGAATCTTCGTGCATCAGGCCTCTAGTATTAATATAACAGGCCCACTTGGGCCACAAAGGACATAATAGAGGATCCACATAATAGAGGTACCAATAGAGGTACCTTTTTGCCCTTGTGGTGATTGGATTGAGAACTTTGCAAAGACTACCTATAATAAACTAAATGTAAAAGGACCCCACAATCCATTAGGCATCATTAGTAGAAGGTATCATAACTAGAAGATATTTTTGTTCTGAAATTGGCCTAGTTGACATTTTCTGATAAAACTAAACATACAATTAGTATACTACCCAGCAACTGCACTCTTGGGCATTTATTCCAGAGAAATGAAAACTTACATTCACATAAAACCTGTACAAGAATGTTCATAGCAGCTTTATTCATAATAGCCCCAAAATGGAAACAGCCCAGATATCCCTTAACAAACAGGTGAGTGGTTAAACTACGGTACATATACCACAGACTACACTACGCAGCAAGAGAAAGGAACTATTGATACACATAACAATTTCATGTATCTCCAGGGTATTATATTAAATGCAACAACCTAATTTCGAACTGCTCTATACTATATAACTCCATTAATATAACATTTCTGAAATGACAACAGGTTAGAGATGGGTGTAGAAACAAGGTGGGTGTGACTATTATACTAGTAAAAGGGCAAAGCAGGGACCAATGTGGTGGTGAAACTTTTTAGCATCACGATTCTGGCAAGATACACAACCTTTACATGTAATAAAACTGCATAGGTGTAAATATACACATGTGCGTACACACACATAAACGAATACAAGTAACTCTGGGAAAATCAGAATAAGATCAGTGATTACGACAATATAAATATCCTGCTTCTGATAATGTACTCTAGTTTTGCAGATGTTACCACCAGGGGAAACTTGGTAAACAATACACAGAATCTCCCTATAGTATTGTTTAGAACTGTACTGAATCTACAATTACCCCCATAAAAATTTCAATTAGAAAACATTTTTTAAAGTTTAGCCTAGGAAGGTAGTTTCCCTGGAGTCTGTTTCTTTCAGAGTTGAATTCAAACAGTGTGGCTTGCATGGGGGATGCAAATGACTTACACTTGGGACATCAACTGCAACCTCCCTCATGGCACTGGGCCTGACGTCATTCATTCCCTGCAAGAAATCATTCAGAGTAATCTTCACCAACGCAGCCACCTTGCTGTCAGGGAGGTGAGGCTGTTTCTTCAGGACTCTCCGCAAGGCATTGAGACCTACAAAGAGAAAATTAACACAATATTTATCTTTTATCCCATAAATACAGACTGAACCATTACCATTAAAAGTAATAACAACCCAAAACCTCATGCATATTTTAGCATTTCAAATGTGTTGTGCTTGTGTGTATATATGGGGGTGGGAGGGTGGAGAAGAATATGGAAGAATATGGGGGATAAAGGCAAAATTCCACGTGCTTAGTTTGGTAGGGAAAATATAACAAACTGATAAGAAATAGGAAAGACAGATACTTTATAATTGTGAAATAAAATAAAACAATATACATAAAAAGACCAGAAAGGTTCTTATCTCAGATCCTTCTTTTTTTTTTTAATCTCAGACACTTCAGAGCTCTTGACACAAAAATAAAAGTTTATGTTAAATTAGGTTGTTTTGCTGCCCAACATTCTTTTTAACTAAATGGTGCAATAGCATAGAAAACTAAATAAATAAAACTTCAGTAATAAGGTGCTGTGTTGTATTCAATATCACCTTGGTGGCCTGGAAGAATTTAAGCAGTTTCTAAAAAATATCTTTCATAAATGGAAGTACTCAAAACACCACAAGAATCTTACTGTTCTTCATGTCCAAAGTAACTATATGGCAATACTTGTCAATACGTCTAATTTAGACCAGATACCTTACTTATACCAGTACTGAGTGAGATAATAAAAACTGAAATAAGAGAAGTGATCTAATAATTTTCCAGCCATGCTTCTTATGTCAATGTAAGCATAAAGTTTGATAATAAAGGAGACCATTTATTTTCTCTTGAAGAAGGGGTTTGGAAAGAGCAGAAAATATATGCTTTTTAAAAGGATACACTAGAGGCCCGGTGCATGAAATTTGTGCGGGGGCGGGGGGGGGATGGGGGGGGGAGAGTGTCCCTGAGCTCGGCCTGCAACAACACAAGTGTTCCTCGCCCAAACCAACTCATCTGCCAACTCAAAACCATGGCTATAATCTCAACTACTATCTGATTTTAATCCGTCTGAGTATTTACATATTTTCTTCTCTCATCCATCCCAAAACTAACTCTAGAGTTTTAAGAATCTGGGAACTTGATTCAAAAGAAAAACCAACCAAGAAATCTGAAATCTCAGTGATTACCTCAACCAAAACCAACAGTGCTTTTTGGTTTGTATTGGCCCAACCCAGTGGTCGGCAAACTCAATAGTCACTAGAGCCAAATATCAACAGCACAACAATTAAAAATTCTTTGGAGAGCCACATTTTTTAAACTTAAACTATATAGGTAGGTACAGTTATTAATTTAATTAGGGTACTCCTAAGCTGGCCTTTGCTAAAAATGTGGTATTTTGTGGAAGATCCACACTCAAGGGGCCCAAGAGCTGCTGTGGTTTGCCAACCACTGGCCCATCTCAAATGATCAGATCATGTGAATCATAAGGCACAAAATACAGGTGTTCTTATTGACTGTGAAAAGTCCAAAGTGTAATTAAGTGTGCTCTTTCTTGGTGGCAGTGTCATTTACTCTACACTTAAAACATTTGCGTTTCCTTAAGCCTCTCTCTTTGTCATACAGGCACACATGGTTGAATCATACTCAGATTTGCCAGCTAGGACTGGGGAGTGTGTGTTTTTCCTACCAGTCCTCAGCGCTAGCTGTCAGATGCACTAATCATTGCTTCCTTGCTGCATCTACCACAGTGGAATGCAAGCTCCTGGCAAGATGTGCACCCAGAGAGCATTCCTGAAAGATACGTGGTTTGCTTTAGCCAGGCAGGCACTCAGCTGGAAAGTTTCCTCTAACCACGAACATCCATTTTCAATCCCCGGAGCTGGCAGGACACAGGCTGGCTGGGTCCAGGTTAGAAGGGGTTTTACACTCACTCCGCTAGGCTGCCCAACCTGAGGAACAATCTCTTAGCCAAACTCCTCCTCCAATCCTCCTGGACAGGCTGTCCAAAGCTCTCGGGTGCTTAGAGAATGCTGAAGTTCCCTCTCTGCGAATGGGAGCGTAGGCTCGCCCTGCGGGAAATCTGGGCACTGGAGGTGGATGGGAGCCAGGGGAACACAGGTGCAGGAGGGAGCTAAACACAGGAGGCAAACGCAGCACAGAAAGGAACAGAGTGCAGGAGACCATGGGAGTGCAGGAGAGAATGGGGGCTGGGGTCGCGGTAGCCAGCAGGGACGCGGGTGAGAACCAGACGCCCGTAGGGAGCGGGACGCCAGAACCGCCAGAACCAGCGAGTGCAGAAAGGGGTGCACTTTTAAGCACTGGCAGGCGACTGGGGGGCACTGGCTGGGAGATCTGCAGCAGACTCCCCAGACCCTCTGAACTGTGAGTGAGGAAGATGAGGAGAGTTGGGGCGGGGTTAGGGGGAGATAGCTAAGGGTGTGCCTTTGCCCAGGTTGGCTGCAGGAGTCTGATGTGAGGCTCCAGAGGTTGGCTTGGGGGAGTGGGAGCGGGGTGGGGTGGTGTTGGGTGCCTGGGCTGCGGGCTCAGCACACGCAGAAACATGCTGAGATCCCCAAAGCAGCAGCTCCAGCAGCAGAGGCAGCAGCAGCAGCAGCTGAGACAGCGTCCAACTCCAGTGGGGAAGCCACCTGCCGTCCCTGCCTCCAGCTCGGCCCCGGCTGCCCTGACCTGGCCATGACCTCCCTCCACAGGACTCCCGGACCCCAAATGTGCCCCAATCCCTCCACAACCCCCACCCCCAGCCTCCACAGCTTGTCATGAGTGCAGGGCAGTTGCCCTAGGCGCCTCCAAGCCCTACAATCTATCATCAGCTGCGCCTCCCCCCAATGGCCCAGCCACCCCGGTTAGACTGCTGATGCCCGCACTGCCGCCAGCCACGCTGCTGCCCCCACCCAGCAAGGGCCTGACGCCGCTGTTGCAGCAGTGGACAGTCAGCATGGGCATGCTGATAGCACTCATCTTGCTACTCATCCGCTTCACTCATCACAAGTTTCCTGGCCCAGCCACTGCCATCTTTGTGGCATCAATTTGCATATTCCCACTGGCCTCAGATTCACCTTGTTACACCTGGTGGCCCCTCAAGTCCTAGGAGGTGAGGGCGACCCAGGAAGCCGGTGTCAGGACACGTGTGCTGCCTCTGAGGGGCAGAGCCTGACACCTTGCGGTGCCCACCTGGCTGAGGTGCCCTCTGTGCCGGCCAAGCCCAGGGAGGAGGAGGGAGATGCTGGGGCAGGGAGATGAGGCCCATGGGTCCCTGTGCCCATAACAGTGCAGCCAGCGGGGAGCTGAAGGGCCCACAGTGCAGCCGGCAGGGAGCTGGCCGGAGTAGCTGTAGGCAAGGCCTCTGGGCCACTTGGACAGCCAGATGCAGGCTCAGGGCCGCTCTGGAGTGCAACGAGAACCCCCCAGTGCCCCGCCCGGCTGTCCCAGTTCTGGCAAAGAGGCTGTGCCAGGAATAGAACTGCCATTTCCCAGGCTCTGCCTGACGGGGCCCTCATGGCCGGGATCTGGCCTCAGGGAGCATGTCCGGGTGCCCGGGGGCTCAGGAGCCACTCTGCAGTCTGTATCCCCGGGGACGGGGGTGCGGCAGCCCCGCCCTCCTGCCCCTTGAGTCCCCGTCCCTCCCACAGTGCAGCCGGCAGGCCCCACCCCTCCCGCCCCTTGTGTCCCCATCCCTCCATGAACGGGCCTGCCCCTCCCACCCCTTGCACCCCATCCCTCCGTGGCCCGAGGAGCAGTCAAATGGGCACAAGGGGCCCCTCTCCTCCTGCACGCCTCAGCCCCACCCCTCGCTCCTGATTGGTGGTAGTGTAGCAAAGGTATGGTCAAATTTGCATGTTTCTCTTTTATTATATAGGAAAATAGATCATAGTATATAATTACTGGTTACTTATCCAGCTACAACAATGAATAAAGATATGCTCCCTTATAAAACCCATTAATTAGAATAGTAATCGTTATACTTACATAAATTTAGTTTTGTTGCTCTATTGCAAGCCTACAGTGGACTCATGTGTGATGACGGAAACAGGGAAGTGGAGGGACTGTGACTCTGATTGATTCAGCAAGAAAATCTGTCAAGGAGGCACCCCCCAAAAAGCCACATCTATCTCTAGCCTGCATATTTTTATTAATGAGCAAGATTTTCACTGATCCAGATTCAGTAAAAATCACTATCTAGCAAGGCAAAGAATTCTGCCAGATTTTTCCAATGTCTCTTGTACCAAAATAACCACGAATACTTCATAAAATACCAGGAATGTTGCCAAAATTCAAATAAACTTCTACCTGAGAAATGTATAAATACACATAATATGAAACGTTTTTTTAAAGAGAAAAGGTCCTACTTACCAAGAGCCTGAATGAAGACATCTGCTAACCTCGTGAGAATTCTTAAAAATATGTTATCCCTGTTTAGCAGGTGAGGCAACACAGTTCGAGGTTAAATGATGCCCTAGCCGGTTTTGCTCAGGACAGTGTTGGCCTGTAGACTAAAGGGTCAAGGGCACTCTCCCCTTCCCTTCTTTCCTATCTAAAAATCAATGAAAAAAAATCCTTGAGTGAGGATTAACAAGAACCAAAAGAGGTTAAATGGCTTGCCCAAAGACTCTGAGCTAGCTGATAAAGGCAGCTAGCATGTGAACCTACACCATAAGCTTTCCACTAAACCCCACTATGTTCCTGGACTTTATTAAAAAATACTGAATTTTCACAGAATCAATATTTTAATTTCAACTTAGAAAACACCATTGAAAGAACTCCAAACATGGTGGAAAAGGTTAGAAAGAGAACCCTTGGTGAAAATGTTAGAAAGAGAAACTTTCATAAGAGTTAAGTACTTTGTACATAGTAGATCCACCATAAATTCCCCTCAAAATAAGTGAGTAATGGGTGGGAGGGAGGCCTACAGCTATAAATATCTCAGAACTCTGGTGTAAGACAGGTAAAAGTTTCCACCTCAAGAAATGTCTACAGTCATTAGGTTTAGTATTGTTACTAGACCTGTTTAAGTGTAACAATAATAAAATCATTGTTTAAATATGAGGTTTCATTCTTCCTATTTGGTGATGCTATCTTATAAAGGCCCAAGTACTTGGTATGAACATGATTGAATGATGTGTAATCAATAAGTGTGCTAAAGATAGTGAACCAAATACTTCCTTTCTCTGCAAACAAAATGTCTGAATCCACCTCTTGAAAAAACCAGCTCTATTTATACCCACTCTCCTGAAATGGCACAGGCAGCCTTAGAAGGACAAGTTTATAATAAATCCCTGTATTTGGACAACACTGTTGCTAAGCATCTTCAAACATTCAGCAGAGTTTATATAATTCATGTCTCTGCTACATAATTAACATTCATGCTTCCTTAAAAAGTATAGTATGCTTATCTAGGTTGATAATTTAAAACATAAATTTTGAGAGAATTAATAAAAGGCTATGTAACTAATTCATTAGAAAGGCAGCCTAATCCCAGGAGGAACACAAACACAGACATTCAATGTCAGGATGTGTCAGAATTGAATTGGTAAACAGCTTGTGAGATACATTATTTCAAAATTCAGCCGGTTTCTACTTTAAAAGGTGAGCTACAAAACATTAGGCTTTGGACAAGTCATGACATACAAAACCATGCTCTAGTGCAAAAGTTAATTACAAAGGAAACATAACATTTGAAAATAAGTTTCACACCCAACTGTCAACATTACCATTATATCTGCTCAGATAAAAGATCTAAATGTTGAAAGCAACACTACTGTAGCATTTCCAATTTTCATATCATTATTGAGACCAAGGTAAAAGTTAGGAAACTATTTAGTAACACTGAAAAGAAGAGAAAGATGAGTAAGCACATTGCAAGAGGCAGTGTCGCTCTTCCAGGCTGTGGAGGAGACTGTGAACCTTCCGTCCTCTGAAAACGCTTGCACACAGGAACATATACCAACCAGAGGGAGTCTGAACTTTTGCATTGGCATCCTGCAAACAACCTTTACATTACAAAAACAATCAGAACTATAGTTCACGTGAATTTTGTGAAACTTAGAATCACTTTACTGTATGTGATTACCAGGCATCTGTGCACCACATTTTTTGTTAAAAAGGGCAGAGGTTCCCTGATTAGAAGGCGGCCCAGAAGGAAAACTATCAGACAACCAAAACCCAAAAGCTCAAAGAGCACAGAGGTCCACAAACCATAAGCAAGCAAATGTTCCAGGGAAAACCTACATCTATATGTTGATTTGTATTATTAATTGTTTCCTTATCTGTGGCATTTCTGTTTTTCAGAATTGTCTTATTTAAGTTTTATTCAAAACCATTATACACTAGAGGCCCGGTGCACAAAATTCATGCATGGGGGTGGGGGGGAGGAAAGGGTGTCCCTCAGCCTAGCCTGCAACCTCTCCAAACTGGAACCCCTCTCACAATCCAGGACTGCTGGCTTCCACCTACTCGCCTGCCTGTCTTCCTAATTGCCCCTAACCATTTCTGCCTGCCAGCCTGATCACCCCCTAACCACTACCCTGCCAGCCTGACTGATGTCTAACTGCTCCCCTGGCAACCTGTTTGCCCCCAACCGCCCTCCTCTGCCGGCCTGATGTCCCCCAACTGCCCTCCCTTGCAGGCCTGGTCCCTCCCAACTGCCCTTCCCTGCTGCCCTCCCTTGCAGGGCCTGGAACCTCCCAACGGCCCTCCCCTGCTGGCCATCTTGTGGTAGGCATCTTGTGTCCACATGGGGGCAGGATTTTGACCACATGGGGGCAGTCATCTTGTATGTTGAAGTGATGGTCAATCTGCAAATTACTCTTTTATTAGATAGGATAGAGGCCTGGTGCATGGGTGGGGGCCAGTTAGTTTGCCCTGAAGAGTGTCCCGGATCAGGGTGGGGGTTTCCTTGGGGTGAGGGGCGGCCTGGGCAAGGGGCCTGTGGAGGTTTTCAGGCCAGCCACACACCCACAGTGATCAAAACGGAGGCCCTGGTATCTGGGGTTAATCTATGTCTACAATTGAAACTTTGTATCCTGGAGCAGAGCCAAGCCTTCTGCTCCCTCTGGGGTGGCAGCCATTTGTTTGAAACACTGTAGCCTACAGTGGAGGCCTAGGCCGGCAATGGCAGGTGGAAAGCTTGGCTTCCTCCATTGCCAGAGAAACCCAACCCTCTGTTCTCTCCAGCTCAGTGGCTGTCGCCATTTCTGTATCTTTTATAATTGAAACTTTGTAACATTGAGTGGAGGCTTAGGCAGGCAACAGTGGGTGGAAAGCTTGGCTTCCTCTGTTGCTGGGGAAATCCAAGCCTCCCTCCTGCTCTCAGTGGTGGCAGCCATCTTGGTTGGGGTTTATTTGTATAATCTGCTCCTGATGGGCTGGTGGGCATGGCTGTGGGTATGGCGAAGGCACAAAAATAAATTTGCATATTACTCCTTTATTAGATAGGACTAGGATAGTGGTTCAAATATACCATATGGCTGAGTTTCTTCTTGCTGTGCCTACAATGCACATATCATAATTTATGGGAATGCCTTGTATATTCAGGAAGTGGGATATACTTATACCAGTTCTATAGCAGTTGAACATAATTCTATTTCTAATGCTTCTAGAATTTGAGTTGTTTTATCTTGCCTTCTGAGCTACATTATTAACCAATTTTATAATTTACTCAAGTCCTTAATAAAAAATTATAAAATTGTTTCAATAAGAAATTGCAGTTAACGTCACCATTAGTCTGCTTTGTAACATTATTTCTAAGAACAGTATGGATGAAAGCCCTGGATAAAGCTCTGAAGTTCAAGTCATTCCAACAAACAGTACAAAAGAGAAGACAATGAGGGACAGAAAGGCCCACTGTAGCAAAGTGACCAATGAGGCCAGGCCAAGTCAGTGAGTCACTTGAGTATTCTTTGTTGTTTTCCCCTTTTTTCTAATTCTTCCTGCCCTTCTCAGTGACCCCCTCAATTTCTTTCTTGTTCTCTCTTATATCCAGGGAATGTCATATTTACAAGTGCACTTAGATAATGTGTACCACAACACACTCAATTTATAAATGAAGAAAACTAAGGCTCAGAAAAGACAAAGAATTTTCCCAAGATCACAAGCCTAATTGCAAAGGCAGTCTGTCCAACTCTCAAAATGCATTTTGTACAATACCTCCCTGACTCTCTAGAAAATCCCCTTGCAAAAATATTCTAGCACAATGCTCCTAAGTTGTGTTCTATAATATAGTGAGAAAGCACCACACAACACAACATAATGCCAGCAATAATTTAAGACAATAGCCACAAAACTACATATTTTTCCTACTGGACTCTTTAATTATAATACTCATCTTTTTAAAAATTACCTTCTCATAATCTGATTAATTGCTAAATTAGGGGAAATAAAAGACCAATTTAATACCTGATCATTTGAAATTATAAGTCCCATTAACAGTAGCTAATTATTTTTTTACTGCTTATACATACCAAGTACAACTTTTTATCTTTCTATCTTTAAGTTAGAGGCCTCTCTCCTCATCTCTAATCCTTTCACATCTTTTCAATTAAATATAAGATTGTAAGGACTAGAATTTTCTCAAATTTTCTTGTCATTTCCCTAAAGTTCCTGGGGTAGTAAAGTGCCCATGAAAGTAGAGAGTCTTACTGACATCTGGTATGTGATTTACATTTTCACTTCTCTCTTGAAAGTCTGAGGATACAACTTAATTTCTAGACTATACTTACCTGTAAAAAAAAATGGATATTTTCTGCTGTATATAAATTGATCTTTCCCTTAGTTTCATATATAAAGTAAACTTAAAAGCCTTATAATACTCTAACAAAAGTCTGTTTTATGACTTAATTACAAGCATGAATTTGTAATTGATGAACTAGAGTTTAAACCCCAGATCTGCCACATTACCAGCCTGAGACTTCTTGAGAACATGATACTCAGATCATATGGCTGGTGTAAGGATTGGAGGAAAGGGTATTGTTTTCTCTCCTACACCTTCTCAGGACCTCATTCTGCCAGTAGAACTCTATTACTTCTTCTTTAAGCTTCTTTTCAGATGTCACTTTTGCTATATAACCACAGCATTTCCTTTCCCCAAAGGGAAGTCACTACATTTCCCATAGTTTTTTGAGTATGTACTTCACTGTGTGTTTACAAATCTCCACTTCATCAGATTGTTTATGTACCCCATAGCTGCCTAGTATGTGTACATAAGCAAATTAGAAACTATTTGATAAAGGATGTTGAAGAATGAATCTTTTTGCCTAGATGGGCAAGTCCAAAGCAAAGCCTGTAAATACTATAGGTTCAGTTCCAGACCAACCCAATAAAGCCAGTATCTCAATAAAGCAAGTGGCAATCCCTTTTGCTGGTGAAGAGGCTTGTCTTCAATTTGTAAAAAACACATCTGTGAAGTGCCAAAAAGCAAAGCACAACAAAATGAGATACGCCTGTAACTCAGACACTTCATTATTACCTAATAAAATGAAGGAAACAAAGATACATCTCCTTCTTGGTCACTAAATAGTTCAGTTCCATGCTCAAACCCACCATTTCTTATAAAGCACAAGAAACTAGACCAGAATGTACCAGAAGAATGTTTACTTTTGCCTTGTGTCTACATAACCTGTAGTCTCCCCCGATTGTGAGTCCTTTTCATGGAAATCATAATGATCAAAGAGAATAAAATAAAACTGATTTTCTCCACCAAAAGATATTGAAAAACTCCTAAGTATATCTTCCAAGTTTTCCTTTCCCACTCATTTTTCCTTCTCCAAGCTCTTTTCATACATGCCGTCTGGCCAGATCATAAGAACCAATGCACTAATGGAAAGGTCTTCAAAGTCAACTAAATTACATTAGCTATGAATCAATGATTTAGAGGTAAAAGTACCCATATTTCTGTACTAAATCTCTAAAATAATTAAAATTACAACTCAAAAATTCAATTTCTTCTATAATCTCAAGGGTTAAACTTTTCATTATTTTTAATCCTCACCAAGGATATGTTTCTTTTTTTAAAAAAATATTTTTTATTGATTTTTACAGAGAGAAAGGGAGAGGGATAGAAAGTTAGAAACATTAATCAGCTGCCTCCTGCACACTCCCGAAACCAAGGTACATGTCCTTGACCAGAATCGAACCTGGGACCTTTGAGTCCGCAGGCTGACACTCTATCCACAGAGCCAAACCGGGTTAGGGCCAAGGATATGTTTCTTAACCGATTTTAGAGAGAGATGATGGGAGAGAAACAGAGAGAGAGCGAGAGAGAGAGAGACATCAATCGATTGCCCCTGAATGTGGACTGAATTAGGTATGTGCCCAGACTGGGGATTGAATCTGTAACATTTTGGTGTATGGGATGATGTTTCAGCTAACTGAGCCACCTAGCAAGGGCAAGAGTTAAACTTTTTAAAAATATCGGATAGGTCACAAACTGCAAGAAGAGAATCAACAACTGAAAAAAAAGGCCTCCAAAATATGGAAGGACTTAGAAACAAATGCCCATATCAGAAAAAGAAATAAATGTAAGAATATAAGATTACCAGCAAACCAGAGATGTTTTGAGATATGTGCCCAGCCTTTAGAGATTACCCAAAAATAAATACCTGCTTTCAGGAGGGAAAAAAAAAAAAGAGCAACACATATATTTCAATAAATTCTTACTTGCCAGATCAAATATTTCAATAACTTATAAAAAAAATGTCCCAACTGGAATACCTTTTATTTGTTGAAATTACTCTGAAAAAATGCCCAAATATGAAAAGGTGTTAAAGTTTCCAAAGTAACTATAGGTTTGCCATGGTGACATTCTTAAAGTCAAAGAGCCAAACGAATAATACAGTAAGTCCTCGGGTTTCTTCGGAGATCCGTTTATACGGCGCAATGTAACGCAATATTCGCTGTTAAGTAGGAACCCACCTACATAAGCACCTACATCACTCACATGGAGCACATACACACAGAAGTGAAACAGTAAAAAAAATTTTAAAGAACGATAACAACTCCTGACCTTTACTTGTGGTAAATAATAAACACAAAGTATATATGTACATATGTCAAAATGATGAAACTTTTTTTTTTAATAAATAAATGGTAGATGGTGATGTAACCATGAAACGATGTACATCCAGTACAACATAACCTGAGGACTGCCTACAATGGCCCTTAAGTTTTCAGACTTAAATATTACTTAAAATATCACTACCACATACTCTGAGGCACAGAATTCTCTGGTTTCATTAAGTACTTTTATAGCACTTCAACAAATACACAGCTGATCCTTTGTATTTTCATTTTTTCTGGTACCCTAATTTCCACAGCATAATGTTAATAACTACTGTCATCATTAAAACTACCATTAATGCATCCGGTTACACGTCCGTGCGTGCGTGCGTGTATGTATGTGTGTGTGTGTGTAAACTTAAAAATAGTCTGAAAGCATATCCTATCTAATAGAAGAGTAATATGCAAACTGGCCATCGCTCCAAAACACAAGATGGCTGCCCCCATGCAGTCAAAGATGGCCACCTCCATGTGGTAAAAGATGGCAGTCCCCATGTGGACACAAGATGGCCACCACAAGAGGGCAGGCAGGGGAGGGCAGTTGTGGGCAATAAGGCCAGCAGGGAAAGGAGTTGGGAGGGACCAGGCCTGCAAGGAAGGGCAGTCTGAGGTGACTGGGTCAGCAGAGGAGAGCAGTTGGGGTCAACCAGGCTGACAGGGAAGGGTAGCTGGGGGGGACCAGGCCTGCAGGGGAGGGCATCTGTGGGGACCAGATCTGCAAGGAGGGCAGTTGGGGTGGACCAGACCTGCAAGGAGGGCAGTTGGGGGGGACCAGGTCAGCAGGGGAGGACAATTGGGAGTAACCAGGCCTCAAGGGGGGGCAGTTGGTGGGAACCAGGTCTACAGGGGAGGGCGGTTGGGGGCAACCAGGCCAGCAGGGGAGGGCAGTTAAGGGTGACCGGGCCAGCAGGGGATGGCAGTTGGGGGCAATCGGGCTGGCAAGGGAACAGTTTGGTGTTGATCAGGCAGGCAGAGGAGCGGTTAGGGGATGATCAGGCTGGCAAGCAGAAGCGGTTAGTGGCAATCAGGCCAGCAGGCAGGCGAGTCAGGAGACAGCAGTCCTGGATTGTGAAAGGGATGTCCGACTACTCACCTGGATCGAGCCTAAACGAGCAGTCGGACATCCCTCGAGGGGTCCCAGATTGGAGAGGTTGCAGGCTAGGCTGAGGGATACACACACCCATCCCCCCTGTGCACAAATTTTGTGTACAGGCCTCTAGTATACTGTAATAGTGGTTACTTTTAGGAAGTACAGTTAAGGGTGATTTTGATTTATTTTTCACTAGAGGCCCAGTGCATGAAATCCATGCTTGGGATGGGTTTCTAATCCATGCATGGCTAGCGAGCAGGACCAATCAGGTTCCCTGCCTCCCTGCCTCCTCCTTCCCTCACTCCTTGCCACCACTGCTGGTCGCCTGCCATGTTTCGTGCCGCCCATTGGTGGTCAGCACACGTCATAGCGAGCAATCGAACTCCCGTTCTCCTGGACAAACTCCTGAGGGGAAACTGTGCATATTAGCCTTTTATATAGATGGTTTCCTGAATTATCTACTTTTCAATAAATACATATTTTATGATTAGGAAAAAAACCTATTTTCATTAAGAAATGAGATATACCTGGGCAACCAAGATGGTGGCATAGGTAAACACCTATTGTACTGCCCCATGCAACAATTCAAAAACTACAACATGACAAAACAAACATCATCTAGAATCACCAGAAAGCTGGCTGAGTGAAAACTCCACAAATAAAAGTAAAGGTGGGACACTGAGACTCAGAAGAGCAGCAGAGCACAGCCTTGAAGATACACGTGGAATCAGAGGTTAGGAGCCATGGCCGCGCGCCCGGGCTGTAGGCAGTAGCAATCCCGGCTGGATTTCTCCAACGGGAAGGGCAGAGACGTCCCACTGCACAGATTCCCCAGTGCCAGGTGAGGTCCAAGGTCCGGGGTATGCACCTAAAAGCCAGGCGCGGCAGAGGTCTCCTATTCTGAGGAGAATCCGGGTTGTTTGGAACAGCAGTTTGCGCCTGTGCAACAGCACAGACGCGCGACTTGCTCCCTGGCAACTTGCCCCCTGGTCCCGGAGACCACCGGACTGCTTTGTTTTACAACCCTGGGTGAGACTTTGGGTGTGCAGACTCATTTGGGGAGAGGCAGAGTTGTCTGGCAAGAGGTAGAGACTAGCAGCTTTCTCTTGGAGGTCCCTGCAACCATTACCACCCAACAGAGACCCGCACACCACATAGGACGTAGCTGACACTGACACTGCCTGCTCAGCTCAGAGACTCCGCCCATCCAACCTTAACACAGTCTCCCTTCACAGCCAATTGGCCTGGAGGTCAAACCCTCCTAGGGCTCACAACAAGCTAGGCTTAAATTCAAAAATACTGTACAACCCATAAAGGACTGCAGTAAGAGTACCCACCTCAGGTAACTGGGGAAGCTGAGCCATTGTCCCTTAGAGGACATCTACCACATAAAGCAGCCACCATGCAGAGACATGGAAAGAAATCAGGCGTGAAAGAAATGGAGGAAAAATACGACTAGATATAGAGTTCAAAACCACGGTTATAAGGCTTTTCAAGACGCTCCTAGAAAAGGCCGATAAACTTAATGAGAACTACGAGGAAATGAACAAGACTTACGAGAAAATGAACGAAACCCTCACGGATATGAAAAAGGACCAACTAGAAATCAAGCATACACTGACTGAAATAAAAAATATTACACAAAGTCCTAAAAGCAGTCCAGAGGACCACAAGAACCAAGTCAAAGATTTGAAATACAAAGAAGCAAAATCCACTCAGCTGGAAAAGCAAGAAACAAAAAGAATCCAGATAATTAAAGATAGTGTAAGGGGCCTCTGGGACAACCTCAAGCATGCCAACATCCGAATTATGGGGGTGCCAGAAAAAGAGAGAGAGCAAAACAATGAAAACCTACTTGAAGAAAGTGACTGAAAACTTCCCCCATCTGGTGAAAGAAGTTGACATAAAAGCCCAAGAAGTACACAGAATCCCAAAATATAGGAATCTAAAGAGGACTACACCAAGATACATCATAACTAAAATGCCAAGAGCAAAAGACAAAGAGAGAATATTAAAAGCAGCAAGAGAAAAACAGTTAGTTACCTATAAGGAAGCACCCATATGATTGTCAGCAGATTTCTCAACAGAAACGATGCAGGCCAGATGGGAGTGGCAAGAAATATTCAAAGTGATGAATAGCAAGAATCTACAACCAAGATTACTCTACCCAGCAAAGCTATCATTCAGAATTGAAGGTCAGATGAAGTGCTTCACAGCTAAGAAAAAGCTAAAGGAGTTCATCACCACCAAACCAATATTATATGAAATGCTGAAAGATACTCTTTAAGAAGAGGTAGAAGAAAAAGGTAAAAATATAAATTATGAACAACAAATACACATCTATCAACAAATGAATCTAAAAATCAAGTGAACTAATAATCTGATGAACAGGATAAACTGGTGAATATAACAGAATCATGGACATAGAGAGGGAATGGACTGACAATTCTTGGGGAGAAAAGGGGTGTGGGAAGTACAGCAAGAGACTGGACAAAAATCTTACAACAATGGGAGAGGACAGTGAGGAGGGGAGGTGAGGGTGGAGAGTGGGATGGGTTCAGGGTGGAGGGGAGCTATAGGGGGATAAAAAAGGGGAACAATGTAATCAATAAACTGAACAATAAATATTTTTAAAAAAGAAAAAAAAAAGAAATGAGATATAAATGATCAGTATGCAAATAGACCACAATATTTAAATCCAACAACACAAACTAATCATATAGCAAATCAATCTTACCTGATTCATTACACAAGGCTTTCAAGTCTGCTCCAACGTATCCATGAGCACTGTTTGCCAACTGTAACAGCTCGGCTTCAGTGAGTACATGTGGTACCTTTCGAAGTAGTTTCTGAAGGATATCTAGCCGGTCCTGAGCATTAGGAACTCCAATCTCAATCTCTTTATCAAATCGTCCAGGTCGGCGGAGTGCAGAATCCAAAGCATGAGGACGATTTGTCGCCCCAATAACTAATACCTGTCCTTCACTTCCTTCCTAACAAAATAAAATAAAAACAAACTAATTATTCTTCTACAAGTAAAACACACACTATATAAGCAAAGATGGATGGATCCAACTGTCCAGGCTAAGTCCTATCCTTCACACTTTTATTATTCATTCTACATTCTCCAAAGCTTAGCCTAAATGATATTTCACCTAGTTTCCCAATCTTACTATTCATTTATGACAAGTATGTCTCTCCCACATCTAGCATCTTACCCACACTGTTCCTATGAATAATAACATACATAACACCCTTTCATATAGTTATTTTAATTTAAATATTTTAATTGTCCTTTTCCCCTACTTGAAAGCAAAGATTATGGCCTACAGATTATTCAAATACAAGAGATCTTTTATAGTTGTCAAAGAGATCATCTTCACAAATGGGCTCTTTTTTAAATTTGACAATATTTTAAATTCCAAAACATAGACAGCAATATACACACCAGAGTACCAGCGACCTTGGAAATGTATGTACTTTAACTCTCTGAGAATCTACGATAATAAAAGAAAAACATGCAAATTGACCGTGCCTTCATGATGCCCATCAGCCAATCAGGAATATGCAAATTAACCCAACAAAGCTGGTGGGTTAATTTGCATATGCAGTTGCTGAGCGGCTGGAGGCGGGGCAGGACACTTGCGTTGTCACCATGATGACAATGCAGGCATTCTGTACCGCCCCAGCAGCTCTGGGCCTCTGGGCAGCGTGGGAAGGCAGAAAGGCAGCTCCAACGGCAGCTCCAGGCAGGTAAGAAGACAGAAAGACAGCTCCGGGCCAGAGCAAAGGCGGTGACAGCAGTCAGGGGAAGGAAGGCCCATTCTTGCACAAATCTTCATGCAGTAGGCCTCTAATGAAATTATAAAGAACTATGATCATGCCCCTAGCCGGGTGGCTAAGTTGGTTGGAACCTTGTCCCATTCACCAAAAGGTTGTGTGTTCTATTCCCAGTCAGGGAACGTACCTAGGTTGCAGGTTCGATCCCCAGTCAGGTGATATACAGAAGGTAACCCAAAGATGATTCTCTCATATTGATGTTTCTTTCTTTTTCTTTTTATCTCTCTCTCTCTCTCTCTCTCCTCTCTCCTCTCTCCTTTCTCCCTCTTCTCTAATATCAATAAAAGCATATCGACTGAGGATTTTTTAAAAATGATCTATGATCATGATCAGCCACCTATAGAAAGTATCCAACATTCTATTCAGAAGACCCAAGTGTAACCTCATAGAAACAAATTTAACTGAAATGTGATTCAAAGAAAACTCAAACCTAATCAATTACATTGGATGTGCCAACAAAAAATGGATTATAATGAATCCCTAAATTGTGAATTTAAAAGACAAAAATACAGGCCCTTAAACGTCTATGTCACATGCTTTCATTCCTACCCAAAGGCAAGAACACCAATCCATAGCAGGCCTGTCCCACGGGCAAAAGAAAAGGCAGCTGTGACTCAGTAATTAAGATACTCCAACACAGTCTTTCATGTGACTTCTTACTCACCAAGAATTCTAATTATAATACAGCTCTCCATATATATGCCTTTTGGGTGAAAATAAGAGTCATCCATAAAGCTGGTACTTGACCAGCTTAATAATTATATTTCTTATTATAAACAAACTAGTACCCTGACTTATACATCAGTCTCATGAGTGTTACTGTGGGTTGTTCAGTCCTCACAACTCATCTCCGAAATACTAACATTGTGTTCTCCAGCTTTAAAACTGAGACCCAAACCTGAGTGAGACAAGATGATCACATTCAGGCGCTCCCCCAAAACTGAGACCAGGTGCTCATCTAGCCTCCCAAGATAGCAACCCTTCTCTTTTGCCACTCTTAAAATTATAACACATTGTTAGCAAATAATAGAGACTTAATACTAAATCTTCACGTTATTTTTGCATGCTCAATTTCTACCTATAGGAAGTAAAAACCAAAAAGTTCTAATAGTCCAGTTTTTAAAATGCAAAAGGAGGACCTGGAATTACATACTTTTAAGAATTTGTTTAGGTTCTAAAAAATAAGTTCTGCATAAGTGTATTCTTCTGGTAAAGGACTATCAGGATTATGTATATGCTGTCAGAGTAATAATAAGGTAAATTTCTTTTAAATGTTGTACAATAATCTCACTTTTTTTCCTTTCACTTGTCCCCAAAGAATCAATTTATACATGAGTATATAAGACTTACTCAAGAAATTTCTTTATAAATTCTCCTAAAATTTAACCATTAAATCTTTATGGTTTTTGTTTCAGGTTTTTAAGATAATAACATTTATTACAGAAGAAATCCATTGTTGTATATTATTTTATATTCTAGAAAAAATGCCAGGTTATACTATCCCAGTAGTTACTAAGAAATCTGCCAAAGAAAATTGTATTATGGTCCTTTCTTCTAGTGTTTATAGCTAACATTTTCCCCTTACCCTAGAATACCCCACAATTCAAGAATTTGATAGTTTTGCTACTATATATACACAAAACGATTAAAAATCGACCCCTTCATACACAGAATCAATACTGGTGCTATACTTACTGAACCAATACCATCCATCAATGTTAGCAGTGAAGCTACAACTCTTTTTTCCACTTCATTCTGAGCCCCTTCCCTTTTGGGGCAAAGCGCATCCAGCTCATCAATAAAAATAATCGATGGATGCCTAAAAACAAACAAAATGAATTAGCTAATATACATTTAATTTTTAAATTTGACACGTGACATTTCACATTTAGGATTTAACTAATATTAAAGACAAAGGCAACAGGATATTAAGCAGAAAAACCTCACATGAATTCTAGCCCAAATTATTAACACCAAAATTACATTCTAGTGGATCTGCCCTCAATTAAAAGAAGAGCACTGAGAACAGTGTACTGCTCATGAAATGAGTCTACGCCTAGGCAGAACTTGCCTGCTAATGCGCCTCAATTCAGAAGCAGAGGCTAGAGATGTTGTCCCTGGGAACAGGATTAATGTCCAAGGCTGCAAAATTAGAAATGCTCTCTGTTATTTTACCTATTAAAAAAAATTTACTTTCACCCTGGCTGGTTTTGCTTAGTGGATAGTGTCAGCATACAAACTGAAGGGTCCTGGGTTCGATTCTGGTCAAGGGCAGGTAATTGGTTTACAGGCTCAATCTTTGGCCCTGGTCAGGGACCTTGTGGGAGGCAATCAATGGATGTATCTCTCTCACATGATATCAAATAACACTGTCTTGTTTCTCTCTCTGTCTCTTTCCTCTCCCTATCTAAAAAAAAATCAATGGGAAAATATCCTCAGGTGAGGATTTATTAAAAATAAATAAATAACTTCCATGATAGTCAATGTTCCTATAAAAAGATGTGAATTCTCTCATAAGAGGAAACTGCCATAAACATAACAATGACAACAAAAATATACTAAACAATAAGGTATGCACTGGTTCTCAAACCTTCAGTATTAGGACCAGACTACTCATTTCAGCTACTAAAACTAGGAAAAAATACTTTAAAAATGGAAGTTCTTTCAATAAGAGAGTAATTATATGGCAAGTTAAATGCCAAAAAAATGATAGAGCATAGCCATATTATAAATTATATTAGATTAGATTAAGTTATAGACCATGCCCTAATGCTCCTTGTAACATAACATGGGAGACTAATTTGAGGAACAGTATTCAGTAAGAATTATTGTTGAAGAGCAAAACACTTGTCCCTTTGAAGCAAAGTATAACAAAACAAAGTTTTGAACATAAAGAGCTACTATAATACAATCTACTAAGGGAGCTAGATATACTGACTATACCTAAGTACCCCCAAAAAAATCATAAATTTCTATCAAGAAATCATGATATCAAATAACAATGTCTTAATTCTTTTCCCTTATGTATTTTTAATTGAGATATAATTAACATATAACATTATATTAGTTCCAGGTATACAACATAATTCAATATTTGTTATTTTCTGCAATGATCATTAAGTCTAGTCATTGTGACATCTGTTGCCATGTATAGCTACAGCACTTTTTTTTCCTGTGAGGAGATCTTTTAAGAGCTACTCACTTTACAATTTTCAAACATGAAATGGTTATATTAACTATAGTCACCATCCTATACATCACATCCCATGACTTATTTCTTTAATAAATGGAAATTATTAGATAGAAATAGATGAAATAAAATGTCATTAAATTTACAACCTATTTCTAGTGCTACCACTACTAGTTTTGTACTATTCTTTCATGTTTAGTATAAAGTGTTGGCATCTCTACTTTGATTAACACAGCCTTAACTACTAAATTCAAACATGAAAAATATAAAATACCGCAGAGTGGCTTCAGCAAATATTTGACGTAACCTTGCTTCAGTTTCCCCATAGAATCTGTAACAAATAAAATACATTTAAGGAACAACTCTCAAACTTTCCAAATATTTCCAGAATACTTAAAATTAATTCTCCAAAATTATTTTCCAAAGTTAATTTATATATAAATTAAAAAAGAAATCTAAAACATTTCAACATGTGAAACATCCAGACAGAGTATAAGCAACCATTTATTTTTTTTAATTTAAGCAACGATTTTTAAAAAACCACATTAAGCAAAGCATCTCAGGCACTGAGAAAAGGTGACCTTGCAGCAGGTAACAAATCATCATTAGCCAAGATGTCTCAGCACCTGAGCCTCCAACCTTTAAAAAGGAACCACTCAAAGAGAAAGGCTTTGCAATGCAGGGCTCAGAGGGGTGCATACAACAATCTTATTTTGAGCTATGAATCCAGAGCTCTTTAATAAACCTAAAAAGCCTGCATGGCCAGTATGGCTCAGAGGTTGAACATCAGCTTATGAACCAGGAAGTCACGGTTCAATTCCCAATCAGGGCACATGCCCTGGTTGTGGGCTCAATCCCCAGTGTGGAGTATGTAGGAGACAGCCAAGTAACGATTCTCTCTCATCATTGATGCTTCTCTTTCTCTTTCTTCCTTCCCCTCGAAAATCAATAAAAATATATTAAAAACAAGACACAAGAAATCTGTAATGGTTTTCGGATTAACAGCCCTTTCACTTTGCGTGGCTTATATTGATTATCTACATGTAATATAAGAGAATAAAAAAGGCCTCTGTGAAGCTATTGATAGTGAGGGGCACAGTTATATAAAGAGAAAAACATCTAAATCGGATTAATAGTGCTGGTTACTCTAGATGGAGCTGTAATCAAGGGTCCTGAAATAATCATATGATATGCCATGCCCTGTTCCTTGTTTGCCATGTTCCTTGTTTTAGAATATGTTAATGAGAAAATAAGATAGCAATTGCAACCAAATTAGTATAGTTAATCTGGTCCTTTCAGAACTATAGCCATTATCTCATTCTTTTTCAACAGAAAGCTTCTCAACATATTTTTTTTAATTAAATCCTCTTATAAAAGTGCCATGGAAGTCATTTTTGTTAATCATTAACTTCTATATAATAAAAGTACCCAGTGTTGTTAAATTCACATAGTATTTTTAATATTTTAAAGTGAATTGTGAGGGTTTAGTTTTCTTTTGCTGTTTGCAAAGGCAATGTGTATTTTCTACCTGTCATAGAACCTATATCTGTAAAGAAAAAGAAATAATTGTAAATTATTGCAAAGTGTGCAGTTAATAATACTAAAGACAAATAGTTTTTAGAATCACAGATGGTTCATATATTTTGACTTTTCATTTCAGCTAATTTTGGTCCAGAATTTTATTTTAATTGAAGAGATACTCCCACTTGCCTTCTAAAACAAAGACTAAGAGAAGGAATAATTCAAAGTAAGTGTAGTATTTCTTTAAAAAAATAAGTACATTATACTGAGGTCTGATGTTTTCACTTGAATTATTACTTATTTTAGTTTTTGTAAACTAATGCTACAGTAATATAATAAACATAAGACTAAATGTTGTTAGTTACTTAAAAACCAGAATTATTCAATGAATAAGGTTGCCTTACTGTCCTGGGTTTACCTGATATAATGTCAATCTTTCTGACAAGGATTCTGGACCTGTTTCATTTCTAGACATTTACCCTATTCTTCAAACCATTATAATTGGAGCTCAGTAATAAATCTTATCTCTGAAATTGTTTCATTTATTGTTAATAATAATAACAGCATAGGCAGAGTTTATCATCATAATGTAAGTTTTTAATTTTTAATACTTTATTGTAGTTTTGCAAGATACATAAAAATGCAATTATGTCTGATTTGTAGATATTAAAGAGCTCAGCTAATACGGTAATCTACATGCAACTAAATTAAATCTTTACTATTGAGCCCTAAAAAAAGAATTTAAGAAGTATCCTCCTATATAATAAAAAGGTAATATGCAAATTGACCAAAAAGCAGAATAACCAGTCGCTATTAGGCACAATGACTACCAGAAGGCAGATGCTCAACACAGGAGCATCTGTCCCTTGTGGTCAGTGCAGTCCCACAGGAGGAGCGCCCCTCAGCCACAACCCGGACTGACCACTGGCAAGCACAACCTCTCCTGCTTCCATGGCAGCGCTAAGGATGTCCACTGACAGCTTAGGCCCACTCCCCTGGGAAAAACCCCCCTACCCCCTCCATACCCAAGAGCATGAATGTCATGCACCGGGTCTCTAGTATTTAATAATATTGTTTATTCTATTAAATTATGCACCTACTTGCTTATAATTTCAGGACCATTTATTACAGAAACATAGGCTCCAACTTCATTAGCAATAGCCCGGGCAATCATTGTCTTTCCAGTACCTGGAGGGCCATACAGTAAAACTCCTCTAGGGGGAGGAATTCCTAGAAGAAAAAAGAGAATACTGGATTCAGCATTACTAGGTTTCTTGTAAGTGTTGTCATATGACTTAAAACATGAGTTAAAAGTATACATTTACCTTGCATCACACACTAAAGTAAGAGTCAGATTTCCTTATTCTTCCCAGGAAGATGTATAACTAGACCAAACACTGATCTCCAGCAATGACTGTTTCTCTCTCTATAGATCCAACCTGTCCAGGCACTTTGGTGAAAACCTGGCTGGACACTGTTGTCATGCCCCATTGCACATTATCAAAACAAAGTTCAGGCAACAAAAAGCTCATAAAGCAAGTCACCAATCCCAATTTTCAGCACACATGCATTCCTAGGAAAATGTCAATCCAAGGGTTCATTTTATATACATATAAAGGTTCATAAAAGATGGAAAAGCAGAGAAAGGGATGGTATGCACCAAATACATGCAGAGAATTGGGAATAACCACAGAGGAAGCCTTGAGTTTCCTAAGAATCAAGTCAATGCAGATATCTGCACACAGCTACATTTCCTGAGAAGTTTTATCCAGCATATCTGAATGTTTGGCTTATTTCTTTACTCATGTCAACTGATCTAACCTGACAAGAAACTTATTCTAGATACAATACAACAACTGTGAAAGTATGCAATTAAAAGAGGCAAGGCTACAACTAACTCATTACAACCTAAAAACATTTCACTTAACTGGCATCTCCCAGAGCAACTCACACCTCCTATCATACCTACCACTCAGGAAAGAAAAATAGAAAACAAGGATGAGCAATTATTAGATAAGTGGAATGAGCTAACTGCTTTTGAGTTTTAAATTGAATACTTTTGGATACAATACACTGAAGAAATCATACCATAACTCGTGAATAATTCAAGCTGCTTGAGAGGAAGTTCAATTATTTCTCTAATTGCTTTTAGCTGACCATTTAAGCCTCCTATCATGTCGTAAGTTACTTTGAATTGGTTGTCTTGCTCTTTTGAATTTATACCAATTTTTGTAAAATTGACTCTCGTTGTTGAGGAAATAAAGTAGAAAGTATCAGTGTTGCACTTTGCTCCCAGATTGGCTGGCTTTAGGAATCTCTCTTCATTGATAAGGTACTCGTTTCCTCCACTGGCAGATGCAAAGCTACATTCAAGACCTGTGACTTCCTCTAGCCCAAGTCCACTGCTGCCACCAGGACTCTGTGTGACATTTGACAAACTGGCGCCAGTTTTATTTATCTTCCTGTCATCTACTGGTTTGCAGGGAGTACTGCTTGATGGTGGGACCCGAGGCTCTTCCAGATCCAACTGGCTTAGCTGTAAGGACATATCCAAGGTACTGGCTTCTATGCTGGACCGTCTAGAGGCCATTCCCTGAGCATTGGTATCAGGGTCACTCTGAAGCCTTCTCAGTATCATGCCATCTGCCCCTTTCACTCGCAACACTTGCAACTTGCATGGTCGTCCATAAAATGTAATATATAGAAAGTTGCCTGGTAAAACAATCTTGCCATCTAGAAAACAATTTATTGAAAATATATTTATGTTAGCACAAGTTTTCACCCATTTAATGTTTAAATAGCATTTGTTTTACCTATTAACAAATCTACATGACTGAAAAGACTAAATCAAAGAAAGCAGTATTAATAAAATAACTGCCATGAAAAATAAAGGCCCTAATATTCCCCAAAATGTATACTTTGATCTGGAGATCAAAGAAAAACAAGATGGTTCTCTAAAGTGGGGAAGATTTTATCAATTACATTAATAAATAGCCAGGCAGTTTATATTTGATAATAAACTAACCCAAAATGGCACACTTAAACCAACACACCAATATAACATTTCTCACTGGAAAAAGCAAGAGCTCAAGGATTCAAAGTCTCAGTTCTCCCACTAACTTTGTCCAGACATGCTGAATATTCTCTCTGTTGCTGAACTGCCAATCAATTAATTGGGGAAATGAATCCCACACCCCTATCTTAATAGGACATTAATTCATTGAGGAGAATAGTTTCTATGCCATTTTGAATAATTCTATCAAGTAGACAATACCTCAGAGACATTACAGTATATGCTGCTGCCTTGCTTAAAATTTAAAAAAATATGTCTCACCTAGTTTTCTCAGAAGACAGCCAGCCAATTGTTCTTCATTGATATCAACATTTTTGTCACTGTAAAGGTTTGGGGTGGGGGAAACAGAAATAAACATTAAGTCCCCCAGAAACTTAAATGTAATAAAACATATACATAGTTGTAATGCATACCTAAGAAAAAGCATGTTACTTTACAACCTGGAAATGATTTACAAAATTTTGGAATGACTTACAAATTTCAGGCCTGCAATTAAGGGCAACTGGGGGCGATCAAGCCTGCAAGGGAGCATTTAGAGGTGACCAGGCTGGCAGAGGAGGGAAGTTGGGGGCAACTGGGCCTGTAAGGAAGGGCAGTTGGGGAGGACCCAGGCCTGCAGGGGAGAGAAGTTGGGGGAGGGGGGACCAGGCCTGGAGTGGGGACCAGGCCTGCAGGAAAGAGCAGTTAGGGGGGAGCAGGCCTACAGGAGAGGTCAATTAGGAGCAAAAAGGCTGGCAAAGGAGGGCAGTTAGGCATCAATCAGGCTGGCAGGGGAGTGGTTAGGGGGTGATCAGGCTGGCAGTCAGAGGCAGTTAGGGGCAATCAGGAAGGCGAGCAGCTGGGAGCCAGCAGTCCTGTCCAGGTAGGATCGGGCCTAAACAGGCAGTCGGACATCCCTCAAGTGGTCCCATATTTGGGAGGGTGTAGGCTAGGCTGAGGGACACCCCCCACACACCGCCCCACCCCCGGGCACAAATTCCATGTAACAGGCCTCTAGTATATATATAAACTGAAGAGGAAATTATATGTATCCATAAATGCTTAAATTTACTAGTTAATAGAGCTCTGAACCTAGTTATACTTAAATCATCTCTATTAAAGTCTGAATAAAAGATATTTATAATATGTATAAGAATAGCAGAAACAACCAATTTTGCTTTTAAAAATGAATAGGTGCAAATAAAATCATTGCAACTAGAAGGAGCTCTAAACTTACTAATGAAATGTTTTAGATATAGCACAATTGAAGGATTTAAGCAGCAGATTAAAATTAATCATTTTTCTTACTGAAAATTTTCTTTTCTAAGCTCTTCTTACTGCCACATTTAAAACAAAAGATTTTTTAAATAAAAAGTTTAAAACCAAGCTTCCATGGAAAACCTATGCATTCCCTCATTAGCAGGAAATTATTATAACCTAAAGAAGGCTATGCCCTCAAGAGTGATCATCAAAACTCCAGTCAAATGAGTGCTAGGCCTGCAGCCCTGTTTGAAGTCAGTCTGGAGAATTCTGTGCAATCTGAGCAGTAGCACTAACCAACCCACACAAGAACGGGCAAGTTCCTGCCTTCTCACTGAGCCCATTTCTTCATCTGTGAAAGGGGTAGGTAAGGATACTTTGCAGGATGTTTAGAGGATTAAATGAAAAGAAAAAGTAAAGATGTGTGCATGCACATGTGTGTGCTAGTACATAGCTGGTGCTCAATACATGTTGTATTTCTTTTCTTTTCTGTTTTTCATCGTTGGTTAAATGTTTGTTAAGTGTTTTGAAAACATTTTCCCATTTTTAAAGAAAAAAAATATGCCAAAGCTCAAGCTGGCATCTCTAAGTAGCAAAAGAGAGGAAAAAATGTTAGAATGAAGCTAGATTGGAAAATGTTCTGTGATTCTGACATTAACATAAACACCAGTCTCTAACTGTTACTAGGATGATATTAAAATTTCAAAAGATGCTTTTTAAAAAATAAACTTTGATAATATTTTTACATGCAAACTGAATCAAAATTCTATTAGATACAGAATACCCAAGAGGATGGGAGATATGCTTTAGTTATATTGATATGCTGCTTCAAACAATTAGTCTTTGGTGAGGAGATATTTAAAAATCTGATAGAAATAACTCTCTCACTAGATTGAATAATCAATGAGTTAAAATATACAGTCAGCCCAGCCAGTATAGGTCAGTGGTTGAGCATCAACCTATGAACCAGGAGGTCACAGTTTGATCCCGTCAGGGCACATGCGAGCCCAATCACCCAATGCAGCATGCAGAAGGCAACTGGCCAATGATTCTCTCTCATCATTGATGCTTCTCTCTCTCTCCCTCTCCCTTCCTCTCTGACATCAATAAAAACATATTTATTTATGTACTTTGCTTGCACACTCTTAATTAAAACTTATTTCTTGCTTACTCACAGTAGCTTACTCCCTTCTTTACAGCTGTAAAAAAGACAAGAAGGCCTGAGTAGTACACTGCAGACCAAGATGAAAAACACAGTTAAATACCCATCAGCAATAATTTTTTCACCTACAGTGTCAGGGCACACTCTAATCATAGGAACTGGAGAGTCCCTAGTCCCTAAGTTACATAGCACTTATCTAGCTAGCACTCTGTAATACAGGAGACAAGTAGCCACTCACAGGTGGCCAGTCCAAACTGAGATGTGCTATAACTATAACATACACACTGGATATTGAAGACTTAGTTTAAAAAACAGAATGAAAAATATCTTACTAATAGTTTTGTATAGTTATAAGATTTTACACATATCAGTTAAATAAAACACACAATTATAATAAATGTCACATGTTTCTTTACTTTTTAAATGTGGTTACTAAAAAAGGCAAAATTACACCTGTGGTTCACACTTGTGACTTTCATTATATTTCTACTAGGCATAGGCAATACTGATTTAGTCACCAAAGAAAAGAGTCAAACCTGAGTGCCACGTCCATTTCATCAGCCTGCAGCACAGCACCCAAAAGAGGCTGGACATGGATGGCGTCACCAACTCTGACACCCACATTCTTCTGTGCTATTTCACTCAGACCAACCTTGCCTCCAGGAAATCCTGATACAGGCCAGGCCGTATAGACCTGCCCAGGAGAGATAATAAACATTCATAGAACATCAGTAATTTATAAAGCAGAAAATTAAGCATAGCCAAGTACATGGATCTGCCAACTCCCAAAAGGGTTACAATCTGACACAAGTTACAAAAAAGTTTTATAAATATTACATCTTTTGCAAAGATTAGGAATGACCCCATAGTGAAAACAATGAAAGATCTGAGAGGTGGAGTTAGGAAAAGAGACTAAGGTGAGAAGAAAATGAGATAAAATCCCAAAGGAAAGCTGACTATCAGGTAACCCAGCCTAGAGCATAAACTACATCCAAGTAGTGAGGGGCCCAGCACCACAGTTCCTGAGAACATGGACTTCATCAGACAAATGTTAAGCTCCAGATTTAGGGCTGAATTCACACATTTAGTGTCTTCTCATCCACAAGACACAGTAAAGTTTTTAAAAATATAAGCCCAGAGGGTGGGGGGAGGGGAGGAGGAGGGAGGTAAGAGATCAACTGAAGGACTTGTATGCATGAATATAAGCATAACAAATGGACGCAAGACATTGGGGGTGAGGAGGAGGACTGTGCCCAGGGGGTAGGAGAGGTCAGGGGAAGGTCAGTAAGGGGAAAAAAGAAACATATATACTATTTGTAATACTTTAAACAATAAAATAACATTAAAAAAAGATTTAAAATATATATATATATGTAATATATATATACACACACACCCCGAACTATGAAAAGAATGGGAGGCGTGACACCAGCAAATAAGAGATTTCAAAACCTTTCCAGAAGGCCCCTGTGGATGAGAGAACACTGAGTAATGAAGCAGAGAAGATAGGGTAGAGATAGAGGCAGGGGCCACAACAGAGAAGAAAGCCAAGCTGCTGAAAACAGCAACAATGAGAACCACAGCTGAAACTAGGGAGGATAATCAAATGTTTGTATAAAAAAGAGATGACTTCATACCCCAAAACAGTATTTCTGTAGAGAAAAGTAACAGACTGGGAAGAATAAGGACGATAAGTGGATGTCTCACTACCTCCCAAGGAAAGGTCTCTCTCCATTATGACATTTAGGGCTATATTCCCACTGTAATCATAGACATCAAAGAAGGGGAAAGTTTACATTGGTGTGAGGGTCTTTAAAATATAGTTTTTCATTTTTCCCTGCTTGTTCTGAAAATTACAATAAAATAAAATAAAAACTTAAATCTTGCCAAACTAAGTAAATGACAAGGATTCTTACCTCTTGTTTTCCGTGTAAACTGGTGAGCAGCACTGGCCGACCGATACTTATATTTGCAGACTTCATAGTGCCAAGTCCAAGTTGAACAAGGGAATTCTGGAACTTTTTAGGAACTTTGTCATCTACCAAGAAGCAAAAGAAAATGATTTTTGCACTCTTTTGTCACCGGTTAAGGCATACTTTCTTTTGGAGGAAATAAAAATCCTTTTAACATAACCACATGAATACACTTACTGTACCCTGGAGAAACCACTGTTGCAGCCCTTCTTACTTTAATAAATAAACTTAAAACCAAATCTTTTGAGGATCCAGAGTGTATAAGAGCTATCTAAAAATAAAAATAAAAAGTTGTTTTAAGGAGTAGGTATTAGTTTTCATTATTTAAAAAAAAAAATCTTGCCCTGGCTGGTTTGGCTCAATGGAGGTTCCTGGGTTCGATTCCAGTCAAGGGCATATGCCCAGGTTGTGGGCTCAATCCCCAAGAGGCAGCCGATCAATGATTCTCTCATCATTGATGTTTCTATCTCTCTCTCCCTCTCTGAAATCAATAAAAATAGATAGATAGATAGATAGATAGATAGATAGATAGATAGAGATAGATAGATACATGATAGATAGATCTTGACATCCACTATCCCCAGTAACTAACTTCATACTTACTGAGCACTTATGTGCCAGATTAACTAATGAGATAGTAAGAGTAATTTCACAAAACCATCCAGGTTTCACCCAGTCATTAAGCAAATCTTGACTACGCGATAGACGCTCCACTAGACACTGGGGATACAGAAGTAGGCAGTCATTGGCTTTATGTAGCTGACAATCTAATAGAATAACAGAGTTACAAACTGTCACTGAGCCCTAGCCAGGTGGCTCAGTTGGATAAAGCATCGTACAGTACACTGAAATGTTGCAGGTTTGATTCCAGGTCAGGGCACATTAACTAGGTTGCAGGTTCTAACCCCCGTTGGGGCCCATATGAGAGGCACCTGAGCAATGTTTTTCTCACTAACGCTGATGTTTCTTTCTCTCTCCTTTCCTCTCTCTCTAAAAATAAATTTTGAAAAGCACATTCACAGGTGAGGATTTTTAAAAAATCACTGAATAACTGCATAATTATAAACAAAGATTAATGCAATAAAAAAAAAACATGACACAGAATGCTAAAAAGCCTTTAATGTGGGATCTGATCTCATTTGGAAGAATAAGAGAAAGCTTCTCCAAGGAAATATTGCTTTAATTCAGATCTGAAGGCAGAGTAGGAATTAACTAAATGAAGAGGAAAAAAGATAATTATGAGCAGAGAACAACATGTCCAGAAATCGTGGGCAGAAGGGAGTACTGTGCATCAGAGGGAAGAGGACAGGCAGAGAGAGCCATGTAAGGAAGGTCAAGACCATTCAGGGCAGCATGTGATATCAAGCTGCTGGTCTTTACCCAACAGCAACGGCAAGACAGTGAGGGGTAAAATGAGGGTTCATGACAGGATCTTCATTTAAAAGACCATTCTAGCTGCAGAGCAGGAAGTAAATGGCAAGGCTGGTGTAGTAAGCAGTCCCGATGAGAGGACAGTGTCTGGATTATGGCAGAAGCAATGAAACAGAGTGAAAAACAGCAGTGTGAGAAATATTGAGATGATAAGCAGGACTTGGTGGTGGACTGAATATTGGAGATGAGAGGTGTCATACATGACTCCTAGGTTTCTGAAGAGGAGTTCTTGAGCTCAGTCTTGAAGTAACTTTGAAAAATCCAAGAGAAGAGATATAGCCCAGCACTATTTAAATTCTAGTTAGCAAATTATTTGCTTCTGGTTCCCGATAAGCATAGAAAATAGGAATGTGTAGAAGCTTTTATTTATTTTTTAATATATTTTTATTGATTTCAAATAGGAAGGGAGAGGGAGAGATAGATAGAAACATCCATGATGAGAATCACTGATTGGCTGACTCCTGCACACCCCACACTGCAACTCCGGCATGTGCCCTGACCAGGAATTGAACCCTGGCCTCAACCACTAAGCCTCGCTAGACGAGTTTATTGTATTTGTAACACTGTGCTGACTGTGGTATATCTTAAATTTTAAAACCTTTCCTATAGAGTTGGAGAAGCATTGGTCTAGAGCAGCAATTTTCAACTAGCCTGCCATGAGAATTTTTAAAGCATGCCTATTTAGTCAGGGGCACTGACCTCTTTTCCCTTCGATTGTCAAATTAAAAAAAAAAAAATGGTAACAGCCAACCCAACAATAGTTGCCGGTATAACCAAAATTATACCAACTTTTTGGTCAGACTGGCAAAAAACATATTTTTGGTATGCCGAAGAATTTAAATAGTTTGTGTGTCATGAGATGAAAATGGTTGGGAAACCGGTTTGGCTCAGTGGATAGAGTGTCGTGTCGGCCTGCGGACTGAAGGGTCCCAGGTTCGATTCCAGTCAGGGGCATGTGCCTTGGCTGCGGGCACATCCCCAGTGGGAGGTGTGCAGGGGGCAGATGATTGATGTTTCTCTGTCATCAATGTTTCTGGCTTTCTATCCCTCTCCCTTCCTCTCTGTAAAAGGTCAATAAAATATGTTTTTTAAAGAAAAAGGTTGAAAATCCCTGGTCTAGAGGACAAGTAAATCAAGACTGACAAATAGTATAAACTAGAAATATAAATCTGAAAATGCTGAGGACATAGATGGGTAAACTCTGGGCAGTAAATAAACTTGCCAAAGTAAGATTTATAAAGACAAGAAGAGCTTTAGGACTAAGAATTGAGGAACTTCAACTTTTTAAAATCCTCGACCTAGGATATATTTATTGATTTGAGGGAGAGAGAAGAAAGGGGGAGGGAGGAACATGGATCATTGCTTCCGAAGGTGAAACCCACACATTTTGGTGTGCAAGACAATGCGTGGCCAACTGAACCGCTGGACAGGGAGAAGAACTAACTTCACCATTTGGAAGAAGATGAGCCTGGAAAGAAAACCAAGTACCGACAAAAGGTAGAGGTGAAACTAGAAAAGTCTGACCAGGCGTCAACTGAAGAAGTCAAGTACTTCCAGTTGGAGGTCATGGTGGCTTCCTGGCCGAAGCAGCTGGGAGGTCAAGCGTAGTCAGTGACCCCAGCAGCGCCGGGGGGGGGGGGGGGGGGGGCGCATGAATGGAGGTCTAGCAGGCATGGCCCGGAGCAGACGGGGGCGGGGGGGGGGGGGGGAGCGGAGAACAGGGGGTGAGGCGGGGGCACAGGGCAGGAAGGGAGGGCAAAGCAGGCACATCTGAAGCCGGCCCTGAGCTCACTGAAGAGGACGGGGAGGACGGGCCTGGGGACAGGACGCAGTGTTCCCCGCCCCCAGGAGGCAATGACTCTAAGACGAGAGCCTAGCTCTAGGGCTGCCTTTGGGGTCCACGGGGGACAGACTCACGTCCTGCCACCGGTTCACTCTGCCCCGCTTTTCAGGGCTTTGGCGATCAACGACCTTTCGGGCAAACCCCTCCTCCCAATTCCTGGGAGCTGACACCTGAGGGCTGCTGGCTCGGAGTTGAGGAATCTACAGAATGTGCACAATTAACCCCGCACCCGCACCCCAGGGCGTCCGCGAGGATTAGACCTGGCGGGGACTCGCAATGAAGAACTGCCCCTGAAATGAGAGCCTGTGCGGCGGCGCAAGAAGCAGCCACCTTTCCATCCCGAAGGCGCAGGGGCCCCATATCACTCAGGAAGGGTGTCCCCATATCTTGACTGAACTGGGCTCAGTGTTTCGTCCATCTATGCAGGCTAGGTGGGCGCAATGTGGCCACTAAATATGTCGCCCATCTTACAGGAGGCAAAGTTGTCCCAAGTGCAACTCGGCAATTCAAGGCAACAAGAGGGACCGTTGAGTCAGTCCCCGAGAGGGCACTTGTGCCTTGCCCGAGGCGCGCGTGGCCCCTCAACCCTCACACCCCGACCCCTTCATAGCGCCGCGCCTCCAGGCCCACCGCCTGGTCTCCAGCCCCTCAGGTGGCGCCCCCTCCGCCCCCGGCCGCCCTCCCAACCACTCTCACCCTTTTCTAGGAAGTTGATCACCGCCAGAGTCCCAGTCGCCGCCGCGAAGGCGGCTTCGGAACAAGCAGCCGAGGCCCCCGCAGGAGAGCTAGCCGTGGAGGGCGAGGGCGAACCCCTGTCGGAGCTCCGATTGGACCGCTTTCTGTTCTTCTTGGAAGACATGATCCACAGGCAGCCTGGAGGTTGAAGCAGTGAAGCCGGCACAACGTGCGCGCTCTGCTGTGGGAAAAACTTCCGGGGCAGAAGTCAGCGAGGCTCCACCCCCGCGCCGAAATTCCCGGAGTGAAGCGCAAACGGAGGAGCGGCGGGGGAAACCAACCCTCTTCAGAGCCTGAGGTCTTTGAAGAGGTCGAAGAGGTTTTCCTGTAAAGGAAAACGGACTAGGTGGATGGAAGTGTCCTTTAGATTGTGCATTCCTGAAAGACAGGACTTTTGCGTAACCCATTCGTCTTCCCCATCCCTGATTATATGTGCGTTGAATTAAACGATTATGGGGAGGGGAATAGTGGAGGGAAAGTTTCTCCCCGTTTTTTCTGGAGCCGGGCACACTCCTGAGAGGAGCTGGTGGACAGGACTTCGAGGTCTCCTGGGTATAACGAGGCAAAGTGGTAAGCCCAGCTCAACTCTGAGAAGTCTGTGCGGCTCTTTTCTGGGGTTTACGGTAGCGCCTCCTCCCTGCAGCGCGTGGGCGGGGCGATTTGGGGGCAGGGCATACGGCGGGCTGGGGCCGCACGAGGATGTTGCCTCTGCGGAGCGGAGGTTACCTGCGCTCGGTGCTGGCCCGTTCCCGAGGCGCCAAGCTCTCAGCTGCGCCCCGCAGGGCCTCGGGCGGCTTGAGTGGTGCGCGGGATTCCCTCGCCGAAGCAGACTGGCTGCGGGGCGAAGTGGACAGATTCGGGGGCGTCTCGGTGCGGCTGGGCGCTCTGGACCTCCTGGACGCCGCCACCTTCCAGAGGGGCCTACATGGCAAGTGCCTGGGCCGAGGCTCCCGGGCTCCCCGGCTCACATCGAAGTAACCGAGACCCACACACCTCCGCCTGTCGGGCACCGAACCCAGAGGGCGCGCGTGATCGCACCCGCCTCCCAGGTTCCCCGGCCCCTTGCTGGGGGGTCTACGAGACGGTTGGGGGGAATGGGGACGATCACAGACTCTGGGATCAACAGCCCGAGTTTCTGGTCCACCTTCCGACGTGTGACCTTCACCTTGGGCCGGTTCTGTAAACCTCCATTTCCTCTTGGGTATAACCGGGTAATAGCTGCGCGTGGGGTCGCTGAGGGTTAAGTTGGATCAGGAACATGACGTGCTTAGCACGGGGTCGCCCATGGATAGCGATCAGTAGGGCTTGTCAGTATCATCATTTTATTATCCACTGTCCTGCCGGGCGCTTTGCCCACACTCGCTTTCACGTGGTGGACAGTGAATGGACCAGAGGTTCCCACTCTGGTCATATTAGCACTCAAATGAGATCAGGGGCTGTGGCCTCAGGAACTAGAGTTTGCCGTGCTTAACAGCACAAAGCTTTTGTGATTAATCAGGGAGGGCTTGTCTTCAGTGAGACAACTCCCCATTCTCTTAACCTTGAGCCCGTTGATAAGAAGGAAAAGTCTGGAAGGAGGAACCTTCTTTGAGAGAAGCCTTGATTTGGTGAGCAGCCAGTTTTTCAAACTGCCCCTGAGGCTCCTTATCGTCAGATTGAAGTTAGACCATGGAAATGCAGCCGGGGAAAGAGCCTCAGACTAAAGGGAGCTTCAAACGATCTGTCCTGTTAGGCAATATAGCAAGTGAGCATGCATGCATCCATGTGGATATAATCGAGCTGGGTTTTTGTTTTTGTTTTTTGAGCATTACTATAAGAGTTTATTTGAGCCAAACTGACTCTGCCTTGGAGCAGGATCTCAAGTGCTTCTATTTCTTAAATCGTCTTTATTCCCAAACTACTTCTCATTTTCTCTCCTGCTTGTGAGTAATTGCCGACCCCAGCAGGACCACCCGTAGAAGAGCCAATGTTCATTCTCCAAAAGGTGTACAGATGTGTGGGCACACACTTGTCAATTGTCAGTGACCGAACAGGCAAAGCTCGGGGGACCTCAGCAGGCAAAACAAGAAGGAGGCTGGGTTTGGAGTCCCACATCCAGGTTTCAAGTGCCAGGCCCTGCCACATGCTTCTGTGGGCATTTAGTCCTTTCACCATGGAAAGTATTTGCCCCTGAGGTTGCTAATGTGAATAATGCCAGCCCAAATCACTGGATAGATGTGGTGATCCAAGATAAATTATATGAAACTTACTTATAAACTCGGAAGTACCATATACTTTTTATTTTTAAAATAAATTCTATTGTATTTAAGTGCTAGACACTGTTTTAAGGACTTTACAAATATTAATTTACTTAATTCTCAAAGCAGCCGTGGGAGGTAGGTACAATATTATCTTCATTTTAAAGATGATGGTACTGAGGTGCAGAGAGATTCTAACTTCCCGGGCTCGGGAATCTATTCTGATTGCACTGAACTGCTTCCTAGAGCTCCTGCTGGTTCTGCTGTTACTGAGTAAAACAAAACTGACTAGCATTCCCTATAAAGAAAAACCAAAGCCACTTGAGGATCACATGCGCCCTGAGTGTGTCACTGTGTTAGCCACACTGACTACAGAACTCCCTAGAATTTGCATACTTTATTTAAAAACAGTTACATTTTATCATCTTAAAATTTATAAAGTAAAAAATTAAAGTACAATAGAACTCTTCAAGAGTAAATAGAAGCCCATAATATTCATTTATAAAGATTAAGGCTTGTGACAGGCCTTCTAGTTGCTATGGCAACATGGGCCCGCTGGGGGCCCTGCTGCTGAGAATAGAATACAGAGACCCAAGGACCCATGGGGAGGGAACTAATCTTAATGTTTGTCATATTGCCCCCCCCCGGCCCTACATTATTTGGAAATAAAAAAAGGTAATTTTATTCTCAAAAAAAAAAAAAAAAAAAAAAAAAACACACACACACACAAAAAGAGATTAAACCCTAGGTGTTAAAAGGAACATTAAAATGGCATTTTAAGGCAGTTTTTTTGTTCTACAACTATTAATCATCACTTATGTGCCAAGCAGTGTCTCTGGTGAAATGACTCTAAAGGTCATCACTGCACTGCCTATTCACAAGGAATTGGGTCTGGTGGGAAAACCGCACGAACACGGTGTCGTGATGACAAAACATGGTAGTTCCCGCGCTGCTGGTGTTACCAGAACATTTTGGGATCCCCGCCCCCATAGCTAACTAGTAAGGGAAGTGGATGCTTAAAATGGCTCCCTGGAGGAGGTGACACCCCAAGATGAGTTTGAGTTTATTTTGTTCCTCTCACTGGCAACCACTGACGCTATCTTCTCCGTTTTAGCTGCAGTGCAGCAGTGGCGATCGGAAGGCAGAGCAGCGGTCTGGCTGCACGTCCCCATCCTGCAGAGCCGACTTATTGCCCCGGCGGCCGAGCTGGGCTTCTGCTTTCATCACGCGGAAGCGGACTCTTCCACGCTGACCCTGTGGCTGGGAGAAGGGCCCAGCAGGCTCCCAGGATATGCCACACATCAAGTGGGAGTTGGAGGTCAGTTTCTAACTCAAGATGGCCAGGATTAACTCTTTAAAGGTTCCCCCAATGTCTTACTTCGTTCAGCTAGAGCGATGGTGCGTCCTCGTGGGAAAATGTGTTGAAACGACTATCCTTGGGACTATTGCTAGTGCTTTGACTAGAGGAAGTCTGCCCTGTGAATCGGCACATGGCAGCTCTGAGCACAAGCAAGTTCAGCCTTTAGTTTCCCAAAGGATCTGTTTGAACGTGTTTCACACCGATGTGAACTTCACCACTCAAATAGTAACACTCAACGGGGACCAGGCAATAAATTCATTAAGGTAAAACATATTAGTACTAATTATGTAAATTTGTAGAATAAAAGATAACATAGGTTGAATTTAAGATAAAGCAAACCAGCTTTTCAATGGTTTGAACATTACTTCTTAAAGACATTTACATTTAGTTATTGTGCCAAACAGTTGCTTAAAATAACATAATTTAAATATATTATGGAATTTCAAAGTTACTGATTGGCTTCAGAGACAGATTTTTTTATTTTTTTATTTTTTTCGAGACAGAGAGAGAATGGAAGGGATGGGGAGACAGAGAGAAACATCAATAGGTTGTCCTGGGACCCTTTGTCCCACAGGCCAGCATTTATCCATTGAGCCAAATAGGCTATGGCCGGCAACATAGTCCTGGGAAAAATCAGGTTCTCAAATTGTGGTGGTCAGAATAATCACCTAGAAAACTTGTAAAACAGATGCTGGGAATGACTCCCAAGAATTTTTGTAAGAAGGTCTGGGGTGGGGCCTGAAAATTCGCTTCTCTAATAAGTTCTCTGCTGCTGCTGCTATTCTCTTTGAGAATTGGGTTTAAGAACATTCCTAGATTTGCAGAAAAACTAAAATAGTAAAGAATACTCATGACCTAAAATAAATGAAAGCAGTAATACATATTAATAGGTAATCAATAATAATTTTATTTGTCTTCATATAATTTACGAGAGGTTTTAAAGGTAGCTTGTGCCTTTGAAATCATTTAAAGGAATTATTCAAGGATGTCCAGTGTTTTCTCTGTCAATGGTCTCAGCAGAGGCACTCAGAAACTTTCCATTTGGTTCTGCTTCACAAGACTACTTGAAAAATTTGATGATAGCTTCACACTTCATTAGGAAGTCATACAAATGATAGCCTCACACTTCATTAGGAAGTCCATTCATTGGTGCAGACTAAGAGTTTCCACTTATTATTACAGAACTAGAGGCCCGATGCATGAAATTCATGCATGGGGAGGGGGGGTTGTCCCTCAGCCCAGCCCAGCCCTCTCCAAACTGGGACCCCTTGAGGGATGTCCGACATCCCTCTCATAATCCAGGACTTGGCTCCCAACTGCTCGCTTGCCTGCCTTCCTGATTGCCCCTAACCGCTTCTGCCTGCCAGCCTGATCACCCCTTAACCACTACCCTGCCAGCCTAATTGATGTCTAACTTCTCCCCTGTCATCCTGTTTGCCCCCAACTTCCCTCCTCTGCTGGCCTGGTCACCCCTAACTGCCCTCCCCTGCAGGCTTGATTGCCCCCAACTGCCCTCCCTTGCCGGCCTAGTCCCTCCCAACTGCTCTCCCCTGCTGGCCATCTTGTGGTGGCCATCTTGTGTCCACATGGGGACAGGATCTTTGACCACATGGAGGCAGCCCTCTTGTGTGTTGGAGTGATGATCAATCTGCATATTACTTTTATTAGATAGGATAGAGGCCTGGTGCATGGGTGGAAGCCAGCTGGTTTGCCCTAAAGAGTGTCCCGGATCAGGGTGGGGGTTCCCATAGGGCATGGGGTGGCCTGGGTGAGGGGCCTGTGGTAGTTTGCAGTCCGGCCATGCCCCCCAAGTGGAGGCCCTGGTATCTGGGATTTATCTATCTTCTACAATTGAAACTTTGTAGCCTGGAGCAGAACCAAGCCTTCTGCTCCCTCCATGGCAGCAGCCATTTCTGTTGGGATTTCTCTTCTATAATTGAAACTCTTTAGCCTTAAGTGGAGGCCTGGGCCAGCCAGGTTGTGCAGAAAGCTTGGCTTCCTCCATCCCTGGGGCAACCCTAGCCTTTGCTCTTTCCAGCTCTGTCATTTTTGTTGGAATTTATCTTCTATCATTGAAACTTTGTAGCCTTAAGCAGAGGCCTGGGCCAGCCAGGGTGTGCAGAAAGCTTGGCTTCCTCCATCACTGGGAAAACCCAAGCCTCCTTCCTGTTCTCTCCTGTGGCTTGTGGGCATGGCTTGTGGGTGTAGCGGAGTGATGATTAATTTACATATTACTATTTTATTAGATAGGATTGGTACTATGGGCCTAAAGAATGTTCTATGAAAGACTTGTTTCTATCTACGTATATATTTTATATTGGAGTTAAGATCTACCCAGGAACTTGGGGAATGAGATTCTGGAACCTGACAAAAATCTTGAATAAGTAGGATTTGAAGTGGCTATTGGGGATGGGGATGAGATAATGTAAGAATATGGTCTGGAAAAGTACAGAGTTTTTAGGTGAAGAGAAAATAGTTGACATTTGTTGCTATAAGCAACAAAAGTGGGTGTGGCTGGTAAAGGTGGTAAGAACCTAGAATATGCCACTTTGGGCCATACTTTTAGTATTCTTAGTTGAAGACAATGGAGAAACAGCAGATGTAGGAAGAGTTCTATGCCATCTTCCTACCTAAAAATAGAGCATAAGTTTCTTGTATCAGGAGGAGGAGGAGAGCATTCTTATCACCGGAGGCAGGAGGTGATACTGCGAGGAGTCTGGACAAACACACTTACTTGACCTTTGTATTCTATTAGTTTCCCCTGATGCTTTCTAGCCCCTTTCCTATAATTTACCTCCCCTAGTCCAAACCCACAATTTATCGCTCTTTGTTAAAACGGTAACACTTTTCTGGGGATTTTCTTTCAATTAAGTGCTCCACTCCTACTCCAGCCCACATAAAAATATTAACATCAAATAACATGTATATTTCTCTCCATTAATCTGTTTTCTGTCAATTCCATTCAAAGTCCCCAGATCTAGAACCTAAGTGGGTAGAGGAAAATTCTTTCATCCCCTCAGAGCCTTTAAACCCATTGGCTTCTCTTCCTGAATGCTCTTCCCTAGGACTTTAGAGGTGAATCTTCTGCTCAGATACCTCTTCAGAAAAATCCCTGGCCTTTCTGTCTAACACAGGGTCCTCCCATATGTCAGCCCCATCATCCTTGGTCCCTTTATCTAGCTGTTTTCCTTTATAGGACTTATCGAAATCTGCAATTATATTATTTCATTTACTTAGTTTCCCTCACAATAACATACACTCCATGAAGGCAGATATTTTATCTCTTGTTCACCACTGTCTCTTCAGGTTAAAGACAGTGTCTGGTATAAAGTCAGTGCACAAAAACTATTTCTTGAATGAGTATTTGGATAGATATTTAGATGGAAACCCTCTGAGAACACAGCTACAGTGTGGTGAAGGGGCTGTGTTGCCATGACAATGACTGCTGCAAACCAGGCCACTGGAGGTCAGTCTTAGAGCATAGACAGTCAAAATGATGCCACTCATTGGGTTATTGTGAGGAGTACCTGAGGTAATGCACAAAAAGCACTTGGCAAAGTTCCTGACTAATGACAATAATATACTAAATAACCTGTTTAATCTCTGATCTCTATAGTTTAACTTTTGTATTGTGATCAGCAGGGGTCACTCACATTGTGCTTTAGCACTGCTCAGTTTGTCTGGAATATTTTGCTCATATTTATAGTGACTTCATTAGGGAAAACTTCAATTTAAGTAATCACAAATTATTAAAATTTAAGAGTAGGATTCCTTGGTCTTTCTTTGGCATTCTATTCTTTGTCAAGTCCAATTAAATTATAGTTTATGTTTTCTAATGAAAGCCAACATTAATATTAATTATATCTCACTTATTGGTTTTCCTTATTGCTTAAAAATAATAAAATGTGTTTTCATTTCAGAGAAAATTGCTCTTCCTGTGTTCCACATACCTACCCCCTTCCATATTTTATCGCCAGATAGCATGTGTCACTTTTTCATGTTCTATATAATTTACTTTTTGTTTGCCATCTCCTCTTACACACATATACACAAACACACACACACAACTTGTGAACCCCATTTGAGGATAGGGAATTTTGTTCACCACTATAACCCTATCACTCAGAAAAGTGCCTGACACATAATTGGAGCTCAATTCGTATACTATATAGATTCTGTATGTGATATATATATATAGAAACTCAATTAATATTGAAAGAATGAATGGAAATATAGAAAATATCTTTTTAATAATATCATCTCACATTATACAAATATTTTTAAACTATAGAATTTATAGGAACCTAATACAAATTATTAAAGTATAAAAGACCCAGAAGGGCCCAAAGAGAAATAGGAAAAAAAATATATTTTTGAGTCCTAACACCTAGCCAGATACTTATTGTGCTGAGCAATGCATATGATGAATGAATAAATAAAAGTAATGGACTAGAACTTGAACATATATAAAACAAACAAGTTTCCCAAAGCAATATACTGGTATGTTATAAAGCTGTGTACATACATGGTAAACAAATTTAGGCGGCTTCAGAAAGGTCTTGAACTGAATATTGACATGTTTGAGATTTGGATCATCAGGGGCCACAACCCATGTTCTATACATAATGATGTGAGGAATAAAAATGAGAATGGGAAAGTTAACTCACTAATTCAGTAAATATTTGTAAGCACTTAAAATTGTTTGGACACTAAATTAATACTATAAAAGGATAGAAATATTAATTGTGTACCCTCAGGAACAGACAATGTGGAGAAGCTCTGCAGATGATTATCCTACTAGGCAGCATAGCTAGAACTATCAAGACCTGGGTAACCAAGCCACCAGCTTCAAGCTGGAGAGAGTACATATTCATGGATGAGATGGTATTGAATTAGGTCTTCAAGGATGGGCAGGGTTTTAATGGCAACAGATAAGAGTGTGGGAAGAGTCTAAGATGAATGAAATTAATATTTTTCAATTATTTTTTTATTTTTCCCCCCAATAGGAGCTGTATTTGATGAAAGTACTAGAAAAATATTGGTTGTCCAAGATCGAAATAAAGTAAGTTGCTTCTGTTTATAAACTGCTTTCTAAATATTCAGTTCTCACTAGAGAAAAATAAAATGTAGAAATTTTTATATGCTCAAGGAATTACAGAAAGATATTTTAAAAGTTATTTCTAAGCAGTTATAGATCATTTGGCTATTCATTTAATCCATAAATGCTTATGCAGGCCTTGAAAAGTTGGGGTAACCTCTCTATTGCTCAATATTTTATGGCTATTGGAAAATTATAAATGGCTGTATTTAATTGGGAAGACAACTCTCCTGTTAACAGACTATCAAGACATTCTTCCATTCATGCAACATTCATTAAGCTCCTGCTCCAAGCCAGGTGATGAGCATACAAAGATTAGTAAGACAATACTCCTGATGTCCTGCAACTCACTACCAATTTGGGAAAGCAGTCATACAACACATGGTAATAATTTACTTTACCTTTAAAAAGTCCCTAAAGAATTATCAGAAGAGGTGATATTTAAGTTGTATCTTGAAGAATGAATAGGAGCTTACCAGGAAGAAAAGGTAGAAAAACAGACTGAGATAATTAGAATTGCATACAGAAGGGCAGAGTTTGGAAAGGAGCTGACATGGTGTTTTAGTCCATTTAGCCACTATAACAAAAATACCATAGGCTGGGTGACTTAGACAGCAAACATTTCTCACTAGAGGCCCGGTGCATGAAATTTGTGCTCTCGGTCAGGGGGAGGGGAAAGGTCCCTCAGCCTGACCTGTGCCCTCTTGTAGTCCAGGAGCCTCAGGGGATGTCCAGCTGCCAGCTTAGGCCCACTCCCCCTGCAAGCCGGCAGTCTGACATCCTTAGTGCTGCCACGGAAGCAGGAGAGACTCCTGCCACAGCTGTTGCGCTCGCCAGCCATGAGCCTGGGTGAGTGGTGCTGCCCCTGTGGGAGTGCACTGACCACCAGTGGGCAGCTCCTGCAGTGAGCATCTACCCCCTAGTGGTCAGTGCATGTCATAGTGACCAGTCATTCCGCCATATGGTCAATTTGCGTATTAGCCTTTTATTATATAGGATAGTTATGGATTTTGGGAGCCCAAGATCAAGGCACCAGCAGAGTTGGTGTCTGATGAGGTCCTGCCTCCTGGTCCATAGATGTTTGACTTCTCACTGTGTCCTCACATGGCAGAAGGCACACAGGAACTCTCTGGGGTCTCTGTTATAAGAACACTACGCTCTTTTATGAGGGCTTCACTCTTATGGCATAGTCATCTCTCAGAGACTCCCCTTGTAATACCATCATCACATTGGGAATTAGGACTCAACATATGAATTGGGTGGGGGCGGGAAGGACATAAGCATTCAGTCCATTGCATACTGTGGAAAGAACAGCAGAAGCTTCATTGTGGCCAGGAGTGCAGGAGTGGAAAAATATGTGACCTGAGAGCTAGATTGGGAACGGAATATAAAAAGCCTTGTCCACAAAACTAAAGACTATTCAACTAAAACCAACAAAGGTTTTTAAGAAACAAATGTTTTCATGCTCACTCAGGAGTATAAAAGTGAAAGAGAATAATTATTTTTAATGCTGAGACTTCAGTAAATATCAGCGGACAGAGTCAAACATTTTCCCAGCATATGTTTTTAAATTTTAAACAACTATTGGCAATGTTAGCTGAAAGTATCACACATTTCTCAGAAATGCGATCTAAAAGCATTCTTATAGTTATCATAACTTTCAAAGGTTTAGAAAGGTAGGTTCTCTGACTTAAACTAAGTTTTATCAACAGAAATTTATTGAGTACATAAAGTATTTTGTACCTGGCCCTCAGTAAACTCCTTCTTCCTCCCCCTGCCTTACAAGTCTGTTGATAGAACCTAAAAGAAAGGGTCCCCTGGCAAAGCAGAAATTGGTTAGCAGGGTCCCAGCTTCAGCATCATTAGGCAGAGCATAGGGGGTGGGTTTGGAGCTGAGAGACAATCATAGCATCCACTTATTAGAAATTCACATTCCCAGGCCCCACTCTGACTTCCTGAATCAGAAACGCTGGGAATGCTGCTCAGCGTTGTTCACAAACCTAGGTGACTCAGGTACATGGTCAAGTTTGAGAACTGCTACACTGGGCTCCGACTCTTCATTTGCTGACTTGCAAACCTGCCAGTGATTGGTCCTCTAAGAATGAGAAAGCACTGCTCTTCATGTTCCTACTGTGCTTCTGGGCAGCTAGGACTGGCAAAGGCTGGAGCCAAATTCAGATTACATACGACTTTGGATTCTGTATGAGTTAGGTAGAGATACTCCTATTTAGGGCTTCAATTTTGTTGTTTTTGTTAATCCTCACCCAATGATATATTTTTCCTGTTGATTTTGTTCTTTTTTTTTTTTTTTTTTTTTTAGTGAGAGTGGAAAGGAGGGGGAGAGACAGAAAAATCGATGTGAGAGAGACACCCTGATTGGTTGCCTCCTGCACATGCCCCAACCAGGGCCAGGATTGAGCCTGCAACCCACGTACGTGCCCTTGAGCAGAATGGAACCTGAGACCCTTCAGTCGGAGAGCCAATGCTCTAACCACAGAGCCAAACCAGCTAGGGCTTCAATTTCATTTTTTACGTTATAAGCAGAGATCCATCTGAGAGCAACAAAAGATGAAAACTGAGTTTGCATGTATAGTTCAGTGTTGTAATAAAAAATAAAATGTGACACTAAGCCATATTTAATTATATTGCTGTTAGGTGGAATTTAAGCATAAATACCAGCCATTAACCATAAACAACTAATTAGCATTCTTTCTGACATCTGAGACAGTTCTCCTTATGCACCTCCTTCTACCCGGGTATTATCTAAGTGCCGGCTGGTAGTGGCTGAGCTTCAACCTATAACCAGGAGGTCACGGTTCAAATTCACAAGCCCTGGATGGAGGGGTGGAAGTCTCAGATACAAATTCTGGTCGGATTACATAGAATGTTCCAGTGAGGTCTGAAAAAAAGAGCAACAGAGAAAAAGGCAGAAAATAGTAGTTAAGGATTAGTGGAAAAATAGCTAAACAACTTTTAAAATTTATTGAAAGGTGGATAGAATCAGAAGGCCTGAATTTTAACCAAGTTTACTATACACTAGCTGTGTCGCCTCAGGCAAGTTATTAAGTCTTTTTATGCCCTCAGTTTCATCACTTCCAAAATGGGAATAGTCCTTCATGGATTACTATAAAGTTTCAATGTGTATAATTCTTTTTTTTTTAACTGATTGATTTTCGAGAGAGGATTAGGGAGAGAGAAACATCAATCTATTTTTTCACTTATTTATGCATTCATTGATTGATTCTTGTATGTGCCCTGACTGGAGATGGAATCTGAAACCCTGGTGTATCAGGATGACACTCTAACCAACTAAGCTACCTGGCCAGGGCTAAATGTATGTAATTCTTATAAAAACATTTAGGTAATATGTATTACCTAGTATTTGTGTTTTTAATTATATTGCTCAACCCTGTTAATCGGGAGTATTCTTTAATATTAAAAAAGAAGATGTACTCATCTCTCCATAGGTCAGATCTACATTAACAAGGTTTTCAAAAAACCTAACAAGGGCCTCTCTACCTCCCACTTAGACTAACTACAGGCTGAAGCTTTTTTGGAGATGGAGGAAATTTTTCTTCAAATAAGTTCTTAAAGCTAAATGGTGCAAGAAAATATAAAAAACTACTCACCAGCATAAAAATAGACTTAATTTTTCCATAGCTAAGGTTTATGAAATAAAGAAAATCAAATTTGTATGAGATATTTTCAATCCTTCTATCTAGCATGTTCCCCCTTCAATAAGTTCATGTCTCCAAATGGAATCAAGAATCAATCTCCAATTATTGTCATCAAGTCTATGTTTTAAAAAAAAAAGTTGGCTTTTTTTGTTTTGAGGAAGCATTTATATCTCTTGTTAGAAATAGACTTTATGGTGGTGAAGTCCAATATCCTATTGGAGAGAAGATTGCAGCGTTTCCATATAAACATAGCTTTTGGAATCATTTCAGATGATTGGAACTCCCCAAAGACAGTGCATTAATGTAGACATCCTTAGAGATATCTTCATACATTAATAAAACATAACATGCGTTATAAATGAACCTCAAGTCTGAGGCAGACACAGACGGGTAGAAAGCCTGGATTCTGGACCCACATAATCAGCAGTCTGTGGAAACTCTGGAATCATGCCACTGCTCTCCAACCTAGCATAGTTGGGAAATGACACACTTTAAGAAGCGCCCGTCCAGGAAATGAGAGGGCCGCAAAACACACCAGAAAAAGATCCATGAACTTGTTTTATGAATGAAGAGTAGAAGGTGTCCTGGCTCCACGCTGTAGTGCCTTTATGAGTATGTCCTAATATGTCATTCTTCAGCTTTTATCATGGTGATTGGGTAGGAATAACAGACCTCTAACAAGAAAAAATGTCAGCCATAAACATATTGTTTCATGCCTTTTCATAATTATTTTTAATCAGTTTTCCCCATGTTTCTCTCAATTCCAAGATTGAATCTTCCCACCTGTCTCCCTCTACTCCCAAAAAAGGTGCACAAAAACCCACAAACTTAATCAGTTTTATTCACACTACCGATGAAACCATTAACACACTGAGCAAGAAAAACTATAAGGTTAATATATCTGATTAGACACACAATACAGAAAATAAATGTGAAATTAAAAGTAGAATACGTCAGTGATTACATTTTTACTGTATCTTCTACTTATTTATAGCAGCATCTGTAAGATTCCTCTATTAATAGTTAACTAGCAGCAAAATTTTTAAATTACACTAATTCAGTAGCTGTTTCCCTTCACTATTTTATTCATACAGAATTTATCACATTAACCAAACAAAACCACTTCTATTTCCCAAAGAAAACAGTGGGGAAAGAATTCATAAGTTACCAGTTCCCCCAAAAAGAAAGAAAAGAGTAATGAGGAAGGAAGCTGGAAAAAATTTACATGCAATTACCAAAAAAATAAACTCTCAGCCACCTTGACCAATATGGGTGAATATTGTGGGTCACCATGTATGTGTGTTAGTGAATAAAAGCTGTGTTGACTTTATTTTCTGACTTTACACTGCAGTTGAAAAACATGTGGAAGTTCCCAGGAGGCCTTTCAGAGCCTGGAGAAGATATCGGTGTGTATCTTACATATTTTCAGTTGGCCTGAAAATGTTAAGGAAATCCATGTTTTACTTTTTTTGCTGTATAGTTAAGAATAACATTTTAAATTTTCTAACTGGTTTAGACTAAGAAAATTCCAGAGAGGTCACTTCAGGGCTGATATAAAATTAGCAGCAAAACATGTAACATTAGAACTTACTCCATTAGTATAAAAAATGCCATCAGGAGGATTCACCTGTTTTTCCCTTTAGGGCTGCTTCTAGAGTGATTTGTTTCAAAGTGAGAAGCTGTGGATATGCATCAGTAAAGTTTAGCATTGAGGGCTATTTGGGATATGACTAAAATTGTTGGAATTAAACTATGAGAAAACACAAATTCTTGACTATGTCATCACACAAGGGTGAATAGTAACTTTTGCATCAACTTTGAAACAAGTATTATTTATAAAGTCAGTTATAGAGTCATGGTGATGTAATTCTTCTATTTTTGAAAAAATTGTCTACTAATTATTGTGACTAGTCAGAAACCAAAGCATAGTGAAATATCTCATATGAGAAGATCTCACATGAGAGACATAACTCCTTAAAACAAGTTCCTGAGCTCAATATGGAAGACAGGGAAATTTGAAAAAAAGCTAAGCATTCTCAGTGTCACTGATTTTATAGGAAATAGATGAAAGAATAGAAACAGTTTTCCTACCTATTCCTTAGCCCACTGGTCAAATACAGCCCCTGTCATAATAAATCAATAGATAACTCATTTGGATACCAGTATTATTTCTCCACAACTTTTCTCTCAATATTGCATGTCTCTGTTCTCTTTAGCCACCATTTATGTGAACACAATTTCCTAAATTATCCTTGGATATTTTATATAAAAATGTATATATTCCTGGAACTTAATTTCTAAAAATGTTACACAGACTAAAATGCCCTGTGCATAGTATATAGCCAACTCTTAACAACCAGTAAGTACATTTACTACATTCAAATAAATTCATAGCAAATTCCGGATTTTAGATACTTATTTACTTAGATTTGTTGGGTCTTCTGTGGAAATAAAAGAGAATTTGGTAGTGGTGTGAGTTCTGGGAGGGAAAGCCATTTATCCTCAAACACCTAATTATCTTCCACTTTCCTTATGTGATGTATAAGAGCATGTGAATTAGTGAAGCTAACCCATGGTCGGCAAACTACGGCTCACGAGCCACGTGCGGCTCTGTTGACTAATGAGTTTGCTGACCACTGAGCTAACCCAACCCACACCAGGCAGGAAACTGTCTGCAGGAGCTTGGTGTAGCTTCCTTACCGATGAACTGGAATTCATTTTTATGGATCTCCAGAATTTCATATAGACTTTTATTGAAATGTACATGAAGAAACACATTTCCAAGACAAATAGTTATGTTTAAGTGTACTCCAGAATCCTTCAAGTCCAAGTTAAGAATTCACTGCTTTTTATGTGTTTGTGGTTGACACAACCCACCTACCCAGAGATCATAGATACACCTCAATGATCTGGGATGAAGGAAAAAGCAGCAGTTGGCATTCACATACTTTCTAGTATAAATTAAAGCTTTGCCTTAGATTGATAAAATCCTAAAAGCAGCTGGAAATGGTAACTGACAGTAGAGTCCTGAATGACTATGTCTATCAAAGGGCATTCTGTTCTGTGATACAATAATAGAATTTATAATGATGAAGCCAAATCATCCAAGAATTATTTTATTTAAACCCTATATTTAGGAACATAATCTATTCTAGGAATACTGCCATCACCAACGTGCAAGCATTCATACTGGCTCATAAGTAGTAAACACTGGTTAACTGGGAAACACACCTGTTTGCAATCCTTCATTCTCTGGTACTAGGTAAATGAAGCTCTATTGTCTGTAGTGTATAAAAAGAATTAGGAGGAGCATATACAAAATTGAATGCAATCCTTAGGCTTTACTACACTACCCTAGGAGTACAAAGGTTAAAAATGGAGGAGTTGCCTTCCAAAAAAAAACTATTATCCCTGCCAGGGACAACCCCCTGCATGGCCTGCGGACGGCACCAGCCACTGGGCCACATTCATCAGTGCCCAGAGTCAGAGGGAAACACCAGGAAAGCCCACATTCTGCACAGTTTTTCCTATGATTTTATTTTATTTCAATCTAATCCTATCATTAAATATCACAAAATAGAAATAACAAATATAAACTCCATCTCACTATTGTTCTACAACTAAACAAAATGCTATGACATATTTAAACATATCTCTCAATCAGCAAAAATAAAAACAACCCTCTTGGTTTTTCCTATGTTCTTCAAACTTAAAACACAGTAAATGGTATTTCAGTTTAGCTTACAGTACATTAAAATAACAAAGGTACAACCGAGTTGGTACAACTTGATCCAAATAAAAATTTCAGATTCATGGCAAAATCTTTGGAGATTTTCATGTGAGGGCAGAAGGGCTCTCTCATACCCTGGACACAAAAGCACTTACTTGCCCATTCAGTTTTCGTCTAGCCACTGCTCTGCTGATTCAAGTTAAAATAATCAGACTATCCAGGCAGTGTTGCTTTGGGGTCCACCGCACCAGTGACTGCTGAACAGGGCTGACTCCCCAACTATCCCCAACTGTGATCCGTGACATGGAAACAGGCTAGATGGGAACTAAAGGCCCAAATCTTTACTAGTGATACTGAGCACTAGACAGGACCCCCACGTTTAGTTTTCAAAGTGTTTAAAGAACACTTAACCAAAATTGAGACCAGCCAATGACATGTAAAAGCTAACACTAGTGCCACAGTCTTTAATAGATTTAATAACAAATATGGATTCTATGCCAGACTGAAGATTATTTTTCTTAGAAGGAAATTTTTCCCTTTTTAGCATAAATTATTTTACGTGTTTAGCTTAAAAATATAATTTCTAACCATGTGCAACCTGTGGCAAATCTCAATTATAAGGCGAGTTGGCATGTAATTAAAAAAATGGCAGACAAATGGCTTACATTTCAGAGCACCTTGCTCCTCCTGCACATACTTCAGAGCCATTTCTCAGGGAGTGTCCAGGGCTACACAGGGAATTGGGAAGATGGTCCATGGCAGAGCAGATGGAGTTGGAGATACTCTCCTTGCTTTCCTCTTCCTGGCCTGTTCTTCACCAGTAAAACTAGCAAAACTACTAACAAGGCAAATATAATTTACTGTTTGACAAACAAGAAAAGGTGGGTACTAAAGTGCATTTAAACAAAAATCCATGCAACTATATTTCCCAGCAAACTGGGTGAGGAAGGCAGCCATTTTCAGGGCTTCTTGTGCCCCTTTGGGAGATAATGACGCATCCCAGAATTAGAGGAAGCCGTTAGGGGATCATCTAGATAGTCAGAAAAAGCAGCCACCGACATACGTTAATGGCAGTGAAAATCCTGCCCCATACATGTGTATGGTATCAGAAAATCACCCTTCTAAAATGTGAAAACCCTGTTATATTATAAAGTTCTGTGCACTGCAAGTTATTAAAAACCTTTGATGGAGTGACTGCAGCATCTGGACGTTGGAGGAATGAGTCTAAATTCTTTGGAATATCAGGAAACAAAGGAGCTGCCCAAAATCCCAATTGGGATTCTCCGGACTGGATAATTAGTGGAGAACAACAAAACGGTTGCAAAGGCATCTTCTCTGAGATTTGGAGGCCTGACTGTCCTCCACACCTGCCCTAAATCACCAGGAGAGGTCCGAGTTCCTTCACAGACTCTACACCCTGAAGCCCTACATGTTCATAAGGAGGGGATCGCTTTTTCTCCACACCAACACACACAAATTCAGGCAGTGTCCGTGGATGACCAGGAACAGGGAACAACGAAACATGTAGGAACAGTGACTGCGAGCTTTGCAACCTATGTTTTCACCTTTTGAGGAATAGAATAGAGCAGGAAGAGGTTAAAAATATGTGACCCCAAAAACATCAGGTGGATGCCCCCACCCCCACCCCCAGTAGCAGCCAAAGAAATAGTCACTATTTTGAAAGCTTCTCAGGTATACAGCAGTAAGAAAATGCTTCAGTATTTCAGGGTGGCAGAGTGTATATTGAAAACTTTTTCTTGAAGTTTTGCTTCTGAACCTTTAGATAAAGTTACTCCAACTGAAAATCCTTGATGATTACCTTCTGAAAATGTGATTGGTATTGATTTGTACCTCTTCTGTTCACACAGGAGACACAGCAGTTCGAGAAGTTTTTGAAGAAACTGGTATACGATCAGAATTCAGGTCCCTCCTGAGCATTCGGCAGCAGCACAGCCACCCCGGGGCTTTCGGGAAGTCAGACATGTACATCATCTGCCGCCTAAAGCCTCGCTCCTTCACCATCGAGCCGTGCCCGCACGAGTGCCTGCGGTGCGAGTGGATGGACCTCACCGACCTGGCCAAGGCCGCCAACACCACGCCCATCACCAGCAGGGCCGCGCGGCTGCTGCTGTACGGGCACAGGGAAGGCTTCGAGAAGATTGACCTGACCATGGACCAGCTCCCAGCTGTCTACACGGGCTTGTTCTACAAACTTTATCACAGGGAGCTGCCAGACGGTTACAAAATGATGACGGGAGTGGATTAAGTCGTATTTACACGTGTAAAAATGTTTAGTAAACTGTACATGTAGATCAATGTGTGCCACATTCTAAGAATGGTGCACCTTTTAAGTTCACTAAATCTCTGACTTTAATTTTCTACTGTATATGGTTTCCATGAAGAAATTTGCAAGTGCACACATTTTTAAAGCCTCTTTTCGAATGGAGTGAATGTATGGAAAGATTGTAGCTCTAAGTAAGCATCACTGGATAAAGGCAAATGCTATATAAAAGGTGGAAATTTATACATATTCCAGGAATTCTTGTTGTTTTTCTTTACTAAGGCAATGGTTAAATATTTTACTATTAGATCAAAGGTTATCTGACCAGTTATCCAAACTGAGCCGATAGCTGCACCCATTTTCTTTTCCTCTCATTAACAAATTCCCAAAATATACTTCTGCCTTCATGTGAAGCGAGATCAGATGGTGCCCTTAAGATCAGCTCTTAGCAGACATTGGGAGAAAAAGTATGGCTTTCTGGCCAGGTCCTGTTTTGGGTCCAAGTTTATACTGCCCATTCCGCTTCAATGCCACATACCAACTGGAGTACTTCCTTGACCGGTAAGTGTTGTAGTTATTGGATTCCAACCGTTCAAAAAAGAAACACTCATCCGTAACACATTTCTAAAAAATAAAGAAAGAATTAGTTGTTATTGTTGCTATTATTATTTTTACTCTTCGTATTAAATATTTATGACAATTCACTGCCCAGTGCTGCTGGGTTCATCAGGACAGTCAAACCAGCCAGACTGGGCAGGCCAGGCTCTGACAGCCCCGCCCACAGAAGGAGGCAGGATGGCCTCCAGCAAATCTCTTCAATGGAGACAGCTACAGACCCTTTCTGCAGGCCCCCACGGGCAGCTATATGTTAGCTGACAAGGGCACACAGGCAGTGTAGGACCCACACTGGCTCGGACTTTACCCCGCACACATAGCTTTCAGGGCTCTCCTCAAAGAGGGGTACACCCAGTACCAAACCAACTTCCTACACCTGGGGAAACACAAAGCTATGGCTTCCAGTTGGAGTTTATGTTCCAGCCATGCTCATTCAATCCAGAGGCAGGTTACCAATTGGGTGGTGACTTATCAGGGTTCCCATGAAACAGTGCTGGGCAGGTAACTTTCCCACAGACAAGAAGTAGTTCCTTAAATTATTTTTTTTTCGGTAGCTAATATTGTTTCAACGGCATAAAAGAATATTGTACAGGAAATAGTGAATGTATATATTGCCCCCAAATTGTATTGAAACATATACGATTGGCATTCTCAAAACACTAAGAGACAATGAGGAACAAGTAATGGAGAACATACTTCTTTCTGGCAGTTTCTGTGGGAGGGGGAACTACTCTGCCTTTTGATTTCAATCCAATTATTGTAGATCTGGAGATACCATTCCAAGTCTTCAAGTCTAATAGGCTGCCACATGATTTCAGGTAAATCTTCAAAAATCAACTTCACAGCCTGCCAGTGAGGCTCAGTTGAGAGCATCAATCCCACGCATCAAAAGGTTGCTGGTTGGATTCCTGCTCAGGGCACATGCCAGAGTTGTGGGCTCCCTCTGTTAGGGGGTGTGCAGGAGACAGCTGTTCGAGGTTGGGTTCTCACATTGATGTTTCTCTCTCTCCATCTCCCTTACTTTCTAAATATCAACCTATTTTTTAAAAACTCAACTTCACATGGTAGCAATGATGATACATACATATTGACCTCTGTGTGGGAGGGGGGAGAATCAACAAATGATTTGTTCACTTTAAGAGAAGAAAGAAAAATCATTTTTTATATTTCAATTATAGGTAGATGAGTAAAATCATATAGGAAGGCATATAATTTTACACATATTTCTATCTCCACATATAAATACAACATGCACACAGCCCATGGCTTTGCACTGATGAGCACACCGGATTGCCACTTACATCTGTAAACTCAAATCTAGGAAACTTCAGGACTGGGAAAACCCACATTCAAAAGACTTGAATTTTTTCCCAGATTCTTTGGTTCCAAGATCAACTAAGCAATGGCACAAACTGACAGGGGAAAAAATCATAAATCAGTAAGCAAAACAATGAAAAAAGCTGGTGTAATAACCAAAATGAAAGGTTCTGAGAGAGGCCTAACACGAAATGCATGCATCTCAGGCGGTTAAAGTGAGGGTGGGCTGCAGGCCCTGTGGGCGGCTTGCAGCAGTGAGAATTTCATTGCATACTTACTTGGCTTTTGATCATTGTTCATTGAACTTTTTACAACTGAAATACAAACTCATCCAGCTTTTTTGCAACAAATCAGTGAAGCAACGGAAGTCTCTCTGATACAAATAAAACCCAGGGAGCCCTGCAGAGGAGCGCCAGCTCCGTCACAGCCAGGACTGCGGCTTGAGGAGACCCGGCTGTAGTAACGGGAGCCCTGCAGTAATGTGGGCACCCACAGTCCACACCTCACTCTGCCTCTGGTGAAATGCATTCCCTCTGTTCCTTTGTCATTTGTCAGCACCACTGATAAAAACCTTCTTCTTTCCCAATTCTATGTTTGAGACCAGGAGTGGAAGTGAAAGGAAGTAAAGAGTCAAAGGAAAAGTCCTACCAATCATAAAGATAACAGGGAAGGTGGCTGTGGAGTGACACAGGCTAACTCCTCAGTCGGCCGGACACCGATACACTCATTTTGGGTGTTCTGTCAACTTCCAGGGCGCCCCACCTTGCTGTTGGCACCCCTTACAATGGTTGGCCTTCGGGAATGGGTGCCATGCCAATAATATTTGTCTTCTCTGCCAGTTCCTACTACTTCAGAGAAAAGAAACAGTACCAGGGACTAAGTGGGCACTACGTCATGAAACCCACAAACTGTTTCCACAGAGGTTACTTGTACCTTTACAAAAACAGCGCTGGTGGGAGGAAAGCTCGCTTCTCTGCCAAGCGTCCAGCCAGACACGTACGTTTACTAAACAACTGCTACGCACTTGAAAACAAACTGCGGTGCTTTTTCAAATGGGTCGTAGGGTAAACTTCGGCTCTCGGGAAAAGCAGGGGTTTCCCATGACCATGTAAGTACAATTTCAATTCTCTCCATTCTCAGTTTACAAATCATCTTTGGTGACTGTGACCTCAATGTTTATTAAAAATTGATGCAATAGAAGTTCTGTTAACCTTTGTAAACATGTTTACAGAGCTTTTTTCCTCTTCCCAGTGTTGAACTTCTCACCACTCCAAACTTCAGAGAAGGGGGAGGGGTCTCTGGAGGAATGACATCACAGAGGACATGGCTAAATTAAATGTGATGAAATTTAATTTTCATCAAATTAAAATTTCCTTCATTTTGGTTAATTTTAATTTAAAAATAGTGTTAAGATATAGAAAGCACACAGTTCCAGTAATACATGCATTTATTTAACATGTGTTTTTGTCCTCTAGGCACTGGGATTGGTCAGTGAACAAAACTCAATGAGGACCATGCCTTTGTGCCACTCCAGTCTAGCAGGTGGACACACCAAAGAGCAATGGACGCAACTGAGTGACTTGTGTGCCAAATCAGAATGAATCCTGGGGAAAGAATACAAGCGAGAACAAAAGGGGTTGGGAGTGGGACTGTTGCAATTCTAAATAGCACAGTCACAGGAGGCTCCACTGGGAAGGTGACATTAGAGCAAATGCTGGGAGGTGAAGGGATTAACCATCCAGACATGACAGCAGAGTATTTTGAGTACAGAAAGGGGACAGCCAGTACCAACTAGAGCAGGATCAGGCCTGCAGCGTGTGAGGGGCCGCAAGGAGTCCCAGGTGCATGAAGGGAAAGGAGTCGGACATGAGGTCAGAGAGGAAACGAGATAGGAGATTAAAAACTATTGTAAATACTCTGGGAAAATGAGAAACCATTGTAGGCTTTTGAGCAGCAAAGTGGCATGACCTGACATTCTCCCAGGGTTACTCTGGCTGCCAAGACCACACTGGGCAAAGGCCAATGCAGGGGCATCTGTAAGAGGTGGGCCGAGTATCACAGGCAGAGGGAATGGAGACTCAGACCACAGTGGTGGCCATAGGGATGGTAAGAAGCTGTCTGCACCTCACATGAGAGAATTCCAAAAAATTTATGTAGATACCCTCCAAGGAGATGGCGCATAACCCTGCACCCTTCAGTGTGGGCTGTGTACAGTGACTTCCCTCCAAAGAGGACAGTATGGGAGTGGGGAGACGATCACTCACTCCACAGTGCTCCCTGTCCTGGCTCCTCCCTGTGCCACTGGCCTCACGAGTCTCGCCTGCAGCTACATATTAGATTTAAACCTTCTGGTCATTTCCCCATGCTCTGTTTTTTGGATTGTCTGTTCTTTTACAGTACTTTGATTTTGCAGTTTTGGCTTATGAGGGAGTTTGCTCAACATGAATCCAAAAATGCTTTTGCTTACACCACTTCTGATAATTAAAAACAGACATGATGTAAGTATTAATGCCGACTATTTCAGAACAAACTCAAACACACAAATTCTGAAAAGTTAAAAGGAAACTTTACCTTAATCTTTAAAAAATAAGTGTATCCTATATAATAAAAGAGAAACATGCAAATTTGACCATACCTTCACTACGCTACCAGCCAATCAGGAGCAGGGGGCGGGGCTGCACGACCTGAGGAATGGCACCGCAGGCCTGGGGAGCAGATGCTGCACTGGCGGTCCTGGCAGGCCCATGGCGCCCATTCCCCAGGCTGCGCAGAGGCCGGCGGGAAGGCCGGCCACCGCTGCACTTCACCGCGGGCACTGGGGGTCCCAGATCGTGAAGGAAGGGCATGCGCGTGGGGGTCCCAGATTGCAGGTGCGCGTGCGAAGGGCAGGGCTGCAGGAGGCCGGGGAGAAGACCGGCCACCACCATGCTTCGCTGCAGGCACTGGGGGTCCCAGATCATGAAGGGCGTGTGCGTGGGGGTCCCAGATTGCCGCTGTGTGTGTGTGAAGGGCGAGGCCACAGGAGGTCAGGGGGAAGACTGACAACCACCATGCGCGCTGGGGGTCCCAGATTGCCATGGTGGCAGGGCCAAGGCAGAGGCCGTTAGGGGTGATCAGGCCAGGAGGGGAAGGCAGTTGGGGGTGATCAGGCCAGGATGGAAGGGCAGTTGAGGGTGATCAGGCTGGTGGTGGGGGGCAGTTGGGGCTGAGCAGGCTGGCACAGGGAACAGTTAGGACAATCAGGCCAGCAACCAGAGTGGTTAGGGGTGATCAAGCAGTCAGGAAGGTGAGCGGTTAGGAGCAGATTGCAAGGGGGTTGTCCAAATGCCGGTTTAGGCCTGATCCCACAGGAATCCCAGATTGGAGAGGATGCAGGCCGGACTTAGAGACAGCCCCCTAACCCCCCACTCCACATGCACAAATTTCGTGTACTGCACCACTAGTTTGTGTGTGTGTGTGTGTGTGTGTGTGTGTGTGTGTGTGTCTGTGTGTGTGTTGTATAACATTTTATAAGATTGGTTTCTAAAAGAAGCGATAATTCTTATTAGGTAACCTTTGCATTTAATTGTATATCTTTCTAAAAAAATAATATACTTTGCTCCTCAATTGTTGCATTTTTCTGACAAATTTGATCAGTGTATATTGTCAATCTAGATAAGGAAGCCCTCAAAAAGCTAGCTTCCCTACTTTGCATGTAGGCTTCATAGTAAGGGCCCGCACGTAAGAAAGTTATTCTACAGGTAGGTAAAAAAAAAAAAAACTATTTTACTTTTACAGTAATTAAGTGTATATCCTCAGAGAACATAAATGATTTCTCATATTTCACTATTATGGATCAACATAAGTTACATATACATACTTGAGTATTTACTGAAATGTTTTGTTTGGCTAGCACAGTCTCTCACATTTCACAGAAAACAATCTGGAACTTTCTAGCAGATAAAGACCAGGCAGACTGTTTCATTTCAATGCTAAGATTGAGGTTGTTTGGTGATTTAAACTTAAAAGTGCAATTGCCTCACTATATGCAATTAAAAAAAAATCTACTATAATTTTGTGCATGCTTAAGAAATCATAAATCCTAATATTTGTTCTGGACTTCTGTTGCTCATAGCAACAGAATTTCTCCTGCTATGGAATGGAATAAAGAGTCTGTTGTGGATTAAAGACTACTCCACATCTGCCTCCAAATATAGGCTTTGGCAGTGAAATGTAGTTACTCTTTGAACTTTTGTATTTTCTAGCTTCGAATGGGGTTGGGGAGAGACCCTTGAGAAACGATTTCAAACAGTGAGAAATCCTTATCCTGAATGCATTCATACCATTAACACATGAAGGTGTTGGAGAAAAAAGATGGTACACAACTTAGTAATTTTTCATGCACTCAACTGGTGACCTACCTGATGTGACTTAGCAACCAAAATGATTTATGTAGCCATAGTGCTCTCTCTTTGAGGGGAACTGGCACGTTTTACACATCTCTGTGGGATCCCACCTAGGGATGAGCCCTAAAACAGCAGGCCGGAATGGAGCTGGGTAGCTGAAGAGCAGGAAGAACCATGCCTCTGGCAAGTGCAAGTTCATAACCGCAGTTTCTCCAGGTTAAAGGAGCCACTGCATGTCCAGGGGAGGCTCCCGGTCACAACACTGACTTACACCAACAGCAGGGACTGCTGACAGACAGCTCCACGCCTCTAGGTCTGCCTCTGCCTCTTACTGAACGACCACTGGCACTTCCTTGGTTTGAGATGTCTGGTTATTTTCTCATCTGAAGTGGCCACAGCCCATCCAGCCACAGAACAGGCATGGCAGTAGGCCACCAAAATAGAGTGGTCAGATTAGTGATCAACCATGAACTTGCCAAGTATAGATCCTAAGATGGAAGCTGAACCATGATGCCATTCCTCAGAGGAAACCGATAAATTTTGAATTTCTCATTTATGTGGAACAGCTGTAGCTTTGTTTCTACAGAGGAGTGTGTGGTAAATCTCTAAGCATTCCTAAATTCCCTCTTACTGCTGTATCCAGAAGAATTAACACACATTCAAGGAGACAGAAACACATTTCAGATGAAATAAAATGCCATGACCTTAATCTTGTGGAAGGTCCTGGTTAGCTAAGGAAGAAAGGAGAAAATTTCTTCTACAGCACTTTATGCTTCTGATGGTACAGAATCAACAGTTTTGGAAGCTTACTGCCTATTTATCAAGAAAAGATATCAGAATTCACTGAATTCTAACTTGTAGAGAATTCTGTAAGAATGAGAGACAGTTCCATTTTCAGGTCCATGGTCTTAAATGCATCTCCTCTTTTAAGGGCCCCCTGTAGTTTCGGAGATGCAGTAGAAAGCCAGAATAGCTTGTTTTCATCACTTTTGACAACATGGAGCATTTCATCATTAAACACATACCTACTCCAGACTACGTTCTTGAGATAAACAAGCCCTTCAATGGCTACCTTACAGGATAGCCATCATTATCTTAACCTGGCTCTTAACCTCAATGAGTGGAAAACCACAGGGTAATATGCTCAAATCCCTTACTGAGCCAGATCAGGACAGTCCTAGAAAAGGCTAGAGCTTTGAAAGCATCTGACTAGGGTTATCCATAGTCAGTTATGACATAGCCAATGTGTACAACTCCTCTTTCCACCGTCTTCACTGTCTGGCAGGAGCCAAACCAACACTATTGTAAAAGCCACAGTGATTCACACCATGTATGACTTGTCACATCTGGAGGGGAGAAGGGTAGGGTTAAACCCCTCTTCCTCTTCCTCCAAGATCAAGGGCATCCAAAATTACCCACTGCTTCACTGTCCTGGAAATATTTAAAATGCTACTTTGGTCAAATCCCAAAGTATTACATCACCCTTTGAGTTGACAACAGACTGGTAGAAAAAAAGACAAGAACAGTGGAAAAAGTGAATGTCCCAAGTGAACAGTCCATCTTTCAGAGCTATTTTTCACCCACAAACGTCATCCATTCCCCTCATTCCACTACCACCTTGATGCTGATGACAACAAAGCCATATGTCAACACAGACCTCTAAGCTCCAGACCCTTTCCTCCAACTATGTAGTGAACATCCTCACCAGGTTTTCTCTTTGGCAACTCACCCGAAATAGTTCCCCAGAACGTGCTCTTTCCCCCTTTTCCCTTCCTCATCTACCCTCTCACCCAAATAAGAAACCTAGGGGGCCATCTTTTACTTTTCCTTCTGCTGTACTCCTAATCCATCTCAGGTGCCAATCCTTGATGCCCTGCTATTGCCAGGTTTCATCAACGATTGCCTGAACTGGCCCATCACCACCAGTCTTTGCTGCCTCAAATTCATCCTCGAGAAAGTAACTTAGGACCTATTATATATTAGACCCTGATGTTGATACTTGATATAAATTATCTAATTTATAATTTATGGTGTTTACAAAAACAATGAGATAGGAAGGATCATCAGTGTCTCTATTTTACAAATATGGGAACTAATTCAGAATCCTTTGTCTAAGAACTCACAGCTAATCAGCAGCCGAGCCAGTATTCATACATGGGATCAGAGCCCGCATTCTCAAATAGCTTTCCACACTGCAAGGGTTTGTCAAATTTGAAAGAAGAACCCAACACTGATACTCAAAATTTCATATGCCCATCCCACTGATCTTGAAACAACTGTGCAATATAAGGATTTAAAAACAAAACACTGTAGTTTAAAGCTTTGCAGAGAAGGCAGTAAGAACAGAGAGCGAGGGCTCACACTCTGGAGTGAAGGCTGCCTCGAGTCCCACCCCTGCTCTGCCTCAGAGGAGCCGAGTTTTCTTGGTTACTTTTTTACTCCCTCAAAACTTCAGTTTTTGTATCTGTGAAATAAAAAGCATGATACTCTGCATTTTGTAGGGTACATATGGATATTAAATAGTATGTATAACGCTTATAAGACCTTTAATAAAGATTTAACAAATACCAACACCAGTACATAAAGAGCATAAAAGCAAACTATAAAATAGAAAGCATTACTTACAGAAGCCAGTAACCGGCCGTCCTCCTTCATAGCGAGATAGCGGTTAGCACACACTCCTTTGATAGACACGACCCCTCTCTCTTCTGCTTGAAGTTGTAGTTTGACTAGAAGTAATGGGGGAAATTGACCTTTGTAGTATCATGGGAAAAGCAGTCAACTACATGCAATATAAAAGCAGGAGACACCCCAGCAACCAGGTAGTCCACTCTGGAAGACTGTTGTGGGAGGGAATTGGGGGTGGGTGGGCGGATAGCACTTAAATTCTATGAAGGTGAGATGCAGGTCCACTAGAGGGGAGCACCTCCTAACCCCATTCTCACTAGTGTCAGAGAGTAGAGGAGTGACAGAGTGGATAATTTTTTTCCTTTTACGTGCAATTAGCCTCTACTTGGCTAGATAACTGCTTAATATTTTTAAGCAAATTGTAGAAAAACAAAAAATAGATATTACTTTAGTATAATGCTAATGTCACATAGACAAGGCATCTAGTTAATTCAAATAAAAATGAAGTTAAAATTTTCTGTTTTGCTCTTCTTGCAAATTTCCAATTTGAATTCTCCTGCCTAGAACAGCATTCCCCAAAATGTACTTGGCTGACAGAGGTTACATAAAAAACAATCTCTGGGGCCAAATAAATTTACGAAACAACTGTGTTGTTTATAAGAAAAGCACTTTAGACACAAACATCCAGGCAACTTGAACGTAAAAATGTGGGGGGGAAAATATAAAATGCACACCCTCAATGTAAGAATGCTGATATGGCTATTTTAACATCAAATAATGTAGACTTCAAGGCAAGTAATATAACTAAAGAAAACAGTGTTATTTCATAATAAGAGGGTCAGACACATCAAGACATAATAATCTTAACTGAGTAGCACCTCTTAATAGAATTCTGAAATATCTGAAACAAAAATTGACTAAAAAAATAAATAAGAATATAGAATATATGAATAACATTATTAATCAACTTGACTTTTTAAATTTTTATTTTAGATCAAGTAGGTTTCATTCACCTGAGACTTTTTAAAAAGATTTTTAAATGGATTTTTAGAGGGAGAGAGAAACATTCATGTGAGATATAAACATCAATCAGCTGCCTCCTGCAGGACCCCAACCAGGGATCGAGCCTGTAGCCCAGGCGTGTGTCCTGATCAGGGACAGAATCAGCAATCTCCAGTGCATGGGGCGATGCCCAACCAACTGAGCCACACAGTCCAGGACTCACCTGAGACTTTTCCTTTGTAACATCATAGTTGTTTGAAAACTATGCTAAAAATTTAACCCTACCCCCACAGCAAGCTATCCAATGCTTATTTACCCAGTGGACTTGAATTGTTCAAATAAATTAAATTCAGCTGAGCTGGGCCCTCCTTGAAGAAGAAACCTGAATCCGCCAAAATATGTGATCAGTACCGGGACCCCACCAGCAGGCGAGGGGATCCCAAGGCAGGTGCTGGGTGTGGAGGCCACAAAGCATAGACTACGAAGGAGACAGAACTGAACTTCACATCACCCTGTTTGGCCCCGGAGGATGGCTGGTTAGCCAGAAACGGGTAAGATTCCTCAGGGAAGGAACAACCTAAGACAGGCACAGTTGCAGAGGGGCCATCAGAAGAGAACTTGAAGGTCAACAGAGGTGGGGCACAGACCCTCATCCTCCTAACCGTGCAGGGGCCTGAACTCTCACCCCTTATGAGGGAGGTCTCCTGCACCCATGGCAGCTTCACCTCCCATGCCCAGCTCAGATCGGGACCCAGGTTACAGAGAGAGACTTGGCCAGCAACAGCTGCCCCATATCTAATCCAATCTAGCACCAGGAATGCTCAGGGCCTACTCAAGAATGCAAATTATCCTTTCCACTCATATTTACAGGGTAAACTAAGATTATTGTTTGAGTACTAAATTTGACGGTAAAATAGTAATAAAGTTTCCAGACTAATTTAAATTGGCCAATTGAATTAAGTGAATACTCAAGAAAATTTAATTGTACTGGACAAAAAGCTGTTCTAAAATATCAACTAAAATTTCTATTAGTAGTTCATCTCATTGTAAAATTGCCTAACATGCAAAGAACCAAAGCAGTCATATTTTTGTGTAAAATAAATTTAAAGTTACCAAGACTGTAATATAAAATTTCCAAAAGCCTCCATTAATTAAAAAAAAGGGGGGGGGGGAGGGGGATAATAGGATAATATCATGTAAGGAAAAATATCCTATCAGTAAATTACATCTAGAAAATTCTTACTTCAGAAAATTAATTTCCATTTGTAATGTTAACAGCAGGACAGCCATGAAAAACACACATGGTGTCAAAATAAGCCAAAGGAAAATCATTTGGGCAAAAATAAAAAGAATCCCAAGTCTAATTTACAGAAAAGATTCCTTTATTAACTTTTGGTCGAGAATATCCTATCTAATAAAAGAGTAATATGCAAATTTGACCATACCTTCGCTACACTCATAAGCCACGCCAACCCGCCATGCCCACTAGCCAATCAGGAGCGTGGGGCGTGGCTGTGGGAGCATGGCTGAGGTAGTCCAGGCCTGGGGGGCATATCTGAGGTGGCCCGGGCCAGGGGGGGGGCGTGTCCGAGGCGGCCCAGGCCTGGGCGGGTCGGCCCAAGGCCCATGCTAGCTGGGGGCGAGCTGGCTGGGGCTAGGCCCTGGCCGAAGCGGGGGGGGAGGGAGGGGCCTGGGGCTGGGATGGAGCCAGCCATCTGCCCCATTGCAGGGCAATGGCTGAGTGCTTAAGGCCTAAAGCCTCGGCCAGAGGGCTCCCAGTATGTGTGAGGTGGCAGGTTGGGCTGAGGCATTACCCAACCCCAGTGCACTAATCTCATGCACCGGGCCCCTAGTGTTTGTATATTTTCAAAAAACAATTCCAAGACCATGTGGATTCCTGCAACAAAAAGGAACGGACAGGTCTGTTCCAACCACGACAACACCTTGCCATGCTAGCATCGCTGCAGGTTGCCCAGGACCAAACCAGAGAGGGTGGGACCTGCATTGCCACCATTTGTCCACCATCCAGATATCATTGCTGACATGTACATATACGGAACTATTTGACATTTAAACTGGGACTCAGAACTGTTGGATATTGAAATTGAGACTCAAACATTTTTTGTTCTTATATGCTCATGTCTGGTATGCACATGCAATATTTTTTTTAAAAAAAGAAACGAGGGAAAATACAGAGGCAAAGAAGCATTGAACAGACTGTCAAACTACAGTGGGAAGGCTGGGGAAGCTGGGGGGCAGGGGCTGTAAGAGATCAACCGAAGGACTTGTATGCATGCATATAAGCATAACTAATGGATGCAAGACACTGGTGGAGGGGAGGGGTAGGTGAGGGCATGTGCTGGGGGGTAGGGTAGGCTGGGAGGGAGGTCAATAGGGGAAAAAAAGGAAACATGCTATTGTAATACTTTAAACAATTTTTAAAAATTTAAAAAAATTAAATTCGGCTGAAAAGTTCTTTCATAAAGTCAAAGTCACCATGATTTTAAGATGGGCTGTTTCTGAACTATTGGTGCTCCTGGTTCCTTTAATTATTTTTAAACAACTTGAGATATAATTCACATTGGATACAACTTTATTGCCCAATCAATGAAGTCCCGCCCACATTGCCTATAACCAGTAACCATTATATCCTTTCTTATTTCTTTTTTTTTTTTAATATATTTTTTTATTGATTTTTTACAGAGCGGAAGGGAGAGGGAAAGTCAGAAACATCCATCAGCTGCCTCTTGCACGCCCCCTACTGGGGATGTGCCCGCAGCCAACGTACATGCCCTTGCCGGAATTGAACCCGGGACCCTTCAGTCCGCAGTCCGATGCTCTATTCACTGAGCCAAACCGGTCTCGGCTCCTTTCTTATTTCTTTTGACTACTTCCCCATGTAATCTGTGTCCTACCCAATATAAGCTGATGCTAATGGGGTGTGCAGAACAAATTTTTGTGTATGCCCTGCTGCTCTCCCATGCTGCTGGCTTTATTGGAATAAATGCTCATATATGATTCAACTCTGCTCAATTGGCTCACGTAGTGACAGGCAGTCTGGACCCATTGGCTGTCCGGTTTCATTATCACCTTTTCTGGAATCTTCCTGTGGTTGGTCTCTCCTGCTCCACCCCTCAGTTTAGGATGGGAACCTCTCCACACTCTCCGTGGCCTGCTTCCTCTGCTCAGAAGTTTTACACCATCTTTGTGTGTCCCTCCCTGACCAGGGGCTTCCTGAGGGCAAGGAACTGAGCTGTCCAACTCTGTCTCTGGTTCTCACGTGCCAGGCGCACAGGAGTATCTAGGGAAGCTCCCGTGGATGAAAAGCAGGTTGGATGGGAAAATAGGTGTGGATGAAAATAGGTCACAAGCTATCCTGACAAGCTCAGGAAAGGTCTGCATGGTGGCCTTGCAAACTCAGAGACCTCAAGTAACCATAAAGAATGGTCTGCAATGAAAACTTTTTAACTAAAAGTAGTTTATGGCTGGTAGTCATATACTAGGCAGAATCTTCCCTGACAATAGTCAATCTTTACCTTACCTGAGCCTGTCTATCAATCTTTTGAGTATCTATACACCTTTGCAATGTCTGGACAACTTCCCTTGTTCCGGACCCCTCAAGGCACAACCAATGCACCAGAGCAGAGACTACCAATCCTCTCGTTATTTTTACAACGTTATTTGTTGACTGTTAACTATCCTGTCTCATTTTACTTTTTATCCAATTCCAGAGGTTTCCTGCTTTGCTTTTTCTTGCCTCTCTCATCTATCACCAATGAATTTCATGTAATCTACTTATGTCTTCTCTTTTGATTGTAATGTATAAAAGCAGGTGCAAAATTGCCATCTTCTAGAGCTTTAGCTCAATGTGTTGAGATTTTACTCTTGGCAACTGTTGAAAGTTTGGCTCAAATAAACGCCAAAAAAAATTATTTAAAGGGTTGCATGTTTCTTATGTTGACAGCTAAAGAAGCAATGTCCTCAGTGTCACTGAAGCTACAGAAAAGGGCACAGGGATGATCAGGCCTAGGCTAACTTCTGAAGGTCAAGTAGGAGATAATCTAATGAACAAGTTCCAGGGTAAGGAGACACAGGGGATGGTATTGCAGGTAGAATATCGTCTCAGGACAGAGGCACATAACAGCCACTCTTGTTCTACACAGCCACACTTGTTCTACACAGCCAGGTCCTAGGCAGCCAGAGCCATCAGCATAATCCAGCCTGAGCAACTACAGGCCCAGTAATCCAATTTCCGCTCCAATCAGTTACAAGGGAGGAAAAGGATAGGAGGACGTGAGACTAAAATGGCTTAAAACTGGCATATTTGAAAAGGCAAAGCTGAAGTATTTAAGGATGCCTAGCAGTGTGATGAAAATTAAATTCAAATAAGTGATTAAAATAAAAACCTGTACACTTTTATATGGGAGGCAGGGACCAGGATTGGGACAGCGGACACAGGCATTGGGGTTGTAGGCAAAGGTTCCATTTTCTTTCTCTCTTTTTAAAAAAATATTTTTATTGATTTCAGAGAGGAAGGGAGAGAGAGATAGAGATAGAAACATCAATGATGAGAGAGAATCATTGATTGGTTGCCTCTTGCATACCCCCCACTAAGGATTGAGCCCAAAACCCAGGCATGTGCTCTTGACCAGGATTGAACCCAGAACCCTTCAGTTCACATGCCGATCTCTATCCACTGAGCAAAATTGGCTAGGGCTCTTTCTTTTTTTTAAAGAAGGAGATTAATACTCAGCTTGTTGTTTCAGTTATGTGCCACTAGATATTTTTTTAATATTTTTATTTATTAAAATACATTTTTATTGATTTCGAAGAGAGATAGAAACACAATGATCAAAGAGAATCATTGATTGACTGCCGCCTGCATGCCCCCCTCTGGGGATAGAGCCTGAAACCTGGGCATGTGCCCTAACCAGGAATCAAGCCCTGGCTTCCTGGTTCATAGGTCAATGCTCAACCACTGAACCACACTGACGGGGCCAAAAATTCTATTTTCTGACCAGAGTTATGGTTACAAGAATGTTCACCTTTAATAATTCATTAAAGTACAAATCTGTTTTATGTGGTTTCTGTAACTATGGTATATTTTACATTTTTAAAAAAAATTTTAAAGAACTACACTAAAAGACAAATATAAATGGGACTTCAGACAAGATTTCACCTAGGTCATTTCAGCAAGCTGGGGACCACCCACTGTATTTAGTTTATGGATACACAAAAGTCAACAATTTTGATAAACAAAGACTTCTGGTGGCTTTCTAATGTTGATATTAAATCCAGTAAGAGATGAAAATAAAAAATAGTGTACTATTAAAGTTCAAATTTTTTTTCCCTGTTATAGCATAAAAACAAAAGCTGTCAAACCACACAACTGTCAATCTCATCATTAGGCAAGATCTTAGTGGTCAATTAGTCCCATCATTATGCAATTACATCTTAAGTCCCATCTGCAATATCGCTGAGGAGCAGTTGTCTTAAGTTTTAGTTGAAAATCCCCAGCAAACAAGAATTTATATTCTCTCCAAAGCAACTGAGGGTATGTAAGCAAAGGTGTAGAGAGTCCGATCACCATAAGAAAACTACTCACATGTTCAATGCTCAGCTCCCTGGCACGTGACACATGCAGTAACACAATATAACCCAAAACTCAAATCGTTATTTCAATGTTACCGCCATGGCTCAAAACAGGACTCCTTTTTTGGAATTTTCTTCAGAATGTGCATGGTTCCCTTTCGAATATGCTCAAGGATGATGAATCTTAAAATCATAAATACCAGACTGTAGGAGCTGAAAAGGACTTCAGGCAGCGTCCAGCGCATCCTCATCATTTACAAATAAAGAAGCTAACATCTAAAGAGGTTTGTCCCTGGTGAAAAATACAGACTTTGGAAACAGTATAGTCAGCATTTCCAAGGACGGTGAATACCTTTATTCATACATTCAATAAACATGTACTAATGACAGCTATGTGTCAGGATCTGTGCTTAGCAGTAGGAAGCACCGAGGAAAACACAGCATCCTCTTGAAGAACACCCAGTATTGTTGAGAAAATGAGGAGGGCACACAGATAAATAACTAGACAGATTCAGTACTTTGTCGCCAGAGAAGTGTACGCAAGCTATTGTGAGCACTCAAAAGGTACACCTCACCCAGCCCCGGAGATGGAAGGCTTTCTAGGATCAGTGGCAATAGATGGAGACCAAAGGAATCCGCAGGAATTTGTCAGGAAAAGAGAGAGTAAAACAACAAAGGACCTTAAATGTATAACTTCCAAAGGAGAAGGAGCAAAGAAGCCACGCATCCCAGGAGCAGCAGGTACTCAGGTGTGGTGAGCACAGTGTAAGGGTGGAAGAGGGCGGCAGGGACAGCAAGGGGCTCTGCATACATGTTAAGGAGGCTGATGTGTGAGAAGGGATGGGAGGACGAGAGCTTATAGGGTAAGAGCTGGGATGGATAGAAGGAAACAAAGGGCATGAGGGAGGGAAGGGTGAAGAATGAGTCCAGGTCTTTCTGTCTCAACACTGAGACATTATGCCCGGTCGGTGTGGCTCAGTGGTTGAGCATTGTCCTATGAACCAGGAGGTCACGGTTCAATTCCTGTCAGGGCACATGCCCAGGTTGCAGGCTCATCCCTAGTAGGGGGCGTACAGGAAGCAATTGATCAATGATTCTCTCTCATCATTGATGTTTCTCTCTCTCTCCCTTCCTCTCTGAAATCAATAGAAATATGTTACAAACAAACAAACCCCACCTGGGACATTACTGAGACAGAAAACCCAGGAGGAGGACAAGTGGCAGGAGAAGCCAATGAGACACACTGAAAGTCTGTGGGAAGTACAAGTAGAGATTTCCAAAACTTGGAACCCAGAGCTCAAAAAAGAAAAGATTTGGTGACCACGGCGAACTGGCTGCCTTGGGCACACAGGCTGCACCGAACCCACACAGGGAGATACACAATGGCTGCAGAGTGCGTAGCAAACGAAAATTCAAGGGCAAAGGACAGGCTCCTGGGAGCACCAACATTTACGGAGTGAGAGCCTGGCACGGAGTGGTCGGCTCAGGCCCCTGCAGGACGGCCTGGATACACACACCTGAGAGCTGCATATACTCAGAGTTGGAAACTAATGGACAGAATTGTTATTCTCTGCAGATGGTAGTTTTCTACATTAAATATCAAGAGCCTAAATGCAATGTGATATTCTGTATTGGATCCTGGGGTAGAAGAGAACACTAGTGAAAGAGGTGGTGAAATCCAAACAAAGTCTGTAGTTAACAGTAATGTACCAGTGTTAGTTGGTTTTGTTTTTCAGTTTTAACCAATGTACCAAAACAAAGAGCCATTGTGTAAGAAGCTAGGCTCTGGGAAAGCTGGGTGAAGGGGACAGAAACTCTCTGAAAAATCTTTGTAATTCTTCTGTAAATCTACAATTATTCTCTTAAAAAAATTTTTTTTAATTAATTTCAGAGAGGAAAGAAGAGGGAGGGAAAGAGAGACAGCAATATCAATGATGAGAATCACTGATTGGCTGCCTATTGAGGATCCAGCCCACACACCAGGCATGTGCCCTGACTGGGAATCGAACTGTGACCTCCGGGTTCATAGGTTGATGCTCAACCACTGAACCACACCGGCTGGGCTAAAACAGTTTAAATATAAATAACCATAATATATTACGTCTGAAATGCAAATTTTCTTGCCATAATTATTATACTTCTAAGCCATAACATTTAATTTCTGCAATTTAAAAAAACTGAAAATGTACAGCTGATTTATGTCGAAGACAGAGCTTTTTTTTAATATATTTTATTGATTTTTTACAGAGCGGAAGGGAGAGGGACAGAAAGTTAGAAACATCGATGAGAGAGAGACATCGGTCAGCTGCCTCTTGCACGCCCCCCATCAGGGATGTGCCCGCAGCCAAGGTACATGCCCTTGCCGGAATCGAACCCGGGACCCTTCAGTCCGCAGTCTGACACTCTATCCACTGAGCCAAACCGGTCTCGGCGAAGACAGAGCTTTTACAAGCAATTTCAAGCCATAAAAACTTACAGAAATCAATTTCCTCCAATATCACCTCTTCTGGATTTCATACTTCAAGTCCCCAAATGCGTGTTTGGGCTGGCTGAGCTGCAGACCACAGCAAGTGTGACAGCTGAATTCTGAGGACATCAGATGATTCCTGCTCCGTCTAACACAGCTGCTGTTTAAGAATGGCAAAGGTTTCTACACCTATGGTGGCATCAGATAACTAGACTAATAGCAAGAAAGAAGGAAAGACATTCGGCACCTTGTGACACTCCAGACGCTCCAGGGGCAGCGCAAGGTCAGGGCAGAGCTGCCCACGGAAAACAGAACTTCAAAGACAGAGAGGAAAAGGAAACACTCCACAGTAGCATCACAGTCAGTTGGCAGTGAGAGGAAACACCTCCCTCACTCTTCCTGCAGCTGCCAGGCTCCAGACAGCACTGGACTCTGCAGTGTCAGGCAGAGGCCAGCAATGCTCTGCCCCCGAGGGCACTTCTTGGCCTGCCTCTTGGGGATCGTGCCGTTCAGGCGGGACAATGCCCATGGCCGTTGGCAGGGTCATTTTCTGGCAAGGATAGCTGCAATGCTGACACTCAGTAGCCTGGACCTCAGGACCCCGCATTGTTGCCAAAAAGCAACCGGGAGCGCAGGCATCTGTAAATATCTCACACATCAGCCTCCTTAACATGTATGCAGAGCCCCTTGCTGTACAGGAGTCAGGAGCCCTGTACAAGTGTTAAATGGTCTTTTCTTCCCAGAGGCCAGCCGCTGGACAAATGTTTCTATAAATAAGTCGGCCATGAAATCTTTTAAATGGAGACCAGATTGGTGGTTGCCAGAGGTGGCAATGGGGGGCATGATGTGGCTACAAAAGGGCAGCCTACCGGCCCTTGCAATGGCGGTTTGTGGCGATGTCCACACCCGGGCTGTGATGTGATGCCACAGGACTGCAAGATGTCACAACTGGGGAAAAGGTAAGCAGGATCTCTCTGCATTATTTCTCACAAATGCACATGAACCCACCATTACCTCAAACTTTAAAAAATTAATGACTAAATGTCCAGCCAACTGACGTTCAAAATCTGACCTAGTTTACTAACTAACATTTGAAATACGTATTTGAGAGACACAGAATTTATGGAGAGAAGAGAATACAAACCAACTAATGTACAGAAGACAGACTGCTCCGGGCAATAATTTCTACAGTGACTCCAGTTCCCAAGGCAGCCTCTGACACGTCCACCGGGAGGCGAGGGCAAGGGGGCAGAGGAAAGAGGGACGAAGCTCACATACGGCTTCTGCACCTGTTTGTCGCATTTCTGAAGAATTCGGTGCTGGAAGGGGGATATGTAAAGATAAGACTAAACGATATTTTGTGCCTCAGATGGCTGAATGGCTACAGGCTGTTATGTTTTTCACCAGCAAATAATCAGAACTGCTCTGGTGCCCCCAGAACATGTGATCTGAGCTGCCCATTCCTCTGTAGTCTTACACTGTTTACTGAATAAACAGGCCCTCTGGCCCCGCAGGCAGGAATCTGAGCCACTTGTGAGAAATCTTGAGCATCCTGGACTGGTGGAGGGAGTCCCAGGTGTGAGAGGGCCACTTTGCTGTCTGCAAAGACCAGCACAGACAGGCCTGGGAGGGAGTCGAATCCTGGTGCGGAACAAAGCGTGGGACGCCTGACCTTCAGTCAGGGCTGGCCACTGCTGGAAGCTGAGAAATGCTTTCACTGAAAAACGACTCCCGAGGCTTTACATCTCAGTTCTATGTACAAATCAATTCTGCAGCATCCTTACCCACCCCTTTGGTTTGTCTCCGAGTAAATGGACTTCAGCATTCAAGGAACTGTGGAGATTCTTGTGCAAAAAGTGGGGTAACAAGCTCCAACGCCAGGTTCATGCAGCATGGAGCAGCCTGGGGACAGGACCAGAGGAGCAGGGGACAGTGGAGTCTGTGCTCAGCTACAGAACACATACATTAGCTCATGAGCCCACCACCACTCAGCACCAGCCTAGGGCAGAGATGTAAACTAACTCTCTCTCTCTCTCTCTCTATCTCTCTCTCTCTCTCTCTCTCTCTCACACACACACACACACACACACACACACACACACACACACACACACACACAGAGTCTGCTATGGAAATCTGGCCAGAATACCCTGAAATGAGAAGCAGCTCAGCTCAAGATTAACAAGCAAAATATAAGCTGCCTCAAGCAAGCATCCAACATGCCCAAGCGATGGAGGGTGGCCTGGCTGCAGCCTCCTGTTGCCACTTCTTTCTGTCCTTTGCAATGCTTCTCGGATGCCAGAAAGAGCCTGAGTTTTCTCTCCAACTTAGTGCCCCATGGCGATAATGCAACCAACTTGGTTACGCACACCGAACCCTGGGGGTGAATGCCAACTCAACAGGCTGTTTGTGTTCCTGGCACTTCCCTCTGGATCAAGAAGTTCGCATTCATCTACAAAAATCACACAATTCAGGCAGCTCCAGACCAGAAAACAGAGCCACAAGTGTGTGCCCAGAAAGGAGGAACTGGGGTGGGGGAGGGCTAGGGCCCAGGGAAGGGGGAGGGCAGCTGCCCATTGTTCCAGCCATTGAAATGCACTCTCTTAGTCATTTGATTTGACTGGGAAAATCATTAGGAAAAGACCTTTCGGAGACGGAGACGGCTGAAGAGCAGTTTTTGCTCGACTCTCGTGAAAATAGCCAGGCAGCATGTCCCTCAATCAATGACGGGCATTGCTGCAGCCTCTGCTCTGGAAAACCCAGGTTCCAGCCAAGAGCTCAAGGCCCATCTCCAAGACTTCTGAGGAGGCCCTCCCAAGGAAAGCTCTCCCTCCGGGCACCCTGCGTGGCAGAGCCGCCTGGCTCAGGGAGGCTGGAACCGGCTCCTCCGCCTCCAAGTCGCCAGGAAGAAGCAGGGACTGCCCTCAGCCGTGTTGAGAATCCAAGGGGATAAAACAGGTCTCAGTAAGACGGGATCATGGTTCCAGCCCAGAACGCAGCTGCGGTGAAGTCCAAGTTAATAGCTACATGGACCACTCGGAGTTCAGTTCTTAAAACAGGGCACCTGACACTGGGGCTGGAAGCTGGTGGGGTGGGAGGTTCTCTGGAAATACCTGCCGCTTCCGTACACAGTATCCCAACCGCTGAGGCTGCGCACTGTCCCAGGTCTCACAAAAAGACAATGCCTTTGGAATGGAAATGAACAGCGTCCAGACCATGCCTGGGAACCTCAGCATATGCCCTTACACTTCCGATGAATGCCTCTCTGTGCCTGTCAGCTTAACGTGCTGTCTCCTCACATGAGCAGGAAGCTAGTCATGCAGTGTCCTTCCCAAATTCCTAATGCACCCATCCATAAAAGAAACAGGTCTTCTCCATGTGTGGTGTGACCAGCTAGGCCAGTGGTGGGCAAACTGCGGCTCACGAGCCACATGTGGCTCTTTGGCCCCTTGAGTGTGGCTCTCCCACAAAATACCACGTGCAGGCGCACACATACAGTGCGATTGAAACTTCGTGGCCCATGCGCAGAAGTCAGTTTTCGGCTTTCAAAAGAAATTTCCATCGTTGTACTGTTGATATTTGGCTCTGTTGACTAATGAGTTTGCCGGCCACTGAGTTAGGTCCTCAGTCATCTCACCCCTGCTGAGTGTCTAGCAAATGTCATAAAAAAATAATTAATGAAACTGTGCTCGGTATCTCCATTTCATACATAGGATCATGCATCCTATTATTTGACTCTTTTTTAAAAATGTTTTATTGATTTTTCACGAAGAGGAAGGGAGAGAGATAGAAACATCGATGAGAGTGAAACATCGATCAGCTGCCTCCTGCACTGGGGATGTGCCCACAACCAAGGTGCGTGCCCTTTACTGGAATCGAACCTGGAACCTTTCAGTCCGCAGGCCGATGCTCTATCCACTGAGCCAAACCTGTTTTGGCTATTTGACTCTCTTGATGTTACCCATTTTAGTCTATAAAAAGGATGAATTTAACTTAGGTTTTGCTTCTATTCTTCATATAACAAACCCTGTGAGGCACTCTGAGTGGCGAGCAGGGCTCTAGAACACAGACTCCACACCACCCCTAACAGTGAAGCCAGACTGTGCGGATGCGTTAGCCAACTGAATCAGAAGCAGTGCAATGAACAAAAGACAATTCAAGTTTTTAAAAAATTGAGGGATTCCATTAAAGGGAGCTAATGTCTAACCCCCTGAAACATCCAATGCCCTTCACCGCCTACCTAATTCTCGAAAACACAAATAGCAACAACCAATCCCTTCCACTCTATATCTATTCTTTGGGATGTTTGCCCTGCGGCCACACTGGCTCCTCCATTCCCTCTGTGCTCTATGATATTTGCAATGTAGAAGGACTCAGACTCTCAGATTAGGTGCCTTCTCTCCTCATGCCCTGATTCTGGCGGGTGGGTAATATATGATATGGAGTAGGGTCAATAAATAAAAGCCTCAGAAACACAAGCAGGAAGGTTAGGTTTCATACAGTAGGAACTATAAATGGACTGCGCGTTCTTTTTTTTTAATACATTTTATTGATTTTTTTTATAGAGGAACGGAGTGAGAGATAGAAACATCAATGATGGCAAATTCATTGATCAGCTGCCTCCTGCACACCCCCTACTAGGGATCAAGTCTGCAACCCAGGCATGTGCCCTCGGCTGGAATCGAACCTGGAACCCTTCAGTCTGCAGGCAGACACTCGATCCATTGAGGCAAACCAGCTAGTGCTAGACTGCACGTTCTTGAAAAGAAATGCATCAGACTGAAAATGGTGTTTAAAAAAAAAATTCATCTGAAAGGTGTTCGTGTGTAAGATAATAAGGACATGGACTCGGAGGGTGCAGAACCAAGGAATAAACGCCAGGGTTTCATGAAGTCTGGATTTGGGTTGTTTCTTTAAAAAAAAAAAAAGTTTTTATTGATTTTAGACAAAGAGGAAGGGGCAGGGAGAGAAACACTGATGAAAAACACCTCCTGCACACCCCCTCCTGGGAACTGAGCCCACAGCCTGGGCATGAGCCCTGACCAGGAATCGAACCTCCTGGTTCATGGGTCGAAGTCAACCACTGAGCTAAACCACCTGGGCTGGACTTGGGTTTTCAAAACAAGAAGGAGAAATAAGTTGTGTTTAGCTTTTCCCTTTAGAAATATATATAAAAACTGATGTAGCATAATCTGGGGAAGAAATTGATGAAATTTATGGCCCAGCACCAGCTCCAAGCTCATCAAAGAGAACAATTAATTGCTCATTTGATTGGAAGTGAAGTTAGTAGATTCAAGTTCGCAGAGCAACATTCACATGAAGGTGTTTTCCAGACAATAGGAACTTGGAGCTGGATGTGGCTGATTTATTTTGGTGGTTCCAGTGAACCTGGCTTCTTGTCAGTCACACCTCGTGTAACTCCTCCCATATTGACTCTAACTAAGAGGAAGGAAGGAAGGAAGGAAGGAAGGAAGGAAGGAAGGAAGGAAGGAAGGAAGGAAGGAAGGGAGGGAGGGAGGGAAGGAGGGAAGGAGGGAAAGAGGGAGAGAGGGAGGGAGGGAGGGAGGAGGGGAGGGAGGAGGGAAGGAAGGAGGGAAGGAAGGAAGGAAGGAAGGAAGGAAGGAAGGAAGGAAGGAGGGAAAGGAGGGAGGGAGGGAGGGAGAAAAAAAGAAAGAGAGAAAGAAAGAAAGAGAGAAAGAAAGAAAGAAAGAAAGAAAGAAAGAAAGAAAGAAAGAAAGAAAGAAAGAAAGAAAGAAAGAAAGGAAGGAGAAAAGCCGAGGGTAGGGCAAGGGCCAGAAAGAACCACCACTGACTACGGCTTTGCATTTCTCTAATTTTGAGAACATCTGTTCAATGCATTTCGGTTAAGGAATCAATCATAGGCCCTATTTGGAAAGCCAGTTCCTCACCTCAGAAGCCAGCGGTGTCTCCCCGAGCCAAGCTCGGAGTCCCCTCTGGCTCAGGGAGTCTGGCCTCCTGTGTCTATCACTCTAGGGTCACTCCCGCCATCTCTGGAGCCAGGCCCGGCATGAAGTGCCCTCTTTTCTGGGTACACACCCTTTCCCCAGGGCCATGCCCTCTTCTGATGACATTTTCAGCCATTCCCCAAAACTCATTCTTTGACCCTCCAGCAGAATTTGCTTCAGGCATCCCTCGAGTTTAGCTCTTAGAAACCATCTAGCGTAGACTTTCAGTTAAAGGCAGGGAAGCAGAACCCATGGTCAACTGGGGACCTGGGCCCACAGGTCAGCAGCCGCATCCTCCTCGCTGCCTGAGTGCTGAACCTCACAAAAGCCTGTGGAGCGTGTCACGCTGTCATTTCCTCATCCACCCTTCTCCAAGGACTAGTTGTTTGAACTGATGCTAAAATTGTGCCTTGTTCCAAGCAATGAATTGTGTGAGGATGAGGAGGTGGGGGGTGAGGGACAGCAGGGGATAATTAATACCAACAGGTAAGAAGTCTTATCTTCCAAAAAAAATCGGCTCATACTATGTCTTCTTCTTTCTCCTAATGAAAGGACAAAGAGTGCATTGCTATAATTTATGAAGGTAAAGAATTGTCCCGAGAGTGCGCAAGTAGCTTCTGGCTCTAGTATTCACGCTTCCCTTTCAGAAAAGGAGCCTAAAATCACAATTACTGAATGTCTTTCCTTCCCCAGGGCCAGGAAAGCACGTCACTGTGTTTTCTTTTGCTCCTTTCGAACCTTGTCAGACTTGGAAGCGCTCCCTGAAGACAGTGCCAAGCGCCCCACGCAACTAGTTTAAATATGAAAGTCTGCTTCAGCCGAAATCTTCCCTGCGGGTTCTCGAGTGGGTGTTTGGTTGTTTCTCTCTTCCTTCTTCTCTTCTACTCTCTGCCTCCCTTATCCTGTCTGCTCCCCTGGCTCCATTCATTCTTTCTGCTTCCTCCAGAAGCTGTGCGAGGCTGTCTATGTGGGAGAATGGGGATCTAGGAAGGCACCCCCAGTGATTGATTCTCTTGGAGAGGCTCTGAACTGAAATCTCCTCTCCCGGGCCTGGAAGAGAGTCTGGGCCTCCTGAGTAAAGCGCTCTAAAACCAGAAACATAAACCTGCTCAACGCACAGCTTTTTGCTGTAATGATGTATTTTCCCCAAGCATTTCTAAGGCATTCTACTTTCTGTCTCTCAGGGAATGGCAATGGTCTGGGCCTAGTCTTCCATCTGGGCAGTAGAAGAGATTAACTCCTTTGCCTTTTGTTCAGATTCATGGGAAGAACTTTTAAACAAGGAGGATGCTTTATAGATCACATGTTCCAACACTGATGTTCTTAAACATAGAAAACAGACTCCCTACCAAAAGATGTTTCCCCCGCTCCATGTGGACTCAAACGCTAAGGGCTGCTGGTCACCAAAGGCCACTGCACCCACACAGGGTCCAGCCAACTCTTCTGGACAACCATTTCAACGGGGACCAGGCCTCTCCCCATGGTGTGTGCAGTCTTCCTGGCTTCCTTAATGGCATCCACAACGATTACTTTCCCGCTCCCAAAGTCTTTCCTTCTTCAAGGTTCATCTCCTCTCCTCATCCACTGATGGGTCTCACTGTCACTCACTGAAAACTTTGGGATTTGGCACCTGACATCTCGTCATCACCTTGGAAGACTTCACATTCACATAGAAGATCCACCAATAGCCTGGCCTCAGATTCTCGGTTTATCCAGTCCAACAACCTCCACTCTCATGGTTGTGTCATTATCCAGAGATGTTGATTCCCCTTAAGCTCCAATGCAACACACCCTCTTGACTATCCATTGGCTCATTAGCCTGACTTCACGGATGCTGACCCAGCTTTTATCCACCAATCCGGAGCCTCTGAGGCTTCACTTCCTGATGAGTCTAAGCTCATTCAAGTCTCTTGCTTTTTCATCCGAGCACTTCTAAAGCCCAGCCCAATAGAGCCAGCCGGCTTCTCCACTCCTGCACTTACAGTTGAACAGACACAGTGGAATGCACCTGGGAATGACATAGTCATCCTGATAGGTGTGATTAGGAATCTGGAGTCCCCAGCATCTGGTGAGCCCTCAGAAAGTGCTCATCAACCCTGGGCACTTTCCAGGTCTCCTTCCTCTCCCATTCTCCACAGCAGCCACATAAACCGGCCCCATACTCCACAGGCTGCCCCACCCACAGCCACACCTCTCTCCCTCCTACTTCAAAGAAAACATTAATCACACAGATATCAAGTCTCTCAGTGTTCTCAAACCTGAAAATATACCCACTCATACTGTGCCAGCCACGCTAAGCTCACCACATTTGCATTTGTTCATTTGTTTGTTTGTTACCAGATAGTTTGTCATTTGGTGGTGCCATTTCTGCTCTAAATTGGTACACTGAAATCTGTGTACTGGGTAGTATTCTGGCATGGCCTTTAGCTTCCCAGTGAGGAGGCACCTTGCCCCTAAGGACATAGAGGTAAAAAACAAGCCCCAGTCAGTAGACACAAGTGTCCAAGGAGTAGGTCCAGGATATCTGTGGTTCAGGGAAAGACCCCGCTCATGGCCCCCACTAACCCTATACCCTCACATCCCAGGTACCTCCCAGCAGTGTCCACGTGGATTCAGAAAGGCAGATTGGCATCTGCTGGCCACCTTCTCTTCCTTCTGCCCCCCAGGACTTGTCAGGGGGTTCGGACAGCACCCCCACTGAAGTGTCCCTGGTTCTGTTGCTGCGCTGCTGCTGATCATTGACATTTTCCTCCACAAGGAAAGAGAATGAGCAACAGACATTTCCAACCACAGGCTGGAATAGGACTCAACAAAACTAGCTTCTCCTACGTAATCAGACTGCAGCCTCCACGCCCCTCCATGACCGGGCCTCAGCATCAGGCTCTGAGGCCAGGTCATCTGTGATGAGAACTGGAGGCCTGTGGAGCAGATGGCAGCTGGCAGAGACCAGGGACTGCGGTGACCATTTCCGGGACCACAGGCAACCGCAGCTGACACCTCTCCACGTGTGAGTAGCACTGTGATCGGGGTGGGAGTTGTTTTTGTTTGTTTGTTTGATAATGTCCTTTCTTCTGGAATAGGACCATTATCCTTGCTTTCAGAAATACTCATGAAACAAAACTAACCTGCACATACATGTCAGGGGAAGGAAAGAACCAGAAGAAAGAAGCTAATGAAAAACAGTGTGGAGAGGAACCAAGATGGCAGCATAGATAAACACCTATATTGCTGCCATACACAGCAATTTCAAAACTACAACTTAATGAAAGAACAAGCATCATCCAGAATCACCAGAAAGCTGGCTGAGTGAAAATTCCACAAATAAAAGTGAAGATAGGACATTGTGACTCAGAGGAGTGGCGGAGGACAGCATTGAAGATACCCGGAGACAGGTTTGGAACCCTGCACGCACGAGCAGATAGGGTGGGCGGCTGCAAACCCAGCCGGTTTTCTCCAACGGGGGAGACAGAGTCATCTCACTGCACTGATTCCCCAGCTCTGGGCAAAGTCCAGGGAACCCACATTCATACGGGGTAAAAACTGGACAGTGGGGAGGCACGCTGAAACTTGGGCGCTGCAAGGATCTGCAAGCTTGTGGAGAGAGTGAGCTTGTGCAGAGTGCACGTGAACTTGGGAACAGCACAGCTGCGTGACCGCGCAGAGACGACTCGTGACTTACTCTCTCGATAGGGAAACCACCAGACTGCATTGTTTTACGACCTTGGGTGAGACATTGGGTGTGTAGACTCATTTGGGGAGAGGCTGAATTGTCTGGCAGCGGGTAGAGCACGGCAGCAGCTTTCTCTCAGAGGTGCTGGCAGCCATTGCCACCCGCACAGAGTCCCAGGTGCCGCATAGGGCGGAGTTGATGCTGCCTACTTGGCCCAGAGACTCCGCCCATACAACCTGAGCACAGCTGAACCTCACAGCCAATTGGCCCAGAGGTCAAACCCTCCTAATGCTAACAACAATAATCTAGGCTTAACTTCAACAAGACTGTGCAACCCATATCCACCTCAGGTAACTGAGGAGGCTGAGCCACTGTCCCTCAGAGGACATCTACCACACAAAGCTAATCTACCAACTCAGGAAAGCAGCCACCATGCAGAGACATGGAAAGAAATCAGATGTGAAAGAAATGGAGGGAAAAAAATGACGGGACATAGAGTTCAAAACCATGATTATAAGGCTTTTCAAGAGGCTCCTAGAAAAAGGCCGAGACCTGCAAGGAAATGAACAAGACCTATAAGGATATGAAAAAGGACCAACTAGAAATTAAGCATAAACTGACTGAAATAAAAAATATTATACAAAGACCTAAAAGTACCCTAGAGGACCGCAAGAACCAAGTTAAAGATTTGAAATACAAAGAGGTAAAATCCACTCAGCTGGAAAAGCAAGAAACCAAAAGAATCCAAAAAATTGAAGATAGTGTAAGGGACAACCTCAAGCATACCAACATCCGAATTATAGGGGTGCCAGAAAAAGAGAGAGAGCAAAACAATGAAAACCTATTTGAAGAAATAGTGACCAAAAATTTCCCATACCTGGTCAAAGAAATTGACTTAGGAGTCCAAGAAGTGCACCGAACCCCAATATATAGGAACCCTAAGAGAACCACACCAAGGCACATCACAATTAAAATGCCAAGAGCAAAAGACAAAGAGAGAATATTAAAAGCAGCAAGAGAAAAACAGTTAGTTACCTATAAGGGAGCACCCATACAATTATCAGCGGATTTCTCAACAGAAACGATGCAGGCCAGACGGGAGTGGCAAGAAATATTCAAAGTGATGAATAGCAAGAATCTACAACCAAGATTACTCTACCCAGCAAAGCTATCATTCAGAACTGAAGGTCAGATAAAGTGCTTCACAGCTAAGAAAAAGCTAAAGGAATTCATCACCACCAAACCAATATTATATGAAATGCTGAAAGATATTCTTTAAGAAGAGGAAGAAGAAAAAGGTAAAAATAAAAATTATGAACAACAAATACACATCTATCAACAAATGAATATAAAAATCCAGTGAATTAAAAATCTGATGAACAGGATAAACTGGTGAATAGAATAGAATAATGGGCATAGAGAGGGAATGGACTGACAATTCTTGGGGAGAAAAGGGGTGTTGGAGGTGCAGCAAGAGACTGGACAAAAATCATGCACCTATGGGAGAGGACAGTGGGGGGGCGGTGGGGGCAGAGGGTGGGACAGGTACCAGGTGGCGGGGAACTATAGGGGGGGGAAAAAGAGGGAACAATGTAATTAATAAACTGAACAATAAAGATTAAAATATTTAAGAAAAATAAATTAAAATAGTTCAGATAAGGATGTTAAAAAAAAAAAAGAAGAAGAAGAAGAAAGAAAAAAAGAAAAGAAAAACAGTGTGGAGGAGGTTCCTCAGAAACCTAAAAATAAAACCACCATACAATCCAGCAATTCTGCTTCTGGGTATTTAGCCAAAGGGAACAAAAATTACTATCTCAAAAAACATCTGCCCCTGCATGCTCATTGCAGCATTACTCACAACAGCCACAACATGGAAACAACCTAAGTGGCCATTAGTGAATAAATGTATGAAGAAGATGAAGTATCATACAATGGAATATTATTCAGCCATAAAAAGAGGAAATCCTGCCATTGGAGGCGACGTGAACAACTTGAAGGAATTATGCTAAGTGACAAAGACATATATGTCCATGTGGGATCTATTTTAAAAACAGACGCAGGCCTAGCTGATTAAGTTAAAATGGGGCTGTTAGGATGGGTCCTAACCCAGGATGACTGGTTTCCTTACAAGAATAGAAACTGTGTGTGTGTACACAGAGGGATGGCTATCTGCAAGTCAAGGACAGAAGAAATCTAACCTGCGGACACTGTAATCTTGGACTCCAAGCCTCTAGAACTCTGAGAAAACACATTTCTGTTGGAATCCTCGGTCCGTGGGATTTTGCTGTGGCAAGTGCAGCTAATACAGACGGCCGGTCAGAAGGTAGCTGCAACAATCAGGACAGAACCAGAGTGGCTGTAGCAAGAATGCTGAGCCTGCACACGTGTGGAAGTCACCAGAACTGGAGGGAGGATGAGGAAAATGAAGACTAGAAATGTATCCCCTGATGGAGCTGCTGGCAAGGAAGACAGAGATACCACTTACAAATATAGGAAGCCAAAAGGGGGAACCTGATTTCAAGGAAAGAGTTTATTCTAGACGTGTTTCTGGATGTGTCTAAATGCTCTCTTGCCATCTCTTTGTCTGTCTTGGCCTTTATTTCCTCACACAATAGAAACTCAAACATTATTGGTTGACTGACAATCTCACTTGGTGAAGAAGATTAAAATCAAATAGGTCTAAGTTTTTAAGCTTACACCACATGCCCTTAAACAGTGAACCTATCTTGAAGTTTCTGGGAAGGGCATAACTACATACTACAGATATATTTTAATTGAATTTATTGGGGTGACATTAGTTAATAAAACTATATATGTTTCAGGTGTGCAATTCTAGAATACATCATCTGTATATTGTATTGTATGTGCACTATCCCAACTCAAGTCTCTTTCCGTCACCATTTATCCTGCCTATATTCTCTCCTACTCTCCACCCTCTTCCCCTCTGTAATCACCAGGCTGTTGCCAGTGTCTTTGAGCTCCCAGAAGTGAAGGGGGTTGCAAGCTGAGCAAACAAGGTGAGGGATTAAGCAAAAAACAGCCACCACACACCTTTCCTATAAAACCTTTCAGTTACTCTCTGTGCATTCTGCATGCCCTAGCTCCTTCTGCATTTTAATTTTCCAGACCTATCTTCAAGGTTCATTCCATTCTTATATAGTTTTATCCTCAACTACATCCTACTTTTTTCTATTGCTGTATGTGCCATTTAAAAAATCTTTTGAGTTCTTCAGAAAGCAACCCATAAATATTAAAGAATTATTTTATATTAAATCATGACATCTTTTTTCCTAAGTAATAAAATAATGTAATAAAGGGGTGGGAGAAAAAGTGGCAAAGCCTCTGAAGAGAGCTTAAATTATTTGCTAAAATCACTATTTCTGTTCAGATTTCTGCTACACTGTCCTTCTGGAATTCTGGCCATGAACCTAAACGTTGAGAAGTGTGCAATGCATAATTTATATGCTGTTGTCACAGAGATCATATTTTGAAAGCCAAGAGCAAAAACTGTTCTTATCAGTATGATGAGGACAATGATACTTGCTTCATAAGTTTGCAATTAAGATTAAACATTATTTATAAAGCTGACATACAGCATGTGTTCAGAAATTTCATTCATTCATTCACTCATTCATTCATTCAATAACTATTCAATAAATACTGATGTCCTAGGAACACAGTGGTGAAAGCCAAACAACTGTCTCTTTCCCTACTGCAAGGGACAGGAACTTTGCTGGTCACTAGGGCAATCTCCCTAGGTGTCCAGCCAAGGCTGGACAAAACGAATGAGGACTTCACAGCCTTAATACCTCCTTCCAAAAGATCTATGCCCCATCCTGTAACAGCTGAAGGTGTTTCTGTCATACATTATTTCTTAAACCAACACTGCTGTGTATGTCATCTGAACAGATTAGCATTCTCTATGAATCCAGTTAGCAAGACTGTCTTCCCAATTTCATTTGCATTGCATTCCCATTATACAATTATTCAGTTTAGAGTATGTAAGAACTTCTAAATTTAGAAACACACTCAAAATAAAATTTCTCTTTTCAGATAATTTTTTGACAAATGTCTTATTCCAAAAAAAGATAAGAAAATAAAACCAATCTTATATTTAAAGATTAAATCTGACTCAGAGAAAGGCTCTCCAAACTTTTCTTTTTAATAAAATGAAAAGTAACAAAGGAGCACTAGACATGCACAATGCAAGATTATACCATCCCAGAACTAGAATTTCTAGGACCAAAGGGACCTTCTTCTCTGGTGTCCTCATCCAACTTAAGTAGTCATTGAGCCAGTGAGTAAATGACATTCCCCACAATGCGCATGCGTGCACGTAGACACACACGTAGACACACACACACACACACACACACACACACACACACAACCTTCAAATGAGCCAAGACTAGAAATAGCTATGAGGAAAAGGTGAAATGACATAGAATTTTAAAAATCCAGGCAAGAAAGAAACAAAATTAATTTAAATACACATATAAAGATATAAAGAAGATGTACAGCAGGTGTTAGATTAAAAGATGTATACTACTAGGCAATAGAGAAATTAATTTCATTCCCAATTCAAAACATAGACTGTTTAGCCAGTGATAAATTTCAAAAAGTAATGTTTTAAATGAAGGTATTATTTGGCTCTGTTCCTCTCTTCCTTTCCTATTTATGTAATATCCACCTAAAAACCTATGAATTGTTTTCTATTTGCAAAATGATTCAGCTTCGAGGGGAGTCACTGGGTGATTTCTCCCACCCATCCCTGCAGACATCACATCACAAAGACTGTGACTCACTGTGTCACACAATTTCTGTCCTTTTAAGAGTTTTCAGATTGTTGTGATGAATACTGGCTGGCTCATAAATCTGAGTGAATTGTAGGCTGAAACTATTTGTGTCATGTCCTCGCAGCCAAAAAGGATACTAACAATGGTCCCAGACAGCTCTTAATCCCAATTTGTCAAATGATTCAACATTTGGTTTGAGACTTGAGAGATTTACAGATTAAAGTGTTTGATTCAAGTATGAATTCTTAGACCTTCATTTCCGAATGAGAGGATTATTACTAGTTCTGGCATTGGCTAGAAATACCGATGTTATTCAATAGCTGAAAAGAAAACCTTCTACAATAAAAACTAATCCTAAGAAATAATTGTGTTTTACCGTTATTGCTTCCAGGGGTCTGCAGAGAGAACTACGGGGATGCCATATCCAATGTATCCATTCTTCATGCCCTATACTGAAGTACTTATGCTTATTATTTACAGTTCTAGCTCATGGGACAAACAAATCGAACCTCCTCGTGGCTCTCCACCTCGTCCTTCATTCAGCAATGGAGCCAAGGGCTCCTGGGGTGAGTAGTTTTGTCTCAAGCCCTCAGAGGAGAAGAGTAAAGGACTGCTAGGTAATGCTGTTTGAATTTCTTCATAAAAAATCCTTACTAACTAGGAATTTCCAATTAAATATGGGGCATGAAATTAAAACACATCCCGTTCTTGGAATTTTCAGATAGCATGCATGGAAGAAAAGATGGCCACAGGATGGTGGGAAAGAATGAGGCCCAAGGGATAGTTTGAACTGTCAGAAGAGAAAAGGATTTAGAGGACTTTCAAGTTCAAGGAAACAGATTGATTAAAGGCTCAGAGGGGAAGGAGAATGTGAGAAGGTCAGAAAGGAAGTTCAGACCTAGCCAGTTTGGCTCAGTGAATAGAGCATCGGCCCTCGGACTGAAGGGTCTTAGGTTTGATTCTGGTCAAGGGCATGTACCTCAGTTGGCAGCTCGATCTCTGGCTCTCATCTGGGCACATGTGGGATGGAGCCAGTCAATGTGTCTCTCTCATATCAATGTTTCTTTCTCTCCCCACCCTCCCTCCTCTTCCACTCTCTCTAAAAAATCAATGGAAGAATATCCTCATGTGATGATTAACAAAACAAAAAACACAAAAAAGGAAGTGTTTGTGTTTGTGGCTCATTTATTGGGCACATGTTGAACTTAAACATTCTGAATTGACTCCACTACAAGCATGTCAAACTCGCGGCCTTCGGGCCACATGTCTTGTTTAAATAATGAGTTTGACATGCTTGGGCTATAGGAAAGTCACAGCCCAAAAGGAGAGACCAGCTGTGTGGGAGAAAGAAACCAGATTGACGTGGTGTAACAGAGCCATGGAACTCCCAAGACTGGTCCGATAATACAGTGCCAAATGTCAGAATGAAGGTACAAACTGGATACAGTCATGTAATGGAACTGGAACACGCTGGTGCCCAGAATGACTTAAGTAGAGTCTAGAGTTAAAAAGAGAAAAGCTGATGAATGTGAGGAGAGTACAGGATTCCAGGACAATGGCCACAAAGAAAGAAGGAATGAGCAATGCACACATACCTGAGGAACCTGACACCACACAGGATGTCATAAAACTCTGAAATGCTTTTTAAAGCAAACAATTCCTCATGAGAGTTTTCCACTATCCTGAAAAATGATTCATCTTTCTATATATAAATTACCCTAAGAAATGCTAACAGTCTCTGAGATTCCCAAATATTTCACAAATATAACTGTCACATATGATCATCTTCATTAAGATGGACCAGTTGGCTCAATGTACTTGCTATAGACTGTTAAATGCTAACAGTCTCTGAGATTCTCAAATATTTCACAAATATAACTGTCACATATGATCATCTTCATTAAGATGGACCAGTTGTCTCAATATACTTGTTAAGAGAATAAACCTCCACGAAGCTGTGGACAGCATGGCCCATGAGCAGTTAGTTATTCCACAGAAAGGTCCACACAGAGCGTTTTCATCACCCGCTGACATTTAGAGACACTCCCTGAGTAAAAGGCACAAGCCTTTTGTGACAATATTTATATGGAGAAGTCAGGGCTCTCACCCAAAGGTGCCAGCATCTCCCCCAGGTGCCCACATTATGAACAGAGAATAACCCACTCAGAATGCAGCCAGATCATGACTACTCTATACTAAGTCCCTTGAAAAAAACACACCTCTTTCTTAGCTAATTTGAGTTATTGTTTAATTATAAAATTTAAAATCAATGTATATCTTAATTATAAATTAAACCAGGAAAATTCCTGTCAACAATTCAATTATACTGGGAATGTAACACTTAATGTTCATATGCCTCCTCTTCATTTTTGATCTCCAGAATATCTTGAAAATCTGTGAACCTTTCATTCTGGAGTTCAATGGGATAATTCAATGTAGAAGGTAGGTCAATATGGAGAAGTAAGTAGTCCTTTGAAAATAGAAATACACACATACTGGATTTCTGTAAATGAATGAGTAAGCTTTAAGGACACACTGATCAACTCAAAAGCCCCCCTGTGCAGGAAGAGTGACTGATGGGATGAGACATAAATTAAACACTGAAAATTGGCTGTCTGTTGCCTCCAGGCCAAATTTCCTCAAACTAAAAATATCCGTTAGGCCTTCAGAAGGGATTCGTCTGGCTTCTAAGAACCATAGTCCATGGCTCAGTGGGTGAGGTTCCTTGGGAGTCCCCTTCCACGGTCTGTGGCTGTAAATCACCTGGCTTAGAGGGAGAGCTTGAGAGCAAAAGGGAATGCAGGAGCCAGCCTAACAACAGATACAACAAGGCACACTGCACTTCCTATCGATACAATGAAAATTCTACACTGATAACTGTTGTTCTGCATTATCTTCCTAACTACCAAGCATTAACTATTAGAAGCACTGATGACATAATAAGTCAAGTGCAAAGCCAAATCCCATAGTGCAGAAAATGACAAGCTCAACAGCAAAACAGAACCAAGTATAGTTGTTTGGGTAGAACGTGAGGAGTTTTAGGTTTGGGCCTCAATGCGCTGATCTGCTTGCTCTCGCCTCTTCCCAGACCAGCCTTCTTACAGGCGCCTGCCTGCTTCAGGACGAGGGGGCCAAGAAGGGCGTGTGGGAAAGCAGCAAACACTGGAACTGGAAAAGCACACCGAGGTCATGGCACATGTGTAGTCACTTTCCTGTGGTATAGGCATCTTGTCAATAATGATTCTAATAATGTAAAGCCTTAAATAGCAATTTTTAATGCCACTGGCGGGGATTTCTGAGAATCTCCATGGAGAGGAATAAGGTCAATTTTACAACAATAATGTACAAAGGTTAGTTCTTGTTTTGATTATTACATCTGTAACATTTTGTTTTTAAATTGAACTCACAAATCATGGCCATCCATTTAAAGTGGTATCATAAATCAAAAGGAGGCTACTTAGAAGCCTGTTGTGACACCACCATCAAAGTCTAATTACATAATGGCCACTTTATAATAAACACAGCGACAGCCCGCAGGCATGTCACGAGGGGATGCTGCTTCCTAGGCTGAAGTCACTTGGCAATCACACTCATCTTTCAAGGCTCCTAAGGTGTGGTAATATCCATGACTCATGAATTGTCCTTTTATTGCTGCACCGATTACATGATTTCCACCATCAGATGAGCTATTAGATTCTTACTTCATTTGTTTACTGCACGCAAATAGCATCACAGTAAATGCTGCGTTTACTAAGGCTAATCAGAGGGATCCACTTGCCAGATATGACCTACCAGGAAAAAGGTGGGGGGAGAGAATCTAGTGTCATGATCTCAATGGTTCCATTTATATAAAGGAAGAGAAATAAAGACGGGTTTATCTACTACTACCCCAGGAATCCAACCAGAGGCAACCTGTGGACTAGGAAGAGGGGCTTGCTACGTCAGTACCCTGGAACAGATGACCTGCAAAGGGGGACCCTGAGGGCGCTCACTCTGATGAATGGAAGAGAGCAATGAGGCAAGGGGCTAGGTAGGCGAGAAGCTCGTTTAGAGGACCAAAGAGAAAATCGACAAGTGAACCCAGATATCCTCTTCTACAAAATGAGATCGATGAACCAGAAGATCTGAAGCCTCCCTCTGAATGTCCCAAGTACATGTTTTGATAGTCAGGGCTGCACAGAGACTGTACCATGGCAGAGGGCAAGCAGGGTGTCAGGCCCACCAGGATCCACCCTGGTCCATAGGAGTGGGGAGTGGGCGGGGCCTCAGCCTCTCCTGGTCTGTGTCCTCTTGGGCCTGGAGGCAGAGGAGTGTGGCAACAGGCAGTCACCTCCTGGGAGGAGCCCAGGGCTAGATGTAGCACTTCTAACTACCTTCACTTTTCCCTCAAGAAGAGCATCTGGAACATATTTAATGCTACACAAGCAACATACATCTCACTACTCCAGCACATGTTGTAAGTGCTACTTGGGATAAAATGTTCTCTCTTTGAATGTCTTCACAGGGTTCACTGCTATAGAGAACACAGTGCACTTTACACATCTCCATGGATGTTTGGAAGAGGCCTACCAAAACACCCAGAATGCCCAGGGGAAGGCGGCGTGTGACAGGCGCTGGGGAAGCAGACTGTCACCAGAACTGGCTTTCACCAAGACCCTCAGAGAAGGTTCTCCAGGACCAGGACCAGGAAAATGGGCCCTTCTGAGTGAAATAATGCAAGTGAGCACCGGGTTATGAAGCAAAGGTGAGCTGCAGCTATACCGAGAAGTTAGAAACACAGGGTTCAGTCACCTACTACCCCCCCTTTCATGTCTGCCTCTGTCCCCCGGTCCTGTCTCCTCTTCAGCACCTGAGCCACAGCCCCCACACCTCACCAGCACCCCACATGTATGCCAGTCAGCCTTCAAAGCATCCCTCCAAAATTCCAGTCCTTCTGGTCAGCTTTTGGGGAAGAAATTACATCACAATTTAAGTCACCCTAAAAATTAAAATCTGGGAACAGCCAAACTCTTCCTTTCAGAGGTGTTTGTATTTTAGGAGACAGCAGGACAGAAAGCTTTAATCCCAAAGGAATCAATCCTCAATGATGGGCTTACGGGTCAACTGGATAACACAGAAATGGGGCCATCCGTGGGCTTTTCAGGTCTAGACATCTGAGCCGTAATCCATGGGAAACAGTGGCAACAACCACTAACATCTGTCCATGTGTGTTGGTCAGCTGTGTTTGCTCTGGGGACCAGAGATGTGCTTGAGAACACAGTATAGCATATCTACCCACATTTTTCCTTAAGTCCTCCTGCTTTGGTCAACTACTGACATGCCAGCAAAATATGCTGAACTTAAACTTATGTCCACATTGAGCAACACAGAAGTGGCCTTTGTATTCTTGTTAGTCTATTGCCTGGTAAAAGGTGGTCTTAAAAAATCAGTACTCACCACATACCCGGATGAGTACCCCACTCTTTTACCATCTTTCCTTAGCTAGTTATCAAACTGGCAGTGTTTCTCAGCCTTAGCACTGTTAACATTTGGGTCAGAAAATGTTTTGCTGAGAGACAGGGAGGTACCCGTACACTGTCGGATGTTCAACAGTGTCCCTGGCCTCACCTGTGAAATGTCAGTGGCACCTTTTGGGGTATGACAACCCAAAATGTCTCCAGGCCTTGACAAATGTTCCCTAGGGGCAAAATCACCCCCATTTGAGAACCACTGAGGTAAAATAGATGATGAAAATGACAGCCCAATCCACTGTTGGGCAGAAAACAGCAGTTTTTATAGGGGTGCTGAAGTAGTATGCAATTCAGAATTATCCTAATTCAGGAGACCCTAAATGTTATTCTGATGGAAAGAGGGCACCCGGGGCTTCAAAGGAAAAAACTGATTCAGCAACTAAGACAGTGTCTGAGGGGGAAAAGAGGTTAAGGGAAGGCCCAATAGAACCTAATCTGAAGGAGAGTTTTTCTGCCTTCTAGGCAGACAACAGGCTCATTATTATTTTATTTTTACTATGAACAGTTTGTGTCACTGGAAAAATGGTAAAACTGATTGGGACTTACATGCAGCTTATCCCCATTGGCTGAATCAGCCTAGCAGACAACTGTGGAACAGGCTTCAAACATGCGAGTGACCAAGACAGAGAAACAGCACTAACCCATACATTGGCTTGCAAACACCTGTCAGTTCGACCTAATCATGTAACTGATAACATTTTTAAATTGTGGCAGGCCTGGGGGAAAAAAAAGTGAAGACCTGCAGTTTTTGCTTATTACTACTCTGAAATCCATAAAAACCCAACCACTCTAAAAGGACATTTCCCGCCTGGCCAGAGTGGCCCAGTGGTTGAGCTTCAACCTATAAATCAGGAGGTCAGGGCACATCCCCAGTGGGGGGTGAGGATGAGGAGAGCATGCAGGAGCAACCAATCAATGATTCTCATCCTTGATGTTTCTATCTCTCTCTCCCTCTCCCTTCCTCTCTGAAATCAATAAAAATAAATTAAAAAATAAAAATAAAAGCAAACTTCCCTGTCCTTTGTAAACCCAGGTTTGCTTGCACAGCTTTCTCTGCTTGCCCCCTCCTCACACGCCCCCCCGCCTCGGGGTCCAACCACCCTCATTCCAGAGTGACTGACATTTATTAGCTTCATAAAATAAAGACATTAACCGCTACAGAGTGGAGCTCTAGGCTCCTGCAGGCCTTTTCTCGGTAAATAGGGTATCAAATTCCACCTGAATCCCTGAGAGAAGGAAGCCAGCCGCCCCTTTAACACAGGTGTTTTACCTACACCTATAGGATGACTGTGAACATCTTTCCGGACCCTATTTCTATCTCATCAAATTCCAACAGTGTTGCTGATCAGCCTATTTCATGCCCTTTTCTCCATCTGCTCTAGACCGGTGCCATCCGAGTGCGTCCCAGGTCAGCATCCCCTGGGAACTCCCTAGAAAGGCAAATGGTCAGGCTGGCGTCCAGACCTAAGGTGTCCAACTCGGGAGTCCTTCAGCAATGTATGACAACTCCTCTAGGTGGTTGGGGGGGGGGGGGGAGGACCTAAAGTCTGACAACCCGTGACTTCGGTTATTTCTATAACCACAAACATTGTTTTACAGCACCCAACAGTGTAGCCTGACAAATGCTGTTACATGAGTTCTCACGGGCTCCTCAGCCCTGATGCAAACCACCTGCTATCCCCGCTGCCGGGGCTGGCCACCAGGGCCGGGGCTAACCGCTGCAGGTGGAATGGAAGGTCAGTTTTTGTAGTTTTTCTCGCCACTGAAACAAAGGTCCGTCGCATTTTATTAACCAAGTCTCTATATTTTACTTTTTTAGCTTTTGGCAATTGGGGGCGTGGAGGGGGGGAGCGGGAGAGAAGAAATGGATGGTGAGAGCTGCGTGCCAACTGCTTGGGTCCTAAGGGATCGGATCTAAGGGCGCGATTCGGGAAGGTGTTCCTCCACCAAAGGACGTATAATTCGGCCCGTCCCTGGGTCTTCTGCGCGTGCGACAGAGAGGGGGTCGGGCTTGGGGGGGAGACACACCTCTCCTCGCCGCTGGCACCCCGGACGCAACAAGTTGTCCGCCAGAAGGGAGCCGGCCGCGCGCCCCGGGGACGGGTTTATGGAGAAATGGGCACCCCAAAAGCCCGGGGCGCGAAACCCGACACCGCAGCCCGGGGGAGACGGTGGCGGGCAGTGAACCTGAAACCATCGAAGGCCGCGCGGAAAGAAACCATAGTCCCACTGGGTCCGAGTGGAAAGAAGAGGCGCAGAGGCTAGAATGGAATGCACGGGGGCACCCCAAGAGATGGAAGTGGGGGGCTGGAGTGGAGAGAAGGGGGCCTTCCAGGAGACGGAACGGGGGCTGGAGTGGAGAGAAGGGGGCAGCCCAGGAGATGGAAACGGGGGGGGGGGGGGGGCTGGAGTGAAGGGGGCAGCCCAAGAGATGGAAGTGGGGGGCTGGAGAGAAGGGGGTCCTCCAGGAGATGGAAACGGGGGGCTGGAGTGGAGAGAAGCCCCCCCACACACACCCGAGATGGAAGTGGGGTTGGGGGCAGAGGCTGGCATGGAGCAAAGTGGGAGCCCCAGGAGATGGTAGTGGAGGGTTGGGGGGGAGAAGGGGGCACCCCAAGAGGTGGAGGGGAGGGGCACAACTCACTGTGCGGGTCGCTCTTCTCCCGGACCCCGTCCACGCGGCCATCGGGCTGGATGCGCAGGAAGAAGCCCCCGTTTTTGCAGTACAGCCGCTTGGGGTCCTTGAAGTGGCCGGGCGGGAAGGCGCCGCTGCCGCCGTCGTCGGGCATCGTGGTGATGCTCCCGGCGGCCATGGCCCCACCGGGGCTCTGCCGGGCCCCCCGAGCCCCTGGCGCCGCGCGGGAAGCCGCCGCCCCTCGGCCTCTGCCTCGGCCGCCGACCCGCTCCGAGGCGCGGCCCCGGCCCCGGCCCCCCAGCCTCCCGCCCCGCGGCCCGCGGCCGCGGGCCCCCAGCCTCGTGCCACTCGGCCCTGCCCCCTCGGCCCGCCCTGGCGCGCCGGGAGCCGGGCGGCCCGGGAGCGGGGGTTTGGGGCTCCGAGTCTCCGCGGCCGCCACTCTCGAGAGGGCCGCTTCCCTGCGCTGCGGCGCCCGGGATCCGGTTGCAGCCGCGGGCACGGTGTCCGCCGTCTGGCACGGCCGGGCCGCGGCGTCACATCTTCTACCTCCACCCCGGGACCCACCGCCCCCGCGGCGCTCCCCGCCCTCTCGGCGCCCGCCCCCCTGCCCGCTCCGGGCTCGCGGGGCCGGCGCTCGGCCGCAGCACGCAAGCGCGCGAGGTGGGCCCCCGGGGGCCCGAGCGCCGTCCGGGGCGGGGAGGTGCGGGGCGCGCCGGGGGCTCCACCCGGCTGGTTCCCCCCGAGTCGCCCCAGCCCAGCTCCGAGCCGCCGAACCGCGTTGGGTATTGTGCGCTCTGAGCAGCTCTTGCTGTGCAGCCAGCCGTGACTCAATCTTTCAAGTTTAAATGCAACTTGCTTCCCATTCTTTCCCAGGGCCAGCGTTTCGGTGCCGGGAAACTATGTGCACCCCCAAGGCGCAGAGAAGTCAGGATCGGGGGCAGGGTCCTGTGTCAGGATAGGTTTTGAATGTCTCTAACACCAAAAGAGACGGGGGAGGGGGATGCGCGGGACACAAACTGTTAAAACTGAAGGCACAGGCTGAAGTCAGTTACCAACGAAGGAGAGAAAGAGGCCGGAGGAGGGGAGCGGGCTGGGCTAAGAGGAAAGGTTCTCTTTCGCCAGCCTAATAAGAGCACAAGACTACGTGGGACAACGAAGATCCTCGTCGTGATCGCCTGGTGTTCCTGTCTTTATTCCAAGTGTCACTAACCCTTGCTAAATCGTTAGGCATTTCTTGGAGACAGGGTAGTTTTTGTGAAAGTCCTGACTGCAGAAATAAAGTTAGTAGCATTTTGGTAGCTTTCGGTAGAATATATCAAGCAGGCACTACAGATGAGGAAAAGATCCATCCATCAACCTTTACATTCGGAGCGCCCACTATGCGCAAAGAAAGCACCGGCAATGCAGTGGGAGATGCCCAGTGAGGGGGACACTGGGGGCACGAGCAACACCAACACCACTAGGGAGTGTCAAGGGGAGGGAAAGGAAGTGAGACTCCAGCAGAGGTAAGTAGGCTTGGGGATACGTAGGGGTAGGGAAAGCTTCCAGAAAGAGGGGAGGATACAGAAGTTCCTCTATTCAGGAACATGTTTGGTTTCAAAAGATCATGAGTGCATTTGTGCATAAGTCTCCAAGAGGGGCTTAGCTCTAGATGCATTTCTAGGAGTAAGAGTGGATTCTTTGGGCTGGTGTGTGTTCTCTGACATCTCTCTCTAGAATGGGCAGGTTCTATCGGCATTGGGACTCTTCCAGGTGATCTCTGTAAGCATCCCAAGGAATGCTTGCTGCTGCTGTAGCACCCGAGGAAGAGAGTGAAGAAATAAAATGGAGGCACTACAATCGAGCTGCTAAATTACTAAAATAAAGTAATTTAAATTAAAACAGCCCCGGAATTAAACTCCTGAACTTTACAGTCCCCTGTCATCAAACCTCCGGATAGCCTTCTGATTACCCATGAAGGACTAAGGAAAGATTGTTCGTGTATTCAGACCATCTGACATCCATTATTCAGACAACAGGTCATTTAGACCAGTGTTCGGCAAGCTGCGGCTCACAAGCCACTTGCGGCTCTTTGGCCCCTTGACTGTGGCTCTTCCACAAAATCCCACGTGTGGGCGCACATGTACAGTGCGATTGAAACTTCGTGGCCCAGGCACAGAAGTCGGTTTTCGGCCTGGGCGAGTCTATTTTGAAGAAGAGGCATTAGAACACTCAAGGGGCCAAAGAGCCGCCTGTGGCTCTCGAGCCGTGGTTTGCCGACCACTGATCTAGAGGATCACCATCTTGGACCAGTCCAGATGCTAACTATGCAGGACTGACTCTTCTCAAGTACATTTTAATTTACTATAAGAACTCTTAGCTTTTGCGGAAACTGGTTTGGCTCAGTGGATAGAGCGTCGGCCTGCAGACTGAAAGGTCCCAGGTTCGATTCCAGTCAAGGCATGTGCCTTGGTTGTGGGCACATCCCCAGTGGGGGGTGTGCAGGAGGCAGCTGATCGATGTTTCTCTCTCATTGATGCTTCTGACTTTCTATCCCTCTCCCTTCCTTTCTGTGAAAAATCAATATATATATATATATATATATATATATATATATAGAGAGAGAGAGAGAGAGAGAGAGAGAGAGAGAGAGAGAGAGAGAAGTCAGCTTTTTTCTCTTGTTTGGTATAGTCTGGGTTTTGCCTACTTGTGTTTCTGGTTTGTAAACCCTAAGACCCTTGAATAAATCTTTATCATTTATTTCTAGCCAAAGCCTCCAGACTTTTTTTGAGTTCATTCAACACGCTCATCAGGTTACCAATAATCTTGAAATGAAGCAGATTTAAACAAGCCTTGAACTCTGTGTTGCAGAAACCTGAGTCTTCTACGAGCAAAAGGATAAGACCTAAGTCAAAATGTTTTTTAACAGGATGTCCGACAGTGAGGCAAAGATGTAATGGCCACCATAACAAAAAGGTAACTTCAGACCAAAAGACAAAGCAGGCAACTCCATAGAATATAACAGAATTTACTATGGAGTATTTTGCTTAAAGGAAGGTTGGGTCAGAGCAGAAGAGTTGACCCAGCAATTTTGCACAGATTATTATCTGCTAAAGACTCCTGTTACTGTCCAGTTTTTACAATATAACTCAGGTACTAGTGATTGATAAGGCAAAGGGACGAAGAACGCAGTAGTGCCAGGGGCCATGCCTCCTGGTGGTCATCCTATCTCCAGTTTGATATTTATATCCATTATCACTCCATTCCATATGATACTCACAAAAATATTTATGGCTACATTTTAAGAAACAGATAATCATCTATTATCAACGAGAATGTTTTGATACACTTGCTAAAGATAGTGAGATTGGTCAAAGGTCACAGCCTTTAGGACACAAATATGGAACTGGTTTTTGTTTTCATCTATACTTATGCACAATAGTATCCAGAAATTTTGGGAATAGATGCAAACAATTAAGTAATGTGTATGCTAATGGCCCACAGATCTTTTGGAACTGCATTCCATGCACAATAACCCCTTGTTTCTTAGTTGGAACAAAACCAGGAGAGGAGATGTCACAAGAAATAATTAATTCAGCTCTGGGTATCCAGGTTTCCAAGACAAACAGCATTAATTCCAAGGAGACATCACTAAGATACTTGTCTCAAGTTCTGACCCAGCCCCCTCCCAACACACACTTGTACACACCCAGACACACTATTCTTTGATGCAGTCAACTTGCTCTCAGCTGAACCACGAGCACTCAAATTACGTACATTCTCAATTTACCCAATTAAAAGGATGAATTGGAAAATAACGATAATTTTGAAAAATAGAACCAGTAGGAGAAATTTTGTAAGATGATGAATATAAAACTCATTATTAAAAAAAAACAAAAAACTACTAGATTCCAGTGATGACTATTTAGGAACTATCAAGGAAAGAGGAATTTTCCTCATAATATCAAGATAAATGATGTTGGAATTAATAGTAACTGCTCATAATCTAAATAATGAAAAGTACAAAAATTTAGTGACAGCTTTAAAAAAAAAACTCATAAATGTACCTGGATGGAAGCATATAGTAAAATAATGTAACATTTTTCTATCCATATTTAAAAACTTTAAACAATACTAGTTCAAATTACAACACAATTTTAAAACTATACAACAATATGAACTCCATTTGGGTAAATAAACATGAGAATAACAAATTCACTTTTTAGATTGTAGGAGCAAATATAAAAACTTATAAATGGACAAAAAAGATTCTCAGGCCTTCAGCCTCAGACTGGGAGTCCTGTCCGGCTCCCCTGGTTTTCAGGCTTTCAGACGCAGGAAGGGAAACAACCAGCTCTCCTGGTCCTCAGCTTTTCCACGGCAGATTGTGGATTCAGTGGAAAAGGGCTCTTATCAGATTGTTAGGCGTGCCTTTTCAATAATCACACCCTTCCCTCTGGTAGAAATTAGATTTTACAGCCTTTACTAATTACAGGCTAGTGGCTCTGGTGCCCTTCCAATAGTAAACTGTTTGAGACAGCAGCTGGAAATTAGGGTAGTAAAGTAAATCCAAAAGAGGCTCCTCAAACTTTGCTTGCCTATTAAATGAAAATGAAATATTATATTTGTGAAGTTCTATGAAAGGAAATATTGGTTGATTCTTGTATGTGTCCTGACTGGGAATCAAACCCGCAACCCTGGCATACTGCGATCGATGCTCTTATCAACTGCTCTACCCAGCCAGGGCATGATTTTACTTTTTAAATGATCAGAGTAATAAGGAGAAACTTGCCTTCCCAGATGTTAAAAGGCATTATAAACCTGTTAAATATAAAACATTGTGGAACTGATGCATGAGATGACTGAAGAGTCAATGCAATTTAATCTGATTAAATTTTCGGAGTGTATCTGGACTGATTATGTAATAAGCTGCCACAAAACAATACTTTAAAAATTTCAGTATCACTAGTAATAGAGAATACATGTCAAGTAATAAAAACAACTCCCCCAGAAGAAGAGCCCAGCACCAAATAGTTTCATTTTCAATTGCTTCAAAAAGAATAAAATATTTAGGAATAAATTTAACCAAATAAATTCAAGATTTGTAAACTGAAAACTATAAAACAGTGATAGAAATTAAAGATGCAATTAAACGGAAAGTTATTCCTGTTCATGGGTTGGAAGACTTACTATTGTTAAGATAGTAATACTCAGATTGGTCCACAGATTCAATGCATTCTCTGTCAAAATGCCAACTTCTTTGAATATATATTTTATATATTAACTCATTCTTAAGTAACATGGAAAAATTTCTAAGTGAAATTTCTAAGCTTCTTTAAATCTGCTTTATTTCAACTGGGTTTGGTGCCCAGTCCCAACACACCCACAGGACACACTGAGGACCCTCCATTGGTAAGATGTTCTTGGACTTTCTCAGGCTGCTAAGTCTTATCATTGGTTTCTTATTTTTATAGGTATTATTTCTTTAAGATCAAGGAATATATATATTCAGAGAGGAAGGGAGAGGGAGAGAGAGATAGATACCTCAGTAATGAGAGGATCATTGATTGACTGTCTTCTACATGCCCCCTACTGGGAATCGAGCCTGCAACCCAGGCATGTGCCAAACTGTGACCCCCCTGTTTCATAGGTCAACACTCAACCACTGAGACACACTTGCTGGGCAGCCAACTTCCTTTTTTGAAGAAATTGACAAACTGATCCTAAAATTAATATGGTCATGCAAAGGACCCAGAATAGCCAAAATAATCTTGAACAAGAACAGATTTGGAAGACTTGATTTCAAAACTTTCTACAATGCTACAATGTACAAGACAGTAAATACATGAAAAGATAATCATTAGGAAAATATAAATCAAAAACCACAATAAGCTATTATTTCACACCCATTAGGATGACTATAATTTTAAAAATTAAAAATAATGTTTTGTAGAATAATTGAAACCTCCATGTATTGTTGGTGGAAACATAAAAAGATGTGCCAATGTAGAAAAGAGTCTGAAAGACTAGCAATTCCTCAAAAATAGTAAACATACAGTCACCATCTGACCTTCTGCACTCCCTGTCTTATCCTTCCCACTAGAAACGTGGTGGTTCTACTTGCATCTTGAGAGAACATCTCTGCAAGTATCCCTTCATCGGGTTTTGCCTTGCTCCTCAACGTGGGACTCGGGCATTTTAGTTTCCAGTTCTTTATGGAAGGTGAAACCGAAATACATACGGAATAGGAAGGATGAGGACCAGGAACAGGCCACCTCATGGGACAGCAGAAGCATGGGTTGGTTTGGTGCCAGTCCCAACACATCCACAGGGCACACTGAGGACCCTCCATTGGCAAGATGTTCTTGGACTTCTCAGGCTGCTAAGTCTTATCATTGGTTTCTTATTTTTATAGGTATTATTTAAGATTAAGGAATATATATATATTTTTAAAATATATTTTTATTGATTTCAGAGAGGGAAGGAGAGGAAGAGAGAGAAACAGCAATGATGAGAGAGAATCACTGATCAGCTTCCTCCTGCATGCCCCGACTAGGGATTGAGCCCACAACCCGAGCATGTACTCTTGACTGGAATTGAACCCGGGACCCTTCAGTGAGCAGGCCAGTGCTCTATCCACTGACCCAAACCGGCTAGGGCAATGAAGGAATATTTTTAAAAATGAACTTAAGACTATTTTCTTTTTAAAACATCTTTATTGATGACTTGAATTAGATTTATTTTCATTTTTTATTATTTGTTTTTAATTAGTTCAGAAGCCCATAAATACAGTGTCTTTCTAAAAAATGAAAGCATTACAGATAATGGATCCTGCCCCCAACCCCAGTCACTTGCCTCTTCTCCCAGATGAGACCATTGTCCTTATCTGGTACGTATCGTTCTGAATCCACCTGTGTGCATTTATAGCCGTGTGTTTAGCCATAGGAAAGATTTAGCATTGTTTTGTAGGAGTGTGTGTCCATGTATAATGCTGTAGACATAATGTTGTCCTTATCTTTCAGCCCCTTGCTTTATCACTCCATGTACATGTTAGAAATTTTTCCATGTTACTTAAGTATGAGCTGCGTTGTTCTTATTTTAACTGCTACAGAGAATTCCAGAGTAATACATCCACTCCACTGAGGCATTCCCTGACCAGTGTACTCGCAAGGTGGACAGAGGTCTTCACTGTTATGCCCAGGGCTACACCAATCGTCTTCATACTTGCCTCACTGTGCATATATTTAAGTTTTTCCCCAAAGTCATAACTAGCAATAGATTAATTGGGTCCCTGCTTTTCCAGTCCTTAGAGACACTGCTAAATTCACCTGTAAACTGACTGTACTGAGTTATATTCCCACCAACAGTGCTCACACCGTCAAACAGGTGCTATTCTCACCAAAATTTTAATATCATGAAACTGAGAATACTACGTAGTTAGTAGCATTGATAATAAAATTAAATATTAAAATCCTTCTTACATGTTAGAAAGGAATAACATAAAATTAGTAATAACATAAATACAATGGAAATGTTACATTAAAGTTTTTTAATAATAAATTGGACAAGTATAGCATGGTGGAATCTAGCTTGGGAAAATGTCACATAAAAAAAGATCACATGCAAGTTAAATATTCAATGGCCTAATGCTAGGCTTGCAATCCCCATGTAAATCTATTACTCTAATTGTCTATGATCGGAAAATAAAGGAGAGCATTTCTGCTGGTCTAATGAACAACAAAACGTGGTTAGAGGACACCAATACGGCAAATAATTGCAGAACAAGCTAACATAATGGACCTTCCTAATTGTGCCCAGATGATAAGAGGTTACCAGTCCTCTGAACTTCAACCAGATCACATTTGGAACATTTACATCACAAGGGAATATTTTCAAGACAGGGCAACACTGATTACCATAACCATGTATTGCAATCATCATCCAAATTCCTATGTGTCATCAGATTCTTTTATTCAAAGACTGAGTACAAGAGTGTTCTAGCAGGAAGTTAGAGCAATACTCTTCCTTCAGTCCTTCCAAAAGTGTATCTATGCACGATGGACTCTTCCTTTGTTAGCCTTTCTAGATTCAGAAGAAAGGACCACCTAAAATCCTTCCATCTCCACAGTTTTAAGATTCTTTATCTGTCCTTGAAAATGCTTATTTCCCCAAATATGTTCCCAAACATCAGTAACTTCAAACTGACCATAAATGGTCAACAGCAAGGCATACTAGATTTATAATGATCATCAACTCCCACCCACCAACACTGGCTGATTATAGTCAGCATGTATGTTCAGAGGAGAGGACTGAGTATTTGTTTTCTTTCATCACTGAAAGAGCAACAGCTTTGTCTGTAGCCCAAGTTTATTAACCTCTCAGCCAAAACGATGACTTTGTAACTCCTCAGCCAATGACCTCAAGCCTGACCTACAGCAGTCATCCCCTGGGATTAGAAAGGTCATTTAAACACCTCAGGCCCTAGTCACTAGGAGGATACAAATTTCATCCCAAATTAGTATTCTTAAAGTTAAGGTCTTCTCGCAAAAGTAATGTAGAAGGAATGAGTAATGGTGTTTTAAAAAGCTGGAACAGTTGACTGGATTTGAAAATTTCAACTTTATCCCAATATTTCTTCTATGATAGGCAAATATACTTTACTAATTTAAACTCTCCAAAACACTATGCTGTCTGAAAAGCTAATATTATTATTAATTTTCACAACTATGTGAATGTTCATGATGATAAGCACCAAGAATATCCACAGGAAGCAATTATCATTGCTAACATTTTGCTAGTACATGAGTTCCCCTTATCTGAGTGGGATGTCTGCCAAGACCCCCAGTGGATACCTGAAACAGTGGACAGTACTGAATTCTTCATATACTGATTTTCCCTATACATAGCTACATACCAATTATAACACTTGATTTATAAATTAGGCACAGCAAGAGATTAACAATAATAACTAAAAGTAAAATAGAACAATTACAACAATATGCTCCATTAAAAATTATGTGAGCCCTGGCCAGTTTGGCTCAGTAGATAGAGCATTGGCCTGTGGTCTGAAAGGTTCCAGGTTTGATTCTGGTCAAGGCATGTACCTTGGTTGTGGGCACATCCGCAGTGGGAGGTGTGCAGGAGGCAGCTGATCGATGTTTCTAACTCTCTATCCCTCTCCCTTCCTCTCTGTAAAAAATCAATAAAATATGTTTTAAAAATAAATAAGTAAAAGTTATGTGAATGTGGTCTTTCCCTCTACCTGAAAACTAATCTGACAGCCCACATCAAGACACATCATAATTAAAATGCCAAGGGCAAAAGTCAAAGAGAGATTCTTGAAAGCAGCAAGAGAAAAACAGTTGATTACCTACAAGGGAGCACTCATACAACTGTCAGCTGATTTCTCAACAGAAACTATGCAGGCCAGATGGGAGTGGCAAGAAATACTCAAAGTGATGAACAGCAAGAACCTACAACCAAGATTACTCTACCCAGCAAGGCTATCATTCAGAATTTAAGGTCAGATAAGGAGCTTCACAGACAAGAAAAAGCTAAAGGGGTTCATCACCACCAAACCAGGATTATATGAAATGCTGAAGGGTATTCTTTAAGAAGAGGAAGAAGAAAAAGGTAGAGATAAAAACTATGAACAACAAAATGACGACAAATACATGCCTACCAACAAATGAATCTAAAAATCAAGTGAATTGGAAAATCTGATTAACAGAATGGACTGATGAGTATAATAGAATCAGGAACATGGAAGGTAGTGGATTGACAATTCTCAGGGGGAAGAGGGTGTGAGGGGTGCAGGAAGATATTGGACAAGGATCTTACACCTATGGATGAAGACAGTGGGGGCGGTAAGGGTATAGGGGGGTGGGAGATGGGGTGGAGGGAAGCTATGGGGAGGAAAAAGAAGAACATCTGTAATAATCTGAACAATATTTATTTTTTTAAAAACTGAAAAAAAAGTTATGTGAATGTGGTCTCTCCCTCTCCATGATAACTAATCTGACAGCCCAGGTGGCTACGAAGTGACTAATGGAAGGGCTGCCTGCAGAGGGTGGATAACACTGGACAAGAGGTATGATTCACGTCCTGGGCAGGGCGGCACAGGATTTCATCATGCTATTCAGAAAGGTGCGCAATTTTAAACTTATAAATTGCTTATTTTCTGAAATTTTCCATTTTATATTTTTAGTCTGCGGCTGACCATGGGTAACTGAAACAGCAGACAGTGAAATTGTGGATAAGGAGGGACTATATATCCTGCATAGATACATGGGTAAGGATAGAGATGTAGAAATATTTGATTTTTGTTTTTATAAAATTTGATCATACTGAACACACTTTTAAAGCATTATTTTCCACTTACCAGTGTATTATGAACATTTTTTAAAAATATTTTTTTATTGATTTTTCACAGAGAGGAAGAGAGAGGGATGGAAAGTCAGAAACATCGATGAGAGAGAAACATCTATCAGCTGCCTCTTGCACAACCCCTGCTGGGGATGTGCCCGCAGCCACGGTACATGCCCTTGACCAGAATCGAACCTGGGATCTTTCAGTCTGCAGGCCGACGCTCTATCCACTGAGCCAAACCGGCTTCGGCATGAACATTTTTATATGTTATTTTTCTATAACTTTATTCTTAAAGTCATGTGATTCCACTGTATGGATATACCATAATTTAGTTAATCCACTGTCAGTAGACACTCAGGTAGTTCTCACTGTTTAAATTATCTTACCACATAATTTTGATTATTTTCTTAGGAAGAATTCCTTGTTTTTATTTCCTTCTGATTTTCATTTTACAGGACGCATTGCACTTGTAATTATTTATGCAATGTCTATAAACTGATGGAATGTACATAATTTCTGCCCTTTATGACACTTTTGATTAAATACTTTTGATTAAATAAATGAATGTTTTAAGACTTTGGGGTACATTTTATTAAGTTGTCTTGAAAACATTGCATCAATTTATACTTTTTCCAAAAGCATAGGGAAGTCTCTTCGACATTCCCACTACCTTAGGGATTGTCTTAATTACAATCTTTAGACAACTTGGCATGCAAAAATATGGCAGTTCACTGTGGTTTAATTTGGATTTTTAAAATTATAATTGAAATTAAAGTGTTTCATGAGTTTGTTGGGCATTTACTAGTATATTTCTTTTGTGATTTGTTGGGCTTAGGTGTGGAAAGTGCTAAAGAACAGTCATTCAATGTTAAGGAAGTCATTTCAATGTTATCTAGAAAGTGCCTAAATCACCACTGTTCAAAGTGACACTCACTGGTGTAAGTTGCCAGATTCACAAGCAACGCTTGCAGCTATACTGGTAAAGGCATCCAGGATTTTGACTTTCAGTCTGGAAGGGAAAGATTCTCACCTGTGCACAAAGTGCATCGTAGGGGTTCTTATAAGCTGGATATTTGGTGGGATAGAAAGGAAATCCCAGTTAGGCACAGTTACCTTTTAATTGTTCTTTTCTAGTCATCATCCTCTATATGTAATATACATCATTAAAGGACCAAAGATAAAATACACATGGACTGTTTTCCTTGGTCAATTATTTTTAGTGCTTAACTTTGTTTTTCCTACTAATGTACTTGTTTTCCCTAGGGTTTTCTATTCATTTCTCTCCCCCATTTCCTGATCCAGTTAGACTAAACCCCAACATGTAATCCTGTCCACCTCACTTGTACTAATAATCTTTTTTTTCGATATACTTTATTTTTTACAGAGCAGAAGGGAGAGGGATAGAAAGTCAGAAACATCGATCAACTGCCTTTTGCATACCCCCTACTGGGGATGTGCCCGCAGCCAAGGTACACGCCCTTGACCGGAATCGAACCTGGGACCCTTCAGTCCGTAGTCCGACGCTCTGTCCACTGAGCTAAACCAGTCTTGGCTGTACTAATAATCTTTATGACATCAGTGTGTAGGCTGCAAAAAGTACCTGACTTTCAAAAAATGTATTGATTTGAGAGAGAGAAACATCGATTTTGTTGTTCTACTTTATTGATGCATTCATTGGTTGTTTCTTGCATGTGCCCTAACCAGAGATTGAACTCATAACCTTGGTGTATTGGGACGATGCTCTAACCAACTGAGCTACCCAGGGAGTTAGTCATGCGAATTGTGTGGTCCTGTCTTCACTAAGCCAACAAATTTTAAAAAGCTCAAACTACATCATTCATACAGAGCACAATGATACATATTTCTTTATTTGTGGCAGCTAATGAAGGGTATCAAATCTCTTGAGAATCCACAATCTACTTCACACCCACAAGTCATAGGTCACGGCTTCCGCGGGGCGGTAGCCTCGGTGCACAGGGTCAGCTCATTCTGAGTGCTGCAGAAGATGTTTTTGTGTGATGACGTCTTCAAAGAGTAAGTGGAAGCTGATACTTCAAGTGAAAGTGTTCTTTCAACATCCCTGTTCACACACAAAATGAAGAGGAAAGATAACAGCAATTTGTGATACTGAAACGGAACTCAGAGTCACAGCAAAAGGAAAGCCTATGGGTGCAAGGCATTGACATTACATAGTTGAGACAGACTGTCCTGCCCAGGGTACGCTGACAAGGCTTCTTACTGCCCAGCCCTCAAGGAGACTCTGGGTTCACTCAGGAAATTCTACCATCTTGCCTTGACCCATTAGTTCTTTCAACCTCTGAGACCATTTCACACCTCTCCTTTTTTCTCAAACTTCCAACAAACCTCCACTCTTAGTTGACTCCTTGCTTTGCTTATTTCACTGAATGGAATCAATCAGACTAGAACTACCTCAACTTCCCACCATCAAATAGCCAGCCTGCCTATCTGTGTCTGCTCCCATATGTTCCACCTGGCCCCTGCCCTCTGCCCAGCCCCACTGAGCGCTGGCGCACATTTCCTCTCCTTTCCTGAAGGACTTTTCTCCAGCTTCACGTTTTCTCCTTTCTACTAGTCATGCCCATCAGCATAAACACATGTAGCTCCTTCTGAACTTCAAAGAAACCCCACCCTTGTCTTAACCCCACACCCTTCCCCAATACTAGCCATTTTCTGCTTCTCTGTGCGGCAAAATTCCTCAAGGGTTGTCTAATAGTTTGATTTCTTCCACTTCCACCCTTTTGTTCCTCTGTTTTAAGCCTTTGTTTTCATCTAGTGCTTAAGCAACTGTATGACAACAAAAGTAATTAATACAAAAAAGACTTCACCCACATTCCACTAGCCTAAGACATCGATGATTCCTGTTTTATTTGTGCTCCTTCTTACAATTGCTCATTGGCTAATGTCCTTTTTTGACCTGTTGCAATCAGAATCTAGGAATATTTTTACTGTATTCTACTCCCCTTAGTTAACATTATCATTCCCTATCTTTCTACACTATTTACACAATTAATATTTTAAAATTAAATTTTATTAAGTGGATATGTGCACAGTTTGTTTCACTATCCACTATTTGGGGCTATTCAAATGGTCTTTTACCGCTGTTACAAATGCTGCCGTGGTTAAGAACCTTGTGCACATAACTTATGAATAATCTTTGGTTGAACTTAATATATGTAGATTGTAGAGTAGTCAATTAAAATGTAGTATAGTTATCTTATGAAGTAGAGGTTGATATTCTTCCACAGTACACCTCCTTATATGTAGTTTCACTTATGGTGGTTTTAGTAATCCACCATCCAGTGTAGTCCAAAATATTAAATTCCAGAAACAATTAAGTATTAAATTGCACGCCCACCATTCTGTGTGATGAAACCTTGCATCATCTAGATTACTCGTTCAATGCTTCTCCCCTCCTTCCGTTGAAATAAAATCTTGAGGACATTTAACTACCCACATCCTCCCTATTGCCCAAATCCTGAGTTTGGATGAGATCATTATAGGATTTCAATCCCAGACTATTACCAAGTTTTCCTTCACAGAATACCTCTCCTGTTTCAAAATCCTTCACGGAGTGTCATCCTCACTGAACTATCATCATCCATTTAGATTCAATTGTAAATGTAAGATTCATCGCTCATCAATGGTTCTTGAACTTTTCTTTCGTCATGATATTTGATTTTCATTTGGTTAGCAGGGGTGGGGAACGTTTTTTCCACCAAGGGCCATTTGGATATTTGAAACATCATTCGTGAGCCATACAAAATTATCAACTTAAAAATTAGCCTGCTATCTTTGGTCAAACATTTAATTAACTCACCCCTAATGCCTTGGCAGGGCCAGGACGAATGACTTATTGGGCCTTAGTAGGCCTTCAGGCCAGATGTTCCTTACCCCTGGTTTAGAGAATTTTATCAAAGGGTCTACAGATAGGATATTTTAAGAGCCCTTATTTTTATTGTTATTATTTTTCTTATTTACAAAGCAAGACTTCACAAGCAATGCAATAATGATAAGTGTATGACAGAAAAAAAAAATGTCCTCTACCCTCTCAGGTTCTGCATCTGGGGGCCTTCTAATTAAACTAACAAATGAAAGATTAACAGGAGAAAAACTATGTTTATTGATCTAAATATTTTTATGTGTAAATGGGTTTCACAGAAAAGAGGTAAAAACCCAAAGGGGTAGTAAGACCTGGAGGGTTATGTACCATTTTAACAAAGAGTGATAAATTGTGGAGAAGTGACTAGACAAAGGAAAAGGGGGTTTGGGATCCTACCAGTGGTAAATTGTGGGAAGATGACTAGGAGATATATGAGAAATAAGACTATTTCAGTAAAGGTAGTTATGCAGAGAAGATCATACATAGTTCTCCTCTTCCTGGAGAGAGGACACTTTTACAAATGGAAATTTTCATCACCTTCACATGGGGGAAATTTATGTCCTGCAGTTAGACAGGAAGCAGGAGGACAGAAAGTCCTCCTTGTGTCAGCTACATTGCAATGGCCGTCAGCTCAAAATAATCATATTCCAAAGTGCTGTATTTGGGGATGGTATAAAGCAGGACATAGAGTATTTATAACGGAAGCCAGCTGCATGGGGTGTGAGCTGTGCAGTCACAGAGCCCCGTGCTCACGGGATCCTGGACTTGTGATAACCGGAATGGTGAGCTGAGGTTTTTTTTCTCCCAGGGTTGTGTCTCACAACGCCAAAGAATGACTTTGCGGGCCAGGAAATTCAAGCAAAAGGGTGAAAAATTTATTACGAGCAGATTCAGACTCCCCTCACAGGGAGGGGGACCAATAATGGGTGGCCCATGAAGCCTTGTGCTCTATTTGCTACATGCCTGCTCTACATCTTACCTGTGTCGCTACCTGATTGGTTCCCTCATTGTTCTTGCCCAGCACCGGACCTGAACTTTTCTAGTTCCTATGTGTCAGTTCACCTTATTGTTGCAGTCCTTCCCTAGTTTCACATGCCTCCCACTCTGAGTCCAAACACATTTTGTTATTGCTGCTTGGTTGTCCCTGTGATTTGATCAGGCTGCTCAAACTGCCATGTCTGCCCCTGCCCATGTTCCGCTTGTCTTTGTTTCCCACTGGACTCCTGCCTGCGCTTCAAGCTTTCTCTCACTTGATTCAAGGCTTTGCTGTCACCATCTTGAAATTAAGAAAAAAAATTTCTCCCTACACTTCTGATTTTTTGGCAAAGGCCCCTGTAATAAAGAAATTTTAAAAAGGAAAAAACAACCAAAAAAAGGGGGGGCGGCCCAGAAGTTTATTAAAACATATACATCAGCGCTGGCCAGTGTTGCTCAGTGGTAGAGTGTCGGCTGGAGCATGAAAGGGTTACAGATTCGATTTCCAGTCAAGGGCAGGTACCTGGGTTGCAGGCCATCCCCAGCCCTGGTCTGGACATGTGCAGGAGGCAACCCATCGATGTGTCTCTCTCACATCGATGTTTCTCTGTTTCTCTCTCTCTCTCCCCTTCCCTCCCTTCCACTCGCTAAAACTCAATGGGAAAAATATCCTCAGGTGAGGATTAACAATAACAACAAAAATGTATATACCTTATGTACACATGAGAGATAAGGAAGATGAGTAACTCTTCAGATGGTCCAAGCCGCCACCTTAAATACCAATTTAAGTTAAAAACAAATGAAAGATGTTGGGGGTGAGGCCAGTTACGGGAGGTGACCAGGAAAAGCAAGGTAAGGAGGGCAAGGTTTGTTCTGTCGTCTGCCTTCTCTAAAGACAGGATTCTCTTGTGATTCAGTCATCAGTCTCATCCTGGAACTGAGAGGGAGACACCTACAGATGGAAATTTCCTTTACAAATAGTAGAGTAGGTTCTACTCTGTTTCACAGCTTTCGGTGTCTGCTATTGCTCCAAACAATCAGCTCAAAATATACTTATGCCAAGGGGCATATTCTGATACCCTTTTAAAAATAAAAAATATGTGTGTGTACACACACACACACACACACACACACACACACACACACACACAAGGCCTGGTGCACAAATTCATGCCCAGATGGGGTTCCTTGGTCTGGCCAGTGATCAGGGTAGATCGGGGCCCATCTTACCCAGTCCTGACTGGAGCCAATTGGGGCTGGCAGGCCAGGAGGAGGGACTGCAGGAGGTTGGCTGGCCACGGGAGGTTAGCTGTGGGAGTGCACTGACCACCAGGGGGCAGCTCCTGCATTGAGCATCTGCCCCCTGGTGGTGAGTGCGCATCATAGTGACTGGTTGTTCAGTCCACCAGTCATAACAGTCACTTAGGCTTTAATATATAGAGATATTTTATTTTTACTTCAGAGAGGAAGGAAAAGGGAGCAAGAGAGATTGAAACATCAATGATGAGAGAAAATCACTGATTAGCTGCCTCCTGCACATCCCACACTGGAAATCAAGCCCCCAACCCAGGCATGTGCCCTGACTGGGAATTGAACTGTGAGCTCCTGGTACTTAGATTGACGCTCAGCCACTGGCCACACCAGTCAGGTCTGATACTCTTTACAAGAGTCCCTGCATTTTCATTTTGCTTTTATATTCCTTTTTAGGAAAGTGTATATACTATGGTTATATTGTTATATATTTTAAAGTGAAATCAAATTGTGCATATTTTACCTAACTTTCTTCATCTGAAAAGTATGATTTGCATATTAACATATTTTCAGCATCATTTTCAGTGGCTGTATAGTATTCTATTATATAGATGTACTATTTTCTTAACTAATTATTTATTATTGGACATATAGATTACTTCTAGCTTTTCAATATTATACGTGCCAAAAATTTGGGTTAATAGGTAGATTGGGTTAAAAATCCCTCTCCCATCCCTTTCCAGCTGTGTCAACTTAAAACACATTCACCTATCTAAGTCTCAATTTGCTCATATGTAAAGCAGGGGAAATAATAGAACCTCATAATTATTTTAAAGTATCAAATGAAATCTACATACGAAGCCCTTAGTACCTAGTACACAATATTTGCTTAATTTTTAACCAGTTGTGAAATGGGAATACTATAGTATCCCTCTCACACAGTTTGAGAATTAATAAATTATTATATGTAGTACATACAGTCAGCACTCAGTGTTAACAACATGATTGATAATTAACCATAAACTAATTCAGAACTGACTGACCAATAATGAATTCTCAATTAAAAGACCAAAAAACTAGAAGACAGATTCTGAATATTTTATTCACAAAGCTACAAAAATGCCTAAAAGTTTGTGTGTGTGTGTGTGTGTGTGTATGTGTATGTGTGTGTTTTGGGTTTGTTTTTTTTTACCCAAATATCTGAAGCCAAAGGAACAATGTGGCCAGGCCTCGGCTGACTCTGGTGAGCTTCTGGAACATGCTGGAAAGCTGCACTTTTTATTCAGATCACCAAGCTCATGCTCAACCATGCTATTGATTCTGGTTTCTAAACCAGAGCAGTATTCCCTCTTCAGCTGCGTTCCCTAGAATGAAGAAAAATAGCATTTTCCTATTACAGGTTCCACAGTACTGTGTTTATTGAGCTGCCAGATGTATTTTGAACCAAGTTCTCCACCTTTGCAATTCTGCACTAGTAGTAGGCATTCGGGACCCAGGGCAAGCCTACAATGTTGGTCTAGTTTAAATATGGGGCAAATTGGTAGTGGTTTCTCTTTTATTCTTTTTATTAATCCTCACCTAATTTTTCATTGATTTTTATTTTTTTAGAGAGATTATAAGGGAGGGAGGCAAGAGAGAGAGAAACATCGATGTCAAAGACACATTGACTGGTGGCCTCCTGCTCAGGCCACGGATCAAACCTGCAACCTAAGCATATGCCTTTGACTGGGAATTGAACCCAAGGTCCGAGGTCCGGGGGATTATGCTCTGCCCACTGAGCAAACTGACCAGGGCTCTCTCCTATCCTATTGCATCCTCTTCCCTTTCCCAGGGTCCAGATCCTGCAAGTCCGGACTTGCCTCTGAAGAGCCGTCCCAGGCTGGGCAGTCTAATCTAGGGCTTCCCCTACTGAGCCTGAAACCGAAACTCCACAAACTCTCATCTTGATTTCTTTCCACATTCATTTTCCATCTGCCTTCCTGGCACACGTCCTTTCTAGCAAACTTCCCATCCATCAAGCCTCTCCAAGATGGGGCCCTCGCTTCCCCAGCCCTGTCTTGCTGTTCCGCGGCTGGGGCAGGGTTGTGCCCTCTCTCCTGGAAACCGCCTTGTTTCAGAGGCTCTGCTGTTTAGTGCGAGACATCCATGGCCTCAGGGAGGATTAGAATTATTAAAACAGAAATGCAAAGACAAAGAAAGAATTATCGTTCAGCTTTTGTGTTCCAAAAACAGATTATTTTGAAACTCACAGCTGAAACAATAGTTTGGGAAGAAAAAAAAAAAAAATCAGGGCTTTCTGAGAGAGAAAAAAACGAAAATTTTTTTTAGATCCAAAAAGTTAGTTTTATGTATCAACAGAAAAATTCCCCCAAATGAAGTTGAGCAGAAACCATACCTTGTGTGGTAGGAACCAGCCAGGCGGAGACTAGGAACGGACGGCCCGGGGGGACAGGGGAGCAGCGAGGGAGAGGGCGCGTGGGTCCGAGGAGGCCCCGCTGCCTTGTGGGTTGAAACCCTGGGGGCGCAGCTGAAGAGAATCTGCTGGGAAGTGCTCAGCGACTGGCTCCGTGGATTCTTCTTTGTTCAGTGTTCCCAGATCTCTCTGTGCGCCAGCCCTGCTTCCTCAGGAGCTGTCCCATCCTGCTCCAGGGCCAAGGTCACACAGGAGCCCACCTCTGGCCTGTCCTGGGTTCGAGGGTGGATCAGTGTGCTGCGAGGGGCAGCAGTGCCTCGTGGGTAATGGCTTGATCCTGGGTGGCAGGACTGCAGCTGCTGGGCTCTGGCCTCTGGTTAGACACAAACCTCTGGATACAGTAGTGACCACGTTGGGCGGATGAGAAAGCTCTTAGGAGGAAAGGGTGGCAATCAGCCTGCATGAGGATGGAGACGAAGGATGTGCTGGCGTTTGGGTCCCTGCCTCTAGTTGGCGCTGTTTCTCCCAGGGCTGGGTTTCCACCTTGAGCCCCCACCCATGCAGTCTGTGAACTTTCGACCTCCTGCTACCTCCTGTGACCAAGGATAACGCACACGTTTAGCTCCCAGGTGCTTCTGGTTACCAAGTCCTAAAGGTTCTGCTGCTGAAACACCTCTGGCTTTGGGTTCTCCCTTCCCTTTCCACTGCCCCTGGTTTCTCTGGGCCATGCGAATACCCCCTAATCAATCTCTGTATCTGCAGCCTAAACCTCAGTCTGTCTCCTTTAAAAGTCACTTTTTCTGAACTGCTATTGAGCATGCCATGCTCTTCCTCCAGAACCTCCGAGGGAGATGTGCTGTCTTGGGAACAAGGAAGAATTTTCTACGGGCGGTTCACGTACCGCCTCAGCCTTCGCCTACCCTCCTCGCACTTCTCACTTGACAGCTGAGAAGACCCCCTCCGTGTGTGGCTGTGCCCGTGTCATTGCTCCTGCTGCCGGCTTCACATCGATCCTCCCGGTCCTCCCAGGCCATTTCAAAAAAACCCTGCAAAGCCCGCACTAAATGACACTATTCCAATGAGATTTCTGGTTTCCCCAAACAAAATGACATCTCTACCATCAAATGCCTAATGTATGGTGTTTATTCCACTCTATTTTGTACTGTAATTGTTTGTGTGTGTAATTTATTTCTTCCATTAGCCTAGTGTGCTCTTGGAGGACCAGTTCTTCTTTGATGAACCCTGAGGTCAGGAGCTACTACACAAAGGGCATTCAGAACACATCTACTGAAGACAACTAAACCAAGAAACAATGTTCTCTGTTAGACTGGGGTAAATAAGTTGAGTGTATGTGTGTGTGTGTGTGTGTGTGTGTGTGTGTATGTAGAAAGAGAAAAAGAGAGAGACAGAAGGAAATAACTGAATTAACTTCCACACCACAAATTAATTCAAGATGCATACAATTTGGCCAGTGATGCCAATTTTGCCTTGCTATGTTTATTTGTCTCTATGACAAAACTGATTAATAGTTTTTTATTTTAGTTCCTATTCTATTTAATTTTCTTCCAAGTTTCTATGTGTTTTATTTTTATTAAGTGTTACAGTTTTATAATTTAATTTCAACTTTAAAAATAATCCAAAGCATAACTTTTTGGTTTATTACATATAGTTCTTAACAATGTAAGTATAATATAGGCCAATTGTGCTCTTAGTCAACGTTAATAAAATATTTCAAGCCAAATGTTTCCTATTAGCTTAACCGACTGCACACTCAGTTTAATATTGCAAGTGATGATGAGACATTCAGGGATTTATGTAATATATGCAGTACTTAACTTTCCCAACAAATCTTTCCATTTCTGTCCTGATACATAGTTCAGGATATGTGGATCCTTTAAATAAAAATTAAGAGGAATAAGTGCTATATTCTGGAAAAACTTCAGGGTTATTTTTTTTTAATTGCCCACAATACTGGGAAGAGGAAGAGTGGGAGGAGATAAAGAAGGGTGTAGGAGGTAAAATAAATAAAAAAGAACTTTTGCTTAAAATATATAAAAAGCATGACTCCTCGTTATTCAAATATTAACAGTGATTTTTCAAGAGAAAAAAACCTTTTGCATAACACAAATATTAGGCAGTTCATCATGGGCTACTAAGAGAAATTGTGACTATCAGCACGAACAACATCCATGTGGGAAATGTATGCACATTTCACGTTGTTGAGGTGTGTCATTTGAAAGTCTTGATCTCATTTCCTGATCTCATTTCCCTCTTAAATGTTTACCCAGGGCAGGCAGCCAAGTAATAACAAGAAACCAGAAAGTAGGTAGAATCATTGGGAAGAGGCACTCTGTGATTATCATGTGATTATCAATCTTAGGAATACTCATTCTAAATTTAGAGGAACAGCAAGCTATAAAGAAAAAGTAGTTTAAAAATTCTGAGTTGCCCTAACAGGTTTGGCTGAGTGGATGGAGCATTGGCCTGCGGACTGAAGGGTCCCAGGTTTGATTCCGGTCAAGGGCATGTACCTTGGTTGTGGGCACATCCCCAGTAGGAGGCCTGTAGGAGGCAGCTGATGAATGTTTCTCTCATTGATGTTTCTAACGCTCTATCCCTCTCCCTTCCTCTCTGTAAATATATATATATATATATATATATATATATATATATATATATATTTTAAGAGGATCTGAGCTGTGATATAATACTCACACTGTAGGAGGACAAAATCTTTCCCCACCTTCTTAGTGTCTTCAGCTGGGTCTGAGAATCAAGTTGACATAAAATGGATTCACTGAAGAAAAAGATACAGATTTTTGCATGCACATGGAGCCTTCCCAGGAAAATGAAGACCCAAAGAAGTGGCTGGGCCCAAGTGTTTATATACCAGGTTGAACAAAGAGAGGCAATTGTGGGAAAGGAGCTGAAATACCTGGGAGACAAAGCAAGTTAAGAGTTATTGTAACTGGTCTGTTTGTCCAGATTTCTCTTGGCCTCAGCTCCCATCTCTGGTGATGAGAGTGTTCCTTTCACAAAGGAGTTTTATCTCTTGCTTTTAGGAATAAGAGGGGAGGTCAGAGCACCTTTCTTGCATCTACTGTTTTTCGTGCCTTTAGCTCAAAATACTCCTTATGCCCAAATGGCATATTTGTGGGGGAGACATATTCTGCCACTCTTCAGACTCCGTGTGGATTGTGAGGGAAGACACCTTGATGGGTTTTTAAAGATGACCAACTTCAAGATAAAAGGCTCTTTAGAGGAAGGGACTTAGTGTAGAATGTGAAGCCTTCTCTCGGGGTGCTGGCTCTTCCATGCTGGCTCCTCCAGATGAGCAGAAACAGAGTTGAGATAAACTCATGGCCAAAAACCAACAGTGGGCTCTGTCTGTTCTGGTTAGTGTTCTCTGACCAGAGAACCCCTCACAATTAACCTCCCCTGGCACAGGATCTGCAGTTAACCCCCACATCCTTCTCTTCTTTCTAATGCAGTATGTTTATTTAACGGGTTTACTTCTCTCTTTCTTACTTTAACTGAGGCTAATAATAAAAAGTTAGGTCATGACATCGTAGTAAACCCCAAAGCAACAGTCAGGGGGAACAACACAGGAATCAGCTAGATCCCCATCTGGTGTGAAACATTTTCTGATAACCAGGAAAAATATTAATAAGCACGCAGATTACTGGAAGCGGACTGCCTTCAGGTTTTGGCTTTTCCTCTTGGCGTGTTTAATATACACAATGTGTGCTTGCTGTGCTATTGTCTAAGCAGGACCCCTGGGAAGGGGACACGGGCCAAACACAGACCAGACACCCTATGTCCATAGCCATCTGACAATTTGTTCTGTTTTCTTTGTCATCTTTTCCCAATGGAGATCATTGTCCGTAAACGCTAAGAGAAGAACTCATTTTTCATGGCCACTGACCTTTTTCTCTTAGATGATTCTGGAACAACTTGAAACCTGGAAGTCTAAGAAGAGATTTCTGAGGGACGAACAGCATGCTACGGAATTTCACTTCGTAGTCCTTTTGAAAACAACAATAAAAACAGCTGGTAATCACAAAACACTTGGGGAGGAAAACTACTTTTTAGAAAATGAGATCGCTAGACTGTGATTTCTAATCTTTCTTAACACACCAGCCTCGATCTAAAGCAACAGTTTCCAATGTAGAATATTTTGTTAGTTTTACTGAAAGTCAAAACAAAAAATGCTTAACATTTTCAACCTAACTAAACAACATCATAATTCCAAGGTAGCCGTTTTGATTACTTAGAAAACAGTGCAATCCTAACTGCTAGACAGAATTTCCGACATGGAACCCAGAAGAAAGTACTTGTTTATCCTTGTAACTTGGCAACAAGAAAAAAAAATGACCTGAGAAACAATATCTCTGATAAAGAGTTCATTTGGTGACAGTTTTGTTTTTTCTTTTTTCTTTTCTTTTCTTTTTTTTTTTTTTACTTGGGAAAAGAGATAGCACAAAACTCAGTCTGGAGAAAAACAGGCTGGCTCCATGGCTCTGAAGCTGGAACTGGCATCGGTAGAGGCCCCAGTAGCTGCCTCATGGAAATGCCACTTGTTTTCCAACATTTAAAATTGCTTTACGTCTGTGTTCCCTTAAACTATTTATATTACAACTTCATCAAAGTCAAGAATCTTCTGAACTTGAACAGTGTCCATTCCTTTTTATTCTTACTTTTTTATTTTACTTTCCATTTTCCTCCCTAAATGCTTTAAGGAACTTTTTGTCATAGTTGCTATAGAAGTGAGGGGCGGGGGGTGGAATGCAGATTTCTTCTTTTCTCTTTTTTGTTAATAATGGGTACTGAATACTACTTTTCTTTGAATTGTCTGTGCACAGATAAAACAAACTTACTCGGATTAGAAACTGTCATATAGAAAGAGTCTAAAAGATTAATTTGTGCTTTAGCGAAGAAAATCCCAAACACTGAAATTTGAAGCATTGTTAACACAATGAAGAATCAGGAAATCCCTTCACTCCACACATTAGAAATACTGTGAATAGGAGAAGTCAGCACCTTCTTGAGGTTAGAAAGATGAAAATAATGGCAGTTCATTTTTGGTGATTTTCCTGCATATTTATTTTCAAAAACTCGTGGAAAAACTAAACTGAGAATTAATGTAGAAATTACAAGGAAAGAGAAGCTGGAAGTGTCACTGGACTTAAACTTGTAACTTGGCAACAAGAAAAAAAAATGAGCTTAAGTTTTGTGAGTTCCAACTCACAAAAATGAGCTCCAGCTTAAGTTTTGTGCTATCTCTTTTCCCAAGTAAAAACAAAACAAAAGTAACTGTCACCAAATGAACACTTTATCAGATATACTATTTCTCAGCTCATTTTTTTTACTGAATTTTAAAAATCCAGCATCTTGGTATTATATTTTTGAAAAATCTTTCTTCAACACTCGCAATTCTTTCCTGATGGATGCAAGCACTTGCACCCATCTCTCGCCAGCTCAGATTGCGTCTCTGTGCATGTGCACACACTACAGTGTCCTCCTCTGAGTCAGACACTGGTACAAGCTACCAACGCATTTGTGTAGAAACTTTTGGCCAGTACATTGTTTAGATATATTTTGTTCTTCTCCATTAATCATTCAATCAGGGCTCTAAAATATTTTGCAAATCTATAAACAGGAAATCCTGTGTGCAATGCCTTCTCGTCTGTGTCTCCTTGTAATATTATACTTAAAAAGTTATCCCTTGTAGTTAGGAAGTTAAATAAGCATCGGATTCCAGAGGTAAATAAATAAATAAATAAATAAATAAATAAATAAATAAGTTGGTAAGTAAACAAATAAATAGCTGGAATACAGGATTAACTCATTATGCTGAAATACTAAGGAAACCAGGCCAACACCAGTTCATTTTCTGTCCCATAGTCTTTCATAATTTCTAATCTTTTGGCATCACACAGAGACAAACATGCAGGTGAAGGACCTACTGGAGAAAGCAAAAGGAAATCCTTCCTCTTGTGAACCTGTGTTATGTAGAGGCCACACTGCTGTCTGCACCACACCATCCTCAGTGGATGCGCACAGTGTCTAAACATGCCTGGGCAAGCTTGGGACACTGTATTTGGTCCCAGCTAAGATCCCCATGGACTCCTGACAGCCCAGTGGTAAAAGGGTGGAAACTGTCAATGAACACAGATATCTGTGGGTACTGTTATACGACAGATATCTCACTTCATACTGATACACAGAAGCTGTTATTGTAGCTACATTGATTAGAGCTTCACCCTATCATTTCTGCATCCTCACTGCATGCCCAGGTACAAGGATCAATATCCTATATAATAAAAGGCTAATATGCAAATTGACCGAATAGTGGAACAACGTGTCGCTATGATGCGCACTGACCACCAGGAGGCAGATGCTCAACATAGGAGCTGCCCCCTGGTGGTCAGTGTGCTCCCATAGCGGGAGAGTCGCTCACCAGAAGCAGGGTTTACAGCTAGTGAGCACAGCAGTGGTGGCAGTGGTAAAGATGTCCAACTGCAAGCTTGAGAGTGGGTCTAAGTCATCAGTCGGACATTCCCTGAGGACTCCCCAGACTGTGAGAGGACACAGGCCAGCTGAGGGACCCCTTCACTGCATGAATTTTGTGCACCGGGCCTCTAGTATCTAAATAAACTTGACTAAACTAGGAACAGTTGTGTTTGTTAATTCAGCCACCATCTCAGAAATTAAGTTATCTACTAGGTTCTTGAGAGGGAAAGATGCTCTTGAGATTTTATAATTGCTTATTCTTAGTAATTTTAAGTGCTACCTCTAAGCCTATGATGTCTTTCTAAATGATAACCCATTGCCATGAAAGAATGAATGTCATCAACACTAGAAATCTCAGGATACAAGGAACACAGCTCTTCACACAGTGCCTGATCCAAAGCTGAAATGCCAGAAAGCTCAGTTATCTGTGTCCTTCGTTGCTAACATGGTGAACGTCTAGTATGACATCCAGTATGTGTGTGTGTATGGCAGTCATACTATTTTACCTATGCTGGTATAGAGGAGTTTAGTGTACTTTTGTAAACAATGTAGTAAAGAAAAATAAGAATGGCATTATAATGTAGAAAGATTGTGAGTAGTGAAGGGCTGTGTTCATGGCTTTGCCTTTTGGCATTGCTTTCAACCTGGACAGCTCTGAAATCTGGAGGAATGCAGTGTTGCAACAACTATCAAAAGGTTCATTATATAAATTTGCTACACTGCTTGCTATAGACTGTTTGCCTCTCCCCAAATCCACATGCTGAAATCCTAGCCTCCAATGTGATGGTATTAGGAAGCCAGGTTTTTAGGAGAGGATGACCTCATGAGGGTGAAGCCCTCACAGATCGCATTAGAGCCCTTGTACAAGAGACCAGGGAGACGTGCCTGTCCCTCCTGTCATGCAAAGACCCAGGGAAAAGACAGCAGGCTAAATGGGAAGCTCTTACCGGATAGCGGATCTGCCAGCCTTGGTCTTGACCTTCCCAGCCTCCAGACCTGTGAGAAATGTTTCTGTTGTTTATATGCCAACCAGTCTATTACTTTATAGCAGCATGAACTAAGACATGCTGGTATCGTTTCACCGAGATGAAAAAGATACAGGAGTATCCTGGCCAAGAGAACCAGGCTGGAGTGCAGGCTGGAGTTCTGATGCTGACCCAGCAATGAGATGGAAGTGGGACCCACCTACAGACACAGCCAGGAGCCAGGTGCTGGCCGCAGCTGGAGAAAAGGAGTCCTGGCACTCAGTCTTGGGGAGTGAGTGCCCCAGGGAGCGAGATGGACATTCGCCTGCAGTCAAGGGCTGTATGGACTAGCCAACCAAAGAGTACCAACGTGAACCCTAAATACCTCCGTAACCGCAGGAAGGGGGGCTGTAGGCTCTGCAGATTAAAAAAACAATAACACATGGTTTCTGACAAAACTTCTGCTAATAAGAGTTAGGGAGAGTAGTCTCTGATATTTGTTTAATGTTTTATACCCCTTTGTTTTATACTTTTTTGTGGTAAATTATAAAAAGCAGTACTTTAGGATAAAACTATGAATGATATGATCATGCTAATATAGAAAATAAGAAGCCCAGTTTCACTGTCCAGATATTAACTGACTGATGCTTAGCCCCCGTGTATTCTCTACACGACAGGGAGGCATCGTGACCTAGCAGTCGAGAAGAGGGCAGATTTCAGAGTCAGATCTCGGTGGTCACTAATTGTGTGACTGGGGATGTGAAACCGATCTCCAGGCCTCAGAATCCTCCGTGTACAGTGGGGCTAATGACCTCCCTCATGTTATTAATATTGGATAATTAATAACAGCACACAGAGGACACTGAGCACAGTGCTATTTGTTGATTATTATCAATTACAATATGTATAAGTAGATATTGACACGTGTGAACCCGAGGTAACGTGTCTGCATGTATAGCTTTGCCTTTCCACAGTTGGAAGCACAGTACACATACTGGGGTAATACGATTTGCGGGCTGAATCTTTGAGATGTGTCCTCCTCTTGGGCCTGTCCCTCTGCTTGTTCCCTCTACATTCTGTGGATTTGTCTCAAGCTCGTCCTCCACATCACAGATTACATGCACCTATGTCAATTTTTCTCCTTGCTGTTTCAGATGAATTCACTACTTCTTTAATGATGTTATTTTTAATGAATTTAAACACAGATGACATCAACACCAAAAGGGACTCAGGGGACAGAATGACAGCCTCCCCACCTCCCTATCTATCTGCCCCCAGTCCCACCTAGAAGCTGTCATTCCTGCCCTTTCTTGTGGTCCTTGCAGAGGTGTGTGTGTGTGAACAAGTTAACACGAATGAACAGTTTTACATGAATGGTTATATTTTCTCCCACACCATCTTTATTAAACATCTTGGAGAGCTTGCATTGTTATTACATAAAGACCTACCTTATCTAAAGTCTTCCTATAGTAATTTTTATAGAGATTTCCAATTGCAGCTCATAAAAAATGAATTGTTTTTTTTGTCTTTAAAAGCCAATTATCTGCACGTAATTTAATTAATCTATAATTAAGATAATTCATTCACACTTTAATATCTCCTTTTCATTATCTACATTTAGTCTGCCTTTTCGCTATAGTCTTCATTGAGCTATGAAATATTTGTAGACTTTTCACTATAAACATACTCTTTGTCTTAGAGTATAACCCTTCCCCAATCTGCTATCTGAACTTGCATCCTGATTGTCTCCTTCCAGGATGAATTTTTCACATGTCTTTTGCATAGGATGTACTGCCCTTTTCTTTTTAAAAGTTTTTCTTCAGCTTCTTTTCTTTCCCCAAAGCTGTTCTTCCGAATAACAGAATTAGCTGCAAATTGGTGGGAACATTTTCCCTTACTTCTTGCTCTATTTAGCAGAGTATTATTTGAATCTTTCCTTCTGGATGTGACTATGAAGGCTGGGGACTGGCTGTCTGTGGTCCTGGCTTTGCCTGTTGGCTGTGGGCAAAACAGCTGTTTTTCTTCTCTGTGTCATTAGGCTGTGAGCACCAACAAGGCACCAGCTCCATGGGGACAACATGGGAGCACTGGTCTGTCCCCTGCAGGAGACCCTGTGGGAATACACCTTCAGTAGTGAGATTATCAGTCCTAACTGACTTTTGCCCCTCACTTCCACCTTCTTCTTCCTTCTCCTAGACACTGACCAAGGGAGGAAAGTGAAATTTTTGCTTAGGCCCCAAACTAGTCAGGGTAAGGAAGAGAGTTCCCTATTGGATTTCTTACCATCCCCAACCCCCATTCCACCAAACCACAAGGCAGTTTCAAAACCTTGCCCATCTTAGCTAATAAAAGAGTAATATGCAAATTGACCAGACCTCTGATCAAGCCATGCCCACCAGCTTAATCAGGAGCAAATTATGCAAATAAACCCCAACCAAGAGGGCTGCCGCCACTGAGAGCAGGAGGGAAGCTTGGGTTTCCCTGGCAACAGAGGAAGCCAAGCGTTCTGCCTACCATTGCCAGCCTAGGCCTCCACTCAATGTTACAAAGTTTCAATTATAGAAGATACATAATCCCAACAGAAATGGCGGCAGCCACAGAGCTGGAGAGAGAAGAGGCTAGGGTTCCCCGGGCGATGGAGGAAGCCAAACTTCTGCAGTCCTAGCCTAGGCCTCTACTCTAGGCTACAAAGTTTCAAACAGAAATGGAGTGAGCAGAAGGCTTGGCTCCACTCTAGGCTACAAAGTCTCAATTGTAAACATAAACCCAGAGCCTCTGCTTGGATCACTGGGGGACGTGGTCAGCCTGCAAACCACCATAGGCCCCTCGGCCAGATCACCCCACACTCCAAAGGAACCCTTACCCTAATCCAGGACACTCTTCAGGGCAAACCAGCTGGTCCTCACCCATGCACCAGGCCTCTATCCTATCTAATAAAAGAGTAATACACAGATTGACCATCACTCCAACACACAAGAGGGCTGCTCCCATGTGGACACAAGATGGACACCACATGATGGCCAGCAGAGGAGGACAGTGGGAGGTTCTAGACCTGCAAGGGAGGGCAGTTGTGGGTGATCAGGCCAGCAGAGGAGGGCAGTTGGGAGGGACCAGGCCTGCAAGGGAGGGAAGTTGGGGGCGATCAAGCCTGCAGGGGAGGGCAGTTAGGGGTGACCGGGCTGGCAGAGGAGGGAAGTTGGGGGCAAAGAGGCTGGCAGGGGAGCAGTGAGACATCAATTAGGCTGGCAGAGTAGTGGTTAGGGGGTGATCAGGCTGGCAGGCAGAAGCGGTTAGGGGCAATCAGGGAGGCAGGCAGGTAAGCAGTTTGGAGCCAGCAGTCCTGGATTGTGAGAAGGATGTCGGACTGCCTGTTTAGGCCCAATACTACCGGGATTGGGCCTAAAAGGGCAGTTAAAAATCCCTCAAAGTGTCCCAGATTGTAGAGGGTGCAGGCTGGGCTGACCTGACACCCCCACCCCTCACCCCGTGCACAAATTTTGTGCACCGGGCCTCTAGTCCTTTAATAATATTTACCCCAATCTTTGCTGCTATTTCATTCCCAGTGTTTTTGGCAAGACATGGAAATTTATTTTGGTCCAAACAATGCAAGCTTAAATTTAATGAGTAAAATATTAGTTAAGCTGAAGGAAAATAAAATTTCCCCATCCAATATTTGGTCTGCTTGCCAATTAGGTAATTTGATTACAAAAGTCTTAAAAAGCAACAGATGAATTCAGCACTTTTTATTCCAAAATGAAATACATTGGATGGTAGAATACTGTTCTCTTATTTTATTGAATTTCATTTATATTCAACTTATCCCCTTATTATCAATAATAATAATAATAATGGCAAATAATAGCACTATGTTCCAAGAATATCTAAGGCTTAAATGTACTAACTCACTGGAGGCCTAACACACAATGGCTATGCTATACATAAAGCAGACATGGCTCACAAATCTCCATTAGAGCTTCCTAGCTGCCAATAAAAGAATGGAAAGATGCTCAGTTACAACACAGTAATTATAAGATAAAAATAAGCCAATTTCTCAGGAGGAGCCCAGAAAAACCTTTCTGTGAGCCAAGAGAAAGTTCTTCTATGATTCTTAAAAAAGAAAAGAAAAAAAAGAAAGTAGAAAAAAAGAAAGACAGAAATGTATATAGCAGTATCAATGTTAACCTTAATTGTTGGTTACATAAACTATTTCCTTATAGTTTTATTTAATGTAAGCAGACAGCGTAACACCCAAGCTTAGTTACATAAAAGCAATTTTGCAAGCAGCCAACATGATAGACTTTTCTGCAACCTGACTTGATCCAGGTATGAAATTTAGACCATTTTGAAGAAGATAACCCATTAGGAAATCCTCTACAAATATGGTCTTCTAAACTGAGATTTTATAACCTTGAGGCAACACAGAATTCAAAGATATACTCTGCTAGGTAACGAACAGTCAGACATCCCATGTTATTGTGGATAGAATCACAAACTTCAACAATCAGCCAGCCAGAGAATTTATGTCCTGTTGAGAAAGTACCTTGTTTCCCCGAAAATAAGACAATGTCTTATATTAATTTTTGCTCCCAAAGATGCGCTAGGTCTTATTTTTAGGGGATGTCTTATTTTTCCATGAAGAAAATACGGTACATATTTATTGTTGAACAAAAAAAAGGAAATTTATTACCTGTATATGGTACGGTAGTAGTTGTCATCACAAACCAGCATAACCAGACAAACTGTGAATCCTACGGTATCAAGAATTTCTTGTTACTACCATGATTTCCATGTACAACAATCTATGGTACATTTACTGATACTGATATTTACCAGTATGAACACAAAGTAAGATTTATTCAATGACAGTCATGTCATCATCTTCTGGAACATCATCATAACAATCCAAACCCTGAATTTCCTGGTGAATTTCTTGTGACTTCATTTCTTTCAGAATCAGTGGACCAAATCTCTCATGTTTAGCAATAGCATTGTCCTTAAATGAGTACTTCTTGTCGAGGTAGCCTGCTTGTAGTGCATTTGCAATGCAACTGTCAGTGATTTTTCTCCCATGAATTCTTCACCCAAGTCACAACCTCTTGCAGTTTAGGTTTCACAAAGTTTCCATGCTGATTTCTCTCCATTCTATTTTCAATGTAGTCATTAATTTCCATGTGCAAATTGTCCTTGAATGACTTCGTTATTGCAATATCAAGAGTCTGGAGATAGGCCGTAATTCCTGCGGGAATCATTATTTGATCTATTTTTCTTTCGTGAAGAAATTTCTTCATGTCTTTAGTGCGGTGAGTGCTGGCTGCATCCCAGACTAGACCTCTTTGGCTCCCTCGAATAACAAGTGGCAGCATTAAATCGACCCACTTCCTTATAACTGCTTGTGTGGCCCAGGCTTTTTGAGTTTTAAGAATAAAAATGCCCAAAACACGTTCAATCTTTTCCTTCTTGCCCTTAGAAATGATTAAAGGTGGGATTTTAGTGCCATCCAGACGAATTGCCAAAATACAGGTAACACGTGCACTTTCGTAAGCAGTGGAGGGAATGTACACTGAGGAGGCACCCCGCTGTCCAATTGTTGTTTGAGATGATTGGCCCATAAACACTGCAGTTTCATCCATAGCAATCATGTTGGAAAGATCGTATTGAGAGAAGTCAGCATCATCGACAAAGGACTTGAATGCCAGTGCTCGCTTAATAACTTGAGCATCTTCCAGCCTAAACAGTGTTGTGGATCTTCTTAAAGACAGTTCACCTTGCTGAAGGAAATTATCCAGCCAGTGTTGTGATGCTTTGAAATCTTTGGGGGCTACGTCAAACTGTGGTGCCATTGCAAGGGCAAATTCTTGAAACTGAGCCCTATTCACAACCAAAGCCTTTGCTCTCCTGTCAACAACCCATTCACAGATCAGGTCTTCCCCTCGGAAGATAATGGTTGCCGACCTGATCCACACTTGCACTTTTTAGCATTTCCCTTGTCCACTTGTTCAATGAGGTTACCGTACTCTGCTCGCCATTTTCAGACCAAACGGATACTCAACATCTTCACTTTGCAGAAAGCAGTAAGATTTTGGCCCCAAGAGTCTTCCACGATTCCTTTCTTGTACTCCATGTAGTAGCTCTTTCTTTTTGTGCTCCTGTCGAGGAGTAAAAATATACCAGCACTGTTTACCAGTATTTCTTGTACTTTAGACCCTCCAGCAGAAAAGCAGTCACCCCCTAAAGTGACACACTGGATCAGAATGGGGGGGATCAAAATGACACAGGGGTATTAGGGTGGAGGGAGGGGATCACTTAAAATGACACAGGGGGGATTAGAGGGGGGAACCAATAAAAATGACACAGGAGGATCGGAGGGGGGATTACCATTTTAATACCCCCCTCTGATCCTCCTGTGCCATTTTGATTCCCCCCTTTCTGATCCTCCTGTGCCATTTTAATTTCCCCCCTTCTGATCCTCCTGTGCCATTTTGATCCCCCCCCTCAAATCTACCCTGTGTCATTTTAAGTGAGTCCCCCTCCCCTCACCCATGTGCCATTAGACAGTGGATTATTTAGTCTCTCCTCCCCTCCCACCTTCACCAGACATCCCCCCCTTTACCAGACATCCCTCTCACCCCTTTATTAGACATCCCTTTCCCCACCTGAGTCACCCCTGTGTTTCTGTGCCGGGCAGATTCCACACAATGTGCCCGACTCCTGCCCTGCTCGACTCACTCACTGTCTAATTGTGAGTCAGCCAGACTCCGTCAGGGCAGAGCGAGCAGCAGGCGGCAGCTTGTCTTGGCAGCAGCGCGGGCTCTCTGATTTAAAGAGACCTCGCACTGCTTGAACAGCTCCGACTGCACTGCGGCCAATCAGTGAGCTGCACGGAGGCGCCCGCTGCTACAGTCCAGATGAGTCAGAAACCTTACAGTAGCTTTGGGGGCCTTATGTTCGGGGGGGGGAGGCCTTATTATAGGGGAGGCCTTATTTTCAGGGGATGTCTTACTTTCGGGAAAAGACGGTATGAGAAGCCTCACCCAGACATATGCCTGTTCATGGCGGTGAGATTAAGAAGTGATTACTCTTGTGGTAGACTGTATTATTGGCTGCAATTCTTCATCCCTTTTTATAACTTGGAGGTTGACCTATGACTCAGCAGTTTCTCCTATTGAAGATGAACCTTGCTATTCCATTGTCTTGGGCAGAAGTGACAGTTTGTAGGTTCTAACTCCAGACCTTAAGCAACTTGCATATTTTTGCATACTCTCTTGTACCTATGCCTTCACCATGAGAGGAACTCACCTTGGGCAGCTGCTGCCCCTTTAATCTGGGCCTCAGAATAAACATGCATTAAACAGAGCTGCAAGCCCTGTCTGTGGACCTGCAGCATGAGGCAGAACTGCCCAGCCACTTCACAGATCCATGAGCAAAACAAATGCTTTTGTTAAACGCCGCTGGGATTTCTGCGGTTGGTTGTTACACAGCAATAACATCTGAACAACAACTGAACAAGCAGGAAGTGGAGGTCCCAAATTGTTACCCCATAGACTATGGCGATGATAATTTTACTTGGAAAGTTTTTAAAGTAAGTTTATCAAGCACCTACTTTGATCGTAAAAATATATTTGAAAAGAGAATATCTCTTTATCATTAAACCATGTAAATTCTTGAAGCCTTGAATAAAATAATAGTAGCAACTATCTATCTTTTAGAGGCAAAGGGAATCCAGGCATCCAACAAAGCATATTAATTATATCATTTAACTTTCCCCATTTATGCAAGGGAGGAGGTAGAAATACAAACTCCTGTGAGTGAATGTTGGCCAACCAGTGTTACTTAAGAGTTAATTCTCAAATTCCCTTCAAGTAACAAAATCTTTGGCTTTTTTTCCTTCTTTCTATTATTAACTAAAGAGGCTTGGAATGAAATTAACATAACTCTGAGGTTTGGAAATCACATTTTCAGGTCACTTTGGTGATAGAAATAAGACCTGGTACCTCTGCTTCCTCTTGCAAATATTTTCTGGGCCATGACAACTTTTACTAGTAGTAATTTCCTTCATTTTCCTATCTTTGAAACCTATTAGTGTTAGAGTGCTTTTGTCACAGTGACTAGAATGGAAGATGTTTAGTCAACTGGCATTCTTATCTGAATAAAGGGTGAAGTCATAGCTTGTTTGGGCTTCAATGAACCTATCTATTCAGTGGAAGGTACTGAGTCTTTTGCATTGATGTAGATTGAAAAACATGGGGACATGCTTTTTGCAATGCCTAATAAGAGCAGTCTACCCGCACCCCTTGAACCTTGGCTGTTCCTATTTGCTTTGACCAAAAGCATGTGGTCGAAGTGAAGTTCTGTGACTTCCTTGCTAGACCCTTTAGCTCCTGCCCTGGTTCTCAGGAAAGGCTGCCCTGAGACAAACGTGTGGGGCAGCCAGTCCAGCTTCCTGGGACAAGACTGCTGGAGAACCAAGTGGCCAGTACCTGAGGCCACCTTGTGCTTTCTAGCCCAGCGGACCTGCAGCCAAATGCGCAGGCAAAACCAGCAGAGGAGCGGAGCGCCCAGCCAACACGCAGACTGGAAACAGTACTAGTAAATGGTGGTTGGTTTAAGCCACTAGGTTTGAGGGTAGTTTATTACACAGCAATGTACAACTCCTAATTTTTCTTTTTGTTCCTGGTAGCAGAGTGGAAACTAGTAGATAATTTGGGACAAGATGGTCAGCTAAGGAGAACAGGCAGTGAGTAATTTCTGTGAAGACGGATCACACAGCTTTACTTCACAGACAGGAAAGGGGACAGAGGAAGTGTCATTGCCCATTAGGAGAGACATGTGAGCCAGCGAGGTGCTCTGCCTTGGTGCCCTGGCGACTGTGCAGGTATCCCAGCAGTCCGGGTGTGGACTGCAGACCGTCCTGAGTCTGGTGGATCCTCTCTGGTCTTCCTGGAACAGGAGAGCATGGAGGCCGCGAGGAACCAGACCAGGACATTCTCATCACTCCCCTGTCTTCAGGGAGACAGGCCTGAGCCAGTTTCTGGTTGCCTCCCACGTTCGATGGGGTGAGGCTTTCTGCCTTGCCTCCTGCAACAGAATTGTAGGCTATAAATCCATTTCATTGCAATCTAGAATTCCTTGCTTGGCAACGCATAAACACAAAATTTATCAAAGAAATACATAAAAGTTAAGTACTGGATCTGGAATAAGGAAGCCTAGGTCTCATCCCACTCTGCCATAGAGAAATCGCTGAGCCTCAGTTATGACGTTAGTAAAATGGGAACAATTAACCCAGAGCTCAATACTCAGCAGCTGCTATTGTCCTACAAAAGAAAGTGGAATGTGAGAATGTGAGGACGTGGACCTTTTCCTGGAGCGGTTTGATTTGGAAAATTCAGTAAGAAAGGAGGAAAAAATGCATTAAAAAACAGAGAAAAATGTTTTGCTCTGAGGAAGTTCTTAAAGTTGTGCTAATAGAATAATGTACTAAATGGTGCTGAACTAGATATCTTGAATATCAGGTACTAAAAACAAGCTAAATGATTTACCAAAAAGTTTTAAAGAAATTAAATAGGATGAAAAAAGCCAGAATGGCTCAGTGTGCCTAGGAGTTAAAAATATTGCTTAGAAATCAATGGACACGGACACCAAGGGCGGGAGGGCATGAGTAGGAAGAGGGGTTGGAAGGGGTAATGGGGGATGAGAACACATATGTAATATCTTAATCAATAAAAAAATTGAAAAAATATTGCTTAGAAAAAAATGCAAATTAAGTACAATAAAACAATAAAGAACTGTGGAAGAAAAATGGTTTTATCAGTAATGAGCTGCATAGATTTCTCTGGGCTTCAGTTTCCTCATCTATAAAATGAGGAGACTGAAACAGAGAATCAAAAAAAAAATTCCTTCAAGTTATTAAAAACAAAGCAAGTTTTAAATGATGTTGTTTTTCTTTATAAAATAAACAAACCTTAGATGTAAGAAACAAGCCAAGTCCACAAGTGGGTAATGGAATGAGGAGGAGTTCTGGAAAGGCACGAACAGATTTCAAGGGAATAGATTGCATGCACAGAGCTTATGAAATCAGGGGCAATGCTCAGCTGACTCAGTTCTGAAGACGTAACCCTGGAACTAGGGGGCAACGTTGACCTGTACCATTTTAGCACACAAACGCAATGACAAAAGGATGCAGAGATTTTCCAGAACCTCACAATATTGTAGTCATTTCTGGAAACCAAACGTCTTAAAAGTATGAATAGAGCTACAGAAAAAAAAAAAAAAAAAGAGCAATAAAGTGATGAAACCCTGTGGCCTATGAAGAAAGAAAGAGAGAACCAACTAACTTCACGGAGCCTGGAAAGGCAATCAACAAGGAAGAGAGGAAGGAGAGTCTGGGACGGTCTGCACAGGAACAGCAATTAAGGAAAAGTCACTGACAACAATATAAAAGAAAGGAAATTAAACTGAGTTTAGGAAATTCAGTTTGACGACTGGTGAAACAGATTACAAGAAGGTTTGCTATAACTAAAAATATATGAATTAGCTAATGCTCTTTGGCAAGTATCCCACAGGAGAATTTGAAGTTCTGCTTTTCTTTCATTCTGTCTACCTTTTATTTCCCAGAATGAAAAGGAATTATAAATTAAACACAGTCTCAAAGAAGTGGGTTAAGTCTCAAAATATTATCTGGCCAATTACTATAAGATGGCATCGCAAAACAGAACGGATTTTACAGTGAGGCTCGTTTTCTGAGTTCCAGGTTTAGGGTTTCTGTAGCATCTTTGGTAAACAATTCCAATATTAACTGACCTCTACTATCAAACATTATCTTGATGTCTCCTCAGATGTGCTTTCATTACAGGTTAAGATAGATTCTTTCCTGTATTCTCAATGCAGGGGCCTAAAGCACAAATCATAAACATACAGCTCAGCTCAAGAATGCTCACAAGGTAAGCTCACCCCTGTGACTACTGCCCAGTTCATACAATAAGAAGCCGGCCAGGATCCAGAGCCTTCCTTGTTTTGCCATCACTGCACCCCACCCCACCCCACCCCCAAACATAACCACTAACCCTACTTCTGGATTGCATATGTCTGTTTCTAAAATTTTTTGAAAAAGATTAAATCGTATGTTTCTCTGTTTTAGTAACATGTTTACATTGATATATACTTCATACAACACAAAATTCCCCACTTTAATGTGTCCACTTCAGTGGTTTTTACTCTGTTCTCTATGTTCTGCAATCATCAGCTTTATCTCATTTCAGAACATTTCCATTCCCCCTACCAGCCCCCAAACAACCTGTACTATTAGCAGTCAGTCCCATTAGCATGTCCTTTTTTTGTTTCTGCTCGTAAGAACCATGTGCTATGTTCAGCAGCCAATATTTTCTTTATCAGAGTCTAACAAGTAAAGTATACATTTTTCTAATTAATTTTGGTTGCACAAACAAGTGGTTTTGATGTTGGTTACACACAAGTACCAACCAGAGGGAGTTAGAAAACACTAGTGTGTAGGCCGCACCATGGACAGGTGACAATCCTGATATGGACAGGGCAGGCTCGGCATCAGCAGTGTAGAAAGTTCTCACCATGATTCTACTGTGTAGCCAGGGTTCAGAACTATTGCCAACAGCTTACCTAACTGCAAAACTGAACCTGACCAGAAGGAGGCACTAATTAAAAGGTAGATTCTCCTGGGCCCTCAGACACTCTGAACTAGAATCCTGAGAGGAGGGTCTAGGAATCCGAATTTTGACAAGTGCCCCATGTGCTTTTCATAGAGCAGTTTTAGAAATGCTGCAGGAAACCAATGATTATGTATAAGAAAATAAATGACTTCATCAACAGAAGCTTATACTGCCTTTAAACAAGAAAACACGAGTGCTAATTTAAAGCATTTTTAAAATTTAATATATTTTTATTGATTTCAGATAGGAAGGGAGAGATAGAAACATCAATGATGAGAGGGAATCATTGATTGGCTGCCTCCTGCATGCCAAGCATGTGCCCTTGACCAGAATCAAACCCAGGACCATCAGTCCACAGGCTGACGCTCTATCCACTGAGCCAAACCAGCTATGGCTAATTTAAAACATTTTAAATACATTAATAAAAACTATTGAAGTGGCCGAGACTGGTTTGGCTCAGTGGATAGAGCGTCGGACTGCGGACTGAAGGGTCCCGGGTTCAATTCCGGCAAGGGCATGTACCTTGGCTGCGGGCACATCCCCAATAGGGGGCGTGCAAGAGGCAGCTGATAGATGTCTCTCTCTCATCAATGTTTCTGACTTTCTATCCCTCTCCCTTCCGCTCTGTAAAAAATCAATAAAATATATTTTTAAAAAAAACAACTACTTAAGTGGATATTTAATTGGCGTGATGAGGGGGGATATATATTACATCTGCCTAATTTCTTTCAATTTGATGTCAGTCCAGAGTGGAAACCTTCTGGGAAGTAGCCTTTTCCACCTTCTGCTCTGAGGTTAGCACAGGAAACAGGTCTACTTTTTTTTAGACATTAAACCAGTCTCAATGTTGCCAATAGACTGTGCAATTCCCAATCTGCCTTTCACTCATAGTAGACAGTGTACAAAGAGTCTTCTTCACATCACCAAATAAATGCACTGGAAAATTTAAGAAATGCAACTGCCAAGAAAAATGGCAAACAAAATGGAAAAGGAAAAGAATTCAGAAAATGCAACCTCAGAATAGTCTCAATAGACTTCACTACTATTGTAGTATAACGGTAACAGCTCTGCACATGGAGAACATCTTATTAGAAACTGGAGCTGGCGCTACGCCGTTGGCAAGTGTTCCTGTGGGTTGCTCCTGGGGCAGGGATTGTGCTTGTTATAGTATTCTGTATGTCCTCAGCCCTTAATAATGGACTGCTCTCTTTACTGAAGGCGATTTTCCATCACTAGTCTATTGCATGATTACAGATATGACCTGGTAATTTTTCACCTTATCAGCTGGACACCAACAGTAAACTATGTTCAGTTATTTAGTGCATTAGTTCAGTACATTAAATGATGTTATAGTTGTCTGAACATACTAATTTTAAAATAAAAATTTAATTTTAGAATAGCTTAGATGTACAGCAAAGTTGTGAAAGTTGAGAATCCCCATATACTGCACCTAGTTTCCCTTATTATGTCTTCTATTAGTATGGTACAATATAATTCATAAGCCAATATTGATAGTTACTCACTAGAGTCTATATTTTACCCAGATTCCTTCAGTTTTTACCTAATGTCTTTTTTTCTGTTCTAGGATCCTATCACTCTTCCTATGCTCCCCTTGGCTGTGACTGTTTTTCAGACTAGACTTGATTTCTTCATAACCTTGACAGTTTTGAGCAGTGGTGATCAGGTATTTTTTTGGAATGCCACACACAAAAACTTTTAAAGATAACCTAATTTATTCCTAGAGTCAGTTAGTGCATTAAAAAAAATCTGACTTAAAGCAATTCTAGAAGAAAAAAAACAACTTTTGGAGGTGGTTCCAACTGTTATAATAAACTATTTATAAGGAGGGAATATGCTAATTGACTGTCACTCCATCACAAGATGGCAGCACCCACAGCCACAAGATAGCAGTGCCCAGTCCCCTCAGCCCTCAGGGGTGGCAGATACATGGCAAAGCCAGGCTGCCCCCAGGTAGGTCCAGCCGCTCCACATGTCTGCCTTTGGAGTCCGCCAGTCCTCTCAGACCCCCAGCTGCCCAGGGCTGGCACAAGGCGCAGGCAAGCCTTGGATGTCAGCCACACAGCCAATGCCCAAGGAACAGGCAAGCCTCGGATGGCAGCTGCCCAGCCACCCAGGGTTCAGGTAACCAGGACTGTATGAGGCTTGCGCTGCCAGCAGTGGCAACAGCAGAGGTATGATGGGGGCATCGCCTTCCCCTGATCGCCAGGTCGCCTCCCGCCCCTGAGGGCTCCCAGAATGTGAGAGGGGGCATGCCGGGCTGAGGGATCCCCCCTTCAGTGCATGAATTTTCATGCACTGGGCCTATAGTATAGAGATATAGTAATACAAGATAGAATAATTAAAACTAATTAGAATCATCATTTCTAAAAGTTGGAACTTTATAAATTAATAAGAATTTAATTTATTTACATTCCTCTGGGTTCCAATCTTTGTTGTTTTCACATAGCCATGGAGTTAATATTATTTCAAGTTCTGCTTTTCACTTGTCACTATAAACTTGCTCATGTGTTGAAGTAAAACACATACTTGACATTTTTTTTTAACATAGCAAAGAACTCACTCCATTCTAGTAATCTACATATATAAAAGCCTAAGCGGCCACCGGTAGCTGATACATGACCACTGGATTCATGCACCCCTGGGTCCCTCGGCCTGGCCTGAGGGGATCCAGCTAAAACTGGCTCTCCAACATCCCCTGAGGGGTCCCGGATTTCAAGAGGGCTTAGGCCAGGCCAAGGGAACCCAATGGTGCACAAATCTGTGCACTGGGCCTTTAGTCTATCATATCTGTCTAATACTCCCCATTGTGGAATATTTGGTTTGTCTCCCTTTTTATACTAAGATGATTTCGTACAGAACAATTTACAGCTGAACCGACTTGCATTTCCTCCAGCAAAGTCTGAAATGCATGCTTCCCCACAGGCTCTCCAGCTCGGAGCCTTATCCTTCAGACACTCCACTCTGACTAGGAGTAGGGAATGCTGCTTTAAATTTGTTTATGAACCTCATCATAGGACCAAAGCACATTTTCCCATAACTCCTTAACTGTTTTCCCTTTACAAGTGGAATTTAAATGCCAACTTTAGAGATGAAATTAGATGGTGAAAAATTTATTTACTAATATGCCCTTAGGAAGAGCTGTCCTGCCAGGATTCTTTCCCCAGCCTTACAAAGGGTTCAGGATTCTCGAGAAAGGGGCTACACGTAGATGATTAAGAAGTCCAAAGACGAAAGATATTTTTGAAAAGCACTGGGGGTCAGAGGAGCTTCAGCTAAAGACTCTCCTTGTCTAGGACTCTCTGCTATTTATTATAACACAATTTGTCCAAAGGCAAGGTGGAAATACACACTTCAAAGAGTAAGGTATCAAAGGGTAGAATACAGAAGCATTATCAGTTTGAGGAATAGCCTACAGCTGTTCAGGTGTTTGGCCAACAGGAGGCAATAAAATGCCCTGAGCTGCCTGGGAGTTAGCAATTCTATTCAGGTTTGGGGGGAGTGCCCATTTAGCCGTTTCTAACAGGTGAACTACTTATGTGGCTCACCCTTGTTGAGCCACCCAAGTCCCATCCATCTTTTGACAGAACTCTTATAATTATTATTTGCTGGAATTGGTTCTCGGCACTGTCCCTTTTGGGAAATGGGAGTTTGTAGTTGAGGGTGGACATGAGGAGTCTTGGAGGTGGGGATGTTTGGAATGATGCAGGAAGAGGGCGCTGAGAGGCAAGCAGGAAAGGGGGGGCAGCGAGGACACAGGGACAGGTCAGCACCCCAAAATGACATCTGCTCTCTCTGCAACTTACTCAGATCTTTAACAAAGTACTTTTCTAAGCCCATGGAGGGCTTGACACGAATGGGTGGATTGGTTGTAGACACTAAAGTTGGAAAAGTAAAGGGCAATGAGAGGAAAGAAAAAAAAAACAGAATCCCACTAAAACATAGAGAGAAGAGCAGGTGTGCATGTGCGTGTTTGGGAGCACAATAAGATTCTCAGCAGGCATTATTATAGTTACTGAATTTACTAGTAAGCTCTGGGTCCAGTTTACTCAAGTTCATAGAGACTCCAACTGCTATCTGGTTAACACCCTTAAAATAGTAAGCTTCTAATAGTTTTAATAGCAACTAATTTATCTCCCATCCATGTTATTCTGGCTTTTTTGGGTTTTATATTCTATATTCTGATTTCTTGCAGATTTATATTTCATATTCTACGTTTGAATGTATTGTAACCCATGGATATGGCTGCAATGATGATAGATATAAATTAATATTTTTCATATCATTAAAAAGGTTATGCCATTCTCTACTGTATTACTCCAGGTTGGCAATAAAATAAGTCATCGCAATGATTTGAACCTAAAATTGGCTAGTTTTGAAACCCCACCATTATAAACATCATGCATTAAAGCTTTTGCAATCAATTTTAGTCTGGTCTTATCATTATAATCTTTTAAGAAGCAGTTTTTAAACATTTTTGCCTCCTTTCACGTAAGTTTCACTATCACTCAAAATCTGTCACAGTAACAAGAACTGGTAACAAGAATCATAAAACTTAGAGCTGGAAAGTAAACAGGGAAGACTTCATTTAACCTTGATTTAAAGGTGACATAAGCCCTAACTGGTTTTGCTCAGTGGATAGAGCGTTGGCCTGCAGACTCAAAGGTCCAGGTTTGATTTTTTTTTTAATTTTAAAAATTACTTTATTTTTTAAAAATAAATCTTTATTGTTCAGATTATTACAGGTGTTCCTCTTTCCCGCCTCCCAATAGCTTCCCTCTAAGAATTGTAAGTCCACTCCCTTTCTATGTCCCTGATTCTATTATACAGGTTCGATTCTGGTCAAGGGCATGTACCTTGGGTGTGCAGGAGGCGGCTAATTGACGTTTCTCTCTCATCAATGTTTCTCTCTCTCCCTCTTTCTTTTCTCTGTAAAAGATCAATAATATATACATACATACATACATATGTGTGTATATATATATATATATATATATATGTATATATATATATTTAAAAATAAAGGTGACATAACAGGCAAGAGACCTGAGGTAGCCCCCCAAGCCAAAGCGAGCTAACAGAGAGATGAGGTCTGATCAGGTCTTTGCCAAACATCTCCAAACCTACAATAATATAAAGTAAAAGGAACTGCCTTTTACTTTTCCTGTTCTTATAGTCATGCTTACCCAAACTAAAATCATCCCACCTTTCATTTAGTGGGCCTTAAATGAGGTCAAATTTTTAGAAGCATAATAGTGGAAGTTTGCCACCTACAGGTCAAAATAAAAATTTCTAAGTTTTTCAGTAAATTTCTGAGGACCTTATGCAATGTGTGTTGTGTGTTTTAATTTTTTACTGATTTCAACGAGGAAGGAAGTGGGAGAGATAGCTACATCAATGCTGAAAGAGAATCACTGATCTGCTGCCTCCTGCATGTCCCACACTGGGGATGGAGCCTGCAACCCAGGCCCGTTCCCTGACAGGGAATCAAACCCTGACCTCCCGGTTCATAGCTCGATGTTCACTGTACAGGAAAACTGCTATAAAGGGCGCTGCCTTTACTATCCTGTTAGTGTGATGTTTCTACTGCATTCTTTTTTCACTAGAATAGGATGCTATGATAGCAGAAAAGATAAAACACTGAACGATATGAATCCATCATGAGCAAGGCATAAAGATGTTTTTTAGCAACTGAGGACACGGTATCTCTTTTCCTGTTGGTATTTCCTCCTCACTAAGAAATCTCTGAGCAGGCAGTGAAAACCCTAGCATGATGTTGGGACAACTGCACAACCACTTGGAAAAAGTTGTTTTTTAGAGTTTATGCTGCTTACTAAAATAACTTCAGATGAACTAAATATTTCAATGTGAAAGATGAACAAGACCATACTAGAAGTCTGTATAGGTGACTGCAGTATAATCTTGGGGTTGGGAAGACCTTTCTAAACATAAAACCAAAGGTACAAAATATAAAAATTTTACAAATATTAAAAAATGTAAAGAAATATGACTGCCCTTTCTTCCTTACTCAAAGGTTTATTGAAATGAGATCGCAGCCCTGGCCAGTGTGGCTCAATTGGTCGGGCACCATCCTGTGCGCCAAAAGGTTGCCGGTTTGCTTCTGGTCAGAGGACATGTGCGCTCGATTCCCAGTAGGGGGCATGCAGGAGGCAGCCAATCCATGTTCTTTCTCACATAGGTATTTCTCCCTCTCTAAAAATCAATAAAAAATCTTTTAAAAATTTCATCATTTTTATAAAAAGATAAGATTTTTCACCCACTTTCCAGACAAAATTTTAATAATTATCAGTGTTGACAATGGCTATGGGAATGACACCTTCATTTGCAGAACCTTTGGAAGAATTTGGCAAAAATATGTAAGAAAAGCTAAAATGTCTTTCTACCTGCTGAATCATCATCTCTAGGAATTTATCTAAAGGATATAATTATAAGAGGAAAGATTCAGCTATAAACACATTTTTATAGCCTTGTTTATAATATTGCCCAAGTTGGAACTGAACTAAATATCTGATAGGAAATGGGTTAAATACATTATAGTGAGTTACTGTGCTGGAATAATACAATGCCACTGAAATTATTTTACTGAACTCTATGATACTGGAGAAATTTCTTAACATTACTTGACAGCAGTAGATTATACAGCAGTGCGCTTAGTATGACCCCAATTATGGACTGTAAAAAACATAAGTACAACCACACAAAGATGCTGCTTTGAAAAACCATGCCCCAAATGTTAATAATAATTACCTTGGTGTATGTGGCACTGGGAAGAGACCAAGGGTTTCCTCTAAAAATGTTCTTCAAGAGTAATAGAAAACAATAAAATGAAAAAGAAAAAAAAAATTCCAGGATGGAAATGTGAATACGGTTAGAAGAAAAAGCAATTCAAGGTTAAAGATAAAAAAGTCAAAAGAATGGGACTATGTGGAGATAAATAATTAAAAGCATTTAGGAAGAATGAAGGTGCCAGAATTTGCAATACAATTGGTCATTGACTAAGTCAGAGGCAAAGTAAGGGCTTGTCCACCTGGTCTGACCTCTGCTGCTTTCAGGAAAAAACATAAACTATCCATGGTTTCAGGCATTCACTGGGGTCTTGGAATGTATACCCTGTAGACAAGGGGGGACAACCAAATGACATTCTAGTGGTTAGAAGCCTGTCTCCATGGTCCTGACTGGGGCCATTATCTACCTGGCTGTGGCATTATCTGCCTCTACCAGTAGGAGCGGCTGATAACCTCAGAGAGCATTCAGAACCTGTCTGGCAAGTAAAGTTTCTTGAGACTCTTTGGACAGATTCACAGCACTCAATCCCTCTGGAAGCCCCAGGCCAATGCTGTTCCTGGACCTCCCCACTCCCACCAAAAATAAGACTCAACACCTTAATAAGACTCTTACTCAGATACTTACTAAGGTAGTACATGATGATATCAATGGCAGTTCCCGGATGGGAACATGTACAAACACAGGAACCAGAACAATCTTGCTTCAGTCTCACTAATCAGATGAATCACCTGGGATTTTGTGATGTATGGCAATTGAGGCTGCATCTACTTGGTGAGGCTAGCTATGTGGCTTAATCAAATCTATGTATTAGTGATTCAAATCAGTTCAACAAACCCTGGAGTAGAGTAACCTGGACCCGGTGGGGTTGTGCTTGTATGTGGGAAATAGGCTACCGGTCTCTCCTTGAGGGATAAGGCTGCGTTTTGGTTCATCTGTTGCCTCCTGCAATTTTTTTGGCAATGACACCAAAGATCAACAAGTTAGTCAAAACTCTCTTGCATGGGTCATAATGGATAATTGATCTTAGACTACATTCTGGCCAATAAAAATGCCTATTGGTCTATGGAATTTACAACTGACTAAATTCAAGATGCTGGGGGACATGATTGAGGTTTGTACTGCAGATTGGCTTCATCATGCTGTTCATAGTAGCCTTAATTAATTGCTATGAGACCAATCAAATGGATTTGGTATTGACTAAGCAAGCTGTCAGATTAATCAAAGTGGCATACTCACATGAAAATTCAAATTTGGCTAAGAATATATTAGGTTGAGGAGTGAATCATTGGAAGAGACTATCCATTATGGGCTCTGAGCAACACTACATATTTTCTATATACACCATGAATGCAAGGACCTGACCTATCTTTACCCAAGTCTCAGACTTGTATTTATACTGAGTAACAGCTCCCTTGGACAAAGTACAGGATGGTTTCTACTTATTTTAAAAGTAGTGAATATCTCAAGCTCAGTGTTCCTCTCCTGTAACTCAACTGATGGCATGTGCAGGTTTCTACCACTGGTCCTCTGTGTTCCTCTTGTGGGACTTGGGGGAATGGGCAAAGGACACAAACCAACTCGAAGCTCCGGCCATTGTTTTTTTTTTTTATGTGAACAATAAGTCCCTTGTCCCTGACCAAAGTGTCTCATCTATTCTGCAGCACCCCATAAAATAGCAACAGGCTAACTTGTTAGCGAGTGAGTTGGGTGACACCTCAGACCCTGTACAGTTAGCAACAGACAGTGATTATTTTCTTCTTGGGAAGAGCGAGCATTTTAGGCACAATGACTTGGTTATCAGAAAACTTATTAGCATGATATATTACAAAAGATTATTTCCCAGTTTGAGGAACCAAGATGGCGGTGTAGGCAAACACCTGTATTCATTGCATACCACAACCACATCAAAATTACCACAAAAATACAGAACCACCATTATCCAGAACCATTGGAAAGCTGGCTGAATGGAAGTCCTACAATTAGGGAAGTAAAGAAGAAAGCACACTGAAACTGGTAGGAGGTGCGGAGATTCGCAACAGGCTGGTTCAGCACCCACACAGGCCATTTCTAATCAGGAGGGAGGATGACCTCTGCGGAGGCCACCAGGAGGAGCAAGGGGTTCCAGCCCCACACAAGACCCCCAGCCCAGGGTCCCAGAGCTGGGAAAAGTTCCTACGGGCAGGAAGAACTACGGGCTGTAAAAACCAGTGAGGATTGGGGCTCAGGGACCCAGAGGCTGCTGAAGACCCAGCTGCTCCTCTTAAAAGACCGGCACACAAATTGAGTTTACAAGCTCCCGCTTCCTCCTAGCTCCAGTGCCTGGCAAGGCTCTGGGGGACTCAGACACATAGAAGGAGAAACTGGACTGTCTAGCATAGGGGCAGGAACTCAAGGGCAGCTTTCTTCCAGACGGAGGTGCTCCTAGCGGTCATTGTTCCTGTGCTGGGACTTCCCTGGTCACAGGGCTGATGGCAGCCATTTCTGTTTGCTCCGTCCTGGTGATTCCCTGAGATCCCACCCCACACAATTTAGAACACCACCCAAGCTGTGCACAGAGGCTTTTGCACATGAATGCTCTGTCCTTGCTTAGGCTAAAACCTGTCAAACAAGCTACAGCTGGGTCAGGAAGCCCCAAACCTATCAATAAAAGGCCCAAGAACCAGCATCAGCACCAGCCTGCTTTGCTTCACAGCTGTTCCCCGTCTGGGCACTTGTAACCTGATATAAAGAGGAGGAATCTACATATCTCTTTGTAGCTCATGCTGGGTGGCCCCAGACAGTGGCTGACTTTGCAGTTCCCTGGAGATTCAAGAGTCAGTGTAACCAATGGTCAGTGTCAGACCATACAAGATTATAACTCTTCACATCCATAAGTGACACACTCAAGGGGCAGATTTGGTGAGCACCAAAGCCCAACTGAAGCAAGTCCTGCCCCATAAGGGTTTGTCCTGCACAGCAGCTCTCCCATTGTAGTCGCAGCTGGTCCCTACAGATTGGCCTGGAGATCAACTCCTCCCAGTGCCAACAACAGCAAGCAAGGCTCAACTACAAGACTGTGCACACAGCCCACAAAGGGGTGCACCTAGAGCTCCCAGCTCAGGTGACTGGGGAGTGTGAGCCACTGGGCCCTACAGGACACCTACTACACAAGGTCACTCTACCAACTCAAGGAGTCCTAATAGGTCTACCCAATTACATAGAAACAAACACAGGGAAGCAGCCAAAATGCAGATAAAGAAACATGTCAAATATGAAAAAAAAAAAAAAAGGAAGAAAGCAAACTACTGGATATAGAGCTCAAAACTTAGTTATAAGGTTACTCAAGTATCTTCTAGAAACCTCCAAGGGACTTAGTGAGACTTTCAAGAATCTTAGTCAGAATGCCAAAAAAAAAAAAAAAAAAAAAAAAAGGATATGGACTAGTTAGAAATTAAACATACACTGATTGAAGAATAATATACAGGAATTCAACAGTAAATTAGAGGATCTCAAGAATCAAATCAATTTGAAATACGAGGAAGCAAAAAACACCCAACCTGAAGAGCAAAATGAAAAAAGGATCCAAAAATATGAAGATTGTGTAAGGAGCCTGTGGGACAACTTCAAGTGTGCCAACATCCAAATTATGGGGGTGCCAGGAGAAGAGAGAAAGATATTGAAAATCAATTTAAGAAATAATGACAGAAAACTTCCCTATCAGGTGAAAGAAATAGATTTCCAAGTCCAGGAAGCATAGAGAATCCCGAACAAGAGGAACACAAAGAGGATCACACAAGACACATCAGAATTAAAATGCCAAGGGCAAAAAGACAAAGAGCAGATCTTAAAAAGCAGCAATTTACCTACAAGGGAGAACCCATTCGACTGTTAGCTGATTTCTCAAAGAAACTCTGCAAGTTAGAGGGGAATGGCAAAAAATAGTCAAAGCGATGAATAGCAAGGACCTACAACCAAGATTACTCTGCCCAGCAAAGCTATCATTTAGAATTGAAGGTCAGATAAAAAGCTTCACAGACAAGAAAAATCTAAAGGAATTTATAACTATCAAACCAGTATTATATGAAATACTAAGGGTATTCTTTAAGAAGAGGAAGAAAAAAAAAGATAAAAAATAAGAGCAACCAAAGTGGCAACAAATACATATCTATCAACAATTGAACCTAAAAATCAAACAAAAAAATCTGAAGAACAATCTGGTAAATGCAATTGAATTAGGGGCATGGAAATGGAACAGACTGAAGATTATCAGAAGATAGTGGGTGTGGAGGGCTGGAAGAGAGCAAACAAAGATCTTACATGTGTGCACGCATTACCTATGGGCACAGACAACAGGGTGGTGACAGCCAGGAGCGGGGCGGGAACCAGAGGGAGGGGGGTTACCAGAGGAGGGGAGGAAAAGAGGGACATATGTAATATGTAATAATTTCAACAATATTTTTTTAAAAAGACTATTTCCCAAAGACTTAGCCAATAACGCTACAAAAATAAAAAGCCCTCTGACTCCTGTGATTTTATCTGTGAGTGGCCGGGCCCAGTAATAATTTCACTGTCTGTCTGAAGCACTAACAGTACCAAATCCAGAGCTCGGCGCCACGCCTCAATCTTCGGTGTAACAATGTCATAAACTCTTGGAATCTGTTCCAGTTTATTTGAAATGCCTGAATTAAAAACTCCACTACTCAGTTTACTATATTCATTCAAGATGTAAGATGAAGGTGAGCCTGAGTCTGTGGCATTTTGCAGTTGATGCTGAATGAAAGTCCTGGCTTCAAATTCTGAGGAGTAATTGGCAGTGTTACAAATGACAGTTGAGAGGTATTTGTGCCATCCATCTGCCAAGCATTTAAGCACAGTAGGTCTGTACAGTGCCAGAGATGAGGCCAGCCAAGAGGAAGGATTATGAAGGCCCCCTGAGCAGATTGGGTCTCCTTTATTCAGAGGTTGCTCCATGAGGTTCTGAAGATGGCTGAGACACAAAAACTCAACTGCACCACCTCCAAGGAAGACCTTTTGCTCTTTAAAAGCATAATGCAGACGATAGGCACAAGTCCAGAACCTATCTTCTTTGGTTTGCATCTGTGCAGTGACTGGACCAGTGAGCACTACTGTAACCAAATTAATCCCTTCCGTTTTCAACAAAATTGCCATTCTGCTGATCCCATCTCCAACATCAAAGGGACTGCTTCTCCAGAAGGTCATAGAGACCCCACTGCCCACAGTTTTTTCACTCACTTGTGTGATGTAGGACACCTGCATGGCTCCTGAAGCCTCTGCAAAAGCCTGCATCACACTGCTATTCACTGACCCGATCACCAACCGCTTAGTGTGCATGCATTTTTCAATTATGTGTTCAGATACTGTTCCTTGTACCAGGACAAGGTTCACATTGAACTTGATTAATACCTGTAGTACATTATTTGCCCACAGTTCTTTTGAGCTGTCCTGATGAAGCGTCTTCATGCTTTCTAACACTGTTTGAACATTTGCAGATTTGTTAAATCCGAGGTGGCGGTAATTCTCTGTGAGGTCACCCTCGATGAGAATGACCCGGAGAGGCCGATTCTGTAAGTCCTCGAGCACAGTCGTACTAAACGTTGATACAACAGTGACATATCCTGGACACACACAAGAAAAAGTGTCAGGTAAACCTGGTAAACAGCAGGTGAAGACTCTTGAAATGTCGAACGTAAATGGCATCGTCCAGTTGCCTTGGCACACGCTTGTGTTTTGGTGCTGCAGGCGTACAGCTCCTTCCACCAATTTCATGCTGCTGTGATCTCCGTGGCTCAGCCCCGCCGCCAACTCGCCCAGATCACTGCATCTGTACGTCTGGGGAGCGGCTGAACCATGTTTGCTTGTCCACTCAGCACCTGCCTCCCGATTACAATGCCTACTGTGGATCACTACTGACTGTCTGCAGCGGCTGTCTGCAAGCAGACTGTTTCTCAGAGTTGGAGGGGTTTGTGATGTGTTTTTATCTGCATCAACCATAGCCTGAGATCTAAAAAGTTTAGCTGATTTAACAGAAAGATTGGAAGTGGTCAATGACTGAGAGGCAACATCTTTGAGATCACGCTCTTTTGGTATCAAGCCAGTATCTGAAGGAAGTTGTAGAAAAGGACACAAACCGACATCCGACGATTCAAGCTCAGAAAATATCTTTGTGCTGTCTATATGGCCAAGGACATCGGGGAAAGGCACTTGCAGGGAAGCGACCTCTTCGATGCAAGAGTCCAAGCCTTCTGACATTCCCGACACGATTAAAGACGTGGGGACGCCCAGGTGAAGACATTCCTCCACAGCACCGCTCCACGCACCGACGAGAAACAGGAGAGTGCTGGCCCCAGTTCTGTATGTGTTGTGTTGGGCCCGCACTGCCTCACTGAGAAGCTGCCCCACAGCACTGGACAAATCCAAATTTTCAAGAAGCCTTACTGTTGAACCGACTATCACACTCTCATGACTCTCTTCATCTATAACAAACTTGGATGATTTCACTGGGCCTAGGAAAGTTCTTCCTGTGTCTGCAAAGGCTGAAAGTTGCTGAAGTCCCAGGTGCCTTTTTTTGTTTATGACCCTGCGAGCCATCTCTACAAGTCATCATCTGCAAATAAAACAAAAACTTATTGAGTGTAATTCATGGTTATAAACGCTATAAAAGAACACTAAGATATATAGTCCCGGCCTTTGAGAAGTTTCTAGTAGTTTCCATTAGATGCGGTCTAGCAGTATGACGATATTAGCGATAAAAGGTATGGATGCCGGAGGAGGACCACTCCATCCCACTGGGAAAGCGGGTCAGGCAAGCAGCAGGCACTGTTTCTAGAAGAAGGCAATGCCTGAAATGAGTTTTGAAGAATAATGTGAGTCAGCAAGTTGAAGGAGGTGGTAGTAAATGCAAATAGATGAGAAAAATTAAGAACAGGTAAGTAACGTATACAAAAATCTCACAAATAGTAAGTTGCAGGTCTGGACTAAAATCCAGGCTTGTCTAATGTCGAAGTTGCATGCTATTAACTCCTGTACAATACTGCCCTCTGGCTGCCCCTCTATCCAGGATGACAGTAATCCACCCTGTCTTAGGATCTCCCACTTCCAAGCCTTCCTCCCTTCTCCCGAGCCTGTCATACTCTTAATATGGATGTGCTCATTTTTTTTCAGGTGTCAGTCTCTGCTTATGGTTTCCTTTCTATATTATGTTTAAGTCACAAGATATTGATATATGAGTGCGAAAGTCATACAGAATTTAGAGCAAAACGAAAAAGTCATGGGCAATTTCAAACTTAGTCTGTATTTAATTTACATGAAAAATGGTTTCTATAGGAGGCGCGAAATTATTTCAACTAATCTGCAAGCCAAAATTAATATCAAAATACATATTCACACAATCTGTCTCAACATTTGAAGAATCCAACTATCAGTAATTTTAAAAAAGTCTTAACATTTCTAAGTTTAGAAGAGCTCCTACATTATTTTGAAGTGACTGCAACTTGCTATAATTAACATAAAATAAAAATTCAAAAGAATTCCTCATCTTCTAAGAGGTTGAAAAAGGTAAAGATGGTGAAGGGGACAGTGAGATAGATAATTTCAAAGATGCAAAGTATCTCTGGCAACTTTTCTTGACAGTGACCTGACACAATCTGTTATGTTCTGCTAGGCATCAGCACGTGCTTTCCACAAACAGCTTTCCACGTCAGCACTGAGATCCCTAACAGCTTCACATGCCAGCGTAGTGTTTGACTTCCCGAGTGTGCGGGAAGAGCACCTGGCTCCAATACTTCCCTGGGATCCTCACGCCCAAAGAAGCTCTCTTGTCCTAAAATCATGTCTAGTCTTGTCTGAGGTACTTGGTTTAGAATACTAAGACATGCTTTTCAAGAGTTGCATTTTTTTAAAAAGTAATATTTTCCAACAGGTGTAATTAGCTTTTTTTCATCATGTCAAAACCAACAGTTTGCCTAGTGCCAGTCTATTATCTGTACAACAGTCTGGTGATATCACTCCACCAGTTCAAAACCTCTCATTTGGAAGACACAGGAGAGGCCCTTTTAAAAACGGACTCAGATCTTTCCACTCCTCTGCTTAAAATCTTACAAAGCCTTCCCACTACACTGGCATGAAAGTCAAAGTAGTTATAATCTATAATAAGAAAAGTGTAATATGCTAATTAGATTGGACATCCTTCTTGATGACCTTCCGGAAGAAGCTGGGGCTGCGAGAGCCCATGTGGCCGGGAGGGGCCAAGGCAGAGGTGGCCGTGGCTGGGGTTGAAGCAGCCTCGGCGGGGGTTAGGGAGTGGGGGACAACAAGCCTCCAGTGTCCTATAATGTACACTCCTCCCTCCTGTGTTTGTTTTTTATTCCTCTACCACCCTGACCACTCTGTTCCCATCTCCCTTCTGTTCCTAAACACTTGCAAGTGTTTCTGTTCTCCTTGTTCCAGAATGTTCTTTCCCAAGGAATCTATAGCCTCACCTTGTTTACTTATTACTTACCATCTCCCTCTGTTGGACTCTCTCTCTCTAATTCCCAGGAGGGCAATCTTAGTCACACACCCAGGATATTGTCGGACTGTTGAGTAAATGATTTTCACCATATTTACTATCTTAAATGTCAGTACAAATCGGAAACAAGGTTCGACATGCTGCTCTCAGTATTCCTGCGCCACAAGGGTAAGGTTAGCGCCTTCGGAGTGGACATAATGTGTATGTGGTGCCTTAGTTGAGGCCCTTTGATTGCTTCCAAACATGGTTCTTTACATGGTTCTTTGAGTTTCCATTGAGAAGCACAAAGCACAAACGTAATCCGGTCACTCCTCTGCCTAAAAATGTCCGCTTATCTTAGAAAACAACGTCGATGCCCTAGCTCCATGGCCGGCAAACACGCGGCTCTTTGGCCCCTTGAGTGCGGCTCTTCCACAAAATACCACGGCCCGGGCGAGTCTATTTTGAGGAAGTGGCATTAAAAGAAGTTTAAGTTTAAAAATTGTTGTACTGTTGATATTTGGCTCTGTTGACGAATGAGTTTGCTGACCACTGCCTTAGCTCTACAAAGGTGTCCAACCATTTGACCTCACTCTAATTTATAACGCTCGTCCTCAAACTTCCCTATGATCCCCAAGATGTTGCCACACTAGAATACACCTTTATTTTCATTTTCGAATTTGCTAGACTCTGATGTGAATATCCTGCCCTTTCTTCACCTTGGCAAATGCTGTGTATCTTTCAGGACCCAAGAAAAATGCCACATGCTTGTAAAGCAGCCGCTCCCATGCCCCAGGGGGGTTTAGTGCCCCCTTCCTGCGCTCCCAGAGCACTTTCTACTCAAATCTACCGAAGCACTTGGGTAGTGCATTTTTCTCTGCGGTCTCCGCCACCAATCTTACTTTTACTCATCTTTATAGTCTACACCTGGTTCCTTCGAAGCTCGCGAGATAGTTGGCATCCTACATAACATGTAGAAAGCATTAAATATGGTTAATTTTTAAAAACTGATGAGAGAGAGAGAGAGAGAGAGAGAGAGAGGAACATGGATAGGTTGCCTCGTGTGCCCGGACCTGGGATGAACCTATAACCTATAACCTAACTGCAGCTCGCGAGAAGAATTTTCAATCTTTGTACTGTTGATATTTGGCTCTGTTGACTAATGAGCTTGCCCAAGGTATGTGCCTGATGGGAATCAAACCCGAAGCCTTTATTGATCATCGGGTCACCTGTGTCCCATTAGAGTGTGGATCTAGGTGGGATGTGGTTGGACTGCCGGCCAAGATTTAGAATGACTGGGGGTGTGGGTATAGGTGTCAGAGAGCGATCCTGGTGGAAACCCAGCCCTCCCCTGCAAATACTAGGACACCCTGCAACCCCGGTACAACCTCAGGCCTCCGCAAGGGGGCTCCACCTCCCCTGTAAATACTAGTACACCCTGCAACCCTGGTACAACCTCAGCCCTCTGCAGGGGCTCCACCTCCCCTGCAAATACTAGTACACCCTGCAACCCTGGTACAACCTCAGCCTTCCGCAGGGGCTCCACCTCCCCTGCAAATACTAGTACATCGTGCAACCCCGGTACAACCTCAGGCCTCCGCAAGGGGGCTCCACCTCCCCTGTAAATACTAGGACACCCCGCAACCCCGGTACAACCTCAGCCCTCCGCAGGGGGCTCCACCTCCCCTGCAAATACTAGTACACCCTGCAACCCCGGTACAACCTCAGCCCTCCGCAGGGGGCTCCACCTCCCCTGCAAATACTAGTACACCCTGCAACCCCGGTACAACCTCAGGCCTCCGCAAGGGGGCTCCACCTCCCTTGTAAATACTAGGAGACCCTGCAACCCCGGTACAACCTCAGCCCTCCGCAGGGGGCTCCACCTCCCCTGCAAATACTAGGACACCCTGCAAACCCGGTACAACCTCAGCCCTCCGCAGGGGGCTCCACCTCCCCTGCAAATACTAGTACATCCTGCAAACCATCTACAACCTCAGCCCTCCGCAGCGAGTTCCAGGGCATCCTAGACCCACGCTGCCCCCAACCCACTCCCTCAGGCCGTGCCGGCACCCCACGCCCCTAACCTTGGGGCCCGCCACGCTGGAAACCCTGAGAACAAGAGAAGAGGAAAGCGGCTAACGATCCAGCCCCGTGCCCCGCGGCGGCTGCGGAGGGTCCAGCGGTGCATCCTCTCCGCCTCTCCACATCCCGCCGGCGTAGAACCAAAGCTGGACCAAGGCACCGGACCCAGCGGGCCCTCCGTTCTCACCCCTTCCCTGCGCAAAAGCAAACACGGCTCCCCACAACTCCACCAAAACTCGGCAGTCGCTGGAAGCATCTCGCTACTAACCTCGCTCGGTTCTCCAGCCCCACAGGAATGCTCCAGGCCCGCTTTCTACGGTCAGACAGGCTCGGGGTGGACCCAGAGACGCCCAAACGCGCCGGCGACGACGACCCCCGTCCCGCACGCAGTTTGCGCATGTGCGAAAGGGGCCGGCCGGCTGGGCCTGGTCGCTAGGAAACCAGCTGGAAAGGCCGCTTAACGCTAGACGAGAAAGGAAGAGTCACGCTATTGGTAGATAGCAGATAGGGGGCTGGTTCTAGGGCCCTCTCTTCTGGCCATTGGGTTACATAGATGTCAATCATTAGGGGCAAGCCTGAGTGGGCAGTGCTGCCTGAGGTTAGCGACCGCGGCCTTAGCAACGGCTGAGGAGCAGAGGAGGCTACTGTTGGGCTCGGGGTTGGGCGGGAGCAGCCGGGCCGAGGGCGCCGGAGGGGGACATGGTGAGTGTGCGCTGCAACCTCTTGCTGGGGCTGGAGCTGGAGAAGGGGCTGAGGTTCCTCCCCGGAGCAAAGAAGGAATTTTGTTTAGCTAATGAAATGTATCATTCTCCTCCTTTTCATGCTCCTCCAGGGTCAAATAGAAACCCTTCTCGCTGCTCAATAAGCGCATTGTCCGAGGCTCTAGGGAAGAAGGTGGTTCTCCAATTCATCTTCCCTCATCAACCCCATCAAACGTGAATACCTCTGGTCTACGACAGGTTCCCTGTCTAGCCAGAAAGGAGTTAGGTACCAAGAATAAGATGCTAAAAATAGCTAGAAGGCCCGGGGCTCTAGGAAAGTCCTGAACTCTGAAAAAAGAAACTGCCCGGGGGTCAAGAAGCTCGGCCAATGCCTGGAAGCTCGGGATCCAAGGCTGCCAGGCCGATGACCTGCAGCACGGAGTCCCGGAATAAGGCTGCAGGAGGGGCCTACCCAACCTCGCTTGCCAGTAGAAAATGGCAAATAGCAGGCAGATAACCCCTACACACACACACACACACACAAACACACACACACACACGCACACACGCACACACACACACCTTCACTGAACACTGATAATTGGCCCAGCATGTATTCTTACCCAGATCCCTGCAGTAGTTTTCACCCGGAAAATGTAGTTTATTCATTTCTCAGCCTGTGCAATATAGGAAAGCATGCTAGAAGGTGGGAAAGAGTATTATGTTCCAATCAAGCATATCCCGCAAAATAAGTTTTATGATAAGGCATTTAGGCATAATAGAAGTAAAGATGACTTCAACAGTGCTTTTCAGGTACCTCAAGAAGGTTGATTGCATTCTGACATACCTACCCCTTTAGAATGCCTTCCTTTGTCCCTTCTCCTTCTCTAAAAGCACTAATTTGAAGGAAAACCCTAATGGGATCTAACTTAAAAAAGAACCAGGCTTTATCACCAACATATTAACAACTAAAGCAAAAATGTTAGCAAAGGGGAGAATTGTTGAGGTTCATTATATAATAGGGAGAAGGATACTTGACTATGATCATTATATTTAGTTAGTTCGCCAATTTCACCAATTCTGGTTCTGGTAACTTTTCCGGTTGCATAGCTTATCTTTCACTCACATGTCTATTTCTTACAGGCATCCAACTGCCACACAAGTTCAGACCAATGGAAGAAAAAAGCAGCAAAAATTGAACTAAATGAAACTCAGAAACAAGAAATTAAAGAGGCCTTTGATTTATTTGATATTGATGGATCTGGAACCATAGATGTAAAAGAATTGAAGGTTCTAAAATTATTTCTAATTCTAAAACATTTTTTAAAACTATATAATTTATTCATGCCAATCTTGTAAGTCTTCAACAGGAGCCATCTGAAAGCTTGATATAAAGTCCCTTCAATGCAGACATCTATCTCCTCTTCAATGCAGACATCCGCCTCACACTGGCAAAGCAATATCTAGTTAAGCATTTTATTTCTGTTTTATAAAGAACCCGTGGGCATGGACAACAGTGTGGCGATTTCGGGGGAGGGAGGTGGACGTGGGCATAGAGGGGATAAATGATGATGAGGGAAATATATGTTGACCTTACTCTCTAGGTTTATACCTGTCCATGGGGTAGGAGAAGAGAGGGTGACGGGGAGGAAGAGGAGGGAGAGAGAGAGAATCTAGCAATGAAGGTAATTTTAAAGTTAGGAATGAAATCATGGCATACAATTTATTGCTTCCTATTTCAGATTGCTATGCAGGCCTTGGGATTTGAACCAAAGAAAGAAGAAGTTAAAAAATTGGTAGCTGAAATTGACAAAGAAGGAACTGGCACCATTAGTTTTGAAGATTTTTTTGCCGTAATGACTGTAAAAATGGTACAGTAGTGATTGTGTTTTTCAAAGAAATACAATGAGAGGTTTCATAGAAGAATTTAAGGGTGGTTGGGGTTTAGACAGGAAGGGCAGGATTAAACATGCTTTCAGGATAGGGACATGAAGACCATCCAGTGTGGAGGAGATTTTTGTTAGGAGATAGTAGGATAGGTGGGTGGATAGAATGGGGCCATCAATGCGGAGCCTGGCATTCCACGAACATTTACTGAGTGCCGGTTTTTGGCAGGCACTATTGGGGGAACACTTCTTGTCTCCTTGGAGCTCACATTTTTGTAATGGATCTTAGTTACTGGTCACCAAGAAATATATCCTCTTTACCACCCCGGGCCTCTTCCACTTCCTTAGACTCCGAGTGTAAACACCTTGAGGGCAGAAGTGAGTGCATTGGCACAATTTTAAAAGGCAGAGCAGTGAGTAAAGTCAGAGCTCAGTTACCTGGTACATCGATACTCTGCATCTCAAAGACCTGTAAGTCCAGCTTCACAGGAAAACAAGTGAAAGACTAATAACATTTAGCTGTTTCTGTTTTTAAAGAGTGAAAAAGATGAAAAGGAAGAACTGTTGAAGGCTTTCAAATTATTTGATGATGATGCTACTGGAACCATAACATTAAACAATATCAAGAGGGTTGCTAAGGAACTAGGGGAAACTTTAACAGATGATGAACTTCAGGTAAATTTTATTTATTTTTGTAATTATAATTTACACATATAATTATATTCAACTAGTGGCCTGGAGCACAAAATCCATGCACATTAAAAGGGAATTAATTAGAGGAAATATTTTAATACTGCTATTTGCCCTTTCTCTATAATAGAAGTGTCAGAGATGAAAGAAAATTAGTAAAATGTATATGAAAATCTACCTCTTGTCAGAGTCTGGGGTGTGGCGAGAGACCCAGAGTCAAGTCCCCACCCACCCGAGCATGCTTCGAAATTGTACAAGATCCAGACTCGGCCAGCACCACCCCCGTCAAGGCTGGAGGGTCTGGGGCGTAGCCTCAGGTCCCCCAGCCCTGGTGCCTGGGCAAGGGGTGCGGCCTCAGGTCCTCTGGCCCCACGTCAGGTCCCTCAGCCCCAGCGTAAGGGCATGAGGGCTCAAGGGCACAAGGGCGAGGTGACCATTTGCATATTAGCTCTTTATTATATAGGATTATTTACATATTAGAATGTAAATGCCTTACCTAATTGTACTCATAAATACAGTTAAAGTGAACTTTTGAGTATACATTTGAATATTAATTTGTATCATTCATTTTTTAATAGAGTTCACATACCATATTTGTGTTTTGTTTTACAGGAAATGCTTGATGAAGCTGATCGTGATGGGGATGGAGAAATAAATGAGGATGAATTTTTAAGGTTGATGCAAAAGACCAGTCTCTATTAATACTGTTTTTGTTCCTTTTAAACGTTAACAAATTTGTATTTGTTATACATTTCCATAATATCTGAATATTCACTTTCAATTTGCTGTTTATATGCACAAATTGGTCTCTTAATGTCTAAACTATGTGAGAAGTTACATGTTTCTCCAAAAATGTTGTTAAATGTACAACATCAAGAACAAAGTGTAATGACTTCCTTGAACCATGAACCCAAGAATAGTATCAATTCCAACTGCTGTCTTTAGAGCCTGGGGTCCAAATACTTATAAATTTTTTTAAGTTTAATGAACTTGGCCATACATGCAAAGGCATTTGGCAACAAAATCATTACTTTCCCTATTATTTTTGTGTGTGTGTCTGCAACTCTTTAAAAACTGTTGAAAAATTTCTTTTTTGGCAGTTATTCAGATATGTACAGTATTAAATAAAACTGTCTGGTAACTATGTTATTTGCTACTTTTCTTCCTATAAAGAAATGTAAAGCAGTACTTATATCACTCAGACTTCCATATTGGTTTGACCCTAAAAGTTAGCATTTATTTAATATCCTAGGACAGGGATTTTAGCTGTTATCTAGTTAATATATTACAACTTGTAAGCTGATGGTATGAGCTCTGACTGTATAGGAGAAAATGAAAGCTCAGAGAATCTAAATTTAAAAGTTGTTCAGTTACCCTCAGTCGCCAAATGAAACATGGATTCTAAGGTCCGTGTCTTTGCCCTGGCTTGTTTAGCAGCAGCGTCCTCGTCCGCCAAGGCTGTAGGCTTGACCCCAGGTCAGGACACACAAGAATCAATCCCAACAACAAATCAATGTGTGTTTCTCTCCCTTCCTCTCTTTGAAATCGATAAAAATGTAAATTATCTTTATTTCCACGATGCTGCTTCCCCATGGATTAAAAACTCGCAGGACAAGTATATTTTCTAATTCATTTATTTCTGTATCTTGCAATTAAACCGTCTTTGTTTTCTGTGAAAGAGCCAATCTGTTGGGAAAGGCAGCCCCTAGCACCAAATCTTTCCCCCCCCACTGGGCCAAATGACAACGGGCCTTCGGCCTGGAACACCCCCTGATGGAGAGAGAGTCCTCACAGCTGTGCTGGTCTTTTGGCCTGTCTGAGAACCGCTTTCCCTGGTTCAGACTCAATGTGCACGTCCTTGTCCTGCTAAACCATGTATCATGTGGCATCTGGCAGGTCCCCTGGTGTAACTGTCCCCTTCAGAAAGAGGTCTGCACAACCAGATGGGTGCGGTGTATGCAGGCCATTCATTGCCCTGTGTGGGCTCTGAGAGGGACTGTGCCCAGGAAACCCACGCGCACTGCTAAGACTGATCTCCCACAGTCCCTTCTCCATAGGACTAAACTCTGCTTCCCCCGGTCCTTGGCTGCATTTGTTTTCCTTGGCAGCTCTGACACCAAGCCGCTGGCAGAAGTGCTGAGACTTCTGATCCTGATCCTGATCCTGATCATAGGTGACAGATGCCACTTGTGGGACACACACTCTTCCTAAGCCCAATTAATGGTCTTTGGAGCAAGAAAGGCTTGTAGAAAATGCAATTTTAATGGCTTCACATGGGAAAAAAAAACAAAACCCAAAAACAAAAACAACCACCACATGGCAGAGGCCATGAACAGACACTGTTGCCAAGAAAGCGTGGAGATGGTCAACAGATAAAGGAAAGGATGCTCAACATAAGGGAAATGCACGTTGGAATCCCAATGAGATAGGCCCTCATGACTGTAGAATGGCTGTTATGGACAAGACAAAAGTAAGTGCTGGAGGGGATGTGGAGAAAGGGAAGCCTCACTCCAAGGATGGGATGTAGTATTTCTGTATCTGACTGAAAGCCCAGGGTGTATGTCCTGACCCCTGATCTCATCCTCCTAAATTGAACTTGCAGTCTTGGCAGCACTGTGCAGCTGTGTCATTGAGCTTTTGGTCAGCGCTCTGTTCCCTCGGGTGCTGTTCTCTGCTGGGTCTTTCGAGATCCTGAGCACCTGGAACTCAGGAGCTGGCGTGATGGGGGAGCAAGGGACTTGGATCACACTTTTGACTTCTCTCAAATCCCTGCTCTCTACAAAATTTCCTCCCAACTTCTAGACACTTCGGCTGCCCTCCAATTCCAGCCTGTTTCTAGTGCACAGATGTATTTGGTTTGGATAAAAGAGGTTGGATTCAAATCTTTCTATCTCATTTACAGATCACTGTGACAGTTACCAAGTGCTGGTTGTGTGTGTGTTAGGCACTGCTCTCCCTCCTTCACATAAATAAGTTCTATGCCTACTGGATACTGTTATCAGCATTCTGATTTTACAAATGAGGACAGAGGATTTAAGTGACCAATTCATCATCACGTGGTCAGTCAATGAAACCTCTGGACACTGTGAGGCCTGCTGTCCCTCCCCAGTCCCCAGCTCTCACCCCCTGCTCAGCTCCCATCACTCCTGTCCAGGTGTTATCTCCACACAGAAGAGGCAACAGCCCATATCCTTATGGGCAGAGAAGCAGGAACGTGAATCTTTCTTGATCTACAAGTGAGTAAAGTCAGATGTAAGGAAAGTGTTAAATCTGGAGAAGTAAAATCAAAGAAAAAGACAGTTTTAAAAAATTAAGTCTTTGCAATTAGTCTTTGTAAATTCAGTAGCCGAGGGTCATGCTGTGGTCAACATTAGACAGTCAAGATGAGCAAATAACTTGTAAGATCAGAGATTATAGTGATAAAAGTTATTACTTATTATTTTATAATGAGCATTGCCTCCCCAAATCATTGTCCCTTGATTTCTTAGTGATGGCTCATGTTAACCAGAATGTTTTAAGTATAAGTTTAAGTATTCGGTAAATAAATGTAATAGGGAAGTACAAGTCTAACGTTCAGAATGTTACCCACTGAAATCAGTGGGTTGATCACACGAGATGGAGCATAGAGGTCACACCACTAGAGGGCGTTGAGGGCTTACCTCAGTTTGGTGAGTGAAGGTGTGCTGATTTATGCTTATTTAATCAACATAACTTAGTTGAAGGACTTTGAAAAAGATTAAAGTTAAAGATGTCATTTGTCAAGCATAACTTGAAAATAATTACAGAAATTGTATTATTCTTAAATCCCCTTCCTTGGTAACTAATTAGTTATGTTAATGAAAAGTGAAAAATTTCACTTAAACCAAACTGGCACTATTAAAAATGTAAGCCATGGAATTATCAGGGAGGAAATACATTACTTGAAGATTTTGGAGATGGTGAATATGTATGCTTTTTATTCAGCATACCTATGTATGGCTTGAATTTTTATGAATATAAATTTTATAATTTAAATAAAAGAAGTAAAAAATTCAAATGCTTTTAAAAACTAGGTTAAGAAACTATTATGAAAATAAATTAGTAATATAAGTCCAAGTTTATTTTATATAATCTGCCTGAATATTTATAAATATGGTGCCCAAGTGATACTAATAAGCATTCTATAATACTACATCAAAAAGGAAGGAAGAGTGTTGTTTACACTGTATACTCAGCATCTTTTGAACAGAAAGTCACATTTGGGTTCTGAAGTCTTCAAAAATGAAGACTTATTTAATTTGCTCAAGCTCCAATACACAAGTTTCATTGAGAATGGAACAGTTTTTGTTATTTTTTTTTCACTTAACAAAAGAGTTAATAACACAAACCTATAGACTCAGTTTGGGGGAAAGTAACATATCCAAAAGTATTAACTATGTGTAAACTAAGGAACAACCATGACCAAAATAAGTTATGTTCTAGAATAAGGTCCTTTAAATGAGTGTTAAGCAAGTGAAAACATACATAGGTACACTGTATTACATTATTTCTTTCTGTCTTCTTATTAGATATATGTAAGTACCTTTTACTTCTCTTGGAAATATATCGTGGCCAAATCAAGTATTAAACCATATAAGAATTATGAAATTAAAAACAACTATAAATGTGAGTAGCAACCCCCATACTATTCCTTAATGAACACTCTGAGCTGCCGTGTCCTGAGGAATGTTCAATGGTTCAATGGAGAGATGCAAGAAGCGTCATGGCCTTTATGTTCTCACTCTAATTTCATCAAAAAGGCCCTCATCCTGCCCAACGGCCTAGTTACAGCATCCTTTGCACCAACCGGCATGGAACATCATAGAGGCATCTGGCCAGAGGACACAGGGCAAAGAAGCGTGTTGTCCAGCATGTGGAAAGCAGAGATTATTTCAGGAATACTTTTATGAAAATAGTATTTTAAATGAATTTGAACAATCAGACAAGCAGAAGGCTGAGGCTTTTTTTTTTCCCAAAGAGAGAAGGACTCTGATGATGAAAGCCACAGATGAGAATACTCTGGGATGAGCTGTAGAGGATCAGCAAAACCCAGAAAGAGTAAGAGTAGAGAGCATTTTCTCACCCATGGCTAGCTTAGCATGTAGTGTGTGCACCTCCCCCCAACTGTGTATTTTTGGTAAATATGTGGCATGGAATAATGTATAAGTTGTATTTTATTGTTATTCCTCAAAATAAGTTCAGCCCTCCTCCTTAAGTCCTGTTATTTACCTGCTTCTTCATGAAATGTAGGATAAAAAATTTCATCAGGTGTTTGAAGGGGCCTGACACTACCTAATTAATGCCAAAAAATTCTTTACCCCAGCTATGTGAAACAGGATAAAGAGCATGTGTGAAACATGCTTATGTTTGTCTGGATTAGTTAGCCATTGTAGCAATAAAAGTTAATCATAATGTCCTTGAATATTCCCTACCTATAGTTTCCATATTATTCATGAAATCCTCATGCCATCCATTTTTCAAGAATGCAACTATTTGGATTAATTTGGAAATTGAGTATAAGTAACTACAATTCTCCTGCGGTACATCTATGTTGAACAGTATTAAAAATCTATCTTACAAAGAATAGTAATGTTCTAATTAAAATCTTTCAGCCAAAATTCATTATAATCAGTAAAACCTCCATTTTTTAAGCTTCTGCCAACTTCTCAATCGTTTCAGAAAATTTCTAGATCAGTAGTATTATTTTCTTATATCCTTTTCCTCAAAAGTTGAAAATCTGAGCTCTGCTCAGTAGGGCTGGTGCCTGTAAGTAAAATAGGTAACTCATTAACTGTGGGAATGATTTGGGGGACAGGGGAGGTCTGACTGGTTCAAAGTGCTCTTCAGCAGATGGACATGATTTGGATTATTTCAGACTTAGATGGTGAATTTTGAGACATTGTCTCAATTGCACATACAGAATACGATATGGAAACAGACAGAAAACTAGTTTCCAATCCTCAGGTAACTTTAACGAGATTGGACACGTAGGCCAAGTCACCTAAACTTCTCTGGGCTTCCTATCACGGTGTACATGAAAGCATCTGTCTTGTACATGAAAGGGTCTGTCAGAAAAGCACTGTTGTACTGCTGAAAACCCAGATGACACAAAAAAACAACTATGAAATATGTGGAACTTACAGAAAATAATGTAACAGGCACCATGCCTTTACCTTTTCTGCAGACTTAAAGGATGCAAGCAATATGCTGACATTGGCACAAATCTCATTGCTTATTAGAAATAAAACATGTACAGATAGAGCAAGAGTTCCTCTCTTGCCTATCATTTTCCCCTCTCTTCTCAGAAGTAGTTGGTGAGTATCATTTCCAGGCAACTGTCGGTACTTTTACACACAGTTGTGTATCCCTAAGATTTTAGACTATTGTTTCAGGAGTATAAATATTCTTTTACAGCTTGTTTTTTTACTTGATATTATATTTTTGAGATTTATTAACATTGATACATGTTAATATATATTCATTTCAACTGCTCTATAGAATTCTGTTATGTGGATGGTTTATTTCTCTACAGGAAGTTAGACTGGTCTCATATTTTTACTATTAGAAACAACACTATAATGAACATCCTTACATTTCCCTCATACACCTAAGTAAGATCTTTCCTACATTAGCCACTGTCTTAGCTCAGGCTGCCATAACAAAATGCCCTAGACCAGGTGGTTTAAACGTGTATATTTTTTCACAGTTCTAGGAGCTAGCTGTCTGAGACCAGGTTCTGGCACGCGCTCTGCTCCCCTCCTGGCTTGTACATGGTCACCTGTTAGCTCTGTCTACGTGGCAGGAAGAGAGAGAACGCTCTCCCTCTCTCTTCTTATCCTATAGATTCAGGATCCATCCTTACAGCCTCATTTAACCTTAAGTACCTACTAAAGACCCATCTGCAGATACAGCCACATAAATTTGGGGGTGAGGGTATCATTCAGTCAGTCTAGAGAAGTCACCTCATAGTGAAATTGGTGGGTTGTATAAAATCTGCATCTTCAACTCTTTTAGATATTTCCACATTGATGTCCAAAGTGGTTGTGATAATTTACACACCCAACAGCAGGTATATAGGTGCTAGAATATTTTTAACTGGAAGAACTTTAAATTCCCAACTGGAAGATAGAGGGTGTAATCCTTTCAAATGGCAATTCCTTTTCCCCATCCCACCAATGCCGGGAAAGTCTTCTAAATACTGTCTGAACACTGGCAGCTGCCAGTCAGTCCTTCCCTTCAGCCAGGTGTGGAGACCGCAGACCTGCTCCACCCAATAGCACTCATTGGAGGCCAATGACATGGACTAGACCAGCGGTCGCTAACCCGTGGTCTGAGGACCACTGGTGGCCTGTGAGGTCTGAAAGGTTGGCAACCGCCGGACTAGACCATCCGATGGGTTCAGAGTGACTGCTTGAACAAAGGAACCAGGGCTCTTTTGCTGGGAACAAATGATACAAATCAAGCTTCAAGTCCGTTGCAGTTGAGATCCCAGGCTCCATATCTTTTCTGGCCCAGTGTCCTTTGACACTGATTTTCTCACCAAATAAGATCTTTAACTTTCCTTTAAAATGGTTTAAACGGCACCCGCATGCTTCCCTCTCATTCCCTCTGTCCCTGCCTGTGTCCTCACTTAGCATTTTGCTTCCCCAGGACTCAGAACCCCGTGTTCCTGGTGTTAACCGAGCCCTCCCCATGCAAACACAGGGAAGCTTTCTTGGCCCTCCGGGCCACCTGTCTGTGAACCGAGCAGAGTCTGATTAGAGAAAGAGATGGTTTCTTCTGTCTCAATCATTGTAGACAGTCTATGAATCAAAAGGGATTTCTCAGAGTGAGTTCAACAATCTGCTTTCCCATATGTGTCACCATGTTTCTGGAAACTTTTACTTATCAGGTAAAGTTGTAGTTAGAGAGGTTCTCCGACAGCTTAATCATGTTCTTCGCTGGATCCCACAGCGAAGCCGGGAGGGAGGTGGGGAGTCTGCCCCTCGTTTCCGTGGCAGCGATCTCAGGGCCAAATATAGGACCATTGTTTCGCTGGTCCCGACAAAAGAAGGAACTGAGCGGTGAGGAAAACCCCTGTTAGTCAGAAATTTTTCTTCAGGAGGTCAAGACCTTTGAAAAATTAATGGAAAAGTACCAAACCGTACTTTTCTTTATCTACATATTTTTTTAACGCTGTGTTTTTCTTAATTAGGGAATTTTACATCTGTGTGTCATCATGAATCCGCTTTCCCTTCACTGTCCCTTGCTCTCCTTCTTTCTGTGTCTGTCAGTCTGTCCATTCTCATTCTTTCCACTGAAATATGATGCCTCTCAACCCAGCAGGGACTGGAAAAATATTTTAAAACATAATCCATGCAACCAGTTATCAATAATTCCATCATCTGGGTGACTCTCCAAGCAATGGACCAACACATACCTGCCGGGCAGTTTTTCGGAGCCCCTGCGTTCCTGGGGAGAGGGAGTCCTCGGGCCAGCTCAGCATGGGGCAGGAGACGGTTTTCCAGTTCCTCCCATCTCAGGGCTTTATCACTCACTCTCAACGGCTGGATTTTTAGAGCATTTCTCTTACATTCAAATAAGATTTGTTTGGATAAGCTGCCATTACCTTTGGCATAAAATATCAAGGAATCACTGCTTTGTCTCCCTTTTTGAAGGAAGTGGGGAAGTGTCCAGGCCACACTATTAGGCAGTATACATAATATGTGTGAGGGAGAGACTTAGATTTAAGGTTGTTGCCACCTTCAGAGAAAACCTGAACATTTCTGCATGTCGGGCTGTTTGACTTGTGATGGCCACAGCCTTCATTTCTTCTCCGTAGGAGCTGTTGTTGATAGCAACAACCGTAAGAAAGTTGAACTGAAGTATTTATTAGTTTCTTTAGATTTATAATGCTGCATCCCAGATTCTATAAGCAGTTTAAGAGATTTTTTTAGGGCTTGTAATCACTACTAATAGTAGCTTTTCTATGAATTCTAAAAGAAACAGCCCATGTGTTTCAGGTAAACGCTGAGGGGTGCTGGGGCCAGGATGTTGCCCGAGCCTCCTCCAAAGCTGAGAAAGAAGGTGTCACAGAGGAGTGGGCGCCGAGCTCACCTCCTCCAGGAGGCGCTTGACCTGGCCCCTTCCTCCTCCGTGGCCTCCGGATGCTGGTGGCTCTCTCACTAGAGCACATGTGGAGTGGCCAAGAGTCATGCCAGACTCTAGACACATGCTCACTTCTGTAGCCCAAGAAGAGTATTTGTGATCATGGTACTCCCCTGCCAAGTAAGTATGGGAGGGGAAGAGTATCTGATCTGTTGTAAAGAGAACTGAGTCACGCATGTAACTGTGGGAGCATGGATGTGTCTGGCCCTTGGCCCATGGAGCCAGGATCCAGTTCGGCCAGGGTTCCCTCTTTTCTGGGCTTGTCCCTGCTTCTCTCAGAATGTCCCTGCTCCCGACAGCACAGCAGCTATCAGTAATGTGTTTCACCGGCTATAAAATTTATAGGAAAAATAAATGATAATTTATATGATCTTTCTTTTTAGTACATTAGATTCTTATGAGACATAGGTTATGGAGAGAAATGGCTTTCAGAATGAATTTAAAATGAAAATTCTAGTTGTAAAACAGAAAAGACATCTGTCTATGCTAAACAGTTTGATGTCTTAATAATTAGACAGAATAAACTGAATTTTTTTCACTGAATAAAATAATAGTGTCAGTTCACATGTTCCTGAAGAATGTCAGACACCTCTCAGAAAGGATGCTGTGTTTGTGTTAGAAGTTTGTACCAGCTGAAGCCATGGTTAGGGAGCAGTTCTGAACTGAGAACAGTAAGTTACTGCGTTTTCACGCCAATTTTAAAGAAGTAGAACACACATATACTTCCAACTATTTTAGCTTCTCCAAAATCAACTTTTATGATCATCTTCTAACCACTACTCCTCCATGGAAAAACCAGAGATTCTTCCAAAATACCAGTCAGTGTGAAGTGGGAGGGTCTGCCCTGGAAGACACTGGAGGAGGCTGCTTTGAGCTGAGCCCGTGTCCTGACGTGGAACATGGGAAGGATTTCCCACAGGAAACAGGACCAGAGGGATTGGATCTCAGGAGTCCTAAGCTGCCTCTGGTTCCTCAGCTTTCCGGCTAATGACATATCCAGCAAGGATCATGAGCCCCGTGAGAGGAGCAAAGCACTGGCCATTTTTAAACTCCCTGGTTAAAGTTTTGGTTACTCTGTGGTGGAAACTAAGTGGGATTTTGACTTCCTGCTACCTTTTTAAATACGAAACACGGATCAGGTATGTCTGGAAAGGAGAGAGAGCAGATTACAAGTCCATGAACCCAAACAGTCAGTGGGAGAGGACCACACGGATGAGAGACAGTGCCAGGCCCTCATTGCCTATGGATACGTTTCAGGAAGGAGAGCCAATACACAGCAGGCTTACCCAATCGGCTGCTCCTCTTCCTTTGGGAAGAGCAAACAAGGGGAAAGGGGGCTGGAGAGAGAGGAGACCTGAACAGTGGAAGGTAAAGTGCTTTCCTGTGTCCTGTGGATAATCATGTCATTTAGTTAGAGCATGCAGTTAAATGGGCTGTTGTATGTTTGCCAAAAACCTCACACTACTGTTTCTATGGGGAAAGGTGCTCTGAATTCTAAACAAGTGACTCATAAATGAACTGGACCGCAGCACACGAGCCGACTTAGCAACTTTCCAAATGAAGGGTGTCTGCACCCTCTGCCGTGACAATGTCTACAGGAGTCCCGGCTGTCAGCAATGACCCAGCAGTCCTCCCAAGCCCTACAGGGTAAGCGTAGACTCAGCATCTTCTCAGACTATGCCAGCAGATACATGTATTGCAGCAAACACCACAAATCCCAATTAACTCAATCACTTATTAAGCTAGAGAATGCAAACAAAGGGGGAAATTACTCTAGAAGTAACAGGGTTGTTTTTTTTTTTCCTGGTTTAAATTCTATCACTTTTCTTCACTGTACTAAAAACGTTTAATTAGTTAGCTTTTAGTCCATTATAAACCCCATCCCAAAATTCAGTGGCTTAAAACCAAAACAAGACTCACATGTCCGTGGAAAGTAATCATCAAGGCCTCTTAAGTTCTAGGCTCATAATGGTACCTTGTCTTTTCCATTTCATTCTATTGCCCGAGGCAAGTCACATGGCTAAACCCCAAGTCAAGGGGTGGGAAATACATTCTGCTCCCTTAGTGGGAAGAATTGCAAGGTCTGCGGCAAAAAGCAGGGGCACAGGAAGAGGCAGAGAATTGGTGCTCATTATGCAATCTAGCACCATGATCATTGTCCAATAAAGTTAAATTAGATGCTGCTACTTGAAGATTTGAGCGACTCTGTGATTATGTAGGGGTTAGGGCTCAGGGAAAGGGGAGGCGGAGAGCTTTGAAGCGGTACATATTGCAAAGGCACGATGCCAGAACTGAGAATATTTTAAAGGATTTGACCCACTGGTCCTGCAGAGGGTGCTAGAATCCTCTCTCTCCATCTCAGAGCTGTGACAAAGCCAGCCGGGAACTTTCCCATGAAGTTAGGTTAATGGGAGGTAGATGCCCAACAGAGGCAGAAACACACAAGGAGAAAGTAACTACAGGAAATAGGGACACCTTACCAGTTTCGAGGAGTCTCAGTTCATTGGGGAAGTCTTGAAGATGGCCCTTCGGGGGAGAGACATGCCTGTGGCTCACTACCCTCATGAGTTACAGAGAGGAATGAATTATGGAGTAATTGGTTTGGTGACTATGCTTAACTTTTTAAAATAACTTACTTATTGATGAGAGAGAGAAAGAGAGAGAGAGAGAGAGACCCATTTTGTTGTTCAACTTATTTATGCATTCATTGGTTGATTCTTGCATGTACCATGACCAGGAATTGAACACACAACTTTGGCATATCAGGACAATGCTCTAACCAACTGAGCTACCCATCCAGGGCTACTATGCTTAACTTTTGTTTAGAGGAGGTGTAAATATAAAAGAGTTCTATTTTTCTAACTCCTGGTGGTTGTGTTAAACAACGGCCCCTTTCCCGCCTCCCTGCCCCCCCAATATTGGCTTAACAGTATCTTAGCCAGTTTTTACAAAATTTCAGCCTATTTTGGTTGTTAGAACAGTCTAATTCTGACATTTAGGATTCAGTCCTGTTCTCAAACTCTATTCAAAGTTCTTCTTTCTCCAGCTCAGCCTCGACCCGCATTAGTATCCATCTCTCCTCCCCTCCTACCTGTGCTTCCGTTGGGTGGGAAGGCCTGAGCTGAAGACTTCTTCTGAATTGAACATGACTGCCCTTTTGTTCAAGATCTACACAGGCTGAGGAGGAGGCCCAGCCTCCTTTGCAAATGAGGGAGAGCAGTGGGTGAGGAAGGGGTGCTTATTCTGGTGCAGCTCCTCTAAGCCCTGGTTATCCTGGGTTGGTTTGGCCTTCTAGGGACCCCGGTTGTTGGCATTTACATGGCATTTTTGCCAGCATCCTCCTTTCTAATACACCCATACACACACTCTGCCCGAAATGATAGTCCCAGTTCTCACCTTCCCACAAACTGTGAAGTCAGCAGGCAAACATGAGATCCGTCTTCTAACGGAAGGTGACAGGTCACAGGCAACTGGGTCCTGAGAGCTCTCCATGCCCTCTCTTTCCAAATCTCTTGGCCCCTATTCAAGTCCCATGGGGGCCAAACAACATGTCCACTCTGGAACCAAATCCAGTTATGGAGATGAGAATGTTGTTCTCCTCTTGTAGGCACCCTGATCTTTAGAGTAAATCCCCCCTTTCCCTTTCCACTCGCTTTTGGGAGTGGAAAGTGATGCCCCTTCCCCCCTCAGTTCTCTTGGGGAGGGGCGGCACGGCTGCCTGCTAGTGAAGCTCCCTGAGAACAGGGCTGGCTCTAGGTGCTGGCAGCTCCCTGATCTTAAAATGTGGACGTACTCACTGATTTTGGGGACCTTGGTTGAGTTCAGGGACAACAGGAGAAGTCTCACTCTACATCCCATTTGCTTTGGAGTCAGGCAAAAGTTGTTTCAAAACTGAGTTCTGCCACTTAGAGACTCATTTCCTTCACCTGGAAGCTGCTTCTCAGGATTATTGTGACAATAAAAGGAATGGATGCCATCTGACTCTCACATACAAGATGCTGATTACATTAGTAATTTTTTTCTCATCATACCACCCCATGCCCACCCTCTGAGCCTTATATGTGACCACATATGTGAAATGCAGACAGGCATACAACGTATGTGTGTGTTTGTTTAAAATCTAGGCCTCTGATATTTTTGCCCCTTGAATCCATGTTCTGTACTGGTATAGAAAAAGATATTTGGGACACAAATCTTCCCCATTCAGTGACAATTGTCTGTCCTAAGTTTGTGTGTGACTCATCAAGCGTAGTTACTGAGGGCATCAGGTACGGACTTTCTGCTCCCTGCAGCACCTCTGTGTAGGTGTGTTATTACCAGAAACCCTCCCAAATTCTGCCCAGCACTCTACAGAAATGACTAGGATAAAAGAAAAGAAAGATTGAAACAAAGAAATGTGATTGTTTTTATGTCTTACCATCAAGAATATCGTTTTAACTAAAATGAGACCACTGGAATAAGGATAAACAAATTTACATAAAAAAGAAATTTTTATGCTGATTTCTAAACTGAATGAGGTTTTACCTGATAAAATCTACAAAGTAGAATATTTATCCTCAAAACATCAGCTGCACATACTCATTACTCATGCTTTCACACCTTCAAATATGGTAGATTTTTAAAGAACCTTTTAAAGAACTAAAAGGTTGAGAGCTTTTTAGGATACCTGTGCTCTATGTTCAGAGAAAGGAGAGTTAATTCAATTATTCTTTCAACAACCATTTGTTAAGTTACTAAGTTAAAGAGGCTCTGTCCCTCTTCCCTGTTGCTTTAAAGTTTAGAGCTTAGTCTTAACAGAGGAGGAATGAAGTAAACAAACAAAATCACGTGTCAGTATATCCCTACTCTCTTCCACGTGTCCACCAGCTCCACCAGCTGGGGACATCCCCAACACTACTGAACCTCCTCCACAACCACAAAGCACTCTGAAAAGATCTGCTGTATGTGCCCAGCAGGAAAATCTAAAGTCCACAAGAATTAGAGAAATCTTTAATCGCTGTTTCTCCAAGTTTTACCATCTACAAAATCTTCATGATTTATCATATTAACCATGTTAGCATTTTCTCTAAGTCACATTTGGTGGAGACAGTGAACATATACACCTACACTGCCTGTGGTCAGGTTCTGCTTCTATTTACGTGTGTGCGCACGCGCGCGTGTGAGCACGCACAGGCACAGGAGAGAGAGGCAGAATTTGTGTTTGCTTTTATTTTTAGACAGAGGATACACTCACATATAGACTGAGTTTGACTAACACAAAGGACTTCAATAGTTTTGACATACCAGAAAAAAAAAAGTTTCCATGAGTTTTATGTAGATACTTGGATAATGGCCAAGGATTCCAGTAATAGGACATCGAAATCGAAGGGTCTCAGGAGTCACTAGTCCAAATCTCTTATTTTACTGATAAGAAAATTTAGGCCTTTGACTGTATCAGGAAAAATTTGAAAAACATTTAAACAGGAAGAAAAATATCACTGGGGTCCTATCTAGCACACCACACCCTCCCACATTGTCTAGTCCTACAGGGATTTGAGACCAGTCTTCAGGCTATTTGGTAACTTAGTAAGTCTTAGAAAACCCACAGTAATGCAAATAATGCTTGTCTATAGAAATGCAAATGAATACTTTCATGTGGACTATAAATGATTATGGCCCTGTGGATATCAACCAGTTTTCCATCTCTTTGCAAATTCATTTCAGCATTCCTAACGACTTATAGATGTGTGTGCTTGTGAATCAGTAATGTTATCTTACTGGCTCCCTCGTTAATTAATGTGTGGAATAAAATCACAAACACCATCTCAGTTCCCCGTTTAGCATATCATGGGACAGACTGGCCAAACGGAGTCTAGAGTTTTACTTTGGGAGGGAGAGGGCACTTCCAGATATGAAGGGGAAGGGGACAGAATTTGCTTCTTCTGTCCCAGATGGGAAAAGAAAGAAGATAGAGGCAGCAGAATGCAAATGGTCAGACACATGCCCCAGGGTTGATTACAGAACAATAAATAAATAAAGATCTACAGTTTTCTGAACCCAGCCTGATCCCACTGAATCAGTCTATGAATTCGAGCCCCATGCACACTCAGGTTTGAAAATCACTGTTCTAGAGACTATTAAAAAGGAGAAGAACAATTGATTAAATGAGGAAAGAAGAAAAAGCCCTGTGACTCTGATCTAGTTCCAATTTTAATAGGAAATGACCCATAAAAACTACACCCATGTAATGGCTTCAAATTCAGGGATAGTTCTGGCAGGACTATTTTGTATTGCACTCAGAAACTAGCAGAGAGTGTTTTCATCCCCCTCCCCCAGCAGCCCCTGCTCCAGGAGGGAAGAAATCAAGTCAGGATCCTCTCTGATGGGAATCTGTTTATTTTTACAATTAACAAAGAAAATTGTTGAGATTTGTTGGCTTGTTTGGCAATTCAGAATTTAAACACTAGTTCTAAGAGAAGAGTTGCCTCTAAGTTTCATACACCCTGTAGAAGTCAAACTTTTTCACAACAGAAAATAATGTACACTTACAGAAAACTACAAAGAGAAACCATGGGCAGGGCACAGGGCCACTCGGGGGCATTTGGGGCCAGATAAACATGAACTCTATAGCACACTGACTGCACCTCTGTTCTTTTTTAATTTTTATTGATTTCAGAAAGGAAGGGAGAGAGAGAGAGAGAGAGAGAGAGAGAGAGAGAGAGAGAGAGAGAGACAGAGAGAGAGAAATGTCAATGATGAGAGAGAATCATTAATTGGCTACCTCCTGCATGCCCTGCACTGGGGATGGAACCCACAACCTGGGCATGTGCCCTTGAGTGGAACCAAACCTGGGACCCTTCAGTCCACAGGCCAGCGCTCTACCTACTGAGCCAAACCAGCCAAACCTTGTTCTTAAAGGTTCCAAAAGCATCGGTGTAATCAAGTTAATTAGTTTACAGAAGACTCGGATTCTGTATATCGACGTTAGTCCACATTAGCTGTTTCCAACTTCTTGTGTGTTGGGTTCTGTGTTCACTTTGGGGTCAGTGGGTTTCCTTATGATATGTCTTTTTGTGAGTGCAAAAACTAGCTGTAGGCTCAGTACAAGCATCAGATCACAAAGATAAGAAGCCCCTTAATCTTGACTTAGGGTATTAGTTACCTGGGGAGGCCATAACAAAGTACCACAAACAGGGTGGCCTAAAACAAAAGAAAGTGACTGCCTCACAGTTCTGGAGGTTAGAAGTCTGGAATCAAGGTATCTGCAGGACTGCACGCCCACGGATACCAGTGAGGGAATGCTTCCTTGCCTTTTCCTGGCTTCTGGGGGTCTGTGGGCAATCTTTGGTATTGCAGCTACATAATTCCAATTTCTGCATTGTCATCACATGAGATATCTCTGTTTTCATATCCATCCTTACTAATAAAAGCCTAAGTGGTCGTCACGCCATAATACTCTCACTCTGTCACAAGATGGCTGTGCGCACGGTGGGTGAGTGCAGGTGGGTAGGGCTGGGCTGACACTGTGTGTGCTGCAGGAAGGCAGGACTCCCAGCAGGGCCTACCTCTTTGGGGCGATCGATCCCAGGGCTCCTACACTGTGAAAGGGCACAGGCCAGGCTGTGGGGACGCCCCCACCCCCTCAAGTGCACGAATTTCATGCACTGGGCCTCTAGTACTCTCATAAGATCATCAGTCACATTGGGGTAGGGCTCCATTCTAGTACAACTTCGTGTTAACTAGTTACATCTGCAATAACTCTACTTCCAAATAAAATCACATTCTGAGGGGTTTGGCCCTTGCCTAGCAGGTGAGATAAGGGGCCTGTAATAGGCTTAGCAAAAGGCTGACAGGCTTAGCAATAGCACCTTCCCACCTTCCACAGGCTCCCACACTTAGACAAAAGGTAGGAGCTGAATCAAAATTGATCAAGAAAGGAAAACCTAGATAAAGGAAAGAGAAGGTCCAGATAAAAGTGGGGCAAACAAACAGAACAAGAAAAACAAAGAAAAATCACCTTAAAAATTTGTTTTAACACTACACAAAAACAAAAGAAGTCTTTAGAACAAAACATCCTTCTGATAACCAGGAAAACTACACTCGCATAAAAATAGGTAACAGAAAAGTGTCAAGACAAATCCAATACAAGGACACTATGTGCTCTCAATAAAAAGTCCTTTTTGAGAATTTTTCACATCTTGTGAGAATGAATTAAATGATTGTTTTTTGCCACCTTAAAATTTCTTGGGGAGAAAAATTCAAAATCTTGACAAATTACTTTCAATTTTGACCTAATAATGATTGTAAGGGGAAAAAAAGAAATACATTGCTAAAAATATTTAAAACACTTTTAACTTCACTAATCAACTTTCAATTGGTAACTACTAAAATGACGATAATATTTTAAGTTGAAATTATTTTTCAGATTTATTCTTTTTCTTATTTGGTTTTGGTCTTGATTTCAGCCAAATACTAACTTTGACTCTAGGCCCTTTAGCATTTGGAAAAAATATATATCAGCGCATTTAATCCTGAAGATTTACTGTGCGAATGATAAAAGAACATGGATTCTCAGAGAGATGCTTCCTCCTTAAAGGAGACTGAAGAGTTGAATTGTATACCCTCAGCCTCTCTTCCTAGATTCATCAATCAGATTAAGTATTTACCAATTACCTACTGTGTTTAAAAACCACCTGAAAATGTAGTGGCTTAAAACAACAATTTTATCTGTTTTTAATACTGTGGTTTGTGCTCACTTCAGCAACACATATACTAAAATTGAAAAAATAAAGAAGATTAGCATGACATGCAAATTCATTATTGTTCCATATTTTTAAGGGGTCAATTCATCGAGAAGATATAACAATTGTAAATATATATGCACTCAACTTGGAGCACCTAAATATATTAACAACAGTAACAGTTCTGAAGGGAGAAATAAACAACAATATAATAATGGTATGGGACTTCAAAACTCCACTTTCAGGAATGGATAGATCAATCAGACAGAAAATCAACAAAGAATATTGGAATTGAACCATACATTAGATTAAATGGACCTTATAGGATATTTTACCCATCAGCAGTAGAACATTCTTCAGGATAGATGATATGATAGGCCACAAAGCAAGTCTTAGAAAATTTACAAGGACTAAAATCATAACAACTATCTTTTCTGACCACAGTGATATAACTAGAAACAACAAGAGGAAAGTTGAAAAATTTACACTCATGTGGAAACTAAACAACAGACTCCTGAACAACTTAGTGGGTCAAAGAAGAGATAAAAAGGGAAATAAAAAATCTCAAAACAAATAATAATGGAAACAGAGCACACCAAAACTCAAGAGATGTTGCAAAAGCAGTTCTGAGAGGGAAGTTTATAGTGATAAATGCATACAGTAAGAAAGAGAAGTATCTCAAACAACCTAATTTTACATCTCAAGAAACTAGAAAAAAAAAATGAAGCCCCAAATTACCAGAAGGAAGGAAATAACAAAATTCAGAGTGGAAATAAATGAAATACAGATCAGAAAAACAATAGAAAAGATCAATGAAACTAAGAGCTGGTTTTTCAAAAAGATACATAAAATTGATAAGTCTTTAGACTAAGAAAAAAAGAAGACTCAAATTCATAAAATCATAAAGGAAAGAGAAGACATTACAACTGATATTATAGAAACTCATAGAATCATAAGAGACTACTATGAGTAATTATAGGCCAACAAATTGGATAAGCTAGTGGAAATGAATAAATTCCTAGAAACATACAACCTACTATGTTTGAATCAGGAAGAAATAGGAAATCTTAACAGACCAATAATAAGTCAGGAAATTGAATCAGTAATAAAAAAAAACTTCCAAACACAGAAAAGCCCAGGGGCAGATGGCTCTTTTGGTGAATCCCACTAAATATTTAAAGAAGGATTAACACCAGTTGTTCCAAAACTCTTCCAAAAACTTAATATTCTTCATTTTATGAGAATGTATTACCAGGATTCCAAAGCCTGATAAGGATTACAGAAAGAGAAAACTATAGAACAATATCCCTGATAAATATAAGTGCAAAACTCCCCAACAAAATATTAGCAAACTGAATTCAACAAGATATTAAATAGATCATACACCACGACCAAGTAGGATTTATCTTTGGGATGCAAGGATAGTTCAAGATATATCACATTAATAGAATGAGAGATAAAAATCATATCATTATCTCAGTAGATAAGGAAAAAGCATTTGACAAAATACAATTTGATAAAAAAAAAACCTTTAACAAATTGGGTGTAGAAGAAACATACCTCAACATAGTAAAGGTCACATGTGATAAACCCATAGTTAACATCATCCTCAGTGGTGAACATTTTAACGCTTTTCCTCTAAGATCAGGAGCACGACCAGGGTGTCTGCTGTTACCACACACATTCAAAACAGCACTGGACGTTCTGGATAAAGTCATTAGGTAAGACATAAATAAAAGGCACCCAAAATAGAAAGAAAAAAGTAAAATTGTCATTATTTGTAGACAATATGATTTTAAATACAGAAAATCCTAAGGACTCAACTAAAAAGCTACTGGAACTAATCAATGAATTCAGTAAGTTGTAGAATATAATATCAACATGTAGAAATCAGTTGTGTTTCTATACATTAACAATGAAATATCTAAAAAAGAATTAAGAAAACTATCCCATTCACAATAGCATTAAAAACAAAAAAATACTTAGGAATAAATTTAAAGAATGGAAGTGAAAAATCTGAACAATAAAAAGAATAGTACTTTGTTAGAAAGAAACTGAAGAAGACAAATGGAAAGATATCTAGTGTTCATGGATAAGAAGAATTAATATGGTTAATATGTCCATACTATCCAAACCCATCTAGAGGTTCAATACAATCCCCATCAAAATCTGACAGCATTTTTTTTACAGAAATGTGTATAGGACTACAATAGACCCAGAAAAGCCAAAGCAACCCTGAGAAAGAAGAATAAAACCAGAGGCATCATGCTTCCTGACTTCAAATTATACTATAAAGCTGCAGTAATTAAAATAGTATAGTCCTGGCATAAAAACAGACAGACCAGTGGAAGAGACTTGAGAGCCCAGAAATAAATCCCTGCATATACAGTGAGCTAATATTTGAGAAGGGAGCCAAAAACACTTAATAGGGAAGGGATAGCCTCTTCAAAAAATGGTGCTGGGGAAACTGGATAATCACTTGCAAAAAAATGAAATGGGACCCTGTCTTACACCATTCACAAAAACTAATTGGTAATGGATTATAGGTTTAAACATAAGACCTGATATTGTAAAACTCCTAGAAGGAAACATAGGAAGAAGCTCCTTGACACTGATCTTGGCAATGATTTTTTGGGTATGATATCAAAAGCAAAAATTGACAAGTGAGACTACATCAAACTAAAAATCTCCTGCATAGCGAAAGAATCAAGAAAATGAAAGGCAACCTGTGGAATGGAAAACAATGTTTGCAGTCCACATATCAGGTAAGGAGTTAATATCTAAAATATACAAAGAACTTATACAGCAATCTCAAAAATTTAAAATGGGCAGTGGAACTGAATAGTGTTTTTTTTTCAACAAAGATATCCAAATGGTCAACAGATACACAAAAGAGTCTCAATATCACTAATCATTAGGGAAATGCACTTCAAAACCACAATATCACTTCACACCTGTTTGAATGGCAACCATCAAGAAGACAGGAGACCTTAATCAATAAAGAAAAAAAGAAAAATAATAATTAAAAAAAAGAAGACAGGAGATAAGTGTTGGTGAGGATGTGGGGAAAAGGGATGAATGTAAATTGGTTTCTGCCCCTATGGAAAACAGTGGGACAGTTCCTCAAGAAATTAAAAATACAACTACCATATGATCCAGCAATCACATTTCTGATTATATATGACATGAAACAGTATATTTTAAAAGATATCAGCATTTTCATGTTTATTACAGCATTATTCACAATAGCCAAGGTATGGAAGCGACCTGGAGTGTGCCAAGGGAAAAATGGATCAAGAAGTTGTAGCACATGTACACAATGGACTATGATCCAGCCACAGAAAGAAGGAAATCCTGACTTTTGCAACAACATGGATGAACTTGAGGGCATTATGTTTAGTGAAATAAGCAAGAGAGGAAGACAAAACTGCATGATATCACTTATATGTGAAATGTAAAATAGCCAAACTCATAAATCAGGGAATAGAATAGTTACCAGGACCTGGGGACAGGTGAATTGGGGAGAAGTTGGTCAAAGGGTACAAACTTGCATCTAGAAGGTGCGTATGTACAGATCTATGCTCAGCATAGTGATTATAGCCAACAAATTGGAGTATACACTTCAAAATTGCTAAAAGACTCTGTGTTAAATGTCCTTACACACACACACACACACACACACACACACACACACACACACACACAGAAATGGCAATCATGTGACATCATAGAGGGTTTAGCTTAAACTATGGTGGTAGTCATATTGCAATATATAAATGTATCAAATCAACACACTGTGCACCTTAAACTCACAATGTTGTATGTAAATTACATCTTGATTAAAAGTACTGTGGGTCATCAATCTGCACTGGACCCAAGGGGTCTTTCTGTTGCCCTTGCCAGGTCACACACACAACTGCAGTCATCAGCAGCTCGATGGTCTAAGGCAGTGGTCAGCAAACTCATTAGTCAACAGAGCCAAATATCAACAGTACAACGATTGAAATTTCTTTTGAGAGCCAAATTTTTTAAACTTAAACTTCTATAATGTCACTTCTTCAAAATAGACTCACCCAGGCCGTGGTATTTTGTGAAAGAGCCACACTCAAGGGGCCAAAGAGCCGCATGTGGCTCATGAGCCACAGTTTGCCGACCACAGGTCTAAGATGAGCTCTCTTCCAAATCTGGAGGTTGGTTTTGGCTGTTGCTGGGCCCTTCTGTGTGTCTTCTCTCATTGTTAAGTCTAGTCTGGCCTGGCCGGTGTGGCTCAGTGGTTGAGTACCACCTATGAACCAGGAAGTCACAGGTTCCATTCCTGGTCAGGGCATATGCCTGGGTTGCTGGCTCGATCCCCAGCAGGGGGCATGCAGGAGGCAGCTGATCCATGGTTCTCTCTCATCATGGATGTTTCTATCACTCTCCCTCTCCCTTCTTCTCTGAAATCAATATAAATATATTTAAAAAAAGAGAAAGAAATCTAGTCTGAACTTCTCAATGCAGAGGCTGCATAGAAGGGACTAGAATAGGAGGTGCAAAGCCATTCGAGGTTGGGAGGTTCAGAAGCTACAGTCATCACTTGCACTGAATTCTGGGGGTGAAGGACATCCCAGGCCAGGCTGACTGAAGGGCTGTAGAAATGAACCCACCTCTTGGCAAGAAGTGGCTCAGCCACACTGTCAAGGGCCTGGGAAGGGATGAATCCTAAGGCTTTTGCAAACATTCCTCCCAGATGAGTAAAGGGACAGAGAGAGGTCAGCAAGGGGACAGGACAGGCCATCTGCAAATGGAAGGGTACAGCAGGAGTGAGGGGGCGGTGCCTGCTGTACCCACACACCCCACAAACGTATGCTGTAAATACAGAGGATTCCATCAACCTTGGAGTAGCAATTTCACACATCTTCAGAAAATGAACTCCAATAACATTATCCTCTGGTTGCAACCATATCGTTAAGTCTTTAAAAACATAATCGGCAAATATACTGAGTAGTGATTCTAGATTTTTAGATTATATTTTGTTGTTAAGCTCTGGCATTGCTATGTAATTTAAATTAAAGAGAGTTTAAAGGTATTTTTCTCTTGATGCGAAAAGCAAGTCAGTGAATGTTCTGGGCAGTGAGCTTTCACAGGACGGAGCTGGCGCCGTTAAGGAGAGCTTCAGACTCCGCTTTTCTCCTTGCGGCTTTACAAACTGGAAAACGTCTCTATTTAGACGGTTTAAACGATGGCATCCTGCCAAGGGAGGGGAATGACATTTCTCACTGTGATTCATTTTGCCTTTACCACCACAGAGCCGGCCGCTTCTTATTAATAAACAAGGCTGCTCACCCATCACAAACCATGGATTTGGCTGATGAGTAAGAGGAAAAGGGCACCTGCGTCATGGGCAGCGGCTGAGACAGGGCAGTCCGAACAGGGTCAGGGAGGGCAGGCTGTGTGTGCATCTCGATGTCAGGTCCTGGGCTGCCAGGAAGTCTGCTCAGCGGCCATTTGGGAAGCCCATCCATGGAGCCGCACTGGATCAGGAGTGCAGAAGAGTATGTCTTGAACGGGCTCTGTGGTGTCACGCTCAGCTGCAGTGTGATCTGGTCACTGGGGCAGTGGGCTGCTGCCATCTCCCTCTGTATGTTTTCACCTTCTCTTTCTGAGTCAGGGAAAGCTGCAAGGTGGAAAACCAGAGCCCAGGAGGGAAAGGGAAATGTGGCCGCCTCACACCTTCTGCCCTCCCTTGGCCGAGGCTCTCTTGGCACTGGGCTCAGCTCTGACAGCAGGGAAGCAGTGGGAAGAGAGGTGCCAGAGAAGCTGCTGGCATCTGGGGCACTGTCTACAGGCAGGAACGCCCCAGAAAGATTAGCCCCACCGCCAGCCGTTCTTCCTTTTCCTTGGTGGCAACAATAGGCAATGAATCTCTCTTTCTTCTCTTCCTTCCTCCCTTCCATCTCTTTTACTTAAAAAAAAGTTTCTCATGACCACTCACTGTGAAAGTGGTAAGAGTAACCATGATCAAATGAGACCAGCATCCACCAGCTCAGAGACATTCATAAAAGCCATGAGAGCTGTCAGAGGTGTGACTCGGGATGCCTTCTGAACTGTGCGGGGAATTTGAAAATTTTCATGTCTTTTATTCTGGGAATGCATGTGCATACCTACACACATAACCTTTAAAAACACTTTTCTTCCTGCCCTAGCCAGTTTGGCTCAGTGAATAGGGTGTCAGCCTGTGGATTGAAGGGTCCAGGGTTCGATTCTGGTCAAGGGCACATGCCTGAGTTGTGGGTTTGATCCCTAGTATGGGGCATACAGGAGGCAGCCCATCAATGATTCTCTCTCATCATTGACGTTTCTCTCTCTCTTTCTCCCTCTCTCTTCGACTCTGAGATAAATGAAATATATTTTAAAGAAAGAAACCACAACACTTTTCTTGCTGAATCTTGGAGAATTATGGCAGGATGGGGTCCTCAGAAAAATCAGAATTTATATATACTGCATTTTATGTCTTTACTAAAGACATCTCTTATATTCAGCGTGCTGTGTTCAAAGCTCTAAGCACAAGGAGAATGTGTGCTTTCTGTTTATAACATGATCTCAATCAATGGGAGATTATAATCACTGCTTTTGACTTATTCTAAACACTTGCCTTCTGGGCTGACATTTCTGTAGCACATCTGTATCTAAGCCATATAAAAAGGACCAGGAGAGGTGGAGATTCATTATCATGGGGAGACTCTGAGCAGACTAGATCACCGATACATAAGAGGGTGCTCAGAGGAGCTACTGGCCACTGGCATATAGTTAAGTAGCAATGTGATAATATAGTGGTGTTAATGAGTTTGAGGTTCACTTTGTAGTTATTTCCTAATAATATTTTGGAAAAGTAGAGTACAGACTCACCAAACCCCTTATCTTCCTACATCAGGCAAAGTATCCTTCGCACCCAACACTCTGGCACGAGTCTCTATAACCTCAGCTACTTCTGGGCCACAGTAATTGCTTTCAGGAATGGGTATGGGCCCATGTATGTTCCATTAGAATAAATCCTAGGACTTGTGAAAATGTTCCTGAAAATGAGTCAGGACAGGATCACCTGGCTCGGTGGCTCTGCAGGTGGGAGCCCCGGAAGGTGGTGTTATTTAGGACGGTGGGGAGTCGGGGCCCAGAGCCTCTGCTTTCCCCAAGTCCCACTCCATTGCTATTGGGTTATTGTTACATCTCTAGGACAGACTGGGGACAGAGTAAGGAACAAGCCAGTATGAGAAGCTTAAAGAAAGCAAGAAGGAACTCGAAGTAAGACTTTCTGGGAAAGTGACTCTACCACTGCTCATTCCGACAAGTAGGGGAGGAACTGTCAAATCTTCAGAACTTGGAGGAAATAATTTTACCAGCTTTGCCAGCAAGGAAAATTGCTACTGATCTGTAATAATAACACAGTAGGAGTTGAGGCAACAATTTCCCCTCTAAATTCCCATAAATGTAGGAAACCAGGTCTTAGTTTATAAAAACATTTTTAAAAACTTCTGGCTAAGCCAGGGAGAGATGAAGAGTTGTGGCTGACACTCTACTTACTCTGATGAGGTTGAAAATGGGACATGGGACAAATCTCTCTCCAGGGAGTAGCTGGCCTTCTGTGAGGGTTAATTTCATGTGTTGATTTGGCTAAGTCACGGTACTCAGAAGTTTACCTAAACATTATTCTAGATGTTGCCATGAAAGTATTTCTAGATGGTACTGACATTTAAATCAGCAGACTTAGAGTAAAGCAGATTACTGGCTCTCTGTAACTCTGGGTGGCATCCAGGCAGTTGGAAAGAGACTGACCTTCCTGACGAAGAGGGAATTCTGCCCCATGTCACCTTTGGACTCACACCGCAGCACCGACTCTCCCGTGTCTCCAGCTTCTCCAGCTACCCTGCAGCTTTGGGGTTTGCAGCCTCCACAATCATGTGAGCCAATGCTGTAAAAGAAATCTTTCTCTTTCTTTAAACCTGTAGACATCCTGTTGGTTCTAATTCTCTAGAGGATTCTGAACAATACCCTAATCTACATAAGTTTAGAAACTTCCCAGAAGAGGGAGTTCATGTTGTCTCGACACTAACTTGTCTCCTGTTCTACCTGTAGAGGCAGAGCATTCTAACACCTCCATCTCCCTGGGAGGAGGGAGCATCATAGGCATTGTTTATAAGCAAGGAGAAAGGAAAAATGAATCCAAACAAAAATTTCATTCTGATAGATATTAATTTTGTAGTACAATATGCGATTTCTTTGTATGAATTAATTTTAATATTCTCCAAAATTGAAAATCATAAAAGAGGAGGAGACAGAGGAGAAGGAAGAGAAGAAAGAGTAAGAGAACAAGAATAAGAAGGCAAAGAAGAAAAGAAAATGAAACTATTAAAATGAACAGGAGGTCTTTTTAAAAAATCTAAAACAAGCAAAAGCATCCTTCCAGGATGAATCAATAGGTTGGTCAACCCATTTTCTAGTAAAATGATATTTTGTTGTAAGAAAAGCAACCACAAAGTTTTTTTTCTTTTCTCGCTCTCTATTTTAAACAAAAAATAATTTATGATTCGTACATTGTCTATTTCAAAGTCTCATTTAAACTTTCTATAGTGAATCATCCCCACTTCATATTTTCTTAGTAATGGTGGTGAATCACTCTTTTAAAATGTGTTAAGTACTTAATGTCCCTTAGCATTTTAAACTTAATAAATTTGCTAGATGCTACTGTGTATGAATACTGTTAAATATCATTATAAAGTCATCGTTTTCCATAGAACTGAGCAGTTAAATGAGACACAAAGGATACTGTCATATTGTTGACACTCCTGAAAATATATTACTTGTTGACAAGATCAGCAAGCAGAGCAGCATAGTATAAAAAGTCCTGAGCTAAAAGTCAAAAGACCTGGATCCTAGTCCCAGCTGTCACTACCAGGATTATCTTGGGCAAAACTATTGGATATCTCTGAACCTCAGTCATGGCCTTATCCATAATATCTGAACATTGTTATGAGCATTAAATGAGAGATTATCTCTAAAGTATTTTTGATGATTTCAGAGAGGAAGGAAGAAGGAGAGAGAGATAGAAACATCAATGATGAGAGAGAATCATTGCTTGGCTGCCTCCTGCATGCCCCCTACTGGGGATAAAGCCCACAGCCTGGGCATGTGCCCTTCCTGGAATCAAATCCAGGATCCTTCAGTCTGCAGGCTGACACTCTATCCACTGAGCCAAACCAGCTAGGGTGAGAAATTACTTTATGTGAGTAGTTGGTACAAAGATGGAATCATGGATACCAAGGATTTTCAACCTTTTTCATCTCGTGGCACACATCAACTAATTAAAATTCTGCAGCACACCAAAAAATATATTAATTTTTTGCTGACTTGAAAAAAAAAAGGTATAATTTTTATTCATTCATACCCGATGGCTATTGCTGTATTGGCTGTTGTCATTTTTTTTATTTGGCAATCTAAGGGAGAAGAGATCAGTGCCCCTATCTAAATAGTTAGATATCGCATGCTTTAAAAATTCTTTTGGCACACCTGTCGAAATTGCTGATGTACACTGAAGCCATTTAGGGAGGTGTGGAACCAATAATGTTATGTGCAGGGAAAACACATGGTGGAGGAGGTGCCAGAGTCAGGAGACATTCGAGGGTCTTACCCAGGAACTTTGGGCTAAGAGAACATGGAATGAAGAATTAAGGACCCCGCTTGGGCTGATGTGTTTTTCCCTGCATCCCAGGCTTGGGGGAGGGGTGTGGAAGTATGACAATACAATGTGGCAGAACAGACAATGCCACAAGGCCTGGGGTCCATGTTCTTGCTAATGGCAGGTGGCAGATCTCTTCCCTTCAGGTGAGGGGCCTCTGGCTGGCAGAACCAGAATGTCCAGAAAGTTTGATTCTACTGGAGTCCCAATATTTTAGGAATGTTGCCTTAGAAAGCAAAATCTCAGTATCAAGAAAGCCATCTATAGTAATAAAAGGGTAGTATGCTATTTAGACCGGATATCTTCCGGACACCCTCCTGGACAAAGCCACAGTGGCAGGGGTTGAGGCAGAGGTGGTTAGGGGTGATCAGACTGGCAGGGGAGGGCAGTTAAGAGCAATCAGGCTGGTAGGGGGCAGCTAGTGGGCAATCAGGCCAGCAGGCAGAGGCGGTTAGGAGCCAACGGTCTCGGATTGCGAGAAGGATGTCCCACAGCCGGTTTAGGCCCAATTCCGCAGTCAGACATCCCCCAAGGGGTCCCAGATTGGAGAGGGTGCAGGCTGGGCTGAGGAAACTACCCCCCGTGCACGAATTTTGTGCACCAGGCCTCTAGTCCTATATAATAAAAGGCTAATATGGCCAAAACCGGTTTGGCTCAATGGATAGAGCATTGGCTTGCATACTAAAGGGTCCCAGGTTCGATTCCAGTCAGGGGCATGTACCTTGGCTGTGGGCACGTCCCCAGAAGGGAGTGTGCAAGAGGCAGCTGATCGATGTTTCTCTCTTATCGCTGTTTCTGACTTTCTATCCCTCTCCCTTCCACTCTGAAAAATCAATAAAAAATATTTTTTAAAAAAGGGCTATTATGAAAATTGATCAAATGGTGTACAACTGGTCGCTATGATGTGCATTGACCACCAGGGGGAAGATGCTCAATGCAGGAGTTGCCCCCTGGTGGTCAGTGTGCTTACACAGGGGGAGCACTGCTCAGCCAGAAGCCGGGCTCACGACTGGTGAGCACAGTGGTGGTGGCGGTGGTGGTAGGAATCTCTACCACCTTCCGGCAGTGCTAAGGATGTCCAACTGCCAACTTAGCAGGCTTAAGCCATCAGTTGGACATATCCTGAGGGCTCCTGGACTGCAAGAGGGCACAGGCCAGGTTGAGGGACCCCCCGAGTGCCCAAATTCTATGCACCAGGCCTCTAGTGTGTAGATAAAATACTCACCTCTCTGAAGTGTAGAAAGGACTGCGTGATTAAGGACTTAGCACAGTGCTTGTCACACTATAGGTCTTCAGTGAGTGACAGCTGTCATTATGTTGACTGTTACCATTATCATCATCATCGAGTAGGAGGAGGAGGTGGAAAAATTAATGGCAGAGAAAGGCCCACTTGTGGCTTATTTCTGAACTAGAGGCCAGTGCACAAAATTTGTGCATGGTGGGGGTGGTTGTTCCTTAGCCCAGCCTGCACCCTCTCCAATCTGGGATCCCTTAAGGAATGTCCAACCCCCCATTTAGGTTCAACCCCAGTGGGAATAGGCCTAAATGGGTGGTTGGACATCTCTCTCACAATCCAGAACTGCTGGCTCCCAACCGCTCACCTACCTCTGCCTGATTGCCCCTAACTGCTTCTGCCTGCCAACCTGATTACCCCTTAACCACTCCCCTGCCAACCTGGTCAGCATCTAACTGCCCTCCCCTGCTGGCCTGGTCACCTCTAACTGCCCTCCCCTGCCAGTCTGGTCGCTCCTAACTGTCTTCCCCTGCAGGCCTGGTCCCCACCAACTGCCCTCCCCTGCATGCCTGTCTCACCCAACTGCCATAACCTGTAGACCTAGTCCCCCCCAACTATCTTCCCCTGTAGGCCTCATCCCCCCCCCCCCAACTGCAGTCCTGGGTTCCCCTGCAACTGTCCTCCACTTCAGGCCTGGGTTCCCCCAACTGTCTGCCCTGCAGGCCTGGGTTCTTCCCAACTGCCCTCCCTTGCTGGCCTGGTCTGCCTCAACTGCCCTCCTCTGCCAGCCTGGTCACCCCCAACTACCCTCCTCTGTAGGCCATCTTGTAGTGGCCATCTTGTGTCCACATGGAGGCAGCCATCTTTGACCACATGAGGCCATCTTGTGTCTTGGAGTGATGGTCAATTTGCATATCACTCTTTTATTAGATAGGAGTTTTCTAGGAAGGACTTAAAAATGTTTAATTTTCTCTAGATGGGTAGAAATATCATAAAACTGATTCAGTTCAGATAATGCATCAGAATTACGTTAATTACACCTGGGGGGTGATCCCTGCACTCAGTGAGGGATTTTGTGAGAGTGTCAGTGAGCATGTTCTCACTCATTGGCATTAGTAGTTATAATAGGAAGGAGATCTTAGACATCCCTCTAAAATCCAGGCAATGAGCTTAACACTTTAGCTATTTTAACCTGCTTAATACTCATAACCATCTTCTCCTACATCAAATGGCTGAATCCTTCCTTCCATTCCACATGGAGGACAGGGTGCAGACAGCTTAGTGATTTTCCCAGCCTGGATGAAACTCAGGGCAATCAGCCCCCCACCCCACCCCATGTAACTCCCTCCCTGCTGCCAGCACATGTCCTAGAGCAAGCACGTCAAACTTGAGGCCCATGGGCCACATGTAGCCCACCATGAATATTTTTGTGGCCCAGCCAATATAATGGTTTATAAGAAACATTTTAATAAAAACTTCATAACTTAATTTTTACAATATCCTGTTATACATAATCCTATAAAATAAAAGCCTAATATGCTAAGTGTCTAGTCATTTGGTTGTCCGTTCAACCAATCAAAGCATAATATGCTAATGATATGCTAAGACCACTCAAATGCTTGCTATGATGTGCACTGACCACCAGGGGGCAGATGCTCTGACCGGTAGGTTAGCTTGCTGCTGGGGTTCAGTTGATTGGGATTGAATGAGATGGGACTAACATGCCCTGGAGCCCTCCCCAGTCCTGATCATGCACTGGTGGGGTCTCTCAGCCTGGCTTGTACCCTCTTGTAATCTGGGACCCCTCAGGGAATGACAGAGAGCTGATTTCAACCCAATGGCAGAAGAACTGGTCACTATGATGCACACTGACCACCAGAGAGCAGATGTTCAAGATAGGAGCTTCCCCTGGTGGCCAGCATGCTCTACAGGGGGGAGCGCCACTCAGCCAGAAGCTGGGCTCATGGCTGGTGAGTGCAGCGGCAGTGGTGAGAGCCTCTCCTGCCTTCCTGGCAGCACTAAGGATGTCCATCAGTCAGACATCCCCCAAAGGTTCGTGGATTGTGAGAGGGTGCAGGCCAGGCTGAGGAAACCCCCCCCCCCCAGTGCACAAATTTCGTGCACCAGGCCTCTATCAACAATGAATGACAATGTTCTCTCATGACTGATTATTATAATTGTGTTGCATTCATTTCCCTTATACGCCTTATGCACAAGCACACCATTTCTCTCCACTAATACTACCAGTGAATATTTTAGCAGCTGATCCCCATGTCATTAGTCTTGTACTAACTTGTTTGGTGTGCACAACAGGAAATATTTCGTTTTTAGAGAACAAGAAAAATACATTTATTTGCATTACACTTATTAATTTGTGCAGTTATTTAGTGTCTGGTAAGTTAATGTTCAAGAAAAAATATTAATTTTTATTAAAATGTTCTATTATTTTATGTTAATGATGACTCATTTATTTCAGTCCTTTGTATTCAGCATGTCTCTATCGAAATAAACCTATGTTTCTATGAAAATTGAAGCTTTTGTTTTTTTTTTTGCAGCCCACATACACTCAGATCTTGTTTACTTGGCCCGTGTTAGTTTTTGAGTTTGACAGGCTTGTCCTAGAGCAAATCTGCTTCTGCTCACAGCACTGACCTGGACTGATGGGAGTGGTTTCCTGGAGCCCTGTTTACCGTTAGGAGTCCCCGTTGTCCGAGTATGGCCAGTGCGGGGCTGGGCTGGTGAGGCAGAATTAGACAATCTGCACTTTCTTTGGCCATAAACCACCTGTGCCACTAAACAGAAGAAACAAAGGGAAATCGAGAGCTTATATTGTACAAGTGTCAAATGCCAAAAGTCAGAATTCTTTTCTGATTTTCCCAGCTGGGATTGAAATACAATAAATAGTCTCAAACCTGAGTCCTTTGGCCATTCTCTCTGCAGATTTCATACCTCAGACACCTACCTACTAACATTAAGCCCATTTTCTCTGTTTTAAATTGGATATTTTTTCTTGATTTAAAATAATGCATCTAAATTTAATAGGATGTCAAAATCAACTGTGGTAATTTCTCCAAGCAGAAAAAAATAATGACTCTTGTTACGTTGCCAAGGTTTATATCCTTTTCGAAACCAAAGAAGAAAGTTAAATTGGGATCTTCGTATTACTGTTTTTCATTAATTCATGTTTCAATATTACAAGATTCGTTGGAAAGACCGTGTCCTTTAAGCATTTTGTCACTTCAAATATATTCATCTTTAATTACAAATATTTCCAGTTAATCAAAATTAGGTCACAGCAACCTTCCCAAAATATTACACTTAAGTCTTTGATTTTTGACATCACCATAACATCTGTATACAAAATGAAGAACATCAGTTGCTTTTAGTCAGAATAAAACTCCCGCATTGACTGCAGTTCCCAGTGCTTCCTCTACACGTTCACCAAAGAATGACTTCGAGAGGGAAGTGCTCAAAGGCTGTGTGAGTTGTTTTCCAGGCAATCACCCACTCCATCCTCCACTGGTCAGGAGCTTTAGCATTTCACAAGTAAAAATATTACTTCTGATTGTTACAGAACCTGGATTTTGAGCAGGAAGGCTCAAAGCAGCAGAATATTTTGGTGGAAGGTGAGATGCTAGAAACCACTGTGGCATCTTTCACTTCAGTTTCTTACCCAACTTGGTCACCGATGTTGCAGAAGCGATGGTGCCGCCTTCACAACTTTCCGCTTGTGTGGAATTCCATCTGTTTAATCAAACCGAAACAAACTGTAGTGTCGAGGTCCTTGTACCTTCAAAGATTTCCTTCCTATTATCTTCTTAACCCATTGCATCATTCAGAAGAATAAATACCCCAGCTCAGCACACAGGAAATGTAACAAAAAAAGGAAATACAGAATATGATATATACATGTATATCACACACACACACACAATACAGGGTCTTTGTAACAGAAAGGTTAATAATTGATTAAGCATATGTACTGATATTTGCTTAGTGCATTTAAAACTATAGACCCTGCTAATTAAAATTTGGGCTTTCCCCCTCATTTTTCAGAGACAGTAATAAATAAGATATAATCCTGAAATTGTGCAGAATTGTGTAGCAGGAGTCCAAATTCACTCGTGGCACACTTCCAATTGCAAAGAGAATGTGTCTTCTTCATTCCCACGGCTGATTTCATCCTCCCCATGAGCCCCGTCCTGCTGGGTGGTGAGGGCATTTAGACACACCGACAACAATTAGTGATTTCACCAGTCCCCTTCGGGTCTAAATTTTAATCTATTCAAATATGACATACCACCAGTCATAGCTGATTTAAATGGTTTCTTTTGGTTTCTTTTCAGGTCTTCATAAATGCCCAGGCTTTCAGAATTTTTTCTCTCCCTTTTGGGAAGCAGCCCAGGGTACCAGGGGGGTTCCGTGCCCTTTGGGCATCCCTGGCCACGTGCTGGCTGGTGTCCTCTGAGATCGGCTGCTCTGCCTCTGCCCCGGGCAGGCTGCTCCTAAAGTCTGAGGCAGGTGGGACTGCACTGGGTTCTAGCAGTCTGGTCCGAGACCTCATTTTTCTCTGGGGACTTGGCCCCTGAATGTTGGCTGCAATGTGGCTTCGGAGCCACGCAGCCCTCGCCTTGGGATTTCTGCCAAGTTGAACAGCCAGCACCATCACTTCCTTCCGCAGACAGGACTTCTGAACGCTGTGCTGTCGGAGTGCCAAGGGCAGCTCGGGAGGGCTCGCCCAGCCTCTGCCTAACAGCTCTCCACACTCAGACAGGATTCCCTGCCCAACCCCTCCAAGGAACTGTCCCTGCTGGGACTTCAGCCAAGGGGAGGGCCTGGCTCCCTTCCCTGCCTGCCTTCCCCACTCACACCTTTCACAAGTACTTTTCACACTCCTGCAGCATTCTAACCTCCCTCCTTCCACTCTCCTTACAATGAAATGGAGTTTTATTGTTTAAAAAACAACAACAAACACAAAAAAATCTTATTTGGCTTTTCAGAAGGCACTTCTGCCACAAAAAGTTCCAATACACCAGCCCCCACCCACTCCACCCCCAGCTTCCTTCTCAGGGCAGGTCCTGAGTCGGCTCATGTCTTCTACAAATGGATGGCCGGGCTTTCTATCCATTTCTAGAAGATGCAAGCCAAGGTCCATGCGCAAAGGGGGCTGCAGTTTCAAGGGTCTCTTAGGTCAGTGGAGGAATCCTATTGTCTTCTGAAAGGCAGCTAGCCTCCCAACTGGAAATGGCCACAGACTCATTCCAGCATTTCTGTGGAGAATTCAAAAAGGCTTTTGAAAATTTGACATCTGATGGAATTGTTTTTTGCCTTATTTTTAAAAATTATACACACACACACACACACACACACACACACACACACACACACAATTGATTTCAGAGAGGAGGGAGAGAGAGAGAGATAGAAACATCAATGAGAGAGAATCATTGATTGGGTGCCTCCTGCACACCCCACACTGGGGATTGAGCTTGCAACCTAGACATGTGCCCTGACTGGGAATCAAACCTTGACCTCCTGGTTCATAAGTCGATTCTCAATCACTGAGCCACACAGGCGGGCTCGCCTTATTTTATTTTTCCTTTCCTGTTCAGGCATCCTAAAATAGCTGAGCCTCTCCATATTAACATGAATTCGGGTTCTTTTCATCACAAGGACTTCAAAAAAACTCAACATCCCACTCTGCATTTGGGAGATGACCTCACACTTTATCACTGAAGTCAGAATTTGAATTCTTTTTTTAAAGCCCAATCTGAGGTTTTCAGTAAGTACCTAAGACTCTGTACATAATTCTTTTTTTTTTTAATCATTAAAACAAAACTGCCATTTGATGGTCTATACGTCCCGTAGCTTGGGAATTTTTAAAGGAGTTCCTTGAACTCCCTGAAATCATACACACTATTTTGTATCTGTATTTTTATGGGAGAAAATTTTAGTTTTCATCAACTCATCAAACTGGGGAGAAGAGGGTGATTCCCAAACAGGTTTAGAATTTCTTCTGTGCTTTCTGCTTAATAATATTGAGTGGCCAATCAGTTATTTGAGAGAAGTAGACAGAAGTGAGTAGGCTGAAAAGGTCCTCATTCTGGATAAGCTGCTTGTTAAAGGTAAGTAACTGTAGATATGCAGGGTTTCCTTCACAGGAGATGTAAAACCAACTGAACTGACTCTCATTGTGCATGTCCCCTCTTGCCTACTGCACAGAATGCAAGCTCCTACCATGACACCAAATGTCATTTACAACCTGGCCTGGCCCTGCCCAGCCTTTTCACTTTCTTTCAATTGAACCCACTGACTCACTTTCCTTTGGATCTTTCATGCATTTTTTAAAGGGTAATATATGCACGGTAATTTTTAAAAATTTCTTTATTGATTAAGGTGTTATATATGTGTCCTTATTCCCCCATTACCTTCCCACCCCCCCTCCCCACTCATGCCCTCACCCCCCTGATGTCTGTGTCCATTGGTCAGGCTTATATGCATGCATAAAAGTTCTTTGGTTGATTTCTCCCCATTACCCCCACCATCCCCTACTGAGGTCTGATGGTCTGATCAATGTTTCTATTTCTCTGGATCTATTTTTGTTCATCAGTTTATGTTATTCATTATATTTCATAAATGAATGAGATAATGTGATATTTATCTTTCTTTGACTGACTTATTTCACTTAGCATCCATGCTGTTGCAAATGGTAAGAACACCTTATTTTTTACTGCAGCGTAGTATTCCATTGTGTAGATGTACCACAGTTTTTATTTATTTATTTTCCTTTATTGATTAAGGTATTACATATGTGTCCTTATGCTCCTATTACCTCCCACCTCCCATTCATGCCCCACCTACCTGTTGTCTGTGTCCATTGCTTAGGCTTATATGCATGCATACAAGTCCTTTGGTTGATCTCTCCCCCTACCCCCTACCTTCCCTGAGGTTTGACATTCTGATTGATGTTTCTCTGTCTCTGGATATATTTTTGTTCATCAGTTTATGTTGTTCATTATATTCATTATATCATATGAGTGATATCATATCTTTCTCTGCCTGGCTTATTTCACTTTGCAATGCTCTCCAGATCCATCCATGCTGCTGCAAATGGAAAGAAGCATTGAACAGACTGTCTAACTACAGCGGGAAGACAGAAGAGGTTGGGGGAAGGGGGAGCTGACAGAGATCAACTGAAGGACTTGTATGCATGCATATAAGCATAACCAATGGATACAAGACACTGGGGGGGGGGGAGGGGGCAGGTGAGGGCATGTACTGGGGAGTAGGGAAGGGTAGGGAGAGGTTAATGGGGGGGGGGGAAAGAGGAGACATATGTACTACTATTTGTAATACTTTAAACAATAAAAAATTATTTTTAAAAAACATACTTTTGCAAATGGTAAGAATTCCTTCTTTTTTACCACAGCATAGTATCCCATTGTGTAGATATAACACTATTTTTTAATCCACTCAACTGCTGCTGGGCATTTAGCTATTGTAAATTGTGCTGCTATGAACATAGGGGTGTATATATCCTTTCTAACTGGTGTTTCTAGTTTCTCGGGATATACTCCTAGAAGTGGGATTACTGGGTCAAATGGGAGTTCCATTTTTAGGTGTTTTTTTTTAAATCTTTATTGTTCAGTTTATTAATTACATTGTTCCCTCCTTTTCTCCCCTATAGCTCCCCTCCACCTGGTACCCATCCCACCCTCCGCCCTCACACTCCTCACTGTCCTCCCCCATAGTTGCATGATTTTTGTCCAGTCTTTTGCTGCACTTCCCACACCCCTTTTCTCCCCAAGAATTGTCAGTCCATTCCCTCTCTATGTCTGTGATTCTGTTACATTCACCAGTTTATCCTGTTCATCAGCTTATTAATTCACTTGATTTTTAGATTCATTTGTTGATAGACGTGTATTTGTTGTTCCTAATTTACACTTTTATCTTTTTCTTCTTCCTCTTCTTAAATAATATCTTTCAGCATTTCATATAATATTGGTTTGGTGGTGATGAACTCCTTTAGCTTTTTCTTATCTGTGAAGCACTTTATCTGACCTTCAATTCTAAATGATAGCTTTGCTGGATAGAGTAATCTTGGTTGTAGATTCTTGCTATTCATCACTTTGAATATTTTTTGCCACTCCCATCTGGCCTGCATTTTTTCTGTTGAGAAATCTGCTGACAATCGTATGGGTGCTCCCTTATAGGTAACTAACTGTTTTTCTCTTGCTACTTTTAATATTCTCTTTTTGTCTTTTGCTCTTGGCATTTTAATTATGATGTGCCTTGGTGTGGGCCTCTTAGGGTTCCTATATATTGGGGTTCAGTGCACTTCTTGGACTCCTAATTCAATTTCTTTCACCAGGTGTGGGAAGTTTTCGGTCATTATTTCTTCAAATAGGTTTTCATTGTCTTGGTCTCTCTCTTTTTCTGGCACCCCTATAATTAGGATGTTGGTATGCTTGAGGTTGTCCCAGAGGCCCCTTACACTATCTTCAATTTTTTGGATTCTTTTGGTTTCTTGCTTTTTCAGCTGAGTGGATTTTACCTCTTTGTATTTCAATTCTTTAACTTGGTTCTTGGGGTGCTCTAGAGTACTTTTAGGTCTTTGTATAATATTTTTTATTTCAGTCAGTGTATGCTTAATTTCTGGTTGGTCCTTTTTCATATCCTTGAGAGTCTCATTCATATCCTTGTAGGTCTCGTTCATTTCCTTGTAGGACTCATTCATTTCCATGTTGGTCTTGTTCATTTCTTTGCAGGTCTCGTTCATATCCTTGAGGGTCTCATTCATTTCCTTGTAGGTCTTGCTTATTTCCTTATAGGTCTCGACCTTTTCTAGGAGCCTCTTGAAAAGCCCTATAACAGTGGTTTTGAATTCTATGTCCAGTCGTTTTTTTCCCCTCCATTTCTTTCCATTTCTCTGCATGGTGGCTGCTTCCCTGAGTTGGTCAATTAGCTTTGTGTGGTAGACGTCCTACAAGGGACAGTGGCTCAGCGTCCCCAGTTACCTGAGGTGGATATGGGTTGCACAGTCTTGCTGAAGTTAAGCTCAGGTTAATTGTTGTTAGCACTTGGAGGGGTTGACCTCCAGGCCAATTGTCTGTGATGTGCAGCTGTGTCAGGTTGGATGGGCAGAGTCTCTGGGCCAAGCAGACAGTGTCAGCTCCACCCTATGCTTCCCCAGGGACTCTGTGCCAGGGGCAATGGCCGCCAGCACCTCTGAGAGAGAGCTGCTGGTGAGCTCCACCGGCTGCTGGAGAATTCAGACTCTCCCCAAATGAGTCTGCACACCCAACGTCTCACCCAGGGTCACAAAACAATGCAGTCTGACGGTTTCCTGAATGAAAGAGCAAGTCATGAGTGCTCTCTGTGCGGTCAGGCAGCTGCGATGTTCCCAAGTTCACATGCACTCCGCACAAGCTTGCCTTCTCCCCAAGCCGGCAGACCCTGCAGCACCCGAACTTCGGCGTGCCCTCCCACTGTCCAGTTTTTACCCCATATGATAGTGGGTTCCCTGGACTTCGCCAAGAGCTGGAGAATCAGTCCAGTGGGACGTCTTTGTCTCCCCCATTCGAGAAAACTGGCTGGTTTTCAGCCGCCTGCCCTAACCGCTGGCGTGCGCACTCCAAACCTCTCTCAGCGCGTATCTTCAACACTGTCCGCTGCTGCTCCTCCAAGTCACAGTGTCTTTTCTTCACTTTTATTTGTGGAATTTTCACTCAGCCAGCTTTCTGGTAATTCTGGATGGTGTTTGTTCTTTCATTAAGTTGTAGTTTTTTTTTTTTAATCTTTATTGTTCAGATTATTAATTACATTGTTTCCCCTTTTTTATCCCCCTATAGCTCCCCTCCACCCTGTATCCATCCCTCCCTCCTCCCTCACCTCCCCCTCCCCACTGTCCTCTCCCATTGTTGCAAGATTTTTGTCCAGTCTCTTGCTGTACTTCCCACAACCCTTTTCTCCCCAAGAATTGTCAGTCCATTCCCTCTCTATGTCCATGATTCTGTTATATTCACCAGTTTATCCTGTTCATCAGCCTATCAATTCACTTGATTTTTATGTTCATTTGTTGATAGATGTGTATTTGTTGTTCATAATTTATATTTTTACCCTTTTCTTCTTCCTCTTCTTAAAGAATATCTTTCAGCATTTCATGTAATATTGGTTTGGTGGTGATGAACTCCTTTAGCTTTTTCTTATCTGCAAGTTGTAGTTTTAAACTTGCTGTGTATGGCAGCAAGATAGGTGTTTTACCTATGCCGCCATCTTGGTTCTCCCATTTTTAGTTTTTTGAGGAAACTCCATACTGTTCTCCACAGTGGCTGCACCAGTCTGCATTCCCACCAGCAGTGCACGAGAGTTCCTTTTTCTCCACATCCTCGCCAGCACTTGTCATTTGTTGATTTGTTGATGATAGCCATTCTGACAAGTGTGGGATGGTACCTCATGGTCGTTTTGAGTTGCATCTCTCAGATGCTTAGTGACTTTGAGCATGTTTTCATATGTCTCTTGGCTTTCCTTTCATCTTCTCTCAAAAAGTACTTATTTAGGCCCGTTGCCAGTACCAACGGCATATTTCACAGACCTAGGACAAACTTGCCAAAAATTCATCTGGAATAATTTTTTAAAAAAGACCCCGAATAGCTGCAGCAATCCTGAGAAAGAAGAACAAAGTAGGTGGGATCTTAATACCAGGTATCAAGCTGTATTACAAAGCCACTGTTCTCAAAACAAGCTGGTACTGGCACAAAAACAGACATATAGACCAATGGAATAGAATAGAGAACCCAGAAATAGACCCAAGCCACTATGCTCAATTAATATTCAACAAAGGAGGCATGAACATACAATGGAGTCAAGGCAGTCTCTTCAATAAATGGTGTTGGGAAAATTGAACAGATACATGCAAAAAATGAAACTAGACCACCAACTAACACCATACACAAAAATAAACTCAAAATGGAAAAAGGATTTAAACATAAAATGAGAAACCATAAAAATACTAGAGTAATCCACAGGCAGCAAAATCTCAGACATATGCTGAAGCAATTTCTTCGCTGATACTGCTCCCAGGGCAGTGGAAACTAAAGAGAAAATAAACAAATGGGACTACATCAAAATAAAAAGCTGTCATGCCTTTTTAAGCCTTTCTGTATAAAAGTCCTTTGTCTGACATCTTCTTACCATCCTTCAATGTCTCTTTTCTTTGCACATCAGTCACTGTCTGGAGCACTTATATGTCTGCTTGCCAGAGCAGTGGACACATGGGGTCACAATGTTCTGTTCCATGTCCTTACCCACTGTTTTTGTTTGTTTGTTTTTTCCCATTGATTTTTTTTAGAGAGTGGAAAGGAGGGGGAGGGAGAGAGGATGAGAGAGATAAACATCAATGTGAGAGAGATACATCGGCTGGTTGCCTTCTACACATACCCTGAACCTGCAACCCAGGTATGTGCCCTTGACCAGAATCAAACCCAAGATCATTTGGTATGTGGGCCAACTCTCTAAGCACTGAGAGCACCACCAGCCAGGGCTTGTCCTTACCCACTATTAACAGTGAATGCCCTGACATAGGGAGCCTGTAGTCACCCCATATCCCCAAGACTGAGCACAGTGCCTGGCACAGAGGAGACACTCAACACTTGTTGATTGAATTAGTAATAAAACAAGAGGATTCAAGAGAGTCAATAAAGGACTCAGCAGGGGAAGGGAAAGGCAGCTCAGTGTTTGGACAGAGACATAAATTCACTGTATTCTCATGAATCTCTCCAGAATGATACCTTATTATCCCAGCAAAGATGTTCCCACACAGCCAGGGACAGGGGTGCATTATGGCAGCTTAGGGCTGGGGGCAGAGAGGAGCACCCTTGGCAGGCGCCTCCCGCCTACCCTCTGAGGCCTTGGTCCATACTGTACCCTCACATTTTCTTGCTTCCTGCTCCCACTACATGCCGGGTCACTCCATCACAGCCTACCTCTCCCCATCACACACATGCACATCCTTTTTCAAAAACAGGCCTGTGAGGAGGACAGTACCTGGACGAGGACACTCTAGTTGGGAGCACGGGGTGCTCTCTGTCAGCTGTGTTCTACGGAGCTGCATGTATAAGTTTACGTTCTGTAAAGCACTGCCACTTTGTTACATATGGCTTCTCATCTGATCTTCACTTGGGACTAATTTTCTCAGGTTAGCAGATGTGGAAAAAAACAGAGCAGTCTAAGTGGTCGAAGATGAGGAGCCTGGCCGAGCCGAGCCTGGAGCAGACGTTTAACTCCATGTGCACTCGGAGCTCAGGGTGGATGATGAGTCCTCAGTATAACCAAACAGGAATAACAGTGTTTTTGTTGTTCTAAAAGTAGTAAATAGATAGTAAAAGATAAAGACCATAAAGTAAAATACAAATGTATCCTTCTCCACTCCATCCCCAAGAGCCTATTCTTACTCTCCTAAGGTAACCACCATGAAAATGTCCTTCCAGCTTTGTTCTCATGTGTACATACATGTGCATACATGTTATAGAGAAACATTACATACAATTTGTGCACACTTAATGTTTCTCTAAGTGTGAACAACTAGAAATAGGCAATATGTGGACACACACTTAAGTACAAATGATAAGACCATTAAAATATAGAAACATAACATAAAATAACACTTAAATATGTATGTGAATATATACGTATATAAAATAATCCCACATAAAATCCTGCCTCTGTGTTGTTTTTTGTGCGTGTGCATACACATGTGTGTGTATGAATATCCACATATATATGCACATACATACATAGTCGACCATGGACCTAGCACTGGATGTCGGGGGCATGGCTGGTGATGGAGGCTGGTGACTTCATTATTTCTGACCGCACACCGAACTGAATGGAGGGGATCCGGTAGCAGTTATTTTGTTGGTGAGAAGATGCCCTATGCAGTGCCTGGCTGCCTGCTGGCCCAGGCTGGTTTGGCCATGGTCTTCTTCCTTAGGAAGCTTGGTCTGTGGGTCTCCTTATTCCGTGATCCTCAGAAGTTGCTCTGTTGTGACAGCAACTGCTTGTGACCATCTGAACGCCAAGACTCATCTGTTGGTTCCTTTGAAACATGCCGAAGTGTGCAGGGGAGCTGGAGTGGTAACCGACTGTTCACATCACCAGGCCTCTCTGCCTGCAACCAAGGAACATGTCCTTGACTGGAATTGAACTTGGGACCCTTTGGTTCACAGGCCAATGCTCTATCCACTGAGCCAAACCAGCGAGGGCTGAAGGCAACGTCTTCATCATCTTTGTGGCCCAGCGGGGACCCCACCCACAGTTTGATGAGTGCCTGTTGCTAGCACTTAACGCAGTAGCTCACTTACAAAGTTCCCACTGAACCCCATGGAGAGGCAGACACCCTTTCTTATTAGACAGTTATCAAGAGCACCCTCTCTTCTAGGCACTGTTTGGAAACAGACAATTTGTTTTTAGAGCTTCTAGCTTCCTTTTCTGTCCTCATACCACTTTCAAACTGAGAACTACAGTAAGCCACTGGATGCGATTTCTCTTTGGCAGCCAGGTTATCGTGTGTGGGGTGAGTGTTCTGTGCTCTAAAACACTTGTGCAGAACATGTGACGCACATGAGCTGGGAGAAGGGAGTCCGAGGAGGCCGTGGTGGCATTGATGCTCTAATGAAGTTCCAGGCAGGAGAATCATCACCCTCACTGCATTTGGAGAGAAAGCAGAAATTACCGGGACGTGGATTCAGACCCCGTTTAAGGAAGAACTTCCTAAAGCTTTCAAAAGGTGGGACGGGCCACTTTACAAGGTAATGCATCTTTAGTACTGGAAAGATCTGAACCATCCTGACAGAAGAGTGCCTTAGTGGTTTCCAAGTTCCCTGGTATCCCTTGGGAATGTGCTTCTGTGACAGCTGACGTCTAAAGCAGCACCATCCAACCAAACTTTCGGCACAAACCACCGGTGCCCACTGAGCACATGAAATGGCAGAGAATTGCATCTTTTAAATTTATTTTTTATTTTTCAACTACAATTTATATTCAATATTATTCTGTATTAATTACAGGTGTAGAACAAAGTGGTTAGAAAATCAAGGACTTTAAAGAGGGTCCCCTGATGCTTCAAGTACCCACCAAGTTAATTCTAGTTAATTTGCATTTAAAAAGCCACAGCTGGCTAATGGGTACCAGATTAGTGAGTTCTAAAATCCTACCACATTTTTCTAGCTCTTACCGTCCTCATCTAGTACATCCGCTGTCCTGGACACTGCATATCCAATGGCTCTGTTTAGATGTAGGACATGGCCTTGCCTTAGGGGAACTGCCTCCTGAGAAGGAAGTAGAACCTGTTTAAAAACATGGACTCTCTGGAACAAAGGATAAGGACAGATAGCAGATAAAATATTGCCAAGCTGGAAAGTGCTCGCAGACAGTCTGTTGTGTGGCCACAAGTGTTTCTAAGAAGCGTGAAGGTGTGAACCCCGCCTGTGAGGGGGCGGCAGAGCTCAGGGCCCCACAGCGCCGGGCGCTAAAGGAGGATTCTTCCCCGCAGGCACCCGCTCGAGGGGCAGCGGGGTTTTTTCCCCGTTTGTTCTGAGAGAGATAGAGATTTAGAAGGAGGTAATAAAGTAACCTCAGGCTGGTGTCACTGCACCGGGGAGAGGAAGTTGTTTCAGAATTTATCAGGTGAGATCAGGCAGAAGCCTCAGAGGTTATATAATTCAGCTCTGTATTTTACAGAGAAGAAAGTCACACCCGCCCGAAAGCCCAGAGAAAGCTGGGGACTGGCTGAGGGCATGAGGTTATTTAATAGTAGACTACTTCATTTGTGTAAAAACAGAAACGGTTAACATGTAGTAAATAACAAATAGCTCCCCATCTAAAATGCAATCTTTTTCTAAAAACAAAACAGTGTTTCTCAAGAGCCAATTAGCACGAAAGGAGTGTCATCAGCATCTTGCCCTGGACCATTCATGCCTCTCCTGTGTTGGGAGGGAGGGGGTCCTTTACCCGGAGCCTGCTTTGAGGCCTGGACCCACTGCCACTTATGCTTCCCTTTGCCAGGACTGCACCTCGCCGACGGGTCCGGAGAAGAACCGCCCTGTGCTCAGGGTCAGCTGGGCCCTAACCGCTCCAGACAGGACTCTGGGCAACTGAGCCCCGGAAGAAACGCTTCCCCCTCACTGTTCACTGAACATCCTTGCACGTACCCCTAGAGAACGGCGAAACCTAAACAAACAAGTTCTATTTTCACTGTGTCTTCCTGAAAGCCATACTTCACCCACATGAAACTAGCTAGCATGCTTCAAATGCCGAAGGCTTCTAGGTACTTTCTGAGCTTGCTCTGACTCATGTCTTACCTACATATTGATCCTCAATTTAAAGATAAAATAAAGTAAAGCCGTGCAATGAGGGCTCCCTTTCAACATAAAATGATTTGCTTTTTCCCACATCCTCATCTTTTCTCCCTTACCACGTAAAACTCTTTTTTCTTTGAAATCGGTACAGAATTCAGATAACTCATATATTTGGAAGATGTTTTAGGGAGCATTCAGACTTCAGAAATTAGCAATTTAATAAAAGGTACTGTCACATCACATGCTATGACCAAATCAGATTTCTTTTCATAATGACTGACAGATTTTTTGCCCAGACAGAAACCACAGCTGGTCCCCTACCAGGAACCTTTCAGATGAATATGACCTCCTAATCCTGGAAGCTTGCCATTATCTCCTTCCGTTTACCTCTCAAACCACATCTTCCATCGCACAGCCCCACTCCAGCACATTCCCTTTCAGCCGGCTCTTCCCCACAATTCTTGTGTATGGTCCTCTTTGGGCCTTCCTGCAGACCACTCTATACCTCACTCCTTCTTTCAGGACTATCACCTCCTCCGAGAATGGGCTTAAAGCTATTTCTCTGCTGCCCACCTCATCCCATGCAACACCTGTTCTATCTCTTGTCTACTCTGAGAGTCACTGCATGTTTTGTCTTGCGTTACTTCTGTGCAAAAAGCTATCAATCTTTAGACCCAGGGAGATGGGGTGGAGCAGACCTGCACTCACTCACACCAGCTAGCTTTCCCACAGCATTCTCCAGATAAGGACTGAGGTTCACACTGGGTGAGCGTCGTGTCCACGATCACACAGGGCTGGAAGCCACATCTGCCAGACCGGTGCTCCTTCGCCACACTGCCTTTCAGATTCGTATCTGTGTCATGCTAACCAGTGAGGAAAACACAGAGTATTCTATACACACACAGAAAAGTCAGAACTTCATGTTTCTATTACTAGAGACAATGGCTGTGGCAGAGACCATGACGTACAACCACGAGATGGAGTCCTGGGCAATAGAAGGGGTGTGGACGTAAAGGGTGCCGCTACAGTCCTGGGCCCTCAGAACCTCCCAGCACACTTCCATGTCCTGTCTTCTTGTCCTGTTGGTGGGCGTGGGCCCCAGGGTGACCTTGGAGACCAGAGTTGAAGATGGTAGACCAACAAGATAGAAGCAACTTTCTCCTACATCACTATATGAAAGATAATTGCCTGGTGATTCAGAGCACCCACTCTGAACTATAATGGGAGCAAGAAACTAATGTTAATAGGAGACTATGTTAAGCTTCTGAGATGTTGGCTAGCATTTACTCAAACTAATACATATCTGTTAATGAATTCTTACAATATCCCTATGAACTAGATATTATCCTGTTTTACAGGTGGAAAACCAAGAATGAAAGTGGCCACACTTCCCCTCTGAGGCATGGCAAAGACATGAACCCAAAGGTCTACCTGATTCCTCGGGCCCGTGATGAAGATTCAGTTTAAGGACCTCCACAGGCATGAACTAATTTGTGCATCTATGTAGAAACGCTTCAACTCTGCCCATCACCAACAGAGGGCAGTAGCAGCTGCCGATTGTCACTGAATTTGTGAACAAATGGATTCAGGAATTCCATAAAATGAAAAATAAGCTGTAAGTGCTCTGGTGAGGGACAATTTCACCTTCTTGAGAATTATCATTGCAAACTCCCGGGCCTCTCCTCTGAAAATAAGGAAGTTGGCCTAGAATCTTATACCCAATATCTTCCTTTCAGATTCTAATGGTCTGATGGGCACAGGTGAAAAAAACCTGCTGATCTTGTAAAGAAAATATATGCTTACAGTTCGCACTGCGCTGCCCCCTCCACGTAGGAGAGAGGCTGGGTAATAAATTATATTGTGATTATTCTCACAATGGGTTAACAGGGCCAAATTTAAACTTTTCCCTCATCCCTTCCTTCCCTCCTTTTTTCCTACCGTCCCTTCTTCCCTCCCCCTCCCCACTTTCCTTCCCATCTTCCTTTCTCTTTTTGCTCTATATTTAAATTTTTCTCCAATGAACATACGTAATTGTATAATTAAAAGAATATTGAGAAAAAATAAGACACACAGACAGAACTAAGCGAGTGGCGTGAAGGACACGTTATAAAGAAGGAGGCAGTAGAGTGGGATGTGGACAAAGCAGGCTGGATCGCGGTGGTCTTGGACTCAAAGCCCTGCTCTGCCCCTGACCACTGTGTGGCCTTTGGTAAGTCTCCCAGGTTCTGGAGCCCGTTTCTTCATCTACAGAATGGAGGCTGGGTGATACTACACCACAGGGCTTTGTGAACATCAAACAGAATCTGAGCCAGACGGTCTGGGATGGGAATGCGAAGATGCAGAGGGTGTCGTATGAACGTGAGATTGTATTAAAATGGTTCCAGCTGACAGTAAGATCAAAATAAGCAATTGTGTGCTAATTATTTTCTATCACTGATCACATTAACTTGTGGTATCTTCTGGTTTGCATGCAGTTTGACTTCCCTAGATCATCATCCCTTCCCCAAACGGAAGTCACATCTTTTCACGCTGCAGCACGCCGGCTCACAGGCACAGGAAGAGTGCTCCTTGAGGGAAGGAATTACCACACACTCTGTGCTCCGTCTGGAAGAGCTCAAGTTCAGACTGCCACAGAGCAATTTTTTTAATATATATTTTTTATTGTTTAAAGTATTACAAATAGTAGTACATATGTTTCCTTTTTTCCCCCCATTGACCTCCCCTCGGCCTCCCCTGCACAGAGCAATTTTTATGGCACTGCAGTGGGATGCCTACCCTATTATCACAAAACTGCAGAGCTCTGGACCAGAGGCTGTCCTGAACACCATGGTAACCACTCACTACATGTGGCTCTCTACATGTAAGCTAACTGAAAGGAAATACAATAAAAACACATGTCCTCACATTGGCCACATTTCAAGTGCCCAGCAACCACAGATGGCAGTGGCTGTCCTACAGAATAGTGCTCACAGAATATTTCCGTCATCCCAGGAGCCCACCACGCAAGAGGTCTCACAGGGAGGTCCCTGTGGGGGTGAAACTGGGAGACATAGTTTGTGCTTATTGTTTTTAGCCACTAAGATTTTGGAGGTGGGGATTTGCCCTACTGGGCACTGCTGCTCGAGAACTCCAAGAAGAAACAACTTTCAGAATCAGAGCCTTTCTGCCAAACACTTCCTTTCTCAGTATTAATTTATGCAAAAATTACTAAATGCTAACTATGTGACATATTAATGGCCATCATTTATTAAGCATTTAGTATGCATATAAGACAGTGGTTCTCAACCTTTCTAATGCCCCGACCCTTTAATATACAGTTCCTCATGTTGTGATTACCCCTGACCATAAAATTATTTCTGTTGCTACTTCATAACTGTAATTTTGCTACTGTTAATGAATCGTAATGTAAATATCTGTGTTTTTCAATGGTCTTAGGCTCTACAGCAGTGGTTGAGAACTGCGACCCACAGGTTGACAACCACTGTTGGAGAGCCTAAGACCGTCGGAAAACACAGATATTTACATTACGATTTATTACAATAGCAAAATTACAGTTATGAAGTAGCAATGAAAATAATTTTATGGTCGGGGTCACCACAACATGAGGCACTGTATTAAAGGGTCGAGGCATTAGAAAGGTTGAGAATCACTGATATAAGACATTATGCTAAGCCTTCTCCACCCATAATTTATCTAATTTTCATGCTCTGAAAGGCAGGTGATATTAATGATAATAATACTTATCCTATCTAATGAAAGAGTAACATGCAAATTGACCATACCTCCACACTACCGGCCAATCAGGAGCAGGAGGCATGGCCAGAGGACAGGGGGCGTCGCCAGCAGACAGGAGGCGTGGTAGGGGGCATGGCCAGCAGACGTGGGTGTGGCCAGCAGCCAGGGGGTGAGGCTGGCAGGGGCATGGCCATGCAAGCACCATGCTATAAGCTCTGCCCACATGGTACTTAAGGGCCAGTGAGATCCTGCCTTACAGTCACTGTGACTGAGTCACATGCAAATGAGCACCCGGGGCACCTTGAGTAATGAGTACCAGGTGCGAGGTGGGGCCGTAAGCCAAGAGGCAGTTTGGGGTCCATGCCCCCAGCCCAGCTGCCCTCAGGAGCATGCGGATACCCTGGTGGCTGCCACTGTGTGAGGCTCAGGAGTCTCTGCATGCCCCCCAGCCCAGCACCCACGATGGGGGTGGGGGGGCTGGCTACCAGTCTCTGAGGTATGCGGAAACCCTAGTGGCCACCACCGGGTGCAGGAAGTTCACAGTCTTTTTGGTTCATGCATAACTGAACCAGAAGCAGATATCGAGTGTGGGGAGCACCAAGAATGCTGGGAAATGTAGTTCTGGTGGCAGACGCAGGGGGCGTGGTCAGCAGGACAGAAGGTGAGGCAGGTGAGGCAAGCTGTGCGGGGTATGCTGTCAGAGAGGCACCCGCCTGCTGGGTTGCTGCGGGACCCCCCAGTTCTGGATGTATTTCTCCTTCAGTCTGCATGACTTCACTCTGTTGTCAGTGGCAGTGTGTGTGAGTCCAGTAAGTCACCCTTTCCCCAAGCACCATGCACACTCCACAGCTCCTCACCTCCTCAGACTAGGATTGGAACAGAGCCTTTCAACCACAGCGCCCACCAGCCAGGTGCTCTGGCTTCTGGAGATGCTGAGGAAGGCGCATCCTCAGCAGGGCTGTAGCATCTCCAGTTTCTCAGCTCACTCCCTCTCCCCAGGAGGCTGGGAAAACATATATGGCAAAGTTCTTTAAGCTATGGCAGTCAGGGTAGTGGGACTCGGCCAGTCAGGCACATAGAAGGACTGGGGCCCTTTCCGGCCCTGGCATTAGGCAGCATGCCCTGTGGTCCTGGGTGCCTGTGGCTGCCTGTGGCTGCGGCCGGCCTAAGTGAAGCTGGCCCAGGTCCTGGGTGCCTATAGCTGGCCAGAGGGAGGGAAGCCTGAGTCCCAGGTGTGGGGCAAGGCAGAAGCAGTTAGGAGAAATCAGGCCAGCAGGGGAGCACTTAGGGGTGATCAGGCAGACAAGCAGAGGTGGTTAGGGGTAATCAGGTAGGCAGAGGGGTTAGGGGCGATCAGTCAGGCAGGCCATGAGCAGTTAGGAGCCAGTGTTCCTAGATTGCGAGAGGGATGTCCTACTGCCAACAGTCAGACATCTTTGACTGCCAACAGTCAGACATCCCTGAAGGGATCCCTGATTGGAGATGGTGCAGGCTAGGCTGAGGGAACTCCTCTCCCTTGCCCCCCAATGCACAAATTTCATGCACCGAGCCACTAGTTACTAATAATTACATAATTACTAAAATTATTATGCATTAATAATTATGATTAACTTGCTTTTTAGAAAAAAATCTCAGAGAAGGAACTAAGATGGCGGCAAAGGCAAAACACCTATCTTGCCGTCATAATCAGCAATTTTAATACTACAACTTAACGAAAGAACAAACACCTTCCAGAATCACCAGAAAGCTCGCCAAGTGAAAATTCCAAAAAATAAAAGTGAAAATAAGACACTGTGCCTCAGAGGAGCGGCGGCAAACAGCGTTGAAAGATTCGCACGGAGAGAGGTTTGGAGTGCGCGCCGCGGAGAGGGCGGGCGGCTGAAAACCGGCCAGTTTTCTCGAACGGGGAGACAAAGGCGTCCCAATGGACTGATTCTCCAGCTCTGGGCGAAGTCCAGAGAACCCACTATCACACGGGGTGAAAACTGGACAGTGGGAGGGCACGCCGAAGCTCGGGTGCTGCCGGGTCTCCCGGCTTGTAGAGAAGGCAGCTCGCGCGAACAGCTCGGCTGCGTGACGGCGCAGAGAGCGCACCTCGACTTGCCTCTCATTCGGAAAACCGTCAGACTGCTTTGTTTTACATCCCTGGGTGAGACATTGCGCATGCAGACTCATTTTAGGAAAGTCTGAATTCCCCGGCAACCAGCAGCCGGTGGAGCTCCGCAGCAGCTCTCTCTCAGAGGTGCTGGCGGCCATTGCCCCCAGCACAGAGTCCCGGGGCTGCATAGGGCAGAGCTAACGCTGTCTGCTTGGCCCGGAGACTCCACCCACCCAACCTGAGCACAGCTGAACTTCACAGACAATTGGCCTGGAGGTCAACCCTCCAAGTGCTAACAACGATTAACTGAGCTTAACTTCAGCAAGACTGTGCAGCCCATATCCACCTCAGGTAACCGGGGAGGCTGAGCCACTATCCCTAGTAGGAAGTCTACCACACAAAGCTAATTGACCAACTCAGGGAAGCAGCCACCATGCAGCAACATGGAAAGAAATCAGATGTGAAAGAAATGGAGGAAAAAAACGACTGGACATGGAATTCAGAACCACAGTTATAGGATTTTTTAAGAGGCTCCAACAGAAGATCGAGGCCTATAAGGAAATAAGCAAGACCACAAAGGAAATGAATGAGTCCTACAAGAAAATGAACAACACCCTCCAGGATATAAACGAGAGCTGCAAAGAAATGATCAAGACCAACGTGGAAATGAATAAGTCCTACAAGGAAATGAAAGAAACCCTCAAGGATATAAAGCAGACGCTCAAGGATATGAAAAAGGATCAACCAGAAATTAAGCATACACTGACTGAAACAAAAAATAGTATACAAAGACCTGAAAGTGCCCTGGAGCACCCCAAGAACCAAGTTAAAGATTTGAAATACAAAGAGGTAAAATCCACTCAGCTGAAAAAGCAAGAAACCAAAAGAATCCAAAAAATTGAAGATAGTGTAAGGGGCCTCTGGGACAACCTCAAGCATACCAACATCCTAATTATAGGGGTGCCAGAAAAAGCAAGAGGCCAAGACAATGAAAACCTATTTGAAGAAATAGTGACTGAAAACTTCCCACACCTGGTGAAAGAAATTGACTTAGGAGTCCAAGAAGTGCACCGAACCCCAATATATAGAAACCCTAAGAGGACCACACCAAGGCACATCATAATTAAAATGCCAAGAGCAAAAGACAAAGAGAGAATATTAAAAGCAGCAAGAGAGAAACAGTTGGTTACCTATAAGGGAGCACCCATACGACTGTCAGCGGATTTCTCAACAGAAACGATGCAGGCCAGACGGGAGTGGCAAGAAATATTCAAAGTGATGAACAGCAAGAATCTACAACCAAGATTACTCTATCCAGCAAAGATATCATTCAGAATTGAAGGTCAGATGAAGTGCTTCGCAGATAAGAAAAAGCTAAAGGAGTTCATCACCACCAAACCAACATTATATGAAATGCTGAAAGATATTCTTTAAGAAGAGGAAGAAGAAAAAGGTAAAGATGAAAATTATGAACAACAAATACACATCTATCAACAAATGAACATAAAAATCAAGTGAATTGATAGGCTGTTGAACAGGATAGACTGGTGAATATAAGAGAGACACGGACATAGAGAGGGAATGGACTGACAATTCTTGGGGAGAAAAGGGTTGTGGGAAGTGCAGCAAGAGACTGGACAAAAATCTAGCAACAATGGGAGAGGACAGTGGGGAGGGGGAGGTGAGGGTGGAGGGTGGGATAGGTACAGGGTGAAGGGGAGCTATAGGGGGATAAAAAGGGGAAACAATGTAATTAATAAACTGAACAATAAAGCTTAAAAAATGTAAAAAAAAAGAAAAAAAAAAGAAAAAAATCTCAGAGAGGTTGAAGAATTTACCTGAGCCCTAATCGGTTTGGCTCAGTGGACAGAGCGTTGGCCTGTGGATTAAAGGGTCCCAGATTCGATTCTGGTCAAGGGCATGTACCTTGGTTGTGGACACATCCCCATCAGGAGGTGTACAGGAGCCAGCTGATCAATGTTTCTCTCTCATTGATGTTTTTAACTCTCTATCCTTCTCCCTTCCTCTCTGTAAAAAAAAAAATGAATAACATATATATTTTTTAAAAAGAACTTAACTGAGATTTTCAGTCTTGGAAGATCTGGGATTCAACTGTGGCATTTATCTGGGCCAGTCCTCTCTGTGCCGCACTCTCTCTAAGGAACAATTTAAGAGCTGTGGAGATAAGCAAATGCATGAAATGGTCACTACCTTCAAAGCCTTTCAACCTAGAGCAGAGAACAAATGGATAGAAATGTACATAATTACAGTAACAGAGCAAGCCCCGTTGAAAAGTAACAACAGACATGGAAAAAGAGATATGAGATGGATTGGAGATAAGAAAGCCAATTAAAAGGCTATCACATTATCCATGACACAATGAAGATGGGATATTGGAGCTGAATACTGGAGACTGAGAAATTGAAAAGCCATAAAGAAGGGCACTCAGTATTCAAGGGCCATTTGGATTGGGGGAGAAAGGAAAAGGGACATGTAGTTGTCAGTCTCTAAGGTGACCTGCTCCCACAGTGACCCTCCCCTCCTGGTATGCATGGCTTGGTACATCCCTCTCACATGGGAGCTGACCTGTAAGGCCAGCAGGGCATGGTGGAGCGATGGCATGTGACTTCCGAGGCTAGGTCACAAAGACAGTGCAGCTTCTGCCTGCTCTCTTGGTTTACCCACTCTGTGGGAAGCCAGCCACCACGCAAGAGGTCTCACAGGGAGGTCCCTGTGGGGTGAAACTGAGAGACATAGTTTGTGCTTATTGTTTTTAGTCATTAAGATTTTTTTTGGGGGGGGGGATTTGCTATGTAGCAATAGATAGCTAATAGAGGAGGCATCTGATTACTTTGGAATTTGAAGCTTGGGAGATGGTGGAACTAGCTATCAATTTTCCTCCCTTTCATCACATAATGCATACAGGCAAGCTACTTGGTAACCCAACCTCATATGGCCTTCCATTCAAATAAATAACCATCTGGCAACCAAAAAGTACATTAACACTATTCAAACCTTATGATGGTCCCTGCTGAATGTGTTGTAGGTGGACAACTTTCAAAACACTTAGCTAAATTTCTTTAAAATCTCATTTTCCCATTTGTCCTAATATTGCTTTGATACCAAATTAGCTCCACAATTTATCTTCAGGATCTTCTCAAAACACTACACCATGCGCTCAAAACAAACAGGCTTTCATCTTTGATCAGAGTTTTGTTATGAAGATCTACCTATAGGGGAGCCCTGGAACCATCCTGAAAGCAGAGATTTCTCTTTAAGAGGGAACAAGTCGGGAAAAGAGAGTGAGAGTGCTCGTGTTGCAACTACTACCAGGCCAACAAAAATACTCCGAATTTTCTTCTCATGTGTCTGCTCATCAAAGAAACCTCTTAGGAGGCAGTCAGATTCAGGTCAATCCATTGACCACCTGTGTGACCCCAAGGAGGTTGAATAGCATTTCTGTATCTCCATTTTCTCATTTGCAAAATTATAGTATCTGCTTGCTGGTTTGTGGGAGGATATAATGATTTAAAGCACATAAACCAGAGGAGGAACCAAGATGGAGGCATAGGTAAACACCTATTGTGCTGCCCCATGCAACAATTTCAAAACTACAATATAACAACAAAACAAACATTATCCAGAATCACCAGAAAGCTGGCTGAGTGAAAATTCCACAAATAAGAGTGAAGGTGGGACACTGAGACTCAGAAGAGCGGCAGAGCACAGCCTTGAAGGTACGCCCGGAGAGAGATTCGGAGCCGTGTGCGCTCGTGGGCTGTAGGGTGGGCAGCAGCAACCCCGGCAGGATTTCTACAACAGGGAGGGCGGAGACATCCCACTGCACAGATTCCCCAGTGCCAGGCTAGGTCTGAGGTCCAGGGTGTGCATGCTAAAAGCCAGGCGCAGCAGAGGTCTGCGAGTTTGAGGAGAGTGCGCTAAACTTGGAACAGCAGTTTGTGCATAAACTTGGGGACAGAACTTCGCAACCGCGCAGAGCTGACTCGTGACTTGCTCCCTCGTTCGGGAGACCACTGGACTGCTTTGTTTTACAACCCTGGGCAAGACTTTGGGTGTGCAGACTCATTTGGGGAGAGGCAGAGTTGTCGGGCAACGGGTGGGGACTGGTGGGGGCTTTCTCTCAGAGGTGCGCAGCTGTTACCACCCGGCACAGAAACCCGTGCGCCACATAAGGCGGAGCTGATGCTGTGTGCTCAGCACAGAGACTCCACCCATCCAACCTGAATACAGCTTTCCTTCACAGCCAATTGGCCTGGAGGTCCAACCCTCCTAGTGGTAACAACAAATAGCTGGACTTAACTCCAACAATACTGTACAGCCCATAAAGGATTGCAGTAAGAGTATCCACCTCAGGGGAGGCTGAGCCACTGTCCCTTAGAGGACATCTACCAGACAAAGCTAATCGACCAACTCAGAAAAGCAGCCACAATGCAGAGAAATGGAAAGAAATCAGGTGTGAAAGAAATGGAGGAAAAAAGACGACTAGACATAGAGTTCAAAACCACAGTAATTAGGTTTTTCAAGAGGTTCCTAGAAAAGGCTGATGAAATTAATAAGAACTACGAGGAAATGAACAAGACATACGAGGAAATGAACAAGATCTACGAGGATATGAAAAAGGACCAACTATAAATTAAGCATACACTGACTGAAATAAAAAATATTACACAGTCCTAAAAGCAGTCCAGAGGGCCGCAAAAACCAAGTCAAAGATTTGAAATACAAAGAAGCAAAATCCACTCGGCTGGAAAAGCAAGAAGCAAAAAGAATCCAGATAATTGAAGATAGTGTAAGGGGCCTCTGGGACAACCTCAAGCATGCCAACATCCGAATTATGGGGGTGCCAGAAAAAGAGAGAGAGCAAGATAATGAAAACCTACTTGAAGAAATAATGACTGAAAACTTCCCCCACCTGGTGAAAGAAATTGACTTAAAAGCCCAAGAAGTACACAGAACCCCAAAATATAGGAATCTAAAGAGGATCACACCAAGACATATCATAATTAAAATGCCAAGAGCAAAAGATAAAGAGAGAATATTAAAAGCAGCAAGAGAAAAACAGTTAGTTACCTATAAGGGAGCACCCATACGATTGTCAGCAGATTTCTCAACAGAAACGATGCAGGCCAGACGGGAGTGGCAAGAAATATTCAAAGTGATGAATAGCAAGAATCTACAACCAAGATTACTCTATCCAGCAAAGCTATCATTCAGAATTGAAGGTCAGATAAAGTGCTTCACAGATAAGAAAAAGCTAAGGGAGTTCATCACCACCAAACCAATATTATATGAAATGCTGAAAGATATTCTTTAAGAAGAGGAAGAAGAAAAAGGTAAAAATAAAAATTATGTACAACAAATACACATCTATCAACAAATGAATCTAAAAATGAAGTGAATTAAAAATCTGATGAACAGGATAAACTGGTGAATATAACAGAATCATGGACATAGAGAGGGAATGGACTGACAATTCTTGGGGAGATAAGGGGTGTGGGAAGTGTAGCAAGAGACTGGACAAAAATCATGCAACAATGGGAGAGGACAGTGGGGGGGGGGAGGTGAGAGCGGAGGGTGGGATGGGTACCAGGTGGAGGGGAGCTATAAGGGGATAAAAAAGGGGGAACGATGTAATTAATAAACTGAACAATAAAGATAAAAAAAAGAAAAAGAAAAAGAAAAAAGAAAAAAATAAGTAAAGCACATAAAGCAACTCAAGCTGTTCTGACAACATTGGAAGCTTTCAATTAACGCCTGATATGTCTGAATTATCCTTAAATGTTAAATGTTGTTTGTTAAGAGTAACTGATTTCAGATGCCAGGGATGCTTGAGTGTCCTAAAAAAATGCTTTGTTTGCCTCTTTTGATATTTTTAGATGGCTTCTTCTATCATTGTTAGGATGACAAGATTGCTATGACCTTGGTGTGACACTGAATAGCGTCTGTTGCCTCTGAACACAAAAGCTGCAAATGTTTAAATCCTGATTTATATCATGTTGTATGTGACAGATAACTTCAACCTCAGATAACTTTCTTTATCTTCCTATACCAGTGATGGGCAACCTTTTGAGCTTGGTGTATCAAAATTCGCCAAAAAAGCCAGTATAACTCGGGTGGTGTGTCACTTCAAGAAAAAAAACCCATAATTTTGCGATATTTATAGTTTAAATGACAAAAATGTATAATTGTAATATATAACTGTATTTAATAAACCAAAAACTAATTATTTAACTTACCTGCTTAGTGAATTCTTTGTTCATCTGTCAGTCGGTTTCTTTTTTTGGTCTTGATATTATTTAACTTGTGTGGGGTGCTATGAACTAAGATAAGTGAGAAAGAGGGGAAATTCTTTAACTAACCTGCCTATTAGTGACTTTTTTTTGCTGAATTTCATTGGCTAAACCTTCAATTGAAGGTTGGTATTTTGTATACTTCAAGCCCAAGCAAGTGCTACTAACTTCATCTGTCAATCTGTTTCTTTTGTTGGTTTTGATATTATTTAATGCTGAGAATAAGGTTTCACAAAAGTATGTAGAGGGAAAAATTGTGAGTAAAGCCATTGCTATATTTTTCAGGGTGCTAAAGGTGACTGGTAACTGGTTCCAGGCACTCCAAATTTCTTGTTCATAGTGGCACTCCTCTTGATTCTCCAAGCGGCACCTTTTCAGATTCTCAAACTTTGATCTCAAGTCGACAAACACCTGAGCCCAGATGCTGTCTTGAAATTCTGCAACTTGCATCTCCAAATCATCAATTTGCATCCATTGGAAACCATTTAATTCCAAAGTACTGTAGACTACTACATCAGGATACTTAATTATTTTTATGGTCTGTTCTAGGCTTCTAAATTGATTAACTCTATCACTGAACTGGTCAAGTAACAAGTCTAAAACATGCTGGTACTTTATATGCAAGGGTTCCATTTCATTTTGCACAGCTGCACTGGCCTTCTCAAAATAAGGAAAATACTTATAAGTTTTAGTTTCTACATCTCACTTGAAAACTTTAAGTTTACTTTCAAAAGCGTTTATGTATCCAAACATAACGTCAATACTTTTACCAAAGCCTTGTAACTTTAAGTTCAATTCATTAATATGAACAGAGAGATCTGTAAAAAATATCAGGGTGTTGACCCACTTATCATCATTGAGCTGAGAAAAGTTTCCCAGATCCTTATCCTCAAGAAATACCTTAATTTCTTCAAAGCACTCCACAAAGTGCTCAAGAACTTTGCCTCAGCTCAGCCATCTTACATTATTGTACAACAGTAGTCCATTGTAGGTGGAATCAACCTCCAGTAAAAGTGCAGAAAATTCTCGCTTATGAAGGAGGCGAACAGCTATTAAATTAACTATTTTTGTAACAACTGACATTAAGTCATTTTAGTTGGTGAATCCTGCCTTGGCACATAAAACCTCCAGATAGATAATACAATGAAAAGGCACAATCAGATGTCCAATAGCTTCAGTAAACAATTTGACAAATCCAACTTTTCCCCCCACCATGTTTGGTGCCCCATCTGTCGTCACTGACACAACTTTAGAGATATCAATGCTTAGGTAATGGAATGTTTGTATAACAACCTTACATATTTCACTTCCTGATGTACTTGTTGGCACTGATACTGACTTTATCAACTCTTCTCTCATTGTGAGACCATCAGAATATCAACCAATAATGGCCAACTGAGCATGTGATGTGACATCAGTAGTTTCATCAAGAGAGATCATAAAATATTTACAATTACTTATGGATAATACAATGAAAAGGCACAATCAGATGTCTCTCTTTAATTGATGTTGTATGTTTGTGTTCAGTCTCATTATTTGATCTTTTATGATATTTCTACTGAGTGGTAACTCAGATATTTTTTTAACAATTGCATCTTTATTCTGCATATCGTGAAATAGAACTGGTGCACATCTTAGGAGAGTTTCTTTAATAAATTCTCCCTCACTGAGTGCTTTTCCATGCTGAGCTATGGAGTGAGCAATGCTCAAACTTGCAGATGTTAAATTTGTAGAGCCTTTTATAAATTTAAGGATGGAATTAGATTGACTCTTATAAAGGTGTAGCTGCCTGGAAATGTATTCCTTACTTTCATCCTCACTTTCAAGAGCTGGGAATGATTAGTTTCAAAATATCTTTTTATATTCCACATTCTGCTTACTACTTTTTCAGTACATAGAACGCAAAATGATCTGTCAGTTTTTTTCTGTAATGCTATACATCTCAGTCCATGTCCCTTGAAAGGGTCAGCTACTGCTACTACCACTTCCTTACCTTGGTTTTTTATTTTTTGAGTTCTCCATCAGGGGGGCAGTGACGGAAGATAGCATTATAGATAGCCTGTTAGCCCTGTAGGCAACTAGGGGTTAACTAGCCTAACTGACCACAAGATGGCACATGTAACTGTCTAGCGGGAAACGGCACCCATAACACAGGCCCTCGCCTCTCCCAACCTCCCCATCACTTATCTCAGTAAGGAATTGATTTCTCAATTAGAAATCCACAACACCCCAGAACAGTAGATTGGATGATGGTTGCTGTGGTTATGTGGTTGCTGGTAATGGCAATCACAGGATCCCCAGAGATGTGTTCCCCTGTAGCATTCCGGTGCTCCCTGCTCCACCAGCCGGAAGTGAGGTCAAAGATCCCCTAGCGGCCTAACCGGAAGTCCCAGAAGTAGATGCTCTGGGCCCGAGTTCTATTGTTTTGGCCTACAGACCTCCGGCACAGAGTGTCTACACTACACTACAGAAACATCCTTCTCGGTATTCGGCCCCATACTTCTCTATATGCGACTGCATGTGGTTGCATGTCATCGAAAATAGCTACACGTGTCAGTGTTGACACGTGTGTCATAGGTTCGCCATCATGGTCCTATACATTTGTTTCTGATTCTGAATATAGACCAGAAAGTCCATATACTACAACTATTGAACCTCACTCTCTAGTGTAAGCATTTAATTCAACTCCACAACTAGATTTGAGCTCTTATGTGCCACAGTTCTGGGCACTTTGGTTGTATCAATGTACAAAAAATCAAAGATACCTGACTTCCATGGAGCTTCACGCTAGAGGGAGGACACAAAGATATACACAGCATATAAGTAAATTATATAGACTATTAGAAATTTATTTCTACAAAGGAAATAAATAGAGTAAGGGGAATGAAAGTGAGGTGGCAGGTAGAAATTTGCTATATGATAAGGCTGTCATCGTGGCCTCACGGAGAAGGTAATTTTATACAAAATCTTGATGTGAGGAAGTTGGTCAACTGTTCTAAGCAAGGGAACAGCTCATGCAAAGGCCCTGGGGTGAGAGTGTGGTGGTATATGCAAGAAACAGCAAGGATGCCAATGTATTGGAGGCAAGTAAAAGTCAGAGGTCTCATAGGGGGTAAGAGGTCTCGATGGGTAAGACTAAGTTCTTACCCTGAGAGAAAACCGAACCACTAGGGACCTTGAGCAGGGAAGTGACAGGGTCTGACATGTTTTAAAAGTCTTCCTGTGGCTGCTGAATGTTGTAACTAGAGGAGGGGGTGTAGCAGCTGGGAAGGTGCGGAGAGGTGGTCAGATAATACAAAGATTTCACCTTTCTCAGTAGTTCAGCTCAGCTCATGTGTCACCAAAATGCTGTAAAAAGTCTTCTGTGATTGATGGACATGCATGTACTTATTTGCCCTCTGGTTTTGTAACTTTTCCTTAGGTTCAAAACAAGGAGCTATGGATTCTCAGATAACAACCAGCTGATGAAACAACTTTCTGATACTCTAGGAACAAAGTTATAATACATTATCTTACATATTTAGAAAATGCTCATGTGTTATAAATTCATTTCCCATTCATTCAGAAAAAGCTACCTTTAACACACATGGTAATTGTGAGTTTTGCCTCAGCTTCAGTTGTAGATCTGATCCGACTCAAAGCAAAGCAACGCTTCCTAGCACATCTCTCTCCACTCCCACTCCCCCTCACCTCGCAGTGCATAACTGTGGTGACAGTGGACCTGATGGGCAGAAGGAGAAAACTAAGGAGGCCATCGTGACAGGCCTTAGAAACGGACCCTGAAAATAAGCCGTACATTTTCAGTTGCTCTAGCTATTTCTTCTTAGTAATGTTCTCTACCTTCAAGAAAAGGAGCAAAGGGGCACTGAAAGCTTCCTTCCATTGTAGCCCCTTCTCCCATGCATCATTATATTTCGTCTCCTTAGGTTTGAAAGCCACCCTGTGATGCAAATCTTCTCCTTTTATTAGCAATGCTGGAGCTGCATATAATAGGCATGTGGATAGACAAATAAAAATATCAAGCAAAGCCACTATGCCAATGGATTGTACAGAAGTTCTACTCATCTAGCTCTAGGACAAATGGTTTTGGCCTTCTTCCTTTGAGGACAGTGGGGATGGATGTTTCTACCTCTACCATAACCCTCTTCACACAACCAGAGTAAAGCAGGCGAATCTGTGACCTGAGAGGGAAGCCCTGATGAAGTGAGTGTGGGCTGGGAGTGAGAGCTGTCCTAGACTTCTAGGTTCTCTATTTTAATCCAATGCTTCTTCCATTGGTTTGAGAGCTTTCAGGGGAGTCCTTGCTTTATAAATGTGTCTAGCTGTCTTAGGAAATTCTTTACATCCATCCATCAAGTTCTTCCAAGACAGGGACTGGGAACCTTCCCTTGCTTCCTTTCCTCTCTGTGTCAGTCAGAGTTCCAGTGTAGAAGCAGAAACACTGCACACATTACAGAATAAGGGATTCATAGTAGGAACTGGACCTCTCACAGGTATGGGGCGAGCTAGGGAAGGAAAGGCCTGAGGAAATCAGAGAAGAATCCTTACTAGGCAGTTGCAGTGGGAGTCCATGTAAGCTGCCCAGTGGGAATCTGTGGAAGCTGTTGGCTCTTCGTGGCAACCACCTCCAGGAATCCCAGCAAACCACCTGGTGGCGGGCCTAGGCTCTTTCAGGAGGGCTGATGGGAAGGAGAGATGGACATACTTGAGGAAGAATGAGGAAAACCTAGAATCATAAGGAGAAGCTCGGGCCAACAAGGTAATCCTGGAACTCAATTCCTGTCTCTCCCTGCATCTGACCCTGGTGACCAGCAGGAGAGGCAGGAGCCCCAAGTCTGAGCTGTTCACGCGCCAGCCCGGTACTGGGGGAGGCTGAAGGAGGAGACAGGTGAAAGCTGGAGCAGCGTGGGCTGGCACTGCCCAGGTGACCAGCAGGTCAGTGATGGCATGAGGGCTGCTCTTCTACTTCCACCTTCCAAATCACAGCCACATGCCTTGCGTGGTCACCCCTGACCAGAACCACACAGAGAAGGAGGTTCTGGGAAGTGTAATTGCAGTTAAGGTGACAGAACATAAAATCAGCATATTCTACATAGCAACCAATTCCAATCCTTGCAGGTTTCTGAAACAGGTGCCTTCCTTTCCTTCTCTACAACCCCTGCCCTTGTCCAGACCCTGCCCTCTCTGACATGGCCCACCAGCAGAGCAGAGATACAAAGCAGGTGATGAGTTTCAGGGTTTTTGTTGCAGGTACATCTGCTAGGATAAGAACTGCTACCTATCTAGCTCTGTGGGGCAATCATCAATCTCTGGAACAGCTTGGAGTTGGTTCAGCTTCATCGTGACTGGCTAGTCTATGCCCCCTATTGACTTGTGTGTCTGTGTCCTCACTAGCACTCAGGAATGTGCATGGGCCAAAAACGAGAGGGATAGATTACTGTGCCAGGCCCACAGACCATAGATATGCAGTTTATCCTTATCTCAACAATAATGTTTCAATTAATACCTCCATTTCATAAAGAAGAAAATGTAAGCTCCTAGCAGGTAGTGAATCATCCAAAGTTAAACTATCAGCAAGTGCTGAGTTCAGACTTAGTCCTAGGGAGTTCGACTAACACTGGGCTGCCCTGTGTTTGGGATTTTCACAACCACCAGCATAGTGTATCTTTGGGGGTTGGGATTTCTGTTAGACTGGGTTGTGGAGTAGGGGCTCAGCACAGATGCCCTGTGAGCTGGCACCTGCCATGAGTAAGTGAAGAGGCAAAAATTGATGGAGGGGAAGTGGAGCTGCAACAAACAGGGAACATGCCCCATCTAAGAGGAGTCAACCCAGTCGTCAACAGCTCATCTGGGATGCAAACAGTGCTGATTCCTAACTTTCAGCATCAACTCTATTGATTTGCTAAAGACAGTGTGGCCTTGAAGATGCCATGTGGGCTAAGGAGACACTTGGGCTGCCTAGAGACCTGTGCTGGGGCCTCGGGATTGACGTATGACATCGCAGGCTCCTCCAGAGCTGACCCACGACACAGCCTGGGGGGAGTCACAGGTCAGACACGGCTGGTGGCTGCTCTGAACTCTGGAGGCCTGCAGACCTTTGGCTGTGCTGCTGGGAATCAGGCAAAGCTGAATACAAGGACATTTGGGCAGAAATGGACATCAAAGGAGCTACAGTGAGCGATTGTGTGGGTGAGGTGAGAACGTGAGTCAGGGGGTGAGGCGAGCCTGTGAGCTCTGCGCAGAGGACTGTGAGCAGAAAGAGAAGAGGGAGGAGAGTGTGGGATGATGGCAAGAGGAAAGGGAGAGAGGAACATAGGGGTCAGGGTCGGGGAGCAAAGCCACGGGCACTGTCCTGATATGTGTAGGACCAGCAGGTGCTAACGTTCACTAGGCTGGAGCTGGCAGCTGCTCGGCCAAGGCAGAAGCACTCAGAAACATCTTAATGGCTGCTGCTCTCACAAAAATCTATCTTTCCTAACAAGTTATAAACGGTTCCCTGTTATCTAAATTCTCCCAGATGTCCTGGCGTGGATCGGGCATCTCAGAGTCCCCTGGAATGGACACAGGTGGCTAAGTGGAGATGATACTCGCACTCACACGCAGCATAGGCTCCGAGCCTCTCCCGCCTCTCAGCAAAGGACCCAGGCCCGTGGGGAAGGAGCCAGGACCAGCGCATGGACGTTGGCAAGCATTTTCATACAAAGCGAGTAAACTCACAAAACGACAAGGATAAGAGCATGGACACAGCAGGCACAGCACCGGGCGGCTGCCGCAGGGCTCCCCAATGCCGTGACCCCCTTCTTTTACCCACCTTGTTCCAGGAGGCCAGAGGAGGCAGAATGCGTGTTCTGAAACTGCTTTTTTTCCACTTGGTGAGAAAAATTATACAACATGAGGGGATGCTCACACGGCAGAGGTGCAGTTTTCACATCATGAAAGGCAGATGCTGAGAGAGCCCGGCGGAGCGGCACTCCTACGCAGAAACCAGCAGGGAGGGCTGGAGCCTGACCGTGCAGTTCACACATCGAGAGGCGGGAAGGGAGGCCAGAGGCGATCTGGGCTGGCCTCGGAGTCCACTTCGTGGTGGTTTCAAAGCCCTGCTGACATTTTGGGGAAAATGCTATCATTATACTTGATTTGGTATTGTTCTTCCCAGATTCTGACAAACTCCCTTTTCCCATTGCCCACCTCCACCGCCAATAAAAAAAAAAAATTTTTTTTTTAAAAGAATTAATGATGATGAAGTTTTGTCATCAGGAAAATAGGAGGCTTAATCTTAACCTCTGGAGTCAGGAATCTTTCCAAGGATGTGAGGAAACTATGGCCCACGCCCCGGCATTGCCTAGGCGTCCAAGATGTAAATCTTTCAAAGGACAATGTTCACTAGCCAGGCCATTAGAACCCCCCCAAGAACTCTAAAAATACAGATGCCTGTCCGCTCTCCCAACACCCCCAACAATGAAATCAGTGTAGTGCACAATGAGGCCTGGGTTTGGGATAATGTGCAAGAACATTTGCAGTCAGGGCGACAATGATAGCTCTGGGCCCTAATGTACACAAGAAGAAAAAAGGGTAGGAGATAAGGAAGCCACAACTCGATAGATCTCTGAAATAGTTACCTGGAAGGATCTACTGCAGAAGGTGCAAGAAACAAAGAGGGAAGAAGCCAAGATGACCTGCCCCTCTTGCTAATTTCACATTATTCTTGTTTCATCCTCCCTAAAAACAAAACAGCTGCTTTGAACTGCATGCTGTGAGGCGCATACCACCAGCAAGTCTGCTCTTTCAAGTCCTCACACTGCTCCTACCCATCAAGGTCCCTTTCCCTCATTTTCTGAAATTTGAGGTCTCAGTTAACTGTCACTCACTTCCCCTGACCTTGTGCCTAACAATTCTTGGTGATTTAAATGTTCGTATAAGATCAGTGGTTGGCAAACTGCGGCTCGTGAGCCGCGGTTTGCCGCTGTTGACTAATGAGTTTGCCGACCACTGGTATAGATAATCCTGCTGATATGTTGGCCTGAAGTTCCTTACCTCATTTGTTTCAAAGATCTTGCCCACTCACATCCATGGTCACATCCTGTTATCCCATGTCATTATCAATAATTTTTATCATGTGATGACCTAAATTCCAGGCATCCACCCTCTGATTAGCTGCTATCTCTCCAGCTTATTCTCTCTAGTCCCCAATTCCAACAGTCCTCCACCACTTACCACTCACTAACCCCACCTTCTCCAAGCCTATACAATTATCAGTAACACACCTTATAGTTCAGATTATTATCCATCATTATCTGTCTCTCCCCACCAGATATAATCTCCATGAGGGCTGGATTCTTGGTCTGTTTTTCCTGGCACAAAGTGTGTGTTCAGTAAATATTTGCTAACTGAATGAATGATTCCAAACTCTAGATTCTGAACATCAGAAGAGAAAATTTAGGAAGTATTCCTGCTTTCATGTGAGATGACTATTGAAAACTTTGAGGGTCTTTTATAGGCTATCCTTATTTGCCACAGAGGGCTGGCAGCTGAAGTGAGCCCCTTGGGACCCAGCAACTGGGTGGAGAACCTGAGGGAGGCGGGGGGGCGTTGTTCTGGCTAGCTGCATGCCTTGGGAAGGAAGCTCCACATCTGTGCTGGGGACATATTTTTCAGCATTCCCAGAGGGGACCCTGTAGGGCTTGTTCTATGGATGCTCCCCCAGGAAGAGTCTGTGTGGTCACACGTTCACTGCTGGGAAGTCACAGATGTGATGGCACATTAAACAGAAAAGTCTTGCAATAAAGGAGCCTGGTTTCATGTTTTCCAGTCATATTTCATTTTAGACAATTTTTGTTCATAATCCCTTACTACTTACATGAAACACACTTTTAGGAGAGGAACCAAGATGGCGGCATAAGTAAACACCTATCTTGCTGCCCCACACAACAATTCTAAAACTACAACTTAACAACAGAACAAACATCATCCAGAATCACCGGAAAGCTGGCTGAGTGAAAATTCCACAAATAAAAGTGAAGATAGGACATTGTGACTCAGAGGAGCGGCGGAGGACAGCGTTGAAGATACGCACAGAGAGAGGTTTGAAGCCGTGCGCACACCAGCGAATAGGGCAGATAGCTGAAAACCTGGCCAGTTTTCTCGAACGGGGGAGACAAAGACGTCCCACTGCACTGATTCCCCAGCTCCGGGCAAAGTCCGGAGAACCCACAATCATTCGGGGTAAAAACTGGACAGTGGGGAGGCACGCCAAAACTTGGGTGCTGCAAGGGTCTGTAAGCTTGTGGAGAGGGCAAGCTTGTGCAGAGTGCGCGTGAACTTGGGAACAGCACAGCTGCGTGACCGCACAGAGAGGACTTGTGACTTACTCTCTCGTTTGGGAAACCACCAGACTGCATTGTTTTATGACCCTGGGTGAGATGTTGGGTGTGCAGACTCATTTGGGGAGAGGCTGAATTGTCCGGCAGCGGGTGGAGCTCGTCAGCAGCTCTCTCTCAGAGGTGCTGGCAGCCATTGCTACCCGGCACAGTGTCCCAGGGGCCACATAGGGCAGAGCTGACACTGCCAGCTTGGCCCAGAGACTCCGCCCATCCAACCTGAGCACAGCTGAACCTCAAAGCCAATTGGCCTAGAGGTCAAACCCTCCTAATGCTAACAACGATAATCTAGGCTTAACTTCAACAAGACTGTGCAACCCATATCCACCTCAGGTAACTGGGCAGGCTGAGCCACTGTCCCTTAGAGGACATCTACCACACAAAGCTAACCAACTAACTCAGGAAAGCAGTCATGCAGAGACATGGAAAGAAATCAGATGTGAAAGAAATGGAGGAAAAATAACGACTGGACATAGAATTCAAAACCACGGTTATAAGGCTTTTCAAGAGGCTCCTAGAAAAGGCCGAGACCTACAAGAAAATGAACAAGACCTACGAGGAAATGAACAAGACCTATGAGGAAATGAATTAGACCTACAAGGAAATGAATGAGATCTACGAGGATATGAATAAGACCCTCAAAGATATGAAAAAGGACCAACTAGAAATTAAGCATACACTGACTGAAATTAAAAATATTATACAAAGACCTAGAAGTACTCTAGAGGACCACAAGAACCAAGTTAAAGATTTGAAATACAAAGAGGTAAAATCCACTCAGCTGGAAAAGCAAGAAACCAAAAGAATCCAAAAAAAGTGAAGATAGTGTAAGGGGCCTCTGGGACAACCTCAAGCATACCAACATCCTAATTATAGGGGTGCCAGAAAAAGAGAGAGAACAAGACAATGAAAACCTATTTGAAGAAATAGTGACCAAAAACTTCCCACACCTGGTGAAAGAAATTGACTTAGGAGTCCAAGAAGCACACCAAACCCCAATATATAGGATCCCTAAGAGGACCACACCAAGGCACATCATAATTAAAATGCCAAGAGCAAAAGACAAAGAGAGAATATTAAAAGCAGCAAGAGAAAAACAGTTAGTTACCTATAAGGGAGCACTCATACAATTGTCAGCGGATTTCTCAACAGAAACAATGCAGGCCAGACGGGAGTGGCAAGAAATATTCAAAGTGATGAATAGCAAGAATCTACAACCAAGATTACTCTACCCAGCAAAGCTATCATTCAGAATTGAAGGTCAGATAAAGTGCTTCGCAGATAAGAAAAAGCTAAAGGAGTTCATCACCACCAAACCAATATTATATGAAATGCTGAAAGATATTCTTTAAGAAGAGGAAGAAGAAAAGGTAAAAATAAAAATTATGAACAACAAATACACATCTATCAACAAATGAATCTAAAAATCAAGTGAATTAATAAGCTGATGAACAGGATAAACTGGTGAATATAATAGAATCATGGGCATAGATAGGGAATGGACTGACAATTCTTGGGGAGAAAAAGGGTGTGGGAAGTGCAGCAAGAGACTGGACAAAAATCATGCACCTATGGGAGAGGACAGTGGGGAGAGTGGGGAGGGGGGAGGGTGGGATGGGTACGGGGTGGTCGGGAACTATAGGGGGGAAAAAGGGGGGAACAATGTAATTAATAAACTGAACAATAAAGATTTAAAAAAAAAGAAACACACTTTTAGAAATTAGAAATAGACTAGGCTGAAGTGCATTGGGGGTGAAAGAAAGACTGGGAGTTGCAGAAGTCCAGGTTGGATACAGTGCAGATGGGAATACTGGTCAGAGAGAAATATGCACAATCAGAGAAGGACTTAGACAAGCTGGAGTTGGGAGGTTGCCTTTATTAGAGATATAATAGATTTTGGTGACCATAGTTGGAGCAGCGATACAGGGGAGAGTTAACCACATTGGTGCTGACTTTTAGTTTACAGGCCAGCTCTTGCTACAGTGAACACTGAGGATAAATTTGGAAGGAGATGTGTCTTAATTAGACACATGCACCCTGGAGCGGCTGTGGGAAGAGCAGGTCTTTGCTACTGTTTGTCATGGTGCAAAGGATGAGCATTCTTATATATGAAACCCTCAAGTTCTTTCTTCCCACACTGTGCTGAAAGCCCCCTCTGGTTCTTCCACACTCCACCTCCTGAGTCATTTCCTAGCCACCTGTCGTTACAATGTGTGCATGTGTTTGTGTGTGTGGGGTGGGGGGGTGGGGAGGACAAGTTGTAGGGCCTGGGAACCATCCCAGCTGACCATACCCGGGGCAGCTGTCACCACATTTAAGAGCAAATGTGGCAAATAAATGGTCTAGAGATGTGGTCTAGAGAAAACCAGGGAACCAAATGATGGTATTGCTGGAAACTAGGTCCTATAGGAAAATATTAAACCACATGGTGACTTCCAATATGCAGAGGGTTGTTTCGGGGTGTGAGCCATCACATTGTTGAGGCAGGTTTAGAGACATAAATTAAATTAGAAGGTGTATTTGCCAATTTTAAGAGTATTTTTATAGATTCCAATACTAAGGTCCAAATGAAAATTCTAACAGACGACTTAACATGGTAGAGGATTTGCAGGTTCTACTAACCAATTTCGCAAACCAGGTGGGGTCAGCTTTTTCATGGGTACCCTGTGCCCTCTCTGAGTCAGTTCTCTGTAGTCAAGACAGATGATAGTTACAAAGTGTGTGTGGGGGGGTGGAGGGTGAGAGGGAGACTCAGTCTTCCACACTATCTGACTTAGTGACATGTTCCAGTCTCCCCTAGTAGGGATAAATTCATCCTAGCTTTTAATTTTTTATCCACCTTAGGAGGACTCTACTAACTGATTTTTGAAAGGACAAATTATATATATGACTGAATATTAAAACAATAAAGCTCAGTACTATGTAGGTTTATGAGCTAGAAATCTGTTAAATAATATGTACTATTATTATATGTGGTAGATTGCAGTGATAGCCCCAATTTTGCACACCTCTCTCTAACCATCTCTTCTCCTGGCACCCTCCCATGCTGATTCAGGGGTTGGCCACGTAACTCGCTTTAGCTAATGAAATAGTAGTAAACTTGACACAAATTAGACCTGGAAACCTGCTGTTTCCAGTTTCTCTCTTGGACCCCTTTCAGCACCATCAGAAGTGGGCTAGGCTGGAGGGATGTGAGGAGTCATAGTAAGGGAAACTTAGTTGATCACAGACATATAGACAAGCCTGGCCAAGATCAGTTAAGCCTATCTAAGATCACCAGAGCTATTAAGCTAACCCATAGACACATCTACAGTAATAAAAGAGAAAGATGGAAGAGAAACCAAGATGGCAGCATAGGTAAACATCTAAACTGCTGCCTTATACAACATTAAAACTGTAACTAAAGGACAAAATGGACACCATCCAGAACCACAGGAAAGCTGGCTGAGTAGAAATTCTACTAGAAGAAAAGAGGAAAGCACATTGAGAATCAGAGGAGCTGCAAAAGCATGAGGTACGAAGATGTGTACGTGGAGAAGAAGGGCAGCTATGTACACGGGTGCAGCTGGCTTTCTAAAGTGGGAGGAGACAGAGGCTCTTGACTGCACTGATCTCCAGCCCTGGGAGAGATGCTGGGAAACCAGACTCATTCGGGAGGAATCTGGACTGTCAGGAAAAGGGAAAGCACACTGACTTGGGAGCTGCACAAGGCAGAGGTGCAGAGGTGCAGAGGTGCACGCAGAGAAGCTGAGTGTGCAATGGGCTGTCTAAAGTGGGAGGAAGAAAAAAGCTCCCAACTGTGCTGAACTCCAGTTACAGGCAAGTTTCCAGGAACCCCGACTCATTCGGGGAGAAACTGGACTGTCTGGCAGCAGGCAAAACTCGAGGGTGGCTTGCTCTCAGAGCAGCGATTACACTCAGTGATGGACACTGAGACCTGGGGGCCTCCTGGGGCAGGGCTGTCTGCTCCGCCCTGAGACTCCACCTCATCCAAGCTGAGCATAGAGGCTTTCACAATTTTGCAAGTCTTACCTCATAAAAGTCTCCACCACGGAAGTTTTCCCAGCGTAGACACAGCTGACCAACTCAGGGAAGCAGCAAAAATGCAGAGACTAAGAAACAGATCATAAACAAAAGAAATGGAGGAAAGAAAAAGACTAGATATAAAGTTTAAAACCATGGTTATAAGGTTTTTAAAAAATTTGCTAGAAAAGGCCGATAAATTTAGCAAGACCCTTGAGGATATGAAAAAGGACCAACTAAAAATTAAACATACACTGACTGAAATAAAAAATATATTATACAAAGATCTAACAACAGACTAGATGAACACAAGAATCAAGTCAAAGATCTGAAATACCAAGAATCAACACCACCCCCCCCCCAAAAAAAAACCCACCCAACTGAAAAAGAAAAAAGAATTCAAAAAGCTGAAGATAGTGTAAGGAGCCTCTGGGACAACTTCAAGCATACCAACATCCAAATTATGGGGGTGCCAGAAGAAGAGAGAGAGCAAGATACTGAAAATCTATTTGAAGAAATAATGACCGAAAACTTACCCCACCTGATAAAAGAAATAGACTTACAAATCCAGAAAGCACAGAGAACCCCAAACAAAAGGAATCCAAAGAGGACCACACCAAGACATATCATAATTAAAATGCCAAGAGAAAAAGACAAAGAGAGAATATTAAAAGCAGCAAGAGAAAAATAGTTAATTACCTACAAGAGAGCACCCATATGATTGTCAGCTGATTTCTCAATATAAACTATGCAGGCTAGACAGGAGTGGCAAGAAATATCCAAAGTGATGAATAGCAAGAACCTACAACCAAGATTATTCTATCCAGCAAAGCTATCATTCAGAATTGAAGGTCAGATAAAGAGCTTCACAAATAAGAAAAAGCTAAAGGAGTTCATTACCACCTAATCAGTATTATATGAAATGCTGAAAAGTATTCTTTAAGAAGAGGAAGAAGAAAAAAGTAAAAATAAAAATTATGAACAACAAATTCATGTCTTTCAACAAGTGAAACTAAAAATCAAGTGAATAAAAAATCTGATGAACAGAATAAACTGGTGAATATAAAGAATCAGAGACACAGAAAGGGAGTGGACTGACAACTCTCGAGGGGGAAAGGGATGTGAGGGTACAGGAAGAGACTGGACAAAAATCATATACCTATGGAAGAGAACAATGCGGGGGAGGTAAGGGCAGAGGGTGAGATGGGAACTGGGTGGAGGGAAGTTATGGGGGCGAAAAAGAGGAACAATTGTAATAGTCTGAACAATAAAGATTTATTAAATTAAAAAAAGAGAAAGATACAAATTGACCATACCTTCACAATACCCACCAGCCAATCAGGAGTGCGTATGCAAATGAACCCTACAAATATGGTGGGTTAATTTGCATACACAGGCACGGAGCAGTTGGAGGTGGGACACTTGTGTTGTCACCATGGCAATGACTCAGGCATTCATCATTACCCCAGCCACTCTGGGCCTCTGGGCAGTGTGGAAAGGCAGAAAGGCCACTCCAGCCAGAGTGAAGGCAGTGCCAGTAGCCAGGGGAAGGAAGGCCCATTCTTGCACAAATCTTCGTGCATCGGGCCTCTAGAGAAATAATAAGTGGAGATTGCTTTTGGGGTTGTTTGTTACACAGCACTAACTAACTGATATAATGTAATGCATTTTAGGTCCTTTGATAATTCATCTGCTTGAGGGGTTATTTCTTAAGACTCCACAGGCTACTTTTGGGAGTATGTTGAGGTGTCAACAGACACCAATCATTTGATTTAGGCCTGCCACTTGGCTCTTCTACCCTAGAGAGAGAGAAAAATGTATATCATTAAGTAGTGTTAGGAATAGGGGCAGTAGCTTTGTTAAAGCTTATAAACTGCATGCCCTTATTTACTTTAGATAAGTGACCCAGAGGGTGTTGTAATTGGCTGAGTGGAAAATGTGGATAAACTATTGAGTGCTAGTGAGATGGCTGATGCTAGAACTCTGTTAGGGAGAAGACAGGGATTGGCTGTCTTGGTTTCCAGAGATTTGCATTCACATAGACGATGACATCATCATCATCATGGCTCGTGATTATTGAGCACTTACTCCGGACATTGTGCTAAGTGCTTTACATGCCTTACCTCATTTCACTCTCCTATTTACTCTATGAACTAGGTACTCTCATCTCCACTTTACAAATAAAAAACTGAGGCTCAGAGAGTTTCTCCTAAGGTCAAATTGCTCTTAAATCATAGAGCCAGGATTCAAACTCAAGCAGTCTGACTCCAAAGCCCATGTTTGTGACCTCTCTACTATGTAAATAAAATACATATTTTTAAGAGGGAAATAAAGGAATCTAGTCTCTTGCTCATTTGGCAAATGGACAGTTGACGAGATACGTTGGTATAGAGATTCTTTGGCTCACATGGATTGAGGGAACTCTCCCCACTTCTTGGTCCAAATCGCTACAAGCTGAACAAAACCCAAACTGATTGGTGAGGCTTCATCTGAGACTAACCTCCACAGGTAAGCACACCTGGGGATGGGCTGAACTCTAGAATTCTCTCCCATCATCATCCCTGTCTCCTGGCATAGGGTTTCCTCCCCTCAGAGGAAGAGGCACCTTTGAAAATAATTCTTCTGCTCAGAAGGGAGCTATGTTATTTCCAATTAAACAAAAATACCGTATATGTTAGGAAGGTTCTGCTAAAACACTTGCCCAATAAAAACCAGCTGAAGACCAGCCCATTTTTTTCACGGATGAAAAAAATAAAGGAGAACATATAACTAGCTGATAACAAATACTTGAATGAATGACTTTTAAATGAACAAAGACACCCTCACTGTGCACAGGCACACAGGGACTCAAACACATAAGACATGCAAATTCGTAACCAGAGCCCAAGTCCGTGGCACCAAATCATTCATGAGAAATGGTTGATATGATCTAATTTTGCACACACTTTAAAAATATTATACATACTCTGCTTTCCTGAGACCATCATGAAATTCAAGCTCAAAGAAAGGTTAGCAACTAACCTGTTTATCCCCAAGCAACTAACTCATCTCTTTTACATCAAAAGAAACTACTGGCCCTTGCCAAGCCAGGTGTGCATTACAAATTTTAATGCCTCATCAGAAACCCGGGCAAGCCAATGCCGTCCCTATCCTCACATCCTCCAGACACGGCCCGCACCTCTGCTGATGGCAGCGACTGAACCAGGGGCCGTGGAGGCCGGTCTTCTCTCTGCCTCCAGTAGCCTGGCCTCATAACTGTGCTGAGTCATTTCCTTACCATTCCGGCTGTTACCAAAGGCTAATGCTGCTGCACCATGCAGATCGCAGATCAAGCCTGGCTACTGAAAAAGAAACTACATAAATTATTTTTTAAAGCGATCATCAAAAGAATTGCTTTTCTGTAGGAAATTTCTTTTTTAACTGCTCAGATATTTGCCTAGCTTTCTGCTCAAGTGACCGCTTCTGTGTTAACACACACTTTTGATTCACAAACGGAAACAGTTTGTCTTATTTAGGGTACACCTGCTGCCTCTTTGGGGTGGATGTAGCTGTAGAGGAGTCACCATCTCTTTTCTAGAACCTGAGTTATCTGTTTTTATGATGCTTAGGTTAATTGACTGTGGGTGGTCTCTTCCCATTTTGGTGCTCACTAAATCTCCTCCTATTTGCAAAAATCAGGGTTGAGTTGGTGATTGCTTTCAGGCTATATCCAATTATATTTCTAGTAGATGCCAACAATCAGTTAATGAAGTCATGCACTCATTCAATCCATCTATCATTCATGTATTCAGGTGAAAATATCTATTAAGTGCCTTTCTGTACTAGGCATTGAGCTGGGCCTTGGGAAGAAAGCCAAGAGCAGGACAGTCTTGAAAGCACAGAGGAATTCCACCAGCATGTTAAATAGCTGATGTTATTTCTGTCCCATAACAATCCTACCTGTTCAGTTTCTCAGATAGATGAGTTCAAAGGTAATATATTGCATGCCTTCTGTATCTCACCTGTGTCCTGCACTAGTGAGTGTTTTACCAACTCCTCCCCAAACTCAAAGTCCAGATGATGTCCACCAAAGCTTCAGTCATATGCAGCTTAGTGCATGCTCATGGGTGTAATTACCAGAGAGATCGCAAAAACAAAACCATTTCATGAGCCAAGTCTACATTTATGACTCTTGCTAATCATCGCAAAGTCATGGTCACCAGCAGCAAATGTACTACAGCAATGATAGAGAGCAAACTCAGCGCAACTGAAAACCAAACCTCAGATGCACATCTGTCTGATCACATTCAGTGTTGTTTTCGCACATAAAGGCCAGCACACTTTCATTTCTCAGGCACATGTGTAAAAAGGGTTGCCTTGTGTCTCCATTGGCAGTGACCTGACAGCCTCTGGAGAAACAGCAAGTACACACAGGCTGATCCATGGTTTTTGGCGATGCAATGCTTCCTGTTTATTATTGGCAATTGCAAGCCATGTTGCCTTTCAGATGGATGCATTTTCTTTTTTAAAAATATTTTAATCTTTGTTGTTCAGTTTATTAATTACATTGTTCCCCCTTTCCCCCCTATAGTTCCCCACCACCAGGTACCCATCCCACACTCCTGGATGTATTTTCATGGTACGCTGAATAACACCTTCAAGAATCCTTAACTTCTAGATAAAACAAAAAATTCCTTGAAAGCAATTTAGTCACCTTGCCTCCTAATTTTCAGAATGCTGTTTAATCCACCAGTGACTAAGCTGTAGGAAAAACCTTTTCTTGTTGTTATGTAAAGGAAAATGTGGGTGGAGGGAATGAGCTCTGCTTTGTGTCCCCCTCGCAAAGCGGGCTACCAGAGAGGGGAAAAGAAAATCTCTGCTCTCCCCAGGTAGGGATGTGAAGTTGCTCCGAATTCCACTTTTGGGGAAGTCCATTATCAAGGTGATGTAAATTCTCAAGTAGCAGGTTGACTCAGCATGTTCCTAAGCCACAGACTTCTTAGATGACGTATGCTAGGTGCACGTCATTTGCCCATTTGTTCTCCCTGACAGGGAAAGCATGTATTTTCCCCACCCCCTGCACACACAGAGCGGAAGTGTGTCGACTCTGCTGCTGGTTTGGCTCTTATTCATGCATCTGACAGTCAAGACATTCTGCAGGGGGTCATCGCTGCTCACTCTGCTCATCTTCTTCACAAAAAGCTCAGTAGGTGCTTATAGTAACAGGCACAGATAGTTCTCCTTTGCCTAAACACTTTCCTACTTCTTTTATATATATATATATACACTAGAGGCCCGGTGCACAAAATCTGTGCACGGAGGGGTGTCCCTCAGCCCAGCCTGCACCCTCTCCAATCTAGGACCCCTCAATGGATGTCAGACTGTCCATTTAGGCCCGATGCCAGTGGGCCTAAACAATCCAGGACTGCTGGCTCCCAACTGCTCACCTGCCTGCCTGCCTGATTGCCCCTAACCGCTTTTGAATGTCAACCTGATTACCCCTTAAGCGTTCCCCTGCCAGACTGATGGACGTCTAACTGCTCCCCTGCCAGCCCGATTGCCCCTAACTGCCCTCCCCTATAGGCCTGGTCACCCCCAACTGCCCTCCCCTGCTGGCCCTAACTTCCCTCCCTTGCCAGCTTGGTCGCCTCTAACTGCCCTCCCCTACTGGCCTGGTTCCCCTCACCTGCCCTCCCCTGCAGGCCTGATTCCCGCCCCCGCAACAGTCAACCATCTTGTGGCTGCCATCTTGTGACCACATAGGGGCAGCCACCTTGTGTGTTGGAGTGATGGTCAATTTGCATATTAGGCTTTTATTTTATAAGATATATATAATTAAGTTCAGAGAGGAAGAGAGAGGGAAAGAGAGAAACATCAATAATGAGAGAGTCATTGATCAGCTGCCTCTTGCATGCCCCATACCAGGGGCCTACTCCAAAACCAGGGCATGTGCCCTGACTGGGAATCAAACTGTGACCTCCTCCTTCATAGGTCAATGCTCAACTGTTGAGCTACATTGGCTGGGCTGCTTCTTGAGGAGTCGGGAAAGTTGTTTTACATTCAAATATCTGTTTAGAAATAGACTGGAATTGTCAAAGCTCTCTCCACAATATTCCTCAGTGCTTATGCTTCTATTGAGCAAGTAAGTTTGATCTCAGAGGTGGGAGCCACCATCATGACACTTTTAAAGTCTGATCCCACGAGAGCTTTTCTTTAACCCTGAAAAAGTCAGGGAACTAACATTTATGGGCCCCTGCTATGAGCCAGGCCAGTTTTCAGTGACTCCCCTAAGTTATATCCTTTCTGGGCAGAAACACTGTCGTCTTTTTCATGAACAGACCCATGAATTTTCTGTTTGATGGTCATAGAGGGCAGAGTTGGTAGAAAATGGACAGGAATGTCTGTGTTAGGCTTCTTTTCCCCAACAAGTTACACATGATTTCACATCCTCACAGTTCCCACATCAAGTTACTTGTCCTCAGTGCGGCAGGATGCACCCAGGTCACCTAGTGTCCTAGTGGTGGTCAGCACATCGCCACACGTAAGTGCCACTTGGGTCTAGTTTCTTAAACTCTCTGTGCCCCAGTGTCCTCAACTCTAAAGTGGATGACAGCAGTAGCTACTTGACAAATGTGAGAATTCGGTGGCTTACTATACTTGTTTGAATCTATGTTGCCATTGCATATACGAGGCAGCCTGGTTTCAGAGATGTCAAGATATAAAAATGCTGCCCAAGAACAGGTTAAATACAGTATTAACTAAAAGATAGAGAACTCAGGGTAACACCTGGCACACAGAATGTGCCTACAAAATGTGACCCATCAATCTCTGTCAGCAGCCTGCACCACCGTGCAGGTGGGCTTGCCAGCCCCATGGGCCTGCCATGGAGTCCCTATCAGAGGCAGGGCCTGCGCACGACAAGCAGCCCCTGTAAGCAGGGGCCCCATCAGTCACTTTAAAACTTTGTTTTTCTAACAGGTTAACCTTTCTTCCAACCCAAATCTTCTTCAGGACCCAATGGGAGAAACAAGTAAGAGGATTTTCTCTGATTGAAAAGGGTGGCGGGCGGGGGAGGGGGGGGCACAAAGCTCTACCAGCTCTCACCCCTTACCTACAAGGAAGCCTTTCCAAGGAGCCTTTTAAGGGCAATGATGTCACTTTGTTGTCACATTTAAGATAATGAGTCTCCCAAAATTCTTACAGGTGTCTGTCAGTCAACTACTCTAACCTTGTCAAAATGCCACCTTACTTGTGGCATTTCACCCTCCTTGAGCTCTCCTTCAGGATGCCTCCATGGAATGACAAGTTCAATTTAATAAACTATTATTGCATGTCAGTTACAAGTGTATGGGACACATATGCTTTCCAAACAACCTCTACCTGGATTATCCATAGAAAACTTTGCAGATGAGGGAAATGAATGGAAATAGAAATGCTCTACTCATTATCCCACACAAAACTGTCTAGCATGTATCCTGGTGGAATCTGCTCACTGTGTGAGATAGTGGCCGGGTTTGGAGGAGCTGACTTTGTGGAGGCTTCCAGATGGGCCCCTCAGAGAGGTTTGAAGCCAGAACAATGACCACAGGTAGGAGAGCTCCTTCTAAGGGAAAACAGTTCCTTAGAAATTCAGAAAGTAAACGTAGGCTATTTCTAAATTGTCTTCTCCCCAGATACCAAGAAGATATTACCTTTATTACAGTTTTTCCCCCCCAGGCTGCGGTGCACCTGGGCTGTGGACTCTGCTGGGGTCACTGCTCTCGATGATTACCGTTGACCTTCGGCCACCTTGCTCCTTACATTTCCCAGGTCTCCACTCTAAATGTTGCCCTGAACACCAACCCCATTGAAAATGGTTCTCTGAGCCCAGCAGCAATGACCAGGGCAGGGGCTGTGAGAGCTGAGTGTAATCGAGTCCAGGCCAGAGTCCCTATCCCGTGACAGCAGCAGCGCTTCCAGCTGATACACACCGGTGGCAGGACTTTCCCAGACAGCGTGCCGTCCATCTCTTAATGTCAGAAGCGTTTTAGTTGACTTCTGTATAAGTAGGCCTTCCTGATTCCCGCTATGTCCATACTAGAGTCCTGGGAGCTGACGGGAGCAGGAGATGAGTAGTCTGATGTTTTCATCACCACAAGAAGGCTTGGAAAATATGGCAAACCTATAATAAATTGATTAAATAAATGCAAATGAATTACTCATACTTTGGCCATGAAATTGTCAAGGCAACTGATTTCCTGATTGATTTTGCCTATGCTATTCAAGAAACATAATGTTTTTCTAAAAGGAAAACCTGGACTGCTAGAAAGATGAACAAGTAGGTCCTAGAGCAAATTAAGCCTGAAATATCACTGGAGGTAAAAATGACAAAACTGAAGCTGTACTACTCCGGGCACCTCATAAGAAGGCAGGGTTCTCTGAAAAGACAATAATGCTGGGGGAAATAGAAGGCAGCAGGAAAAGAGGAAGACCAAATATGAGAAGGATTAACTTAATAAAAGAAGCCATGGACATGAGACTCTAGGAGCTGAGCAGGCCGCTGAGAGCAGGATACTATGGACACCATACATTCTCACAGGGCCACCAGGAGTCAGCGCCAACTCAACAGCACTTCACTCACATTCAAGATCTAAATGATAGCCAGAATTTATTCACTTCTTTCATACATATAAAATGCCAGAAAATTATTGTCAGCTCTCACACTGGACCAGGTTGTCACTGGGTAACATAAATAAAAGGTAATTAGGTATTCCAACCCAGATTGGAAGCTGATTACTTAATTAACCAAGACAAGACATACATTTACATTCTGGATACCACCAGGAATCACTTTGCAAAAGGACTCCTTACCTTACCCCAAATCTGCATGCAGAAACATCACCACTGTGTTCTTGCCACTTTGTGGGGTTTCACGAATGACACAGGCCATGCTGTTAGGACAGTGGCCCTGACTCCAGAGAGAAAGGTCTGGTTGTGCAGGCAGTTCCCCCAGTCACATTAATGTGTCATTTGACTTTTTTGTGCTTTGGTTTCCTCATCTGTATGAACAGAGAATCATAGTTCTATTTTTCACATTGTTGCTTTATTTATTTTAAATATATTTTATTGATTTTTTACAGAGAGGAAAAGAGAGGGATAGAAAGTCAGAAACATCAATGAGAGAGAAACATTGATGAGCTGCCTCATTGCATACCCATTACTGGGGATGTGCCTGAAACCAAGGTACATGCCCTTGACCAGAATCGAACCTAGGACCCTTGAGTCCACAGGCCAACACTCTATCCACTGAGCCAAACTGGTTAGGGCCACATTGTTGCTTTAAATGAGATGATGTCTATTGCGCACTTACCTTGAGAAGTGTCTGGCCTAATAATTATTAACATTATTACCTCTTTGATTGGTCCAGGTCTTTTCTCAGAAGCAGAGACCCCACCCTCTTTGTCAGCAGTAGGAGTGTCTCTCAGTGGCAACTGGTTCCAGGGCAGCCTTGGAGCCCAGTGAGCAAATCTCAGTCTGTGTTCTCCTGCTTCCCTTTGCTAATCGGCTGCTCTCACTTCTATGGAGCTGCCACTAGCATTGTACATGGAGAATTCATATTAAAAGAATTCAAGTAAAATAAAATAGCACTAAAATGTTAGTGAATGTAATTGATGATTGATGGCTCAGGTGCCATTTCAGGATTCTGCAATCCCCTGTTGTGGGGTATGGTGTACGACTTTTTATATGTATGTAGTAATTCTATGTCATATCCAACCTCGTTCTAAAACAATGGTGTTCGGGAGCCCACAAATCCATCGCTGCAAGGACCACTGTCTATAAACTGATTAAATCACACTCAACCATACATGTGTAATCATCTTTCAAAAAGTATGTAACTAATCTCGTGATGAATTAAATGCAAATTCATTTAAAAGCTTTCCTGAATTCATAGTTACCTTTGGCATTAGAATTCCTTAAGTAAGCCTTAGTTGGTTTGGCTCAGTGGATAAAGTGTTGGCCTGTGAACTGAAGGGAACCGTGTTCGATTCTGGTCAAGGGCACATGCCTGGGTTGTGGGCTTAATCCCCAGTAGGGGACATGCAGGAGGCAGCCAATCAGTGATTCTTTCTCATCATCGATGTTTCTCTCTCTCCCTCTCCCTTCCCCTATGAAATCAATAAAAAATATATTTAAATAAAAAATTCCTCAAGAAGAATGCAAAATTGATATCATGCTATAAAACAAGATTCTCAGACATGATAACATAAAAACATAAAATCTCTGTATGATAAAAGACATCACAGAGAAAATAATTTCAACGTGTTTAACATATCGTTAATAGAATACGAGCCCTTACAAGTAAATTGGAAACAAAACCAATATAGATGGTCAAAGATAACTCTGTTGCCAGAGGTACAAACTGGTAGGAATGCTGGAAGACAGTTTGCCAGCTTCTATCAAATGTTCAAAAGGATCTGATCTTCCACTTAGGAAATGAAGTAGGGGTTGTGTATCTAAAAGGAATATATTTCCCGTGTGCTTAAAGTACAGATGTTTGGGATGCTCATTGCAGCAGTGTTTGTAGGAGATAAGAAGTGAAAGAGACTAAATGTCAGTTAGTAGGACAGCCTTTATACTGGGATATATTAACCTAGCTATTTAAATGCATCAGCCCAGCCGAAGCCGGTTTGGTTCAGTGGATAGAGCGTCGGCCTGCAGACTGAAAGGTCCCGTGTTCGATTCCAGTGAAAGGCATGTACCTTGGCTGCGGCCACATCCCCAGGAGGGGTGTGCAAGAGGCAGCTGATTGATGTTTCTCTCTCATCGATGTTTCTGACTTTCTAACCCTCTCCCTTCCTCTCCGTGAAAAAATCAATAAAATATATTTTAAAAAATAAAATAAATGCATCAGCCCATGTCTGACTACTGTGTGAACTGCTGTCCCTGACATATTGTTGAGTGAAATAGAAGAGTTGTAGAATATGTACAGTAAGATTAATTTTTATGTAAAAAAAACCCACATTTTTCTATGTCTAATATCTCTAATATAGCTTTTTGTATACATCTTTATCTCCTTATATTCTATTTCCTTCCATCTCTATCTACATATATTCCTCTATATGGCCCTATGTACATAGGAAAAGAGTCTAGAATAACACAAAGTAAACTCTCAAGAGTGTCCCCAGGGAGTGAAAATTAGGGAGGAAAAGGGAGTACTTTTTATTTTTAGTTTATGCAATATGTTCTTTAAATTCATTGTCTTATGACACATTCATATAACTTTTATAAATATAAAAATGAAAGTATTAATTTTGCAATGATCCTTACTCCTGGACACAGAAGGAAGTGTCCAGAAGAAGAAGCACATCTGGCCAGCAGACTCCCTGCGATTGAGTTGCTGCCCTGGAACACAGAGGCTGCTATGGGTGAGGAACAGCAGACAGCTCAGGAAGTGGACACAGCAAAGACTAGCGCTGCACTTATTTGCAGGACTGGGGGCTAAGGGCTGCAGGGCAAGATTGAAGATGTTTATAGCCATCCATTGCCCAGGTGTGGGCCTGTCCAGGGGGAATAGGATTTCTTTGGTGATTAACCCTGGACAGGAGGCTGGGGGAGGTGGGTGGAACCTGTCCCCTCTCGGGGAAAGGGGTAGGGGGAACCTGGTGGAACACTATGGATCTTCCCGTTCTTTTCCTCCATCCCCTGTGCCTGCTGGTCATGGAATAAAGGACATCTAATCTCTAGCCTCACTGGAGAGTGTCACAGTTGCCTAGAGACAAGCCACCTGTCTGAATACCTTTGGTATACAGAAGGGGTACATATTATAATAACTTAATATCACTCTAGACACTGAAGGCCTGTCTTCCTAGAGTTTGCCATGCAGATCACCTATTTCTACCCATGAGGTCCAAAGTGAGTGAGAATAGAAATGAAGTTATGACACGCAGGGGTCCCCGGACCAGCCATGAAGTCAGGGAAAGGGCGTTTGGCACAGTTAGTATCCAGCACAGTTTCAGACCTGGTCCAGCTCTCCCCACGAAAAACTGCAAAGTAACAACATTCACGTTCGGACATCAACTCCTCTCCCTGCTCTCCAAGCTGCCCTCCAGTCCCCTGGCCTATTCCTGCTGGTCTACAGCACACTCCATTAGAGAAAATGCTTGAAATATGTCCATGAAGCAGGTGATTAAAATGTCCTGCTCTCATGGTGATGACCTGCGTTCTAATCCAGGAAAGAATGCAGACAGCAGACCCATCACCTGGATCCAAGATGCCCAAGTAATACGGAAGCCGAGCAGGAGCAGTGTGGTTCCCTCAGGCAGCTGCTGGCTTTGCACAGAAGTGCACATGCTGAGGAACCTCGGGTATAAAAATAGGAAAGAAATAGTTTGTCTTTTTATTCCCTCTCCCTTCCTCCATCAACCCTTTTCTCTCCATCCTTAAGAATAAGTCCTTTATCCTAGCCTTGTTCTTTACCTGGATATAGCGGGTCGCTGTGACCACTTCCAGACAAAAATCAGTGGCTTCTGCTCTCATGAGACATACTTTTCTAATAATCACTGTACTGCACAATAACCACCACAGAGCTTATGGGGGAATTGGGACTGTAGCCCCTCACTCAAACACACATAAAAACGATGCTGGGGGTGGGGCAGGGGCGGGATTATAGGAACCTACTAAAAACAAAAGAAAGACAGTTATTTTATACAGCAAATGATTAAACAACACATAAGTACTACAATAAATATGGCCCTTTATCTAGAATGAGACCTGAAGTTGGCTCAGGAAACTGAGTATTGGAAGGGTTGCAGCTTGTGAGCTACTGAAAAATGGCACATGAGGGTCCTGGGGGAAGCGTGTGCTACCAGATGGGGACCACTGTGGCTCGTTATACATGCGGAGACAGGGGAGGCCCATGGGTGTTTGAGGCCTGTGGGTGTTTGGTGCACCCTCATGCTGGGTCAGCCGGATGCGGGTTCTGTATTTACCTCGAGTTTCTTGCAAGAGAAACTATGCAGAAGAAAACCCAAAATTCTTGTTGTACACAAACGTTTCCCCAGTCATGATCATGCTGAAGTAAATTCTCATCTCCAATACAAGCATATGGCAGAACTGACTGAATCTAGATGATAAAAATTATTCTGCTTTAAAAAGTAAAAAGTGAATAAGACCCCAATGAGATGATGCTGTGAATGTAAACCCAAGCCCCCTTCTTTCCATTCGAAGGTCCATCTCAACACAGTGATAAATTCAAGCAAAATGCAGGTTGGGCTCCATTATTTTGAAGCATACCGCCGTCCTGAGCAAAGCCTGCTGAGCTTTAGAGAGACATCCTCCTTATCCCTCCTGCTCTCTCCCACCCTTTTCCAAGAGTAAAAAGTTCATACCTAGGGGCACTATGTTCCTATTGCCTGTAACAAACAACTACAAAACCGGTGATTTAAAACAACACAAATTTACTCTTTGATAGTTCTGGTGGCCAGACGTCCAAGTGAATATTTCTGGGGCTCATAGCGAGGTGTTGGCCAGACTGACTGCTGGTGCAGGGACTCTTCTGGGGGAGAGCTCATTCCCCAGCTTCCCGGTGGCAGCTGCCCTGTTCCTTGCCTTCCGGCCACACCACTCTGCCTTCTGCTGTCGTCACACCTCCTCAGATGCTGATCTTCCTGCATTCCTCTTCTGATCACACTGGGTTACCCGGACAACCCAGGGTACTCTCCCATCGCAGGATCTACAATTTAATCACATCTGTGACCATGAAGGTAACAAGAGTCAGAGATCCAGGAATCAGGACATGGATGCCTTTAAGTGCCACTACACCGGTGATGATATTCCAGGTACTCAACTGACAGGCCACTTAAGACAGTATGTCTGATTCTTGGAAAGGTCTGTGTTGTGTAAGATCCTGGCAATCCCAACATTCTGGTAAGTGCAAGGGTCGGACTGGGTGTCTCGGGTGTTCCTGAGGCACTGCAGGGTGGAGAGGAGTATATATCTGTCTAGGCAGTGGAAACCTTTTCCAAGCAGTACAGTCACACCTGTGTGCTCCACCTGAATACCAACCTGTCCTGGCCTGCCTATCTAGTTTCTGTCATCCTCTAACCCTCATCCTTGACCAGCACACACATCTCTTGGGACCTGGTCACGAGCTGTACTTTAGTCCTTGAACTTGGAATGTCCATTTAGGCCTCACCACCACCCTATGATTGGATTTTACACTTCTTTTTGCAAGAACATACCCAGGGTCATATATGCTATTAACTGTCAGGGTCGGGGCTTGAATTCTAGCACTTTGACTTAGAAGGTGAGCTCCTAACCACGGTGGTTAGATCTTCAAGAAGACATACATCTCTTTGCCAGATAAGGGAAGCATGTGCAGAGATGATGAAGGCAACGTGGAGGTGCCAGCGGTCACCCCTAGTCCCTACGCATTTCAGAGGTTTACACAAAACCCTCTCACATAGAATGTAATGGTTATGGGGAGGCCTTCTTGTTCATACAGCATGAAGTCTTATCTACTCTGTATGACCAAACCCAAACACTCCTGAATAGACAGTCTGTGATAAAAGTAAACCAAGTCCAAACTCCAATTTATCTTGGCTGCATAGCATTCTAGAACAAAGAATGGCTGTGAACATGAAATGAGATAGAGGAATAAATAAAGTCTGGAGTCAACAGTTTTGTTTGTAAGACCTAAGTGACTGGCACTACTTTTGGTGATAATATTCTACTTAATCTCCTCTAGTGCAAATAGTAGCAGGGACAGGAGCAGCAGTGAGAAGAGCCTGACCAGACCACTCCTGGACTTTGAATCTTTTATCCACCACTAGCTGGTCATAGTTAGAAGTGTACTGCTCATGCCAGAAGAGATAATATCTAACAGAAAAAAGTAGCACCACACAAAGAGAAAAAAGAATCATTTGGGGGTATTTCTAAATTTTGCTTTTTGTAAAATCAAATCTTGGTTGGGACAGGAGTACTAGCACTTTCGTTCATTGAACTGAAGAATTATACAGAATAGATGAACATGAGAGACTGTTTTTAAAAATAAAATTAGAGTGAAATCTTGATTGAATTTCTACACATTCCCTTAAAATCATTTATTCCATGTATAAGTCAGATTAAGTAAAATGCTAGAAGCTGAGATGAATACTATTTGAAGATGCTTTGGAGAAAAGTTGGAAGCAAATTCTACTTTAAACCCTTTAACCTGATAAAAAACCTGAAGTATTCTTGCTAATTTGGAAAATACCCCTGATATTTAAAATTTCCTAAAGGTAGCTCTCCTCCTACCTTTATGATGGAATATTGTGTGATTTCAGTCAAGGGGCATAGTTATTACCCTAAGAAAAAGTCCTGCTTTCCACAGGCAGCCACCTCAGTCATTACTGAAGTGCCCTTATGACTGTAGAGAGACCAGGTAAGAGGCCAGGGGAGGCAGAGAGAGAGATCAAAGTGTTTTTGTTTACTCCTTTCATGTTTGGTAGCACCTACTGTTTACCATGCACACTTTTCGACTCACATTGAAAGTTGGAATTCACCCATCTCTCTTTTCCTGTCTGAGGTGCAGATGGAGCACATTCGTGGAGTCCGTCCATCCCTGCCCCCACATGTTCGCACATGCACACGCACACCTAGCCAGTGGAAAAGAAAAAGGGTTACTCACATTCATCCACTTTACAAAGATTTCCAGGTTGCGATGGGAGGGCGTTAGCTCTCCCTGAAGGATGAATAAATACGCAGCTCCACTGACAACCTGTTCACAGTCAAACGGAGGTGAAAACTGAGACCCAGGTCTTGCCCTCCTGGTGCTTCTGAGACCCAGTCCTGGCAACATGCAGTGGGTAGTCTTCTGCCTGATGGTCATCTTCTCAGGGGTGGTGGCCCGTAGATCCAGCCACCAAGGGCAAGATCGCCTCTTGATGAGACTGCGTCAACTTATTGATACTGTGGATCAGCTGAAAAATTATGTGAATGACTTGGTAAGGCTGCCCTCGTCATAACAAAATCTAAATCATTTTCTTCAGTTACTATAAAAGAAGCTTTTTGGCTTATCAAAATAACTCCGAACTCATTTTCTTTTTCTCTAGGACCCTGAATTTCTGCCAGCTCCAGAAGATGTAAAGGTAAGACCAGTTGAATTTATTGGTGAAGTTATGTTTGGTAGAAGTTTTTAAGTCCAATTACAAAAGGCACTAGCATGATTATTTAGGAATATAGTTAATTTCAATGAATCTGAAGGTTTAATAATTGATAAAATAGTATTTTCTATTTTGGTCAATTATTCATTAATTTACCAAAAAGCCAAACAATAAAATGCTATATACCTTATAAAATATATTTGTATCTCCAAATATATTTGTATCTCTAAGAGTACATCTAAGTAGTACTTACTGGTGAGATGGAATAACAAAACTAGAAAATAAATCTATGCTATGATCAGTTTCTGAACAATGACTCACAAATTACATTATAAGAGCCCTGATGCATGAAAGTTCTTGAGCCCTTTTGTAAACCTGTCTAAGAAATACAGATATACACCATAAGAAGCAGAATTCACCTCTTAATAACATGAGAGAAAGAAAGAAAGAAAGAAAGAAAGAAAGAAAGAAAGAAAGGAAGGAAGGAAGGAAGAAAGGAAGGAAAGGAAACAAAGAGGAAAGGAAAGGAAAGGAAAGGAAAGGAAAGGAAAGGAAAGGAAAGGAAAGGAAAGGAAAGGAAAGGAAAGGAAAGGGAAGGGAAGGGAAGGGAAGGGAAGGGAAGGAAAGGAAAGGAAAGGGAAGGGAAGGAAAGGAAAGGGAAGGGAAGGGAAGGAAAGGGAAGGGAAGGATAGGGAAGGAAAGGATAGGGAAGGGAAGGAAAGGATAGGGAAGGGAAGGAGGAAGGAAGGGAGAAAGAAAGAGGAAAGGAAACAAAGAAGAAAGGAAAGGAAATGAAAGGAAAGGAAAGGAAAGGAAAGGAAAGGAAAGGAAAGGAGGAAGGGAGAAAGGAAGAAAGGAAGAAAAAGAAAGAAGAACAGATTACAGAACAGCATGGAGTGTGGAAAGGCAGGCTGGGCTGTAGAATAGACTTCCCATATACCTGGCCTCCAAGGGTCTCTCCTTTGGCCTTCAGTGAGGTCTTTTGAAAGGACTATTTTCAGCAACTCATCCCATTGTCTTAAGCCATTTAAATCCATTAGGTCCAGGGAAGAAGAGGCCTACGGTTCAAGTGCACCATGTCCTCACTAGTCCTTACTCAGTCTTCAGGTTGATACCCTGAGGATATAAATGCAATTGGGGACCTTTAACTGCATAAATTAGAATAACTGTAAAAGTGTTACCAGTAATTAGGACACTACAGAGGGTGAGACTTAAGTAGATACATTGCAAAGAAAACAATTATGGTAAATGACTCTGTGTAAAAGTTTAGAAAGTGAATGAGTCACAACTAGTGCTTTTCTCTAAAATTCACTCTCTAGCTCTGAACGTAACCACTCTCATTTACTAGGCCCTTTTCTAATAAGCAGCATCTAAAATGAAAGTAGCACATTCAATTTATTGGAAAGACTTTTCCAATAAGTAAGGACATGTCTTAATCAATGTCCTAATTATCAAAACATAGAACATTTTTCAGCATCTCACGCCCTTCGTTGAACTGCTATGGTTAGAATTCTTTCTGGGATTTTCTAGCTACAGTCTATGACTTGCAAAATAAGAAATAAGAAAGATATCCTACTTCATGGCTTGAGTTGACCTAGTGGGTACTTTCTTCATAAACTTTGTTAAAGAGAAGTGCTTTTTCTCTTACATCATAAAGCGAGGGTTTGGTCTTGGTGACCCTATATGCATCTGGTGATCGGATCAAGCAGCCCTGGCTATGATTCCAGTGAGTGATGGTATAACAGGTTGGTAAGCTATGCAGACAGCAGACTCAGGGAGGAAGAAGATAGTACAAGGCACTGTAGTGCTACCTCAAGTTTTTCAGAGCTAGCATCAAAGCAGGCTCTATGAGACTTAGAAAGATCAAAAAGTTTAATAAAAAGAAATCCATCTATATTTTACAGATAAATATTGCTATGTATTCATTATCTAAGATCTCTAATTGGTCTGGCCAGGCATCTTCCTTTTTCTTTCTAATCCTACTGGTGATTCTGAACTGGTGGTCACCGCTCCCCCCACCTTCCCCCCAGAACATCTGTCAATGCCTGGAGAAATGTTTGGCTTTCACAGTTGTGTGTGTGTGAGGGGGTTCTATTGGCATCAAGTAGATAGAAGCCAGGATGCTGCTGAATATTCTAGAGTGCACAGCCCTGACAACAAAGACTTATGCAGCCCAGGATGCCAGTAGTAACTTAAACCTAGTTTGTGTGTGGGACAAAGGTTATTTTGTCCAATTAGCAAGACTTCCCAGTGTGAATGGTCAGGGCTTTCTTTAAAAAAAAAAAAAAAAGTGAGGAAGTTAAAAATAAGCAGTCAGATGGCAAATATTTTCAAATATTCAGCTCTGAAAGGACAAAGCTCTGTGAACCTCCTAGCGAAAGCAGCATTTGCTGCACTGCTCTGGGCTGAGGACGAGAGTGGTTCGTGACTCTGGCATCTGACCCACTGCTCCCTCTGTTCCGCAAAACACATGTAGGACAACTGAGTCCATGTGTTTTCATGTGTTAAAGAATGAGGGGAGCCACACTTAGCTGCACCAAGGCACAGCATGGGACATCCAAGCACCTGCTCAAAGGTGATGGTGCCACACATGAACTTGGGGTCATCCAGGAAACCCCTGAAGTGAGCAGCAGGGCTCCTGCGCTACCTGGACAAGAGTCCTCTGTCCAGACCCCTTTTTAGCAGTGAGCACACCTTTTGCAGCTCCTCAACCTCTTTTCCTTTAAGGCTGCCTTAGCTGTGCATCTGGAGTCAAATCCAGCAGTTCCTGGTCCTGGCCATGATCGCCAGGGACAGCTCTGCTACTAGCAGGAAGCACAGCGGCAAATCATGTAGTCTGTCGACACAGGAAGGGCGGGAAGGGAAGCCCAGCCCAGTTGGCAAGAGTGGTTGTCCAGGCTGTCAAAGCCACCATCACTGGTCCGGACCACTCCTGGCAATGGTGGCTCAGGGGGGCTTGTTTGGTGGGGCCCTTCTACTTCTTCAGAATCTGATCTCCTTTCAACACACATGTAAATGTTAACTCAGCAAAATGGGCCTCTGTGAGAAATGCTGGTTTCTCAGATCAGCACAGATGAAGCAGTTAGCGTTTTCAGTTTCAGCTGGAAAATTTACCTCTTTAAATATGAATATTATTTTTTCCAGTAAGTTAAGCCGGTTGTGGTCAAAAAGAAGAGAAAAGAAAAAACTTCAACAAACAAGAGAATGTGGTTTTCAAGGAAAAAAAAGTGCTATAATTAACATTTATAAATAGTTTCTATTAAATAAGCATTTTGGCAAACATGGGAAGGACACTACTTGCCCTCATGAGAGGCAAGTGGCTCTGATAGAAGGAAACCAGATAAGCCGGTTCTCAGATTGTGGCTCTGTATGCAAAGCAAGCCGGTGGGGTTGTGTCTCCAAGTGCATGTTATTAATCAACACGTCCATACCGGGTGCACCGAGGGGCTGGAAAATGCAAAGCAGGCCAGGTGCTATTTTCAGCTGACTGTCCATTGAGACTCAGGTGTGTGGTAGGGACCCAGAGGCGGGGGTTTCTGGTTGTAGGGCAGTGCTTCCACACCCATGGGTGAAGTGAAGACGGGGCAGCTTGGGGGAGGAGGGTGGCGTCATATGTACACACTGGCTGAAAGAGAAAAGAAAGTTGGATACAAGTTCTTAGGTCAGCATTAAAATGTTTTTGACAGGTCAGTATAAACTTTGTTCTTCCAATAGGCTTCATTGTCAGTGTGATTTCTATGACTCTGACTTAAACGTTGGCCTAATTCAAGAGACACATTTCAGTCTTCATTCTGTCCACCACTTCTTTGTTCTCTGAGACTTTGACTTATCCTCTTACTGCCTGAGAAACCCTCTTCCCTCCCATTGGCTGGACAATTCAGGCAGAAACACCTCCCTACCTGACGTGGGAGGATGAGCAGCGATTTAGGAAAGCCAAGCGTGATCTATGGCGAGAGTACTGAATCTGCCATCAGAAGTAGGTGCCCATGGCCCTTCCCCAAAGGAGGGGCTTTAACCCCTTTACTTCATTTGTTGACTCCATGAGTATTTCCTGGGCACTCACTAGCAACAAGGCTAATGCCAGGTGTTGGGCAACATCGGATGCTGCTATTAGACATTCTATGTAAATCATTGAGCCAAACAGAATACAAATGAAAAGATTCTTAATCAGACCACAGCGTAACTCACAGCACTGCCACAGGTCAGTGTGACTTTTAGAACCTCATAACTTAGAAAATTCCCTTACAAAACTGAAGCTCCCGCCCACCACTTAGACCTCAGGTGCTGGGAAGAACAGGGGAAAGTGGGCTCCCTCCACTCCTCAGCCCCAGGTGAAGTAGGACATGAAGTCATTCCTTATTTGCCTCTGAGATGGATGTGACCCAAGACACTGTCTTACAAGTAAAAGGGAAGCCTGGGAAGGACATGCTTACTCTCTGGATAACTTTCGTTAACATATCCACAAACTGTTTCCCTTTCAGACACACTGTGAGCGGTCAGCTTTTTCATGTTTTCAGAAGGTCCAACTAAAGTCAGCAAATACAGGAGACAACGAGATCAACCTATTAACTAAACAGCTGATGAGGAAACTGCCTCCCACAAATGCAGAAAGAAAACAAAAACAGAGACTAGTAAGACTGACCTTTGTTTTCCATTTTATCTGTCCTGATGACTTATAACACACAAACACACACTCGCTCACTCCTTAGCCAGAGCCTCAGTGTTTTTCTGCAACTTGCACTTTATATGTAGTATTGTTTTGAGACATGAAGTCACCCCTCATAAGTGCAGAGGCTTGAAAGTGCCCAGAAACCCAAATAGAACTCGCTGACCGTCCCTGGCCCCTGGAGTACATAATACAACTTCCCATGGTGAGGGAGTCACTGGGCAGAGACTTAGGAGTAAAAAATATTTAATTTCATCAGATGCCACATTGTAAGCTGCATTCTAATTGACAGGAGCTACATCCTAGCTTTCCTATAAAGAAAACGACAGCCTGACAGAGATCAGGATAATCTCAAAGTTGGCCTTCCTCTCTTAAAGAACATGACTATCCTGTGCAGTCACAGAGTACATTCTCATTTCAACAGGTCAGCCCTGTTATGTGGTGGAGATTCCCAATGGTCCCCAGTTTGAAGGGCCCTGAGACCCTCATGTATGGCCCTTCTTTAGCCAACTCATGAGCAATGCTGATCCTCTCATGAGTGATGCAAGCATTAACCAAATTCAGTAGGTAAACACCTAAGATAAATTACTCTCCCATTTTTTTTAACCAGTTCTCTCTCCTTCAAGGAATTTCACATGTGATTCAAATGAAATATTAGTTACATTGTCAAAATGATTTTTATTTACTGCGGTTGCGTGGCTAGATCGCAATGTGAAAAGCATTCCTCTCAAAGTGTCCTCAGCAAGAAAGGACTGAGCATGTCCTTGGAATCCAGTATCGAAGACACATGAAATGGTAGTGCTGGCACTGAGCTTAGAGGTATCCAGTTAAGCACCTTCATTTGATAGATGGGAAAGGGACAACAAAGAAGCTAAGTGGTGTTTTCCTTACAAATAGCAAGAGCCAGAATGAGAACCAGAACTTATATTTCCTCCTGTCAGTCCAGTGCTCTCACTACAGTATCAGGCTGGCATTATAAGTGCTAAATACCAGGCACTGGCATGGTATGTGGGCTATCAATGTACTTTACTCAAATAAGGTAAACCACGAAATATTTTCAAAAAAGAAACATAAGCGAATAATATCCATATGGAAAATTCTTCACTCTCCCTGTAATCAAATAAGTGAGAATTAAAGCAAGGAAATCCTATTTTTTTCCAGTAAAAACTTTTACACCAATAATGGTAAAATGCTCTATGTGACTAGAAATAAAACTTTTTACAATATACATTAAAAGCCTTAAATTTTTTCTTATTTTTTTGTAAAAACATATTTTATTGATTTTTACAGAGAGGAAGAGAGAGGGACAGAGAGTCAGAAACATCTATGAGAGAGAAACATCGATCAGCCACCTCCTGTACACCCCCTACTGGGGATGTGCCCGCAACCAAGGTACATGCCCTTGATCAGAAACCAACCTGGGACCTTTCAGTCCACAGGCCGATGCTCTATCCACTGAGTCAAACCAGTTAAGGCAAAAGCCTTAAAATTTTTCATCCCTTTAATTTAGTAATTCTACTTCTAGAAATTTATCAAGTAAAATAGGTAAAGATATATATGAAAAACTATTCAGAGATGTTCTTTGAAGCATTGTATAAAACAGCAAAATGTTATAAGTGATCTATGTGTTTTAAAATAGTAATAGTTCAATCCTATGTTGGAATATAAAGCTAACATTGTGTACCATATTTGAACATTAAAGAATATTTTTGGTATATTTTTATTGATTTCAGAGAGGAAGGGAGAGAGAGATAGAAACATTAATGATGAGAGAGAATCACCTATTGGCTGCCTCCTGCACACTCCCTATTGGGAATCAAGCCTGCAACCCAGGCATGTGTCCCTGACTAGAATCAAACCCGGTACCCTTTAGTCTGCAGGTCGAAGCTCTAGGAACTGAGCCAAACCAGCTAGGGCAACATTGAAGAATATCTAACACAGAAAAAATGCTCATGTTATCTTGAATATATATATATAAAGCAAATAACCAATCAGTGTATAGAAATGCAAAGAAAAAAATCAGCAGAAGGGTATGTATCAAAACATGGCTGTGGTTATCTCTGAGGGTAGGATTACAGTAAGTGATTTTCCCCATTATTATTTTCTGAATAATTTTATGCATTTCCCAATGTTTCAGTGAACATGATTTATGTCTCTAATTGGAAAAAACAAATTTTAAATGAATGTTTTATTCAATGGGAAAAAAGTTTCAAAGAAGAATATTACTTTTTCATTGATTTCTAGATGTGTCCTTCATGTGATTCTTATGAGAAAAAACCACCCAAAGAATTCCTAGAAAGACTGAAATCACTCATTCAAAAGGTACCACTTAAATTATGTCAGATTTCCTACCTCAGTTGTATCCGGATGGCGTCCTGTGCGGGGTTACTCATGGTGCACTGTCTCCACAGATGATCCATCAGCACCTCTCCTAGAGCACGTGGAGTGGAAGGTTCCTGGGGCCTCGCTGCAGCTGACACTATGTGCCGGACTCTAACACAGCAGGGACACTCACTTCTGGGTATTCCCGACGGAGGAATACAATATATTAGAGAAGAGGGTAAACTCTGTTCAAAGTCCGGATTATTTTCCCCATGTTGCTATGCAATACTTCAGTTTAATCCACCTGGTCTGTATTTGCCCAACTTGAAAAAAAACTGCCTATTGATTTCCTATGTTATGGATTTTGATGACTTCTAAAATTTTTATTTACCTGCCCAACTATCGCATTTCTTGGTTGGGGAGAAGCTAAAATTCTTAACTGAAAATATAGTTTGGGAATATATTTATCTTGTATTAACTTTGATCTTGATTACCACAAGAATGAGGTCTCGGATAAGCATAAGTTAAAAGTGATACACTGTAATTCAAGCTAAAAATATAAGAAGTATAGGGTCAAAATGGAAAGCTGAAGTCTTTAGTAATTTAACGAAATGAAAAATGAGTGTCTAAAAATGTATAGCTCAAAAGTTTACTTTTTATCTCATAATGTCTAACATATAAATATATAATTTATTTATGTACCAGAAGGATATCTTTACCAGATGCCTACACAAAAGTCTTACTTCCTCATTGGGATTTATCAATATTTAAATATGATAGATATGAATATATTTATGAAATAGACTTAATCTTTTTTTCTTTAAGTGGGTATAATTGTACCTTCCCAGCTTGAATCCCTTTATGAGCTAACACTGAGCTTATTAAAATTTATAAAGGGACATCCTTCAGATGGTCTTCTGGAACCAGACAGAATTTTTAAAATCCTGTGGCTAGCTCTCCCCTGAAATCATTATAATGATTGTAGTGAGCTAATAACTTTAAATGCCCACATCCATCCTTCCTTCTTTCCTTCCATCCTTCCTTCTTTACTTTCTTTTTTATTTTTATTTTTTTTAAATGACAGACAATTTGTGTCTGCATGCTTTCTTTCCATCAGGCAAATTGTCACTTGTAGAAAAATCAAAGCCAGCCTACAAATCAAGAGCCTGGGACTCCTGTCCACACAGAATGCAGACCTGGGCATAAACATACCAGTCCTCCAACCATGTAGCAAAATCAGGTGACCTGTTCCAAGTGCCATTTCTGCTCCAGCAGTTCATTTAGGTCAGAGGTTAGAAACTCTAGAAAAATCAATCTTCACTGGGATGTTATAAGCTATTTGAGAACCTTGTTGTTAAAATGGCTGTGAGTACAGAAGGAGATGTTGTATGGGAAATGCTTTATACTCTAAGAAAAAACATCTACTTAAAAGTGCCTTAGAAACACGTACTTTTATCGTTCGAAAAGTTATGTTAGGAACCATTTATATCATCGAGTCACCAAGAAATGTTTGACCATCAGAAACGAGTACTCTGTTTTGAAACTTGAAGATGTTATTGCGAACGAATCCTGTAGATACGTGCAGAAGGACAAGGCTGTACATCTAACACCTGCCTTGGCGTGAAGCAGTGCCAGGCCGGGTGCTAGGGGGGTGAAACTGGAAAGCAGGCTCAAAGTTGACCTGGGAAGAGGGGATCTTTTTTCTTGTTTCTGGCTTTCTAGCTTTTTACTTCTTTGACACTGTGATTTTGTATTTAAAATAATGTATTTATTTTTTATGTGTTTACTGTTAATAAGTCTCTGCTCTAGTCCTTTTGACCAGAGAATTTTACCTTCAAAGTAAAAATAATTCAGTGGGCTGTTGGCCAAGAGCCTCAGGAACCTGAGTTCAGAGACGGGCAGGATCCTCACAACATCCCAAGTAACAGCAATGCATCGGAACAAAGAGGACGAAGAAGTGAGCTCTGCCTGCTCTGTGTTCCAGACTCAGCCAGCCCTCTAAGCCACTGCGGCTGACCCATAGCATTACTGTTCACCTACAATGGTGACACAGGAGGCCTAAACTCTTGCTGGCTATGTCACTTGCTTAAATTTTTTGGATTTCTATTTCCTATCTGTAGAATAAGGCTGTTGGACTTAATGTCTAAGGTCTATTCTGCCTCTATTTTTAGAACTTTATGTGCCTGAGTCCCTAAAATCTGAATACTCTTAGAGGAGTACAGTATTTGACCATACTTTTGAGTCAAACTTTCTACTGAATCTGATGTCCAGTTGATCAACGTTATTTCAATAGGATTTGTAGCAACATTCACTGGGGAAACAAGAAAAACCTTTTTTAAAAAATTAAAAGAGGAAGAAAGAAAAGCATTGCTGGAAGTTTTGGGAGTTCAGGAAAATGAGTCATGATTTCCACTCTTTTAGCTCAAAGTGTCTGTTTTTGGACCCTCGCGGAAAACTGTAGCATTATTATCTATATATTGCTCTGTTGTATTGACATTTGCATCTGAGAATTTAGTTTTAATATGAACTATGTACTTTATAATTTAATGATTATTTATTATATATTTGGTTTTAAATGTTTATGTTCATAGCTTCTTATTTAAGACCTGATCATATTAAATACTACTCAGTCAGCACACTGTCTTCTGTGATTCCCTGGAAACCCTTAATTCAATAGTCTTAGCAGAAAATAAAATGGATCATTAGTTTCTGGAGACTTGTAATTTTCACACATATATGCTAAAAACTATCTTCTCTCTGTATGTACTTCACTGAAATGACACTTTCCGCTTCCTGTCCACCTTTAGGATACTATGATCTTTGCAGCTCTCCCAAAGGTATGGCAGGTCTGGGCAGAACTGAAGATATTCTTCCCAACGTCCATTAGTTTTGTGCAAACCTCACTCCTCACTTGTCTGTCCACTTTTCTTATTGATGACTTCTGTCTAGTGAACACTCCTCTATGTTCACCGAGGACTCAGGCACATTCTTTTCCTTGAATCCAATGTTATTCACCAACTGGATAACTTCAGTGCCCACGACGAAGAGTCCACCCACACTGTAGCTTCCCAGAACCTGAACTGCCTCAGTTTCCAATGCCTGCATCTTTTACCCCGTTTCCATTCCCTGGAAGCACTCTCTGTCTAAAGTCTCTACATACGTGAAACCATCGCCTGCTCATCTCTTAGCTCTTTCACTGCCTACTTCTAGTCCATCAGTCCCAAGACCTCATCAAATAGCCAGGACTTCCTTATCTGGCTTCTTGAGGTCACTTTATCACTTCTCTCATAGCTCTAAACACTCACCTATTTCAATATCTGCCTCCCTCTACTCCAGGGTACAGGATAGTTGGGCAGGACCGTGCCTCACAAGGAGAAGAGAGATTCAGGTGTTCAGAGTAAAGCTTGTTGAAATAGGAGTCTATGCCTCTGTCTATACTTCCTCACTTCCTATCCACTTATCAAACCAACATAATCTGATTTCTGCCCCTCCCATCCCTACTTCTATATCATAAAAACTACCCTCTCTCTGATCAACAATGACCTCCAAATAACCCAGCTCTCCAAAGTGTCTTAAGTCATCATCTCACTTGATCATCACGGCCTTTACTACCTTTGATCACACCTTCATCTTCCCTGACTGTGGAGGCAACTCTTCCTCCTAATCCTTATCTCCCCTCTCTGACTGCATATCCATAGGGTCGGTTATTGGCTGCTTTCCTGGATCCTCCCCTTAGAGCTCAATGTTCCTGGGGATTCTGTCCTTGGTTATCTTTCTCTTTGAATCTTTTCCCTCAACAGTCGGATGAGTTCCTGCTTGTTGAATGCCCTCTGTATGTTGCTGACCAAATCTATAGATAATAGGCTAATGCCCCTACCGAATTTGCTAATTTCCAGACCCATATATCCACCTTGTCTCTGGAGATTTCCAACATATCTCCCAGGCCCTTCACCCCAATATGTCAACGTGATCTCATCCCCTTCCCCCGCTTTCATGACCTTCTCTGTTTTCCAGTATCCCCTGATCATAACGAGGGGACACATTCCCCGGCCTCCCAGACTCCACCTTCCCTCTCAAATGCTATAACCAATTGGTCACTGGGCTTTGCTGTTTCTGTGTCTTAAAATGGGCCTTTCTTTTCTACTCCCTCTGCCATCACATTAATGCTGGCTCTCGCAATGGCTGCAAGGACTTTTGAATGGATTTTTAGTCTCTTGTCTTCTCTTCTTTCCAATCTATCTCTATGTGGCCACCAGTGATAAGTCTAATTACAACTTTCCCTTGTTGAAACCTTTCACTCTCCTCTGGAATAGAGCCATAGGCCCGAGGCAGGGCATGCAAAACCCGTTATCATGTGCTCCCCTCAGCTCCCGGCCTCTCTTCCCCTTGAACCTCACACACCAGCCAATCCAATCTATTTCTAGTTCCCTAGACTCCCCACATTGTTTCATTCCTCTGAGCCTTTGTACAGGCTGTGACCTCTCCCAAGAATATCATTCCTCTGTTCCTTCCTTATAACTTGGAAACCACATGTGTCTGTCAACATTTAAATTAGTCATCACTTCCTCTAGAAGAATTTCCATCATCATCTTTCTCTCTGTGATGCATTAATCTCCTCCCACTTTCAGAACTTGACCATACTTTATTAGGCTTAATATGATGTATACAAATTTAGTGATTTGTATGTCTGTTTCCTTTGGCATAAGGAACTGCATTTTGCTTGCACAGTATGTCATATCTAGTAGATAATATATAGTAGAAAGCAAACACAAAGTATATGATTATGATAATAGGCTAATGCCCCTACCGAATTTGCTCATTTCCAGACCCATGAATTGAACTAAACACAAAGTATATGATTATGCACTGAAATTCTCCTTGGCATCTCTTAGAATCCAGTTATCACCAAAGTCAGTGATGACTGCCAGCTGTTTTCAAAGTATCGCTAGAAGCAAACCACCAATCACCATCATTAGCTTCCATTTTTTTCTGAGGCCACCAAAGTCTCTGATGCAATGAGGGTGACACCTTTCTGAACAGTTTTCCTGCTTTTGTTCTTCCCCTCACCAAAATCAATTTGCAACAAAGCAACCTGAAAGATCCTTTTGAAAACTGATCAGAATATATCACCTCTCAGCTTAAAACCTTCCAATGGCTGCCATCCCATGTAGAGTAAAGTGTGAGCCTTACATGGGCTACTTGGTCCATCCCCTCTACCCATCACCTCTTTAACCTCATCTTCACTCTTCTTACTTAGCTCCACACACACTGCTACTCTTTGCTTCAGTCCATACCCCAGGAACACCATCACCTAAGGCATTTTCACTTTCTGTTCCTTCCATCTGGAATGGCCCTGCCAAATGTGCACACGGTCCATCCTCACCTCCTTCATGTCCATGCTCTACAGGTACCTTCTCCACCAGGTCCTCTCTGATGACCACTGTATTTTAAATTGCATCTCTTCTCCCAAACACCCCTGTTTTATTTTTCTCCATAACACGTACCACCATGGGCATATAGATTTTAGATATTTATGTGTTTAGGGTCTGTGCCCCCACTAGAAGGTGAGCTCAATGTGGGCTGAGATTTGGTCTGTTTTGTTCACTGCTATATATCTGGCACCTGGAATAATACCTGGGACATAGAAAGAACTCAGCAAATATTTTTAGGAAGAATTGGTGGTTCTGCAGTGCTTGGCCTTGAAGTTCTAATTAAAACCCCACAGAGCTTTAATTCCCAACACACAATCTACCTTCTCTTTATTATGTAAGTGCTGTACTATTGCTTTTTCCCTAATAGCTTCTCCTGATCTCTGAGTAGCATGTATTTTCTGCATATATCCCCCCATCCTCTTATCAGATGTAACCATACCTCTTATTTTTAAAACTGGCCTTCAGCAATCTAAAATTTGGAAGATTAAAAAGGAAACATTATCCCACATATTATTAAAATTTTAGCAAAAAATATTTTTCTAAAGAAAGATCCTGGATTTCTATTGCCTAGAGTTCTTTCACTTGTAGATAAAATGTCTTAATTCTTTCCAGTTTTACAGCTTAAAGTCTTCAGAATGATAATCTTTCTCTCCTTATAAAAATAGAAAATTCAGCCAAGACCGGTTTGGCTCAGTGGATAGAGCGTTGGACTGGGGACTGAAGGGTCCCGGGTTCAATTCCGGCAAGGGCATGTACCTTGGCTGCGGGCACATCCCCAGTAGGGGGCGTGCAAAAGGCAGCTGATCGATGTCTCTCTCTCATCGATGTTTCTGACTTTCTATCCCTCTCCCTTCCTCTCTGTAAAAAATCAATAAAATATATATTTGAAAAAAAAGAAAATTCAGAGCATTCATTATAAGTTTCTAAACATGTCTTTTTCTTTTTTGTTGTTTATAATAAAATATTCTTTTCAAGAATGCTTCCTTGTATGTTGCAAATTATTTACCTCACTCTCCTTAGCTTTCCTTTCTTTGTTCTTTCTGAATGAGACATGAAGTGCTCTGAAGAAATTCTATGGGAACATAAGCAGAGGCAGGCAAGAGGCAGAGGAGGGCAGCATGAATGGGGGAAATGAAGAACAATTTTGTTTTATTTTTAAAATATTTATATTAATATCAGAGAGGAAAAGAAAGGGAGAGAGAGAGAAATGTCAATGATGAGAATCATTGGTTAGCTGCCTCCTGCATGTGCCCTGAGAATCAAGCTGTGACCTCCTGGTTTATAGGTTGACGCTCAAACACTGAACCACACAGGCTGGGCTGAGACAGCAATCTATAAATATAGAAGGCTAATATGCTAAGTCTTTCCCATTGTCCTACTGCTGGCTATGATGCGCACTGACCACCAGGGGGCAGATGCTCAATGCAGGAGTTGATGTGATGCACTTACCATTTATAGAGAACGGCAGCACAGACCTGGCTGACAAAGCAACACTAGGCTTCCCCCAAGTGGGAGACAGTCCCTGCCACCACCACAGAATGACAGGCCACCAAATCGCAGCCAATGCTGCTTAGACCCCATGGCCAGCCCAGAAATGGTCACTGTGGATGCCAGGTAATGAGGTCACATAGCAACGCCCAGCTTCCTCTCCCTATCTACTAGTAGTCTCCTTGCAGTTTCTGCAGCCCAGGAACATAACTTGCTTTATAGTCAGGTGGAAACATTTATACTGTAACCAAATGTTTGTGAAGTATTTTCCTATGCTTCATCTCATTTGATCCTCACGCAAGTCCTGGAATAGGTAGATAGGAGACTAGGTGGAATCTTACTTTCTTTTCACTAGCTGAAAAATGGAGATTTAGAAAGCTTAGAAACTTGACCCAACTAAAAAGAAGTAAGAAATGGTGGACCTTGAAAATGACTTCAGGTTTGAGTGGAGAAACCACGATGGCAGCATAGGTAAATACCTAAACTGCTGCCTCACACAACAATTTCAAAACTACAACTAAAAGACAAAATGGACATCATCCAGAACCACAGGAAAGCTGGCAGAGTGGAAATTCTATAATTAAAAAGAAAGAGAAAAGCACACGGAGAATCAGAGGAACTGCAAAAGGCTGAGGTATGGAGATACTCGTATCGAGGAGATGGGCAGCTGAGTGCCTGGCTGGCTTTCTTTAACAGGAGGGAGACAGAAGCTCCTGACTGCACTGAACCCCAGTCCCAGGCAAGACTCTGGGGACCCAGGCTCATATTGGGGGGGGGAGGATCTGGACTGTCAGGAAAAGAGAAAAGCACACAGAAACTCAGGGGAGTGGTGAAAGACAGAGGTCTGGAGGAGTGCATGGGCGAGTGCGCACAGAGAGGACTGTCTGCAGAGTGTGCCACTGGCTTTCTCTAGTGGGAGGGATATGGAAGCTCCCGACTGCACTGAACTCCAGTTCCGGGTGAGACTATGGGAATCTAGATTCAATGAGGGAGAAATTGGGACTGTCTGGCAGTGAGCAAAACTCATAGGCAGCTTTCTCTCAGAGATGCTTGCAGTGATTACTAAGGGACACTGAGACCCAGGAAACTCAAAGGGCAGGGCTAATGAGAAGCCAAGACTGTCTGCTCAGCCATGAGACTCTGACCCATCCAAGCTGAGCACAGAGGCTTTTGAAATTTTGCAAGTATTGTCTCAAGGGTGTCGCCAGCACAGAAGTTTTCCCAGCATAGACACAGCTGATCCTCACAGAAAACTGGCCTCCTGGAGGTCAATTTTTCCAAGTAGTACCAACAACAATCAAGACTTAACTACAATAATGCTCTACACACAGTCCACAAAGGGATGCACCAAGAGTTTCCACCTCAGGTAACTGGGGAGGCTGAGTCACTGGGCCATATAGGACACTAAACACACAAAGTAACTCTACCAACTCAGGGAAGCAGCCAAAATGCAAAGACAAAGAAACAGATCACAAACGAAAGAAATGGAGGAAAGCAAATGACTGGATATAGAGTTCAAAACCATGGTTATAAAGTTTTTCAAGAATTTCCTAGAAAAGGCCAATAAATTTAGTGAGACCCTTGAGGATTGAGTAAGGACCAACTAGAAATTAAACATACACTGACTGAAATAAAAAATATTTTACAGAGACATAACAGCAGACTAGAGGATCACAAGAATCAAGTCAAAGATTTGGAATACAAAGAAGCAAAAAACACTCAACTAGAAAAGCAAAAAGCAAAAAGAATCCAAAAAATTTAAGATAGTATAAGGAGCCTCTGGGACAACTTCAAGCGTACCAACATCAGAACTATGGGGGTGCCAGGAGAAGAAAGAGAGCAAGATACTGAAAACCTCTTTGAAGAAATAATAACTGAAAACTTCCTCCACCTGGTGAAAGAAATAGACGTACAAGTCCAGGAAGTGCATAGAACCCCAAACAAAAGGAATCCAAAGAGGACCACACCAAGACACATCACAATTAAAATGCCAAGAGCAAAAGACAAAGAGAGTATATTAAAAGCAGCAAGAGAAAAGCATTTAATTACCTACAAGGAAGCACCCATATGATTGTCAGCTGATTTCTCAACAGAAACTATGCAGGCCAGATGGGAGTGGCAAGAAATATTCAAAGTGATGAATAGCAAGAACCTACAACCAAGATTATTCTACCCAGCAAAGCTATCATTCAGAATTGAAGGTCAGATAAAGAGCTTCACAGATAAGAAAAAGCTGAAAGAGTTCATCACCCCCCAATCAGTATTATATGAAATGCTGAAAGGTATTCTTTAAGAAGAGGAATAAAAGGTAAAGATAAAAATTATGAACAACAAATACATATCTATTAACAAGTGAATCTAAAAATCAAGTGAATAAAAAATCTGATGAACAGAATAAGCTGGAGAATATATAATAGAATCAGGGGCATAGAAAGGGAGTGGACTGACAATTCTCAGGGGAAAAGTGCTGTGGAGGGGTGTGGGAAGAGACTGGACAAAAATCGTACACCTATGGATGAGGACAGTGGGGGGGGGAGGTAGGGGCAGAGGGTAGGGTGGGAACTGGGTGGAGGGGAGCTACGGGGGGGAAAAAAGAGGAACAATTATAATAATCTGGACAATAAAGATTAAATTTTTTTAAAAAGAAAATGACTTCCGGTTTTCTCACTGTGCAGAATATAGTCAAACACTGCTGCAGTTAAATATTTTACTATTTGTTCTCACTGCATGATCTACTAATAATAGTAATAATCTGCTTCATGTTGATATTTACTGCTGTGTTGCTGACAATTACCTGAAAGAGAAGTTGGGGTGCTTCACTGGGCTGGAAATAATTTAGCTAAATCAGAAAGCAGGCTTAATTAAGCAAGTTTTTTCTATATCTATTAAAGGCTAAGTTGACTCGCACATACATGATACATATAAAGCTCTCACTGGCACCAATTGCACGTTTGTGTTTTGATCTGTTATTGTCAATTGTCAATTTGGTTGACACTTATTATAGAGAAAGGGCAAATAGCAATATTAAAATTTCTCTTCTAATTAATTTCCTTTCAATGTGCACAAATTCATGCACTGGGCCAGTAGTTTTAAATAGGAAGGAAACCTCCATTCAGTGGACTCTTTTGCTTGCTTTCAGTGAGCTTCAGTGAGAAATAATGCTAAAGGTTCGAGGTAGTGGCGTGATTACAGAAACAATCTGAGAGAGAACTCTTTGAGGTACAGTGTGGAGATAGACTTCAGTTCAAGTGAATTATCTACCAGATGGCAACAAACTGGCATGTGGTCCTCAGCACTGGCATGCATCAGAGTCATCTGGGGAGCTTATACAAAATACTACTGGGTATTTAATTAACATAAAATGAGAATGTCTGAAGGCTGGAGAAGGGTGTTTGTGGAGCTCTGCAGGTGATTCTAGTGTGTAACCAGGGCTGAGAACCTCTGAGAATCAAGGCCATGCTGATGTTTAGGACTAAGAGAGAGATAATATGTACTACGAAATTTTAAGTACATGCATTGTACTTTCCCCAAGTCATTTCCCTTTTACAATAACTTAATTCTCTCTGAGGCCCTAACAACAATGATAGTGCACAGAAATGTGCTTACCCTTTAAAACAAAAAAGATAATTTTGGAGATATTTCAAGTAAAATTAATTATTTGTTGAAAAAAATTAAGATGTATTCTGGGATAATCATAAAATAGAACTAAATACAGCAATAAACAAATGAATAGTAGCTACATGGCTGCACCACAGAAACATAATGTGGGTAAAAAGATGCTAGACACAAATGAATACACACTTTATGATCCAATTTATATAACATTCCCAAACAGAAAACACTCATAAACAGTACAGACGACCCTCAAAAACACGGAAGTTAGGAATGTTGAACCCTGCTCAGTCAAAAATTCACATATAACTTTGGACTCCCCTAAAACTTCACTCAGAATACCTTACTGTTTACTGGAAGCCTTATTGATAACATAAACAGTTGACTAACACATTTTTGTTATATATATATATATATATATATATATATATATATATATAATTCTTAGGTACTGTATTCTTACAATAAAGTAGAGAAAATGTTATTCAGAAAATGATAAGGTAGTGAAAATATATTTGCAGTACTGCACATATTTGTTAAACAAAATCTGTGTCAAAATGGACTCTCACAGTTCAAACTGGTGTTGCTCAGGGCCATCTGGATTAAAAGGCAGATTGTGTTTATGCTGGGGGTGGAGGGATAGGAGGAGATGTGGATGGCGATGGAAAGAAATAAAGTGATGCTGTATTTCTTGACCCAGCATGTGGTATTTATTGAGTTTATGATTTATACCATTTTTCCTATTTTGTTATTCTTTAATGAAAAGTTGAAAATAAATTAGAGAAAAGATGTCTTAAAAAATCCTCCCTATCAGATGAATGATGCAGGCACTCCTAGAGAGTTGATGGGAGGGATGATTGGGGGGAGGGTGGCGGGTAGTGGGTAGACTGAAGGGAGATCCCAGCAGCTGCCATAAAGAAGATTCTAGGTTTGGTACCTTAGTTAAAAATAACACCATTACAATTATATTTTTAAACTGGCTCTGACCGTGTTACCATCTTTCTATTAGGTTGAGAGATGGTTGATTTGGAGAAGAAAAGCATGTATTGCTGTGTACTTGTTCCCTATCATCTTAATTCAAGCAATTTTCCAAATTGCATTTACAAAAGAAATGAGAAAAAAAAATATATATGGGGGGGGGGGGGGCATCTACCTTTGGTTGGGTAGAATTCTAAGTAGAAAAGTCATAAGCTTTTGCTCTAAAGTTATTGTTGGTGTGTCAAAACCAATTAAATGACTTGAGTTGTGACCATGAACAAGGTATTTGTGGTGGTCACCATTTCACAGTATTGACCTTGACCTTAATCATGATTAACACCCCTTAATTTCCCAACAGAAGCTTTTCACTGCAGACATGCTCTTCAGAAGACACCCTTGAAAGGAGAGGACATGCTGCCACCTACTGAAACAATGCAAACACAGGCAGACACCCGATTTGAAGGGCAGGACCTTGTCACCAACACCTGGCGAAAAGCAAATGACTTAAATGCTCAAAGGTTTTCTCAGCTTTTTCAGTCATGGATTTAAATGAGATTCATTTCCACTTCTGAGATCATTTCTAACCAGAGCTTCAGGACCAGGAAAACTTTCTCCTTTACCTACAGAGCTCAGTGTGAACGTGGACAAGGAGTTTGAGACCTGCTCAACCATCAGTGCATGGCCACGTCGAAGTTTCTCTCTCTTCCTTATCTTTTGCTTAAAAAAATCAATCCTATCTAATAAAAGAGTAATATGCAGATTGACCATCACTCCAATACACAAGATGGTTGCCTCCATGTGGTCAAAGATTGTGCCCCCATATGGACACAAGATGGCCACTATAAGTTGGCTAGCAGGGGAAGGCAGTTAGGGGTGACCAGGCCTGCAGGGGAGGGCAGTTAGGGGTGACCAGGCCTGCAGGGGAGGGCAGTTAGGGGTGACCAGGCCTGCAGGGGCGCAGTTAGGCATCAATCAGGCTGGCAGGGGAGTGGTTAGGGGGTGATCAGGCTGGCAGGCAGAAGTGGTTAGGGGCAATCGGGAAAGCAGACAGGAGAGCAGCTGGGAGCCAGTAGTCCTGGGTTGTGAGAGGGATCCCAGATTGGAGAGGGTGCAGACTGGGCTGAGGGACTGCCTCTCCACTCTCCCCCCAAGCACAAATTTTGTGCACGGGGTCTCTAGTTAAAATATATTTAATAAAACAATATCTCAGTTTGGATGTGCCTGATTGTTTTCTTAGATTCAGATACAAGGTTTGGGGCAGTAATAGAATGCAGATGATGCTGTGCCCTTCTCCCTGCTGCACAGCAGGGCCACGGGATTTGATTGTTCCTCAATGCACATATAGCTTCAACCTCCAGCCTTCCTTTCTCTGTCCCTCCTGCCCCTCCTAGCAGGGGTGGTATCCACTATTGACAGGAGCAATAGTGATTAACTGACTAGAAAGTAGGATGTCCCTTGAGATAACATTCCTGGATCTGTCTCCCTCCCCCAGACACTAGTGACACAACCTGGGACAGTGTGTTTGTGAAAGTCCTCCCTGCTGGTATGAATCACTGGTTGGCCTCAGAGATGAAAGGAGATTGAACCAGATGAGCTCTGTTGACAAAAATACCCCATGGAGGAGACTACACCAAAAAAACAGAGAGCAAGCTAAAGCCCACAGAGAAACACCAAGGCTGTCAGGACAGACCTACAAAATCCCTTTTAAAGATAAATATATGTAACAGGGCTTGATCCTCCTCTGGAAAATAGTCACCAGTTCAGCGAGCATCCCTACTCTACTTTCAAAGGGCATCTCAAAATAGCCTGAGAGCCTGGCCTGCGTGGTTCAGTGGTTGAGCATCAATCTATGAACAAGAAGGTGATGGTTCAGTTCCTGGTCAGGGCACACACTGGCTTGTGGGCTTGATCCCCAGCATGGGGTGTGCAGGAGGCAGCCAATCACTGACTCTCTCTTATCACTGATGTTTCTATCTCCCTCTCTCCCTCTCCCTTCTTCTCTGAAACCAATAAAAATAAATTTTAAAAAATAGCATGAGAGACACAAGTTTCACAGAGAAAACATAAGGGTGTACTGAATGAAGATAAAAGTTAAGAATACATTATTTCTCTGATGAGTGAGGCGACAGTTAAAGCCAAAACGTGTTAACCTTTGCTACTTTAAAGACAAACAGAGAGGAGTCCTTGAGAACTATCAAGACAATTGTAAACTCCAGGTCAGCACAAGCTGCAGTACTGAGGTCCTGTCCTTGGAACATATTCATTTTTGAGAAGGATGACAAAAAAATCGTAATACCTGGCACATAGTAAATATCATGATGGAGATGTACTTATTACATGCCAGGCATAGCTCTCAGTTCTTTACATTGAACAATTTGTTCATGTTCACAACAATATTATGAGTAATGTTACTGTCCCCATTTGACAGGAAATGGAGGCACTAAGTGTTTAATTAATCTGTCCATCATCTCATGGCTAGTAAGTAGAACCATGATTTGAAGGGGGCCAGTTTGGCTCTATGGATCATGTTCTTAAACACTAAAACCTATGCTGCTCTTAACAAATATTAGGTAGAAGGATGGATGAATGAAGAGGATATATGTAAAGATGATGGATGTATGGATGCATAGATGAATGGATAGATAGACGGATGATTGGATGCAATGCATGCATAGATGGATGATGCATGGATGTGTTTATGGGTGAATAAATAGATGGATGAGTGTGCAGGTCTGTAGCCCATTGAAGAAGGCTAGGGCATGAGAAAAATGTGCCCACTATAGGCCTCTTCTAAGGAAGACCTATTTAAGTGAAAATTTTTAGGCAGAAACTATTTCATGCTAAAGCAGGAAAATGTATATTGGTGAACACACAAACACACAGAAGCAAACACTAAGGAGCCCATGGAAATAGCATAATTTTTTAAATCAAAGAACTAGATTTGAATAGAACTAGATTTGAATATGGCCCTGCCAGTTTGGGGCCAGTGGAAGAGTTGTGAGTGTACAGCCAAGTATCTGGAGTTAGGAACCTTCTGATAAATTTTAGTTTCTTTCCTGCTCAAGAAAATGACATTACCTGAATCTAGTTTATCTAAGCAGGAAAAGGCTGAGAAAAGACCTCAGTGGCTGGAGGACAGGGAGGGATGACTCATCTGGCTCCCTTGCCTCTCTCCTGGGATTGAGCTTTGCACATTGAAAAAAAGGGTGGGCTCCCAGTTTCCTGAGCTCTGCCAATTCTGCAGATTCTAGAATTGGTGGGCAACTCACATGCCAGCTTGGACACACATGCTTGTGTGTACATGTGTGATAATCCTTGAGGTCAGAGTACTTGATACTTATGTTTTAATGTTTTTATCAGATAATAAAATTAAAGCTCACTGTCAAAAAATTCAAGGACTACAGGGAGGTATAAAAAATGAGAAATCAATCTGTGTTTATCATCTTGGAGGATCTTCCTTAATTTCTTTCTATACATGTAAGTACGTAGCCTTTTTAGAAACAGACTGTATGTGGCATTCTCTCATTGTCACTTGACTGTACAACTATATTGCGGATTGCTATCCTAACGCAGGTAAACATCAACTGCATAGCACCCCACTGAAAAACTTCATAAATTATTTAGCAATACCGTAAATGACATTTACATAAATAATACTTCAGTAAAAATCTTTGTATATACATCTTTGAGCATACATCTTTGAGCCGCCTTTCTATTACTTACCTTTAAAAATTTTCCTAAATGGGAATTGCCAGGTTAAAGGTGGGCATTTTGATTTTGCTACAGATTGCCAAACTTTTCTAGAAAAGCAGCATTTCATCAATAGTATAGAAAAGTTACCTACATCCACTAACATAGGGTACAGCCATTGTTTTTTACCTTTGTCAAACACACACATACAAAAATTACTTTTCATTTTAACTTATATTTTCTTCATTACTACTGATTCACACACATTTAGATGTTTATTGACCGTGAAATTTTCTTTTGTGAATTTTTGGTTCATGTCTGGACCACATGTTCCTTTCTGTTTGTAGGATTATGTATTCATTTTTGCATATCTGATGCCTCGAGAAGAACTTAGCACATAATAGTCACTCAAAAAATACTTGTTGAATCACTACTCATTGGCTGCAACATTATGTTTATCCCCACATGACACAGGCCCAGGGATTCTACCATGAATCCTGAGTTGGTAAAAAATTTACTGTCTAGCTTTGAGAAAATCGAATTCTTGAAATCTGAAAATGCTGATGACAGCCAGGCTCCCATTGGCCCAACACCCAGCCCAATACTTTAGAGAGAACAGCTCCTATGTAAACATGTAATGGACCAGGAAGGAGAACAGAGAGCCATGCACCTGGCACCACTGAGGGGCACCACATGGTTGGCCTGTCATCAAACCCTTCCTCTTTCTTGTTCTACCAAGTACGCCCACCAGAACGCTTGCATTCTCTAGGCTCACCAGAATGCTTGCATTCTCTGAACACAAAAAAATACTGTTAACGCACAGCAATAAACTTCAAATGGTACAACTGAGGAGCCATGTTAGACAGTGGGAGAAGTATTTATGGCTAGACACTCAAATATACATGTTCTTAGGGTTATGATTGAAAACAATTGTGGCCTTTGTACTTTCCTTAGCAAATGTGCAAGTCGGTTCTGGGGAAGGTGTTTGTGGCCTGTTCAATGGAACCACTGCAGTGGCCAAGGCTGGAATACTATGTGTAATTGCTTCTCTCACAGGTTTTGCTAGTCCCACTTTAGCTTTGGAATCCTGAGGCCATCTTCCTGTCCTTAAATGGTGAAGATGAGCCATGTGACCCAGACCACAGGAAGCAGTGCCGTCCCCTTTCTGGGCATTCACGTGCAGTCTGAGCATCAGCTAGCAAACAGGCATGAGTGTGGCCTCTGGAACAGTGTGGAGCTGCCATATGGAGGAAGAGAGCTCAACAAAAACGTGATTTTCACTGTTGTAAATTCTGCCCCGATTTACTGCCCAACTTCCTCTCCTCTTACCCCAAATGTTATAAGAGAAGAGAGACTTTGTGTCTGATAAGTTCTTTCTTTGCCCACATGAAAGGGATGGGGAGCAATTGCAAGCTTGCTGCAGAGCAGCTGTCTGTGGAGACAACCACAGCTTCAGTTTTGGGGCCACCAGCCCTATGGTGGCCTCTCTACCATCCGTTTGAGCAGGAGCGGTAGTTTGTGCCAACTCCAGAACTTCAAGTGTATCACTTCTGAAACCATAACAGGTTGCTTAAGCTTCTTGAACAAAGTGCTTAGAGTGGAAAGCCCTGAAGTTCTTTGGCGCCTCCTGAAACCACAGAGCTGATTACTGAACAAAGAGTATCTGAGCACACAAGGGCCTCAGAGCTCATCTCACAATGTGAAAACCAGTTATTGACAGTAGTGACTGGGGTGGGAGGTACTCTGCTCAGAGCAGCCACACTAGTTAGACAGTTTGCCCCTTCTCAAATACAAGAACACTTCTGGGGAAGGATTTTGCTAGTCCCACTAAAAAATTACCTATTTGCAATATCAAAATGTTAGTAAGTGTATTGTTACAATCTAATTAGGAAAATTGATAATAACCTAAAGCTAGTGCGAAGTCAGTATTTATGGTACATGTATTAGTATTTCACTAGTTTTGGTCATCACATATTTTTAAAAATTGGTATATTTGCACAAAACATTTTTTTCCCTCTCCTAAAATTATGCATGTAGAATGAAGATTCTCAGAAAACTTTGCAATAACTCCATGGCCCACTAGGGGTCCCACTGAAGGTGGGGAACCACTGATCAATTCCACTGAACACTCATCCTATCTAGTCACTAACAGGTATTGGAACAGGTCTGCAATCTCCCAGGGAAGAGAATCAACAATGCATTTGAATGCCTTTCAATTCAGTGTTTACTTATGGGTCTAGAATCAGTAGAATAAATTCCTTTTGGAATAATAGGCCAGGAACTACATAAACCATGTGCTCTCTCTTTTAAATCATTAAAAATTTTCTCAGATTTATTGAGATATAATTGATATATAGCATTGTGTAAATTTAAGGTGTACAACATACTGAACTGATAACTTCATGTATGGCAAAATGATATCATCACATCATTAGCTAACACCTCGTCCCATTTCAGAAATTATGTATCTCTGAAGGACAGTTAAATTTCCTCCTTCCAGGCAATGCAAACCACAGAATACCCTGTATTTCCAGTGTTTCCACAGCCCCAAGGAAACTGACAACTAAATGGAATGCTCATTTGTGGCAATCACTGTGGGCCACAGCCCCTACTCTTTCTGCTCCTTCCTCAACATTGTTTCTAGACTTAAATCCTTCTTTATTTTTAAACATCTCCCTGAATGTGATAGTCGCTAGTCCTCATCTCACTGGAATTATATGGGCATGAATTGTAAACAAAAACAAGGCCATGAGCCTCCAAGGTAGTTAAAAAGGGTCAAAGAGCCAGCTGGCATGGTTTAGTAGTTGAGTGCTGATCTATGAACCAGAAGTTTAGGGTTCAGTTCATAGTCAGAGCACAAGCCCAGGGTTGTGGGCTCAATCCCAGTGTGGGGCATGCAGGAGGCAGCTGATAAATGATTCTCTTTTGTCACTGATGTTACTATCTCTTTCTCTCTCTCCCTTCCTCTCTGAAATCAATAAAAAAAATTTTAAGGGTCAAATGTCCTGCATGGGGTTTCTGAGTGACCCTGAGCTCCTCTGCCATCTCCTATGCCAAGGATGCACTTGTGTGGACCTGTCCTCAGATTTCCTGGGCTTCACTTCTTAGATAAGAAGGCCATGCAGGGGACGGGGGTGGCTGAACAGGGGCTCAATATGACACCTATTACCACCCCTTCACCACCACCAGGCTTCAAAACAAAACAAAACAAAACAAAACAAAACAAAGCAATACTCCTCTGTCCCATGGAATCCAAAATAACTGATCAACACAGATGGCCAGCAAAAGTAGTTCCCACACTGTGCCCATCAGGACTTTCCCCAACTTTCTCACTGGCAGCCTCTCCTGACCATTCTGCCAGAACACTTCAACAGATATCTCATCTGACCTGTGGCCTCTGCCTTGTTTCCAGCCTCTCTGTCTACTCACACCCACCCTGTCTCTTCCTGCCAGCTGATGAAGCCCTCCTACCACTAGGGGGCACTGCCACTAAAGAAACCGAGGATCGCTGGGCTGCTGCTCCAGGCTGAAGAGTTTTAGTAGTCAAATCACTCCATACATTGTGTATTTCTCCATGATTATTTTCCCTCTCCACTTTAAACAAAACACATTCTGGCGAGATGCCATGTTCTTCATACCTTTCCATGGATTAAGCCTTCTACCTTAACCACTCTCTCCTAGACTGTCAATTTGGTGAATTGATACATTCACATATCACCTCAAAGAATACCTCCTCTGGGACTTTGCTGGGACCTTTAGATGAATTTTCTCTAATGCTTCAGTTATATCTTTTTGTTGTACCTAATACTTCAGATATCTCCTGCTAAACCATAAGCTCCATAAAGTCAGGAACTTTGCTTTTTCACACAATGTCCTTCATGTAGTAGGCAATAATTATTGAATTATGCAAAGTTTTTATTTAAATCTAATAATTTAACTTATTAATTTAGCCATTTCCCAAAGTTCCCCAATTTTAGGACCCTACATACACTTTGGGGGAAAAAATAAAGGAAAATGTAGTTATGGAATATCTAGAGCTGGTATATACAGCCTCATGAAGTCAACAGAAATTCAGATCCTCTTACTATTTGGTCCACTCCACGTGACTTCTTTGAGGCCACCTCCTGGCCAATGTGACTGCTGCTGGAGTCAGCTGTCATCTCTGCATTCCAAGCAGCAGGAAGAAGAAATGGAGACAGAGGGCTTGCTCTATCTAGAAGTCCCACAGCATATCTGACAACAAATAACTGGCCAGAACCTATTCATGTGGCCAACAGCCATATGGTAAGCTGAGCAGTGTGGCCTTTTATTTGAGGAGGTGATGTGCTTGGTTAAAAGTCTGCATTCTGTTACCAAGGAAGTTGGGGCACGGGCTCTGGGAAGATAGCTGTACTCTCTTCCAACCTTTAACCTCACTCTATATTCTATATCAGTAATCTTCCCCTGTCCACTGCCTCAGTTTTTCTTTAGCTTTCCCTTCCTCATTGACACATCTTGGCTGACTTTTCCATCCAGACCTGTCTCGAGACCAGAATCTTAAGTTCGATGTGTCTAGAACCAATTTATAATCATCTCACTAAATCCCCAAACCAGCTTCCACATAGTCCTCTGAAGCTTAAGGCCAATGTTCTCACCACCAGCTTGCACCATACAAAGCAGTTTTCCCATCAATCCCTTTCAGGGATCCTGCCTTCAGGCTGAACAGCTTGTTGGACCTGAATTGCACTTCATATCACGTTGATTTTTTATTTTATGTCATCCTCATTCAAATTTTGTAAAAAAATTTAGTTTATTCTTGGTAACTTTTCTGCCCTTAGCCAAGTCTCCCAAGATGTGGGACTAGTGTCTCTACGACTGGCCACTATACAGCACAGCAAGCTTCGCTGCCTGAAAAGAGGCAAAACAAATGACTGCAAACAGGGTTTTGCAACCAGTTCTAATTTCTACCAATTTACCTTTTCAATCAACTTTCTTTTAACCAGATATCCTGATGTGTGCCAAATGGCCTTGTTGGGAGACTGAGGGTCCAATGGGACTGCTACTGAGAAGTTCATTCATACAAACTGGAAACTGGCTGCTCAGAATGCTCTTGTTCAGGGGAGAGCAAATAAGCCAAGAAAGAACAGCAGATTCTGTCTGGAGGAGATAATAATAACCCCCAAGGAGGAAGAGAAATCTCAGTATGTTTGGGCAGGAAGAAGGAGAAGGAATAGGAGAAGGGGAAGAAATCTGGTTCTGATTGTCAGAAGAAGCTGATGTTATAAATAGAGGCTCTAAAAGGGGAATGTCGATGTCCCACTTTCATGGCTGCTGAGGAGATACAGGTTGAGGTGAGTAAAATAATGGACCACACGTCCTTTATTGAAACAGTCACCTCTGAGGTCACAAATGCTGAAGGCCTGTCCTTAGGGTGGCATTGGGCTGCAATCACACCTTCATCTGAAGCACCTCTTTGGGCTTCAATGGTGGAGAAACATGTCCTCTGATTCTTCTCCTACAGCTTGGTCGGACTTCCTCAGTCTCATTGCTGGTTCCTGCTCTTAACCCTTTCTTATTCCTCCACTGGGCTTCCTGTTGATATCATTAACTCCTGTAGGTTAACTTTACGCACCCCTGACTTCAAATCTATGTGCCAGTGATGAATTCTTTCCTGTCTCTAGACCAGCTATATTCAACCTTTTTCAGCTTATGGCACATTTAAACTAATTATTAAAATTCTGTGGCACCCTGAAAAATACATTTTTTGCCAATCTGACAAAAAGTAGATATAAGTTTGATTAATTTACAAAAAAATAATAATGATAGCCCTAGCTGATTTGGCTCAGTGGTTAAAGCATCGGCCCACGGAGTGAAGGGTCTTGGGTTGGATTCTGGCCAAGGGCATGTATCTTGATTGCAGGCTCGATCCCCAACCCTGACTGGGCATATGCAGGGGGAACTAATTGATGTGTCTCTCTCACATTGATGTTTCTCTCTGTCTCTCCCCCTCCCTTCCACTCTCTAAAAACCAATGGGAAAAAATGTCCTTTAGTGAGGATTAACAAAACAAAACAAAAATAGTAATTACATACCCTTTTTGGTCCCAAGTATTAAAAAAAAAAATCAGATGCCTATACTTTTATATAAGGATTTCTGGTACCAACAATTAATCATCATACCAAACCTTATCATGTGGTGTGACCAAATAATATACAACTCTATTAAATGACCTATATATTTATTGTTTAAGATAGGGCATTCAAACAAGGTGGCTATTGTGTTGGCTGTTATCATATTTTTCTTGACCATTTAAGGGAAAAGAGGTCAGGTATGCATGTTTTAAAAATTCTTCTTGTGGCTGAAGCCGGTTTGGCTCAGTGGATAGAGCACCAGCCTGCGGACTGAAGGGTCCCGGGTTCGATTCCGGTAAAGGGCATGTACCGTGGCTGCAGGCACATCCCCAGTAGGGGGTGTGCCAGAGGCAGCTGATCGATGTTTCTCTTTCATTGATGTTTCTGACTTTCTATCCTTCGCTCTTCCTCTCTGTGAAAAATCAGTAAAATATATTTTAAAAATTCTTGTGGCACACCGGAAGATATTTCTGTCTACTAGATATTTCTGTCTACTAGATATTCCCACCTGAATGACTTAGATATTTAAAACTCAACAGGTCATCTTTCTCTTCAAATCTGCTATTGCTCTGCATTTTCTGTCTTGGTTAATGACATCCCATCCACCAAATCACCAGGCTAGGAAGCTTAGAGTTATCCAAAACCCTATGTCTTTTTTGTAGCCATCCCTCCCCTATTCATCAGTGACCATGAGGTGTGGATTCATACAGCACATACCACACATTAACTATTGACCTGAGTTTCCCCAAATCACACCTGTAATCCATGAGCAATTTGTGAGCAGAAATTGCCTGCTCAATTGTGGTCCTTAGCTTAAAGGACCAGGTACTGGGCACACTGACTACTTTGTAAATGCTTCTATACCATTGCTGATTCTGCTGGATACACACTTACAACAATCACTCAATCCCCTGATTCATTAATAGACTCACAGAAGAACCTCTGACATATTTGTTTCTACCAACAGAGACATGTTCCCATCTGTACAATGCACTTCAGTTCACACACTTGGATGTTTAGTTTCTGCAGAGAACTCACCTTCCCTTTAGAGAGTAATATGTACAGAAAAGGTCCCTTGGGGAGAGGCCACCTGTAAGAATGGTCAAGCTGTTCCCATGGAGATACGCCTTAGTTTGGGTTTTCCCCAAGTAGCACCTGAGATGAGGGGAAATGGGTACTGGCCTTATCATGTATGCATATGGTGACCACACAGGAGTAAGGGAGGAAAGAGAGTTGGGCAGAGGAAGAAAAACCAGGGCAGAGGAACTTTTAGGGCTGGTGTCCACTGCAGGTGACTAGCTGGGACCCTATGAAGAAGCATTAGAGGGCCTCTTCAACTGCATGCTCAGGTGCAGAAGGCTAGGTGTCTGCTGATTCCTGCCCATCCCTGGAGGAGGGTCATCTCAGGAAAGGAAACCCTGCTACACTCTGGGCTGCTCATCTGACAGGCCAGTGAGCTTCTTGGGGTTTGCTTAACACACTGGGGGTGGGAAGCAGAGAGGTTATGGTGGGTTTCTGAAACTGGAAGATTAATGACATGCACAGAACTGTCCCCAAGCCTGTGGCTGAAATCAGAGATGGGCTGAAAGGAAACATTTCTGCTATAAGACAAGAAGGTGATAAAACAAGAGAACAAGTTTATCGGCATTTGAGCAGATTGGGGGTGAAAGATGAGGACTTAAATGAGTTTGATGAACATTTCCACTAGAAACATCCTTGAGTATTCTCTTATTTTAAAAATCTATTATATTAGGATGAGGTGGGGAGAGTACACAAGGTAAGGAGGATTTCCAAGATGGGGACAGATGTTGCACACTGGTTCCCCCACACCCAAATTCAACCCTCTGCTCGTTGTCTGTTCCAGAGGATGCAAAAACCAGAGAGCTGGTTTCCCAGCCTTCCTGGTAGAGTCCCAGGAATTGCTTGACTCCATTTTGGCAACAAGACCTTAGAGAAAATATGTTGATGCTAACCTTTTCTCCCTGTTTTTCTCACAGTCTTTAATTAGCATGGCTGTGATGTCCAGAGCTGCACTATCCACCTTATAACCATGAAGTGGTAAGTGAGGAAGAAAGCAAGTCGAACCGATGTAGTGGTGATGCAAATCCCCACAGGGCGGGGCAAGGCCAGGCAGGAAACCCAGCCACTGCTTCACCTAAACATGTCCTTTATGAGAAGGTGATCAGCTCAAGGAAACTGCTCAATCAAGCCTAGCTCCAACCCAATTGCTACAGGACAGTTCTACTACAATACCTGTATATGACCTAGCCTTGAATTTGAACCATTCATCATACTATCTCCACCTATCCATGATGCCCTTATCATGGTCTCACTGCTCCCAGAGTCTACTGTTTCAGCTCCTTCACCTTCAGTGGTGTCCCTCTGAGCACCCCTCACTTTGTCAGCAGAGGCAATGGGCTCTCTGCTCCCACCTGCCTCACCCTGTCCTGCTCAGACAGGGTAGAGCTAACACCATGGGAAAGAACTACAGAGAGTGAGAGCACCTGATTCCATTACTCCCTCAAGTTCTGACCAGAATGATGTCCTCCTTTGGCTTCCTGAAACCAGCATGATGCTTGTGAACTGTTACATCATTAAAGAGACAGGAAGGACCTAGGCCCAGCTACAGGGCGATGCCTAAGAAGCAAAAATCTGCCTGGCTGGTGTGGCTCAGTAGTTGAACCTCGACACATGAACCAAGAGGTTACCAGCTCAATTCCTGGTAAGGGCACATGTCCAAGTTGTGGGCTTGATCCCCAGTAGAGGGCATGCAGGAGGCAGTGATCAATTGATGATAATTTTCTCTCATTGATGTTTCTATTTCTCTATCCCTCACCCTTCCTTTCTCTTTCTCTCAAAAAAAAAAAAATCAATAAATATATATTAATTTAAAAAAAACACAAAGAAGCAAAAATCTGTACAAAGAAATTTACTAGGCTTTCTTCTGAATCACCCCAACCCTTTTATGTTCCTTCCAGACAAATAAAATTAAGAATTAAACAATCCTTAATTCTAAGACTAAAATAAAAAAAAAAACAGCACAGAGTTATTATTCTTTCCTCCAGGGTGGGCCCTAGAAGTCATCAGCCAAGAGCCTAACCGTTATGCCTGCTGTCCCTCAGAGACTTTGAGTCAGTCTTCCTTTCTCCAGCATGGACTTGGCTCCTTGACGTGGGAGCAAGTTCTCTGGAGCAGCAGCAGGGACTTCCATTCCTCTTGTTGCCCACAATGAATAGCACGTCATCCACACTGTAGCCTCAAGGAAGCCTTCATGAGTACGTGGTAGATCACTGCCTTTGCTCCAATCCAAATACCTTCCAGACACCAAACAGCAGTCCTCTTAGATGGGAATGGAAAAGTCCTGCTCTTTGGTGGTTGGGCCAACATGAAATTAGATGGTAGGTGGTTTCTGTTTATTACTGCAGTAGACAGCTTTTCTTTGTGAACATTGCCTTTTACTGTAAGTAACACTCCTGGTGTTTTTGGTTGGGAGGCTGAATGAGTCATGGAGGTCTCAGGTCACAATTGAGGCAGGTTTTAAAACCACATGGGAAAAAAATCTTACCTAAAGAAATCTAAGTATATAACTCTCTGTCATGACACCATTACCATCTATTCTTGTTCTCATTTAGTACATAATTAAGAACCTACTGGGTGCTAAGTGACATATGCTAGACATGGAGCAGAGTGATGAAAGAGACTGACAAGCTGCCTTTCTAGCTTATAAGATACCAACAAGTAAACAGGAAATTTCAATATAGTACAGTCTCAATGCAATCAATTGACAATTATGTACAGCAATAGATAAAGCAAAAACTGAGAATCCCTGTCTGTATTTAAGAGCTAAGGATGAAAAACACACGAGCAGACTCCTGCACAGTAACCCAAAGAGCTTGGGGAAGAAGTTCTGTGTTTTTCATGATACTCCAACTCACAACAACAATACTGGTAGCACTTCTTTGTACTCGCAGGACAAGTTCTAAACGGTTGTAACGTATTATCTAAGGTGATCCATATATAACAATCTTTTTGAGAGGAAACTGGCTCGGGGAAGCCAAGTGAGCTGAAGGATGGCGGGCACATCCCTGTGGAGAGCACGTGCAAGCACCATCTGTGATGAGCGCAGTCGGTTCTCAGTGTTACGTGGTAACTGTTACCCATTTTGTAAGCTAAACCCTTGTAAACAAGATTGCTTCCCATATGAACAGGGGCACCAGGTACCAAAGATAAAAGCACCTTATGAGAAATGACTGGAGACTGTGACTAAAAGATGCAGAAGCACTTAGAAATTTCAGGTCTCACTTTCTTTTATCTTGGAATTCTTTTTAACTGTCTCAATTTTAAAATGTTCCATTCTCTCCTACATGGGAAAAAGTAAAACCTGTCTTTCTATTTTAAGTTTGTAAAAACATGTTGAGTAGCCCTTCACGTCAATGTTCCCAGGTTTCACAATTCAAACAGCTTCATCAAGCAGCTCCTGAGATGAACTGACCCCAGAGAGTCTCAAAACATGATGTTTTATAATCATAGAGCCAGCAACAGAGTGATCCTTCTAATTCACTTTCCCTTCAAAGCATGAAGAAGTGTGAAAATCAGTAAATTCTATCTGTAGTATCAAGTGTCCAACATTTACAAGTGCTGATTACAGGTAGAATGCTTTCTTATTTCTTGTCAAGATGTAAACCATTCAAAAATGAATTTAAAGTTGTTTTTCAAATCCATCAACAAGATTAATATATTGATGACTATATACACATTTTAATCATTTTAAAAACTTTCAATCACCTTTGCAAGACTAATGAGCACTTTAAAATAAAACTTGATCTTTTAAAGAACACACCGCTGTATTATGAAAACAATTGTCACTATTCTTGTGCTATCACTCTATTTTGAAATAAGAGGAGGAGAAATTAGTTTAACTGCAGGTTTCCCACAGTCTTTCTGCGGCTTTGTGTTAGTCGGGTTCTCTGCTCTTTCAGACCAACAGTGAGCAGGCAGCCAAGTGTGAGGGTTGAGAATGGTATTAGCACACATGCCTATTTTTTGGAAGGGACAGTGTGCTCTAACTTCCCTGTGATTGTCTTTTTTTAATTTAATAAATCTTTATTGTTCAGATTATTACAATTGTTCCACTATTTTCTCCCCATAGCTCCGTTCCATCTGGTTCCCACCCCACCCTCTGCCCTTCCTGCCCCCCTCTCCACTGTCCTCACCCATAGGTGTATGAATTTTGTCCAGTCTCTTCCTGCATATCCCACAAACCTTTACCCCCAAGAACTGTCAGTAAACTCCCTTTCTATGCTCCTAATTCTATTACATTCACCAGTTTATTCTGTTCATCAGATTTTTTAATCACTTGATTTTTAGATTCACTTGTTGATAGATATTTGTTGTTCATAAATTTTTATATTTATCTTTTTCTTCTTATTCCTATTCTTAAAGCATACCTTACAGCATTTCATATAATACTGGTTTGGTGGTGATGAACTCCTTTAGCTTCTTATCTGTGAAGATCTTTATCTGACCTTTAATTCTGAATGATAACTTTGCTGGGTAGAATAATCTTGGTTGTAGGTTCTTGCTATTCATCACTTTGAATATTTCTTGCCACTCCCATCTGGCCTGCATAGTTTCTATTGAGAAATCAGCTGACAATGGTATGGGTGCTCCATTGTAGGTAATTAACTGTTTTTCTCCTGCTGCTTTTAAGATTCTCTCTTTATGTCTTTTGCTCTTGGCATTTTATTTTATTTTTTATTTTTTATCTTTATTGTTCAGTTTATTAATTACATTGTTCCCCCTTTCCCCCGCCCTATAGCTCCTCTCCACCTGGTACCCATCCCACCCACCACCCTCACCCCCCCCTCCACTGTCCTCTCTCATAGTTGCATGATTTTTGTCCAGTCTCTTGCTGCACTTCCCACACCCCTTTTCTCCCCAAGAATTGTCAGTCCATTCCCTCTCTATGTCCGTGATTCTGTTACATTCACCAGTTTATCCTGTTCATCAGCTTATTAATTCACTTGATTTTTAGATTCATTTGTTGATAGATGTGTATTTGTTGTTTCTAATTTACACTTTTATCTTTTTCTTCTTCCTCTTCTTAAAGAATATCTTTCAGCATTTCATATAATATTGGTTTGGTGGTGATGAACTCCTCTAGCTTTTTCTTATCTGTGAAGCACTTTATCTGACCTTCAATTCTGAATGATAGCTTTGCTAGGTAGAGTAATCTTGGTTGTGGGTTCTTGCTATTCATCACTTTGAATATTTCTTGCCACTCCCGTTTGGCCTGCATCTTTTCTGTTGAGAAATCCGCTGACAATTGTATGGGTGCTTCCTTATAGGTAACCAACTGTTTCTTTCTTGCTGCTTTTAATATTCTCTCTGTCTTTTGCTCTTGGCATTTTAATTATGATGTGCCTTGGTGTGGTCCTCTTAGGGTTCCTATATATTGGGGTTCGGTGCACTTCTTGGACTCCTAAGTCAATTTCTTTCACCAGGTGTGGGAAGTTTTCGGTCACTATTTCTTCAAATAGGTTTTCGTTGTCTTGCTCTCTCTCTTTTTCTGGCACCCCTATAATTCGGATGTTGGTATGCTTGGGGTTGTCCCAGAGGTCCCTTACACTATCTTCAATTTTTTGGATTCTTTCGGTTTCTTGCATTTTCAGCTGAGTGGATTTTACCTCTTTGTATTTCAAATATTTAACTTGGTTCTTGAGGTGCTCTAGAGTACTTTTAGGTCTTTGTATAATATTTTTTATTTCAGTCATTGTATGCTTAATTTCTAGTTGGTCCTTTTTCATATCCTTGAGAGTCTCCTTCATATCCTTGTAGGTCTCGTTCATTTCCTTATAGGACTCAATCATTTCCATGTTGGTCTTGTTCATTCCTTTGCAGGTCTCTTTCATATCCTTGAAGGTCTCGTTCATTTCCTTGTAGGTCTTGCTTATTGCCTTATAGGTCTCGACCTTTTCTAGGAGCCTCTTGAAAAGCCCTATAACCATGATTTTGAATTCCATGTCCAGTCGTTTTTTTTCCTCCATTTCTTTCACATCTGATTTCTTTCCATGTCTCTGTATGGTGGCTGCTTCCCTGAGTTGGTCAATTAGCTTTGTGTGGTAGACGTCCTACAAGGGACAGTGGCTCAGCCTCCCCAGTTACCTGAGGTGGATACGGGTTGCACAGTATTGCTGAAGTTAAGGTCAGGTTAATCGTTGTTAGCACTTGGAGGGGTTGACCTCCAGGCCAATTGGCTGTGAGGGTCAGCTGTGCTCAGGTTGGATGGGTGGAGTCTCCGGGCCAAGCAGACAGCATTAGCTCTGCCCTATGCAGCCCCAGGGACTCTGTGTCAGGGGCAATGGCTGCCAGCACCTCTGAGAGAGAGTTGCTGCTGAGCTCCACCAGCTGCCGGAGAATTCAGACTCTCCCCAAATGTGTCTGCACACCCAACATCTCACCCAGGGTGGCAAAACAATGCAGTCTGACTGTTTCCCGAATGAAAGAGCAAGTCACGAGTGCTCTCTGTGTGGTCAGGCAGCTGCGCTGTTCCCAAGTTCACATGCACTCCGCACAAGCAAGCCTTCTCCCCAAGCCGGCAGATCCCTGCATCACCCAAGCTTCAGCGTGCCCTCCCACTGTCCAGTTTTCACCCCGTATAATAGTGGGTTCCCTGGACTTCTCCCAAAGCTGGAGAATCAGTCCAGTGGGACATCTTTGTCTCCCCCGTTTGAGAAAACTGGCCAGTTTTCAGCTGCCCGCCCTATCCACTAGCGCGCTCCTCCAAACCTCTCTCCGCACGTATCTTCACTGCTGTCCTCAACCGCTCCTCTGAGTCAGTGTCTTATCTTTCACTTTTATTTGTGGAATTTTCACTCAGCCAGCTTTCTGGTAATTCTGGATGGTGTTTGTTCTTTCGTTAAGTTGTAGTTTTAAAATTGCTGCGTATGGCAGGAAGATAGATGTTTTACCTATGCTGCCATCTTGGTTCTCTTCTGCTCTAGGCATTTTAATTATGATGTGTCTTGGTGTGGTTCTCTTTGGATTCTCTGTTGGGTTATGGGTGCTTCCTGGACTTGTAAGTCTATTTCTTTCAGCAGGTGGGGGAAGTTTTCTGTCATTATCTCTTCAAATAGATTTTCAGTATCTTGCTCTCTCTTTTCTTCTGGCACCCTCATAGTTTGGATGTTGGTAAACTTGAAGTTGCCCCAGAGGCTCCTTACACTTCATATCTTTGGATTCTTTTTTTTTCTCTTTGCGGTTGGGTGTTTTTTGCTTCTTTGTATTTCAATCTTTGGCTTGATTCTTGTGATCCTTTTGTCTGCTGTTGGATCTCTGTATATTACTTTTTATTTCAGTCAGTGTATGCTTAATTTCAAGTTGGTCCTTTTTCATATCCTCGAGGGTCTCACTAAATTTAAAAGCCTTTTCTAGAAAATTCTTGAAAAATCTTATAACCGTGGTTTTGAACTCTATATCCAGTCATCTGCTTTCCTCCATTTCTTTCATTTGTGGCCTGTTTCTGTGTCTCTACATTTTGGCTGCTTCTCTGAGTTGATAGAGTAGTTTTGTGTGCTAGGTGTTCTATAAGGGCCCAGTGGCTCAGCTTCTCCAGTTACCTAATGTGGACACTCTTAGTGCACCCCTTTGTGGGCTGTATGCACAGTCTTGTTTTAGTTAAGCCTTGACTGTTGTTGGTATCACTGGAAGGAATTGACCTCCAGGCCAATTGGCTGTGAGGATCAACTGTATCTATCCCAGAACTTCTGTGCTGGATACAGCCTTATGAGACAAGACTTGCAAAATTGCAAAAGCCTCTGTGCTCAGCTTGGATGGAGCGGAGTCTCAGGGCAGAGCAGACAGCCTTGGCTTCCCATAAGTCCTCCCCTATGAAGCCCCTAGATCACAGTATCCCATGGTAATTGCTGCAAGCACCTCTGAGAGAAAGCTGCTCTTGAGTTTCACCTGCTGCCAGACAGTCCAGTTTCTCCCCAAATGAATCTAGGTTCCCAGAGTCTCACATGGGAGTCAATAGCTTCTGTCTCCCTCCCACTTGAGAAAGCCAGCCGTGCACTCAGCAGTCAGTCCTCTCTGTGCATGGGGCCCTGGACCTCTGCCTTCTGTAGCTCCCCTGAGTCTCAGTGTGCTTTTCTCTTTTCTGACAGTCCAAACTCCCCTGAATGAGTCTGGGTTCCCAGAGTCTCACCGCAACTGAAGTTCAGCACAGTCGGTAGCTTCTGTCTCCCTCCCGCTTGAGAAAGCCAGCCACATACTCAGTTGCCAGTCCTCTCTGCATGCGCACGTCTCTGTACATTAGCCCTTTGCAGCTCCTCTGAGTCTCAATGTGCTTTTCTCTTTCCTTCTAGTGGTAGAATTTCCACTCAGCCAGCTATCTTGTGGTTCTGGATGATGTCCATTTTGTCTTTTAGTTGTAGTTTAGAAATTGTTGTGTGAGGCAGCAGTTTAGGTGTTTATCCCACCATCTTGGTTTCTCCCCCTGTGGTTGTCTTACTTGTCAGCCACAAAGGTTGCATCATGTTGGCAGGGGTGTACTGACCGGGAAGAAAAAGGAGGCTAAGCTTGGGACTCTTCACTTGAATTGTTCCCTCTCTGGGTACTGGGAGAGTTCCTATCAGTGTGCCCAATATGATCATGTATCTCTCCCCCGCCACAATTACCCACATCACATTTTCCCCTTGCACTGAGTGGCATCAAAATGGCATGAGCATTTGGCATGAAAGCTGTGCTTTCTCAATGAGGGTACATTGTTCCCAAATGGGGTAAAGCATCTTACTCTTTTTATGTATAAAGCAAAGATATAGGCATTGCCTAAATGTATATGCTGTAATATCTCTTTGGTATTAAAATACCATGGTGGGGGTGGGAACCAGGAAAAAAGTCTATAAAGATGATGAATGAATAAAAGGTGAAGAAGCACTGGGCTAAGAGGAAATTAAGCTGGAAGTACATTTAGTTTAACTTTGTGGCATGTCCTTATGTGGTCTGCAATCCCTTTGAGTGATTGGTGAGCTAGTTTGGGAATGGTCTCTGGGACCACTCCCCCTCAACTCCCTCTCCCCACCCGGGGACCTGACTTCTGTGCTATGACCTAGAGAGACAGAGTTAGAGGTGGCACCACAACATGAAAGTGTGCTACCATGCCCAGCCCCCAGACACAGGTAGCAGAAGAGTAAAAGTGTTTGGAATGTAGAAAGTGAGAAGCTGCTCTGTGACATGTTCTTGCCATCACCAGACACATACACGTGTAAGTAAAGGGTTTAGGTTGCACAGATACTAAGTCAAAGATGGGAGTTTTCTTCCCATGACAAGGCAACATGTACAATTATAAATGCCCTCATGTGTAAATGGGAATCACACAGATTCACCAGAATGCCTGTCTTTGTGGAACTCCACAAATGTTTAGATATCCAATGTGGTTGTCACTGGCAACTGCTACTTATTGGAAATGTCTCCTGGTCCTGGAGACCCTAGGGAGTGAACCCACATCATTGAAAATACGACGGCACTGTCATCCCCAATTTGGAGCATGCACTCCCTCTCCCAGGAGGAGTCAGGGAGACCGCCCCTGCCCAACTCCACAGACACACAGTGAGGAGTTGGCTCCTCACTTCCAGGGTGACCCTTCTGCTGACCTTGGAAGACATCTGTGCTTAGAGGCATGAACTCTCTAGCTGACGTCTGGCTCTGCTGTTCAACAACCATAAATCTGACTTTACTGCTAGGCAGCCACATTTCCTCACCTAGAACGTGGAGATGATAGTCGCTACACCAGAGACTCCATTGCAAATCCATAAACTGACATTAGGACTGAAAACTGTCTAGAGCTCTATGGATTCACTCGTAGTTATACACATTTCCAGGGCACAGAGCATGTGCAGATGCCACTGTAGTGTGGGTCTGGAGCTAATTTTTCACCAGCTGAGACACTTGTCACAAGTGACTGTGGAGTGTCTGCCTAGTGCTGTCCAGACCTTTCTCCTTTTGTGTCACCCCAATTCACCTCTACTTTCCTGGATATATTAGTTCCCTTGGGCTGTCATAGCAAAATGCCACACACTTGGAGGCATAAAATAACTGAAATTTATTGTCTCACATTATATATATATATTGTTGATTTCAGAGAGGAAGGGAGAATAAAAGCATCAATTATGAGAGAAAATCATTGACCAGCTGCCTCCTGCACTCCCTCCCATACTGGGGATCGAGCCTGCAACCCAGGTCAGGAATTGAACTGTGTCCTCCTGGTTCATAGGTTGATGTTCAACCACTGAGCCATGCTGGCCAGGCAACATTTCTAAGGCTAGAAGTCCAAAGTCAAGATGTCACCAGGGCTTTCTTCCTCTGAAACCTATAGGGGGGCTTTCCTTGCCTCCTCCTAGCTTCTGCGGATCACTGGCATCTTTGATGCTCTGGCTCACATCTGCACCACTGCGTCCCTGCCTTTGTGTCATGTGGTGTCCACCCCATGTGCCTGTGCTTCACACATGGCCACCTTCTTACAAGGACACCAGTCAGCCTCAAGGAGGGGCCACCCTTCTACAGCATGACCATGTCTTCACTAATGACTTCTGCAGTAACCTTATTTCCAAATAAGTTCACAGCCTGAGGCACTGAAGTTTGGATGGGAAGGATATAACCTCTCCCCTACTACTCTCTCCCCGCCACCCCCAGCACTTGACATTTTGCATCCCATGCTGACTCAGAGTCTCAGCAGCCTGGCCATATCCCGTGCCAAGTTATTTCACCCTATTCCCAGGGAATTAAAATCATATTAAATGTATTTGGATTTAGGTGGCCAAAATGAATATAATTAAGATTTGTTGTTTTCGAAACAGACTTTTAGGAGAAACCAAGACGGTGTCATAGGTAAACACCTAAACTGCTGCCTCGCACAACAATTTCTAAACTACAACTAAAAGACAAAACAGACACCATCCAGAACCACAGGAAGGCTGGCTGAGTGGAAATTCTACAACTAGAAGGAAAAAGAAAAGCACACTGAGACTCAGAGGAGATGCAAGAGACAGAGGTACTGAGATGCATGCACAGAGAGGACTGGTAACTGACTACATGGCAGGCTTTCTCAATTGGGAGGGAGACAAAAGTTCCCAACTGTGTTGAACTCCAGTTGCAATGAGACTCTGGGAACCCAGATACATATGGGGTAAAAAATTACTGTCAGGAAAAAGAAAGGCACAATGACACTCAGAGGATTTGTGGGAGGCAGAGGTACTGAGGCACACATGCAGAGAGGGAAGGCAACTGAGTACGCGGTTGGTGTTCTCAAGCAGGAAGGAGACAAAAGCTCCTGATTGCTTTGAACTCCAATTCTGGGCAAGATTCTGGGAATCCAGACTCACTCAGGGAGAAACTGGACTGTCTGGCAGCTGGCAAAACTCAAGGGCGACTTTCTCTCAAAGGTGCTTGCAGCAATTACTGTGGGACACTGAGACCCAGGGCCTCTTAGGGAAGGGCTGTTGGGAAGCCAAGGCTGGATGCTCTGCCCTGAGACTCCACCCCATCCAAGCTGTGCACAGAGGCTTTTGCAAGTCTTCTCTCATAAGGTTGTCTCCAGCACAGAAGTTCTCCCAGTGTAGACACAGCTGATCCTTACAGCCAATTGGCCTGGAGGTCAATTCTTACCAGTGATACCAACAACAATCAAGGCTTAATTACAACAAGACTGTGCACACAGCCCACAAAGGGGTGCACCAAGAATGTCCACTTCAGGTAACTGGGGAGGCTGAGCACTGGGCCCTATAGGATACCTAGCACAGAAAGCTACTCTATCAACTCAGGGAAGCAGCCAAAATGTGGAGACAAAGAAACAAGCCACAAATGAAAGAAATGGAGAAAAGCAAACGACTGGATATGTTGTTCAAAACCATGGTTATAAGATTTTTCAAGAATTTTCCAGAAAAGGCTGATAAATTTAGCAAGACTCTCGAGGATATGAAAAAGGACCAACTATAAATTAAGCATACACTGACTGAAATAAAAAGTAATATAACAGAGATCCAACAGCAGACAAGAGGATCGCAATAATCAAGTTGAAGATTTGAAATATAAGGAAGTAAAAAACACCCAACCAGAAAAGCAAAAATAATCCAAAAATATGAAGATAGTGTAGGGAGCCTCTGGGGCAAGTTCAGGTGTACCAACATCCACATTATGGGGGTGTCAGGAGAAGAGAGAGAGCAAGATACTGAAAACCTATTTGAAGAAATAATGACCAAAAAATTCCCTTATCTGGTGAAAAAAATAGACTTACAAGTCTAGGAAGAGCAGAGAACCCCAAACAAAAGAAATCCAAAGAGGACCACACCAAGGCACATCATAATTAAAATGCCAAGAGCAAAAGACAAAGAGAGAATATTAAAAGCAGCAAGAGGAAAAACAGTTAGAAAGGGAGCACCCATACCATTGTCAGCTGATTTCTCAATAGAAACTTTGCAGGTCAGACAGGAATGGGAAGAAATATTCAAAGTGATGAATAGCAAGAACCCACAACCAAGATTACTCTACCTAGCAAAGCTATCATTCAGAATTGAAGGGCAGATAAAGAGCTTCAAAGATAAGAAGCTAAAGGAGTTCATCACCACCAAACCAGTATTATATGAAATGCTGAAAGGTATTCTTTAAGAACAGGAAGAAGAAAAAGGTAAAGATAGAAATTATGAACAACCAATACATATCTTTCAACAAGTGAATCTAAAAATCAAGTGAATAGAAAATCTGATGAGCAGAATAAACTGGTGAATATAGTAGAATCAGGGGCATAGAAAGGGAGTGGACTGACAATTCTTGGGTTGGGGGGAAAGGTTTGTGGGGTGTGCAGGAAGAGACTGGACAAAAATGGATACATTTTTGGATACACCTAAGGATAAGGACAGTGGGGAGGGGGGCAGTAAGGACAGAGGCTGGGGTGGGAACTGGATGGAGGGGAGCTATGGGAGGGAAAATGTGGAACAATTGCAATAATCTGAACAATAATTTTTTTAAAGAAAGAAAATAAACAGACTTAAAAAAAAAAAAGAATATGTTTGCATCATTGAGGTGACTTCTGCTAAGACCAAGAGAGGAGAGCAAGGAGTGGGCACACTGAGCTGTTCTTGCAAAGATGGCTCCAGGAGGAAAGCCAATGAGCTGCGGACAGAGGGGGCTTCCCATGACCCTGACACCCAGCCCAGCTTCGCAGAGCAAGTGCGGACTCGGGACCATGCTACATCCCAGGAGAAAGCTACTGTCTCTGTTGTGGTCTTTATCCTCTCTATTGACTATTTTAAATGGTTTTTTTTTTTAAAGCTTTTTCCTTTAGCCAAAACCAGTTTGGCTCAGTGGATAGAGTGTCGGCCTGCGGACTGAGGGGTCCCGGGTTCTATTCCGGTCAAGGGCTTGTACCTTGGCTGTGGCACATCCCCAGTGGGGGGTGTGCAAGAGGCAGCTAGTCAATGTTCCTCTCTCATCGATGTTTCTGACTTTCTATCCCTCTTCCTTCCTCTCTGTGTAAAATCAATAAAATATATATTTTTAAAAAAAGCTTTTTCCTTTAAATGTCATCCAAATGGTCAATCAATCTGAGCTCAGAGGGTCTAACAGGAGAGCCCTGCCAAGACCAGGAGTGGCAGAGAGGACCCCAAGTGAAATCAGTCACAGGTGTCCCCAGAGCCTCTGGTTCCTAAATGGTCCTTGGCTATGGAAGTCCTTTGTCCACCTGGGATTTAGCTTTATCTTAAGGCTTGGTGAATTCTCTCCTTAAAAGTCACAGCACAAGGTAAGTCAGATTTTACAACCAAAAGCCCCCAGCTCTACTTGTTTCCTACCTGACTTACATCAAATGAGGAGTGTGTTTTCTCTGCTACCCCCATCCACACTCCATCTGAGAAGTTCTTAAAGGATGAGGGAGAAGAGAAAAGGGAACTGGTGTGAGAAGCAGGTAAGGGAAGTACAATGGGACAAGGGGGTGCAGTATAAGTGTGAAAAAGAAAGAGAAAGTGAGGTGAGTTTGCAAGACAAACTGTTGTAATTTTCTCCAAGAGGAAACAGGGCCGGAAATGCTGACTCAAGCGGTCTGGGATGACTTCAAACTCAGCACCTGTTTCCAAGACAGAGCTCCCAGGAAGCCAGGTCTCCCTCCCCTTGTCGCCATGGACATGACACTGAGGAAAAGCAAACAGCTTTGTTTTCCCCAAAATCATTCTACAACTAGATTTCAATGCTTCCATGAAGTGGGCCTCTTTAAACACAGGTAGGAGCTGAAACTGAAAATACTATTCACTTGTAATCGAGAATCCTTTTCAGTTGGTGGTTAGGTCCCAGGGAGAAATTTCTCTTCCCAGGGCCTTCACCTTCTTTGAAGGCAAGCATGTGCACTGAGGTAGCACAGGGCTTGAGGTGCACCTGTACCTGGCTATGGTCTGAGAAGAGATTTACTGGGCATTCTGTTATGAAAGAAAGGTACTAAACAGTAGTAAACACCCACAGATCTCTGAGACTGAGGATGAATCAGAAAGTTATAAATAGTCATAGAACCTGATCATTTCCTTGTCTGTGTCATCTACACAAGGGGTGAAGAGGTGAATGGGTTTTGGAGAGTAGAAAACAGGACAGGATATGGAGCCCTTGAAAAGTTCTTCCTGTAGAGAAGCCTTGGCCACCAGACCTCAACTTTCTCAATCCTGATACAGGGCGTCCAGGTGTGGATTGGCACGTGACAGGATTGCATTTTCTAGCTTTGAGATGGTGCACAGCCAAACAGCCAGAATCAGGTGCTCTGCTGGTTAAGGGCCCCAAATAGCCCTACATGGGCACTTTACCCTGTATCTGGAAACCTAGGTTATATAAATTAGTGAGATTTTAAAATAATAAATTACACAGCTGGTTGAAAATTTGGTGTGTTGCTACTGTCTTGCCAGGTCTTAAGGTGTTCAGGGGACCCAGGTACTCCCACGGGTAATACGTGGTATGGCCAGCAGTACCCCAGGCACAAAGGAGCTGACTCTGCATATGTGGGCACTGCAGGGGCACATTTCTGAGAGGCGGCCTTATCAGTTGCCCATGTCTTAGTTCTGTGGGTGTCATTATGGCCTGAAAAGCAACCCCCTTTCTCCCTTCCCAGAATGTGGAGTTCTTCCCCTGTTTGAATCAGATATGTGTCTAAGCGCTAATTGAGCGGCATTTCCCTGAACCAAATGGGCTTTAGACATCAATGACATCCCATAATTCCATTTAAAATATCACCCCAGTCCTGCCAGGCCTTATTCCTTTTTTTGAAATTGAACTTACAAAGGCTTATTTTCCTTATTAATTCAGTCTCAAGACAACAGCTGTTCAGCTATAATTTTATACCTTGACCTTTTATTTCCTTGACCTTAATTCTCCATTGCTCCCTGAACTGTGGGCTTGCTCTGTTTCCTGGGTGTTTTTCCTTGCTTGTCACAGTTTTGTTTGTTTGTTTGTTTGTTTGTTTGTTTTTATGACACAGAATATATCCATCATGTTAAAAGCTAGTCAGCTCTGTTTACTCTTTTCTTCAGAATATTAGGGATCTAATATTAGGAGTAAAGCTCAAGGCTTTAATTGGCAATTTTTCACTTTTCTGTGTTAGAGCAAATCTCTACTAATTCATCAGATAAAACCTATCATGTGCTACTTCCCTCTACCATGCTCTAAAGACAGGAAACCACAAACTACCTCATTTTGCATAGTAATTATGAGCTCTGACTCACTCAGATGTGTGATTGGAATCACAGAATCTAAATCTTGGAGGGAATGGAGAGGTCATCTCACGGACTTATCATAGGAATCACCTAGGGTTCTAAGGGGTTTTTTTGGTTTTTAAACAATTAAGCGCAAGATCCCTTCCTTCTTTCCCCACCTACAGAGATGCTGACTTTCTGGGTCTAACTCGGGCATACAGGGGATAAATGGTGATGGAAAAAACAGTAAGGAAAAAGAATCTATATGTTCAGAAGGTTCCCCGGGTGATGCAGAGGGTGGATCAGTCCCCTGGAAGAATCTTGATTTGTGAACATGGGCTTTTGCAAGAACAGTGGAAGAAAATGAGACCTTCCCCTTGGTCAAACCTGTCATCTCCCAGATTAATGGGACAGGACATTTACCATTCCCTCCTTCTGCCAGTAGGAGTTCACGCTGAAGCTGAGGGCTAGTGCTATCTGTAGGAACTATTTCCAAAGGGTACCTAATGGGCAGGCTGTGTACAAAACACTTTATGAACAATACGTATAATCTCCACAACAGCCCTGCAGGGGAGCTAGACTTTAAACCCACATCTACGAGGGGTCTACAGTCCAGACGTTTTCCTGTGTTTCATGTGTACCATCTGGTTCCAATCATTACAGAGACAAGTAAGATACACTTTGCTTCTTGTAATTGAGAGAAGCTAACTTTCTCAGTATCAAAAAGATGCTTATTTTTAAAATGCCCATCTTAATTATTCAAAGTTAATTATAACCAATAATTATTGACCATTTATCATGTCTCATGCACTCCCCGTGTTAGTTTAATCATAGTACTGGCAAACGCTGTGGAGAATATGCTACTTATTTAAGTATATAAGAGGCATTAGGATTTAAAATGTCTATTTTTTAATAGACCTTTCAAAAATAGGATACATTCTTACCCATTGGGGCTGGTTATAAGACTGTACTACTGGAAGACAAAAGATAAACTGATCTCCCAAAGTGCCTGCTAGCCCTTCCATTCTACAAGTAGATCATAATTAGCCTGGGCAGATCCTCTGCTGAAGAACTTTCTACTTCCTGTTAACGTAAAAAAAAAAAAAAATGTTTCCAGTGCATTCTTGGATTGAACAGGTTCTGTCTGATTACAATGGCTCACTTTTCCCATGAGTTCAATAAGTTATATTTTTAGCATTTTTCTAAAGCCAGAAAAAAAATTCACCCAAAAATCCCAATAAACCCCAAGTGCTGCTTTCAAAGGGGAGTTTTTGGCCACAAGCAGTGGACTAGTTTTCAAGTGATTGGAGTAAAACTTAGCTCAAGTTAAATTTAAGATATCCTCTATTTGTTTTCCTTTATTCAGAAATTTTTAAGTGTCTAGATCAGTGATTCTGAACCTTTCTAATGCTGTGACCCTTTAATACAGTTCCTCATGTTGTGGTGACCCCCAACCATAAAATTCTTTTTGTTGCTACTTCATAACTGTGATTTTGCTACTGTTATGAATAGTAATGTAAATATCTGTGTTTTCCGATGGTCTTAGGCTCTATAGCTGGCAGGGTTGCCTAAGACCATAAGAGTACACAGATAGCAGGGTTGACTAAAACCATAAGAAAATACAGATAGCAGGGTTGCCTAAGACCATCAGAAAACACAGATATTTACATTACGATTCATAACAGTAGCAAAATTACAGTTATGAAGTAGCAACAAAAATAATTTTATGGTTAGGGGTCACCACAACATGAGGAACTGTATTAAAAGGTCGCGGCATTAGAAAGGTTGAGAATCACTGATCTAGATAAACTAGAAATACTTCTTAACTCAGAATAACTGCCATTCTGACTTGAATCTTTGAACATCATTCTAATAAAAAGTTACAGTAATGTGTATAAAGTCAGAGCCAAATATAAGATCATGAAACTTCACTATGTACTCCAAAATTTTTACATCTTGAGTGTGAAGTGATTCATTAATTCAATGAACACTTTCTATAGCCTGTGATGTACCAAAATTTGGTGCTCGCCAATGGGTGCATGGAGATGAACGAGGCCAGAGCTCTCCTAAGAGGTTCAATATACTTCTATATTATTGGATCCAACTGCATTGCATTCTGCCACTTCACCATCTTTTGACCTACAAAAATGGCAGTTTTGTGTGATTCAACCTATAGTTTCTATGTTGTTTTGGAGTGATTTATCATAAGGATAAGTATAACCACACAGAAACTCCATTTCTATAACATGACCCTTTCTCCTTTCTGTTTCTCCATTCGCTTCCTTAATACTCAACCCCCAAGGGCATTTGATTCTGCTCAGTATCAATCCGTTTTAAGGACAAAGCCTTGGGTCTGTTGACCACAGAAATAGTTTCCATTAAACTTAATATCTTGACTTTAGTTGTGTTTCAGCCCAGGCCCATAATGATGCCATGGCTGACATCAGGACTTGATACAATGATGAACAACTCCCTACCCTGGCCCATGACCCCAACTCCTTTAGCCACCAGGAGTAATGATTTTTTCCCCTGTATAATTCATCCCTTGGAAGCCATCGGGGAGCCAGGTCTTTGAGCACTAGCTCAGCTGTGACTCTAGGCTTGGTGCCATTTCCTCAACTAATAAACTTCTACTTTCTTTGCTGCAAACTCCTGTTTATGTTTGGTTGGGTTTTAATGCCTATGGGTGAACAAATCCCTTTAGTTGGTAGCATAAGGAAGTACTCCCACGTGGGGAAATAGAATGGAAGATGATGGATGAGACATCCTCATGCCCACACTATTGAGATGGTACTGAGTCCTGCAGCCTCAAAGAGACCATGGAGGGTGCAGCGTGCTCTGGCAAAGGGATAGGGTAGAAAACACCATCTATCTGTGCAATTAAAAGTATTATAATTTTGATGGTAGTTTAGGGAATAAATGCAAGGAAGGAAAAATTGGATAGCATGAGATATGTTTTAAGGTTGTTCCATTAGTTTAGGTGGGATATGATGAGGACCTGGATTGTCTACTCTGCAAGTATTATGGATAATATTTATGAAAATAGCAAGATTGCTGTGATGGTGAACTTTATGTAGCAACTTGCCTGGGCTATGGGGTGCCCAGATATTTGGCCAAACATTATTCTGGGTGTGTCTGTGAGGGTGTTTCTGAATGAGATTTGAATTGGTAGACTACCTTCCCTACTGTGGTTGGGCCTTATACAATCGGGTGAAGGCTTGACTAAAACAAACAGGCTGAATAAGAGGGAATTCCCCCTGCCTGAATCACCTGCAACATTGGTTTTGAGACTGGCATTTACACCTCAGCTCTTAACTAGACATCCTGGTACTTCTTAGCCTGCATAATTGTGTGAGGCAATTTCTTTTTAACTACCCATCTCTCTCCTATTGGTTCTGTTTCTCTGGAAAACCCTTATTTTATAAACTATTAATAACAGAAAGAGTGAGCGAGGACCTTCCCTCTTATGACACAGAACTTTAAAAAAAATTTTATTGATTAATGTATTACATATGTGATAGACTCAGAACTTTTATTTTTCACTCCAAATCCAACTTTTCTTAAGGACTTAAAAAGAAGAGTTTATTGAAAGACCTAATTTTCATCAGTAGCTTATTGTCTAGTCTCCCTTCCTCCCACATTTTTGTCATTTTCTCCCATTCCAACCTTTAAAACATTTAGTTTAATGCAAAGAATGTTGACAATACTTAAGAACACTGTATTTATGCTTAAAAATTGCTAAAAGAATAGATCTTAAATATCCTCTCCACCAAAAAAACAACTATGTGGGGTCATGGATAAATTAACATCTCATCATGGTGTCTCTCAGATCATCACCACGTACATCTCACATACACAGTGTCAATCAGGTCCAATAAAGCTGGATAAAATGAAAACAAACATCAGAAAACAGTATTCATGTGGCTCTAAAGTGATCAGAATCCCAGTTCCTTGAATAATCAGAAAGTAATTTCTTAATTTATTTTCAAAGAACTGCACCATAAAAGCCCAAATCATATTAAACGCAGACTTTCCTTAGAGATGCAAATGAGCTCACTAGTCTCCTCACTGCAGGCACAAGGATAAGAGTACTACAGACATATAAGAATGGAAATCAATCAAATATAAAATGAAGAAACTATAGATAAAATCAATGAAACCAAGAACCAATTCTTTAGAAAAATCAACATAATGCATAAATATCTAGCTTTAATGGCCAAAACAAAAAAAAGAGGGAAAGTTCAAATTACTAAATTCACAAGTGAAAAAACACATTAATATGAATGGAAGGGCAATTAGAAAATGTTATAAACAACTTTATGCCAAAAAATTTAGCAACCAGATGAAATGGATAAATTCCTTGAAAGAAACAAATTAGTAAAACCCTTGCAAGATGAAATTGGAGACTGAATAATCCAAAACTAGTAAAGAAGAAGATAACTATAAACCTTCCCATAAAGAAAAGTCAGGCCCAGTTTCTCTACTCAAGAATTCTACTAAACATTCAATAGATTCTTTTTCAGAAAAGTGAGGCACAAGCAACACTTTTAAGCTCATGTTACAAGGCCAGCATCACTCTGATACCAAAATTAGACAGATATCACAAAAAGCATTTAAGCTCTGAGTTCTTAAATAATCCAGCTCTGCTACTTCCTAACTATGTTCCCTTGGACAAATACCCCTGCCTCTCCTGCTTCAGTTTTCGTATCCACAAAACACTGATAATAATGAGACCCACCAAATGAATGAATTCATCTCTTGCACTGCTGAGCAAGAACAGGGCCTAGCATGTACTAAACATTCAATAAAGGTCAGCTAGTAGCAATAGCTCATTACTTGTGGTTATTATTTGAAAACTATTATTAACAGCAAATGACTTCATTTAATCGATTTGCCACTGGTTTTCAATTCAATCCAATTTGATTCGATTCTATGAATATAAATGACTGCTCTATAAGAAAGGTAGAGGAAACCTATGTCATGTGTATAGTTCAAGTACCAACCACAGCGAGGTACATTCCATTTCTATAAGATCTTTATTCTTATTCGTATTAAGAGCTGCAGACTTCTGTGTTCTTTAGTGAAAAGGTTATTCTGGAGTTTTTGACTGGTGTTATTCTCAACAGGCAGGGTAAGTTAAAAATGGGAAACTATCAGAACTTGGATCTTAGAGCTACCGCTGGAAATGAGCTTGTGTGCACAGGTAAGTGGGCGAGCTGCAGAGCGAGGTCAGACGGTGTGGGTGCAAACAACAGTTCTTTAAGTGGGTGTTTGTCTTTTTCATGTGCTGTTTTCTTCCCAGCCGTGAGTTCTCAGTTGTACTACACAAGGTGCTCAGTCACAGCCACCTCTGGGGGCATCTAGTCACATATCACCTTTCCTGGTAGCAACAGCTGCACACAACTCTTGGCCTCGTCTTTGTTGCATCCCTCTTAGCCTCTGCCTTCAATAGATTGAAGTTACCATCTACATGACTTTCTCCCCAGCAGATGAACAGCTATAGCCAGCCAGCACCAGCTCGCCTCTCCTGCTGGTGCCCAGCGCAGCTTCTCCAGCAGGCGCCCCGCAGCACCTTCTCCTGTTAGGCCTTGGGCACCATCTTCTGCCCTGTGGCCTCTCTGGCAAGCGGCTCACACTGCTCCCCCTCAGGACCACATGCCACCAAGAACTCCAGAGTCCCAGCAGCCCCAGAGCACAGCCCAAGGCCACTCTGCAACAAGAGTGTCATTTCTCTGGAGTCTTAGGTTTGATCCTATTTGTCTGATATAAGAGAATGTCTCCAATTACTGACACGCTACATTAAACTTCAGATAAAATCAACGCTCAGTGAACATTTGGGCGTGTGGATGTGAGGGCGGGGCACCCCAATGTGAAAAAACACAGCTGTTTTGTCCTCTGTGGATTCATTAGGTGGTGTTTCTCACATACACTCTAATCAGACCTTCCTCTGCCTAATAATTTACAAAACTTCCATGTGTTCCTGCATCGAACCCCCACTCCTGGTCTGGCTCCTTTGCACTGGCTGCCTTGTTACCACCTGCCCCTGGGGCACGTCCCTCTGACCAACTCATACACCTCCTCTAAGAAAACTTCTGCCCAGCTCAGGAGTGTTTATCATTTTTTAAATCCTCCATTACAACAATTGGTTGCAGTTTCTCATTGTTTCTAGCAGTTCTTCGATTTTTTTTTCCAGCTACTTTTAAAGCAAGGGCTCCCCTGTGTATCTCCCACATGATGCAGAGCCAGCACTGGACAAATCAGAGTTCCAGCATTCTTCTCAACTTCCACCGTCTCACCCCACACAGGAACACACTCTCTCATTTACCAATCATGAGTTTTTCCAGCATCATTTTTTTCCAGCATGTATATTTAAGGTACACCAGTGATATTTTGACATACTCTTAAATTGTGAAATGATTTCTCCTATCAAGCTAATTAACACATCCCTCACTTCATATTAGTCATAATTATTTAACAACATGAATTGAGTGTTTATTCTGTTCATGTCATTATTTGTAAGAATTTTCACATGAATATATTTGAAGATGTTATTGGTCTTACCTGAACATTTATCGGGACAAAAAGCTTAGGTCTTTACAAGAAGGTTTATTTGTTTTTTGGACAACTGTGTGAGATTTTCTTTATGATGATCTGAAATATGTTTTTTTTTTCTGATCTTCTCCTTCAGAAACAATTTAGAACAAATCTAATATTTCTTCATTGTAACTGCACTTTGATGTTCATCTCGTTTTACTTTTTACAGTTCTGGCCGCAGCTGACGTTAAAACCTTCACCTCTGTGCCTCCTCTTCTACAACTTTGTGGTTCCAAACCCTCCTGACCTTGGTTGTCTTCTTCTGAAAAACACCACGGTTTTCCACAGTCCCCTGGAAACTGAATGTGAGGTATCACTGGACTCTTTAGTCTAGAGAGTACTTTAGTCTAGAGAGAGAGCAGTGTTTCAAATGACACATGGGCATGTCTCAGTCACCTGTGTCACCACACACCCAGTCTTGGTTGTCATCTCAAAGTCAAGCTTCTTGACAACAACCAGACATCACACTATTCTTTTATTATCAAAAGATGACTAGCAAGAGTGCACTGCAGGTTCTCTCTGGAACACGCGGACATGAATGTAGGGCAGAGAAAGCCTGCTGTGATCTGGTGTGTTCTCGGGGCCCAGGTATATGTAGTGAACAAACAGAGGTGGCCCCTGTTAGCAAAGAGCTCTCAATGTTTCTAGAAAACAAAGCAAATGGTAAACAGGAACCAAACAAATAAGTTAATAGTTACTATAAAAGAAGCAAACAGGACAGAGACCTGGAGTAAAAATTGTGGGCCCACTTAGGGCAGGCAGCGAGGGAAGGTTTCTCTGTGGCACTGACACTGGGCTGAGATCTGAGGAGGAGCAAGCGCCAGGGCTCTTCCAGGAAGAGGACACCAACTGTGCCAGGAGTCCGGGGGCGGGGTCCAGCCAAGCCTGGAAAGGTGCGCCAAGGCCAGGACATGAAGGGTCTGCTTACTTCTGTCCTGAGAAGTGCATTTTTATGTTAAAATATTCTGGCAGCTAGAAACCAATTGGTTTCAGTGGTCCAGGCAGCAGATAATAGTGAGTGGCTTGTGTCTAGTGGCTGTAGTGGGGCTAAAGACAAGCTGAGAAATCAGAGATACATTATGGAAGTGCTGACAATAGTTTGCTGACATTGTCAAAAATATTAATGAATTCTTTCAAACCAAAAAGAGAGAGGTATTTCATGAAAACCATAGCAATCAAATAAATGAATAGATTTTTTATTGTCTTTTAAAACACACACACACACACACACACACACACACACACACACACAAGAATATATTGCAGTTTCTGTCTGCTTGGCAGAAAGTGGCTGCTCATATTCCAGAGTGAAACATCTGGCTTTATCTGCCCTAAAAACCTGAAGGAGAAAGTGTGATCTGAACAGTCACAGAGGCCACGCTCCCCTCTCCTGGCTGCGGAATAGTGGGTTCCAGGCTGGCTCTGGGGTCATGTGCTTAAACACTCTATTTGAGCTGATATTCCAGATATTCCAGAAGATAGATTTCCACTAGTTACAGGAAAGAACTTTCCCATAACTGTCTTTTGAGGAGGTAAACTTTAGGACACATCACCTGTCAGGCTGCCTGTCTTCTCCACTTTTTACCAGGTGGCCATTTAACTGGCCTAGCAGTATCAAGAGAATGACTTGCTTTGCTTTTAGAGACTTGAGAAATAAAAGCACATTTATTGTTCTCAGGAAGGAAATTAGCACAATATCCCAGAAGTTAATGCTTAAAATGTGCTTGTAAAATAAAGGTCTGAAGAGGAATGTTAAGACATGGTGGTTCTTCTGTTAACAGATTAATTTTGTTGTCAAGATTAATTTTGTGGACAAGATTCTTGGTTATTTTTTGACTTGGTTTACCTAAAAGTTAGATGGTTATCAAAACCAATGGTTCTCGCCCCTCCATTACACCCCTCCCCCCATTGCTTGGTAGTAAATTAAAATCTGAAAAATCCCCAAAACTGAAAAGGAAAAGTAAGAGAAAGCACCTAGTAGTCAAAAAAGGAGAGAAGGAATTATTCACACTCCTGGCAGTACACAGCACTCATGACTCAATGAGCAGAGAAAATCAACTAGTCAAAAATGAATAATTTTCACCTCGATACACTTTCTCTGCTCAGTGAGCCTTGGTTCACTAATTTCTAATCCCGTGAAATGCTGCTGGATCTACCACACGGTGAGGGCACAGGCGTCACCAAGACACCGTGGCCCCATCCCATCTTGCCCACTGACCTATGTATTTAGGTGCATTCAAAAGAGGGTGAGAGCCTGGCACCTCTCCTTTAAAACGTGGCCTCTGCAGGGTGGCCTTGAACAGGCTGTCAAGCTACAGGGGAAGGCTTGGGTGGATGGGAGGCGGATGCGGGGGGAGATCAACTGAATGACTTGTATGCATGCATATGAGCATAACCAATGAATGAAAGACACTGGGGCGGGGAGGGGGGAGGGTGGGGATATGTGCTGGGGGGTAGGGGAGGCTGGGGGGAGGATAAGGGGGAGGGGAAAAGGAAAACATGTACTACTGTTAATTATAAGTTATACTGCAAAAAAATCAATAAAAATATATTAAAAAATAAAAAATAAAACGTGGCCTCTGCATTGTTTCCATGTGGCTTTTCTGAAAAAGATCCCACGATGTTGTTGAGGACATCTCTCCTCCTGAGCAAGTCTCTTAACCTCTGTACCTCATTGTTTTCATCCATTAAATGAGAACATGTAATGTTTAAGTGATAAACTTAAATGATGAGATAAAAACTCCTGAAACTGTTCTATGTTAGTGATGTAAATGGTAGCTATTATTGACTTTACACTCTCATCCATGGTCACAACTTCCACTTAACGTGAATGCTCACTATTCTCCATGACTACTTATTCCTTGTGCCTCTTCCTCTAAAATACTCAGCCCACAATTGTAACCTTTTCTGTATGAAGTTCAACATGTCTGCCCAGCATAGTCCCATAATTTTTCCCTGACCATGTCCTGCCTCTCTGATCCCGTTCACACCCTCTCTTGCCCCATCATCTGCAGTCCAGCATGATGAACTACTGAGGACCATGTTCATATCTTTGCTCCTGCTGTTTCTCAAGCTTGCAATGCCCGTTTATCAGCACAACCAAATCCTACACCTTCTTCAAGGCACTTCAGTTCCATTCCCCCTTACAACTTTATCCTCTTGAGCTAAAAGACATCTTGTCTAGATCAAGTTGGTACCTAATAATAACAGCTTTGTTTGTGTTTTCATTTGTTTGCTAAGTGAAAATCTAATTTTCCCAACCAAACTGGAGACTTCCTGAGAGTAAAAACCATGTCTATTGCTCCTGTGTGTCTCCAGAGTCCATCACTGACACACATAAACTGGAGACCCCTCAGCACTATTGGACTTTAATGGACTCTCCACTTGAATTGGTTCTTTCAGAAACAAACTTAGAACAGGCCATGAAGCTGGCTATGGAAGTGGAAGAATCCATACTTGCAATCCACTAAAGCACCTCATAATAATGACTCCATAATAACTATTTCATGTGCCAGACCCCATACAAGGCCAAACACAATTAATGCTCCCTGAAGCCTGCTATTAGCTCCATTTTGCAGATGGGAGAAATGAGAGAGGTTAAGTAATTTCCCCCAGGAGATAGAGCTTAAAGGTCATTATTGTCTAACAGTTTTCCCTGTTCAATCACACACTTACTCCATCAGCAATGGAACAGAAACAATCTGATCTTGTTTAATTTCTCATGAGGAACCTTTGGAACTAAAGTCATAAACTGACAGTCCATGGCAAATCTGGCCACCAGGTTTGTTTTATTTGGTTTAAATATTTAAAAGCAGACATTTTTGAGGGAGAAACCAAGATGGTGGCATAGGTAAATACCTAAACTGCTGCCTCGGACAACAATTTAAAAAACACAACTAAAAGACAAAATGGACATCATCCAGAACCACAGGAAAGATGGCTGACTGGAAATTCTACAACTAGAAGGAAAGAGGAATGCACACGGAGAATCAGAGGAGCTGCAAAGCCTGAGGTAGAGAGACAGGCGCACGTGCGAAGAGGAGTGGCCAGAGAGAATGGGGCAGCTGAGTGCCTGTCAGGTGTGCTCTAGCGGGAAGGAGAGAAAAGCTCCAGACTGAGCTGAATCCCAGTTCCGACTGCACTAAACCCCAGTTCCAGGCGAGACTCTGGGGACCCAGGCTCATACAGGGGGAGTTTGGACTGTAAGATGGAATCTCAGAGGAGCGGCAAAGGGCAGAGGTAAGGAGGCATGCACATGCAAGTGCACGCAGAGAGGGCAGACTGTTAAGTGTGCCACTGGCTTGACCTAGTGGGAAGGAGACAAGGGCTCCAGATGGCTCTGAATTCCAATTCTGACTGCACTGAACCCTAGTATGCGGAGAGAATCTGGGAGTCTGGATTCATTAAAGGAGAGACTGGAGTGTTTGGCACAGGGTGAAGCTTAAAAGCCTCTTCCTCTCAGAAGTGCTTGCAGTCATTGCTTGCAGACAAAGAGACCCAGGAAACTCATGAGGCAGGGCTGACTGGAAGCCAAGGCTGTCGGCTCCATCCTGAAACTCCACTCCATCCAAGCTGAGCACAGAGGCTTGTGCAATTTTGCAAGTCTTGTCACATAAGGCTGTCTCCCAGCATAGATACAGCTGATCCTCACAGTCAATTGGCCTGGAGGTCAATTCCTCCTAGTGATACCAACAACAATCAAGACTTAACTACAACAAGGCTGTATACACAGACCACAAAGGGGTGCACCAAGAGTGTCCACCTCAGGAAACAGGGGAGGCTGAAACACCTAGCACACAAAGCCACCCTACCAACTCAGTGAAGCAGTGAAAATGCGGAGACAAAGAAACATATCACAAAAGAAAGAAATGGAGGAAAACAAACGACGGAAATAGAGTTCAAAACAACGTTATAAGGTTTTTCAAGAGGTTCCTAGAAAAGGCCGATAAATTCAGCAAGACCCTTAAGGATATAAAAAAGGACCAACTAGAAATTAAACATACACTGACTGAAATAAAAAATATTATACAGAGACCTAACAGCAGACTAGAGGAACGCAAGAATCAAGTCAAAGATTTGAAATACCAAGAGGCAAAAAACACTCAACCAGAAAAGCAAAAAGAAAAAAGAATCCAAAAATTTGAGGATAGTGTAAGGAGTCTCTGGGACAACTTCAAGTGTACTAACATCAGAATTATGGGGGTGCCAGAAGAAGAGAGAGAGCAAGATACTGAAAACCTATTTGAAGAAATAATGACCAAAAACTTCCTCCACCTGGTGAAAGAAATAGACTTACAAGTCCAAGAAGTGCTCAGAACCCCAAACAAAAGGACCCCAAAGAGGACCACACCAAGATACATCATAATTAAATGCCAAGAGCAAAAGACAAAGAGAGAATATTAAAAGCAGCAAGAGAAAAACAGTTAATTACCTAGAAGAGAGCAACTATACAATTGTCAGCTGATTTCTCAACAGAAACCATGCAGGCCAGATGAGAGTGGCAAGAACTTTTCAAAGTGATGAATAGCAAGAACCTACAACCAAGGTTACTCTACCCAGCAAAGCTATCATCCAGAATTGAAGGTCAGATAAAGAGCTTCATAGATAAGAAGAAGCTAAAGGAGTTCATCAACACCAAATTAATATTACATGAAATGCTGAAATGTATTCTTTAAGAAGACGAAGAAGAAGAAAAAGGAGGAAAAGTTGGCTGCTTCAAACTAAAGCATGGATGGAACTGGAGAGCATTATGCTAAGTGAAATAAGCCAGTCAAAGAAAGATAAGTATCACATGATCTCACTCATTTATGGAATATAATGAACAACATAAACTGATGAACAAAAATAGATGCAGAGACAGAGAAGCATTGACTGTCAAACCTCAGAAACCTTAGAGGGAAGGTAGGGGAAGAGATCAACCAAAGGACTTGTATGCATGCATATAAGCCTAACCAATGGACACAGACACCAGGGGTGGTGAGGGTATGAGTGGGAAGGGAGGGTTGGAAGGGGTAATGGGGGATGAGGACACATATGTAATACCTTAATCAATAAATAAACTTAAAAAAATAAAAGCAGACATTTTTAAAGCAGATGATTTTACATGAAAAGTTGGATTCCTCACTAACTTTGAATGCATTCAAGTTTTAAAATTGATCAAATACTTGAGTAGGAAAAAGGATAAAGGACTAGAGCCGTGGTTAGCAAACTCATTAGTCAACAGAGCCAAATATTAACAGTACAACGACTGAAATTTCTTTTGAGAGCCAAACTTTTTAAACTTAAACTTCTTCTAATGCCACTTCTTCAAAATAGACTCACCCAGGCCATGGTAGTTTGTGGAAGAGCCACACTCAAGGGGCCAAAGAGCCACATGTGGCTCGCAAGCTACAGTTTGCTGACCACGGGACCAGAGGAAAAAATAAATTGGTACTTGCATGTTCTTAGGACTGTGAAAAGCCTTTCTAGTAAAAATATAAAGTCCAAATGTCATACAAACTTTTTAACATAAAAGTGTAAAATGTCTATATAGTGGAAAGGGAAAGAGAAAGGAAGAGGAGGAAGAGTAGAAAATGAAGAGCTCAAAAGGAAAGTTATGAAACAATATTTTTAATATGGAAGGAGACAAATGCTAAACTTTCTCTAATTTACAGAAAATTTATCAAAATGAATAAAAAATTATTAAGTTCCCAATTCTAAAAGAAGGCAGAAATAGGAATTCACAGAAGAAAAATACAAGTGGTCAAATAAACATATGAGAAGATGTTGTAACTTAACAATGAAAGAAATTCCAATCAAAACAACAAGATACAATTTTCACCCATCACAGGGACAAAAGTTAAAAAGATGAATAACATCTAGTATTGCCAAAGTATAGAAGAATAAGCACTCTCCCACAATTATGGTACCATTTTTTTGTTAATCCTCACCTGAGGACATTTAAAAAATATATATTTTATTGATTTTTTTACAGAGAGGGAGAGGGATAGAAAGTCAGAAACATTGATGAGAGAGAAACATCAATCAGCTGCCTCTTGCACACCCATCACTAGAGATGTGCCCTCAACCAAGGTACATGCCCTTGACTGGAATCGAACCTGGTACCCTTCAGTCCACAGGCCCATGGTCTATCCACTGAGCCAAACCAGGTTCAGCCCAAGGATATTTGTCTGTTGATTTGTTTGTTTTGTATTTTTAGAGAGAGTGGAAGGAAGAGGAAGAGGCAGAGAGAAAGAAACATCAATCTGAGAGAGACACATTGACTGGTTGTCTCCCACAGGCATTCCAATCAGGGGTAGGGATCAAGCCTGTAACTAAGGTACATGCCCTTGACCAGAATCATCCAGGACCCTTCAGTCTGTGGACCGATGCTCCAATCACTGAGCAGAACTGTTGACTAGGATCAGTCCTTAACATTATTTTATTTTATTTTTTGAAACTTTGTACCTTTTAATGTAGGAAAATCATTCATGTTAACAAACAAAATTGTGAGGGCCAACTATAAAAGCTGTATTTGTGGCACTGGGGCTGTGGTGCATTCGTGGAGCAGGAAGCAGACCAGGTACATAGGCTCTATGGGGTCTGCCAGGGTCCTAGGTGCCCCTGTCCACCACCTTTCGGGGGTCATAGAGGCTCCAGCCACAGTAACCAATCAGGCCAGGGCTCACTCAGGCCTTTATTCTGATGTCACCATTGGACCCTGAATCCAGCTTGCTCCAGGCATTTCAGTTACACAGAAATAAAGTCAGAGGCTTGGGTGACCTGGATATAGCACCTGCAGGCAACAGGGTGAAGCCACCTGAGGGCTGGAGGTTGCAGGTTGTTTTCAGCCTGCGGCTCAGGACCTTGGGCCCACATCCTCAGCCTCCTTAACATTATTTTTTTTAAATATGTTTTTTTATTGATATTAGAGATAGAGGAAGGGAGAGTGAGAAAGAGAAACATCGATCTGCTGCTCCCCACATGCCTCACACTGGGGACTGAAACTGAAACCCTGGCAAGTGCCCTGTTTGGAAATTGAACCAGCAACCTCTCGGTGCATGGGATGACGGTCAACCAATTGAGTCACACCAGCCAGGGAAGTCCTTAACATTTAAAATGCCTTTCCTTGACCTGACAATTCTACTTCTAGAGATTTATTTTATGCACATTGCAAAGACGTGTAAATAAAAATTATTATTGTAGAATATTTATTAAAACGAGAAATTAAAAAACAAATTGAAGCTTTTGGGGGTTTTTTGTGGCCCACGTAAACTTAAATCTTGTTTATTTAGCCCGTGATAGCCTTTAAGTTTGACATGCTTGTTGTACAGCGCTGGGCTGTACTGCTTAATGTTTGTTAGCCTCAGTTTCCTTCACCATAAAACTGTCATCATAATATCTCATTATTCAAGTGGCTGTAGAAAATAAATGAGAATATAAATGCCCAGCATATGGTAAGTACCTGCTGAGTGGCAGTTGTATTACCTTCACTTGTTATCAACCATACCTTTGAAGGTCAGGATATATCCATTGTACATTTTACCTAGTTCAGCTTTATATGTAAATAACAAATATTTCTTGATAGGTGTAGCTACATAGGTCCAAATGATTCTGTTCATGGCAATTTGAATGAACAGTGAGTCTTTACATTTTTCAGTTTGGAGATTGCTTTTATAGGTGGACCCTAGGAAACATTGCTGACCTTGTTCATTCCATCTAAGATTTACACATGAAATGCTAGAATTGCCCAGGACTGACGACTAGCAGTGCTCTGGGAATGAAGGGGTGGAATATACAAAGGCAAAGGTATAAGTCTCTCACAGGCAGAGTAGGGTAGGAGGGGAGAGAGGAAGAAACTGCGTTTGCATAAACCCCAACCCAATCTTCCTTTCAGTTTACTCATCGTGATTTCACTAAAGATAAAAAGTAGACCTGTCTACTGAAAAAAAAAATTAAAGGCAATCTTTTCAGGTTTAAAATCTTAGAAAGTTTTTATAGTTTGATAATTCTTGTCAAAAGAACCTCAAAGAAGGAGGCAAGCGATCCTAATTTAACAAGCATCTGAAGAATTTGATTTAAAAAACCTCTGCATGATTATGTGACACACCTTCTTGTGTGACTAAAAAGGCCTGTTATCAGAGATCTTCATGAGAATGGGCTGGGGATTCCTGACACGCTCAAACCATTAGACCATGCTTCCTTTGGTCTATGATTAAAGAAGGAATTTCATTTCCTCCACAGCAGATATCCTTGCCTTTGTTGACTGCTTCTAATCTTGATGCCATTAAAAATCGAGCTTTTTAGAAAGTAAAATTTCTGAATGTGGAAAAACAAACTGTGTGCTCATTCTCATTTTCAGTGATGGAAGGAATGACTGCAGCTTCTGCGGGGCACACACCTCCCTACTTTCAGTTTTTCCCTTATTGAGATATGGAAAGTCGTGAAGACAGCCATCTGAATAAAGGCACGAAGACCAAATCTTGGGCAAACGTCTCCATTGTTTTTGCTTGTATTATCAAGTTGAGTTGATGTGAATAAAAACCTCCAGATTTTTAAGGTAAAATTAAAATTTTTACCAGGATTTCAGCTCCCCTCCTCCCCATTATGCTAACTCTATTCAACCTCCATCTCTCCTCTTCAGAAGGGGAAATACCTACCAATATTTGATACAATGCTTTGTAACCTTTTGGTTTTCCATTTTTTTCAAGGGTTTAACTTTTTTAAAAAGTCCACATCATTAAGATTTAGCTAGAACTGAGAGCTATAAACTCACTGTGAATTCTCCAGGGTAAAACTTCACTTTCAATTGGAAGGAAATTAATGTTTGTTTCTTTTTTCTAATCCTCACCCAACGATACTTTTCCATTGATTTTTAGAGAGAGTAGAAGGGAGAGGGAGAGACAGAGAGAGAAACATCAGTGTGAGAGAGACACATCGATCAGTTGCCTCCTGAATGTGTTTTGAGCAAGACGGGGGGACCAGAATCAAATCCCCAACACTTCAGTCTGCAGGTGGATTCTCTATCCACTGAGCCAAACTAGCTAGGGCTGACTGTTTCCTTTGTATGTGCATCTCAGTTATTAAAACACCAGCAGCACAAGAAACAATGTTCCCTAATTCATAATATGCAGTGGGACACCTGGTCCAATCTTCACTTTTCACAGGTAACTCAGTGACATGTAGGGCTGGGGTTGAAGCTTTGACTTCAGTTTCTGGCTCCCACTGACCCTGTTCCACTGACAAGAAGGCGGCTCAGAGTGGGTGCTGAGGGCAGAAGAAAGGTGGGCATTTTCCAAAGACCAGGCTGGAAATAGAGTGTCTCTGCTAGCCCAGAACAGGTAGCCAGTCAGGAGGCCTCACCGATCCAGAGAGCTGAGGTCTGGAGAGGGTTTCAGATCCAAGAACCAGGAAGTAGAGGGCAAGAATCGGTGAGCGGAACCAGCCTAGGAGGGGATGTTTGAACTAATTCCAGAGACCTGTGTGAACAGGTCCAGATTATTAAAGAGACCAGGGTAAGGCAAACAATCACAGTAACTTTTACTTTTCAAATGTAGAATTATTGAACATTTTAGGGATTAAATATAAAAATATAAATCCAAAACTTCATTTGAGCCCTGAATTACAATGGACAATAATCTTAAACTAACAAAAGGTGAGTGAACTCTTTTCTCCTATTCACATAACCCATATGACTGACTGGCTTTATCATTGTAGAGGCACAAACCAGTCACAGAGCTCTGATTTTAGCAGTTCATTGTTTATCTCAGCAAGTCCAGTACCTCAATCTTGAACCCCTCCTGCTGCCTCAGTCCTCCACCCAAGGCAGCCAGGTGCCTACTCCATCCATCAAGGTCAGTCTTGAGTCTTAGCACCAGGTGAGGAGTCTCTGTTGACTGCTGCCATGGGTCCCACGGGTAAGAGTGGCATGATCTCCTAGGGAACTGATGCCCTTGCTGTGTAGACCAGTGGTCGGCAAACTCATTTAGTCAACAGAGTGGCAAACCGCGGCTCATGAGCCGCAGTTTGCTGACCACTGGTCTTCTAGATCATGCCAAGGCTGAGGTACTAACACCCTGGGCTTCAAGGAGAAATCCAGCCAGGCCGTAAGTTCCAGTATTTATTTCAAAGGCTGAGGTTGAGGACAGAGTGCTCCCTGGGGAGGCCCACCAGCCTCAGACTCATGGTATAGATCTGCCCCCTGGCCTGTGAGCCCATTAGGCCAGGCTCCTCACCCCTCACAATGTGCCCATCCCTCCAAGTACAGGAACATCTCAGCCAGAACCATCTCAATCCATCAGAAAGGTTCTAATGAACTGAACTTGGAGAAGCTCCCCACCCCCTCTTCTCCTAGGAGATAGCTTGGCATCTATGCAAATCAAATCCCCCCTCTCTACCAACAAGCAATGCATGTCAGGGGCATGAGAGAGACTTACTGTTAGGCATGCCAGGGTTCTGGTCCACCATTCTCCTGGGGCAGTGGGTGTTTCCTCTTGTCTGCATAACTATTTGGGACCATTCACACTACTGTCTTAAAAAGAGGACCAGGGAAATCAAGATGGCGGCATAGGTAAATACTTGAACTGCTGCCTCACACAACAATTTCTAAACTACAACTAAAAGACAAAATGGACATCATACAGAACCACAGGAAGGCTGGTTGAGTGGAAATTTTACAACTAGAAGGAAAGAGAAAAGCACACTGAGACTCACAGGAGCTGCAGAAGGCAGACGCACGGAGGTGTGTGCACAGAAAGGGCTGACAACTGAGTATGCAGCTGGCTTTCTCAATCGGGAGGGAGAAAAAAGCTCCCGACTGTGCTGAACTCCAGTTCTGGGCGAGACTCTGGAGACCAAGACTCATACAGGAAGAAATTGGACTGTCTGGCAGCAGGTGAAACTCGAGGGCAACTCTCTTTCAGAGGTGCTTGCAGCGATTACCATGGACACTGAGACCAGGGGCTGCTGAGGGCAGGGCTGATGGGAAGCCATTGTGGTTTGCTCTGCCTTGAGATCCCACCCCACAAAGCCACTGCTGCTTGCTCTGCCCTGAGACTCCGCCCCATCGAAGCTGAATGCAGAGGCTTTTGCATATGAATGGCCTGGTCCTCTAAATTCTAAACTTACCTAAAAAACTGCAACTAAGTCAATGAGACCCAGAACATCCAAAAGAAGGCCCAAGGCCCCACAGCAGTTTGCATTGCTTCACAGATGGGCCTCATGTGGGCACCTCCAAAACCCAAACAAAGAAGAGAAATTTGTAGATCTCTCCATAGCTCCTGCTGAGTGACCTCAGACAGAGGCTAAATTAGTACTTCCTTGGAGATCCAAGAGCCAGTGTACCCAGGGTCAGAGTGAGATCATCTAGATTATATCTCCTCAGATCCATAAGGGATATACTCAGGGGGCAGACTCACTGGGCACTAAAGCCCCACTGAAGCAAGTCTTGTCTCATCAGGGTGTCTCCAGCACAGAAGTTCTCCCATAATAGACACAGCTGATCCTTACAGCCAATTGGCCTGGAGGTCAATTCCTCCCAGTAATGCCAAACAACAATCAAGGCTTAACTACAACAAGACAGTGCACACAGGCCACAAAGGGGTGCACCAAGAGTGTCCACCTCAGGTAACTGGGGAGGCTGAGCCACTGGGCCCTATAGAATACCTAGCACACAAACCCATTCTATCAACTCAGGGAACCAAAAGAAACAGATCAGAAATAAAGAAATGGAGGAAAGCAAATGACTGGGTATAGAGTTCAAACCCCAGTTATAAGGTTTTTCAAGAATTTTCTAGAAAAAGTTGATAAATTTAATGAAACCCTCGAGGATATGAAAAAGGACCAACTAGAAAGTAAGCATACACTGACTGAAATAAAAAATAATATACAGAGATCCAACAGCAGATTAGAAGATTGCAAGAATCAAGTCAAAGATTTGAAATACAAAGAAGAAACAAACAAACAAACAAACAAACAAAAACACCCTACTGGAAAAGAAAAAAGAATCCAAAAATATGAGGTAGTGTAAGGAGCCTCTGGAACAACTTCAAGCATACCAGCATCCAAATTACGGGGGTGCCAGAAGAAGAGAGAGAGCAAGATACTGAAAACCTATTTGAAGAAATAATGACTGAAAATTTCCCCAGCTGGTGAAAGAAATAGATTTACAAGTCCAGGAAGAGCAGAGAACCCCAAACAAAAAGAATCCAAAGAGGACCATACTAAGGCACATCATAATTAAAATGCCAAGAGCAAAAGACCAAGAGAGAATATTAAAAGCAGCAAGAGAAAAACAGTGAATTACCTATAAGGGAGCACCCATACCATTGTCAGCTGATTTCTCAACAGAAACTATGCAGGCTATGGGAATGGCAAAAAATATTCAAAGCAATTAATAGCAAGGACCTACAACCAAGATTACTCTACCCAGCAAAGCTATCACTCAGAATTGAAGGTCAAATAAAGAGCTTTACAGATAAGAAAAAGCTAAAGGAGTTTATCCCTGCCAAACCAGTATTACATGAAATGCTGAAAGGTATTCTTTAAGAAGTGGAAGAAGAACAACAACAATTTCAAAACTACAACTAAGAGACAAAATGGACATCATCCAGAACCTCAGGAAGTGGAAATTCAGGCTGAGTGGAAATTATACCACTAGAAGGAAAGAGCAAAGCACACTGAGATTCACAGGAGCTGCGGAAGGCAGAGGTATGGAGGTGAGCATAAAAGGTAAACATAAAAATTATAAACAATAAATACATATCAACAAGTGAATTTAAAAATGAATAAAAAATCTGATGAACAGAATAAACTGGTGAATATAATAGAACCAGGGGCATAGAAAGGGAATGGACTGACACTTCTCGGAGGAAAAGAGGGTGTGGGGGGAGCAGGAAGAAATTGGACAAAAATCGTACACCTATGGATGAGGACAGTGGGGCAGAGTGTGGGCTGGGAACCGGGTGGAGGGGAGCTATGGGTGGGAAAAAGAGGAATAATTATAATAATCTGAACAATAAAGATTTATTTAAAAATAAATAAATAAAATAAAAAGAGGACCAGGTGTGCCCACTTGTACCAGGGAAGTGCTAGCAGCTCCAATGCTGGCTGAGGTTCTGACTCTGCTGTCCCTTTAATAACTTGGTTATACCTGGAACCCCAACTGGAAACCCATGGAAAGCAGATGGTCTGATACCTTATGGCACAGTCACCCTGGAATTCAGGTCTCTCTGAGCATGTCTGGAAGGCAGCAGGGTGGTACACAACAGGCTTATTTGCCTGAAGGACTGAGAGCCTTTTGGGGAAGAAAGAGCTTGTCCAGATATACACAGGAGTCCACATCCTCCAGGCTGGCCAAGAGGAAGTGTGAGCTATTTCACTAAACTCTGTCGACCTTAAGAAACCTAAAATAGTTCTTTTTCCAGAGGAAAATCAGGAGAAGAGAGGATTTTTCCAGAGTTTCGGTAGACGCCACTAGGGCCCTGACATTATGGACATCTTCAAGGTGAGCGGGAAGATGGCAGGAATGGAAACTACCATGTGGGTGCAAGTGTGAGTGAGCAAACACAGTGACCTCCCACCGGGCCTTTCAGAATTAGCTGGGAGGAATTTCTGCCAAGCAGGTAGAAATGCAGCAAGAATACTGCTTTGTGACTCCCTCTGACTGCTGTGCCTGGCCTAGCCTGGGAACTCACAGATTGAAATACAGTTGAACTTAATGTTGGCTCCAAGGAAGCCTGCCAGCTCTTCTGCATTTTGTCTGTTTCCTAGAGGTTAAAAGGTTTCAAAACCTTTTTTACAGGAATCCTTATAAACGGCAGCAGCAGTTTGGGGCTGCAGGGAGGAGACGTGACTCTGGAAAATAGGCCTATATCATGGGGTAAGAATCAACCCTTAGGAACTGAATGATGAGGTTCCTTTGTCTTACATGCAGTAGCATGTACCCAAACCTGAGGTTCAAAGTTCTAACAGGTGCTCTCTGCCCTGAAATTTCTCACCACCTAGAAGTCTCTACATCTGCTGCAAATTTCTCTTGAAAAGAACCTGTATATCAAATCGTGAGCTTATGTTTTCATTGCTTATAATTTAAACCTATTTGTGAAGATTAGACTAATAATTACATTTTCATTTAAAAGAGCTGTTTGCCTTGATTTTTTTTTTTTGCCTTTTTATTAAATAACTAGAGGCCTGGTGCACGAATTTGTGCATGAGTGGGGTCCAGCTGGCCCACTCTAACTGGGGCAGATTGGGCCAGGCCAGCTGGGGGCAGGGAACATGGGAGGTTGGCAGGCTGGCTGGGGATAGCAGCCATGGGCGATTGGCCAGCCTGTCCCACCCCCAATCGGGGCAGGGGCCAATCTTGGGTGGGGCCAGCAAGGAGGAGGGGCTTTGGGTTTTTTCAGGCTGGCCCCGCCCCCTGGTCAAATTCCTGGTCGAACTCCAAGTCAAGGGGACAACTTACATATTAGCTTTTTATTATATAGGACCTTTTTCCTTTATCCTATTTCTCTGTATAAGAATAAACAGTGGAGTATCAGACATGAGGACAATCCACAGCTGGAAAGGGAAGGCTGAAACTGTTTTTCTCCCCAAAAGAGAGTAGTATTTATTGTTATTACAAAGGTAATACTGCTTATGTCAAAATTTCAAAAAATATAAAAAGATATAAAGAAAAAGAAAAATTATTCCCAATTTACATTTTCAATAATGATCACTATTAATATTCTATTAAACAATCACATGGGTCTCTCCATGTACATACACGCATTCAAGACAAACAGACAGGCAGTGAGAGAGAGCCCCTTCTAAGTCTTGCAAGCAAACCTTGCTATTGCCCCTTGAACCAGAGCTTAAATGCTATCATCTAGAGAAGTCAGCTAGATAAGCAAACCCCATGTTTCAAAACCCATAAGGCAGCAGCAGCAGCTCCACACATCAAATTAACCACACAGGACAACTCTAAAAACTGCTCAGGAAAATGGCTAGAACCACACTGTTATCTGTTTCCAGAACAATTCAGAACATTGGTGAGGAAACTCATACCCTATAAAGCATCGTCTTTGACGTACATTGTCATCTGATGGGGCTACAGCTCCTGAGTGGCTCAAAATACCACAGATGTGGGTGGGGAGCCTTCCCACCCAGGAGAGGCCTCTAACTCACTTTCCTGCATGATACAGCAGAAAGTCCAGGCTGAGTTAACTTACCCTTGTGTTTGGAGAGGCCCCAGAAGACTCTCACAAAACTTTTGGACCCACTGATTGTTGGTCTACACCCAGGATAAACTATCTTACGTTCCATCAAAGAAGGAATTTAAAAAATAAAACAAAAAAACAACTTAAGGTGAACAAAACAAAACTTTCACTAACGGTGAAGAAAATCAGTGCTGCTGCAATCCCCATGAAGCTTTCAGAGCAGCAGCCATGCTTCCTCCTTGCGGCTGAGCAGACAGAGCTGGACTCTGCAGTCACATGGTCCTGAGTCAAAAGCCCCTCTCTCGGGCTATGTCCCAAATGAATCCTGTGCAACATTTGGGACATAATTACATGACAGAAGTATTGGTTGTTTATCTGAAATGCAATGCTAACTGGGGATCTTGACTTTTATTTGTTAAATCTGGCATCCCTGTACTCACTCCAAGTGGACCACGCACAGGTGTGTTACTTCTCAGAACACCCGACTGTAGCTATTCTAATTTGTACTAGCAGTTCCTTGAAAGCGCTTAGTGTGTGTTCAGGGCTCTGGCCTAAGCCAACAAACACAGCTGGTCCCCAAGATGACACAAACTGGTTAAATATACAACTAGTTATTGACTAGACTGTGGTCAGCACAACAAAGCATCGGATGTCATGAGTTGCAGACCTACTTGTGCCCTGTAACTGGTCAGAAGAGTTTTCTTTGCAAGAAATGACACTTGAACTTGGATGCATGTGCCAAAGGTGTTTACTTGGGGTACATGAAACTCAAAATGTCCCAAACTGAACTCAGTACCTCTCATCTTTTCCCCCAAAACTGTCTTTTTTGTGTTAAGTTCTTAAACTTTGGTTAAAAGGAACTCTCCTGGGCTGCCCATGTCAGAAACCTGGGAGTCATTCTGAGCACACTCCCAACATCAATTCAATGACCCAGGTTTGCCAGTTTTATCTTCTCCATCTGTATCCCCACTGCCCTTGCCCTCTTTCCTAGCTTCCTAACCAGTGGATATGTGCTAATTCTATTGTCTTTAAACCTATATTTTACACTTGAACTAGGAAAAGTTATTATACTTCCCTGTTTAAAGCATTTCAGTCACTTCCTTTTAACTTGGAAAATAGGGTCTTCATAAATTGGTTCTGAGGCACCTACACATCTTGCCTGCACATTTATATTCTGGTAACACTGAACTTCTTGCAGTTTCCTTCACAGGACATAAAGTTCCACGTGTCTCCGTTGTTATTCCATCTATCACCTCTCTCTGGTATTCTCTGCCCTCCTTACTCAACTTTTACTCTTCTCCAAGGATTCTCTACTGTCATCTCTTCCAGGAAGTCTTCCCAAGGCTGAGGCAAGTGCTGTATGTGGACAGACCATGCCGGACACCTGACAGCTGCACTGGCCCCGCTGGGGAAGCCTCCAAGCGTCTGATGCCCATTCTGAGAGAGCCTTGTTGATCTGCATTGCCACGATGTTAACACAGGATGCAGCACCATGGTTAAAGTTGATGGCACCAGCAGATGAGACAGTCATCATCACACCAGCCCTCACCCAGCATTCATGTGCGCTTCACCTAACCTGGTACTGTGTCCAACAGAGATAAGGATGGGCCAACCTGCTCTGAGCCACACTCCTGGGGAGTCTGAATTCAGAACACACAACCAGCAGAACACGGTTTGGACAGAAGCCAAGAGATAGCAAGTGGGGGCAGGAAACAGACACCATAATAGAGTGGAAAGCCATGAGTAAACAAGCAGCCAGGAAATTAAGGTCAGTTCACTGTTAGCAACAGGAGCCACCACAGCACAGAGTCACAGCCTCCTACAGGTGGAGCTTATTCTACTACAAGCAGCAACAACCACTCCTGAAAGAAGTGCCAGCTCCTGCAGCAAGCAGTGTACCGGAGTGAGCTGTCCACACCTGTCCTGGTGTTGACTTTCTTGTATTATCACTTCTCTGTAGGAGTGTCCAGTTTCAATAAAAAATGAATTTTTTCCCTCCAATTCCAGTTGTGAAAAGCCATTAGCTCTAGGGTAATTTTCTACCTCTCTTGGCCTTGGAATAGAACCACTAGGGTCTATAAGGCGAGGGGGTTGTTCCACAGCAGGATTTTAGAAGCAGGCTCAGGAGGGAAGTTTGTGTAGGGGAGAGCGATGCTCTGTCTGGCAGAGAAGAGAATGGAATTGAAAGCAACAGTAGACAATTACCTCTTACTTATTGCCTTGGTTCCAAGTAGCTCTGGGATTCCAAAGAGGCTTGACTATTTTTGAGTCACCAGCAGGGCTTCAATCTTTTCTCAGGTCAGAGAAGAACTGGCCTGGGAATGGTGGAGTTGTAGAAAGTAGGTCTGTATCCGGCACCTAAATGCTATGGGAACAGAGCAGGACTTAATAAGGTCAAGGTGAAGACCCCTTGCTACAGTCCTTTTTCCTTCTACTGCAGCCTCTTCTCACCCACTGGCCAGTAAGTTATAGAGCTTACAAGAGAGAAGAACAGGAAGTTGAAGCAAAGGAGGGACCAACTCTTGAAGCTCAGGCAAAGTTTTCTCTATCATCTGCAAAGCTTGCCAACTCTAAAGTAACAAAAGCCACTTTTAACAACAGAGGAGGAAAGGGAGATTCAATGAATCTCTTATTCCTCTTGCAGACACTGTGAAGAACTTACAAGAATAAGAGAATGTAGTCTATTTATCATGGGTCATGAGAAACCAGGTCAACCCCAGCTTCCTGCAGCCTCAATTGCAATTCGGTTCTCCAAACCAATGGATGCCTCAGGACAGTAACCCAGAAAGTTGGGCTGAAAACCACAAGGTAACAGGGAGCTATGGGTAGCACATGGTCTCCCAAGTCCAGGAGAGCTGCCACAAGTAAATATTCCTGCAGTGGGGGGCGGGTAGCTGGATTGGGTACATGTACATCCTTATGCCTATCACCACCTATAAATTCATTCCTAGCTTCTGGAAGAAAACAAATTATTCTTCATTGAACTGCATATGCTTACATACTTTACATAGCTTTCAGTATGCAATTGACATTGTCTTTGTTTTACCCAGACCTCTTCTCCATAGCCACCTACTATTCCTCTCCCTTCTTCCTACTTAAAATATAAACTCAATGTTTGGAATTACTGCAGCTATTTTGTCACCATGAGGTGACAGACATACTAACTATATAAATTAGGCTGAGAATCACAGACATTAACATTGACACTGTCAAGCCACTAAGCCAATACAAGCAAGTACATATAGCCAGTTTCCTTATATGACTCAAATAAAATCTTATTTGTGTAAGCATTATATGTGAGTCTACCCTACTGTTAGATTTCTTTGTATCTTATATAATAATAGCCTAATGTGCTAAGTGTCCAGTCATCCAGCTGGCCATTCAAAGTGTAATCCTATCTAATAAAAGAGTAATATAGAAATTTGACCGTATCTTCACCACACCCACAAGCCATGCCCACAAGCCAATCAGGAGCAGATTATGCAAATAAACCCCAACCAAGATGGCTGCCAACACTAAGAGCAGGAGGAAGGCTTGGGTTTCCCCGGCAACAGAGGAAGCCAAGCTTTCTGCCTGCCATTGTGGGTCTAGGCCTCCACTCAAAGTTACAATGTTTCAATTATAAAACATATATTCAATTATAAAAGATATATACTAAGCTGGAGAGAACAGAGGCTTGGGTTTCCCTGGCAACGGAAGAAGCCAACTTTCAGCCTGCTGTTGCAGGCCTAGGCCTCCACTCTAGGTTACAAAGTTTCAAACAGAAATGGCTGCCATCCCTGAGCGTGCAGAAGGCTTGACTCCACTCCAGACTACAAAGTTTCAATTGTAGACATAGATTAATCCCAGATATTAGGGCCTCCACTTGGGTTGCTCGGGGGCGTGGCCAGCCTGCAAACCTCCATAGGCCCCTCGCCCAGTCTGCCCACACCCCAAGGAAACCCCCACCCTGATCTGGGACACTCTTCAGGGCAAACCAGCTGGCCCCCACCCATGCACCAAGCCTCTATCCTATCTAATAAAAGAGTAATTTGCATATTGACCATCACTCCAACACACAAGAGGGCTGCCCCCATGTGGTCAAAGATCCTGCCCCCATGTGGACACAAGATGGACAACCACAAGAAGGCCAGCAGGGGAGGGCCATTGGGAGGTTCCAGGCTACAAAGGAAGGCAAGGGAGGGCAGTTGTGGGTGATCAGGCCAGCAGGGTAGGGCAGTTGGGAGGGACCAGGCTTGCAAGGGAGGGCAGTTGGGGGTGATCAAGCCTGCAGAGGAGGGCAGTTAGGGTTGACCAGGTCAGCAGAGGAGGGAAGTTGGGGGCAAACAGGCTGGCAGGGGAGCAGTTAGACATCAATCAGGCTGGCAGGGTAGTGGTTGGCAGGTGATCAGGCTGGCAGGAAAAAGTGGTTAGGGGCAATCAGGAAGGCAGGCAGGAGAGCAGTTTGGAGCCAGCAGTTCTGGATTGTGAGAAGGGCCTAAATGGGCAGTCAGACATCCTTCAAGGGGTCCCAGATTGGAGAGGGTGCAGGCTGGGCTAAGGGACATCCCTAGGCCCCTGTGCATGAATTTTGTGCACCGGGCCTCTAGTATCTAATGATATGCTAAGGCTGCTCAACCACTCACTATGACATGCACTGACCACCAGGGGGGCAGATGCTCCAACTGGTAGGTTAGCTTGCTGCTGGGGTCCGGCTGATTGGGACTGAGTGAGATGGGCTGGACATACGCAGTCCCTCCCCAGCTGGCCAACCTCTCACATCCCTCCCTGGCCCCAATCATGCACCCATGGGGTCCTTTGGCCTGGCCTGCACCCTGTCACAATCTAGGATTGCTTGGAGGATGTTGGAGAGCTGGTTTCGACCCAATCTCGCAGGCCAGGCTGAAGAACCCCACTGGTGTACAAATTCATGCACTGGGCCTCTAGTCCTATCTAATAAAGAGGGGATGTGTAAATTTACTCTCATGCCATAACAAGATGGCTGCAACCACAGCAGAGGCAGACACTCTGTAACACAAGATGGCTTTGTCTACAGCAGAGGCTAAATTCTGTAACAAGCCTTAATGAGCAATCAACAGGGACCTGAGGCTGTGTGGCAGTGGGCTGGGGCAGGGGACCTGAGCCTGTCTCCACCCCTCCTTCCTGGTGGGGCTTGACAGGGGACCTCCTGCCTTGGCTCCAGGCCAGGGGAACTCAGGCCACTCCCTCCACCCCAGCATCAGGCTGGAGGACCACAGGCTGTGCCCCACTCCTGGTAGGGCTTGATGGGATACCTCAGGCAGCACCCCACCCCCCATCCCAGCACCAGGCTTGGGGAGTTCAGGTTGTGCCCCCCCCCCCGGAAGTACTTGACAGGGGACCTTAGGCCACATCCCCCACCTGGAAGAACTTGACGGGGGACCTCAGGCCATGCCACCTGCCCAGCAAGGATTGGCAAGGGACCTGAGGCTGCACCCCACTCCCCAGCACCAGGCTGTGGAACCTGAGGCCACATCCCCCACCATGCGGGGCTTGATGGGGGACCTCAAACCATACCCCCTGCCCACGGGGCTTGACAGGGGACCTCATGCCATTACCCCTGCCCATGGGGCTTTACGAGGGACCTGAGGTTGCACCCCCCGACCCCAGCAGCGGTGGGGCCAACTGGGTCTGTATCTAGCCCAATGAGGGTGGGGCAGGCCAGGTCTGGTCTTGCATGATTTTGAGGCACATGTGGATGGGCAGGGACTTGACTCTGGTTCCTGTTGGCACACCCCATACTCTGATAGGAGGAAGATTTTCATATACATTTTACTAATTTTCTTTCATCTCTGACACTTCTATTATAGATAAAGGGCAAATAGCAATCCTATATAATAAAAGAGAAATATGCAAATTAACCATCACTCCACTACAACCAGGGGAGGGCAGTTGGGAGGGACCAGGCCTGCAAGGGAAGATAATTGGGGACAATCAAGCCTACAGGGGAGGGCAGTTATGGGTGACCAGGCCGGCAGAAAAGGGAAGTTGGGGGCAAACAGGATGGCAAGGGAGCAGTTAGACATCAATCAGGCTGGCAGGAGAGTGGTTAGGGGTGATCAGGCTGTCAGACAGAAGTGGTTAGAGGCAATCAGGAAGGGAAGCAGCCAAGCAGTTTGGGGCCAGCAGTCCTGGATTGTGAGAAAGATGTCCGACAGCCCATTTAGGGCCTAAATGGGCTGTTGGACATCCCGTGAGGTGTCACAGATTGGAGAGGGTGCAGGCTGGGCTGAGGAAATCTCCCCCCTCCCCGTGCACAAATTACGTGCACTGGACCTCTAGTATTAAAATATTTCCTCTAATTAACTCCCTTTTAATGTGCACAAATTTCATGCACCAGGTCACTAGTATGAAATAAATATCCTTGGTACCCAGGTCAATTTGAAGCAGGGCTTCTATTACTTATGGCTGGGGGAATCCTATTTGACAGGGAATATGGTATCTGAAACTGAAATGCTACAAATTTTAGACAGACCCTATAACACAATATGAAATTTGTTAAGTGAAACCAATGCCAACGGACACAATGCTATTATTCCTGGTTGATGAGTTCTAGAAACTTGTTTGGGAAACAGTTGGTAAAACTATTTTTACCTTGGGAAATAGACATATGCCTACTAAAGGCATAGCATTTGGAGAAATAATTTTTTAAAAAATTAGGAATGTTGGAATGAACCAGCTGCTTCTTGTTTACTAAAACCCTGTAAGAAAGTGATAAGCTGGGACTAAGGGTGGCCCATCTGACAGCTTTAAAAAAAAGAAAATAGAGATCTTTCCCAGAAAGGCCCTTTCTGTCTATAGCCTATAGGCTAAATTTGTTGCGCGTTAAATAATCTTGAGCCTGGCAGGTTGAAGACAAACAGATAAACAAAAATAATACCAAAGACTTATTTATATCCCAGAAAGGAGAAAGAGGAGTGGAATGTGCAAAGGTTTGAGAGGCTCCCAGAAACTCTAGTCAGAATGATAGATGAAGATTTTTCCTTATTAGAGCCAATATGTAAAGACCAGAAGAAGTGTGATTATTTCTTTAAATATGCAGTCACCAATGCAAAGCTACAAAGAGCACAACAATTCAGACAAAACTGAAGAAAAAAATAAATCTCAAGTAACCAACCCTAAATAAATAGAGATCCATGTAGTTTCTGAATGAGAATTCAATTAAAGTAGTTCAATGAACTACAAAAGAACACAGTGCCTCAATAAAATTAGAAAATAATACATGGACAAAAAGAGAATACCAATAGATATGAACCATAAAAAAGAAATCAGACAAAAATTCAAGAGCTCAAGAATTTAATATCTGAACTGAAAAATTCAACAGAGCTTCAGCAGAAGAAAGAATAAGTAAACTTAAGAGAAGTCATTTGGAATTATTCAGTCAGAGGAATAAAATTTAAAAAAAATAATGAAAAACAGTGAAGAAAATCTAAGGGACATATGTGATATTTTCAAGTGAACCAATATGTGCATCATAGAGTATAAGGAAAAGATGGAAAAAGGGACAGAATACTAATTTAAAGAAATAATGAAGGAATTAACACAATAAAGGCCATTTATATTAAACAGCAAAAAACTGAAATCTTTTCCTCTAAGATTACTTACAAGACAAGAATGATCACTCTTGCTACTTCTATTCAACATAATATTAAAAGTCCTAGCCAGAGTTATTAGGCAAGAAAAAGAAATAAAATACATTCAAATAATAAAATAAAAAGTACAATAATCTTTCTTTGCAGATGACATGACCTATAGAAAACCTTAAAGACTCCACACATAACTGTTAGAAGTATTAAATAAATTCAGTAAAGCTGGAGAATACAAAATCAACATACACAAATCAGTTGCATTTCTATATACTATGAATGAGCTATCTGAAAAAAAATTCAAAATGATCCCTTTTGCAATAATATCAAAATAAATAAAATACTTTGGAATAAACAACCAAGGAGATGAAAGACTCATATACTGAAAAACTACAGAACATTGGTAAAAGAAACTAAAGTCACAAATAAATGTAAAGATATTCATGAATTGGAAGACTTGATATTAATTAATATCCTTAGCACCCAAAGCAATTTTCAGATTCAATGTTATCTCCATCAAAAAAAATGTTAAAGGAATAAAAAAAAAAAACCCTAAAATTCATTTGGGACTTTCATGGTCAAAGCAAACAAAGAAGAATAAAGCTGGAGTCATCACACTGCCTGATTTCAAAATATATTACAAAGCTATAATGAAAACTGTATGATACTGGTATAAAAATGGACATATGGCCAAAACAGAGACCCCAGAAATAAAATCATGAATTGTATACAGTCAATTAATTTTCAACAAAGGTACAAGAATATACAATGGGGACAGGATAATCTCTTCAACAAAGTCTGTCGGGGAAAACTAGAGCTCCACATGCAAAATGATGAGCACGCACATCAGGTCACACTAGACACAGAAATCAGCTCGTGTGGATTAAGTATGTAGGATATAAGAACTGAAACTGTAAAACTCATAGAAGAAAAGCTTCTTGACACTGATTTCTTGGAAGTGACACCAATCACACAGACAACAAAAGCAAAAAATCTATAAGGGAGACTATATCAAAACTAAAAAGATTATGCATAGCCCTGGTCGATGTGGCTCAGTTGACTGGGCATCATCCCAAGCATCAAAAGGATATTAATTCAACCAGGTCAGGGCACATACCCAGGTTTCTGCCTTGATCTCCACTAAGGGGCTTGCAGAAGACAGCCAATTAGTGTTCTGCTTTTACATCAATGGTTCCCTCTCCCCCTCTGCCTCCTCCTCTTCCTTCTCCCTTTTCCTTTCTCTCTCCCTTTCCCTCTCCCTCTCTCTCTTCCTCTCTATCTAAAAATCAATAAAAAATTATTTCAAAAATTTAAAAATATATCTTAAAAGACAGGAGTCTCAGAGGGAATGGGGGAGGGAGGCGGGAAGAGAGTAACCAAGAAGTTATATACATATATGCATAACCCATGGACACAGACAATAGTGCGGTGAAGGCCTGGGTTGGGGGAAAGGTGAGCAGGGTGGAGGAGGTCAATTAGGAGAAAGAGGGGGACATCTGTAATACTTTAAATAATAAAATAAATTTTTCTAAAAAGATAATGCCTGTTTCTGTGACTGCTCTTTCATAAAATCTCTAACTTTATCTTTTGTGCCATGGATGTGTGTGGTTTCATCTCTATTTTTTCCATCTTAGATCTCACACTATCTTAAAATTGGGGAAAGAACTGCTTTTTCTCAGAGTTAATCTCTCTGAGGTTAAACACTGGAGTGGAGAAAATGGGTTTACTCCCAAACTCACTAATACCAATTCCCCCACCCCAGCCCTACGTCTTTTATCACATGCTAGTTAAATACGCAATTCTTAGACAGAAAGATAGTTTCATTTGGGGACTTTACTTATTTCAGTGCACCCACAAACCAAAAGCATACTGCCTATCTTTCAACCACAACTGTGAAGCTAGAAAAAATATTAACAGCTTTGAGATATCACTTACATACCATAAATGTACAAGCTAGTGGTTTTTACTATATTCACAAAGTTGTACAACCATCATCACCATCAAACTTTAGAACATTTTTGTCACTCAGTAAGAAATTCATGCCTGTTAGCAGTCACTCTGCATTCTCCATAATCCCAGCCCCTGGAAACCACTAATGTGCTTTCTGGCATGATAGACTTGGTTTTTCTCGACATTTCATAAATGGGAGTCAAACAATATTTGGCCTTCTGTGACCAAGTTCCTGAAATTAGCATAATGTTTTCAAGGTTCATCTGTGTTGCAGAATTGCATCAGTACTTCAGTACTTTTATCACCAAATAATATTCCACTGTATGGACTGACCACATTTATTTATCCACCCGTCAGTTGATGGGATTGTGTTGCTTCCACTTTTTGCCTATTTTGATTAATGCTGCTGTAAACATTAGTGTACAGGCTTTTGTGTAGCTGTGTTTTCATTTCTATTGGGTATATACTTAGAAATAGAAGTGCTGGGTCTATATAGTACTCAATTTTAAATGTTTTGAAAACTGCCAAACTGTTTTCGAAAGCAGCTGTACCATTATTTTACATTTCCATCAATGATGCATCATGGGTCCAATCTCTTGACAACCTTGCCAATACCTGTGTTTGTCTTTTTTATTTTGGTTATCCTAATGGGTCTGAGGAGGCATCTCATTGTGGTTTTGGTTTGATTTTCCCTAATGATTAATGATAATGAGCATCTTTTTTATGTGCTTTCTGGTCATGTGTACATCTTTTTTGGAGAAATGTCTATTCGAATCATTTGGCCTTTTTTTAAATTTGGCCATTTTTTAATTGGTTATTAGTCCTTTTGTTGTTGAGTTGCATTATACATTCTACTTACAAGGTACATAATTTGTAAATATTTTCTGCCATTTTGTGGGTTGTCTTTTCATTTTCTTTAGGGTGTCCTTTGAAGCATGTAAGTTCTAAATTTTTATGAAGTCAAATTAAGTTTTTTCCTTTTTTAGTTTTGCTTTCAGTGACATATTTAAGAAACCATTGTAGAATTCAAAGTGAAAAAAAGTACTTACTCCTATGTTTTATTATAAATCTTATAATTTAAGCTCTAGAATTAGTGGCCTAAAGCTTAAGGTACAAGACTTAAAATAAAACATAGGGGTGAATATTCATTTTGAGTTTATGTTTGTATGGTGTGAAGTAGAAGGGTGTCTGATTTCATTCTTTTGCATGTAGCTAGTCAATTTTTTCAGCACCATCTGCTGAAAGTCTATTCCTCCTCCATTGAAGTGTTTTGGCACCCTTGTTAAAAATCAATTGACCATAAATGTAAGGGTTTATATCTGGATTCTAACTCTATTCCGTTTATCTCTATGTTTACACTTATGCCAGGAAAAACTAGAAAACTTTACCCTTAGCAATTAACTGCTTACTCATTCCCATGCATTCACTGTCTTATATGAAAGTTTCCCTCTATATACCTGTTTTACATATCAAATAGGTCAAGCTTGGCAGTGAAGAATAGCAGAATATGACATCTCAAAATACACCTCTTTGGTACAAGGATTATATCTTGAATTGACTATTTTGAGAAACTTGAGGTAGGAGAAGCTCTGAAAATAGGGAAACTTGCATTTATAAAGGACATTTATATTAGAGAGGGGGCCTGTATCAGGAAGAGAGCTATTGGAGACAACTTTGTCACCTAAAAATATTATCTGCAGGGTAGTTTACCAAACATTTCCTCTTTCACTTTCCCATGAACTGCCTTTCCCCCTTTGAAGGGACAGATCCCTATCCCTTTCCCTAGCTCAGGACGGTTTATAAGACTCAATGGTCTGGCTGACTTTAAGTCTCAATCTTTATGAAGTTCATATAGGTAGGTAGGTATGTAATTAAACGTGTTTATTTTTTTCACTTACTAATCTCTCTTTTATTATAGCTTTTGGGGTAAGGGGTTGATTTCAGCCAAGCACCTAAAAGGGTAGAATGAAAATGTTTGTTCCTTTCCTACAATGGACAAGGATCCTCTTAGATGGGACTAACCTGTTACAGAATAACATTTGTTACACCTTACATCTAGAATGATACAGAATGATTAAAAATTATTTGGTCAACTAATTAGTTTTTTTCCCCTGAGTTTAATCTGTGCAATGCTGGCATGGTAAAAGTTTCCACCTGTCTTCTTTTCAACCTTAACTTAGGCACATTGATAAACATGGATGATATCAAGAAATTATGCAAAGCAAATGTTATAATTTTAAAAATGTCTTAAATGGAAAGGGGGAAGGTGTAGCATATCAGAAATAGGTCAAGAAGATGATTCATTCAAAATTGACAGTTTAGTATTGTAAGCTTTCATTTAAAGCTACATATCTGATTTGTCATTCATAAAATCCAGTGAAATTCATCCATCAGTTTATAAATGAAAAAAAAAGAGAGAAAAAACAGGCTTAGGGAAGGTAAGTAATTTGTTAAAAATCACACAGCCAGTAAGTGATAAATAGGGCTCGCACCCAGGTCTGATTAATTCATATTCCAAATGTGGACTTGAGGATATTAGCATAACCACCAATCAGTACACTTTCCACCATGTGCTCTTTTTTCTCCCTTGTGCCCTCCCCTGTTAAATAATGTGGGAACTATGTTGGTAGTAGAGAAAATAGGCTCATACCAGTGATAGGGATTGTAAGGTTATTATAAACTTTCTGAATAAGCATCAAAAACCTTAAAATGTTTCTACTATCTGGCCCAGTAATTCCACATATAGGATTTTAATGTAAGAGGAGAATCAGAAACTTGCACAAATATTTATGTGTAAAAGATATTAGTGAATGATAGCACTATTCATATTTGTGAATGATTGGAATTAATGTAAATTCCAATCAATGAATATAGTCACACAACAGAATTCTTCAACTGTTAAAACTAATGTTTTAGGAGAATACTTAATATGAGATATTTCTAACACATTATTAAGCTTTTTCACAGAAAAAAAGACTAGATGGGCCTGGGAAACACAGATCCTGGCGGAATTCTCTCAGGATGGCACAGAAATTATCCAACACTGTGTCCTAATGTTAACGGGAGAGAACTTACCATGAAAAGCCAAGAGATCTACAGAGAAATTGGTAAGAGATGCATTAATAATAGAAGCATCCAGCTCGAGACCAAGTTAACGTTCTACAAGCTGTGGAAGGGGATTGAGAAGAAGAATCTTGCAGGAGGCAGAGTCCTGGGGAGTCAGCTTTGATGGACAGTGCATGTGACTCCTGACCAGCTTCTTGACAGGTAACTCCAGGGACAGGCTTTCCTTTTCACAGAACTCGGGCTGCTCTTGAGTCAAAGAGGTGAGTCAAGAATGATGCTAATAAGCAACTAAAATAACTCTTACTGAACAGGGAAAAAATATTACTTTCAAAGGGGAAGTAGGGATATGACTCTGGGTAATTAGCAGTCTATTGCTGACTTTGTCACCACTATAGACAGAAAAGTCAGCTCATGTGTCAGACACATTAAAAAGTGAAAGTATCTACTTTATATGGGAGCTTTCTCCCCAAGCATTTAAAGAAAGAACAACCCCCATAATCGTACCAGTTATGCAATAATAATATTTCTACAGAGACCCATAAATGTCTCCACATTGACCCATTCTTTAATGGAAATAGCCGGAGAAATAGAAGAATCAAGACTGAGTACATCAAAGGCATCATTGGAAAAGCCCCCACACGGAGAAATGTGTGGGCCTGAGTTCTTCCATTCTGGAAGGGTAAAAGCCTGAACTGATGATGCTGGGATAAGACATTGAAATCTTTAGAGAAGCGAAACAAGATCACTAAATAGCCTTTCCCTTAGAAGTAATGCTAACTTTGTGGTTTTGGTTTGAAAGGCACAGAGAGGTGTTTTGCATTTTTTTTAGTAATAAAAAGAAAAAATCATGATTATTTGTCTCTAACCATGTCTTCTCTTCTAAAAAAAAATCATGTGTCTTTAATATGGCTTTCCTTCATTATTTTCCACCTGAGAACTGTAATTGTTTAAATTTTACTAAGATGTCTTCTATTCTTCCAATATTGCCTAATGCCTGGATAAACAGCACCATTTCTCTGTTCTTTGCAAGGGCACTTGTTAAGTGTTCCTTAGAGCAGCAGTCACCAACCAGTGGTCCGTGGAACCACTGGTGGTTCATGAGGTCTGAAATGTTGGTGACCACTGCCTTAGAGGGCCTACCCTTGCTTGCCTCCCCACCCTCATAATCCTAAAGCAGTGGTGGGAAACATCTGGCCTGAGAACCATATAAGGTCTGTGAAATTATTTGGTCTGGTCCTGACATGGCATTAAGGGAAAGTTAATTAAATATTTGACCAAATATAGCAGGCTAATTTTTAAGTTGATAATTTTATTTTTATTTTTTACTAGGCAAAGACCTTTATTAACCTGTTTCTAACTTTATTCCCAAGCTTCTTCAGCTTAATTAGCTGCAAAGAATGATTTATGTATAAGCAAAAACTGAAAAGAGCTGCAATGTCCAGGGGCATTGGGCTAAAAAATATTAGAGATCTAAATTTTATCAGATCCATAAACAAAACTCGAAAAAGCAGTCATAATATAAAATAGCAGCTCCCAGACACTTCTTCAAGTTTATCTTCTTCAGAAGTTGACTCAATTCAGTTTGCTTCATTCTTCGAAGCCTCATCAAAATTCTCCACAAGATCTGGAACTTCATCCTCCTCCTCCTCTCCAATAGCAAGTGACGCTTTTCCATCCGCGGATTGTTTGGGCAGAGCTTCAGCCAGTCTCCTTAAACTAGTCAGACTGTCTGCACCAAGCTGGTTTAAGATGATGGGTAGCATTTCTGTCAGCTGCTCTGTCTCACCATGGCCTGTAATGGTGAAAGTGTTCGCTGCCAGAGATGCCTGAACTTTAGGGTTGTTAAAGTGGATCACTGTTCCTTGATTTGTAAACATATTTACCTCTTCAATACCAGAGATACTGTTTACCCCTAACTTCTTTAAGGAGAACTGAAGTTTTTTATCATCTGCTGTAGCTGTTCTGTGAACTACCTTCTTCTTTCTATGAGCAGTTCCTTTCCCACCAGTGTGCACTTGTGCCCACAGTTTGGCGAGTTTCTCTTGGTTCATAATAGTTTCTTTCATCTTGTTGGAGAGGAAACGGGGCCATGCAGGGGACTAGGGTTGACGCTCAGGGGGTCTAGGGCAGACCAGCTGAGAATCTAAGTTGATAATTTTATATGGCCCTCAAATCTATATATATAAAAGCCTAAGTGACCGTTACAACCAAACAACCAGAATTACTGGTTGACCAGATGCTATGACACTCACTGACCACCAGGGGGGGCAGATGCTCAACACAGGAGCTGCCCCCTGGTGGTCAGTGCACTACCATAGTCAACCTCTCACAGCCATCCAACCTCCCCTACTCTCAAGCCTCCCATACTCCCTCTCCTCATCCAACAGGCCCTGTCTGGCAGGCCCTGTCCAGCAGGCCCCATCTGGCCCAGCCACAATCAGGACTGGGTAAGATGGCCCTGATAGGCCCTAATCACCGGCCAGGCCTAGGGACCCCATCCACGCATGATTTTCTAGTGATGTTATAAATATCTAAATGGCCCTTGGCAGAAAAAGTTCCCCAGGGCCACAGTTTGGCAATGTGGTCAAAACCCAGGTTAAGTATGTTCCTTCTTTAAAATTCTTTTCATCCACTTCTCTTAAGGCCTCAATGGCCTTTCACCCAGGATTACACTTGTCTATATAAGTGTCTGTCCTTGTGTTCTTTCAGAAAGAATACAAATGGTAAGAGAGTGTACTTTGGAGAGAAAGTTCTGGTTTCAAATCCTCATCCTACCCCTTTCTACAATAAGGGCTAAATGACCCAGAAGATGTTAACCAACTTCTCTGAGCTCCAGTTTTCTAATCTGCAAAACAGAAAACCTCACTCATTAGGTTCATGGTAAGGTTCGACTAGACTGCTGCTGGCACACTGAGCTTTTCTCTCCCCTCTGTGGGCATCGCAATTGCTAAAGACTAGACATGCAATAAGTATGGTAGTAGAAATGGAGGAGATAGCTCCAGCTGGTGTGGCTCAGTAGGCTGGGTGTCATCTCACGCACTGAAGGGTTGCCAGCTGGATTCCTGGTCAGAGCACATGCCCATGTTGCAGGTTCAGTCTCCAGTAGAGGACTAGGGTGCATGCAGGAGGCAGCCAATTGATGTTATGCTCTCACATCAGTGCTTCTCTCTCTCACTCTCCCTCTCTCTCTCTGACAAAAATCAATTTTTAAAAAACACTTTTTTTAATGGAGGACTTAACTTTTTCTCTTTGAGAAAGGAGAGAACTATATCATCATGGATTCTCCCCAGTTGAAATTAGAAGTCTAGACCTATCCCATCCTTCAGAGAGTACATTAAACTGAATATCCTCTTCAGTCTACCAACTAAAAAAATACTGATTTTACTTCATAATGATTATGCTATACTCAGTGTCCCAGGAACCTTAGAGTATAAATGAAAATCTAGTAGAGATGAAAACATAAAACTGGAAACATATGAATCAGTCTACATAGATACATGGAAAGTCTATTATAAAACTAGCATCTGTGCTTTTGAATGCAAAACCTTTTCTGTATTTGTCTGTCACAGTTGTTTGTAATAGTTCATTCATTTTTTCATAAAGATGTTCCAGAAATGATCATGAATATCCCTCTTAACAACTTCTGTTACTGAGTTCTGGCTGCTGCTGTATTAGAAGCATCATCTTGTGATAAATGAGCCTGGGTACCCCTGCTCCAAGGACTGCTCTCACTCCACAAAGCACACAGACAAATACACCCACCCCACAGCCCACCATTTCCTCCTAGATTACTTACTATCATGCCTTCTTCACCCCAGCCACACTGAATGGGCCAGTATTGCACATGGGATGCTGGCCAGATCCTAGTATCTTTCTCCTTCAGACAGACAAACTTGGGATCCCTATTGTTATGTGCTTGTTTTTTTTTTCTTCTGTCTCATACTGAAAGAAATATAAGCAATGTGTGTGTATGTGGGAAAGAAACAGAGAGACAGGGAGGGAGGGAGGGAGGGAGGGAGGGAGGGAGGGAGGGAGGGAGGGAGGGAGGGAGGGAGGGAGGAAAGGTACACAGTGGGGGCGGGAGGATTTAGTAGCTCAGGTGGTCCCTGAAAAATCAAGAGGAAGATTCTCGGGTGTGGTAAATTCTCGGGTGTGGCAACATTGCAACTCTTGTTATATATATTACCTTGAGGCCCAGCAAAAATAAATTTTCCACACACACGCGCGCGCGCGCACACACACACACACCAGTACCCTTGGATGTGTTTTGAATATTTATTTATTGAACACTATATGCTTTTTAAAAGTACAGCAGATAGATTTAAACAGATACAAGAAACATGTTCAAATTAAAACAGCAGAAAACAGTATCTCAAGATCAATGACCATAATATATATCCTAATCTTAGTATCACTCTAGCTTATTATGTAAGAAGTAATCTATCATGTTGTATGCATTAGCTCAGGCATTGTGTAGATAAAAAGGCAAAACCATCCTGAAACAGGAAACCAATATTCTTCCTGTCTAATCAACAAATCTAAACATTTATTCTTTTCAACTATTTGCTCCAGCTCTCGTCCACCACAACAGGGTGAGCCACATGTTCAGCACAGTTTTACAACAAAGAGAACATTTTCATGAGCTACTTTTGTCTCCCCACCCCCTTAATGAAAGAGGAGGAAAAACTGTTTCATACAGAAGGCGTGAGGCATATGCATTGGAACTGCCACAGAAGTGTGGGCTAATGTAACCAAGAGGGATTTCACCTACATCCATTCAGTCAGCTCACGGGGGTTTAAAGAAATTCCAAAGAGTCATCAGAAGAGGAAAAATAAAGGTAATGCTTTTTGCCACACAGGTAAAGACTTTGAAAATATGTGTAATATGTAAAATATTTTAACACCCCCATGATATTTTTCCAGAATTAACCGTATAAATTGCTCCTTCTGCTCAAGAGCTCTCTATCAACTCTCTAATCACTACTCGCATCAACCTCACCGCCTGCCACAATGTACAAGATGCACTTCTTGTCTTGTATTGCACTAACTCTCGCATTTATCGCAGACGGTGCACCTACTACCTCAGGCTCCAGCCAGGAAACACAGCAGCAGCTGGAGCACCTGATACTGGATCTGCAAGGTCTTCTGAAAGAAGTCAGGGTATGTATATACCTTGCTTGCTTAAATAACACCCTTTAACTTTTCTGCCTGGAGTGCACTTTGTAATAAGTCTGTTTTGTTTTCTCAGAATGACAAGAACTCCAAACTCCCCATGATGCTCACGTTTAAGTTTTACATGCCCAGAAATGTAAGTACAACTTTCTAAGTTCATTTTGTGTTTTATTAAGATGCAAAGTAAAATGGAAATTTGCACACTGATTATATTAATGGCATCTCACCTGAGAAAAAGTATTAGTAACTTCAATATTTTTAAATATATATATCAAGGTTTGATAATTAGGCTTTTGTAAAATGGCTTTGCCTATATATTTTTTAGATGTCCTAGTTTGTATTTGGAGGAAAGGGGGTTGGAAAGAAAAGAAGTTAATAATATTCTCATTTCATTGCTGGGACATTTTAAAAACAAAATTATGTGAATTTACTGCTTCATTTGAAAAGGTAAAACTCTACAGTTATCTATTAAGTACTTTTACCATGAAAATTACCAAAACCTATATCAGAGCAGCCCACTTTAAAATAAATCCTGTGTCCTAGGAGAAATCTCTGAGTCTGCCTTTGAGAGGCAACATAGCACAGGCCTGAGGGCCCGATCTGAACTGAAAACTCAGTTCTACCATGTCCTAGCTTTTGTGAACTTGGGCAGTTACTGGCTCTCTTTGTGACTGTTTCTTGTCTACATCTGTGAATACTTCATATACTTCTGTGTACATACTTCATATAGTTCTGCGAGGACGAATGCGTAAATGTAAAGAACTCCCTACAAATATCTGGCAAATGGGGAGCACCATACAAGCATTTGTTATTACTAGTACTAAGGAATAAAGACAAAATTCTCTGTGGGGAGCAGGAAGTACAATTGTAGATTTACACATCTTTTATGCCAAAAGGTTTAGAGACTTGATTCATTTTCAAGTTTAAAAGCTCCATTTGGTTGTTTTGGGGTTCAGGTAGTTAGATAAGCATAGATCATCCAGGCCCCTATTGCTGAGAAACGACTGCTAACAGCTATGTGGGTCAACAGGGAACAGGCAAAACCAGTGCTGGGGAAAGCCTGTCCTGGGAATCCAAGCCCGGGGGGGGGGGGGGGGGGAGAATGGGATTTAAAGGATCATAGATGCAATTCCATTGATCTGCCCCAATGATCTTACTCAAGTGATGCTTCAAGCTACTCTTTTAAATATGAAAAGGAAATAACTTAGTGATTTCCTCCAGCTGAATCAGAGACACATACCTCTTACCTCCAGCAACTTAGGAGACTAACTCCAAGTTGCTCATTCTGAAAACTGCAGCCTTGAACTTGTAGAACCTGCAGTAGCAAGTTGAGAGGCCAGTAGATGAAAATGTCGTAAGACCTGTGTGGTGCAGTGCCACCTCTCCTTCTGAAGATTGCTAGAAAGATAACGTGAGATGTGTGCATAGTTTAGAGGGTGGTAGATTCTTTGAAATCTTGAGTTTCTAAATGACAACTCAAGATCTATTTGAAACCAAAGTGATGTGATAAACTCCATTCACTTGTTCATTTTACAACCATTCCATGTTTCTAAAAGATTTTGGAAAATGATAAAAACATTTAATTCAAAGGATTAATGCTATAAAGATAAAACTGAAACTTAATCCTGCCTCCTCCTGGTCATGTGGCCTTGGGAGAACACAAAATCTGAGATTTGCTTTCCTTATTTGTAACATGAAGATAACACTGCATTGCCTATCTCAAAGGATAGCTGTGAGACTTAAATGGACCTATTTAGGAGGAAACACTTTGAAATTACAATGTACCATAGAAGCGTGAAATATTATCATTATTGTGTATATGTCTAAATCAGAAGGCCCATTAAAAAATACTTCAAATATTGCAACGTTTTATTTGGTTGGTATAAATTATTTTTAAAATGCTTAATGTACTTACTATAGAAAAGTAAACAATTAAGATGCAGTTATATGTGACTTGCTATTTTGAAAGCCAATCTTATACACAGTTTACAATTGCTAATGTATAAAATGTTGGACTGTGACCGATGGCATCCACGAGCTCCTTCTGTCCTAACATTCCATGATTCTCAACTCTTAAACCATGAAACACTAGAATCATAGACTGTCACCCATACTTTAGCCTATATCTGTGACTTTCAATTAGGTGCAAAAATGTTGCCTCTTTGCAAAACCAAATTAAGCTGAAATTAATGATTCACTATTTGTTAACTAACAATTATATCTCATTGTGAGTAGCTGACCTCTAGTTTTTCCAGTCTTATCATATAAACTCTATTGGTCCAGCTTGACAGTAATGCTGAGAACTGAGAGAGTGGTAAAAACTATATCCTGCTACTCTTAATAAATTTGAGGGTATGTTGATTGACTTTGAGTCAAGGTAAACCAACCTAATAATTATTTTTATTACTCCAGGCCACAGAATTGAAACATCTGCAATGTCTAGTGGAAGAACGTGAACCTCTGGAGAAAGTACTGACATTAGATCAAAGCAAAAACTTGAGCAATATCACAGAATTAATGAGCAATGTCAATGTACTTGCTCAGAACCTGAAGGTAAGGCAATACTTCACTTGCTCACCTGGAAAGAAAGTACATGGAGGGGAGGGGCATTTTAGAGTAGTATAGCATTTTCGGTGTTTGTGAAGTGCTCATACATTTTAAGTCCACTGTGAGTATGAATCATTTGTGTATTAGGTGATACACTGTGGAGCTGGGAAGAATAAGGTATAAGGGTAAGAGCCAGAAGGTTTCCACCCACCATACACACAGACACAGCCCCTGGCCTTGCAGTCACCCCTCACATTAACACAATACTGAGAGTAGGAGAAAAAACTGAACTGAATGTCATAGAAAGCACAGTTTTCATTATGTATTTTTAAAATTTGTTCAGGTCATTTTCCAAATTTACCAACACTGATTATCTAAAAGGCCTTTTAAATGGGGTTTCCCTACCACTGGTAGAAGGACTAAGAGATTGGTCTAAAAATCAGCAAACATTAAAATGGCCAATGGATTAGATAACTTCTTATTTAGAGGCAATATTTTCAAAACCTTACATATTTTTAAATGCAGAGGAAGCATGAAATGTACAAGGGACTCAGGTGATGTAAAAAAGATTCATGTCTCTTTTTTTTCATCCAATCTGCCAAAGTACAAAATTCATGAATTAATAAGTATCCTAAATAAACAGTGTAATTTTAATGATAGTATAACCAAAGTTCTAAATATCTTAACTCTAGCTGTTTCTGAATAGAAGTTACTTTATTAGTAGACTGTTCCTTTCATTTAATTCTTTAAAAATACATTGAGAGCAATGTCATCTAGACATTGATAGACTGTTTTCTCATCTATGTTAAAAGGTATGCTCTAATTTTTTTTACCAATATCAGAAAACTGATTCTAAGTTCTTGATGCAAAATTAAGAGAAAACTATGTGAAAAATCAAACTCTGAGTTTCAAAGGCCTGATGTTTTAAAAAATCTCACCCTCTAAGAGGATATAATATTTAATTGTATGTAAAAAAATTATGTAACACTACAACAGTTTATTTAAAGGGAATGAATATTTTATCTCACTTGGTTATGTTCCCAGGATAGGTATTACCTCAAAATTAAAAAGCCCTCTTTTATATTACTATATATCAGAACATCTTCCTACCTTGTCAGTTAAAGGCAAAGTTGAAATAGCTCTTACTGACAGAAAAAACTAATTTCCAAAAAGTCAGTCCACAAAATTTCCAATGTTTAAACTTTCAAAAGGTGCCCCTTTACTGATACTGATTTGGGGGAGGAGGGGTAATGACTATTTATGAAAATTTTTCACACAAATTATCCCCAAACAAAAGCTAACTTACTCTTGACTGGCTTTATCTCAGTAGGGGGAAAATATGTAGAGATTTATTCAAATAGAATAACAGGAGACTTGAGGTTTAAAAAAGGAGGTATAACGTGTATATCACTGGTACTGCACACATGTAACCCATATAGATTTAAACCCAGAGGAAAGGAGGGTGAAAAACTTGATTTTGCATACATTTAATGAAATATCTGTTTACACCTGTTTTCATTTAAAATGCTTACTTGGCCCTAGCTGGTTTGGCTCAGTAGATAGAAGGATCCCTGGTTGGATTCCAATCAAGGGCATGTACCTCAGTTGAAACCTTGATCCTGTGCAACCAATTGATGTGTCTCTGTTTCTTCTCCTTTCACTGTCTTTAAAAATCCGTGGAAAAAATACCCTCTTGTAAGGACTAACAACAACAACAAAAATGCTTATAATATATAATTCAAGGGAAAAATCTTGTGTTCCTTAAGATTGGTAGGATTAACAACCTGAGCTTGTGTGTTACTATCACTTGGTGTCATAACAGTATAATTTCAGCACACCAATTTGATTATTTCAAGAAAGATTAATATGTTTTACCTCCTTGAAAATAAAGGCCTTAAGCCTGTAATACTTCAATTAAGAATAATTATATCTAATGTAAACCACCCTGAACTAAAAAGTAAACCACCCTGAACTGAAAAATAATTATAATTTTTGTGTTTTAGGGACCTGAAACGAGATTCAAATGTGACTATGATGATGAGACAGTGACCATCGTAGAATTCCTGAACAAGTGGATTACCTTTTGTCAAAGAATCTTCTCAACACTGACTTAAGTGCTTCCCATTTAAAATGTTATCAGGCTTTCTATTTATTTAAATATTTAAAAATTTTATTTATTTTTTGATGTATGTTTTGCTACCTTTTGTAATTATTATTCTTCGTCTTCATATAATAAATATGGATCTTTTAAGATTCCTTTTGTAAGCCCTAAGGGCTCAAAAATATACATAAATTATTTATCCCAAAGTATTTATTTTTGTATTGAATTGTTAATGTATATGTAGTTCAATTCATAAAATTATTTAATAAAGGTGATGAATAACAACAAGCACAGAGTAATCACTAAAATATTTCCAAATTACTTCTCTGACCTCAAAAGACAGCTAAAATGCCTTCCCCTGGAAGACATGTGGAATAAGAAAATGAGCTTCTCGCCGAACCGGTTTGGCTCAGTGAATAGAGCTTCGACCTGTGGACTGAAAGGTCCTAGGTTCGATTCCGGTCAAGGGCATGTACCTTGGCTGTGGGCACATCCCCAGTTGGAGGTGTGCAAGAGGCAGCTGATCGATGACTCTCTCCCATCGATGTTTCTGACTTTCTATCCCTCTCCCTTCCTCTCTGTAAAAAATCAATAAAATATATTTTAAAAAAAGAAAAAGAAAGAAAGAAAATGAGCTTCTCAAAGCTCTTGCTTTCTCCTACCCTGAGCTGATCAGTTCCTTAGTTCTAGTCTGAGAAAATCTCATCAAATTATATGATTTTTCTATCTCTACAAACAAGATGCTAAACACAAACATTCTTGAAACTCTTCAGATAATTGATGTCTCTCTCCATCCATTTCCCAATATCTTACACATTGTTCTTTGGCTTTCCACTGGGTCCTGCCACTGGGGAACCCTAGTGGGAAGTGGGAGGGATAGAAAATATTCCCAGTTCTCCCCATGGAGTGGTTGTACCTCTCAGCCAAGGCAGCTCTCTCAAATTTTTTCCCTCTGGATTCTGCTAACTTTTCTTTTCACTCTTCCCTTTAAGACATGCGTGGTACACTTCTACTGTTACCAGCTCCAGGTACTGTACTCTCCCTCATAGTTTCCCTGTACCCTACCTTAGTAAATCATCTTTATGAGATCCTCCTTGAATTATTCTTAATATGCTGTTTCCTGACGCAGACACAGAAATTGTACCGGAAATAGTATCATGAAATAAGCTCTCAAATAGGCTCCTGGTCAGGATTGTTCGTATAGTTAAGGACCACAATGGTAGTATAACATGGGAAATCTATGGAATACAATAGCATCCTAATTATCATCCATAGTAGCATAGAATGAAATGCAGGAGGGCAAGGTGTTTCGAGAACCAAGGCCATGACATTTAATTGTTACAGCAACAATTATGAAAATTGTGATTACCTAGATTCCTAAAAATAAAGTTATGAAAATACACTTAAAAACATCCATGGAAGTCCTCATTGGCAGTTTTTAAATATTCCATTTCTAGAGCAATGTGCTCTTTCCAGCTCCTCCACACCTGCCTCGGGCTACTCACCAGCTGTCAAAAATGGTAAAAGAAACCACTTACTGTGATGTTTTGGAGGTAAAAACCAATGCCATCCAGGAAGAATTGAAAAAGATTTACAGCCTGGCTGGCATGGCTCAGTGGTTGAATGTTGACCTATGAATCAGAAGGTCAGTTTGATTCCTGCTCAGGGCATATGCCTGGGTTGCGGGCTTGATCCCCTGTGTGGACGGTGCTGGAGGCAATCAATGCTTCTCTTAAATCATTGTTTTCTCTCTCTCTCCCTGTCTCTTTCTCTCTAAAATACTGAAAAATATATTTTAAAAAAAGAGAAAGGCTTACAGGTAGCTGGCCTTGAAATACCACCTGATAAGAATCGAAATGGAGAGAAGTTTAAACAGATTTCTCAAGCGTATGAAGAGCACTCTGATGCAAAGAAAAGGGAATTATATGACAAAGAAGGAGAACAAGCAATTAAAGGAACGTGGAGCAGGTGGTGGTTTTGGCTCTCCCATGAACATCTTTGATATATTTTTTGGAGGAGGAGGAAGGTAGAAAAAGGAGAGGTAAAAATGTCATCAGCTCTCAGTAACCTTAGATTTATATAATGGAGCAACAAGTAAACTAGCTCTGCAAAAGGATGTGACTTGTGACAAATGGGAAGGCTGCGGTGGTAAGAAAGGAACAGTAGGGTGCTGTCTCAATTGCTGAGGTACTGGAATGCAAATAAGAAATCACCAGATAGAACCTGGAATGTTTCAGCAAATTCAGTCTGTGTTCATGCAGTACCAGGGCCATGGGGAATGGGTCAGTCCTAAAGATGGATGTAAAAGCTGCAATCGAAGGAAGATAGTTTGAGAGAATAAGATTCAAGAAGTTCATATTGATAAAGGCATGAAAGATGGCCAGAAGATAATATTCTATGGTGAAGCAGACCAAAACCAAGACTGGAGCCAGGAGATGTTATCATTGTTTTAGATCAGAAAAGACCATGCTGTTTTTATGCGACAAGGAGAAGGTCTTTTCATGTATATGGACATACAGCTGGTTGAAGCATTGTGTGGCTTCTAAAAGCCAATAGCTACTCCTGACAACCAAACCATAGTCATCACCTTTCATTCAGGTCAGATGTCAAGAATGAAAATATCAAATGTGTGTTAAATGAAGGTTTGTCAATGCATCATAGACCACATGAAAAAGGTCATCTAATCATCAAATTTAAAGTAAACTTTCCTGAGAATGGCTTTCCCTCTCCTGATAAACTCTCTTTGCTGGAAAAACTCCTACCTGAAAGGAAGGAAGTAGAAGAGACTGATGAAATGGACCAGGTAGACTTTGGTCCAAATCAATGGAGAAGCATATGAGGATGATGACATCATCCTAGGAGTGGTGTTCAGTGTCAGATTTCTTACTGGGGCCAGTGAATAACAGTCACTGCTGGCATTTTTATTTACAGTCGTGAATGAGTGAAGGACTGTAATTGAAATATACTCACTACTTGCTATTGTTTTTGTTTTAATATTCAACTATAGTAGTGTTTTAAAAGTTAAATGAAGAATAAACTCAAATACAAAAAAATAGTCAAATTCTACAGTAGTAACAGGGTATACATGGTAGAGGGTGGAGCCTGATGTAAGATCTACAAAATACAGTTAGAACCTCCAGGCCTCTCCCAGGAAGGGCAGGAAGGAGTGAGGCCCTAAGATATGGGATGTAGACACAGAGAATACCCATTTTCCCCTTTTCTTTAGTTGTGCCCCTTCTGAGTAAAAAACATTCCTCTCTTTAAAAGAATTCCAATGACTCACAAATTGAGGACAATTTCCCCCAGAACTCACCTTTACCACTTTTATTGCCTCCAGGCCTAAAATGGGACTTGTTAAGATTCAACATTGCTGGGGAATAGAGTGTTTAGCCAGTGTTTAGCCAAATAAGTCATGTTTGGGTTGATTTAACTTAAGATTAGTGAAACTCCCTGGGATTCAGAATTTAATGAGAACCTGCAAATGGCATTAATAGTTGAGTAAATGCTTAGACTCCTAAGTGGCCCCTTTCAATGATGTTGAAGTACCAGAGCCTCCCCATAGAAGAGTGCACAAACCAGGGAAAGGCTGTGTTGGAATGGGTGAGTAGTGCAATCTTCTCATCTTGCCCAAGAAGACACTGAGAAATGCACAGGTAAGGGGAACCCCAGTGCCACCAGAGTTCTGTGGTAGGTTTCTTCCTTAGGACCAGAAGTGACAGAGGGTGCTCCTCTGGTACCACTGAAACCACTACACAAAATCAAATATATTTATAACACAAGGAATGACAGAGCTGTAAATTGTATGTTAAATGAAGGCTTGCTTATAGGATGTATCAGGATAAAACTATTTCTCAAGAGGAAATTCTTATGCTTCCTGTTTATTTAATATTTTTTCTCCTTTCCCACATCAAAGAAACTATCAATTTTCATTCTCAAAGAAAATAAACTTGCATTTGTAACTCACAGTGATCTTTCATTAACTGTTATAAAGTCTGACAACAAATCTTACCAATCCCCAACAATATTTTCAAAGCATTTTTCCACATTTCATATACACACTAGTGGCCCAGTGCACGAATTTCATGCAATTAAAAGAGTATTAATTAGAGAAAATAATTTAATATTGCTATTTGCTTTTTCTCTATAATAGAAGTATCAGAGACTAAAGAAAATTAGTAAAATGTATATGAAAACCTTCCTCCTGTCAGAGTCTGGGGCGCACCACAGGACTCAGAGTCAAGTCCCCACTCATTCACATGTGCCTCAAAATCACGCGAGACCCAGACCCAGCCATGCCCTCCCCCCTCCCCCCCACGCATTGGGGTAGATCCAGACCTGGCCAGTCCCACCCTTATCAAGCCCCACAGGGCAGAGGGCGTCCTCGGGTCCCCTGGCCCAGCACCAGGATGGGAGGCATAGCCTGAGGTCCCCCAGCAAGCCCCCCCCAGGCAGAGGAGCACAGCCTCAGATCCCCTGTCAATCCCCACTGGCACGGGGACGCAGGCTCAGGTCCCCTGTGAAACCCCGCTGGGTGGGGGGCACAGTCTGAGGCCCCCTGTCAAGCCCAACCTGGCAGGAGGGGCACAGCCTCAGGTCCCCTAGCCTGGTGCCGGGTGGGGGTGTGGTTTAAGGTTCCCTGTCAAGCTCTACCAGGTGGGGACGCAGCATGAGGTCCCCTGTCAAGCCCTGCTGGGTGGAAAGAACAGTCTGAGGTCCCCTAACCCGGCACCAGGATGGGAAGCACAACTTGTGGTCCCCTGTCAAGCCCTGCCAGGTTGGGAGTGTGGCCTGCAGTCCCCTGTCAAGCTGCACCAGGTGGGAGGCACGGCCTGAGGTCCCCCAGCCTGGAGCTGGGGCAGGGGGAGCAGCTGGAGGTCCCCTAGCCCAGCACCAGGACGGGAAGTACACTTTGAGGTCCCCCATCAAGCCCCACTGGGTGGAGGACATGGTCTCAGGTGCCCTGGCCTGGTGCCAGGGCGGGGGTCGAGGCCTGAGGTCCCCTGTCAACCCCCTCTGGATTGGGGGAAGGTGTAGGCCTCCCATCCCGCTTACTGCGGCCCCACCCCCACCGGCCTCCCATCCTGCTGCCACGACCACCTCATGCTCTCCGTGAGCAGGTATGCATAGGGAAGGCTGGGCTAGGATAATTGGGAGGGGGTAATGGGGGGCCAGCATCCTGGGTGAGCTGGGCCTCACAGCTTCTCTGCTTCAGCTCCCAGTACCCCAGACTTAGGGAGTAGTGTTTTCACAGGGGCCTAGCAGGCACTGGATATGGCGATGCCTTAAAAACAACACCCTTTAACTCTGGCTGGAAGTGCGTTGGGAACTTATGGTCAGGGGAAGTAGCCCAACATTAGGGCTGAAATAAGACCTTGGGTAGCCTCCAGAGGGGTGACTTCAGTCCTTCGCTGCAGCCACGTCCCACGCTGGCCTCCCGTCCTGCCACTGCCCCGCCACCCTGCCCTCCCGCTCCTGATTGGCTAGTAGCATAGCGAAGGTATATTTGCATGTTTCTCTTTTATTAGGATGGTTCTGAGGTACACTGGGGGGTGGGTGGTCTCTCAACCCAACCTGTCCCCTCTCACATACTGGGAACCCTCAGCGAATGTCCAGCTGATGGCTCACCCCCAGCCTACCCAAAGCCTAAAGCAGAGGCTTTAGGCCTTGGGCACCCAGCCATCGCCCTGCTCAGCTCAGCCCTGGCTGCTCGCTGCCACATCTGCTCACAGTGCCTGTGGGCCAGGCGCTCCCTGCAGCCGCTTCCCCTCACAGCACCCAGTGGCTGGGTGCTCATAGCCACCACCATTTCATCTTCACCCCAGGGTCAGTGCTCATGCCACTTGGCCCCGCCCCCACTCCTGATTGGCTGGTAACATAGCCAATCAGGAGCCAAGGTATGGTCACATTTGCATGTTACTCTTTTATTAGATAGGATTATGATCAAATTATTTTTCACAAGTTTCATCTAAAGCTCTCTTAAAATAATGCTCACATCATTCCATGTGCAAAATAAAATTATCTAAAAATACCTCCCAATTTAAAAAGTCTAAATTTCTATAACAGATGAAATGTCTGTTTTACCCTGTATAGGCACTGCCTTAATACGTGATGAACACAACTATATTTTTTAATAAAAAGTTCCATGGCACAGATAAGAAAATAGAATTACTGAACATGGTGGGTAAAAACAGGCTGCCTAAGCCCAGATCTGACTGTCCAGGGCTCCATCTATCCCTGGCTTCACATAAACTCCTCAAACATTGAAGGGACTCAACACTAAAATCTCCATTCATAATCCATCACTCATGCCAATAATTTAAGTATGAAATATTCTTGCTAAAACTTTGAACTTGACTTTGAAAGCCTCTAGATTTAATTATTGGATTCAGGAAATACAGAGGACAAAAGACCATATTAAATGACATCATGAAAATGTAGGCAACAAAAATGAATTTGTGGGAGACTTAAAACAAGAGCCCATTTTTCAAGAACTAAAGAGAAAAAATGTGAGAAAATGTATATATTACTAGATACTTAACATACAAATTTTAATATATGTCATTTTGATCTTGGTTCTAACACTTTACAATTTATGAGATAATGGGAGAATTACTATTAATTTTTCAGGTGTGATAACTGAATTGTGGTTATACATATGTGGCATTAAAAAATCTTCACATTTTACAGATACATATCATAGTATCTTCAGAAAGAAATAATATGTATGATATTTGTTCTAACATAAACCAACTTGGGAAGGTATATATCAAACAAGATAGCCATTTTTAAATAATTATTGAGTTTGGTGATAGGTACTAACTAGTACATGGGGATTCATTTACTAATCTACTTTTGTAAGTTTCCAAATTTCCATAAGTAAACAAAAAAATGTTGTGGAATGGCATTAGAATGCATGTCATTTCCCTATACAAAATCCTTCAAGACCTTCCTTTCTGCCTCCCAAATTCAGAAAAAAAAAAGCTAGATTCAATTCTCAACTTCTCCATCAAGAGTTCTATACTCTAGCCTCAAAGACTGACATTTCCCCTCTAATCTTTGCTTTATTATAGCCTTACAAATTTTATTCTTCAGTGCTTGCTCAGGTAACAGAACCTTGGAACTAAAAAGTACTTCAATTTAGATGCAAAAACCACTAGTTTAGTGGTTTTTGAACAACTTCATAAGTTTAGAAGTCAGAATTTAATAGTTTACTTTTCATCAAGACAAACATCTTATGCAACCCAATACATAATAGATAAAAGAATATACACATTGCTGCTTTGATGAAGGGTGGCTTGGAGCCCTTTCTAATAAGCTTCCAACCCTGAAAAATAATATTCTAGTATCGATTTCATCCCTGCAATAAATGAAAAACTGAGCTAAGAAAATTAAATAACTTATAACAGTCATAAAGGCCAATGGGTATCAAGGCATCTCCTGCCCTTTCCTCTAAATGACAGTCTTCTAATGAATTCCATCTCCTTCATACTTTACATAATCTCTCTTGATACCCCTCTCTAGATATCTTTCTCTAAACCAAAACAGTACATATAATTGAACAGACATAACACGTAGAGACACTCTGTGACTACATGTTGAATAAATAAGGATATTTACTAGACTGCCTGTAAAAGAGTTGGGCATATTCACCTTTCCTTATTCTTAAAACTAAGTTTCTTGAAAAAATAGTCTTTTACTGATTTTCATGGCAGTTTTTAACATAGGGCCTTTACTATTTAGGCAAAACTTTCAGAAGCAAGTACTAACCACTTGGTACTCTTTCTTATTTTTTAAGTATCAATCCAAAGCAAAATACCCATAAATGTGAAGAGCCAAGAGAAGGTGAACGATCTTGCATTTTCAAAAGCATGTTAACTATAAAAAAATAATAGAAATAAAGGATGGAAGTCAGCTGTGGAAGGAAATCAGAAAAGAGACTGAAAATATTTAAGAAGAATATATTGATTTGGAGGAATAACCAATAAATATCTAGTTGATGAAAGCAGAAATTATTTTTTAAATATCTTTATTGATTAAGGTATTACATGTGTCCTCACCCCCAATTACCCCTTCCAAACCCCCCTCCCACTTATGCTCTCACCCTCTCCCGCTGGTGTCTGTGTCCATTGGCAGGCTTATATGCATGCATACAAGTCCTTTGGTTGATCTCTTCCCCTACCTTCCCTCTGAGGTTTGACAGTCAATGCTTCTCTGTCTCTGAATCTGTTTTTGTTTATCAGTTTATGTTGTTCATTATATTCCATAAATGAGTAAGATCATGTGATACTTATTGTTCTTTGACTGGCTTATTTCATTTAGCATAATGCTCTCCAGTTCCATCCATGCTCTCATTTAAAGAAGCCATTTTTTCCTCCTCCTTCTTCTTCTTCCTCTTCTTAAAGAATACCTTTCAGCATTTCAAGAAATACTGGTTTAGTGTTGATGAACTCCTTTAGCTTCTTCTTATCTGTGAAGTTCTTTATCTGACTTCAATTCTGAATGATAGCTTCACTGGGTAATCTTGGTTGTAAATTCTTGCTATTCATCACTTTGAAAATTTCTTGCCACTCCCATCTGCCCTGCATTATTTCTGTTGAGAAATTAGCTGACAATCCTACAGGTGCTCCCTTGTAGGTAATTGTTTTTCTCTTGCTTTTAATATTCTTTGTCTTTTGTTTTTGGCATTTTAATTATGATGTATCTTGGTGTGGTCCTCTTTGGGTTCCTTTTGTTTGGGTTCTGTGCACTTCCTGGACTTGTAAGTCTATTTCTTTCACCAGGTGGGGGAAGGTTTCCGTCATTTTTTTCTTCAAATAGGTTTTCAATATCTTGCTCTCTTTCTGCTTCTGGCACCCCCATAATTCTGATGTTGGTACGTTTGAAGTTGCCCCAGAGGTTTTTTACACTATCCTCAAATTTTTGAATTAGTTTTCATTTTTCTTTTCTGGTTGAGTGTTTTTTGCCTCTTGGTATTTCAAATCTTTGACTTGATTCTTGCGTTCCTCTAGTATGCTGTTGGGTTTCTGCAAAATATTTTTTATTTCAGTCAGTGTATGTTTAATTTCTAATTGATCCTTTTTCATATCCTCAAGGGTCCCACTAAATTTATCAGCCTTTTCTAAAAAAAATATTGAAAAACCTTATAACCGTGGTTTTGAACTCTATATCCCACCGTTTGTTTTCCTCCATGTCTTTCGTTTGTGATATATTTCTTTGTCTCTGCATTTTCTCTGCTTCCCTGAGTCGGTAGGGTAGCTTTGTGTGCTAGGTGTCTTGGCCTCCCGTTACCTGAGGTGGACACTCTTGGTGCACCCCTCTGTGGTCTGTGCGTACAGCCTTGTTGTAGTTAAGTCTTGATTGTTGTTGGTATCACTGGGAAGAACTGACCTCCAGGCCAATTGGCTGTAGGACCAGCTGTGTCTATGCTGGCAAACAACCTTATGTGACCAGACTTGCAAAATTGCACAAGCCTGTGTTCAGCTTGGATGGGGCAGAGTTTCAGGATGGAGCTGACTGCCTTGGCTTCCAGTCAGCCCTGCCCCATGAGGTTCCTGAGTCTCAGTGTCCGCAATCGCTGCAAGCACCTCTAAGAACATTCCATCCTTTCTGGGCACATTCACGCGTGCCTCCAGACCTCTGCCTTTCACTGTTCCTCCGAGTTTTGACCCCTGTATGGGCCTGGGTCCCCAGGGTCTCACCCAGGACTGGGGTTCAGTGCAGTAGGAACTGGGTTTCAGTGGAGCCCAGAGATTTGTCAGTCCTCTCTGCGTGCCCTCGCGTGCGCACTTCCAGACCTCTGCCTTTCGCCACTCCCCTGAAATTCCATCTTACAGTCTAGATTCCCCCATATGATCCTGAGTCCTCAGGGTCTCTCCCAGAACTGGGGTTCAGTACAGTCTGGAGCTTTTGTCTCCTCCTGCTAGAGCACACCAGCCAGGCACTCAGCTATCCCGTCCTCTCCAGCCCCATCCTCTCCTCGTGTACACGTGCATCTCCATACCACAGGTTTTACAGCTCCTCTGCTGTCCTGTGTGCTTTTCTCTTTCCTTCTAGTTGTAGAATTTACAGTCAGCAAGCTTTCCTGTGGTTCTGGATGGTGTCCATTATTTTAGTTGTATTTTTGAAATTGTTGTGCAAGGCAGCAGTTTAGGTGTTTACCTATTCTGCCACCATAGTTTCCCTCAAAAGTGAAAATTATTAATAGTATATTTATGTTGGTGCACATGAAACTGCCCATATTTGACCACTTTAACCTATAAAAAAATGGCAGTTTTACATAGTTCAACCTAATAGTAGTAAGTATAGAATCTAGTATACTGAAAGACATGTAGATCTTTCCAGAATGACTTCAATGTTCATCAACTAAACTCTGCCAAAAAAAAACTCTACATCAACTTCATAAAAGATCATCACAGTTCCTATGGGGTGGCATAAAGCTTATCTGCACTAATCCTAATAAAAGAGTAATGTGCAGATTGACCATCCCTCCAACCCACAAGATGGCTGCCACCATGTGGACACAAGATGGCCACAACAAGATGGCTAGCAGGAGAGGGGAGTTGGAAGGGACCAGGTTTGGATGGGAGGGCAGTTGTAGGCTATCAGACCAGCAGGGGAGGGTAGTTGGGAGGGACCAGGCCTATAAGGAAGGGCAGTTGGGGGCAACCATGCCAGCAGGGAAAGGAAGTTAGGGGTGACCAGGCTATCAGAGGAGGGATGTTGGAGGCAACTGAGCCTGCAGGGAAGGGCAATTGGGGGTGACCCAGACCTGCAGGGGAGAATGGTTGGGAGGGACCAGGCCTACAGGGGAGGGCAGTTTGGGGTGACCAGGCCTGTGGGGGAGGGCAGTAAAGAGTGCCCAGGCCTGTAGCAGAGGGGACAATCAGGCTGTCAGGGGAGTGTTTAGGGGGTGATTAGACTGGCAGGTAGAAGCCATTAGGGGCAATCAGGAAGGCAAGCAGATAAGAAGTTGGGAGCCATCCTGGATTGTGAGAGGTTAGGCCCAATCCTACCTGGATCAGGCCTAAACGGGCAGTCAGACATCCCTTGAGGGGTCCCAGATTGGAGAAGATGCAGGCTGGCCTGAGGGACACACACACCCATGCATGAATTTCGTGCACCGGCCTCTCGTCTACACTATTAAAAGAGTAACATGCAAATTAACCATCACTCTGCTACACCCACAAGCCACACCCACCATCCAATCAGGAGCAAGTATGCAAATTAACCAAAGATGGCAGCCTGCCACAGAGCTGGAGCAGGAGGCTTGGGTTGCCCCCGGTGATTAAGCCAAGCTTTCCACCCGCTTTGACTGGCCCAGGCCTCTGTTCAAGACTACAAAGTTTCAATAATAGAAGATAAATAAATCCCAAAAAAAATGGCTGCGGCCATGGAGCAAGCAGGAGGCTTGGGTTTCCCCAGTGATGGAGGAAGCCAAACTTCCTGGCCAGCCCTGGGCTCCGCTCAAGGCTAAAAGATTCAGTTATAGAAGATAAATAAGTCCCAGATACCAGGGCCTCCACTTGGGTTGCCAGTGGGGGGGGGGTAGCCAGCCTGCAAACCACAACAGGGCAGTTAGGGCTGACCACGCCTGCAGGGGAGGGCAGTTAAGGATGATCAGCCCTGCAAGGGAGGGTAGTTAGGGGCAATTGGGCTGGAAGGGAAGCAGTTAGGCATCCATCAGGCTGGCAGGGAAGTGCTTAGGGGGTGATTGGGCTGGCAAGCAGAAGTGGTTAGGGGCAATCAGGAATGCAGGCAGGTGAGCAGTTGGGAGCCAGCAGTCCTGGATTGAAAGGGATGTCTGACTGCCCATTTAGGCCCGATCTGAGTAGGATCGGGCCTAAATGGGCAGTCGGACATCTCACCCTTTCCAGATTGGAGAGAATGAGGACTGGACTGAGGGATATAGACCCCTGTGAATAAATTTCGTGCATCGGGCTTCTAGTTCTATATAATAAAATGGTAATATTCAAATTGACCCCTCAGGAGTTCAACCATCCACTATGACATGTGCTGACCACTAGAGGGCGGTACAGAATGAAGGCCCCAGCTGGTATCTGGGGGAAGGAAGGCCCCAATTGGTCATGATTTCTGGCCAGGCCTAGGGACCCTACCAGTGCACAAATTTCATGCACTGGGCCTCTAGTAAATTTGATAAATATTCAAACTAAGAGGAATAGTCTGAGAACCAATAATGTTTAATTCACCTGTGACTGAAACTAAGGAATAACTTGAAGACGCTAAAGTATGAAATAAATATATAGCTTCACTAAAGATACATATTCTAACTCAAGAGTAACTAAACTTTCCCTTCTCATCTAAGCATTATAATTGTATAAACAAATATAAAGCTAAACAATCTTTTAGTGACATGAAGAATTCACATTTGGATCTTATAGAACACTTGAAAATGAGCAATCTTGAAAGCATTTATGATAATTTTCTATTAATCAGAATAACTCATTTATCAAATAATTCCCTAATGTGTTTAACATTTTTCTGCATTTACATGTGCACTTTGGCATAAGAAATGGTGTTTTAGTTACTACTTTTTACTATCACATAGTATGGTGATAGCACTCAAATGTTGTTGAATTAACCAATAAGTGAGTAAAAATTATTATTTGTATTCTTGGATTCTAATTTTTAATTTAAAAAAATTAAGTTAGCCTGACTGGTGTGGCTCGGTGGTTGAGCGTCAACTAATAAACAAGGAGATCATGCTTCAATTCCAGGCCAGGGCACATGCCCGGGTTGTGGGCTTGATCCCCAGCATGAGAAGTGCAGGAGGCAGCAATCAATGATACTGTCTCAACATTTATGTTTCTATCTCTCTCTCCCCGTCCCTTCCTCTCTCTGAAATAAATCAAAGGTAAAAAATATATTTTAAAAAAATTAAGTGAGATGCCAGGACACAATGTTGAGTATCTTTTGCTGTATGAATAGCTTTAAAACAAAAACTTAAAAGAAAGAATTTTCTCTTGAACTGCAAAAAGGGAAATGGCTTTATTTATTTTTATGTTTGTAAAAATAAATACAAAATGGCTACAATAATGAATAAGGTAATTATTTTTCTAAAAATTAAAAGTTCAAAACCCTAATGCTTCAATGTACTTTGACATGACTGTTTACAAATTTCCAGCTATCTCTAGGCACTGCAATTGTAAGATTCTGATTTTGAAAGCTGAAAATCACCATTATAACATATTTTTAATTTACTAGTCAAAACACACCAAAAAAAGAAAAGATTTTTAATGTGACAATGGATGCCTAATTCACATACTAAATTGCTCTATACAGGGAGACTTCACAATCCAGGCGCCATAGCCATGCTGCTGTAAGTAGGATTTCAACAAAGTTTTAGCTTCTTGATAGGATCCAGACAAACACTAGAAAGAAAAAAAAAGAATTATAGAACATAGGCAGAATTTGGCTTATGAAAAACAAGTATCCCTAATTTTGTCTATTCAGTTTGACATTTTAAAAATTAAAATATTTAATTACTGCCTGGTCAATGGTTGAACATCCACCTAAATGACTTTTAAAGCCAAGTTTTAAACTTTGAAATCTAAATAATAATTTTATTTGTGGATTGTGCTTTTGGTTGTTATATCTAAGAAAATTTTCCCTAATCTAAGAATACAAGTATTTTCTCGTTTTCCTTGGAAGTTTCACAATTTTAGCTTTTTTAGATCTATGACCAATTTTGAGGTTCTTTTTGTTTGCATGACTAGTATAAGTCTAAATTAAATTTTTTTATTTTACTCATGGATATTCCATTGTCCCAGTACCATTTGTCGAAAAACTATTCTTTCTCCCATTCAATTACCTTAGCACAGTGGTTCTCAACCTTTCTAATGCCGCAACCCTTTAATACAGTTCCCCATGTTGTGGTGACCCCCAATCGTAAAATTTTTACTACTTCATAACTGTAATGTTGCTACTGTTAATAAATCGTAATGTAAATATCTGTGTTTTCTGATGGTCTTAGGCTCTACAGCAGTGGTTCTCAACCTGTGGACTGTGACCCACAGGTTGAGAACTGCTAGCAGGATCGCCTAAGACCATCGAAAAACACAGATATTTACATTACGATTCGTAACAATAGCAACATTACAGTTTTGAAGTAGCAATGAAAATAATTTTATGGTTGGGGGTCACCACAACATGAGGAACTGTATTAAAGGGTTGCGGCATTAGAAAGGTTGAGAACCACTGCTTACTTAGCATCTTTGTACAAAATCAATTGACCATCAGTGTGTGGGTTTATTTTATTCCACTGATCTGTCTCTCATTATATCAATACACTGTCTTTTAGTTTTTAAATTTTTTATTGATTAAGGTGTTATACGTGTGTCCTTATTTCATTACCCTTTCAACACCCCATTCGTGCCCTCACCTCCCTGTTGTCTGTGTCCATTGGTCAGGCTTAAATGCATACATACAAGTCCTTTAATTGATCTCTCTCTCCCCTTTACCCCCCCCTCCCCTACCTTCCCTCTGAGGTTTGATGGTCTAACCAATGTTTCTCTGTCTCTGGATTTATTTTTGTTCACCAGTTTATGTTGTTCATTATATTCCATAAATGAATGAGATCATGTGATATTTATCTTTCTCTGACTGGCTTATTTCACTTCACAATGCTCTTCAGGTCCATCCATGCTGTTGCAAATGGTTAAGAACTCCTTTTTTACCACAGCATACTATTCCATTGTGCAGATGTACCACAATTTTTTAATCAACTCATCTGCTGGTGGGCACGTAGGCTGTTTCCAAATCTTAGCTATTGTAAATTGTGCTGCTATGAACATAGGAGTGCGTATTTCCTTTCTGGTTGGTGTTTCTGGTTTCTTGAGATATATTTCTAGAAGTGGGATCACTGGGTCAAATGGGAGTTCCATTTTTAAGTTTTTTGAGGAAACTCCATACTGTTCTCCACAGTGGCTGTACCAATCTGCATTCCCACCAGCAGTGCACCAGGGTTCCTTGGTCTCTGCATCCTCGCCAGCACTTGTCATTTGTTGATTTGTTGATGATAGCCATTCTGACAGGTGTGAGATGGTACCACATTGTGGTTTTGATTTGTATCTCTCAGATGATTAGTGACTTTGAGCAGGTTTTCATATGTCTCTTGGCCTTCCATCTTCTTTCGAAAAGTATCTATTTAGGTCCCTTGCCCATTTTTTGATTGGGCTGTTTATCTTCCTTTTGTTAAGTGTATGAGTTCCCTGTAAATGTTGGCTTGATTACTGTGCCTTTACGATAGATTTTGAAATGAGGTAGGATAAGTCTACCAATTTTATTCTTTTCAAAAATTGTTTTAGTTCTTCTATATCCTTTGGATTTACACATCAATTTAAGAACCAGCTTGCCAATTTCTACACAAAAGCCTGCTGCATTTTTTAAGGACTTTACATCAAATACATAGATTTGGACAGAACTGACATCCTAACAATATTGAGTTTTCCAATCCATAAAATGGTATATCTCCCCATTTATTTAAGTCTTTAATTTCTCTCAGAAATGTTTCATCATTTTCAGTGCACAGGTCTTGTGCTTCTATTGTTCAATTTATCCTAAATATTTTTCATGTTACTATGAAAAAAATTGTTTTCCCAATTTTAATTTTGGAATATTCATTCCATATATATTTATTTTTGGAATTTATTTTTATATATTGTTCTTGTACTCTGAAGTCACACATGTAGATATTTGTTTTTGACACATTTCATAAGATAATTTACAGATAAGATTACATCATTTAGAATGTTTTTCTTCTTCCTTTCCAGTCTTTTTCTTGCCTTGACAAGAATAATGGTGAACAGACACAGTAAGATCTGACATTCTTGCCTTCTTCCCAAATCTTGGGGTGAGAAGAGAGGAAATGCAGTCAGTCTTTCATCACTAAGTGTGAATGTCAATAGTAGAATTATAGTTCATGCTGTTTATCAAGATGAGGAAGTTCCCTAGCTGGTTTGACCTCAATGGCTAGAGAGTCAGCCTCTGCAGACTAAAGGCTCCAGGTTCAATTCCAGGCAAGGGCACTTCTGTTACAGGCTTCTCCCTGGTCAGGGGACATGCAGGAGGTAACTAATCTATGTGTTTCTCTCACATCGTTATTTCTCTCTTTCCTGTCTCTTCTACTCTGTCTAAAAATCAATGGGAAAACATCCTCAGGTGAGGTTTTAAAAAAAAAGATGAGGGAGTTTACTTCTATTTTTTATTTGTTGAGTGTTTTTATTGTGATTAGGTGTTGGATTTCCTCAAGTACATTTCATCCATCTTTTGAGATAATTGTGTGGGTTTGGAACTTCAATTTATTCATATAATATATCAAATGACTTTCTGGTGTTAAATCAACCTTGCATTCCTGAAATAATCTTCTTGGTCAAGGTGTACTAGTATAATCCTTTTATATGTTGTTGGATTTGGTCTGTCAATATTTTATTAAGAATTTTTGCATTGAGCTGAAACCAGTTTGGCTCAGTGGATAGAGCGTCAGCCTATGGACTGAAAGGTCCCAGGTTCAATTCCAGTCAAGGGCATGTACCTTGGCTGAAGGCACATCTCCAGTAGGGCTGTACAAGAGGCAGCTGATTGATGTTTCTGACTTTCTATCCCTCTTCCTTCCTCTCTGTAAAAAATCAATAAAATATATATTTTTTAAAAGAATTTTTGCATTTATGTTCCTGAGACACTGACCTTCTAAAATGAGCTGGGAAGTGTTCTTCCTTTATTATATGAAAAAAAAAATTATAGGATTTGTATTATTTTTTGCTTATCCTAATAAAAGAGTAACATGCAAATGTGACCGTACCTTGGCTCCTTATAGGCTATGCTACCAGCCAGTCAGAGCAAGGGGTGGGGTCAAGAGGCATGGGCGCCAGACCCCAGGAGCGGAGACGAAGTGGTGAAGGCATCAAGTGCCCAGCCATGGGCGTGGAGACCAAGCAGTGGCAGCGCTGGTGAACCACTGCTGCATCTGAGGCCCTGGGGCACGGAGAATGAGGTGGCGGCGGTGGCGAGAAATCACCACAGCTGCATCTAACTGAGGCCCCCTGGCAGAAAGGTGCCAACATTATCGACAGAAAATGTCTGAAGAGCGATGTGCGTCTGATCTTGAAAGAAGGCGATGCCTGCGACAGAATGTATCTGAAGAGCAGCTATTGGAAAAACGTCGCTTTGAAGCCGAAAAACACTGGCATCTTAGACAGGAAATGTCTAAAGAACAACGTGCCTTTGAATTTGAAAGAAGGCGGTGGCGAAGACAGAATATGTCTAAAGAACAGTCATCAACAAGTACTGGTAACAGTGGTAGGACCTGCCTCCTCAGAGAAAATGGAGTACGTGAGGATGCAAATCTCGAACATAGTTGTGGTGAAATGACTGTTAGATGTGAATTTTGCCTATCACTAAATTTCTCAGATGAAAAACCATCTGATGGGAAATTTACTCGATGTTGTAGCAAAGGGGAAGTCTGTCCAAATGATATAAATTTTCCAGATTACCTGCCATATTTAAAAAGATTAATGACAAACGAAGATTCTGACAGTAAAAATTTCATGGAAAACATTTGATCTATAAATAGTTCTTTTGCTTTTGCTTCCATGGGTGCAAATGTTGCATTGCCATCAGGGTATGGGCCATACTGTTTTAGAATACATGGCAAAGTTTATCATCGTACTGGAACTTTACATCCTTCTGATGGTGTTTCTCGGAAGTTTGCTCAACTCTATGTTTTGGATATAGCCGAAGCTACACGTAAAAGATTAGCAATCCCAGCAAACCAGGCCTGCTCAGAAAGACTCATGATCAACATCAACAACCTCATGCATGAAATAAATGAATTAACAAAATCGTACAAGATGTTACATGAGGTAGAAAAGGAAGCCCAATCTGAAGCAGCAGAAAAAGGTATAGCTCCCACAGAAGTAACTATGGCAATTAAATATGATCGTAATAGTGACCCAGGTAGATATAATTCTCCCCGTGTAACCAAGGTTGCTGTCATATTCAGAAATGAAGATGGAGAACCTCCTTTTGAAAGGGACTTGCTCATTCATTGTAAACCAGATCCCAATAATCCAAATGGCACTGAAGTGAAACAAATCAGTATCCTGTTTCCTACATTAGATGCAATGACATATCCTATTCTTTTTCCACATGGTGAAAAAGGTTGGGGAACAGATACTGCATTAAGACTCAGAGACAACATTGTACTCAACAATAATACTAGACAAAATGTAAGAACACGAGTCACCTAAATGGATTTCATCTCTCTGTGAGGGACACATTCAATCCTATTTTAAATGCAGGAAAATTAACTCAATAGTTTATTGTGGATTCATATTGTTGTTATATCGTTTTGTTATTATTTACTAATGAAATTATGTATTATTTTCATATACATTGTACTCATTACCTTTTATCTCTCACACTTTTATTGTAGAGAAAGGGCAAAAAGCACTATTAAAATATTTCCTCTAATTAATACCCTTTTAATGTGCATGAATTTCGTGCACCAGGCCACTAGTGTTTAATAAAATCACCAATGAAGCCAAACCTGCTTTACTTTAGGGAAAGAATTTTAATTAGTAATTCAATTTCTTTAGTTCAATTCAGATATTCTAATTAGTCAGTCAGGTTTTGTAACATCTTAAGGTAAAATGTCAAATAAACTGATTTCATGAATCTCTTTCTTAATATAAGCATTTAAAGCTATCAATTTTTCTCTAAGCATTTTTCATTATATTCCATAAATTTTCATGTTAAATTGTCATTTTCCCTCCATTCAAGATACTTCTGAATTTTCCTATTATTTCTTCTGACTCATGGGTTATTCAGAGGTTAATATCCAAATATATAATGATTTCTGTTGTTACAGCTAAACACATAGTTGTTATATATTCCTCATGTATTAACCTTTTACCATTTGTTGTCTCTAGTAATATTTCTCATCTTAATATATATTTGTTTGACATCAATTATAAACACCCCAGCTCTTTTATTGCTACTATTTGCATGGTATATCATTTTGTCATCCTTTTACTTTCCATCTAATATTTGTGTCTTTGAATTTAATGTGTTTCTTGCAGATAGCATATAGTTGGATTGTGCTTTTTTACCCAATCTGACCACCTCTGCCTTTTTTTCCTGGAGCATTTGGTCTGCTCAAAATTAACGTAACCATAGATATAGTTGATTTATGCCTGCCATTTCATGATTTATTTTCCAGGTTTTATGTATTTTATTTCTCTGCTCCCTCTTTACTGCTTTATAGTCTTTTTGAAAATATATTTTTAGTACATGCACCTGGAAAACAAGTAATATTCAATTTTTGAACTGGTTTAGAAAGTTTGTATTTCCTGTTTTTTATGTATTCTACAATTTTTTTGGAAACTTAGATTTTTTTAGATAAATATTAGAACTACTTCAGATTCTGATATATTTCTCAAAGATTGTATTTTTATTTAGCTTGTATAAATTGTGAGATCTGTTTTACTCATGGTATGCAGCTACTGTTGTCTCTTATATTTTAAAATTATTTTTGTCTTAGCCTGGCTGCCTAATGATTACCCTGCAGAGCTCAGTGATAGCCTATGATTTCAGCAGACCTTGTGCTCAAACACCTCAAAAACCTGCAAGGCTTCCACCGTCTTCTGATCCATATGTGTTTGGGGTGGATGGGGGGATACATTTACTGTAGTAGCTAGTTTTCCCTTACAGTTTTACTCTTCACCAGCTCCTACTGGGCCTTCCTGCCTCTCCTTATGCATGGTATACTTTCTCAATCAGGCAGGGATAGATGGAGAGTTTATCTCAGCCCTTCCATGGCTCCTTCGATTCCAAAATCTACCCACGTCACTAAGTTGGTTCGTCACTTGCCCCAACCAAAAAGTTACTGGCTCCATTTGTTTCTGGCTCCCCTATTTGTTTCCTACCAGTCTGGACACATTTAGCTCACAAAGCCCCAAATAAAGACTACCCCCTCTAGTAGCAAGGCTACTACTTTTGTGGCATCCTCCCTCTGTCTGGTAAAACTACAGTTCCTGCCATTCAAACTAGCAGAGAGGAAGAAGAGGGACCGGAAAACTACCTTGGGCAAAGGCATACAAGCTCCTGTTCTGATTCAGAGTTCTAGTGGTTTTTTAAGAACATACACTTTTCAGTTTATATTCTGCCTTTAGTAAACTTCCAAAGCTGTGAAAAGATTGTTTTTCACTATTTTGTCTAGTTTTATACTTGTTTGTACAGAGATGATTTGCAACTTTTTTATACCAGAAAATATCCAGATAAGCTTTTGTACTTAAGAATATGTGTACATTCAGATAAACCTGTAGTTAATATAACTGTTGTACAAATAGGGATTACAGTTGGAGCATTAAGATATTGGTGAAATTAAGAGATGCTCACACAATACCAAATCATGAAACTGAATACTAAATTAGATTATCAGAAACAATTTATATATTTAATAACTTAATCACATGGATATGTCATATTATGAGAACATGGCTTATATATTACGTTGAATGAAAAAAGAATTAAAAAGAAAATTAATCAGGATAATCTTAATATTTTTAAATTATGCATACCCCCAAATTTATATGCAAGATAAGAAACTAAAGTACGATGCTTACATTTCAAGATCAAGAGTATTATTTGATTATTAGGTGGGATTACAAATTATATTTTTCCTCTGTGCTTTAAAAAAATTACCAAATTCTTTACTTAAACATGTATTTAATACTAAAAAAGAATTTTTTTTATCCTCCCCTGAGGACATGCTTATTGACTTTAGACAGAAGAGAGAAACACTGATTAATTGCCTCTCGTATGCACCCTCATTGGGAATTGAACCCACAACCTATCAGTACAGGAGATGACGCTCCAACCAATGGAACCACACTGGTGGGGCAAAAGAATAAGTATTTTTCAAGAAAGAAAAAGGTTACATGGAGACTAAAAAATAATACAAAAGAGCTGGTTCTCTGAAAGGATAAACAAGATTGATGAACCTCTACCAAGCTCACCAAGAAGCAGAGAGAGAGGACCCAAAAAAATAAACTCAGAAATGAAAGATGTGAAGTAACAACTGATCCCACAGAAATACAAAATATTGCCCAAACCGATTTGACTCAGTGGATAGAGCGTCGGCCTGCAGACTGAAAGGTCCCAGATTCGATTCCGGTCAAGGGCATGTACCTTGGTTGAGGGCACACCCCTAGTAGGGGGGGTGTGCAAGAGGCAGCTGATCAATGTTTCTCTCTCATCAATGTTTCTGACTTTCTCTCCTTCTCCCTTCCTCTCTGTAAAAAATCAATAAGATGTAAAAAAATACAAAAGATTGTAAAAAAAATACTATGAACAATTCAATTCCAATTAAATGGACAACCTAGAAAAAATGGACATATTCCCGGAAAAATACTATTTTCTAAAACTCATTCAGGAAGAATTAAAAAATCTGAATAGGCTGATAACTATGGAGGAAATTAAAGCAATAATCAAAAAACTTTCAATAAACAAAAGCACTGGGCCAGACAGCTTCACTATGGAGTTTTACCAAACATTCGAAGAAAAAATAAAACCTACCCTCCTCAGTCTATTCCAAAAAATTCAAGAGGAAGGAACACTTCCAAGCTCTATGAAGCCAGCATTACCCTATCCCCAAACCAGATAAAGACACTACAAAGAAGAGAATTACAGGCCAACCTCCCTGATGAACACAGATGCTAAAATCTTCAACTAAGAAAATAAATAAATGGGACTACATCAAAATAAAAAGCTTCTGCACAGCAAAAGAAACCATCAACAAAACAATAAGAATGCCCACTGCATGGGAGAACATATTTGCCAATGTTATAAGGGTTTAATCTCCAAAATTTATAGGGAACACATACAACTTAACAAAAGAAAGATAAACAATCCAGTCAAAAAATGGGCTAAAGCCGAGACTGGTTTGGCTCAGTGGATAGAGCGTCGGACTGCGGACTGAAGGATCCCGGGTTCGATTCCGGTCAAGGGCATGTACCTTGGCTGCAGGCACATCCCCAGTAGGGGGCGTGCAAGAGGCAGCTGATCGATGTTTCTCTCTCATCGATGTTTCTGACTTTCTATCCCTCTCCCTTCTGCTCTGTAAAAAAAAATCAATAAAATACATTTTTTAAAAAATGGGCTAAGGACCTCAATAGACACTTTTCGAAAGTGGACATACAGAAGGCCAAGAGACATATGAAAACATGCTCAAAATCACTAATCCCTCTGAGAGGTGCAAATCAAAATGACAATGATGATAGCCATTCTCACACCTATCAGAATGGCTATCATCAACAAATGACAAGTGCTGGCGAGGATGTGGAGAAAAAGGAACCCTTGTACACTGCTAGTGGGAAAGCAGACTGGTGCAGCCACTGTGGAAAACAGTATGGAGTTTCTTCAAAAAATTAAAAATGAATTCCCATTTGACTCAGTAATCCCACTTATAGGAATATATCCCAAGAAACCAGAAACACCCATCAGAAAGGATGTATGCACCCCTATGTTCATAGCAGCACAATTTACAATAGCTAAGATCTGGAAACAGTCTAAGTGCCTATTGCAGATGAGTGGATTAGAAAATTGTGGTACATCCACACAATGGAACACTATGCTGCTATTAAAAAGAAAGAACTCTTACTATTACAACAGTATGGATGGACCTGGAGAACATTATGCTAATTGAAATAAGCCAGTAGAAGAAAGATAAAATCACATGATCTCACTTATTTGTGGAATTTAATGAACAACATAAACTGATGAACAAAAGTAGATCCTGAGACAGAAGCACCGTACAGACAGACAAACCTCAGAGGGTATATAGAGAGGGGATGGTAAGAGATCAACCAAAGGACTTGTATGCATGCATATAAGCATAACCAATGGACAAAGACAGTAGGGGTATGAGGGCATGTGCTGGGGGGTGGGAGTGGCCAGGGAGAAGTCAATGGGGAGAAAAGGGGACATAGTAATACTTGAAACAATAAAGAATTTTAAAAAGAAAAGGAAAAGGTTATCTACATCACCTACTTATTCAAGCAAAATCACCTGCTGAAATTAAAGCTATTTCACAAAATTAAGACAGAAAAGTTAATTTGTCTTTTATCATAATGTGTTAATTTAGAATAATTAACTTCTCTAGTTAGCACAATTAATATCATCTACAGAAGAAGCTTTGTTCCCATTTTGTTTCTCTGGGCATGACAGCAGGTTTGAGCAATGTCAAAGTACACATCATACAAAGCACATACCCCCTGGCTATCTTAAGTGACAACACTTATTTACATTTCCAATTTCTGGCATGTTTATTTAAAAATTAAGTTTACCACTACAGGGCAATATCCTATATTCAGAAACTATTCAACCAGTTTTTGCTACATATCATCATAAAATTACTACCTTATTCTTTTCTTAAATTATATTCCTATGATCAATTGCATTTCTCTAAGGACTTACCTTAGCTGCATGATATGTACTAGCTTCAAGTACATCCTCTTTCTTAGCTTCACCAGCAAGCAGGTTAAATCGACTCAGCATTGCAGCCTTACACAGCCGACTTGCCATCGACACACCACTTTTAAATGGAGAACTGTGAAAGAAATGAATCAGTCACTAATTATTACTTAACAATTTATGCTGGCAATTGTGGGGATTAAAATCAACATAGAATAGACAGGTATTTAAGTCAATTTATGTGCAATACATATTGTAAATTTTTTACATAAAATATTTTAATATAATTACTTTCTGAAGTTAATTTAATGAAATTACATTTTAAGTTATTATAGTATCAACTTTAATGAAATTATATTTTAAGTTACTATAGTATCAACTTTATAGTATAGTACAGTATCTACTTTAAAATTAAAGTAGAAGATGGATACTTGGTAAATTTTTATTGCTTAATGTAAAATTAACCTATGGTGATCCACATTAAAATAGTGGTTCTACTAAGAACTGTCCAGAAGGGGGAACAGAAATATTTCTGAGATAAAAATGCCCTGCATTTTGACTAGGGTGATGGTTACACAAGTATGTATATATGTCAAAATTCATGAACTGTCAGTGCATTTCACTGTATGTCAATTTTGACTCACTAAAAAAGTAATAATATACACACACACCAACCTCCTGATCCTCCATATATATGGACATGTATGCACATGTAGATATATTTTTTCTGTTTTAAATAAAAACACATCATGAACATTTTTGCTATTGAAACACGTTCCTTTCATTTTATTGTCTCATTACTTAGCTCTTGTGACAGATTATAAAAATTGCCCAAAGCCTTCATTTCTCCAACTCCATGCTTTTAACAGTATTTTTCAGACTGATCCTTCAAGAAGTGGTGTTTGATTTCTCCTACCCTTGAATCTGGGCTAGCTTTGTGACTTGTTTTGGCGAACAGAATAGATCACGTGTCAGTTCTGAGCTGGTGCCTCAGGAGGCTCTGAGTTCTCATTCTCTTGTGACTCTTTCCTCTGCCATGTGAGCCAGCTAGGACTAGTCTACTAGAGGCTGAGAGAACACAAGGACCAAGTGGACCTTCCAGTTAACCTAGAGCTGGCCCTACATGCTTAGAGAAGCCCAACCAAATCAACTCAGTTGACCTAAGGTCTTGTGAGCAGTAATAAGTAGTTGTTTTTAAGCCAATAAGAGTAGAGGTAGTTTAAATGCAACAACAGTTACCATACATTCATTTGTTTGAAAACTACAGACTTCTCTATATGAATTTTCCACATGATTTTCGTTCTGGTAGTTTTCAGGTGATTCTCTTGGGCTTTTCAGGTATAAAATGTAAAGATAGTAAGTTTACCTCCTCCTTTAAAGTATTTTATATCTCATTTCTTTCTCTTATCCAAATGCATTGTTTACTGTTAAATAACAGTAAGCAATCATGTTTATCTAGATGTTAGTGAAAATGCCTCTGAAATTTCAATTATGATGATACTTTTGGATTTATATAGATACATTTGATCCTTAACAAAAATATCTATTCCTGCTTTATTGAGTATCGTTATCTAGAATAGTTGTAGAACTGTATTATATGGCTCCTTAGAATTTATAGAGATGTGATGTTTTTCCCTAGGTCAATTTACCTGACAAAATGCATTAATAAGAGTTTCTAACCTGGTGTTATTTTTATTATTACTACCTACACATTCCTAGAAAAAATACCAATTGATATCCTATATAATAAAAGGGTAAGATGCAAATTAGCCATAGGAGCTGCCCCCTAATGGTCAGTGCGCTTCCACAGGGGGAGCACCACTCAGAAAGAAGCTGGCTCGCAGCTGGCCAGCACAGCTGTGGTGGCAGGAGCCTCTCCTGCCTTTGCAGTAGCACTAAGGATGTCTGACTAACGGCTTAGGCCAGCTCCCCACCATTAGTCGGACAACTCCTGAGGGCTCCTGGGCTGCCAGAAGGATGTCTAGCTGCCAGCTTAGGCCCAATCCCCCAGGGAAGCAGGCCTAAGCCACAGGTGGACATCCCCAAGGCCCGATTCCCCGGACTGTGAGAAGGGGCAGGTTGGACTGAGGGACACCCCGATTGTATGAATTTTCATGTGCTGGGCCTCTAGTTGTTATATAAAATACATTATGATTTTAATGAACAGCTTGATTCTGCTTAATATTTTATTTAAGCAACTTGAACTTGGACTGTAACTTTTAAGGAGGAGCAGAAATCTTCTATCATATTTAAGTATCAATGATACATCTGACTAATAAAGCACTTGGATGTTTTCCATCTTTTTATATAATACTAGAGGCCCGGTGCATGAAATTCATGCACTGTGGGTGGGTGATCCCTCAGCCCAACCTGCCACCTCACACATACTGGGAGCCCTCAGGGGATGTCCTACTGATTTAGGCCTTGGGCACCCAGCCATCGCCCTGCAATGGGGCTGATGGCTGGCTCTGCCCCAACTCCGCCCCCCTCTATCCCCCTCCCGGCTCAGGCCTTCACTCCGCGCCCCCCCTCCCCGACTCCCGGCCTTCGCCCCCTGCCCCTCGGCCCGGGCCTTTGCCCCGGCCAGCGTGCACCCAGCCCCAGGGGTCACACGCTCGCTGGCTGGCTCCACCCCAGATCCTGATTCGCTGGTGGGCGTGACTTGGAGGTGCAGTCAATGTACATATTACTCTTTTATTACATAGGACTGTAAATTTCTGATTTTTAAAGGTTTATAAAATTCCTCTGAACCACCTCAGAATGGTGCTTTCTTTGAGGAAGACTTAGGGCACCTTCTTGATAACTTTCTCATAAAAATAATCTATTTAGGTTTTTCCCTCTTTTGTACCAGTTTGTATGTATTTCAAACTTGTGTTAAAATGTCTTCTTTTACAAAAGTAATGTGGTTTTTGAATAAATTAATTATGCTAACCTTTCAGTGATCTTCCCACTTTGGCCATCCACAATCTCCAGTGAAATGTCCCCTTGTGCCCAGTTCAGACTCAAGGACCTATAGTTCACGTCCGTTTGAAGCAGAAATGCAGAGGGCACTAAGCTAATGTGAGGTCGGTTAACCAAGTAAAACATGGGAAGTTTTGAAGTGAGTGCATCGTCCACACGTTGTTTGATAGCAATTTCTAAGCCTCTAGTATCACTGCAATTCCCATCACCTAGAGGCAAAAACAGAACACTATCAACATCAGAGATTATACAAAACAAAGAAACACACAGAAAAATGACTGGAAAGATTCTAATGTCCATTTCCGTATCCTTCATCCTGCAACCTTTCCTATCTCACTTCTACTCTTTGCTTCTATATCTATAGCTGGGCAAGGAAAGGACAGACAGAATCTCCATTCAAAAAAGAACTTTCTATGGAAAGTAATAATTTCAAATTCCAGTGAATGAGAGCACAGAGTCAGAGCAGACCCAAAAGGAAACTGGTACTTTTTACAGGTGTTGCCAGACAAAATTAGCTCCTTTGGTCTTCCTTTCTCAGACTCCTGCACGAAATCAGTACTTACTGCAGCAGGTACACACGGCTGAGAAAAAGCTGGTAAAAGGGCAGTACTTTTCCACATCTAAAGGCCACATGTTACAAGTGCTCCAATACCACAATGTTCTGGTTTCACAACACATTTTTTAAAGAATGACTGTTTCTGATTAAAATTGTGGGCAATACCAAACACTTAAGAGTTCTCAGTTAAAATAACTAAAGAGAACTCAAAAACATACAATGTTATTAATATAACATAAGAGCTGCATCAAACTTAATATAGAAGTTAGGGAACAGTCATTCCTGTTTAAAAATTAGTGGTTCTACAGCAGATCTCTTTTGTCTTAGAGTGTTAGAGGTTGTTACAAGATAATCTTTATATAATACCACTAGATATATTTCACAAATAAAGTTTTGTGACCACATCATTTGAGATGTTAAGTCCTTGTACTCACACTCATTATGACTATTTGAGAAATATAAATGATGTAAAATAACACCAGTTATTTCTGACACCTTTTTTCTAAGCACTCCTTTGAATGTTCCAAATCAAGAAATACTGATGCCCTGGATAGTTTGACTCAATGGATAGAGTATCAGCCTGTAGATTGAAAGGTCCTGGGTTTGCTTCTGGTCCAGGGCACATGCCTTTGTTGCGGGCTTGATCCCCAACAGGGGCATGCAGGAGGTAACTGATCAATGATTCTCTCTTATCATTGATGTTTCTCTCTCTCCCTCTCCCTCTCCTTTTCTCTCTGAAATTAATAAAAATATTTTTTTAAATAAATTAAAAATTAAAATAAAAGATATTCACAAATGAAGGCTAGTTAAAAATATACTTGGGCACAGAAAAGAGGTGAGAATAGATAAGGTCTATTAAATAGTCACTGTATCCACAGTGAATAGAAAACATGAATTCAAAAGAAAATGTTACATATTACATACCAGAGGCCCAGTGTACGAAATTTGTGCGGGGGGGGGGGGGGAGGGGCAGGGTGGAGTGTCCCTCAGCCCAGCCTGCACCCTCTCCAATCTAGGACCCCTTGAGGGATGTCCAACTGCCCATTAGGCCCAATCCTACCAGGACTGCTGGCTCCCAAATGCTCGAATGCATGCTTCCTAATTGCCCCTAACTGCTTCTGCCTGCCAGTTTGGATCACCCCCTAACCACTCCCCTTCCAGGCTGATTGATGCCTAACTGCACCCCTGTCAGCCTGATTGCCCCTAAATGCCCTCCCCTGCAGCCTGGTCACCCCTCACTACTCTCCCCTGCAGGCCTGGTCCCCCCCAACTGCTCTCCCCTGCAGGCCTGGGTCCCCACAACTGCCCTCTCTTGCAGGGGTGGCCCCTCTCAATTGCCCTCCCCTGCTGGCCTGATTGCCCACAACTACCCTCCCTTGCAGGCATGGTCCCTCCCAACTGCCTTCCCCTGCTGGCCTGATTGCCCACAACTGCTCTCTCTTGCAGGTCTGGTTCCTACCAACTGCCCTGCCCTGCTGGCCATCTTGTGGTGGCCATATTCTGTCCACATGGGGGCAGGATCTTTGATCACATAAAGGCAGCCATCTTATATGTTGGAGTGATGGTCAATCTGCATATTACTTTTATTAGATAGGATAGAGGCCTGGTGCACAGGTAGGGGCTGGCTGGTTTGCCCTGAAGGGTGTCCTGGATCAGGGTGGGGGTTCCCTTGGTTCGTGGGGCGGCCTGGGCGAGGGGCCTGTGGTGGTTTGCAGGCTGACCATGCCCCTTGGGGACCCAAGCAGAGGCCCTGGTATCTGGGACTTATCTTCTACAATTGAAACTTTGTAGCCTGGAGCAGAGCCAAGCCTTTTGCTCGCTCCATGGTGGCAGCCATTTCTGTTGGGATATGTTTATCTCCTATAATTGAAACTTTGTAGCCTTAAGCGGAGGCCTGGGCTGGCCAGGGCAGGTAGAAAGCTTGGCTTCCTCCACCTCTGGGTACAACTAAGCCCATGGTCTTAGGCTAGACACCAGCAGTTCTCAACCTGTAGGTCAGAACCCACAGGATGAGAACTGCTAGTAGGGTCACCTAAGACCATCAGAAAGCACAGGTATTTACATTATAACTCATAACTAGCAAAATTACAGTTATGAAGTAGCATCGAAAATAATGTTATGGTTGCAGGTCACCACAACATGAGGAACTGTGTTAAAGGGTCACAGCATTAAAAAGGCTGAGAACCACTGAACTAGTAGGAAAGGAAAACGTACATTGAGACTGGGTGCATAGGCACAAAGGCGCATGGAATGGGCTGGCAACTGGGTGCCCTGTTTTTTTCAATTGGAAGGGAGATACCAGTTCCTGACTGCTCTGAACTCTAGTTTCTAGAGAGACTCTGGGGACCCAGACTTCTACGAGGAGAAACTGGTCTGGCATCAGGTTGAAAAGTGAGGGTGGCTTTCCACAGATGTGCTCACAGGGATCATTGTTACTGCGTGGGGGTACGAGAAGTAGAGATGTGGAGACATCTTACTGGCAGCCATCATTCTTTACTCCACCCTGGTGATTCCCTGTGACCCCCACCCCACCCAATTTACACCTAAGCTGTGGGCAGTGGCTTTTGCATATGAATGGCCTATCCTTTTGCAGCCTAACCTAACAAACTGCAGCTGGGTCAGAGAGCTCCAAAACTCCCAAACCACAAACAAAGAGGAGAAATCTGCAGATCTCCCTGTAGCTTCTGCTAGGTGGCCCCAGGCAGTGGCTGACTTTGCACCTCCTTGGAGATCCAGGAGCCAATGTACCTAGTGGTCAGTGTGAGATGATACTAGATTTCAACTCCTCACATTCATAAGTGACACACTCAAGAGGCAGACTCAGTGAGCACCAAAGCCCCACTGAAGCAAGTCCTGCCCCATAAGTGTGTCTCCAGCATAGCAGTTCTTCTATTATAGACACAGCGGGTTCTCACAGCCAATTGGCCTGGAGGTAAATTCCTCCCAGTGATACCAATAGCAATTAAGGCTTAACTACAACAAGACTGTGTACCCAGCCAACACAGGGTTATGCCAAGAGTGTACACCTCAGGTGATTGGGGATGCTGAGCCACTGGGCCCTATAGGACTCCTACCACACAAGGCCACTCTATCAATACAGAGAAGCAGCCAAAATGTGGAGAAAATGAAACATGTCACAAATGAAAGAAATGAAGGAAAGCAAACTACTGGATATAGAGTTCAAAACCATGGTTATAAGGTTGCTCAAGAATCTTCTAGAAACCTCCGAGGAACTTAGTGAAACCTTCGAGGATCTTAATGAGAATGCCAAAAAAAAAAAAAAAAATGGAAAAGGACCAGTCATAAATTAAGCATACACTGTCTGAAATAAAGAATAATATACAGAAATTCAACAATAAACTAGAGGATCCCAGGAATCAAATCAAAGATTTGAGATACAAGGAAGCAAAAAACACCCAACTGGAAAAGCAGAGAAAAAAAAGAATCCAAAAATATGAAGGTAGTGTAAGGAGCCTCTGGGACAACTTCAAATGTACCAACATCCGAATTATGGGGGTGCCAGGAGAAGAGAGAGAACAAGATACTGAAAACCTATTAAAAGAAATAATGACAGAAAACTTACCCCATCTGGTAAAAGAAATAGACTTACAAGTCCACGTAGCGCAGAGAACCCCAAACAAAAGGAATCCAAAGAGGACCACACCAAGGCACATCATAATTAAAATGCCAAGGGCAAAAGACAGAGAATCTTAAAAGCAGCAAGAGAAAAATAGTTATTTACCTACAAGGCAGTATCCATACGAATGTCAGCTGATTTCTCAACAGCAACTATGCAGGCCAGACGGGAGTGGCAAGAAATATTCTAAGTGATGAATAGCAAGAACCTACAACCAAGATTACTCTACCCAGCAAAGCTATCATTTAGAACTGAAGGTCAGATAAAGAGCTTCACAGACAAGAAAAAGCTAAAGGAGTTCATCACCACTAAACCAGGATTACATGAAATGCTGAAGGGTATTCTTTAAGAAGTGGAAAAAGAAGAAAAAGGTAAAAATAAAAATTATGAACAACAAATTGACAACAAATACATATCTATCAACAAGTGAACCTAAAAAAGTCAATAAAAAATCTGACAAACAGAATAAACTGGTGAATATAATAGAATCAGGAACATAGAAAGGGAGTGGACTGACAATTCTCAGGGGTAAAGGGGTGTGAGGAGTGCAGGAAGAGACTGGACAAAAATCTTTTACTTATGGATGAGGACAGTAGCGGGGGTAACGGCATGGGGTGGGTGGAGAACCTGGTGGGAGGGGAGCTATGGGGGGGCAGAAGGAGGAACATCTGAACAATAAAGATTTATTTTTAAAAAATGTTTAAACATTCACTTTCTCTTCAAAACAACAACAACAACTACAAGAACAAAAAGAAAAAAATCCAAAAATATAAAGATTTGAGTAAGGAGCCTCTGGGATAACTTCAAGCATACTAACATTCGCACCATGAGGGTGTCAGAAGGAGAATAGAGATAGCAAGATATTAAAAACCTATTTGAAGAAATAATGACAGAAAACTTCTCCTACCTGGCAAAAAATATATAGACTTATAAGTTCTCTATAAGCACAGAGAATCCCAGAAAAAGAGGAACACAAAGAAGCCCACACCAAGGCACATCATAATGAAAATGCCAAGGGTTAAAGACAAAGAGAGTATCTTAAAAGCAGCAAGAAAAGCAGTTAGTAACCTACAAGGGAGCACCCATACAACTGTAAGCTCATTTCTCAACAGAAACTTTGCAGAGCAGAAGAGAGTGGCAAGAAACATCCCAAGTTATGAACAGGAAGAATCTACAACCAGGATTCCTCTACCCACCAAAGCTATCATTTAGAATTAAAGGTCAGATGAAGAGCTTCTTAGAAAAGAAAAAGTTAAAGTTGTTCATCATCGCCAAAGCAGTATTACATGAAATGTTGAATGGCAAGAATATTCTACACATATATTCAACTGAAGAAACATTCCCTACAAGAGATGTTCCTAAAGAAAAGGGTACAAAATATGCAGAACTACAAAAAAAATTAACAGAAATAGCACCACCTAAAAACAAATATATTACCAAAATGGGTACCTAAAGCTTGCACATCTAATTGTTACCAAAATTTAACAGTAAGCAAAAAAGAGCCAAATAATGATAGTATTTAACTTGATTCGCAAGATTATCTAAATCTTGGAAATAAATAGGACTCTATGAAAACTATAGAAATGAGCCCCAAAACTGTTTGTCACTGAAATAACATCTGGAAAACCATTCAAATATAAATACAGCATTCTGCAATATCCCCCACCAAAGAAAAATTGTGTTCTACTTACTTCCTATGCAGAGGATCACGATCATAACTAAATATATTTAAAAAAGCAAAAGGGTAGGAAAGAACTAAAATGGGCATCAATGTCTTTATTTCAGGGATAACTAGATGTAAGCTATTAGATTTGAGAAGTTCAAGGAAACATCTTCCAAAAGAAAAGGGAAAATTGAGTATTGTGCAAACTAAAGTAAAAGTTATAGACAGAATACATCTAACTGGCTAACTTAAAATATTAAATACTAGAGGCCCAGGGAGTGATTGAAATTGTGTGAGGAGGCACCCCATAGGGGGCCAGGACCACCACCTGACCCTCACAGCACAGGCTGCTTCGTGGAAGCCGCTCAGAGCCCACCCCTGGCTGCAGGGTTGCGTCCACTGGGGTGAGGGCATGCACTCCTGAGTATTGTGTCTCTGCTCCAGCCCTCCCCCCACCCCTCTGAGTCCCAGCCTCTCTGTATGTTGCGTCTCCACTCTGGCCCACTCCCAGCCCAGCTTTCCTGCAGCTGCTGAGGCTGGGGGCAGCACGCAGTCCCCTCCTGCCTATCTGCATGCGCAGCTCCTCCTGAGGGGTTGTGCTACCTGGCTAATTAGCATATTCCCTGTTCACATATATAGATAGATAGATAGATTGGCCTCTGATAAGGTAACAAAAGTCACTTAAGATTCCAAGTTACCATGAAATGAAAAGCTCAACAGAACAGTGGATCTGTGTCCCCCCCCACTTAAATAAAACATCATATATGGACAACCTGATTTTATACTGATAAATACAACGTATTTCCTTGTAAAAGCAATAGGAGGTACTGAGTCCACTCACCAACAACTATGCCACTGATATAAACTGGCTGTATGAAGTGACTCAGCAGTGCCCCCTGTACACCAAGCACTTCCCATTTCATCAGTTTGTCACTTGAGGACATACTGCTTACTCTATTGGCAACATCTGCAGGACAGTAGACAGTCAGATAAATTTTGCCTTCAACAGCAACATGGAGACTCAGTTCTTCATTGGCTTCAAATGCAGATATTGAATGTGGATTAAGACGCCTGAAGAAAGAAAATGTCTTCCTTTAAAAAACATAGCTGACAAAATAAAAGTTACATGTACCTAAGAATTGTTCTTGAACATGTTTAACTGGCCAATGTACATTTAATTCCAATAACAGATGTAAACTCAAAGCAAGGTAGAAATGGAGTGACCTGGTTCCAAAAAGAAAATAGCCATATTTAGATATGCCGACAAAGATAAATTTCATATTATTGCCATCTTTATGTGTCTTAAAAGAAAAACCTAATATTTTTGTCCTTACTATAGTCTGAGTTACCTTTTTCTGTAAGAAATTTTTCTAAAACTATAAAATAAAGGAATTAAAGAAAGAAAACTATTTTGTATCCAATCTCCAATATAATGTTAAAACAATAAAATCTAAAATTATTTTTCTTTAAGTTTCTCTCCAGAAACACTCATTGTCCTTTCTTTCAAAGGTGTTAGTAAAAGTATTTTTAAGATGGTTGACTTCAAGAGAATTTTACTTTCTTTGTGCTTATCTTTACTGTTTAATTTTCATGCTAAAGCTATCCATTCATCAAGATAATACACTCACCAGAAAAACAAAATGCATTCCTTAACTATTTGTTAAGGAATAACTATTTGTTAAGGAAGAATGCATAAATCCATACTTTTCTAAAGTTGATGAATTCTTCCAACTAGAAAGGAGATTTTCAATAGCACAGAAAAGCAGATGCTGAAGTACATCCGTATTTAATTACTAGTAATAAATCAGATTGAGTGGAGGGGAGGGAAACAGAATTTGTGGCCTCTTGTAGTCTACAAATAACACAACAAGGATGAAGGGAAATACGCAAGATATGATTTTACTTGTGCCACTGCTGAAGGGATTCAGAATACTTGACAAAGCCATCCCAATTGCTTTTAAAAACAACTTCTGTAATACTTACAACTGTGACTTAATCTGGGCTGACCCTTTAGGCAACTGATTCATATAGAGGTAAACATTGATATTCTGTTTGACAGTGAGTAAATTCGAAGCTGGTTCTGTACAAAAAATAGATTTTTCCATCATAGCAGGATTTTTGCTGTAGAAGAGTAAAAGTTGTCTATAAAAGTACCTAAAAAAAATAAGTAATAACGTTATCAAGTTATACAATTTATCTTAATGAGCATCATATTCCTATGTGTCATGAGCACTGTACATGTAAATTGATAAGAATTCCTAAAATAATCTTAGCCTTCTTTAATGAAGAATTAATCCCTTGAGAAGTCCTCAACTGGAGCCAAGTCTGCCCCATGACCTGCCTTAAAGTACAATTCTTCCTTGACTACCACTCTACTCTCACATTTGAGTCCTCAGCTATCATATCCTGCAAAAGACTCATTTTCCTATCAACTCCTTCCTTTCTCAGATTTTGAAGATAAACACACAAAAGCATAGTGGTGTTTTTCAATTAATTAATGAAGACCATAGTTGTATTAAAAAGTGAAGCAGATCTTCTAAAAGATACTACTAATAAAATCAGGGGCAAACACTATTTTGCTTATTAAAAATAATTTTAATCCTATTATCAAGAATATGTAAATGATAGAAAAATTAAGCATCAGTACTTAATACCAACACCAACCATAGAAAGAAATGAATCCAGAAGAGGCATCTTTAAAGAGATCAAATAATACAAATAGCACTAAGGGGATGAGAGGACAATGAAATTGCATTGCTTTAATGGAGTCCCTCCAAACTTTCTTTTTAAGATTACTAGAAGCCTCCTGAACCCCCTGGTGTTCAGTGCATGTCACAGTGATTGGTCGTGCCACCAGTTATTCTGCCGTTTGGTCAATTTGCATATTAGGCTTTTATTATATAGGATAAGATTCCTTCCTTATAATCAGAGATACATATGTATTTCAGATAAAGTCATATAGCTAAATTTGTTTTAAAGAAAGAAAGGAAGAAAGGAAAGGAGGGAGGGAGGGAGGGAGGGAGGGAGGGAGGGAAGGAAGGAAGAAAGGAACAGAAAGAAAGGAAAAGAAAAGAAAAGAAAGAGAAAGAAAGAAAGAAAGAAAGAAAGAAAGAAAGAAAGAAAGAAAGAAAGAAAGACACTCCTAGCTCACCTGGAGTAGAATATCAGCCCTCGGACTGAAGGATCCTGGGTTCAATTCCAACCAAAGGCAGGTACCTCAATTATAGGCTCAATCCCTGTCCCTGGTTGGGGTTCTTTCAGGAGGCAACCAATCCATGTGCTCTTTCACATCGATGTTTCCCTCTCTCTCTGTATCTCCCCCTCCCTTACATTCTCTCTAGAAATCAATGGAAACATATTCTCCGGTGAGGATTAACAACAAAAAACACTCTAGCAATTCATTATCCTATTCTCACTTATGATATGTGAAAATTTCCATTAAAATGTTTTATGTAAAATAAGTTTAATGAGATAAGAGAACTAGAAGTCGGTGGATTCTGCGGGGGTAAGACTTACTTTCCACTTCTTTTGTTTCACAAGAGATTTCCAATCAGTAACATTCCTGGCTTCTCCTTCCTGTCTCTCTTGTAAGGAATGGAGTGACTGATGAGTTTGAAGAAAGAAACTAGGCATGCTCCTCTCATCCCCTTTCTCTCTTTCTCTTTGAGATCTGCCCGTCTAAAGATGCCCTTATGTACACACTATGTTACATGGTAAATTTGCACAACCCTCATGAAAGGAAATCCATCCATTTCTGGTGCTACTTTGGATAAGTATGGCCAATTCAGGGGTGAAATACTATCAACCCTACTTGGTCTAGATCTTAAAGCTATACTCTCCAATTACTTTCATTGGTAATAAAGATGATATTTTTATCCTTAAAAAGGTTGTAGGACTCTTAGTACTGGAATTATAAGGTCTTGATAATAAAGCCACATCACAGTTTCTATGACAAGGTTCCCGAAAGTGACATGGAAATAATCAGATCACTGGATAAATAAGAGACTGTCACATCCTTGGCTCAAATATCTTGTCAAATTCCATTTGTAAATACATATTTACATGGATTGAGAGCATTAATATTTGATGGCATTTACTATGTCTGTTACCTACCTAAGGAGAGACCTTCTTGCTGTAACAACAGCATGCGTGTCATGCAACACTCTTCCATCTGGCTTAATGCACTGGCTGTAGTTATACTCGCCTGTGCCGAGAGCCACAACTTCATACCGTCCAGCTAGAGGGGAGCAGGTACAGCAGCAGGTTATTCTGACCTTCCTCTTCCTAGGTTCAAAATCTAGCTTACCATTTTAAAGTTAGTAAAATATACTGACTGAAAAAATGGAAAAATAATTCTACAATTTCAAATACAAGTTTGAGAGTCTTCTAATAAGCAAAAATTTAATAATATTTCAATAGCTTAATTAAAACAGCGTATTTGATATTATGGTTTTTCATCTCAATTTTTACCAAGAGCACCAGAATCACCAGATATCCTTGGTTTTACAATATGCACCTATTCTTCTTCATCTAGATTTATTGGGCTTGCTAAGAGACTTCATTTGCCCTTCTATTACTGTATTAAGCAAATTATATAGTGCCTCTAATGTTTTTTAATTGATTCAAACTCTCTACAAACCAATTTCTAGTTTATTTCTTTGCTCTACTGAACTGATTTTTTTTTTCGTTTCTCTTTTCTTTGTTTTCTTTTCTTTCTTTTTTCTTTTTAAAGAAACAAGCATCTATACTCTTTCCAGTAGTTTTGGTCCATTTATTTTTGCTACATCCTGTTTGAGATTCTCTTGACACTATGCTCAGAAAAGACACTTATTTTTTCCTTTCAAACTTAACCATGGGGTCTTTCTATATAGCCTGGCCACTAGTTTGTTGTTCTTTTTTTCTAAATATTCTCCTCTGAATATCCTACTCATTCTTTCACTTCAGCATTGATACTTTTAGAAAATCTCTCCTCTTAGTCTTTCAAACAAAGTTCAGTTTCCTATTTGCAACTACCTAAAGGACTTCCATTAAATTTAAAAAAAAATTGTTGAGATCCTAACCAGTACTGACAAGTACTGAAGTAGATGCTGGGAATAAAAAGCTCAGACAGACACCCTCATGAAACTTCTAATAGGAGACAGAAAAAAAGACTCAACAAACCACAAATTGTGACAATGACCTTTGAGGAAACATGCATGGGACTGATATAAAAAAATAAGAGGAAAATATCATATCTTGCAGACCAGCTGCAGAATCCCTCCCTCTGAAAAGGAAATGTAAGTTTCAGGATGAGGAATAAGCAGCATGGGGGTGAGGTAAAGAGTTATTTAGGCAAAAAGTAGCTCATGTAGACCCTGAGCTAAAAGAGACAGTATGGCTGCTTTGGTAGAGGGCAGTGAAGGGCATGACATATGATAATGTTAGAGAAAAAGGCATCAAAAACCATGTTAAGGAGTTTGTGGGTTTCACTAAAAAGCTATGGCAAAGCTACTTAAGGCAGAAAACACCATAGTGGGTCAGATCCTCTGTATGAGAATGCCACATGTAGGGTCCAAAAAACTAAATTAGGGACACCTGTTACAGTAATCCAGGTAAGAGGTAACACCTGAATCTCAAATGATGGGGGTTAAATGGGAAAGAATTATCAGATGTGAGGTATAGTTTGGGGATATAATCAAAAGGACTTAAAGATCAATTCTAGGGTGTTAGGGAAGGGGATAAAGAATGGATGACTTTGATTTTTAGTCTGGCTCAGCAACTGAGTGAATGCCATTTACTGAGATGAAGAATGCTAGAGGATAGGTAGGAGTGGATAGTGCAGCTGCTCCATCCAGTAAGGTGTAGAAGGTGGTAAAAATGGAAGTCTGGGATGGTTATGTAACTTCTGACTTAATAAAGGGCAATAAGTGTGGCCAAGAATTCAGCTTTTTCCTCAGCTCTGTAATTCGACCTGAAATGTTTCATACAGATACTAAAGCTTGAGGATGCAGGGGAAAGAGGGGATACCTTAAGATGGCATTCATCAAAATGGGAGGAGAATGGAAACAGAATTTAGGGGGAGAGATTAGTCTTTAGGAGAAGAGATCCCTCCTCCACTCCAACAGTAGAGAAAAGGTGGATGTGAGAGCAGGAAAGTACACAGATATGGTGGCAGAGGACAGAGGAAAGTCTGGATTTGATAGCTTCTTATAGACCCAATTAAAAACCATGAGGCAAGGCCATTAGGTGACGCAAGAATGGAAGATAGGTTGTGGGACATTTGAGAACACAGGAAAAGTATGAGATTCCCATCACAGGGTATGTGTGACTAAGTCCGCTGCAGATGGGCTGGCTGGGAAGTGGGGAATACCCATTTGAGGCTTCTAAGAATATATTCAAGTATGTATTGATTGTGTGAGTTATTCTAAAACCAGATTACTCTTCTCTCCCACTCTCTTCTCCCCACAATTTCACACCAGCTTCTCTGTGTATATGAAAACACCATTCTCCCATGTAAACTTCAAATAACGTTTTTTAAAAAATATCTTTTCTCTTCATGTTCATGTCTATCTCAACTCTAATGCAGGTACACTATCACAACCATCTTAGCCGTGATTCCCTAATTCAGATTTGATCACTGTAATGTTTTTTAAGAACTGTGTTGACTATTATTGCTTAAATATCAATTATCTTAATCATCACAAATATAATTTATACAACTTTTACTAAACACTAAGCACTGGGCTAAATATTTTATTTACATTATAATATCTAACCCTAACAACTCAGTGAAGCAAAATTTAGGATTTCTATTTTTAAGAAATAAGGAGAAATTGAAGCAGAGGGATGTTAAGTACACTTGTCCAAAGTCACTCAAGTAGCAGAACTGAATTAGACACTAACGTTCTCAGCAACTGGGATACATTATCAATCCCTGTTCAAAAATCTCCGTTTACTTTCAACATCATTAAATCCAACTTTTAAGCCACTCCATAATCTTGTAACATCTTATCAACTTAACTATTTTGTATTATGCCTCATACATATCCTTCTGCACTTGCAACAAAGTTCTCCGTCACTGTCCCATGAACAGTGTTTCACTGCTGCTCTCTTCCCTCCTGTCTCTGGGTGTGTCAGTCTCTTTTTCTCTAAAAATGCTTCCTTTCTTCTTTTTATTCAAACCTTATTAACCCTTAAAGATCCAGCTTAAGTCTCCCCTGTTCCCCAAAATTTTAACCCAATCAGGTCTTTCCTATCCATGAATTCTCATGCATTTTTGGATTACAGAAAAACAGTTTTTAATTTTTATTATCTTGGACTTAATAGAAACCAAATCTCAAATTGTTTTATATCATTTTTAATATCTTATTCAGAGATGGATATAGAATTCAAACACTTTTAATTCATGAATTTATAGTATTAGAGTAAATAAAATATAAAATGTAGTTGGAATCACATATAATATCCACAAGAAAAACCAGAAGGTTGATGGTTTTTTATATTTTAATCTTTTCTTACTTGGTAATGAAGAAAGTATGTTGATTTTTATAGAGTTCTTCTTAATGTTTGTTATAATAGGAGCTAGATTTCAGATTATCAAACTGTGGAATTATCATTCAAAATGTTAGGCATTTAACCATTCGGTAGCTGTTTATTGGTTACTGGTCAGTATACTTTGTCTACCTTTAAGAACCTTTGTGTTAATGACCCACACCTACTAGAAAAGGACACTTCAAATCAATAAACACCATTGTCAATAGGAACAAAGGTAATTAAAATATTACAATAGTATAGTTCAGATCATTAATCATTTTTCTACACACCAACACATCCCAAATATTTGGACTTACCTCTTTCGATTACAAAGGCAGCTAATGAATTGCTACATTTCACATATTCTGAATGACTAGAAATTAGTTGATTAAATGTTTCTTTAACAATTTGAGAAATCTTTGCATATTGCATGTGTCTCCTTTCTAGAAAAACAAATCAAATGCAGTATGAATTTAAACATTGTACTTTTCCCCAGAGATCTCTATTATCCTATTATAATCTCACAACTGAATAAGTTAATAATTTATAAAGATACGTAAGAAAGTTTATGTCATGATTGTGGGTTTGATCCCTTGTCGGGGTGAGTGTGAAAAGCAACTGATAGATATTTTATTCTCACATTGATGTTCCTCTCTCTCTCCCTCTCGCTCTCCCTTCCTCTTTCTCTCTCTCTCTAAAATAATAAAAGCATGCCCTCAGATAAGAATTAAAAAATGTATATAAAATAAATATGTATATATACACACACTTTTATGTGTGTCTATACAGTATGTGTGTGTGTATATATATATATATGCACACATAATAAAAGTGTGATGTTTGCATTCTCAGCTAATATTCTGCTAACTGGATACAACTCATTTCAGTTAGGTCATTTACATGTTTTTGTTTATATTTTTAAAACTTGAATTTGTTGTTGTTGTTAATATTGTTAATGCTCCCTTCTGGGCAAAAACAGGTAAAGTCACATTATCAAAAAGAGTGAAAGAATACTTGGATAGTTAATTACAAAATACAATTCAGGGAGGGGGCAAGAATGAACTCTTAGCTATGTTCTTTTAACTAATCATAGAGTATACCATGTGGAGAAACAAATTATCACTGTAATTGCATGCTAACATATATTTCACTCAAATTGGTCAAAATCATCAATCAATGTGTGGTGTGTAAATCTGGTTTTGTTTCTTATGTAGTAAAAAATATGAATGAGGAAGACTCAGCAACTTGGCACTGCTTACGACCAAGACATACAAGAGAAGCAGTATTCAATTTAGCGACATTTTAAAACTTAATTATGTTTTTTAACTGAAACAGCAATATGAGAGATATACATTCAGAAGAGAGTGTAAGATTAGGAAACCCAGAAATGTGTTTGAGACTTCGCTAATGAGTATTTGATGGTTTAGATTTGGCAGAAGTATACAGAAGAAAGTAATTATTCCTTCTCCAAATACAACCACTATTACAAGGTTGTTATGAATAAATATTCTGAAAAACAATCTGTAAGTATAAATCACCTTAAAAAATAAAACACTACTTGTTGTATTTTCTTGGTCCTGAACATCATTCAAGGGTATATGTTACTGCTACACACCTCATTTTCTTATTAGTTCTGTAGAATGAATGTACTCTGCTATATTTAATCACATCATAAACAGTTAACAATTATTTTGTGTTATGATATAGAATAGAAAAATACACTGCAATTAGAACTGAAAGATAAGAATTATGTTTGCCAAGAGCTGTTTTTCTACACATTAAAAAGTTTTATAAGTATTTCTGAGTTCAATATCAGATACACCTTTCCATTTTACTCAGTATTATAGGAACTAATGAATATATCTACAATAATAATCTATAATAATAAAAGTGTAATATGCTAATTAGACCAGACAGACAAATGACCTTCTGGACATCTTTCTGGATGTTCTTCTGGACGTCCTTCTGGATGACCTTCCAAACAAAGTGGGGCTGCGAGGGCCAAGCCCAATGCACGAATTTCATGCATTGGGCCTCTAGTTGTTAACATAATCAGACCTTAGTAAATGTGTGTCTTAGTAGGGTGCATGTGAAGGAATAAGGAGCACTGCCTTTGCTCCTTATTCCCTCTAAATGTGTGCTGGCTACTGAGGGAATAAAATGTTCTCACAAATTACTGGAAATAAAGGGTGACATAAAATGACACATGATGCCAATTAAAACATCTCTTTGATTCTAAGTTGTTAATTTGAAGTAATCTCTACTACATAATAAACCTGTCTTCAGAGCCAAAATATCACGATTTTTTATGACGATATGGTACAGTTAGAAATATGGCCAAGTAAACAGGCTATCAAATAGTGATAACCTCTATAACTGGCGTAGCAGGAACTGTTCAGATTTTTGTAGGCAAAAATCGTTTTCTTCCAAAGTGGTAACATCCATTCCTGTGTTTAAACATACACTTGAAGGATGGTGTTTGTTCCTCCTTTTCTGACACCAACTCGTAGCAAACCTTACTCTATTCCTAGGTTTCCTTATACATACAGTTAACCACATACTCTTTCTTCCTCACAGACTAATCTGTTTTTCAAAGTACTAGTAATACGTGTTTTATGCCAACCATTGACCTGGAATTCTGTCACACTATTCATTAAAAATGTCCAACAGAGGCTGAAAAGAAAGACCAGAGCTCCTTGCCATGTTAAAAAGTCACTGCTGTTGGATGGGGCCCTTCACTGCTCTTCTGCTCATTGATTCTCAGGACCATTAGGTCTAGTCCTTGTGAATGTGCCTCTCTTCTCTAGAAGACCTTTCACTCTGTACAAGCAGTCAAATGTGCAAAGCCTCTTTTGTTTTACAAAAATAATGCAAAAATAAGCATTAGGGATAAAACTGTTCTCAAATCCTAACCTCCAGATATAAAAAAGAGACTATTTTTCATTTTATTCTACAAATACTCTAACTTTAAAATCTGAAGTGTTACTACTGTGTAGACAATGTAGACATTAAGAATGCTTTCCTATTGTGCAGGGGATTCCTAACCTAATGGGAACTGTACACAGTAACCACCACACAATATTGAACATGAAAAAGTTACTATCTAGTGACATTCTACCATATGCCAGGCCCAGATCTAAATACTTTACACTCCTCTTAATAACCCGTGAGGATGGTCAGTAATTACTATTCTGACCATTTTACAGATGGAGAAATTAGATGCATAGAAAAGTATCCATTCCTAGGTCACACAAAAAGTAACTGCAACAGCAATTGTTGTTTTTAGGGGGCTTCAGTGACAAATAACTACCATTAAAAAATGTGGATAAACTATTCGACATGAATCTCCCAACCATAAAGCACCTGAAAGCCATTGGCTCTCATAAATGACTAGAGGCCCAGTGCACGAAACTTGTGTATGAGGGAAGGGGAGTTTTGTGCCCCTCAGCCCAGCCTGCACCCTCCCCAATCTGGGACCCCGAGAGGGCAGTTGGACATCCCTCTCACAATCCAGGACTGTTAGGTCCCAACAGTTGCCTGCCTGCCTGCCTGCCTGATTGCCCCTAACCACTTCTGCCTGCCAGCCTGATCACCCCCTAACCACTCCCCTGCCAGCCTGATCGACACCTAACCGCTCCCGTGCCAGCCTGATTGCCCCAAACTGCCCTCCCTTGCCAGCCTGGTCACCCCTAACTGCCCTTCCATGCTGGCCTGGTTGCACCCAACTGCCCTCCCCTGCAGACCTGGTAGCCCCCAACTGCCCCTTCTGCAGGCCTGGTCCCCTTAACTGCCCTCCTCTGCAGGCTTCATCCCCCAAACTGCCCTCTCCTGCAGGCCTGATTGACCCCAACTGCCCTCTCTTGCTGGCCTAATCGCCCACAACTGCCCTCCCCTGCTGGCCATCTGTGTCCACAATGGGGGCGACCATTTTTGACCATAGAGGGGTGGCCATCTTGTGTGTTGGAGTGATGGTCAATTTGCATATTATCTCTTTATTATATAGAATAAGCCCATCAAAGCAAAGAATGATCAAAATAGTAGTTATATGAAACTGATGAACTATCTCTTTCTAGGAAATTTTCCTCTTTGTGGAAGTATGCTAGGTTTGAATGATAAAAGACTGATGTATATTTTCATATTTATGCATATTTTAATTATATGTTATCATTTTTAATTTCATTATTCTGCCAAAAAGGAACACCATAAAGGACTTCCTACCGTAGTGCACCTTTGAAACGTATGCTGGTTCAGGTGAAGCAGCAGGTTCTGCAGGGATAGGAGGAGGACCTGTAAGTAAACAAACATGTAAAGAAACATAAAAGTCATATCTTACCCTTCTGTAATACAAAAGCAATCTAAGAATGATTACTTTCTTCCCTATATTTCTGCCAACTCTAGACCAAATATCCATTGTCTAAGTCTCAAAACACAGTTCTGGGTTTCTTAATCTTATGCTACTACTAGTGGCCTGGTGCATGAAATTCATGCACATTAAAAGGAAATTAGAATATTTGAATAGTGCCATTTGCCCTTTCTCTATAACAGAAGTGTCAGAGATGAAAAATTAGTAAAGTGTATATGAAAATCTCCCTCTGTCAGAGTCTGGGGCAAGCCACAGGACCTAAAGTCAAGTCCTTGCCCACCACCCACACATGCTTCAAAAATGCAGGAGACCTAGACCTGGCCAGCCCCACCCAAATTAATTGAGATGCAGACCCAGCTGGCCCCACCCTTATCAAGCCCCTCCAGGCATGGGGTGCATCCTCAGGTCCCCTGGCCCAGTGCCAGGTGGGGGTGCAGTATCAGGTCCCCATCAAGCCTCTCCAGGCAGGGAACGCAGCCTCAGGTCCCTCAGCCAAGCGCTGGGGTAAGGGGGCAGGGAGACATGCGGGCCCGTCCCTCCAAACTGCCCTGAGGTCCCCCGGCCTGGCACAGGGGCAGCACAGCCTGAGGTCCTCATCAAGGCTCGTCAGGCAAGGGTCCTGGACTGAGGTCCCCCTCAAGCCCTGCCGAGTGGGGAGGGCATGGCCTGAGGTCTCCCGTCAAATTCCGCTGGACGCATGGTGCAGCCTGAGTTTCCCGTCAAATCCTGCCCTGCAGGGTGTGTGGCCTGAGGTCCATTGTCAAGCTTCACGGGATGGGGGTCGTGGCCTGAGGTCCCTCGCCCAGGCCAGGCACCATGCAGCTTCAGGTCCCTGCCGTTCCATCGCGATGTTACAGCGTCTTGCCCAATTTGCATATTCCTCTATTACTACATAGGATAGAGCATGTTTTGTGACATTTTAAAAAGAGGTTATTTTGGGAGCGGCTATAGGGTCAAGCCTCGGATTGACCCGTGGCAGGGCCACAAATGAGTCCCAGTTTGGAGGGCAGAGCCCTCTTAGCATAATTAAGCTTAACCATATAGCCCTCCCTGATTCCTTCCTAGATAGCTAATGGGCTGTGGGAGGTGCAGCAAGTGCTGCCAAAACAAGTGAAACTCATAAGGACACTGTAACTATGTTGATCACGTCCTTGTTTTTCTCAGACTATAAAATGAAGTCTCAGCTTGCAGGCTGGATCTTTCTGTGTCCTCATCCAGGCATGTGAGATCTGCTGAGCCCCAGCTGTATTCTCTTTGTCTTCTTTAATCCTTCACCACCCCTCCTCAGGTTCACCCTTGGCCATGCTGGCACGGCACATATGGCACCCAACATGGGGCCTGAGTATAGTGCAAGGTGATAGGACACTCCAGTAAAGCACGTGCAGAAAGCAAAAAGGTAAGGAGCGCAGTTTAGCAATAGCTAGGTATACAACATGGGAAATTCAGGATCACAGGAAAATTAACTTATATGTAAGGCTATGCTCCAAGCATGAGGCTCTTCTGTGAGGTATCAACAGCTTCTCAATTGGTTGGCTTTGTAAATAAAACTTGCCCATGGTTTCCTGAGGAAGAAAAGGTAAATGCAGAAACATGGGAGAAGGTAGGAAAACAATTTAGAGATTGTTATATAGTTGACGGTCCAGGGAAAATTCTTTTTGAAAAAAAAATATATTTTATTCATTTTTTACAGAGAGGAAGGGAGAGGGGTAGTTAGAAACATTGATGAGAAACATCAGGTGCCTCCTGCACACCCCCTACTGGAAATGTGCCCACAACCAAGGTACATGCCCTTGACCAGAATCGAACCTCGGACCCTTCAGTCTACAAGCCAATACTCTACCCACTGAGCTAAACCGGTTAGGGCTCAGGGAAAATTCTTATCACTACTTTCAGTCTGTGGTCCCTGATTTGGGACTGTCTAGAGCCCGCTCCCAAAAGGGAATTGATGAATGTGGCAGGGGAACTAAAACAGATAGTAGAAGGTTACCAGAGGCTTAATACTGTCACAAAGGCTTGTCTCTCACCTGGAGATTACTTTTGGAAGTATTTTATCCATGTTTGTGCTATCCATGATATCCATGATATTGGACCAGCCTATGTTCAAGGAGTAGTATTAGTTGCCGCATTAAAAGAGATGTTGTTCGCTGGTCAGTAGAAAAAGGGGGATGTTTTAACTGTGGTAAACTAGGACATTTTGCTACTAAAGACTATAATGCTGGAAATTGAAGTAAAAAAGCTACAGGGAGTGGAAACAAGCAGCCTGGACTATGTCCAAGATGCAGGAGAGGAAAGCACTGGATAAATGAATGCCACTCCAAAACTAATGTTGATGATAACCAATGCCCCCTAGGCAGGGAAACTCCAAACAGTAGGGGCCTTATCCTTGACCCCACTGCACCTTTCCAGCCCACTCAGTCCCAAAGTCAACTGTTCGAAAACTTTTAAAAATGTTAACATGTAAGCGCAGGATTGGATGCTGTCCCACCTCCTGATAAGTGCCACTGGAGTATATGGTTCCCTTCCTGTGGGCTTGATGCAATTTTAGGGAGAAGCAGTTTAACATTGAAAGGGTTTCAAGTTCTCCCTGGGGTGATAAATCAGAACTATACCGGAGAAATTAAAGTAATGGCACAAACAATTTATACATATAAAAGCCTAAGTGACCAAACAACTGAATCAACAGTCAACCGGTCGCTATGATGCACACTGACCACCAGGGAGCAGATGCTCAATGCAGGAGCTGCCCCTTGGTGGTCAGTGCACTCCCACAGCCAACATCCTGTGGACAGCCAACGTCCTGCAGCTCCTCCTCCCGGTTGGCCCACCCCAACAGACCCCGGGCCCCAATAAGGATGGGAGTCAGCCCTGATCAGCTCCAAATGCCAGCCAGGCCAAGGGACTCCATCCGTGTACGAATTTGTGCACTGGGCCTCTAGTCTTATATAATAAAAGACCAATATGCAAATTAAAGGAATGGCGGAATGGCCTGTTACTATGACATGCACTGACCATCAGGAGGCAGACACTCAACACAGGAGCTGGTGGTCAGTGTGCTCCCACAGGGGGAATGCCCATCAACCAGAAACCAGGCTCATGGCTGGAAAGCACAGTGGTGGTGGTGGCTGGTGAGCGCAGTGATGGTGATGGGAGCCTCTCCTGCCTCCATGGCAGCGCTAAGGACCCCTCCAAGGCAGACATCCCCCGAAGAGTCCCAGACTGCGAGAGGGCACAGGCCAGGCTAAGGGACCCCCACTCCAATGCATGAATGTCATACACCACGCCCCTACTTAATACTATAAATCAGGTCTTACCAGAAACAAAAATAGCACAATCCTACTCTTAAAAAGCAATTACAAAAACAAAAAAGGGGATAAGGATGTTAGGTGTTAAATTTTTTAAATTATGATGCAGAAAGTTATACAGTGGCCAAAAGGTATCAGACCTCTAGTGCAATAGCCTCTGCTGAGTTAGCCTGGTGGAAGAATGCACAAACCAGACAAGAGTTTTATCAGATTCAGTAATGATGTGGAGAAGAGGTTGTGTTTTGTTATCTTTCCAGAAGGAGCAGCACAGTCAATTTGGGTGCCAGAGTGTTATGTGCATCACCACAATGGATAGAGAAGCTCCTTGTCCCTTCATTCAAAGACTGAGAGTTGTCTCAATGACAGCAAGGAAGAAAATGAAGGCTACGCAAGGGGCTGAGGTGCCAACATGGGGTCAGCTGAAAAAAGTTAACTGAGGCCTAGCAGATGGTAGAAAAAGCAAGAAGTGGAAGCTACTCCCTCAACCATGTTTCTGGCTCTGCTAGTATTGGTTAGCTGCCAGTCTTCTGTAAAGTCTTGCACAGCCAAGTCTGAGGACTCTGAGTAAATATATACCAGCAGCAAAAGAAACTTTCATTTTATAGATAAAAATGTTAACATATCTATAGTTTGATTTCTCTCTTATTGCTGTGTTGCACTCACCTTGTTTTGTTATTTTAATAGTCAAGAGTTTTGTTCTTGATGTTCACGTTTTAAAATGTTAACATGTCTGTAGTTTGGTTTTTTGCATTAGCATTGCTTTGTTATTGTTTTAATAGCCAGAGCTTTGTTCTTGATGCTTAAGTTTTACTTTTATTACAGTAGCTTAAAAACAAAACAAAAAAAAGATGTAGGGAACAGCTATAGGGTCAAGACTCAAGACTGACTTGTGGCAGGGCCACAAACAAGACCCAGTTTGGAGGCAGAGCCCTCTTAGCATAATTAAGCTTAATCTTACAGCCCTCCCTAGTTCCTTCCTGGGTAGCTAAGGAGCTGTGGGAGATGCAGCAAGTGTTGGCAAAACAAGTGAAACTCACAAGAACATTGTAATTATGTTGACCACTTCCTTGTTTACAATAAAATAAAGCCTCAGCTTGCAGGCTGGATTTTTCTGTGTCCTCTTCCAGGCCTTGAGAACTGCTGAGCCCCAGCAGTGTTCTTTGTCTTCTTTAATCCTGCACTGCCCATCCTTAGGTTCAGCCTTGGCTGTGCTGGCACAGCACAGGTTAAAATGAAACCCTGTTTTAAATGCTTAAGAACAATTTTCTATTTACAGTAATACTATGTAAAACATCTGAAATTAATATCCTAGTAAAAATTTAGTAAGTAAAAATTGTAATATTTTTGCTCAATCCCTTCACTTCCCCCTTCTTCTCCCCCACAGCTGTCTGCCATTCTCTATGAATTTGTCTCTATCTTCCTAATTAGTTCATTTTGTTCATTAGATTCCATGTATGAGTAAAATCATATGGTACTTGTCTTTCTCTGACTGGCTTATTTCACTTAGTTTTTGTTTTTGTTTTTCAAACTATAAGAGTAAGTTTAGAAATGGGCTCAGAAAACAAGTTACAGAAGCAAAAGAAGGGTGCTTAGAGTTTAGGGGAGAGAAGGGTAAAGGTAATGTGGGGTAGGTGGAGAGAAGGGCCTGGAAAGGTGCAGGTGTAATCCCCAAAGGGAGAGTACCCACTTAATACTTTAATGCTATTTTACTAGAGTGTTTTCGAAGGGAATACTAAATTGAAAAATTTTTAAGTTTTTAGTTTCATTCCTTGCAATAGCTTTGCAATTTGGTTCCAAGTTAGAAAATCCAGGAAAAACAAGAAAACATTACATTAAACCAAAGGTTAAACCAAAATGTAACCTAACATGAAATATGACAAAAATTATATGTTAACATATTCCCCAAATTGATATTTAATAAGAACTACTACCATTGATCATATACTATTCACATGCATTGCTTAAAGGCTTTGCATGGTAGCCACAGGAGATAGGTACTATCATTTTCCCCACTTTTCAAATGATGAAAACTTAGGCTTAGAGTGAAATAACTTGTCTGTCCAGGTTCAGTATTCTAACCCGAGCAATATAATTCTGTAGTTTACACTCTTCCTATGCTACCTTTGGCCATTATTTCCTCAAGTAATTATAGCATCACTGAATTTAAAACAGACAAACTTCATCAAAATTGCATTAAAAACCTGTAAGTATTAAATGCACAGTGTTAAATATAAGAATCCAGTAATTTGCATAGAAAAATAAGTTTCTGGACTCAAACCCACTGACAGTCTGACAAGTTATCAGACAGTTGAACAACATGTTTTTCTCCTATGGTACTGAAAAATATACTACTAGTGACCCAGTGCACGAAATTCGTGCACATTAAAAGGGGATTAATTAGAGGAAATAATTTAATATTGCTATTTGCCCTTTCTCTATAATAGAAGTATCAGAGATGAAAGAAAATTAGTAAAATGTATATGAAAATGGGGCACACCATGGGACCTAGAATCAAGTCCCCACCCACCCATATGCACCTCAAAATTGTATGAGACCCAGACCCAGCCTGCCCCCTCCACTGAGCTAAGATTCAGACCCAACCAGTCCCACCCTTGTCAAGCCCTGCTGGGCAGGGGGCACAGCCTCAGGATCCCTGACCCAGGTCTAGGACAGAGGTGTGGCCTGAGGTCCCCCAGACTGGGGTGGGGGGCATGCCTTGAGGTCCTCCATCAAGCCCCACCATATGGGGCACACGGCCTGAGATCCCCTGTCATGCCCTGCTGGGTGGGGGGCATGGCCTGAGATCCCCTGTCAAGCCCCACCAGGCGGGGGGAGCACAGCCTCAGGTCCCATGGTCCAGCATCAGGAAGGGGGCACAGCCTCAGGTCCCCCATCAAGCCCCACTGGGCTGGGGCATGGCCTGAGTTCCCCCGACCCAGCACTGGGGGTGCACCTTGAGGTCCCTAGTCAAGCCCTCTGGGTGAGGGGGCATGGCCTGAGGTCACCCGACCTGGTGCTGGGCGAGAAGAGCAGCCTGAGGTCTACTAGCCCAACAGCATGATGGGAAGCCCACCTTGAAGTTCCCTGTCAAGCCCTGCCAGGTGGGGTGGGGTGGGGAGGCGTGCAGCCTGAGGTCCCTATCAAGCCCTGACAGGTGAGAGGGGACAGCCTGAAGTCCCCTGTCAAGCCCCACCTGGTGGAGAGAGCATGGCCTGAGGTCCCACAGTCTGGTGCTGGGATGGGGAGAGCAGCCCGAGGTCCCCCAGCCAGCACCAGGCTGAGAAGCGCATCTTGAGGTTCCCTGTCAAGCCCTGCCAGGTGGGGGGCATGGCCTGAGATACCCTGTCAAGCCCTTCTGGGTAGGGGACACAGCCTGAGGTCCCCTGTCAAGCCCCACAGCCACAGGGGCGGGCGAGGGCATAGCCTCAGGTCACTGCTAATTGCTCGTTAAGGCTCCTTATGGGAATTTGGCCTCAGCTGTGGTGTAGCTATCTTTGTGATGGAGTGATGGTCAATTAGCATATTCCCTCTTTACTAGATAGGCTAGTTAAATACATGAGCCATCAGATAGGAATGGAAGAAAATTATTCAAATCCTGCTACAAAGACCTTGTAGTTGCGAAGTTACACTCCATTAACATAAAATCTTTCAGATTATTCCTTTTAAAAATGATACTTTATAATCAAGAATATTTACCTGATGTTTCAAAATTTCTTGGCTCAGGTTCATCCAGCTGTAGAAGTTCATCAAGAGCTAATTTTGCTGCATTGGATCTAGATTCCTTTTTATTTTGTCCCAGTCCAGTCTTGTACTGGATACCATCCACCACAGCACAAAAAGCAAAATATGGTCCCAAAACGTTACCTTGAAAAAGAACTCAGAATAAATGATGCAGGATTTCAACAGTATAATCCTGCAAAAGATGTCTGTTACACAGGAAAACATCCAAATACAAAACTGTGGAAAACTAGCTACCTCGGCCCATCAGTTTTTCTATAGGGCCAATACAGGTGAAAGAACTGTGTGGGTCCCTGAACTAATTCTGAGGAGTCCTTCAAGTAGCCCAGCTGGCTCCAGACTCAGCATGAGCACTGGGCCACCTTTACAGTGCAGGCCCTATATGGAGTGGCAGTGTTTTGAATAATGCCTGGGAATGAAAAGCATCCAAAATCTATCAAACGACCAAGGCAAAATGTGGAGCCTCTGGCAATACCTTCTTCTTTCAAACTTCAATACCAATAAAATTTAATTTATTCCTCCCTTTGGGTATCCTGATACTTTCCCGCCCCCTCCAACCCGATACTCTTAAAAGCTCCAGAACAAAAAGGATCCCTTTGAGGAAATCCTGGACACCTATCAGGGAGTCACTATAAGCAAACTCAACCCATCTCAGTCGTAGGGGCAGTTGGAGGAAGGGGAATTAACAAAGAAAACCATAACATAAAACAAAGATGTCTTGCCATCCAAAATTCCTAGGATTACCTTTACACAATTACTTTTACTAGATTTCTTATTTGCCTGATAAAAAAATGAAATGGAATCATTTCCTAACTTTACAGGCCAAAGAATTTTCCAGGTCAAATTTTTAGACTTTAGGAGGCCGTTAGGTAACTTAAGTCTCCACTCTCATTAGAGATGGCTAAGTATAATGTCACTCCCCATAAGTCTTGATATTATCTTCTCTTCTCAAATATTACATTAACTGTTGGTTGTTTTTGATGAAGTACATCAAGGTTATAAGCAACTCCTGATTGCATTTGGAAAATTGCTTTCCTTCCATCATCTATGACCTCAGTTTCTTCCTTCAGGACCACCTGGGTTCCAAACCAAATTTAATTAATATGAGGATATTTTGTATATTTACAAATGATTTGAATGACTGTTACTCATCAAGTCATTAATAAGTACTCTATGTCATCGTTCTTGATGTGTTTATACCTGAGGTTCTCAAACTTCAGTATGAATGGATCTAAGTCACCTGCAGAGTGCGTTAAAAATACTGATACTCTGATCTCTCAACCACACCCACTGAATCATATTATTCAATTAGTACTATGCACATAAAATAAACTTCATTAACAATCAGTGGGTTGTGTTTTGAGTAGTTTTAGCTCAGATCACTGAAGATTTGCCCCGATCAATTTTTTCTTACTGTGACCAATAGTTTACATTTTTCCAAGGGCAGTCTGACAATGGAGAAAAGCTAACCAGTTACACAGAAATTAAGCACAGAAGTATTGATCACATGAAGTAATCCAACTTACAGTGACAGACCTAGGAAAACTCCCTTCTACATTAAGACCATGTTTAAAAATTGTCAGTGCCTCTTAAGAGCACTTATTCTCTTATCCTCCACTTTCTGAAAATTTTTCCTAGTCTCTGGTCATAGGTGATGAAATCACAAGCTGCTTTCTGCATTTTATACTGATCTGTATTCCTGGAGCCTTCCACAGGCTTCTGGTTACCGGGCAATTTAGAGAGAACTGAGAAAATAGTCTCAGACAAGACTGCTGACCAATACCAATCATGTGTTATTTTGATCTCTAATCTTTGACTTTCAGAAACCAAATTTGGACATAACTTTTGTTAGGCATCAACATCACTGAATCCTGCTTATAAGATAATCATAGTCCAAATACTTAACATCCCTAAAAAGCATGTTTTTCTATAAGTATTTACACCCGTGTATAACGCACAAGGCCAATGAGATTTCAGTTCAACCAGCCACACACAAAAAACTAAAATCCCATGATTATAAATATTTTGTATGTGAGTTACCTGCAGATTCCAAAAGGCTAAAGAAATATTGTAACATTTTCTAAAGTATACCAACCAAAAATAGTAGCTATCTAACCCCAACATTATGTGAATATAGAAATTTAGGGCCACTTACATGTTCTGCTTTTACTAGGAAAGTGTTTTCCCATCCTGTAATAACCCCACATGGCTTTCACTTGCCTGTTGTTACTGTTTCCTTAAGGTCAAGCTGAACCCGCTGCATTTGTGCAAACTGGTGCAAGGCTGACACAGGGTTGATCTCTCCACGTTTGTACTTCATTATAAACTCCTTAGGTATTTTTTTTGGAGGAAGGACGGGATTTGAAATAGACGAAAGACCTTTGGAAAGCAATGGTTCTGGAAAATTACCTAAAAATAAATGTTTACGCTTGTCAATTTGATGCATTTAAAAAAAAAATAAGACACTCTCCCTCACACACTTAGTCATGTGTGGTTTTCATTACATGTAAGTTTCTACTATACAATTTTGGCACAAATGTCATTTTGTATAATGTATAAATCTTTTGGAATACCAAGGCTATGTTGCAAAGAAGGGCTATCACTGTCATGTCATTAAGTGCTATTAAAGAATCACAAAACTTTAGTCATGTCAAGGTCTTCGGAGACTAAGCCATTTTTTACATGCGATGTCACTAAGGCCTACAATGTAGTAAAACACATATCTGGGTTCCCCATTGCCTATTTTATATTATCTTTCACCTTGAATCTGGTCAAATTTGTAAAGGGTGTTTGTCCCTGCTGTATACTTAACACTAACAATGCTAGGGGATCTGTGAACACAAACCAGTATCGGTCCGGTCCCTTCTCTGAAGGGGTAACAGCCTCACCTCGATATGGCAAGACACACTTGACGTGGTTGCACCGACAAGGGGTAAAAATAACTAGCAGCCAGGGGAAGGATTTCTACAAGCTTCCTACAGTGTTGGGAGCCGAATCCAAGTTCCAGGTGGTGCCTGGCCACAGGTACGCGGCCATGTATCCAGGAAACATTTAACAGGGCTCAAAGGAACTCACTGGCCAGCTCAGTCTTAAAAAGCTTAAGTTTACTGCAGGTGAAAAAGACGTCGTACCCGTCACTGGTGTGACCTTGGATGCCATGCGGGACAGGCTGTCACTCTCTGAGGACTGCGCTGCGGGTGTGATGACCATCTGGGCAGGTGGTTGAACCGGCAGGTTCTTTTTCAGCATCTGAGCAAAGCTAGGGACCTGGGAGCTCTTCTGAAACCAGCCATTATTGGAGGACATTTTCTCACCTACGAAGGAGACAAAGTTGGCAGAAAACGATATACTCACGGCCGCATCTCTAACTGGCCTCACGCCACTAGCGCCTGTGAATTCCGCCCCCGCACCAGGCCCGTGAGGAAAGTCTGAAGCCCTCGGAGACCAGGGGGAAGAAGCTGAAGGAAACCGAGCCCCAGGGGCCCCCCCCCGCAGCGCCCTTTGTTGACCTCCCGCACTCGGGCCCAAATCCCACCCACCGAATTCTTCCTTCCGGCCCTGCCGGCCCAACCCCGCGGGCGGGCAGTTGAAACCGGGCCGCAGGCCTCTAGGCTCCCCCGCCGACGCCATTGCTTCTCCACCTGTCCTCAACCTCTCCCTCAGGACGCTGTGTGTGCAAGCCCGCGGCCAGCGCGGCGGTTTTCAAAAGCCGCCTCTAGGTATGTGGCCCCGAGGCCCTGAAGAAGCCCCTTCCAACCCGTCCTATCGCCAACCGTCTGCGCACCTCTGCCGCGCCCCGTCTCTGCGCATGCGCCTCTCTTGAGCGTGAGAAGTCGCTGGACGTCACGTGGGGCGGCGGCCCTGGTGCAGGCCTGTGCTCAGAGCGTGAGGTGGACGTGGCGCAGGTCGGCCTGGTCACTCCCCGTGCGCCCTGACGCCCCCAGTCCTCACGGAGCCTGTACGGGGAGGCTCTCCTTGTCCGCAGTGACTCCCATCGGGCCTCCTCATCCACGGCGGCTTCAAGGGAGCCCTTCACTTTATCCCCATTCACAGCGCTAACAAGGCGCCTGGAAAAGCTTATTGACAGAATGATAAACCACCTGAGATTCCACAGAATGTTCCTGAAAACAGGCGGAAGTGTTGAGAACTGATGGCGCGCATCTGTGGGTGTTTTCAGTTCTTTGCGCTCGTAAAAGTTGAAGAAGGCTCTCATGGAGGTGTTAACTGATAGATTGTTGAACATATTTTTAGTAGTAAATTACTAATAAGTTTTGGCACTAACCCAGAAGGAATTGAGTGGCATCGTTATAATAACAAAGTGTTAGTGCCCTTTACTTTTTAAATATGGACAGGATTCTAAAGAGTTAAATCACTTTCATCAAAAAGGAAACCAACATTGATGGTATCATACCTCATTACAGCAAGAAGTAATACCCACCCGCAAATACGCAGGTAATTGCGTGCTGGAGAAGAATGTATATTCTGCTGCTGTTGGCTAGAATGTTCTGTATATTATATGAGAGGTCTGTGTGGTCTATAGTATTGTTCAAATCTGTTGTTTTCTTATTGATTCTGCCCAATCTATCCATTGCTGTTGCAGTTTACATATTTTTGTGTGACTAATATTTTTGTAGTTGTTTTCATTCTGTTAACTTTTAGAGTTGTGAATTATGTGAACTATTACCATATCTACCACTTTATATTTGTCATTACTGTTGAGATTTACACTGTTTTTGTGAAGTTAGCGCTCCCCCCCAAGTAAAGAATTCCCTTTAGCATTTAGGGCAGGTCTGCTGGTACTAAACTCGTTCAAGTTTTGTTTGAGAAAGTCTTTGTCCCTCCATCATTTCTGAGGGACTGCTTTGCCAGATATACAATTCTTGTTTGACAGTTATCTTTCAATATTTTGAATATGCCATCTAATTCTCTCCTGACCTGAAAATTTTCTGATGAGAATCCTTCCAGGGGAAGGATTTCTACAAGCTTCTTACAGTGTTGAAGGAAACCCAGTTTTAAGGGTTTCCTATACATATACCTTTTCTGTTGCTTCTCTTAAAATTATTTTGTTTGACTTTTGAGAATAATGTGTCTCCATGTACCTCTATTCTCATTCAGCTGTTGAGGGTCCGGGTCTTTTGGACATCATGGATCTGGATGTCCTCTCTTCCACAGGTGTAGAAAATTCTTACCCATTATTTCTTTACATGTATTTTCTGCTCTCTTTTTTCATTTCTCCTGAAATCTCCATAATGTTCCTATTATTTTCCCACCAGCAGTGCACAAGTATGGTTTTCTCATAGCCTTGCCCAACAGAGCCACAGAGAGTTGGGTTACAACTTTAAATTACCCTTTTCTGCCGAGACTGGTTTGGCTCAGTGGATAGAGCGTCGGACTGCGGACTGAAGGGTCCCGGGTTTGATTCTGGCAAGGGCATGTACCTTGGCTGCAGGCACATCCCCAGTAGGGGGCATGCAAGAGGCAGCTGATCGATGTTTCTGACTTTCTATCCCTTTCTGTTCCTCTCTGTGAAAAATCAATAAAATATATATTTTTAAAAAATTACCCTTTTCTTTTTATACATTATCACTGTAAGAGCCAAGAATACTGTAAGTTTATACTACGTCATTTTTTTTTTTTTGGTAATTCATATGTGAATAATACTTAAAGCCATGGAAAAATTTTAACATTTAGAACTTACTGGCATAACTGGTTTTTTTGTTTGTTTTTTGAAGCCGAGATAGATAATACCTGAAGGACTCAAGTAAGGAATAATTTAATTTTTATTTACTTTGTTTTATGAAGCAACTTTCTGGCAGTATTATCTTAGACACTAGATCCAAAGTAGGCATAGAATTTGCTTCTCTGGTGTGACTAATAATGTTCCTAAAGCCCCCAACTGTAGAGGTGATTGGCGGGAATACAGAGCGATCAGGCAGATAATAGGTAAGAAAGATGATATAGTAGAAAGAATTCAAAATTATGACTCTAGCCACTGGATTTTAGTTTTAATTGTATTACTAAGTTGTGTGACAACAGAGTACAATTTTTAATTCCCCTAACACTGTGTCTGTCTGTCCATCTGCCCCATCAATCCATGACCTTGCATGGCTAAGTACCTTGGCTCTTCTGGAAGGTTGTGTTTTTGTTTTGTTTTTTTTTCAATCTGAGAGACTAGTGCCTTATCTACTTGAGTTCAAGATTCTGAACCAAAGGCTTTCTTGAGGCGTTTTCTAATTCTAGGTTATTGTTTACCCAACTTTTAAATGAACTATACTGATTTGACTGATTTCAAACCTGAGTTGTGATTAAGAGTACTTTTGAATATTATTTTAGACTAGTGCCCAATGCACGAATTTGGGCACTTTGGAAGGAAATTAGAAGGAATATTTTAATATCGCTATTTGCCTTTTCTCTATGATAGAAGTGCCAACCAAATTCATGATTGACAGTGACAAATCAAAAACGTGTGCGATTGGCACCAGCAAGAGCTTTTATGTATCACACATGTGCGAGTCAACTTAGCCTTTTATATATATAGAATAAACTTGATTAATTAGGCCTGCTTTCTGATTTAGCTAAACTTTTTCCAGCCTAGTGAAGCACCCCAATATTTCTTTCAGGTAATTGTCAGCAATACAGTAGTAAATATCAACACAGAGATTATTATTGTAGATCACACAGGGAGACCAGAGACCAAAGGATAAAATATTTAACTGTAGCAGTGTTTGACTATGTTCTGTGCAATGAGAAAACCTAAAGTCATTTACGAGGTCCACCATTTCTTCTTTTGAGTTGTGTCAAGTTTCTAAGCTTTCTAAATCTCCCATTTTCTGGCTAATGAAAAGAAAATAGGATTCCACCAATTCTCCTATCCCACCTACTTCAAGACTTCTGTGAGGATCAAATGAGATAAGGCACAGGAAAATGCTTCACAGACATTTGGTTGAAAGTGTGAAATGTTTCCACCTGGCATTGAAGCAAGTTTTGTTCCTGGGCTGAAGAAACTCCAAGGAAGCTAGTTGCTAGGGAGAGGAAGCCGGCATTGCTACATGACGTCATTACTTGGACAGACACTTAGCATATTAGCCTTTGATATATATAGATTTTGTTATTCTTTTAAATATTTTATTATACCAATGTATGTACAATACACCTACCTTCATATGCACAAAAGAATATATATAAACATGTACATAAAGAATATATTACAATAAAAATAAACAACTATATCTTGACCACTCGTTTAAGAAATAAAACTACACCTAACTGCTCCGAAGTATCTGATATGCCTCTCTATGGCTGCACCCATTTTTGGCTAATATTTTTACAGATTTCATTTTCATAAGTATTATCTTCTATGAAAACATTTAATAACTAACACAGGGTGGACATCTATTAATTGTAAAAAAATAAGCTACCAAAGGAAAAGACTCAAAAACAACTACAGACTGAAACCAATTATTGTGACTTTATTACAATAGTTACAAACAATACTTTAGTGGTATTTAATCATATCACAATTACTCAAATTATATACAAATAGGTATTTATACAAGTCTACATTTTAAAAAAGAAAAAGCAATTAATGACCAAAATAATCACATTATGAACAAGATTTTTTTCAAAAAGTATGGCCAATAACAGGAAATTCACAGTTATTCTGAAAATATTTTAAGATGCAGGAATCATATTGCACATAACAATTATAAACCCTACTGAGTAGATATATATTTTAATCTAGTTTTTCACAAAATTTACATTATCATGCAATATATTTCACTGTATACAGAACGGTGGAACTAGAACAAACAGGTTAACTTACAAACCTTCAACATAATGGCCACAAAATTATTACTTTAAAGTCGTATTTAAAATAATTTTAATATACAAAAAAGCATTCCAGTGTAATTGTTCACAGATCAGATTACTTTTTAGTGTTCTTCTTTATCTTTTCCTTTCTTTTCCTTCTCGTCCTGTAGTGCAGTACCAAGTTTTTTTATAAGAACTGACAGAACCTTGTCCAGTGGGTCCATGACTCCTCTTTGAAGCCATTTAGGAATAGTAGTCCTGGCATGATGAAAGCCCAATTTTTGAAGAATATAATCAACGCCTACTGGATCAATCTTTCTTCCAGTCCAGGAAATTAATCTATAATAATTATGAAAAATAATTAGGAGTACAGTGTCCCAGCAACAGACCTGAAGGTAAGTTTAAGCACATCACTAAGCCTCCATAATGTGCTCAAAGTATCTTCAGTAGGTACATTGGAATAACCTACAATTCCTGGATTCACTATAACAACATTTAAAAAAGTGTTGATTATAAAGTATCCTTGATAAGCATATACACAATAATGGAGTGTAGTGAATTTCATTCTTATTTTAAGCCCAAAGTTACACAGTTATTTTAAACATTTAAAGGATATTTGGTTCATTCTAAAAGATGTTAACTTGGTGGGGAAATCTTTTCAAATGTATATGTATATCAAGTCACGGTGTCCTACACTTAAAATATCTTTCTGTTTTGTCAATTACACCTCAATAAAGCTGAAAAAAAATAGTTCAAGTAAGTGGCATAATGGGGGAGGGGGGAGAGATAAAATATAGAGTACTTGCTGTTGGTAAACATGTTAGAAGGAGAACCATTTTCTCCTATTCTTAGTATTTCTTTCCATACAGAGGAATAAGCCATCAGGGAAACACTCCTGGCCCCTTATTGATGAGTTATCTGATTGACAAATTAATAGAGGAACTAAATAGTGTAGTTTAGTACCCTCCTCCCTACCTTATCTTAGAAACCATTCATTTTTATCCGTTCCTTTATGCCATAGGTTTTTTCAAAGACAGGTCCTTAAATAGTTGAGCCCAAGATAGTTCATAGCTGTGTGTGACTAGGTGAGTACACAGTGCTCCTGCCTGGACAACTTCAGCCCCACCCCATGCAAGCTCTGCAGCGCTGGGACCCTGCAGGTGAGTCCAAACCCGGACTCTAGTAGAAAGCCACTGGTGCCAGACCTCCAAACCACATTCTCTGTCACCGGCATTACCAGTATTAGAACTAGCATTTTTACTTCCAGCTGCCTCTCTCCCACTATTTCAGTGAGGGGAAAAGGGAGGAACTAAGCATTGATCTGCTAAAACTCTTAACAGTTATAAGCATTTTATGTTGATTAGCTTATCTAAGAATAGTAACCTACAAGATAGGTAATACAATTTTCTAATTTTTTTATGAGGTAACTGATACAGCAGTTATTAAATCCTTTGGGCAGTGTCACTTGCCAGAAAGAAGGGCTTAGAGCCACCGCTCTTAACCATGCTATCCACTGCACCACCAGATTTAGTCTCGTGGTAGTTTGCTAAAGTAAGGAATATATTTGTGAAAAATTTAACTAGTTTATGCTCATTTTAAATAAAATGATCTAACAGATATTTGAATAACACCATTTTGTTATAACTTGTAGGAACTTAACTCTTGTTTATATCAAGTAGCCTATGGTAAAACTGGTTTCATTAACGTTGTTTTCCTTAAAGTCATAGAAGCAAATTATCAACATTAGTTGATGACTTATGTAGTCAATTATATTTATACTTACAAATAAAAAAACATTTTCTACATTAGGACTTTTGCAATATTTGAATATTGTTTGAGTATTGACATGGTTACTATTTCTCACGTGCTTATGTGCTATTAATACTAAAGTGTTTGCTCAGTTTGGTTACAACAAATTTCACTGAATACAAATTACTAACATTTTCTACTTATACAGAAGTCCACTGTATAATGAAGATTTTGTTAGTTTGGAATTATTTTAGTATAAGTATGTCTGAATAATAAGCTTATCTAAATGAAATCTGTGTCATCTGCAGAGTGTTGAGAATGATGGACTTTTTTTGATACCATTATTCCATGAATCAAACAGTGATAATTTGATTAACAAAGCAGATGGGAAAAAAGGAAAAAATAATAGGGCTGTGAATGTTAATCACAAATAAGGACATATAAAGCAAGTACTGCTGGTTATAGCAGCAATTATAAAAATAATTAAAATTATAAAATACTTTTAAAATTACAATATGAAAACAAGTAGTCACTGGGATCATGATTGTAGAACATGACTTAGTAAAGGAATTGGAACCTAACAGCATTACTTTTGACATTTCAGGAATGGTTTTATATTGCTTCCTATGCAGACAAAAGGACACTGTGACATGATCTACTCCATTACATTGCCATGACATATGTAATAATTGTATGGTTCCTTAATAATATATCTTCCCAAACTACGTAATAAGTTTACTATAGCTACCTACTTCAAGTCACCTGAAAATAACATCTTCGTGAGATGGTAAAAAAAAAATAGCCATTAAGGAAGCAGAGTTAGTCTCACATTTTATTAATTAACAGAATGTCACACAGTGGACAGCTAACTAGCACTGAGCTATTCCCAGTGTCTGTGCCTAGAACACTTACAATAGCAGAAAGGAACAGCAAAAACAGCAGGCAGACATTGTCAGGGTTACAACTGGCTAACTTCTAAGTATATTTTTCAATACAAAATATTTAATAACGTAATACATAATTTATAACCTTTTCTCCTAATAATCCCATAGAATATAGGTAAATATATATACCCACTATTTACCTAAGAGTGGGCTCTAGATGCCATGTGTTGCACATAAAATCTCTCCAGTCCACAGTGGTGTAACTGATGCTGTCTTCTCTGTCTTTGTCAGAGGAGTTGTCATCATGTATAATGACTGGACTTTTCTGTCCTGGTCGAGTAGATAAAATCCGAGGTGGAAAAATGGCTATAATGAAAATAATAGGTTAATACTGCAAATATATACCTTGTAAGTTTACTTTTAATCACTATATGAACAGAATAATTTGCTCCATTATTTTATTTATGATCTGGCCAAAGCCTCATTTAATTCCATTTCTTAAAAAGTAATATTTTAGCCCTAGCTGGTTTGGCTCAGTGGATAAAGCATCAATCAGCCTGTGGACTGAAGGGTCCCAGGTTCAATTCTGGTCAAGGGCACATACCCAGGTTGTAGGTTTGATCTCCAGTAGGGGGCGTGGAGGAGGCAGCCAATCAATATTGATGTTTCTATCTCTCTCCCTCTTCCTTCCTCTCTGAAATCAATACAAATATTTTTAAAGTAATATTTTAAATAAGCCTTACATAAGTGCCAGTCATTGGTATTGCTTGGAGAAAGCCAATATCAAAGTTATTGCATTACCTTACAATTAGAAATAATGTCATTTAATTTTTAGTAATAGCATATGGGCCTAAAACTAATGGTAAAGAATGCTAACATTTATGTAATTAGTAGGCCTAGGGCACTGGACTTGTAGATTTCCTAAAGAACAGCTGTGGATGACTTATTATTTTAACGATTTTATTGAGATATAATTCACAATAAAACCCACTCAGTTAATGTGTACAACTCAATGGTTTTAGTATGTTAAGGGTGACACATATATTTGAACAGTGGTTCTAACTTAGAAGCTTTTTATGTGAGCAGCCTTTTCACTCCAGATAGTAAACATGCAAATGTTTTATGAAAGATGAAGTCTTAAAAAAAAACAACCGATGAAGTCTAAACTAGTGATCATAAATAATAGGCAACATGCTCCTTTATTAGGTAGTTGTTTTTTTAGTCGTTTCACTTGACTAGTCATATTTCTTAAAAGTGGTTTTTTCTTTTACTACTTTGTGAGAATCTCCTACAAAATCTGATTAATATCTATACATATATGGAAATACTTTGTGAAGTGAGGCATGGTTCAAATGTTGTGTATGTCTAGCAGATACTCAATCTGTCACATAGTCTTACTAATATATTACTTATATTCCTCTCATTAATATTTTCAATTCATAGAGGAAGGAGACACATTATACTCATTTATCATCAGATCATTAAAAATCCATGTAAATGGCAGACAGCTGCCTTTCCTGAAGCTTGAAAGAAAAAAAAAAAAAACATAATCCCCAAAACAAGAATATGCCACTCACCTTTTTCTTTCTCTTTAAGATAAGCCGACACTAAATCATGGAGAAACATGATGAGCTCAGCATCCATAGTCACACAAATGTGGTCAGTGAACTCTGTCACCACACTACATTCTACCTTTGGTTTCAGGCTGGCATCTGCAAGGGCAAAGTTCTTTTATGGTAAAGATTTAATTAAATAAATTCCTTTCTCTTTCTGTTAAGGGATTTACATGGGTCTGTGTAAATGCATCCACTGAAATGCAACAAGAAAGAAGTGAGTATTTTTGTATGTGATTCACAGAATGGTGATGGTTTATATTTTATATGTCATTTATTCCTCATAAAAACCCTGTGAACCAGTTGTTATCCTCCAATTTTCTGAGGAGAAAGAGGTACAAATGGATTAAATTGTCACAGATTACATGGCTGGCAAGAAGATCAATTAATTTGACCCAGGAAATCAATTTAGGTTATTTTATATAACACTAGTGACCTGGTGAATGGATTCGTGCACATTGAAAGGAAATTAATTAGAAGGTGGCCAACGGGACGGGATTGGGCAAGATAGGCTGGACATGCCCTGGAGCCAATCTCCTGTGGTCCCTCTCCAGCCGAGCCACACCTGGATGGTGCCATGGCTTGAAGGGCACCTGTGGAGTAAGCAGGGGTCCCTCCAGCAGGTGGGGTCCCTCAGCCTGGCCTGTGGGGATTGGGCCACAACTGGCTCTCCAACATCCCCCGAGTGCACGAGAGCACTCTGCAAAGTTGCTGTCATTCAGGGTGTGGAATGCAAACACAAGTGTGCAGTAAATCAGATTTGGGGCCGCACAGTGCCCTAGCAACAACATAACCCACAGCCTAAAGTGGAATCACACGGCCCTTCGAGGAATCGGGTTCCCTCCTCTATGGTTCTAGGGTGCGTCACCAAAAAGCACAGCTGCCAAGTCACTGAAGCTTAACATCTCCTGTGTTGAGCGTCTGCCCCCTGGTGGCCAGTGTGTGTCATAGTACCCAGGCAGATAGCATATTGGCCTTTAATATATATAATTATATCATCAGATTGTATCAATATTACATACAAATAACAAAAACAGTAGTTCAAAGTTCCTTTAGCACTTTCTTAGTAACTTCAGAAACTAAAGATTGTTCTTCCACATACCCTGTAACGAAGGTTCCTGTGGTTCTTGAACATGAATAGACTTAAAGTCAAGCTGCATCCTTGGTAATGCAAAGATAGTCTCTGTTTCATGATTGTAGCTAGAACCTCCTCTGAATCCACTCAGCAAACTGGAATTCTTCACAGTAGTGCTATTCTCGGTGTTATTAGCATCAACATTACGAAGTAGGTTTAGTTCTACATGTATAATAATAAAGACAATAAGAGTCAGACTAATAGACATAGTTAAGCCTATAGCTTTCATGGCACTGTGATACAGGAACTTTTATCATTTCAAAAGTTGTAAAATAAACTCACATTTGAAAAAACAGAACCATATAAAGTTGTGGTCTTGAGAATAATTATGTATCTCTATATATGTGGACATATTTATATAAGTAAATATAGAGCTGTGCTAATTTATAAATAGTAATTTATATTTACATATACTTACATACACACATCTATAAGTAGTGCTATAGATCACTGTTCTCAAGACTGAAGCTTTATAAAAAAGTTTTGGATAAGTCCAATCCATTTTGATTTTTTTGTTTCTTGAACTTTAAAATGAATATTATTCTCAACTAGAGACCCAGTACACGAAATTTGTGCACTGGTAGAGTTCCTAGTGGCTGCCACTGCCAGCAGAGCCTCCCCACCTTCCCCCAGCCAGCCCTGACCCTTGGTTGAATTCCCGGTCGAGGGGACAATTTGCATATTACGCTTTTATTATATAGGATTAAATTCATGTCTGAATGTAAGAGTTTCATTAATCTCTATACAATGAATACTTAACTCTTACAGAATTTGTGATTAAATGTGATCCTGATCTTGAAATCAGGTAGAAGTCCTGATATTCCCCAATATATGTGCTATGATGATTACATTATGGCTGTCTTACACATTAGCACTTTTCTAGGTACACAGGTAGCAGTTCAGTATACTGATAGCCCCTCCATACTATCCCAGCCAAAAAGGACCCCTTCCCCAAAATGTACTTGGAAGGTAGAACAGTTAATACATGCACACTCTTCTAATGTGCTTCCTTTACCCCTTTGTTCCCAGAACAGTCTTTAATCCCTGGGGTTGCCTATTCCATAGTAACTATTTTCCATGGGCCATGTCATCATTCTTTTCATTTTGAAAAGTCATTTTTAAATAAAACATTCAGGTTTTATCATTTCTCAATCTAGTCAGCTTTCTAATATAAATGAAGTGGTAAGTAAAAGCAGCATTATAAACTTGAACATAAAACAACCACAAAATAAAAATTTTCACGACCACATTATTAAGATTGGTGAATCAAATGAAAAACTCATCAAAACCACTCTTTAAACTTAGGATTTCATAGGAATGATATTATTTAGTTTCATTTTATTTCATCCATTGAGAAACTTAAGTTTGTGACATCCTAGTACTTAGTTGTGAAATAACTTTTCCAAATCTCTAATGTTTAACATTAGTATGAAAATAGTTCTCCAATAATCTTAAACTTAATTTCAGTTATTTAAGCCAATTTTACTTTATTTTCAGTTACATCTAAAATAATTTAAGTATAATATTGCATTACCAGGGTGTGAAACCATGCACTAATATTATTACTTACGTCAGCAGGAATAAAATGAAACTTATTTAATTGAAGAAATGAAAAGTTTCCCCCAATTAAATTCTACACAGTCAACAGAATCCTAAATAAGGAAAAAACAAAATAATTATCTCAAAAAAAAATCAAACTTTTAACCTTCATTTCTTGTGGCTGTAACATAATGGAACCATTCTTTCACACTCGCTACTCCATGGGGTGGGTTTTCATGGCGACGCCTTGTTATCTTGGTTATTGTTGCCATAGGACTTTCCAAAGCACCACATGGTTTGGTAACCATGGTATTGTGGCCCAGATGAAAATCCAATGTTTGTACAACATATGTAGAATGATCACTAGAGCCTAGAGGAAAAAAAGTTTCTTAATGTTAACAAATTATATTTAGATGCAAGAAAAAAGTTGTGCTTAACTGAAATAGGTTTGGTTCAGTGGATAGAGCATCAGCCTGCGGACTGAAAGGTCCCAGGTTCAATTCCGGTCAAAGGTATGTACCTTGGTTGCGGGCACATCCCCAGTAGAGAGTGTGCAGGAGGCAGCTGATCCATGTTTCTCTCTCATCGATGTTTCTAAGTTTCTATCCCTCTCCTTTCCTCCCTGTAAAAAAAAATGAATAAAATATGTTTAAAAAAGAGTTGTGCTTAGAGCAACAGATAGAAAATGAGTAAATAAGTGAAAAAAAAAATCATAAATACTTCTTCTTTTAGCTATTACTGGATTTATCCCCAGTAACATGAAAAGCATCAACCCACTCATATGTGGGACTGATCAACATAAACTGATTAACAAATAGATCTAGAAACAAGGATCAGGGGAGGGGGGGATAGAGATCAACCAAAGGACTTGTATGGATGCATATTAGCATAACCAATGGACATGGACACTGGGGCAGTAGAGGCTTGCTCTTAGGGGTGAAAGTGGAGGGGGGAGTGTCAATCTGGGAAAAAAGAGACCTATGTAATACTTTAAACAATAAAGAAAAAAAGCATCAACCATTTTTTTGAAACCACTGATAAGAACCTAAAGTTGAAAGGAACTTGGTCTACCATTGTAAATAGAGGCAAAAGCAGAGCCTTGCCTGTTGTAGTCTTGAAGGCAGATCATTTCCCTATACTGCCACTGTATCTCTTCATATTTATGTAAGAAATTTTTACAATAACTACTATTATGATTATAGTCAGTAACAGAAACTTTAATTGCTTAAGCAAGAAAAAAAGTAGATAGCAAGTTCAGAAATAAGTCTTTTACATCCCAGAGTTTTATAGAAACTGACTCATTAGCAGTAAACTCTTTGACATGTCAGATACATGATAACAAATAAAATGGACTTCAAAAATGTTACAAGAGAAAACAGATAAAAGATGTGAGAAAGAAAAGTTACTCTGCTATGTTTATCACATCAGAAGATGGAAAGAGTAAAAGCTTGAAATGTATTAGTTTACCATCCTCCCAGATCTTCTGAGCTTCAGTCCAAAAAGCAATGTTTGGTTCTTCTAGGTGAAAAAGGGCCCAGGATTTCGAACGGAAATTTGGACCATGGAAACAAGCTAGTGTCATGTGATTTCCATGTAAGCTCATCGATCCTCCAAATTGCATTCCATCTTCTGGTAATGGGATCTGGAATAAGGATATGTGGCATCCCGATACCACCTTCAGTACTCCAGGCCAGTGTCGATGGTGGGCAGCGTCCAGCACTGCAAGAAAACCAAACAGGCTTATCCTGAGTGCCTGCCGCAGGCACATGTTCAATGGCAATGGCAGGGAGCTGGGGGGCAGCCAGACTCCTTTCTGCAGCTGCAGTGACTCAGGTAAGGGATGAAACCAACAACCCAACCCTGGTTAACATTAAGCTAGTAAGCATATAGTCTTGGGAAAGATGCTGCATAAGGATGGATGCAACTAAGGAAAGCAGTAACTTGCTAATAATAATTGCAACTAATACTGTTGTGTAATGATTTACAAATGCTTGCATGACATACAATTCTCACAGTAACTGTAAACTAGGTATTTCATCTGGGCTCTGTTCAAGTGAAGCAGAGGAGGGGTTAAGTAAACCAGCAACTAGAAGACCTAGAAATCAAACAGATCTCCTGATTTTTAGTACATTTTCTTTTTTTACTCTTTTGTACCCTTGCTACTCAAAAGTGAGGTATGGGGATTAGTGAGCAATGTAGCAGCTGAAACAAAGAGGGCCTCATTACCATGCGAAACACAACATCCTTCAGATGTGATGAGAAATGTGACTGCGTGACAAACTGGGCCTGGGGAAACTTCACCAGAGCTTGTTCAAAATTCAGGCTCCTATGTCCATGTGTCAGAATCTGCATCTGAATAAGACCGCCAGGTTCTCCAGGTGTTTGAGTAATATACCTTAAAATTTCCCACTTAGTTTCCTTTAATGTAAAACAATTCTATGAGCCTATTTATTTGTTTTCCATAACAAGGACTTTTCAAGAATCCAGGCAAGGCATTTTTAGAAAACCCCCCTCCATTTGTATATGCCTGACACCAATTCTAGTTTAAAGGAAATACAAGGACTAGAAGAAGGAGATAAATGGAACCACAAGGAAGCAACTGAAAACTAGACAGCAGGACACTGTGTAGGATAACTGGCCAACCCTCTCACACAAGTCAGGTCATTAAAAAAGGACTATGCTGAATTAAAAGAGAGTAAAGGAACATAACCAGATTTGAATATGATATACTGGTTTGGACAAATTTTAGGATAATTTTAGGTCAGTTGTGGAATGTGGTCACACGCTAGAAGAGCTAAATTAGCAAAATGGAAAGTGGGAGCTTGTTGAGTGAAAAAGGTTATAAAATAGTATGAATAATATTTTGGTAAAAAAACATACATATATAGGTGTATAGAAAATATTTGAAGGTGCATGCGCTCAAGTGTTCACAGGAATGATTTTTTTAATGGAATGGGATGCTTTTATTTTTTGCTTGTATTTTCTAGTTTTTTCAATATACAAGTATTGCTTCTGTGATAATAAAAAGTTATTAAAAATTATCCTAACTCTAACAACTTGTTGCCACTTTACTCTTATCACCTAGTTAAAGCCACCATTACCTGTAGCCTGGAATCACACAGTGCCTTCTTACTATGGTAATGTCAGTACATGTGTAATGATAGTAATTACTATACTTGCTTTCTTCATTTCCATCCTTAACTGCTTGCAGCTATTCTCCACACAGCAGCCAGGGTGGTGCTTTACAAAGGAATAGTTTAAGATAAAGTAAAATAATATCAAATTTGTCCAAGACTCTCCAATAGCTACTCATATTAAAACTCTCATCCGTGACACTTTCGAGACCCTCAAAGCAAGCACCCTCCTGCAATGGGAGCTCTGCACTCTCCATAGGCCCCTGTGCCTGGAACACTCTTTCCCAGCTCTCAGCCAAGATCTTTCACTTGAGAAAAGGCTTCCAGGAGCCCCCTTCTGAAATAGCCATCCTTGCCGAAACCGGTTTGGCTCAGTGGATAGAGCGTTGGCCTGCGGACTGAAGGGTCCCCAGGTTCAATTCAGGTCAGGGGCATGTACCTTGGTTGTGGGCACATCCCCGGTGGAGGGTGTGCAGGAGGCAGCTGATCGGATGTTTCTCTCTCATCAATGTTTCTGAATTTCTATCCCTCTTCCTTCCTCTCTGTAAAAAAAATAAAATATATTTAAAAAAATAAATAAATAAAATAGCCATCCTCACACACTCATTCTCTGTTTCCTTCCCCTGCTTCTTTCCTCTTCTCAGCACCTCTATCTGAAACTATCTTGCATTTTAGTTAGTAACTTAAATACTGGATTTCTTTCCCATTAGAATGTAAACTTAATGAGGCTAAGAACTTTGCTCACTTTATAAAGCACATGAGCATGTTTGATAAATATTTGTTGGCTGCCCTACTGAGTGAAAATAATAATCTGCCTAGTGGAACACAACTAATTAATTCAAACTCAGACATTCTGATTCCACACCTCGTGCTCTTAAGCAGAACATGATATTGTCATAATTTGTGTTCAGGAATGTGGTGTACGGATGATTTAGATGAGCTGTGGCAAGGGGAGGATATAAGAAATGGTGACCTCTCAAATGATGGCTTCAATGCTCATGTGGGTAGGAATCATTGCTTAGTTAATTAGAGAAGAGCATATGGATCACTGTAAGCATGGCATATAGATACTATGTGACTTCAAGTGAAAATTGCAACACATTCACTGAAAGATCAGCACATACAAAGCCTTAGTTCTAATTCTTACACTGCTCTTGTGAACTTTTCTCTAGGATATTCGTCACTGTCTTAGGTGGAAGATAAGGAACTGGTCCCCAGGTAGACAGAGCTCGTTTGCTGGTATCAAACTGTTGGGTGAAAAATTCCTGGAGCTTCATCCCTATTTTTATCAGGTCTGGTGTGGTTGATCTTGATATCATTACTTGGAAAATATCCCACTTCAAATCTCCATGGACAAAAATTTCACTAGAATATAAAACAGAGTCTTTATCATATAGCTTATATAAGATGGTTTAAAAGTACATGTTTTAAAAGTACAAGAAAAAGTCCCTTCCCCCACCAAGCTTTTTCATTCACATTAACTGCATAATATAAAAGCTTGTGCTTTCTCACTGGATGACAGAAAATATGTGCACAGTGGTCATGCAAAGTTTGAAAGGCCCTATTTCCTGAATACCTTTTATCACTTATGCTTGAATCCAAGGCACTGCACAGATTCACCTTCCACTCGTCCTGCAGCTTGAGGTCAGCATTGCTGAAGATGCCCATGAGGATGCTGGAGCCCATGTAGTCCACGCGGGCCTCAGTGGAGCCCATCGTGATCTGAATTTTGTGACTGGGCTGCTGATTCGGATGTTCAGAAATATGAGCTGAAATAATTATTTTTCACAGAAATGCCAAATGGGAAAAACTCATCAAAAGTTTTTAAAACTTTTTTTCAATATATATTTCAGTTGTAAAATTCAACATACCAACCATCTCCAGTGCGTTGACATCAATGGTCCCTCCGACGACCCCTCCCTTAGAGTCTAACTGGGATCTTCCCAGCCCGACGGACATGCTGATCTCTCGGTCACGGTTACTTCCTACTGACAGGCGGCCCTGGCTCTTCAAACCACTCGTTGTCCAACTAAAATAAGAAAAAGGTTATTAAGTAGACATCTGGCTTCCACTGTCATAAATTAAAACAAGAATTAGACTTCAAAAAAGTTTTTTTTAAGTTTATTATAAAAACCAGTAAATGTTTAAATATTAACATTTATGATAAGGCTTTTTGCTTAGCTAGCAAATTATGCTGTTTTACTTATAATTTTCTCTCTTTTTAGAACATATATTTCATATTGTTTTATAGTATAGTATCTTTAGATTAAGCCATTTCAGTATAAAGCAATTTAGTGTCTTTTATCTACTGTTTCACCGTCTTGAACATTTCAGCATTAGAAAAAGGTTTTGAATTACTTTAATACATTTTAAGAAAAATTACAAGTAATGATTAAGTAAATTTTCTTTGTATCTGAAGAGCTTACGTTGTATTTCCCATTACATTACTCATATTCATTTGGACGTTTAATTGCTTCAAGTTGATAGCAAACACGACAAGTGTTTCCCATGGAGTCCCTTGCTGACTTGCTGCTTTGTTTGATTTATTAAAAGGAGTTGATGTTTTTGAAAGTGAGTCTAGAAATAGAAAAATCATATGCACATTTGTTCACACAGATACTCAGTGATTACAAAGCAAAAACAACTCTTATCACTATAATCCTAAAGCTGAAATGATAATCTTGTATTACAGCCAAATGTTAAATAGCTATCACACTGCCTCTAAAAGAGTTACCATTTACTGACTTTAACAGGTGCTGGCAGTTGCACTTTCTGAAAGCTTAGAGTTCTCTATGAGCTCCTTATTACCGGAGGAAATTCCAATATGTACGGATACCACAGCACAGACCTTTCATCACCCGGGGCTCTCAGCAGAGGAGGAGATCCCGTTGCCTCGGGCTAACAGAGGACCCGAAGGCAGGGACCGTTCTGAGAGCAGAGGCTGCTGCTGCTGCCTGTCTTCTGTGTCTCATGGACTTACGTACGTCTTGAGTCCTGCATTTACTCATTACGTTCTAATCTTACCTTGTGACATGAACTAAAGCACTCACTTTTATATGTTCGGACAAAAGTAGAATGCTGAGCACACAGAGTTCAAAAAACATGGGTGAATAAAAGAATGAATGAATACAAAGATTAACTTTTTTAATATCAAACATCTTTTACAATATTGTAGATTTGGTTTACTTTTAAAAATAACTGTACCATTCAGAAGTGCAGATTGGTAGTTACGAATAGTCATGGGGCTATAATTTACAGCATAAGGAATATAGTCAAGAACACTTTGTAAAGTAATGTGATTGTCTAGCCACTATGTTGTACACCCAAAACCAATACAAAATAGTATAAACTGTATTGAAAACAATTTTTAAAAAAATAACTGTACCATCTAGAGCTTACTAACAATGTGCTGTCTCCTCTCCCTGCCCCTTTTTAAAGCTCTGAGCCGCCCAGCTAACTCTTCTGCTGACAGATACTTTGAAGTGTATGTCCTTTGGTTTGGATCCCCTCCCCTCCATCTTCCATAAAAACTTGCAAGAGTCTATTTCCCTGCAGGTGAGACAGAAATCTGGGAGTAACTAATTAAGATTTTTATCCTGGAGTCATCGGAGGGCCACTGTTAACAAAGAGCAGTATTACCTCTTCGGGGAACTGAAGAATCTGATACACTCCTGGACCTTATGGAAGCCGGGGACTTCAGGCTCTGTGCCACTGTCCCTGGTGACATGGTGCTGTTTGTCACGTGCTCAGTGAACACATTGGGTGACTGAGGCATGTGGGTGAAAGAGGCCGACTGAGTAGGCTGCTCCCAAGTCCTGCAGTAAGCTTTTCTTGATGATTCCGGGGAAAGATGTTGGTTCACTCCTTCAATAGAATCAGGTGTCCCTGGGCCAGATGCTAACAGACAAGTGGAAACAAAAACAATTAACAGGGTAAAATTGGCATGCTATAAAATAATAAATTTTAACACTCTACCACTTCTAAGCACATTGCATACTTTTAGTTCTCTATTTGACAAGTGTGCAGAAGTTTACAGTTTGCAAAGCACATTCCAGCTTGTTAGTTTATTTCTCACAGAAACACTATGACAATGACTGGAGAAGTATTATGCTCCCACTTCACAGATGAGGGAATAGACTGAGACCAGGTTTTGTATTGTATCTTATTAACTCTACCTTTCACTTACACAATATCTAAGTCCAGGAGAAAAACACAGGTAATAGGGTAGCATGTCCCCAACACTTGCTATTTTCCATGCTTATCTAATCATGATTTTAATGATTACATGTATTTCTGCATTTCCAGATTTTATTAAGATTACAAAATAATTGTTAATGTCAGCAGAATGTAGTTTCTGAAAGGGCAAGTTCTCTGTGACCCCATTTGCATTCCCATGCTTAGCACACTGGATGCTTGAATGAGGGAAACAACTGCATGCCACTACTTACCAAGTTAAGACAAACTTTGTTGTCAATCATGGATCTTACTACTATTGCAACCAAAATTAAAAGCAAAATAAGTGTAACTCTAATTACATAATGAGCTTACTTGGCAAATTTATAGTTTGGTCTCCAAGGAAGAGACGTCTTGCAATACTTCTCCTATACCAGGCTCTTGGAAACGCCAGAATTTCACTGAGCCGGCGCATATCATATTTAAAGGAAGCAGAACCTATGTCACAAACGGCTGATACAGAAATAAAGAAGATGTGTTAGTCAGGTTTCCAAAACCTTTAATATTTTCCACATGGTATAATATGGTGTTACACAACTCAATTACAATAGCTACAATTCATGAAATATCTAAAGTTGCACAGCATGATTAGTAAGAGATAATAGGTTCCTTCCATAAATGAAAAAAGTAGCATATTCGAACTCTTTAGGTCCATTCTTTTGTTGAGGTAAAGGCAAATTGGAATTACACTTTATTATTAAATTCTCAGAGAGGTGCCCTAACCCGTTTGGCTCAGTGGATAGAGCATCAGCCTGCGGGCTAAAGGGTCTCAGGTTCAATTCCTGTCAAGGGCATGTACCTTGGTTGTGGGCACATCTCCAATAGGGGGTGTGCAGGAGGCAGCTGATCAATGTTTCTCTCTCCTTGATGTTTCTAACTCTCCCTCTCCCTTCCTCTCTGTAAAAAAAAAAAAAAAAAAAAAAAAAATCAAAATATATTTTTAAACATTCTCAGAGAGGTTCTAAAGGTCAGTCTTACGGACAGCTTTCAACTTGAAAATAGGGCTTTTCTAAAATGTGGCGAATGAATCATGGGATAAACTGGGATACATACTTACTCAAAAGTGGCTGCAAATCAAATGGTGGTGTGGGGGAACTGCTGCTTTACTCTAAACCAGCAGTCCCTATGGTCTGGGACCCACTGTGGTCCATGAGGTCCGAAAGGCTGGCGACTGCTGGTTTAAGGAAACCTTTGAAGCAACAGTCACCAACTAGTGGCCCACGAGGCCTGAAAGGTTGATGACCACTGCCAGAGCAGGGCTGGTCAGTGTGAAGGCCTTGTGTTGGCTGCACAGCTTCTGCTCTGTGCTCCTTATTCCTCCTCGAGGGCCTCAGGAGGGTCTTCACACCTGGGTCTCCCAGACCTGCCTTCAGTTTCCCTCTGAGCTCACAGCCACGCCTATCATCAGCTACCTACCCCATCCTTCCATTAATGCCCTGGAGGTACTTCTTTATTTCCTGCCACTCTGTCCCTTCTGTCACATAGGCTAAAAGTGTGAGGCATCCTGTCTCTGCTGCTCTGCTCACACTCTGTCCCCAAGTTTGTAGATTTTCTCCTTTTTCTCTAGACACCATTCCCTCTTCTTCATTGTCACAATCCAGCATTCAGCCCTGCTGCTGTCTAATTAAACACATCTCCCCTCCCCTTTTTCATGCTGCCATGAATTATTTCTAAAATACCCACTACACACACACACACGCAAGCACGCACACAGAGATGTTTATTTTATAATTCATATAAAATTTTGTCTTTTTTTTTAATGGTCAGAACACTTAAGATGAGATCTATCCTCAATTTTTCCGTAGATTTTTAGAGAGAGTGGAAGTGACGGGGAAAGACAGAGAGAGAAACATCGATGTGATAGAGACACATCGACTGGCTGCCTCCTGCACACTTCCCGACTTGGGCCGGGGATCAAGCCTTCAATCGAAGTATGTGCACTTGACCAGAATTGAACCTGCAACCCTTCCGTCTCGGGGGCTGACTCTCTAACCAACTCAATGATTTTTAAGTGTACAATACAGTCTGTTATCTTTGGGGGCAATGTTATCATCCCATCTCTTAAAACCTTCTAATGGCTTCATGCCTAGAGAATCGATGCTACTGGCATATGAGTCATGTACATGTGCACTGCTAGCTTCATAAATAGCTTTGTAACTATGGGCAGATCACTTTTTTTAAAACATTTTTATTGATTTTTTTTTTAAGAGGAAGGGAGAGGGAAAGAGAAACATCGACCAGCTACCTCCTGCACACCCCTATACTGGGGAACAAGCCAGCAACCAGGGCATGTGCCGTGAATGGAAATCAAACCAGAGATCTCTTGGTGTGTGGGACAATGCTCAACCAACTGAGCCATACCAACTAAGACCAAATCACTTCTGAATATTTAAAACTAAATGCATGTGTAACATTTTTAACATGTTCTAAGAATTTACAATTAGAAAATCAAATGAAACACTAGAAATTTTACCAATTTATGTTAGAGAAGTAAAGAGAAGAGCAGTTTTAGGTGACTCAATGAGGCACATTTGAGCCCTTGGGTGATATTTCTGTATATTTATCTAGAAATAACATTTTGAACATTGATTACTTGGACTGAAAGTGTACACTAGGCTGGACTGTCATTCCTTTCCTTTACCATTAAAAGCCTCATATTATTAAATTAATTAGTATTTAAACACTTAAAAAGGAGCCCCTTATTTAATTCTGGAATACAAATACTTAAATTTAAAAACTATGAAATTGAATACCTGATATATTTATTAGTGTGGTGTCCATTTTGCTTGTAGACTTGTTTACAGACTGAGTTTCAAAAAACGAGGCACCTCCTGAACGCCTTATCCGAGACAAACTCACTTTTACAAACTCCAGGTTTATACTCAGTGAGTCTTTTCGACCAGTGACTGAAGTGGGGTCTTCATCCACATTCCCTTTAAAACACACACACACACCTACATGAGGACAAATACACACACATACATGTGTACATATACATATACACACAACTATATAATTCCATGAAATTATCCAAAATACTGGGATTAAATATGTCAATTAAAATAATTTAAAGTGAGGTAAAAATTTAAGCAGAAGAATTTAATGAGCATTTTTAGTGGTAAAATGCTAGTGAAATGTAAGTTCTCTAATATTAATAATAAAAATAAGTCATTTTGAATTAACAAACATGATACAGACACTTTAAAAATTTACTATTTGTAGAATGGTATTTCTTATCCAAATAAACCTATATCCAAAGATACTGTGCTGTGTATTATCTTCTAAAAATTCTGACTTTTACAATTCTTGTATAATTCACTTACCTGAATTACTGCATATTTCTACTTATTTGTAGAGACAAGATATTATCAAAAGGAAGAATTACTAAGTTTATTATCTTGTTTTATATCCATTATTAAAGGTATCATGATTTAGGAAAAGATTAAAGTTTAAAAAGCACTCTAAAGTTGAGAAAGATGCAAACATGCTAAGTGTACCTAAGCCTCCTGACCCAGACGTGAGGCCAGAAACAGTAGACTTCTGTTTTCCAGCTCCGTAAGGGTGAAACACATAGAGGGAGAAGTCAGACATGCAGGCAGTGAAGCTCAGCCCAGAGGAACTGCTGCTAGAAGTGGTCAGATCTGACTGACTGCTGCTGTGCCGACTTCTGCCAAGAGGGCTGCCCAGTCCTGATGAACCTGCAATCAACAGACATCCGAAATTTTTATCAGCCACAGGAAATTTAAAAACCCTGCCACTAATAGTCTCAAGAACCAACAAAACATGACTTGAAAATAAAAAAGAAATACTCAAACATGCACTCATAGATTTAATCCTTGAAAACAAAATGAGGTATTGGATATATTTTGCAATTAATTTACTTGGAAAACCAGGTTGAATACTCTGAAACATTCCTTTATAGTATGACTGGCCAATTCCACAGCCTCCTGTTTCTGCTCTTCTTTGTGTCACTGAAACAGGTTAAGGAAGAGGCACAAAATAGCAGGGGTTTAAGCAAAGGGGGGAACTGGACACAGTGTTCATAAGTCCAATCATTCCAGTAGGAAAGACTGCAAACAGAGCAAATGCAGAAAGTTACACCTTTTTTTTCAGCTAGCATGGATGGACCCTAGAGGATACTATGTACAGTGAAGTAAGTCATTCAGAGAAAGACAAATACCACATGATGTCACTTACATGTGGGAACTAAAGAGCAGAATAAACCAAAAAATAAACCAGAAACAGACACATAGGATACAGAGATCAGTCTGACAACTGTCAGAAGGATGATTGGGGCTGGGTGAGAAAGGTGAAGGGATTCAGAAGTACAAACTGGTAGTTTCAGAATAGTCACAAGGATGTAAAGTATAGCAGAATGAAAACAGTTGATAATATTGTAATAGTTCAGTATGGTGCCAGGTGTGTACTTGAAATATCAGGTGAACACTTTGTAACATATATAACTGATGATCACTATGCTGTATATACCTGAAATACAAATATTGAATGTAAACTGTAATTTTAAAAAAAGAACCACTACACATTTGCAAAATAAATGCAAAAAGTAAAGATCTCTCTCTCTCTAAGAGAACTAAGTGTCAGTGGCAAAACTTATGATGTGTGGACAGGCTGATCACTATGCTTTAAACATAAACAATGGGAACAGGGAATTAAATAGTATTTGGCTCCGAAATAGCATGTTTTACAAAAATAGAGGCACAGATTCGTGCACTGGTGGGCTTCCTCAGCCTGGCCTGTGCCCTTGGGGGATGTTGGACTGCCGGTATTGACCAGATCCCCACAGCCTGCAGGAATGGGCTGATACTGACAGTCCAACATCCCCTGAGGGATGCAGTAGTTCCCAAAGTGGCAGGTGGCTGGGGAGGAGACCAAATCCGGGCCAGGTGCCACAACACTCCTGCTCATCCCAGTCCTGCTGCGCCTGCCACCACCACTTGTTAGTGCTGCCATGGTGGTGGGAGAAGCTAGCACTGTCATAGCTGTACTTGGCAGCCATGAGCCTGGTGTCCGTCGGTCAGCTGAGTGGTGCTCCCACTGTGGCAGCACACTGACCACCAGGGAGCAGCTCCTGTGTTGAGCGTCTGGCCCCCTGGTGGTCAGTGCACGTCATAGCAACCAGCAGACCTGTCGTTCAGTCATTTGGTCGTTTAGGCTTTTATATATAAACTAGGGGCCTGGCGAACAAAATTTGTGCACTGGGGATGGGTGGTCCCTCAACCCAACCTGCCCCCTCTCACATACTGGGAGCCCTCAGGGGATGTCAAACTGATGGCTCACCCCCAGCCTCAACAGAGGCTTTAGACCTTGGGCTCCCAGCCATCACCCTGCTCAGCTCAGCCCTGGCTGCCTGCGAGCACCCAGGGGCTAGGCGCTCCCTGCTGCCGCCACCACTGCTGCTGCTGCTGCCGCTTCCATTCACAGCGCCCGGGGGCTGGGCGCTCGCTACCACTGCCATTTCATCTCCACTCCCAGGGCCCAGCGCTTGTGCCATTTGGCCCTGCCCCTGCTCCTGATTGGCTGGTAGCATAGCCAATTAGGAGCAAAGGTATGTCAAATTTGCATGTTTCTCTTTTATTATATAGGATGGTTGTGTTACCAAACAGATCAAGGAAGACATAGAAAATATCCTGGAAACAAATGGAAATGAACACACAACAACCCAAAATCTATGGGACATAGTGAAAGCAGTCCTGAGAGGGAAGGTCTTAGCATTACAGGCCTACCTCAAAAAACTTTTAATAAGTTACCTAACTCTACAACTTAAAGAATTATAAAGAGAACAATAAGAAAAGCCCAGAGTTATTAGAAGAAAGGAAATAATAAAGATTAGAGCAAAAATAAATGACATAGAGACTTAAAAACAATACAAAAGATCAATCAAACCAAGGGCTGGCTCTTTGAAAAGATAATCAAGATTGATGAACCTCTAACCAGACTCAAGAAACAAAGAGAGAGGACCAAATAAAATCAGAAATTAAAGAGGTGCAGTAACAACTGACCCCACAGAAATACAAAGGATTGTAAAAAAAAAAAAAAATACTATGAATGAATACATTCTAACAAACAGGACAACATGGACAAAATGTAATATTCCTAGAAAAATACAATCTTCCAAAACTCAATGAGGAAGAATAAGAAAACCTGAATAGGCTAATAACTACTGATAAAATTGAAGCAATAATAATAAAAAAAAAAATCCCCAGCAAAGAAAAGCCCTGGTCTGGATGGCTTCACAGGGGAATTTTACCAAACAGTCAAAGAAAAATTAACACTTATCCTCCTCAAACTATTTTTAAAAAAAATTCAAATACTTTCAAATTTTTTTTATGAGACCAGCATTTCCCTAATTCCAAAGCCAGACAGACTTCCTGATGAACATAGATACTAAAATTCCCAAGAAAATATTAGCAAATCAGATGTAGCAGTACATTAAAAAGATTACACACAATGACCAAATACAATTTATTTCATGGATGCGAGGCAAATACAATATTTGCAAATCAATAAATGTGATACATTACATAAACAGTTTGGAAGACGAAATCATTATCATATTAATTGATGCAGAAAAAGCATTCAACAAAATCCAACACATTTTTTTTAAAAACTCTCAGCAAAGTGGGAATAGAGGGATCATACCTCAACATAATAAAGGCCATATATGACAAACGTACACCTACAACCAAAATCATACTAAATGGGCAAAAACTAAAACCATTTCCTCTAAGAACAGGAATAAGACAGGGATGTACACTTTCACCACTCTTATTCAACATAGTACTGGAAGTCCTATCCACAGCAATCAGACAAGAAGAAAAAATAAAAGGCATCCAAATTGGAAAAGAGGAAATAAAACTGTCATTATTTGCAGAAAACCCTAAAGACTCCATAAAAAAAGAGGAGAAACCAAGATGGCAGCATAGGTAAACACATATCTTGCTGTTTCACACAGCAATTTCAAAACTACAACTAACGACAGAACATGCCCCACACAGCAATTTTAAAACTACAACTTAATGACAGAACAAACATCATCCAGAATCACCAGAAAGCTGGCTGAGTGAAAATTCCACAAATAAAAGTAAAGATAGGACACTGTGACTCAGAGGAGTGGCAGAGGGCAGCGTTGAAGATATGGATGGAGTCAGAGGTTTGGAGTCCTGCACGCGCGCACGAGTGAGCATAGAGGGCAGGCGGCTGCAAAGACAAAGGCGTCTCACTGCACTGATTCCCCAGTTCTGGGCGACGTCCGGGGAACCCATGCTCATACGGGGTGAAACTGGACAGTGGAGAAGAACGCTGAAACTCAGGTGCTGCAAAGGTCTGCGAGCTTGTGGAAAGGGTGAGCTTGTGCAGAGTGCGCATAAACTTGGGAATAGCAGAGTTGTGCAAGCGCGCAGAGAGGACTCGTGATTTGCTCTCTTCATTCGGGAGACCACCAGACTGCATTGTTTTACAACCCTAGGTGAGACTTTGGGTGTGCAGACTCATTTGGGGAGAGGCTGAATTGTATGGAGGTGGGTAGAGCTCAGTGGCAGCTTTCTCTCAGAGGTGCTTGCAGCCATTACCACCCGGCACAGAGACCCAGGTGCCGCCTAGGGCAGAGCTGACGCTGCCTGCTCAGCCCAGAGACTCCGCCCATCCAACCTGAGCACAGCTGACCCTCACAGCCAATTGGCCTGGAGCTCAAACCCTTCTAGTGCTAACAATAATCTAGGCTTAACTTCCATAAGACTGTGCAACCCATAACGGGCTGCAGCAAGAGTATCTACCTCAGGTAATTGGGGAGGCTGAGCCACTGTCCCTTAGAGGACATCTACTACACAAGGCTAATTGACCAACTCAGGAAAGCAGCCACTATGCAGAGACATGGAAAGAAATCAGATGTGAAAGAAATGGAGGGAAAAAAAACAACTGGACATAAGAGTTCAAAACCACGGTTGGAGGGTTTTTCAAGAGGCTCCTAGAAAAGGCCGAGACCTACAAGGAAATGAACAAGACCTATGAGGAAATGAACGAGACCTACGAGGATATGAAAAGGGACCAACTGGAAATTAAGCATACACTGACTGAAATAAAAAATATACAAAGACCTAAAAGCAATCTAGAGGACTGCAAGAACTAAGTCAAAGATCTGAAATACAGAGAGGCAAAATCCAGTCAACCAGAAAAGCAAGAAGCCAAAAGAATCCAAAAAATTGAAGATAGTGTAAGAGGCCTCTGGGACAATCTTAAGCATACCAACATCCGAATTATAGGGGTCCCAGAAAAAGAAAGCAAGATAATGAAAACCTATTTGAAGAAATAGTGACCGAAAACTTCCCCCACCTGGTAAAAAAACTTGACTTAAAAGTCCAAGAAGCGCATCAAACGCCAAACTATAGGAATCCAAAGAAGACCAAACCAAGACACATCATAATTAAAATGCCAAGGGCAAAAGAAAAAGAGAGAATATTAAAAGCAGCAAGAGAAAAACAGTTAGTTACCTATAAGGGAGCACCCATACGACTGTCAGCTGATTTCTCAACAGAAACGATGCAGGCCAGACGGGAGTGGCAAGAAATATTCAAAAGTGATAAGTAGCAAGAATCTACAACCAAGATTACTCTACCCAGCAAAGCTATCATTCAGAATTGAAGGTCAGATAAAGTGCTTCGAAGATAAGAAAAAGCTAAAGGAGTTCATCACTGCCAAACCAATATTATATGAAATGCTGAAAAATATTCTTTAAGAAGAGGAAGAAGAAAAAGGTAAAAATATAAATTATGAACAACAAATATACATCTATCAACAAATGAATCTAAAAATCAAGTGAATTAAAAATCTGATGAACAGGATAAACTGGTGACTATAACAGAATCATGGGCATAGAAAGGGAATGGACTGACAATTCTTGGGGAGAAAAGGGGTGTGGGAGGTGTAGCAAGAGACTGGACAAAAATCATGCACCTATGGGAGAGGACAGTGAAGGGGAGGAGAGGGCGTAGAGTGGGATGGGTACCAGGTGGAGGGGAACTATAGGGGGAAAAAGGGGGAACGATGTAATTAATAAACTGAACAATAAAGATTAAATTAAAAAATAAAAAAAGACTCCATAAACAAAAACACACGCTAGATTTAATAAATGATTTCAGCAATGTAGCAGGATACAAATTAACACTCAGAAATCATTGACATTTTTATACACCAATAATTAACTCTCAGAAAGAGAAATGAAAAAAATCCTATTTACCACTTCAAAAAAAAATTGAAGATACTTAGGAACAAGCTTAACCAAGGAGTAAAAGACCTGTACTCAGAAACCTACAGCTTAAAAGAGGGGTGGGGGGGGGAGGGGGCGCGCGTACAGGAAGATACAAACAAGTAAAAGAATATTCCTTCTATATTCTTGGATTGATATAATCAACATCATTAAAATGTCCATACTACCCAAAGCAATCTATAAATTCAGTGCAATCTCTATTAAAATACTAATAGCATATTTCACAGATCTAGAACAAACACTCCAAAAATTTACATGGAACCAAAAAATACCCTGAATAGCCATAGCAATCTTGAGAAAGAACAACAAAAGTGGAGGTATCACAATACCAGATATCAAGTTATACTACAACGCCACTGTACTCAAAATAGCCTGGTACTGGCACAAGAATAGGCATATAGAACAATGGAACAGAAGAGAGAACCCAAAAATTAACCCAAGCTATGACACTCAATTAATATTTGACAAAGGAGGCAAGAGCATACAATGGAGTCAAGACAGTCTCTTCAATAAATAGTGTTGGGAAATATGGACAGGTTCATGCAAAAAAAAAAAAATGCAACTAGACCACCAATGTGCACCATACAGAAGAATAAACTCAAAATTGATAAAAGACTTAAATGAAAGCCTGAAGTCATAAAAATCTTAGAAGAAACAAACCATAGGAAGCAACATCTCAGAAATCTTTTGTAATATGTTTATGGGTACATCTCCCTGGGCAAAGGAAACTAAGGAGAAAATACACAAACAGACTACATCAAAATAAAAAGCTTTGGCACAGCAAAAGAAATGATCAACAAAATGAAAAGAGAGCCCACTGCATGGGAGAACATATTTCCCAATGATACATCCCATTAGGGGTTAATTTCCAAATTATATAAGGAACTCATACAACTTAACAAAAGGAAAACAAACAATCCAATTTAAAAACGAGCAAAGGACCTAAAGTGGACAGACAGAAGGCCAAAATACATGAAAAAATGCTCAAAATCACTGATCATCAGAGAGATGCAAATTAAAACACATTGAGGTATCACCTCACACCTGTCAGAATGACTACCATCAACAAGCAACCAGTGTTGGCAAGGACGTAGAGAAAAGGGAACTATAATACACTGCTGATGAAAATGAAAACTGGTGAAGCCACTGTGAAAACAGTATGGAATTTCCTCAAAATTAAAAATGGAACTTCCATTTGAACCAGGGATCCCACACCTGGGAATACATACTAAGAAACCAGAAACACCAATCAGAAAAAATATATGCACCCTTATGGTCATAGAGTTGCAATTAACAGTCGCTAAAATTTGGAAACAGCCCAAGTGCCCATCAGCAGATGAGTGGATTAAAAAAGCTGTGGTACCTTTACACAACGGAATACTTACTAACGCAGCGGTAAAAATGAAAGAACTCTATTTGTAACAGCATGGATGGACCTGGAGAACATTATGCTAAGTGAAATAAGCCAGTCAGAGAAAGGTAAGCATCAAATGATCTCACTCATATGTGGAATCTAATGGACAAAATAAACTGATGAACAAAATAGATCTAGAAGCACAGAGGATGGAACAGACAGATGAATTTTAGAGGGAAGGCACGGGTGGGAGGTGGGTGAGGAGTGATTAACCGAAGGACTAATATGCATATATGCATAGTCCATGGACAGTGGAGTGGTGAAGGCCAGGGAGGTATGGGTGCAGGGTCAATGGGAAAAAAACAGACAAACAAACAAAGGGGACATTATCTTCAACAATAAAGATAAATTTTTTAAAAATAGTACTTGGCTCTACACTAGTGGATAAAAGGTTTCCTTACCTGGGGTTCCCGTCTTGCCTGTAGAGCCTTTTGCTCCACTCTGAGTAGCATTACCTCCAGGGGACAAAGTCTCAGCAGGACATGTGGTCCCTAAAGTCTCCAGTTCTCCCCGGTTTGAAGAGAACACCAGGTCCAGTGATGGCAACTTCAGCATGCATTCTACTCTTGATACTGGTAAACAGCTGAACTTGATCTGTGAGGGCTAATGTGCAGAAAGCCAAAAATAAAAAAAGGTTCTAGGTGAAACAATTTCACATTGGATTCTAAAAATTACATTTCCATTTTGATCCACATATACCAAATTTACTGACACAGAAAAGAATTTTGTGTTTAATGTACTAGTTTTTGTAAGCAGACATGAGACATTAACAAAATGGTATCATTTTTTAAAAATCTAAATATTTGAGGATAATCTAAATACCTTAGTGATAAATATTTAGACATTTGATAATTCAGACCATTAAAGATGTTTATATTCACATTATACTTGTTCATAATCAAGTATAGGAAGTAATTTCCTTTATACTAAAATTTAAAAAGACTTACATAAAAAAAAGTTTCATAAGCTCTCAAGCCCTCACCCCATTGCACGTTTTCATCAGACTTTGAAAACAGATAGTGCAAAACACCAGAGGGGGCTCTTTTGGCCAAATTGTTGCTGTAGAAAATGGTCTGAACGGATGACCACTAGCAGTTCACTTATTCTTGAGATCGATCATTAGATTTTAATTGAGGGTAAACTAAACCCTCAAGTTTAGGTACAAGTAGTTTTCAAATCCTCATACTAAATGGACTCAATCAGATTCTAACATACACTCCCAAAGGGCTATTGACAGGATTACATTTTAAAATAAAATGTTAAATAAAAATTACATAACTCTTAGCAGAAATCTAACAAAGGCATTCCTATGACTTTATACCTCAATTACCTTTATATCTGCCCCGAAATGACCATAATAGCAAGTAGCACAGGTGCCATACTAAAAAAAGGCAAATAATGCTAAAAAAAAAAAAGGTTTTAATTTTTATATTTTTTATTTTTGCCACAAAAGTATGAGATCTACATTTTAAAAGCCTTCCTCAGCAGAAAAGTAAACATACACAAAACTGTACATGTACTTCCCTAAGATTCCAGCAACCTGTTAGCCAAAGTATATACAAAGATCTGGGAGCCCAAGGAGAAAACTTGAAAGGAAAATAATGTTGGGAAAGGGAAATAAACATAATAAATGCATTTTTCTCTGCAACAAGAATAAGTGAAGCATCCCACCTGCACGCGGACGTAGACCACGACGTCCACCGGGAAGGAAGAGTAAGCAGATGTGGAGGATGACACTAACGATGTTGTTGACTCTTCCATAGGGTCTGCAATCTCAAAATGCCCCATGTCTTCATCTTGGGAGCTGACAGCTGTTAAAATAGTGAGTTTTAAGTTTCATCATTAGGACAAGGAACAGTACTAAGTTCAGGGTTATGAACACACAGCAACGTTTGCCTCTGGGGCCCATCATACCATACTTCTTTCCCCAATCAAACCTCACCCTTATCCCCTTAAACCTGAAACCCCATACCCACCCCTGCTGTTATACCAAACACTCCAAAGAAATAGCAATTACACATTTGCCCCAAGGATTTTCCAGGCTAAGAGACACCTTAGGGCACAAGGATATGATTTTGTCATGAATTGGCTATGTAGTTGGAAAATCCTACAACCTCACCAAGACTTAGTTTCTTTACTTGTAAATAAGGACTAGAGGATCTCTCAGGCTCTTTCTCAATTCTATAATTCTTTTATATTATCACTGAATATATTACATAATAATATATAATGCCATTATGAAATCCTTCTAAGTATTAGGACACCAAAGTGTTTATGATGGAAAAGTAAATCCCTAAGGAGGATACTCACTTGTGTAATTCCTCTCAATCGGTGTGATTGGGATAGTTTCCAGAGCCTTTTCTAGAAAGTCTAACAGGCAGGGACTAATCACCATTTCCTCTGGCAGTGACTGAAGTGCTACCCAGGCATATAACTTTGCTGTTTTGATTCCTCCACTTCCTTTTCCTTTGGCTAGAATATTGACAAATGTGAGGTGAATTTAATAAAAACAATATAATTTTGTGAAACATTAGAATTATATAATTGTTTAATCAGATGAAGCACCTTATACATATATCTGTACAAGAATGTAATAGAGCAAGTTGATAGAAATTATATATTAATGTTGGAATACAAAGATGACTAATGATGCAGGTAACACAAGGTATTCCTACTTGCTCTAAGCTTACAAATTTTGGTTCAGCTTTTCAAGTTTATACTTTACTGAATTTCTCATTAGCATTATTTTATCCTCTAAAGAAGATACAAAGAGAGACACCAAGATGGCGGCATAAGCAAACACCTATTGTTCTGCCCTGCGCAACTATTTAAGAACTACAACATAACAGCAGAACAGACAAGCACCCAGAATCGCCAGAAAGCTGGCTGCATGAAAACTCCACTAATAGGAGCAAAGGTGGGACACAGATTCAGGACCGGCGGGAGCGCAATCTTCCAGACCGAAAGAGGTTAGGAGCCGCCCTGGTCACGCGCCCGCGCGCGGGCTGGGGCTGGAGCAGGGACCGGCCGGATTTCGCCCACAAGGAAGGGAGGAGGCGTCTCATTGCCCAGATTTCCCGAGCCGGGCGAGGTCCGAGATCCAGGGTAGGAGAGGTCCCCCTGCACAGATTACCCGGAACTGGGCGCAGTCCGAGGTCCTGGGACGCACCCTGGAAGCGGGGCGCGGTGCGCAAACCCGCGACTTGCCCTCTGGAAACTTGGTTCTGGAAACCATCTATTTTACAGCCCTGGGCTGGACTTTTGGTGTGCAGGCACATTTGGGGAAAGGCAGAGTTGTCTGGCAAGGGGAAGAGACTAGCGGCTTTTTCTTGGAGGAGTCTGCAGCCATCCCCATCCAACAGAGACCCGCGCGCAAGCACGGCATAGGACCCAGCTGCCGCTGCCACCGCTGCTGCTGCGCGCAGCCCAGAGACTCCGCCCATCCAATCTGAACTCTGTCTCCCTTCACAGCCAATTGGCCTGGAGGTCAAACCCTCCTAGGGCTAACAACAAAAACCTGGGTTTAAATTCAAAAACACTGAATACAACCCATAAAGGATTGCAGTAAGAGTACCCACCTCAGGTAACCGGGGAGACTGAGCCACTGTCCCTTTGAGGATATCCACCACATAAAGCAACCACCATGCAGAGACATGGAAAGAAATCAGGTGTGAAAGAAATGGAGGAGAAAAGACGACAAGACATAGAGTTCAAAACCACGGTTATAAGGCTTTTCAAGAGGCTCCTACAAAAGGCCGATCAAATTAATGAGAATTACCAGGAAATAAACAAGACCAACCAGCAAATGAATGAGAATTACAAGGAGATGAATGATACTTACAAGCAAATGAATGAGACCCTCAGGGAAATGAACAAGACCTCTGAGGATACGAACCAGACCCTCACAGATAAAAAAAAAGGACCAACTAGAAATCAAGCATACACAGACTGAAATAAAAAATATCACACAAAGTCCTAAAAGCAGTCCAGAGGGCCACAAGAACCAAGTCAAAGATTTGAAATACAAAGAACCAAAATCCACTCAGCTGGAAAAGCAAGAAACAAAAAGAATTCAGATAATTGAAGATAGCTTAAGGGGCCTCTGGGACAACCTCAAGCAAGCCAACATCCGAATTATTGGGGTGCCAGAAAAAGAGAGAGAACAAGTTAATGAAAACCTACTTGAAGAAATAGTGACTGAAAACTTTCCCCACCTGGTGAAAGAAACTGACTTAAAAGCCCAAGAAGTACACAGAACCCCAAAATATAGGAATCTAAAGAGGACCACACCAAGACACATCATAATTAAAATGCCAAGAGCAAAAGATAAAGAGAGAATATTAAAAGCAGCAAGAGAAAAACAGTTGGTTACCTACAGGGGAGCACCCATACGATTGTCAGCGGATTTCTCAACAGAAACGATGCAGGCCAGACGCGAGTGGCAAGAAATATTCAAAATAATGAAGAGCAAGAATCTACAACCAAGATTACTCTAGCCAGCAAAGCTATCATTCAGAATCGAGGATCAGATAAAGTGCTTCGCAGATAAGAAAAAGCTAAAGGAGTTCATCACCACCAAACCAGTATTATATGAAATGCTGAAAGATATTCTTTAAGAAGAGGAAGAAGAAAAAGGTAAAAATATAAATTATGAACAACAAATACACATCTATCAACAAATGATCATAAAAATCAAGTGAACTGATAGGCTGATGAACAAGATAAACTGGTGACTATAACAGAAACATGGACATAGAGAGGGAATGGACTGACAATTCTTGGGGAGAAAAGGGTTGTGGGAAGTGCAGCAAGAGATTGGACAAAAATCTTGCAACAATGGGAGAGGACATTGGGGAGGGGGAAGTGAGGGCGGAGGGTGGGATAGGTACAGGGTGGAGGGAAGATATAGGGGGATAAAAAAGGGGAAACAATGTAATTAATACACTGAACAATAAAAAAAAAATTTTAAAGAAAAGAAAAAAAAAAAAGAAGATACAAAGAACTCTGACGAATAGTATTTTGTGGCAAGTGAAGAAAAAGTCATTATTTTCAGGCTTCCCTGTGTTCTTGCTGCCCTCAGCTTGCACATATTTACAATGCTTCCCTACATGGGCTGCCATCTCTTTCCTTCTACCTAACTAAATATTTTCACATCAATAGAATGAGTGTAACAGCTATTTCAGACTTCACTAACTCTGGCTTAGATTTCCAACTCCAACATATATAATTTTGTAAACCCGGGAAAGAAATTCAACTTCTGTAAGTCTTAACTTTATTTATCAAATGGGAATAATCATCTCTCTCCTGCACATAGTGGACATAGGTGTGCCTTGACAACTGAAAATGGTAGAAAATGACTGCATTATTATCATGATTACTAGCTACTGTAAAAGATTTATATATCAAGTTCCATCTCCCAAATGAAACTGTTTCAAGTAATTACTATCCAGCCTGACATTCCCCATTTTGGAAATTCTATTCAGGGAAGGTGGTATTCACATGGTGTGCTACTCAGATTCCAGAATAGTTTCCAACGGCCCTGACCCCCTGGTACTTACACCCCTATGTGGTTCCCTCCCTCACTGAGCAGAGCTAGCTGCAAGATCAACAGACATTGTGGAAGGAAGGATACATGACTTCTGAGGCTAAGCCATAAGAGATGGAGCTGCTTCAGCCATGTTCTCTTTGGGATCGTTGCTTTCAAAGGACGCCAGCTGCCCTGCCAGGAGAACACGGGAGGAGCACGGCGGAGAGACCCATGGGGAGGACTAAGGCACAGTGTGCCTACCATGTGCAGTGGGACATTACGGAGGCAGATCCCCAAGACCCAGCCAAACATACTGATAACATAGCACTTGCCAACATCTTGACAGCAACTTCGTAAAGATCCACCAGGACAAACTGAATCTGTGACTCACAGAAACCATGTTTGAGACTAGAAGCCACCAAACTTGGCAATGTGTTACGCAATAATAGATAATAATGTGGTGAAGCCCAGTATACTCAATCTTGTGTAAGTCTGATGTTTCAATCCAGATCATCAGCTCCCAAACTGAACCTACATACAACTTTTTCTAAATATGCATAGATCTAAAAAAATCAAGAATTTGGAATATTAAGTTTATTTTAATAATGGATATTTTAAGGTAATAACAATTTGAAAAACAGCCCAAAGTAGTTGGCTTTCAATTCCATCTATGAATTTTGTACAATCCTTATTAAGTCGATTTCCTCTTTTCTTAAACATGTGAATTTGAAACTCTCAATAGAGCAAGTAGGTGACAACTAAACATTAAGCTATGAAAAAAAGTAAAGGTCAAGTTCATTTTCCTTCAATACCTGAGGGAATAGGTGGGGGCTGGGGAGGAAGTAAGGTGTTAGTCTTGCTCTGGATAGTGCAAGGTAAAGGAGGAGGAGAAGCGGCACTATCTTTCATACCATACAGCTTGGACTCTTTAGAGAGCGTTCTTGGCAGGGAAGACCCTCTGGAGGCATTAGGTGATTCAGTCTTGAGCGTCTTGGAGTTGTAATGCAACTGTATTGGAAAAAAACTTTCAAAGTTAAAATTATGCAGATGAGAAAAATCAAGAAATGCAAGAAAATGTGTAGAATGAACATGGGCCCAGGAGTCAGAAGACCCAGGTCCCGTGTTTACAAAAGTTAGCTTTGTGACTCTGACATGTTTTTAGCTTTCTTCCATTTTCAAAACTAAAAAGGCCACCCCAGATAATATTTTAAGTTATTTCTAGCTTAACATTCTGGGATTCTGGGATTCTAGAATCTAAAAAACAGACATTTAATGAAGCTGCACTAGGCAAGGCTTAGCAAACATGTTATGAATATCAACGTAAGGAAAATAAAATTAACTTCTTTCTGCCCAACTTTTGTGGGGAAATCTGTCTAAAGGAAGTGACAGCCTCCACTTCAGATGTTCACAGGCTAGAGAAAAACCTTGAAAAAGCTCAGCTTCATATAACTGGTGAAGGAAATGCATGTCTGATATAAAATAAACACAGGTACCAATAACCTCATCCCACATCCTAGACATGAGGTTTGTACCTTTACATCGACTCCAGGGATGTAAAAGACTGTGGTTTCCAAGTCACTCGGCTTTGTCTGCAGCGATGATGGGACTTTCTTGCCAGTCATTAAATGGGTGGTAGAAGCATAATTAGTTTGAAACTTCTTTTTTGAAGGAGAATCTTGATCTAAACTCCTGGAACTTCTATCATAACTTCTATAAACAAAAAATGTTTATCTTTTTTTTAAAAAATGACATTTCTCTTCTTATCTTTTGTTTAAAATCAAACAGTTATTTATACAGTAAATGGATTATCATCCCTCATTAATTAAGCTGAGAAAGTAAAGCTGCTCAGTGTCTCCAGCTACAGCAGCTAATGCCTTGCACAGAGTTGTTTCTGCTCTATGATCCTTAATACACAGCACCATTACCTTTACTCTCACCTAAGATTGTGACTGTCATATGAACACAGCAGGTTGAACCAGATGAAATTGTCCTTTACAGAGGTAAAACCAGTGTAATATCAGCAAGTTATTGTGGTTCAACCCAAAATAAATAAAGTTACCTTTTATCATCACTACTACCTTTATAAGAACTTAAACGTATCTTGTAATTTTATAGAAAACCTCCTTAGATAAACAGACCATTTAAAGACCTTTTATTATGGAACATTTCAAACATAAGAAAAGTAAACAGATGGTGTAATGAATCCACCATCCTTCTCCCAGCTTCAAGGACTGTTAGCATCCACCCTCTGGTGCCATCTACCTTCCCACCCACCCACCCACACAATCATTATTATCCCATCTAACAAACGAGTAATATGCAAATTGACTGTACCTCTGATCAAGCCACGCCCACAAGCCACGCCCACAAAGCCAATCAGGAGCAAATTATGCAAATAAACCCCAACCAAGATGCTGTGGCCACTGAGTGCAGGAGGGAGGTTTCCTCAGCAATGGAGGAAGCCAAGCTTTCTGCCTGCCCTTGCTGGTTTAGGCCTCCACTCCAGGCTACAAAGTTTCAATTGTTGAACATAAATTAATCCCAGATCCCAGGGCCTCCACTTGGGTCACTGGGGGGCATGGCTGGCCTGCAAACCACCATAGGCCCCTCTTCCAGGCTGCCCCATGCCCCAAGGGAACCCCCACCCTGATCCAGGACACCCTTCAGGGCAAACCAGCTGGTATCCACCCATGCACCAGGCCTCTATCCTATCTAATAAAAGAGTAGTACGCAGATTGACTATCACTCCAACACACGAGATGGCTGCCACCATGTGGTAAAAGATGGCTGCCCCCATGTGGACACAAGATGGCCAGCAGGAAAGGGCCATTAGGCCTGCAAGGGAGGGCAGTTGGGGGTGATGAAGCCTGCAGGGGAGGGCAGTGAGGGGTGACCAGGCCAGGAGAGGAAGGAAGTTGGGGGCAAACAGGCTGGCAGGGAAGCAGTTAGACATCAATTAGGCTGGCAGGGTAGTGGTTAGAGGGTGATTAGGCTGGCAGGAAGAAGCAGTTAGGGGCAATCAGGGAGGCAGGCAGGCGAGCAGTTTGAAGCCAGCAGTCCTGGATTGTGAGAGGGATGTCCCAGTTTGGAGAGGGTGCAGGCTGGGCTGAGGGTCACCCCTGCCCCCCACCCCCCATGCATGAATTTCGTGCACCAGGCCCCTAGTCTTCTTATAATTCTCTGTTAGATTAGGGAGAAAAAAATTCAAAGAAAAAATAATCTAACATCAAGCCTGTTTATAGCTATATTTACTCATCTTCGGACACTAATGGTAAAGTAATACCCTGGACAGCATCCCAGCACACACAGGCCCTTTGGCAACTAATCTAGTCTTTCTTACATCTTTATGACTTCATCAAAACTCTTCATAACCAAACATTCCTGAATACTGCAAGGCTCTCTAAAGTACAAGCAGGCCCAATCCAAGGACAGAGACCAACTAAGAAAGTCAAACTTTTTTAAAAGAGAATTTCAAAGACATTACTATTTTAACTAATCTAGTTGCCAAATAATATTATATACTTAACTTAAAGAAACAGTATACTATACAAATAACCACTTACACATTTTAAGTATAATTAAATCTCTTTCAATCTGCATTTTGGGATGTGGGGGTGGGGAGTTTGTTTATACTATAATAGAGGCTCGGTGCATGGGATACATGCACAGGTGGAGGTGTGGCCTGCAGGGATGGGCCCACTGTAGGAGTGCCGCTCATTCTGGTCAGCCGAGCAGCTGTAGACCTCCCCTCTGAGCGGCTCCTCCTGCAGTTCATCCCAGTCGCACTGACCACCAAGGGGCAGCTCCTGCATTGAGCGGCTGCCCCCTGGTGGTCAGTGCATGTCACAGCGATTGGTCAACTGGTCATTCTGCCATTCAGTTGCTGGGCTTTAATTATACAGGATAAATAGTATTTCTAACAAATGAAATTACATGTATCCTCGTTTGACCAGTTTCTTACCTCCTCAAGCTTATATCATCATGTTCTTGTAGGAGGGTGGTTGGGTGAAGCACACATTTTCCACTATCAATTTCAACCCGTATGTCAAGTTCAAAGTCGATATTTCTCTCAGTAGCTGTGCCATTGAGGCTCCGATTGACAGGAGCTGTGGGCCAGCGCTCTGTGAACAGTTGGTGAACAGCAGCAAGGCCTGTGGCTTTTTTACGAGACGTATGTCTACAGAAAGAACAACTGGTCATTACACTGCAGTGAAGTGGGAAGAGTTTTTAACAAATTACTCTTCAAATGCAATGTGAACAACGGTCTGCATAAAAATTATACTGGTAGTTTATAAATTCACATATAATACTCAACTAGCTCATACTAACTGAAGTTTTTCTTAAGTGCATCAGAGTCACATTTTATTCAACAATTATGTTCTGAGAGCTATTACTATGTGCCAGGTCGTGTGCTGGGTTCCAAGGGCACAGGCACGATCACTGGTGTGGAAGAGGCAGAATATGAATGAGTGCATCACACTCTACATTTGAGTAGAGATGGAATTTTGCAAATCTCTGATTTTTATCAGAAGGCAGAAGTATAGGAAAAGAAAAATATGCCATATAGAACTCAACTACATTAGTAAACCATGGCCATGTCTCTTAGTCTGACTCCATTAGGCACATTAATATGTTTGTCTGTAAAAGTAAACAGTTATATATAATGCTTTAAGCTTGGTCCTAAATTCAGAAATGCTACCCAAGGATCTTAACACAAAAAGGCTACTCACGAGGGTTTCCTGTAAATATAAAACCTTTCCCTCTCATGCTCTTCATCTTTTTCATCCTTCTCGGAATCTTCGCTCGTGGAAGACAAACTGTCATCCCGTCGACTGTCTTCAGATTGGAAAGTAACACCTGGAGTTTTGGGAGAACTGAACACGGAATGAGAGCCTTCGCTGGCAGATGAGTAATGGGAGGGACCATCGATGGCAACTGACAAAAGGTCCAGTTCTGTCTCCTCTGGAAACTGATCGTAAAAGGAGGAAACATAAATCAGGTTCACATTATGAATCTCTTCTCAGTTAAAAAAGAAAAAGACATATGTTTAAGTATTTAAAAATAGTCTCAGAGTCAAATTTCCTCACTCTGAATGGAAAGAAAGGTCAGATTTATGATCTTATGAAATGGTGCAGCAAGGAAGGAAGCGGAAGATCAAACCACAGAAAATTCACCACTGACATATTAAACATCAGAGTGAAACTTCACTCAGATAAATGTATATCATCATATTAATTAGTATGAAGCGAAAGTTAAACATGCTGTGGAGACAAGGAAGCAATGATCAGCCATAATTAGAGGGCAAGTGGGCAGTAGAGATGGCAGAGATGCAACCTCATGTAATTAAATCCCTTGAAGGGAATTTTGCTGGGTATGTGCTATACAAATGAGGCCCAAATTATTGATAAAAACAAATAGCACATTAATCAGTTAAACTTAAGATTGGTATTATTTATTAGGGTAACTACATACCCTGTCACTAACTGAAGAGTGCACTCTGTGGCCACTGCATTTAAGTAGGTCAAAGAAACAGCAAAATCTCCTATGGCCTACTTTGATTCCCAATATGGAGAGCTGCTTAACTATCCTTTGAGAATTGATAAGCCTCTTTAAAGTGTAACGTGCAAGATGAGCAATTTATTGCTGCTACTATATTAGATACCTAGTAAATTCAAATTACCTATTTCAAAATTCTAAACATTTGCAGAATTCAGCTTTTGTTCACTTTTTACTATATACGTGTTATTGAGTGAAGACGTAAATTCAGATTTAATCAGAAAATACTTAAAAAATTTTAAACTATAGTTAAAAATGTATATGGATAAATATCCCTTTGTTTTATATTTATTTTCTATTTAACCATGTCTAATGATCTATTTTGTAATTTATAATTGTATACACTATCGATTATAATAAAAGTGTAGTATGCCAATTAGACTGGACAGCTGAATGACCTTCCCGACATACTTCCGGACAAAGTCGGGGCTGCGAGGGCCGAGGCAGCCGCCAGGCCTCTAGTTTTTTATAAAAAGCATACACTGCTATTAAAAAAAAAATAGGACTTGAATCAACTAAAACATTAACATATTTAAGACTCAATCATTTCCCAATATATACATATATTAAATCATTAGACTGTACACCTATAGCTAATATGTCACATGACAATTATATCCATTTTAAAATGCTGGGCAGGAAAAAATATCAACTTAATTAGCAGAGTCCATTCAATTCACTATAAATGATTTATTTCCAATATCATTTTTAGAAAAAGGACATGTTTACCAAGCTCATTATATTATAATCCAGTGGTTCTAAAACAAAATTCAATTTAACGAAATTCAGTGGAACTGTAGGATATATGTTGAGAGTCTAGTATAAAAGCTCAGGAAAGGAAAACTAAATATATGCGGGCTAAGTGCCAGTTTTTTAAAGTAATTTGATGGAAATTTCTAAACAAAGGTTCATATAACTGGTATGTAGGCACATTTTTTAAATTCAATTTTACTTTTATGACATATTTAGATAAAATATCTGGCTCATAAAAATGTTAATTTGATTTCTAAATTATGCCTATGTCATACACTTTCCATATCGTTTTGAGCATAAGAATAATTTTCTAAATAGTCTGTATACATTTTTTATACCAAAGACTCAAAAGACTTAATTGATTAATTTGTTTTCTGAGATAAATTTGACTTTAGTTAGAAATAGTTAAGCATATTTTTAAAGAAAATATTCATTTTGTAGTTGAATGTGGGGAAAGGAGATTCACTTGGGGATTTGCAAATAACTGTAATAAAATTGCATTTTTTTGGTTTACAATTTGGTTGAGTTGATTCGGTAAGTTGATTTAGACTTTTAATTTTGAAAATTAAATTATTAATGTTAAACTATAAAGTATAAAACTAAAATATACTTATGCAAGAGCTTATTAACTTAAACTATCTTAAACCTTTATGTAAAATATTTCTGAGGTCTGAGTTTAGTATGGAATGAGAGGTAGGAATTTTGAAAGCAGATCTTCAGGTGGTTAACTCATTTAAAGCAAAATTTATGTTGTTCTTAAGAAGTACCTGAAAATACCCTTCCCCGGGAGGGCTGGACTGCGGTGTGCTTCCCCATACTGTTTTTTTCAACTTAAAATAATAAGAAATGTATAAAAACTCACACAAAATAAAAAACAATGGTTTAAAAGTAAACAAGTATACAAAAAACAAAACATTTAAAATACATTATAAAATTAGATTACTTTGAAGCTGACTTTCATTTCTGGTTTCTGCTTTCTCTATATATAAACACTTAAATATATAAATAATAAAATACATAAAATATAAGACATTCCACACTTACATTTGTGTATAAGACCTACTTAATTTGGATTTGCAATTGAAAAAAAAACTACTCAACATTTCTACCTAAGAGCAAGCAGCTGGGATCTTTATTCTACATGCAAAACACTACACCGGGCAGTGCCCTGCTGTTTGGTAATGTAGAGTCGCTTCAACAGTCACAGGTAGGAATCAGCATTTTAAAACTGTCTGGCTACTATAGTTCTGTAATTATCAGCACTGTGTATCTAACCAAGAATGCCTCTCTTACCGTGTCTTGGATATTGAATGTTACTCTGGGCCCAGGAGATGCTGCATCCACACGGATTTCTGGAAGCTCCTCAGTCTCTCCTACTCGAGAACTGTAAGTGAAGTAGAAAGTTATAAAACATTAACATTCTGTTTAAAAAAAAAACAATTGGATTTTATAAAAGTCTGATTAATAACATTATGTTCTATTTCTAAATATTTACCTTACACAAGGACTCAACTTTTGGTATTGCATTTCTTAACCTTTAGCATCTCATTTTAAAAAAGTCTATATTTTGTTGGCACAGATTTCTAAAACTAAACCATATAAAAAATTTAAATTTTTACTTTATAGTACTCATTTACTAGTAAAACAGTATTTTTCTTCAATATATAAAAAATTCCATTCTTTCATATGCTAAATGTGTATGAACTCAAACATTTTCTTAAATGACAAACTTAGAGCAGTAGCTACTAATGGGCACATTTTCACTTCTTTGGGTAGTCTGTAAGTTTACATGTATACCTGTATAAAAAGCAATGTACTTCATTCCTGGGAAGCACACCGCAGTTGTGGCACAAATGTGATAGGGGAATTCCTTAAATAAACTTCTTAGTTTGACAGTATCCAGTATTACTGGTATTTGACTAATTATGTTCAGTTTTGCTATCATAATCTTGTAATTCCCACAATTAGAACACAGTAGATAAGTAATGGACCTTGGCAAAGGAATCAGAAGTTACTACTTGTTATGTTGGCTGGAACAGACATTACCTTGCCCTTTCCATTCGCTTAAGAGGTGGTCTTCCAGAAGCCGAAATGCTCTTCGATCGGTTGTAACTAGGTTTGTAACCCAACCCCCACTTATCCTTCAGGGAAGCAGCCTAATGAAATGGGAGAGAAAAAAGGGTGACTATAAACTACTATAAACCAGTTAGTTGTATCCCCAGGTCAATTACAAGTGACTTTAAATGTCACTTAACAGTGTAGATGAATTAAAGCAGAGCATGAGGCAGCCACTTTAGTCCTCATGTCCACTAGGAGAGCTAGGAAATATTAGCCTCAGCTGGCCTGAGATAAAAAAGAAAATGATTGTGAGAGGAGGTGATGGGGTACAGAAACAGAATGAGAAGAAAGGAAACAATTAAAAGGGCAAGAAAAAAGGAAAAGAGGATTACAAGGAAAGAGGAAAAGAACACCATTCATCTGAAGTACCACCCAAGGGCTCCTGGCAACACCATTCTGCACTATGGCAAAGGAAACAAAGTAGTGATTTGAACAATCTCCTGGCCTTCAAATCCCTCTTCTCCCAATGAGTGACGGGGGCTAGATATGAAAAGGATTCCTATACAGCGATGTGCAATATAAGAGGACTTGTTGGGAAGTGAGGAGGAAACACCAAGGGAGACAGATGTTCACACATGTTTCATTCATATCCCTAATCCTCTCTACCTAGTTTTATTTTCAATTAACAAGTATAAGCTACCTTATAAATACTATGTAAGCATTATTTTAATTATATTTAATGATTATTAGGTACATAGCAGCAAAAATTTTAAATACAGAATTATGCATTATAGTGAGTCACAGAAACCAATGATGAATATAACTCAAATTGGATTTTATCTTTATATTTAAATCAATAATTTAGAATAGTATTCAAACTAGGTTGCCTGGGACGCTGGGGTTGATCAAGGGAAGAAAGTTCAAGCCAATAAATGATGGATCTTTGTGCCTTTCCCCCTTCCTCTGAGCCAGCAGCTCTGATTTAATCTCTTTGTTTGTAGTGGGGTGCCATCCAAAACTTTATTCTGGTTAAAAAAAAAAAGAGGGTTCTGCTATTTATTTAAAAAAAAATGGTTAAGAACCCATTTATCTTTTTTCAAAAGTAAATTTTCCATTAACCAGACCAACTTGATCAAAAGCAACCTACCTCCATTTGAGTAAGTTTTAGAATTATCTCCAATTATATATATATATATACAGCATACCTATATATTTGGTTCAATTATTCAACAACTGAACTAAATCCCAGAAAATGTAAGTAGTGGATTCAAAGATAAATAACTTGCTCTTTCAGCAACTCAAACTCTAAAAAGGGCTACTAAACAAGCAAATGATAAAGTCAGCTTTGGGGAATGAGATGGGATAGAATGGCCATCTTAAAGACTTCACATGTGAAGTGGAGACTAAAGAGAAAGTTTACTTCATGAAAGGCAGACAGAATATGTTGACTAAGGGTACAGACTGCAGAGTCCCACTGTTGGGTTTGATTCTTGCTCCATGGGGATTGCTGGTGTATAACCTTGGTCAATTACTTGACCTCTATCTCAATTTCCTCACCCTTAAAAACGGAGAAAATGCTACAAGCTCCTCATAGGCTGATTGTAAGGATTTAATGGGTTGTTAAACATAAAGTGCTATAAACAGTGCCTGCTACAGAGTAGTTGGGAGGTGTACAAACCAACAATGGAGGAAGAAAGAGAACAACAATCTCATCAGAAAGTTTCCTAAATTAAAAAGAAAATGTCTACTTTAATAAAATTCTTGGCAAATTCTGACTCACTCGCATACTGGACCTCCGTAACTTTTTACGAACATCTCTTCGAATGTCATTCACAGCAACAGATTCTAATTGTTGGTAACGTTGAATTTCTTGGTTTATGGTTCCTTCACTTGCACCTAATTTTCTGGATGCAAAACAAATATGGCAATGAATGTAAAGAAAGTTACAAAGTAAGATGATTTTCATGTGCTCCTTTTTCATTTTTTTATTTTTCAGCATATCAAAGATTATGTATGAACAAGCCAAAATCCCCCATGAAATTAACACTCATACCAGGCAAACTATAACAAAGTTCATCCAATGTGTTAGGAAATGGTCTTACTCATTTCTGTATCGAGAGTCTCTTTGACCATCTTACAAAAACTGTGGATTCACTCTGCTGAAGAATGCCTGTATGTAAAATTCTACCTATAATTTAAGCCTTAAGTAAGATTTTAGGGGAGAAAGTACGTATTTTCTTCAAGTCATTTTCTCACCAAGAATAAAACTCAAACTATAATGTGAGTCAACAGGAAAATGTTAATCACTGTATTACAACTCGCATGCAACTTTTTAGGTAATACCTTTCACTGTACAAAAATGCATATATTTGTGTAAAGTCCTTCAATGCAAAAAACAACAACACAGCTATAGGTGTACCAAGATTAGACAAGATGAGGCATGAATATCACTTCTGGGAAAACAAAAGTTTCAGAGTTTTCCAAGAAGAAAAATCTTATAGAGGAAGTATTAGTACCATCCAGCAGGCCATAGCTACAGAAAATGAATTACTACATGTAATCCCTACTCTTGACTTACCCCACACCCACCTCAGTCCTAGAGAAACACTAGTGTAGGCAGGCAAAACGAGTATGCACTTTTGAGTTCAGATCACACAAGTTCAAATTCTAATTCTTATCTCCCCCTAGCCTGCTTTCTCATCTAGAAAGTTTAGATAATGCCATCTAGTCTCAAGAAATGCAGTGGAGATTAAACTAAGATAGCATGTCAAATTCTCAATTTGTTTCCCCTTTCAAAAATGTGAATTTCTGAAATACTAAGACATATATTTATATAGGCATGTGAAGATACGTGTAAGTGTACATGTACATGTAGAGATACATATGCGTGATATGAAGTCAGTCATAAACTTCTCAGAAATGAGGACCCTTGATGAGCACCAGACAAGGATTTCAGGCCTAACTTGATCACTAATGGATGCAGGACCTCAGGCAAACTGCCACACTTCCCTGACCTTTGCTCATCTCATTTATAAACTAAAAGAGTTGTACTGTCCCACTGCTCTCGAGGGGTCCCAGTCTGGAGAGAGTATAGGCAGAGCTGTGGGACACACACACACACACACAATCTCTCCCCGCATTTAAAATTTGATGATTCTATCATTAGGGAGGACTGTATTAAGTGAAAAAGCATGGTACATACTTAAGATCATCTATGACTTTGGCTTGTTCATTCAGCTCTCTGATATCCACTATTCGCTTCATCATTTTTCTGCCTCTCAGATCTCCTGGCTGGCTACAAAATGCTCCTTGTCTTCGATATTCTACAGCTTCCTGAAAAAATCAAAGCACAAATGTTAGTACCACCCTGTGATCACACAGCAAATCTACACTATCACAAAAATGACACAAATCAAAGAAGCATGCAAAAATCAAAAGCATCTACATTAAGTATGATGATTGGAATTCTCCAGTGATTGATATCCCTTCGTTTTCACAGAAATCTATTTAGTTACCACCTACATTTCCCCATGAGTGAGCTCTGCACACTTTCAAATGGGCCTGGCCTGACTGTGGGGAGCCCCCCAGCTCTGGCTCACACAAATACTCTGCAGGAACAGAATAGCGCTGGTGAGGGGGCGTCAGGCCTAGCAGGTGGTTTACAAGTCGCTGCCCAAAGGTGAGCTTGTGGCCATCTCCACTTACTGAACTTCCATCTGAACTCTAAACAATAAACAGGAACATCAATTTTTTTTAAAAAATGTCTTTCCAAGAATAAAAGTATTTCATGATACAATAGTTAAAAATATTTTAATCAATACCAGAATGAAAGCAGAGACTTTCTTTTTAACTATCAAATAATTTGATACTATAAAATGTACAGGAGAGATGGAAATACATATTTCTAATTGCATATATTTTGTATGCATATATATACTTTGTTTTTGAGCTTCATTTTTTAAACATTTTTATCCTACCTAATAACATGGTAATATGCAAATTGACATTCACTCCAATGCACGAGATGGCCACTCCCATGCAGTCAAAGATGGCTGCTCCCATGTGGACACAAGATGGCTGGCAGGGGAGAGGACAGTTGTGGGTGATCAGGCCAGCAGGGGAGGTCAGTTGGGGGAGACCAGGCCTGCAGGGGAGGGCAGTTAGGGCTGACCAGGCTGGCAGGGGAGGGCAGTTGGGGGTGACCAGGCCTGCAGGAGAGGGCAGTTATGGGAGACCAGGCTGGCAAAGAAGGGAAGTTAGGGATAACTGGGCCAGCAGGGGAGGGCAGTTGGGGTGACCAGGCCAGCAGGAGAGGGCAGTTAGGGCTGACCAGGTCAGCAGGGGAGGGCAGTTAGGGGCTATTGGGCTGGCAGGGGAGCAGTTAGGCATTGATCAGGCTGGCAGGGGAGAGGTTTGGGGGTGATCAAGCTGTCAGGCAGAAGTGGTTAGGGGCAATCAGGCAGGCAGGCAGGCAAGCAGTTGGGAGCCAGCAGTCCTGGATTGTGAGAGGGATGTCCCACTGCTCTCGAGGGGTCCCAGACTGGAGAGAGTATAGGCTGAGCTGTGGGACACAGACACACACACACACACACATACACACACACACACACACACACACAATTTTGTGCACCAGGCCTCTAGTTTAGCTACAACTTACATGTATAAAATACACCCATTTCAATTGTACAATTCAGTTGTGTTTAGTATAGTTACAAAGTTATGCTCATCACCACAATCAATCAGAATATTTTCACTACCCCCGTACGGAACCTTGCAACCATCAGCAGTCTCTCCCAGTCCCTTCAGGAGCCCCCCGAGGCTCCCAGCTTGGAGAAACCACTGATTTACATTCTGTCCCTACGGATCCACTGCACTTTCAATATGTATGTCACCTGTCGGTTAAGGCACAAGTTGGTTGACAGACATTATTATGGAACAAGGAATCAATTAAAGACATTATTATGACATTAAAAACAATGTTATGAAATGTAGACACAGAAACCACCAATCCCTTCCTTCCTGCACAATTAGCAATCACAATGTAATAAGTAACACTGAGTTAGTTATAGCCCATCTCATGGTAAGAGCCAGTTGGGAAACATCCCGCAGTGAGTATACATACAGTGTGGACAGTGGGAGACATAGTGTCCACTTCATCCTCGTCTGACAGGTCACCAATGTTCATGGAGTTCAGCTCGGCCATGTCGTCTATGACCTCCTCCCCAGTCAGTGTGGTCAGGGTGTTGCCCAGAGCGTTCAGCCTTTTGCCAATGTTCGGGTCCATATGCACATCAATGCCACACATTTTCCACAGCACATTCAGTGTCCAGGTCCCAGCACTACTGCTCTCTGTGGGAATACAGAAGTGACATTTTGGGGCAGTCTTGAGTGCAGCTATTTAAATATTTCAGGAATAAGGTGGATGATGGCCTATGGAACACTATGTCCGTCAGAACACGGCCCATGGCACCGAGTCCCCAACCGCTCAGTGTGCACGTCGCCTCGGTGCAGCACCGCTCCTGGGCCCCCTCACTCCAGTCCCTTCACACGCTACAGTAAGAACTGGCATGGCCCTGCCTCATTAGCCAGATGATTAGACTGGGCGAAGGGCAGTATTGGAAAAATAAGCACCCTCTCCCAGATTAGTGAGATCGGTCCTTCTCTGCTGATGAGGGCCCCGGCTCCTGAGCTGCTGGCAGCCTTGCTTCCCACCATGTCAGAAGGGTCCTCAGTGAGAAAACAAAGCACCCGTGGAGAAGGTGTAGAGAAGACATGATGAAAACGAGAGCTGGAGTCCTGATGACATGGATCTTGTTTCCAGCATTCCTCAACTGATCTGGCTCCTTCTCTTCACCCAGACAGCCAGTCCCAAGTTTAACTGTGGTCTGCAATATCCTGCTATTGGTCCCCCTTTAGGTTAAGTTAGCTCGAGTGGCTTGTTGACACTTATAAACAACAGCCTTAACAAAGACTTTAGTGTGACCTTTCTCTCCACATGTATGTTAACCTCAGTCATCACCTTTCCTTCTAATGTTACTCTGGAAATGTCCTGACCTGACAGTCCTTTGTCAGTGGGGCCCATCAACTTGTTGATAATGTTCAGGTCCATATGCACATAGGACAATTATTCAGGATAAGCACTGAAGCTAGGCTTAGGGAGGACAAGAGGAACAGTAAGGAGGGAAAGAAATCTACTGACCTCAACAGCTCCCACCCTTTCAACAGTAAAGATCCCTTTAACAGATATCTCCCTTTAGCTTACTTTTATTTATACCAAGCAAAATAATAAAAATTTACACAGGCTATCATCTTAGGTAAGACAGCTAATTCCTTCTGTAATTACCTCCTAACTGGTTTCCCAGGGTTTTCTGCTCCATCTTTCTCCAAAGTGTCCCCTTGACCACAGTAAGTTTAGTTAAAAGATACTCTCACGATTAATATAAAGGCTGAAAGTACATATAAAGGCAGGACTCTCCCTGATACATGTAGTAAAAGTAATTCCAAATGTGAACCTACCAGCAGCTGCCTGTCCTGTAGTCCGAGAACACACCTCATAGGTGCCATCAGGAACCACACCTGCACAAAGAGCACACCAAAATGAGCAATAAAATTATGTTTTTGATAAAATATCGCAGTGCAATTTTTCACCCGAAGAGCATCACCTCCATGTGAACAGAATCATCAGCTTCTCAAGGTTTCCGTTTCTAATCTGCAGAATGAAAAGGCTGCCTCAAATGATGCATAGTAGCTGCATCATATCTCAAAGTATTTTATTCTATAATTTTAAGAACTCAGCTGGAGTTCTGTGTAATTTCCTTATCTGAGTGACAACACCTGCCTGAGTCTGAAGCTCTGGTTTCTGTGCCATCAGGAGTGAATGGCACTTTAAGAATGAAAATGGTTTTAAAAAATGATAACTAAGAACTGCCACTTTAGGTCAGACTTGACTTACTAGCTTTGTCTTTTCCTTATGATGTCAAACTCCTAAGGTAATAGACCTACCCCGGAACATATCTGCCTTGAACTCTGAAATAGTTACTACCACTTAGCATTAATTGATAATGTCAGCTTCAAAAAACAGATTAACTAAATCAACAATTTTAAACAGTAAGGGACATACTATCCTTGAAACAACTTTTAAACAAAGTGAAGTCTAAAGACAGAATCAAAATCATTTTTCAGAAGTCTTAGTGGAAACCAAATTTCAATCTAAACCTAACAGTAAATACATACGTTTTAAATAAAATGTCCTTTGGTGATTCACTCTGTATCTTAAACTGGTAGTCAAGTATTACCCAAATCTGAATTGTAGGAAAACTACAACTTACTTGGGATGAAAGGATCTATTTGTTAAGTGACAATTTTTATTATGTCATTTTCATTTTTAAGACAATGCCAAAAACTTTAAAATCTAAATTACATTTTTCAACCATATGGTACCTGTGCCTCACACATAATGATAAAACAAGAAATAGTTATATCTTGTTTCAGGGTAAAAGATCACCCAGGGCACCTTTATAGTCAAGGTCATAATTCAGAACACAAGAAACCTAGATTACCATTTCAAATATAAGAATACCAGAATGGAAAGGAAACCCTTTAATTTGACTAACATAAGAGGTCAAGTGAAAGCAAAAACTAGTAAGTAAAAAAAAAACACAGGGTAGCTGAGTGGATAAGAAAACATGACCCACCTATCAGCTGTCAACAGGAAATCCACCTTAGAACAAAGGACTCACACAGACGAATGGTGAAGGAATGGAAAACGATTTTTCAGGCAAATATAAATGAAAATTTTTTAAAAACTGGGGTAGCAATACTTATATCTGACAAATTAGATCTCAAAGTGAAGGACATAATAAGAGATAAGGAAGGCCACTTCATAATATTAAAGGGAGCAATCCAACAAGAAGATATAACTCTGGTAAACATCTATGCATCCAATACATAGATATTATATATGTATCTATATATAATTATACCCAAATACATTAAAAAAAAAAACTTCTGGAGAATATTAAGGGAGATACTGACAGCAATACAGTCACAGTTGGGGACTTTAATACCCCATTAACACCACTGGTCAAATCCTCTAAACAAACAAACAAAAAAATCAGCAAAGAAACATCAATCCTAAATGACTTGATAGATCAAATGGAATGAATTGACATCTTCAGAACATTCCACTCCAAAGCCACAGAATATACGTTCTTCTCAAGTGCACATGGGTCATTTTCAAAGATAGACCACATATTGGGGCACAGGCAAAGTCTCTCCAAATTCAAAAAGGCAGAAATCATATCAAACATCTTCTCAGATCACAATGGTATAAAACTAGAAATCAACTTCAACAAGAACAAAAATCAAACACCTGGAGGCTAAATAGCATGCTTTTAAATAATGATTGGGTTACCAAATAGATCGAAGAATAAATAAAAAGCGTCATGGCAATAAATGACAATGACAACACAACAATCCAAAATCTATGAGACACAGTGAAAGTAGTCTTGAGAGGGAGGTTCATACCTCTGCAAGTCTATCTCAAAAAACAAGAAAAGATGGTAATAAATTATCTAACCCTACAACTCAAAGAGTTAGAGAGCAACAATAAAAGCCCAGTGTAAGCAGAAAGAAGGAAATAATAAAGATCAGAGCAGAGAGAAATGACATAGAGACCAAAATAAATAAATAAATAAATAAATAGAAATAATAATAATAATAATAATGATAATACATAAGATCAACAAAACCAAGAGTTGGTTCTTTGAAAGGATAAACAAGATAGATGAACTTCTAGCCAGAATCACCAAAGAAGCAAAGAGAGAGGACCCAAATAAACAATATCAGAAATGAAAGTGGCGATGTAACAACCATTCTCACAATTGTGAAACAATCATTTCACAAGCGATTATGAAAAAATACTATGAACAACTCTATTCCAACGAAACAAAAAATGTAGATGAAATGGACATATTCTTAGAAAAATACAAGCTCCCAAAACTCAATCAAGAAGAATTAAAAAACCTGAGATAGCCAATAACTACTGAAAAAATTGACTATAGCCATCTTGGTTGGGGTTAATTTGCATACTTGCTCCTGATTGGCTGGTGGATGTGGCTGGTGGATATAATGGAGGTACATCAACTTGCATATTATTCTTATATTAGATAGGATCAAGGAGTGAGCAAACCTTCAAATGCTAAACCATCAACAAGAACAGCTACCTGGAGGGACTCAAGGAACCAAGATGGCGGCATAGGTAAACACCTATCTTGCTGCCCCACACTACAATTCCAAAATTACAACTTAATGACAGAACAAACATCATCCAGAATCACTGGAAAGCTGGCTGAGTGAAAATTCCACAAATAAAAGTAAAGATAGGACACTGTGACTCAGAGGAATGGCAGAGCGCAGCCTTGAAGATACTCATGGAACCAGAGGTTTGGAGTCCTGTGCGCGCACGCCAGTGGAGAGGGCAGGCGGCTGCAAACCCGACTGGTTTTCTCCAACAGGGAGGGTGGAGGCGTCCCACTGCACTGATTCCCCAGTTCCGGACAAGGTCCTGGGAGCCACACTCATACGGAGGGGGGAACTGGGCAGTGGAAAAGCACGCTGAAGCCCGACGTGGCGGAGGTCTGCTAGCTTGTGGAGAGGGCGAACTTGTGGAGAGTGCGTGTAAACTTGGAACAGCAGTTTGTGTGTAAACTTGGGAACAGAAGTGCACGACCGCGTGGAGAGGACTTGAGACTTGCTCCCTCGTTCAGGAGACCACCAGACTGCACTGTGTTGCAACCCTGGGTGAGACTTTGGGGGTGTGGACTCATTTGGGGAGAGGCTGAGTTGTCTGGCAGAGGGTGGAGATCGGCAGTGGCTTTTTCTCGGAGGTGCTTGGAGCCATTGCCACCCGGCACAGAAACCCTGGTGCTGCATAGGGCGGAGCTGATGCTGCCTACTCAGCCAGGAGACTCTGCCCATCCAACCTGAACACAGCTGACCCTCACAGCCATTTGGCCTGGAGGTCAAACCCTCCTAGTGCTAACAACAATAAGCTGGGCTTAACTTCAATAATAATGTAAAACCCATAAAGGGCTGCAGCATAAGTATCCACCTGTGGAGGCTGAGCCACTGTCCCTTAGAGGACATCAACCACACAAAGCTAATGGGCCTTTGAATGTTGGGCAGCAATTTAAAAAAGGAGAGGAAAGGAATTAATCCCTTTCAGAAGGAATTAAGGCACTGGGAAGGCACCCGAGCATTCTATATTGGCCCCTCTTGCCCTTTTTGCCAAGAGGGACCCTCTTCTTACTATCCAAATATACACAGCTGTTGCCTGAGCTTTCAGTTCAAGCTGTGGCTGAAGCCTCTGGGTCGCTGGCACCATAGATCTGTCTCTCACCCAATGGTATGAGCTGGGCCCTCTCTGGAGAAGAAACCTGGGTCCCCCAAGATGTGTGATCAGTACCAGGACCCCGCCAGCAGGCGAGGGGACCCCAAGGCATGTGCTAGACGTGGAGGCCACGGGGGCATAGACTACAAAGGAGACAGAACTGAACCTCACATCACCCTGTTTGGCTCCGGAGGATGGCTAGTTAGCCAGAGACGGGTAAGATTCCTCAGGGAAGGAACAACCTAAGACAGGCACAGTTGCAACAGGAGAGAACTAAAAGGTCAACAGAGGTGGGGCACAAACCCACACCCACAAACCTTGCAGGGGCCTGAACTCTCACCCCTTCTGAGGGAGGTGTTTCCTGCCCCCACGACTGCTTCACCTCCCACGCACGCCTCATATCGGGACCCAGCTTGCAGACAGAGACTCGGCCAGCAATTGTGGCTCTATATCTAAATTCAGTCTAGTACCAGGAATGCTCAGGACCTACTCAAGAATGCAAATAAATAATCCTTTCCACTAATATTTACAGGGTAAACTAAGATTTTTGCTAAAGTATTAAAATTCACAGTAAAATAGTAATCAAGTTTTCAGATTAATTTAAATTGGCCAAGTGAAATAAGTGAACACTCAAGAAAATTTAGGTGTACTGGACAAAAAGCTGTTCCTAAAACATTAACTAAAATACCGATTAGTAGTTCATCTCACTGTAAAATTGCCTAACATCCAAAGAACCTAAAGCAGTCACATTTGTGTGCAAAAATTAAAATTTAAAATTACCAAGACTGCAATCTAAAATTTCCAGAAGCCCACATTAATAAAAAAAGGGGGGGATAGTGGGGTAATATCATGTAAGGAAAAATATCCTGTAAGTAAAATACATCTAGAAAATTCTTACTCCAGAAAAGTAACTTCCATTTGTAAAGCCAACAGCAGGACACTCATCAAAAAACACACATTGTGTCAAAATAAGCCAAAGGAAAATCATTTGGGCAAAAATAAAAAAAAATCCCAAGTCTAATTTGCAGAGAGGATCCCTTTGTTAACTTTTGGTCAAGAATGTGTTTGTGTATTTTCAGAGAACAACTCCAAGACCATGTGGGTTCCTGTGACAGTGAGGAACTGACGGGTCTGTTCCAGTCACGAGGATGGTCCAGAGATGGGGGACGCTGACAACACCTTGCCATGCTAGCAGTAGGCAGCTGTGCATAGCTACAAGTGGCCCAAAACCAAACCAGAGAGGATGGATCTTGCATTGCCACGATGTGTCCACCATCTGGATACCATTGCTGACATGTACACGTAAAGAACTATTTGACATTGAAACTGGGACTCAGAACAGTTGGACATTGAAACTGAGACTCAAACATTTTTTGTTCTTATACATTTATTTCTAGTATGCAGAGGCAAGATATTTTTGAAGAAAAGAAACTGGGGAGAGCGACTGATGTAGAGGCAGGGAGGCATTGAACAGGCTGTCAAGCTACAGGAGGAAGGCTGGGGTAGATGGGAGGTGGATGCTGGGGGAGATCTACCGAAGGACTTGTATGCATATGAGCATAACCAATGAATGAAAGACACTGGGGTGGGGAGGGGGGCAGGTGGGGGTAGGTGCTGGAGGTAAGGGAGGCTGGGGGAAGGATAATGGGGGGAAAAAAAGGAAAACATATGTACTACTATTAATTTAAGTTATACTGCAAAAAATAAAAAATAAATAAATCCACTGATCAATGAAAAAAAAAAGCTAATGGACCAACTCAATGCAGAGAAATGGAAAGAAATCAGATGTGAAAACAAAGAAGACAATTAGACATAGAGTTCAAAACCACGGTTATAAGGTTTTTCAAGAGGCTCCTAGAAAAGGCCGAGACCTACAAGGAAATGACCAAGACCTATGAGGAAATGAACAAGACCTACGAGGAAATGAACAAGACCTACGAGAAAATGAATGAGACCTACGAAGATATGAAAAAAGGACCAACTAGAAATTAAGCATACATTGACTGAAATAAAAAATATTGTACAAAGACCTAAAAGCAGTCCAGATGATCGCAAGAACCAAGTCAAAGATTTAAAATATAAAGAAGCAAAATCCACTCAGCTGGAAAAGCAAGAAGCAAAAAGAATCCAGATAATTAAAGATAGTGTAAGGGGCCTCTGGGACAACCTCAAGCATACCAACATCCAAATTATCGGGGTGCCAGAAAAAGAGAGAGAGCAAGATAATGAAAACTTCCCCCACCTGGTGAAAGAAATTGACTTAAAAACCCAAGAAGTGCACAGAACCCCAAAATATATGAATCTAAAGAGGACCACACCAAGACACATCATAATTAAAATGCCAAGGGCAAAAGAAAAAGAGAGAATATTAAAAGCAGCAAGAGAAAAACAGTTAATTATCTATAAGGGAGCACCCATACGATTGTCAGCGGACTTCTCAACAGAAACAATGCAGGCCAGACCGGAGTGGCAAGAAATATTCAAAGTGATGAACAGCAAGAATCTACAACCAAGATTACTCTACCCAGCAAAGCTATCATTCAGAATTGAAGGTCAGATAAAGTGCTTCGAAGATAAGAAAAAGCTAAAGGAGTTCATCACCGCCAAACCAATATTATATGAATTGCTGAAAGATATTCTATAAGAAGAGGAAGAAGAAAAAGGTAAAAATATAAATTATGAACAACAAATACACATCTATCAACAAATGAACCTAAAAATCAAGTGAAATAATAATCTGATGAACAGGATAAACTGGTGAATAAAACAGAATCATGGACATAGAGAGGGAATGGAGTGACAATTCTTGGGGAGAAAAGGGGTGTGGGAGGTGCAGCAAGAGACTGGACAAAAATCATGCACCTATGGGAGAGGACAGTATGGGGGAGGTGAAGGTGGAGGGTAGGATGGGTACCGGGTGGAGGGGAGCAATAGGGAGAAAAAAGGGAAACAATGTAATTAATAAACTGAACAATAAAGATTAAAAAAAAAAAAAAAGAACAGCTACCTGGTTTACTACTCACCAATACTGCTAAAAGTTGTAGTTTTTCACAAAAATTTTTAAAAAAGAAATAGCCTTCATTTCACAAAATCCAATAACATTCCTATATCTGAACATCCTTTACTTTTATAAGTGAAAACATACCAGTAGGTTGTTTTTTTCTCTTTTAATGTTTAGAAATCTTCAAGTTCTTCTATGTATATAAAAAGGTGATCATAACATTATAACAACTGGTCACTATGACACCCACTGTGGCCAGCAAAGGGGCCCAATTAGGCATGGAGCTGGCCGGCCAACCTTCCTCAGCCCCTTCCCCCTTCCAGTCCTACCCTGATTGGCCCACCCAACCCTGATCAGTCTGCAGCCCCTCTGCCCAGCCAGCCCCACTCCCAGTGAACCCCTACCACCCTGATCGGCCTGCAGCCCCTCCTCCAGGCTGGCCCTGCCCCTGAACACTCCCCCCCATCTCAATAGGGGGTGGGGCTGGCCAGCCAATCTCCTGCCACCCCTCCCCCCAGCCAGCTCCACCCGATCTCAACCCCTCCTACAGTCCCTCCCCCCACCAGGCTCGCCCCAGATGGGCCCCACCACCCAAATCAGAGACAGGGCCAGCCAGCCAACTACCCACAGCCCCTACCTAGGGCTGGCCTTACCCCCAATTGGTCCCCCTACCCCGATCAGGGGCAGGGCCTCACCCCAGCCAATTGCCCGCAGCACCTCTCTCCAGCCAGCTCAGCCCTGATCGGGGCAGGCTCGCTGGCCAACCTCCCACCATCTCCTCCTCCTGACAGGCCCAGCCCCAATCTGCTCATTGGGGCCAGGCCAGCCAGTCGAACCCCATCCGTGCATGAATTTGTGCACTGGGTCTCTGGTACAGAAAATAAAACACACTCACAGGCATTCATTACTAGATCCCCACGGATTTCTGGCTTCCAGTCATCCCACGACGTCTCAAAGCCATCAGCAAATCGGATGCAGAAGTTTTTGAAATGCCCTTTACTAACCAGAGACTCGGAAGAGCAGGCAGTGATGAGAGTGCTTTCAATAGTCAGCACCAAGGCAGAGCCAGTGTCCAGGTCTCCGCTGTGATTGGACTGCAAAATTTATTAAAGAGGAAACAAGACAAAGGTGACAACTTTTAAATTTGGAAATTCTCATAGAATTCCTGGAAACAAAAATCCATAAAGGGGGAAACCCAGAAAGCTTAACTGGAAAGTAGCTTAAAAAGATGCCTACTTTAAAAATCAAATTACTCAAGTGAAATGCATTTCCATGTGTTTTTTGTTTTAAACTAAATTTTCAAAAGGCTAATTATCTGCTTTTCTATTTCACACTTCTGTTTTCATGTGGGGAAAGTTTATTCTTTGCATTCTGACCACCGCCCTTGATGTGGGGCCCTCCTGAGTCCATACATCACATGATCAAAGGTTATCATTCAACTCCTGAGACACAAACATAACATATGGTGTCAATCCTCAACCCAGAATTTTTGTTTTGTTTTTAATATATTTTTATTGATTTCAAAGAAGGGAGGGAGAGAGAGAAACATTAATGATGAGAGAGAATTGTTGATCAGCTGCTTCCCCCATGCCTCTTACTGGGGATCGAGCCCACAACTCAGCATGTGCTCTTGACCAGAATTGAACCTGGGACCCTTCAGTCCACAAGCTGATGCTCTATCCACTAAGCCAAACCAGCTCGGGCAATCTAGAGTTTACTAAAAGATAAATTCATTCAACAACATTACTGATTATTTACTGATTATTTAAGATAAACTATAACAGTAAAATAAAGGCCTCTGCATTTGTTTAATTGCAACTTCTTGGTCTGACAGGGTTTTATAACCTTTTCTCTATCATGCACATGTGCATACAAATGTGTCTTCCTGAGAATTTGTCCCAAAAATTATAAAGACAAAATTCTTGTTGCTTAAGGTCAAAATTAAGAGTTATGAAATGGGTATCAATCTCATCACTATACTGAGGAACATCAGAGTGCACAAATCTCCTGAGATTAGCCTGTAGTACACTGCAGATGAATAATGGTTGAAGGAGTTCGATCTTACTTGCTGTTTACTAAACTCAAGTTATAAACTGCTCTCCTAAGAAATCCATTGTGATACTCTGTATAACTAGAAATGGTGAGTAGAGTTGCCTGGTTCTTAGTGTTGGATGAAAACTTGAATTCTGTACCTGTACAGCACTTGTGATAGGCAGGCAAATTCCCAGGTCATTCACAGTGAGCTGCAGAAAGAGTGTCCCGAAGGCCTGGGCAGAGGTTTGCTGGATTCCGGGGAGCATATCTACTACTTCCTTTGTAGCCATGTGAATGTCCTTATGTAAAGCCATTCGTTGTTCATTCCAGTTGTCGTAGGCAGCCTTATAGTTCAGCCAAAACAACACAGCTTTTGGTGATTTAGGGAGGGAAGAAAGAAAATGTATTTAAAAAAACTGTAAAGCAATACGGCAAGTAAACCTCAAAAGCTACAAAATTCCACCAATTAGTAAAAATTACTCCCAGAAAATAGTAGCATTAGGCTTGAAAAGGCTCTAAGATGATATGGTCAACTTGACAAATGAAACCAAGAAGCAAAAAGAGGACAATTGAAAAATGGCAGAAGGAAGAAAACAATCCAGGTCCATTCATTCATTCAACAAACTGTTTGTGAAATGCCTGTTACGAGCTAGGCAACTGGGATGGAAGAACAAATGAAAGCAGTCATGTCCCTGACCCTGCAGAGCATACTGCTACTGATGTTAAAAAATTCCTGGAGGAGAGAGGCAGAATACTAGGAGTATACATTGGAAAGATGGGTTGGAGAGGTCAAAGACATTCGAATGTGTAGCAAGAATGAATTCTAAGGAAAACGTTTACTGAACACAGTGCATAGAGGGAGCCTAAAGAGGAGATGAGGAAGGAAGGGCCAGAGGAGAAGGTAAAGCAAATGTCAGTCAGGAATACAAAGAGTACAAAGTACTCTAAGGAGTTATTGAAAGCTGACGAGAGGCTTGTTTAAGATGAGAAATGAAATATAAAGGCACTGGATCTAGAAAAATAAAATGTTATCCATGACATTACCAAAAGGAGTTTTCCAACCAAATAATCTCATCACCAGCCAACATCTACCACCAATTTAAATCTTAAACAGCTTGTTAAATGGTTCTTAATTACTTTTAAAACACAGTTCCAACATATTTATCCAATATGCATTATTTAGACCCACTCTATCTGCTCATCCTTATTTCCATTATTTTCTTTCAGGAAAGCTGGTGCTGTATTTTCTTAGATCTCTATGCTCATATTCCTTCATTCATGTTCTCTCTCATTTGAAAAATATTTACTATTTATATGCCATGGACTGTTCTAAACCACTGGATGCGAAGGCAATAAGACAAGCTTTCGTTTCCTTGTCTTCCTGGTGGTCTCTTAACTCCAAGTTGAATCTGAAGAACTGGTGTCTCCTCTAAGCAGCACAGGTGAAGGTAGAGACTCCCTGACCCGCTAGAACATGGATCTCTAACTCTGCTATCAGTCCACTGAGCTCCTCCCACAGGGCTGAGAGTTCCTGGAGGGCAGAATACTGTTTTCCATATTCAGATCCCACTTCTAGACAGCACACAATCAATGTTTACAGTATAAGCAAATAAAGACATTACCAAATCAAATGGGTACATCAGTTACCCAAATTAAAAAACTCAGCATTATAATCCATGTAGAAAGCAAATAACTTTAACAAGTAAAATGACTTTAAAAACTGAAGGGAATAAGCAAGAAACTGTTGGGATGCTCCCATTTTAGATTTACATTGGTGAACTACAGTGATTTTTATCTGATGCCATTCCCAATAGTTCTAAATCCAACAAGAACATCTTGCCTGACTCTCACCTCTGTCAAAGGCCACGGGCTGTGCATACACGATTGGTCTATTCAAGGTAATAAGCACAGCTTCCCTATCTGAAGAGCCACTGATTTCTTCTCGGAGGGCATTTCTTAATCCAATTCTGGTTTTAAAATAGGCAACTTGATGAAAATCAGAGCCAGCTTCCTCATAAACCTAAAAATTCAATAAAATCAAATAATGGAAAGTGTTTTAAGAAATAAAAGTTTTTAAATCATTAATGGTTTTATGCACCAAAACAACTATAGTATATTTTTCTCAATTTCATGTACCAATAATATATACCTTATGCTATACCACAAACAATCAATATAAATTATGAATTGGTATTTAAGAACTAAATGGAAAGTCAAACATCAAGTTCGTACAAAACTGAGGATGAGGTCCATATTCTGAACAACAATATATTATTAAATGTTTCACGATAATGAGATCCTCGCTCCTCTCAAAATGTTTTTATTTGAACAAATTGTTTTCCTAAAAATGACAAGAAATTTTTGTTCATTTAGCCCTTCACATGTTCTTTAAAATAGGCAACTCAATTTTGAAAGTGTGACTGATATTCATTTAATCAGTTCTTCAAATCATAGAAGGAAAAAGGTTAAAATCTACATAATTTTTAGCAAAATAAAAACAAGGCACCAAAAACTCTATGAATTGTAAATATTACTTTTTATAAAATACAGTCTGATTTACTGCTGTGTATGCAACATATATGTTGTGAAATATGTTTGAAGAACTGATTAAATGAATATCAGTATATGTTGTGAAACATATATGTTTGCATAACGTTACAGTATGCAAAACTTGCCAATATTACAGCATAACTGAGAAACTTAGTAATTTTTTTTTAATATATTTCATTGATTTTTTCCAGAGAGGAAGGAGAAGGATAGAGAGCTCGAAACATTGATGAGTGAGAAACATTGATCAGCTGCCTCCTGCATATCCCATATTGGGGATGTGCCCAAAACCAAGGTACGTGCCCTTGACCCTTCACTTCAGTCTGCAGACGTCAACTCCATTCACTGAGCCAAACTGGTTAGGGCAAAACCTAGTAACATTTTAAGAACTCACCAATGTTAGCGCAAAGCACTGAAATAAAAACAGTGCTTAATAAAATAAAGAGAAATTATAAGCACATACTTGTAAAGATACTGGATTTTCACGTGATTGCATTTGCACTAAACTATAACAATGCACCACCAAAATACTCAATGAAATACCAAGGTAAAATTGTAAAGACCTTCATAAATTAACTTTCCTTAGAATTGAAAATCAGAAATTTTAGCAACTTAAAATAATTTCATAAATATAGTGATATTTCAAGTAGTTGAAACTGATGTGCAAAATGTAAAGGCTACAGTTCTAATGTCAACACATTCTGCACTCACCTGATGTTTGACAATTTGTCCTAATGCCAGATTCAAATCCACTTGGCATTTACCAAATAGCTTCAAATAGCTACTGCTTCCTGGTAAGGCTTTGGTTTGAAGTCGGTTCGAAAGTTCTAGTTCAATCAATCCAGTTTCAAATCTCACAGCTCTCATTGATGGAGTTGTAGCTGTGACCTGAATACCCTAACAGATTAAATGTAGAAGGATAAAAGGACTCTTAAGTCAACAATGAACCCAATGAAAACTTTCAATACGATAAATAAAATGGAATGTTTTAAAACACAAATAGGATGTCTACTAAACTGATAAAATAGCTAACATTCTTTAATTTCTCATTAGTAGGAACTCTCTTTAGCTATTAAATTTCATTCCAGTATTTTGTATTAAAAATCTAGACTGTTCATGGGTTAATTATAAATACATTATAATTAAATAAGTAATTGGTAAAAAGAATTTTACTTTTACGAACATTATTGTCTTATATGTTGGAAATACTAAGGTTTCTATTAAGGTATTATTGTTAATTGTACAAGTGCACAAAGTATTTCTTGCAGGTTGATCTAAACGTTCTGCATGGAAAAATAACCAAGGCTCTTTAAAAATGCAGAAATATGTGCATACTGAAAAAATTAAAATAGGAAAAGGTCCTAGATAATAGTCAAACAATTCTAAAGCATTTTCTTTAGTGGATATACTTCATTTCTATTCTCCATCTGGCATATTTATGTCTCATATGAATTTTCTATAAAAAGAAGGCATTAATTAATTTGAAAAATCCTTCTACAAGTAACATTCTTAATGCTTTGTCACCTTAAACTGCAAGTTGAGAGAATACAGTAAAATCTTAGGCTTCTCTCCATCTGCTGTCCCATCGTGTTCATTCCAGAGAGGAATCGGCTGCTCCCCACCTAACAGAGGTTAAAAAATTGAGAGATTGGGATAATTTCTTTAATAGAAAAATTTCTATTTTGTGCATAAAAAAAACCAAATAAGTTATTTTCTTTTGACTGAGCATTAAACCAATGTTTTTAGCAGGTTACTTTCACTGAGGCAGATGTATATAAGCAACGGATAATCCATAGACACTTCTTAAGGACATTTTATAAGTACTAAATTAAAACATTATCTGAATAATAAAACCAAAAGTGATTATACATGCCATAAAATGTATTTGAGGCAAAAAAGTAAACTGGATTAATTTCTTCAATCAAAAATGTGAACTTTGCCAAAACCGGTTTGGCTCAGTGGCTAGACCGTCAGCCTGCACAGACTGAAGGGTCCCAGATTCGATTCCGGTCAAGGGCATGTATCTTGGTTGCAGGCACATCCCCAGTGGGGGTGGGAAAGAGGCGGCTGATTGATGTTTCTCTCTCATCAATGTTTCTAACTCTCTATCCCTCTCCCTTCCTCTCTGTAAAAAATCAGTAAAATATATTTTTTTAAAATGTGAACTTTGTTGTTTATATTTTTATATCTGGTATTGTGATCCCTCCAAATTTGTTCTTCTTTCTCAGGATAGCTGTGGCTATCTGGGGTCTTTTTTTTTATTCCAGATGAATTTTTGGAGCATTTGTTCTAAATCTTTGAAATTCTCCATTGGTATTTTAATAGGTATTGCATTTAATCTATAAATTGCTTTAGATAGTATGGACATTTTAATGATGTTGATTCTGCCAATCCATGAACATGGTATGTTCTCCCATTTGTTTATGTCTTCCTCTGTCTCTTTTTTCAATGTCCTATAGTTTTGCAAATACAGGTCTTTTACGTCCTTAGTTAAGTTTATTCCCAGGCATCTTAATTTTTTTGGTGCAATGGTAAATGAGATTTTTTTTCTGCTTCTCTTTCTGTGAGTTCATTATTAGTGTATAAAAACGCCATATATTTCTGGGTGTTAATTTTGTAACCTGCTACATTGCCAAATTCATTTATTAGGTCCAGTAGTTTTTGATGGAATCTTTGGGGTTTTCAATATATATCATGTCATCTGCAAATAAGAATAGTTTTACTTCCTTTTTTTCCAATTTAGATGCGTTTTGTTTCTTCATCTTGTCTGATGGCTATGGCTAGCACTTTAGTTATACATCAAACAGGAGTGGTGCAAGTGGGCTTCCCTGTCTCATTCCTTTTTCTTAGGAGAAATAAGTTTAGCTTTTGTCCATTCAGTATGATATTGGCTATAGGTTTGTCATATAAGGCTTTTATTATGTTGAGGTATGATCCCTCTATTCTCACTTTGCTGAGAGTTTCTATCAAGAAAGGGTTTTGGATTTTGTCAAATGCTTTTTCTGCATCAGTTGATATGTGACTTTCGTCTCAGTCTATTTATGAGATGTATCACATTTATTGATTTGTGGATATTGTACTATCATTGCATCCCGGAAATAAATCCCACTTGGTCATGATGTATGATTGTTCTAATGTAATGCTGAATCCGATTTGCTAGAATTTTGTTGAGGATTTTAGCATCTATGTTCATCAAAGATATTGACCTGTAGTTCTTTTTGTGGTGTCTTTATCTGGTTTTGGGATTAAGGTAATGCTGGCTTCATAGAAAGAGCTTGAAAGTGTGCCTTCCTCTTAAATTTTTTGCAACAGTCTGAGGAGGATAGGTTTTAGTTCTTTTTTGAATGCTTGGTAGAACTACCCTGTAAAGCTGTATGGATCAGGGCTTTTATTTGCTGGAAAAGTTTTATTTTTATTATTAAAATATATATATGGGATTACCAGGAAAAGATGCTATTAGTCCCGTTTTTTGTTTTCTTGGTTTGGTTTGGTTTTAAATTTAATGTTTATTGTTCAGTTTCTTAATTACATTGTTCCCCCTTTTTCCCCCACTAAAGCTCCCCTCCACCCGGTACCCATCCCACCCTCTGCCCTCACCTCCCCAGCACTGTCCTCTTCTATAGGTGCATGATTTTTGTCCAGTCTCTTGCTGCACCTCCCACACCCCTTTTCTCCCTAAGAAATGGCAGTCCATTCCCTCTCTATGCCCACGATTCTGTTATATTCACCAGTTTATCCTGTTCACCAGATTCTTAATTCACTTGATTTTTAGATTCATTTGTTGATAGATGTGTATTTGTTGTTCATAATTTTTATTTTTACCTTTTTCTTCTTCCTCTTCTTAAAGAATATCTTTCAGCATTTCATATAATATTGGTTTGGCTTTAGCTTTTTCTTATCTGTGAAGCACTTTATCTGACTTTCAATTCTTAATGATAGCTTTGCTGGATAGAGTAATCTTGATTATAAATTCTTGCTATTCATCACTTTGAATATTTCTTGCCACTCTCATCTGGCCTGCATCGTTTCTGGTGAGAAATCTGCTGACAATTGTATGGGTGCTCCCTTATAGGTAACGAAGTGTTTTTCTCTTGCTGCTTTTAATATTCTCTCTTTGTCTTTTGCTCTTGGCATTTAAATTTAATTTGATGTGTCTTGGTGTGGTCCTCTTTGGATTCCTATAGTTTGGGGTTCTGTGTGCTTCTTGGACATTTAAGTCAATTTCTTTCACCAGGTTACTGGAAAAGTTTTGATCACTGTTTCAATTTTTTCAGTAGTTATCAGCCGTCTCAGATTTTTTTATTCTTCTTGATTGAGTTTTGAGAGATTGTATTTTTCTTAGAATGTGTCCATTTCATATATGTTGGAATAGAGTTGTTCATAGTATTTTTTCATAATCATTTGTATTTCTGTGGGATTGGTTATTACTTAACCTCTTTTATTTTTTATTTTGTTTATTTGAGCCTTCTCTCTGCTTTTTGGTGAGCCTGACTAGAGGTTCATCAAATTTGTTTATCCTTTCAAAGAAGCAGCTCGTGGTTTTGTTGATCTTTTGTATTTTGTTTTAGTCTTTATGTCGTTTATCTTTGCTATTATTATTACTTTCCTTCTGCTTATGTTGGACTTTTCTTGTTGCTCTCTTTGTAACTTTTGAGTGGTATGGTCAGATAATTTATTATCACTGTTTCTTGGTTTTTTTTTAGATAATCCTATAGAGCTATGAAATTCCCTCTCAGGACTGTTTTGACTGTGTCCTACTGATTTTGGATTTTTGTGTTTTCATTATCAATTATTGCCATGATGCTTTTTATGTCTTCTTTGATATGTTAATACAGTCATTGTTTAATAGCATGCTATTTAGCTTCCATGTGTTTAATTTTTTTGTTTTTATTGTAGTTGATTTCTAGTTTTATACCATTGTGATCTGAGAAGATGTTTGATATGATTTCTGCCTTTTTGAATTTGGAGAGACTTTGCCTGTGCCCCAATATGTGGTCTATCTTTGAAAATGACCCATGTGCACTTGAGAAGAACGTATATTCTGTGGCTTTGGAGTGGAATGTTCTGAAGATGTCAATTAATCCCATGTGATCTAGTGTATCATTTAGGATTGATGTTTCTTTGCTAATTTTTTTTTTTTTTTTGGAGGATTTGACCAGTGGTGTTAATGGGGTATTAAAGTCCCCAACTGTGACTGTATTGCTGTCACTATCTCCCTTGATATTCACCAGAAGTTGTTGTGTGTTTTTTAATGTATTTGGGTATAATTATATATAGATACATATGTAATATCTATGTATTGGATGCATAGATGTTTACCAGAGTTATATCTTCTTGTTGGATTGCTCCCTTTAGTATTACGAAGTGGCCTTCCTTATCTCTTGTTATGTCTTTCACTTTGAGATCTAATTTGTCAAATGTAAGTATTGCTATCCCAGTTTTTTTATTTTAATTTCCATTTGCCTGAAAACCCTTTTTCCATCCCTTCACCATTAGTCTGTGTGAGTCCTTTGTTCTGAGGTGGATTTCTTGTAGACAGCAGATACATGGGTTATGTTTTCTTATTCACTCAGCTACCCTATGTCTTTTGATTGGGGTATTTAATTCATTTACATTTAAAGTTATTATTGATAGGTACTTATTTGTCACAACTTTTATTCTTTATGCCTGTGTACCTTCTTCACTTCCTAGTTCTTCTTTTAACAGCATACCCTTCATTATTTCTTGCATTGCTGGTTTGGTGGTAATAGAGTCCCTTAGTCCTTTTTTGTCTGTGAAGCTCCTGATTTTACCCTCAATTTTGATTGATAGCCTTGTTGGGTACACTATTCTTGAATTCACACCCTTACTTTGCATGATTTTGTATATTTCATTCCATTCCCTTCTGGCCTGATATGTTTCTGTTGAGAAATCAGTCGCTAGTCTGATGGGGGATCCTTTGTAGGTAACTTTCTCTCTCTGGCCACTTTAAGATTCTTACTTTGTCATTTGTGTTTGCCAGTTTAATTATAATGTGCCTTATCGTTGGGCTTTTGCAGTTCATTTTGTTTGGGACTTTGTGAGCTTCTTAGACTTGTGTGAGTTTTTTCTTCCCCATGACTAGGTAGTTTTCTGTCATTATTTCTTCAAACAGGTATTCTATTCCTTGCTCAGTTTCCTCTCCTTCTGGCACTCATATTATGTGAATGTTGTTTTATTTTTTGTTGTCCCCAAGTTTCCTTAGGTTCTCCTGATTTTTTAAGTTTTTTTTTTTTTTTTCTAGCTGCTACTCTGCTTGGGTATTTTTTTCCTACCTTGTCTTCTAGCTCACTGATGTGGTCCTCCACTTCTTCTAATCTATTGTTGATGCTTTCTATTGAGTTCTTTATTTCAATGATGTCATTTTTCATTTCTTCTTGGTTCTTTTTCATTTCTTCTTGGTTCTTACACATATTGTTGAATTTGTCTTCCAAACTTTTCAGTGACCTTATGACCATGTCTCTGAATTCTTTCTCTGACATATTGCTTGTCTCTATTTCATTTACTTCCTTTTCTGGTGCTGCCTCTTCTTTTGTATGCGGACTGTTTCTTTGTCTCCCCATGATCTCTCCTCTCTGGGTGTCTGGTTACATAGCTCTCTCTCCTGTGTTGACTTTCTGTGGGAAAAATCTGACCTTTCTGTGATCAGGTTGCAGAGCTCATCCGAGTCCACGTATTCACGCTGCTTGAGAACCAGTGTTCGTGGTTCACAGCTGGTCCATAGGTGTTGTGGTTGTTGGGTCTAGGCAGGTATCCGATTCATCCTGGTTGAAGATAAGGCTAGGCTTCTGATCACAGCCACTCTCCCCTTCAAGACGGCAGAGTCTCTGCAGCAGAGCCGGTCATTCTGGGAGAGATTTCAGCAGCAGTGGAGGCTGCCTGGTGAGGGAAGCCTGGGCCGGCAGGCCCGAACAGTCCCTTGGAATATAGCTCTCCCTCACTCACAACAGACACTCCCCGTATATCCACACACTCTCCTTTTGTCCTCTTACTCACACACTATCTTGGAGCCTGCCTTCCCATTGGCAGCCATCTTTGATCTCTCTGGGAAAAAAGTTTTTTTTTTTAATTTAAAAACAAATATTCCATCTCTTACAAAATCTACTGCATAATCATTTTAGTTTATCCTATCTAATAAAAGAGTAATAAGCAAATTGACTATACCTCCGCTACACCCACAAGCCATGCCCACAAGCCAATCTGGAGTGAGTATGCAAATTTACCCCAACCAAGATGGCTACAGCAACGGAGAGAGCAGGAGGGAAGCTTGGGTTTCCCCAGCAATGGAGGAAACCAAGCTCTCTGCACACCCTGGCTGACCCAGGCCTCCAAACAATGCTACAAAGTTTCAATTATAGAAGATAAACAAATCCCAACAAAAATGACAGCAGCCACAGAGCTAAGGAGAGCAGGAGGCTAGGTTTGCCCCCAGCGATGGAGGAAGCCATGTTTCTGCAGTTCTGGCCTGCCTTGATCTCCGCTTAAGGCTACAAAGTTTCAATTATATAAGGTAAATAAATCCCAACAGAAATGGCAGCAGCCGGGGAGCTGGAGAGAGCAGGATACTAGGGTTGCCCACTGGCGATGGAGGAAATCAAGTTTCTGCAGCCCTGGCCTGCCTTAGCCTCTGCTAAAAAGTTTCAATTATACAAGATAAATAAATCCCAACAGCAATGGCTGCCTCTGTGGTGGAGCAGAAGGCTTGGCTCCACTTAAGGCTACAAAGTTTCTATTGTAGGCAATAAATAAATCCCAGATACCAGGGCCTCTGCTTGGGTTGCTGGGGGGCATGGCCTGCCTACAAACCACCAGAGGCCCCTCACCTAGGCTGCCCTATGCCCCAAGGGAACCCCCATCCTGATCCAGTCCCCACCGGTGCACTAGGCCTCTATCCTACCTAATAAATGAGTAATATGCAGATTGACCATCATTCCAATTCACAAGAGGGCTGCCCCATGTGGTCAAAGATCCTGCCCCCATGTGAACACAAGATGGCCACCACAAGATGGCCAGCATGGGAGGACAGCTGGGAGGGACTAGGCCTAAAAGGGAGGGCAGTTGTAGGCAATCAGGCTAGTAGGGGAGGGTAGTTGGGAGGGTCCAGGCATGCAAGGGAGGGCAGCTGAGGAATATCAAGCCTGCAAGGGAGGGCAGTTAGGGGTGACCAGGCCAGCAGAGGAGGGAAGTTGGAGTGATCTGGCCTGCAGGAGAGAGCAGTTAGGAGTGACTAGGTCTGCAGGGGAGAGCAGTTAGGGGCAAACAGGCTGGCATGAGAGCAGTTATGCATCAATCATGCTGGCAGGGCAGCAGTTAGGGGGTGATCAGGCTGGCAGGCAGAAGCAATTAGGGGCAATCCGGAAGGCAGGCAGGCGAGCAGTTGGGAGCCAGCAGTCCTGGATTGTGAGAGGGATGTCTGACTGCCAGTGAGATTGGGCCTAAATGGGCATTCAGACATCCCTTGGGGTCCCAGATTGGAGAGGATGCAGGCTGGGCTGAGGGACACCACCACATACACACACACACACACACACCCTATGCACAAATTTCGTGCACTGGACCTCTAGTAGAAATATAAGAAACACTATTATATTAGTCACATTAACTCCACAGTTCTTTACCTCATTATGAATTAAATTTATAGATGTGGTCTTGCTATTATTTTGACATGATTATATTCATACTGAAAATATTCAGCCTGAAGAACTATTATATAGAGTCAACTTGTTTTCTACCCTAATTCCTCTAATACTTCATCTTGTGAATTAAAATTCAATTAAACATTTTAAATATCAAACATGTATTTCTTATTAAAATGTAAAGCTGTGATTAAGAAGCTCAATTGTGGAGCTCCAGTGGGTTAATAAGCAGTACTTGTAAGAAGCTCAATTATAATCTACTCTTGAGTGATAGCAAAAATGTATGGGTTGTTATAAACAATTTACCATATAGCCAGCATATAGTCACCACTGGGTATAGAATAAGGTGGCAATGTTAATATTGATCTAAATTTTGCTCCTAAATGAGTAAGATTGGTTTGGTCAATAAACATACAAAAAGTTCTCCCTCTCTCTCTCTCTTTCTCTCTCTCTCTCTCTCTCTCTCTCTCTCTCTCTCTCTCTCTCTCTTTCTCTTAAGGTAAGCATAAAGGAGCTTTGTGAATTTTATAAATCATGAATGTATGTATTACACATGAGAAAAGTAATAAGCAAATGAACCTGTAGGCTGGAAAGCCAGAAAAGGCACACCTTATTTATAGGGAGTCATTCAACAATAATATCCAAAGGACAGGCTCAATGCTCATATCACAGACCCACAGGCCATGCAGCCCATCAGAACCAAACTTGCTGCTACATGCTCTATATTATAAGGTGTCATATCAGCTCACCAGAGACTTTTTGTATTACTTCATTAACTTCCTTCATGAACACTTTCTGGACAAACACCAAGTGGTTTAGAAGATCAGTTGTGAGATTATGTTCAAAAGAACCAACCTGCCAAACAAAATTAGAGCATTAGGCTGACACTACTGACTGACTTAATTTTAAATACATTTTTGAGCATATAAGTAATCCCAAACTCTGTGGACAATTATCTACATGCTATTTGAAATCAATACTTTGAAGAAGGGTTAAAAATATTGAGATTCTCCAATACTTTGCTGGCCTATTACAGGCCATTCCCTCAGTTAAAAAAAAAAAGTAACAGTAGCCTATAGGAATAAATCATTTGAAAATGAATGGAAATTATAATTTAATTATGTAATCTGATAATTTTTAAATTGAAATTTTATCTATATTAATATTTATTTTAATGCCACTGTTAGATTGTTGGAACCATAAGTAAATGTCATTATAATAAAATGAACCCTGAGAATATTGCAGAGATGGATGTGAAACCCAATGTAAGAAATAATGAGTTCAAAGATGACTAATAGAAAAACATGCTTCAGTTAACCTATAGAGGGAGGGAAATACACACACATGCACATGCACATACATACACATATCAGATTCAGTACAGAATTCTGTAGAAATAAATGGTTTAATAATTTGTCTTAAAAGCTTGGATCACTATGTATTTTGGTACACCTAAAACTTGAAGGCCTCTAATTACAACGAGTAAGAAAATTAAAAAGTAAACTTACTTCTGCCACACAACGTAGGTAATTTCCCTGTAAAAAGTACCCTTGTTTTGAAGGCAGTTCATCTATACTCCACACCTGATCTGAATAACTATCATGCTCTTCCATGATGTATTTCCCAGACATAGTAACAGGAGGCAGGTTAAGACTGGCAGAAGGAGGAATAGTTGACATATCTGTGGCAGAAACTTTTGAAGTAAAACGCAACCTGTGATTTGGCAGCTCAAATGTAAACCTCGTTTGTGCACCTGTAAGGAAGAAGAAAAGTTATTGCTTGTTCGTTCAGGTGCTCACTCACACAATTCATTCCTTACTTTGTTCAAAAATGATGCCTAAGAAAAATACATGCATATCCAAAACCTATATTGAGAGATATGGGAAAGATATTTAAATATGCTTATAATTCCTATCTTTTCAATATATATATGGGTACTATAAAGAGTCGATCAGTAAATATTCTTAAGCCAGCAAAAATTATTTATTAAGCCTAATAGGTGCCCAACATTGTGTTAGGTGCTAGAAAAACACAATGTTCTTGGTTTCATAGAAGGAAAAAAGGAAAGAAATTACCCTTATTACAGAAGAGTTAAAACAAACAGGTGCAAGAAAAATGAATTAAGAAGTAGTATATGCCTTATTAAAATCAAGCTCCATCACTGTCGCATATACTGTGTAAGATATATCCACGTGCTCCTTTCCAACCAAACAAGTGTATTGATAGTGTTCTGTACATTACCAAGTCTCTCCACTCAAACAGCATTAAACAGACTATTTCCCCTACATATATAAGCATATAAATATATATACTTGACAAATGGATTATAAAATGTGTGAAGGAGCACAAACCAAAAATAACCAAGACAACTCCTAAATAAGGAAAAGCCAGGTTATCAATACGATATTGGTGCAAATAGGGCAATGAAACATATCAGAGAACTCTGAAATAGATACCACATACATAAACACTTAATAAATGACTGAACTGGATTATATACCACTAGGGGGAAAACAGATTAGTCAACACATGATGTTGAGAAACTGGTCATGCATACTACTACAGACACCAAATTAAAAAAATAATAATCATCATTTAAATTAAGAAGTATGTAAAAAGTAAATCTTTAAAACATTTACTAGAAAATATAGAATATTTTCATGATTCTGGAAGGAAAAGAATTTCTTTAAAACATAAAGATAGAGCCCAGCTGGTGTGGTTCAGTTGGTTGAGCATAGTCCCATGTACCAAGAGGTCACCAATTCTATTCCAGGTCAGGACACATGTTGGGGGGTGAGGGGGAGATGGTGGAAGGGGACATTGCAGGCGGGATCCCCAGTAAAGAGCATGCAGGAGGCAGCTGATGGATATTTCGCTCTCATCGATGTCCTTCCCTCCCTTCCTCTCTCCCTCCCTCCCTCCTTCACTTCCACTCTCTAAAAATCAATGGAAAAAATACTCTTGGGTGAGGATTAACAAAAAACAATTTAAAAATGTACATGATAGAGGAAAATATTGGTAAATTCATTGACAATAAAATATCTATTGATCAAAAGACAACTCAAAGTGAAATGACAATCCTATGACTGGGTGACAATATATGTTAAACATATAATATCAAAGATTTTAATATACAAAATATATGAAGAATTACTGTGAACCTAGAAAAATACAAATGACTCAATGTTAAAATGGGCAAGATACAAATGCGAACCATCAATAGGAATTTCATGTGAGAAAACATATAAGGGCCTGTTAATATCAAAAAACAGTTTCATTAGTAATATCAGAAATATAAATTAAACCACAATGAAGTACTAGTCCACATTTACCAGAGATGTGAAAATTTAGGAGTATTGACAGAATGTGGAACAAAAGGCACTCTGATCTCAGCTGGTGGGAGAGTAAATGCTGGCAGGCACACATAAGCACTTCAGTAAAGGTTTGTATTTCCCAGTGAGGTGAAGAGGCATTTACTCCAATCTAGCTGTCCACTCCCTTAAGAAACTGTACACCCAGGACATGTATATGAGAACGACTGTAATATCAATGTTGTAAAATGGGAAATTGTGATACAATCACTTAATGAACTACTACTATATTTCAGTGAAAAATGAATAAGCCACAGATATATAAATAGATGAACTTAAAATGTATAGCAAAAACAAAATTCCAAGTTAAAAGATATGTTACTGGGAGGATTCCATGTAAATGGAGTTCAAAACAGGCAACAGCAAATAAACTGTAAGTCATTTCTGAGTATATACCTGTGTGGTAAGAAACCCAAAAGACTGGGGACACAAATTCATGACAGTAGTTATCCCCTGAGCAGCCATGGGAATGTTATCTGGTAGTGGTAATCCTTGAAAGAGACTTCAAAATACTGATATTTTCTAATTCTTAGATGTGTAACAAATTGATGAGTTCACAGTTCTTTATTATTCTTTAAACTGTGTGTATATAACTTAAACTTATTTATGATACATTTCAGGATAAAAATATAACAGCAAAGCATCTTTGCTCAGGATATATGAGGATCACAAAATCCTAGAGAAGTAGCTGTTTTGAAGAAGTCACATCATCTTTAATTTGAGTTAAAGGCGCCCAATCTGAACATAAACCATGTTATTCAGGCAATAGAAAATTGACAGATGTAGAAATTTATTCACCTTTAAGTTTAACTGGAGAATTGACCTTCATAGTCCAATAAGTCTAGAGTTCAGATAAAAGTAGGGTACATGTTGGCCATTAAGGCAGGTGTATTGATAGCTGTTACTTGACTGAGGAATATCATTAATGAAATGTAAGTGTTCTGATTAAAATTATTTAAATTTTCATATAATATCTATAAAACCAACTATATCTTTTCATCAAACAATTGCTAATTATAAAACCAATACTACATTCTGAGACAGAATTTGGAAAGAAATGTTACCTGTCATCCCATGGCTCCGCATCCTGCCCATCTTGTACTCAGCCCTCAGGGAGGGCAGCAGCGCAGCTCCAATGGCAATCCCGTCCAACATGGTGCTGAACTTCAGGACCAGAGGCTTCTTTTCTAAGCCTTCCGGCAGCTGAGGAAATTCATTTGTTTCAATAGGGGTCTGATTAACACTCGTTGGAGTTTTTTCAGAAGGTAGAGGAGTTGCAATATCTTCTTTTACAGGCTGTGAGCTACAAAGCAAAAAATAATAAAATTTTTAAGAAACACAATGGCTACCATTTTATTATATAAAATTATTAGATTTCTTAATAAAAATAGCAAAAATAAACAGATGTTTTATTTCTAATTCCACACCATATTAAGACTTCCTAGAAACAGCCATTAAAAATGATGATCCAGAGAAGCAAGCAAAAAGAAGTAATCACAATATGAACTGGAATGCTCTAACACCATTCATATCATCAATGTAAAACTAACTGGACTTCAGATTCAGGTTTGTCTGCTTCCAAATTCCAGGACTTTAGCATTGTGTACTCTACTGTTGCTTGTAAGACTATTACTACTGTGGCCTACTATTGCTACCATTATTAATAACAATAATAACACCAACAGCCACAATAATTGAGTGCTTATATGTGTAAGGTACTGTTTTCAGTGCTTTGTGTGTTTTATATCATTTACTCATTGATCTCATAAAGCCCTTTGAGTGGAGTGTTATCTCCACTTTGTAAAGCAGGAAATATGGCCAGAAAGTGGTGAAACCAGGATTTGAACTCATTCAGTCTGACTAGAGTCTGATTTTCTAACTATTAAACTTTCAAGGCAATACATTCTAATAAGAAAAAATTCCTTAGAGTAATTTATTTATTTTTTAATATCTTTATATTGATTTCAGAGAGGAAGGGAGAGGGACAGACAGATAGAAACATCAAAGATGAGAAGGAGTCATTGATCGGCTGTCTCCTGCATCCCCCTCCCCTGGGGGATCAAGCCTGCAACTGTGTACCCTTGACTGGAATCGGACCTGGGACCCTTCAGCCCAGAGGCCGACGCTGTATCCACTGAGCCAAACCACCTAGGGCTCCTTAGAGTACTTTAAACTAAGGCTTATGTGACACAATCTGAATTCCATATTCCACTGACAAGAGAAACATTCATATTATTATTACTCAGACAACTTTAGAGAGGAATGAATATTACATCGGAATTAAAGATCTAGATAGAAAAACTGGAAAAATCATTGCTTTTGGACACCACCAAAAAAAAAAAAAAAAAAAACACCAATTTTTTTTTTACCTTATAGGATAGGAAAAATAATAACTTATTTTTATCTTTTACTTGTCATATTTTTATTAGTTATTCATTAGTTATAGTTTTGGAGACCAGTAATGCAGACCCTTGAATAAGGGCTCCAGACACAGGGAATAAAAGGTAACATGCCAAGGTCCAAATTATTACCTTTTAAAACATTTGTGTAGCATGATCATACACTGCCTTGAACCATGTAAAATTATTTTATAGAAAGGACAGCACAAAACCATGAATGGAACATAAATGGGCACTGAAATTTTTGAAATCTATGCAGTCATAAATTTCAATAAGTTAAGAGTAAACGAGAATTGATACATTCCTAGAATTTGTCAGTTTACTCTTTATTAGTACCTCTTATGCTGCCCACACATCTCTAGGACTCTTAAGCTTTATTGATGCCACACGGAACACTGACAGTGGCACTTGTGACATATAATATGATATCCAGTACTACCTATTATCACGTTTGGTTCCTTTCCACCTGTCCCAGTGTCTATCATGGTCAATGCCCAGTCTTCCTCCACATTGCTGTCCACACAGCAAAGAACTGTAGAGAATGACAAAACTTGATGGAATAACTTACAGTGTAGAAGGTTGTCTGATGAGGTCTGAGATCTGCTTCGAGAGCTGGTGAGAACTCCGAACCATCATGCTATGTAAGGTGGCGGGGTGCTGTGGAATATTGATGCTGATAGCTCCGACTTTGAAGACGGCAGCGTTGTTTGTCTTCAGCCCTCTCTGGGCACTGTAGAGGGCCTGTGACTTGGCAATACTGCATTTCACTACAGTTCTAGCAACAGGGAAAGAGGGCTATTAAAATATAGCCAAGTAAAGATAAATTTTGAAAAGTAGTATTTCTGAGCGCAAGACAAATAAATGCTTTTAAGTTGCTCACTGAACTAAACACATTAAGATTTTTTTCATGTGTTTAAATCATACATTGAAGAAATAAGTATTCTATAAATATTGAAATACATTTATTTTACAATATTTGCTAAACACACCAAATATTCTATTTTAATACAGACTTTATAGAAGGACATATGTCTGGGATCTTGTATAAGTAAAAGCATGAACATGACACATTACATACATGCAACACAAAATTCCTTTTTCATTTTTTTTCTCCATTCAGAACTCCACTATTCTCCTCCAACTTATTTTAGGATATATACAACCACTAAGAAAGCACAAACACTGGATATGAAAAGATAAAAATGCAATATACTTCTTAAAATCTAAACATTAATAATAATCCAATATACTAAAATATACTAAGAGAAATAAGAAAGAAGAAATTAACTTGGATTTTCTATTTTCAGTGAGTAACAAAGAAATGACACAAGTCCAATTCCTGACAAGTAACTAGTACTTATTTAAAAACTGCTATGCTTTAATGATATAGACATAAAACAGAGATATTTTCTCTCTTGATCTCTTGTGCTCTCTTTCCTGTGGCTAGAACAGTACCCTGGAATGTGATAAGCACTCACTGAATCTTGTGAAATGAATGAGCAGAAGAAGTACAGCAGAAGAATAGCTCTCAACACAGCAACTATGGGATTACACAGATAGCATGTGATAGGTCACATGTGCAGAAACCATGACAAAGCAGGCTCTGACATACAATGGAAAGGTGCCTGTCAATGAACTGCACCAGGAAAGGCCCAGATAGTAAAAAGATGCCTTCTAACATGAATGCTATTTTTCAAATGAGCAAAGGATTCTTGAAAAATAAATAGATTTAACAAAGCACTCAGTGATGAATGGAAAACAATAAATCATCTTCAGCTACTTTGACTTATTAGTTTTTTTTCAATACCTATTAAGACGGCATTAATATGAAAGAGTGATATCTAGAAAACAATAATTTCTCTAATTTAAAATTAGTGAATGTATTCTTTTTTAGTACTTCTAATTGGCTGATAAAGAGATATAGATAACATTAATCTCAACAAAGGGCTGGTAATTGATATTTTGTCTATGGCCTGTTATCAATATGAAATGAAATAAATCTCAGCAAGTATGATAATCTTACCAGCATGAAACTTAAATTCATTCAGCATATTCAAATTTTATAGAACATGCCCAAAGAAATAACCAGTGCTAAGTAACACATTAATTTGTCACAGTGATAAGACTCATGTGATGAATATTTTTAAATATAGCACTCAATAAGCTCACTACTACAAAATATCAGATATACGTGAGTCAAATCAAGGCACTCAAAATACAGAAGCACATTTCGAAAAGTCATATATAAAAATCTATCAATGAGCAATAAACACTCCTCATCCTAAAACAGGACCAGGTTGAGATGTGTAGGTATTTTCAATGTTAGTTTTAATAATTATTTTTGCAATCAGTGAAAAATGTTTTGCAAAGTGAAATACTTTGGCTTCTACTGTCCCATCAAACATTAACAAGGATATGTGATAATATTAATTTTGACAGTAACATGTCTAAAAAGAGCACAAGCAACACACACCTACAGTGTTACATCTTTCCACAATGCAAAAAGATAGCCGTTACCTGCATATCAGTAAGCTTTAATCTACAATAAGGTTTATGTTAAAACTACAAAATAATAACTACATACATTCACAGCCATGCAGACAACATTATTCTTAAAACTATTCAGCGCTATGTTAATCACAAAGCTCATGAGAAAGAATAATATGACATACAGAAACTCTTGTTTGGCTGTGCTTGTAGGAGATGTAGGAAAATCCTCCAGTCTACAGATGAAGATTGAAGAGAAAGCAGGAAACAAAAAGGAAGCAGATAAGCATTCATGCATAATTCAGTTACAACATGACCAATCATCTGGAAAGCTTTTCTTATTTCCCACTTTTACAATTTTCCTTCAAAGAACCTTTTAAACTACTTTTTTAGTTCTGTTTCCTTTTCTTTGAAATTGGAAATAAAAAGCCAAAGAATAGGTCCAGGAACATTTAACACTATTAGAATCTAGCAGTGAGTAATAACTTTTCTTTTTCAAATATAAAAGTTAAGGGATCTTTCCTATGGTGTGTGTGTGTGTTTTGTTTTTTGTTTTTTTTCTAAAGGCAAAAAAAAAAAAAAAATCAGCTATCTAATACTTAGAAAGTCTGTTTGATAAATATGCTTTTGCAAGTTTAGAGACTATTTATACCCTTTTCTTAAAAGCTAATAGAAAATGGAGACAAGCGCCAAAACCAGTTTGGCTCAGTGGATAGAGCGTCAGCCTGCGGACTGAAAGATTCCTGGTTCAATTCCAATCAAGGGCATGTATCTTGGCTGCAGGCACATCCCCAGTAGGGGGTGTGCAAGAGGTAGCTGGTTGATGTTTCTCTCTCATCGATGTTTCTGACTTTCTATCCCTCTCCCTTCTTCTCTGTAAAAAAAATCAATAAAATATATTTTAAAAAGAAAATGGAGACAAGGGGTCCAGTAGGACAGTAAATAAAACACATAGGGCATGTAAAGAAATTTGTTTTACTTTCTGAATAGGTTGGTGAGCACAGTACTTTAAATTTCGTCAACAGGAGATGTGGAGCCCGAGGTCTGTGAAGACTATTTACAGAAGCAGCAAAGTCAGGTGCCGGAAGGCGGGGTTCAGACCTCTCTTCCGTCTTATTGTACCATGTGAAGCATTTTAGGCAAACACTTTGATCTTTCTGAATCTTAATATATTGTTCCCTAAAGGGGGATAAAATCACCCTAGGTTACAGAATTGTGAAATAATCTCTGTGAGGCTTCACAGTAGGTGCTTCTTAAGATAATAGCCCCTCTCCCACAGTGAATGATCAGGAAAGATCTTGTCTCTCCAAACTACTGGATTTCCTGGTCTTTTGAAAGACTTAAGAAATACAAACTGGACCATTCAGGCAGCTAAAATAAAATATGTTCTCTTTCATTCCCAGGTTTCAGGTCCAAATTCTCTAGCAAGACTTACACATCTATTTCAGGAAATATTCCCCCTCAGACAGCTAACCCATTATCCATGTTTAAAATGTTATTAATAGACCTCTAACTAGTCAATTTATGACTAATGTTTAATTTTTACAATGCTGAACCAAACCCCCTATTTAGTCAGTATTTAATATGATAGAGGCTTTCTAGGACCACTGTAGGACATATATAACTAGTTATAACCTTGAAAGCAAATTCTCAAAATCTGACCTAAGCACATTTTGTAATTTTAACATAAAACTGCTCATTGAAAGGAAATTAGGAATGAAGGTCTATAATCCAAGTTGTATGAACCAAGTAAGTTGTTCAATGTATTTATAATAGATGAGTAATCTGAATATCATGTGTAATGGTAATAATTCTAAACAGATCCAAGAATAGAACTTATAAGGAAAAGGACAGAGTCAAAAGAAAAATGATATAGAATGTCATCCTATATAATCCTATATAATAAAAGCCTATCATGCTAAGTGTCTGGTTGTCCAGTCATCTGTTCAACCAATCAAAGCATAATATGCTAATGACATGCTAAGGCTGATCAACCACTTGCTATGACATGCACTGACCACCAGGGGGCAGATGCTCCGAACAGGTTAGCTTGCTGCTGGGGTCTGGCTGATTGGGAATGAAGCTCTGAAGCTCTCATGCCCTAAAGTTCTCCCATGATCCCTTCCTGGCTGGCCCACCTCCCACTCCCTACCCAGTCTGATCATGGGTAGGTGGGTGGGGAGTAATCAACCAAAGACCATTCTATATTATAAAAGGATAATATGCAAATCGACTGAATGACGGAATGACTAGTCGCTATGATACACACTGACCACCAGGGGACAGACACTCAATGCAGGAGCTACCTCCTGGTGGTCAGTGCACTCTCACAGGGGGAGCACCACTCAGCCAGAAGCCCAGCTCACAGCTGGTGAGTGCAACTGCAGTGGTGGGAGCCTCTCCCACCTCTGTGGTAGTGCTAAGGATTTCTAACTGCCAGCTTAGGCCCACTGCCAGAGGGAGTGGGCCCAAACCATCTGTCAGACATCCCCCAAGGGCTCCTGGACTGCAAAAGAGCACAGGCCAGGCTGAGGGGACCCCCCCACCGAATGCACAAATTTCATGCACCGGGCCTCTAGTAGTCACTATAAGAAGCTTACCTGTACTATTAGAAGGATCTGCTAAGCATTACAGTAAAACTGTTTAAATGCAAAAATGGCAAGAGGAAGTTTTAAAACCATCATGAATATGGGTAATGATTGCTTAACCTAAAACTAAGAGAATCTATATCCTTTGACTATAATTTTTATTTAACTATTTGAATTGTGCCAGCTTTTGCATCTTATATGTTTAACCAAAATTTGCACTGTAATCATTTTTCTTGATATGTAATCTTATAATGTCCCAGGAGTCTACTTTTGAAGAGGGGTGAAGGAGGTAGTAAAACTACTTTCAGAAAGGCAAAAATCACTTTTCTAAAACATTTCATTGTGTGATATTCTTAATGACAGAAATCATATATAATAAATTTCAAAATTCAGCAAGTGTGGGATTTATCCAATGAATTTTAGTTTCCTATAAACTATAACAAACAAATTTAAGAATAAAAATCAATACACTTACTGTATATTTGGTGTGATCCCTTCAAGCAGCACAATATTAACCCCACCAATATGCGCAGTGGCACATGTCTCAGTCATCTTTTGATGTAAAACATCTTAAATGTGATGAAAAATAATTATATGAATTATAATAATTACACTTCATAAAATTTGCATTTTACCCATAATACATTCAGTGACAAAAGATAATTTCAGAGTTACATAAAATTTAAACTATATTTTGAAACTACTTTTATAAATGTCCTTGAAGTTTTGTGTTCATGTATACATATATGTATATGTTAAGATTGGAATAATACTAAATATTCAGTTTAACATGCCAATCATGCAGTACAGGGCCTAAAAGGCATTACATAGCCTAATGACATTTTAAATCTCAGAAGTATTCAGAACATTTGGAAATTTTTATAAAACAGAAATAGGTAAAAGAAATTACATAAACTATTTCTCTGATCTACCTGGAAGTTTGGTTTTCTAGAACAAATGCCAAGCAGGAACTGGGGAGATGGAGTTGGTCTCAGAAAAGCATCAGCAGTATGGGAACGTGCCATACCTTTCATCTTCTCCTTCAGTGTGAAGCTGCCATGAATCCTCTTTAGCTCAGACTCCATCGTGAGCCCACCGATATCCGCCTCCAGATGTGTGCGGTTCACCATGCCGATCCCAAACACAATCAGAGTGACATGCTGGGGTTCCGCTGTCACCAAGCTGCGCTTCCTCTGTGTCTTTGTCACACTGTTATTGTCCTGTTCATTCTCAAACACCACTTTACAGGTTGGCTCTGTTGGGCTCCGAACACCTTCACGAGTAAACAGAAACACAAGGTTAGACATGAAAACTGGGGAATAGAAGGACACTCCAAACATTGCCTTATTTCTCTTTCCCTCCTTTTCCTGACCAGCTCTCTACCTCCTTTTCCCTACCAAAATGACTCTTAAATTATTTCCACATCTTCCCTTGGCCACACTGAAAGCAAACAGTCATTGACAGCAGGTGTGTGTGACTCTACCAGAGCACTCTGCACAAGGTTAGAGAGGTGGGAAATAGGGCACAGGAGGTCTGACCACATGACTATTCTCTCCTGACCGCCAACTGCTGTGCATCTCAATTATCCACTTATTACATGAAAAAAACATCATGAGCTCCAGCCAGTTTGGCTCAGTGGATAGAGCATCAGCCTGGGGACCGAAGAGTCCTGGGTTTGATTCTGGTCAGGGGCATGTACCTTGGTTGCAGGCTCATCTCTGGCCCAGGCCCTCGTCAGGGCACACACAGAAGGCAACCAATGGATACGTCTCTCTCTCTCACATCAATGTTTCTGTTTTCCCCTCTCTCTTCTACTCTCTTTAAAAGATCAATGGAGAAATATTCTGGGTGAGGATTAACAACAACAAAAAAAGAAAACATCATGAACAACCTCTGCCCTTCTTAGTATGTTTGCAATTCCAAACAGCAATTTTAAAAATATGAAACATCAATTACCTGCTGGTCCAAATGCATCTGAAGATTTTTCCAGTATTCCTGTTGGATCAGAGATGAGAGAATAGAAGTTCAGCAGTTTGTACATATTCTGCCAGCATTCGGCGGAGGGCTCACTCTGCTCTGACACGGTGATGGAGTCAGAGTCATCCATGGGGATCGCCATGTGATCCACCACGTCCTTGGAGCCTTTCCTAGACACTTTGGAAGTTCTTCTCTCAGATCTTCCCAATGAGTTTTTGTTTCGAGATTCCTTTTTGTTATTTTCAGGGTTGGTCCGTTTGTTCTTTGCATTATTTACTCTGGTGCCACCATTAAGACTTCCTCTGGAACTGCGGCTGAAGTCAGAGGAGCGAAAATCCCGATGTTTTCTGGTTCTAAAGGTAGGTGTTGGCGAAGCTGATCCAGCTGTGTATCTGCTCAGTTTAATGTCAGTCTGAGTCGCTTTGATATCATCTATCATTGTACTGAACTGATGAATGAGACGAACCAAAGCCATGTCCACGTGCTGGCTTATAGACTGACAGGAAATGGTGAAGTTGCAGTGGAAGGTGTTGTAGTAACGCTTGTTAAGATCATGGAAAGAAAGAGCATTGGTGGAGTTCTGAGGGGTGCACACTGACTTTTCCATCATGACTGCACTGATGCTAAACGTTTCCAACATTAATGCTGGTTTGAACTCAAGTGGAGGAAGATTTACATGGCCTTGCCTAAAAATGTGAAAATAAAATGACAAGGTTTTTATTTCCTCTTTTCTAAAACTCCACAATCTTTATTAATTTATTAGCAAGATAATATCCAAGATAATATATGTTTATAAGTCATTTAAATATTTTTCAGCATGAAATCAAGTAGTTTACTTTTTCACTAAGCCAACTTTTTATAAGTTGACTAGTCAAAATTATCATTATGTTAATGATTTCAGTGAAGAGATAAAACAATTTTTCTTAACAACAATGGTACACCACACTGATGATTCCAATGTGAAGGAATTTGTTATCATAGTTTAAATAACACCAGATCCCCAACAACATGGTTCAAAATTTTAACCAAAATTTACTGTGAATAATTGCATAAAGCACAAACTTGCTGCTAGCTCTTCAGTCCATGAATCACTACATAAATAATGGACAGGCATCGTGATCAGTGACCAATCATATCACTTTGTCAAAGTCTTCAGTGATTAGTCAATGCACATTTGTTATGCATTCACACCCAGACAGAGAAGCATATAGTGTGTTGCCTCCTTGTGACATTAAAAAAAAAAAGAAGAAAAAAAAAAAGATGATAATCGAACAGGGAAACAAAGACACAGGAATACCAAATGTGCAGCAATAAGACAAAAAAATTATAAGGCTGGTAGGGAAATTCAGTTAAATGTAAATGGACCTATAGAAGAAACAGCTGACCCTGGAGATTTAGTTTCTAGAATCTAAATATGCAGCCAAAGAAGCACAGGAAAGTCACATTTATTGGCATTAAGAGGATACTGGCTGCAACAAAAAGGATGAAGACAACCAGGAGGAAGTGATTCTGGCAAAAAAAAAACACAGTAAAAGGAACTTGTGACGATGCTACATGACATTAAAATGCAAAAGATAAAATGTTGGAAACTGGTCACTACTTAGTTGAAGTAGGACATTTTGCCAAGACACAGAAAAGGTGCTCATTCTTTATTGTGAGTCACATGACAAGAAGGCAGAACTGTCCAAATTACCCTTTGGTGAGTTTTACAGAAAAAAAAATTTAATTTCAAAATATTTTCAATCACAATGTACTAAATATTAGTTTTACTATATTTTTCATTTTCTATATATTTGTAATAAACAGTAAGAAAGACTAAATTTTTGACATTTTATAAGATCAAAAAACAAACATAATCCCAGTAATAATTATGGTTTTTAGCTTGAACAGTCATTGCTTGGTACCACACAATGTGAAAAACAAAGACTTTCTCCTACTTAATAGAAAAGACTGCAATTGCCACATTCCTGTGTCAGAAAATCCTCGGATACTTAAACCTAAAACAAACTAAAAGAAGGCTTTATTTATCTACACAGAATTGTCATGAAATTTTTAAAAGCCAATTTTGTTAAATTATTTAAAATTTTAAGTAGAGTATTTCAAATGAAAAATATATTTCACTTAGCTCTATGTTAGGTACATGTGCATTTTACTTTTAATTTACCTTGCAAAAGCACAAACTGGATGAAACCAAGCATGTCACAAACAACCTCATGTCAGAAAGGCTATGTCCATATTCTATTATTCCCATACACTTTAGCAAAATTCAAATTCTCAAAATATTAGACAAATCTTATTAGTAGGCATATTACAAACAATGAAGAAACTGAAGAACCATCCATGACAATAAAGAATGATAGTAAAAGATGGTTCTTAACTCCACGCTACATTTGGCATTCCTGTGTCTTTGTTTCTGATGGCTAGATTCTGTATGACCTCTATTCTGTTCCTAATAGAAAATACCATCTGCAACAAGTCAACTCAGAAAGGAGGCCAGGAATAAATTCTAAATAAAATGTACAAAATTACAATTCATAAGATCAAAGAAATTTATCTAGTGCAACAGTAAATAAATTCTAGGTGTCTTACATCACCACATGTATGTGGCTCACTCTCATGGATGTACTAACATGGTTCAAAAAGAGGCCTAAAAGCAGGCCTCGTAACCTGTTAACGTGGCTACTATTTTGGTTAAATGGAAATTGTCTTCTCATTAAGATATTAAAATTGATTTCTCATTACCATGAGAACGAAGAAAAATTAAAAACAAACAGGTATTATTACCCTTGTACAAAATTTTACATGCAAACAACAATAATGCAAGACACCTTCTTGCCCTTTTGCTTTTTCTCTCCTTGGCTGTGTCTGAGTCCACAATGTCTGCTCGGAGGCAGTCCAGTGTCCCTGAAAATGAAAGGTGCTCGCCAAAGTACATGCGGTAGCACAGTGGCATTGCATCCTGGGACTGAATCCCTGTATGACTCAGAAGAGGCTTGAAAACAACCTAAAAGACATAACAAATTCATATTAGTACAATCTATATAATTCATCATTTACTGAAGTGTTTTTTCTTATCCTACCCCAGTTCATAGGTGTAGTGTGAAACACAAAAAGGTCTTCTGTAATAAATATAATCTAATTATACTTAAAAACTGTTAATGCCTGTGGCCCACTCTCCTACTTGCCTCTGGTCACTTGAGGAACTAAAAAGATTTCAAAGATTTTGCTTTGTACTTTCCATATTTAAGCCATTAAATAAGACCTTCATAATATTTCTTCTTTATCTTATCAAAGCCACAGCCATCTAAGCTTCATTACCACTTGTGTGATTTGTTTCAGTAACTCATCTTTTCACCTTCTCTAATTCAATCCATTTAGCACATTGCTACCCATGTCTAGTTCTTGTCACATTATTCCTCTGCTCTAAAATCTTCAATGGCTCCCCACTGCTCATTCAAAAAAGTCTTATCATAGCACTGAACACAATAGGATATTAAATTTATCTTTCTAGTCATGATATTTAGCCAATCTGTATCTCCAAAAAACAAAGTTACCATAGGAGATAAACTATGCCATTCTTCTGTTTAATGAGTATCTATAGATGCTTCATTAACCCATGTCTTGTTTGAAAACTCCTCCTTTTTTGCATGAAGGCTTTAGGTAGACAAGCACAGAACAAAGGTTTTCACTAAATTCCAAGGTGAATTAGAGATGGTTCCAGCTACTCAGTGTTGCCTAAGAGGATTTTACAACTGGGAGGAACAGGCTGGCTCACCTGGGCATCAGCCAGCTGAACCGCAGGAAAACCTTGGTTGGCTTCTTCCACACCTGCCACATCATCCTGACTCATACTGTGCTGAGAAGGGGTCCCATCCAGAGTGTTCTGGTCACTCGACAAGACGGTGTTGAAATCGGAGGCTGAGGGTATTGTGGGAAGATTGGGCGCAACACCTTAAATAGGAAAAATGTTCGAGAATGAAATCTAAAGTATGGGAAAATAAAAGACATAAGGGGCCCAGCAAAGTAAACTTACAAAGCCTGTATGAACAGTATTACCAGACCATTTAAATTAAAGAAAAAAATAGCAGTTTTAGGTTATTTTGCAGATGTGATTAATAAAAAGTGAAATTAAACTACATTTTTAGAAAATATCCGTTGTCCTCATACATGAAATCTTCATGACAGCCAGTCAGCCCAGAATACAGACTTCTGCATCTGGAAGAGCCTCTGCTATCCCCTCAGGTGGGCACCCAGAAGCAAAGGTGCAGAAAGCAGCTGGGCCACAAAGCAGTGGCAGGAGGCGGACCATCATGTCTTGAGTAGCACATACAAACTTCCCCCCACTGACCTTCCCAAGGTGGAATGGCAATAATTGGCACTTTCTTTCCTCTTCCTCCCTTTCTTCTTTAACCCCCAGACAAAGGGAATGTTCCTTTCTGGCTCTCCTGAAACTTAAACTCTATGCAACAGGGAAACCAGCCCCAGCAAAGTGCTGACAGCCGGTCAAGCACATTCTTCCATCTTCTACAGCCAAGACTGACGCTGAGGACTAAGGTGCAGTTAGAATTCATCACCTGCTCACCACTTCAGTCCAGGTTCAAAAATGGTCCACACACCAGCAAGAAAAAGGACTAAGTAGTCCTGTGTCAACCACTTTTCATAATTTCGTATTTTCTGTCTGAATAGAATTTACTAGATATCCCAATAGCTGTTACACAGATTAATTTTAGCTGCCTTCTATAAGTAGAATCAAAGGCTACCTGACATATTATTTTTCTTTAAAAAATTTTTTTATTAAAAAACAAACAAACATGTCTAGTAAATTTGAACACACACACACACACACATAGAAGAAGAGGGGTGACTCCACTTTTACTTCAGGAGATAGCCACCAATCCTTCCTTGTGAATTCCCTAGTCCTCTTCCTACTTATATTCTTTTAAAAATTAATAAATTGCCCTGATTTGTTTCCCTCCTTGAGGGCAAGAAACTTACTTTATTCTTCTTAGTACTCCCTTAGATTTAATTAAATATTTAAGTAACCACAAAGAGCACAAGAATTTGAGTTATTATGTCCCAGAGCAATCTGGATAAACTGAAAACACTTTCTGTGTTGTAAGTATACAATGTTGTAATTATACACTGTATTTTTTATTTACCTCCTTTTGGTGTTTTAAAATTAAACCAGCCACATTAAATGGAAGTTTTAAATTCTTTAAATTACAAACGCTCTTGTGTTTGACTTTCCACAGAAACACTGACTGCTTATGAGTCCCTCAGCTGCTCGATTATCAAAGGCAGTTCATACATAGGTCAATTTCAACTAAAACAATACTTAAGCATTTGAGATTTTTTTAATCATTCTTTGAAAAATAGGATTTTGCAATAACTTTACAGGTTCCCCTTAGATGGTTAAGCAAAATAATGTGACAAGTCCATACCTGTTGGAAGACTGTTGTGTCCTGACTTTGTGGCAGGAGATTCTTGCACCACGCTTCCTCGATTACCCACCGCATTGGACATCCAGTTATAGAAACTCACAGATGATGGCTCAGATAGCAAGGGATGTTCAGATAACATATCTGTAGCCAGTGTATTTCCTGAAAATAAAGTTTTACTGAGTATAATATTACTTATGTACTAAGGAGCAGAAAATGTGATTTCTGTAATATTTTTTAAAAGTCACATTAAAATACCTATATTTGCAAATGTTTTCAAATTCATAGTATGGCATCTGTATTTGTATATTAAGGCACTAATAAATAAATTATTTATTATACCATGGAAAAATTCATTTTTGTCTGGTCTAGACAGCAATCCATATCACACCTTGGTTGACAGTAATGTCAAATGCTACAATTTAAAAATGCAAACTAAGGGCAAAAAGATACTAACGTGTTACAAAAAAAAGTTTCCCAAAATGCTCTCTCAGAGATGAGTTGCAATATGAAAGATTAGTTATGCATCCAAAGTATATATCTAAAAATCTTAAACCTTTTTTTTTAATTCTCTCACAGAAGTAAACCTGTAATTGTCTACACCAAGGCCACACCTGTTCTTGTCAGGGAGTTACTTTTCACAGCTGTACTGCTCCTTTGAGGAGTGCCCTCCAGGAGGTTGTGCAAGCTCGGGAAGCTTCCAGTCAGGTAGCTGAGCAGGCTCTCCTTCCGTGGACTCTCCTTCACTGGCATCCCAACACGGCCCACATGCACCGGAGAATCCGTGGCAGTGTCTCCACTGGTGTAGCTCAGGGAGTGGTACGGGTGGGTGCCCTGCAGAGAAACCACACAGGCTCTTCCTTACACACACAGATGTTGACGGCTGAGAATTACAACTGCTGTTACCCTTGCCATTACTGCTCGCTATGGTTCACACAACACCAAACCAAAAAAAAATCATTGAAAACATAAAACAGCCTCACTCAAACTATATATTGATCATGCACAATTATAAGTTGATGAATATTCTCAATATTGTATTTTACTAAACATTCAATAAATTTAAATGAGAGCCCTAAGGCCTGGTAGTTAAAGTAGTCCTTATCCAATATTAATTACTATTGATGATATAATTTTCAAAGAATGTGCACACTAAACGTTACTAATCATATTAATGTCAATATAAAAATACTATTTTTACTAAATTTAAATGTTTAGGGTGGATACCTAACAGTTGAATTTGAGATGGCAAAAGTTAGGTATTCTCTGCAAATCTAACACTAACTAAAAACAGTAATAATGAACCTTTATTTTTAACGCGGAGTCACTGTGGGTGTGAGTCTTGGAGAGTTTCCTCATTATCTCAGCGCCAGTCACAGGCCCAGAGCCGCTGGGGGGAGGTCGGCTGGCTGTTCCTTCCAGCAGCATCGTGTGCTCACTGACTGTGCCTGAAATCAGTAAAGAGAGCGAATGGGCTGCAGATTGTCAGACATGTTCCTTAAGCATTATCTACAGTGTTCCTGGTGGTGTACCTACACTCAGCCATAGATATTCCTTGACAAGTTAATTGTGTAATGCTCTGTAATATTCACTCTTTTTAAAATTTTTATTTTACTCCAACCCCAATCTTCTCACTCATTCTCAAAAAAGAATAAACAGCTTCTATTCAATCTCACATATGCCACCAAAAGAGACCAAAAACCAATTCAACTCAGCTCAAGAAAGCACAAAATTTTCACAGATTAATGCAGGCATTTGTAGATAATGAATTAGAAGGGATACTTACTAAACTATTCTTTCAACTTTTGTACAGACTTGAAATTTATCAAAATAAATAATAAATTTCAGTCTATTACTCATAAAACATTCATTTCTTAATTATAATTTATAAATGTTTGAAAACAAAAAGAAAAACTGGATAAAGTATTATAGATCAACTAGAGGCCTGGTGCACGAAATTTGTGCACGGTAAGGTCCCTAGACCTGGCAGGCAATCAGGGCCAATTGCGGCCTTCCGGCTGCCAGCAAGGTCATTCCTTCCAGGGCTGGTGGCTGCCAGCCAGGGCCTTCCTTTGTTCCACACCACCCCCTGGTGGTCAGCGCACATCATAGCAAGTGATCAAACTCCTGGTCTCCCTGTCCATCTCCCCAGGGGACAATTTGCATATTAGCTTTATATAGATAGATGTTCTGAAAGCTCTAATTTTAAGACTGCTTTCTTTGCCCATGGTACTTTTAATATATTTTCAAATTATCACATGAAATTACAGTGAATAGTACATTTCATAACAATAAAAATTAAACTTTGCAAAAGCATTAAAGTATATATAGGGTGGGGCAAAAGTCGGTTTACAGTTGTATGTGAAACAGAGTTTATGCCTATATTATTAATTTTCCATATAAACAGCTATTACTCCTCTGTGTGCCCCACCTATACACACTGTAAAACACAGGGGTATGGCCTGTGTTCTGGCACAGCCATCCATCAGGCTGTCAGAATCTGAGGCTGAGCACAGGCCTCCAAACATTACATAAACTCAGGTCTGAACAGGTATTGAGTAAAATTCAAAGGCTCTTTTAAAGGCATAGGGGCAAGTAGAGAGGCGTGGCATCTCTGGTGGGAAAGTTTACTATTATAAAATGTATGGTGCCAAATCACTCTGAGAAGACCATCTTTCTCATTGCAATGTACACATTTACTGTAATTACCATGGTATTATTTGGTGTTGCTAAGGATTTTGAGATCATATTTAGAAGACTATGCTAATTAAGCAGTGACCCAGATGTTGATTAATTGCTATCATTCCAGTTATTTATCAATCACTGTAATTCATTTTTACCTTATTCAGTGAGTACCTCAATATCAAACATAACTATTTATTCTTTAAATATAAAAAATAATAATAAAATAAAGGCACAGGGCAAGCTAATAAAGAGATAGATATAATTTTTAAATTGAGGTTAATGTGTTTAACTCAAAATATTCTAGTTATACAAAGGTATCTGTTGTTTGGACTAGATAGGTTAAAAGAAGTCTACTATATTTCACAAAATTAAACTTGAGAATCAAATCTGTATAAGATTCCAACATTATTGCCATTTATTTGGACTAATAGAAACCATACTTATATAATTAGACCATGACAAATTGAAATATCAAATTTGGGATACAGATTCTTAAAATTATCACGTGTACTAGGTTACCAAGTGCATAATAACTAGCTAAAGTATTTACAAAATTACCTGCATCAAATTCAAATTCTGCTCCATCGGCACTGGTATCACTTTGAAGACCACCTCCATTGTCTAGCCCAAAGCCATCTTCGTGTTCATGGTCCACAGCTGCTTGGGGCTTTAAGGGCTGAGTTGGCCGATGTAAGTTGACTCCTTTAAAGGTTGGTGTCACTACAATGAACTTCATCCACTGCCTTGCCAGGGCAACTAACCCTTTCTTTAAGGTTACCAAGGCAGGAAGTCCATCACCCTGAAACAACAATGATGTGGTTAGAAGTCACCTTACTATAATAGTAACAGTTACCATTTAAGTGCTTTGCATACAATTATTCATTTAACTCTCATAACCCTGACTGGGAAATGATGAAACTAGAATTTATGTTAAGTAATTTGTCCCAAGGTTCCACAAGAAAGTCATTGTTTCGGAGAACCAAGATGGCGGCAGAGGTAAAACACCTATCTTGCCGTCATACTCAGCAATTTTAATACTACAACTTAACGAAAGAACAAACACCTTCCAGAATCACCAGAAAGCTGGCCGAGTGAAAATTCCACAAATAAAAGTGAAAATAAGACACTGTGACTCGGAGGAGCGGCGGCGGACAGCGTTGAATGATTCGCGCGGAGAGAGGTATGGAGCACGTGCCAGCGGAGAGGGCAGGCGGCTGAAAACCGGCCAGTTTTCTCGAATGGGGAGACAAAGACGTCCCACTGGACTGATTCTCCAGCTCTGGGCGAAGTCCAGGGAACCAACCCACTATCATACGGGGTGAAAACTGGACAGTGGGAGAGCACGCCGAAGCTCGGGTGCTGCAGGGTCTGCCGGCTTGTGGAGAAGGCAGCTTGCATGTGAACTTGGGAACAGCGCAGCTGCGTGACTGCGCAGAGAGCGCTCTGCGACTCGCCCTCTCATTCAGGAAACTGTCAGACTGCTTTGTTTTACGACCCTGGGTGAGACGTTGGGTGTGCAGACTCATTTGAGGAGAGTCTGAATTCCCCGGCAGCCGGTGGAGCTCGGCAGCGGCTCTCTCTCAGAGGTGCTGGCAGCCATTGCCACCGACACAGAGTCACTGGGGATACATAGGGCAGAGCTAACGCTGTCTGCTTGGCCCAGAGACTCCGCCCATCCAACCTGAGCACAGCTGAACTTCACAGACAATTGGCCTGGAGGTCAACCCTCCAAGTTCTAACAATGATTAACCTGAGCTTAACTTCAGCAAGACTGTGCAGCCCATATCCACCTCAGGCAACTGGGGAGGCTGAGCCACTGTCCCTTGTAGGACGTCTACCACACAAAGCTAATTGACCAACTCAGGGAAGTAGCCACCATGCAGAGACATGGAAAGAAATCAGATGTGAAAGAAATGGAGGAAAAAAAACGACTGGACATGGAATTCAAAACCACAGTTATAGGGTTTTTCAAGAGGCTCCAACAAAAGGTCGAGGCCTATAAGGAAATAAGCAAGACTGCAAAGGAAATGAATGAGTCCTACAAGGAAATGAAGGAGACCTTCAAGGATATAAAGGAGACTCCCAAGGATATGAAAAAGGACCAACCAGAAATTAAGCATACAGTGACTGAAATAAAAAATATTATACAAAGACCTAAAAGGGCTCTGGAGCACCCCAAGAACCAAGTTAAAGATTTGAAATACAAAGAGGTAAAATCCACTCAGCTGAAAAAGCAAGAAACCAAAAGAATCCAAAAAACTGAAGATAGTGTAAGGGGCCTCTGGGACAACCTCAAGCATACCAACATCCGAATTATAGGGGGTCCCAGAAAAAGAGAGAGAGCAAGACAATGAAAACCTATTCAAAGAAATAGTGACTGAAAACTTCCCACACCTGGTGAAAGAAATTGACTTAGGAGTCCAAGAAGCGCACCGAACTCCAATATATAGGAACCCTAAGAGGACCACACCAAGGCACATCATAATTAAAATGCCAAGAGCAAAAGACAAAGAGAGAATATTAAAAGCAGCAAGAGAAAAACAGATGGTTACCTATAAGGGAGCACCCATATGATTGTCAGCTGATTTCTCAACAGAAACGATGCAGGCCAGACGGGAGAGGCAAGAAATATTCAAAGTGATGAACAGCAAGAATCTACAACCAAGATTACTCTATCCAGCAAAGCTATCATGCAGAATTGAAGGTCAGATAAAGTGCTTCACAGACAAGAAAAAGCTAAAGGAGTTCACCACCACCAAACTGATATTATATGAAATGCTGGAAGATATTTAAGAAGAGGAAGAAGAAAAAGATAAAAGTGTAAATTAGGAACAACAAATACACATCTATCAACAAATGAATCTAAAAATCAAGTGAATTAATAAGCTGATGAACAGGATAAACTGGTGAATGTAACAGAATCATGGACATAGAGAGGGAATGGACTGACAACTTTTGGGGAGAAAGGGGTTGTGGGAAGTGCAGCAAGAGACTGGACAAACATCATGCAACTATGGGAGAGGACAGTGGAGGGGGGTGAGGGCGGAGGGTGGGATGGGTACCAGGTGGAGGGGAACTATAGGGTGAAAAAAAAAAGGGAACAATGTAATTAATAAACTGAACAATAAAGATTAAAAAAATAAAGAAAAATAAAGAAAAAAAAAGAAAGTCAGTGTTTCAAGCTGACAACAGAACTCAATCTCTAACACAAGGTTGCTTCTCCTGTCATGAAGCACACAGCAGCTCCAGGGAAATAAGACTAAATGCAGGTACAAGACTGGGGTTCTTCTGAAGAAGCATTCAATCCACTTTATCTTTTTGCTAGTTGAAGAATCAAATGTATTTTGAACAACCTAAAGTATTCATTAAGCAAAAAAGGAATGAAATAATTCCCTTCAGAGATTATTTTTAGCATTAAAAATAATAAATCACTATAGGTAAATGCTGGATGTAGCTGGATTTGTAACTGCTTTGAAAGTTAAATATATTATTAACAATAATAAAATTTACAATATAGTATATATGATTTCACATGATGATAAGAAAAAAAACTTAGCTCTTTTTCCTATTACAGCCTTAGCCTGAGGAGAAAATATCCAACTCTTCTCCTTCCCTTTCCTATGATTCCCTATGTTAAAAGAACCTCTTTTACTTTCTGCACCTGCCCTTTCATTCCCAGGCTGAAGTGGTCCTTCCTATTAATGGAAAGCATACCTGGGCAGAGCACCCATGGAAATGCAGTCATTCTCTCTGTTCCCGTCTCTGCCTAAGACACCATGGGTAGGTTAGCCTCACACTGGGAACCTCCCAGTCCTCAACTCTCAGACAGCAGTAGAAATCAGAAACTCTACCAGCCTCAGGCCAACTACTTTTTTTATATCTATGACTTACTGGAGATTCTGGCAGTGGAGTAAATAGGAGCTTGACTGGCCATTACCAATATGGATACATTGGCCACTAATTTGGCTACAGATTTTCATGTATTCTCTATTGACCCAGAGCTTGGCAAGGAGAAGGAAGCTCCTCCAGTTCTACACCCCTAGTTATGTGTCACCTTCTGAAGTGCTTTTCAAGGGGCAGAGATAGTATATTTCTTTTATACAATTACATAATCTCCCTCCATCACAAATGAGTCATTTTATTAAACATTGCTATGAAATTTGACTCTAGTGATTACTCTCTTACTTGCAACTCACTATACTTTGGCTTCCAGACATCTTTTCCTGGCTCTCTTTTCCCTCCTCAACACTCTATGTATCTCTATCCACCCTCCCCAACCCTTTAATATTGGTATTCTTCTGGGATCCATCCTTTACCAGGTTCATACGCAACCCTCCATCCCTAGAAGTCTCATCCACATCAACAGCTTATAACACCTTCATGTTGTCAAATCCCAAATCATTCATCTGAGCCTGCTGTTGTCTATTAGCCTATATTTCTAACCATATTTCTCCTCTGGACTTCCCATACGCATCTCAAACCCTGCAGGTCAATGGTTCCTCAACAGAATAGAGGCTACTTCAGAGCTAACACATGGTTTCACTCACCATTGTAGCGTCATCGATGATGGAGTAATTTGCCTGGTGCAGATAGTGGTGGAGTATATTACACAGTAAACAAGAAGGGTTTTCTTGGAGAAAGCGGGCCAGTTTTGTAAGTCTATTGTATTTACTTCTTAGGGGAAAATGCATACTTTTATTCTGAAACAAAAGCAAAAGTAACAGGCTTACAATGATGTATTAAAGACAGTACAAATGAAAGACACCCAGTCACTAAGTACTCACAAGTCAGATGCTTCCCAACAATGATATATGATCAGGATTGTTTTCAATAAATTCTGTATCTCCATTTATTGTTGAAGACTTACCTCTAGCGCTTCAGTCATGATGCATCCCATCACAGCACAGAGTCTCAGGGTTCCCTCTGTTTCTAATTTGTTCAAGGACGACTTGAGCTGGTCAACGGGAACAAGCCACGCACCCACCGCGGGGGTTGCAGTGCTTAAGAGGTTTAGCTGCCTTCAGATTTATTTTAGAAAAATATAAAAACAAGCATCAAGATTTGTATTTCAAATGATCTTCCATATCTACTATTCTTAGCAGCTATTTTATTTAGGCAAATTACTTTTCCTTTTGACCACCATATAAATTATGAAGACATAACTTCATAATTCATGATATTCAAAGAACAGATAATAGAAAAGAAAAAATATTAAAAAGCTTATTAGGGGTGAAAAAAGTAAGTTAATGGCAGGGTAACATGTGGAAGTAAAACTAAGCCCTAGAAGAAAAAAATGGTCAAACAAGCTGACAATAAGGTCAACAGAGAGTCTAAGGTAGGAAAGATGGGGAAGAGGTGGCAGCCCTCATATTAGATATATCCAAAAAGTAATTCAAAACATGCATGAAACTGAACTGCATGCCACTTAAATAAACACCAAGAGACAGTAGTACACTTTTCAGACTTTTTACCTAGAAAATGCATGAGTGGGAGACCTCACATTGGTGGGAGCTGCAAAACTAAACCAAATCTCCTGGATGGTCAGCTTCATGCTGCAGGAATCGGGGGGTGGAGGCATAAGAGGCACATCTTTCTTCAAATCATCAGATTCAACTCCTTCATCCTATATAATAGAACACCCAAAACGTTTTGTTTACGAGCATTAAGTTATTTTTTCCAGATGAGGAAAGTGAGAGAAAGAAGTAACTTATCAGAAGCCATACAACTCTTGAGCAGAGTGGGTGGTAGAATTAAGGTCTTCTGCTTCCTACTGCAATCAATTTCCTTTTCCACTTAACAGAATATTTCAAACTTCCAAATAAAGAGCCATAATCAATACTATTCTAACACACTTTCAAATAAATAACACTCTACAAAAAATTCTTTTTTTTTCAGGTTTAGCAGGTTTTATTAATTTTTAATCTTTATTGTTCAGTTTATTAATTACATTGTTTCCCCTTTTTTATCCCCCTATATCTCCCCTCCACCCGGTACCCATCCCACCCTCCACCCTCACCTCCCCCTCCCCACTGTCCTCTCCCATTGTTGCAAGATTTTTGTCCAGTCTCTCGCTGTACTTCCCACAACCCTTTTCTCCCCAAGAATTGTCAGTCCATTCCCTCTCTATGTCCATGTCTCTGTTATATTCACCAGTTTATCCTGTTCATCAGCCTATCAATTCACTTGATTTTTATGTTCATTTGTTGATAGATGTGTATTTGTTGTTCATAATTTACATCTTTACCTTTTTCTTCTTCCTCTTCTTAAAGAATATCTTTCAGCATTTCATATAATATTGGTTTGTCGGTGATGAACTCCTTTAGCTTTTCTTATCTGCGAAGCACTTTATCTGATCTTCAATTCTGAATGATAGCTTTGCTGGATAGAATAATCTTGGTTGTAGATTCTTGCTATTCATTATTTTGAATATTTCTTGCCACTCCCGTCTGGCCTGCATCGTTTCTGTTGAGAAATCCGCTGACAATCGTACGGGTGCTCCCCTGTAGGTAACCAACTGTTTTTTTCTTGCTGCTTTTAATATTCTCTCTTTATCTTTTGCTCTTGGCATTTTAATTATGATATGTCTTGGTGTGGTCCTCTTTAGATTCCTATATTTTGGGGTTCTGTGTACTTCTTGGGCTTTTAAGTCAGTTTCTTTCACCAGATTGGGGAAGTTTTCAGTCACTATTTCTTCAAGTAGGTTTTCATTAACTTGCTCTCTCTCTTCTTCTGGCACCCCAATAATTCGGATGTTGGCATGCTTGAGGTAGTCCCAGAGACCCCTTACACTATCTTCAATTATCTGGATTCTTTTTGTTTTTTGCTTTTCCAGCCGAGTGGATTTTGCTTCTTTGTATTTCAAATCTTTGACTTGGTTCTTGTGGCCCTCTGGACTGCTTTTGGGACTTTGTGTAATATTTTTTATTTCAGTCTGTGTATGTTTGATTTCTAGTTGGTCCTTTTTCATATCCGTGAGGGTCTCGTTCATATCCTCAGAGGTCTTGTTCATTTCCTTGAGGGTCTCATTCATTTCCTTATAAGTCTCATTCATTTCCTGGTTGGTCTTGTTTATTTACTCGTAGTTCTCATTAAGTTCATCAGCCTTTTCTAGGAGCCTCTTGAAAAACCCTATAACCGTGGTTTTGAACTCTATGTCTAGTCGTCTTTTTTCCTCCATTTCTTTCACACCTGATTTCTTTCCATATCTCTGCATGGTGGCTGCTTTATGTGGTAGATGTCCTCTAAGGGTCAGTGGCACAGCCTCCCCAGTTACTTGAGGTGGGTACTCTTACTGCAATCCTTTATGGGTTGTACAGTATTTTTTAATTTAAACCCAGCTTGTTGTTCAAAAAATTCTTATGTTATCTTATATGCTAAAGCTATATTGAGAAATAGAAATACCTTTTAAATGTGTAATCACCACCCTTCAGGATGTAGGCAGGTAAGAAGCATGATATTAAAGAACAAACAAAGAAGTCTCCTGCCTTTTACATCTACTTAAAGTCTCTGATTCACTTTTAGATATCATTGGTCAAGATAAAGAAAAGACTGGCATTTTCATGTGGGATGATTAAGGAATGAAGAATACACACAAAACACCTTTGAGTCCTAAGTGTTACAGAACAACGTGAACTATAGCCCCCAGTGATTTTAAAGTCAGCAGGCACTACATATAAGTCCACACTCCCTTACTTATAATTCTGAAATCCATGACATTCTGAAATAAGCCAGTCAAAGAAAGATAAGAACCACATGATCTTACTCATATGTGGAATCTAATGAACCAAATAAACTGATGATCCAAAATAGACCCAGAGACATAGAAGCTTGAACAGACAGTTGAACCTCATAGGGAAGCCAGGGGAAGGTAGGTGGGAAGAAATCAACCAAAGGACTTGTAGGCATATATGCATAACCCGTGGATACAGACAATAGGGTGGAGGAGGATATGGGAGAGGGTTGGAAGAGGTTAATGGGGGTGTGGGAGGGGATGGGGTGTGGTGGAGAACCTATGTAATACTTTCAACAATAAAGATTTAAAAAAGTAAAATCTAATATTTTCCTGTAAATGTGGCATCAAAACCTGATCTGAACTAATAAGAAGCTATTTATCCCACATCTGCTAGTTTTATTAAAATTGTTCGCTACAGAAATATTTAAGTATTTCAAGATAAAGCTGTCTCAGATTCCATTGGTAGTCTATGTAACATATAGTGCACACACATTACCAACTTCTTACTGTGTGATAGACAGGGAGTTAAACCTTTCCTATGTACTGTCTCCTCCAATCTTCACAACTTTAGAAGAGCAATGTCCTTACAATATTCTTTTAAAGATTAAGAAGCTCAGGAGAGGGAAAATAATTTGTTCCAGGTCACCAATCAGTGACACAACTATATAGTAATCTAGAATTTTAAATATTTTCATTATTGCTATTCCTGTATTCATCACTATGAAATTCTACCCTAATAAAAATAATAAATGAGTGACATTGAAGGTATTCTTCAGGACCCTAACTGAAATAGGCAGATATTGACAAAAATGTTAACTTACTTGAAATACTACATTAACAAAACTAATTATCTAAAAAATGATTCTGCTAAAATCATTCAAACAACATAAAAACAAAGCCTGCTTTTTTGAAATTCTATTAATTCAGTAGATGTCTTAAGTGCCTAATATAAACACAGTATTATGCTAGGGACTATGATAGACATAAACATATAGGCAATGGTGCCTACAAAAATTATACTCTAGTAGAAGTGTAATCATCCAAACGCCTTGACTTAAGCAAAATCCAAACTAAAAGAGACAAGCAAATATACTTCAAAAGTTAATTTTGAGTTGGTACATTATTTTCTATGTTACGTTTCCAAAGAATTATTATTAGAAACCTGCTGATGTTTCCAAAGCATTATTACCCACCTGCTCATCGGAAACAGAATTTCCATTTAGGTCTGAAGAAGGGCTTGTTCGGTCACAAGGAAGATTATCATCAGAGACGTCGGTGTTATAGCCACTGCCGGTCGGAGAATCGGAAGAATTATTGGATGTCAGCACTCCACCCCCTTCTGTGACACTAGTTTTGCCCATCGTTCCAAAAGCATTATACAAAACAGCACCGGACTGTCTTCCTCCTATACAAATATGAGAATGTATGTATTAAAACACTCGGTATCTCAGTGATGTACTCTACCGTAGCCATAAAGATAAAAATTAAAATCTCACAAAGATCTTTTTTATTCTCACCAAAACTTGCCCTTATCTATAAAAGTAATACAAGATTAGGTTATCAGGCAAGCAATTATAGGCATATTCAACTATTATTATACGAGACTAAATCTAAAAGTCTTAAACACAAGTCAGCCTTCACATTTTAATATATTACTCAATAATGTATAAGAAAACACACATAATTGTAAGTCAGCCTCTGTCTCACTGAATAAAGGATTTGAAATATTGTCATCCTAAATGAAAAAGCTCTACTGGTCTAAGATCCAGTGCCAAAGACACAACTTTCAAAGGCTGGGTGGCTTTGACTTGAGCCAAGACTGCTCAGACACTGCTAGTGCTCTGCTAGTTTTGGATCACACAATGGAAGAATCAGGATGGGGCATCCACCCCTGGTAAATAATCCCAGCTACCAAACTTTCAGCTTGAATATGCTAATTAAAGTCATGAGTGTAAAACTTTCAGCAACGTGGGGCCAATTTGTCCCCACTTAAGCAGAATTATTGTTTTAAAACTCACCTTTTATGGTTAAATTTTCAAGTCCACATTCAAACATTATCCAACCCCATTTTTCTTGGCTGGGACCCATTCGAGTTATATCTGGAATAGCTTGCTGGTCAGTCTCATCCACAAAAGTAAACTCATCCAGCTCTTCCAGAGTAAATAAGACTTTGGACTTCTCAAAAGGAATTGCAGTAATGGCACAGGTGCCGATATCTATTACCAAAAAAGAATAAAACCACCACTTTTAAAGATAGAGGTTTATATATTTTTAATACAAATAATGTAAACATTTGGCATAGTGGTTACATTCAAAAGATATCTTAGTCAAAAAGAAAAGTAAACAAATGAGCCAATCAACTCGAAAATAATGCTGCCTATAACTTCATACTGCTTACAAATTGCCAGAATCACATTGAAATGAGGGTTGGGGGGAGGAGAATATGATTCTAGAATTAACAAATAATTGCTCAGAGGCAGAATGGATTCATTTCTGAAAGATTACATTGTACTCTAAAAATATAAAGCATAATTCAGCTTCATCATAAACTATTTTTAAATACTTTCTCATCACTTTATTTAGAAATTATTTTAATTTTCCAGCTTTAGAAAAACATTATTTTCTAATAAGATAACATTTATTAAAAAATGGCTTTATGTTAACATATTCTGTATAACTACAATTCATCATAGTCATTGTAATATTTCACTGCTTAAAATATGCAATTTAGAAATGAACATCCCAAGTTCCTAACATCTTTTTCTTACTTCTTACCTTACTTTTTAAAATTTCTCTGATTTTAGTTAATGAATACAGAAAAACATAACCAAAAAAAACCACTGGTAAATTTATCATCCAGAGATGACTGGCTTATTATATTTGGTGTAAGTTTCCTTCTAGTTATTTAGAGATCATTTAACAAACCCAGCTTTTTTCTCAGTTTTCATGCAACAGTAACCATGATAATTTCCTTGTCATTAAAAATTATTATTGTTAAAATTATTGTTTTAATAGCTATGAAATATTCCATCAGGAAAATACTATACTTTAAATTTATATTTTATCTGTCTTATGGGACTAATTTTAGAGAGGAGCAGTTTAACATTGGAAGGGTTTCAAGTTCTGCCCAGGGTGATTGATCAGGACTATACTGGAGAAATTAAAGTAATGGCACAAACAATTAATACTATAAATCAGGTCTTAAAGCCAAAAAAGGGGGGGAAAGGAGAAGGATGTTATGTGTTAAATTTTTTTAATTATAATGCAGAGGGTTGTACAGCACCCAAAAGGCATCAGACTGCTAGTGCAATAGCCTCTGATGAGTTAGCCCGGTAGAAGGATGCACAAACCAGACAAGAGTTTTACCAGATCCAGTAATGATGTGGGGGGAAGATGTTTTGTATCTTTCTAGAAGGGGCAGCACAGCCAATTTTGGTGCCAGAGCATTACGGGCATCACTACAATGGACCAGAGAAGCTCCTTGTCCCTTCATTCAAAAGACTGAGAGTTGCCCCAATGACAGCAATGAAGAAAAAGAAAACGAAGGCTACACAAGGGACCGTGGTGCCAACAAGGGTTCAGCTGAGGAAGTTAACGACTGAAGCCCAGCAGATGGTAGAAAAGCAAGAAGTGGAAGCTACTCCCTCAACCATGTTTCTGGCTATACTAGCACTGGTTAGCTGCCAGTCTTTGTAAAGTCTTGCACAGCCAAGTGTGAGGACTCTGAGTAAATATACACCAGCAGCAAATTAAACTTCTGATTTGTAGTTAAAAATGTTAACATGTCAGTTGTTTTATTTCTCTCCTATTGCTGTTTTGCATTGGTATTGTTTTGTTATTGTTTTATTTTTTGTTTTGTTTTGTTATTGTTTTAATAGAGCTTTGTTCAAGTTTTACTGTAGTAGCTTAAAAACAAAAAAGGGGGAGATGTAGGGAGCATCTCTAGGTTAAGCCTTGGACTGACCTATATGTTAGGGCCACAGACAAGTCCCAGCTTGGAGGGCAAAGCCCTCTTAGCTTAATTAAGCTTAATTAACCTTATCACCCTCCTTAGTTCCTTTCTAGGTAGGTAATGAGCTGTGGGAGATGTAGCAAATGCTGCCAAAATAAGGTGAAACTCACAAGAACATTGTAAACAAGCATGGGAGATCTGCCAAGCCCCAGCTGTATTCTCTTGTCTGTCTTTTCTTTAATCCTTCACCACCCCTGCTCAGGTTCACTACACCCTTAGTTATGTGGGCACAACACAAATAAAGTTGTGCCAACAGAACAATTTAAAAAGTAAGAAAGACTATAAAGACCAGGCTCTAATGAGCAGACTAAATGAAGAAATCAGATGGATTCCTAATTTAGGGCCATATCACTTACGTCCCTACCAAAGTTTACCTTCTGTTCTGCATAGAATGTGAATAAGGAATAAATACTATGTGTTTAATATATTGCAGAAATATTTTTATTTTAAACTACTAAAATTGTAGCAATATTCAAAGGAAAAAAATGTTTTCCTTTTGCAAAATACTCTGATATTTTATATATGCCACAGAAAAAAATATTTGTTGTAAAATCCTACCTTTTGTATCAAGACCCCTGAGTTGCCCATGAACTCGATGAATGTTTAACTTGGCAGCAATTTCTTTGCCTTTTTCTGCTCCTGTGTTCGATCTGAGAGATCCCGACGACTGTGGCTGCATTTTAGAGGTGTGGACATACCTGTCAAACTGTGATGTCCGACCAGGTTCAGTGTTGTTTGAAATCTCTTCAACCACACCTCTTCACAGAAAAGAAAGAGAATATGATTAACATTTAAACAACATTTAAACAGTTCAGAAACAACATTTAACTAATAAGTGGCTTAAAAAACACATCCCAATCTGGCCAGTATGGCTCAGTGATTAAGCATCAACCTACGAACCAGGAGGTCATGGTTCGTTTCCCAGTCAGGGCACATGCCCAAGTTGTGGATTTGATCCCCATTAGGAAGCATGGAGGAGGCAGTCTACCAAAGATTGATATTTCTAGCCCTCTCTCCCTTTCCCTTTCTCTCTCTGAAATGAACAAAAAACATATTTTAGAAAAACCAAAACATTCCATGCTTTAAACCAATATTCATAACAAATTGTTCAATGTTTACTAAAATATAGTATAAATAAAAACAGTACAAACTACAAAATGAGATTTGAAATTTCAATACCAGTTTTGAGTTTTAACATCAGAATTTTCAGAACTGTATTAAGAAGATAATTAAGGCTTACTTTTCCATCCAGCAAGATAGTCATCACTCAAATTAATGAAATCTGTCTTACCTATTCATACGAACTTGTGTAGCAATTCTGTCAAAACACAATGCAACCAGGGACATGTGAGTCATGCTTCTACTGGAAGCTGAACTTGGAGATTCTTCCACTGAGGCTTGTAACAAACATAAGTTTACCTAACACAGAAAACGGTATAAATGTCATTGAAAAGTACAAATTATCAAACACATAAGATACACAAAAAAATGATGAAACTACTGTTAGGAATAGTGTATCTAAGTGACTGAGAGTTATGAAGACAAAGCTTATAAATATAGAATCTCATAATCGTAATTACATTTTTACTGGATGAATTTGGAATATTTTAGTATAACTTGCCCAATATTCTACGTAAGTAAACTTATTTACATTACATTAATTTTTACATTCAATCATCAAGGGAATAAAATACATGTTTTTGATATTCCACCACCATTCAATTTAGTAAATACAAAGAGTAAAACTACCAAAATGTCCTCCTCTTTCAGGAAAAATTTTTAAAATACTAAATTGTTACCTTTGGTATGCTGATATTAGCCTGAAGACCTTTAATTGTCACATTATCTTGCTTCATAAGATCTGTCTGTGCTTGTCCTTGGTTAGTCGTTCCTATAATAGTGTGCTCAGTTTTTGTTCCTCTAACATCTTGTTTGGAAGATAACTAAAAAGAGTGCAAGTAAAATTATTATTTCACAAACATTTCATAATTTCCACATCATCTGCTCATTCACTCTGCTCCTTTGTGCCCATAGGTATGCCAGCTGCCATTGGGTTAGCACCCCTAGTAGTCTTAAAAGTCCAAAACAGGTTGGCAGCTTCAGGGCTGAGAGAAGTAATACATACTCAAGTGAAATCAGCCTTCAGAGAAACAGAAAAATTGTGATAATAACAATGGGTATTTTTTATGATTGCTAAATTCTACTTACTTGAGGGCAGATTTGGTTTCTTATAACTTGACTCCAACAGGCTGAGAAAATTTTCAAATTCCTTTTGATCTGTACTCCTCTACTCTAACTACCAATATATTGTGAATAAATGAATCACTAAAAGCAATCAGCCTCACTTGCACTTTGCCTCTGGGCCCTGGTCCAAATATGACCCAGATAAATTTGAAAGTGAAGCGGAGAGTCACCAGAAGAGCATCTGGAAGAGACTACTAAGAAATGACTTTGTGCTTGGACCACGGCATAAATGGAATACCACACACCAGAGGGCAGTGACTTGACTCATTGAGGTGAACAAAAATAATCTCAAAAATAATAGGAGACAAGTTATCTAATCATAGAAGAAAGTCAAAATAATATGCAGCTTGCTTTCTTAGAAAACAAATGCACCAGTCCTAGAGAGCACTTGTTCACTTGAGACCAACACTTTTTAGGGAAGGCCTGAAATTAAGCTACTTTCTGAAATAAAAGAAAAAATAAAGCCACATTTTAATAAATAGCTGACTACTATTTGATCCATAGTATAGTTCTATATGCCATCCCTTATGGAGCAACTGACATATAAAGACTGTTTAGAAATGTCCATGTGTTCCAATTTAAGTGAATAACAAAGTTTTAATACATTCCATTTTTCAAGTTTGGATATTATGTGCATTGAAGACTATTCAGTTTGCCATACTTTACCGGATAAAATATTCTTACATTTTCTGAGAAGGTAGTCCTGCTATTTTGCATAGCTTCCCTGAGGACCTTGGCATGAAGGTCATCCACAATTGCAGCTGGATGGCGGGTATGAGCATAATGAACCATCGCTTCAATATATCTGCAGGAGAAGAAACAGAAAACGAGAAACTTTAGTTTACTGAATCTGTTCCATTACATTACATTCTAAAGTTTACTCATGTTCACTTTGTCTCCCTAAATAAACTAAATAGTAGTAATAATATCAAACATAATAATTAGTTACTGGTATTTGATCGTTTTATGCTCATCAGCCCAAAAGCAAAAAAAATGAAAACTATAATGCAATATCCTATCTAATAAAGAGGGAATATGCTAATTGACCATCACAAAGATGGCAGCACCCATAGCCAATAAGGAGAGAATATGCTAATTGACTGCCCCACCCTCAAAGATGGCAGTACCCACAACCTAATAAGGAGAGAATATGCTAATTGACTGCCCCACTCTCAAAGATGATGGCACCCACAGACAATGAGAGAATATGCTAATGGATTGCCTTACCCTCAAATACGGCAGCACCCACAGCCACAAGAGGGTGGTGCCCAGTCCCCTCAGCCCCTGCCTCCAGAATCCCCCAGGCCTCTGAGCCGCCCAGCAGCCCAGGGCCAGCCGAGGTTTGTGCTGCGGGCAGTGGCAGCAATAGAGCTGTAATGGGGCATCACCTTCCCCTGATTGCTGGGTCACCTCCTGCCACTGAGGGTTCCCAGACTGTGAGAGGGGGCAGGCTAGGCTGAGGGATGCCCCTCCAGTGCAGGAATTTTCATGCACCAGAACTTTAGTAATTCTTATTACTAAATTATTGTAATTATTTGGACTGAAAAGTAACAAATGATAACTAAGTGAAACACAGACATTTTTAAACCTATCTTCATTTTTATTCAATCAAATAGCCATCATCAACATTCTTCTTTATGTACATACTAGAGGCCTGGTGCACTAAATTTGTCCATGGGGTGGGAGGGGGTCCCTCAGCCCAGCCTGAGCCCTCTTGCAATCCGGGACCTCTAGGGGGATGTCGGGCCTAAACCAGCAGTCAGACATTCCTCTCGCAATCTGGGATGCTACATGCACCAGTGACCATACTTTTTATATAGGTGAAAGGCATCTTGCTGTTGAACGGGCACCTACATTTTTGCTCAGATTATAAAAAGTAGTACATAACATGATTTTTCTGAGATAGTAGTACCATTTCCCCCATCTTATGGGTAGAAAAACTGAAGCAGAGAGAAATTAAGTAACTTGTTTTGTCACATAGTTATAAGTGCCAGAATCAGGGCTGACCACAAAATGTGCAAGCCAGAGTCCCTGCATGTCATCGCTGCATCATCCTGTTTTTTCAATGTTAGAGTAGCCTTGCCAGGTTTTAATTTTTAAATCTAAGAGACTGTTCCCAAAATATAGGATAGGGTCCCTAGGCCTGGATGGCGATCAGGGTCATCTGTGGGGTGACTGGCAGGCAGGGCGATCGGGGGGGCCCCCAATGGCACCCACCTTGGCTGGCGACCTGGTACTGCCTGCCCATTGGCCCTGACCCACCCCCTAATCACCACCATCGGTTGCCTCTCTCAAAGGGGGCAGTGTGTATCATAGTGAGCGGTCATTCTGCTGGTTTTTCCATCATTTGGTCAATTTGCATGTTAGTGTTTTATCATACAGGATACCACATATACTCATCATAATATAACATACACTTGTCATTTTATCAAATAATAGTTACAGTTTTAGACAAAATCAATACCTGTCTAAAGCTTCAGCCACCAGGGGAGTTAGAACAACATCAATAGTTCCTTTGACCTCAACGATGGCTGTTGTCCTGGTCTGAGAGATGGGCTGATCCAGGGTCCACTCTTCTTTTACTGTTTCGTCATCTGTGTTATCAACGGCTCTCTTTTCCAAAGGAGTATATGGTGTTCTGTACAATGTAACCAGGAAAGTACATATTTCAAAGACCATGAAAAATAGCAGGAGTTAGAGCTTCCTTAATTGAGTGATTGCTTAAACCTACATTTATTCCAACTGAAAATTTCATGGAACTGGACTACACATTTCATCTCCCAAATACTTTTCAAAGACAGAACAAATGAGGTACTAAAGTAAAAACTGATCAAAGATGGTTAATATTCAAGTGTGGGGGAGAGGATTCTGTATTATATACAGATATTATACAAATATAATATCTGTATTATATTTACTTGATGGAGCTTTTCGAAACATGAAAACTTCAGTTCTGAATTCTTACTAGTTTTCCAGTCTTGTTATGCCAGTAATGGCTTGTATAGTATGCTAAAAGAAATGCCACTGAATGCTTATAATGTAGGCAAATCCATCACAGACAAACAGCTAAATTATTTGTGGTAATTTATTTGTAAAACAAATTAAAGTCAATTAAAGAATGGTTGTTCTTTAGAATAAACTTTATGTACATTATAATCAAGAAAAACACTTTATTCTGTAAAACTATATAATTTTTACTTACTTTGAAGTTGATCCTGAAAGTTGCATTCCTCTGTCTAATAAAGAATTAGCTGTGAGCCCCTGTTTGATAACCTAAAATATAAAATTTTGCTTATAGAGTAGAATTTTAATATTAATTAGCCCCTAATTTTATGCTATAGATCAATTATTTGTGAATATCCAGATTACCTTGTTAATATGATTTTCACAGATATGATATATTTCACAGACTAATTGAAAAAATCATAGAAAATATTTATTTGGAAATTTCATTTTCAGATAAATGCCAGGGCAGGGCTGTAGAACTCAGCAGAGAGAGTAAAAAACTATTCAAGAAAGAAACCACTTGCAAATGCTTCCAAGTCTGTCTTCTGGAGCACAGTTTACATTGTATTTAATTTTAAGCTACTTTTAGAGTCTTTTCCTGGCCAAATCAACTTTCAAGTGGGAAAGAACCCATAGAAACATTATATTATAGAAAAGGCTGGATTGTAATATCAATGAAAGATAAATAATATAAATAATACAATTGAACAACCAAACTGAACTCTTTTAAATGTTAGCCATTTACTTAGATTTAATGGAGAAAAATCACTTTCTTACTTCCTGTGTTCTATTTTTAAAGTGATCTAAAAATATGAAGTACTTGGCTTATTTACTCTAGACATTTGGCTACCTAATCAAACCTAAAAGATCTATTGAAAATACTAAACTAATTCTAATCTCTCAGGTACCATTGTTCACAGCAAGTACCATTTAGTTTTATACTGGAAAATTCATAAACCAACATATTTTCATATGAAATAAAGAGAACATTTTGAAATTTTAGCATGAGCAATTTATCTTGGGCAAGAAAAATGGGCACAATCTTAAAACCAAAACTTTTTAACTGTTACTAATGTTTCCATTTCCTTCAACATATATTGCACACATAATCTCAATATCTATAAGGATATTCAACTCCATTATCACATTTCCAATATTACAGAAGCCCAAACCTGTCATCTCTTGCACAGACTGCTGCCACAATCTCCTAAGTAACTGGTCACCCTACTTCCTCTCTTGCTTAATGATTAATGACATTTCAGTTCCACTTAGTAGCAGTTCTACAAAGTACACATCACATTACATTTCCTTAGAGCTCTTTCAAGTTTCTCAGTGAAACTAAAATAAAATTCTAACTGCTGATACCTGTTCTTTCACCTTTGTTCAGGTGTCCAGCTCATCAGGAGCAGATCCTTGCTACCTCTCCAGGTCTCAAGCACACTAAGTTCTTTCCCTCCTTAGCAATTCAGCGAGGCTGATTCCTGTGCCCTGGATGTAATGACCCTAGGTTTTCTCATCCTTGACTATTCCTCATCCCTTAAATCTCAGTTTAAATATTACCTCAGTTTAAGTATTGTCTTGTTAATCCAATCTATTATTCTCCATTCCAGTATTCTTTGATTATCTTCATAAGACTCTTCTCAATTTGTAATCATATACTTATCCATTTATCTATTAACTGTGTCTCTGTCCCCTAAACTATAAGCTCCATAGTTTCTTTCATCAAATGTTGGGCACATAGTGGTAAAATATGAATTAAGAATGAATACATTAAAATACTTTAAATAAATGCACATGTATATGTAATCAGTTCCGTAAGATTTCATATGCTTAATTTTGGTCTAAACCCATAACAAATTCCTTATAAATGTATAATTTTATAAAATAGTTTTCATATTGACTATTATTACATTTACTTTAACTTATTTTTAACTCTTCTTTAAAAAGCAATTTAAATAATATACTACAGAGTGGCCAATAGCCACTATAATTCTTACTAAATTATAAGACATCAAATTTCAAGTGAATGGAACTGAATTTGCAGAGAAGCAGTTATGGATTCGAATACCAACTATCAAAAAAACAATTTCAAAATTTATTTTTAAGACACAGAAAATACGTATTCACAGAGACTTGATCCTAATTTTAAGAGTACGGTATTATAGAAACTATTACATTTATTGACTAACATTGTGACTATCAAGTCTAACTACTCCTCAATTTTATATGCTTCACTTTATAATCGCCACCATTAACCCTGAGACCTACTATCATACATGAAGCCTTAATTTCAGAAAGGTAGCTAAAATGACTAATTATGAAAACACCTACAAAATCCATTTTTCTAAATAAATATATCAGTGTAGAAATTAATGATTTGATTTATACCTTAAAAGTCGGAACAGAGAACTGTTCACATGATGATGAACTTTCTTCACTGGTTGGTGTATCCAGATCAAGGGGCCGATGCAGGGAAGACTTGGAGGTCCTTTTGTGGGTTGGGTGCTTCACTGACCAGTTAATCACCTGGAATTGAGTAAGGTAAGTCTGATAGCAACTCATCACTGGTTGCTGAGAAGTGATCTGCTCACTCTCGACTGTTTTTTCACCCTCTACAATATACAGATGTTCAATAACATCATCTTCACCACCTAGTGCAGAAACAAATGAAGCCTGGGAAGGGTGAGTTTTGAATGGCAGAGTTCGGGGATCCTGAACACTTTCTCCATGGCCAGTGAGTGGTCCCTCGATACTGTGATAAATGGAACCCCTACTGTAGTCAATCTGCTGAGTCTGCTTTTTCTTCTTTTTTCTACCTGGATAGGTCCCAGGGCCTTCATCACTGCTAATGGGCTCAAATTCTTCAGCAGCAGAAAAGTAGGCTTCACTGTCAGCCATTGACATGCTGGAATCCATTGATCGATATTGATGGAATGAATTAGAGTCTGCTGATGGTGTGTATGGAAAGGAACCGAAACTTCTTCTCTGCTTTGGTGAGTCCAGTACATTCTCATCACTTCGGGAGACATCACTACTAAACTGGACTCCAACTGTGACTGGTTGCTTGTCCCCATAGAAAGCTGCAGTCAGGCTCTTGGTACTTCCAAGTCGGGTGGAACACACAGAGGCTTGTCGTTTCAAGGGAGACCGTAGAGGGGACTGACCTACTGACTTATCTTGAGTATTAGGAGACACGGGGCTATTTCCTGAAATTTCTGTAGGAACACTAAAATAAAAAACAAAGCTATTACCCTTTACTGTATATCATATCATTTACTCTAAATATAAAGAAAAGTACTTACAAAATCCTTTTAGTAATTTTAATAATTTCTTTTACAAACAAATAAAAATCTAAAATTTTACAATAAACTAGCCATACAAAGTATCAAAACAATACAATGTGTTCATATCCCATATAGTTCCCCAAAATGAGGAAGCTTAAAACAAAAACAACAAAATTTAAAGAAACTCATGAATATTTTCTACCCATAATCCATGAAAACTAATCTATTCATTAGATGGTATTATTTTTTTCATATCCTTTAAAAGCTTGTCCAAGAAAATGTATCAAAGTCCTTTGATTATCTTAGAGAGAGAAAAAAGTCAAATAACCCCAATACTTCTAACTTTGGTAACTGATGTAGAGGTGCCATTTAGTAAAGCAAAGCAAGCTGACCATGACAGGCACAAGGCCGTATGCCAAGCTTAGGTCACTGTGTAATATCCAAGCAGATATATCAAGAAGGTAACTGGGCTTAGAGAGACAAAGGCTTTGCCTGGAGTTTAAACATGGTAGCTACAGATCGTAACTGAAGCTAAACAGAGAGACCATCTGGGGAGTCAGTATGGAGAATGGAGAAAATGGCACAGAGTTCTGAGGGATAGCAACATTTCATAAATGGCCGCTGTAAGAGGAAGAAAAGGCAGAAGAAAAAAATGGAAGACGTGGAAACAGCCTGAAAAGGACTAGCTGAGGGGAAGAAGGAGAACCTAAAATGTGCCATCAAGACAAGAGGAAATTGTGTTTCGAGAAATGAGGAGTCAACCATTATATAAAGAGGAGGACAAAAATATTCACCAGTCTAGTATAAAGCCCAAAGGTTAACAAGAGTTCACTCTGAAAGGTCGAATGACAAGAAGTATTTATTGTCATTATACTTTTCTGTATTTTCCTAATACCTGTAATGAATACACATGTTCTACTTTTATAATCAAAGAGACAACAGCAAATGGACATTTAAAAACATGTTCAAGAGGAGAAAAACATTTTCTACAGTGGGTGATGTGAGAGGAAAGAAATTTTTCTGGTCATAATTTGAAGCAATTATAATCCCATTGTGAGCAGGTTCCTGCATCTACTTGGTAACTGACCTCACTGGGCCATCATCTCTTTTCATGCCATGCAGGAATTCCTTTTGAGGTATAGGGTCATCAGCCACAGAAGAGGGGCTTTCCTTGTCCGCAGCCAGTAAAGGCTGAGCTGCACTGGAGCTGCTGTTGTCATCTGAGGACGAGGACGAGCTGTGACAGCGTATGGGGACCTGCAAGCTCAGGTGCTGAGTCTTCCTCTCCACTTCCATTCCTCCTGATTTATTCTCCCATTCTTTCCTCTTGATGCTGTTCACATGACCTACACCAACAAAAGCAGGTTATGTGAACACAGTAATTTCAAAAGCAATTTATGAATAACATGGCAACTTAATTCAATTTCTTGTTTTTAAGTATAATCATTTTTTAAAAGCATAGGTATATAGTTTCACAAAACAAAGTATCTACCAAAGTGTGGATCCAGAATCCAAAGACTGTGAATTTTTGTCTTCTTTGCTTTAGAAAATTTTCAAACTTACAGAAAACTTTGAAGAACAAGCTCAAAGCCACCATATATCTTTTACTTGGAATTTCTTATTTTAAACGTTTTGCCCATTAACTCTATTTACATATAATATACATAATACTTCTTGAACCCTTGGAGAGAAATTTGCAGACATTGTGGTCTTTTAACCTAGATATTCAAGGGCTTATTTCCTAAGAATAATACATAACCCCCATATAGTTACTGATTTAACAATTTAGTATTTATAGAGATTACTACCACATGCTTTCTAATTTTCTCAACCAACCCAATAAGGTCCTTTAGAGCATTCTTTCCCCTCCAGTAGAGCATATAATCTAGGATTGTACATGATTGCATTTGATTATCATGTTTTCTTTTATCTGGAATATATCCTCAGGTCTGTGATAAGAGCCCTATGAGGTTATGTGATGGGGGAGGGGCTGATTCTAGCTTCTGCTCAGGCATGTACGTGGTTATATGACTTCATGCACATTAGTCTCAGTGATGAGCCTCAGTTTATTCACTATAAACAACTCACATGGTAGTTTGGGGATTGAGAAAATGCCTTTATAAATCTTTAAAAACAAACATTTTTCAAATGTAAGTAGATACTAGTACAGAAGACAATTTAACTGAAGGTAAATTGTACTTATCAACTTTCTTTCCTTTCCATGTCAAGAAGTTTTGGTGTTTCGTGACTTTATAAGATAATCTGCTTTTATAAGCCAAACTGCTGAAGTCAAACAACCTTAAAATAATGTGTACACACTTCTATCTTACTATTCAGTAAAAAGTTACTAAACAGAAATTAGGCATATGTAGATATGTAGTCCAGCTCTTTCCACTAAGGCAATGCTAAGTTAACAGTTTTGAATGAACAAAGGAAAAAAGACTAAATATTGGTGAAATATCAAGACTTTTCTATATTTGATTTGTTGACAGCATAGAAACTTAAGCAATAATTATTACACTTAATTGTAGAAACATACAACTAAGAAACCTAGAGGAAAATCCATTTCTGAAGCCTTCAGAGCAAAGATACAAGAAAAATCTAAATCTAATATCCAGTGAATACACCATTCACTGCCCATACTAAACGCATATATTTGCAGCTATCCTACAGACTCTATTGGAAAAACCATACTTCTCTTCTTGACATGTTTAATTTTAGAGATAAGAATATTTTACCAAAATAATTGATAACAGGGAGCCAATGATATAAATTACTATTGCTAAGTTTCCCTATTGAAGTGAACTGGTAAAACAACCTTATGTTACTTTAAAACATAACTATTACTAAGTATATCTCTGGAAGCTGGCTTCCAGGAAAATAATGACATAAAAAAAATTTAGAATAAGTCTGGATGAATAGCGGACCTACTCTTGCCTTGTATAAATCTGAAAAACTCACATCTTATCTGGTTTTAGTTAAAACACCTGCAAAACAAGGCAGGCTATGAAATCCTACCTCTGAGATGGCTCAAAAAATTGAATTAAACACAGTAACAGTGAACTCCTCTCAGATGACATAGGAATAAAGATGAAAAAGATTAGCACATTTCATTACCGTCTACCATTCTGGGAATTTCCTTGGTAATAATCCATTCCCCAGGCCTCAAAAGAGACTGTCCGTAGTACATGTCCGAATCTGCACTCGTGCTTGAAAATGCAGAGCTACTGGATGGTGTCAACTCTTCAAGCCTGAAGAAATCTAGGCCAGTCACTGTGCCACCAAAGAATCTGCAGCCACCGAGACAGCCACACTTGTGCCTGCACCTTTTATTCCTCAGGGTGTCATCGGGCCACAAAAACCACAGCCTGAACAGAATCCCAAACAAAACAAAACAAAATGAGAAACAACAATGGAACAAAAACTCATTAAGAACAGAAAAACTTTTTGGCAGATAATCAGTTACACATAAGTTAATTATTAATATTTGTAAAAGACGTTGTAAACACAAAGGTTCATCATACTGTGATATGTCTTTTTAATCATTCTGCCATTTTAAACAAACAATAAGTGAGATGGAAATAAGTAGAAACAGTAAGAGACATATAGCATACATTAAAATAAACCAAAGCGCTAAGAAGCAAATACAAAAATAATTTAAACCCAGTTTTAAAAAAACAGTAAATATTTTCAAAAGGACTAAAAATTTTAAACTTTAATCTAAAAAATGGACAAAACCATTAGTATAGATTATGTTTAATAGATTTGGGCATCTCAGAGCCTATTTCACATGGCAAATCTAATACAGCCAATATATAATAAATATGGGCCAAGTAAAAAATTATTTCTTAATCAAATCAAAATAATGCTCTATTTTAGAGAAAAAAATTAAATATTTTGTAATTAGTACTCTAAATGAAGTTTTAAGAACTGAGATAATATGGCCTGGCCAGGTGTAGCTCTGTGATTGAGTATTGTCTTATGAACCAAAAGGTCACGGTTTGATTCCCAGTCAGGGCACATGCCCAGTTTGCAGGCTCAATCCCCAGTGTGGGCATGCAGGAGGCAGTTGATCAATGATTCTCTCTCATCATTGATGTTTCTATCTTTCTCCCCCTCTCATTTCCTCTCTGAAACCAATAAAAATATTTTTTAAAAAAACTATACTTTTCAGAAAACATTAATAAACTAGTGGCCTACATGGTTAATAACTTTTCTGGTTATATCAGAGATTAATATACATGCTCCCAAAACTCCTTGGAAACAAATATCCACAAAGGAACCCAAGGTTCCAACCCATGTAGGAACACAATCATATTAGGTCTTTACTTAAATACTCTGATTCCATTTCTAATGGTAAAACTCCTCTGTAATTATCTAGCAATTTTCATCTTAAATTTCACTTACCTCTTAGTTCTGGCATCGTGAGTTTCTAAGAAATGTCTCTGTGCCTCATGTTTAGAATGATGATCAGCTGCCAGTGCAATATCAACAGTGATTAGTCCTATGGTGGCCGAGCCAGCTTCTAGCCAGTAGGCCCTCCGCAGAACTGCAGGTTGGAGCCCAGCTCTGGGATTATTCAGCTGCTCGATGTACTGTCTCACTTGGAAGTCCTGTATTGCTGCGCTTATCCCTTCCCCAACCGACTGGTTGTGGAGATTACAGTTTGCAACCCGGATTGCCCCCATCTAAAGTTGAATGAAGAAAATGGAACAAAACTCTAGTTTCTGTATTTTTTAGCAACTTAGAATAAACTACATAATAGGTAAATTATTTCAAGTTGTATAAGAGAGAAGAAAAATATGTGTTGTATTTCAAGAAATAGAGGTCTGGTTTGATAAAAAGGAAAAAGAACTACAACAGACAACAAACAGACAAACATTTACCTTTATATTTGTAGCACAACCATGCTCCACAATATAAATATCAGCTCCATCTACCGCTAAACGAGTCATGGTGTATTTCAAATCATTTGAAGCTGGACAGGGGCCAGGAATACAACTCAACTAAAATGGAAAAAGATGGAATAGTTAATTCTATTTAAATACACAAACAAAATTCTGGTCACATGTGTATTTTTTAAAATCAGTATGTTAAATTTTACTTTTTTATAATGATAAAATCATGAGCAATTAAAGTGTCTCTAAATCAGAAAACTAATCACAAGTTACTATGTATGATTTTCATTTAAAAGGGGGTAAGTAGCAAGTTTAAATGGACAGACTATAACTTGTTCCTGAAACTCAAAAGGAATCATCAAAATGAACAGTGCTATAGGTTTATAAAAAAAAGTAGTCTAAAGCTGTAAGATTTTTTTATGAGTTCTCCATACATACTTGTTTTATACACACACACACACACACACACACACAAATACATCAACTGTGAATTTTATGGTACTACCTAGGACAAGCCATACAGATTTAATTTAATTTTACTCCTAACACACAGACTTGGTCATACCTAGGTTGGGTGAAGATAAACACATCATATATTTCAATGAGCTTCCCAGGGCAATGGCAGCCCTAAGTACTGCCTAATAGCACATAACAGCTTGTTAGTGACAGAGTACGCTATAAGAGTATATTTCCTCCACACAAAATAGACCTAAAACAAATAAATCTAAAGCAACAGGAAGCATGCCCTAGCCAGTTTGGATCAGTGGACAGAGTATCAGCATGTGGACGAAAGGGTTCCAGGTTCGATTCCAGTCAAAGGCATGTATCTTGGTTGCAAGCTCCTCCTGGCCCAGAACCAGAGCTCATGCAAGAGGCAACCAATTGATGTGTTTCTCAGACATCAATGTTTCTGTCTTACCTTCTCTCTTCTACTCTCCCTAAAAATCAATGGAAAACTATTCTCAGGTGAGGATTAACAACAATAAAAATAATAATCTACATATATAAAAGCCTAAGTGACCGTCTGACCGTTCAACCATCCAACCGGTAGCTATGATGTGCAATGATCATCAGGGGGCAGATGCTCAATGCAGGAGCTGCCGAGTGACAGCAACTTTGCACACTCCAGGACCTCTCAGAGGATATCAGATTGCCAGTTTTGGCCCATCCCTGCAGGCCAGGCTGAGGCACCCCATCTGCCAGAGGGACCTCACTCATGCCACAGATGCCCTTTGAGCCCTGGCACCGCCCCAGGTGTGGCTGGCCAGGGAAGGACCATGGGAGGCTGGCTCTAGGGTGTGTCCAGCCCATCTTGCTCAGTCACGCCCCACCAGCCACCTTCTCATTAAATCCTTTAAATGTGCAAGAATCTGTGACCGGGCCCCTAGTAAGTAAATAAAATGACAGAAAGCATATCAATTGCATGGCAGAGCAGCTGACTGCAAAGGGAGATGAAGGAACTGAAGGTGATAAAAATGTTCCAGGTCCTCAAATGGTGCTAGTGGTTACACCAGTATATATCACATTCATCAAAATGTGAAATGTACAACTTTAAAAGGATAAATCGGACACAGACAATAGGGTGCTTAAGGCCTGGAGTAAGAGGCCGGGGATGGGCAGGAGAGGGCCAATGGGGGTAAAAAAGAGGATTTATGTAATACTTTCAACAATGAAGAATTATAAAAAGAAAATGTATACACATATTTATGTGTGAGCCTATGTGCATGCCTATCTATTGAATACACACACTTGTAGAAATATACAGTCCATGGGGAGAGGGGTTGTTTACATGTGGTATTAAAAAAAGGTGGATTTATCACATGTAAATTATGCCTCAATAAAACTGAATGTGACATAAAAGCTTTGAGTCTAAAAGAGAAAAAAGGGCCCTAGCCAGTTTGGCTCAGTACTTAAGAGCACTGGTCCTCAGACTGAAGGGTCAACAGGGTTGATTCTGGTCAAGGGCATGTACCTCAGTTGCAGGCTCAATCCCCAGTGCCAGATGGGGCTGCCTGCAGGAGGCAACCAATCAATGTGTTTTTTTCTCATCAATGTTTCTCTCTCTGTGTCTAAAAATAAACGGAAAAAATACTGTCGGGTGAGGATTAACAAAAAAATAAGAAAAATAAATAAGAAAAAAGAGAGGAGACACCTATAAGCATGTGTGAATTATCCATAAGAAACTAACTGGCTGACAAATGACTAAGGAATTAATTTCTTGGGGCCTGGCAATGTATATAGAACAGGAAAAACTATTTTTTTAATGTTTTTATTTATTTCAGAGAGGAAAGAAGGAAAGACAGAAATATCAATTATGAGAATCACTGATGGTTGCCTCCTGCGTCCCCTTACTGGGGATCAATCCCACAACCTGGGCATGTGCCCTGACCAGAAATTGAACCTCTTTGGTTCATAGGTCAACACTCAACCACTGAGCACACTGGGTAGGCAGGAAAAACTAATTTTTACACAAATTGTAGCTATTTCCATTATTATTGGTAAATAAGCATGGGTTACAGAATTTTTTGGACATAAAATTAAAAGCAGGGTGAATCACATTCAATTACAGTAATACTAGAGGCCCAGTGCATGAAATTCATGCAGGTGGGGGAGGGGGTGTTCCTCAGCCCAGCTTGCACCCTCTCCAATCTGGGATCCCTCCCACAATCCAGGACTGCTGGCTCCCAACTGCTCGCCTGCCTGCCTTCCTGATTGCCCCTAACCACTGCTGCCTGCCAGCCTGATCACCCCCTAACCACACCCCTGCCAGCCTGGCTGATGCAACTGCTTCCCTGCCAACCTGTTTGCCCCTAACTGCCCTCCCCTATGGGCCTAATCGCCCACAACTGTCCTCCCTTGCAGGCCTGGTGCCTCCCAACTGCCTACCCCCGCTGGACATCTTGTGGTGGACATCTTATGTCCACATAAGGGCAGGATCTTTGACCACATGGGGTCAGCCATCTTGTGTAGTGGAATGATGGTCAATCTGCTTATTACTCTTATTAGAATAGAGACCTGGTGCATGGGTGGGGGCCAGGTGGTTTGCCCTGAAGGGTGTCCCAGATCAGGGCAGGTGTTCCCTTGGGGTGTGGGACAGAGTGGGAGAGGAGCCTGTGGTGCTTTGCAGGCTGGCCACACCCCCAGGTAACCCAAGTGGAGGCCCTCCTATCTGGGATTTATCTATCTTCTACAACTGAAACTTTGTAGCTTGGAGCAGAGCCAAATCTCCTGCTTACTCCATGGTGGCAGCCATTTCTGTTGGGATTTATCTATCTTCTATAATTGAAACTTTGTAGCCTTGAGTGGAAGCCTGGGCCCACCAGGGTGTGTGAAAAGCTTGGCTTCCTTCATCGACAAGAAACCCAAGCCTCACTCCTGCTCGCTCAGTGGCCGCAGCCATCTTGGTTGGGGTTAATTTGCATACTTGCTCCTGATTGGCTGGTGGGTATAGCTTGTGGGTGTAGCAGAGTGGAGGTTAATTTGCATATTACTCTTTTATTATATAGGATATTAGCAAACAAATATACTTCGTATAGCAAAAGATTAAAGACACACAGGAAAGAAAATAGAAAAACTAAACAATAGTCATCTTTATATTATAGAATAGGGTAAGTTATTTTGCTCTTTTGAAACTTCAGTTTTCTGGGTTTTCTAAAATGGGTACACTTCTCTCTGCCCCCTCCAAATGCTCCCCACCCCCAAATTCATAAGGAACAGTATTTACTGCAAAATAACAATCTGCCTGTCATTGTCACAGCACAAGGTTTTAAAGGTGCTGTAATGACCGAGTCAAGGTCATGCAATGTTGTGGAAAGAGAATAAATTAAGTCAAGAAAATTGGCAAATGCCCCACACTGCTAATCACACTGCAGAAGAGAGGAGTCTGCAAATAGTGTCACGCAAGGAATCTGAACTTTCTCTGGCTTCAATTTTTAATTCTCTACACAAACATAGAGCCAATCCCAAAGACTCAGTGCAATAATATCTGAGTATTGACATCAAACATGTAAGAAATAGGATATAATTTTCAGCCTTGGCTGGCTTGGCTCAGTGGATAGAGCGTCAGCCTGCGGGCTGAAAGGTCCCAGGTTAGATTCTAGCCAAGGACACATGCCTGGACTGCGGGCTTGATTTCCAGTGGGGGGTGTGTAGGAGCTGACTGATCAATGATTCTCTCTTATCATTGATATTTCTCTCTCTCTCTCCCTCTCCCTTCCTCTGTGAAATCAATAAATAATTTTTTAAAATATATATAATTTTCATATCTCCATTTATTTGTGAATGCATATTTTAATAATTACCTCATTTTTTATTTTTTTAATTGATTTCAGAGAGTAAAAGAGAGGAAGAGAGAAACAGAAATATCAATGAGAAAGAATAACTGATCAGCTGCCCCCTGCACACACCCCCTGGGGATGTGCTTGCAACCAAGGTACATGCCCTTGACTGGAATCAAACCTGGGACCTTTCAGTCTGCAGGCCAATGCTCTATCCACTGAGCCAAACAGGTTTCGGCAATTATCTCATATTTTTTGATACTTATAAGTAAATAACAACTGGGTACAATTTGCAAAAGTAATTTTATTAATTTAAAAAATTGACCTATAGTGTTTATTTTGTGCCTATGTGCATTTGCTTTAAAACTGGTATCTCAATTGGTCATTTTAAAAAGTCCATAAATGTTTATAATGCCGCTATTCTATTTGTCAACATACCTTGGATTCACAGAACCGACGATCAAGTCCATGTTGACATGTTATTACTGACTTGGGTCTTTCCAGTTCATACTCCCGACACACCACATGAAAAACAAATGTCTGTCCCCACTCCAAGAGACTAGCCAGCTACAAAATAAGCAGTACAGATTGACAATATGTTAGCAAACTAAATAAGCGCTTGGAACTCTAAAGCTAATTAAGAATATTAACAAAGCTTGAAAGATCCCAAGCGCTGTCTTACACTTGCTGCTACGTAACCCACGTGTTAGTCAATATCATGATTTTTCTACTGTGACATCATTTATAAACTTGTATTTTTACTTTACATTCATGAATGACAAAATACATTGCCAAAATGAATTAATTTCAACTGAAATATTCAACTTCTAAAGTGCTTTTCTTCAAGGTTATATCTTCCTTCTTATATGACTAACTAGAATCCTAACTAGGTTTCTAGAAACCTAGAATTCTCTACCTAATAATCAACCAAGCTTTGGTGTGAAATTTGAGTATTTAATTATCATATTGAACTACGATTTGGGAAAATAAGGTACTTTGAAGATTCTGTTTAAGTAAATAAAAGCTTACGTAACCATATATCAACTCTTCATATCTTTAAATCTAAAAAAAAACTAATTCTATAATTGATTAGAGTTAGTAAAAACACTGAAACATGGGTATACATAATTTAAACTACTGGAAAACATCAATTTCACTTTTAAAACATACAAAGAATGGCATAAACATTAAAAGCACCTAAAGAATCATGAATCTCACAGAAAACAGTGATGTCAAGACTCTTGTGCAAAAAAAAAAGTATTTCATTTTCTAAGAAATGTAATTTATAAACGTGAGAGTCTAGCAATCCTTAGGTTAAAGGAATCATGCCCAGTCTTACAGGGTTGGCATAGCTCATTAGAAAACAAGCTTTTGTTATATGCTTCAGTTTTTACTTGTAAATGGAGAGACAGAAAATGGTGGATAATAAGGACAGGCTAGTTATGAGGCCAGAGAGCACTGAATATTTTTTGTCCATTCTTATACATTCCATTATATTTATTTGTATCCATTTGTATAGAAAATATCCCTTTGCAATTCATTCATTTTCCTATTTTTAGAATCTTAAGTTTTGCTGTCTCCCAACAATTTCTTTCAGATACAGAAGATACTTCGATTCATTATTCATCTTTTTGCTACTACCAGCCTCTCAATTATATGTTTCATACCCACTCTGTAACTTTTTATTAAAATTGAGTATGTACATTTCTGCCACATTTCAGTCTTTTGAAATGCCAGATAAGCATGCATATTATCATAAAGATATGGCTCAACAGGTGAAATATTACAGTAAAATGACTATTCTACTAAATTTCAGTGGTCTATTTCTAGAAGTACCGTAAATAATCTTTAAAGGCCTGTGAGTCTTCTAAAGACACAGTGGGATGGTTGGTGAAAGGAGGGAGAAATTATCCAAAAGATCTCAATTTTAGCCCTCTAAACCAGGCTTACTCACTAGCAAATTCATATCTGTTTTTTAAACCAGTACCCCACATCACTAATAGCAGGTACAAATGATAGTATCTTGCTTTGAGACATGGCAAGTAAAGAACCATGCTACCTAATCCTTAATATCGTAAATGCTAAAAAATACACAAAAAAGCAAAGTTTTTAGAAAATTATTTTATATATTGGGAAAAGAGTATTATTCCAACAGAGGAGAATCAAATAACATAAGCTTAATGATACATATATGTGCAATATATATCTCAGCCTAAGTTTTAACCAAAGAAAGTTTCAAATTCCTTAAGGTACTATGTAGAACTATACAACATTACACTCATCAGTTTCATGTGGCTCAGAAAGATGAAACTTGTCTGTTATTCATCTACTGCTAAGAAAAATTGTGACTAACAGGAATCAAAATGTCATCAGTGGAAATGCAACGGGCATTCAAACAACTTGCTCTTGAGGCAGTGGGTGAGCAGAGGAAAAGAATGTAGCAGATGGCACTCTTAAACTCGTACCTGGGGTGCTGTGACCTTAGCTGTGAGGCTTCCAGCCTGCACGTCAATTAGCCATGCATATTCTAGGGAATCACTTCCCAAAGGAAGACCTTCTGCTGAGAACATGGCATGTGCTCTCAGCTGGAGACCTGACAGATTGATGTGACCTTCCTTGAGTGCGTCATCTACAGGGGGTCGCTGCTGAAAACAAGAACAATATAGTAAGAAATACATACAAGAAAATCGCATTATGATTTCTACTTGTTTTTCCCCAGAGACAAACAGTAAAAAAAACATGCTCTCTGGAAAATGAAGCTTCAGGATTCACAAGCTCCTGACATGCCTTTTACCTGTGAAAGTCTGAGTAAAGCTTCTGCAGTGACAGCACCCATGAGAGCCCAGCTACAAAGCAAGACAGCAAAGTACTACAAAAAACGTTGCTCTCTGAGTGGTCCCTGCCTTAAGGAAGAAAAAGAAACCCAGGCTCTAACTGGAAGGAAATATAACAGGCCAATATCTTTCAGGAAGGCAGGCATCATGAGATTAAAATATTAAAAAGAAAATAACAGGAAACAATAAAGATCATTAAGACCATAAAATGAAGAACTAGGGCAGGAAGCCGTCTCGCATATGGATTTTGTTGTTAGTAAAGGCATATTTTATCATGTTCTTGTCTCAAGACCATGAAATCCTAACAAGCACCTCACACTTCTCCTTGCAACACTTTTTACACTTTAAAGTAATTTATCTTAATGGTAATTCCCTCCATCTTTATCTATCCACCAGCTGACTAGGGCAGTGGTCGGCAAGCTTATTAGCCAACAGAGCCAAATATCAATGGTACAACGATTGAAATTTCTTTTGAGAGCCAAATTTTTTAAACTTAAACTTTTTTTAACACCATTTCTTCAAAACAGACTCGCCCAGGCCGTGGTATTTTGTGGAAGAGCCTCATGTGGCTCGTGAGCCGCAATTTGCAGACCACGGGACTAGGGTAAAGACCATTTTTGCCTTGGTCATCAAGTATCCCACTGCACCTAACTGGGTGACCACAAAAGCAGATACTACTGACCCAGTACCTGTACAGATGACCTCACAGCATATCTTAGAGACACCAACACACAGCTATACACTGATAGTTCAGCTATTTCCAAGCGAGTTTTACTACGGCAGCCTTCTCAGTGTGTGTGTGTGTACAGGCCAGCTTACAGTTAGTGTTCCTTATTTCAACACATTTGTGGGAATGTGTTCTTAAAAAATTGTTTTAAGGAAAAGGGCTAAAAAATCTAACTCATAAGGACTTCTTAAAAGGAAGTTTCAAATTATGACTATAATACATCTCTAGAACGTCTAATAAATGTTTTATTTTATTTGTATCTAAGTTGTGTAACCATATATAAAATCGCCTAACTTCCCTCAGTTAGGTAAAATCGCCTAACTTCCCTCAGTTAGGTCTCAGTTTCTTTGCTTTATCTTAGGGAGTTGGGGAGGATGGTCAGTAAAGATCTCTTCAGGCATAGAGATTCCATAATTCTCATATAAAATTTTTCATAGTTTTTTTTTATTAAGCTTAAAAATACATGTGGAAATTGGCCTGTCCTAAAGGTATAGCCTACCTAGTACACTAATAAAGGTTATATTCTAAATTTGTATTATGGCTTGTATCATATTAGGGGGGGAATGGTCTCCCCCAAAAGGAATGTTCAAGTCCCAAGCCCATGTACCTGTGAATATGACTTTATTTGTACCCAGGAGAGGGTCTTGGCATATACAATGAGATTTTATTGGATTAGGGATTCCTTCTTAGACATGTCTTAGTAAAAGAAAATTGGGGACACATAGACTCATGAGTGTCATATGAATCTGGAGGAAGAACTTGAGTGAAGTGTCTAGAAGACAAGTAATGCCAAGGACTGCTAGCAACCAGCAAAAGGCAAAGCATATCCTCACCTGCTTTCAGAGAGAACATGGCCCACCAAAACCTGGTTTCAGACCTCTAGGCTTCAGAACTATGAGAGAATAAATTTCTGATGCTTCAAGCCACCCAAAGTGGGATACTTTGCTACAGGAGCCCTAGGAAACCAATATGCATCAAAAGATGACCATGAAGTAGAATGTGTAGTTTCCTAAGTTGGACACAATAATCCATCTATCACTTTAGATCAGGGGTGGAGAAATTCCAATCTATGGGACTTGACCTCTCATAATGAGCTCAATAAAATGTTTTTTATATCTGGTCCAGTCTTTTGAGAATGTAGTGATGGAAATAAAACTTCAAGTGTCGCCAGGTATTCATAAGAAACCAGATATTCAGCTAAGATTCTCAAAACTCAGCCATCAGGAGATACTTCCCTTTGCCCTTATTCGTTTCCTCAATAGACTGAAAGCAAGGAGATGGGCTTCCTCTCCACACACTCCACCTCCCAGAATTAAAAAAAACACATCAACCAATTCTAACTATCCACTAATTAGAGAACAAGAGCTGTTTTTAAGGTTCCTGCAGCAAGCTAAAATAAGTGTTGTGCAAGTGAGATCTTTCTGATGATAACACAATGCTGTATCCTGATTTCAGTAACAATTTATATGGAGTAGACACACAATATGCACACCCCTTGCACCAATGTCAACTTCCTGGTTTGATATTGCACTATAATTATGTACAAGGTCAACATGGGGAAACTGGAGGAAGGGGATACAGGTACTCATTGTACTAACTTTGCAACTTCCTGTGAGTCTATTATTATTTTGAAATGAAAGTTTTAAAAAGGAAGCACACTTTGAGACAAAAGAAGAATGTAGTGTTAGTTTCCACTACTATGTATATATGAAAATATAAATTAAAATTCTATGTAGGAAAATATAATCATTTATGACAAAACAGTGAAAAGGGGGTATGCTATTAGAAACAAGATTATCAATTACTACACAAAATCCACCATCCATTGATGATCTGAGGTATCAGATTCACCTTCCCACTTACATATTTACCTGGCCTTGTATTAATCCATTTATATTTCTAAAAATAGAAAAAAGCCCTAAAGTAATGGCAGGAAGAGAAGCCATCTGGCATTAAAAAGTAATAAGTATGAAGTGGTAATCTATCCAGGAATATAAATGATTCCCATGTGATGAATATCATTGGCTCTCTTCCCAAAAGAGCCCAGGGATACAGTGAAAAGCATTAACAAAGTATCTTGTAGGTATGTCAGATGAAAAGAATAAATCATTGTCCATGCAGATATGCATGTTTTGAAGATTTATGGTACTGGTTAATAGTAATACTTAGGTTGTAATTGTCAGAAGAATTCACCAATATTTTCTACATTTTTCCCTTCCATAATAAATGAGAAAGTTATAAAGTATTTATTTCCATTTCTAAAAACAATGGATATAATATATATAATTGTCTGGGACCACATAAACAAGGAAAGCAGAAAGAAAATAAAACAGGTTCTTGAAAAACACTCATAAATCCATACACACATACAAAACTTCTTACTATGGTTATATGGAACGTCTCTAGTTTACAGAGCTGTAGATTCCATGGACTGAAGCTAACACATTATTTTCACCCTATAAACAGTAACAAGAAATTTCTAAGTCTCTACCACACCTCATTTTCACGTTACCTGATAGTTGTCACTGACGAACACACTCAGGGGTGACAGCACAAGCTGCAGCATGGTCTCTCTAAATCCTTTTTTCATTTCAAAACACAGTCTTTCCAAGAAAGCTGTGGGACACTCAGGACCATCGGCAGTTCCATGCTAAAGTCAAACATAATCAAAATATAGAAAAAGGCAAAGACCAGGGAAGTACAAGAAAATAAAAACTGTATTTATATGATTAAAAGATTTTGAATTTTAAAAAGAGAAACAATGCTTTACTGACAAATACAAGTCATTGGTGCCCCAGTAAGCACATTAGGTCCGCTAAACACAGAGGTGGCCTCTCTGCTGTGCAGCCCTAGGTACACAACATGGAGCGGTAAGCAGCCTAAAGCTCAGGGCCACCCCATCATATCTGGCCTGGCTCCAATGGCCATGGGTTCTTCGGGGAATATAATCCTGTTCCTAGTCAGCCCCAACAGGCCCACAGTCATCCTTAGAGTGAACCAGGATTCAATGCTAGATCCAAAACTGCAGGAGCACAATTCCATCTACAGGGTCAAGCCTGAATTTTGATTTTGTAATAGGTCCACCATGAGGCCCCAAACGGGTCTGGAGTTGGAGATGAAGACTAACAAAATGTAAAATCCTAGAATATCCTTCAAACTAACTATAAACACGTCAAAATTTTCTTGTTACACAGAACAACAAAAAAGAAATGCAAGTGAAAGGAGAAAGAGTAAAATTATAAATGATCAAGTAATCACATTCTGAAGAAAATAAACTAGCTCTATAGAGATAAAAAAATAAATTTAGAAGTTTTTAATCTGAATTTTTCTATAATTATGTGTGTGTGCCCACATACATACAGTTTCCTATGCTGGGTGAATTTCACATGATATTCCAGACTATTTTGATAAGTAAACACTTACAACAGGCAGACGCCCATGAACTTTGTACAAATTCACAAGCACAGTAATATCCCATGGACGCAAGGACAGCGGATGAATTGACTTGGCTGAACTTTCGTTTTCCTTTCTATCACCTTCCATTCCAACTGCAGTCCATCCAGAGCTAGATGACGTTGACAGGGACAGAACTGGACTTGAAATAACCTCTTCAAAATCCATATACATGTCATCTTCCCCAAAGTAGTTTTCCTATGAAATATTAAGAACAGTCTATCAAAAGAGATATGTAACAATAACTTCCTACCTTACAGCCTGAAGTTTATAAACTAAGCATTCCCCTAACCTATTTTATTTCATTAAAAGCACCTGGTCTGTTTCTTTAAAATGGAAAAAAAGGATACACATATTTAAGACATATGCTTACTTGGCTGCTTATCAAGTAAATATTCTATAGCAAATACACACACAAACACAAACACACACACACACACAAACACCCAAAGTTACAGAAGTTTATGTAGTAAAGCTTCATGATAAATATCACCTCCAATTATAGCAAAAACTTGCGACCTACATCCTAGAAGAAATCTTTGAAGATTTATAAGATTCAGCAGTTGTCAACTGTACTTCTCAGAGTGTAGAGGAAATACTCAGATACATCATTTGGGGGAAGTAGATTACTTTGCTTAAAATCAATTTGGCTAACTCCAACTAGCTAAATACTACAGTGCATATATTTGTCAGGAATGTTTTAACAGTTTAATAAGAATGTCCAATTTTGATTATTGCTAAAAAAAAAACAAAAAAAAAAACATGTATTATAAAACAGTTACCAAAACTTCCTTTCACATAGTTCATCCTGGTTTCTTATGCATTAACTAGTGGCACGGTGCATGAAATTCATGCACATTAAGGGAATTAGAGGAAATATTTTAATATTGCTATTTGCCCTTTCTCTATAATAGAAGTGTCCAGCCAGCCCCATCCCCACTGGGCAACACCAAGATCTGGCCGGCCCCACCCCTATCAAGCCCTGCCAGGTGGGGGACACAGCCTAGCGCCAGGGCAGGGGGCACGGGGCATAGCCTCAGGTCCCCCAGGCCAGTGCGAGAGCAGGGGGCATGGCCTCCGGGGGCATGGCCTTAGGTCCCCCGGCCCCGGCCTGGCGCCATGCAGCCTCATGTCCCTACTGTGACAGTGTGACTGCGTGATGACCATTTGCATATTAGCCTTTTATTATGATTAGTGTTCCCACTACTAATAATATTCTGTTTCTTTGCATCAGATTTTATTTTTAATTAAGATATTTTCTTCCCATTTTATATTTTGTCTATTTGATCTGTCGGTATTAATCAAAAGTTGTTAAAATATTCCCTGTTAACACTGTTAACTATATTTGTTCAATATTAGAAACAAGTCAATGTTTGGTAAATTCTATATTCTGGTTATTGACATTTGTTTTTTGGCTAGGATTCCAGACATCAGGTCAATTACTATCTTTTCATATAGTGCCTGGACTATAAAAATCCCAAACTACTGACTCATAACACCAGCACTTTTTTTTCTGTTTCCTGCCTCTAAATAATACAGGTCCTACTTAGAATCTGCTTGACATGAGATTTTAGGTACCTTCTAAACCATTCAACTAGCACTTCTCCCAGTCATGGCTAGCAAACCTTGACTGTCTTTCCCTGCCCAGCTCTGATCATCCCAGACCTTCCCAGAACCTTGTGTGTTATGGATTCTGCTAGCTAAGCATTCGCTATCCCAGCCTCTGCAGCAATGAGATCACAAAATGAAGTGGGTAAGGAAGCACTGATGAAACTATACTCACACATGGAACGCCACTGCTCGTGACTGTTAGGGTTTGAATAATTAGTCTCTCTTTGGTTGTCAGATGTAGTAAACAACCAAAGTGAATTTGGAAAATCTTGGGAAAATGCAAAATTTCATGATAATAATGTCAGTTTCATTGGATAACTGCTCAAATCTCCAGTAAACCTCTCAGTGATAAGTAAGAATCTGGAAGGCTTAGTTACTTATGAAAAATAATAAATCAGTAAAAATTATTGACGACTTCTGGTAACTTTCTAAAACTATGAGCTGAATATCATCATCAAAAGAATAAGAGTGACATCTAGAAAACTGATGAAGTCCTCACCCACTGTTCTTAAAGTAGCCTCTCTTCATAATCATGTTAAAGACACCAACCTCTAAGTGCTCTCATACAATTTCAGTGAAAGAATTATACCAAAATTAATCAACACTTTATTTAGTCCTTATTCAAAAAAATAGTGCATATTTCTTCAGAACCTAAATCTGTGATATTCTGAAATAAACTTATTTACATATATTTGCTTCAATTGTTAAGATGGAGCTCCAAACAAACCTTTGATTAATTACCATGAAAATAAGTTGTCCATTTTTAATGGTTTTACTTGAGGTAGCCTTTTCCTGGTACCAATTATCCTCAGATAATAGGTTAACTTGTACTTATATTACTGCATTAAGTATCTTTTCATATAGTGCCTGGACTATAAAAATCCCAAACTACTGACTCATAACACCAGCACTTTTTTTTCTGTTTCCTGCCTCTAAATAATACAGGTCCTACTTAGAATCTGCTTGACATGAGATTTTAGGTACCTTCTAAACCATTCAACTAGCACTTCTCCCAGTCATGGCTAGCAAACCTTGACTGTCTTTCCCTGCCCAGCTCTGATCATCCCAGACCTTCCCAGAACCTTGTGTGTTATGGATTCTGCTAGCTAAGCATTCGCTATCCCAGCCTCTGCAGCAATGAGATCACAAAATGAAGTGGGTAAGGAAGCACTGATGAAACTATACTCACACATGGAACGCCACTGCTCGTGACTGTTAGGGTTTGAATAATTAGTCTCTCTTTGGTTGTCAGATGTAGTAAACAACCAAAGTGAATTTGGAAAATCTTGGGAAAATGCAAAATTTCATGATAATAATGTCAGTTTCATTGGATAACTGCTCAAATCTCCAGTAAACCTCTCAGTGATAAGTAAGAATCTGGAAGGCTTAGTTACTTATGAAAAATAATAAATCAGTAAAAATTATTGACGACTTCTGGTAACTTTCTAAAACTATGAGCTGAATATCATCATCAAAAGAATAAGAGTGACATCTAGAAAACTGATGAAGTCCTCACCCACTGTTCTTAAAGTAGCCTCTCTTCATAATCATGTTAAAGACACCAACCTCTAAGTGCTCTCATACAATTTCAGTGAAAGAATTATACCAAAATTAATCAACACTTTATTTAGTCCTTATTCAAAAAAATAGTGCATATTTCTTCAGAACCTAAATCTGTGATATTCTGAAATAAACTTATTTACATATATTTGCTTCAATTGTTAAGATGGAGCTCCAAACAAACCTTTGATTAATTACCATGAAAATAAGTTGTCCATTTTTAATGGTTTTACTTGAGGTAGCCTTTTCCTGGTACCAATTATCCTCAGATAATAGGTTAACTTGTACTTATATTACTGCATTAAGTACAATGTGTTAAAAGTTTGTCTATCCATGTCTATCCTGCTTTATCCCTCCTAACTTTTTTCCTTGAGAGCAGATGCAATATCATTTCTATCTCTAGCAACTAGCACGATTTCTAGAACATGCTAAATGTTCAAAACAATGATAAAGGAGTACACTACTTTAATTAATAATTTTATAATTGAATCTATTACTATCTATACTATCCTATATAATAACAGGCTAATATGCAAATCGACCAAGCAGCAGAACGACCGATTGCTATGACACACAATGATCACCAGGGGGCAGACACTCAATGCAGAGGCAACAGCACCAAGGACCCCTTGGGGGAAGTCTGACTGCTGGCTTAGGCCCACTACCCAGGCGCAGGCTAGGCTGAGGGCACCGCCCCACTCACAGTGCATGAATGTGATGCACTGGGCCTCTAGTGTGTACACACACACACACACACACACACGAGGCCCAGTGCATAAATTCATGCATGGGTGGCACCCAGCTGGCCCACCCCTGATGGGGATCCATCAGGGGTGGGCCAGCTAGGGGAAGGAGCCACAGGCAGTTGGCCAGCCAGCCCCATCCCCAATCAGGATTTTGGGGGCCGATCTGGGTTGGGCTGGCTAGGGGGAGGGGCCAAGAGAGGGCTCCAGGGCGTGTCCAGCCTGTCTCAGTTCTGATCGGCTGAACCACAGCAGCAAGCTAACCTACCAGTTGAAGCACCTGCCCCCTGGTGGTCAGTGCATGTCACAGTGACTGGTCAACCTGTCGAATGTCTGCCTCCTGGTGGTCAGTGCACATCATAGCGAATAGTTGAGTAGCCTTAGTATATCATTAGCATATTACGCTTTGATTGGTTGAACAGACAACTGGACACTTAGCATATTAGGCTTTTGTTACATAGGATACATATATCTGTGTGTGTGTGTGTGTGTGTGTGTGTGTGTATAATATATTCTCAACATATATAATATATTCTCAACACTTTAAATCATCTAATTGGCTACTGCAAATGGTCCCAATTTCAATTAGATATTAACAGTTTGCATACATCTACACTAATAAAAGAGTAAGGTGCAAATTAACCATACCTTCACAACAATCACCAGCCAACCAGGAGTGGGTATGCAAATTAATCCAACAAAGATGGTAGGTTATTTTGCATACTCAGGTGCCGAGCGGCTGGGGGCAGGGCAGGATGCTTGCATCATCACCATGATGACAATGAAGGCATCCTGCATTGCCCCAGCTGCTCCAGGCTTCTGGGCAGTATGGGAAGGCAGAAAGGCTGCTCCGGGCCAGAGCAAAAAGGCGCTCCGGCTGGAGTGAAGGTGCTGCCAGCAGCCAGGGGAAGGAAGGCCCATTCTTGCATGAATCTTCATGCATTGGGCCTCTAGTTTAAAAATATGCATGTTCTTTTTTAAAAAATCATACCTTTATACAAAAAAAAGCATTTAATAGTGGTCCATATAGAGTTATCTGAGAGTCTGGAGAAAGTTCCATTTCCACATGCAATTTATCAGGTGGCAACTCAGAGGGGTCAACAGGTGGGCGGGAAGAAGTAGAGGGAGAAGAAACAACTCGGTCTGATGTCTTCTGGGATGGCCTCAATACAGACAGCATTGTTTCTTCCATTTCTGACACTGGGATAAATTCAGAAACAAAAAAGTTTGGTGAAGGGAGGAAAGGGCCTCTTAGAAGTTCTTCAAGGCAAATATGAAAGCAATTACCTCTGATATAATACATATAGCATATAATGAAAACAAACCTGAAAAACTAATAATTAAGGATTCAAAATAGACTTCATTGAAGTATGTGCAGAAATACATGAATCAGACTGCACAGAATCAATGAAAAATTCCTGTTAACGTCAAGTCCCTGAAATATAAATTTGGGTCATGATTAGGCTTTAACTATATTTGAGCATTAAAGTAATTTTTCATTAAACAGCTATTCAAATAAAGTGTGATGTTACCAAGCTCCATACATAAGAACAATTTTAAAAACTATTCTTTAAGATGTAACCCACTGGAATAACACAAAGGAGTAATCACTTTACTCTAATTCCATTTTGGACCCCAATTATAAGGTGCATAAGCTTCAGGATAACTATGGTAGTTATCAAATGCATTAAAGAAACTAACACTTCCAAAATCAAGTACTTTAAATATGTAGTTTGACATACACATTGTTGTTATTTCAGCTCTGCTGCTTCTAGTGGGACAGACCTGAGAAAATTAGGTAATTGCTTTTTCTGAGCATATTTCCTTAACTCTACCACTATAATGTCAATATCTAGCTCATAGTTGTTGTAAGGATCAAATGAGATAATGCAAGCCAGAAAACAGCTTAGCCTACTAGTTTATACACAGTAAATGCTCAATGAAAGTTAGCTATAATTATACCAAAATCCTTAAAATATTTTAATGCATACAATCATGTCAAAAGAACAGGTGTATTTTTTGTATCTTGGGTAATTATCAGTAATAACACCAGATGTTTCAAAGTACAAATTATATAAAAAACACTTACATGATTGTTTTAGCTGCTCATCTGCTTTCTGTGGGTAAACAGGATGCCATGTGTAATCGATTGTAAGCATGACACTTGGGACAGTCCAACATTCAACCCAACCAGCCCTTTAAGAGTAAAGAATAAAGTTTCTAGTCAGGTAGTTATTCCTTTCATTATATACACACAACAGGTACAGATCATCAAAGTTATTATTATTCTTGGAAAGATTCTGAATAATCGTTTTTCCACATAAAAACACAAGATACTTAAGTCCTTCCTGTTAGGTACTCACTTTTCTTGGGTAAGGTTCCGCCATTTGGGTTTAACTGTTTTCTGGCTGCTCTGACACTCAGCAGGAAGACCAGTGTCATGAGTCATTTTATTTGGGTGGCAATTTTTTACCAGCATAAATAATGAATATTTACTAGGGTGACAATCTGGTAGAAACAGATGAAGATCAACATCTTCTCCCTAAAAAATAATTTATAATAACCCACAGTAATAAAATAGGTACATAAACATGTTATTATTTACAGCCAAACCTCTCCGTAATAATCTTAAGAATAATTTTTTTTAAAAAAACCATAAATTCCAAATGACAGATTTAATATTGAACAATCAGATAAATAACTGGAGTAAGATTTTACAGACTAAAACTACATTCTGATTACAACGTTAAGAAAAAAGTTTGGATAATAAACAGCATAGTTTCCACAAAACAGTAAAAAGATTATCTTAAGCTGGTTTGGCTCAGTGGATCGAGTATCAGCCCACAACTGAAGGATCTAGGTTTGATTCTGATCAAGGGCTACTAACTCAGCTGCAGACTCAATCCTATGCAGGAGGCAACCAATCCATATGTCTCTCACATCGATGTTTCTCTCCCTCTGTCTCTCCTCCTTCCTTCCATTCTGTGTAAAATTCTATGGAAAAAATATTCTCAGGTAAGGATTAACAAAAAACAAAAACAAAAACAAGATATCTTCAATGGGTATACATGAATATTTCACATGTAATTCAGTAAAATATAAAAAATTGCCTCACTAATATAAGCTCAGGTGGAATATATTCTGTATTCTTACTAATTTTTAAAACATGATTGTCTCGCCCTAACCAGTTTGGCTCAGTGGACAGAGCATCAGTTTACAACTGAAAGGTCCCAGGTTCCATTCTGGTCAAGGGCATGTACCTGCATTGTGGGCACATCCACAGTAGGAGGTGTGCAAGAGGCAGCTGATCGATGATTCTCTCTAATCGATGTTTCTAACTCTATCCCTCTCCCTTCCTCTCTGTAAAAAAAATCAATAAAATATATTTTTTTAAAAAGAACATGATTGTCTCTTCAATAACTCTTGATTTTTCAACTGGCTTTTAAGAATTCTGAATTGGTGTATCAAAGGATCTTCATTCAGCTTCACTTCTGTCCTTTTATTAGTAGGTTTCCGAATCTTTTTTTCACCCTAATGCCTGGTTTCTTAATAAGCAGCACAGAACCCTAAGCTCTATTGCCTGGGTTCAAATTCCACCTCAGCCACTCATTAGCTACATAACTAGTTACTAAACTCGGCTCCTCAGTCTCCTAATCCATAAATGCAGATGATAACAATACCTGCCTCAAGAGGGTTGTTCTCAGAATAAAATGAGTGAATACAGATGAGCACTGGAAATAGTGTCTGGCACATACAAAATGATTAACAGGTATTAGCTGCTTTTATTATTATTATTGTTATTTTTTATCACATAATTTTCATCAATACTACACCTACTACTGATTGCTTGTGCCCTAAAATCAGGCATTTCACAAAATTCTGACTGCATATGAGTTGGCTTTTAGATAAAAAGAAGAAGGTTATTTGTGGCTATTGCTTGAGTTTGTGGTTACAATGAAGAATGACATATAGGGAAGTATAAAATCTAGTGCATAAATATAGTAAACATTACAGCTAGAATGGGTGCCTAAAAGATCATAGATCAGCCTCAAAGGTTAAGAAATAATCAACTCAGAATTGTTTCCTTATTGCCCTACTTCTTTGGGAAAGCTGGAAAACTGGAGAACACTGTAGTCAACTACAAAAAAGAGACAAGGGCCATCTGTGCCACAAACTAGTGAGAATGGAGGAAAGCTAAACTACTTCTAGGTGGCCAGGGAACAGAGGTAGAGGGATGAGGTGAGGGTGGGGGCCTGAGAAGGGGAGGGGTAGAAATAAAGATAAGCTTTGGGAAATCCAACTTACTAATAAACCTTGTGGGATAAACAATGCATCCAACTATACGTACTCTTAGGGAGAACTTGGTATTACACGTAACTGGAACAAAGTCCGTAAACGGCAAAGAGAAATCAATATTCAGTGTTTCTCCACAGGCTGCCAGATATACTATAAAAAAAGAAATAAAATTTACTTTTAAGTTCGATAACTTTTTTAAAAAATTGCTTTAAATATATACCTAATCGAAATTAAGTTTAAGACTATATATTTAGTCCAATACAAACTCTGAAATATTTCTCTGAAGGTCTCACAAAATAATGGGGAAAATTCCAGTATCTATCACAACTATATAAGCAATATCAATTTGTTGGTATTTGTCTTTAATGAACAAAATACTCAACCTAATTTTTTTAAAGTGCTTACCATTTTCCTGTTGTTTAGTGGAACAGTCAATCCAGTTGTGCTGATTAGCAGCCCAAATCATTTCAAATTGATGAAACATTATTTTAAAATTCCATGTATATGGAACAAATGAAAAAATGTCTGGAGCATTATCACTAGACCAGTCTTGAATTAAATCTAAAGTTATCAGGATGGGAGACAGAAATTAAAATTAAGTGAAATTCAAAAAACAAATTGTAAAAATTCTAACACCAGTCAAAACTGAATTTTTCATTTATAACTGAAAAGAATTTATATTGAAATATTAAAAGGTAATTAAAGAAATTGTAGAAGATTAAAGAGAAAAACATCACCTGTTATTCCACTAACAAATACATCCAACACTGAGGATACATTTCCTTCTAGATTTTTTCTATGTAGATTTTACACTATCTTATATCCTCCTATGAGAAATATATGCTTGACTATTTAACTGTACCCTATCCTGCATATTTTTTAAATATATTTTTATTGCTTTCAGGGAGGAAAGGAGAGGGAGATATAAAGAGAAACACCAATGATGAGAAAGAATCATCCATTGGCTGTCTCCTGCACGCCCCCTACTGGGATTGAGCCTGAAACCTGGGCATATACCCTGACTGGGAATTGAACCTGTGACCTCCTGGTTCATAGGTTGACCCTCAACCATTGAACCACACCAGCTGGACTGTGTATTTCTTTTTATCTCTTTCTCTCCCTCCCTGTTTCTGTCTTTTTTGGGGGGGATTTAGTGGACAGCTTGATAATTGGTAACTGGAAGATGCCATCTCATTAATTGAATTTCTTAAGTGTAATAGGGTTGACCATTTTTCCTGTTGTTTTATTCATTAAACAAATACCCACAGAGTGTCTACTGTGTGTCAGACTCTGTTCTAGACTCTGGTGAACAAAACACAGACTTGGCCTTCTAAGAATTTACAGTCAGTTATTTTTGTTGATTGTTTATTTGTTGTACTGCTAATTTGTATGGTCTGGTTGTTGATTTCAAAATTGTGTTCCTATAATTAGTGTACCTATCCTTTGGTATCTTTATTTTATTTTAACCTCAATACGTCGATGTTTCTCTGTATATGTCTCTCTCCCCACCTCTCCTTTCACTCTCTCTAAAATCCAATAGAAAAAAATCCTCATTCCTCAGATAATTAAAAATAATAATAATAATAAGTAATAATAATAACAACAATAATAATAAGTAGCTCTAGCCAGTTTGGCTCAGTGGATAGAGCATTAACCTGTGGACTGAAGAGTCCCAAGTTCAATTCCGGTCAAGGGCATGTACCTCAGTTGCAGGCTCCCAGACCTGAGCAGGGGGCATGAAGGAGGCAACCAATCGATGTGTTTCTCTCACATTGGTGTTTCTGTTTCTCCCTCTCCTTTCTACTCTCTCTAAAAATCAATGAAAAAAATATCCTTGGGTGAAGATTTAAAAATACATAATAATAATAGGTAAAATTAATTATTTAAAGTAGTCTTCTTTAAATTTTAATGGAAATTTATACTAAAAAATATTAGACTCAATAATGATATCAGATGTCAAATTTATCTATATATATAAAAGCCTAAGTGACCATCACAACTGAACAGACGACCAAACAGGCTGTGTGGGACGACCAGGCTGGCAGGGAAGTTAGTGAGGGGCAACCAAATGACCAAACAGTAGGCTGCGTGGGGTGACCAGGCCAGCAGGGGGTTAATGAGGGGCGACCAAATGACAGAGGAGTAGGCAGTTGGGGGCAACCAGGCTGAGAGGGGGGTGGCCAGTTGGGGGAGACCAGGCTAGCATGAGGAGCAGTAAGAGGTGACCAGGCTGGCAGGGAGGGCAGTTAGGGGCAACCAGATCAGTAGTGGGGCAGTTGGGGGCAACCAGGCTGGTGGGGGGGGGGGGCCAGTAAGGGGTGACCAGGCCAGTGGGGGTAGGGGGTAGTTGGGGGTGACTAGGCTGGCAGGGGGGCAGTTGGGGGTGACCAGGCCAGCAGGAGGTGCAGTTAGGGGCAGTCAGGCAAGCAGGCAGATGAGCAGTTAGGAGCCAGTGGTCCCATGTTGGAAGTTGCCCATTGCCTTCACTAGCAGAAAGAGGTGGACAAGGAGTCCGGAAGGCTGGTTAACCTTGAAGGCTCTGGAAAGGGTCAGAGCCAAGCACCCATTGTCCAGTTGAGACAAAGGGAGTTAAAGCAACTTCCACCTTTTAGTCTTATGTAAACCCTTGCTGATGGGCTATCATGGAGCTATTACTGGAATTGCCTGCCTAAGAGCTATGGGTGGATCCCAAATCTGAATAAAAGGGATCACAAGACCAGAGCAAAGCGGAGTCCTTCCTCTAGAGCTGGGCTCCCGCCTGGCTCCCAATATTTCCAAATTAATATTTTCTAGTCTCTTTCATTTGTGTGTGGCCTCCTTCAGAACTCAAAACCTGAACCTGAACCCTGAACCACACGGGACATAAGGAGGTACACTCCAGTCCCAGATTGTGAGAGGAATGTCCAACTGGCAGCTGGACATCCCCCGAGGGTTCCTGGATTAGAAAGGGTGCAAGCTGGGCTGAGGAAACCCCCCCATGTGAATTTCATGCACTGGGCCTCTAGTCTTATATAATATCATAAGAACTCATTTAAAATTCAATGTACATATGTTTGTGCCAGATATTAGAAATTCCTCTTTAATAAAACAATACATTTAATATCAAAAGTTATAATAATTTAAATTAATATTAGTAAGATGTAGAGTTTTACTATGTCAACACAAAGGCATATATAGCTATTAACATGGTATATGAATAGAGAAAGGAAAATTCCATTTATTAATTTTACCTTAAATGTATTTTTATTTAACAAGCAAACACAGTGATTCACCATGCCACCTTATCTTGCTTCTACATGCCACCTTATCTAACTAATGGGACTCATCCCTACCTTCTAACTATTCTGTAGCACAATGTCTAGCAGCTGAGAGATGCCCAAAAGCCATCTCTGGAACTAAGGAACTCCACAATACAAATCCATCATTCATCAAGTTGATTTTAACACTTTTCTCTCTCAGAAACATTTTTGATTCTACACTTTTACTCAAACTATTTGTCCTATCTAAAATATATACACTCTTCGTTACCCTCTCTTCTGAAGGAAAACTCTAACCATCTTTAATAACAGCATCATAGTATAGAGAGAGCACAGGGTGTACAGTTGAATAATTGTTCTTAAATGTCTCTTCCACTAACTAGTGATAGAGGAATACAAGGAAGAAAGGAAGGAAGGAGGGAGAGGGAGGTAGGGAGGATGATTGTAGCAATCAATCAAGCAAATATTAGGTGCTCTGGGACAGCCACCGACCCTGGTAAATCAGACCAACTCTATTTAGCTACACTTGTCACAGAAGTCTCAATAAACATAACTTGTTTTTATAAAGAAATATTTATGGTATTCAAAGACCAAGACTACATGTTTGCATACTTATGAAATATGAGTAGCTATCATAATATGCTGCAAAAAATGAAGGAATTTTCTGACCAATGACAACACAAACTAAATTGTCCATGCTAAGAAGGTAGGGGCTCCCAATACAAACATAGCATATCTGACTACTTGAATATACTGTTTGTAGATTACAATAATCAAAACAAAATCAGGAAGCAATGCTGATGCCTAATTCAGGAAGAGAAATTGATTCACCTTCCCCATTGTACTCCCCACTAAACTGAATGAAAGTACCAGCCCAGCCTAAGATAGGTTCTTTTATTTCCTTTCAGCTCAATTTTGGGTTCATATTTTTCTTTTTTGTGTAGGAAGACAGCACAACATATCTATATTTAAATTTTCCCTTTGATCTTCTTGGCCCAAAAAGTGTGAAAGTGAAGTTTGAATTGTGTCATCAAATCCCCAGGCTGAATCTAAAAGTAAAACTCACATGAATAGAAAACAGTTCCCTATAATGAATTTCACTGCATTTTTTTTTTCATTAGAAAATTACCTGTGAAGAAGTTCTTCTGTGCAAAGATGAAGTGGTAGGTGGCTTTATACACTTCTAATTCACACTGCCACGTCTGGGGCATATTCCATACTCGGGGGTAGCTGGCAATGATGTGGAACTAAAAACCAATGTCAAGTCAAAATGTTAAGAGTTTAAAATGTGACCCTATGTGAAGAGCATCAGAAATAAACATACACACTGGTGAGTAATGAACACTTATTTTCCTACTGAGCAGAACAGAAGGTCCCTTTGAGATTTTAATATTGCTGTGACCACGAATACATCCAGTTCCCTGAAATACTAAGCCATCAGGTAGTCAAAAAAATATTTGAGGAACAATCAGATTACAGTTTCAACACTGTATCTGAGCTTAACTCAGAATAACAGCAACACCCTTAACCCCTCTGCATGCCCAACCTGGTCAGTGAGAGGTTCAGGCGCAGAGAGTGCATGCAACGAATACTGTCACACACAAGTCTGGCCCCAGGGCCTCCTGGGTTCCCATTTGACAGTGTGGTGGTTACAGGTCTGTATTCCACCTGCCAAAGCTGAACAATTCTGCAAAGGCAAGAATTGCTTGACCAGGACCAGCAATTTTGCACAGCAGTACTTATCAGTTATAGCTCAGCAAACATTAAAATGCTGAATATGCAAGTTGAATATATATTTATGGTACTCAATATATTCTTGGTTAATTGCAAACATTTCCTCTTAACTTACATATATATCATGTATAAATAGCTTGTTTAGGCAATTAAGGATCTACTGATATAATACTGTGTAAAAGAATCCTCTCTGAATATCAGCCATTCTACAACATGGCTTCTATTATTATTGTTGTTGTTGACCCCAACAAAAAAATAATTATCTGGCTAATTACTGAGTTCCCCAATCTGAAATTTTGGTCATAAGTACTTCCATATTTTTTTTCTTTGTACTATGCAGCAATCCAGGATATTAAGATTTTCTTCCTTTCACCTTATTCATCAAGTAAAAAGCAGAATGAATTATTAAACCTTGAGAAAGAATCCAATGGGGCCAGAAAACATACAGTAAAAAAAAAAAAAAAAAAACAGCCCTAGCTGATTTGGCTCAGTGGATAGAGCATTAGTCTATGGACCAAAGGGTCCCAGGTTCAATTCCGGTCAGGGCGCATGCCTGGGCTGCAGGCTCAATCCCCAGTAGGAAGCATGCAGGAGAGCCAATCAGTGATTCTCTCTCATCATTGATGCTTCTATCTCTCTCTCCCTCTCCCTCTCTGAAATTAAAAAAAAAATTATATATATATATATATATATATACATACACACACACACACACACACTCACACACACACAAAAACAATCTGCCCAGCTGGTGTGGCTCAATGGTTGAGCATCAACCTACGAACCAGGAGGACACAGTTCAATTACTGGTCAGAGCACATGCCCAGTTACGGGCTTGAGACATGCAGGAGGCAGCTGATCAATGATTCTCATTATTGATGTTTCTAACTCTCTCTCCCTCTCCCTTCCTCTCTAAAATCAATAAAAATACTTTAAAGTAATTTCTCTAAAAAAAAAATAAGCCACAATCTTATTTACAGTATTAGAATTAGTCTAGCCATACAGTGAAGTTTAAAAACAATATCCTGACAATTGTTCATATTTTTAAAGGCCAAAACCCCACATTTAATTGCCTTATGTTCACATTCCCCATTCTAGGAGCAGATCAACAGAGTATGCCAGGGAGTCTACGTCACTGGGAATCTACTCCTCTTTCTAAATTAGAGCCAAAGAGCACTGGATGGTTCTTGAACAAAAAGTTGGACCATTTGATGACTTCTCGGTCATTAAAATTTTGTATTAAAAAGTTAAAACCGCCGAAACCGGTTTGGCTCAGTGGATAGAGCGTCGGACTGCGGACTGAAGGGTCCCGGGTTCAATTCCGGTCAAGGGCATGTACCTTGGCTGCGGGCACAATCCCGGTAGGGAGTGTGCAAGAGGCAGCTGATTGATGTTTCTCTCCCATCGATGTTTCTGACTTTCTATCCCTCTCCTTTCCTCCCTGTAAAAAATCAATAAAATATATATTTTTTAAAAAATATATATTTTATTGATTTTTTTACAGAGTGGAAGGGAGAGGGACAGAAAGTCAGAAACATCAATGGGAGAGAAACATCGATCAGCTGCCTCCTGCACGCCCCCCACTGGAGGTGTGCCCGCAGCCAAGGTACATGCCCCCGACCGGAATTGAACCTGGGACCTTCCAGTCCGCAGGCTGACACTCTATCCACTGAGGCACACCGGTTGGCAAAATATATTATTTATAAAAAAAAAAAAGTTAAAACCAAATTTATATTTTATGCACCTATATGTATCTTCATATACCCCAGACTTACTGCTAACATTTCTGCTTCTAACAGGGTCCGGTATTGCATGCTGGTAGTGGCATCAACATGTAACAGTTGTCCTTTAATTGCAGGAGTATAACCTAGTAAGAGAAAACACAAATTAAGAATCTACTGAAAATAAATCCCACCACAACCAAAAGAAGAAATCCCTGAAAAGTGGTGATCAGTTGCTATTTAAATATACCCCAATGATGGGGAGGGAGCTTGTAACCAAATAGGTGACCTTTCTCAAATGACCACCTCTGAGGGAAAAAGTTCCATCTTCATATAATGTCTATCATGACTTTGCTTTCCAGTGCAAAACTACAAGTCTGTTCTCTAAATGACAGTTTTGAACAATTTAAGATGGCTCCCACATCCTCTCTTCTTTCGTTAACTCCAGCATACCTATTTTTATCTTTTTCAGCCACTCCTTATGCAATGACTGTTTCTGTACAAGACCTTTCCTTATACAGTGACAGTTACACAAAACCATGCAGCCTATTCTGAACAAAAGCAGAAGCTCAGATTATTTCACTTCTTTTCTGGATGGGCTGCCCTTCCAGAAGCATGAATTCTATGATCATTATTATACTAGTGGCCCGGTGCACGAAATTCGTGCACATTAAAAGGGTATTAATTAGAGGAAGTAATTTAATACTGCTATTTGCTCTTTCTCTATAATAGAAGTATCAGAAACTAAAAAAAAATTAGTAAAATATATATGAAAACCTTCCTCCTGTCAGAGTCTGGGGCGCACCACAGGACCCAGAGTCAAATTCCCACTCACTCACATGTGTCTCAAAATCACATGAGACCCAGATCCAGCCGCACTCCCTCCCCCCAACATTGGGGCAGATCCAGACCCCACCAGTCCCACCCTTGTCAAGCCCCGCAGGGATGGGGGCGTCCTTGGGTCCCCTGGCCCAGCACCAGGATGGGGGGGGGGGTGGCCTGAGGTCCCCCATCAAGTCCCACCAGGTGGGAGACACGACCTGAGAGCCTCTGTCAAGCCCCACTGGATAGGGGGCATGTCCTAAGGTCCCCTGTCAAGCCCCACCAGGCAGAGGAGCACAGCCTCAGGTCCCCCAGCCCAGCACTGGGAGGGAGGCGCAGCCTCAGGTCCCCCGTCAATCCCCACTGGCACAGGAGCACAGGCTCAGGTCCCCTGTGAAGCCCCACTGGGTGAGGGGCACAGTCTGAGGTCCTGTCAAGCCCAGCCAGGCAGGAGGGGCACAGCCTCAGGTCCCCTGGCCTGGTGCTGGGGCGGAGGGTATGGTCTAAGGTCCCCCAGCTCGGTGCCGGGATGGGGGTGTGGCTTGAGGTCCCGTCAAGCCCTGCCAGGTGGGGGAGCAGCCTGAGGTTCCCTGTCAAGCCCTGCCAGGTGGGAGGTATGGCCTGTGGTCCGCTCTCAAGCCTTGCCAGGCAGGGGGAGTAGCCAGAGGTTCCCTAGCCCAGCACCAGGACGGGAAGTACACTTTGAGGTCCCGTATCAAGCCCTACTGGGTGGAGGTTCCCTGGCCTGGTGCTGGGGCAGGGGTCGAGGCCTGAGGTCCCCTGTCAAGCCCCTCTGGATTGGGGTAGGGTGTAGGCCTCCAGTCTTGCGCGCCGCAGCCACGTCCCCCGCAGCCTCCCATCCCGCTGCCACGACCACCTCATGCTCTCCATGAGCAGGTATGTATAGGGAAGTCTGGGCCAGGATAATTGGGAGGGGTTGATGGGGTTCAGCATACTGGGTGAGCTGGGCTTCACAGCCTCTCTGCTTCAGGTTCCAGCACCCCGAACCTAAGGAGTAGTGCTTTCACAGGGGCCTGGCAGGCACTGGATATGGCGATGCCTTAAAAACAGAAGAAGCCCCCTTTAACTCTGGCTAGAAGTGTGTTGGGAATTAATGGTCGGGGGAAGCAGCCCAACATCAGGGCTGAAATAAGACCTTGGGTAGCCTCCAGAGGGGGCAAACCAACAGTAAAAGGCATCTTTGAAACAAAGACATTTGAACGTACAGTGGATATTAGGTGATATTAAGGAATTTCCTTAACTTTTCAAGGTGTGACAATGGCTGAATATTTACTTCTTTTTTCAAGATACTCATCAGAGGATATTTAAATGGGAAACAACTTGCTTTGAAAGTATGGCATTGTCCTGGCCCAGCCCTCCCTGCACCACAGATGCCTCAAGGACAGAGCCTCTCCCGCTAGCTGGGCCCTTGAAAGCACTGTAAGCAGAGATGTGGTCACTGCTCCCGGCCTGCTCCGCCACCCAGCGCCTGGTGGTAGGCTTTCCCAGCCAGCGACCTGGCGCGCTGTGGCCATGCCCCCACTCCTGATTGGCTGGTAGCATAGCAGAGGTACAGTAATTTGCATGTTTCTCTTTTATTAGATAGGAGAATGGCTACTCCAACATGCATCCTGCTCTGGGCTTTTTTTTTTCCAAACACCTGAATCTCTGAAAAAAGTTGAACATGTATTTGAGTTCTATTTTGTTCTTGTCTCAGACCTACGCCTATTTTCCCCTCAGACAGTCACCTTAAAAGCCACTTCACTTTGACCAAGGATACTGACCAGCCTTTCCTTAGATGCTTCCCTCACTCTGAGTTCCACAGCCTGTGTGTTGGCGAAATTTCCATGAATTCCTAATAGGTATGCTCCAGACCCCACAGCCCTCAGGTGGCCCCTCACCTAGTGCACCAATAATTGTGTACAAATTGTTTGTATAAATCCTATTTCCTATGTGCATCATCAGTTTAAAATGGTAGCAACCATTTTAAATGAACCCTTCTCAATTTTGTGCAACCCCCAACTGCCTTTTCCCTTGTACAGATCGGCAATTAAAGCTGTCCTAAAAGATGCTTCTTTCCAATTGACTGCACTGAATCTACCTGTCCTAGAGATCTGCTTTAAGACACCGTAGGATTATTCTTTTAGAAATAACTAAAGTAAGGTTTTGTTCTTCACTAAAACAGCACAGAGGATACAGGGAAAAGACATACTATGTGGTCTCAGTCACTTTTTCAGTTAATTATCTCAGCAGGCAGCCCCAACTCCTCCCACTTTATGGACCCAATTAATCCAGTGACTGGCAAGAATAAGCACAGAGAGCCAAGAATGGTATAAAAATTACTCTCTACTTAGCAATCATAACATTGCTGGTTAGCAATTTAAAAATATGGGTAAGTTGCTATTCTCTGCATGCTCAAGAAAGTGAATAAATAGAGCAGAATTTAATTTTAATTACTCTCAACTACAAATGTAATAAGAGGATGAGAGGCAGAAAAAATTAAGACAGCTATACAATATTTTGGTGAATTTAACACAAAGTACTCGTGTTGCTGATTAACTTATATCAGAGCCAAATTTTAAATGCATAATGAATTAGATTATTTCAGATCAGATGAAACAATAGCTATCAGGGCCTTATTTAATATTTAAAATATGAAAAGCTCTCCGTTCTTAAAGTTTTGCTGTTCAAAGTACCTAGTTTACTCCTTGACAAAAATCTACTATTATTACATAAAACAAAGGCTATTAGCCATTCAGTCAATTACTAGCCATGAACCACAAACCAGGTACTGGATTTGGCATCAAATTTACACAGTGAAAACAAAGACACAGCACCTGCTCTTATGAAGAAACAGGAAAATTTTGCTAAGCAAAGTATGCTCACTTACAAAAGAGAAATATAGAGTGCCTGGTGCATGGATTCATGCACATTGAAAGGAAATTAATTAGGAGAAATATTTTAATATTGCATTTGCCCTTTCTCTATAATAGAAGTATCAGAGATGAAAGAAAATTAGAAAAATGTATATGAAAATAATATATATGTTGGTTAATAAATAAACAATAACATGATATAACAACAACAAAGACATGATATAAAAACAACAAAAACAACCAAATTCACCATCAACAATGACATATCAAGCTTTATATGTATCACGCATGCACGAGTCAGTGTTTAAACCAGTGGGGTCCCTTGGCCTGGCCTGCAGAATTAGGCCAAAACCGGCTCTCTTAACATCCCTCGAGGGGTCCCAGATTGTGAGAGGGCACAGGCCAGGCTGAGGGACCCCACTAGTGCATGATCAGAATCCGGGAGGAACGTGGACGGTTGGCCAGTCGGGGAGGGGCTGCAGGAGGGCTCCAGGGTGTGTCTGGCCTATCTCAGTCCCAATGGCCAGGCCCCAGCAGCAAGCTAACCTACCAGCTGAGAGTGTCTGGCACCTCGTGGCCAGTGCCCATTATAGCAAGCAGTTGAGTATCCTTAGCATATCATTAGCATATTACGCTTTGGTTGGTTGAAAGGCCAACTGGACAACCAGACACTCAGCATATTAGGCTTTTATTATATAGGATTACCAATGCACGCCATATGTACCAGCCAGCCGGTTGGTCAGTTGGATGGACAGTCACTTAGCCTTTTATTTATATATATACATATATATATGCACACACACACACACACACACACACACACACAACACATAATGAAAGCATAAAATTATAAGACTTAACTTTATTTAAAGAATTTCTTCTCTCTCTAGCTGCACAAATAATTATGCACTATCTATTGTTGATAGCTACAGGTACATCAAAATATAATAAAAAGCTGAAAAAAACCATTAATTAATGTTAATTTAAGTGAATTAACAAACTACTATTTATATATTATTTTCTTACTAATCATTTGGAACAGAGAAGCACTTATTGCAGCTTACCATTTTCCTCAACTGTCATGGGAATATTGATCTCCAAATAGGAGCCAGCACCAACATTGACATGCACAGCATTTGTTTCCTGACAACAAAAAAAAGTTACTCACATAAAATCTATATATATAAAAGCCCAGCGACCAGAATAGCAGAACAACCAGAAAGACCAGTGGCTATGATACACTCTATGGCAACCAATGAGCCTGATCCAGGCCCTGATCACTTCCCCCATCTCGCCCCAGTTGGCCCAGCCCCAATCGGATCCCAACACCCCAATCAGGGTGGGGCTGGCTAGCAAAATGCCTGCAGCCCCTCCCTTCTGCCAGCCCGGCCCAACAGGCCCCCATCAAGGTAGGCCAGCCGGACCCCACCTGTGCACGAATTCATGCACTGGGCCTCTAGTATTCATTATAATTACATTCCCATCTTTACCTTTTAGTTATTATCAGAGACAAAAATATAATCAACAATGATGTTAAAGAGGTATTCAAAATGCCTGAGAAACACCCTTCAAAGTGTGGGTTTGTGGTTAGAGTGTTGGCCCATGTACCACAGGGTCCCAGGTTCGATTCTGGTCAAGGCACGAACTTAAGTTGCAGGTTGGATCCCTGACCCCAGTCAGGCGAGTGTGGTAACCAATTGATGTATCTCTCACCTCTCTCTCTCACCTCTCTCTCTCTCTCTCTCTCTCTCTCTTCCTCTCTCCTTCCCTCCCACTCTCTAAAAATCATTCTTTCTAAAAATCAATGGGAAAATATCTTCAGGTGTGGATTAATAAAAAAAAATACACTAAAACAATTTGCGCTGATATAAAGGAGAAAATGAACCAGACTATAGCATAAAGATTTATTGATTAACTTCTGTCTACTATTTGCACTTAATGAAAGCAGCAAAAAATACAATTATTGGGGACACAGTGACAGGATGCTCATGGAAATGAATCTCAGTATAGGACTAGTCACCAAAAATTCCTCTGGAAAATAATATTCAAATTTTAAGCACTATTTTCTCTATATTATTTCAATAATTACCCTATTTTTGGTAAACAGCAAGTCGATTGTAGCATCTGCAATAATATTCATTCGCAGTTCAAAGGCAAGGATCTGTCTTGGTCTCCCTGGCTGTGCAATTTCAGAAACTTTCAGAACTTGATAATCAGGTGGGAAGAAAAATTTCCATAAACAATCTCTATATAAGAAGGTAGAAAGAATAATGAGACATTTTACTCCAACAAAATGATTTCTAATAAAGGACCAAAATCAATATTTGAACTTGATATGTATTGTGTCACTGCTCTCTTACTTAAAAACAGACAAAACACAAAAAATTAAGTCATAAACACCTACTATAATTTCTTCTCAATAAACAAAATAATGTTTCCTACTGTGAGAAATGAAAGACTTCATACAAGTATATCAATTGTCTAGATGGCAAAGTTACTGAACTAAGTTTAAACAACGTCTATTCACATAAAAATCTGGATGTGAGCTCATCACCACTGGTAAATGTCCTCTCCTTTGTTTAAGATTCTTCCTCTCCTGGCTGACACTTATGTTTCAAAACTCAACTCACATGTTCCCGCTACCAAAAAGCCTCCCTCAATTATTTTCTTCTTTAATCTTTCAAGTGATTTATGTACCTTTTATGGGCTGAATTGCATACTCCTAAACATTCTTATGTGGAAGTCCTAACCTCAGAATTTGGCTGTATTTGGAGAAAGGGTCTTTACAGAGATAATTACGTTAAAATGGGATGTTTTTGGTGGACCCTAAGCTAACATGACTGATATTCTTCTAAGAAGAGGAAATCTGGACACAGAGAGCTTACAAGACACACAAAAGGGAAGACCACGTGAAGATGCAGGGAAAAGACAGCTATCACAAGCCAAGCAGCGAGGCCTCAAACATACCCATCTTTCCCTGGCCGCCATCATAAAAAACTAGCCCTACACCTTAATCTCAGAATTCTAACTTCCAGAACTGTGAGAAATTTGTTGTTTAAACCACACAGTCCGTGGTTTTCTGTAATGGAGCCTTAGTAAACCAAGTCAGTACCTTTCTAAGTTTTTCAAGAGTGTTTACTCGCCTCTATTATAGCATGTAATAAACCTCTTTTGTCTCTTTTTTCATGCACTAAAAGTAAACTATGTATTTAGCTCTCAATCTGCATCACCCCAACAATCACTGTATATTTGTTGATTACTAGTAAATACTTAAGAAAAAACAAAGAAACCAATAAATGTGCTGCTCATTCATCATTTTTCTAATGAGTTAACTCCTCTTTTGCAGTGAACTTGCTTAAACCAATTTCTCTACAAAGAAGTTATTATTTGGATTAAAATGTCTAGGAATATCTTATCCTGCCATAATAAAATAGCTTAGAAAACTATAAATTAGTTTTAATAAAAATATAGTATTAGCTCAACACATTTGAAGGACTTATTAGAAACTAGAGACCTGTTGCAGGAAGATTCCTGCAAGAATAGAGCTTCCTGCGCCTGAGCAAAGCTCTCTCCTGTCTCCACTGCCTCGCTCTCTCCCATCTCTGCTGCCTTGCTCACTCCCATCTCCGCTGCCTTGCTCCCTCCCTTCTCCTCCACCCCGCTTGCTTACTTCTCCACAGCTTTGCTTCCTTCTGCAGTGCTTGGCTTCCTTCTATGCCATCTTCTGCATGGGATATGCAAATTAACCATCATCTTGGTTGAGTTAATTTGCATACTCACTCTGATTGGCTTGTGAGTGTGGCAAAGGTAAGGTCAATTTGCATATTACTCTTTTATTAGATAGGAAGGATATAATTTACTCAAGTACCTCTGTCTATCGGCCCATGGTCCATAGTTGAAATCTGTTCCTTTACCACAAACTATATCAAGTCCCCAACACGGAGGCAAATCTTGTAATTTGCAATCTTCACTACTCATTTCTCCTTCAATGTTTTCCTCTGTTTCTTCTGGAACAAGTCCTGTATTATAGAATATACAACATAAAGGCAGTTATTTTTAAAAAGCATTAAAATGTTCCTGTAGATCAGCAGTTCTAAATTTTTTTTAAATTTTAGGAACACTTTACACTCTTAAAAATTATTGAGGACTCACTCGACTGGTGTGGCTCAGTGGTTGAGAGTCCACCTATGAACCAGGAGGTCACAGTTCGATTCCTAATCAGGACATATGCCCAGGTTGCGGGCTCAATCCCCAGTCGGGGGTATGCACAGGAAGCAGGTGATCAATGATTCTCTCCCATCATTGATATTTCTATCTCTTTCTCCCTCTCCTTCTTCTCTGAAATCAATAATTTTATTTTTTCAATTATTTTTTTTTGCAGTATAACTTAGATTTAATAGTAGTATGTATGTTTTCCTTTTTTTTTCTTCTCCTTTTTTCTCCCCTATTATCCTCCCCACAGCCTCCCCAATAATTTTTTTTTAAGTGAGGACCCTATAGTGGGTATTTTTGTATTATCTCTACCAATACTTACTATATTAAAAATTTAAATTGAGCAATTTTTAAATTTTTATTTCCTTAATTAGGAAGCACATTATATGTTGACATTAATAAAATTTAATGAAAATAATATGAAAAATAACTACATTTTAATGAAAGAAAATTTTAATTTCAGTTTTAATTAAAATATTTTATTTTATTTTATATATATTTTATTGATTTTTTACAGAGCGGAAGGGAGAGAAATAGAAAGTCAGAAACACTGATGAGAGAGAGACATCTATCAGCTGCCTCTTGCACGCCCCCTACTGGGGATGTGCCTGCAGCCAAGGTACATGCCCTTGCCGGAATCGAACTCGGGACCCTTCAGTCCGCAGTCCGACGCTCTATCCACTGAGCCAAACCGGTCTCGGCTAATAAAAATATTTTAATAAAAACAACATTTTCTTTAAAAATTAATTTCTTGAGAAATGTTGGTATTGTTTTTATTTTGGCAAATCTCTCTAATGTCCAGCTTAATAGAAAACATGAATTCTCACAGCTGCCTCTATATTAAGTCTGTTGTTAAAGATTGAAAAAACCTAGCCTCATACAAATTAGTGGACAGAAAAGGAAGGAGTATTTTAATAGCTTTCTCTGATAGTTCTGGATATTCTTCTTTGACACTACACCAAAATTCAATAAGTAGTAATTTCTTAAAGGTTACAATGTGGAATCTGAAACCATATCACTGAACTTCTCTCATTAAAATGTACTCTCTTTCTTGCACTTTGAATAAATCTTATATCCATGGCCTGACTTTGTAACAGCATGCATTGATCATTTGGAAAATATGGGTTCTCTACTTATATACTTTTTCAAATGTTAATAAATTTCATTAAACATTTTAAAAAATCATTTGTTAACAACACTGGTCGTCTTATGAGAAAAATTACCAAATTCATAGTTGCAGATTTAAATTTTTTCAAAATCCTAATTTTGAAAAAAAAAGTCTATCCCAACATATTCTTTCAAGTAAAGAATCACTGAAAGGGAATTGAAGATGGCGATTGACAGGAAGGTAAGAAGGGAGAGAGTGTGAGAGAGTGAGGAACCCATAGAGGAGACTGTACACGCGTGTGATATGTGTATGAGCTAGGGACAGTTAGACTCTGCAGGTCCTCCAAGGGGCTGCCAAACTGGGTATTCTTGGACGGCGGAGCCCCGCAAACCAGGCGGACACTCCTGGGTGGCTGGCTGGCACAGCAGCGGAGACCACGCCATCTTGAGAAGCGGAACTGCCTTGGACTGGAACCCTGCCCTCACCCAGTCGCATCTCAGATGCAGGTCAGGGACCTGCAGCTGCTTGGGACAAAGAACAGCAGCCACAGTTTCAGACCAACAGACAACAGGAGTCCAGACTTCCTGGCAGCAGATTTCTGTGAGTCAAGGAGCCTATCCCCCTCCCTGCAGGATCGCGGATAGCTCCGTAGTAACCAATAGACCCACCCCTCACTTGAGCCACAACTCCCTTAGCCCCTTCCAGGAGGAACCGCGCACGGTTGGAGCTTGAAAACACACCTGTGGCTGAAGCTCCCAGACACTAACTGGAGCTTAGAACTTGAAAACTCAGTTTCCCAGCTACCCCAGGGGAACTTGGTCTTGGGAACATGCTTGGCACGTGGGCGCACGCCTGTGGTCAAAACTCCCAGACAGGGAAGAGGAGCCTGGAGCTTGAGAGCTCGCTCAGGTGCCTCAGAACTGCTAAGGGAATTTGAAAGACTGGAGGTGGCCTCCTGCAATGCAAACCAGGTGACCAAACCCGCAGGGCGGCAGTGCCACCTGACCTGGTTACAGGGCAAACACACAAGGAAGTCAGTCTTCCACAGTGCAGGCACACCACAGAGCTATTGTGCAACCCAGTCCCCCATGGTGATCAAAACCCAAATTCTCCCAGCAAGAGGCAGCATTGAGCACCATTGACTTGACTCTGTTTCTTACCTTATGCTCCTAGAATCCCTGACTCACAGCGCATCCATACTAAGAGCCAGTGACTCCAATTCTTGGTGCATACACACACCGGGACCCTGATCCTCAACGAGAAACCCATAGAGGAGACTGTATACGTGTGTGGTATGTGTATGAGCTAGGGACAGTTAGACTCTGTTGAAAAGTGAGTTTTCAACGATTCTTGGTGCAGACACAGGGAAACTTGGACTCCTGGCACCATTTTCAACACACGCCAAGAGTGCGGTGCAGGCGGAGTCCCTGATTCTAGGTTTGCGCACAAGACCACACAGAACGCTGTGAACACTGACCCTGGGCAAGCCTGGTTCCCAACAACCCACAGCACCCACATGCCCTAGTGTCCGAGCACTTCAGTGACACTGAGGTGGTGCAAAGTTCCCACGGCACACAGCCCAGGTCCATGCAACTCAAAGTTTGAACCTTCTGGTGATAGTCAGAATGGGGAGACGACACGATACCCAGAAGAAAGAAAATGAGGAGTCGCAAAGAAAGGAAATTAGTGAAACTGAAGTTTGCAGTATGACCAAAAAAAGAATTCAGAGTAATGGTCATGAAATTTATACATAGGATGAATGAGAAAGTCAACAACCTATGCAAGAATCAGGAAGAAATGAAAAATGATATAGCTACAATCAAAAACACCATGGAAAATTTCAACAGTAGACTAGAAGAAGCAGAGGACCGAATTAGTGAGTTAGAGGATCAGGTACAGAAACAAGCTCAAACTGAACAGCAATTGGAGAAAAAAATTAAAAAGCAGGAGGAAAGCCTAAGGGAGCTTTTGGACAACATGGAACTAAATAACATACATATAATAGGGCTGCCAGAAGGACAAGAAGAGCAGCAAGGATTAGAAAATCTATTTGAAGAAATAATGACCAAAAACTTCCAGGATATGGGGAAGAAAAAGTTACGTAAGTACAAAGAGTCCCAACCCCAAAAGACCCACACCAAGACATGTCATAGTTTCAATGGCAAATATCAATGACAAAGAGAGAATCTTAAAGGCGGCAAGAGAGAGACAGAGAGTTACCTACAAAGGAACCCCCGTCAGATTATCAAAAAATTTCTCAAAAGAAACACATCAAGCTAGTATGGATTGGAAGGAAGTATATAAAGTGTTGCAAAGCAAAGGACTGAATCCAAGAATACTCTATCCAGCAAGACTATTAATCAAAATTGAAGGGGAAATCAGGAGCTTCACAGAAAAAAGGAGGCTAAGGGAGTTTATCACCACCAAACCAGCAATGCAAGAAATGCTAACGGGAATACTGTAAAAAAAAAAAGAAATAAACAGGTAAGAAAGAACACAGACACAAAAATAGATATGACTACAAACAAATACCTTTCAGTAATAACTTTAAACATAAATGAACTAAATGTCCCAATCAAAAGACATCAATAAATAAAATAAAAAAACAACCCATATTTATGCTGTCTACAAGAGACCCACCTCAGAACAAGAGACTGACACAGACTGAAAGTGAAGGGATGGAAAAATATCTTTCAAGCAAATGTAAATGAAAAAAAAGCTGGGGTAGCAATACTTATATCAGACAAAATAGACCTTAAAGTAAATGCCATAACAAGTGATAAGGAAGGCCACTTTATAATACTAAAGAGATCGATACAACAAGAGGATATAACCCTCATAAACATATATGCACCCAATGCAGGAGCACCCAAATACATAACAAAACTCTTAGAAGATATCAAGGGAGAGATCGACAACAATACAATCATTGTAGGGGACTTTAATACACCACAGACATTACTGGATAAATCCTCTAGACAAAAAATCAGCAAAGACACAGCAATCCTAAATGATTCACTAGAACAGATGGACTTAACTGACATCTTCAGAACATTTCACCCCAAAGCCACAAAATATACGTTCTTCTCAAGTGCACATGAGACATATTCAAAAATAGACCACATATTGGGTCACAAAAAAAGTGATTGAAATCATACCAAGCATCTTCTCAGACCACAATGCCATAAAATTAGAAATAAACTACAATAAAAACAATTTTAAAATCTCAAACACTTAGAAACTGAATAGCATATTATTAAACAATGATTGGGTTATCAATGACATCAAAGAAGAAATTAAAGGCATCCTAAAAACTAATGACAACAAAAGCACAACAATCCAAAATCTATGGGACAGAATGAAAGCAATCTTAAGAGGGAAGTTTATAGCTCTAGAAGCCTACCTCAAAAATCAGGAAAAAATGGTAGTAAATAATTTAACTCTACAACTCAAAGAATTAGAAAGAGAGCAACAAGAAAAGCCCAGAGTGAGAAGAAGGAAGATCATAAAGATCAGAGCAGAAATAATGACATAGAGACAAAAAAAATACAAAAGATCAATGAAACCAAGAGCTGGTTCTTTGAAAGGATAAACAAGATTGATGAACCTCTAGCCAGGCTCACCAAGAAGCAAATAGAGAGGAATCAAATAAACAAAATCAGAAATGAGAGAGGCAAAATAACAACAGACCCCACAGAAATACAAAGGATTGTTTAAAAATACTATAAACAACTCTACTCAAACAAACTAGACAACCTAGAGGAAATTGACATATTCCTAGAAAAATACAACATTCCAAAACTTGATAGGGAAGATTCTAAAAATCTCAATCAGCTGATAACTATGGAAGAAATTGAAGCAGTCATCAAAAAGCTCCCAGCAAACAAAATCCCCGGGCCAGATGGCTTCACTGGGGATTTTTACCAAACATTCAAGGAAGAACTTAAAACAATCCTCCACAGACTATTCCAAAAAATTCAAGAGGAAGAAAGATTCCCTAGCTCATTCTATGAAGCCAGCATCACCAAAACCAGATAAAGACAACACAATCAATGAAAGAGAATTATAGGACAATATCCCTCATGAACAAAGATGCCAAAATCCTCAACAAAATCCTAGCAAATCAGATTCAGCAGTATATCAGAAAGATCAGACACCATGACCAAGTAGGATTTATCCCAGGGATGCAAGGATGGTTCAATATCCACAAATCAATAAATGTGAAACATCACATAAACAAACTGAGAAATAAAAATCACATAATCATATCAACTGACACAGAAAAAAGCATTTGACAAAATCCAACACCCCTCTTGATCAAAACACTCAACAAGGTGGGAATAGAAGGATCATACCTCAACATAATAAAAGCCATATATGAAAAACCCTCAGCCAACATCATACTCAAATGGACAAAAACTGAAACCATTTCCCCTAAGAACAGGAACAAAACAGGGATGCCCACTCTCACCACTCCTGTTCAACATACTACTGGAAGTACTAGCAATTGTGATCAGACAAGAAGAAGAAATAAAAGGCATCCAAATTGAAAAAGAAGAAGTAGCCAAAACCGGTTTGGCTCAGTGGATAGAGCATCGGACTGCGAACTGAAAGGACCCAGGTTCGATTCTGGTCAAGGATATGTACCTTGGCTGTGGGCACGTCCCCAGTAGGGGCATGCAAGAGGCAGCTGGTCGATGTTTCTCTCTCATCAATGTTTCTGACTTTCTATCCCTCTCCCTTCTGCTCTGTAAAAAAATCAATAAAATATATTTTTAAAAAAAGAAAAAGAAGTAAAACTGTCCTTATTTGTAGATGACATGATATTGTACACAGAAAACCCTAAAGACTCCATCAAAAAATTATTAGACTTAATAAATGAATTTGGCAATGTAGCAGGATACAAAATTAATACCAAGAAATCTATGGCATTCCCTTATACCAATAGTGAACTTATAGGAAGAGAGACTAAAAATGCAATCCCATTTACCATTATACAAAAAAATTAAGATACCTAGGAATAAATTTAACTAAGGAGGTAAAAGACCTGTATGAGAAAAACTACAGGACACTGAAAAAAGAGATAGAGAAAGACATAAATAGATGGAAGAACATACCGTGTTCATGGATGGGTAGAATCAACATCATCAAAATGTCCATACTACCCAAAGCAATCTACAGATTCAATGCAATCGCCATTAAAATGCCAATGGCATATTTCACTGACCTACAACGAATTTTCCAAAAAATCATCTGGAACAAAAAAAGACCCCAAGTAGCTGCAACAATCCTGAGAAAGAAGAACAAAGTAGGTGGGATCTCAATACCAGATTTCAAGTTGTATTGCAAAGCCACTGTTCTTAAAACAGCCTGGTACAGGCACAAGAACAGACATATAGATCAATGGAATGGAATAGAAAACCCAGAATTTGACCCAATCCACTATGCCCAATTAATATTTGACAAAGGAGGCATAAACATAAAATGGAGTCCAGATAATCTCTTCAACAAATGGTGTTGGGAAAATTGGACAGATACATGCAAAAAAATGAAACTAGACCACCAACTGATACCATACACAAAAATAAACTCAAAATGGATCAAAGACTTAAACATAAGGGAAACTATAAAAATACTAGAGGAATCCACAGGCAGAAAAATCTCAGACATATGCCGAAGGAAATTCTTAAATGATTCAGTTCCTAGAGCAATGGAAACTAAAGAGAAAATAAAGAAATGGGACTACATCAAAATAAAAAGCTTTTGCACAGCAAAAGAAACCATCAACAAAACAATAAGAAATCCCACTGCATGGGAAAACATATTTGCCAATGTCATCACAGACAAGAGTTTAATCTCCAACATTTACAGGGAACTCATACAACTTAACAAAAGGAAGATAAACAATCCAATCAAAAAATGGGCAATGGACCTAAATAGACACTGTTCAAAGGAGGAAATAAGGAAGGCTAAGAGACCTATGAAAACATGCTCAAAGTCACTAATTATCTGAGAGATGCAAATCAAAACAACAATGAGGTATCATCTCACACCTGTCAGAATGGCAATCATCAACAAATCAACAAACGGCAAGTGTTGGTGAGAATGCGGAGAAAAAGGAACTCTTTTGCACTGCTGGTAGGAATGCAGACTGGTGCAGCCACTGTGGAGAACAGTATGCAGTTTCCTCAAAAACCTAAAAATGGAACTCCCATTTGACCCAGTGATCCCACTTCTAGGAATATATCCCAAGAAACTAGAAGCACGAATCAGAAAGGATTTATGCACCCCTATGTTCATAGCAGCAAAATTCACCATAGCTAAGATTTGGAAACAGCCTAAGTGCCCTTCAGCAGATGATTGGATTAAAAAACTGTGGTATATCTACACAATGGAATACTATGCTGCAGGAAGAAAGAAGGAGTTCTTACCATTTGCAACAGCATAGATGGAACTGTAAAGCATTATGCTAAGTGAAATAAGCCAGTCAGAGAAAGACTAATACCACATGATCTCACTCATTTGTGGAATATAATGAACAACATAAATTGATGAACAGGGACAGATCAAGAGGCAGAGAAGCATCGACCAGAATGCTAGACCTCGGGAAAGTTAGGGGAAGGAGGGGGAAAGGAGGAGAGACTAACCAAAGGACTTGTATGCATGAATATAAGCCTAACCAAGGACATGAACACCAGGGGGGTGAGGGCATGAGTTGGGGGAGGGTTGGGGGGGTTAATAGAGGGATAAGGACATATATGTAATACCTTAATCAATAAAGAAATTTGAAGGAAAAAAAGAATCACTGAAAATATCAATAAGGTAAAAAAAGACAAACAAAATCCTACTTTTACTTTTAAAATATTTTACCTTATAAAACCCCTGAAATATATAAAAAGATCAAGAGAAAAAGGGGGCTAAAATCCAATGTTCAGCAACTTTTATAAAATGGAAACCATCCATGAAGCATGGTAGCTGGATTAATCCTGAAACTGTTAGCCTCAAGTCTAACATACTATGAGTTGTTTTCCTAACTAATGTGAATTACCTTAACAATCACCATACTCTCAAAGATTTTCATTCACGGTAATTTGCATTCACAATTTTTGAAGTATATTTGATAATACAGAATTTGAAGGAAAGATTACAATATCATTTTGGTCTAAAATACTAAAAGTCATATTCAACTTTTAACAATGACACAGGTATTTTTTAGGTAGGCAATCTTACCATTTATTGATGCTTATTTATATCCTAAGAGACTTAAAATATTAATAATATCCCATTTCATAGAAGAAACAGAATTACAGCTATGAACTATACTTTCAAAAAGTCCTACCTGGCTCGTCCATGTAGTAGTAGATGTCAACATCATTTGACTGCATCACCACAAAGCCTTCTCCCATTAGTCTCGGTGGCCTATGAGGAGGAGCAAGCCAAACTAAGTATATCTCCAGAATACAAAATGTTCAGTGTTCTAATTAATGGTGGTGACAGGTGAAAACAAACAAAAAAACAAACACATCAAAAGTAGCATCTTGAAAAGGTAAGCCATAACGTATAATAAAATGATACTGAAATATTTTTAATCAGTAGACTGGTTCCATAAGGAAAAAAGAAAAAAAACTGTTTCACATTTTCATTTTAAGTTATGAATAACAGAAATCAATTTAAGACAAAGTTACCTGAATACAATAAAAAACAATGTTCATCAGAATAATTATATTCTGTATTAACAACAATAAGTTAAACTTTAATCATTTTCTATTAATAACACTACAAAGCTGAAGAATATTACTTTACATATCTTAAAATAAGCTTTCCAAAATATTACATAAGAAAAAATACTGTCATCTTTATTTTTAACAAGTTTACATTACCTATATCCAAGAATATTTACTTGATCAACTTGAATCAACTTTAAAGAAACATCTTGAACTCAAATTCTGGATTGACTGTTTCTCTACAATCGCTTTCCCATAAACTGTTCATCTTTCATTGCTTTAACAACTTTTTACTTTGACATACACCACAGTATCTTCTTTCCACATCAAAATTAACTTTGCAGTCATTAAATAATAACATAAATTCAGCAATATTCTTCTTAAAATATATTAACTCTTAAGGTTTTTTATTTTTTAATATATTTTTCTTGATTTCAGAGTGAAGGGAGAGGAAGAGAGAGAAACATCAAAGATAAGAGAGAATTGTTGGTCAGCTACCTCCTGCACACCCTGCTACTGGGGATTGAGCCCGAAACTCAGGCACATGCCATAAGAGGAAATCAAACCATGACCTCCTGGTTCATAGGTCAATGCTTAATCACTGACCAGTACCTGCCAGGCTTAATGTTCAATTTCATCATTTAACCTTCACACTTTTGAAGAGTAAAAAACACAATTTTAAATCTTTTTTAAAATACTTTATTGATTTTTTTACAGAGAGGAAGGGAGAGGGATAGAGTCAGAAACATCGATGAGAAACATCTATCAGCTGCCTCCTACACACCTTCCACCCCCCCACCCCCCCCAGGAATGTGCCTGCAACCAAGGTACATGCCCTTGACCAGAATCAAACTTGGGACCCCCCCAGTCCACAGGCCGATGCTTTATCCACTGAGCCAAACCAGCCAGGGCAATTTTAAATCTTTTTATACAAATTAATAGCAGAATACTTTTTCATCTTACTCTCTAGTAATTTTCACAAAATCCAGATTTATTTATTCATGCAGTATTAAACTTTTAGCTGTAAGTGCAGCATTATGTGCTGAGCAAAGCCCCTGATCCTGAAGAGTGGGCCCAGGCAGGCCCAACAGCCTCGCCAGTCTCCAAAGGGAAACCTCTTTATCACTCCAGCTAGTCCCCGGAAAACTGAACAGCAAGAAGTTGGAACTGATAAGAAATAATCATGCTTCTCATGACCTCATAGACTTTATGTTGCCTACAAAGATACATGCTGGGACATCGTGGAAACATCCTCCGAATATTAAATTACACAAACTCAACAGAGTCGCCTCACAAAAAGAACAGACATCATGAGGCCTCATCCCACCATGGACGTATGCCCTGGAGTTCCTTCAGGTCCCAGTCCTCGTAGGGAAGCGTCCTGCTACCACGAGGGCGAGTCCACAGTGTGTCACTAACTGCTCCCTGTCTCCTGAACGCAGGTGGAAGACAAATCTGGAAAGCTAGGTAGAAAACTGCCCAGGACTTGCATGCCAAGCAAGTTCCATCCTAACTTCAACAGTTGTCCAAAGGTAATTTTAATTCCATTTTCAATTTTTTTCATTAACTCAGAATGGTACTCCACTATAATGAATTTGTTGAATTTACTATTTATCCATTCCTACTGTAATGTGTAAACATTAACTACCAGGGCTTAATTTTCCAAAATGGGTTTTTCAAATACAGGTAAGAGGAGGAAAAGGGTAAAATAATTAAAGTCATAATTGTACAGAAAAATATTTAAAATTAGAGTTTACCAATGGATAGTATATCCACTTATTTTATAAAGTGTAGGACTACATTGTTAATTTATTAGAAAAATTGCCAAATTAATGCCCAGCTTGTAACAGAAATTAAAAGGATGTTAAATATAAGTAATTCGTTCTTACTCATCATTTTGAAGACCAACATATCTTGGACTAGGAACAAGCATGACTCGAACATTTTCAAGCTTTCCTTTCACAATATGCATGAATTGGTCAAGGTGACTGGAAGGTGGTTTTGTAGTATAAGTTAAGAAAGCATCATCAAAGTTGATACACAGAGTTTGAGGTTGGTAATGATTTCCAAAGGCCAGGCGACCCTACAAAAAGGTAAGAGATAGTATGCCATATAAAAAAGGCTATACTTTTTTTCTTAACTGACCTAATAACAAACATTTTCAAGCAACAACTAAATTATTCCACTTTAGCACCATCTATATTTAAATGACTATACTGATCAATTTAGACATGGGTTTAAAAAGATTTAAGCACTTGTGAACAAATAGTCTGTCAAGTCTAACAAATTTATGCTAAAATGATATTGGTGTTAAAAGAATTCTTCCACACTTCATGAAAATTGAAACCCAAAAAACTACAAAATTACTTTCTTTTCTTAAGTAAAAATAATATTTGCAAAAAAATAAAAGCTTCTGTTATTAACCCCCCAAACATTAATTGTAGTAGAATTACTTACTGTGCTCACGTTGACCTTTATAACTGGAATAAGTGATCTCCAGGAAGATGTGGGGTCCTGGGATTCTGTTTTTACTGTAACTCTAAGAAGAAAAAATAAAAATTGAAGTATATAAGAAAGACTTAACTACCTGAGAATACAGTTGACTCACTCAAAATATACATTATTAATACCAGCTGTACCTTTCCAGATACATCTAATGATGGCTGCAGTAAATAAAACAGAGACCATCTAACAGTAGACTAATACCCCTCAAATGTCTCATTGAATGCACACCATCACGTCATCTTTTAGATGAAGCTGAAATAACAAAACTATGTTCTTAGAATGGTGGTCGGCAAACTGCGGCTGGCAAGCCACATGCAGCTCTTTGGCCCTTGAGTGCGGCTCTTCCACAAAATACCACGGCCTAGGTGAGTCTATTTTGAAGAAGTAGTGTTAGAAGAAGTTTAAAAAAATTTGGCTCTCAAAACAAATTTCAATCGTTGTACTGTTGATATTTGGCTCTGTTGACTATTGATTTTGTTGACCACTGTCTTAGAATGACAAAGCTTTAATGTCAAAAGTGTCAATTATGAGATGAGATGCTGTCGTTACATCTACCATCATGACCACCACACAACAACATGATGTTTTAGAAGACTGCTAAACTATTATTAAAACAACTGGACCATAATATCAATGCTTAGCCAGTAGAGTACTGACCCATGAACCAGGAGTTCATAGTTCAGTTCCTGGTCATGGCATATGCCTGGATTGTGGGTGGTCATGGCATATGCCTGGATTGTGGGTGGTCATGGCATATGCCTGGATTGTGGGCTCGATCTCCAGTGGGAGCCATGCAGGAGGCAGCTGATCCATGTTTCTCTCTCATCAGTGTTTCCATATCTCTGCCCCTCTTCCTTCCTCTCTCTAAAACCAATAAAATATATTTTTAGAAAGGAAAAAAATGACATGACACAAGTCACTTTGATGTTTCCTTACTGTTTTGAGCATTTCTGACAACTGAGCTGATCCTTTTCCTCCCCTATTCCCATCACTTTGTGAAATGACAGGCAAAGAATAAGAAAAATATTGGCCACATGCAAAGTATACAAAATTTAAGGAATGAAAAGTTCACAGCAATTCACTAAAGATTTTGAATGAAAACTTGAGGTATGTCTCTTTAATAACCCAATATCTCTTAAGTGGCACTCCACAAAGGTGACCCTCAGCGCTTAAAACTAAATTCAAAACAGACCTCACCCCTAGACCCTAACCTTCTCTTTCCCTGGGCTTCCCTGCGAAAGCATGATCGCTGCTTACATTAGAAATTATGGATTCATCTGCCTAAGTCTGTCTTGCTCCATCCACTTCTTCCCCTTTCCCTTGCTACCAACCCAGCTGATGAAATGTTACGTCCTTCCATCTGGCCTCCCCACCTCCAGTCTTACCTCCATCCAATCACATCACAGCATTATTGACGTGGTGGAAAGAACCCTGATCCTGCTAACCATTTTAGTCTAAATTATCCCTACCTCAAATAACCCATTGCAGCCTCAGTAAGTAACTTCATTCTTGCATGTGATGTTTCTTCTCTATGGAAGATTCTTTATTACCTTTCCCTAACTGGTTCACCTTTCAGGTCCCAGCCCTTCTGATCCTTCTATGTGAAATCTACTTTTGTCCCTGAGATAAAACTTCTTGCACTAAAATTGCCTATTAACGATTCTAACTCCCATAGTTGGCTATAAATTCCAAGACAGAAAACTTATTATATTCCCAGTACCTCAGCTCTGTGCCTGGGACATAACATCCATTAAATATTTAATTGAGAATAAATGTCATCATCTATTTAAAAACAAAACACAACCTATTAAGTATGCAAGGCTGTTCTACATTCAAAAATCAATTAACATTAACAAGTTAAAACCAAAAAATGAAATGATAGTATCACCAGATGCAGAAAAAGTATTGACAAAATACAACACCCGATATGATTAAAATCTCTTAGTAAACTAGGAATAGAGGGAAACTTCTTCATCTTTATATAGAGCGACCCTTTGACACAACCCTTTAATACAGTTCCTCTTGTTGTGGTGACTCCCAAACATAAAATTATTTTTGTTGCTACTTCATAACTGTAATTTTGCTACTGTTATGAATTGTAATGTAAATATCTGTGTTTTCCGATGCAAAAAGTTGAGAACCATTGATATAGAGTATCTACAAAAGACCTAATTAACATCATACTTAAAGGTGAGAATCTAGAAGCTCTCCCATTAAGACTAAGGACAAAACAAGGATGTCCTATTTCATCATTCCTTTTCAAGTTTAGAAATTCTGGCTATCGCAGTAAAACAGGAAATAAAAAGTATGCAGATAGGGAAGGGGAAAGTAAGACTTTCTTTGTTTGCAGATGACACAACTGTAGAAAGTTTGGAAGAACTGTTAAAAAAAAACACCTATTTGAACTGGTAAGTGATTATAGCAAATTTGCAGGATACAAGGTTAATAACTTACAAAAGTCAATCACTTTCCTATATACCAGAAATGAAAAAGTGAATGTTTACATGTTGCACATTAATAAAATTCAAGTGTGACAATGAACCTTTCTATTTTGGACTGGGTTCTTGTTCTTCCATTTTCCCGTGTTTTATCATCCTCTTTCTTGGGGGGGATTATTGTTGGCTCCAAACCAAATAATTCTTGAAGACGTCCATAAAGATCCGAACGATTGTAGACATGAAATTCAAAGTCATTAACTGTGATGTATAATCTGGTTTCTGCTTTTGGATCTAAAGATATCAATTACACACATACACACAAAAGATTTTAGTCAACTTTTTAAAAACTTTAGTCAATTTAAAGATTTTACACTAAGAATAGAAAAGTGTCATTTACAGAATAAAAATAAAAACTTTACCCTAATATAGCCGTAAACTTATGCTAAAATGTTCAAAGTATAATGTACATCACATCAGTATTTAAACTTGTGCTTCATGGAAAGTAGGATTTTTCATAAAATACTAGTTTGTTTTCAAAAACTGCTTAACACTAAATAAAGATTTTATGAACTGTACAATTCAAACAATTTCAAATAAAATACATAAATACATTAAATATAAGTAACAACAGAAATTTACAAATCCATCTATAAAGTGATAGATGGGCACTTGTTTCTGTTGAGAAAATAATCCAAGACAGAGCATCACATGTTAACCAAGACGCTCAACAGAAAGGTACCACAGTCAGTGCCTTCTTTTGTTATGAATCATACAGGTGTTTTTTGAGACTTTTTAAATGTTTGTCCATTTTTATCCCTACAGAACAAATTCAATTTAAGGTAATTAAAATTATATATAACCAGTTAGAAGAGTTTAATTTTTTATGGGTAAAGAGAATTATTAATTTCATTTCAATAGCTTAAGCTGTAGTTTAAATATTATATATATATATGTGTGTGTGTGTGTATACATATATACACACACACATACATACACACACACACACACACATATATATACATACATACCTACATACATACTAGAGGCCCAGTGCATGAGAAATCATGCACTGGGGTGGGCGGGGGGGGGGGGGGTCCCTCAGCCCAGCCTGTCCCCTCTCACAGTCCAGGAGCCCTCAGGGGCGGGAGGCAACCCAGTGATCAGGGGAAGGCGATGCTCCATCACACCTCTGCTGCTGCCACTGCCAGCAGCACAAGCTTCAGCCAGTCCTAGTTACCTAAGCCTTGGGCAGCCACCATTCAAGGCTTGCCTGTGCTTCAGCCTGGCCCTGGACAGCTGGAGAGCTGAGAAGACTGGGGGACTCCAAGGCAGGCATGCGGAGTGGCCAGGCCCGACTGGAGGCAGGCACGGCTTTGCTGCAAATCTGCTGCCCCAGCAGAGCTGAGGGGACTGAGTGCCACTATTTTGTGGCTGTGGGTACCACCAACTTTGAGGGCATGACATTCAATTAGCATGTTCCCTCCTTATTGGCTGTAGGTGCCACCATCATTGAGGGGGCATAGTAATTAGCATATTCCCTCTTTATTGGCTGTGGATGCCACCATCTTTTGCAACAGCATGAGGGTCAATTAGCATATTCCCTCTTTATTACATAAGATGGATGTATATACACACACACACACACACACACATATATATATCCCCAAAATGCCAGGGTCAAATGTCCAGCAGCATACTCAAGACATCTCCATACCACATGATCTCACTCATTTATAGAAAATAAAGAACATTATAACCTGATGAACAAAAAGATAGATACAGAGGCAATGAAGCATCAAACTGACTGTCAAATTACAGCGGGAAGGCTGGGGAGTGTTGGGGAGGTGGGAAAAGACATCACTCGAAGGACTTGTATGCATGCATATAAGCACAACCAATGGACACAAGACACTGGGGGGGTGCGGGGATAAGGGCATGCGACAGGGGGTAGGGGAGGTTGGGGGAAGGTCAATGGGGAAATAAAAGGAGATATATGTACTACTATGTGTAATACTTTAAACAATAAAATAATTTTTTTAAAAAAAAAGAGAATCAGGAACAGAAAGAGAAGAAGAAAAAAAAGACATCTCCAATGTGGTGTCTAACAGACATTTCTCACTTGACACATCAACCAAATACCTGATTTCCCCCCAAAGCTATTCCACAATATCCCCCATCCTATCAACAGTAAGTAAATCCTTAAAATTGCTCTCTTTCTTTCATGCCCCAGATATTCTCAGCTTTTCTTTCAATATAAATCTGCAACCACCGTCATAGCTGTGGCCCAAGTCACCATCAACTTGAACGTCTTTACAGAACACAGCACAGTGACTCCCATAAGTCTCCCTGTTCTGCCCTTACTTCTCTTACTATGCCTGTGCTTTACACATTGGCCAGACTTTCCAAAACCTAGCTATTCAAGAGAGTAAAGACAAAGTCTACCCTCCTTGAAGCCCCTGGTCTGGTTAGTGTCTAGTAGGAGGGTTAGGGTCACATACCAGAGCACTAACAGAGCCATGAAATAACTGGGGAGAAAATTCTGAGATGGTAAAATCCTACCTAATAAAAGAGTAATATGCAAATTGACCATTACTCCAACACAAAAGATGGCCACCCCCATGTGGACACAAGATGGCCCCCACAAGATGGCCGGCAGTTGGGAGGGAGCAGACCTACAACAGAGGGCTGTTGAGGGCAATCAGGCCTGTAGGGGAGGGCAGTTAGAGGTGACCAGGCCGACAGAGGAGGGCAGTTAGCGGTGACTAGGCCTGCAGGGAGGGCAGTTGGGGGGGAACAGGCCTGCAGGGGAGGGCATTAGGGGTGACAAGACTGGCCAGGGAGGGCAGTTAGGGGTGACCAAGTCAGCAGGGGAGGGCAGTTAGGGGCAATCAGGTCGGCAGGGGAGCAGTTAGGCATTGATCAGGCTGGCAGGGGAGTGGTTAGAGGGTATTCAGGCTGGCAGGCAGAAGCAGTTAGGGGCAATCAGGCAGGCAGGCAGGGAGGCGAGCGGTTGGTAGCCAACAGTCCTGGATTGTGAGAGGGATGTCCCAGATTGGAGAGAGTACAGGCTAGGTTGAGAAATATACCCTCCCAGTGCACAAATTTACACATTGGCCAGACTTCCCAAAGCCTAGCTATTACTCGAGAGAGTAAAGACAAGGTCTACCCTCATTGAATCCCCTGGTCTGGTTAGTGTCTGGTAGGAAGGTTAGGGCCACACACCAGAGCACTAACGAGCACTAACAGATGGTAAAATCCTACCTAATAAAAGAGTAATATGCAAATTGACTGTTATCCAACACACAAGATGGCCACTCCCATGTGGACACAAAGTGGCCCCCACAAGATGGCCAGCAGTTGGGAGGGATCAGACCTACAAGGGAGGGCAGTTAGGAAGACCAGGCTGGCACCAGACCTCTAGTTCTGATGATAAAAGCAGAACCAAAAGAAATTCTAGAGTCTGTGTTTTTACCATTTTCTGTTCATCTTTTTCATATCAGATAAATTATAATTAGTACAAATATCAGGAAGAAGTATGAATAAAGACACCGAAATTGAAATGTAGAAAAGTGTCTTGGTAGGTTGATTAAAGGGTGTTGAGAAGACCATTTATCACCAGTATGGGTCAGGCCCACAGACATAACATGCAGTAAGGCTAGAAATGCGGGGAAGAGTCCTATTGAGGATGACTCTGAATAAATAATCAGCTAAAATGAACCAATTTAACCAGGCAAGAGGAAGCCTTTTAAAAGGATTTTTAGTAAACTGGTGATAAAATCAGAGTTTTGTCAAGTCCAAAGCTTTTAAAAATATTTTTGTCTATAATAATAACCACAAATGAAAAATGATTATATCATTAACAATTTCAAACAAATAAAATGAAAACTCACCATGCTGCTTCTGTTTTGGGTTATACATTTTCCACCACCGAAAAATTATAAATCCATCTTGAATTCTAAGCAAGATAAATTACAAAAATGAAAACAAGAATTTACTTAACTTAATTCTTAGTTAATTATTATAAAAGGCAGGCAATTGATAATGAATAAGGAAATAAAAATTCTTAACAGAACACTGGCATACTTAAATGTTTCATACTCTTTCAGTTAAAAAAAGTAAAAGGATATGCACAGGTTTAAATTAGCTTCTTCTACTCAGGTAAAATGTAATACTGGATTACATTCAACAGGAAAATGAAATGCTAACAGAAAACCTTTTTCTTTTATAAATATTTTTAATGTTGTAAAAACTGCATAAACGAAAGGCCAACTCTTGAAAGGGCAACATTAGCACACTAGAGAACACTTTAAAGATAATCCTTCATTTCTGTAATGATATATCGCTTCATGCTCCCATTTTTAACTTTCACTTTTCACTTTTAATTTGGAATAATTTTAGACTTACAAAGAAGATGTTTCTACTGTTTCAAGAGAAGTATAAGTGCTACCCAACCCTGGCATCTCTCAAATAATTCAAAATTTTCCAAGTTCTAAGTAACAAATTTTAAGATCACAAAAATAAATCTGTCCAGCCAGTGTTGCTCAGCGGTTGAGCACCAACCTACTAACCAGGAGGTCACAGATCGATTCCCAGTCAGGGCACATGCCGAGCTGCAATCTTGATCCCCAAAGGGGGGCATGCAAGAAATAGCCAATCAATGATTCTCTCTTATCATTGGTGTTTCTATCTCTCACTCCCTCTCCCTTCCTCTCTAAAATCAATAAAAATATATTTTAAATAATAACAACAACGGAGTAAGCTTTTCTTACAAGGCTTACAGAAGAGAGAACATATCAAACATACTATTAATTCTTAATATATTAAGATTTGTGTTTCCTTCTCAAAGTAAAATTAGAGTTGTTAACAGATGCTAAGCAATTCTAAACACTTAACTGCCTAATAAGAACCCAATGGTGAGCATTAGCAACATATCTTATCCTTACTTTATATAACAAATGACCACCATAAATTCTACAACAGAAATGATAATGCCTCAATTTTTCATCTTGCAATGAAATGATATTATTGATTTATATATGCTGCTATTAGGTAAACTTACTGCCAGTCTACACTTTAGTTAAATTAATCCATGGTTAGAAACATTTTAAAACATTAATTCATTAAGTCTAATTTACTGAAAAAATTATTTCTGATTTATGGCTTGGGTATTTTTTTGTTGTTGTTTATATATATTTTTATTGATCTCAGAGAGGAAGGGAGAGGGAGAGAGAGAGACAGAAACATCGATGATGAGAACCACTGACCGGCTGCCTCCTGCACATCCCCCACTGGGGGAGCTGAAACCCAGGCATGTGCCATTGACTAGAATTGAACCCGTGACCCCAGTCCATAGGCTGATGCTCTAGCCCTGAGCCAAACCAACTAAGGCTGATTTATGGTTTTATTTGAAGAACCGAGTAATATTAAAACAAGTAACATAATTAGAAATTTTTTTCAATATTTCAAGTTTAAGGTAGGTTCTTTTATTTGTTTTAGGTTTTGTTTTTGCTTTTTACCTAATAGACATGTCTTCTGTAATGTAATAGATTTCACGAACCATGATTTTTCCAGAAAGAACAGAGAAAGAGAAGGAGCCTGTTATAGAAAAAAAAAAAAAACACAGCAATTAATTTAATTGTTTTGATAGATAGTAGAGCACTTAACACTTAAAATAATCTTAGCAACCAATCCATTCAGTAATTAAGTGTTCTCTCCTGACTCCCTTCTAGATATGTTACAGCCTTACTAATTTCTATCATTTTTCTTGAAAAAGTGCCACAGGTGCCATCACTATGGACTGAGTTATTAAATAACCATATAAGAACATTAGTTTTAATAACTGCCTCATTTGACTAATTCTCTTAATTATGCACAGCCATCAAATAAACCCACAGTAGTAATTCACCATTTTTCTCCATTACTCCAGGAACCAGTCACTGCTTCAAATTAATGGAAGACTATTTATGTTTGAGAGAAGTTCATGTCCACTGAGGTACTCAACTCCAGGGAAGGTTAGAATGATTCTATTCAGTGCCCGCTCCTCCTTTCTTGTGGGTTTGGGACTTTCCAGAGTATATAGCTTCCTAGTACACCCTCCCATCTATCTACAAACCTCCCACTTATAAGTAGTTAGAAACTAAGCTCTTAAAGCAGGCACAAAATGAAATACACAACAGATACTAAGGGAGAGAGACAGAAACATCAATGATGAGAACCACTGACCAGCTGCTTCCTGCACATCCAACTTACAGGTTTTTAAAGTATAGGTTAAAGAAAAAGAGCAAATAATTCATTGAGCATTAGAAACTTTCTCCAGATGGAATTGTGAGAAATTTCTGTTTCCATATTTTATATTTGTCTATATTTTTTCAAATTATTTTCATGAGCATCTTTTATAAACAAAGTCAAAGAGTAACTATGGAAACACTTTAACAAATAAGAATGAGGTAAAGGGCATAACCTATTATATAGAATGCTGGAAGAGAGAAATTCAAAGTAGGTTAGTTTATCCTTCATGAAACAACAGTAAATTTCTAAAACTACTACCTGTTTATAAAATATAAATGAATAATATATACCTCAAGATTACATATAAGAAAATAATGGTTTACTTCAACTCACCAATATGGATATAGCCATGTTTGTATAATCTGTTGACAACCAAGGTTAAAATAAGACCAACATTCCGAGAATTATAATATGTGAGATAAATAATCCATCCACAGGACAAAATGGTAGCTGTTGGGAGAAAAATGTACAAAAGGATGTCACTTTCAATCACCTTAATATCAGTAAACTTTGTTAGTAAAAGATCATTTACCACACTCAGAAATGATAATATGATAGTAAGTCCTCTTAAAATTTAATACCTTGGATTTTAAAATCAGAGGTTGGAGCTACTTTATCCACTTTTCCTCACTCTTTTAGTCATTTGCCAGAAATATACAGATTCCAATCAGATCCCTTAGAGCCTTTTGTTTTTCTTATTTCCTTTTTCACTGCTTTGTACTGTTTTCTTTATTAAGTACTAGAGGCCTGGTGCATGAAATTTGTGCACAAGGGGAGCTCAGCCTCTGCACCCTCTCCAATCTGGGACCCCTCAGGGGATGCCCAGCTGCTAGTTTTGGCCCAATCCTAGGGCCAAACCAGCAGTCCGAATCCCTCTCACAATCTGGGACCACTGGCTCCTAAATGCTCACCTGCCTGCCTGATTGCCCCTAACTGCCCCCCCTGCCGGCTTGGTCACCCCCAACAGCCTCCCCTACTGACCTGGTCACCCCCAACGGCCTCCCCTACCGGCCTGGTTGCCCCACTCAGCCTGCTGTTCAGTCATTTGGTTGTCCCTCACTAACCCCCCTGCTGGCCTGGTCACCCCATGCAGCCTGATGTTCAGTTGTTTGATTGTACCTCACTAACCCCCTTGACAACCTTGTCGCACCATGCAGCCTGTGTTCAGTCGTCTGTCCGGTTGTTTCGGTCATGAAGGCCCCTGGATTTTTTTTTATTTTTTTAAAAATATATTTTATTGATTTTTTCCAGAGAGGAAAGGAGAGGGATAGAAAGTCAGAAACATCGAAGAGAGAGAAACATCGACCAGCTGTCTCCTACACACCCCCTACTGGGGATGTGCCCGCAACCAAGGTACATGCCCTTGACTGGAATCGAACCCGGGACTTCTCAGTCCGCAGGCCGATGCTCTATCCACTGAGCCAAACCGGTTTCGGCGGCCCCTGGATTTTTATATATTAGGATATATAAAGATGTTCTGAGACAAGAAAGCCTGTGATTCTGAACATTATGAAAAACATTTACTTTTATCAGGCTAAAAAGTCATTCCCCAGCTATTCACTGAAGGCTAAAGTCATTTAAAAAGAAAGAAAATTAATGATCTTTTAAATCAGAGAAAAGTATTAATTTTTTAAATCAATAAACTCTGCTTTTAAAAAAGTAATGGAGCCGGGGGGTGGGGACTGGAAGGGGTCAATGGGGGGAAATGGGGACATATACAATACTTTCAACAATAAAGAATTACTTAGAAGAAAAAAAAAGTAATGGAGCCTGGCCACTGTGGCCACTGATTTGACTCCTGGGTTGTCTGTTCCATCCCCAGTAGGGGCATGCAGGAGGTAGCCAGGCGATGTTTCTTTCTCATTGGTGTTTCAATCTCTCTATCCCTCTTCCTTCTCTCTCTAAAATCAATAAAAACATTAAAATAAATGGAAATAAGTAGAAATTTAGCCCACTTAAAGGCATATCTATATTAAACAGGACATCTTATACTATTGTACTATAATTGATAAGTCAATAATCATTTAAGAATGTCTACTTTTATTGAATAAACCACAATAAATGATATTCCAAGTTTGACCATTTGTCAATCTATCATAAAGTTTATAATCACTTACAAAATTTACAATATTCGTAAAAAAACTAGATCATGAATATACAAAAGGTAAAACACAAGAAAGCATTGTCTGATAATAATATTTTTTACTTATCTATTTTAAAATATAACTGTTTTATAAATTAAGACAAAGTAATGTAAACCAATTTAACATGTGTAACCTTTAAGCAACATCAAATTAACTTTAAAAAAATCATTTAATATGATAAAACAAGGCAGTCACTGATATACCATTTCACAGGGTAGCTTAGATTAATAGTAATAGTTTTGATGTAGCAAGTGCTATGATGTGTCCATAAAAATTATTCCTAGAACAATTATTTCAAAAAATTATTTTGATTTCATTATGTATTAAATTTAAAGTCATTTTGCAGTAATTTCTACTGTAAATCACTGTGTCAGGTGGTCGCGGGCCATTCATAAAGGTAAGAAGTATTTGAAGAGAAAGTATGCTTCTAGTGTTAAAGAACCTAGGAACTATGGCCTTTTCATTGTGACATGTCCCCACCCCCTTCAATATCATAAAGCCAAACCACTGCTTAAAATTTGGCAATTGCTACTCCAACAATAAAAATTAAAAAAAAAAAAAACAGAAAGTTAGCCGTAGCAAATTTGGCCCAGTGGATAGAGTGTCAGACTGCAGACTGAAGAGTCCCAGGTTCAATTCCTGGTCAGGGCACATGCCAGGATTGCGGGCTCAATTCCCAGAGTGAGGCATGCAGGAGATAGCTAATCAATGATTCTCATCATTGGTGTTTCTATCTATCTCTCCCTCTTCCTTTCTCTCTGAAATCAATTAAAGTATTTTTTTTAAAAGAAATGTACAAAAAAATACATTCTACTTACCAACGAGGAGCCACACAACATTAGAATTGTGTTCTGTAAGAAAATCTTCTAATTGGGTGATACTAGGAACAATACTCTCATTTTTCCTTTGATCCATTTTTGAAGTTTTTCCAGAGTGGCATCTAAAGGTCTAAGAGTTCAAAGATTAAATTTAGAATCAGAGATTTATTAAAATGCAAGAAAAATCATGTTGGGGGGAAGGTGAATTTAATAAATCTTAAAGTTTATTAAATCACATTCTGTCCCTTTGATTATAAGAATGCAAAAATATAATAAACAACAAAACATGGGACCATACTAAGTATGAGCAGAGACTTAGGTTCAGTTAGTGTACTCTGGATCCAGATAAGAGGGACATCATTATTCTGAAATATAACCAAACATATTTATCTCAACAATAAGGAGAGAGTACTAGTAAGTAGAGTGAAAATTAATGAAAATGAAAGAGATAGGCCAGAAGAGGGAACCCTCACACACTATCACTCAACATGAATTATACACGCCAACAAAAAACCATCATTTACAACAGCCTCCAACAGGAAGAGATGCACCTTGCAAGTCAAACTATTTTACTACTTCAGTAGGAGGAAGGGATATAATACCTGAATGAAATAAATGCATCATCCTATCTAATAAAAGGGTAATATGCAAATTAACAATCGCTCTGTCACAAAGATGGAAGCGCCCATAGCCACAAGATGGCAGCAGTGCCCAGTCCTCTCAGTCCCCAGTCCGGGGGGGGGTGGGGGGGGTGGGGGGGGGTGGGGGGGGTGGGTGGAGGGGGCTGCTGACAGTGAGCAGCGTGAGCAGCCTGGCGGAATGCTTGCTTCATCACAGCAGCAAAGAGGGAAACGTTCCACCCCAGCCGCGGAGGGCCTCTGGGCAGCGAGCACGGCGTGGCCAAGGGGGTGGAGGGGACGCTTGCGTCGTCGCCCTGCTGACGAGGCAAGCATTCCATGCCCAGCCACGGATGGGCCTCTGGACTGCAGAGAGCCTCTGGGCAGTGGGCCCAGAGTGGCCAGGTCCCACAGAGAGCTACTAGCGCAGGGATTTGTGCACAGTACTACTAGTTAAAAATAAAAAAGAAAGAAATGCATCATTATAAAAGTCCATAATTATGAACACTGCAAAGATCATCAAGTATTTCCAAAGACCCTCTTTAGCCTCAAGAAAATACAATGATATATGTAAATTATATCTCACAATATAAAACTGGAGTCTGATTGGCATGGCTCAGTGGTTGAGCTTTGCCTATAAACCAGGTCAGGGCCTATTTCCCAGTCAGGGCACATGCCCAAGTGTGGGCTTAATCCCCAGTGTGGGGTCTTCAGAAAGCAGCTGATCAATGATTCTCTTTCACCATTGATGCTTCTCCCTCTCTCCTTCTCTCTCTCTCTCCCCTTCTCCTTCACCCTTCCTCTCTGAAATCAACAAAAATATTTTTAATATGGTTAAGCTGGAAAAAATGTTCTCAAATTGTCAGTTTTTAAAAACCTATCAACCAGCAACTTAAAATGTGGGAGCTAAGTTAACCAAAACAATGTTTTAAAGAAGGAAAGATTTTGAAAACACCTTTAATATAAAACCAAATATTCACATATAATGGTTTGCACATTACATAATAGAATATGTACCTATTTCATACATATTTTTATCATTTTACAGATGTATCACCAGTATAACACTGAGGTGAAAAGACCTTCTACTGCCTCCTGGAGATACTCCATGAGGGATATGTCCCAGCATTCAGCTCTCCACATGAAAAGGAGGTCTATTTTGAATCAAATCCAAGGGGAGGTGATCTATTCACCAAAAAGATCTGGAGTCTCCATCTCCAATCTCCATCACCCACCACTGTAACAAACCTCAGTCAAAGAGAATGTAGGAGGGTGTTAGGTTGCAAAGGCAGAAAACTACAGCATCACAGCTTTCACCAACATTTTTCCAGTTTCAAAATAATGCAAAACCTTATTTAAGAGAAAGTAACAGATAGAGGCTCAACAGTTAAGAGAACATACTTTAAACAAGTACAAAAGTAAATGGTAACACTTAATAAAGGCCCTAAAGTGAGACATGAACATTGTAATATAAAGGATTTCAACACACAATGGATACATAATCAGGATGAACTGGGGCTGAGCCCCAATGTTCAAATGGACACCACCAATTCCTTAGTGAAGAGGAACTAGAGACTGACATAAGAACCTACTGCATAACCTTCGTAGAGAAAATGATGGCCTAAAAACCAAACTGGTCGCTTCCTCTTCCTCTCCCCTTCCTGAAGGGTTCATCTAAAAGCCACAAGGTAGGCAAAGTAAGGCCAGCATCTGCACCTGGGGAAGGGAGGGACAGGAGTCTCATGCCTAGATTGGAAGTCAGAGATGGACAAGGGTAAATAAGTATCCACTTAGGTGATGAAGAGGCTAGCAGAACAGCAGCAGTGTCTCAGGGTATCAAAGCCATTGCAGCATGAGGAGGTCATATGTGCAGAAGTCAGGCAGAGCATGCTGGAGCCTGAGTGGAAGGAAAAGGGCATCCATGGTGGGGGACAGGGCAGGAGAAGGCCAGCTCAAGGTACCAGGGCCTGAGCACAACAACAGGAACATCTGCATGGGGAGGTTCCTGGTGGAGGGGGTCAGAACCCAAAAGGAAGGCCTGCATTGACGGGTTGGTCCTCAGCGTGGGCCATGCAGGAGGCATTCATTCAATGATGTTTCTATCGCTTTATCCCTCTTCCCTCTTCTCTGAAATCAATTTTTTAAAAATTTTTTTAAAGAAAGAAAATAAAACTCTTAAAAAGCTGTAGAAAACATATCTACAAACAGGGTAAAAGAACTGACTTCGCCCTAGCTGATTTGGCTCAGTGGATAGAGCCTCAGCCTGTGGACTGAAGGGTCCTGGGTTCAATTCCAGTCAAGGCACATGCCTGGTTTGTGGGCTTGATCCCCAATAGGAGGTGAGCAGGAGGGAGCCCATCAATGATTCTCACTCATCACTGATGTTTTTATCTCTCTCTCCCTCTTCCTTCCTCTCTGAATCAATAAAAATATTTTTTTAGAAAAACAAAAAAACTGACTTCAACTTCTCTAAATCTCCAGGAGCCATGATATTTATTGATTGCTTGACTGATTGATTGATCTATCTATCTTCACCCAATGATACATTTTGTTTTGTTTTTATTGATTTTTAGAAAGAGAAATATCGACGTGAGAAAAACATTGATCAGTTGCCTCATGAAGAGGCCCTGATCAGGGAATCAAACCCGCAACCTTTTGGTGTACAGGACAAAGTTCCAACTAACTGAGCCACCCGGCCAATGTGAAACCATGATATTCAAATGGTATGCACCTTTATTAGTCCACCAGACGAATTACTACCACTAGCATATTCCTTAACATAATTAGCGATACACAAACCAACGAGTGCCATAAATGAAAAGGTTTAATCATCTAACTTCTATATCCTATACATTGATTAGTTGTGGGTTTTGTTTTGCTTTTTGTACTGGCTAAAAAACACACTCCACAAGTTTATTTTAATTCTTTTAGTCAATAATTCAATGTATTACCTCCATTTTGATTAGAAACATATCAGAAAGCAAAGCCATAACACTAAAAAGCATTAGCAAACTTGCCTTGGCTGAGCAGCCTCATAGTTAGAGTGGTGTCAGGACCCACCAAGATTTTGGGTTCAGTTCTGGGTCAGAGCACAAATAAGAACCAATCAAAGGCTCAGTCCATTAGAGGCAGCAGCCCAGCAGCCTGAGCAACAGCAAGCCTGTGCCCTCTCCAGCCCCAGGGTCTCTTTCCCCTTTCCTCCTCCACCCTACCTTCCTCCTCTGCCTGCCTAAGGGGAGGAGGGGGGTGCCTTCCATCCTGCCCCTAATGTTCCATCCCTGGGCTCCTGCCCTTACCCTTCCCAACCGCTCCCCTTTTCTCCTCAGTGGCCTCGCACCTGCAGTTCTTGGCTTTCACCCTACCCTCCCCCCAACCCACCCCCACCAGTGACCAAAGACTTGACCACTCAAAGTCCAGCTCCCCAGAATACTGCTCGACATGGACACCGGTGTGACTGAAGGTGGATTAAACATCACTCTCAACATCCGCCTACATATGCATGGAAAGAAAGTTGGCAGGATCATTGGAAAGAAAGGAGAATCAGTTAAGAAGATGCATAAGGAGAGCGGTGAACCTATCAACATCTCAAAAGGGAATTGTCCTGAGAGAGTTATCACTTTGACTGGACTCACTAATGGCATCTTGGAAGCCTTTGCTGTGATCATTGGCAAACTGGAAGAGGACATCAGCACAGCTGCCAGTAGACCCCCACTGACCCTGCTAGTCAGTGTGGCTTTCTCACTGGGAAAGGTGCTTATAAGTGCAAGGAAATAAGAGAATATAGGGGCTCAGGTCCAGGTGGCAGGGGATATGCTCCCCAACTCAACTGAGTGGGCCATCACTATTGCTGTCATTCCACAATCCATTATTGTATGAAACTGATCTGTGCAGTCATGTTGGAAACACTCTCCCAGTCACCCCCGAAGGGTGTGACCATCCCGTACCGGTCCAAGCCGTCCAGTTCACGGGTCATCTTTGCAGGTGGCAGAACTATACCATTCAAGGACATTATGCCATTCCACAGCCAGATTTGACCAAGCGGCACCAGTTGGCAATGCAACAGTCTTATTTTCCCATGACACATGGCAACACTGGATTCAGTGGCATTGAATCCAGTTCTCCAGAGGTGAAAGGCTTTTAGGCAGGTTGGATTCATCTGCTAAGACTACTTCTCATAAACTCACCATTCCAGTGATTTGATTGGCTGCATAATCAGGCGTCAAGGCACCAAAATCAATGAGATCTGTCAGATGTCTGGGATGCAGATCAAAATTTTGGTCCCAGTGGAAGAATCTACTGATAGGCAGGTTACCATAACTGGATCAGCTGCCTGTATCAGCCTGGCTCAATATCTAGTCAACGTCAGGCTTTGTTTGGAGACAGGTAGCATGGGGAGCAGCTAGAACAATGCATATTCATCCATAATCCCTTTCCACTGTTCACCACCACCCATGATCCATCTGTGTAATTTCTGAACAGTCAGTGATCCCAAGTTTTAAATAGTTTGTAAATTTTCAGTTTCTACACACTTTATCATCCACTCATGGTTTTTTAAAATATATTTTATTGATTTTTTACAGAGAGGAAGGGAGAAGGATAGAGAGGTAGAAACATCAATGAGAGAAACATCGATCAGCTGCCTCATGCACACCTCCTACTAGGGTTGTGCCCGCAACCAAGGTACTTGCCCTTGACTAGAATCAAACCTGGGATCTTTCAGTCGGAAGGCCGATGCTCTATCCACTGAGCCAAACTGATTAGGGCCACTCAGGATTTTTTAATTAAAGCATTTTAATTCCTTTCTCTGTTTGGCTGTTAATGCTGAGATCCATATTTAATTTTATAAGCTTCTCCCTGTTTTTGTTTTTGGCTCATGAACTTTTTTTGTTTGTCATGGAAATGTAAGAATGGAATATTAATACATTAATACAGTTCTGTAATGTCAGGAATTTTTCAAAGAAATTAAAAGATGGACTGGAAAAAAGAATCAATCAATGAATGTTTCAATAAGTGGAAAACAAATAGATGTTTCTCTCTCTTAAATAAATATAAATGTAAAAAGCATTTGCAAAATAAAATTCTAAAGAAGGTTTCTTATAATAAAACTATTTTCATTTTTGTTTCTGACCCTTAAGCTCGACACTTATCTTCTACCTTAAGACAAAAACCTTACCTAATACATCTTCAAACTATCCACTCAACAATAGCGTCTTTGGATGTGGGGAGAGAGGGAGGAGAAAACTGGTCAGATGTGTTCACCAACACTCTCATCAAATCAAGTTTAAAAAAAGTCTTTTTTATTAGCATGTTGTTATGCAAAGAGCCCAACAGATTAATAACCAATTCCTATGAGCTGAGAATATTGCTCCAATTGAAATTTAACTTTTATGTAAAAAAATTTTTTGAAAGACTGCTTTAGGAAGTTTTATGGAAATATGACTTACATAATACTACTGGTGACATCTGATACAGTACTCTAAATGGATATGGAGCTAGATAGAAACATACTTCACAAAATACAATAAGGTCAGTAGTGTAAAGTCTAGACTCTAAACATTTAGGTGGATATTATCTTACTCTTTGAAATGCTAATTCCATGGAATTAGCTCACCATGAAAATAGAATTCCCATGGCAACAGCTAACATTCATTTACTGCTTGCTATGTGCCAGGCACTGTTCCAAACACTTTACATGTGTTTACTCATCTAACCATCACAAATAACTACCCATTTACAATTTTACCCTTTTACAGATGAGAACACTGTGGCAGAAGCTAAGCACAAACACAGGTAAGGGTCCATCTGAGATCATAACTTAGACCATCTGCCTTTAGAATCTTGTTATATTGCCTCTCATCACTTATGTTCACTGAAATCAGTAACAATCTCTTGGTTTTCCATTTCTTTTCTATGAAAAATTAACTCCCTCCTCCCAACTCTAGATTCTAGTTTAGGAGCTAATATGAAGTTACCAAAATTCATATTTTGGTACAATAAATTCTTATTTTCCCCGCTATGACATTTTTTCTCCTAAAAGGGTGGTCCATTAAATCAAAGATCAGCAGGGGTTTTGTTTTTTGTTTTTCTTTTTTATTAATTTTTCAGAGAGAGGAAGGGAGAGGGATAGAAAGTCAGAAACATCTATGAGAGAGAAACATAGATCAGCTGCCTCCTGCACACACCCTACTGGGGATGTGCCCGCAACCAAGGCACATGCACATGCCCTTGACCAGAATCGAACCCGGGACCTTTCAGTCCGCAGGCTGACACTCTATCTACTGAGCCAAACTGGTTTCGGCAGCAGAGTGTTTTTTTTTTTTAAATAACCACAAGCAATAACACATCAAGACTGATGTGTTACATAGACTGATTAACAGCAAAGAAGGCCACATTGTGAAGTAAGCCAAATCCAACTGAACCACTCCCCACTTTTCTCCACCCCTCTCTCACCCAATCAAAAAAGGCTATATCTACCTAGTTTTAAAGAGCTTTGTCCCCTAAAGAAATTGATAGCTAATAGAAGGTATTTGCTAGTATTAAAATATGTCCAAAAATTATTTGATCTTCCTCCCTTCAAGAGATGGAGCTTAATAAATTTCTCTCCCAAATGTGGTCTGGATTGAATGATATAATCCTAAAAGAATATAGCAGAAGCAATGATGTATAACTAGATCACAGATGGCATTATGGCCTCCTCCTTGCTCTCTGCCTTAGATCATCTGTTCTGGGGGAACCAGCTGCCTTGCTAGGGCATAGAACCCTAGAGAGATCCATGTGGTGCGGATTTGAGGCCTCCAGCCAACAGCCATGTGAATAAGCCATCATGGAGGCAATTCTCCAGCCTCAACTGAGTCCCTATATGACTGAAGTCTCAGCCAAGACCGTGGCTATAACCTCTTGAGACCCTAAGTCAGAAGTAATCAGCTTAGTAACTCCCAAGTTCTGAGTCCACAGAAATTCTGAGATAATAAATGTTTTAAGCCACTGAGTTTTGGGATACTTTGTTACTCAGCAATAGATAATATAAAGTATAAGGAAGATAAGCAAAGTAGTTCTACTCATATGGTTCATACTTGTCATCTTAAGCTAAACTACCCCCACTCTTCTTCTCTCCTCCTCCTTACCAAGAGATCAGAAGTCAGCAAGCCCACATCAAAAAGGCTACCACTCCCATGAGTGAACAATTTCCTCTTCCTACCGTAAGTGGGTGTCTCCTGCATGGACTTTGTGAAGCAACCTCCACTCTGCCTCCTACCAATTTATCTGTATCCATAATCATCATATCTCCCTACCTCCTGTCTCAGTAGAAGTTTATCTAAAGTACCTTTGACCTGCATCCATTCCAGCTTAGTCCATGATCAGCTATATCAATTAGTCTTCCTCATTCTGTTAGCTTTATATTTTCTGATGGATTTTTATCCCATCAAATAAAGGGTGTACCATAAATGTATTCATATCACTCATATCTTTAACAAAAGCCCTCTCTCAAATACATTTCTTTAGCTACCCTCTCGTTATTCTATTTAAAACCAAAGTTTCTGAAAGATTAAATGACATTAGGTATTTCAATTTCCTCATCAATTTACCCAGTGTGAACTAGCTCCACCTATAAAGTTGCTCTTGCTCAAGTCAACAACTTCTTAACTGACATGTCCAATGGCTACTTCTATTGTCCTCAGTTTATCTGATGTCTCAAAGATGTCTAATATTCAGTCCTTTTCTCCAAACTCAATTCTTTCACTGACTTCTGTGACTCTCCTGATTTTCTCCTACTTCCCTGCCTATCCCATCTCCTTTGAGGTTTTTCTTCTGCCTTAACCTTAAGAATTAGTGTGCCCCATCCTTACTTCTCTCCTATCACTTCACATGTTCTCCCTGAGTGATCTCATCCATTCACACTGTTTTTAACTATCCTATCTAATAAAAGAGTAATCCTATCTAATAAAAAAGTAATATGCAAATTGACTGCACCTCTGATCAAGTCATGCCCACAGCCACGCCCACCAGCCAATCAGGAGCAAATTATGCAAATAAACTCCAACCAAGATGGCTGCTGCCACTGAGAGCAGGAGGGAAGCTTCGGTTTCCCTGGCAATGGAGGAAGCTTTCCGCCTGCCATTATGGACCTAGGCCTCCACTCAATGCTATAAAGTTTCAATTATAGAATATACATAATCCCAACAGAAATGGCAGCAGCCACAGAGCTGAAGAGAGAAGAGGCTAGGGTTGCCAGGGCGATGGAGGAAGCCAAACTTCTGCAGCCCTAGCCTAGGCCTCCACTCTAGGCTACAAAGTTTCAAAGAGAAATGGCTGTCGCCACAGAGTGAGCAGAAGGCTTGGCTCTGCTCCAGGCTACAAAGTTTCAATTGTAGAACATAAATTAATCCCAGATCCCAGGGCCGCTGCTTGGGTTGCTGGGGGGCATGGCCAGCCTGCAAACCACCACAGGCCCTTCGCCCAGGCTGTTCCACACCCCAAGGGAACCCCCACCCTGATCTAGGACACCCTTCAGGGCAAACCAGCCAGCCCTCACCCATTCACCAGGCCTCTATCCTATCTAATAAAAGAGTAATTTGCAGATTGACCATCACTCCAACACACAAGAGGGCTGTCCCCATGTGGTCAAAGATCCTGTCCCCATGTAGACATAAGATGGCCACCACAAGATGGCCAGCAGGGGAAGACAGTGGGAGGTTCCAGGCCTGCAAGGGAGGGCAGTTGTGGGCCACCAGGCCAGCAGGGGAGGGCAGATGGGAGGGATCAGGCCTTTAAAGGAGGGCAGTTGGGGACGATCAAGCCTGCAAGGGAGGGCAGTTAGGGGTGACCAGGCCAGCAGAGGAGGGAAGTTGGGAGCAAACAGGCTGGCAGGGGAGCAGTTAGACATCAATTAGGCTGGCAGGGTAGTGGTTAGCGGGTGATCAGGCTGGCAGGCAGAAGCAGTTAGGGGTAATCAGGGAGGCAGGCAGGCGAGCAGTTTGGAGCTAGCAGTCCTGGATTGTGAGAAGGGTGTCCGACTGCCCGTTTAGGCCTGATCCTACCAGGATGGTAGTCAGACGGGCAGTCAGACATTCCTTGAGGGGTCCCAGATTGGAGAGGGTGCAGGCTGGGCTGAGGGACACCCCACCTGCCATACACGAATTTCGTGCACCAGGCCTCTAGTCACCTATAAATGGAGACTCCACAATTTATACCTCAAGATGGATCTTCCTAACTCAGATCCATATACACAACTGCATAAATGACATTTCTTTTTTTGTTTGTTTGTTTTGTTAATCCTCACCAGAGATATTTTTCCGTTGATTTTTAGGGAGCATGGAAGAGAGGGAAAGACAGAGAGAAACATTGATATGAGAGAAACACATTGATTGGTTGCCTCCTGCACAAGCCACAACCAGGGCCCGGGCCGGGAAAGAGCCTGCAACCAAGGTGTGTGCCCTGATGGGAATCATGCCCAGGGCCCTTGGGTCCACAGTCCAATATTCTATCCATTGAGCCAAACTGGCTAGGGCTACCTAATGACATTTCTCAGTGGAAATCACAGAGGCCTCAAATATAATAGCTCCCAACTAAACTTGGCTCCTCCAACCATGTTCCCAATTTATTGGTCTTCCTATTCTCCCTCAGAAATAGCCTTAGAATCCAGTTTCCCAAGCCAGATATCAAGTAATCCATTTCATTTACTGCAAGTATTTATTAAATATTATGAGCTTAAATATGACAGCGACCAAGAAGTACCCTGATTCCACTTTCCTTCAACCCAATAATTCTTACCCATTCTATCTCCTTTGCATCTGCATAGTCCTCTCCATCCTTTAATTCCCATTTTCACTGTTTTACTTCTGACTTTCCTTTGCCATCTGGTCTTACAATAGCCTCTACTTAAACACCATGGTTCCAAGCTCATCTCTCTCCAATTCACCATCCAAAATGCCTATTTGACCATGGCACTTCTATTTGTCACGTGTAAATCCTCCCATATGTTCTCAAATTAAAGAGTTAATTTGTTAACCTCCGATGAAATTTTGAAATTCTATATCTTTAACATGAAAAACAGTATGCTAAAATGAAGTCTGTAAGAATCCTACTTTCCCACTGTACCTTAAAGTAGAGAATACCTTCTTTTATTACCCTATCTAATAAAAGAGTACTATGCAAATTGACTGTACCTTTGCTACACCCATAAGCCACACCACCATCCATGCCCACCAGCCAATCAGGAGTGATATGCAAATTAATACCCAACCAAGATGGCTGCTGCCCAAGGCTGGGGCTGGGGTGGAGCCACCCAGCGATTGGCCCCATCGCTGGGCAATTGCTGACTGGGGTCCCCTGGCCAAGGTCCCCTGGCCAAGGACGGAAGGCCTCAGCCAGAGGCCTTCTGCCCTTGGGCAGGCCAGGGCTGAGGTTTAGCCAGCCAGCGATGGACCCCATCGCAGGGCGATCACTGGGTGCCCAAGGCTGGAAATAGCCTCGGCCAGGCTGGAGCTGAGGCTGGGGCAGAGCCAGCCAGAGATCTGCTCGATCACAGGGCGACCACTGGCTGGGGTCCCCTGACTGAGGTCCTCTGCCCAAGGATGGAAGGCCTTGGCCAGAGGCTTTAGGCTTTGGGCAGACCAGGACATCAGTAGGACATCCCCTTAGGGCTTCCAGTAAGTGAGAGGGGGAAGGTTGGGCTGAAGGACCACCCACCCCCAGTGCACAAATTTCATGCATCAGGCCCCTAGTCTACAATAACATGAAAGCTTAATTATAAATACAAACATCTACCATATGGTTGCATAGTGCTGCTTTCCCAGTCTTTTACATAAACCAAAATGATTCTTGCATATAAAATCAAGAAAATGTATGGGTCACAAAAATATTACCATCTAGAAAAAAAAACTCACTAGCACTTTTCAGGGCCATTTAGTCCACTCTATTATTAGAAGCCTGAAATCATGCCCGACATACGGTACTTGTTAAATATTTATCAATGAATTAAATGTTCCTTAATCATGTTTAACCATGCCTTTTACTATTCTCCATAGAACTCATAGTAAAAAATATATGTTTGAGTTTTAACTACACATACTATTCTATGAAGAATAAACAAAAAGTCAACCAATTTTATTCATTTCTTTCCTAATCCCCTTATAACATAGGCAGATTAATGTGCTTGCAAAAGAGAGAAAAGAATAGTGACACTTGATAGAAAATCAAGCCAAAACTTTCTGTGGCCTTATTCTTCCAATAAACAAGCTCAGCACATGACTCAACTGTCAGTCAAGTATCAGTAATTCCAAAGTCAAGTAAAATGATTGGCAGGTCAAGTTATACACCACCACCACCCAACCCTCATTCCTTGACCATTTAAGCAGATCAAAACACAACAGAAAGTCAGAAGATTTCCTCTCCCTGAACTTTAACTGAAAATTATATTGTTTTCTAACTTAATCAAAATATTTACCTGTTTTTATTCCCAGAGTTTTCAATGTTGTTTTTCCTTCTCCTTATCTTCAGAAGGCCATTTGCAGTGTTTCATCTTAACAAACCTAAAAAAGAACAAAAGACATTTCAACAAATGATACAAGAGATTCTGGCTTTACGAGCAATTTTACCATTTCAGATTAAATAATTTTATTACACCTGCATGAAAGTCTTTAATGTTAGTTCAATACTACATTTCATTCTTTAAAGTTTCCAAATAAAAAATACTCTAGAAAATCTAGAATAAGACCACAATTTCCAAACTATGGCCTACCAAACATTTGAAAACTCCTTACTGTACTTATGGAAAGAGAATGATTTTGGTCGTTATAGGGTTCTAGACGTCAAATTCTACCTTTAAAACATTCTCTAAGTGTGGCTTTGAAAATGTTCTCTCAAATTGCTGGTCTTTGCTGGCAAGAACAGCTCTTCAGTTTTTTTTCCTATTCCCAGCACCTAGCACATTTCTTAACAAATGAAAATCAACCTGCAAATAACACTGTTTAAGGGACTATACACAGGAGCCAGATCATCTGGTTTAAATCACAACTCTGACTTTGGACGAATTGGTTTTTTGGGTTTTTGTTTTTTGTTTTTTTTTTACTTTAAGGTAACATTTATTGGGTATATTACAGAAGTAGAAAATGTAATTCCTAGAAGAAATGGCCTTAGGAAGCATGTTATATACTTAAAAGTAGGGCCCTTGGAGTTTGGGGAATGAGAAAGCTAATGCTAATGTGCCTGAGGGGAAGAAGTGGGGGTGGGAGGTCAGAAAGGGAAAGGGAAAGGGAAAGGGAAAGGGAAAGGGAAAGGGAAAGGGAAATGGAAAGGCATAGGCATGCTCCCTGCAGGGAGAGCAGCTGGAGGAGTTGTTTCTTAGGCTATGGGCTTTAAGTTCTCTCATCTGCAAATGAGAATAAAAGGCCTGACATGATAGGATTGTTATGATGATTACATAGGTAATATATGCACATCATGTACCACTCAATAGTTTTATAAGACAAATATTCTGGCCCGGCAGGGCGTGGCTCAGTGGTTGTTGACCTATGAATCAGGTCACAGTTTGATTCCAGTCAGGGCACATGCCTAGGTTGTGGGCTCCATCCCCAGTGGGAGCATGCAGGAGGCAGCTGATCAATGATTCTATTTCATCATTGATGTTTCTCTCTCTTCTCTTTTCTCTCTCTCTCCCCCCTCTCCCTCCCTCCCTCCCTCTCTCCCTCCCCTCCCTTCCTCTCTAAATCAATAAAAATATATTTTTCAAAAAAATATTCTGGTGTATGCATCTGTTTTTATACTTCAGGTGTCTAGTTAACTTGGAATACATCAGCTTCATTGCCGTGAATGAAGTGAAAGCAGCAACATGAAACCAGTTGAAACTTCCACACCTAAACACTTCCAATACCATGGTTTCCTTACAGAGGAAATTTACAAGAACTCTTCCCCTTTAACCAGCGTCCCTGATTATCTACAGGCAAAAACTGAGGCCAACGCAGTGGGAGGGTAGGGGCGGGGGGGGGGAGGTAGGAGACAGCTAATACTCTGAAAAGGAAAATCAACTTCCTTTCACCTCCCTTTGACCAAGATGACGTTTCCGCTGAAATGTGCTCTCTCCCGCGGTGCAGACTCAGCAAGCACCAATTCAGAATACAAAACACACCTCGCCTGGGGAGGAAAGGGGGGTTCTAAAGCTCCACCGCCCTCGCAGAGCAGTCCGCAGCCTCCCGCAGCCAGGTGCTCGCAGGGCTGGCGCTGCAGCTTGCAGGTGCACGGTCCTTCCCGCTGAGACCACACCCGCGAGCGGGCACCGCCCACCTGCCTCCCAGCCATCCGCTGAGGCCACCCGGGTATCCCAAACCCCACCAGCCAGCTGTCATGGCCCTTCCAGGCCTTCCCACGGACCTACGACATCGGTGTCAGGTCCTAGTGCTTCAGGTGGGGAGAGCAAAAGACTGCGAATGTGTGGACACCAACAGCAGGCAGCTGAGATGAAGGCAAACCTCCCAAACTCCGACCCGGCTGAGGTCCCAAGACCCTGGACAAAGTGCTGACCAACCGAACCGGTCCCGTCCCCTCACCTGGGCGAGCGACCGGGGCAGCCCGGAACCGTCCGGCCTCTCATCGGAGGACGCCAAGGGCCCTTGGCAGCGGTGCAGCGCCGAGCGTCCGCGGCCTGCCGAGCTCGGCCCGCGCGCACACCCTCTAGCCCCGCCAGCCGGGCCGCCGCCGCAGGTCCACCCCGCCACCCAAGGTCCGTCCGGGCCCCAGACCACCGAGGGAGGCAGAGGATGGGGCGGGGGTCAGAGCTGAGGCCCGGCGGCACTGCGGCTGCGTCAACGGGTAACGTCCTACCTCACGGCGCCGGCGCCTGGAGGCACGCCAGCCGAGCCCCGCCCAGGCCTCGGCAGCACCTCGCCCCGCCCCCGGGCTGGGGGCGGAGCCTGGGCCGTGAGGCACACATTGTAATGGGGAAAGCCGGAACAGTCTTAGCTGTGCATTAGCTTCCTGTTTGGAGCAGATGTGAAATATGCACGGAAGGCAAATAGACAGCCCAACCGCTGTGGCTCCGGTAGCCACGATTCGATTCCGTGGACAGGGGACATGCCCGGGGTGCAGGCATTGATTCTATTTCATCATTGTTGTTTCTCTCTCTCTCTCCCCCACTCCCTCCTTCCCCTCTAAAATCAATGAGGGACCACGGATGCAGTTGGTCAATGTCTCTCATTGATGTTTCTATCTTTCCCCCTCTCCCTTCCTCTCTGAAATAAATAAAATGTATATTTGTAAAAAAGACAAGTTCTAAGCTCCTAATCTTCTCAAAACTCTTATCCCCATTTATTTACACTTCACAAATGAAAAACGCAGGTATAGTGAGGGTTACATATCTATCACCTCACATAGTTGCAATTTCTTGTGTGTTCAATAAGAACTTCCAAAATCTCTAGTGACCTTTCAGAAAATTTACCGTCCATTCAGCTATTCAGAAAGTTGTTAGAGCTTGTACTCTCATTTCAGTAAAAAAGTCAAAAGCCAGATGTAAAGTGAAATAATTAGATATAGCCAAAGTATCAATTTCAATTTATAATTTAGCCTGATGAAATAAATTATTAAAATAATAGCATAGTGATTAGTTATAAATTCTGAGACTTATCAAGTGCCTCAATAATATTGAAAAAGTTTTATTTACATGGTACATTTCTTTCAAACAACAACACTAGAGGCAGGAATTAATACAATATTCCTCTCAAAGGTGAACCAAACTATGACAAAGAGTGTCCAGGTAATTTGCTTAAGATCATTACCTCTAAAAAGAAGAAAAGTTATTTGATAAGAAGAGACTTCAGAGCCCATAATCATGGCTTTGTTGGTTTCCATGGTTATTTTTAACCATGGAAATTTCCAAACCTATACAAAAAAAAAAGAGAGTAGTGATCCCTCATGTATCTCTTACCTAACCTCATCAATTAGCAATATGTACCCCATTTGATTTATTCAAACACTCAATCCCGACCCCAAATGAATAATCATTTTAGCATGTCTCTCAATAAAACTAGAACTCTTTATTTAATATCTGTCTTTAGATTTCACTAAATCATCAACAGTTTCTCCTTCGTGTTTTATTTTTGACTTTTATTTGTTGATAAAATGCTTTTTTCCTAAATCATTTTCAACATTCTGGAATATTTCATTACAATTGTATAGTCAATGAACTTGTTCTTCTGGCTTGTGTTTTCTATAAAGTAAAAGTTCAATTGAATTCTAGTTATTTTTTTTAATACAACATACCTTTGGAATGACAAAGTAACATCCCCTTTTTAGGGCCTCTTTGGGCACAACCCTCAGACCAAGGAGGAGACCACAAACCCCTTCATTGTTAATTGAGTTCATTGTTGACTGTTAACTATCCAGTACCCACCTGTATAAAAGAAGTGTCTATCATTTTACTTTTTATGCAATCCCAGTAATCCTCCCCTCCTCCCACCTGCTTTCCCAATCCCCCTCCCCACAGCTCAGCCCCCCTCTCTAATCTACCACCAATGGATTTCAAGTAATCCTCTTACACCTTCTCTTTTTATTATCCTATCTAATAAAGAAGGAATATGCTAATTGACTATCACTCTGTCACAAAGATGGCTGCACCCACAGCTGAGGCCAAGTTCCCATAAGGAGCCTTAAAGAGCAATCGGCAGGGACCTGAGGCTATGCCCTCCCCTGCCCCCATGGGCTTGACAGGGGACCTCAGGCTGCACCGCCCCCCCCAACTGGGAGGGCTTGATGGGGGATCTCAAAGTATGCTTTCCATCCTGGTGCTGGGCTGGGGGACCGCAGTCTGTGCCCCGCCCCCCCCCACCAGGTGGGGCTTGATAAGAGACTTCAGGCCCTGCCCCCCACCCAGCAAGGCTTGACAGGGGATCTCAGGCTGTGTCCCCCACCTGGAAGGGTCTGACAGAGGCGCTCAAGGCACACCCCCTGCCCTGGTCTGAGCTGGGGGACCTCAAGCCATGCCCCAGTCCTGGCTCCAGCCCAGGGGACTGAGGCTACACCCCCCTGCCCAATAGGGCTTGACAAAGGTGGGACTGGCAGGGTGTGGATTTGACCCAATGAGGCAGGGGGGCGGGACAGGGGGAGTCAGATTTGGGTCTCACAAGATTTTGAGGTGCATGTGGGTGAGCGGGGACTTGACTCTGGTCCCATGGTGAGTCCCAGACTTTGACAGGAAGAAGGTTTTCATATACATTTTACTAATTTTCTTTCATCTCTGACACTTCTATTATAAAGGGGAACTAGCAATATTATTTCCTCTAATTAATCCCCTTTTAATGTGCACAAATTTCATGCACCAGGTCACTAGTAATGCATAAAATAAGGTGCAAAACTGCCATTTGTCAGAGCACTTTCTCAATCTGTTGAGATTTTGCTTCCTGACAATTGTGGTCAGTTTGGCTCAAATAAACTCAAAAATCCTTACAGGTTGGTATGTTTCTTACATTTGACACTACTCACTCACAACAGGAACTGTCTGTGGATTCTTAAAACTGCAAAATACATTCCAGGTAAATCCTTTAATGGATGCTCACTAGCTCTCAGACATTACTCTGCCTTGGTTAAATAAAATCAACCCAAAGGGACAATGGGAAGAACTTTGTTAGGCAAATATCCAGCTTCCGTATCTGTCCAGAAACGTCCCTTTTTGTTGTGTTATTCTGATAAAGAACACAAGCCTTAAAAAAGATGAGCACCCCTCAGGTTATTTTCTGAGACATCCTCTTTATTTACCCCAATTCATTTTTAGACTGAAAGCTCCAAAAGGGCTGGGCCAGTATGACTTCACTGACCTGGCCCCAGCACCACCACTGGGCAGGTTTGTGGACTCCATCTGGGGTTGACGTCCTGGAGTAGCCTGAGGGCCAGCGGCCGAAGTGCGCTGGTGCTGGTCCACTAGAGGGGGAGAGCAGACAACGGGGCCATGGCTGGCTCAGCCCAGAGATGCCGCACTCCCCCCCAAAAGGAGCAAACACAAGCCACAGGCTTAGGGCAGGGAACAGACTTTTCTTCTCAAGCTGCACCCGGGAATCTCCCAAAACAAACACGTACTGAGGCATCGCCAGGGTCTCACCTGGGCTCGGGGCGGGAAGAACCTGGGCCGCGCAGCCGCAGTGTGAAGGATCCGCCCTCCCGTGACGTCACGTTCGGGGCGGGGCGGGGAGCGCGCCAGGCTTTGTCACGCAGGCGCGTTTGCGTGGCGGAGGTGGAGCTGGAAGCCGCCTGGGGATTTTAGGAAGACGGCGCTGCCGCCATTTTGCAAGCTTTTTGTCGCAGCAGCTGAGCGATAAGACGGTGGATTGGCTTCATTGCTCGACAAAGGGCCTTTTGCTTTAGCAGAGGTGAGGTTTCGGGTGCGGCCTACTGGGCTGAGCGGCATCCCCTTCTTTTTAGGTGTCGAAGTCAGGTGTCGGAGAAACGACCGGGTTGGGGCCTCGGCGACTGGGGTTCCTTCCGGACACAACTCCGCTGGTTGGCATTAAAATCGAAAGGTGCGGAGGTGTTATGGTGGATTTAATGTCCTGGGCGGAAAGACCGAGGTTCTGCCACGGGCTCTTCCCGGAGGGCCCGGCTGCTCGCCTCGCGGCTCGGGAGGCTCAGGCCCCGCCGAGGAGGCGGAAGACAGGTCGGGAGACCCTTGGGAAGCCGCCTTTCGGGTTTGTGTTGTCGGAGCTCAAGCTCTTCGGGACCCCGGTTTTCCAGAATGAAACATTCGTTTCTGTCGGTTAGGGTGCCAAAGGCTGGCCAGGTGCGCCGGCGTGGGGACCGGGCGACCGAGGAACTGCGAGTCCCTGGTATTTGTTCAGCCACGAGGGGTACAAATGTGGAGAGTTTGTCCTTCGTGCGGCACTTTTTCGGGGAGCATACCGTTGTTGCAGCCGATGGGCATTTCTGCCACTTTGCATTTTACTTGAACAATCATCTTGGGATTCTACCACTTGGGATTCTTTGTTAATTAGAGGCAGTTTAATAATTCTAGGTAATCTTTTTTGTGCACTCAGGAGGAGCCTTATCCATAGAATGTGAGTCGAGGATTCTTCTCTTAACCTGAGAAAAGATTTGAACGTTAATGGAGGTGGGGAGAGAGGGACACTTTCTAACAGGAGAATTAAATTTAAAGTAGTGAACTTGTTTAGAGAAATAAAAATTCTTGGTTTTCCTGAGATGCTTATTTGAGTTTTAGTATTTGCATATTGATAACTTCGGTTATTTGAGAAGTCTGCCTTGTTAGAGGTGAGCTGGTGGTAGTGGCAGTCTGATGGTGGATGGGAAAAAATTAAAAAATTAAAAATTGTTTTGCAACAAGTGCATAATAATGACTACGTCAATCATATGTTGTAATTTTGCTTAATGTTATTTTGAGAGCGCTTAACCACCTCTGTGTTAAAGAGTTTCTAAAGTAGTTAAAATATAATTTTGGTAATTGAAGGGTCAAAAGATTAGAGAGCGGAACTCTCGAATGTTTGAGAAAAAGAAGCTTCATGCGTGGCTCTAAACTTTTTTTTTTCCTCTCGTTAATCCTCAACTGAGGATATTGTTTCCATTGTTTTTTTGTTTGTTTGTTTGTTTTGTTTTTTTTGAAAGAGTAGAAGGAAGAGAGGGGAGACGGAGAGTGAGCCTGCAACCAAGGTACATGTGCCCTTGATTGAATCCCGCCACCCTTCAGCCCGAAGGCTGACTAAACCACTGAGCCAAACCAGCTAGGGCTATAGCACTGTACTTTTTAACAGTCATCTTTATTTAGTACCCATAAGTGTTTCTCTCACTGAAGCTACTTGTATTCCAGAATTTTACCAGAGCTGCGTGACACTTGTAATAGTATTTCTCTTTTTATTTCATATTTAAAAGGAATCATAGCAATAACTTAATTAGCAGATTGGTACTGCTTTACTGTAATGCAATGGTACAAATAATTTAAAATCAAAAAGGTTATTAATTTCTGGCCAGATAATGTTGAAGGCTCTAAGACTGAACCTTGGTTCTTTTTGTATTTTTAAAATATTATTAGGAAGTGTTACTTGAAGACAAGCATCAAGCTGAGAATTTTTATCCAGAAGAATTGAAAGAAAATACATTAAGGTCTCACAGTGTAATTCATTATTTAGTCTTAGGTCTGTATGCATGCCACTTAAAATCATCTGACATACCAATGGAATAGTACCCCATGCCTTGGGAAACTGCCTACAAAAGATTTTAGTACCTGTATGATATGTTCTGGGTATTTATATTTAAATAATATTAATGTATATTATTTGCTAAACATAATCATATATAACCTCCACAACTCACTTTTTTTTTCAAAAGTAAAGATTTTTTAATAAACATTATGACAAATGTCCTTGTTGATAGAAATATGTAGAAAAGTGATGGATTAGTTTCAAAAAAAGTTTTCAGTCAGTTCAACTTAACTTCTACACCTCAGATTAGAGCTTCCAGTCCCCAGCTCCCCCATCCCCCCAACCATGCATTGGATATTCATTATTCCACATTCGACACGACTTCATGGCTTTGTAGATACACAGGAGGATGAAGAACCTCCTTAAATACCTTTACTGAAACTTGATTCCTTGGGCCAGCGGAAGGTCCTTACTGTAGTTGATGGTACAGGTAGATCTTCTCATGTACTGCTTCCAGGCATCGCTGCCGGACTCCCTGCCCCCGCCGGTGTGCTTTTCTCCCCCAAAGGCGCCTCCAATCTTAGCCCCGCTCATCGGAATGTTGACGTTCACGATGCCACAGTCTGATCCTTTCGGTCCAAGCCAGCGGAAGATTCTGCCTAAATCTTTGGTAAAGATGCTACTTGAAAGTCCCTGTTTTACTTCATTATTCCAGGCAAAGACTTCGTCTTCGTTCTTGAATTTAAAGACAAAGAATCGGAGCGAAAGTCTCTGTATGTGCAATGGATGCGTTGTGGGCAAGACCCGTCACGATCGTCAGTTCCACGTAATTTCCTGGGCGATCCATAACCTTGCCACCGTAGACCACAGTGCCTCCTTCTTTCTTGGCTGCCTCCACTGCCCCAAGAAACATGTTCACTGCCTGCTTGGTGTGGAGTGGCCCATGGAGAACGTTAGAGTCCCACGGGTTCCCAACCCGGATCTGTGCATAGGCCTTTTTAAGTCTGTTTACAACTTCATCGTGGACGCTCTCATGCAAAAACAGGCGCCTTGCAGTGGTGCATCTCTGGCCGGCTGTCCCCACGGCAGCAAAGAGAGCTGATGGGACCACTAAGCTGAGGTCCGCATCTTCAAAAGCGATAATGGCATTATTTCCTCCAAGCTCTAACAAGCTTCTCCCAAACCTCTCCTGCACCATCAGGGCCACTGTTTCCCCACCTGAGTGCTCCCGGTGAAGGACAGCAGGTTCACTCGCTCACCTTTGGCCATTGCTGTGCCAATATCTGCTCCTCCACAAGTCAGGGAACAAATTGCGCCCGGCAGCTTGTTGTCCTCCAGCACCTTGGCTATTATCTTTGTGACAGCGACACGAATGAGGGAAGTTGTTGGAGCTCCTTTCCACAGGCAGACATTCCCGCAGATCATTTGATGGCGTTGTTCCAGCCGTACACCGCCACAGGGAAGTTGAACGCAGTGATGATTCCAACCAGGCCTACAGGATTCCACTGCTCAATGAGTGCATGCCCAGGTCTCTCAGAAGGCAGGATGGGTCCCCCGATCATCCGTGATAGGCCAATGGCATAGTCACATATATCCACGTACTCCTGAACTTCTCCCACACCTTCCACTAAGATCTTCCCCATCTCCAAAGACACCAAGCTTCCTAGTACTTGAATCTTCTCCCGCAAGGCATCACCAATCTGTCTCACTACTTCTCCTCGCTTTGGAGCAGGAATGTCGGTCCAGATTCTCCATGCTTCTCTTGCTTTCTTTACAGTCTCTTCATAGTCAGCCACACTCGCCCGTCGGACTCTTGCTATTGGCTCATTATTAGCAGGACAATAGGTCGTGATCACCTCGCCCCGGCCTCCCCAGCTTCCGTTATACACGCCCTCGTTCTCGCGGAGCCCCAGCTCTGTCAGCCACGCGTACTGGGGCTGGTGGATGAGCAGAGTGGACATGAGGGCGGCCGGCCTGCTCCAAGGTCCCGAGGGCTTGCTCCGCCTGGCGACGTGGGCGCAGAGGTGGCCGGGGATGCGCCCCACAACTCACTTTTTGTTTCCTTTAACAGATGCGGCATTCCAAAAGATCTCACTGCCCTCATTGGGATGGTAGAGAGCGCTGGAGCCATGAAAGCTACAGTGGAAGCCACAAACGGAAGAGGAGATCCCACAGTAGTACACAAGAGAACAGACATTGTGAACCACATCACCAGTTTAAAGAATCTGATTGGTAAATTGAACTAGGAGCATTTTAACATTAATAGTTTTAGTGATTTATTATTAACATGTTTTCATCTGTCAATTATTTTATAATTCAATCAAATATTTACAAATTATTGAATGTGTATTATATGTTAGAGCTAGACACTATATGTGCTGAGGCTAAAGCTGTGAATGAAACAGTTTTCCTATCCCTTATATCTGTGTATGTCTCTCTGAGAATGGTGGGAATTCAGTTCAGGCTGCCAGTGATGTAGAGGGATAAGAGACAAAAAGTTGATACTGACAATAGGAAACTCGGTGCCTTAAACTGGTATATATGCTGGAGCTATGTATGTTAGAGTGCTCCTTTAATGTTTAATAAATGAGGGACAGGTTAGACTATAACTCCAGATTAAAAAACAGCATATACTATTTGGGTATGTTCAAGTACATTGGGGATTTGTCACTTAGACTATGTTGAACAGATTGTTTTTGTAGATAAGGCCAGTGGTGGATATATTTGGGGGTTTTAGAAGTGTGGTTATTAAAAAAAACATTCCTTTGTACAGGTAGCAACCAGTAATTTAGTAAAGGGTCTCAATAAAAATTTCTAATAACGTGTTTTGTTTTAGTGTATTTTTACTGGTGTAAAATTTGGAGGTAATAGAGAATTTAAGGAATTTTAAAGTTCTTAGATGTTTAAAAAAGGCTAGGTGAGTAGTTTCTATCACCCTGTCTTCCATTAATTTTCTTTTCTCATTTGTTTTGTTGGTCCTGTGTTTTCTCCATGTTTTGTGCAGATGTTCCATTGGGACTGTTTACCAGATTGCTTTCTAAATTAGCTAGCTGCGGTTACTTTAAAAAACAGTATGTAATTTTTTTCCTTCTCCGTCCTAAAGCAGACTTGTTCTGTAGAACACTGAGTTTGATGGCAGTGCAGGTTGATCATTCTTCATCACTGTTACACTGTTATTTGGGAGAAAGGGGGTGGCTTATGACAAGATTTCAATGACCTGAGCTAATTAATGTACAATAGAAAAGGAACTGTACCCTATTATTAATAAAATACAAAATAACTCTGTAAGGCTTAACATCATAATAATCACTCAGGTTTACTAGACATTATTTACATCGTGATTTCAGTGATAATCCGAGTTCATAATTTAGTATCATGTAACTACGTAAACATGATACTAAATCTAATTAACCTCCAGGCCAATAGCTTCTTCAACTGTGGCACTGAGAGGTCTGGTGGTGATTGCTCTCCATAATCTAGAATATTCTAATTGTTTTTTTGAAGATTAAAATCTTTAAAAGAGTATGTTTTATAAAACCTTTTAAAAGTGCAGGAAAGTGTAAAGAAGGTAACTTGCCATTATTTTGGATATAAATTATTTCTAATTACTTATTCCTAAAATAATATATACAAATCGTGCCTCTGGTTATTTTCTGAAAATAGATTCTAAGGGACATTTTCAAGTTAAAGGGTATAAACTCTTGCTGCATATTAATGTCTTTTTCTAGAAATTTTATACCAATTTATATTCCTTTCCCTCACCACTTTTGGCTATTTTGAAATGCCAAAAATGGAGTTCTGTGTGATTTTTGTTAATTTCTAGGGAATTTATCCACTGTCACGTGTATTATTTGAACATTGTGTATTCTTAGCATATTTTTCTACTAAAATGTTTTTTTCTTAATTTGTGAAAACTTATCAATTATTTTACCTTTTTATATATTGCAAAGTGACTTTTCTTTCTGATTTGTCTTTTGGCAGTAGCCTGTCAATTGGTATTCCTTTCTACAAATTTAAATCAATCAATTATGCACAGTGTATTAGGAGGAGAGACGTGGCTGTTGTAAATACCACCTTTATATATTGTGATAAAAATCCTTAAATATCTTTCTAACACTGTATCAGTGATTCTCAAACTTTAGTGTGAATAAAATAATCTTAGAGTTATTTTTTAAATGAATATTACAAGATTTAGATCGAGTCTGACCTGGTGCCCACTAATCTTCATTTTTAATAATTCCATTTTTTTTATATTGCTGATAACCCAACCACCCTTTGAGAAACCCTAAGTTTTTAAAGTCCTTAGCCTTGCATACAAGATGTTGGATGGTCTCTTTCCAGTTTATTTATTTGTGAATGTTTCCCTGTGTGAAAATTGCTCTTGCCTGAAATGTCTACTTTTTCCTGAGTAATGCACAGACAAACCCACCTCTCTCAGCCATTGTGGCTAGAAGTGCTCTATGAATATATAAAATGGTAGTGTGCCATTCTTTCCCCTGTCATTTCTACTTTCCACTTTGTCAAGACCTGACTTCCCTTTAAGATGTAGCTCTTCCTTTATCATGAAGTCTTCCCTGGCCATTTTCAGAAGCTTGAGTGCTTTCCCTTCTCTGACCCTCAGCACTCATATGCAACCTTTCAGCATTTCCTGCATTGTTGTGCTTTATTTTTATGTGAGTAAACAGTTCATTTGTTGGCAGGGCTTTTGCCATATATGTACATATTACCTTCTACAGGACCTGTGTGCAAATAAAAACAAATGTCAATAGCCTCATTAGTCTTGGCTATTTTGAAGGACTACAGTGGGCATTTAGTGAACATTTTTAGAAATAAAATCTTTTCATCCTGTTCACTCTGTGCAGAGCGTCTATAATTCTATAAACTTCGTGTATATACTCTCTAAGCTTTGGTTGTTACAGATTAAAGAGGTCCTCATCTTTTGAGTTTATTCTCATGGTATTACCTCACCTCATGTTTGTTATTCTATAGATAGATTGTTCATGGATTATGAGCAGGTCTAATTTCATGCATTATTCCAGTTAAAGATTATTTGTGGGTTTTTTTCTGATAGGAAGATTTTGGACTTTTATGAGAAGGATGTCTTGAGTATAATTCTAGTTTGATCTCTCTCTGATAGGTCCAAGCCAACTGATTAGACCCCTGACCTAGACCCACAGCCTTTACCTTAATATTCTGAGTTGTTTTTCCAATGGGGAAAACTTAAGACATTTGGGGAAAGGGAAAAGTGGGTTTCTGCATCTCCACAGCCTGTATGTGATGCCAGTTCTGTTTTGTAGCAGTTTTAGAGATGCCTCTCTTATTTCTGCCTAAACCAGTCCCCTGAGAAAAGAATAACAGCATATTCTGGGGAAAGCAGAGGGGTTGGTGAGGGCAATCTAGTCAACAACATCTGTCACTCCGTTGCTTGTCAGGATTATTTTAGCTGATTTTTCTGACTGGGCAGGTGTCCCCTCTCTCCCTCAGTGCTCCATGTGCATCCTCTTGAAGCTTCGCACTCTGTTGAAGAGGACACTCAACTCAGGTAGAGAGGGGGGCGGGAAACTGGGCCAATTGAATCTATGTCCTTTTCTTTCCATCTTATCAAGGCTACTTAACTGGGATATATTGACTTGCTGTGAGGTCTGTGATCTCTGAAATTCCTTACCAAGTTTTGTTTATTCATTGGTGCATTTCTTGGTGAAATAGGGTCCAGATCTTTCATCAGATTTTCAAAGGTATCTGTAGATTCAGAAGTTAACCACTGTGGCACTAAATGAAGCTGTTTTCTATATAGAATTCTTGTCTATTTTACTAAGAGCAGACATAATAGGATATTAGAAATACAAAGAGAGTAAGGTGGTGGGTCTCTTGTAACTCTAGGCAAGCAATTACAAGACCCCTTTCTCATTTGAAGGGGATATACTCTAGATGTCTTTGGTACATGAAGCAATCTTCAAAACCTACTTTTGTCTATTTCTCAAAGGAATGACAGGAAGCTAGATATACAAAAAGGAAAGGACATAAAATAGGTGATGTGTGTAATAAAATTCATGCATTCAATCGGAGAATGTGTTCTACAATCCTTGCAAATCATTTTCTTCTAGGGATCTTATTTGTAAAATGAAAGGGCTGCAGTACATTTAATACACCCCACCTTTTATGAAAGAACTCTGTATGCCAGAGATATTTAAAAATCACATTAAAAGAGAAAGGAATCTTGTATTGCCTGCCTCTAATGGTGTGTGTCTATGTGAAGAAAGAAAGTTTAGTTGAAGATGCATATGTCATAAATCTGATGCAGTTTTGTAAATTTTTGGTTTTAACTTTCTCCAGAAGGCAAAGGGACACTTACCAAGTAAACACTGAACATAATGGAATGATTTGGCTAAAGCTTTGTTCCTTGATATGAGGTGCTTAATAGAGTCTATATAATAGAGAAATAGGAACCCATTTGCTTATTGGTTAAAGTAAACTTATTTAAGTTTTGTAAGTATAAATTTTAATTCATCAATTTGAATTTTTTTTTCTTTTATTGAGTTAGCTGTTTAAACCAGGAATTCTTGAGAAAATGTTTTGTTTGAACCACATTACTCTAGAATGAAGAGAATAATTTGTAATCTTCTAATGTGTTTGCAGTCATTATTTAGAAGCAAGATCCTTGAATGAGAGAGATTATCGGGACAGGCGATACATTGATGAATACAGAAATGAGTACTGCGAAAGATACGTTCCTAGGCATTATCACAGAGATGTTGAAAGCAGTTACCGAATCCACTGCAGTAAATCTTCAGTCCGGAGCAGGAGAAGCAGTCCTAAAAGGAAGCATAATAGACACTGTTCAAGTCATCAGTCACATTCGGTATGAGTGATTTTGTTTTTATTTGGGGTGGATATTTATTTGTGTATAAAGCTATTAATGAGCCAATAAGTTTGGAAAATGTATATAATTCTGGCATTATATTGTATATTGTGTTTATATTACTTGAATCCTTAAAGGAAACTTCCAAATGATCATAACTAATCTGTATTTATTAGTTAGTCCTCATTTCCCCATATTAATAATTTCATTTCCCATAGACCACATCACAAGTTTCTTGATTTTAATACTAAAAATATTATTTTTATGTTTTATAATAAAACTTTATGAAATAATCCCATCTTTCATTTTGAATTTTTTTATTTTATTTTAAAAGAAACCCCTTTTCTGATACTTAGAAGCAAATATAGAAAATTGCACAGGTGAATACCAGTACCTCAGTGCCCTGTATATTATAGTCCCATAGCACACTGCATTATTGTCTGCAACTAGTTCCATTGAAGTTCTGAAAATGGGTGCTGAATGGGAAATGTATTTTTTAAAACCTGCGCTTTTTTTTTTATAACTCCGAGCTGTTTGATCAGTAATCTTTGAAATACTGTTTTCCTCTCCAACTTTTCTTCAGTGAAACTGGCTTTGATTAGATTGAACATGTAAATTAACCAGCCATTATTTTTCCCCTTTTATTTTAATTATGTGTATTTGAATATATTGCTAAATAATTTCAACTAATCTTGGACATTTTAAAACATTTTTGTGACAAACTAGACATTTCAACTCGCAGCATATGCTATTTTATAGCAAGAGAGTAATAGAATATGACATTGCATTCTTTAATTTCAGACTTCAATTAAATCAGTATTTTAAAGAGACAATTGTGTTGTTTTTTTCTATTGCCACTTTAAATATCTTATCTGAAAATCTGTTCCTTGCCATGTTTTTCTTCTGTAACATAAACTGTGCCCTGTGAATTTCTGGGGACTGAATTTGAAATTGCTCCTGCCAACTGTTCGTGGCCTGGTGCTTATCTGAATGCCTGAATATCTCCCCGCTGAATGAATTGCGTATTCTGCCCTGAATTCACTCTGATATATTGATTGGCTGGACGATCTTGGTGCTGCCCACTTGCCGTTCCAGAAGAGCCACCGAAGGAAAAGATCCAGGAGTATAGAGGATGATGAGGAGGGTCACCTGATCTGTCAAAGTGGAGACGTTCTAAGAGCAAGATGTATAGAATATTTTTCAACACTTTTTAAACTTTGCAGACAGGATAATCTTTTTAAGAATAGATTGTCAGCGGGGGGCTAAAAAATTCTTCATTGCTTCTTTGTTTTTTGGTTTGTTTTTTTTGGTGGGTTTGTTATTTTGTATTTCTTTTCTGTAGTATTTAAATATTTCTACTCTAGAGCTCCAAAATAATCAGTGAAATTTGAGATTAGATCAAGAAAGATAGCTCTATTTAATTGTTTTTGTAGCAGCTGAAAATAAAATAATTTGAGTGCTGAAACCTTAGTTATGCTTTGTTAGAGAATCATTTGAAAATATTCCACGCTTAAGCATTCATTATTTAAATAACTAGATGATTAGTACTTAGGTACTTATACTAACTCTTTCTTCCCCCTCACTTTAGATGAAATCGTGGACACTTTGGGTGAAGGGGCCTTTGGCAAAGTTGTAGAATGCATTGATCATGGCATGTAAGTGTTTTTTCTTTCTTGTGCATTCTCATGCTTTTGGTGAAGAAGGATCTATCATGATGTGATTTTTTTTTTAAATGATAGGTGTTTTCTTGATGTATAAATGTTCAAAATTTATTGAACTGTGTGCATGATTTGTTCACTGTGAGTGTGAATTTTGATCAAGAATGCTTACAAATTCTATGAGATGGAGTATATTGATATTAAAGTGCATGTTCAGATGAAGAGTATTTCCCAGAACTTAGTTCCTTAGTGCTGTGTAAGAAATTCAGAGTGTTTTACTTTACTTTTGAGTTGCAGAGATAATAAAGCATATCTAATCTTGTTTCAAAAACTTTATTCCCAAAGTTTTCATGTTAGAGTTAACTTCTTAAACTTTAAAGACACTACAGGCCCAGTGCGTGAATTCGTGCACCTTGAATTGTGGGCCGCAAGGCTGCAGTAGGCACAGGGCCGGGTCTCTGCTCATCCTTTTGCACCCCCACTTGACCTCTCCCACCATGACTCAGGGCCCCTGTCTGCCAGCAACCCCCCTCCCATCATCGCCACTCCCATGAGCTGATGGCGCCAGCTTCGCTCGCCCCAGTTGACAGCACAGAGCAATTGGAGCCGGCACCAGCAGGGAGTGCAAGAGGCAGCTGCCAGCCTCGATCACCCCTCAGGAGCAGAGGGAGGTAGAAAAGCCCTGAAGGGTGATTAGGGCCTGCAGCCACCACTCACACCCACTGATGGCCTCAAGGGAGCAAAGCCGGTGCTGGCAATATGTGTGAACTCCAGGCGGGACCACAGTGCATGGGAGCAAACAATTTTTAATAACCGCCAGAGGTTCACCCCGATGACAGCAACCAGCCGTCCTGCCTTGATCTTGCATTCTTGCTCACCTCCACCAACCTACCATGGCTGATGCCCACCATGTTTCGTGTGCGCCCCCTGGTGGTCAGTGCACATCATAGTGACCTGTTATTTGGATTTCATGTTAGAGTGAACTTCTTAAACTATAAAGACACTAGGGGCTCTCAGTGCATGAATTCGTGCACCTTGAATCGTGAGCCGCAAGGCTGCAATAGGCACAGGGGCGGGTCTTGGCCCATCTGTAAATGATTTCCAATTCACTGCTTTCCACAAAGTCCCAATGACATTGTGGGATGATAAATCATTAAAACTTATTGTTCTATATAATAAAAGAGAAACATGCAAATTTTACTGTACCTTTGCTCCTGATTGGCTATGCTACCAGCCAATCAGGAGCAGGGGTGGGGCCAAGTGGCATGAGCACTGGGCCCCGGGGGTGGAGAAGAGACTGCAGTGGCGGCGAGCACCCAGTCCCCGGGGCCGGCCGGGTGGTCCCAGGCAGCCGGGGCTGAGCTGAGCAGGGCGATCTCTGGTGCCCAAGGCCTAAAGCCTCACCAGAGGCTTTAGGTCTTGGGCAGGCTGGGGGTGAGCCATCAGTTGGACATCCCCTGAGGACATGTGAAGAGGGGCCAGGTTGGGTTGAGGGACCATCCACCCTCAATGCACAAATTTCGTGCACCGGGCCCCTGGTTATCTAATAAAGAGGGAATATGCTACTTGGCCCTCATGCCATTGCAAAATATGGGGCAGTCAATTAGCATATTCTCGCCTTATCAGCTGTGGGTCCTGCCATCTTTGCAATGGCCTGAGGGCCAATTGGCATATTCCCTCTTTATTAGATAAGATAGTAAGTTTTAATGATTTATCATCCCATAATGTCATTGGGACTTTGTGGAAAGCAGTGAATTGGAAACCATCAGACTTGGCAAAAGTTTTGTGCCTAGCCACTGGAACTGTTTGCCTCAAAGGTTTTTTATAGTCTAATTGATCTAATTAGGGGCACATGGGGTTTTCTTTCTCTTGTAAATTAGTAGAGCTTGAGTTGTGGCTCATCATCTAGATGATCAGATTTAGAAAAGAGAATAAAAGAAAGTTGAAGATTTGGAAATCCTTTTCCTCACATCACTCCTGACTCTACTTGTTATAGGTGCCCCAATTTGAATCTCACTGCTCTGTATTATAGCTTATTCAGCCTGTTTGCACTAATGAATGTGCTAAACATATTCTTCACTTCATGACTTATTGATGATGTCTGTTTGGCCAAATATTCTCTTTCCCTACTAATTCTGACAAATAGGCTCAGGTATATATCACCACTTCTCTTAAGAAGTCAATGAGTTCCCTTAACTCCCAGGGATTTGGCTCTCCCTCCTCTACTCCATTGTACCTCATACCAGGCACTTCTAACCTTAGGATAAGTTGATCATATCTCTTTTCCTTTGGGCTATTAGGTATACATGGACAAGTCCTGCCTTTTTCGTCATTAACACCTATCCGTACATTATCTGGCACAGAGTGAGTCTAGCATAGTGATAAGCAAGCAAATGCTTTGAGCAGTAGCATATTCTATTTGAGGTTGTTCCATTAATGTTTGTATAAGATCTAGGTAAATTTAAAGTGCTGGAAACATTAAAATTCGTAAGTATTAAGGGAAACATTACTCCAATAAAGGGTATTTTCTCAAAATGTTTTTAAAAGAAGTTTTATGGAATCTGGTATCATATTTTAGAAAAATAGTACTAGAGTTATACTTAATAAGATTATGCTTTAGAGGCTGGATGGTTTCATCCTGCTTCTCTACATTTACCATTTTCATAATTTTTCTTAAGGGATGGCATACATGTAGCAGTGAAAATTGTAAAAAATGTAGGTCGATATCGTGAAGCAGCTCGTTCAGAAATCCAAGTATTGGAGCACTTAAATACTACTGACCCCAACAGTGTTTTGTAAGTATAAACTTGAAGTATGATCCATCATGTTATATAAAATAATCAGACTTCTGTGAACTGAATTATTTTTATTTTTATCTATTTTAGCCGATGCGTCCAGATGCTAGAATGGTTTGATCACCATGGTCATGTTTGTATTGTATTTGAATTGCTGGGACTTAGTACCTATGATTTCATTAAAGAAAATAGCTTTCTACCATTTCAAATTGACCACATCAGGCAGATGGCTTACCAGATCTGCCAGTCAATAAATTGTAAGTATACTTGATAAATCTTTAAACATCAAAATTTTTTAAAAATATTTTTATTGATTTTAGAGAGGAAGAAAGAGGGAAAGAAATATAGAAACATCAATGATCAGAATCATTGATCGGCTGCCTCCTGCATACCCCCTATTGGGGAGATCGAGCCTGCAACACAGGCATGTGCCCTTGAATGGAACCGAACATGGGGAGACCCTTCAGTCCTCAGGCTGACATTCCACTGAGTCAAACTGGCTAGGGCTAAACAGAATTTTAAAGTTTTTGTTACACAAACAATATATTAAAAGTGGTTACTAAAACTGTGTATTGTTAAGATAAAACCCTTCTTGACCCTGTATCTTACTGCTAATTCTTCCTTCTCCCCTATACAGATTAAATTTGTAAGTGAAACTTAATGTGTTTTTATTCTCTTACAGTTTTGCATCATAATAAGTTAACTCATACAGATCTGAAGCCTGAAAATATTTTATTTGTGAAGTCTGATTATGTAGTCAAATATAATTCTAAAATGGTAAGTTAAAACTTGTTTTAATTTTGGTGGTTCTTCAAAATTAATTAGCTTGTTGATGATTGTATGAGGAATTTGACTTCTAATGCTTATTCTTATCCTTATATTAAACCCAAAAAGGATATCTTTCTTTTCCTTTCTCATGGGGCTATGTTGAAAATCCAAAAAGATAATGCAAGCCTTTTGTATAGTGCTATAAAAGATTTCATATCTTTATTGATCTTCATGTATACTCAACTGTCTCTCTAGAAACGTGATGAACGCACACTGAAAAACACAGATATCAAAGTTGTTGACTTTGGAAGTGCAACATACGATGATGAACATCATAGTACTTTGGTATCTACACGGCATTACAGAGCTCCAGAGGTCATTTTGGGTCAGTAGACACTAGACTTTGTGATGTTGTAATTGAAGAAGAGGGTTTTGTTCTTCAAGCTTTGCCAGGGAATGGGGTAGTGCAGTATACAGAACATGCTTTGCTATTTTCATAAAAAGAATCGAAATTACTGGAAACATTTTTTCTAAGTGGGAAAAATATGATACCATGTGTGAAAGCACTTCAGGTGGTGATTATTTTTGAGCAAGTTAATTCTCTGAGATTTTAAGAACAGTCTGTATTGTCTTTTAAGTACATGACAGCAATGATTTTGAAGTGATGTATCTTTGTGTCATCAAAGCATGATGCTGGTAAAAAATGCTAATGATTTGGTTACTAGACATCTAAATGTGGGGCGAAGGAAATCAAGAGAAAAAGAAAGCAGAGCTAGTCTAAAGGAGAGCTTTGAGCCCTAACCGGTTTGGCTCAGTCGATAGAGCTTCGACCTGCGGACTCAAAGGTCTGGGGTTCGATTCTGGTCAGGGGCATGTACCTTGGTTGTGGGTACATCCCCAGTGGTGGGGTGTGCAGGAGGCAGTTGATTGATGTTTCTATCTCATCGGTGTTTCTGACTCTCACCCTCTCCCTACCTCTCTGTAAAAAATCAATAAAGTACATATTTTAAAAAAATAAAGGAGAGCTTTGAAAGCCTTTCTCATGATAAAGGTTGGAAAATGAGTTATGGTGCCATTTTAAAATAACGGAATTCAGTAAGGGAGCATGCATCAAAATATAAAAGTTAGAGACCAGGTTATGTTAATAGAGCTGGGAAGTCAGGGGTGTGTTTGGGGGCTTGGAGTTAGTGGGGAAAGTTTAGATCAAGTGCTCTGGAGAGGTACTTAAATGGAATAAGCTTATTACTTGGCCATAAATAAGGTCTAAATGAGAAGAAGGATAGTAAAATATTTTTTAAAGCTCAAAAGAAGGTAACTTTCTGGATTTCATCAACTTAAATTCAGAATTTTCAATGCAAAACAATTGACATTTCTTTGTTATTGGTATGTATAGCAGTGGTGTATCTTATACTTAATAGCCTCCTAGCTTGGATAAGATATAGTAGTTTTCAGTAGTAAAAGTTCCAAGGTGGCGAGGCTAGGGATAGTTAGTATGAATTAGAAATTACATTATTGACCTTGACTAAAGAAATCACATTGGGAGATTAGAAGGGTCCTCTGTGTGTTTGTGGAGTGTTTATCGTGAGAATTGAGGCAGAATTAGTTAGGAGAGGAAGATGTATTCCGGTGCCGCAGTTGAGGTCAGTTGACCTCAGGTTTGGGGTGTTTTGGTAATAAAGTTGAGAGAGATTGGTAAAAGAGAATGTTGTGGAATTCCAAAAGAGTATGAGAACCGACTCATCAGAATGGGGTGATTTAGAGCAGTTTGCTACAGTTACAGTCACCTGGGGTAAAGCTAGACTGAAAGGTGGAAGTGACTAGAGAAAAAAACTTTCATCTTAAGTCTAACCATATATTGTGTGGGCATATAAGTAGAAATCATGCTCCAATATCCATTTGTTCAAGTGATAAGCATTCTGGGTTAACAAACATGACTAAGTCATAGTCAAGGCCCTTGAGTGTATTATTTCTTCCTTTACCTTTAAATTCAGTGATGTTATTACAAGTACTTGAAATGTCTTTTAAGGTAGGTTTTATTTATACGTTATTGTTTACTAATTATTTGATCTTTAAAGGATTAAAAATATTTGTATGGATTATTCTTTTCATCTGCTTTCTAATTAAATATAAACAAGAAGTTTGGGTATTTTTTTTTTAATATATTTTATTTTCACAGAGAGGAAGGGAGAGGGGGAGAGAGTTAGAAACATTGATGAGAGAGAAACATCCATCAGCTGCCTCTTGCACACCTCCTACTGGGGATGTGCCCACAACCAAGGTACATGCCCTTGACCGGAATCGAACCTGGGACACTTTAGTCCCCAGGCCGACACTCTACTGACCCAAATCGGTTAGGGCTGGGTATTCTTTCTAAAATAGTATTGCCATTGAGAATGCTGAAGAAGAAAGTATATGTGATCATGTATAGACAGCTTAAAAGTACATATATATAGATCTCTCTGTGTGAACTTTAAATGACTATAATTCTAATTATAGGTGAAACTACATATAATATTCATTATATTTGTATATAATTTATGTCAAGCTATATTCTTTTAATGGAAGAAGTAAACTCAAGCCTCAAGCTTACGATGATTAATGAGGGCTTAATTATATTCTGAGGATAAATATCAAATTATATTTGCACTAATAAAATGTAAAATTCCCTAGAACAACCATGAACTAGTACAATAGTATTCCCATTGTACAAGCAATTCAGAGATTATGGAATATTTCCACAAATTGGTAGTTATACTTGGGAAATATTTTCTAGTCCCTCTCTTATATTAAATGCTATAATTTGTTATCAGGATATGAAGGACTATGAGAACATACATAATAATCCTACATAATAAAAGCATAATATGCAAATCAACTGAAAGGTGGAAAGTGGAACCATCACCCAGACCACCACACTATGACAAGCACTGGCTCCAGGCCAGCCAAGGGGAGTGCCATGCGATTGGTTGGGGGGGGGTCCCACCATCGCCCCACAATTGCCCCAAAGAGGGAGGCCCAGGCCACCCTCTGTGCGGCAATCAATCAAGGGGGTTCCCTGGAACTGGGGAACAGGGTATGTGTAGCGGTGGATGCGTTAGGTTAAGGCAGGTGCAGGTGGGGTGGGGCCACAAGGCAGCCGGGGCTGCAAAGGCCTACTTTTGCATGAATTTCATGCATGGGACCTGTAGTATTTTATATAAAATTAAAAATGTAGCCTTGGCCATTGTGGCTTAGTTGGTTGAAATGTCGTTCCTTTCATTGAAGGATCATGGGTTCAATTCCTGGCAAGGGCACATACCCAGGTTGTGGGTTTGAGCTGGGTCAGGTGGCGTATGGGAGGCAACTAATTAATATCTCTCACATCGATGTGTGTCTCTTTTTCTCCCTTTCTCTCCCTCTATTCTTCCCTCCCTCCCTCCCTCCCCCTCTCTTCCCCTCTCTCCTCCTCCCCCCTCCTTCCATCTCTCTAAAATCAATAAAAACATATCTTTGGGTGGGGATTAAAAAATAAAACTCAAAATATAAACCCTGAATTTACTATCATAATCTCCCAAGGAGTTATTTTAAAGAGAGTACTCATTTACAGAAGGATCTAGTAAATTGGCAATTAAAAATTATTACATAATAAAATTTTTGTTTTTGTTTTTAAATAGCTTTAGGTTGGTCTCAGCCTTGTGATGTCTGGAGCATCGGCTGCATTCTTATTGAGTATTATCTTGGCTTCACGGTCTTTCAGGTATGTAGTTAATGAATATTAAGTTTTAAGGCATGTAAAATTTGACTTCTATGTGAAAAGTTGCCGTAGTTCCATTCTTAAGATTAAAACTTACATATGTAAAATGGTTACCCTTCTCTAAAACCATAGTTGAATGAAAAACTACTCTTAGTGAATGGTCAGTTCATTTTATATATTATTGGAGTTTTTAACAGATGTTCATACTACTGTCTTATGTTTCCATTTTTTGTTGCAGATCATTTTCATAAATTTATGTTATCGCTACTGTAGCCAGTTTTAATTCAGTTCTGGTTGTATTGATTATCCTATGGCTTTTATTATGATTTCTGGTTGTATTGGTTATCCTATGGCTTTATTATATGATTTCTGACAGGAAGGGAGAGAGAGAGAAACACCATTGATGAGAGAGGATCATTGATCGGCTGCCTCCTGTACACACCACACTGGGGATCAAGCTCAAAACCTGGGCATGTGCCCTGATTGGGAATCAAACTATGACCTCCTGGTTCATAGGTCAGTGCTCAACCACTGAGTCATTCCAGGCAACAAGACACTTTTTTATATAAAAGAATTCAGGAACAGTAAGTTGTATTTTATTCTAAGTTGTATTTTATTAAGCATCTGTTACACTCTAGGCTTTATAAAAATAAAAGACAATACCTATTCAAGGAAATCATACAAAAGAGAGACATGAGAAAACTTACAGTATAATGTTATATTTGCTGTAATGAATCAATGTAGAAAGTATAGTTGTACCCAGGAAAAGGAAACAGTTAAATTTTCTTAGAGAAGGCATCACCAAAGCAGTAGGTAGTTTAAGCCATTATTAAGAGGAAGAGTAGGAATTTGTCAGAAAACTATAGAGTGTGAGGATTGTGTCAGGAGAAGAAATAGTATCTTTTTTATTATTTTTTAAAATGTTTTTAAAATGGGAAGAGAGAAACATCAATGATGAGATAGAATCATTGATCCATTGCCTCCTGCACATCCCCTACTGAGAATTGGGCCCATGACTTGGGCATGTGGCCTGATCGGGAATCGAACCACGACCTCCTAGTTCATGAGTTGACACTCAACCACTGAGACACACCGATCATGCAAAAAATAGTATCTTAAATAGGTACTAGTTTGAAGGAACTTATTCTTGTCAGGGAAGAATAAATGGTGCATCCATCTGGCATATATAGGAAAATGATGACAGTAGGCAAGGACTGATTGATTCATAATGGATTTGTTCTCCATAAAAAGATATTTTATCTTAAAAGTTAGTGGTCTAAAATGCAAATGGTTTTGTGGGGTTGCCATTTGGCCTTTATTTGGAGATTACTACCAAAAAAGCCCAGGAAGAATAATGTATCCCTTTTATGAAAACTATTTGTTTTAGTTGTGATATAGTCAGGGTGTTGTGGCGTTCTGTTGTGTGGTTGTGGGGAGGGGAGGAGAGTTCAGGAAGTTCTGGCTCATAATAAGGTTGCAGTTACATCAAATGGCATGAGGAGAAGCTGAGTTTAGACTTGGGTAGCTATTCAGGGTGTATGTCATCACTGTTTCTGTTTAATCCATAAGATCCTGTTAAAATTACTCTTGAGTTTATAGACAAGTTTGATATCTAGAATCATGGTTATTGGTTAATTCAAGGAGGTAGTGTCTGGTTTTTCATGGTAATAAATGATAAGTTAGCAGAATACATGATATCTTTGTAATGAGTTTGTAATTTAAATTACAGAGGTCTTAAGTGAAGTGCAGATTTATTAACATTGGTTTGAGATAAGGTTTATATTTGGATTTCACCCTACAACATACTCTTCAACTAAGGAATTTCATTGAAGTATCAAGCTGCTATTATGTTTATTCCTGTCTGAAATCAAGTCCTTAATGTTTTGAAAGCAATGTGCCAGTCACAATAGTTGATAGATTTTTAAAAAGCAATATACAAATCTCTGCTTTCAGAGCAAGGGTTAGGAAACTATATCCTGCCTGATGCCTTCTTTATTTTTTTTTATTTATTCATTTTTTTTAATATATTTTATTGATTTTTTACAGAACGGAAGGGAGAGGGATAGAAAGTCAGAAACATCGATGAGAGAGAGACATCGATCAGCTGCCTCCTGCACGCCCCCCACCGGGGATGTGCCCGCAGCCAAGGTACATGCCCTTGCCGGAATCGAACCCGGGACCTTTCAGTCCACAATCCAACGCTCTATCCACTGAGCCAAACCGGTCTTGGCCTGATGCCTTCTTTAAAACACAAAAAAAGAATTGTGACCATCCACACCTAAAATATTTATTGTGTGGCCTGTTACAGAAAAAGTTTGCCAATTTCTCCTCTAGAAACATTCCATTTTAGCTGTGTGACATTTTTCTCTGTTGTACTTCAGTATGAGCTCTGTTAATGTATAGTTTTAAGAATGAGTTTTGACTTGGTTCATAGCTAAACTTCCTCATTTCTGAGCTCTGAGACTTTGAGCTAGTATCCTTACCTCTTTGAAATTCATATTCCCACATATCTAGCTCAAGATTGTTGTGAGAATTACAACAATATTTTATTGCCTACTATTAGTGTTAATATGCTGCTATTTGTTGGTAGTGGAGGTTAATTTTGGTTAGGCTACTGCTTAAATGAGGACAGAGTGTTTTTATGATCTTCCCCATTCATTCCACAGTTAAAAACAGTGCAAGATTTACAAATAAATAAGAAAACTGATCAATTTTACTTTAAACAAATTATGCCTCTCTGCACTACATTTCAGAAAGACTGTTTTATTGGGTTTGTACCAGATAATACAACTCATTTGGTATTGTTCCCTATTTGAAGGAGAGTGTAATGTAAATTGTGTAAACTCTTAATTTAGTCCTCTTATGTCAGTACTATTTTCTTATGGTTTTCTTTCTTATGTATCCAAGAAAAATGCTAAATTTTTTTCCCTACCTTTTTCAGACTCATGACAGTAAAGAGCACCTGGCAATGATGGAAAGAATATTAGGACCTATACCAGCACACATGATTCAGAAAACAAGGTATGCTTTAAGATTAAAAACCTTTGTTGAGTACATGCAATAGCCTATATGTCAACTACAGAAAAACTCAACTTGGTGGTTACTGCTTTTTCCAAGGATTGCATATTTTGAATTTTTCATAAAGTTTTTAAAAAGTAATGACAGTATTTACCTGTGAATCTGGTAAAGTGATGGTTTTGACACTGAAGATTTCCTTTGCATGTTTTCCTAAGTTTATATACAAATAAAAAATAGAGTAGTAAAGAGAGCCTGATTTGGAGTCATGGCAATCTGTTAGAATTCTGTACTGTTGCCAAGGCGCTATATGTCCTTACAACAGGCACTGTAGTGGTTTTCAAAGACGGCTGCACCTCAGAAGTCATCCATGGAGTTCTTGAAAGATTTCCAGCCCCACTTCAGATCTGCGGGAATCAGAATTTATAAGAATGGATCCAGAGGCTTCTATTTTTAAAACTGGCATTGTTTTCTGTGTATAAGATTACGGAAGTTATTCTATAAGCTGTCTGATACATAATTATTGCTAAGATTTTAATAAACGTATACATAGAGATGCTTATACTTGCATCTGTCCTGATGTAGGCAGGGTGAATGTGGATTTTTTGTTGTTTTTACTAATCCAGATTTCTTCCTCTAGAAAACGCAAGTATTTTCACCATAACCAGCTAGATTGGGATGAACATAGTTCTGCTGGTAGATATGTTAGGAGACGCTGCAAACCATTAAAGGTAAAAGAAAAAATGCTTTAAAAGTAAGAAATGTTTTAGCTATTTATAAATATCTTTCTAAAATAAAAACATTTTCCCCCCCAGGAATTTATGCTTTGTCATGATGAAGAACACGAGAAACTGTTTGACCTGGTTCGAAGAATGTTAGAATATGATCCAGTGAAAAGAATTACCTTAGATGAAGCATTGCAGCATCCCTTTTTTGACTTATTAAAAAACAAGTGAAATAGAAATCAGTGGTCTTACTGTATACTTCTCTAGAAGAGATTACTTAAGACTGTGTCTATCAACTCTAAACATTCTAATATTTTTGTAAGCATTAAATTATTTTGTACAGTTAAATGTAAATACACTATGTTTTGTATCAATAGCATAATTATCTTGTTAAGCAAGTATGGTCTTGATAATGAATGAAATATAAAAGTTAATTTTTCTTTTTGAAATTAAGATTTTTAAAGACCTTTGACTATCTTTTGTGTCCAGTGATAAATGTGATTGATCTTACCTTTTATACATGGAGGCAGACTTTTAAAGTTTTGGTTTTTTTGTTTTTGAGTAAAAGGAAATCTTGACTACTTTATTCTTAATGAATGAATATTCTTTACCTCAAATTCGGAACTTTTCTTATATTTAAAAGTTTTTCCTGTATTGTTCAACAAGTAATAAGTATTAATTACTCTATGTAGCCAGGTATTGAAAATCAGAAGCCATGGGAAATGTTTATTCTTGGCATTTTATTGTAAGTATTGTGTTTTGTCTCCGTGGGAGATGTTTGTGGTACTAAACCATCCAGTTTGTCTATCATGACAGGTTTTTAAAAAACAACATACACACTTCCTTTAAGATCAAAGTCTTAACTAGAAAGTCAGCTTGAAAAGTCCTATTTTCCAGTCGCTACTTAATGAGTCTCAAACATAGAAACCAGAATTCTAATAACTGAGGCACTAGTTTTTAATGCCAAATCTTGAGGACTCTTGAAAATGTCTCACGTCTGTTTCCTGATCAGATGAGGTAAATATTTAAACCTCAGCCTATGAGAATTATGGTTATTATTAAGCAATTTGTATTTGTGTTGATCTCTATTAGAGAAAAGGAATGATTTGATTGGAAAAAATTTGGAGTAGAGAGAAGTAGAAATTTCTAGACCCTGACATGGTGAACTTTTTATTTGACTATAGGTGTTTTTTTTGTGTGTGTGTTTTTGTTTTAGTGTTACCCATTTTCACATTAAAATTACATGGTAAACGTTACTTAATTTAGTAAAACAAAAACTTTTGGTTCTGTTCAATCTGCCAGGTAGAAATTTTTTTTGTTGTAGAATTTATAATTGGTTGTTGAGATGCAGGTTGTTTTTTGTTAAAAGTATCCCCATTTTGTAAGTGTGTTACACAGAGATTTGAGTTTCACCTGTTTGTATATTTTAAACAAAATGCATGGAATTTTCTTGTATAACAAATATTGAAACCGGGCTTGGTTCCCTACATTATTCACAGGGGGCATTTGCCATATAATAAGGCTGTGTTCTTAAAATTGACTAGGAATTTAAGGAAGCTAAAATAAATTTTATTACAAAATCACTACATAAATTATGTTTAGGCCTCTGATGCCATCTACATATAATGAATGTAGATGCACTGAACAGTTGCACTGTATTATATGTGATAAGATTTTTTAAAGGAACATTAGATGTAAAGAAAAGATTTTTCCTAAATGTAGCAGTGTTGATACAGGAATTAATAGATGCCTGCCATCCTTTGTTTTCCCCTTCATGGTCATTCTGCCAGTGCCCCTGTACTATCTAAGCTCTTGTACTACCTAAGCTTGCTGTTCTTTCCCAGCAAGTGCTTCAAGTTCCAGAATTAATGTTTACGCTCTCCATCAGAAACTCATTCTCTCTGCGTGGCTGATCTTGGCATATAGGAATAAAGAAAATCATTTTTTTATTATTATTACCCAAGGATATGTTTATTGGTTTGAAAGAAGAGAGTGAAACATCAATCCTTGCCTCCTTGTACACACCCTAACCCAGGATTGAACCTGCAACTTAGATGTGTGCCGGGACCGGGAAGTGAACCCCATGGCCTTTTTGGTATATGGAATGACTTCAACCAACTGATACACTTGGCCAGGCCTCCAGATTATTACCAAGTTAATCACTGCTAACCCCTTTTCCCTTCTGAAAAGTACTTACATTCTTCCCAAATGGGATTTGCTAATTCTTACGCCTAATTCCTGGGATTTTAGGAATTAAAATGAAACAAATTAGGTAAGATGAAAGAAATGGCTAGTGGTTATTGTGATACCCCTGAAATTATCTGAGTGCTGCCAGCTCTCCTCCCCCTCTTTGAGCTCAGGTCCCTACTCTTATTTTTTTTTTAATATATATATAAAACATCAGTGATGAGGATCATTGATATCTGTCTCTTGCACATCCCCTACTGAGGATGGAGCTCACAGCCCGGGCATGTGCCCTGATCAGGAATCAAACTGTGACCTCCTGGTACATAGGTCAATAATCACTGAGCTATGCCACCAGGGTGGGTCATTTATCTTTAGAGAATTTCCCATATTCAATATTTCATCAGAGTGTTATCTATTTCTGTTCCCATTCTATGAACTGACAGGAAAGGAGAGGAAGTTTTTCTATAGAGTTTCTTCAAATAAAAAGGATGTTATGTTGCAATTAAAAAATGGGAACAGGTAACAATGAATGAAAGCCTTGGGTGAAAAATTCATGGAGAACTTTATCATAGAGGCTGATCACATTTAATCACAGTATTCAATCTGAACCTCAGATTGACAGCCAGCTGTTCTGTGGCTGAGGTTATACACACCTGTGAGATACTGTCTTTAAAAAAAGAAAACCTGGATTTTAACAAGCCTCTAGTTGAAGCATCCAGCCATTTTTTTGTTGGTTTTATGTCTATCACTAATCCTTGATGTATCTATTCAGTGAATTTAGAACTCAGGCTTACTGACATGGTTCCAACTTTATCCCAGTTCTCTCTTTAGGGAAGAGCATGTTTATTTCTTTACTTGGAGTTACTTAGGAGTAATACCTTTGTTATAGGGCGATTAAAAAGGTCAATAGATTACCTGGTGTTCAGTAGTCCCACTAATAAGAGGTATTGCTTTTCGGCCCTTTGACTAAGATCAAGTGTACGTATCTGTTCTTGTCAGTTTAACACACATCCTCTATCCCAGGATAACATATTAAGTGGTTTTTTAGAGCAGGAAGACTGTGTTGACCTGGTAGTGCAGTGCCTTTGAAGAACTGCCACACACACCTCCATAAAAAGAAATAGGTATTTTGTTTTATATAAATGCTTTATCTCAGATGTTAATTGTTCTTTGTGGCACAAAGAATTACTAAACTATCAATTATAGTCATAGTTTTTGTGACATTTTATTGAAACTGGAAGTGAGGGATAGAATGTATTGCTTTACCAATCAAGGATATCTGCTATTCAGATAACATTTTCTTATTTGCACTCCTTTCCTGGTTTTAGTTTAGTTTTAAATGTTACAATTCTGGGGCAAAATCTACATAATTAACAGAGGTAATTATGAAGACTTGAAATCACCCTAAATGTTTTTTGAGAAAGGCATCTCATAAGTCTACTTCTTTCAGCTACTGTCACCAGCAGTTCCATGCAGTGAGATGAATTAGATTAATTGTAGATATGCAGGAATTCCCGGTGACTTAAAATGTTTTCTGTTATAAATAAAAAATGCAAGTTCAGCTGCTGGCACATGGCAAGTACAATTCTGAGAATGACAAGAACAGACCTAAATGATATTTAAAGTGTCATTGATAGAGTTTAATATTAAATAACATTTCTTTTTACTTTATATTTTTCAAATCACAAACACTTAAATTATTTTGTGTGCCCTCATAATTGTGCACAGAGTAATGTTGGTGTGAAGATGCTTGCCTACAGAGTCCGATTGGAATCAGACCTTGATACTACCTATACAAGTGTATAGGTAGATAAGATGCATATTCTGTAGTCTCATCGATGAGTTGGAATACTCCTACCTAACTTCCCAAGGGTGGTGGTGAGGGTTAAATGAAATAATTTATATAAAGTGCTGGTATATAGTAGCTATTAATTGTTTTCACAGTTTACTTCCTATATACAAAATTCTAGTCTGCAAATTTCTATACTTTGGGTTTTAATCCAATAGAAACCATGTGAAATGAGCACAAATAGATATTGTCTTAATTCTAGCATAGTACATCTTTTTCCATCCTTTGTGTGTGCACGCCTGTCTATCTCCTCCCCCTCTCATGCGCTCTCTATATATACACACACACCCTATCTAATAAAAGTAATATGCAAATTGACCATCACTCCAACACAAAATGGCCTCCCCATCAGGGGAGGACAGTTGGGAGGGACCAGGCCTACAAAGGAGGGTATTTGTGGGCAATCAGGCCATCAGGGGAGGGCAGTTAGGGGCAATCAGGCTGGCAGGGGAGTGATTAGAGGGTGGCCAGGCAGCCAGGCAGGCAGGCAGGCAGGCGAGCAGTTGGGAACCAGCAGTTCTGGATTGTGAGGAGGATCCCAGACTGCAGAGGGTGTAGGCTGGGCTGAGGGACACCCCCTCCCCATGCATAAATTTTGTGCACCTGGCCTCTAGTGTGTGTGTGTAAGTGAGAGAGAGAGAGAGAGTAATATGCTAATTATCCTTTTTGCCATGAGGCGTAACAACTGACCATATAATGACCAGATCACAGATCTGCAGGAGGGTGGGGCAGCAAACTGCAAGGCAGCGGCAGAGAGCTACAGGAGGGAGCAGGGCAGCAAGCTGTGAAGGGGAGAGCCATAGGAGGGCGGGGCAGTGGGCAGAGAGCTACAGGAGAGTGGCAGCAACCTACTGGCACCCGGATTCATGTGTAGGGCTACTAGCGTGTGTGTGTGTGTGTGTGTGTGTGTGTGTGTGTGTGTGTGTACACACACACACACTACATTTTTACTGACTTTGAGAAGGGAGAGAAACATCAATGGTGAGAAACATTGATCAGCTGCCTCCTGCACATTGCCAAGTGGGATCGAGCCTAAATCCTGGGCATTTGCCCTACCGGGAACTGTAACCTGGTTGATAGGTTGATGCTGGCCAGGCAAAGATGGCATTTTTAGAATCTTGCCTCTTAATGCCCAGCTCCCACGTTCCCAAACTATGGTTTTAAAGAAATTGTATCCCTTGACCAAAGGCCACAGCTCCTGTTTAGTAGATCACAAAGTTCCCACAACACTTCACTCCCCTCAGCCCTTCAGCTAGAGGTGTTAATGGCCTCCCACTGTGGATACCACAGGGTGCTTCATCAGCATCCTCTGTTGGCTTCCCTTAGTCTGCCCCAGTTTGTAGAGTCTCTGTGTTTAGACTCTCCAGTCTTATGTTCTTTCCAGGACGCTAGCAGACATAAGACAGGTTTTTCATCTTGCCTTTTAAAATGACTTGTAAACATATTTTCACCTTAATTCACCTGATAAATATTTATTGAGCACCAACAATGTACCAGATCCTGTTCTGTTCTTTGAGAAAATAATGATGAACAAGACAAAGGGAATACGATTAATAAAAAGGTAACTTCAAATAGTGATAAATGCCCTGAGCCACTGAATAATCCTGAAGAGGAATCAGGTGTAGCTACATTAGATTGGGCAATCTGGGGTGGTCTTTTGGTGGCCATGAGATTTGAAGACCTGAAGACTTTGAACTAAGGATAAGGAGGAGCTTGTTCAAATATCTGAGAGCAGGGTATTCCAAATAGGCTTGATATGCAGAAGCTTCTGGAATGTAGTGAACATAGTGCAGTAACATTAAGTAGTAATGGGTAACTTAACTGTGTTTGGAAGTAAGAATAAACATGTAATACGGTGTTGGCCTCTTCAGAGTAGACAATCTAGTTTTCTTAGCAATTATGTTTTAGACTATTTATTGGGTATACACTAGCTTATAGCATGGCTCCAAAACCTATCTATAACCACCTAAACATAACCTCAATTTATCTAAGTTTTAAAAGATAAGTAATCCATAGAAATAATCTAAAATACCCAGAATGAGAGGGAAGACAGATATAACCAGTCTTTCTCAAAATCAGTTGTGGAGTTACCCAAATCACAAAGATCTAAGCTAGCAGTTTATTATTTTTATTTGAGTATTAGAGGAGTTCATGGGACCATTTTAGGATATAAATATGGCTGGTAGAAATCTGAGGGAGCAGAGAATCCCACCTGACTTCCAGCTTTTCGTCTCTTTCTTGAAAACACTGTTAGGGCTACTTATTCAGGCTTTCCTAACTTAACTTTTGCTGTAAATTTGCAGCAAAATCACAGTATAGATTAAATGTCCATACTGATTGTTGCTTTGGCCAAGTTGTGTTTCTACTACAGATAAACCATCAGCCCAATAAAAGTTGGGGTTCTTTTTCTCCATCTTTTCCATTTTTCGTCTCAGTTTTCTCAAATGGAAGCCCTCTCTAGGAGGGCTTACAAGTCTTTTAGAGACTTGGGGGGTGCAGGGTGCGCAGGCCGAGCTGATGAGATCCCTTCAAGGTCCCAGCCCTAGCGTCTGTCTGTCTTTCTTGAAAGCTCTGTCAGGGACAAGGTCTTACAATGTTTGTTTCCAGCACCACATGCCTGGCACGTAATAAATGTAGAGAAATTAAGATTCTAAGATTAAGATTCTGCTTGGTGCAATTTCTACCCTGTCTCTGCGAGCGCGCTGCGATCACTTTCGGCCACCAAGTGGCGCTAAGGCGCCATCTAGGACGGACTCACTACGTTTACCGCGGAGTTTGAAGTTGTGAGCTTTTAAAAAAAATTGTCGGCAAGGTTAATTCACTAGTTTAGAGGAATTTTCGCCAGGCGTGAATAATGATGCTCCAGCCAGAGGTGAGCTGCAGAAGGCGCTCTGAGTCTCTGGGCGCATCTCAGACATCTTGGGATCGCAGAAGTTACTCGTACCGGGGGATCACAGAAGTGCCCGCGCGGGAGTGGGTGCAGCCTGGCGCCCGGGACAGCGGAGGGCGGAGGTGCGTGCTGCACGCAGAGTCCGCCAGGCACGCGCCGGGGGCTCGCAGGAGCCAGCTCCCTTCCCGCTCCCGCTCCCGCCCCCTTGCCGCGCAGGGCTGACCGGGCCGCTCCTCCCCTGGGTGGGTCCCAGCTCCTTTTCTGGCAGAGTCTATCTGCATAGAGGAAACTGCCCAAAGTGGCTGTTGTGGAGTTGCAGGCGGAAGGGAAGGGGGCGTGCGCCGCAATCCGCTGCTGCCCAGAGCCCAAGCCCTGCGCCGGGCCGACCTCGTGCCACGGGTTCTCTGCCTGCTCCCGGCGCACTCAGTCTTCCACCCCAGCTCTGCACCGCCCCCTCGGACAGCACACGCAAAGATCGCGCCATGAGCCCGGGCGAGCGCGACGGCGGCAACGCGCGGAAGGGCGGTCCGGCTGGCGGCGGCGGGGGTCGCCCGGCGATGGCGGTGGGAGCCTGGGCTGTGAGCGCGCTGTGCCTGCTGCTCTCCGTGGGCTCAGCGGCCGCCTGTCTGCTGCTGGGCGCCCAGGCGTCGGCGCTGCAGGGCCGGGTGGCAGCGCTCGAGGAGGAGCGGGAGCTGCTGCGGCGCACGGGGGTCCCAGGCACCCTGTCTACCTGGGCGGAGCCGCACCTGGAGCGCCTGCTGCGCGAGGTGAGAGCATTGGGGGCGATTCCAGGAAAGTGTGCATGGGACTGGGGGGAGTGTCCGTGCCCTGGGAGCCGCAGGCAGTGTAGCGGTCTCCCCGTGAAGGGTTTCCCCGCCAGTTCTGTGCACGCGAGTCCACCCTGGTGGCCTGCTCGGAGGAGCTGAGGTTGGCAAAGCAAAGTGCCTGCCCCGAAGGGGTCCTGCTGCCCCTACTCCACCATCAAGGTCGCGTTCCAGTGCTAGCGGCCTTGGGAAAAGTGAGTTAGAAGGGCCGTTTGGGGACGAGTAGAGGGACAGAGGATCCCCGGGTGTGTGCCCTCTGGACGCAGGGCTCCTCATCTGTGCCGGCCTAATGAAGAGGCTCAAGGGGAAGTGTCTGGAAGATGATTCTCATCATTGGCAGCAGCTGCTGTTCCTAACAGCTGCTCTTCCCAACGCTGGTGTACCTGCAGGGGCGTGGGACCCCAGCCAGCATGCGGCCACGGTGCTGGAAAACCCCAGACAGACCCTAGGGCTGGGACCTTAAGGGATCTGGTCAGCCCGGCCTGCGCACCCTTCGCCCCGCCCCCCCTTCCCGAAAAATTTGTTCCGAGGCAGCTCCATCCTGGAGATGCTGTGCTCTGGAACTGCTGCAGCTGATGGCGCACTCCGTGCCACCGAGACCTGAAGGGATGCCCACATGAGACCCATAGAGAGAGGGGAAGAAAAGCAGTCTGTGCTAGAAAACTGGGGGGCAATTTCAGCCTGCCACCTGGGCGATGTAAATACAAATGAATTTTCTTGAAAGCATATAAGTCTCTGATACTTCTGTTACAGTTGCTGCATTTGGGTCCTCAAAGTTCTGCCTCAGCTTTTGTGCAGCAGAGCCTCTCCCCACAAAACCAGAGAGGCTAGACTGACCAGAGCTTCCCTGGCTGAGCCCTTCTGCGGCCTCCCTGTTTGAGCCGCCCTCTTCCTCCTGGGAAAGGTGGATCCCAAGTGCCCTGCCCAAAGGGGCATCTTCAGTTGTAGCATGAAAAGCACGTTTCAGGGTAGAGGAGAGCGACCGGTCTGTTACTACCAACCCCCGGAACTGTATAGAGCTGTGATCTTTAAGTAAGGTATTCAGCCGTCTACCCATCATTGAGTGAATTTGGAATCTTTGCGGGGAATGGGAGAAGACTGCCACACCTCCTAGTTCACCACACTTATTTCTTAGCACTTTAATTTAAGCCAGCATTACATCTCTTCTTGCTTGGATTTAGGCAAAATTGCTTCTTCATGAAATGATTTCCTCTTTTTCCCTGGAAAGTGTCTGCAGACTTGAGAAATCTCTGCAGGGTCCTGCTTGGCAACCCCTGGTGAGGGTTTCATAATTGCAGCCCGTTATCTTTTGGCAAATCCCAGAGACCAGAGCGTTGCGCTGATTTATGGAAGGTCAGTGAAGTCCCTACCTGCTAGTGCTAGAACCGTGGCTATTCTTTTGGATAGGAGACCCCTCTGAGTATAAAAATAAACCTCAAGCTGAGATGGAGTAAATCAGAAATCCCACAAGACCCTTTTGCAAAAAACTTGCAAATTGTGTTTATTCTAATGGGGGTGGGGGTGGGAAAGCAGCCACTTCTGAGGAGTGTGGATGGATCCTCGAGTCCTGAATTTGGAGGGTCGGCAGAGAGACCAGTGGTTTCTGTGGTGTGGAGCAAACCAAAGTTCCCTCTCCCCCTCCCCCTCCCTCTCCCTCTCCCTCTCCCTCTCCTTCTCCCCCTTCCCCTCCCTCTACCCCTCCCTCTCCCCCTCCCCCTCCCCCTCTCCCTTCCCTCCCCCTCCCCCTCCCCCTCCCCCTCTCCCTCTCCTGCTCCACACCACAGAAACCACTGGTCTCTCTCTCTCTCTCTCTCTCTCTCTCTCTCTCTCTCTCTCTCTCCCTCTCCCTCTCCCTCTCCCTCTCCCTCTCCCTCTCCCTCTCCCTCTCCCGAAATGATTTCCTCTTTTTTCTGACATTAGCATGTACACATCTCAGCTCATCCTGCAACTAACTAAACTTGGTGTCTGAGGGGCATGTGCTCAGAGTACTACCTGGCCAGTTTTTCCATCCCAGCGGAGCATCAGAGATGCCACAGTGTGACTGCACTTGGTGTTGAGCTTCTGGCTGTTTGAGTGCCTCCTGTGAAAGGTCTCGGTCTCTCGGGGCCAAACTGTTTCTGCTTCTACCCATTCTTCTCCCAGATGTCACTGTCTGGGGAATGTGCGGCCCCTGGCTGGTGACCCTGAGAGTCCCTGGCAGAGAGGAAGGGGTTGTGGGAAGCACATAATGGTGAGCTGGTAATTGGTTTTAAATAGATGGGAAGATATTTTTTGAACTATCTATCTATATTAATAAAAGGGTAATATGCTAATTAGACCAGTGGTTGGCAAACTGCAACTTTCGAACCACATGCGGCTCGTTAGCCCTTTCAGTGTGGCTTTTCCACAAAATGCCATGGCCTAGGTGAGTCTATTTTAAAGAAGTAGCAATAGAAGAAGTTTAATTTTAAAAAATTTGGCTCTCAAAAGAAATGTCAATTGTTGTACTGTTGATATTTGGCTCTGTTGACAGTTTGCTGACCACTGACCTTCCAGACATCCTTCGGGACAAGGCCATGGTGGAGGAGCCAAGGCAGAGACCATTAGGGGTGATCAGGCCAGGAGGGGAGGGCAGTTGGGGGTGATTGGCCTGGCTGGGGAAGATATTGGGGGGAGCAGGCTGGCAGAGGGGACTAGTTGGGGTTGAACAGGCCAGCAGGGGGGTGCAGTTGGGCACAAGCAGGCCAGCAAGCAAAGTGGTTAGGGGTGATCAAGCAGGCAAGCAGGTGAGCAATTAGGAGCCAGGAGTCCTAGATTGTGAAGGGGTTGTCCAATTGCCAGTTTAGGACCAATCTCACAGGGATCCCAGATTGGAGAGGATGCAGGCCGGGCTGAGGTATACCCCTCCTTCCCCTGTGCATGAATTTTGTGCACCAGGCCACTAGTTAGATATAAAAGACAAATGAACTGAAAATAGCTTCAGGAAAGAACATTTGTACTTGAACATGTTTTTCAGTCCTGGTTTGTTTTCAGTGAAGCCTCTTTTAAGCTGGGGCTGAAGTAGTTGTGTATGTGAGAGTGCCTGCAGGTTGTCCTTTTTCCAACAAGTTTGTTTTCAGAGTTTTGGAGGCAGAAACCACATCTAAATTAAAGAAGAGAAATCCTTACCAACCACAGGCCACTTTAAAGTAAAAAAAAATTTTTTTTTAAATAAGCCAACAAAAGCCACTGTTAATATGGGGCCCACTGTGTCTGTTCCCTTGGGAACAGAACTATGAAATAACTTGTTTGGGACTGGAAGATGTGCCTGACAATGGAGATCCAGAAGCTACAATAAGGGAATATTCATGTTAACTTGTGATTGTCCTTCCATGCTACAAAATAAGAGAGATGGTTTTCAGTACGTAAAGACAGGATTTTTGAGCAAGAATCATTAACAATAGTATCTTTAGTATGACCCAAAAATATAAATGCAAAACAAGCATCTGATATATGTTTTTAAGGTGCTTTAAATAGGCTGCCTAAGTACTCAACCCCCAAAAGTTACACCTACAGTTACAATATTACAAAAGCTTGAATTTTACTACCATAAAAAGTTTAATTTAAGAATGAAAGAAACATTAAGTTATATTCAGAAGTCATTTCCAGCTTACAGTGGACTTATTATTGGCTGTTGTTGGTCTTCCATTGTCCAGACCAGTCAGTTTAGAAGAAATCCCAGAGACCAAGGGTAAAATTCAAGCACTTCCTTCCCTACCATCGACTAGATATATTAGTTGTTACCATAAAACCCAGAATCAACTGTAGCTTTTTTCAGTCTCTGTCTGTCACTTGGCAGTCTGTCACTTGTCAGGACTGCTCTGTAGTGTACACTTTAATAAAGAGGCCCAGTTTTCAGTCCTGTGGCTAGAGACGGATAACTGCATTTGTCTCCTTGACATTTCCTGGCTCCCAAACCAAAAAAGTGTCTGTCCAATACTTCCTGGAACACTCACTTTCTCTGCTCTTTTTTTTGGGGGGGGGGGGGGGGGGGCAGTTTGGGAGAGCTTCATAATAATAGCAGCATGAGCTGAAACTGGTTTGGCTCAGTGGATAGAGTGGCCTGCAGATTGAGGGGTCCCGAGTTCAATTCCGGTCAAGGTCGTGTACCATGGTTGCGGGCACATCCCCAGTGGGTGTGCAGGAGGCAGCTGATCGATGTTTCTCTCTCATCGTTGTTTCTGGCTTTCTATACCTCTCCCTTCCTCTCTGTAAAAAAATCAATAAAATATATTTTTATTTTTATTTTTTTAATCTTTATTGTTCAGTTTATTAATTACATTCTTCCCTTTTTTTTTCACCCTATAGTTTCCCTCCACCTGGTACCCATCCCGCCCTCCGCCCTCACCCCACTCCACTGTCCTCTCCCATAGTTGCATGATTTTTGTCCTGTCTCTTGCTGCACTTCCCGCACCCCCTTTCTCCCCAAGAGTTGTCAGTCCATTCCCTCTCTATATCCGTGATTCTGTTACATTCACCAGTTTATCTTGTTCATCAGCTTATTAATTCACTTGATTTTTAGATTCATTTGTTGATAGATGTATATTTGTTGTTCCTAATTTACACTTTTATCTTTTTCTTCTTCCTCTTCTTAAAGAATATCTTTCAGCATTTCATATAATATTGGTTTGGTGATGATGAACTCCTTTAGCTTTTTCTTGTCTGCGAAGCACTTTATCTGACCCTCAATTCTGCATGATAGCTTTGCTGGATAGAGTAATCTTGGTTGTAGATTCTTGCTGTTCATCACTTTGAATATTTCTTGCCACTCCCGTCTGGCCTGCACCCTTTCTGTTGAGAAATCCGCTGACAATCGTATGGGTGCTCCCTTATAGGTAACTAACTGTTTTTCTCTTGCTGCTTTTAATATTCTCTCTTTGTCTTTTGCTCTTGGCATTTTAATTATGATGTGCCTTGGTGTGGTCCTCTTAGGGTTCCTATATATTGGGGTTCGGTGCACTTCTTGGACTCCTAAGTCAATTTCTTTCACCAGGTGTGGGAAGTTTTCGGTCACTATTTCTTCAAATAGGTTTCCATTGTCTTGGTCTCTCTCTTTTTCTGGCACCCCTATAATTCGGATGTTGGTATGCTTGAGGTTGTCCCAGAGGCCCCTTACACTATCTTCAATTTTTTGGATTCTTTTGGTTTCTTGATTTTTCAACTGAGTGGATTTTACCTCTTTGTATTTCAAATCTTTAACTTGGTTCTTGGGGTGCTCCAGAGCACTTTTAGGTCTTTGTATAATATTTTTTATTTCAGTCATTGTATGCTTAATTTCTGGTTGGTCCTTTTTCATATCCTTGAGATTCTCCTTTATATCCTTGAGGGTCTCTTTCATTTCCTTGTAGGACTCATTCATTTCCACGTTGGTCTTGATCATTTCCACATTGGTCTTGATCATTTCCTTGCAGGTCTCGTTCATATCCTTGAGGGTCTTGTTCATTTCCTTGTAGGACTCATTCATTTCCTTTGTGGTCTTGCTTATTTCCTTATAGGCCTCGACCTTTTGTTGGAGCCTCTTGAAAAGCCCTATAACCGTGGTTTTGAATTCCATGTCCAGTCGTTTTTTTTCCTCCATTTCTTTCACATCTGATTTCTTTCCATGTCTCTGCATGGTGGCTGCTTCCCTGATTGGTCAATTAGGTTTGTGTGGTAGACTTCCTACAAGGGACAGTGGCTCGGCCTCCCCAGTTACCTGAGGTGGATATGGGCTGCACAGACTTGCTGAAGTTAAGCTCAGGTTAATCATTGTTAGCACTTGGAGGGGTTGACCTCCAGGCCAATTGTCTGTGAAGTTCAGCTGTGCTCAGGTTGGATGGGTGGAGTCTCCGGGCCAAACAGACAGTGTTAGCTCCGACCTATGCGGCCCCAGGGACTCTGTGCTGGGGGCAATGGCCGCCAGCACCTCTGAGAGAGAGCTGCTGCCAAGCTCCACCAGCTGCCGGGGAATTCAGACTCTCCCCAAATGAGTCTGCACACCCAACGTCTCACCCAGGGTCGTAAAACAAAGCAGTCTGACAGTTTCCCGAATGAGAGAGCAAGTCGAGAGCACTCTCTATGCAGTCACGCAGCTGCGCTGTTCCCAAGTTCACCCACAAGCTTGCCTTCTCCACAAGCCAGCAGACCCCTGCAGCACCCGAGCTTCGGTGTGCTCTCCAACTGTCCAGTTTTTACCCCATATGATAGTGGGTTTCCTCGACTTCGCCCAGAGCTGGAGAATCAGTCCAGTGGGATGTCTTTGTCTCCCCTGTTCAAGAAAACTGGCCGGTTTTCAGCCGCCCGCCCAATCTGCTGGTGCGCGCACTCCAAACCTCTCTCTGCATGCATTTTCAACGCTGTCCTCAGCCACTCCTCTGAGTCACAGTGTCTTATCTTCACTTTTATTTGTGGAATTTTCACTCGGCCAGCTTTCTGGTGATTCTGGAAGGTGTTTGTTCTTTCGTTAAGATGTAGTTTTCAAATTGCTGTGTATGACGACAAGATCGATGTTTTACCTATGCCGCCATCTTGGTTCTCCTCTAGAAGATTCTTGAGTCAACTTATAACTGTGGTTTTGAACTCTATATCCAGTAGTTTGCTTTCTTCCATTTCTTTCATTTGTGACATATTTCTTTCTTTCTGCATTTTGGCTGCTTCCCTGTGTTTGTTTCTATGTATTGGGTAGAGCTACTGTGTCTCCTTGAGTTGGTAGAGTGGTCTTGTGTAGTAGGTGTTCTATAGGGCCCAATGGCTGAGCCTCCCCAGTCACTTGAGCTGGGAGCTCTAGGTGCACTCCTTTGTGGGCTATGCGCACAGTCTTATTGTAGTTGAGACTTGATTGCTGTTGGTGTCACCGGAAGGAATTGACCTCCAGGCTAATTGACTATGAGGACCAGCTGGACTACAGTGAGAGAGCTGCTGTTCAGGAGACACCCCTATGGAGCAGAACTTGCTTCAGTGGGGCTTTAGTGCTCACTGATTCTGCCCCTTGAGTGTGTCACTTATGGATGTGTAGAGTTGTAATCTAGATGGTCTGATACTGACCACTGGTACAGTGGCTCTTGGGTCTCCAGGGAGCTGCAAAGTCAGCCTCTGCCTGGGGCCACCCAGCAGGAACTACAGAGAGATCTGCAGATTCTTCCTCCTTAATGGGTTTGGAAGTGCCCAGGTGAGGCCCAGCTATGAAGAAAGGTAGGCTGTGTGGTGTGGGTTCTTGGGCCTTTTATTGATAGGTTTTGGGCTTCCTGACCCAGCTGCAGCTTGTTTGAGAGATGTTAGCCTGAACATGACAGGCCATTCATATGCGAAAGCTCTGCACACAGCTTTAGGTGGGTTTGTAAATTAGATGAGGCAGCTCTTCAGGAACCAGTAGTGTAGAGCAGACAGAAATAGCTGCGAGTCAGTCCTGCCACTGGGGAGGTCCCAGCACAGGAACAATGTCCCTGAGAGCACCTCTGTCTGGGAGAAAGCCACTCCTGAGTTCCTGCTCCGATGCCAGGCAATCCAGTTCCTCATATGTGTCTGTGTTCCCCAGAGCCTCGCCCTTCCTGCTGGGGCTCAGAGGAAGCAGGACCTTGTAAGTTCAGTTCATGGTGCTGGCCTTGGAACAGCTGGGTCTTCAGCAGCTTCTGTGTCCCTGAGCCCCAATCCACTGTGTTTTTTACAGCCTGTAGTTCTTACTTCCCATAGTGACTTCTTTTCCCAGCTCTGGGACTCTGGGCTGCGGGTCTGGTGTGGGGTTGGGACCCCTTGCTCCTCCAAGAGGCCTCCACAAAGACAATCTCCTCCCCGATTAAAAAAGCAGCACATGTGAGTACCAGACCAGCCCGTTGCGCACCTCCACTCCTTCTACCAATCTCAGTGTGTTTTCTTCTTTACTTGTCTAGTTGTAGGACTTCCATCCAGCCAGCTTTCTGGTGGTTCTGGATGATGGTTGTTCTGTATTTTACTTGTAATTTTGATGTGGTTGTGGGAAGCGGCAAGTACAGGCATTTACCAGGCCACCATCTTCAAATCCTACGTATTGGCTTTGAAGACGCATGGCATTGCTCCTGAACCTGGGGAACCTGAACTGAATGAATGTATACCGGCAGGCAGAGAAGGGTTTCAGTCCCACCATATCACTCATCTAACCTCTTCAAATTTCTAAGCCTCAACTTCCTCTTCCCAATATGCTGGTTACAACTGCCTGGGTAGTAACAAGCAAAGAAGATAACATGGAAGAAAGTGTTGGTCAGTAAGTGTGCTTTTGATGATGAGTGACAATACCTGAGTGTGATCCCTTAAGCCAGTGGTCAGCAAACTCATTAGTCAACAGAGCCAAATATCAACAGTACAACGATTGAAATTTCTTTTGAGAGCCAAGTTTTTTAAACTTAAATGTCTTCTAACGCCACTTCTTCAAAATAGACTCACCCAAGCCTTAATATTTTGTGGAAGAGCCACACTCAAGGGGCCAAAGAGCTGTATGTGGCTTGTGAGCCGCAGTTTGCCGACCACAGCCTTAAGAAATACAATCATGGAATTAGCTTGCAGAACCAGAGAAGCCTGGAAGTCATTCAGAAGATTGTGGGTTAGTTTAGTGACCTGACCACCATGGAGGCTGCAATTCTAAGCATGAGTCTTCACACAAGAGTATCCAAGGTAGACGGGAAGGAGGCAGGAAAAGAGTCATCTTCTTGATTGGTTTCCTCTATTATTTGAGTCAGAGGGCAGATTCCCACCACCTCTTGGCAGACTTCCCTCATAGCCAACAGACTTCCCTTATAGCCAGAGCCAGGGCCCATGATCACCATTATCCTGTGGCTGGCAAGGGTGATGAAGCTGCCCAGTCTTGATTCATCCTCTGAGGCTGGAGATATTGTGGCTTTTCAAGGAAAGAAGACTGAGAATGGCTGGGGGTCCAGTGAATGCCATTAAGTGTTATTACCCTAGAGGAGGACAGAGCAGTATCCATTGACCTGCCACAATTTTTATAACCAAACCCCCTTCCACTGCAGTGTTTCCCAAGCTCCATGCTCTGGCAACACTCTTCGACTAAACAATTTCTGTTCCCCTCAGAGGAACAGAATATTAAATATCCCTAAATATCCCTAAAATATTATGGAGAGTCCACTCTCCAACTCTGCCTCCAGCCATAGTCAAAGGCAAGGTTGCAGTGCTTGGGATTCTCTCTGGTCCAATCTCATGCTTTGCAGTTTATGGTCTTTAACCCTGTTCCGATGCTGTTCCGATCCCATAATGACTAGCTGGAGTGGCCTCCATGCTGGGAATGGCACTCTAAGGCCTGGCTTTCCAACTTTCCTCACATCAGACAGGGGAACGGTAATACTTATTCATCATGCTGTAGCAAGTGGAAGAGGCTGCTCGGGCTGGAGGCAACTGGCCCAGTGACTCTGAGGGACAAGATCAGCGCACCTGAAACCATGTCTGGGGCCCTGTACCAATGAGGTGTGTACAGGCAGCTCTGCTCCCACTCCTCTCTGCACCCCCCTCAGCCACAGGCCCCTTGGCTTTCTCAATGGCCATATCTCGCCATGGCCTTCAAATCCCCTGCCAGTGCATGTACAATTAGAGTCATGGTCCCCAGAGCAGAAAGTCCCTTTTACCCTCACTGATATAGTCTCATGAGAGTCAGCCTTTTCAGTTGCCTTTGGGTCCTTGTTTCTTCAAATAGCAATGTGACAGATCCCTAACTCAGACTGGCTTAAATTAAAAAGGGAATTTATTAGCTTGAGTAACTGAGAAGTCCAGGGAAATACAGCTCGGGCACCGTTAGAAGCACCTTGATTTTGTGTTTCTCTGTACTGGCTCCATATTTCTCAAGATGCCCTTACTCTCCCAGGAAATGGCAGGGCAGCTGCCAGCAGCTAGACTTTCTCTTTCCCAGCAGCCCTGGCAGAAGCCCCTGGCTCACTCTGAGGATCGATATGTCCACTGAGGACAGTGGGGCAGCCTCTGATCTGCCAGGCTTTCGGGCGGGGTTCCTGTGTCACATGTGTGAACCTCACTGGTGCTGAAAGGACTGGGAGTGGAGGATGGTCCCAGAGGACAACTTGGAGTGCTGTTATTAGAAGGAGGAGAGGACATGGGGCTGGTAGATGACCATCCAAAGAATAATGAGAGAGGGGCTTGGGCAAGAAGCTGGAGCCACAATCTGGAGAAATTCCTACCTGATGTCAAGAAATCCAGGTAAAGGATTTTTTATCTAATGAGACAGGCAGTAAGTTGTCAGTTTTTGTTCTGTAGGCATATATATATGTACTAGTGGCCTGGTACACGGATTCATGCACATTGAAAGGAAAATAATTACAATGGGGGGAGCAAAAGGGGGGGGGTTGGTCGCCCTCTGCTGGGTGATTGGGCCCCCACTTGCACCTACCTTGGCCTGGTGCCGCCTGCTCACCTGCTCCACCTTCCCACCACTGTCCTGCTGTCGTCGGGGCCACGGGAGCCAGCAGCGCCTTCAGTGATGCCCACTGCCAGTGCCGCATTGCCAAAGCCCACCATGTTCCACACCACCTCCTGGTGGTCAGTGCACGTCATAGCGAGCAGTCGAACTCCTGGTTGAACGAGGGCCTAAGGAAACAATTTGCGTATTAGGCTTTTATTATATAGGATTGATAAATTTGGGTTTATCTGAGGCAGTATTGAAATCTGTATTTCTCTCTGAATATAATGCACTTACAAAATGTGAACTTAATAAGTTACAGAATAATTTAAAAATTTTGAAACTTCCCCACGACAGCCTCGTGAAATGTGGGAGACAGAGGTGATTGTCCAGAGGGAGAAATGTGTCTGAAATGGAGGCAGTGACATGCTTGGGGCACACAGAGCCAGGCCTGGGCTCCCTCAGTTAGCTTTAGTAACTGAGAAGTCCAGGGAAATGCTGCTCGGGCACAGCTAGAGGCACCTTGATTTTGTGTTTCTCTGTACTGGCTCCATATTTCTCGAGATGCCCTTACTCTCCCAGGAAGAGGCAGGGAAGCTGCCAGCAGCAAGAGTTTCTCTTTCCCAGCAGCCCTGGCAGAAGCCCCTGGTTAACTCTGAGGGCCAATGTGGGTTTACAGGATGCCATAGACGGGAGGAAACAGAAGGATGGGCAGGCGTCCTGTGTTTGCGTTCAGTGTCCAGCCTACGGCAATGTGGATGTGTCCCATGTCAGGGCCACCTGGTCCCAGGCCCACCTTCCTCTGCCCACTTTCATCAGCTTCATAGTAAGTGTTCTCACGAGGAATCAGGCCCCACCTCTGGCCTGGTCGAAGAGTCTTTGGGGTACTCTGAGTCCCGGTGAGTTGGAGCAGAGAGATGCGAGTGCTTGGGCATTGCCACAGCCTTGCCTGAAGCTGTGTGTCAGGGTGGCTTTGGGAGGCCTGAATTTGGAAGAGGAAACATTTTGGACAAGGAGTCTTAGTCCATTCAGGCTGCTATAACTGGGTGGCAAGAAAACAATAAAACACTTATTTCTCACAGTTGTTTGTTAAAAAGCAAACGTTTATTTCCCACAGTTCTGGAGGCAGATGCTATGGTGAGAGCCTGCTTCCTGGTTCATAGAGGGCTGTCTTCTCATGTGTCCCCGCATGGCAGAAGGGGGTCCCTTTAATAAGAGCCCTAATCCCCACCTCCTAACACCATCACCTGGGGGTTAGGTTTCAATATAGGAATGTGGGGGGACACAAGCATTCAGTCCTCGGCAGCCTGCTTGCTGTGTGGCCCGGGCTGGTTGTGGGCCCCTCAGAGCCTCGGTTCTGTCCACGGGAGGTGAGAACACGACTCAGGCTGTCCGGACGAGACGTGGTTCAGAGTAGAGAAGGGAGGCCAGTTGGTATGTATCTCTTGGGCGGCAGAGCGTGATGAGCTCTGAGCACTGAGACCCACTGTCTTTTCCTTCCCCTGGTGATGACATAAGCATCCACTTGCAGAGAAGCCCTCTCCCTCACCACATTGCTAACAGGTTTTTCTCCTTTCTCTGGTTCTAACCCCACCATGAGGCACTGCTCAGTGCCGGTGATGGAGAGTTCTTTCAAACCTGCTCTTTGCACAGCAAGTGTAGACCCTTTTTTCTTTTTTTAATATATATTATTGATTTTTTACAGAGAGAAAGGGAGAGGGATAGAAATCAGAAACATCGATGAGAGAGAAACATCGATCAGCTGCCTCTTGCACGCCCCCTACTGGGGATTTGCCCGCCACCAAGGTACATGCCCTTGACCAGAATCGAACCTGAGACCTTTCAGTCTGCAGGCCAACGCTCTATCCACTGAGCCAAACCGGTTTCGGCTAGACCCTTTTTTCTTTGCCCCTGGACACGCTCATCAGCTCTCCAGCGTGGCTGCTCCTGAGATGTGACCACCTCCTTTACTAAGGACGTTAGTTCCAGCGTTGGGAACAGCACGCTAACTCAGCAACCCTTCCCCATCCTCCTTCTAAAAAAAAAAAAAAGAACAAAGCTGTAATATTGATTTAACACAATTAGGTTATTGATAATCACACCACTCTAAAACAAAGACTATTTAACTTTTGGCAGCATCCATTTCAATTCTTATCCATAGACGGATGTACACTTAACTAATTATTAACGCAGAGTATACACCATTTATCCCTTGCTTGCATATATTTCAAGCTAACAACAACAAAATTGCTGAGGCCCTGAATAGTGGTAGCATCAGCCAGTGCACCAGAGGGTTCGATTCCCAGTCAAGGGCATGTACCTGGGTTGCAATTTTGCTCCCTAGCCCCGATCAGAGAGCGTGTGGGAGGCAATTGATGTGCAATCTCACATCAATATTTTTCTATCTCTGTCTCTATCTCTATCTCTATCTCTATCTCTCTCTTCTTCCATCCTCCCTTTCAATTTCTCTGAAAAGCAATGGGAAAAAATATCCTCTCATGAGGATTAACAAACCAAAACCAAAACCCGAACAAAAGCGTTGTTGCAGGCCCAGACAACGTGACTCGACTCAGTTGGTTGAACGTCATCCCCATGCGCCAGCAGGTTGCTGTTCAGTTCCAGACAGGACACATGCCCGGGTTGGAGCATGCAGCAGGCACATGCCTGAGTTGGGGTGTGCAGCAGGCAGCCAATGGATCTTTCTCTTTCTCTTTCCCTCTCCTTTTCTTTCTCTGGAATCAATAAACAAAACAAAACACTGTTGCAGATGCTGCCCAATCTTTATGGTCATGTTTCATGACTGCAGAGGATCCCATTCATGAGATCTGCATCCTCTATCAGCAAGCATGTAGGCTCCCTCCACATTTCTGTGGCATAGGTAACAGGACAGCCAATGGTTTTGTGGGCAAAGTCGCTTCTGTTATTCTTTAGGACATAGAGTAACCCCCCGACCCCCCCATAGAGGAACATCTTCAGGTTTTTGTGTTTTTGCTTTGATTTTGGACATCTAAGCTTGTCCGTGGCATTCATGTTTATCTTCCTGGCGTAGTCTGAAACTGTTGCGCCATTGTGAATTTATACTTCAAGCTCTATGCTGAGCAAAGTAGATTCAATCCATCTTTTGGTTGAAATTTTATTTCAGGTGCATTTGTTGTTGTTAAAGCAGAAAGCGTTAGATAACGAACAAAGCCTTAAAATAAGATTTGGGGAAACTCTGAAGATGTCTCAGGATTTGTCTCCTTTGCTGGTTTGGTGGAGAGCCCTCTCCTGAGCAGCATTTGGCAGTGCCGAGCACTGCACTGGGTCCCCGCTGTGACTTCCAATTCTGTGAACAAATGTAACTCAGTTAGGGGACGTTCTCCAGAGGCCACACACACCCGCCAGCTCTCTCGGTTCAATTTTCTCCATGTGTAGGATAGGGATTAATCTTTAATTGTTGACAAAGGCACTCAGAAGACATCCCTTCATCATATCCGGAAACATATTTGAGTAGTAAGCACGAACGATTGGGAGAAAAAATAAGTTTGCAGATGTCGTTTTACAGAAAGGCACGGCCGTGCACTCCTAGAGGATTAGGGGGAAGGATGAGGTCCCTCCCTTGTGCCTGCCCTGGGCCAAAGGCTTCACATACATTTCCCTGGGACATAACAGCCCCAGCCCAGCCCCCCACCCCAATGAGGTGGCCCTCCCTTCCCAGAGTGGGACAATGACTGGCCCCAGGTGGCAGCACATGCCTGAATCTAGGTAACCTGACTCTTAGTCCCACCCCCCTTTCTACAGTCGCCCTTGCCAGGATGCCACCGCAAAAAGGGAAGCAATAGCAGCAGCTTCTTTCTGTCTGTGGACATCCTCTGTAGGTGGCAGACCCGTAGGGTGGAGGGCAAGACTTTAGCTTTAAGCAGACCTGGGTTCACCTCTCATCCCTACCATTTCCCAGCTGTGTGACTTTGGGTAAATGGCTGGTTTTTCCAGACTTCACTTTGCCCATCTGTTAAATGGGGATTATCAACCTTGCCCTAAGATTTCTGTGGGGGTTAATCCCGCTGATGTGCCAGAAGTGCTTCAGCACATCATGCAAGTCCTGAAAATGGCTGTTCTTATTAGAATGCTTTCTTTGACTGAGCCTAGAAGGAATGCCTGTGTCTAACTGGATAGGAAGCCCCGTGGTTACACGGCTGACCTTAATTAAGATCCTTTTAGCACTGGGATTCTGACAGCCTATTCAGGTCATGCAAAAGTAGAAAAGGTGTGAACATATGTCCTGTTTCTGAGTCAGTGATGTGGAGATGTGTCTTGTTGAAAAAAAGAAAAGATCAAATCAGCTTCATAACCCCGTTTTTTCTTTCTTTCATTTGAGCAAAATTTCACATTTACGACCAACCTAAAAATGTAATTATTCTTGAAAATTAGCATATGGCTTTTTCATTGCGAAAGAGCTTCAAACACCTAGTAAGTTTGCTTTGATTAATAGGTTTGTCCATTTTTGTGATTACTCAATGTAGTACAAACTTCCTCAAATGTTTGTGAGTAACCTGGTGAACCACAGGCCTCACACACATCTGTTTCAGTTCACACTGGTAAATGAGAAAATTTTAATTTCTGATGTAGCCACAAAATTCGGGGGTGGGGGGGAAAGTGCTTTCAAATGGGTATTGTCAACTTCTAAAACTGAATTTACTTCCAACTTTGAATTGTGAAACAAATCATAAAGCAATTAGAATGTGTCCTTGTGTTTTAGAAGACAGTTTACATAAAATATACTCAACTTGGGGCCTCTGAGGAGGATCATCACATAAAAACAGCAAAGTCTGCCCATTTATTTAACTACGCCTTTTTGTGTGATGTATGGGCTGTTATCATCTACAGCATCTTGTTTCCAGACCCAGGTGCTGGTGCAAATGAGGGATAAGGTCACATGGCAATGGGAGTAGAATGTGTGTGTTAGGGTGTATATGTGTGAGATCAAGTGTGCATACATATAGGCATGCATGTGTACACACCCGAGTGAGTACATTGTGTGTGCACACATGTGAGTGCATCTGTGTGAGAGTGTGCACACATGTGAGTGCATTGTGTGAGTGCACACGTGTGCATATATGTGCATGTGTGTGTTTGTGAATATGAGTGTGTTTGGGGGGAGTTATGGGGCATGTACAGGTGTGCTTGTGCACACGCAGGAACCATTGAAGGAAGCGGGAAGGGTGAGACCTGACCTTATCGCCTCACCACAGAAGTTGTCCCTGCCAAGTCCTTCTAAAAGCCTCTCCCACTGGGCCCGCACAGCTCAAGCTGTGGGCCCCGGAGTTAGGAGACTTGGGTTTGAGTCTGGACCTGCCTCCAATGAATTGGCTTTTCCAAGCCTCCACTTCTTCATCTGCAAAAAGGGTGCTTCACTTCATTTCTCTGAGAATGAAGTGATGCATTCACTCTTCCTGGGAGAAGCTGCCAGTTCCCTTATTGCCTGCTCCGTACTTAGCTGATCCTAGCAATAGATGGCTGCCAGAACTGTTGGCATTCAGTGCTAGGAGTCTTCCCCAGGCACAATTCCTCCTCCTTCTTCCCACTTCTGTAAGGAGGCTCCCACCTTATAGCTTGGCTCTGAATGAGGTGAGCAGAAAAGAGATGTCTCACTACTCAGTCTGCGGGACCTGCTGAGGGGCTTTCTTTTAGCCCCTTTATTTCAGTCTCATTGGTGGGGCCCTTCTTGAAATAGTTACTTGTTTGACTGTCTGAGTCCTGCCACTCCATGTCCCAGGGAGGTCATATTCTCAAGTTGGTCTCCGAACCCTTGCTCATCAGCCGTCAATGCCTCCGAGGCCAATAAGGTGAAATATCCTCACCTTATTGCATCCCAGTCCTCCGGGTCTTTTCCACCTCCTCTCACTTTATTCCCCTTGGGGCAGGTGGGGAATCTGAAGCAGGTAAGTGAAGGTGGGATAGGGTGTCTGGGAGACCGCATCTCAATCACTTTGCTAGGGCTGCCTTAACAAAGTACCATGGTCTGAATGGCTTAAACAACACAAATTTCTTTCCTCACAGTTCTGGAGACTAACAGGCCGAGGTCAAGGTGTCAGCAGAGTTAGTTTTTCCTGAGGCCTCTCTTTTTGGCTGGCAGATGGCTGTCTTCTCCCTGTGTCTACTCACTGCCTTTCCTCTTTGCATGTCAGACACCTAAACTCCTCTTCTTATAAGAATACCAGTCACATTGGATATCAATAATTACCTCATTTTATGTAATTGACACTTTAAAGACCCTATCTTCAAATACAGTCACATTCTTAAAGATGGGGGTTAGGACTCTAAACTGTGAATTTAGGGTGGACATGATTCAGCCCCTAACACCATCTAATCAGACACATGAGGGGAAACCCCAGACACTGTGGCCAGGACTGAGAGAGCAGTGACAGTGGGAAGCAGGTGGAACTCAGTGTTGGGATTTATTAATTTTTAATTTTTTTATTTTTTTCATGTTCATTGCAGCATTATTCACAATAGCCAAAATATGGAAATCATCTAAATGTTCATTAACAAATGAGTGGATAAAAATGTGCTATAAATAATATTCAATGGACTATTACTTAACCCTAAAAAACAAATTCTGCTAATTGTGACAACATGGATGAACCTTTTTTTAATCTTTATTGTTCAGTTTATTAATTACATTGTTCCCCCTTTTTTTCCCCTACAGCTCCCCTCCACCCGGTACCCATCCCACCCTCCGCCCTCACCTCCCCCATAGTTGCATGATTTTTGTCCAGTCTCTTGCTGCATTTCTCACACCCCTTTTCCCCCCAAGAATTGTCAGTCCATTCCCTCTCTATGTCCATGATTCTGTTATATTCACCAGTTTATCCTGTTCATCAGATTATTAATTCACTTGATTTTTAGATTCATTTGTTGATAGATGTGTATTTGTTGTTCATACTTTATATTTTTACCTTTTTCTTCTTCCTCTTCTTAAAGAATATCTTTCAGCATTTCATATAATATAGGTTTGGTGGTGATGAACTCCTTTAGCTTTTTCTTATCTATGAAGCACTTTATCTGACCTTCAATTCTGAATGATATCTTTGCTGGATAGAGTAATCTTGGTTGTAGATTCTTGCTATTCATCACTTTGAATATTTCTTGCCACTCCCGTCCTGCCTGTATTGTTTCTGTTGAGAAATCAGCTGACAGTCATATGGGTGCTCCCTTATAGGTAACTAACTGTTTTTCTCTTGCTGCTTTTAATATTCTCTCTTTATCTTTTGCTCTTGGCATTTTAATTATGATGTGTCTTGGTGTGGTTCTCTTTAGATTCCTATATTTTGGGGTTCTGTGCACTTCTTGGGTTTTTAAGTCAATTTCTTTCACCAGGTGTGGGAAGTTTTCGGTCACTATTTCTTCAAGTAGATTTTCATTATCTTGCTCTCTCTCTTTTTCTGGTACCCTTATAATTCGTATGTTGGTTGCTTGAGGTTGCCCCAGAGGCCCCTTACACTATCTTCAATTATTTGGATTCTTTTTGCTTCTTGCTTTTCCAGCTGAGTGGATTTTGCTTCTTTGTATTTCAAATCTTTGACTTGATTCTTGTGATCATCTGGACTGCTTTTAGGTCTTTGTATAATATTTTTTATTTCAGTCAGTGTATGCTTAATTTCTAGTTGGTCCTTTTTCATATCCTTGTAGGTGTTGTTCATTTCCTTGTAGTTCTCATTAAGTTCATCAGCCTTTTCTAGGAGCCTCTTGAAAAACCTTATTACTATGGTTTTGAACTCTATGTCTAGTCGTCTTTTTTCCTCCATTTCTTTCACACCTGATTGCTTTCCATGTCTCTGCATGGTGGCTGCTTTCCTGAGTTGGTCCATTAGCTTTGTGTGGTAGATGTCCTCTAAGGGACAGTGGCACAGCCTCTCCAGTTACCTGAGGTGGATACTCTTACTGCAATCCTTTATGGGTTGTACAGTATTGCTGAAGTTAAGCCCAGCTTATTGTTGCTAACCCTAGGAGGGATTTTTGGATTTATTAATTTTTTAAAAATATATTGATTTCAGAGAGGAAGAGAGAGAAAGAGTGAAACATCAATGATGAGAGAGAATCATTGATCGGCTGCCTTTTGCGCACCTTCCACTGGGAATCAAACCCATAACCTGGGCATATGCCCTGACCTGGAATTGAACCATGACTTCCTGGTTCATCAGTGGATGCTCAACCACTGAGCCATACCAGCCAGTCTCAGTGTTGGGATTTAAACAGAGACATGGTGGCTGGGCCTCTGGAAAAGACTGGCCATGGTGTAAAGAACGTGTGGAAGCCATATACTGGAGCAGCCTGAGGCTTCTCCTCGCTGGGTCAAAAGCCGTGATGGAAACCATCTATTTCTATGGTGGGATTTCCTTGTTAGACCAGGATGGAAAATCTCAGAAGGCATGTTGGATGGGAAGTGAAGTGTGTTTTAAAAATAATGAGTGGGAACACAAATTAAGGATTTCTGAAGAATTGCATTTTGTTTGCAGACCAACCCTTTCAAAACACACTAAGGTATTGAGGGACTGAGCAGGGACCATTAAGGAAATGTTTGCCAGTGTGGTTTGGAACAGAGTGACTCCGTGTGCCGGTGGGAGTCCCTGATTAAGCCCACATTCCTTAGAGAAAAGTGTCTGAGCTCCTGCCAAATGCTTGGGCAGGGCTAGATGCTCTCACCACCTGACTGTAGCAAGGTTTACCTGGCACTCAGGCGGAACCTGAAGCTTAGTATGGTGAGCCCAGGATACCAGCTCTACAACCCCGGCCAAGCCTGTGGGAGCCGTGACTGGGGGTTTTTGTTATTTGGCTTTCTTAGGTATATTTGGCATACAATTAATTGACATATTTTAAATGTACAATTAAATATGTCTTGACATGTACACACATGGGACCATTTCCACAATCAGTGTAGTGAACACATTCATCACCCTTAAAAGTTTCTTCTGCCTCCTTGAATTTTCTCTCTTCCCTCCCTCCCCACCTGCCACCAGATGTTACTGATTTCTGTCACAATTGCTTAATTTGCATTTTGTAGAATTTTTATGTGAATGGAATCATGCATTCTTTTTGCGGGGGGAGAGAGGTCTGTTTTCCTTCACTCAATATAATTATTGACATTTTGTTTGATAGTTTTGCATATATCATTAGTTCATTCTTTTTATTATCAAGTTTTATTATGAAGCTATTCTACAATTTGTTTTTCCATTCACCTGTTAATGGATATTTGAGTAGTTTCCACTTTTTGGCTGTTACAAGCAAAGCTGCTATGAACATTCATGTACAAGTCTTCATATGGAATATGCTTTAATTTCTCTTGGGTATAAATATCTTGGAATGGAATGACTGATAATCTGATAGGTATATGACTAACTTTATAAGAAACTGCAAAACTGTTGTTCAGAGCCATTGTATCATTTTACATTCCCACCAGCAATGTACGAGAGTTGATTTGTCCATATGTCTTTTTTCTCTGCCTGGTTTTATCACTGGTTTTAGGCAGTTTAATTCATGTATACCTTGGGGTAGTTTTCTTCATGATTTTGTGCTTGAGTTTCATTGAGATTCTTGGATCTTTGGGTTTATAGTTTTCAAGTTTTGAAAATTATTTTGGCCATTACTATTTTAAATATTATTTTTCTGTTCTTTGGGGGCTGTAATCACCTGTATATTAGGACACTTAAAATCCCAAGTTCACTGATGTTATTCTTTTAAAAAAAATTGAAGGAAGGAAGAGGGAAAAAGAGATAGAAACATCAATGATAAGAGAGAATCATTGATTGGCTGCCTCCTGCATGCTCCATACCAGAATCAAACCCAGGACCTTTCAGTCCACAGGCTGACACTGTAATCACTGAGCCAAACTAAAGCTTATTCTTTCTTTTAAATTATTTTCCTGTGTGTTCATTTTGGATAGTTTCTATTGCTAACTTCCAGTTCACTAATCTTTTCTTCTGCAATGTCTAATCTGCCATTAATCCCCTATACTTGTTTGCATCTTAGCCATAATAGTTTTCATCTCTAGAATTTCATTTTAGGCCATTTAATATTTTTGATGCCTCTACTTAACTTTCTAAACATATGCAGTGTAGTTACAACCATTGTTTTAAGGTCTGTGTTGCACATTAGCAGACTTGATACTGGAATTGGATCTTCCTGAGGAATCATAGTCGTCTGTCCATAATTCAAAAATTGTCCTCAACAGGGAGATTTCAGGGCTTCATTCAGGCTCTTCTTCTACTTCCAAGATTTTATTTATTTTATTTTATTACTTTTACTGAGAAGATGGTATTACAGCTACAGAAAGAACTTCTAAAGAAGTAAATTACCATAATTCCAATACCAAAGCAAGTGGTATTTGCTAGTTGCTGCCACCTCAAGCCTGAATTTTTACATTGTACCATAAATATTGTTCCTAGTTGCTAATGGTCTTCATAACGCTATTTCATGAAGATATGACAGTTTCATCAAGGGACTCACAGTCTCTCCCACTGTTTTGAGGCACAACTTCCTCATGAATATCTTTTTTTGTTTGTTTGTTTGTTTCTGTTGATTTATTTCCTTGTGGGAATAAAGTAGTGATTTTTTGTCAAAGGATAAGAATGTCTTTGTGGCTTTATTTGGAGCATTTTATAGATATTAATCATTACATCTTTTTTGTATGTTTCGGCTTTGTATGTTAATTCATATTTCATCAAAATGTAACCATTTGACGATGTGATAGAAAATCTGGTAAAGTGTTCCAGATTAGCGCTCCAACAGCTCGTTATAAATTTATCATCTGACCATGTAATGCTATTTTAAAAATCATGACTTTCCCTGATTAATTTTCCCTCTGCTCTTGCCATTCTTCCCTCAAAACTTCAAGTCCCCTTCCTCTTCTTCCTCCTCCACACTTCTGGAAGGAATGCTCCCCAAGTCTTCCTCTTTTCTCAGAAACTCATCTTTTGTTTACTTTTGGAGTCAGGACTTGTTTGCATATGTAAAACCAGGACCATATTGTTTGCAGATGCAAGGGGTACTACCAGATAATTGAATATAAAAAGGCGAAGCTTTAAACTCATTTCTCACAAACCTGGACACAAAAGAATATTTTCTTAAAATTAAAAAAAAGCACATGGAAATAAAGATTGTGGGATTGGGTTTCTAATCGAAACATTTCCCTCTGTGTTCTTAGTAGGGACAGTTACAAATACACAGAAAGTTAGGGGCCTGGAAAAGGGGGAGGGTAGAGGATTAGGAGAGAAAACTTTGCAGATTCACCATCTGATCCAGAAAGATGAATGTATAAAAGGAGTTAGAATAAATGACAGAACAAAAATTCAATCCCAGTAATTTATGATCTCTCTATTAGCATTAACAGTAAGGTGTGTTTTTTACCCTTTTATCAATAGTTTCCTGGTTGGCTTTATTTTAACACTAGAGGCCTGGTGCATGAAATTTGTGCACAGGTGTGGAGGGGGTTGTCCCTTAGCCCAGCCTGCACCCTCTCCAATCTAGGATCCCTCAAGGGATGTCCCACTTCCCGTTTAGGCCCGATCCCAAAAGGGCAGTTGGCCATCCCTCTCACAATCCAGGACTGCTGGCTCCCAACTGCTCGCCTGCATGCCTTCCTGATTGCCCCTAACTGCTTCTGCCTGCCAGCCTGATCACCTCCTAACCACTTCCCTGCCAGCCTGATTGATGTCTAACTGCTCCTTGCCAGCCTGTTTGCCCCCAACTTTCCTCCTCTGCTGGCCTGGATACCCCTAACTGCCCTCCCCTGCAGGTTTGATTGCCCCCAACTGCTCTCCTTGCAGGCCTGATCCCTCCCAATTGCCCTCCCCTGTAAGCCTAGTCTCCCCCCAACAGCCTTCCCCTGCTGGCCTGGTCAGCCCTAACTGCCCTTCCCTGCAGGCCTGGTCTCCCCCAACTGCTCTCCCCTGCAGGTCTGGGTTTCCCCCAACTGCCCTTCCTTGCAGGCCCAGTCACCCCGAGCTTCCCTCCCTTGCTGCCCATCTTATGGTGGCCATCTTGTGTCCACATGTGGGCAGGACCTTTGACCACATGGGGGGCGGCCATCTTGTGTGTGGGAGTGATGGTCAATCTGCATATTACTCTTTTATTAGATAGGATAGAGGCCTGGTGCATGGGTGGAGGCCAGCTGGTTTGCCCTGAAGAGTGTCCCAGATCAGGGTGGGGTTCCCCTGAGACATGAGGCAGCCTGGGCAAGGAGCCTGTGGTGGTTTGCAGGCCGGCCATGCCCCCCAGTGACCCAAGCAGAGGCCCTGGTATCTGTGTTTTATTTATCTTCTACAATTGAAACTTTGTAGCCTGGAGCGGAGCCAAGCCTCCTGCTCGCTCCGTGGCCGCAGCCATTTCTATTGGGATTTATTTATCTTCTATAATTGAAACTTGTAGCCTTAAGCAGAGGCCAAGGCAGGGCAGGGCAGGTGGAAAGCTTGGCTTCTTCCATCGCCGGGGACAACCCTAGCCTCCTGCTCTCTCTAGCTCCATGGCTGCTGCCATTTTTATTGGAGTTTATCTTCTATCATTGAAACTTTGTAACATTGAGTGGAGGCCTGGGCCAGCCAGGGTATGCAGAAAGTTTGGCTTCCTCCATCACTGGGGAAACCCAAACCTCCTTCCTGATCTCTCCTTGGCTGCAGCCATCTTGGTTGGGATTAATTTGCATACTCACTACTGATTGGCTGGGGGCATGGTTGGTGGGCGTGGCTGGTGGATGTAGTGGAAGTATGGTCAATTTGAATATTACTCTTTCATTAGATAGGATAAGAGTAGCTTAAAAGTAATTGTGTTTTCTATCAGTATTTGATAGAGCCCCTCTCCCCTTTTGCAGAGGCCCAGATGAGAAAGCTACATGTTTTGTTTTGCTTTGTTTTTTTATCATTAAATGCTTTTGTTTAAGAAAGTGGGGAGGGGATTACTGTGACTTCTAGTCTATCCAGCAACAATAAAACAGATGAGAGCTCCACTACAAATTGGCTTAAACTAGAAGGCTGGATTCTTTTTCAAGGTAAATTTTGAAATAGATAATAGCATCTGCAGATACAATGGGGAGAAGGTGAGTTCTGAGGTGCCCCCCTTGTCCACAGGCCCTGGCAGCTTCTGCAGCCTTGGGTTCAGTGAGGACCCCCGTGGCTATGCTGGTCCAGGGACCAGCGTACCAAGCCTGGGCTGGAGTGGTGTTTGCTGCTGCTCATTCCTCTCCCCACCCCACATGGGAGCCCTGGAGAAGCTTTGGGGAGTTGGAATGGGAGGCATTCTGGGGGATGGGGGCTGCTTGCAGGTCACTCCAGCTTAGAGCAGGAGTGCATGGCAAGTGGGGAACTGAATTGGGGCTGAGACCTGACCATGTTAAGATGTTGGAGGCCATGTGGCCAGAGGTGCGGTGAGGATGGAGAGGTTGGATGCATTTAAAGGCAGCACCCTATTCCCTCTGCCTGCTGCAGCACTGCTTTCACACCCCTCTACCAAGGTGTCATGACCACACACCCGCATGCTCCCCCCAAACGTGGCCTTAATTCTCTCTGTTGTCTGTTGGCCATCTGGAAAATGAGGGTGACTGGAGACAGGGATAGAGGCTTTGCAGGCAGCTGGAGCTAACCTGGTTATGGGGGTGTGTGTGTGTGTGTGTGTGTGTGTGTGTGTGTGTGTGTGTGTGTTTGTGGGTTTTTTTGGGGGGGAGGGGTTCTTTTGGCTCCGGGTCCTGGTGCTGGGCTGCTCCAGCCAGAGACAATACAAGACTTGGCTGGAGTCCTGTCTTCTGTGAAAATTTCAGGCTTGGCCTCAAGGGCTCAAGACAAGGGTGCCCTTTTCACATCGACAAAGCAGTGCTTTAAAAATTACATTTTCATGTTTGAAACTCAAGTACTCTTTCTGCCCGTCATAGTGCATTTTTCACTAAGGTTAACACATTTGGGATTTGCTTTGTTTTGCTTTTAGAGAGGCTTTTATGGGTTTTTATTTTGTTTTTCCTAGAGAAAAGTTAATACTTTGCATATTCTTGTCAGGACTCAAGCCTAGGCTAGTTTGGGGGTTATGGACCGATAGCTTCACTTTCCTAAATCTAGATTGAGATTTGCGACTAAATTCTTGTCGTGCGCCTTGTGTTCCCTCAGTGAGGCAGGAACAATAATTCGGGCCACAGAGGTTACTCCTAGGGTCAAATCAGGCAGTGATGGTGCCAGGCTGTACTGTGAGCTATCATAATAGTAGAGTTGTGACTTCTAACTTGATTTCTGTGGTAATTCTTTTCCCTTCACCTAAATCGAGCACAAGGCTGGGCATCCGCAGAGATCTTTGTTGAATTGTACAGAACCAAATTTTCTAGGCCAAACTTCCCCACAGATAAGAAGGAAAGAAAAATGCCATCCTGGTGGATGGGCCTGGGCCTGGTGAACTGGGTCTGAGCTCGGTGGGCTGGGAGGGGCCTGGGACTTCCAGGACGGACAGTGTGATCGAGTACTGAAAGCTGCCACAGGGCCCTGCCCAGCCTCCCACTTTCCCTCGGACCACACGGTCTGGCTTTCCCTGATTCGTGTTTGAAAATGTTATAACAAAGCAGAAATGTGCTGCCTTCTTTGCAGGGACTCCCGAGTAATTGCTCCATGTTTATTTTTGTTTCTTCTCTCATTCCAAAACTGTCTGTAGAATTTAATGACCTATTAAAAATGTTCTCAAAATTACTCCCCATCACTGTCGATCTAGTTTTTATATATATATATATATATATATATATATATATATATATATATATTGGTTTTTGCTGATTTTTCTATTTTACCACTCTCTGTTCTCAAGCTCATCCTCATTCTCCTCCCTTTTCTTCTTATTTCAGAAGTTGGAGGGACTGGCCAAGCTCCGGACTGTTCGGGAAGCGCCATCGGAATGTATCTGCCCTCCGGGTAAGTGGACATTTGATCCTTGCTGGCTCCTGACTTCTGTAGGCCTGGCTTCTCTCTCTTTCTGCTCAAAGCTGCCGAGGACATGGTCAAGATGATTGCCTTGGGTCTCAGGCTGTGTGTTGTACCTCGTGGCCCATCATGGGGCTTTTCTTCCTACCTCTTCCCTGGCAGGCATGTCATTGGTCAAAGAGCACAGTATGATTAACTGTTTCAGTTTGATGGGAATGGTGGTATTGGTGGAGGAGCTGAGAACAATTAAAGATGACTTATAATAAAGGCATAGATGCTGGGACAGTACCAGCCATTCCATTCTGAAGATAGAAAAACAGAATCGAACCAGCCACGGGGTATTATTATTGTGACCTTATATCTATTTCAAACCTTGGGGGGTCTACGGGAGTGGGTGGAAGAGGAAGGTCGTGATAAATAATCTGTCCAAATATTTTGTGTGGGGCTTTTTTTGTTTGTTTGTTTTCATTTCTTTGGTGAAGGTAGATGAAGGGAGCAGAAACATGGTCTGAATTATTCAAATAATCATCTCTCTCTTGGGTTCTGGTATTGTAGACCAGTATGACTGTGAATAGAACTGGGTTTTGTTGATTCCTAATTCATGTGGCTCGAATCCTGATTCATATCAGGTCTTCCTGGTTGTCCTCATGGGAGCTTTGCACAGACGATGATTGAGAATTTGGGCATGTAGTTGCAGCCCTGGCATTTTTAGGGTTAGCATTAATCTCTTGCAGGATGGTGTGTAAAGCAGTGAATGAATGGCAAGTCATAATACTTCCGAGGCTTCTCTCCATGTTGGACAAGGTGACAGAACATAGATCATAGCAGCTGAGCCAGTGGTCCTTAACCTTATTGTCACACCTTCCATTAGCCAAGTTGCTTGGCATTTCCCAGCCTCCTTTGCTGGTCCAGAAATGAAGCTCACTGATAATCTACATCTCATGGTTGGGAGATGCCCAGGATGTCTGCAAGGGTGGACCTCCTGGTGTGAAAACTCAGTCTCTGGGGGCCCAGCCGAGAGGACCTGATGGTCTAGCTTGAGCTAGTTCTTAGTAGTAGGACCTCCCCAAGGTTTTGATAGGAGGAAAAGGATATGACAAGTGCCGAACCAGTTTGGCTCAGTGGATAGAGCGTTGGCCTGCAGACTGAAAGGTCCCAGGTTCGATTCCAGTCAAGGGCATGTACCTTGGCTGCGGGCACATCCCCAGTTGGAGGTGTGCAAGAGGCAGCTGATTGATGTTTCTCTTCCATCGATGTTTCTGACTTTCTATCCCTCTCCCTTCCGCTCTGTGAAAAATCAATAAAATATATTTTTTTAAAAAAAGGATATGGCAAGTAATGACATCACTATTTGTTCAGTAAGTCAGAAGTTGTGTTTCAATGGAGTAAAAAAAATCCAGACTCACAAATAATATTGGGATGATCTGAAAGATGTATAAAATAGGAATGATCCACACACACACACTTTTTCTGAGTGTTGAGGATGTTTTTAAACTGGGAGGCACAATGCATTCATAAGATATGAAATCAGTCCCGTGGGTTACAGCAGTGTTTTGAAATGTTGAACTAGCATAGACTTGAATAAAAACTATTGGAGTGAAGTTTTTGTTTCAGCTATTTCTATTTGTAGGCATGTCCTGGATGTTGAAGTGAACTGGGTTTCATGCTGTGGGCTGCTCCCAGGAAGCTTGAAAGTCCCAAATACAAATGACAGATGAACTGGAAAGAGGAGGCAGGGATGGGACACCGAGCTCCCGAATAAATCCAAGGCAGGTCCAACCCTTGGTCTTCCACTTATTAACTATAAGGGTCTTCACCAAAAAATGATGACAGTATTGGAGTGGACTCTATAGGCTTTTTGAAAATATAGGTCAAAGCCCATGACCCAGAGGCAGTCCTGTGACCTGCCTTTCCTTGGGGGACCCAAGAGGGTCTCAGGGAAAACTATGGAAGCTGAAAGGCTGGTCAGAGCCTCCAGTTCCCACTGACAATAGGACAGTGATCTTCCCCGCTCTCTGGGAGGGGCCCTTCTGGCCGTCAGCACTGTGCTGCTGTTGTCGAGGGCTCGTGGCTGCCATCAAGCCATCCTGGCAGCTGAGGTCAGTGAGGCCAGGCCCCGATGCACACTCATGCCCATGCCTGCTATACTTTCTCTCCTGTCACTTTGAGCTGGAAGACTCAATTGAGCCCTTTGGACCAGAGCCCTACATTGATGCAAAACCCCGGAGGCTGGCACATTCTCCAACAGAGGCCTTTTCTCCAACACCAGAAGCCTTACCTCGTTCCCCGTCTCTCTGGCTCTGATCTGCCCTGCAGACTTTGAGAGTCCAGACACACAGACCACCCTGCATAGCTTGGGTCCCATCTGATCTTAGATACCCGCAGATCTTCTTGGCCTGGCTCCTTCCCACGCCTGGAGGACAGTGTAATCTTTTGTCAGATCCTAGGAGGCAGCAGATTGATCATCGAGGCCAGAGAAGGGGCGGCTCTTCTGTGTGTGCTGCCCATTGTGAAGCGACACTCTGGGGGAGCCATGAGGCTGAGGGGAGGGGCAGGCTGTTGCTCCTGCCTGAGTCAGTGGAGGGGGACTGAGGCTGTTCCTTCTCACAGCTGGGCTCTGAAGTAGTCCTGTGATCTTGGACACATGAGAGGCCCTCAAGCCTTGCACCCCTCATCTATAAAATGGTGTAGTGAGTTGAATTGTGTTTCCCTAAAAGGTATGTCCCAGTCCTAACCTCCATACTTATTTCAGGGGTGGGAATCTTTTTTTCTGCCAAGGGCCACTTAGATATCTATAACCTCATTTGCAGGCCATACGAAATTATCACGTTAAAAAATTAGCCTGCTGTATTTGGTCAAACATTTAATTAACTCACCCTGAAAGCCAAGTCCAGACCAAATGATTTCCAGGACCTTCGAGGGCCGACACTCCCCACCTCTGCCTTATTTGGAAATAGGGCCTTTGCAGATATAATTAAGTCAAGGATATCAAAATGATATCATCCAGGATTTAGGGTGGTCCTTAAATCCAATGGCAGTTGTCCTTGTAAGATACAGGAGGGAGAGACTTGGGACACAGAGACACAGAAAGGAAGGCCCTGGGAGGGTGGAGGCAAGATCAGACAAGCCAGGGCTGTAGAAGGTGATTGCAGCCACTAGAAGGGACACGGAAGGGAGTCTCCCTCAGAACCCCCAGAAGGAAACCATCCTGCCAATGCATTGATTTTGGGTTTCTGGCCTTCAGAACTGGAGATGAGCCAAGACCGGTCTGGCTCAGTGGATAGAGCGTCGGACTGCAGACTGAAGGGTCCCAGGTTCGATTCCAGTCAAGGGCATGTACCGTGGCTGCGGGCACATCCCCAGTAGGGGGCGTGCAAGAGGCAGCTGATCGATGTTTCTCTCTCATCGATGTTTCTGACTTTCTATCCCTCTCCTTTCAGCTCTGTAAAAAATCAATAAAATATATTTAAAAAAAAAAAAAAGAACTGGAGATGAGAAATTTCCATCATCTTAAACCACCCAGTTTGTGGTAATTTGTTGCAGCAGCCTTAGGAAATGAAAACAAATGGGAATAATAATCGTCCCGAGGACCTTACAAGGTTTCTGAGAAGATTAAAATGTGGGGACAGAGAAGCTTCCTACACTGAGTGTGAGCATGAATGAGGTGCCAGTGTGGGTCAGGTGTGAGCATGAATGAAGTGCCAGTGTGGGTCAGGTGTGAGCATGAATGAGGTGCGATTGGGGATCAGGTGTGCGGCTGCACCCTGGGAGGCGCCTGAGGCTGCTGGTTCTCACAGCTGCCCCTGAACTCTTCTCTGCCTTCCACAGACACTCCCAGGCTTTTGGCCCTGCAACTGAGCCACGTCCCTTCCGTATTCCCACACTTTCTTATGTTACCTGCGCATTTAAATGGTTAAAAACGTTTGAAGTTTTAAAATGTTTAACTTTCAGTAGGAAATAATATACGACGTGTTAAAAAAATTTCAGGGACTACCAAAGATTACATGTGAAAAATACCCCCCTCCCATTCTCCTGCTCCCCTGCCCAGGGGCTGGTACCAGTTGGCTGAAGTCTTCCAGAGCAGCACTGGCTGGTAGGACTTGGTGAGATGATAGAAATGCACATTGTCCAGTCGGCCAGTTGGCGGCCCCACTAGCTGGTCATGGTTATGAAGCCCTTGAAGCTGACAAACTGAATTTTTATTTAATTTTAATTAATGTTAGTTTAAATCGCCATGTGTGGCTAGTGGCTATGGCAAGACAGCCTGATTTTTGAGAGTTTATGGACCTTTCAGCCAGTAGCTTCTTTCCTGTTTTTAAACAAATGCTATCGGAGGTTGTTGTCCCTGTGTTGCTTTTTTTCAGTTTGCAATTTCTCTTTGAGATGATCTGACTCGGTCTAATATCGGAGAGCAGGTGCTGCCTTGTTTGGGTTAAATGATGGCATCCTGTCTGGTTCTCGGGTTGTCCTCTGAGGAATGTGACCAGACCTCACAGGGACACTGGTTTGTTTCTTGTCCTATGTTCTTAAAGATTGTCATCTGGGGAAGTTGTGGAGGGAAGGAGGACTGCTGCTCGCCCTGTCCTCTACTTCCCCGTGCTTTGTCCTGAAGCCCATCCCAAGCCAGGCATGCTGCAGGGCTGGGCGACATTGGGCTGGAGGACAGAAGCCCAAGGTATGTTGGGGAAGGTGGCCCTCAGAGCAATAATTCTGACCTTGCAGGAGGGGCTAAGGATGGGGGTGTCCCTGGAGCCTTATCTGTAGGAAACTCCGGCAACATCCCATCTCACTGTGCTCTGAAGTTCCAAAGGACAGCTCAGGGCTGGCACCTCAGAGCCTGAATCCACATAAACAGCTGCCGTGTGTCCCATCCTGCACGTCCTGTAGATGTGGGCTACTCTGGTGTAAAAGGTGGTTGCATTAACTAACTCTTTTATGGGAAACCTCAGAACACTAATTAATGTTCTGACCATGCTACATTAATAAATCAGAAAGGGGGAAATTATTAACTCATGTAACTGGAAATGAAAAGGTCAGAGGCAGAGCTGGAATCAGGTGTGTCAGGCTCAGGGCCTCTCCATCCATCTCTAAGCTCTTCTCTGTCATTTTCAGACAGTCTCTCCTCGGGGCCTGAAGGTGGCCCCAAACAGCTCCATAGGTAGATCACTCCTTCTCAGCAACCCCAACAGACAGAGCACTCTGCTTCTCAAAAGTCCCAGCAGCAGGGAATGGAGAAGTGTTCTGGGCTGAATTGTGTCCTCAAAATTCACATGTTGAATTCCTAACCCCCAGTACCTCAGAAAGTGGCTGCATTTGGAAATATAGTTTAAGGTAATTCAGGTAATTGAGTTAGAATGAGGTCATTAAAGTAGGCCCCAATCCAATATGACTGGTGTTCTTATAAGAAGGGGAGATTAGGACACATATATGCCCAGAGGAAGACCAGCCCAGGGGAGAGGCCTCAGAAGGAACCCACCCTGCCAACACCTTGATCTTGGATTTCCAGTCTCCAGAACTATGAAAAAATACATTTGTCTTGTTGAAGCCACCAGACTATGGTACTTTGTGATGGTAGCCCTAGCACAGTAACTCAGGGGGTTATTGTTGAGCGGGTACAGATTGTCTGTTTGGAAAGATGGGGAAGTGCTGGCAATGTTGAGTAGTGGAAATGGTTGTACACATTAAGAATGTAGTCAATGCCATGGAATTGTGCACTTTTCAAAAGTTCAATTGGTAAAAATACATACTTTTGTATGTATTTTACCACAATTAAACATCCCAGAATTGACCAGGACTGTCTTGGTTTGGGCCAGTTGCCTATCCCTGAACTAATTACTGTGCCTGGAGCATGGATGCACTGATGAGCAAGGTCTAGGTCATGTGACCTTTCTTGGATAGGGGTTGGTGTTGATCCTGCCAGAGTGTGGGCTGAGAATGGGGGAGGGGGTTGCCCTAAGAATTTTAGTGTGCTCTTTTCAGAAAAGAAAATGATACAGCTGCGTAGACTCAGATGGGCGGTAACCACTTTAGTCCTGCTTCAGTGACAGTTGGCTAGCCACTGGAGCACACAAGTCTTCTCCTGCCATTGAGCTTGTCCAATAGGCAGCATGGCCCAGTGGGAAAGCGCTTGGACTCTCAACCCAGATTATCTGGGTTCAAATTCTCTGTCATTACCTCCATGGTGTCGGATGAGTAATTTATCCCCTGTATGTCTCAGTGTTTCATCTGTGAAATGGGGTTTCTGATAGCATCTATCTTAAAGGATTGTTGCAAGGATTGAATGAGTAAATACATGTCGAGGGATCAGAACAGGGCCTGGCACTCCCAGAGCCATTGCCCCCAAGCCAGTGAAGATCCACCATGTGCGGCCTGTTACCTTCTTCATTTTTGTTGATGTCAGTCGGGGCTGTCAGAGAGGGTGGGAGAGCAAATTCAGAGTTGGTGTTTGGCTGGGACTATTCTGGGGGGAAAGAACAAAGGCTTGGCAGGCTTTATTGGAATGTCCCTTTGGGACGTGGGTGAGAAAAGGCTGGTGACAGAGCACTGCAGTGAGAGGCCCAGAAAAAAAAGAGACTGTGTAGCCTGGAGACTCCTGTCAGACACCCATGGCCTCCAGAGGCCACATGCAAAGCCCAGGGCGGCTGCCCCTTCACACAACTCCCTGTTTCTAACCTGCCCTGGCGATGTTCAGAACTTTTCATCACTGTGCTGATACCCTCCATTTTCGTGTTGTGCCTTTTTTTTGTATCCTTATATAATAGACCAGCGACATTGCGTGTGGTTTCCACATGAAGTTCACTGTGTTTGCAGTGCAGGGTGACCTTTCAGAAATTAAGAGACAAATTAATCAGAGTTTCACTGCTCTGCAAAGTGTTTGGGTGTTGGAGCTGAGGAGTGAAAATCTACCTAGGAGAGCACAAAGCACAACGTGGAAATGACACAGACCCAGATACATCCATTGACAGCTTGTGGGAATATTACAGCACAAAACAGATTTGGCAGAAACTGCTTGCATTCAGCCTGTTTGTTCAAGCCATTGGCTTGGGAAAGAGCTTACTTAGCAAAAGGAGTATATTTTCCTAGTACTTTGATGCTGGAAATTGTTATCTCCCTTCCAATTATTTCTTATTTGTAGAATTTTTTAAATGATACTTTTTTATGTATTGAATACTAGTTGACTTGAATTTATGGTAAATTTAAGTAGCATAATGACAGTTCAGCTATACATGTCAGGCTGTGCAAAGAGGAAGGGAGTAGTTTGGGTGTCTGATTTTGGGGGGGGAGGGCTAGAATTCTCTAGAGAATGATCTCACTTTCCTCTCTACCATGCATAGATATTCATTCATTCATTCACTCACTCACTCATCTCTTTGTCCCCTATTCTGTAATTGTCCTGGGGCAAACTTCAGAAAGGTTGTTAGAGGGATTACAGATTTTGGCAGTTGGAGGACAGTAGCACAGAAGAATTATAATGTGTCGAGAATAGAAAGAATTTGAAGAGGAAAGTCCTACAGAGACTAAACAGAGGGAGAGATCACCTCAGATCAGGATTGCAGACTTGGTTCCATCAGAGGAATTCACTGAGAGGGCACTGAGGATGGGGACCTTGTCTTGTTCCCTATCACGTCCCCTGACCCTAGAATGGTGCTGGGCACATGAAAGACAGATGATTATTGTCTGCTAATCACTTCTTTGGAGGAGAGGTCACGAGAACTTGAATGAGCGCCATGAGAATTGATGGCAGGGAGCAGCTGTCACAGTCCCTGGACCATGTGGTGGACAGAACTCACAAATAGGATGGATGGGCTTGGGAGTGGACAGAGGTGCCCAAGGCTACAAGCCTGGGGGAAGGGTGATGCCCCAGTAGACACAGGAAATCCCCAAAGAGGGATTTGGCAGGCAAGACTTATAAGCATGGTTTTGGACAGTGGCCTTTCGAACCACTTTGTAGACCCACTGATGAATAGAAGAAAATAATTAGAAGTCTTCTCTGAAGGCTTCGTCTAGCCACTTGGAATCTATTAATTATAAAATGTCCCGTGTCCCGTAAATAGAAGTCTCAAGGTTTAACTATGTACTAACCACTGGGATCCAGGGATTTTCTTGTGACCACCAGAGGGAGCCCACTATATTCATTAAATTCTATAGAATTCTAGCAGGAATTGAAAAGAAGAGGATAATTAATATTTTAAAAATTTACTGGAAAACACACAGAAGTTCAAATCAAGGGCAGTAAAACACAAAGTTCAACATAAATAACAAACACATGGTTCATAGTCATGAGATAAAAAGTGTTCTCGCAAAAGAATAAGGAAAGCCAAACGTTTTTGTGGAAGAATAGGCAAAGGATGTGAATATATGGAGTCCCCAGTAGAAAAATACAAATGGTGACACTCCCCTACAGTAAATATTTACAGAGCACCCATTCTGGGCATTGCTCTGGGCGCTTTAAAAGATGGTCCATGTCAGAGAAACCAAGAAGGCAGCATAGGTAGACACTAAACTGCTGCCTTGCACAACAATTTCAAAACTACAACTAAAGGACAAAACGGACATCGTTCAGAACCACAGGAAGGCTGGCTGAGTGGAAATTCTACAACTAGAAGAAAAGAGAAAAGCACACTGAGACTCAGAGGAGCTGCGGAAGGCAGAGGTACCGAGACGTGCGAGGAGAGGACTGACAACTGAGTGCGTGGCTGGCTTTCTCAAGCAGGAGGGAGACAAAAGCTCCCGACTGCGCTGAACTCCAGTTCTGGGTGAGAATATGAGGACTCAGACTCATACAGGGTGAAACTGGATTATCAGAAAAGAGAAAAGCACACTGAGACTCAGAGGAACTGCGGAAGGCAGAGGTACAGAGGTGCACACGCAGAAAGGGCAGGCAACTGAGTACTCAGCTGGCTTTCTCAAGTGGGAGGGAGACAAAAGCTCCTGACTGCTCTGAACTCCAGTTCCAGGTGAGACTCTGGGCACCCAGACTCATTTGAGAAGAAATTGAACTGTCTGACAGCAGGTGGAATTCAAGGGTGGCTTTCTCTCAGAGGTGTATTTGCAGTGACTACCATGAGACACTGAGACACAGGGGCCTATTAGGGCAGGACCAACAGGAAACCAATGCTATCTGCTCTGCTCTGAGACTCTGCCCTATCCAAGCTGAGCACAGAGGCTTTTGCAAGTCTCCTCCGATAAGGGTGTCTCCAGCACAGAAGTTCTCAGTGTAGACACAGCTGATCCTCACAGCCAGTTGGCCTGAAGATCAATTCCTCCCAGTGATATCAACAATAATCAAGGTTTAATTACAACAAGACTGTGCACACAGTCAACCAAAGGGTGCACCAAGAGTGTCCACTTTAGGTAACTGGGCAGGCTAAGCCACTGGGCACTATAGGACACCTAGCACACAAAGCTACTCTATCAACTCAAGGAAGCAACAAAAATGTGGATACAAAGAAACAGATAAAAAATGAAAGAAATGGAGGAAAGCAAATGACTGGATATAGAATTCAAAACCATGGTTATAAGGTTTTTCAAGAATTTTCTAGAAAAGACCTGTAAATTTAGCAAGACCCTCAAGGATATGAAAAAGGACCAACTAGAAATACACTGACTGAAATAAAAAATATTATACAGAGATCTGACAGCAGACTAGAGGATCACAAAAATCAAGTCAAAGATTTGAAATACAAAGAAGCAAAAAACACTCAACCAGAAACGCAAAAATAATCCAAAAAATATGAAGATAGTATACGGAGCCTCTGGGACAACCTCAAGCATACCAACATCAGAATTATGGGAGTGCCAGAAGAAGAGAGAGAGCAAGATACTGAAAACCTATTTAAAGAAATAATAACCTAAAACATCCCCCACCTGGTGAAAGAAATAGACTTACAAGTCCAGGAAGCACACAGAACCTCAAACAAAAGGAATCCAAAGATGACCACACGCATCAATATTAAAATGCCAAGACGCATCATAATTAAAATGCCAAGAGCGAAAGACAAAGAGAGAATATTAAAAGCAGCAAGAGAAAAACAGTTAGTTACCTCCATGGGAGCACCCATAAGACTGTCACCTGATTTCTCAACAGAAACTATGCAGGCTAGACGGGAGTGGCAAGAAATATTCAAACTGATGAATAGCAAGAACCTACAACCAAGATTCCTCTACCTAGGAAAGCTATCATTCAGAATTGAAGGTCAGATAAAGAGCTTCACTGATAAGAAAAAGCTAAAGGAATTCATCACTGCCAAACCAGAATTATATGAAATGCTGAAAGGTATTCTTTAAGAAGAAGAAAAAGGTAAAAATAAAAATTAAGAACAACAAATATACATCTATCAACAAGTGAATCTAAAAATCAAGTGAATTAAAAATCTGACGAATAGAATAAGCTGGTGAATATAATAGAATCAGGGACATAGAAAGGGAGTGGACTGACAATTCTTGGGGGGAAAGGGGTGTGGGAGGTGTGAGAAGAGTCTGGACAAAAATCGTACACTTATGAATAAGGACAGTGGCGGGGGGTAAGAGCTGAGGGTGGGGTGGGTACAAGTGGAGGGGATCTAAGAGGGGGAAAAGAGGAACAATTGTAATAATCTGAACAATAAAGATTTAGTAAATTTAAAAAATAAAAAGAATAAAAGATGGTCCATGTCATGAATAATGGTGGAAACACCTAGTAAGATATCAGTTTTCAGTAATCAGACTGATAACGTTTAAATTGTTTCCATCTTTCTGGAGGGAAGTTTGGCATATGAACAAAAATTTGAAAAGTACAAACTTTTTCCCAGCACTTTATATATTCTGACAGCTGTGTAAAGGTGCTTGTATGTTGATGTTTATCAGAGCATCACTTGTAATAGCAAAAACATTGAAAATAACACAGGGAGACCTTTATAGGGAAAATATAGCCACAGCTTTTCTATAGGGAGAAAACTGATTCTAAACCAAAATAACATCACAATGTGAGCAGTGGGTGATTGCATTGTAAGTGCCCTTCACTTTTTTTCTTATTTGCATTTTCCCTTTTTTTAAAAAAAATATTTTTTTATTGATTTCAGACAGGAAGGGAGAGGGAAAGAGAGAAACATCAATGAAAGAGAGAATCATTGATTGGCTGCCTCCTGCATGCCCTCCACTGGGGGGCAAACCTGAAACCCTAGCATGTGCCCTGGTCTGGGACAGAACCATGACCTCCTTTTTCAGGGGTCAGCACTCAACCACCGAGCCCCATCGGCCAGGCGCATTTTCTGAATCGTCCAGAACAACAAGTGAAACAGCTAAAAGGTATTTTCCTGAAAAAATGGACAGTTTCTGTTTCTGGCCCTGAGGTGACCAGCCCTGTCCAGTTGTCTTCCTGGATCCCACACTGTACTGCCCACCTCCTGGGAAATAGTCCATCTGACTTAATGTCCACTGTACACTCAGCAGGATACTTGACCCTCACAGGTAATCCGTAAACGTTTGTGTTTAGTGAACATGTATTTCTAGAGGATCTTTTAAAGCTGAGAGCTGCACCGTAGAGGTTGTTTCACATAGAAACCCCTGGAGAGTAATAGAAAGCAGGTCTTCTGAAATAAGGCAGGCCTGGACTTGAATTCTGAATCTGCCAATTAGAACTGTGAGTTATTGAACTTTTCTGGGCTTCAGTGAATTATTCTTTTTTTAAAAGAATATGTGTGGGATTTTTGTTGTTGTTGTTGTTTTTTATTTGTTTGTTTTTGAGAGAGAGACAGAGAGACAGAGAGAGAGAGAAACATCAATGTTGAGAGAAAAATCAATCAGTTGCCTCTAGCATGCACCCTGACCAGCGATCAAACCTGAAACCTGGGTATGTGCCCTGACTGGGAATCGAACTGGTGATCTTTCAGTGCATGAGATGATGTTCAACCAACTGAGCATACTGGCCAGGGCTGAACTACTCTTTAATATTGGCACAACAATCCCAAGCGCAGATTTTATTCTTCATTCAAAAATATTTACTGTTAAAAGAAATATTTGCAAATCATATATTTGATAAAGGTGTTGTACCCAGAATAAATAAAAATCTTAAAACTTGAAACAAAAAGACAATTATAAAAAGGAAAAAAAAATATTTACTGTTATATTTGGGGGGCACAGAGGTGAACAAAACAAAATCTGTGCTCTGATGGAATTTCCATTCCAGGTGCTCAGGTTAGGGTAGAGAAGACAAATGAACTAAAACAGGTAAACCAATAAATAAATGATAACTGTGAATTATGATAAGAGCTATGGTGGCATGAACAGGGTCCTTTGGTAGAGGGCTAAAGGGATGTGATGTTAAGATATTCTTTAGGGGAAACTTCTTTGGGAAGAAGGCACTGACGACAAGATTTGTGTGATGAGAAGGCAGGCATCCCAAGATGCTCCAGTGTCCCTCAGAATAGCAAATTGATTCTTAGGCAGCCAAGAGGTCGGGGTGTCATCTAGGAGCTGGGAAGGGTCAGTGTGTGAAGCATACAGGGAGGGCATGATGAGATAATGTGGGAGAGGTGGGTCAGGTCCACGTGGCCCAGCCCTCTTGGCTATGGAAGAGTCTGCATTTCATCCAAAAAGGGGTGGGAAATTGTTGCTGGGTTGAAAATAAAGAAGTGACATTGTCCAATTTATGTTTTCAAAGCTCTGGCTAATGCCTATGAAGAGTGGTCTTGGAGAAGTGCCTAAGAGGAAAGTGGGGGTCGAGGAAGTGAGGAAGCCAGTTAGGAGGTTATTGCAATGGTCTAGGCCACATGTCACCAGTGCTTGGGCTGAGGGCATGATGGTGGAGGCAGTGGAAAGGCTGGATGAAGTAGATGTGTACGTTAGAGGTAACACTGGCAGGACTGGAAGGACGACTGCATAGTGGGGAATGAGGGGAAGAGAAGGTGACTCTCCAATTCTGATGACACCAGATCCCCCCCCCATTTTATTTATTTATTTTTAATTTAATAAATCTTTATTGTTCAGATTATTACAATTGTTCCCCCATAGCTCCCCTCCACCTGGTTCCACCCCACCCTCTGCTGTACTCTAAATCCACCAGTTTGAATGTGAATATCATTCCAGAAATCTTCACATTCACATCCAGATTAATGTTTGACCACATATCAAGGCACCATGGCTCAGAGGATAAATGGAACTACTTGTCACATTTCCCTGCTCTGTTACTTCTCTCAGGGTTCTCCTCCTCCCTCAGCTCTCTCTCCAGTCCATTAGTTCTCTTATCCTGTCTTTCATGTCTGACTGAGCCTTCCCTCTACCACCACCACTGCCTTCTTCAGACCCTCATCCCCCTTCATCCTCTCCATGCCTCCTCAGGATTGGAGCAAAGCGATGTGCGATCTAAAAGCCTTCTGTGGTTGCCGAGACTGGTTTGGCTCAGTGGATAGAGCGTTGGACTGCGGACTGAAGGGTCCTGGGTTCGATTCCTGCAAGGGCATGTACCTTGGCTGCAGGCACATCCCCAGTAGGGGGTGTGCAAGAGGCAGCTGATCGATGTCTCTCTCTCATCGATGTTTCTGACTTTCTATCCCTCTCCCTTCCTCTCTGTGAAAAATCAGCAAAATATATTTTAAATAAATAAATAAATAAATGCCTTCTGTGGTTGTCCATGGCCTTCAGGGTCAAATGTTCAGTCTGGGTTGGCATGCGTCAATCTAATGTCTGCTTTCCTCTCTTGACCCGTTTCTCCTACGCCCTATGGGTGACTGTTTCTCAATCTGCACCCATATGTCATTCCTTTGATTGAAATGTCTCTCCCCTCCTGTCTTTCTTTTTGCTCCAAAATATATTATTAGTGAAAGTTTTATGTAAAAAAAGATTGATGAAACGTTACCTGTCACATTGAATAACATATTGAAAGCATGTGTGTGATTGTGGTTTCTAATTTCTCTACAAAATTAACCAGCCATCTAGAGTAAAGAGAGTAAAGAGTACAAAAAAAAAAAACATTGTGCTAGTTTTTAAGTGCAAAGAAAGGTCACCATAAAATTGACTTTAAAAATTGCAAATAAAAATCTGTACATCAAAGTTATTTTTTAGGCCTTTCGTGTGCCTAGCACTCTGCAGAAAGAGAAAAGGGGACCCATCACATCAGGAGTTACAGGTCTGGCCCATTTCAGCCTGCAGAACCATCGCCTCCTTTCTCAAGGGGAATGTGTCTGTCAGGTTGAAGAGGGCCACAGGCGTCATCAGGGAGACGTAGCGGTCCTGTCCATGCGTGCGCATCGATGAGCGCCATGCTGAAGAAACAGGGGGGGTTCGCAGCGACAACCTGAGCTGCAGAGCGAGGGCCAGAGGCATAATCTCCGCTCCCATCCTGCTGACGAGGGTCGAGGGTCAGGCACATACCTACTGGATCTACCACGGTGATACATCCAAGATCCAGGCTGCTTGGTGCTGGCTATAGCATTCCCAGCTGCAGCTTCTAGAGGAGGTTTCAGGCTGTGAGTGCAGACACAGTGATGAGTCTCCTTTCCTCATAAAGCTGATCCAGAAGTGCACCTGCTGTTCTGACACCCACATTGACATTCATGGCTGCAGACGTAGGCTCCCTGCCACACCAAGTCAGGTTGGATGGACATTCTTGGGCAGGGCTCTCCTGTAGCTCATAGCCAGCGGTGCAGAACTCAGAGGTGGCTCTGTAATTACCCCTGTCGCTGGAGCACTTCATGTAACCATCCTCTGGGGCACTGAGTTTGCCGCAGCATCTGACTGTAGGGACACAAGCCCACGTGGATCTCACTGCTGAGCTCCCCTCCATAGTCTTCCCTCCTGGCTTTCTACTTGAAGAATCTAAATTCATTCTTCGCAGTCTATCTTTAATCTCACCTCTTCTGGGAACTTTCTTCACTTTCTAGGCACAATGTATGGCCCCCTCCACTCTGATCTTACCACACTTGGGTATCCCTCAAAACAGTCCATATTGCAATTGAGGTTGCTTCACTTACCTGTCACCTCCCCACCCCCCCAGCCTGTGAAACCCTGAAATTTCCCCCGTCCCTGCATGGGGCTCAGCCCATACCAGATCCTTCAGTGAGTGTTAGATGGGGGTGAGGGAAGAAAGGACAAACTATGCCCGCACTAAAGGAGCACGTGGAACTCGGCTCCTTTTATAAATATGTTCGGGTGAGTTGTGGAGTAGGTCACCAGTCTGTTAGAGGACTGTTACAGAGAAGGAGTAGTGAAAGCTGTAGAAAAGCTGCCACCATGACATTGTCCTTCCTGAGTTCTACACTGTCCAGGAGCCCGCCAGCCTGCAGGGGCAGCTTCTCGAATCAGGTGTTGGCCCCTTCTTGTGGTTAGACTTTATCCTTACTTCCTTCCTGTTTTCCCCATGTTTTTACCTCTTGGCTTTTTCTCCTTGATCATCTTAGGCTCAGCTGTAGCCAGGGCTTGGCTCTGCTGAGTTCTGAGTTGGCTCCAAGGCCAATGATTGGAAGTCATTAGCATTTGGTTTGGCCCTGGCCAAGGTCCCATTCCCGTGAATCAGATCCGGTCCTGCCTGTTGCCTTGGGGTACTTGCCACTCTGTCAGAGATGTTTTCCTACAGGGACATGGTGCAGAAATATTCTTCCTGAAAAGCCTTCTTAACCCTTTGCAGCTTACACTTCCTGTGCATTCTGTTCCAATCCCTAAATTATATATATATCCTATCTAATAAAAGAGTAATATGCAAATTTGACCATACCTTTGCTACACTCCCAGCCAATCAGGAGTGGGGGGCGGGGCCAAGTGGTGCGAGGGGTGGGGCCGGGTGGTGTGAGGCCGGGGGGCGGGGCTGAGGCGGCGCTCAAGAGGCCGCAAGTGTGGGGTGCCTCTGGGGCTGGGTGGTTGCCCTGCCACATGCACGCTCGTGAGACGCTGTCAGTGCAGGGTGCCTCCAGGGCTGGGAGGTCGATGCCGGGGCCAGGGCTGGGGGCAGGGCCAAGGCGGCTGGGACAGAGCCAGCCATTGGCCCCATTGATGGGGCAGGTTGGGCTGAGGGATCACCTACACCCAGTGCACGAATTTCGTGCACCGGGCCCCTAGTGTATGTATCTGTATGTATGAGTGTATATATATATATTATTTAAACTGTTACAAATAGTAGTACATATATCTCCTTTTTTTCCCCATTGACCTTCCCCCAGCTTCCCTTACCCCCTGTCGCATGCCCTCATCCCCCCCTCCCCAGTGTCTTGTGTCCACTGGTTGTGCTTATATGTATGCATACATGTCCTTTGGTTGCTCTCCCCGCCCCCAACACTCCCCAGCCTTCCCGCTTTAATTTGACAGTCTGTTTGGTGCTTTACTGCCTCTGTATCTATCTTTTTTGTTCATCAGGTTATAATGTTCTTTATTTTCCATAAATGAGTGAGATCATGTGGTATTTTTCCTTCATTGCCTGGCTTATTTCACTTAATATAATGCTCTCCAGATCCATCCATGCTGCTGCAAATGGTAAAAATTCCTTCTTTTTTATAGCAGCATAATATTCCATTGTGTAGATGTACCATAGTTTCCTAAGCCACCCATCTACTGATGGGCATTTAGGCTCTTTCCAAATCTTAGCTATGGTGAATTGTAGTGCTTTGAACATAGGGTGCATAATCCCTTCTGATTGGTGTTTCTAGTTTCTTGGGATAGATTCCTAGAAGTGGGATTACTGGGTCAAATGGGAGCTCCATTTTTAGTTTTTTGAGGGAACTCCATACCGTTCTCCACAGTGGCTGCACCAGTTTGCATTCCACCAGCACATCCTCCCACATTTTCTCCACATCCTCCCAAGCACTTGCCTACATTGAAGAGGGTTTGGGAGCTGTGTAGACCTGGTCACTCCCCTACGGCTCCCTGGTCTGGGAGTCTCACCTCCACACACGGGTCTCTCTGCATGTCTTCTCTCTCCTTTGACGACCGAGCCTCTCGGTGTTTCCTCCTGAGGTCTCACAGAGGTTCCGTGTGCTACTCCAGAGCTGGGCTGTCCCCAGCCTTGAGAAGTGGCACAGGCATGCCCTGCCATGAACCTGCCGCCCCATCCTCATGTGTGTCTTCCATCCTCATTGGGCTGGTGGCATAGACAGAAAGAGCTGCCCTTGCTAAATTGTAGATAAGATTGGTTACAACCAAAACACAAGGAAACATCCCCACTTTTCCTTTATCTCTTAATCTAGATTGCTCAAGGCTACTCCAGCATGTGGTGTTCTCATTTCATCCTCCCTAAGTGTTTACAGCCTGGGAAGGCCCAGCTGGTGCGGAAGAGGAGATGGCTATGAGGGCTGGCCTTGTGGGTCTACACTGTTCTGGGAGCACAGGCATGGGAGGGAGACCCGATGGATGGCAAACAAATAAGCGTTCTTTGGTCACTAGCAACAGAAAGTCACTCAGGCAGATTGAGGCAGAAAGGGGAAGTAGTGGAAGGAACACAGGCGCTCTCAGAGGCGAAGTGGCTGCTGAGGAAGAGGCGTGGGAAGGGAGCATGCAGGGCAGCTCCCAGGTCCAGGCTGCAGGAAAGGGTGGGCAGCCCCCAAGTAGAAGCCTCAACTGAGCATCTGCACCGACTCCTTCATGTGTGTCTCTTGCCCAAGATTCAGTGTCCCAGGAGAGAGATCCTGGGTGGACCTGAACCCCATGTCCACCCCTCTGCCCCAGGGGCTGAGGGGCCCAGAGAGCACCCCCACACCTGAATGCCAGGATGCAATGGGGGGCTTGCAGTCTGGGTTTGGATGCAGGTGAGCCCGCCCGTGAATGCCAGTTGTGCCACCTATTGGTTATGTGACCTCAGACACTTTATCTGACTCCTCATTTGTAAAATGGGATAGCATTATGTACCTGATGGCTTTGTTTTCAGGATTCACTCAGATCAATGTATCTCAGTATAGCCTCCGAACATTTTTGGCATACAGTAGGTATCTAATAAAGTCTGTTTATTTATCCTTAGGTCCCCAGGAGTGGGAGAGCCAGACACAGATAATTTTGTGGGCATTAAGGGAGCAAGGACAGCATAAGGTGGGACACTTTCCTTTGGTTGCCTCCTCCACGGAAAAGAATGTCTTTTCTGCTTAGACTCTTAGTTCCTTTGATGCCAGAATCCCTGTGTGAACCTCCTGCTCACAGATGGCAGGAGAGCAACTGCTTCCTCATAGAAAATTCGTAGTCAGCATTTTAAAGTCCTTTCTTTTGGGTGGTCTTGGGGTTTCTTCCAAGGCTCTTCTTCCCTGCCCTGATATTCTTTTCTATTCTTCAGCCCCATCTTTAGAAATAGGACTGAATGCCTGAATGCTGGCTGAGCTGCCTTCCCCACCAGGTCATGATTTTCATGACCCTAATGGATGTGAAGTGGCCTGTTGTCTGGTCATTTCTTCAGAATTGGCCTTTGTGGCCCACTCGCTCACAGGCCTGCACAGAAAGAAGCTCAGCGCTTGGAGGCTGAGGCTCCTAGGGGAATAGAGCTCGCTAGGAAAGAACTTCCATCAAACAAAGGACAACTGTATGACCAAGATCAAGGAGGGCCTGGCCTGCTTCCCCCATTAGGAGCTCACACACTATCTTCCCTTGCAGTGCTTTTTGGAAAATGTATCTTTAAAAAATGTACAGATGCCTGGCCAGTGTTTCTCAGTGGTTAAGTATTGACCTATGAACCAGGAGGTCACAGTTCGTGTCCCAGTCAAGGTACATGCCCAGGTCGCAGACTCGATCCCCAATAGGGAGTGTACAGGAGGCAGCTGATCAATGATTCTCTTATCATTGATGTTTCTCTCTCTCTCTCTCCCTCCCTCCCTCCCTCTCTGAAATAAATAAAAAATATTTTTAAAAATGTATAGTCAAGGCCACATGAGCCCCTGAGTGGGTGGGTGGGAGGTGACGAGGAAGCACAGCTCAGAGAATACACCTGAGCTGTGCCACCATAGGAGGACTACACAGTGACTCTACCCCTGAGCATCACCTCTCATTGGTGGAATTGGCTATCACACAGCTGAGGATAAAGACAGACCCTGTGGGTCCAACTGCTTCCTGACAACTCAGTGGTGCACAGGACAGCATCTTTAAATATATATTTTCTATTGACTTTTTTACAGAGAGGAAAGGAGAGGGTTAGAGAGTTAGGAACATCAATGAGAGAGAAACATTGATCATTTGTCTCCTGCAACCCCCTTCTGGGGATGTGCCCGCTACCAAGGTACATGCCCTTGACAGGAATCGAACCTGGAATCCTTTAGTCCGCAGACCAATGCTCTATCCACTGAGCCAAACCAGTTAGGGCAGGACAGCATCTTTGTGATGTGTGACTGTGGGCCTTGCAGTGACTTTCGGGGTGGAGGGTAGTTCTTAGCATTTTCTCTGGATGTTGTGTGTGGGGTGCTCTGAGAGGACAGGGGTTGTCTCCTGAGGAAGACCAGGAGCAGCTGCCCAAAAGTGACTGTCCTCTTCCTCTCTGCTTCACCCCTGAAACAGAATTTGGGCTTAATTTCCAGGAGGGCAAAGTAGTGCCTCTCTGATCCTGTTTGTGTCCTAAAGTGCACATTCTGAACTTTTTCTTTCCCCACTAGGGATCCAGCAGCTCCATCAGGGACTAAGAATAGAGGGGGGTCTGGGGGTCAAGTTCTGCACTGGGGCACTGGCCCCTTCACCACGGAGGTAGTAAAGAGGGGGATGTTGTATGTATAGAGGGGGAGATGCTCAGGAGAGACTGCTTGCAGGAGGGAGAGGGTAGCTCGGGATGAAGAAAGATTGTCTTTGTGGAAGAAGGTGAAGGTGAGGGGGGAAGGAGAAGTGATGCATAAACCCAGATCTGCCCCATCCTCACTGGGGACAGGGACTGTGAGCCTCTCAGAAATGGCTGTGGGATGATCCAAGCTCTCTGACCAGAATCCCCTAAGGTCGACTGAGTTGATCTCCAAGGCTTCACTTAGGAAGTGAGCTGCTCATTTCCTACCTCACTGTGTTACATGCTCCCAGTGACTCTACGAATGAGTGATGTCCGCAAAGCCCTTTCCCAGCAGCCCTGCTCCGCTCCTATAGCTGCATGCTGATGGCTTCTTTTGTGGAGTCCATCCCTCTCATATTTGGTCTTTCTCTTTTCCTGCTGCCTTCTTCATCATTGTCCTCTCCAAAGAACCCTGTCTGCTCATGGTGCACCTGGAGCAGGACAGCTTCACTTTTTTTTTTTTAATTTTTGCTCCCAGCAACGATTCAGGCTTAATTTGCTCTAGGACCCACTTGTTTGTCTTTTGGGAAGTTAGATATCTATAGAGCTTTCCTCCAACACCATGTTCCCAGTGAATCCACTGATTTTTCCTATCAGCCTTCTCCACTGTCCAACTTTCACATCCACACATGGTAACTGACTATACGAGGGTGTGGATGAACTCAGCCTGGCTCTCTAATGACACATCTTTGCTCTTTGTGATCTTTCCTAACGCTCTCGTTGCTGCCCTTCTGAGTCTCTGTCTTCCCTTGAGTTCTTGGCTTTAGTTTCCATTGGAATTGATGACTAAGACCAAAATGAACAAAATCTTTACCCATTTCAGCGTCTTCACAGCCTGTGCTAAAGTTGTGTGTTTCTTCTGTGGTCAAGATTGTTGTCTTTTTGATGTTCAGATGCAGTCCTGCTTTGGCACTTTCTTCTCTCACTTTCATCAGCAGTCATTTCAAACCGACTTCTTTGCTACTTTCTCCTTGGACTTTTTCCAGTTTTCCTCCACACCACTCATCTGCATATCTTGTTATTGGTATTTATTTCACCAATTTTCACTCCTTCCAGGGACCCCTATCTGGCCTTTACAAACTTATTATTGTAAAAGTAAACTGTGCTTAAAATTAACCCTCTGTTCCGACTCAAAAACAAAACAAAACAAAAACACAGAGAAACCCATAGTTCTAAAGTTTAAAAAAAAAAGTCTGCTTTGTACTTTGTACCTCCACCTCCCCACCCTCTACAATCCCATGAACTAGATGTAAATGTTTAATCACTTTAGTGCACATTCCGCCAGACTTTTTCCTGTACTTAAACAAATACCCACATTTATTTAATTAATTAATTTGTTTGTTTATTATTTTAGAAAGAGAGAGAAAGAAACATTGGTGTGAAAGAGAATCAGTTGCCTCCCCTACACGCTCCAGTCAGGGATTGAACCCTCAACCTGGATATGTGCTCTGATTGAGAATCCAACCCGGCACCTTCTGGTGTAGGGGATGACACTACAACCAACCAAGCCACACCAGCCAGGGCAAACAAATACCCACTTGTAAATTCCTCAGAAATAAAATGATGTATGGTATTCTGAACTTTGTTTTTTGTCTTCACACTTAAAAGTACCGTTCATTGTCAGACAACCTAAATGGGCTCCAGGTGCCCATGGCCATCCTCAAATCACCACCAAACCCTGACTCCAGGCAGTCAGCTGGGGGGGTCCCTGCATCTCTCTGGCCTGCCCTCCTCCCCCATAGCCTCTTCCTCTAGAAGCACTGGTCCTTCTTCCTCCTCTGCCTTCCTGGACCTTTTCCAGTTTGTCTCCACATCAGTCATTTTCACAATCCCAATCATGTTCATTCTGCAATGTCAAAGTCTCCCACTTTGTTTCCAGCTCCTTTTGATTCTGGCCTTCCTGTTCTTTCTCCCATCAGCCTCTCTGAAGCCACAGTGATGGGAGGGAGGAGGTAAGAGGAAGAGGGACGACAAGCTAAGGCATTTCCATAGGAAGCAGTGGAAAGGCAGTGAATACACACACACTTAATACTCTGTGTCTGCAACCACAAATAGCTTTTGTCATTCTGATATCAACATATTCATACCTCTGATGTCTGCCTCATTATTTGTTTTTACTGTGTGTCAAAATAAAATTTAATATAGGCAAGAGCACATTTCCTAAATGCTGTGTGATGAATTGCCAGACACAACACACCTGTATCCAGGCCAAGGAACAGCACATGACCTGCCCGCCATCTCATGCACACACACAATTGGTCAGCTTTGCCTGTTTTAAGCTCTAGGTGGATGGACTCGCATGGTGTAGATACTTTAGTCCTCAGCTGAACAGTATAAGTATCCATGTTGCTGTGTGTAGTTTTGGATCATTCATTTCTTTATTCATCATTCTATTGTTGGGCATTTGAATAATTTCCAGGTTTGGGGCTATAATGAGCAGTGCTGCTATGAGCCATCTTGTATGCGTTTTGCAAAAATATGTGTGCATTTCTGTATGTTTACAATGTACAGCAGAATTGCTGTGCATAAGGTGTGCAGATGTTAAATTTCAGTAAATACACCTTTTCCAAAGAAGATGATGGTCTCCCCAAGCATGGATGAGAATTCCAGCATTCCAAGTGCTCACAGTCTCGCCAGCCGTGGGCATTTCCTGTCTATTTTATTTCAGCCATCCTGGTGGCTGTGCAGGTCTTTGTCTGGACTGCCTTTTCTGTTCCATTGTTCTTCGCCCCCTCCCCCTCCTCATCCCCACCTCCCCACCCCCCAGCCAGAACCACATTATTTTAGTTACCAAAGCTTCAGTGTTTTTGTGCTTCAAGATTGTCTTGGTTATTCTTGGGCCTTTGCATTTCCATATAAGGTTTACAATCTGTTTGCCATTTCTGTGTGTGTGTGTGTGTGTGTGTGTGTGTGTGTGTGTGTGTGTGTTTAAAAGCTGCCGAGACTTTAAATGAGATTTGTTGACTATAGAATTAATTTAGGGAGAAATGACATCTTCACAATAGTGAGGCTTCCAATGTATGAACGTGGCATAACATTTTACATTTTTAAGTGCAGAGGTCTTGCATATATTTTATTAGATTTCTTCCTACCAATGTATTGGTTTGTGATGCTGTTTTAAATAATAATAACATTCTAGAAATCTGTTTCTGCTGCTGCTTTTTCATGTTGCCTTTGTTTCCAGCATCCTTGCCATATTCATGTGTTAACTCTCATATCATTTATAGAGTTTTATTGGTTTCCTATTCTTATGTCTTTCATATCTTGACTCATCGCTTTGGCAAAAGCCTTCAGTAGTGCAGGATAGAAGGCACCTGTTTTCAGAACTGAACTCAGAGGACATAGTTAGCATGCCCATTTCTTTAAGTTTTTAGTAGCTGTCAATCAGATTAAACTTTCCTTTTAGTCTGCTCAGAGGTTGTGTGAAAAGTTATGGTTGGGTATTAAAATTGGTCACGTGATATTTCTGTATTTATAAGGTTATCATGTGATAGTTCTTCCTTTTTTTCTGTCAAAATAGTGTTATACTGATTGATTTTAGAATGTTAACTATCTTTGCATTCTTGGGATAAACTCCACTTGGGAGGGATACATTATTTTAATGTTTCTGGATTCAGTTTGTTTGGGGATATTGTACTAGTATCTGTCTTGATAGAAAGATGGTCTGTACTTTTTCTTTCTTCTCTTGTCAGGTTTTGGTTATCAAGGTTATGCTGAGCCCATAAAATGAGTTGGGAAATGTTTGCCCTGTTTCTGTTCCCTGGAAGAATTAGGGTCAGGTGTAGTGTTGCTCCTTTCTTAAGTAGTTGGAAGAAATCACCAATATAAACATCTAGACCTAGGATTTTCTGTTGGTTTTAATTAATTAATTCAGTTGTTTTAATAACTATAGAAATCAGCATTATTTTATACTAGTTTTATTAAGTTAAATTCCTATACCATATAATTCATCTATTTAAGGCATACAATTCAGTGATTTTCAGTATATGCACAGAGTTATATATAGTTACTCACCATAACCATTTTTAGAACATTTCATCAATCCCATCATCTTCCAATCCTTCTATCACTCTCAGCCTCTGGCAACCACTAATCTACTTTCAGTTTCTCTCTATTTGTTTATTTTGGGCATTTCATTTAAATGGGCTCATGAGTATGTGGCCTTTTGTATCTGGCTTCTTTCACTCAGCATAACGTTCTCCAGGTTCATTCACGCTGTGGCATGTCTCAGCATTTCATTCCTTTTTCATGGCTGAATAATAGTCTATTTAATGGCCATACCACATTTTGTTTATGCATTCACTGTTAGTGGATTCATCTGTTTGGCTATTATAAGTAAAGCTGCTATGAACATTCCTGTACAAGTGTTTTGTTTTGTTTTTTGAGAAGTTATGTTTTCATTTCTCTTGGTCATGTACTCAGGCATGGAATTGCTAACTCATATGCTTCATTATTTTTTATTGCTAAACCATAATATGGATATACCAAAGTGTACTCAACAAGTATGTTCCTGATGGTCATTTAGACCTTTTTATTTTTGCCGTTAAGCAATGTTCCAGGCAGTGCTACTCAAAGTGTGGTTTTTGAATGAGTGCTGGACCTGGTTATGAGTCTGTCACAAGATTGGGATAGAAATTGGGAGTGTTTGGAAACTTTCATGGCATTTTAACCCGTAATTTTATGTCTATTGAATCTTATGTTTTAAAAAATGAGCTAGTACTTTTATGTTTTTGGTTTTCTAAATTTCATTTTCTACTTTATTTTATTGTATTTCACAAAAGTACTGGTCCCTAACAAACTGTAAGTTAGAATGTAAAAAGACAACTGGCTGCCCTCTCCAGTTAGGCAGTGCACCTCCTGTCCACATGTGTTCCTGCAGGAATCATTCCTGGAGGCAGAGTCTGCGGACAGAGACCACACTATGACAGGAGGACAAGTTTGTGAGGAGGAAGGAGGAGCTTCTGTTCAGCTCCTTGGCACTAATGATGAGGATGAGCTGTGATACAGTGAACAGGTAAACGGAATGCAGTGTATCTATATGATGGAATATTAGTCAGACTAAAAGAGGAAGGACATTCTGACACATGATACGACATAGATGAACCTTGAGGACACTATGCTAAGTGAAATAAGCCAGGCACAACAGGACAAATACTTCAGGATTCCACCTCTATGAGCCACTTAGAGTAGACAAATTCTTAGAGACAGGAGTACAATGGTGGATGCCAGGGGCTGGGGGAGTTGAGAATGGAAAATTGCTTAATGGGTACAGAGTTTCCGTTTGGATGATGAAAAAGTTCTGGAGATGGATGGTGGTGATGGTTGCACAACACTGTGAATGTGCTTAATGCCACTGAACTGTACACTTGAAAACGGGGCAAGAAGAGGACAAGACTAGAATTCCCCTCTCTCCACATCCTTCCTGTGCGCTCACATGGTGGAGAGAGCAAGAGTTCTAGTCTTCTTATAAGGACACAAATCATTAAGCCCCGCCCTCATGACCTCATCTAAGCCTAATGATCTCCCAAAGGCCTCCACTTCCAAATAACATCAAATTAGGGTTTGCCGACCACTGACCTAGACTCTCGATTCCAATAATTATAGGCTGCTGTTGTTCCTTGAGATTAAGCCCCTATCCCAGTGGTTGGCAAACTCATCAGTCAACAGAGCTGCAAACCTCGGCTCCCGAGCTGCATGTGGCTCACGAGCCACGGTTTGCCGACTACTGGCTGTTAGGGCTTCAGCATATGAATTTTTAGAGGACATAAACATTCAATTCATAGCACCCATTCACTTTTATGTGACTTTGGACAAGTACCTTCAATGCCTTGAGACTCAGTTTCTCCATCTATAAAATGGGGACAATAATAGCCACTGTCCACTTTTATGGGGTTACTGTGTGACCCACGAAGTATCATGTGCATATACCTTTGTAAGCTGCAACTCAGGAGCTTAGACTTGTCAGGGGATCAGCTTGTGTGTGTTTCTGGAGCTTTTTTCTCAGGGCATCTTGGGGCCTTTAGCTGAATACATGTGGCATTAGGTAGAGGGATACTTCTGCTGCTCGGTCTCTGCAAGACTCCTCCTAAAAGGCCATTTCCATCCCCATGTGTTTTAGATTAAGGCAGCTACAAAGTGAGCTGGAAGACATGAAGTTATCGGAGATTCCTCTTAATGACCTGATTATTTTTAAAGGGATAAGACTTCATCACCACTAGGTAAACAAATTCAGCCATAAGTATGCCAGCTGTAAAGCCCCTAGTTGGAGCCCTCAGTTTCTCAATTCTGCACAGGGGTGACTTTAGGCCTCGGCTGGGACAGGACCCCAAAAGGGTATCTTTTAGGTGAACTCCACCCACATCAATAGATGACACACCCAAGCCAGCTTTCACGCATGCCTCAGGTGTGTGGGCTGCAGCCGGGCCTTTATGCTAGGGCCCTCTCCATTCTGGTTGTCAGCTGGGGACTGTGCAGTCTGTCTTATCCCACTGATTATCTGAGGAATGAGAGGCCAAGCCACCGTCAGCCATCCCAGGTTTGCTGAAAGAGGGCTGGGAAGGGACTCTGAGCAGCAGTCTGTAGCCAGGTTCCAGGGGAGAAGGGGAAAGCTGTCCTAAGCGGGTACGGCAATTGTAGCTCCCTGAGGCCACCAGTCTTTGCATAGGCCAGGCACCCCTCCCCCACCTCACCCCAGTTGGTGACCAAGTCGTGAGGACAGTTTGTGCTCAGGCTGTGCCTGTGCAAGCTGCGGCACACCAGTCACCCCGCCGCCTCCTGGAAATAGAAGCCGAGTCAGAGCTTTCTGGTGGAAAGAAGGCTGAGGTGGGCCCCCGGGCCTGGCAGCCGCCCAGGCGGGAGATGAGGGGGTCGGCCGCTGATCTCAGGACGACAGATGGAAAAGTGGAGGAGGCCCAGGCTCCTCGTAGTGGAAGTCAGGAAGCCGGGAGAGATTGGAGTTTGTGAAAACATTTGGAGGGCTGTCTGGCACAGGCATTCCCGCCAGGACACTCTGCCAGCTCCTTCCTCTGGCACAGAAGGAAAAGCTCCAGGGCCAGTGAGATTCCATCTAGAGCAGCCCCAGGTCCACGGGGCTTCGCCCTGTAGCCACGCTCAGCACCCACCTCCTCATCGCTTCCATCCCCGGACCCCGCTTGCCCCACGACTGTGGTCTGCACCTCTAAGGACCAGCACACCTTTTGCATGTGACCTTGGACACCTCCTGCACGGTGCCTCTGGGGCGTGGCTGAGCCCCAGGCCAGTCCCTCCCTTCCCTGCCTGGCTTGAATGCCGGGCAGTCTCTCCCCTCCCACCCGGGTGGGGATGGAGGGACTGCGACGAGCAAGGCCGTCACTGTGGACACAGCAGTTGAGGATGGGTGAAGATAGGAGCAGGGCACACGTCATTTAGTATAATGACCAAGTTTGCCGAGGAGCAGGGTGGCAGAACCGTTCCCTCACCCTCACCACAGCCATGTATTGGCCGGGGCATCTGGCCACAGAGGCGTGTGGCTGAGGGAACTCTGGACGGCAGCTTTGAGTCTGAGCCTACATTTTGGGGTTCAAGCCCTTTGTGGCTAGCCTGACCCCTTCTATGCCATGGTCCCTCAAGCTCAGGAACAGGAATACCCCCCATTGCAGACTCCCCTGGCAGCCCCACCCTGACCCCCAGCGGCTGTGTGCTGCACCGGTCGATGAGAATGTTACTGGAACAGGCTTAGGCATCAAAGGACATTTATTGGGCTCCGGGGAATTCTGGTTCCAGAGGCAGTTGACATCATCTTAGTGTGTTTGCCTGTCCCTGGCTCTGCGATCCCAGGTTGGTTTCATTCCCAGGAGGCTCTTCCCCTGTGAGGACCATGACAGCCCAGACCTACCAGCTCCAGGCCCCATCCTACCAGCTGTGCAGCTGCAGTGGCTCAGAAGGGTCCCACAAAAGACCTCCACAGGCCTGCCCATAGCCACATGTTCCCCAAACCCGCCACGATAGCGTTGCTTGGCCAGGCATGGGTCATATGCCCACCCTTGGGCAGAGGATTGAGATCAACCCCACAAAACCCACGTGGGCTGGCGTGGCAAAGGATGGCTCCCCAGAAGCTCTCCAGAGGAATTTGGGGTGCTAGCAACAGAACGTGGAGGGACGATAGGAAGGTGCGCTCACAGATGTGGACTCCAATGCCCATACCCAACTACATGCCTTTGCTTCTCATCCCCCAACCCAGAATCTGCCCTCTGCCCTCTGCCTCAAGGTCCTCCCAGCCTCACCTCCTCCAGAAAGTCCCCTCTGATTACTCTGCCTCACCCCATACCCCCACCCCCGCCTGTGCTTTCTTCCTCTCCAGACCCCCCTCCCCCTCCCCCACCCCAGACACCCTGCCTATGCAGTGTTTGTCCATTACTGCAGGCCGTCACCGTCTTCCACCCTTACCCGTTTGGGATATTTTTCTCTACATTTATTGGGAGGTCTTTCTCCATGTTGATGAGGCTTTTCCTGTGAGCCTTGGACTCGTTGTCTTTTTCAACTATTAGGTGGGTGAATGAGTGAATGAATGAATCAGTCAGTTGTTTAGCCACACAGTCTGTAAGACTCTGGACAGGGAACTCTGAAAAAAATACACCCCTGTTTTGTGATGTCAAGGAGGCAAGAGTCAGCCCCTGCCTGCTTGCCTGTGGCCGGGCTGGTCTAGAGGCTGGGAAGGTCTGCAGAAGAATCGGCAAGTGTGGTCCGGTGACCCCATTTGATAAGAAGGGGCCAGGAACCAGTCAGGTCAAGGCCTGACCGTTACCAGGATGTTTGCCTGTGCAGGACAGTACTGCTTCTGTCCCATCCTCTTGGTGCCGCATGCTGGTTTTCCTCGGGTAAAACCTCCTCCTCTAATCCCAAGCGATGGACTGGAGTGGGCTGACTCCACCATCTGGTGAAAAGCACCTAACCCAGGCAGCCCCACAAAAAGCAGTTTCTAGACTTTTCCTGGAACCAGGGCATCTTTACACTGGGCTGCAGAACTAGTGGCATTGGCACTGCAGGGACCTCAGGATCCCTAGCCCTTCCCCCTCCCGCCATGAATAAAGCCAACACACACAGAGAAACCAGAACTGAAAAATGGGAAGGGAGAATCCTGATGTTCTTGGAGCGCTTGGATCCGGCCTGAATCGTCATGGATTTTTCAGTCAAGAGAGGCAGTGCGTTCTCTTTGTGTTTCGTTCGTTTGCCCCATTCTGACTTGAAGATGCACATCCTGACTGATGTACCGCCATAGTAAGAGCAGTCGTTCCCCAGAGATCCTGGCCCTGTGACACAGCACCAGGTCTCCCATCAACGCTCACACCCCTGGGTGTTTGACAGACATACTGTCACCGACAGGAGGGCTTCTCGGGGACGGCTGGTTCAGTGAGTGGCCGCCGTGTTTCTTTCCCTGTGTTTGTCGGTTTGAGTTTCACATGCACTGTTGGTTCGGTCATGGAAATAATTACATGCACTGATAAAGCATGGCAGCAAATGAAAGAAAAGGCCATAAAAGCCCCCGCCCTAGTGCTTCCAGGGACACAGAGGAGGAACATTTCTGTCTGTGGTTAAACAGGAACAGAGCTTTGGAGCTGCTCTTCCGGGCCAGTTCCCGTGGAAACATCTTTAACTCTGGGCCACATGAATTGCTACGAGCTTGTCCACAACATGGAGTTTTTAAAAATTCCGCTCCGGCCCTATCTGGTTTGGCTCAGTGGATAGAGCATTGGCCTATGCACTGAAGGGTCCCGGGTTCGATTCTGGTCAAGGGCACTTGCCTGGACCTTGTGGGCTTGATCCCCAGAGGGGAGCGGGGGCATGCAGGAGGCAGCCAATCAATGATTCTCATCATTGATGTTTCTTTCTCTTTTACCCTCTCGATTCCTCTCTGAAATCAATAAAAACATATTTAAAAAAATAAATTCAGTTCTGGGCCTCAATAGGAGGTGATACTAGGCACAGAAAATACAGGGCTGGAGAGTGCACCATCCATTACTGACACTGTCTCTGTGAGAATTATGCCATGGAAGCCAGGCTTGGTGTCCTGGATTCAGGATGGACCTTCCTATTCTCAGACAGTCGGGGAAGATGGCAAGACATGAGGAAGGATGCCCTTCGGCAGAAGTGATGGGCAGTCCCTGTCTGCTGACTCTGGAGCCTGGACAGTACCCCTGTCTGGGTGCTGGGTGCCTGCCTGGACTATGACTTGTAGTGTTGACCATGTCACCAAACTGCCCAAGGATCACAGACAGCGCCAAGCCCCCATTCTGCCCTTCACCAATGCCCAGTGTCCTCCAATATTAGCTTGTTGCCTATCCTCGGGTACATTCTTTCTCAAAAGACTAGTGGACACCACTCGAGGTTGAGAATGGCTGTGAGTGGCACTAGTGTCCTTGCTGGGCGACTAGGGTGGGGTGTGTGCAGCTTTCAAATGATCCCCCCGCTGTATGGGGAAGGTGGCAGTGCCTTTCCCAGTCCTGGGGTAGGTGACTGGGACCAAACTTTCGTCCCTGTTAAGTAGGATATGTCCTTACTGGAATTCATGTGGCCAAATATATACACTGAGTAGCCAGATTATTATGCTCTCTGAATGCAAGGAGCTGAACAGAAACAAATAGGTCTCTCTGCACTGTAACTGGGAACCAGTGACCAGGTCCCTCCACTGAGCCCTCTGCTCTGGCAGCAAATTTGGGGACTGTCCAACTTAATTGATCACACATGCATCTCCTCCCTTTTCATTTCTACCTCCCTCTGTCTATCCATCCATTCACCCAGCCATCCATCCCTTCATCTGACCATCTGGCATCCATCCATCCAACTACCCACTCATCCATCCGTCTATCTACCTAGACAATATTTGCCACAGGCCCGGTGAACCCTAAGTCCTGTGCTAGGCTCTGAGATATGGTAATGGGCCACATCGATGAACAATGAGATGAACATTCTTTAACAGGGGATGGATCTACCCAGTAGAATGTATTAAAAGTCAGGAAACTTTGTTCCAAAATCCCGATTCCTGGTAAACCTGGAAGGCCAGGCAGTACAGAGCCCAGCTTGCCCCTGGCAGGGCCCACAGGGGCTGTGTAGCACCGTGCAGAGCCTTTGCCTCTAGTTTACCAGCCCCTGCCACTCCCTGATGTCTTATACCTGAACCATGCTGCCTGCCTAGTCCCAGGAGGCCCCAGTCTATATCCACGCCCCCCATCCCCATTAGACTAGATTGTGTTTGCAGCTGCCACTTGCTGGCTCACAGTCTGCTTGTGCTTTCTTCCAACACATTCTTCCCCTGAGCTCAATTTCCTCATCTGCATAATGGGCATTGGTGGTGGTGGGGGTGGGGAATGATAAAAACTGAAAAAGATCTGCAAACTGCAGTGTGCTACTCAAAAAAAGGGACTGTGGTCCCGCAAGCCTGAGCTGGCAGGAGAGAGGACGGGAACAGGGCCTTGTTAAAAGGCTGGGTGTTCAGTTTAACAGATTCTCCTGTTAATTGAAGTGGAACATTCGTTGGCATCCTTCCTGCACACGGCTTAGTGCTCTTCATGTCCAGCACGTGGGCCTGTTTCTCCTGCCAGTGCTCACAGAGACAGGCCTTAGGGAGCACTCTGACCTTTCCCCTGTGACCTGGATGCTGGGATGTTGGCATTTTTTACTCCTCTCACCGGGTAGGTTTGCTTTTACCCACTCATCTATCTCTGCAACAAATCTTTATCACACACCAACCTATTTGCCAGGCACCATTCTAGACATGGGAGATATGATAGCAGAATAAGACTGACAGCTATTAAGGGGCTTACCTTTATCCAGGAATAAATGACTGTGTGTCTTGCCATGTCTTGCTGGATGCTTCTGGCTGTTCTTGGCAGACTGGGGGTAGGGCTGGATGGATAGATAGGAGGTGGGTGTGTTGCTGTAGATCTCACCACTGGAGTCTGTGTCCCAGCTGGTGCTGGCCCCAGGCCTAGATGCATCCTGTCATGGCCTCCTCAGGGGTGAGCATGTCCCCACAGAGCCTTGCCCAGAGACACATCTGTCCACAATAATGGACACGTTCCACGCTCACAGCCACCAGATGGTTCGGCTCTCTGTACAGGAAGACCCGCTTTGCCCATTACTTACCCTCATTCTTTCCCTTCGCTGCTAATTATTTAGCATCAGAACAAGTGTGAGGTGCAAGGATACCTCGTGGGCAAGGTGGGCACAGTCCCCACCCACATGGCGTGGAGGGGAAGACAGCCAATCCAGGCCTGAGGAGGCAGGGCGCTTCTGAAGGGAGGTGACACCTAACTTAAGGTAAGTAGGCACTGGGAGAGGACCGGTAAACGTCTCCTCTGGTCTAGAGAAAACTGTTTGGCAAGTGAGAGCCTGGAGCATTCAAGGAAATAAGCTTCCAGTCCATGTGCTTAGAAAGCAGAGTCTGTACCTGGGGGTGGAGCAGCGATGCTTGGCAGCAGAGAGACTGGGGAGAGGGCCACAGCCTTTAGATCATGTATCCTGTGCACCATGACCAAGGGGTTTGAAGGTACCCTAAAAGCCAGGAAGATCCATGAGGGTTTTCAGGCGGGACATGCGTTGAGTGCTTTGGCCTTTTAGTGGCGGGGGAGGGGGGGAATTCAAGGGGCCAGACCTCAGGCAGGGGCTGGGGGGAGTGAGGAGGCTGAGCAGTGGTCTGGGGCGAGAGGAGAAGGCTGTGCAGGTGTTTTGGAATAGAATTGATGGGGCTGGGGCTGCATCCCCGATGAGAGGGGACAGAGGCAGGGGGCATGGGAGGTCTCAGCTGCTGGTGAGGGTGGCCATGAGGAGCAGGAGAGGGGAGCAGGCTGGTGGACAAGAGGATTGTCAAGGGGGAATGTCACAGCGGTGGTGCCAGGATCCTGGGGATTTGGTTCTGAGGCTCAGGGGTTCACAGGGGGTGGGGTGGAGTAGGGGGTTTGGCACCAGCATGTGGAACCCACAAAGATGAAGAGAAACTGTTTAAGAGGAAGGCATGGGAGGAGCAGGCCAGACTGTGGAGAGGAATGCTGGATGGCGGCCCGGGGTGAGCAGGTCACCAGGGTCAGGTGACACCAAGCACTGAAACATGTCCTCTGGATCTGGCATTAAAGAGGTCACGTTAACATTTGATGTGTGTTATTTACAGGGAGAGTAGGTTGAGGAACGGTGGGAGGTGTGGGACGGGGGAGAGATGAGCCTGAGTGGCCAGCGTTTGGAAGGGCACAGGTGCGGGAGGTGTTCCAACGGAAGGAGCTCAGAGCAGCCAGGAGAGCAGGAGACGGGGCTGCAGTGAGTTCAGTGTCGAGAGCCCTGAAGAAGCACGAAGAGGTGGGGTCCAAGTCTACCCAGAAGGATGGTGGGTGTTAGGAAGCTGAGACAGTCCCCCCTGTGGCCTGTTTTCTCGGTGAACTCAACACTGGCAGGGGTTTGAGGAGACTGGCGCTGAATGGACAAGAGGAGGAAGAGTTCCAGGCATCCGAAGGCTGTGGGAGATTGTGGACCTGCCCTTCCCTCGCCACCGCCTCCCTACGCAGACTAGCTCGGCCCCCAGCCCCCGGATAGCTCTGCACTGACTCTGGACTTGTACCACTCCTCATGCCACTCCTTGGCCGGCCCTGCCCAGCCAAGAAAAGGCTCATAGCAGGCACTGCTCAGTCCTGGACACATCCCCACCAAGATGGGCAACTGCAGAGGAGGCTGATGGATGGGGAGGCTGAGATGGGGAGCTGTGGCGGGGCACACGGAGGAGCAGAAGGGGCCCAGGGCAATGTGGTGTTCCCCCGCCCCACCCCCAGCAGACATCCCCAGAAGGGCTGGCTGGGCACCGAGCCCACCCAGCCCTCCTCCACATCTGCAGCTCAGCTGCTCCAAGAAGCTTGCCCAGCTCACAGCTCTTGGGTGTCCATTAGAACAGACAGCAACTTTCTTCTGCATGAAAACGTTTTGCTTCAAAGAGAGGGATTTTATTTTTATTGGACTCTGGGGGGGAAGTAGCTCTAAAAATTAAAACTTCAACAGAAAACACAAACGAGTCTTGGTCCCCTTACTTGGCATTGTTCCTAATTATTAAGCCAAGCTCTGAAAATGCTGGGTTATAACTTGGATGGACAGCCAGTGTTATGCATTTGTGGGTGACAGTAACGTGTGCCCTATGGGGGACTGGTATTCTGAGGCTGGAAATATATGGTCAGTATCTGGACTCGGGTGTTTTTCTTCCCAACATGGATTTTTCCATGCTGCCCCGCACCCCGGATTCCCACAGCATCCTCTTTGTACGTTGCTGGGGGGCAGCTGCTATCAGGCAGGTCGGTCCCCATTGTAGCCAGACCTGTGGCCGCAGGATGTGGGACCAAGTGTGGTGATGGGTTTTGAACTAATTGATTTCTTGACAAAAGAATATCCAGCCTATAGAAAAGTCACGTAAGAGTTTGAGCCACAATTTTGAGGACATGCCCAGAAGCAAAATCTCAAGGGTTTAATCAGAAAATGTTTTTGTTTTGTTTTTCAACTCACCTAACTGAAATCCTCTGTCAATGTGACAGTGTTGGGAATTGTCTGGGGCCTGGCACCTGGGGGGGGGGGGGGGGTGGGTCCAGGACTGAGGAGTGTCTGCTGTGAGTCTTTCTCTGGGCTGGGCAGGGCTATCTCTGTGCTGTTCCCTCCCGCCATGTGTTGGCCCCTGGCTTGCATCCAGTGAGATGGCTTCTGGAGGGTTGAAAATGAGAGAGCCTCTCTTCCAATAGCCCAATAGTGAGCTCCAGAGCGGAATCTCATTGTTGCACAGAGTCATGTGCCCGTCCCTGAGCCAATCCTGGAGACCCTGGGAGGCCAGACCTAAGTCACGTGCCATTCCAGAACCAATCATTGAGATCCTGGGAGGCGAAGCTTGGGTCACGTGCTCACCTAGTGGCTGGGGTGCAGCTCCCTGTTTTGAGAATAGAAAACTGGGGACTGGTTTCCGTAAGGAGAGGGATCTGTGGGGTGGACAAATCGGTAGACCTGACCTACAGCCTCTTTAATCGGCAGGCTGAGCAGGTGATCCTCCACTCACTGTGTGCTCCAACAGCAATTGCTCCAGTACTTCTAGTCGTGCTCAGCACCCCATCAGGCAACTAAATCAATCTCCCTCCCTCCTCTCTTCCCCTTCCCCCTCCCCTTCCTTCTCCCCTGCCACATAGTGAACTGTTAAAGTACTAAGCTAAATAAAACAAAATGGAGGAAAGAAACCAGCAAACATGTATTGACTATTACTCTGTGCCAGGCCCTGTGGCGGGTATTTTAAGCAAGTTAATTCTTTTTTTAACTTTGAGCTGGATACTATTATTGTTCCCATTTTACAGATGAGAACCTTGAGGATGGAACATAAAATGACTGGCCGAAGGGTTCACAGTGAGAGACTGAGGATTCAAAATAGAGTTTTCTCAAAAGAGGAAAGTTACATGAACAAGGCTATAATTTCCCAAACTCTTCTTTTTTCTTTTCTTTTTGACTGCACTCTGTACGTAACCAATGGTGGGAACTCTCCCAAGGTTCCCCCCAGAAGGGGCTGGCTGGGGACGGTGGCACATTTGCCCAGGGGGTGATGGGAAGCTGTAAGAGGGAATGAGGAAGGCCTCTGCACACCACTGTAGGTTGCTGTGAGGACAGAATGCTAACTGGAAAAGGCCAGGCAGCCCGTGCATGCAGGATGCTGCCTTTTACACAAGCAAAAGGGGGGAACGCTGGATGTACATATTCATACTAGCTTAAATCTTGAAAAAGAAACAATGGAAGAATAAACACAGATTTACAAACCAAACAATGTACCTTGTTTCATAAGTTGCCTTTGGGACCATGTAAACATTGTACATAACTAAAAGCCCAAATTAAACAAAAAAGAATAAAAGCCATCTCCTAACACTGAAAACAAACAGAAACAAACAGTTCTGTATACAAAATTAATGGCAAAACCTCACAGAGAATTGTTTTGAGTGACTTTGAAACAATTTGTGTAATCCAAGTGGGACAGAGACAAAAACAACCACAAATAAAAACTAAACTGCATTCAGTAGTCTTTTGGTTGCTAATAAGAGGGGAATTGTTGTTTTGAAATGATTATATATACAAATATACATATTTAACCATAAGTAATTACATTAGTGTCTTCAGAAACCATGGTTTGCAGTGTAAGGGAAGCAGTGCAAGCATATAACCTTGTATATGAAGTAAATCTTGTCATCATTAATGAGAATTGGTAACAGCAGCAGCAACTCCTTGCTGAATTCCATAAGTAATTGCATTAATGCCGCTAAGAGCAACCATACAGGTCTCCTGCCTGGGCACAGACCCCCCCTTTCCACCTCCCACCAAGCCTCCATTCCCATTGGCCCAGGCGTACATCTTTGCCCACAGTAGACAGGATGGACATTCATTGGATGGATGGGAGTCAGTATTTCCATGGCGCCTGGAACCCCAAAGTCTGTTTGGAGGATGTGCATTGGATCCCCGGGTTTTCCTGATCACGACCCTGAGCTCAGCCCCGGCTGCTGCTTGTGTGTGCAGGCCACAGTGGTGTGGGGCAACCAGAAAGCCCGAGGCCCCCAAGAACTGTCAGTCATCCGGGCAGGCAAGGAACCACCCACCCAAGACTGGGACCCAGCAGGCTCAGCCCCACTGCCAAGGAGAGTGGCATGGCTGTTCAGTCCTGCTCAAGAAGCGGGCCTTGCCTACTTCTGTTTTTCTTTGTTTCGTTATTTCTCCCATCCAGCTTCTCAAATCTTCCAGCTGACCTGGCCTCACCTGTGCTTTGCAGACTGTGGGTACACTGCTAGGTGGGCATGACTCCCCAGAAGTCTCAGCGGGGGCCTGAAGGCCCGGCATCTATAGACTTGAAGTTGTGGCTGAACTGTGGGTCGTGAGCAGCTGTGAGACTCAGCACAAGGTCCCGGCCGGCCAGGCTTCCTGGCCCCTCGTGTCCTCTCTGTGGGGCCGCCGCCGCAGGAGATGTGTGAGCCCTCAGGGTCAGGCTCAGCCTCATTCAGCTCCTTCTGTGCTCCAGTTCCAACGACCGGACACCCTGGCCCTGAGCCTGGCCTCCATCCTGCTCCTCCTGGGCCTCAGCCAGGCTTTAATGGGCTGCCAGGTACCTTCGTGTTATGAGTTGAATTGTGTCTCCCAAAAAGGCGTTGGACTCCTACCTGCTCACCCCTCCCCAATTCCTGTGAATGTAAGCTCATGTGGAAATAGGGTCTTCACAGATGATCAGGATGAGGTCAGTTAGGGTGGTCCCTAATCCAATCTGACTGTGTCTTTATAAAAAGGGGAAACTGTGGGCACAGAGACAGACACACAGAGGGAGAACGCCGCATGGATGTGAAGGCAGAGAGCAGAATTACACACCAAGAAATGCCGCAGTGGCTTCAACCCCCCAGAAGCCATCAACCCTGCTGGCACCTTGCTCTCATACTTCCCGTGCCCAAAACTGTGACTGAAGGAATTTCTGTGTGAGCCCCTGTCTGCGTGCTTCCTCAGCGGCCCCAGGGCACTGCTGCACTTAAGGGAGGTCTCCAAATGGGGACGTCGCATACTTGTCAGGCCTGACTCTTGTTTTAAAAAGCTTTGAGCCAACACTTAAAAATCCAAAGACCTGCCCTAACCGTTGGTTTGGCTCAGTGGGTAGAGCACCTGCGGACTGAAGGGTCCTGGGTTCGATTCGGGTCAAGGGTATGTACCTTGGTTTCGGGCACATCCCCAGTGAGAGGTGTGCAGGAGGCAGCAGATGGATGTTTCTTTCTCATCAATGTTTCCAACTCTATCCCTCTCCCTTCCTCTCTGTAAAAAAAATCAATAAAATATATAGTTTTAAAAATTCAAAGACCTTTTTTCTTTGAAAAAAAATCAGAACATCCGCCAACCCCGCTTGGCCACAGGTGGCGGGAGCAGAGTCATGGCTGCCCCTCTTATTGGCCAGGGCTCCCACAGACGGCCCAGTGCATGTCCCAGGGGCACGTGTGTGACGTGGACAAGGTGCTTCGCCCCCACGATGCGTGTGCCTCTCGGCGGGTCCAGCCTGGCCCCAGCAGGCGTCCGAGTTTTCCCTCTTTGTTCTAGAGCCTCCGCAGCCCGGGCTGTACTCCTGTCCCCCGGGCTCATCTCGGTAGCCTGCTACCTACTTCCCTGTGTGCTCGTTTCCCAACCTCGGAATATTGTCTTTCAGAACCACACCGAAATTCCTAACGCCCGAAAACTGACCTGAGAGTGTCCTTTCCTTCCCCTCCGTCAGGACCCGACACAGCTCTGCCTCCTCAGCATGGCTTACCCGGGAGCATGTCCACAGACGTGCTTTGTCCTTCACAACATTGACATTTCATGAAATCACCTCTCCCTTCCTACCCCCCCGCTTTTTTTAAAGCCGAGTACTCCTTGTGTTGAGTTTGAGTGTGTTGTCTTCTTACTAGTATCCCTGACTTGACGTTGTATCCAGGCTCCCCCGTGCTGTGGCAGGAGCTGCCGTCCACCGGGGCTGGGGCTGCACACGGTCCGGTGTGTGCATGGGCTGCGGTTCCTTCGCATGTGGATGGACACTTGGCTTTTTCTAGACTTTTCTGGCCACGGACAATGCTGCTAGGAACAGCCCTGCACGCCTGTGGGCACGTGTGGGAGTTTCTCTAGCGTTTATCCAGAAGTGGTGCTGCTGGCTCATCCGCCATGCAAAGGTTTGACTTTTCAAGATAATTCCAAATTGTTTTTTCAAAGTGGGTGTGGTCCCTTCGCAATGAGTCAGAGGTCCTTTGACTTGGTTATCATTTGGCCACCAAGCGTGGAGTGTGAGTTACCGTCTCGTTTTGGTTGGTGCGACTGAGCATTCCTCAGGTGGCTCATGGCGATGAGCGGCTTTTCGTGTCCTTTGACATGCGGGTGCCAGTTCCTGTGAAGTGGTTAGTCACAGCGATAGTAGCACCACCTCTTGTTTACGTGTGAGGAACTGTTCTAAGCGCACACGTCACGTAGTCACAAAGCAGCCTGACGAGGTAGGTGCCGTTATTATCCTCTTTTCATAGAGGTTGCCCGCTGCCTTTCTGATTGTTTGTCTTTTTCATCTTGACTCCTAACGCTTCTGTTTTAGCTGGGTTTCTCTGACACCATCTTGGCAGGCAGGAGGGGAGAGTGCCCCCTCATGCCAGCAGAGGTGGGTGTCCAGGTCCCCACTCTGTCTCTATGGACACCCACAGGACACTCCCTGTGACTGTTGGGCAGGGTGGGTGTCCTGATACCCCACATGGTCTCCAGCAATAAGCCAGTGGCCTGCTCTGATACAACCACCCCAGCAGAGGTGAGGGGGTGCCTCCTTGTATATGGCCCTGAGGAGGTGGAATCCAGGTTCCCTGCTCAGCCCTGGAGGGCCAGTGAGAGTAGAGTCACCCTTTCCCCTGTGTGGAGTAGAGAGGTAATTGTCTAAACAGCCTGTCATGCCAGGATGCCCTTTCCCTGGTCTGTTGGCTGAGAGGGCAGGCTTTCGCTGGGGTGATTTGGGTCTGTGCCCCTTGGCGCTTCCCAGCTCTGAGTCTGGGGTGGGTGAGGCGAAAGGAAAAAGCAGGGGCTCCCCACCGTATCCTGGGTCCTGAGGTCCTGAGCTGGTCTGCTTCCTCTCCATCACGAGTCTTCTTATGTTTTACATGTAATGCCCAGGGCTTCTCATTGCTGTGAACAAAGTTTGCAATATCTGGTCAAAAGGGGGCCTGAACAGAGCAGGCAAAATGACATTTTTGCCAATAACTCCCCCTTTTCAGAGTACACTGATGTCAGTGGATGAGCTCCTGCAGGAAAAGGCAAAAAACTCTTTTAAAGTAATTTTTTAAAGTTTTAGAATAGATTTGGGTTCACAGAAAACATGTGAAGACAGTACAAAAAATGTCCATAGACTCTGCTCCCAGGGTCCCCCATGATCAACATCTTACATTTGCATGTTACCTTTATTACAATTGACAAATCGGTATGGAAACTTTATTACTCTCTGAAGTCCATGCTTCATTCAGCTCTCCTTAGCTGCTACCTACTGCCCCTTTTCTGGTTCAGGATTCCATCTCTGACACCTCATGGCCTTTGGTTGCCATGTCTCCGTGGGCTCCTCTTGGTGGTGGCAGGTCCTCAAACTTCCCTGGTGTTTGATGACTGACAGGTTCGAGGAGGCCTGGTCAGGTGTTTGGTGGAATGTTCCACAATTTTGGTTCAACTGATGTTTTTCTCACGGTTAGGCTAGGGTTTGGGGTTTTTTAGGAGGGAGACCACAGAGGTGCAGTACCATTCCCATGCTGTGGTGTCAGGGTGCATGCTCTCAAGGTGACTTCTCACTATTGGTGTTCGTCTTGATCACCTGGCTGAGGTACTCTTTCCCCCCTTTCCATACAAAGTGCTTTCTTTCATTCTCCAAATTTAAATGGCATCTTTTATTTGTTTACATCAGTGTTTCTTAACTGAGGGACAATTTTTCCCTTCAGGAGATATTTGGAAAAAGTAAAGTAAACCAAAATAGCATCTTTTCCCTGTTTGGTGAATACATGTTTCTTATATCTGAGAATATTGATATTTGTTTTGTACTGTTTTATTTTTGCTGTATTTGTCAAGTATATCTTTTCCCAGCTTTTTGCTTTTTAATATTTCCATGTTCTTATACTGTAGGCATGATTCTTTAATCATCCAATTGTCAATCTTTTTCTTTTAACTAGTGAGTTTAGTCTGCCTATCTCTGTAGTAATTACTGATAAATGTGGGCTAGTTTCTTTGGTCTTTTAAAAAGATTAATAATTATCTCACTTTTTCTAGGCATTTCTTTTCTAGTTCTCACCTTTTGTTTGATTATGTTAGTTTGTTGTTTATATTTTATTTTTTATCTGTTTTCTCTCTAACAGTAGCACTCTGCTACTGTTTTCACCTTTTCGTCAGGTAAACTTAATAAGTAGTAAGATGTACAAGCCTTATGTGTTTGCCTTGATTTTCTTTCTGAACACACTATAGATCATCAGTTACTTTTTCTTAACACTTTAAAGATATTTTATGACTTGCTGACTTCAGATACTTGTGTTGAAATGCCTACTGTCATTTTAATAGTCATTACTTTAAAGGTGAGCTGCCCCTATTTCTGTGGATACTTTTAAGGTCTTCTCTTCATCTTTGGTGATGTGTAGTCTTGTTTGTGTTCATACCTTGTCCTACTCCATTGCATTCTTGTGGTATGTTTGTGTAGATGTTCCAGTTCATTAATTCCCTCTTCAGCTTTATCTAATTTGCTCTTTAACATACCTGTTGAGGTTTGTATTTCAACCATTATATTTTTCATGTTTGGAAACTACATATTTTCCCTCAGCTTCTAATTAATTATTCATAGTCTCTTGTTTTCTCATCTTTGTGATTGTATCATTTTTTTCTGTAAACATTTTATACATAATTTCTTTAACTCTATTTCTGTACATTTCAATATGGAAGAGAAGATTATTGCTTACTGTTTCTGCTGAGTCTTAATGAGAGTCTTGTCTTTTGACACATCAATCTTTTTTTAGGGACGCAGTTCTATTTTTTTATGTCAACACACACGTTAATCTTTGAATATGACCCCTTTCTTGATCGAAATCTGTGAGACTCCTGTGTTGAAATTGGAGAAGATTTCCTCCGGGTTGCATTTGCTTCTCCTTTAGCTAGACCCTGCGGGGAGCCACTGCCCTGGAACCGTATCTGAGGATTTTTGACTCAGTGAAGGTGGAATTCCAGCCCAAAGTTTCCTTTGCTGTTGACTCAAGGCACTGGGTCCTGACAGCAATGCTTCTATTGCTGTTGCCCTTGGGACAACTCGACCCCTCCTGCCTCCTCGCTGCTCGGGCTGCATGTAAGTTCATATCTGCTTTGTATTTAGTGGGTGATAAATGTTCCTTGATGAAACCTTTACTCTTTTGACAGCAGCACTTCCTCAAAGAGTGCTTCCTGTCCAGAATACCTTGACATCCATGACGCCAGGGGCAGTGTTCTGAGATGAGATTTTTTTTTTTAAGCTCTTCAGCCAGGGACCCAAATGTAATCCTGAGAGCTTAGAAAATGTGTCTCATAGAACAAGGATCCTTTCCTCTGAAAAATCAGTCTTAGGCTCCAAGATTCAGAGATCATGAGATTCTACATGAGGAATTTCTTTCTGAATTTAGTGCCAGGAAAGCCTCATCTTCCCAGAGGGATTGGCCAGCTTCCTCTGCCTTATGGCAAGAGCTTTGTAATACATCTTACTTCCTTTCTAGCGAAAGCTGCCTGGAAGCATTGGGCAAAACAGATGCCATTTCATATCAGCATTTTTAGTCTTTGGCTTCCTGAGAGGAGAAGGAAACATGATGGCGGCATAGGTAAACACCTATCCTGCTGCCCCACACAACAATTTCAACACTACAACTAAACGACAGAACAGACATTATCCAGAATCACCGGAAAGCTGGCTGAGTGGAAATTCCACAAATAAAAGTAAAGATAGGACATTGTGACTCAGAGGAGCTGCGGAGGGCAGAGTTGTGGATACGCGCGGAGTCAGAGGTGCGGAGCCATGTGCACGAGCGGATAGGGCAGGCGGCTGGACACACAGCTGGTTTTTTTGAATGGGGAGGGAGACAAAGGCACCCACTGCACTGATTCCCCAGTTCTGGACGAGGTCCAGGGAACCCACATTAACACGGGGTGAGACCAGACACTAAGGAGAAAGCACACTGAAACTCGGGCGCTGCTGAGGTCCGTGAGCTTGCAGAGAGAGGACGTGAACTTGGGAACTGCAGAAGTGTGGGAGCATACAGAGAGGACTCGTGACTTGCTCTCTCGTTCGAGAGATAAAAAAAAAAAGAAAGAAGGGAAACCACCAGACTGCATTGTTTTACAACCCTGGGTGAGACTTTGGCTGTGCAGACTCATTTGGGGAGAAGATGAATTGTTCGACAGTGGGTAGAGCTCGGCGGCAGCTTTGCTCTCAGAGGTGCACGCAGCCATTACCACCAGGCACAGAGACCCAGGTGCCGCATAGGGTGGAGCTGACGGAAATCAAGGCTGCCTGCTCAGCCCAGAGACTCCGCCCATCCAACCTGAGCACAGCTGATCCTCACAGCCAACTGGCCTGGAGGTCAAATCCTTCTAGTGCTAACAACAATAATCTAGGCTTAACTTCAACAAAACTGTGTGACCCTTAAAGGGCTGCAGCAAGAGTATCCACCTCAGGTAACTGGGGAAGCTGAGCCACTGTCCCTTAAAGGACATCTACCACACAAAGCTAATCAACCAACTCAGGAAAGCAGCCACAATGCAGAGACATGGAAAGAAATCAAATGTGAAAGAAATAGAGGAAAAAAGACAACTGGACATAGAGTTCAAAACCACGGTTATAAGGTTTTTCAAGAGGCTCCTAGAAAAGGCCGATGAACTTAATGAGATCTTTGAGGATATGAACGAGATCCTTGAGGATATGAACGAAATCCTCAAGGATATGAAAAAGGACCAGCTAGAAATTAAGCATACACTGACTGAAATAAAAATATTGTACAAAGACCTAAAAGCAGTCTAGAGGACCACAAGAATCAAGTCAAAGATTTGAAATACAAAGAAGCAAAATCCACTCAGCCGGAAAAGAAAGAAGCCAAAAGAATCCAAAACATTGAAGATGGTGTAAGAAGCCACTGGGACAACCTCAAGCATACCAACATCCGAATTATAGGGGTGCCAGAAAAAGAGAGAGAGCAAGACAACGAAAACCTATTTGAAGAAATAGTGACCAAAAACTTCCCCCACCTGGTGAAAGAAATTGACTTAAAAGTCCAGGAAGTGCACAGAACCCCAACTATAGGAATCCAAAGAGGACGACACCAAACACATCATAATTAAAATGCCAAGAGCAAAAGACAAAGAGAGAATATTAAAAGCAGCAAGAGAAAAACAGTTAGTTACCTACAAGGGAGCACCCATACAATTGTCAGCGGATTTCTCAACAGAAACTATGCAGGCCAGATGGGAGTGGCAAGAAATATTCAAAATGATGAATATCAAGAATCTATAACCAAGATTACCCAGCAAAGCTATCATTCAGAATTGAAGGTTAGATAAAGTGCTTCACAGATAAGAAAAAGCTAAAGGAGTTCATCACCGCCAAACCAATATTATATGAAATGCTGAAAGATATTCTTTAAGAAGAGGAAGAAGAAAAAGGTAAAAATAAAAATTATGAACAACAAATACACATCTATCAACAAATGAATCTAAAAATCAAGTGAATTAAAAATCTGGTGAACAGGATAAACTGGTAAATATAACAGAATCATGGGCATAGGGAGGGAATGGACTGACAATTCTTGGGGAGAAAAGGGGTGTGGGAGGTGCAGCAAGAGACTGGACAAAAATCATACACCTATGGATTTACAGTGTGGGGGAGGTAAGGGCAGAGGGTGGGATGGGTACCAGTTGGAGGGGAGCTATAGGAGGAAAAAAGGGGGAACATTGTAATTAATAAACTGAACAATAAAGATAAAAAAAACAAACAAAAAAATAGGACTGGCTTCCTTCTCTTTCCATTTGTGTGTGTGTGTGTGTGTGTGTGTGTGTGTGTGTGTGTGTGTGTATACACACACACATACATACTAGGGGCCAGGTGCACAAAATTTGTGCACTGGGGGTGGGTGGTCCCTCAACCCAACCTGCCCCCTCTCACATACTGGGAGCCCTCAGGGGATATCCAACTGATGCCTCACTCCCAGCCTGCCCAAGGCCTTGGGCACCCAGCCATCGCCCTGCTCAGCTCAGCCCCAGCTGCCTACAACCACCTAGCCACTTCCGCTCACAACGCCAGGCGCCAGGTGCTCCCTGCCACTACCACCACTGCTGCTGCTGCTGTCACTTCCCCTCACAGTGTCCGGGGGCTGGGCGCTCGCCGCCACTGCCGTTTCATCTCCAACCCCGGGCCTGTACTCATGCCACTTGGCACCGCCCCCGCTCCTGATTGGGTGGTAGCATAGCCAATCAGGAGCGAAGGTACAGTCAAATTAGCATATTTCTCTTTTATTATATAGGATAGTTTTCTATTGATCCTGAGGGGGTAAATAGGAGGGAGTGGGGAGATTGAGAGATAGAGAGAGAAAGAGACACCTATATGAGAGAGACACATCGGCTATTTGCCTCCCGCACGTGCCTCTCATGGGGCTGGGAGTCAAACCTGCAATGGAGATATGTGCCCTTGACCAGGAATTGAACCTTTGACTCTTCAGTCCTTGGGCCAACGCTTTAACCTCTGAGCCAAATCAGCCAGGGCTATATGTATATACTAATAAATTTATAGTCTATTTACCTCGTATCTATTTTATGGGAAGAGGCAAGTTATAAGTAAATTAAGTTATCCCTGGCTGGGTAGCTCATTTGCTTAGAATGTTGTCCCAGTACACCAAGGTTGCAGGTTTGGTCAGGGCACATACTAGAATCAACCAATGAATGCATAAATAAGTGGAACAACAATCAACAAATCAATCTCTTTCTCTCTGTCTCTGTCTCTCTCCCTTCTTCTCTCTCTAAAATCAATTTTAAAATAACTAAATTTAAGTAAAAGTTTATATACATTTTACATTTTCTTCCCTTGTGTTCTTAAGATATCCAAAGGGAAGGTGTAATGTGGAATATGTATGCAGGTTGATCTGGCTGCAAGTTCTGAGGCTTCATACCGAAGGCATGAGTAAGCGAGGCATTTCGTCCTCTTCTCCCCTGTCTTGTGGGCAGATGTATCCCGACCGTTCTGAATGGTGATTCTCCCGCTCACTTCCCTTGCCTTCATGCTGGACGGGGGGGGGGGGGGGGGGGGGGGGGAGGGGGGGAGGGAGAGAGAGTGGGGGGGGGGAGAGTGAATTGCTTTGGAGCTTTACTCAGCTTAAGGGTAAGAACTAGACCTTGCCTACTGGTATATTAAGACATTTTCCCAGAGAGTTCAGAATGTACTAACACACCTTCAGCTAGTGGAAAGGGGTAGGTATGGCATCCCCATATCATAAATGGCAGAACTGGGGTACCCATGACAAGCTCATTCTGTGAGTTCTGACTCTTGCTGTGTCTCATTCATTGCCTCATAGTTACCCACTACTAAGTGAAGTGCTTCAGAACATGGGCTGTGGTGCTGGGCTGCCTATTCATATCCTCTCACTACTCACCACGTACTTACTGTGTAGCCTTTATAAAAGCTACTCAACTTCTCTGTGCCTCAGTTTCCTCATCTGCAAAATACACAAAGTAGTAGTATCTACATCCCAGAATTGTTAGGAGGACAAAAAGATTAAATATAGGAAAATGCTTAGAATGTATTGAAAATACTCATAAATGTTGGCCGTTATTATTACTATTTAGTGTTATCATTGTTATTATTGCTGAAGGGTCTACAGTGGACAGAGAAGTGGCCATTGGAACCTCCCAGTTGTCACATTCTGGGGACATTTCCCCATCTTGTATGGAATTTAACCTGTGGACACTTGTAGTTCGGATCTACTGCTTTATTATTGCAACTCGCTGCTCTCAGAGCCCCTGTGCCCTCTCCCCTTCCCTTCCTTCCCCACTCTGCCTGGCCAGCTTCATCCGTCCTCGTGGCTCCAGGCACCCTCATAGTTCGATGGTTGCAAATTCCTTACCAGCTCTGGGCATTGGTGCTCTATGTCCAACTCACTGTCAACTCTTCGCCTTTCCTCCCCATCTCAGAGTGGCATCTAGCATCCTTCTAAAGGATTCAGGCTGCTAAGTTAAATTTTTTTCATTCATTCATTCATTCATTCATTCACTCATCACTCATTTTTTTGTTTATTCCAAGTAGTGTGTCAGGCTTCTAACCCCTCCAAGGTTCATAATTGGCCCCCAATACTCAGACTATGTTAGGCCACCCTTCACACCCTTGATTCAGGCTGCTGCACTCACTATGAGCAGAATATTTAGCCCACTTAACCCCAAAACCCAGCTTCTCTGAATTACAGTTCAGTGTGGCCTCACCAGTCCTATCTCAGATTATTTAGTGGGAACTACAACACTGGGAGCCCTGCTGGTGACAGTTGGACCCAGGGAGCCTGTGTTCCGAGTCTCATGCCTACAGATAGGTCAGTGGCTGGTCACTTCCCACATGGGAGAATCTGAGCAGATCTGGGGTCAGAGTTGGCAGAGTCAGAGCTGACAGGGTCAGGTGTGTCTCTGGGGACCCAGTTTTTCAAGGACCCAGCCCTGACCATGGGCATACCATTATTGTAGGCAAAGACTCAGTATCTCCATGGCCATCTGATGCTACTCCCATGTGGCTCCAAATTTAATGGGACTCAGAGACAAGTGTCCATGTATAAGTGACAAAAAATATTCTTTCTTCCTCATGATCCAGCTGGATGATGGGTGATGGTCCTCAAAGCCTGGCTCAGGTAGGGTCCATGATGATAGCAGAAGGATACCGAATATTGGAGAAGGCGAACAGGGAGGTGTTAGGAATGTACCAGGGAGAGGTACTCTCTTGTTTGGAGCATCAGTGGGAAGTATGTCATGGTGTTCGATGCCTGTGCCCCTCAGCCAACTCCTCTGAGGCATAGGTGGCCTCAGTGTACCCAGCCAAGCCTGCCCACTTGGCCCCATTGGAGTGGTGACCTGCTGTGTTAGTCTGCTGGGACTGCCATAACAAGACCACGGGCTGGTGGCTTACACAACGGAAATTTATTTTCTTATAGTTCTGGGTGCTGGAAGTCCAAGTCAAGATGTCAGTAGGTTTGGTGTCTGATGAGGACTCTCTCCTTGGGTTGCAGACTGCCACTTTCTTGTTGTGTCCTCACATGGCCTTTCCTCTGTGCAGAGAGAAAGAGAAAAAGGAAACGTTTGAGTCTCTTCTTCTTATAAACCCCCAGTTCTATCAGATCAGGGTCCCATCCTTATGCCTTCATTTAACCTCAGTTACATCCTTAAAGGCCCTGTCCCCAAATACAGTCACATGGGAGAGGAGGGCTTCGACATATGAATTCTGAGGGGACATAATTCAGCCCATACACCTACTTCCTTCCCAGCATGTCACTTTCCTGGCTTGTGGCCTGTGTTGCAGAGCCAGCCTGCTCCTACCCCTCACCTCTGCACGAAGGGCGGTACAATGTCTGGCTTTGGCACCCTCTAGAAATATCAACTGAATCAAACACTAAATGTGTCCTTCTAGGCAAACGGAAGCAATTTTTTTCGAAGAATGTTATATCTGCACAACCTCCTCTTGATATAATTGAGACCCTCTGGGGTATTGCGAAACCAAACCTGATCCACACCCCTTTATCTCAGAACCAGACCTGATCTGCACCCCTTTATCTCAGAACCAGACCTGATCCGCACCCCTTTATCTCTTTCACCCCCGCTGTGGTTTCTCCAGCAGCTGAATTGGAAACAGACCAGATTGCCAAAACAAACCCTGGTGTTCCCACACACAGGAAAGAGGGGCTTAAATTGCACTTTCTTGAGCAGGGGCAGTACATTCACACTGGCAGCTCATACCTAATAAAAGTCTGTTCTAGGATTTGTGAAAGACATAGGTTTTCGGTTGGCAGTGACTTGTGGCCTGGCATGATCGCAGGCTTTGTCCTTAGCCCGCCCTGAAGACCTTGCTGAGGGCCAGATGTGCTCAGCCTCCCCGCCAGTCTGGTGAGGACTGCCCCCAGAGTAGGAAGGGCTAGGCTTTGGAAGGGCCTGGAATCCTTTACCTGTAGCCCCTGTGGCCCCTCATGTCAGACCTGCAGGCCACCTCTGACCCACCCAGGACCAGATGGACCAACAGGAAAAGTTCTTTGCTTGCACTCACCTCTCTGGGACCCTCAATGCATAGGAGCTGCCGGAGGGGCCAGCAGGGCTGTGGGGCCTGATAGCTGGTCCCCAAGAACTGTCCTCATAGAGGCACTTTGATGCTGGTCTGAGGGTCGTGGACAAGAGGACGGTGCTGCTTGGGCTGCGTCCATAGATTGCTAGGGGAAGGTTTCTGGCATGGAAGGTATTTCTTGTACCACAAGACTCAGAGATCACTGAGCTCTGGGCCCCTGGAGACCATCTCTCCCTCATGGTGAGGATCAGAGCTTTATTTACTCAATGCTGTCTCTGTTAAATGCTTGAAAACGGGATCCCCAATCAGAGTCCTATCCCTCAAGGAATTTCTGTTTTAAGGCTGCAGATCTACATGTAAACCAGCAGTAAAATATTTACTTCATGGATAACACACATGTTGGGCTTACTAAGGAAGGACCAGGCACTATTTCCAAGCAGTTAACAAGAATTATGCCGTTAATTGTTCTCTAACCTCATGAGGTAACACTGTTATTGCCATTCTATAGATGAGGAAACTGAGGCACAGAGAAGTTTAGAAACTGAACCAAGGTCACAGGAGAGAAGATGTTGGTGCTGGTTTTCTTATGCAGGGAGCCTGACCCCAGGCTGGACACCTCTCAGGAGCCCCTGCGATGAGTGGGGGCCTGCGAGGGGACCGGACACCGGGGCTGGGGCGGAGGAGCTTGTCCTGGGGGCCCGGGGGGGGGGGGGGAGGCAGGCAGGAAGACATCTGGTGGAGGGCACGTGTGTGCAGAGATGGGGAGAGGTTGAAGCACCCGGCCTGTTGGGAGTGGGGGTTGATCTGGCCTGGCTAGAATCACGTTCTTGTGTGGCAGCCTGGCAGCCAATGTGTAGAGACTGGAGGTGGGAAATAGCAGCCAAGTGTAGCCTTTCTCACCTGCATGGTGTTACAAAATGATCTTTTTATAAAATACGTATGCATGTATTTATTTATTTTTAGGGAGAGAGAATAGAGAGATAGAAACACGAGAGAGACATCGATTTGCTGCCCACACGCAGACTTGTGCTCTCACTGGGAATCGAATCCGGGACCTCTTGGCTCATGGCTCGACACTCGACTACTGAGCCACACTGGCTGGGCCAAAATGACTTTTTATATTGTGGTAAACGACACACAACCTAAACGTCACCACTGTAACCATTTTGAAGTGTACCGTTCAGTGGCTTTAAGTTCATTTACACAATTGTGCAAAGATCACCGCGGTTTCATTCAGAAACATTTCATCATCCCATGGGAAACACTGTCCCCATTAAGCAGGTATCCCCATCCCCTCCCTGAGCCCCGGCAACCATCTGCTTCTGTCGGCATGAATGTGCCCATTCTGGACACAGACTTCACCTTGCATACCTTCCGGTTCACCCTCCCGGCAGCTCAGGTCAGTGCTTCATTCCCTTTCATGGCCGAGCGAAAATCATGTTTCTTTTTAGTTAGAATGCCTTTCGGGGGGGACCTTGGGTGCCCCACTTTACCCCAGTCACTCCCACCCTTTGTTACCTGCAAACACTGGTGTTACCTGCCTGCATTATCTGTTCCTGCCTTTGATTTTAGACCAGCAATTTTCAACCTTTTTCACCTCATAGCACATGTAAACTAGTTACTAAATTTCTGCTGCACACCCAAAATATGTTTTATTTTTTGCCAATCTGACAAAAATATAGGTTAATTTTTATTGATATACAATAGTAGTAGTAATAATAATTACCTACCCTTTTTGCTCCAAAGTGACTTTTTAAAAAATCAGATGCCTTTACATATATAAGGATTTCTGGTACCAAGAATTAACCAACCAGATACAACCTTATAATGCAACATGGCCAATAAAGATGCAACTCTAGTATGTAACCTATATACTTTCTTTCTACCCCCACCACCCCCCTTTATTCTCTCTAAAAATCAACAGAAAAATATCCCCTGGTGAGGATTAACAACAACAAAAAACTGCTCTTCATTTTCGTTGGTTAATTTGCTTTACTTTATTTTCAATAGATTTGTCATTAGAATCACCCCCAAAACAGAAAGAATGAAAACCAACCCCTTTTGAAAATCTAGTGGCTAGCATAGAGTTGGTGCTCAGTTAAATGTGTTCTGTAGTAGATGGAAGTAAGTGGACCTTATGAAATCTCTATTTCTTCCTCCCGTGTGCACTTAATGACTACAGTAGAAAAGTGTCTTTTTAAAGGCAAGCTCTGTTGCCTTAGCTGGTTTGGCTCAGTGTATAGAGCGGGGTAGACCGAAGTATCCTGGGCTTGATTCCAATCAAGGGCACATGCTGGTGCTTGACCCCTGGTGGGGGGCATGCAGGAGGCAGGCAATCAATGTTTCTCTCTCATCATTAATGTTCCTATTCCTCCCTCTCTCCCTTCCTCTCTGAAATCGATAAAAGTATTTTTTTTTTTAAAAAAGAGTAAGCTCTGTTGCACAATCCTCTGACTACTTTGTAGGATAAAGGTGGTCCAATTGGAATTGGAATCCACAAACAAATTAAACTGAATCTAAATTGGAAAAATAGACAAAAACAAAATCAAAAGAAAACAACACAAGCCAGGGAGGAAAGAGTGTGCATAGGGATAGAAGCTAAACTTTCCTGGATATGCCTTGTGGGTTTTAGATTTGAGTTTGAAAACATGGAAATATTTAAACATGTAAAAAATTAAACGATTTTTGAAAACTGGACCCCATGCTTATTTTTCACACGCGTCTCCCCACCTCCAATCCATGGGGGAAGGTGTGAGCCAAGAGAATCCACAGGGCTGTGTCTTGAGGAAGTTTTCCTGTGAGGCCTCCTCCTTGGAGCTAAATTCCAACAGTCTCTCACTGGGGATGCTGTCCAGTGCCTACCCTTTGGCAATATTTTTTTCCTTTTAAATCCTGTTTCATGAGGCATCTAATAGAGTCCATCCTCATTGTCTCCCCAGTACTTCATTTTGAAAGAGAATATATTTGAAATTACACGCAAATGCTTAACTCTTATTTAGGTGTCTGCATAGCTCAAAATTGGTCATTTTCAGGCCCTAACTTTGCACCAAAGTGGGAATCAGTGACCTGTTAGTTTAGACTCTGTTCACATTTTTTTCTTGTGGTGGAATATACATAACATAAAATGTACCTTTTTAACTATGTTTAAGTGTACAGTTAAATGGCATTCAGCACATTCACAGGACACAACTGTCACCACTACCCGTGTGTAGAACTTCTTCATCCCCCACAACTGAAACTGTTCACCCACTAAACAATAAGAACCTCTTTCTCTCCTTCTCCAGGCCCTGGCAACCACATTCTACTTTCTGTTTACGAATTTAACTATTCTAGGTACTTCACAGAAGTGGACTCACACAATATTTGTTCTTTGGTAACTGGCTTATTTCATAAGCACATTAGCATAATATCTTCAGGGTCATCCCTGTTGTAGCATGATTCAGAACCTCATTCCTTTATATGACTGAATAACATTCCATTCTATGTGTAAATATAGATAGTTTGTATCCCCCCTACCCCCATTCATATGTTAAAATTCTAACTGCCCTAGCTGGTTTGGCTCAATGGATAAAGCATCGGCCTGTGGACTGAAGGGTCCCAGGTTCAATTCAGGCCAAGGGCACATGCCCAGGTTGCAGGCTCGATCCCCAGTGGGGGACATGCAGGAGGTAGCCAATCAATGATTCTCTCTCATCATTGATGTTTCTATCTCTCTCTCCCCCTCCTTTCCTCTCTGAAACTAATAAAAAATATATTTTTTAAAAAATTCTAACCTCCAATGTGACGGTATTAGGAGGTGGGGCCTTTGAGAGGTGATTAAGTCACGAGGGCAGAGCTTTCATGAATAAGAGGCCTGAGCATGTTCTCTGACTTCCCTGCCATGTGAGGACTATCCAGAGGCTGCCCTGTGCAGCATGGAAGGGGCCCTCACCAGACCTGACCTTGCTGGCCCTAATCTTGTTGGACTTCCAGCCCCTAGAACTGTGAGCAATATCTTTCTGCTGATTATAAACCACCTCGCCTGGGGTATTTTATTATAGCAGCCAGAATGGACTGAAATTATATATGTTTATCTATTCATTTGCTGATGGACACTTGGGGTTGTTTGCACCCTTTTGTCCATTGTGAATAATGCTGTTTGAACATGGGTGTACAAGTATCTGCTTTGAGTCCCTGCTTTCAGTTCCTTTGGGTATGAACCTCAGAGTGGAATTTCTGGGTCATATGGTAATTCTATGTTTGACCACCAAACTGTTTTCCACAGTGGCTGCATCATTTTACATTCCACCCAGCAGTGCACAAGGGTTCTAATTTATCCGCTTCCTTGCTAACACTTGTTTTTTTCTTCTTTTTAGATCATAGCCATACTAAGGGGTGTGAAGTAGTTTTGATTTGCATTTCATTAATGACTAATGACATGGAACATATTTTCATGTGCTTATTTATTTATCTTTTGGGGAGAAATGCTGATTTGAGTCCTTTGTACATTTTAATTGTGTTTGTTATTGTTGAGTTGTAGACATTCTTTATACTTTCTGGATATTAATCATTTATCGAATACATGCTTCCCAAATATTTCCCCCATTCTGATGATTGCCTTTTCACTCTATTAATAATTTCCTTTCATGCTAACAAATACTTTTAATTTTTTATCTTTTCCTTTGTTGTCTTTGCTGTTGGTGTCACATCAAATTCAATGTCATGAAAAATTTTCCTCATGTTTTTTCCTAAGATTTTATAGTTTCAGTTCTTAAGTTTAGGTCTTTGATTCTCATCGAGTTAATATTTGTATATGGTCACATTTATTGTTGCTATAAAGAATGTTTGTGAATATCCCTGACATCATACATAAAGATGGGTTCACAGTCAAACCTGCTTAAAACCTGTGAAAGGCAGACTTTTTAAATACTGTTGACTAGATATCTGTGAAAACTAGACTGATTTAACTGGGGAATTTCCACTGTGAAGTTTCCTTTGGGGTTTGGACTGTCGGAGGATGGAGGATAACTGAGACACTGCTGCTGATTGCATTTGAGACGATACAAAGGCGTGTCATTCAAAGCAGGATATTAAAAAATAACTATAGGATCATTAAAAAATGTTTACATAGGAGACTGCTCATGGGCTCCATGCTTTTAAATGGGCTGCAGTAGTGTGGCAGTCATCTTGGGAGGCGTGGAGGTGGGGAGGGAGGCACCAGGGTCCAGCCTGAGAGCTCCCTCCGCCTCCTGGGAAAACAGCAGCAAGTACTCTGGGGTGGCGGTGACCTGGCAGGTCAGCAGGACCAGAGCCTGCGGAGGCTGGGTCTGGAGCCTGCCCTTTACCACAGAGGCATGGTTCAGTTTAATTTGGTTTGGAGAACAGTCTTATATATGATCTCACACGAACCTGTCCCTCCCCTGCTTCAAGTTATCATCTATTTGCTGATCTGTCTTCATCTATCTCCTCTATCTTTTTTTATTTTCCTGGAGTATTTTATAAACAACCCTATATTTGACTTGCGAGTATTTCATTGTGCATCTCTCAAGGCTTAGGGCTTTTTCTCTCTTGCATAACCACAATGCTGTTATCACACCTAAGATGAATATACATCCCAAACATCCTATACTTTCAGCTTAAATTCAGATTTCTTGACTTGTCCCCAATCATGTCATCTCAACATGGTATTATCCAGAACTTTCTGAACACTTCCTGATCCCACATCCTCAAGCCTGAAGGAGCCAGAATTCTTTCTGGAATGCAATAAAGAGTTGAAGATACCTGGTGTGGGGGTGGGAGGTGGCCCTGAGGTGAGCTGGCACTTCCAATGGAAGATAAGTGAGGATGCCTGCAGCAAAGCCAAGGGGGGAGCCAGCTCCTCGCAGTTGTGCATATTCTGCCCCCCCCCCCCCCCCCCATTTGTGTGACACCTTGGACAGGTGGCTTTGCTGCTATGAACCTTCCTTTCTTCATCCATCACATGGGAACAATAAGTGGTGCACAGAGAGGGCCTGGCAGTGTTGTTAGGTATTCAGTGAGGATTGGCTGTGGTCATCAGCAGTGCCATCACCAGCATTACCAGGGTGATTACCGCGATCCTGGTCACCGAGACTGGCGCTCCCGCTCCAGGCTGTCTCCCTCGGCCGACTATGGCCTGAGAAAGCCGGGGCTCCAGAGAAACCCGTATTTGGGAGCATGATCCCTCTTAGAACACTAATGATGTCTGGATGCCCAGTACAGTGCCCAAATCCAGCAATTCCGGCAGTCTCTGTCCAACTTGCGTTTCAGGGCCCTGTGGTCTCTGTGCCTGTGTTCACTGGGGAAGGCCTGTGACTATGTCTTCTGTGAATGAAGGGGACAAGCAGCACCCTTCATTCTGAAGGCAGCAGCACCTTCAGAAGCCACATCTGTTTCTTTTGTTGCAACTTCTCTTGAAACCTGAGTATATTTGGCTTCAAAAATAAAATGAAACGAAATGAAATGAAATGGCTTTAGGTATTCTTCCAAATACTAATTGAAAACATTAATTTGATTCCTCCAGACACTCTCTCCATGGACACAGGAAGGGAGGGGATCGGCAAGGGAAAGGTTTGCTGCCCAGATGGGGCCCCTTTTAGGGGAGTCCGTCCAGATGTTCCCGGGCCATGGGCCTTGATGCTAGAGGATGCTGGAAGGAAAGAGCCACTTCCAGGTAAAAGGGACCAGAGCAAGAAGACACACAGCATCTGGGTGATAAAACACGAGCATGTAGGTTATGTAAGAAAAGGATGCTATTGTCCTGCGTCTGGAGGCTGAGCCCTTCTGCAGCACTCAGACCCACAGCTCAGGGGACAGCTGTTCCAGTTAGCTGGGACAAGCCTGGTTCGTTCCCATTGCATCCCAAACCCTCACTGAATTCCCCCAGGCTTCTTGGCTTCCCATTGGTTCTTCTGGCCAAGCCCTGGTATCTCCCCATCTCTCACATAAATCTCCAAACTGTGCTCAGAAAGAGTTTTCAGCCCTAGCTGACTTTGGGCTGCGGACTGAAGGATCCCAGGTTCGATTCTGGCCAAGGGCACATGCCTGGGTTGTGGGCTCAATCCCTAGTAGGGGGTATGCAGGCAGCAGCTGATCAATGATTCTCTCATCATTGATGTTTCTATCTCTCTCTCTTTCTCCCTTCCTCTCTGAAATCAATAAAGAAATATATATTTTTTAAAAAGAAAGAAAGAGCTTTTATCTCCAATGCTCAGTGGGAGGCAATGGAGCTTGTCATGGTCCAACCCTGACAGACCCCGGGCCCTACAGGCTTTCCTGCCTATTCCCCACCCCACCCCGACTGTATTTCCAGCTATGTCTAGGCCCTGAAACCTTCTAGCCAAAACAAGGGACCTGAGTGACTGTTCTGCTAACTGGCACCTGTCTTCTCATGTTTAGTTCTCTCTGAGTCTCAGTTTCCTTTTCTGTGAAATGGAGACGACCAGACCTACTTCATAGGACTGCCATGAGCATAGCTTCCCCTGCTAGAATCTGCATCCCACGCACTCCCACCTTGTGAAAGAAATGACTTAGCTACTGCACTTCCAACATTTTTCTTCGCCTTCTTTTATGTTCTCTTAGGAAAAGAGGGAAGGAAGGGGGGATCGGTCAACACTTGTAAACATCCATGTTTTCACTTAAAGAGGGTTCTGGCTGTTTTGTGTTTCTGAGCAGAGCCTTCAGATGTGTCCTTCAAGATCTTTGCTTCCCCACTGAGCAGCACACAATGATTAACCACCTCCCTTTGGACCAGACTGCCTAAGGTCCAGTGGTGCCTGATAAGGAGGCATGAATGGTACTCTTCTGGGGCCAGTTCTGTGCACACTGTCTGCTTTTCGTTTAAACAAGCTATTTGTTTGTAGACAAGTTGGATTGCTGGGTTACATGGGTGACTCTGCCTTGCGTGAGTACTGGGACCACAGGCGGACTGTGCTCGCTCCTGCTGGCCTGAGCCTGCCCAAGTACTCTGCCTCTGCCATCGCATGCATGGATGCCTCCCCAAAAACTCAGTTGCTGTTCCTCCGCTCAGAGCATTGTGGTCCTCAAGATGACTTAATGGTTTTGGTTGTTTTCTCAATCCTTGGGTTGCCTAGAAAACAAGTTCTTCCAGTAAATGAAAATAAAAGTGTTTAAAAGTCGTATCAACAGCCGCAATCTCTCAGCCTTTTATGGCCCTTTGCTGTTAGAAGATGCAGTTCAGCCATGATTGTTTAGACCCCAGACTAGCCTGAGAGGGAGGAGGGACAGATATTCTGTTAACCCCACTACATGGAGGGGCCAAGTGAGGCTCAGAGGACTGGGGTGACACAGGTAGAAAGTAAGGAAGCTAAAACTGGAATCCTGACTTTCTTGATACCCTGAGTTCAAATATTGGCTTTCCCACTTGGTATCTGAGAGCTTAGAGAAGTAATTTAAGTCATCTGAACCTTAGTTTCCTAATCTGTGTAACAGAGAAATGCATAATGCCTGCACTGAAGGGAGGATTAGATGAAGTTGTACACACAAAGGCCCTAGAATGGTGGCTACATGAGCACATGGGCCCTGCCCTTCTGCCGTTATTCTTGCTAGATCAGTAGCAAAAAGCCAGGTGGTCAAGCAGCCCCACCCACATTGTTGACTAGGGCACCAGCACTTGCAGTGATGTGAGTGGGAGATGGGTGTGGCAGCACAGTCCTAAAAATAGTCCTCAAGATTTCTGCCCACTGCGGTACAGCTCTGTATTTTATTCCCTTGTGTGTAGGCAGAACCTGTGAATATGATGGGATAATACGCCATGGATTGTAGAGCAAAAAGGATTTTGCAGGTGTAATTGAGGCCACTAATCAGTTGATTTTGAGTTCAGTAAAACCAAGATGATGGGGTGAGCATGCCCTAAGCACACAAGCCCTTTCAATCTGGTCTAGACTCAGAGACAGAGTAAGTCAGAGGGACCTGAAACATGAGGGGCCTTTGGAGGGGACCCCATTGACAGGTCTCTAAGAGCTCAGATTGGCCCCCATCCCACAGCAAGTAAGAAAATGGGGGTTTCAATCCTACAGTGCAAGAAACTGAATTCTGCCAACAGCTATATGAACGCAAGAGTCTCCTGAGCTCCAAAAAGGAACTCAGTCCCACTAGCACGATGGTTTCGGCCTGTGAGACCCTGAGCAGAGGACCCAGACGTCCACTCTACAGAAACTGTGAGTTAAGGTTCATGCTGCCAAGTGTGTGGTAATTTGCAGCAATAGAAAACTGACACAACAGCAAGGCCACTGCAAGGTGACGCTATTAGTTATCTATTGCTGCACATTACCACAAAACTTAATGGCTTAAACAATAAACATTTATGACCGTACAGTTTCTAAAAGTCAGGAATGCAGGTGTAACTAAACTAGGTGCCTCTACCTTGAGTTCTCTGCTGGACCCCTTCACCCAGGTGTTCCCGTAGCTTATTAATTTGCTTTATTTTGGTTTCTGCTCCAATGGCACCTCCTCCTCCAAGAGCCCATTCTCCACTTGCTAGCACTCATCACTCTGACACAGTCGCTTCATTTGTTTCATGGCATGTATTGCTGGGTCAGTGAGTTGTGTTGCCCCAGGAGATATGTTGAGTCCTAACTGCTGCTCCATGTGAGTGGAACCTTACTTGGAAATAAGATCTTTGCAGAGGTAACCAAGTTGATATGGTGTCACAGGGGGTCAGGGGGACCTAGCCTAAGGGCTGGTGTCCATAGGAGATGAGGGAAATGTAGACACACCAGCAGCACCATGTGATGACGGAGGCAGAGATGGAAGTGATGCATCAACAAGCCAAGGAATGCCTAGGACTGCCGGCCACCACGAGGAGCCAGGGGGGAGCAGGGAAGGGTCCTCTTTAGAGCCTTCAGAGAGAACGTGGCCCTGTTGACACCTCCATGTCCAACTTCTGACCTCCAAAACTGTGAGAGAATAAGTCTGTTACACCCATCCAGTTGTGGGTGTTACAGCAGACGTGGGATACTGACACAGTGCTTATCACCGGCTTCTCTCTCTCTTTACCTATCTATCTGCCTGCCATCTAGTGTATGATTTGTAGTCTATGCTCCCCACTGGCATGGAAGTTCTTGAGAGCACCTGATTTTCTTATGTTTCCAGTGGAATCCTCCATTCCTACACCAGTATTTTGACTTAATAAAAATGTGCTGAGTGAATTGATGAATATTTATCAAGTTAAAAAAAAAGTGCCCACAATATAAATCTCCTCTATGCCACATTCCTCTACAGTTTGAAAGGTTAAGAAAAAATTGTGGCAAGTCCCACTGATCTGTTTCAATAAGAATTGTGTTACATCTCACCGGGGAAGAAAAGACAGCACATTTTTAGGCAAAAAATATTTTCAATAAAACCCCCAGACCTGGAATCCAATAAAATAATTATTCAGTTATGAATAAGATAAAGGGATAGAGCTATTTAAAATTTATTTTTATGTTGCCTACTGCTACATTATCATAAAATACTTGTGAACTAAATTCCACTGACTGCTTGGTTTGGGAGCAGGTCATAGTTTCATTGAAAACAAGAAGAAAAGAAAAAAAAGAACCAGGCAGGGTAACCCTTAAGGTTAATTAGGAAAGAAATTGATACAAAATTCGGACTTTCAAGGGGCTCCTTTGAAAATCTGATGAAAGCTGAAAACTTGGACAAAAGTGCTCATTCACGCCAAATCTCACATGTACGTTCGGAGTTTTGAGGATTTGCCGAAGCCCGATTTGCTTAAGAACTCTTGTTCTGAAGGCTTTGTCAGAGCAAGTCCGGGTTCCTGGTGGGGACTGACCCAGTGCTCTGGCTAAGGTCCACTTTCCTCTGCCGGGGGTGAGGTGGGGGAGGTGTCTGTACATCAAAGCCGAGCACCATTTCTTTAGGTTGCAGTGAAATAAAAGTGGTTAGATCTTGTTGAGAAAGGGAAGTGTTTGAACACAAAATGAATAACTTTGTGAGGTTGTTCAACATTTTTCTTTTAAAGCTCTCAAGGCACTTTTTTTTTTTAAAGCAGCTGTAAACAAACCCTAATAGTGATGCTGGATAAGTGGAAGGGTTCTGAGAGGCTCTGTCAATGAGGTTTTGGAGGTTCAGGGGTATTGTTAATCAGCCTCTGGCTGTTCAGAGGCAAATGTCAGAAGGAACAGGAGGAACGTTTGAGTTGGACTCAAGATCGCAGCTCTCCCACTCACAAGCTGTGTGATCTTGGGCAAGTTGCTCAGTCAGCCTGAGCCTCAGTTTTCCCACCTATATAAGATGAGACTAATAACACAATTAGGTTTGTTGTGGAAACCAGGAATTATGCATTATAAGCACCCGGCACAGGCTTGCTCTGGGAATGGTAGTTATTGCTGCTGCTGCTGCCATTGTTAATATTGTTAATTGACAGTACCTTACGTTTCATAATGTATGTCCCATATCTGGCCATGTACCAGAAATATCTGGAAAACGTTTAAGAAACATTCCCAGGTCTCACCCAAGAACTATTGAACTTTTTGGAGTGGAGCTCAAGTATGCCGGGCAGCTGCCATTTGCTTCTTCAGACCCGTCCACACTCTGTCCACCCTGCTCTGGCCCCAGGAGACTGACCTGTATGGCCTGTGGGATCTCAGTTGTCCTTCCTAAGGTCACTATGAACCAACTGTGCCCCTCAAGCAAGGAGATGGTCCTTAAGCGCCTGTCACAGCTTCTCCACATGGCTTTCTCTTCCTCCATGTTCAGATAGCTGCCCCCTCTACCTGCCCCTTTAGTCTTTGGGTTGCTTAAAATGTACCTGATATTTTCATTTTAATTAGGGGTGGTAAAATACCAGACACAGAGACATATGACTTAGAATAAAAGTAATTACTTACAGTTCCCAAGAGAAGGGGATGTCCCACTCCTTGGAGGGCCACTTGGGGAAGCACCAGATTTGGTCAGAAGGCAGAAGGGACAAGGGAAGGCATGACAGAACCTGTCTTGTGGTTTTCACAGGAAGGGAGGGGAGGGATAAGGAAGGGGAGGCAAACTGAGCAAGCTTAGGATTCTATCGTTTTAATGATTTCAGCAGGCACTGGACTATGGAGATGGTCCCTAGTTGTCTGGGGCATCCTGGTTGGTGGGGGAGCTTAAGAAAAAAAAAGGAAGTGAGGGAGCTATGGGCTTTGGATTGGTTGGTGTGCATGAGACAGGTGTGCCTGAAGACAAAGAATTCGCTAGTCTCTAGGAATTAGCTAACCCTGACAAGGGCAGTCTCTTCCTGGCCAGCAAAGCATCAGAAGATGTCAAAGCATCATAAAATATGAAAGCCATCATTAATACAGGCCGGGAAATGGCACCATTCTTAGGCACCAGCTTGGTAAGTTTCTTTATTAAACTCTCCTCAAACTCTCCCTGTTTTCTGATGGGGACTTGATGAGGGCTGCAGGGTTTTTCATATTCCCCAGGCAGCCCTGAGATAGCTGGTCGCTGGGGTAGACAGGTTTGCAGAACCATCTTTTTCACGCATGGAACGGATGGTTTGCAAACCATTTCAGGTCTGGTTGGATCTTCGTAGTAAGTCAGTATGGAAAAAAGACTTGAGAATAGTCACCACAGATGACAGTCAGGGATGGACTAATGCACAGACTCCTCCCCCCACCCCCCACCAAATATATATTTTTATTGATTTCAGAGAGGAAGGGTGAGAGAGAGAGAGAGAGAGAGGAGGGGGGGGAGAGAAACCTCAACAATGAGAGAGAATCATTGCTCGGCTGCCTCTTGCACACCCCCTATTGGGGATCAAGCCTGAAACCTGAGCATGTGCCTGAGCAGAAATTGAACTGTGACCTCCTGGTTCATAGGTGAACACTGGGCCACACCAGCAGGGCTAAAGCACAGACTTCTGAGGGGAGGCTCCTGACACTTCCCAGGTGGCTGCTGAGACCTCAGACTGGCTTCTCCCAGTGGGGCTTTTGGAGTGGACTGCTGCTTAGAGGGGTCCCAGTGAGGGGTTGATCCTCTGAACAATGTCCTAAAGAAAGGCCTCTGTATTCTGTGAGAGTCCAGACAATTCCAGGCAGTAGGAGCGCTGAGTTATTTCCAGCCGAGTGGGATGCTGTGTCTCATGAGCCAGTGTTCCCCCATGGCCTTGTCCCCCTCCCCATTTTGCATCTGTGTGTTCTTTCCCCCCATTCTGGCCTGTTAACGAGCTTAGATTTAGACCTTCCCATTCATCGGCCCACACTGGCATCCTCTGGGGTTTGTCCTGCCTTCCAGATTGAAGCTCAGTTCTGCGTGTGGGTGGGGAGCCAGGGTCCTCATGGCCTGGGTGGGCACTGCCCAGCTCTATGGTTTTGAATATTCTTCCAGACCGTCTCTAGAGCGAGGGAAACAGTAATCAGACAGTAATTGGTGGGCTGGGTCTCAGGGGTCTGTAATTGCAGAACCTCAGGCCTGCTCGCCTGGCCCGCAGACACTGGCTCCAGCTAAGGAAAGGCAGAGAAAGTGGGGGGTGGGAGGGCAAGAGCTCAATAGTAGCTGACCCAGAGGAGGGGGACACAAAGCCTGGATTGTCAGCTCAAAGCAAGCTACAGTCCCAGGGAGGGGCCTGAGGGAGGGCTGAGCCAGATGTTAATCAAGCAGGACTTGCCATTAATTTATGAGTTTGGCCCAACAGCTGCTCTGCTTTTGTCAGGCAGATGTCTGCACGCTGAACCTCCAGTCTCTGGTATGGAGGCATGAATGTCTCAGAATGTGAAGGATGAAGCTTTCAAGGGGCTGATTCAGCTGCCTGGAGTGACCACTCACACTGTTAGACAAATTGGGGGAAATGTGTTTAAATGAATGAACTGTATTATGATGATTACCATAAGGAAGGCCAGTGAGAGGAGATGTCTAAGAAAAATTAAATAAAGCCATGTTAGCATTTTGGCCCCTGCACAGCGGGCTGGCTGGATGAGACACATCTGTGGTCCATCGCTGCCCTGGGACTGGAAGGGTCTCTCCACTCTAGGACTTCTCCGAGTCCGAGGCTGCTGATTACCAGCTGCCACCGGGAGATGGAAGCATGACTACTCTGCTACCAGGCAGGGGCTCTCTGAAGAGATGTGGACAGACACCTTGCCAGTCATGGCTGCCTGCGTTGTGCTCAGCTCACCCAAGGGTGCCTGGCGGGGGTCCTCACAGGACCCTGGGTGCAGATCATCCCATCTCCTGCTATTCACCCAAGACCTCTCCTGGGACTTTAGAATTTAGGTTTTCTCTCCGGCATGTGGTAATAGAATTTGTAGATTGTGGTGGGGCTTATAAAAACATCACCTAAGAGTAAGGATATAAATACTGCCCTGGCAGGTGAGGCTGGGACCAGGGATGCAATGGACAGGAGAAATGAACCAAGGGAGCATGCTCCTGGGGAGTCCCGGGGTAATGCGGGTCGTTCTGAATCACGTTTGAAGTTGAGAATTTGTCCACTTCTGGGTATTTTCCGAGAGAAGTGAAAGCAGTAGCTCCTAACAGCACAACAGCCCAAGGGTGACAGCCACCCAAGTGTCCACGCCAGGTGAGTGGATAAAAGAAATGTGTCATATACACTCAATGAAATATATTCAGCCTTTGAAAAGGAAGGAAATCTTGGTACATGCGACAACATGAATGAACCTTGAGGACATTATGATCAGTAAAATAAGTCAGTCACAAAAGGACAAATATTGTTTTATTCCTCTTATATGACACATCTCGTACAAATTCAGAGGCAGAAAGTAGAAGGGAGGTTGCCACGGCCTGGAGAGAGGGAGGATATGGTTTAATGAGTACAGAATAAAAGACAAAAAAAGGTAAAAAATTCTGGATGATGGTGATGGTTGTACAAGGTGAACGTACTTAATATCACTGAACTTTAACACCTAAAAATGGTCAAAATGGTAAATATTGTTATGCATATCTTACCACAAATTTTTTTTGGTTTTTTTAAGTTTTATTTTATTGTTTAAAGTATTACATATAGTATTACATATGTCTCCTTCCCCCCACCCCATTGGCCTCTCCAGGCCATCCCTCCCCCCACCCACTCAAGCTCTCACCCCTCCCCCTCATCCCAGGGTCTGTGTCCATTGGTTTTGCTTATACGCATGCATACAAGTCCTTTGGTTGAACTAAAAAAAATATTTTTAAGTTAAAAAAAAAAGTTGGGGACTTTTTAAAAAACATTGAGTCCTGTCCCTAAGCATGCCATCAAGGGGGAATGATAGGCTCCACAACCCCAGCAGGGGCGCCCTGAGATCTGAGGGAGTGTGAATGCACACCTGGCCCCAAAGTCAACCCCGCCTGCTCTCCGAGGACTGCTGGTCACCCTGGTGTGTGTGTGTGTGTGTGTGTACGCGCGCGCGTGCGCGAGTGTGTGTGTGTGTGTGTGCATGTGTGTGTGTATGCAAGCACGTATGTGCACATGCACCAACAGTAAGCCAGCTCAAAGGGATGGAGGAGTGAGGCACGCACCAATTTCCAAGGCAGAGACGATCTTTGAAGTATTTGAAGCTCAAGGCCAAGCCCTACAAGTTCTGTCCCAGTCAGACAATATTATTCACCTGCTGCCTGTCTCTCTGGGAGCAGGAAAGATGAAGGGAAACGATGCTGTGGAGCCTGAGGGCTGTGCCCAAGTCCCTGAAGCCTCAGGAAAAGGGAGTGTGGTTATTGTTGTTGATCTGGCATGCACTGAGATCTGCCCCATTACCTCTCCCACGCTGAGCTCTGCCCATTTCCTCCCAAACATAAACTCCCTCCTCTTCCAGCCACTGCACCCTCTCCCCAAGGGAGGGCGGTGCCCCCAGGAGAGGCTGCTCAGGGAAGTGCACACCAGGGGGAGAGGGGTTATCAAATCCCAGCAACCCACTTTGGAGGATGGCGCCCCCTCTGGATCTTTCTGAGTCTCCCTAGACGCTGGTAAGCCTTCAGCGCCTCCCTACCTCTCACTGATCCCCTTTTTCACACAAGGAGAGTGTGGGCCTCAGACTCCCCGACTCCAGCAAGCTGCACTGTCTGCTTATAATTTAATAACTTCCTTTCCTGGAATTTATTTTTAGGGTTTCTCTCTATTTGGGGCATGTGGAACTGGTTTTCTGTTTACTGTAGTGTATAACATTTGCTTTTAAAATAACTGAGTGAAAAAAAAACGTGAATAGATGTAAAGAGAAATATTAAATCAGTAATAGGAGAAGAAATATGTGGCTCTGGCAGGCATCCCGAGGCGGGTGTACAGCGGGTGTGGATTTGCCAACACTGGGCCGGAGATTTCAGGGACACAGCCTCTGGGGGTTCCTACACATCCTCCCAATGCCCGCTCCACTGGCACCTCTTCTCTGGAGTTTTCTCTGACGTCCCACCCCACAAGCAAGACAGCAACCCCATTCACAGTATGTGTCAGGCTGTATGGAGAATCCATTTCCTGAGACAGGGAGCAGGGTAAGGACACCCCCCTCATACCCTTTTCCAGCCCCCAACTCCTCACCCCCGTCCCTCGGTCCCCAGGCCCTGCTCAAAGCTAGCCCAGGGCAGACTTCAGGAGGTGTTAGTCACTGAGAGGCTGCTGGCCCAGGGGTGGAAGGGTCTCCCTCCAGGGGTTTGGGAAGGGTGAGGGCAGTGTTCCCAGACCTCTCTTTCTCCCAAAGGCCCTGTTAGTTTGTGACTCTAAAGACCTGGGTTTAGGAAAGGAGCCAGAAGCAGCGAAGGGAAGTAACAAACTAAAATAAAAGGCCCTGGCTCAGGCCCTGATCAGATTAATGAGTCCTCATGTCTCGGCTCACCTTGTCATGAGCTTCTCCAGCTTAACCTTCTCATGATGGTAGTGTATGTTGTGGACTATGTATGTCACTTCACATGCACTGTTTCATTTGTTCTTCAAAACAACCCCCAAGGGAGGGACTGTTGTCCCCATTTTACAGCCAGGGAAACTGAGGCTCTAGCTTGTACCATGGTCGAGAAGCTAGAATAGGGACACCCACCATCTCCTGATTTCTGAACCTGTTCTGCTGTCCCTTTCGGCCCATCGGATCACTACCAGCTCCCCCTAGGTCATGGCTGCCCTCCACCCGGCCCAGCCTGATGGGGTTAGAGCTGCTCGGACAGCCCCTCTCCGCCGGTGGAGATGTTATGGATCCCACACACTCAGCTCCGGGTGGACTGTGACCATGGCTCTGACACCTTCCAGAGTGGCCAAGGCCACCCCCCCCCCCCAGCTGCAAGGACCCAGGAAACAGCAACATGCTTGGCCCATGGGCTTGTAAGACCCGGATGGAGGGGACCCCCCTCCCCTGGGCGGGGATGAGAGTGCTGCATCATCAGGTGTACTCCAGCCCCAGGAAAGCACCGAGGGCCGGGCGCCCAGGCCTCTTTCCTGCAGCTGTTAGAAAGCTCTGGGTCCCTCCAGTTTCGGGAACTGCAGAGAGATTAGCCTTTGTTTTTGTGACAGCTACTGAAGAAAGAAAACAGATGAAACAGCTTTTAAATGACAAGCTGCTGTGTCGGTGAGGTCAGTGGCAGGACCTGGTGCCGCTTCTACGAATGGCCTGTGAGCCCTGCTCTATGCACTTCAGTTTATCAGCTCAGGTCCTCCTCACAAGCACCGGGCGTCCTGTTAATGTTCCCATTGCGAAGATGTGGAAATGGAGGCAAAGCAAGAGTGGGGGTGGAGAATCATTCAGGAGGATGGGGGGTGAGTCTGAGGGCAGAGTTAAGATGCCTCTGAGGATTACAGCACGGGAGGCAGACGAGTGCTGTCATTCACCAAGATGGGATCCAGGACGGAGAAGGCTTGGCATGTGAGAGAAGAGACTCTCGCAAAAGGTTTTCTGTTTTGTTTTCCAAAGTGCAGATTTACACGAAGGTCTGCAGTTGACTGGGAAGATGGACTGGAAACAGACTGGGTGGTCATTAGGGCCCCATGTCCGTCACTGGTTCATCCTATGTAATAAAAAGGTAATATGCAAATGGACCCTAACAGCAGAAAGATCAGAACGACCTCTGGACCAGTCACTATGAGGCACACTGACCACCTCTCAGACCCTTTCCCCAGCCAGCAGGCTCCAATGGCGAACTCGGAACAGGGGTGGGTGGCGGGGGATGTAGATGGCGCCAGGCCAAGGTCCCCACCCCGCTGGTCACCCCACACATATCAGGTGGCCCGTGGGAGGGGTGGGGCCAGAGAGTGGGCGGGAATGGCTGACCTCTCGGTCTCATCCTGCCCCCCCTCCCAATCAGGCTTCTATTGCCAATGGCGAATGGGGAACCGCGGTGGGTGGCGGGGGACACGAGTGGGCACCAGGCCAAGGCCCCCACCCCGCTGGTCACTACACACACACAGGGTGATCCATGGCAGTTGGGGAGAGAGAGGAAAAAGGGGGGCCGGCAAGCGGGCCAGAATGGCTGACGTCTTGGTCCCACCCCCCCACCCCAGGTCAGGCTCCTATTAACGATGGCGAATGGGGAACTGAGGTGGGGTGCGCCAGGCCTCTAATGTTTAATATCACACAGAGAGACAGATGTTACCCGATCCCATGTATATGAGGAATCTAAAATAGTCAAACTCAGAGAAGCAGAGAACGGGATGGTGCTTGCCAGGCTACGAGGTGGGAGGTGCTGTCAAAGCAGGGGTCAGTGACGAGCTGGAAGAGGTCCTGAGAGCCACTGCCCAGCAGCACAGCCAGCAGCGCTGCATCGTACACTTAAAACTTCACTCAGCGGGGGTTCTTTGTGAAGCATCATTCTCACTCACACAAATAATAATAAGCAAAGAGGCCAGAGGAGACTTGGGGGTGATGGGTATGCGTATGGCATAGATGGTGGCGATGGTTTCCCAGCAGCATGCTCATCTCCAAAATCCAGTGGTATGTTAACTAGTCACAGCTTTTTGTATGTCAATTATAGCTTGATAAAGTTTTAAAAATCTATTTAATATCACAAATCTATGTACTTTTGGCCACCTAATTCCGCCTTTAAGGCAGTGGGTAACCTACTTATTTCTGTTCAGCGCTATCATGTTGCCTTCCTACCCCCATGCCACTAGGGCTTTTTGCCATTCTGTTCACTGCTGTGTCCCCAGCACCAAGTTCCCCAGAACATACTGGAATATGCTAGCGGGGCCCAGGAAGCACACCCAAGCAGGACAAGGCCTCCTGCTCCTCCCTCAAGCAGGCCCTGTTGGGTGCCCTGGCCTGTCCCTGCAGGGCTGCACAGCCGGCCTGCTCCGAGGGCATGTCAGGGGGTTATCGGTGGCCGTGAAGAATGCTTTTAAACCCACGTCTGGGTTTCTGACCTCTTGAGAGAGAAAACAGATGCCCTGGTTAACCCTTTGTTGCTGTGGGAGGAGTCCAGCAAGTGGGTTTTTAGGGAGTTGGGTCAAGCTCCAGAATCTCTGGCCTTTGGACCAGCAGGGCTAATGAGCACCTGTTGTTCCCAGAACCTGACTCTTGGACGCCCCTGAACGGGCTACAGGATCTCGGAAGCCGGCCTAGGAAGCTCGTCATTTGACAGGGTCCTGGTTAACAATTGGAAATCCAGTCCTTGTTTCCCGATGGGATCACTGTACACATGGTGCGAGGCTGTGAATGTGGCAATGCTGGTGGGGAGATTGCCACTGGGAGGTCAAGAGCTCTTCCTAAGACCCCCACCTGGCTGGGCTTTAGATGTGCTTTTTAAATCAAATTAACCCTCTTGAGGGCTCAAAGTTACTTCTTCACTCATGTTAACAACAATGCATGAAATGTGGCCCATTTCATCACATCCAGTGGCATTTGGAAGGAGATTGAAGATTTCTGGTCCAGTACAACCCACCGCTGTGTGACGTTGAGCAACTCACTTAACCTCTCTGAGCGATGCTTTCTTGTCTAAAAACCCTATTGCATGGAGTTGTTATAAGGCTTTGGACATATTAGGTATCGGAAGACCAAACCCAGCTTCCAGGTCAGTTTTGATTGGCTGGCATGGTGTTTTAAAGCATCTGAAAGAACAGTTTTAAAACATAGGAGATGTACCTTAAAAATTCCTCTTCCCATGGTCTTTAACAAGGGAGGAGCTCTAGCAGCACAGGCTGGCACTCCTGCATTTCCACAGTCAGAGCTGAGTGACAGCCACCCCCTGCGCCTGTACCCCCCGGGGGACAGTGCCTTATAAGCAGTCACATGATGTAAGCACGAGCAGTACACCAGGGAGAAGACTGTCTAACAGGTACCTGAACGTGGAAGCACCCGGTGTCCACCCACAGATGGATGGATAAACAAACTGTGGTGTTTACACACCACAGAATATTCTCCAGCCCTAGAAAGAAGGAGGTTCTGACACACGCTACAACACGGATGAACCTTATGGGTGTTATCCCGAGTGAAATAAACCAGACACAAAAAGACTAATGGGTCTAACCCCACTTAGAGGAGGTTCCTAGAGTCGTCAAAGTCACAGAGATGGCAAGTAGAGCGGTGGTTTCCGGGGCCAGGAAAAGGGGAATGGGGAGTTATCATTTAATAGATACAGAGGTTCAGTTTGGGGTAAAATACATTCTGGAGATGGATGGTGGTGATGGTTGCACATCAGTGTGAACGTACTTAATGCCACAGAACTGTTCACTGCAAGTGGTGAAGACTGTCCATTTTATGTTATGTGTTACCACAATACAAAGGGCGGGGCAGCGGGGGGGGCATGACTTGTAGACACGACTTGCTAATGGACCACGCAGACCGTGAGCGTCACTCTGCCTTTCAGCCTGCGCCCCGACCCCACCAGGTGCTGGGAATCTCCTGTAATGAGAGATGCTCCTCTCCCTGACCTCTCCTACCAGGTTGGTTTCCCCAAGAGGCGGGGGGGGGGGGGGGGGGGCTGCTGTTTACACCACATGGCCTGGGCAGGCCAAAGGGCCCAGACCTGCACAGTGTCCGGGGCCACAAAGCAAGGCCCAGATGTTTGAGCTCTTCCTTGTTTATAAACAAAACGTCTGCTCCTTTCCAGACCCCCTGTGCTTACATGACAGAAAGGGCTGGGTGGGGAGGGGCAGGGGGAAGGTGGGCTGACTTGCACACTTGGAAAGCATCTCTGGGTGAGTTGCTCGTGGGTACCCACCCACTCCCCCTCCAAGCCGGAGCCTCGGGCTGTTCATGGACGTCTCCGGCCTCAGTTTCCTCGCCTGTAATACAGAGAAACTAACAATGCCCACTGTGAGGGCCACACCTAAGGGAGATTTTGCAAAGCATTCAGAACAGAGGCTGCCAGTAGCCAGTGCTTCATGTGTGTTTGTTAGTGTTACTTCCCCCTTCTTCTTCTGCCCTTTCCCCCTCTTGCTTCTACTGCCCCTTTCCAGACACAACGGTTTCACTCCACCTCCCAGCCTCAGCTCGGGAAAAGAAAGCCAAATGGACATCTTGGGCTTTTCTGAGAAAATAAACTTATCTCCTTGCATCTAATTAAAAGCAGAATCTTCCCAAACATTTGCCATTCCGAAATTTTGTTTATTCTCCAGTGACAGTAGGCAGAAATCTCTCTTTTCACTGGCGTGTTACCTAGGCCCGTGGTTGGCAAACTGCGGCTCGAGAGCCACATGCGGCTCTTTGGCTCCTTGAAGGTGGCTCTTCCACAAAATACCACGGCCTGGGCAAGCCTATTTTGAAGAAGTGGCGTTAGAAGAAGTTTAAGTTTAAAAAATTTGGCTCTCAAAAGAAATTTCCATCGTTGTACTGTTGATATTTGGCTCTGTTGACTAATGAGTTTGTCAACCATTGAGTCCTAGACTGACGTGAAAACCCTTGTCTTGGCTGAAAGGTGTGCGACTCTCGTAATAGCTGGATTCCTCAGAGCAAAACGGCCCACCGGGCCTTCGAAAGCTCAATTACACTGAAAAAAGAATATTTCCCTTTATTCAGCTGTGCAGTGAGGCGTGAAACTGCACCTCACCATCCACTTCGAGGCCCTTTGAACATTTCGCCCCCCTCCCCTCCCCTCACCAGCACTTGGGCAAGGTGCTTGAGGCCAGCCTCCAGCTGGTTCTGCTTTCCTAATTATTCCAAATAAACAGCAAACACTGCCTTCCTGCTTCTCTTCCTTTTCTGCAGTCTCTGCTCTTGGTACATGTTCACTAATTTTCACATCTATTTCCTCTTTGGCTCTGGTTCTGAAGAAAGATCCAGGGGGACATTTGTTAATGAAAAATCAGGGGAATTTGATTTGAAAGCCATTCTTTTTATACAGCATTTAATTGTTGAAAGGATATGACTGGTAATTTGTAGTTAAATTTGTTAAATCCTGGAAGGTTTTGAGTTTTTTTGTTTTTGTTGTTTTAGTAATGCAGAGTTGAAATTAAGTTAAAAAGTGTTCCAGCTTTGTAGTTGGCCTGATTTTGTGTTTTCGTCAGCTGTTATGGACGGGGAATGTTGAATAGCACAACAATAGTAATTTAGGGATTTCAGAGCTCAATGGGGGTGATTTATAGTAACCTGAGGCTCTTAACATTATATTTCGTTAAAAATGTTTCCTCTTATTGTGCCTGATTTAATACAGATTCTACTCTTTTGTTCTTTATTTCTTTAAATGACTGAAATAAGTTAAATGGCTACAGGTTTATCTTAGCCCCAAATAGCAAAGATAAAAGGAATCAATATGAAAAGCTCCCTATAAGTTATATCAATGACAGAAGAATGTTGAATTTTCATTACTGACCCGGATAAATGCCTCAGCTGCTTTTGTTTCAAAGTTGTTTGGGGATTGGGCCTGATTGTTGGGGGAGGGAGGAATCTGACTTAACCTCTTGGAGTCTCAGTGCCATCTGTGAAATAAAACAGAGTGAAATTAGATGGAGATGTTTACCATACATGAAACAGAGCAAGGGTTGACTATATATATGGCTGCTTTTATACTAATTCCTTCCTTCCAAAAATATTGAATAAGTTCCTACTATGTGACAGGAGCTGAACTAGGTGCCAAGGATGCAGTCCTGAGCAAACGCCGCAATTCAGAACCAGATTTGCAAGATGGTGGGAACTTGTGGGACGGCTCCTTTAAGTACAACCACAATGGATGTAGAGTTCGCTGTGTGTGTTCTCTAACGTGCACTTCTGTTATTTTGGATGGGGGGGGGGGGCACACAAGGAATGCCTTTATATATGAGAAGACAGCACTTGCCAAGACTACTCCATGCCCATTCCCTCGCATCACCCTCTCACAAACTCCCTGTGAGGTAGGTCCTATTACCTTCCTCGTGTTACAGATGAGGAAACAGGGCACAGAGGTGAGGAAAATTGCCCAAGGTTACAGAGCTTGCAGGAACTGCTGGATGAGGCACCTTTGCATGTTGGCTACTCTGGTCTTACCCAAGTAGAGAAATTGTTTAGCATACCTAAAAGCATTACAGGCTTTTAAAAATTGGTTGTCCAAGCTATTAAACTTGGTGGTGTATTTTCAGAGAGCAGTAACAGTTCACCATGCTACTGAGGAGCCTTCCCTGGTGGGATCGCCTTGTGGCTAACCGGGCCCAGGGTCTGCTCCAAGCCCAGCTTGGGAAAGCAGGAGGCACAGGCGAGTGAGTGGCAGGTCATTTGGCCCCCTCTCCCCAGCCCTTCCTAGCCTGTGGGCCTTGGGCCATCTTTGCCACTGCTGCCCCTTGTGGAGGAAACAGCCAATACAACCAGGAGAGGTGGCTAGGAAATGGCCTGGGCTGACTCCCAACAACAACCAGCCTGGGCACATACACTGCTGCTCTCTGGAGAGTGCCTTTGGCTGTATGGTCATGGGAAGTGAGCCACTTGCATGGGGTGAGGCAACATTAGGAATTCAGTTCCTGGGGTGCAGCCAGTTCTTATCTCTGCACAGTCACACGGAAGGCACCTGGTCCTGCTGCCAAAACCGGGAAGTGGCTTGTTTCTGCTCACCTGCCTCTCTGAGACAACGGTTCTCTTAATGGGCGTGACATCCAGACTTTCCCATGGAAATTTATCTTCTCTTATTTGTTCCCTTAAACTGGTATGAACTGAGACACCCCATCCACAGGCCCCCAAAACATGAATATCATAAAAGGGAGAACATGGTTAGGGGAGATCTTGCCCACATTGGACTGAAAACAACCACATACCAGCAAGGTCTAAGACTTACTTTTTCTTCCCCAGAGACCCTAATGGGAAAGTTGGTAAGACCTTTTGTAAAATGTGAAGGACAAAAAAGCCATCTCTCCCATAACCCCCACTCCTATGGGAGCAGGTATAAGACAAAAAGAAAGAAAACAGGTGTCATTTTCACTGAAACACAAGGCAGCCAGGTATGGGATAGGTATCTGTAGACTGAATGGCAAAGCATTTTGGCAGCTGGGCTTTTTCAACTATTTGAATCTTGAACTAAGTCCTTTGCCGTGTCACCCTCTCCCTGAACCTCTTCTGACAGCTCAAATTATGTTTCCTAGTTGGGATTAACTGGTTGCTAGGATTAATTTTTTTCACTTGACAGAACTTTCCTTACAGTTTTTTAAAAAGATATTTTATTTTCTTACAGAGAGGAAGGGAGAGGGATAGAGAGTCAGAAACATCGATGGGAGAGAATCATCGATCAGCTGCCTCCTGCACACCTCCCACTGGGGATGTGCCCGCAACCAAGGTACATGCCCTTGACCGGAATCGAATTTGGGACCTTTCAGTCTGCAGGCTGATGCTCTACCCACTGAGCCAAACCAGTTAGGATGCCTTACAGGTTTTGTGGGGTTGATTCAGACGCTTTGCCTGCCGTGGCTAACAGTCAAGGGCCCACAGCCTGCCCTGCTCTGTCTCTGTGGGCTGGAGGCTCCGCAAGCCCTGGGCTGGGGCCAGCCGCCCTACTGGGAGGGTCACTGCTGTGCTCACCTTTACAAATGCCTTTTCTTCTGCTTGGTTCTTCTTCCCTGGGGGGAAAGAACGGCGGGCTCTCTAAAGCTTTCTTGGCCTGAGAAAGGTGCTTCTGTATTAGGTCTGCTTACGCTGTTTATTTTATTAAGTCTGGGATTCTCTTCGGGACGGCTCTGGGTTGATGGCAGTTCCAGAGACTGTTGGGAGTGATTAGGCCAAAGCAGAAATAAACATACTATGAACATAACAACTTGGCTTTCTCTGGGAAATTCCAAGTTGAATGCTGTTTGAAATACATTTCTGTACTTATAAACTAAAGCCTACTAATTGTGGAAACAGAAAATATAAAGAAGGAAATAAAAACCACCCATTATACCACCATAGAGAGATAACAATTGTTATTAACATTATGTTGAATTTTCTTCTTTTTGCCTCAAAATGCTTAATGTGTATTTAACTAGATTGAGATAATACTCTATTAATTGTGTAGCTTTTCCATCATTGCCATATCATGAGCATTTCTCCATGGCATTCCATTATTGGTAAAAAAAAATATTTTAAATGTTGTTTAAATCTCTTATTATGGAAAATTGAACATATTTTGAACATTTTACAGAAGTAGAATAGTATGAACCCCAGGTACCAGTTGCCTGGCTTTAACAGTTACCAAATCATAACCAATCGTGTTGTAGCTAGACTCCCATCTGTTAACCACCTGGAAGCAAATTCAGGTATCATAATTTGGGGGAGGATGGTGTAAATATTTCAGTATAGATATTTAGAAGTCAAAGACATTTTATGAAAACATAACCAAAATACCAGTTATTACACCTAAAATTTTTTAAAAATAACAAATACTTAAAGTCAATTAAATATCCCATTGGAGTTCAAGTTTTCCCATTGTTTCATAATTTTTAATAGTTTGGATCAGAATCCAGATCAGGTTCATCTATTGTGGTTGGTTGATTTGTCGGGTAAGTTTGTTCCGTCTGTGGATTCTTCTTCCTTTTCTTTCCTTGTGCCTTAGAACTTATTTATCGAAGAAGCTGGTCATTTTTCCTGCAGTTTCCCACAGTCTGGACTGTGATGCTTGCATTCCTGGGGTGTCATTTAGTAGGTTCCTCTGCCCCTGTATCTCCTATCAATTGGTGGATAGATCTATAGGCTTTGATAAGATTCAGGTTTGGTTTTGGGGTAAGAATACTTACTAAGTGGCAGTGTGTGCTCCCACCAGGACAATTCTTTTGTGATGTTAACAGCCATTGATGATTTTTGCCCAGATCCTTTGTTTTATTAGGGATTTGTAAAAACAGTGATATTCTAATCTTGCTACTCTTTATTAGCTGAAATACTTCTATAAGGAGAGATTGTTTGGTTACCCTATAATAGAGTTCACATAAAAACAGCAGGATGGATCCCCCCCACACCAATTATTTACCAATTTTCAAAATAGTGAGTTTTTTCCCCTAGCATCTGACGAAGGGGGTCTGCTGAGTTTTATTTGTAATATTTCACCATTCGTAATGGCGAAGCAGAGAAGTCCTAGGAAAGGTGGACAGTCTGTAAGGGATAAACACACGCTACTTTTGATTGGAGGCAGGTAACAGTCTTAAAGGCCGTGCACATGCTGGATGCAGTGTGTCTAGTGGTCACCACAGAAGGCGACTCAAAGCTCTGGGACATCCAGGAGCCATTTTTGTCCTGTGGCCATTGGCTGCTTAATTCCTCTTTTCGCTTTCTCTCCCTCTCTGGCCTGCTGTAATTTAATTTCGGACATCTCAGAATTTTTCTCTTGTTTTTACCATTAATGACAACTAATGGTTCAGTGTTACCAAACATTCAAAAAAGGATGCCTTATGGCTTTATACGTGTGTGTGGTTTATTATTATCATCAGCCATATGTTTATTAGGCTACCATAGTTCTATTTAGAATTGCCTTTGGGGTGAGGAATTGGGAGATTTAGTGTTTTTCTTATCCATTAGCAAAATTTTTTTAATATCTTAAGGCTGACAACCCTTTATTATCTTTATTATGAATGTTTTCCTTACTTTGTCATTGCCTTGTAATTTTTTGTGCTTTTTAAACCTATATAATTTGAAAATTTTAAGTTAATCAAAGTTGGTCATTTTTTTTTCATTGCTTTTATGCTTAGAATGTCCCACCTGATATTAATCAGCTCAGTGTTTACCTCTCTTTTCTTCTAGTTAATAGGCAGTTTTTTCCACCTTTATTCTTTGTTCCTTCTTTATAAAAAAAAACATACGCTTGCCATAGTATAAAAGCTTCTATGACATATAGAAGTCTTCATTTATTTTTTTTACTTAACTCTTTTGTAATTTATGGTGTGAGGAGAAGATCTGATTTAACTGTATTCCAAATAACTTGTTATTCCAAATAACTGTTTTTCTGCTGAATTGTACTCAAAATTGTTTGGTGCATGCACATCTTTCTTTCAAAGTCTGTACCAATGCCACATTGTTTTAATTCATGTGGTTATGTAATACTCCTTAACTTTCTTGTTGTTTTTCTTTTAAATGGCTTAGCTATTCTTGTCTGTTTATTCTTCTAAATATACACGAGAAGTATTTTGTCAGGTTAAACCAATGATGTATTGATTAGAATAGCTTTAAGTGGAGTATGAGCTTTCTCCTGATGGGAGGGTGTGCTGAGCTGAGGCGCTTCAGGCAGGAGGGCGAAGTGTAGAAGTCTGTGTTTCCCGTGGCCCCTCTGAACTCACAGCCATGTGGGGTCTGGTGGGAAATTCTGCAGCTGTTCATTCACAAGGAAGGTGCCAGGGTCTTGGCCACACAGTGTGGTCTGGCTGGAATGGCCAGGAGGAGACGTGTTAAAGAGAAGGGAAGGAGGGAATGACGTCATACTTGGTTATGGCCACTGGAACAGAAAAGAATTAGGATGACCCCTTGTCTCCCACTTGATCAGCCGGGTAGATAGTGGTGCTTTCTCCCGTCAAAAATTAATGACTCTAAAATTCTGTGCTTCTGTGACTTGAGAAAAAAATGTACTCCCTGCATGTTCTGTGCATGTGTATGTGCTAGTGTTTATTAAGGGAGCCAGGCGTTACCACTATTCTCTTTATATAGGAAGAAACAAGGCTCACACTGGTGTACGTGGCAGCCCTGGTCCTCCCACATATGGTGCCCCTCTCACTGTCACTCTGTGCCATCATCCTTTTTCCCCAAAGAGACTCTGAGCAGAAAAGGTCTAGTGTGGACCCTCAGTCTCCTTTGTCATCCTTATGGTGGTGGACTCAGTAAAAGATTGCTCCCATTCTTGAATTGTGTCCCCCAAAACTATGTCTTGAAGTCCTAACCCCTAGTACTGCAGGATACGACCTTATTTGGAAATAGGATCGTTGCCGATGTAATTAGTTAAGATGAGGTCACAATGGAGTAGAGTGGGCCTTTAATCCAAAATGATCAGCGTCTTTATAAGAAAGAAGATGATGTGAGGACAGACACACAGAGAGAAGGCCATGGGACAGCAGAGACAGAGACTAGAGAGATACAGCCACAAGCCAAGGACTACAGGCTACCGCCAAAAGCTTGGAAGGAAGGATTGTACCTAGAGTCTTAGAGAGAGCACAGCCCTGCCAATACCTTGATTTCATACTTCCTGCCTCAAGAACTGGGAGAGAATGAATTTCTACTGTTTGAAGCTGCCAGTTTGTAGTGTTTTATATGTATCAGCACCAAGAAATGAGTACACTCAATAAGGCAAAAAATGCAGTGATATTGAGACTTTTTGCCTACCCAGATCTTCCCTCCTTCATGGGAGTGAGAATGTGTAGTCACCAGGATCTGTGGAGAAGAAGGGTAATACTGCTGCTGAGCCCCTGCTGGACCAGGCTCCTTAACCCTTAATAAGTTTGCTCATCTGAGCCTCACAATCCTGCAAAGAGTATTATTATCTCCATTTCATAGATGTGGATACTGAGGCAACTAAATGACTTGCCCAAACACTAGCCAGGCAAGTCGCCACCCAAGTGGCCTTGCTTGCGGGCTGTGTGGCCCCTGCTCTGGGGCAGGATTCGCCATGCAGCAGGCAGGCCTTGGACCAGGGTGATTAGTACAGTTAGTACTTTTGATAACCATAAAGAAAGTGGCTGTTTGTTCACTTTTTGATCTGAGCTGCTTTTTATAGACTTTTAAATTTAGAAACGTATTTGAATAAAGTACTATGATGAGCTTTTTTATTTCCTGTCAGCAATTCCTTCAAATGTGGCCTGGATTTGTTAACCTAGTACTTGAGGTGGGACTGGGGGGCTGCATGTTTAAAAAAAGTCCTTTCAGCTTCATCTGTGATCACTTTTCGGGGCTGTTACTTAACTACCCAAATGTTGTGTTCTTATGTACTAATTATTGGGCTACACTATGTGAAGAGGGGGAGAGGGTTTGCAAAGACAAAGGTCTCTTTACTCCGAGTGTGAGATTTGAACACCATCAAATGGCTTTTATCATATTCTGTACCTCCCTAGCCATAGTGCCTATATTCCTGCTCCTAAATGGAAGATTGGAGATGATTTTTTATTTTAATATCACTAGTTCAGCAAATGCATGACGTAAAGGAGACTTTGAGAGCCAGTCTGAAATCCTGATGAGAAGTGAAGAAAACATGGATGACTGTGGGCAAATTGTTTCACCTCATGGTGCCTAAGTTTCATCATCTATAAAATGGAATAACATCCATCCACATCATCATCGTATTTGCTTTCATCTTCATCATGGTGAGTTAGTTGACTGAACAAAGGAACTGGAAGTGTACCTTGCATCAGTCTTGAATCCTATCAGCTCTGTGCCCGAGGATTCTATCAAAGTTGAAATTTTTTAAGTAAGGAGCAGATTTAATGTCCAATAAAATTTGGTTGCTTAAAACTGAATATTGCAATTAACAGAATTGGACAAAGTTCCAAATCCACATCACAGTCTCCCAATAGCACTTACAACAGCACCGTATACATAGGACGCACCAGAAAGTAAGTAGGTTCAAAGTGCTCCGACTTGTTTTATTTAATGGCTGCTCCATTCATGTGGTTGAAAAGTGTTGAGGTATGTGGAGTGTGGGGCAAGGAAAGATCTTCCAGAGGCTCAGTTATCTTCCCCACAGAACCCCAGTGCTTTAGTTGTATTCAGTAGCCCTCCAGAAATAATTCTTATATGCAAAAGCAAACATTTGTGTGTGTCTCTTTTCCCTACATTTTTACAGCACACAAATATACAGCACTCACTGATCTGCACCTGCTTCCTTTACTTAGCAATCCACCTGGGAGAGCTTTCTTTATCCTGTCTAATAAAAGAGTAATATGCAAATTGGCATGCCTCTGCTATACCCACAAGCCACACCCACCAGCCAATCAGAAGTGAATATGCAAATAAACCCCAAACAAGATGGCAGCAGCCACTGAGCAAACAGGAGGGAGGCTTGGGTTTTCCTGGCAATGGATGAAGCCAAGCTTTCTGCCTGCCCTTGCCAGCCTAGGCCTCCACTCAATGCTACAAAGTTTCAATTATAAAAGATAAATTCCAACAGAAATGGCGGAGCTGGAGAGAGCAGAGGCTAGAGTTGCCCCCGGCGATGTAGGAAGCCAAGCTTCTGCAGCCCTGGCCAGCCTAGGCCTCCATTCCTGGTTAAAAGTTTCAATGATAGAAGATACATAAATTCCAACAGAAATGGCTGCTGCCACAGAGTGAGCAGAAGGCTTGGCTCTGCTCCAGGCTACAAAGTTTGAATCGTAGAAGAAAAATAAATCCCAGATACCAGGGCCTCCACTTGGGTCACTGGGGGGTGTAACCAGCCTGCAAACCACCACAAGCCCCTCACCCAGGCTGCCCCATACCCCAAGGGAACCCCCACCTTGATTCAGGACACCCTTTGGGGCAAAACAGCTGGCGCTCACCCATATACCAGGCCTCTATCTAATAAAAGAGTAATATGCAGATTGATTATCACTCCAACACACAAGAGGGCTGCCCCCATGTGGACACAAGATGGCCACCACAAGTTGGCCAGCAGGGGAGAGCAGTTGGGAGGGACCTGGCCTGCAAGGGAAGGCAGTTGTGGGTGATCAGGTCAGCAGGGGAGCACAGTTGGAAGGGACCAGGCCAGCAGAGGAGGGAAGTTGAGAGTGACTGAGCCTGCAGGGAAGGGCAGTTGGGGAGACCCAGGCCTGCAAGGAAGAGCAGTTTGGGGGAACCAGGCCCGCAGGGAAGGGCAGCTAGGTGTGACCAGGCCTGTAAGGGAGGGCTGTTGGGGGGGACCAGACCTACAGAGGAGGGCAGTTGGGGGTGATCAAGCCTGCGGGGGAGGGCAGTTAGGGGTGACCAGGGCAGCAGAGGAGGGAAGTTGTGGACAATCAGGCTGGCAGGGTAGTGGTTAGAGGGTGATCATGCTGGCAGGCAGAAGCGGTTAGGAGCAATCAGGAAGGCAGGCAGGTGAGCAGTTGGGAGCCAGCAGTCCTGGATTGTGAGAGGGATGGCTGACTGCCCATTTAGGCCCGATTCCACCAGGATTGGGCCTGAAAGGGCAGTAGGACATCCCTCGAGGGGTCCCAGATTGGAGAGGGTGCAGGCTAGGCTGAGGGACACTCTCTGCCCCCTGTGCATGAATTTTGTGCACTGGGCCTCTGGTTAACATATAAAGAGCTTCCTTAATCTTCCTCTCACTGTATAGCATCCTTTGCATAAATATGCCCTGGTTCCTTTAGCCAGTCCCCTATGGACACTTTCTTGCCATGGAGTAAATTCACATATCCGTCATTTCCCATAGGTATCCTGGGCCAAAGGGTACACGTGTTGCTAGTTTTGATGGACTTTGACAAATTGCCTGTTATCGAGGTTGCACCATTTTATGCCCCTGTGATATCCTCACCTCAGAGTGTTATCAGGTATTATGTCTCAGCCAATCTCATAAGTAAAACATACTATCTCTGAGAAGTTTTAATTTGCCACATGCTTACTATCAGTGTGGTTGGTCATCTTTTCTTTAAATTTTTCCATACTAGCTTTTGTTTTCATTAGATGGTTGGATTTTTTACTAACAATCAGTAGTAGGTGTTTGTATATAAATATGAGAAGTAAGCTCTTTGTGGTCTGAGTTGAACATATTTCTTCCCTGTGTATTATTAGTCTTTTGAATTTGCTTAGGTAGTTTTTGGATATCTAGATATTCTTATTTTTATATCAGTTTTATCAGTCTTATGACTTCATACTGGAGGGAAAGGTCCTCACCACTCTGTCTCTAAAATAATTTCCCTTCATTTCTATTAGACGACTTCATGGTCTCATGTTTACCTTTAAATGTTTATTTGGATTTATCCTTTGTAAAGTATGTGCTGTGACTCCAGCTTTGTTCCAACTGTTTGTTGACCATTCCATCTTTTCCATATTGGTTTGAGACATCACATTTCTCATAAATTAAATTCTTGTACATAATTTTTTTTTGGATTTTATTATGTTCCATTGATCTTTTTAAAATTATTATCTTAAGTTTTACGTATGTCTCCTTTTTCCCCAATTAACACCCTCCTCAACTGCCCAACCATTCCCACCCCGGGCAGGCCCCCACCACCCCAGTGTCTGTGTCCATGAGTTATGCTAATAACCAATGCATATAAGTCATTTGGTTGATCTCTAACCCGCCCTCCCCCGCCCCTTACATATTGAGCTTTCCATATGAACTTTAGAATCAACTTGTTGGTATTAGTATGTGTAGATGGAAATTGCCAAGATGGAGTCATTTATATCAAGGGAACTAAAATGGAACCAGGAGGCCATGAAGAAGTTTGCCTTATGCTCCTTCCACCCACAACTTTTAAAATTTTAAGCCAACTATGTAACCACATCTTGAACTTTATTTTCTCTTTACCATGGCAACCAGACCATCTGCATTCTTCACCGCAAAAGGAACCAATCCTTTCCACTAATCAGCATTCTTCATTTTCATAGAGGACCAAAATGAGGACTGTGTCTGTGGTTGCCTTTAGAAATCCCACCTTTGTTTGTCTTCTTTGGAGTACAATTTAAGTTGCTACCTGAATATATGCCTCTGGAGTTGAAATCCTTTGCTCAAATAAATACTTTTTATTCTTTGTTACAGCCTAGATCCTTTTTTAGGTTAAGGTGAGCTTACTCAAATGGTGTTAATTGATGGATTAACAGAAGAATTGACACTTTCATGATGAGTTGTCCTGTCCAAGAACATGGTGTGCTTCTCTGAGGGTTCAAGTCTTTTTTCTTTTTATCTCTTAGAAGATTTGGGCTTTTTCTTCATTCAGATAGTTAAATTTCTTCTTAAATTTATTTCTAGATGACTTGTATTTTAGAGTAGGATATGATAGAATAAAAGAGAATAGAATTAGGATCTTTCATTATATCTTATAACTTGATTGTTATTTTTATAGAGAAAAGCTGTTGACTTCTATATAAATTTTTGATGTCACCATATTACTGAACTCTTACATTGATTCTGATTCTCATGGGATGTTTAGGTAAACAATTGTATCAAGAATCAGAGTGTTTTGAGGTACTGATTTATAAGAATATTGAGAATTAAGTGATCTTACGTTTCTTCTTTAGGGGACTGAAAATACTTGTTCTTAAAATGCAAATAACTCTTCAGTAGATTTTAAGTTTTCCCTTTTCCCCCTTTTTAATAGAAACTTGCTTTTTAAACAAAGTCAGTGTGATAGATGTTGAAAATGTAGTGCTGATAGGATTTAATTTTAATAAAATAGAGATCTATAATTCTTTATTCTATTTGTACTCAGAATTAACTTTTATATGAGAAAAAGCATGTTCTCATGAACAATCTGGTAGAAAGAAGAAGTTCCTAAGTTAAAGCAAGTACCTGGCACATGGTAATGGGAGGAGCCCTAAACTGAGAGCTCAAAGACTTGAGTTTAAGTCTTGGCCTTGCTGCCAATTTATTGTAATGCACTCACCTCCTTAGGCCTCAGTTTTGTCATCTATAAAATAGGACTAGTGACAACTACCCAAAAGGATGTTGTGAGGAATCAGATGAGATCATGTATATTGAGAGCATCTAGCACACTGCATGGCGCATGGCTCATATGCAGCACATGATGGCTATTATTATTCAGAGATCTATTAATTTAAGCTGCCCTGTGTAAAGATATAGGTTAGACTGCTATAACATAGTTCCCCAAATACTGTAGTTTAAAAAGATAGAAATGTATTTGCCTCTCATGTAACAGTACAGGCACAGGCATAGGTGCTCAGAGGTATTGGACACTCAGGTTCCTAATATTCTGTGGCTCTAACAACACAGTGTCATCTCAGGGCCCCACATGGCGGCCCCACATGGTTGCTCCAGCTCTCACCAATGAGTCATGATTCAGCCTGCAGGAAGCAAGACAAGGAAGGGAAGGAGGCACATGCACTTTCTCTTTAAGATCATGTTCAGGAAACTGCGCACATCACTTCCACTCGTGTGCCATTGCTCATAAACTAGTCAGGTGGTTGCCCCTGCCTGCAGAGGAACCTGGGAAATGTAGGTTTCTAAAATTTTTCTTGCTATAGGAGAAGGGGGAAACAAACATTGGGGACAGCTAGCTATTTGGAGCCATACTTGATATCTGAAAATAGTCCTGCATACCACCAGATAGGCCTGCTTGTCACCCACTTTGGTGTATAGGGAGTTGCAGGAGTGGGAGGGGCTGAGGATTTGTTATATCTTATTTTATTGCAAGGTCATGAGAGTATATAATTACCATAACCATAGTGGCCTTGCTCATTCTCTAGGGTTTGCTTTGAGAGGCTGCCATTTCATGGGAAATGGATCTTGTGATGAAGATAATCTGGACTCAGCTATCTTGGTATTTGCTGAGGTGTAGCAGACACTGTTGGTAGAGGTCAAACTTCCATCCTCTCTGTGACCACCTCAGTGCCTGGACAGTGCTAGACTCTCAGTTGGTGTCCTTAAATGTGGATTGATGACTGCTAGACTGATGCTAGTGAAAGGATCATTTGGACACAATCAGTGAACCTTAGTTCATACCACTTGCTTAACAGCACTGGATGTGACCACATGTCAGTGCTTTTATCTCAGGAACCGTGGAAGAGGGCACTCTATCTATAAATCTGCCTAGCGACTTATTAAGACCAGACAACAAAGCTTCCCTGTCTCTCAAGCTACTTCTCTAATTAGGAAAAATAGTAAGTAAAAAGTTGGGATGGGGTAGGGGAGGTACGGCATCTTTTGAGTTTGAAAGCTATGTTTAGTCCGGGACAGCTGTGCCTTTAATTATCCTGTCTGAGTTGACTTTAATGAGCATTATTCTTAATGCCTTCATTTCAAGAGGAAAAAAAGTGCTTTTTGCATCCAAGCATATAAAACAGTTTTATTCAACTACGCTTGAAAGACAGAGTCATTGCTATTGGGTCTGTAGCAACTCTGAGCCAATATCAGAGTTTGGCCAGAAGGCAAATGGCCAGTTGCTATTAGGGAATCACAGGATTCAGGCCAGCCTGGGTCCCCCTCTTCCCATGACTGTTTCCCGAAGGCAGACCCCTGGGAAAGCAGTGCTGGACATAGGACGGGATCAGCCTCCTGAGTCTAACAGTTCCTCATAAATATTCTTACTGACATGCCATGCAAACTGTGTCCTCTCTTTAGGCTAAGGTGTCTCCATCAGCTCATTGCCCCAACTAGATACCTGGGTCTGCCATTTGACCCTGTCAGCACCACATTCCAAGGGTCCCCAGGTTGATCCTCTGCCTCACTTCAGACCCTTCGCATTCTCTCCCTTCCATCTTGTCACCTAGCTTACCTTTTCTTCTTGTTCTCTTCCAAACATACTTTTTTAAATGATAAAAGTAATATAACTAAATTTGGAAAACAGAAAAAAGAAAGAAAGAATTATGTATAATTCTACATCCTAATAGCCATCATTAATTTTTATGCATTTCGTTCTAGCATTTTTTAATCATAAGCATAATTATTCTCATAATTATAGTTTATAAATGCCTTTTATCTTGGTTTTCCTCTCAATGTGTTAATAAGTCTTTTCTGAAAAAAATTCTATCCAGTTGTTCAAAAGACATTTCATGTTTTATTTTACCACCCTCCTGTTACATACTATGGTTGGCCTCAGCCTGGTGGCTAAGTTGGTTGTAGCACTGCCTTGTACACCAAAAGGTTGCAGGTTCGATCCCTGGTTGGGTGAGTAGGGAGGCAACTAATCTCTCTTCCTTTCCCTCTTCTACTCTCTCTCAAGTCAATACACAGTATCAGTAATAGGTTGAAGATTTTTTTAAAAAGGATACTATGGTTGGCTTCTAATTTTTCACCTTTACAAATATAGTATTGCAATGAACTTTTTCACTATATTCACAACCTCAGTGTTTTGAACTATTTCTTTAGGATAGATTGACATTTCTTTGGTTCTGTGTTTAAGTTGAATTTGCTAATGCTTCATTGCTAATGTTTCATATTTATATTCATAAGTGACACTGGTCTATGAAGTTTTAAGTATCAGAACTGAACTTGATGTCCCCAATGTACTCCCTCCCCATCTTGACAGAAGTCTAGAGTCAGTTTCTGACCTCCAACATTTTACAAATCCATCTCTTCTCTCCCTCTTTGCAGCACTTCCCTGGGCTGCTCCACCCATTGTCCTCATGACAGCCACAGTGATTTTCTTAATATAAAATGTCTATTTATTAAGTTTTTTAATCAGTAAAAGACAGTGCAAGTTGTTTGAATAGTTGTTGTTGTTTTTTATTATTGAGGTAACATACATATAAAAGTTTACCATTGGAACTATTTTAAAATGCACAACTTGGTGACATCAAGTACATTTACAGTGTTGTGCAACCATCACTATTATCTAGTTCCAAAATTCTGTTATTAGCCCCAAGGGAAACCCTGTACCTGGTCAGCAATCCGTCCCCATCCCACTTCCTTCAGTTCCTGGCAACCACTAACGTGCTTTCTGTCCCTATGAATTTGCCAAATCTGGGCTCTTTATATAAATGGAATCATACGATATATGGCCTTTTGTGTCTGGCTTCTTTCACTTAGCATAATGTTAGTAAGTTTTATTCTTTTATGAGTAACACTCCATTATTTGAATATACTACATCTTGTTTATCCATTCATCCATCGCTGGACATTTGGGTTAATTCCACTTTTGTTCATAGTAGAACTGCTATGAACATTTGTGTACAATTATTTGTTTGAGTATCTGCTTTCAAAGGATGGACCTGTTTTCAGTGGAGAAATGGAGTTGCTAAGTCAGATGGTAATTCTGTGTTTAACTTACTGAGGAACTGCCAAACTTTCCCAAAGTGGCTGACCCTTTTATATTCCTACCAGCAATATATGAGGGTTCCAGTTTGTTCTACATCCTTGCCAATACTTCTAAGAAAACATAGTTCAACTTAGCTCTTAAATTTAGGTCCTTAATCCATTTTGAGTTTATTTTCGTGTATGTGGTGATGTACGGGCCCATCAACTTCATTCTTTTTTTTACGTGTGAGTTCAGTTCTCCCAGCATCATTTATTGAAGAAACTGTTTTTCCCCCATTGAATGGTCTTTGCAGCCTTGTTAAAAATCAAATAACTACAGTGTATGTATATTTTAATGGGCTGTCAATGTTAGTCCATTGATCCGTACAGCTCTCCCTATGCCAAGTCCACATTGCTTGATTACTATAGCTTTGTAGTAAGTTTTTAAATGGGAAGTAGTTCTCCACGTTTGTTCTTCATTTTTTAAGATTGTTTTGGTTATTTAGGAACCCTTGCAATTCCATATGAATTTTAAGATCATCTTTCCTATTTCTGCAAATAAGGCCATTGTGTTTTCGTAGGACTGACATTGACTCTTTAGATCACTTAGGGGAGTATTGATGTTTAAACAATATTAAGTTCTCCCATTCATGAACACAGGATTTTCCACTTATTTAGGTCTTCTTAACGTCTTGTAGCAATGTTTTGTGGTTTTCAGGATATAAGCCTTGCGCTTATTTGGATACCTTTAGTCCTAAGTATTTATTCTTTATGATACTATTTTAAATGAAATTATTTTCTTAATTTTTATTTTGTTTTTTATTGTTAGTATATAGAAATACAACTAATTTTCTATATTGATCCTTCAACTTGGCACATGTGTTGGTGATACTGGGACCAGAGTGTATGATGAAGCTGATTCTGGAAGGTTAAGTGGAATGCTTTGGCAATAAGTAATAGAAAACCTGACTTACAGTGCCTTTAACCAATATTTGTGTGTGTGTGTGTGTGTGTGTGTGTGTGTGTGTGTGTGTGTGTGTTTCACATGACCAGAATTCTAGAGGGAGGTAGTTGTTGGAGTTGGCTCAGTTGCTTGACAACCGTCAGGTTCCTAGTCTTTTTCTACTCCCTGTTCTTTAGTGGGTTAGCCCTACTTGTCTTTTCATGGCCCCAAGATGACCACTCCACCTCCAGGAGTTACGTCTGGTGGGACAAAAAAGCCTTGTTCCATGGAGCTTTGTCTTTCTTTCAGGGAAGTAGCAGACTTCCTTTTCTGTCTCAGCCCAAGCTATCGCCTGCCTGTCCAAGGAGGATGAACCAGGCATGAATCAACCCTGGGTCTGGCTTTGGGCTGAGGGCCTACCTTTTATAAAATATGAGGCATCTCCTGGACCTTCCTGACCAAACTGGGTTCAGTGGTGAGGAAGAAGGTGAGAGAAGATATGGTTGTTGGGTAGATACTTGAACACAGTTAGCAACTTTTCCAAAATGCTGCTCTGTATTTGGTATACCAGGATGTCACAGAGACTTTTTCACCTGCCCACTTAGTAATCCTCAGTCCCGATGGGTGAGATGGGAGGCACTCTAGTTATACTGTGTGCATGACATTCACCTGACTTTTTGAGAAACAAAACGTGACTTGTTTGGAATGATTTATCCTTAAGGATCCATGGCACCTCCAGGACTCATCACTGTCTAGCCTCAGGAGTTTTGTACCTGATGGGTTTATTCATTAGACACCTAGCCTTCTCTAGCTTTGTATCCTCTTTGCAATCACCTGAGAGTAAATGTTGAAGCCTTTAAATGAAGTTGTTCTTATCATTTTATCCAATAGCTAAAAACTTGCTACCTCCATGTTCTTGTCTTGGGGCTACATTGCTATAAGTTGGTCTTAGTAGTAAACTTTTTGAATAAGGTTTAAGAAAGCCTGTGCTATGCTGGAACCCAGCAAGCAGAATCTTTACAATTGTGTGCAAGGAGGCATAATCATTTGTTCGATTGGCCTCCTGCTGTATACCATCACCACGTAGAAGTTGTTACGGGGTAAAAGCAGTAGGAATACTAGGTGTGGAATTAAGAGACATAGGTGTGAATACGATAAGCCTCTTAATTTATCCAGCCTTCAGTAACGAGGGGATAATAATATCTACTTCCTGGTGCTGTTAAAATTAAATAGGATAATGTATGTGAACTTACCTTGATTAGTGCTGTCACTTAGTGGGCATTCAAAACACGTGAGATGAATCTGAGTTAAGTGAATAAAATGCAGGCCACATCTTCATGGGGGAATACACACACTTAAACAGCTTTAAAACATGATAGAAAGTAATAGATGCCATACTTAAAAGTTTCTAGTCGTGCAACACTGGTTCAATGTGCTAAAATCAATTGATGAAGTCCACCATATTAAGAACTAAATAAGAAAAATCACATGATTATACCAGTAGATGCAGAAACAGCATTTGATAAAATTCAATATCCATTCAAAGTAAAGTCTTGCCCTGTCCAGTGTGGCTCAGTTGGTTGGATGTCATCCCATGCACAGAGAGGAACCAACAAACTTATTGATTCCCAATCAGGGCACATGCACAGGTTTCAGGCTCAATCCCCGGTGGGGGGCATGCAGGACACAGCTGATTGATGTTACGCTTTCACATTGATGTTTCTCTCTTCTCCTTTCCTCTCTCTCTAAAAATCAATAAACTATTTTTTAAAAAGAAGAAAAACCTCTTAGCAAACTAGAAGGGAAATAGAAAAGGAAATAGAAGGGGATGCCTTTAACGTGAAACCAAAGATAGATCTCAAAAGGTATTATTCTATTTACGAAGAACTAGACTGATGGATCAATGGCCTCAGGGGGTAGGGAAGGTGGGCGCTATGGCTGATAAAGAAGAGCATTAGAAAAATATGGAGCTCACATCATATCTAATGGTGAAAGATGGGTTGTTCTCTCGAGCAATCAGGGAGATCATTCATTTCTATGCAGTATTGTACTGAAGTCCTAGCAAGTGCAGTAAAACAAGAAAACACAAAAGTCTGCCCTAGGTGGTTTGACTCAGTGGATAGAGCATCAGCCTGCGGCCCTGAAGGGTCCTGGGTTCTATTTCTGTCAAAGGCACATGCCCGGTTTGCGGGCTCAATCCCCAGTGGGGGACATGCAGGAGGTTGCCGATCAATGATTCTCTCTCGTCATTGATGTTTTTTCTATCTCTTTCTCCCTCTCTTTTCCTCTCTGAAATAAAAAAAAAAAGTTTAAAGAAAAAGCATTCAAGTTGGAATGAAACAATGAAATGATCTGTATTAATAAATTACATGGTTATCTAAATGAAAGGATCCAAAGGAACTATCAAACAAACAAGCAAAAGCTCTTGGAACTAATAAATGAGTTGTATCACAGGAAACAAGGTCAACATTTAAAATTCATGTTTCTATACACTAGTAACTAACACTTGGAAACTGAAATTTAACGAGTAGCCTCATTTTTAGGACTCCCTCCTAAATGAAATATTTAGATATAACTGTAACTAAATATGTCCAGGATCTGTATACTGAAAACTACAAAATGCTGTGAAAGAAATCAAAGGAAAACTAAATAAATGAAGAGACATACTTGCCTCATGAGTTGCAAGATTCAATACAGTTAAATTGATCTATAGATTTAAAGCAATCAAAATCTAAACAGGATTTTTTTCGTAGATATCAATAAGCTTATTCTAAAATTTATATGGAAAGGCAAAGGAACTAGAATAGCAAAAGCAGTTTTGAAAAAGAACAAGACACAGTAATATTTACAAAGGATAGTCACATTGATCAGTGCAATCGCATAGAGAGCCCAAAGATAAACTCATGCAAATAGAGTAAACTGGTTTTTAATAAAGGAGCAAAGGTAACTAATTCATTGAGGAAATGACAGTTTCAACAAAATGGTGCTGGAAAAGTTGGACATTTGTATGTAAACAAACAAAGGAAAATAATTTCAACCTAAACCTCATACCATATCCAAATATTAAACAAAAATAGGTTAAATATAAAAATAAAACACAAGCTGAGACCGGTTTGGCTCAGTGCATAGAGCGTCGGACTGCGGACTGAAGGGTCCCGGGTTCGATTCCGGCAAGGGCATGTACCTTGGCTGCGGGCACATCCTCAGTAGGGGGTGTGCAAGAGACAGCTGATCGATGTTTCTCTCTCATCGATGTTTCTGACTTTCTATCCCTCTCCCTTCTGCTCTGTAAAATATCAATAAAATATATTTTAAAAAATAATAATAATAAAAAATAAAAAATTTAAAAATTAAAAAAAATAAAAATAAAACACAAAACTATAAAATTCCTAGAAGAAATCATAGGCGGAAATCTTTTTGATCTTGGGTTAGGCAAAGAGTTCTTAGAGATGACAACCAAAAGCATGATCCATTGTTTTTCAAAATTGTTAAGTTTTAACTTAAAACTTTTGTTCTGCAAGAGACATCCTAAATATAATGAGAATAAAGTGTTCGCACTGTGATAAAATATGTAAAAATTACATACCCAACAAAGGACTTATATCAAGAATATATAAAGAACTTGCAAAATCCTGCAATAAGAAACAAACAATCTAATAAGTTAGGCAAAAGTTATTTCACTAAAGAAGATATATGGGTGACAAATAAACAAGTGAAAAGATGCTTAATGTTAGGAACATGCAAATTAAAACCACTAGGAGATACTACTGTATACCTATTAGAGGGGTAAATAAATTCTAACAATGCCAAGTGTGGCTGAAGATGTGGAGCAGCTAAAACCCTCATGCTTTGCTACGAATACAAAATGGTCCGGCCACTCTGCAAACACTTTGACAGTTTCTTAGAAAGGTGAACACACTCTCAGCAAATGATCCAGCCATCCCACTCCTGGGCATTTATCCCAGAGAAATGAAAACGCATCTTTACACAAAAGATCTGTACATGAATGTTCATAGCATTATTCATAATTATTGAAAACTGGGCGGAGTGGGGGTTGTGGAGAACGGACAAATGTTCCTTGGTGAGTGAATGGATAAACTCTTGTTCGTTCATGTAATGAAATTCTACTCAGCAATGAGAAAGGAATGCTTGCAATGACTTGGATAAATCTTAAATGGATTATGCTAAGTGGAAAGAAATCATTTTCAAAAGGTTACTGTAGTATATGATTCCATTTATGTCACATCTGGAAAAAGCAAAAATATAATGACGGGGATCAAAGCAGTGGTCACCGAGAGTTAGAGTCTGTCTGCAAAGGGCTAGCCTGAGGGAATTTGGGGGTGTTGGAGATGTCCGTTATCCTGTAAGTAGGTAGCAATTGTTAGAATCCTTACATGTCTTAATTCATAGAACTGTACACTTAAAAAAAAAAGAATTTTATTGTGTTTAAATTTTTAAGACTCTGGCCAGAATCTGAACACAGAAGGCAAGTGGCCACAAGGCAGCTGGCCCCTGCCTGATGGGTATTGAATCACCTACCAAACCAGGGGTGAGGGTGGGGGGATCGGCACTGGTTTGGTAGAGTCCTCAAGCCTCTCAAGTTTCAGCTCCCTTGAAATGTGGGGTTTATTTGCTGCCTCGGACCCAAATGGCGCATGCTAAGTGTTTTCACATGGGCACCACTTCTGTGCTCTAATGGGTTTCAGGGAATCGCCGTAGGTGGGTGGGGTGTGGACCTGCATACGCGTTTCCTGCGACTGAGGACGGAGGCCACACAGTGCAGGCAGTGGCACAGATGAGACTCCGCTGGGACCACACAGATTCACAAGCTGCTTCAAATCTGCCAGGGCCCCGGCATTCCCAGCAACTAAAATGAAACAGAGAGGCAGCCCGGGGTGCTGGAAACATCCCTGGCCTGGAGCGCAGGTCCCGTGTGACGGTGGGAGGCCACTCACGTGGGTCTCCTCTACTTGCAAAATAGAAATGGACTGGAGAACAGAAAAAAACAGGGACTCTCAAACAGAGCTCTTGAATTTTAGGGGTGAGAGGTGAAGGTTTGGAGTGGTGAAGGGGTGAGAGGGGAAGGGTTGGATGGTGAAGGGGTGAGAGGGGAAGGGTTGGAGTGGTGAAGGGGTGAGAGGGGGAGGGTTGGATGGTGAAGGGGTGAGAGGGGAAGGGTTGGAGTGGTGAAAGGGTGAGAGGGGGAGGGTTGGATGGTGAAGGGGTGAGAGGGGAAGGGTTGGATGGTGAAGAGGTGAGAGGGGAAGGTTTGGAGTGGTGAAGGGGTGAGAGGGGAAGGGTTGGATGGTGAAGGGGTGAGAGGGGAAGGGTTGGATGGTGAAGGGGTGAGAGGGGAAGGGTTGGAGTGGTGAAAGGGTGAGAGGGGAAGGTTTGGAGTGGTGAAGGGGTGAGAGGGGAAGGGTTGAATGGTGAAGGGGTTAGAGGGGAAGGGTTGGATGGTGAAGGGGTGAGAGGGGAAGGGTTGGATGGTGAAGGGGTGAGAGGGGAAGGGTTGGATGGTGAAGAGGTGAGAGGGGAAGGTTTGGAGTGGTGAAGGGGTGAGAGGGGGAAGGGTTGAATGGTGAAGGGGTGAGAGGGGAAGGGTTGAATGGTGAAGGGGTGAGAGGGGAAGGGTTGGATGGTGAAGGGGTGAGAGGGGAAGGGTTGGATGGTGAAGGGGTGAGAGGGGAAGGGTTGGAGTGGTAAAAGGGTGAGAGGGGGAGGGTTGGATGGTGAAGGGGTGAGGGGAAGGGTTGGAGTGGTGAAGGGGTGAGAGGGGAAGGGTTGAATGGGGAAGGGGTGAGAGGGGAAGGGTTGGAGTGGTGAAGGGGTGAGAGGGGAAGGGTTGGATGGTGAAGGGGTGAGAGGGGAAGGGTTGGATGGTGAAGGGGTGAGAGGGGAAGGGTTGGAGTGGTGAAGGGGTGAGAGGGGAAGGGTTGGAGTGGTGAAGGGGTGAGAGGGGAAGGTTTGAGTGGTGAAGGGGTGAGAAGGGAAGGGTTGGATGGTGAAGGGGTGAGAGGGGAAGGGTTGGATGGTGAAGGGGTGAGAGGGGAAGGGTTGGAGTGGTGAAGGGGTGAGAGGGGAAGGGTTGGATGGTGAAGGGGTGAGAGGGGAAGGGTTGGATGGTGAAGGGGTGAGAGGGGAAGGGTTGGAGTGGTGAAGGGGATGCAGGAAGTTGGGCCTGGCTTCCTTGTGCCAAGCGACAGCCGGAGCTGTTCCGCCCCGATGCTTTTATAGACTGGGCCGCTGCACGAAGTCTGCCAGTTAAAGAGCAGCTTCTGCTGCTGTAAGCAAGGTTGGGTCACCAGGGGACCAGATGGTCTATAAGGTTCCCAAGGTGCCCTAGGTTTCCCCGAATCTCCACAAGCAAACTGGTGGTCCCCCCACTGGGACCCCGACCCCACCGCTCAGTGAGGGGGACGCTCAGGCCTGTAAACTTGGATTCCCGAAGGCTTCACTCTGGGATATCGCTCTGGACAGACTTAGGGGTAGAAAGTTTCTCAAAATTTAAATGACAGCATTTGAAGTCATGTGGAGGGGAGGGTGATCTTTAAAAAATGTTCCCATCTAAATTTGCAGCCCTGTTTGTACAAACAAGTCAAAGGCGATTTTCTCCATGGAATTACCAGCACATGGGACCGTGCGTTATACTTTGTGCCCGAGACGTGCCTTTTTCTCTTTCCTGACCATATGCGCCCCTACCTCTGCCAGCTCACATAAGACGAAGAGAGAGATCAAGTCCAGACTCTTCCCGTAATGTTGGAGCTCTTAGCCAAGGAGAAAAGGAGAAAGGCAGGGCCCGGCTGGGGGGCTGGCCAGGCCACAGGACTCGGTGTCAAATGGATGTCCCCAAAAGCCAGGTTGGAAGGTTCTGACCCAGTAGATGGAGATTCAGGGCAGAGAAACTGAGGCATGAGCTGGTTCATTGGCCCTCTGTCCCTTTGTATGCAAGAGAGGAAGCACAAGGTTTCTTTGTGCAGCTCAGATTCTTCTGTTAGGGGTGCTTTGGGCCCCTGTCAGACATTGGATGGGGTTTTTCCTCATGGCATGATGTTGGGGCAGGTGGCCTCCTGTGATCTGGGCAAATGAGCAGAATGTTAAAATACTTATAAGCCCCACCCCCTTCCCCACAAGGTCTCTGTTGTGATACGGGGTCAGGGCTAGGCAGCGTGTGCGGACACCAGGTGCCCCACACGTAAAGGAGCCCCTGTACTCAGAGGGGCCCCCTCGGTCTAATGCTCTGCTGTCATCATCTTACATTCTTAATAGTTTTTGATTAAGAGGCCCCACATTTTTACTTGGCCCTAGCCTCCACAAATTACGTAGCCAGTTCTGTCCGGAATTTTAGGTTTGACTTAATAGTTATTGCATTATTATTTTCATGTTGTATATCTGAACTCTCAAAAAATGTGTGTGATATTTCTACTTAGTTTTAAACTCATACTTAGAGTAATCATCTGGACTTCTTGCAAGGATTGCTGCCAGCCTAACTGTAGGGGAATGCGGACTGCCAGCCAGCAAACAGCTTTTTAAAAACCATGTGCGTGTCATGGGAGAGGATGTATAGACAGACACAAACAGATGTGTAATCAAGGGCAGTATGAGTTTCACATGAGGGTAGAACTGCTCTGTCATTGAGCAAACACCCCACTGGGGGACTTCTCGGTGCCAGCTGTGCTGACCATGGGGACACTGAGAAACACAGCACAGCCCCTGCCCTCAGGGAACTCCTTGTTTAAAGACGTGTTTTTCAGACTTTTTAAACCCCAGTACACATACAAATATCATGCGTACATAGAAAAGTGCAGCAGTAGTTTTGTGGAACAGAAAAAAATCAAATAAGATAAACTTAGGCTAATGGGTTATGCATAAATATTACCATGCAGAAATATTCTATATACTATTTGATTATTTGGTGTGGGGTTTTTAATGCTAGTTGTAGCACATGAAGTTGATTTCATAACCATTAGCCTAAGTTTAAAAAGTATCGCTCTGATGGGAGAGACTGATGTGCAAGCAAACAATGACATTTGGATAACCGTGATAATGGATGGGGGTATGCAGACTGCTCAGACGAAGTGTTATTTGCTCTGAGTCTTGAAGGTTGAGAAGGCATTTGCCCGGTGGAGAAGCTGGCCATGGTAACAAAGAATCCTAGGTTCTGGGGCCAGGTCTGCATCTGGGCACAGGTGAGGGCTCCATGAGGCTGGAGACTTGGAGGAGAGGGTCCTGGAAAGGCAGGGTGGGACTTCACATGCCAGGCAGGGAGCTCAGTTGCTGTCCTGTGTGAAGCACTGGAAGCGTTTTTAATAGTTTGATTTGGATCACAATTTATGCACCATAAAATTCACCCACTGTAAGTGCACAGTCCTGCTTTCGTACAGGTTTTTAGCACAAAAAACCACAATCCACTCTTAGAACCTTTTCACAACCCCCAAGAGTTCCCTCGTGACCAATCCTAGTCAATTCCCATTTCTATCCCCATCCCCAGGCAACCGCTAACCTGCTTTCCATCTCTACAGATTTGTCTTTTCTAGAAATTTCAAACAAAGGAATCATACAATATATGGTCTTGTGTGTCTAGCTTCTTTCCCTCAGCATCCTTTTCCCAAGGTCCATTAATGTTGTATGTAGTAGTATTCTGTTGATTTACCCACTAGCTTATGTTATGCATGTGTGTATTTGTGTATGTATAGATGTCCAATGTATATACTGGCCAGGTAATGAACATTTGGGATGTTTCCATTTTGGGGCATTTTGGGGCTCTGTAGCTTCTCTGAGCATTTGCGTCCAAGTCTGTTTGGACGTGCTTTTCTTTCTCCCCGGGGACGAGTGAAGGCGTGGAGTCCCTGCATTGTGTGGTGAATGCTTGCGTCACTCTAGGAAGCTGCCACACTGCCTTCCACAGCCACTGTGCCATTTTGCATTCCCACCAGCAAAGTACGAGGGTGTCTCCACATCTGCAGGATTCTTTGAGGTAAATGTGATTAGATGTGCCTTTAAGAAGACTCATCCAGCTGTAGGATGGGGGTAACTGGAAAGGAGGCGGGGGGAGGCTGAGGCAGAGGGAGACGTCAAGGGACCACCAGGCTCAAGCTGGGTCCCTGGGAGATGGAGAGGAGGGTTGGGTGTACCCCAAGTACAGGGGACAGAAACTAAGGAGCACTTCTCAAACTGGCTTCGAGTCACACAAGTGTCAGAGAAAGAAGATGGTGGTGAGCTGGGAGCTAGACTTGCATCTGGACAGAGATGATGGTGCTAAGCCCCTGGCCTGTCTTAGGTTCCCATCAAGTGAGGCCAGCTCAGCAGTCAGGTCCCTTAGGATTGTTCCCAAATCCCTGAGGGAAGGGTTCCCAGCCCTGGTTGCACGTGGGGACCACTGGGACTGGACGAGATGCACTGGGGACTGGTTGTGCTTTAGCTGCTCTGGGTGCAGCCTGGATGTGCAGAGGGTTCCAGCCCCAGGTGATTCCAGCATGTACCTGCATAGCTCCTAGGCCAGTTCCCAACTGGGGTGCACACTTGAAACCTTGCAGGGGTGGGGGGGGCAGGTTGAGAAACTGTGATGCCCGGGTCTTACCCAGCGCTCTTAGTATCATTGGGAAAGGATGAGGCCTGACCACCAGAACTTTTAAAGTCTCCCCAGATGATCAGAACGTGCAGGCAAAGGGTGGGAGCCGTCACTCCAGGCAACTTGTTTGGACCTGAGGAGGATTCCAGGTAGATGCTTCCAGGGCCAGCATTTCCCATGTTCGTGACTCTCTTGCTGTTTCATCAGTGCACCAAGAAACCTTTTTTCCCCTTTTCAAATGCTCAGATCATATTTCTGAAGCATTTTATACCTCATGTTAAAATAAACCAGTGCCAGCCAGGTGATTCGGTTGGTTGGAGCCTAGTCCTCGTACATCAAAAAGGTTGCTGGTTCCATTCCCAGTCAGGCACATACCCAGGTTGTATGGGAGGCAACTGATTGCATTTTCGCTCTCTCTCTCTCTCTGTCTCTGTCTCCCTTCCTCTCTCTCTAAAATCAATAAACATACCCTTGGGTGGGGATTAAAAATAAAAAATAAATTAATTAATAAAACCATATTCCAGTGCACATGTTTTATAAACCCATCTGTTTTATATAAGCTATTTACAAATACGGACACAGAAGGAATTTCAAGAGACTTGTGGGTAAGGAACCAGCATGTTAGCTGTATGTTGCTCGCTCTGTGGTCTGCACAGAGCCTGAACCCATAAACACAGGTCAGACACACGATGGACCGCGTACCTACAGGTAAAACAGCTTGTTTAACAGGCCCCGGATCGTACCGGAGAGCTCGTGTATGCATGCTTTTCTTCCCCAAATATTTCCAGATCGTAAATTAAATAAACAAAACAATGGCTTGCACCTTTGGTTCCTCCAGGTGTTTGGCACTCATGCGTTCCTGCCCATGAAACCCAAGTACCTTTTCAGCAGTAACTTGAGGAAGAGGCCAGAGCCGACTTGATTCTTAAAGCTGCACTGTTTTACCAAGTGTGCTTGCCTGTTAGGTTCTCTGGGTACTGTTTGCATTCCTCACACTCGAGGCCTAGTTCTTTGGTGTGGACCAGGGCAGAAAGTCTCAGACGGAGACAGCTGCCACACTGTGCCTCTCTCGTCTCTGGCCCTGGTCCTCCCCCAGGGGATTACAACCCGTCACCTGAGATTTCTGAGGCCTGACCAGCAGCCTTGGGTTAACTTTAACTTCAGGCTTGGGTTTATTCACTGCAGTCATCGGGGATCTCTGAGTCCACAGTGGGCACTGAGACCAGACCCCCCGCCCCCAGCGATGAGCTCAGCTAAGGCCCACCCAGCCATCCCACCTCCCCATAGGGCCCCTTGCTCGTCAGGGCCCTGGGTCCCGTCTCCCACTGCCCCCAGCACTGGGTCACTTTCTTGACTTCTGCCTCTTGGCTGATGAAAATGGGAGCTGGTCCTGGGGTTGATGGAGACACAGGGCTGCCCTCAGAAGGGCCAATTAAAGGATGGGGGAGCATGGAGCTGTGGCTGAGGGGTCTCAGGTGGGACAGTGGGCACCTTCAGGGCCTGGTCCCTCAGAACTCAGAGCAAGACCAGGGCCTTAGGTACAGAGGCTGGATTCACCCCTGGACATGGCAGCAGAAGATAAGTCAGAGGTCATGCTGAGCAGGTGATACAATTGAGGCTCAGCTACAGTCCCAACAGAGACATGGAGGCAGGGGCCAGGAATCCCTCCCCCAACACACACACACACCCCTCCCCTCCACAAGTCCACTTACCACTAGGAATAATTAAGGAGCCAGGATGCCATGGAAGCAGGACAGTCCCTGGTGCCCACCTGCCCCCGGGCTCTGTGCCCAGCTTCTCTCCTGCAATCCCTGGGGGATCATAAAAGAGCCAGAGGTGATTATGAGCAGCCACTACCCCCACCTCCCTCCAGGAATGAGATGAAAGGTTATGCTCTGCTGAGGTGGAGGGCAGAGAAGTAACAATGCTGTACTTAGCTCTGTGCCCTAAACAGGTGGGCTGTGGAATAGCATCATTCATCTTGGGTTCCCACCCTTTGCTCAGCAAGGACAGCTTAGCTGGGTCACCAGAGGCCGTACGGTGACACCGCAAGAGGAGCAGTAGCTCAGCCAGCATCCCGGTGCCTTTGTTCTGAGGCCTGGAACTTGTATCTGACAGCGCTCGCACGCACTCTCCCTTTCATCCATGCTGACCTCTGCCTGGAGGCCCCCCTGGGCCCAGGTGCATCCTGTGAGGCTCAGTCAGCATGTCCGCGGCTCTGTCAAGTTGTCCCCGGATGGGCCAGCAGAACTGAGCAGGCCCTCCGGGTCCTCCCGTAAGGCCTGGCCCATCGCGATGCTGTTTGTAATGGCCCGTCGCATGGCTGCCTCCCCGTGTTCTGTGAACTCACCCGGGGCAGCGTCATATCCTATTATTAACAAAAGAACAACGAAAAATGGCAGTCAGCATATTCTGTACTATGTAGGTGGCAAGCATTGTGTTCGGCGATTCTCGAACACAATCTGACTCATTCCTCCTCATAGGACCAGGAAGTTGTGGGGGCCGGAGGTGCCTTTCCCAGAACCACCCCAAACGTGCAATCTGAGTACAAACAGTGCCCTGTTATGCAGCTCCCATCTCACCACCCTGAACCCAGTCGCCTCCCTCCCCTGGGCCTCTCATAGTCAGAATTTCGGGCGCTGCCAGGAAAGCCTGGGAGATGAGAACGATTAGTGCCCAATTATACAGAGGAGGAAACTGAGTGAGGGCTGAGATACCTGCCCACCATCAGCCCACTCTGAATCCCAGCCCCCCTGCCCCCCACACACACATGCAGTTCAAGGTCACTGCAGGCCCCAGTGGAGCCACACTGTTCCCCAGGCTCCATGTCTGCAAATAGTCCGGGAGGTGGTTCAGCTGGGAGTTCTTGCCCTCACCCTGCTCACCCCTTCCCACTTCATCTGGTGATTAAAAGGGAGGAGAAAAAATACAGTACACACGTCCCCCAGGGCTGCAGGGCTCCAGGGTCTGGTCCCAGAAACAGAAAGGTTACTTTATTAGCTGTCACAGAAATTTCACCATGACCCCAAAGTAATTTCCCCAGAGAGAGGCAAATCTCCAGGAGCCAGGAATAGACGGAAAGATTACTGCTTATCCCACTGTACCCGGCGCTTGTTTGGAATCCAGCGAGCTGCCCTGGATCGGTGCCTCCCCTCCCTGGGTGGCAGAGGCTCCTGGGAAAGGCAGGTCTGCCAGCAGCCCGCAGCTCAGGTCATTGCTGGGCGCCCTGCGTGACCACCGGCTGGGGGCTCACGAGCGGATGTGGCCTGCTAAACGGGCACGCTGTAGTCTAGAAGGGAAGCGCTGCCTTTCAGGAAGGGCCAGAGGCTCTGAAAACAGACGGTCTGGATGCTACCATCTGTTACCTTCCAATAGAGCCACCCTTCCCTGCAGGAGTGTCCTAGGGGAGGCTGAGCCACTTGAACTGCACCCAGGAGGAGCCATGGGGAAGCCCCAGAGGGAGGAGCATGGTCAGGGCCATGTACTCAGAAGGCTCCCTGTGGCACCTGTGTGGAAATGGGCTGTGGGAGACAGTCTGGGAGCTCTGCACTGTCTAAGCAAGAGGCTACGTGGCCCCACCAAGGAGATGGAACCAGGGCATTCTCAGCAGATGCCCCATGGGCTGGGATTGCCATGAGGCTCAGATGATCAGGGACAGAACAACTTACTCCAGAGGAAGGGAGAGGGAAAGCACTTCACTTTTGGGTGGTGTGGTGGCAGGAGCCCTGGGCTTGAGGCAGGCAGGCAGGCCTGGTCAGCCCCAACTCTGCCCTTTGTTGCCTGGTGGGGCGTCATTACACCTCCTGGGGCTCACATACCCCCATCTGTGGAATGGGGATGACACCCACCTCCCAAGGCTGGGTGAGGGTAACACCCACTGAAATGCAGGCACCCAGCACTGGCTCACGTTTCTGCATATCTGCCTGCCCTGCCCACGCAGAGAGCACACTTAGGCACCTCTGACAAGCACAGTGAGAAGATGCCAATCCAGTGAGGTACTGAGTGCAGTGGGGCCTCAGCTCACTGCAGGGCCACCCCATCTATGTTCTGGTTCTCGGGACCCCTGGCTATAGGAAGGGAGGTGGCTGGGTGGTGATAAAGATGCCCCAATGGAAGCATCTGAGACTGATGGGCTCACAATCTCTGCATCTGAGCCCTCATTCCAGCAGCTGAGGGGTTAAAATCCAGATGCTGGGCCTGCTTCTGGAACAAAATGAACCTCTGAAATAGCAGCGCCCGGAGAGTGGCAGTGCCCTGGAGGAGCAGGAGACATTCGACCCCAGCCCAGCCTGACCCTGACAACATGAGGTCAGGAGAAATGGCTGCTGTCCTGGTTGGGAGCTGAAGCCCTCGGTGCTGAGGTTTTCTGCAGGCCACCGGAAGCCATCGGCCAGGCCAGGCCAGACAGTCAGTCAGTCCACAGCATTCATTCGTCCTCTTCACACCGAGTTCCGAAGAATGGAAAGCGGCCCAGCTCCCGAGGCTGCCCAGTCCCTGTCACTGCGGGGGCGCTGGAGGCCACGGGCCTCACCCTGAGCTTGGCGTGTGTGGCTCCGCCAGCCTCCAGGGGCCAAGGTGCTGAGGCCTCCGTGTCCTCCCAAGAGAAACTTGGTGTTTATGGTTTCCATCCAGCAACTGCTGAAACGTGCGTTCAGCTCTTGTATTTTGACTCCATGGAATTAGGCTTAATCGCTCTCTGTTTTGGAAAAACAGTGAGAAGCGAGGAGGCTTGTGGGGCTCGTCGAGTCCGGCCCTACGGCGTCCCGCTGGTTGAGGTTTCAACAGGAAAAGCATCTTGAATGTTTTGTGGCACAGGATGGCTTCTCCTTACATTCTCTGTCTTCCGTTAAAAAAGAAAAAGCGCTGGCCCAGGGGTCCCCCAGGTCGGGCAGGGATGCCAGCCTCGAGCTGCCCGAGCACCTTCCGGCCTGGACAGAAGTCCGTTTGGGAAGCCAGAGGCCTCGCTCCAGGAAATGGCTCCAGAGCCGGGTGCAGGCAACTTGGTGGCCTCAGGCAACGCTGTACCAGGACTTCTGGTTCCTCTTACTCCTCTGCTTTCTGAGATCTGAGGCAGCTGAGAATAGAAACAGGCTTGTGATGGTCAAAATGCCTGCTTCGTTTCTGGAAAGGCTGGGCTGCAGGGCAGAGCCCCGAGGGTGACTTGCAGACACTCGCCCAGCCAGCCATTGGTGGGGCCTGGCAGGGCCTGGCCTGCCCGTGTCTCCTCAAGAGCCCGAGAGAGTGAGGACACTGCGCCCACCTGGGAGGGAGCTACAGACCATGGTGGTCAAATCCTGTCCCCGCTGCCCTCCACAGGCATCATTTCCACGGCTGCACGGAGGGTCCAGCGAGGGTGTAGGAGATGGCAGACAGTTTCTTCCCAAATCTTGTGGGCAAAGCCAAGCCAGATAAATGGGCAGGGAAGAGAAGGGTCTGCCTGCGTGACAGTGGCACATGGTTAATGCTCAGGGTGCGTGTGGGCTTTTAACTGAGATGTGATTGACATACTAGTATACCATTATATTAGGCTTGGGTGTACAACATAATGCTTCGATATTTATATATGCTGAGACTTGATCACCACTAATAAACCTAGTTAACATCTGTCACCACACATAGTTACAAAATTTATTTTTCTTGTGTGAGAACTTTCCAGGTCTATTTTCTTAGCAACTGTAAAATACAAAATAGAGTACTGTTCACTGTAGTCACCATGCTATACATATACATTACACCCTCAGGATTTATTTGTTTTATAACTGGAATTGTTTACCTTTTGACCACCTTCACCCATTTCTCCCAGTCCACCAACCCCCTCTGGACCATCAATCTCTTTTTTGTAAATATGAGCTCAGTTCTGTGTGTGTGTGTTGTTGTTGTTGTTGTTGTTGTTTTTAGATTCTGCATATAAGTGAGATCATATGGTATTTGTCTTTCTCTGTCTGACTTATTTCACTTAGCGTAATGCCCTCATGGTCCATCCATGTTGTCACAAACAACAGAATTTTCTTTTCATGGCTGAATGATATTCCATTGTATAGATATAGATGCACCATAATTTCTTTACCCCTTCACCTGCTGATGGACATGCTGATAAGTAGGAAAGGCAGCAGAAGCAGAAAGCTTTTGCTTCACTGACCTAAATTTAAAACTCAGGTCTGCTGTTTTATGTCTGTTGAACCTTAGGCCAGTTACTTAATCTCTCTGAACTTTAGTTTTCATATTTATAAAGTGGAGATCATAATACCTGTTTGGCATGCTTGTGCTGCTGATAAAATGAGAAAATGCAAGTGTGTGTTATTGATGGACAGACATACCATGTGTGCTCTTCAGGAACAATAGCCATTGGCATCATGATTACCTTCTGGCTCACCCTTTGCCTGACACACAGACATATTCTTTGGCTCACTCATAATTCAGGTTGTTGTTGTTGTTGTTGTTGTTAATTTGGGTAAAATTTGCATCAAAACCTGAATTTCTGGCTTTTGTGTAAAATAGGCAGCTCTGGCACTACTGGGCCACTTTCTGGACGTGGCTGTGACTGGCTGGAGCAGGGCCTACGGCCCCTCTAGCAGGATTTGGGCTCTCCTTCCGCCACAGTTCCCACCACTCCCTATGGCCTAATGCCAGGTCAGCCTTGTTCATCTGAGGAGCAGGATGTGCCTTCTCATCAGGTTTTGCAATAACCCCTCCCATCCCCGTGGGACAGTGTGAGCACAGGTCCTCATCTTTTCGGATGAACAGAGTTTCCTCCCTCAAGTTCCAATCCCAGACAGGAGGCCAGAAGAGTAGGTCTCCTGAATGAAATCAGTGACACTGCTGGTAGGTAGCTGACAGAGTCTGGATGAAAAGTCAGGCTGCTTCAAGGTTCCTGGGGCTGCCCCTTGGGGACATGGGAGCAGGCGGGATTCAGGTCATCACCGCCTGATGCAGGTGGGTGACCTCCCTCAAGCATCTCAGGGCTGTGGTTCACTTCCTGCCCGGCACAGAGATGGCCTGGCGCTGGACTGAGACAGCTCAGGTGGACACCTGAGGACTTGGCTGAGGATCTGTGGAAGGGAGCAGGGCTTGTCCAGAGGCCTCAACTCCTAGGGCACTGGGCCAACTGGTGCTGTGGTACTGCCCACCAAAGCCCAGAGACAGCTTACCCCCTCGTGACCACTGCAGGTACCACCGAATCCTAGTTTATGGCCCAGGAAGGAAAAGAAATCCTCCAGGAACCGTCAGTCTGTTTTATTTATTTATTTATTTATTTATTTATTTACTTACTTACTTACTTATTTATTTATTTGGGAGGGGAGGGCTGTGTGGGCGTGTGCTTTTAATAGATTTTTTAAACAGCAGTTTTAGGTTCCTATCAAAATCAACATCCCTTACCAAGTGGTATCTACAGTAATAAAAGCGTAATATGCTAATTAGACCAGACAGCTGAACCACCTTCCGGATGAAGCCAGGGCTGGTTTGGCCGAGGCAAGCCTTTGCAGCTGTGAGGGCCAAGCCTCTTACTCAAATTTTGTGCATCAGGACTCTAGTATTTGTCATAATGGATAAACCTACATTGACATATCATTATCACCCACAGTCCATAGTTTACCTTAGGGATCACTCTTGGTAGTCTGTGTGTTGGGACAAAAGTATGATGTACAGCCACCAAATATAGTATCATCCTGCCCTAAAGATACTCTAAGATACTCTGCCTTTCCCCTAACCCCTGGCAACCACTCTTACTGTCTCCATAGTTTCGCCTTTTCCAGAATGTCACGTGCTTGGAATCATACAGTATGTAGCCTCTTTCAGATTGGCTTCTTTCACTTAGTAATATGCATTTAAGTTTTCTCCATGTCTTTTCATAGCTTAATAGCTCATTTCTTTTTTTTTAATTCCTCATTGTTTAAAGTATTACATATGTCTCCTCCCCCCCCCCCACTGACCTCTCCCCGCCACCCCCACCCCTCCAAGGCATGCCCTGACCCCCCCTAGTGTCTGTGTCCATTGGTTATGCTTATGTGCATGCATACAAGTCCTTTGGTTGATCTCCTACTCCTTCTCTTCCCTCCCCTGCCTTCCCTCTGAAGTTTGAGGGTCTGTCTGATGCTTCTCTGTCTTTGGATCTTAATAGCTCATTTCTTTTCAGCACTGGGTGACATTCCATCGTCTATACCCCAGTTTGTATATCCGTTCACCGGCTGAAGGACATCTGGTTGCTTCCAGGTTTTGGCAATCAGGAGTAAAGCTGCTATAACATCCATGTGCAGGTTTTTGTGTGGGGGTAGGATTTCAACTCCTCTGTGTAAATACCAAGGAGTGTAATTGCTGGATTGTATGGTAAGACTATTTTTAATTTTGTAAGAAATTTCCAGACTGACTTCCAAAGTACCATCATGCATTTTCATCAACTGTAAATGAGAGTTCCTGTTGCTCACATCCTCTCCAGCATTCGGTGTTGTTAGTGTTCTGGATTTTGACCATTCTAATAGGTGTGTAGCGCTGTCTTGTTGTTTTAATTTGCACTTCCCTGATGACATCTGATGTGGAAAATCTTTTCATGTGCTTATTTCCCATCTGTGCACCTTCTTGTGAGGTATCTGTTCCAGTTGTTGGCCCATCTTTCATTGGATTGTTTGTTTTTGTTGTTGTTGAGTTTTAAGAGTTCTTTGTATATTTTGGATACCAGTCCTTTATCAAATGGGTCTTTTGCAAATATTTTCTTCCATTCTCCTGGCTTTTCTGACAGTTTGTTGTATTTTTAAAATTTTTTAAATTGATTTTGAGAGAGAGAGAAATATCGGTGTGAGAGAACATCCATCGGCTGTCTTCTGCACTCCCCACACTGGGGATCGAGCCCAAAACCCAGGCACGTGCCCTGACCAAGAATCAAACCAGCAAACCCTTCAGTGCACAGACAACGCCCAGCCAACTGAGCCACCCTGGCCAGGGCTGACAGTTTGCTTTTAAATGGCTGATCCCAACCCCATCTGGTAGCGAAGCTGCAGAGTCCCACACTGCAGGGGGTGGTATATGGCTTCCACCACTCTGACAGTCCCTAAAGGATGCCTCTGAGCAAAACCAGGACCTACGCCCTGACCTCAGCACTGAGCATGACAGCAGACATCAGCAGGGCCTGTGTCCAGCAGTCGAGTGTACATGGGGTCACACATGGAACCCCATGTCCCGGCCTGCCTCATGGGGCATCTGTGAGAAATGGTATTAATGAAGATGAGGGGCAGTATGGGAGAGGTGAGTCATGGATGAAGAGGTGGGAGACCAGGACTCAGAAAGGCACGAGCTCAGATGAGAGCTCCTAGACTAGAAAGGAACTCACAAAAGTCCAAACAGTTCTGGTGGGTTGATGGACTTGTGGGTGGATTTTTCTCCTTTCCAGGTTTCAAAGGATGGATAATAGTCTAATAGATCTTAATTTATTAAGACAACTATTTATTTAAAAACAACGAGTTCTTGCCCTGGCTGGTGTTCGCAGTGGTTAGAGTGTCGACCCACACACCAATGGGTCTTGGGCTTGATTCTGGGTCAAGGGCACATTCTTGGGTTGCAGGTTCACTCCCCGCCCCCTGTTGGGGCACGTGCTTGAGGCAACCAGTCCATGTGTCTCTCACACGGATGTTTGTCTCTCTCTCTCCCTATCCTTTTCTTCTACTTTCTCAGAAAAACAATGGGAAAAGTATCCTCAAGTGAAGATAAAAAAAAGAATTTTTTAAAAACAACTGATTCTTACTGTGTCTGCTGCCATCCCTGACCAATGCTAAACCAGTTCTGCAGTGGCATTGAGGGGAGGGCCAGGACTGTGAGCCCCCTGGCTGTACCTCTGTGCTGTGAAGATAACAGAGGAGGGGGTTCTGCCCGGGAGCAGAACCCCGGACCCTGATGTGGGGGCCTTATTGGGGTGGCGTGTTTAGAGGAGTGGGAAGTTCTGGGGGCTGGCTTTCTGCCCCCACCATCACCCATGGCCACTGTGCCATTGTGCTTTTGGGACACAAACCTAGCATGCTTTCCTAATTGGCTGGTATGGAAGCATCCAAATAAATGCAGAGCCAGATAACAAAAGGAATGCAATTGGAGGCAGGTGCTGGCGGTGAGCTTCAGTGTTCTCTGAAACAGCAGATGGCCCCCCTTGAATTCAGCGTTTCATCCCAGCCCCTTCCAGCTGCCTGCTGACCCAAGCTCTGCATTAATGGGTCACCCACTGCAGGCCAGATGTGTGTTAGCTGTTTCCACCTCTGTCATCTCTTTTGATTTTCATCCATCTCAAAACAGCCCAGTGCAGAGGAGGAAACTGAGGCAAGGGAAAATACTGGGAGACAGCAGCTCTTCACACAGTGCTTTAGACTTTACAGGTAGCTTCCTCCCCACTTTTCTCTCCTGGTTTTCTTCATCTTCATGCCAGGTCTTCCTTTGTGTCTCCCCTCTGCAGAGGAGGAAGTTGATGATCAGAAGGAATAAGCTGAGCCAAGGCAGAAAGTAGCAAGTGGAGAGAGAATCAACCCTCCCTCCTGAATCCTAGCCCTGCCCCTTCCATCCTGACACTGCCTCCTGAGAAGGGGCTGCAGGCCAGGACCCTCTGTGGCCCTTCTAGACCCAGAGGAGGGCCCTAACTGGTTTACCCTCCCTGAGCCTTTTTATACCTGTGATCTCACTGAGTCCCCAGATGGCCTGGGAGAGTCAAGGACAGAGATTAAGTCGTTGGGGTTTTCAGAACCTCAGGGGCTAAGCAACCTGCCAGGGTGGCCCAGTTGGCAGTGTCAGAGCCTGAGCCATAGCCATGACTGTGCGGGTTTTGTGTTTCATTGCGGAGCTGTTATTTGTATGAGGAAGAGAGTCTAGAACCCTTCTTCCTGACCTGGAGAGCAGGTGGCTGCAGCCACCCAGATACTCCAGCTCCAGGACTCTGTGGTCTTGTCCTGGCCTAGCACTGCTGTAGCACGGCCCCAGGATAGAGCATTGAATGTTCTCTCTCCCTTTGAAGTGCATATTTTACTGCCTTTCCCAGGACAGCTCATAACAGGGGGCACACTGGGACCTGGATCCAAGGGTTTTCCCTGAAGCCTCGCTGTTCTGTCTGCTTCCAGCTCGCACTCCAGGGTCCTGAGCGGGTGGGGTGATGTTAGATTCACAGGGTGTCCTGTGCCCCGTGCCCTGAGGCAACTTCAAGAGGTGTTTTCACAGCCTGTGTCCTGGGGAGGATTGTGGAGCTGCCTCCACACCTAACCCAGAGAAGTCACTGCGAGTGGAGGAGGGAATGGATGATGCATGAATGAATGTGTGCCTCCCAGCCTGCCAGGGAGCAGCATGCCTTAGTCACTTCCCACTGCCTGGAGGCAGGGAGTGAGCATGGACTTCTTCCAGCTCAGCCCTTGCAGAAAGTTCTAGATGAGAGAAGGCAGGGAGCCTTGGGTATTTCGTTGTCTTGTGACTTTGAGAAAGTCATTTACGCCTGCCAAGCGTCAGTGTCCTGTCTATGAAATGAACTTTTCCCACCTCTGAGTCCTCAACCTTCCTGGGTTACCTGCACATCAGGAGAGTGAGGGCCACGGTTACGTACCTTTCCCACTTTAGTTTCCGCAGTCCACAGACACTCGCCGTGAGTACGTGGTGGGACACGGTGCCAGGTCCCCTCCCTGTGGCAGCCTTAGCCGAACCTCACTTTCCTCGTGGTACCAGGATGATAAATGCATCTCCAGGACCATCTTGCAAGCCTGAGAGTGAGATGAGGAGAGTGAATGTGCTCAGGCTTGGTACGTGTGTTCAGGTTGCATCTACATATAATTACAATTTAATTACAAATACTACCAGTGCTGTTTCATGCAATTATGATAACATATTCAGATAATGCTTCTCTTGTAATTTATTCCAACTCTATTGCTGAAGGACAAAGCATGACACAGGAATGCAGAATGTCCCTATTCCTAGCATCTTCGATAACCATGGGGGTGAGGGAGACGGTGGGTTCAGGGTGGGTGGAGGGGTGGTGGCTGACAGGTCTCACCTCCCCCACCTGCCTCCCAGGAGCTGGGACACTTAGGCTGTGTTTGGGCATGGCCGGCCTCTGTGTGAGTCATCCAAGGGACCACTCCCCCTGGCACTCTGGCTCTCAGTCCCCAGAACTGAAGGTCTTCCCCGACTTGATTTTTTGCTTTCTGCTGCTTAGAACCTCTGTTCTGGTCAAACCTGGCTTTTGTCTAATTTTCAGCAGAAATGCCAGTTGGAGTGGCTTTTGGACAAATGCAGCTCCTGTGGGAAGTGTCAGGATTCCAGTGAGGACGTGGGAACCTTTGCACCTGGAAGGTGCCAAGTTGGTGCCGGGTCATTTCCTTTAGACAGCATTTTCCCAGCCCAGAGCTGGGGACTTCCTGCTACAGAGCACAAGGAGCCCACATGTTATTTAAATGCTATATGCTTCTAATAAAAATTAAAAATAAATAGATAAATAAATAAATAAATAAATAAATAAATGCTATGTGCTTCTAAATCATGTTTGGAGATGTAGCACCAGGATTAGCCAACCTCTTTACACAGTCTCAGAACTAGGGAACATGAAGAAGTCTATGTCCTCAAATAGAAAGAGAAAGAAAGAAAATTGTCATTGTTTGCAGATGATATGATGCTGTATATGGAGAACCCTAAAGAGTCCACCAAAAAGCTACTAGAGCTAATAAAGGAATCCACTAAAGTAGCAAGATACAAAATAAATATTCAGAAATCAATTGCATTTTTATATACCAATAGCGAGCTATCAGAAAGGGAAATTAAGAAAACAATCCCATTTACTATTCCATTAAAATAATTTTAAAAACTGTCTAGGAGTAAATTTAACCAAGGAGGTGAAAGACTTGTACTTGAAAAACTGTGAGATAATGAAGAAAAAAATTCAAGCTCTGGCCTGCTGGCTCAGTTGGTTAGAGCATCATCCCATGCACCAAAAAGGTTTCGGGTTCAATTCCTAGTCAAGGTACATATCTAGGTTGCAGGTTTGGTTGCCAGTCAGGGCATGTATGGGAGACAACCGTTCAATGTTTCTCCCCGCCTCTCTATCTCTCTAAAATCAATGAACACATTCCCAGATGAGGATAAATAAAAACATAGAGAGAGAGAAATTTAAGAAGATAAAAATAAATGAAAGCATATACTATGCTCATAGATAGGAAGAATTAACATCATTAAACTGTCCATACTACCCAAAGTGATCTATAGATTCAATGCAATTCCTATCAACATACTAATGACATATTTCACAGATTAGAACAAATAATCCAAAAATTGATATGAAAACACACACACACACACACACACACACAACAAACAAACAAAAACCCCACAAATAGCCACAGTAATCTTAAAAGAACAAAGTTGGAGATATCATATCAAACTATACCACGAGGTTATAGTAATCAAAACAGCATGGTACTGCCATAAAAACATACCATAGATCAATGGAACAGAAAAAAAAGATCCCAGAAATAGACTTATAACTATATGCTCAATTAATATTTGATAAAAGAGAACATATAGTGGAATAAAGACAGTTTGTTCAATAAATGTTGCTAGGAAAAATGGACAGATACATGCAAAAAATGTAATTAAACCATTTTCTTATAACATATGCAAGAATAAACTCAAATGGATTAAAGACTTAATAATGTAAGACTCAAAATCATAAAACTCCTAGAAGAAAACATAGGCCATAAAACCTCTGATATTTCTTTTAGCAATATTTTTTCCTGACATATATTCTCAGGCAAAGGAAGAAAAAGAAAAAAATAAACAAAGGGACTACGTCAAACTAAGAAGATTTTGCACAGCAAAGGGAACCAACAAAACAAAAGACAATCTACTGAATGGGAGAACATATTTAACAATGATACATCTGATAAGGGGCTAATATCCAAAATGTATAAAGAATTCATACAACTCAACACTAAAACAAAAAACAATCTAATTTAAAAATGGGCAGAGGCCTGAATAAACACTTCTCCAAAGAGGACATGTAGGACAGTAGACATATGAAAAGATGCTCTGTATCACTAATCATCAGAGAAATGGAAATTAAAATCACAATGAGATATAGTCTCATACCTATCAGAATGACTATCAATAATAAATCCACAAACAATTGTTGGTGAGAATGTGGAGAAAAGGGAACCCTTATGAACTGTTGATGAGAATGCAGATTGGTACAGCAATTATGGAAAACAGTATGGCAGGTCTTCAAAAAATTAAAAAATGCAACTGCCTATGATTCAGCAATTCCACTTCTGAGTATATATCCAAAGAAACTCAAAATACTAATTTGAAATAATATATGCACCCCTATGTTCACTGCAGCATTATTTACAACTAGAGGCCCGGTGCATGGGGGTTGGGGGGGCTCCCTAAGCCCAGCCTGCCCCCTCTCACAGTCTGAGAATCCTCTAGTGGGAGGTGACCCGGCTGTTGCCACTGCCGGCGCGCAAACTTCAGCTGGCCCTGAGCAGTGGGGGAGCTGCCCTCCAAGGCTTGCTTGTGCATTGGTCTGGCCCTGGGTGGCTGAGGGCTGAGGAGACTGGGGGATTCCGTAGGTATGCACGCAGAGTAGCCGGGCCCACCTGCCACCCCAGAGGGGCTGAGGGGACTGGGCACCACCATCTTGTGGTTGTGGGCACCGCCATATTTGAGGGTGAGGCAGTCAATTAGCATATTCCCTTCTTATTGGCTGTGGGTGCCACCATCTTTGAGGGCACGGCATCAATTAGCATATTTCTTCCTTATTGGCTGTGGACGCTGCCATCTTTGCAATGGCATGAGGGTCAATTAGCATATTCCCTCTTTATTAGATAGAATAGAAAAGATATGGAAGCAACCCAAATGTCTAGCAATAGATGAGTGGATAAAAAAAATCTATGGTACAAATATATAATGGGATATTAGCTGGCCTTAAAAAAAGACTTATTTTCATTAGCTTAATACCCTAATACCATTTGTGACAGCATAGATAGACCTAGAGGGTATTAAGCCAATAGAAATAAGTCAGTCAGAGAAAGACAAGTACCATATGATCTCATGCACATGTGGAAGTGAAAGAAATGAGCAAACAAAATTGAGACCATACTGAGTCCAGACTGATAGCTACCAGGTGAGAGGGGGTTGGAAGACTGGGTGAAAAGGGTAAAGGGATTAAGAAGTACAAATTGATAGTTACAAAATACATGGGGATGTAAAGTACAGCAAGGGATTATAGTCAATGATATTGTAATAACTGATATGGTGCCAGGCAGGTATTGGAAATACTGGTGGCAGGAGGGACTCTTTGTGTAGAATATGATTGTCTAGCCACTATGTTATATACCTGAAACTAATGCAAAATAACATTGAATGTAAATTTTAATTGAAAAATAATATTTAACGTTCTTAAAAATAAAAAAAAAGGAGAGACTGAATCCTGGGGGGGAGGAGGAATTGTCACCTGGTGGTCCCTGTCCCATCCATGTGCTCTCTCCCCAGTGTACTCTTTGCCTCAGACTCGCCTGCTGTCTGTCCCCTAATGTAGTGATCCTGTTAATCAATGACAGCAGGTGGGTACCTGTGCAAAAGGCTTTGACTTGATGGGAGGAGTAGCCTTGTGCTGAGACCGTAATCCATCATCACATTCACCTTCCAACACAGGTATTAAATATCCGCATTTTATAGATGAGGAAAGTGAAGCTCAGAGAGGCTCAGTGACCCAAACAAGCAGTATTAGGGGGAACACTTCATAAAGGACATGGTTGTCTAACCACTGTGCTGTATACCCGAACGTAATACAAAATAATATTGAATGTAAACTGTAATGTTAAAAGTGTTAAAAATAAAAGAAAAGGTCGCACAGCAAGGACAGAATCTTCTAGGAAATCCAGGCGTTTCTGGGAGAGTCTGCAGGCTGATTCTCACACGCTTGTTCTCCTGTAGAAAAATATTTTTCTTACGGAACATACTCATTAGGTCAACCTGTATCTTCAAAAGTGAGATCATGGCTGTTGCTGTTGATAATTCACTTCAAAAAAATGGCTTGGGTTGTTCTGTGGGAATTTTTAACACTTCCAGTCCCTTCTTTCCCAGCCCAATCTGTTTCTTAAGAGAACATGGGAACAAGAGAGCAGAGAGCATGTCAAGCTTCCCAGTAATCAAAGAATCCCAGCTACCCCGTCCTGGGGCTGAGGTTCTGTGACCCCCTTCTGGGGAGGGGGTGTTCTTGTTTTTATTGCTGCTTCCATGGGGGGCTTCCCTGGGAATGGAACTCTGTTTCATGTTCTACAGATAAAATGAAAACAAGAACGGCCCCCGTGAGGTCAGCCTCCCCCAGGGGGGGCATGACGACCACCCAAAGCCGGGTCTTCAGAGCTCAGTGTGTCCCATTATTTGGGACATTCTTACCCTTTCAAGAACCAAAGCCCACATCCCCTTGTGCTGTAGCCAAAAGGGAAGTAGCATCTCACGACAGGGAGGCAGGAAGTAGGGCCTATTCTGTGTGAGCCGCGGCCCCTGTTACAGAGGGAAGCGGAGGAGCAGAGCATGGCTTCCTTCAGGTCCCAAGTGATAGGCTGGAGTGGACACTCAGCCTTGCTGACAACAGAATTTTTTACTCAGCCTTCCCTAAGGATGCAAGCCGGGCAGGGGTTGGCCCATTCATGGGGGGCAATGAAGCACCAGAGAGGGGAGCCGAGTCTGGACCCTGCCCTCTGGGTTCAAGTCCGGCTCTGCCACTTAAAGCCCATAACCTGGGCCATTGCATATCTCCTGGTGCCAGCCTCCTTCATCTATGTCATGGGATGATGATAATGCTTACCTCGGTGGGTTCTGCAGGTAAATGAGATAATTCGGGGTAACAGTGCCTACCCCCGTGCCTGGCACAGAACAGATTTTCGGTGAATATTTAGTGTCATGAACAGTGACTGGAGTCCTGGCACTGAAGGGTTGGAAGCTGGCCTAGCTCTGCTATGTTCCCTTAGTCCTGGGACCATGGCCGTTGGTGTGGCCACTGCCATGTTGGACACAGTGGGCGATGCCACCTGCCTTAAGAACGAGTGGCCAGGCCTGGATGGAATGGGGCAGGGAGCAGGCAGTATGGGGGCGATGGTGTATGATCAGTCATCCTCTGAGTGTTTCTTGGGTACCTACTATGGGTCTGACAACATTCCAAGCACCAGGTTGTGACTAAGACAGGCAGGGTCCCTGCTGTCCTGGGGCATACATTTGGGTGGGGGAGGTAGACATTAAATCTGTGACCACATGATATAGTCTTTGTACAATACCTGAATCTCTGCAGCCCTGAACACTGAGGCAATGCCATTTACTATCCCTGACCACGGAGTTAGGGCGAGGCCACCAACAGACCCAGAAGAACAAAATATGATGTGTGTGCCCAAGGCTTCTTTTCAGATTCTTTCTCTCTCGCCCACTTGTCTCCATCCTGCTACTCCCAAAGGGCTTGGGTGGGGCATGAGGTAATTGGGCAGCATGGCTCATGTGGGGCTGAAGGGCTGGCCGGCTGTCTGGTACCCAGGAGGAGGCTCTGCCTGAGAGCAGCAGACCGGACTGGGCAGCACTCAGGTTGGGTCAGGCATCCAGACTTGGTTAAGATGGACACACAGTGGCTGGTTCCAGTTTCTTATTACAGGGGCAACAGAATCAGAGTCTGGCCAGGAGGGCTAAAATGAAATAAGGGCTTAATCCATGGAGGAGCTTTAAGTCTAGGTATGACAGGACAAGAAAACTGAGGCTGGAGCCCAGAAAGAGGGCTGAGCTAAGTTGATACTAATCGTCATTGTGTCAGTAATAAGAACAATAGCTAACCGTTACTGCTTACGACCTGCGTGAAAGTCTCTTGGTGTATACTATCTCATCCAGTCATCACAGTCCTGAGGGACTTGCTGGCGTTGCCCACAGTATATAGATTATGAACCCAAGATACGAGGAGGTTAGTAACTTAGCCGCAGTCGCACAGCGACTGAGCGGCAGAGCTAGGGATTTACCCCAGTGAGCGAGGGATGCTGAGTCCTCCAGACATTGGTCCTCTGCACAGGACTGACCTCCGAAGGCATCTTCCTCGGGGCTGATCCCGATTAGAGGGAGGCCTTGACAGAGAAGCCCAGGACTGAAACATGAAGCCGAATAAATAGCAGGTCCTGAATAAATGTTTGTTAATTGAACTGGAAGGAAAAAAATGCAATTTTCTTTGGGCCCAAGTCAGTGTTATTGCTGCCGCCCCAGTTCAGAATGTCCTTGTTTTCTGCGGGTATTTTGTGATCTTTATCCTGATGGTAGAGACAGGCCACATTTGTTCTGCTAATGAACCCAGTCTCCTTGGCCTGGATGAAGGGGTGCAGCAAGGGGGCAGGCGCATAACCACCTATAAAAACCATCTAATCAGATGTTGGTGTTACTGGGCATTCTTTCAAATGTCCCTTTATCTTTGAGGGTTGGATTTCCCTCTGATACAGACCCGTGGTTTTCTGCTGTATAATGATATCTCACTGGGGGAATGGGGATAGGCTGGGGAGGCAGTGCTGTGGTTTTTTCTCAGACGGAGAGTCCAGAATGTTGCAGGCCTGATTTCCCGCCGTGGGCAGTGATTGGAAGCACAGTTCTGCTACTGAAGAGAGGATAGATTCTTTACCTATAAAAACATTTGCAAAAACTAAAAGGTATTCACAGCAAGGGAGACAGTTTTGTTGTTGTTTTTGCTTTAATCTGAAGGCAACGGTCCCCAGGGTCATGCCTCTGAAGTCAGTTGTCCTTGTGTGCACATATGTCTGTGAGTGTTTTGTGTACATGTCTGGAATCTTATGCTGTACATATGTATTTGTGTGCATGTGCACATGTGTGTGTGTGTGTGTCCATAGATCCGTCCATCGGGGAAGAATGGTTCTGCCTTGCCCCAATGCTAGTAAGCACAAGCCTCATTTCAAGACCAAACACTGCTGATACTGTGTTTGGAATGTTTCTGTTGGGTTGGGATTCATCAGCAAGCACAATTTGTCAGCAGGCCCAATGCTGGTGCTTAACCACATGAAGTCCCTTATGTCTGAAACTCCCGCTCTCATGGGGAGGACTCCCTTCCAGGAGGGAAGGGAGATGAAGGAGATGAGGCCAGATCTTGGATTGTGGGTCAGACTGTGCTGGGCCTGACAGTCTTGTCTCACCATCAGCCCCTCTCAGCCTGCACTCCCATGTCAGTAACCAGGTTCACCCTATCCACAGGCCAGGGTCATTCCCAGCATTCCCACTCCAGTGCCCATTCATCACCTCCTTAGCTGTGTGACTTTGGGCAAGTTATTTTATTTCTCTGAACCTCAGTTTCCTTATCTATAAAATGGGAATGATACTACTACCAGCTGTGAGGATTAAGTGAGAGTTTTAAAAATGGGTATTATTATGGTTAATTCTACCTCCTATATCCCTCCATCCATCATCCCTCTCTAACCACACTACATTATCCTGGTCCAGGCAACAGCTCCTCCCTGGGCACCCTCTCCTCCAGACTCCCTCCCTCCAGCCAGACCTCCAGCACTGCCACCCTGGGGCCTTCCCTCAGGCAGACCTGACCTGGACACAAAAGAGGAGACAGTTGCTGATGGCCAGCAGCCAGCCAGGGGATGGGAGCAGCCAGCTCCTCGGCACCTAATGTTTGAGAATTTCATAACCTGGCACATTGCTACTTGAACCTGTTCCTGGCTCGTGGCTGAGGGACCCTGGTGTGCTCTGCTTTGCCGGCTACCCCTCCATCCGTCTTTCAAGCCCTGACATTACCCCTCCCTGACCCCACCCAACCCTGACATCATCCCTCCCAGATGCTCACTCTGGCCCCGCCCAACTCTGACAACTCCTCCCCAGAAGCCTCCCGGCCCCGCCCACCTGTTTCTCCTCTGTGCTGGATCTACACCCTCCCCTCCTACAGCCTGGCTCTGCTCTCACCTCTCCAGGAACTCACAGGCAACTTGCTTGCCTCTGTCCACTAGGCTGAGAGCTCTTTGCGGGCAAGAGCCATGGCCTGTCTCCGAGGCCACCTGCTCCCTGAAATACCTGGGATCTAACCAACTCTCTGTCTGCTGGTGAAAACAGAGACTGGATAGACTAAAGAGAAAACACCCTCCCCCCCACCCCCCCACAAGTAAAGCAATAACATGGCGCTTATACAATACTACACTCCCTCGGAGCTCCCAGCATTCTGACTCTGGTATGTGCGGAGTCTGCCTGCACCCTGCTCCAGCCTCGTCCCCTTCCCCATTCCCACCCCCACCCCCACATAGGCTCAGGAGACCTACCCCATTGCCCCAGGCTGAGAAAGTCCCCTTGCCTATGACCCATCACATGTGGAACTTCCTTCTCCTACTGATCTCACACTTTGTTACAATTACTTCATCTGTTGTCTGTCTCCCGCCAAACTAAAGTGTGGTGAGATCAGAGGTTATGTCTTTCTCCCTTCTGCATTCTCGGTGCCTGGCACTTCAATAGAGCCCCAGTAATTGTTTGATGATGAATAAATGAGCCCTGAGCAGTAGGAACATCAACAATAACTGAATATATGACATTAGAAAAGTTTTCTGCATTTAAGATCTGAATCTGTATATTAAAGGATTCATTGAATTTTAGTTAAATGGCAAAAAAAAAAACCCAACACTTCATTTAAATTTCCTGTGGCAAAATTAATTAATTAATTAATTTCCTGTGGCAAAGTATTTTAAAAAGCAAATAAAAATATTATACAAACATTCATTTGTGGAGGGGAGCTACCATAAAGAGGATCCTATGACTAATATCTGCAAAATAGCAAAAAGCAGAATAACCTCAAACTTCACCACAGTTCTAAGGATATGTGGGACTGTCCCCACAGAATTTGGGTAGAAAGGGTTATGTTCAAGAATTCCATACACAGCTGTGTTGTCATTTGTAGGTGGATATGGAAAAAATTTCCAGGTATGCAGTGTTTCAGGCACACTGTTATTATTTCTGAGAAAGCTACTCTAACTTTTATATCTATGAAAGAAGAAAGGAATCAAGATCAGGATCCAGATAGGAAGAACTCTGTAGGTTCCAAAATCAATTCAACCCATTAAAAGCTATGAGAGACACTGACAGTAATTTAAAATTATAATCACTGGGTTTAATAAAAAATCCAAAACTGTTTTTTGTAGAAGGGTAGAAGCTAAAAGGCTTTAAACACCATTTGTGATATGTGCACTTTTATGTGTATTGTACTTTAATAAAAAAATTGAAAATATTTTCTACCATTTCTTGATAATGTCCTCTAGTGCATAAAAGTTTTTTATTTCAATGAAGTCTAATTAATTAATTTTCATTGTTGTTTGTGTTTTTGGTGCCATAGCTAAGAATCCATTGCCAATCCCAATATCATGAAGATTTAGCCCTATGTTTTCTTCTCAGAGTTGTGTAGTCTTAGCTTTAATATTTAGTCATGGATCTGTTTTGAGTTACTTCTTGTCTGTGGTGTGAGATAAGAGTCCAGCTTCATTATTTGCATGTGGATATCAAGTTCTCCCACCATCATTTGTTGAGGAGATTCACCCACACCCCCATCCCTGCATCTTGTCAAGAATTAATCAGCTATAGATGTATTTTTTTTCTGATTCTTAATTCTATTTCACTGGTCTATATGTTTATTCTTATGCCAGTACCATACTGTTTTGATTATTATAGCTTTGTAGTAAGTTTTGAAATCGGGAAAGGTGAGTTGTTTAACTTGATCTTTTTTCAGTATTGTTTCGGCTATTCAGGCCCCTTTCAATTCCATATGACTTTGGGATTGGCTTTGTCGTTTCTGGAAGGAAAAGAAAAATCATTGGAATTTTGATAGGCTATTGAATTCACTCTGCAAACTGCTTTGGGAAGTATCACTATCTTAACAATATTAAGTTTCCCTATCTATGAACATTGGATGTGAAGTTGTATGGTGTGTTTTTTTTACATTATATCTTTAAAGCATTATATGCTTTAAATTTCTGTCCTAGCTAGTTTGGCTTAGTGGATAGAGCGCTGGCCTGTGGACTGAAGGATCCTGGGTTTGACTCTAGACAAGGGCATGTACCTTGTTTGCAGGCTCCTCCCCAGGCCCTAGTGGGGTACGTGCAGGAGGCAACCAATCGATGTGTTTCTCTCACATTGATATTTGCCTCTGTCTTTCCCTCTCTCTTCCACTTTCTGTAAAAATCAATGGGGAAATATCCTCCAGTGAAGATTAAAACAATTTTTTTTATTTTCCAGTTGAGCGAGTCTTCACTCATTGCTCTTTTACAAAATTATCAAAACTATTAAATGTGTTTTCTCTAGGTAAACCCCAATATTATATTTTAAGCTCCAGAGTAAGAGTGTAGATATGGTTATTGGTATGTCATCAACCTTGTAGGTTATAGAGATGGAGCATCTACTTACCTCTCCAGGAACATGGATGCCTCCCAGTGTTTGCCTTCCCAGTGTTCCTCAGGAGAGACATAGTGCCTCTTCAGGTTGTCTTCACAGGTCCTATGATTTCTTTTTTATTTAATTTTATTGTTGACAGTATTCCAGATGTCTCCCATTTTATTGGGGTGACATTGGTTGGTAGGACCATACAGGTTTCAGGTGTGGATTTCTGTGTTACAAGCTCTGTATATTGCCCTGTGGGCCCACCACCCAAAGTCAAATCATTTTTCGTCACCAAATATTAGGTCCCCTTCACCCCCTCCCCCATCCTTTGATTTCTTTATGAGTTTGCTTTTATGTGTCTTATCCTTTTCTTGTAGCTATTGTAAATGGAATGCTTTTCTATATGCCTTCTAAATGGTTATTATTCGTGCATGGAAATGCTATTTATTTTGGTATATTAAATCTTCATCCATTTACTTTAGTATGTTCGCTCATTACTTTTAGTGGGTTTTAGTTTGGTCTTGTGGGTCTGAGGTATCAAATCATATCATACGTAAATAATTCTATTTTTCATGCCCCATTCCCACATTAGCACCCTCTCCTTTCTTGTAGCCTTCCAAAAACTGTCCCGTGATGGTGGTCGTACACCCTCATCTGGCTTTGATGGGGTACTTTCCGTTACTCAGCCTTAGATGTTATAGCTTCTTGGATTGGTTTACGTTACTTTTTTTCCCCTTTAATAATGCAGGGGAGAGGAAATACTTGTTCCTATTCTCCCTCTTTTCACAATGTAATAAGCCAGGCATGAATAACAAAAGCACCAAACAAAAACCTTGCCATCTGGCCCTGGCCAGTGTGCTCAGTGGTTAGAGCATCAGCCCATGCACCGAGGGGTCGAGGGTTTGATTCCTGATCATCTGGGTTGCAGGTTCCATCCCTGGAGGCAACCAAATGATGTGTCTCTTTCACATCAATGTTTCTCCCTCCCTGCTTCCATCTACTCTCTCTCTGAAAATCAATGGAAAAAAATATCCTCGGGTGAGGATTAACACACAAAAAACAACCTTGCCATCTGGAGATTTTTAAACACTCTCCTAAATAACTATTGGGTCAGAAAGAAAATAAGAAATCACAATGTGTTTAGAGAATAGTCTAAACAAGAACGGTGCTGTATTAATCAGAAGCCTTGGGACACGGAGCAATTTAAACCAGTAAAAGGGGGAATTTATTGACTCACAAAGCGAAGCAGCAGAAACATCGGGGTGCAGGTGGCCTGGAGCAGGGCCGAGGTTTACCCATCTTCATTTCCCACAGCAAACATAGAACTGGCCTCTCTGTGGCCATCCCAGCCCTTCCGACCCCAGGGCTGCTTGTGGCCAGTGCTTGTGTGGGAGGTAAAGGCGGGCTCTCGGGGATGCACCGGGGGTCAAGCTCAGGGAGGGACCCCCATGGCAGAGACACCCTTGAGTGAGGGCATCATCGGTACTATGGTACCGGTAGAAGATAATGGACTAGGTTTGTGAATGGTTTATTACTCTTTTATAAATTAAAACAAAGCCAAGGTGAACCACATGTGTGTTTTCCTGAGTAGGAGAGGAAGCATTACAACTGGTGCCTTCACTGAGAATTCCCAGGGGTGTGGGCCCTGGTCTGTGTGAACCCCAGGGCCTTCCCATCCTCAGTGTCATGTGAGCAGCTGTGTCTTTGAGGGATGGGTCTGCTACCGGCGATCTCTGTGCCCATGCTGCATAGTTATTGAGGGCCTACTGTTTGTGGTGGGGATCTGGGTCCCAGGAGCCAAGAGAGAGGCTGATCCGGGCTCATCTCATGCCCCTCCCTCACCCCATACTTCCACTGTAAGAAATGACCTGTGTTTCTTATTACTTCACACCCCATCCACACCTCATATACACATTTACCTCATAGTCTCACCTCATTGCCTTCGCATATGTTGTCCTTTTACCTAGAACGCCCTTTTCTTTCTGGAAAACCCCTCCTCCTTGCAGACACAGCTTAAGGTCTCTTCCGTGAAGTGTGCCACACCCAGCGGAGTTGATTCCTCTCTCCTGGTGCTACCAGGGCTCTCCTTCACTCCGACCACCACATCTACATCCGTGTCCCCTACTGGACTGTAGTCCTTCATTTCTATACAGAATGAATGAATGAATGAATGAATGAACGAACGATGATGGCAATGATTACATCTAAATGCATTACTGAGGTGCCTACACCCAGCAGTACGTACGGCCACTCCTTCTGATGGGCATGGTACCCGATGGGAATCTGGAGAGAGAGGACCCCAGCATTGGAAGCAGACCTGCCTGGCACAGAGGTTGCTGTATCTTCTGGTTCTGACTGTTCACCACATGAATAGGGGCAGGGTGAGCAGAGCACCGCGGGGAGACATGGGGTGCATGACACCCCAGTCTGAGCCTCTGTCTTCTTTGCTTTTCTGTTTCCGGGAAACCCATGAAAGGCAAGAGAAGACCCATTTGAACCTCCTACCGAAAAATCTCTTGTTCTTTGAGCCTTTCATTGTGACAAGTTGGACAAGTCTGTGATTTGGAGTCCTCGGTGGTAACCTCCCACATCTGTCACTTTCTGAGTTGGACCAAAGGGCTAGAAGGTCCTTCCAGATCCATAGGGTTTCTTCACAGAAGCTTTTGTTCTTTTCTTTCCCTTTGCCTCAGTTTGTCTCTCTTGGAAAGTATTGCAGGTGTTGAGCAAAGCTGTGCTCATGGATGTGGCTTCAAACAATGGCTGCCCATTTGCAAGGCCTCCCAGTCAGGAGTACTAAGGACCGCTCAGAACTGCAAGGCCTCAGCCACCTGGAGGGTCTGGGCCTTTGTTTCCAAGGAGCAAACCTAATGCTCAAGCCTTCAGCACTTTGTGAACATGGGATGCCATGGAAAGGGGCTGGGACGCAGGAGGCAGGTGGACCCAGGGTCCGAATCCTGTGCTCCTCGCTGGCGGAGTGAACATCATCGGCCTTTAAAGTGGGAAGAATGCTCTGCCCTCGAGAGTGCTGCCACCAGTGAGACAACGGTTTAAGTTCTCCGAAGGGAAAACTGTGCGTATGTGAGGGCCACACAGACGTGGTGGCAGATTGAGCCTGGGTTCAGAGTGGCTCAACCATTATTAGCCAGGGACCTTGGGCAGGTTATTTCTCCCCTCCAGGTCTGCGTCTCCTCTCCAGTAAACTGGGGATAACATAAGGATTAAGTGAGCTAATACTTGAAAAGCTGTACGTTTGATGTCCAGCAAAAGGTCACAGTTTGACATACATCTGACTTGTAGACTATCTCAGGAAGTTGTAGTTTTCACTCCCTCCCTCACTTCTTACCACTCTAATCCTATGATTCAGATCTGACAATTAATGGGTAGTTGATGGGTTTAAAAAAAACAGAAGCAACTGACAATGCCAAGTGCTGGCCTCTGTCGAGACTCTCTGCAGTTCTCCGTGTCACCTCACATTGTTCTTGGTTTTGCCATTTCAGACTCATAAAGTATCTTTACTCCAAAGAGATCAAGGTATAATTTATACAAATTTTTAACTAACTTTGCATACCCAGCAGCGGAAATGACTGATGAGAGTGGGGTGGGCACTGGGCAGGGAGTGAGTGGGGATGGAGAAGGGGCCAGACATGCTGCGTGGCTGGGAGAGAATATTCCCGAACACGGGGACTGATGCATGTGATGGAGGACGTGTTGTAGTCACTGCATACCCTTTTAATTAATTGGCTTTTACTTAATAAAACAATTCTGGTTTGGTGCATTAAATAAAAGTGATGGTAATCATAATAGCCAGCAATACGCTTTATGTCTATTGCATACCATGGAAGTGCTTGTACAGACACACACAGAAAGAGTTGCTGGCTTCCACACAAGCACAGTGAGAGAGGCTGGCTTCCACACAAGCACAAAAAAAGGTGCTGGCTGAGGAATCTTAAAGCCCTCAGGGATGCTAGCTGCAGGCCCCGTTGGATCAAGTGACCAATTAGTGTCCTCAGGTTTCTCTCTTTTTCTTTGCTCCCCATCCCTCCCTCCAGAGGGTCCGGCCCTGCCTTTAACTCCCAACTCTCTGTGCTGGAAGGTACAGCTCCACAGCCAGGCCCCAGGGAAGCTGACCTCCAGCTGAGAGACACTGTGTGCTCTGCGGTCGTTTTCCGCTCATGGTTTCCCTCAGGAGAAGCTCTTTGTCTGTTCGTATTTAGATGCCAGCATCCGTGCACAAAGCATGGGAGCAGGCCCCTTCCGCCTGCCTTGCCTGGGTGTGCCCCTCACTTGCTCAAGGTCTCCCTCCCTGAGTGGCCTTGCCCCATTCCTCAGTGCTCTCTCTCAGCCAATCGAGAGTGTTTCAGTCCTTAACCCCAGGTGCCCCTCTCCCTGTGCCATTGTGTGGTGACCTCTGAGCCCACTGTTTACCATGACTGAGCAAACATTCCAGTGACTGGCACAAACGGCAGCTGTTTCTCCGTTTCTTCTTCGTTCATCTGTTTAACAGACCCCATAAGGCTTGCTTAATCTTTCTTCTGAATCACTCTCACTTGAAGTGGCCTATCATGTCCTTTTCCCTGGCTTGTGTCTCTTCTTTGGTCATTACTGGGCTAAGTCCACCAGAGGCAGCCCCATTTGTGTATGTCAGGGCATCTGACCCACACGGTTCTCCATCACTCATAGCCTTCATGAAAGCCTGCGTCTTTTGATAAGGTTGTAAATTCTCTTACGCTGGATTTGCATTGTATTATTTATAGTCACAAATAGCCTCCTCAAATAGCAGGTGCATTTACAACCCCTAGCAGTCAGCTTAACAAAGACAAAGACAGGCACTGATTTGATGAAGGGTCAGCTTAGTCATCGCTAGTTTTGTGCTGTGATGACTTTGGCTTCTTTCTGTGAAGCCACAGGAATCATCACATGAGGACCCCCGAACAGTGCTTAAGAAACATAAATCTGATCATTGCAGCCTAAGCTCTTCACACCCTGGCCCAATCTCAGTTCTTCCAGACCCCATCGGTGAGGCCCCCAAGGTGAAGTCCAAGCTCCTTGCACAGCCCACATGCCCCATGAGCTGCCCAGCCTGGCCAATCCTGTTTCTTATTGTTTTCACAAGTGCCCTACATTGGTTCACATCTCAGGGGTTCTGTCCACACCTTCCTCTCCTCCTGGAATGCCTGCCCCTTGATTTCCTGACAGTCATCTCCTCCTTCCACACTCCACTCAAGGGTCTTTTCCTCCCTGCCAACCCCTGCAGAGCCGATTCCTCCGTCCCAGGAACCCACAGGTCTGGCTGCAACCACTATCCTTGCACCAACCCACTGCAACGCTGTCAACCACATTAGCTTCCTTCACCAGAGTCCTCGTTCATTTCCAGGACCACATGTAGAATATTTACTCAATTAAAATGAAGAGAGGGAGAAAGAAAAAAATCCATGTTTGGGGTCTAGAGAAAGCTGTGGCACTTGAGTGTAAAACTCTCCCCAAACTCCATTGCCAGAGCAATGATGGTCATGGGGTGCCCAGGGGGCCCAAGCCTGCACGTACATCAGAGTCAGCAATTAAAACACAGGCTCCCAGACACCACTTCCAGAGACTGTCCTCAGCCAGTGTGGAGAGAGCTCAGAAGCCTGCCCTTCCCAACAAACCACCCAGCAGCTAGAGTGGCCGGGCCTGGGACAGGCCCATCAGGAATCGGACCCTTCCAGTGTACACCAGCATTGCTGGGTGACTTCCTTTCACTGTATTTGTTCCAGGTGCTGCTGTAACATTTGCCATGAATTTGGCGACTTAAAACAACATAAATGTATTCTCTTACGGTTTTGAAAGTCAGAGATCCACATGGGTCTTGAGGTGCTAAAACCAAGGTGTCAGCAGGACTGGCTCCTTCTGGAGGCTCCTAGAAGCTGCCTACATTCCTTGGTTTGTGGCCGCATCACTCCAATCTTCATTCTGTCCTGATGTCGCCATCTGCTCTCTGACCTCCTGCTTCTCTCTCAGACGGTGATGGCATTGGGTCCACCTGGATAATCAGCCTAGCGTCCCGTCTCCGTATCTTTCATTTAATCCCATCTGCCAAGTCCCTGTGGCTGTCGGTGTTCGTTTCCCAGGACTGTCACAACAAAGCGCCACAGACCCGGGGCTCCAAACAGCGGAAACTCACTCTCTGCTCTTCGGACTGCAAGTCTGAAATGGAGGTGTCAGCAGGGCCGTGCTCCCTCCGAAGGCTCTCCGGAGGTCCTTCCCGCCTCTTCCCGCCGCCGTTCCTCTGTGTGTGTCTGTGTGTCTCTCTCCTAATGAAGACACCAGTCATATGGACTTAGTGCCCACCTGATCCAGTATGACCTCAGTTTTACTGATTACACCTGCAAAGGCCCCATTTCCAAATAAGTTCATTCGGAGGTTCTGGGCCACCATGACTTTTGGAGAGACATTATTTGCATGTTTTCCTATCATATGAGGTGATGTATTTGCATGTTTAGGGGATTAGACCATGGACATTTGGGAGAGGGGGCATTAATCCTCACCACAGTTAGATGGGGCAGATACAGTTTCCTCCACCTCAGAAGCAAGGAAACCAAGGCACAGAAGGGAAACTGACTTGTCTGATATCACAGGCTGGGACTTCAAGCCAGGTTTTCTGACATAAGCCGTGTGCTGTCAACACCTCAGCACAGCTGCATGCCTGACACGGTGCTCAGAGAGAGCTCCAGGCTGAGCCCCAGGCCCCTCCTCACTGCGGGGCTCCCGACTAAGTGAGCTCCCTTCTCTCTCCATCTATCCCCGAACCCCCTCAGCACAGAGCTACTGCCCTGAGACTACCGCAAAGGGGGAGGGGAGTACATTCATCGAGCCCTCCCTTTGCCAGCATTTTCATGTGAGTCATCTGATTTAATTCCTACAGACAGCCCTGACGTGTCTGTATTGTTAGGCCCATTTTACAAATGAGGAAAAGGGGTTCAGAAATATTCATGTTTTATAAATGGCTAGGCCAGATCTTGAAGTCAGGCTTGCTGGACACCAAGCCCAGGCCCCTGCCATCCTGCCAGCCTGGCCACGTGATGCAGAAGCTCCGCACACCCTTCCTGGAGCCTGGGGTACAGCTGGCACAGGGCAGGGTGGCTCAGCCGGCAGGCAGCTCCAGGGCCACTATGTCCCCAAAGCCTCCATCCGTGGGACAGGTGGCCCATGGCCATGTCTCTTTGACCTTTGTTCAGTGGACGCCAGGGAAGCCCCAGATGCTCAGCTGTCCTACTCCTTTGAAGTCCACGCCAAGCAGCCCTGGCAGCAGCGGAGTCCTGCCAGGGGAGGGGAGAGAGCCCCTCGGGGGGGAGCACCGGAACCGAGCGCGGGCAGAGCCGAGAGCCCAGCAGCTTAGCATGACTTCAGCTCAGCCGATTCCCCTCAGCCCTTGCCGGAGGGCTTGAAATTCCAGCCCTGCTGCTTTCAGCTTGTAACCTTGGGAGTCATCGTCTCTCTGGGCCTCAATTTCCCCATTTGTAGCCTGAGAGGGTAAGGTTGCCATCCTTCTCTCTCCCTGTCAAAACGGGCACAGGAGCCGGGGAACTGAGTTTTGAGTGAAAAATATTCGTTCAGGCTTCTTTCCTTTGTCTCCAGAGCTGTGCGCCTTCAGGCCACATGGCTCTTTGAACAGCCGGACACCATGTGCAGGCCAGAACCCCAAGGCTTTTGAAATGAATTCATCTCTTGAAGCAAAATAGTAACCAGTCCTGTAAACACAGCTTTATCGTTTGGAGATTGTTGGGAGGTGAGCTAGGAGAGAGGGGGTGGAGGCCGGCCCCAGCCTTTCTGGGGGGCAGCACACAGCGGGGAGCAGGTTCTTTGTGAGCACGTCCCAGGCGCCATTCTGTGCGAGCCCTGAGTAAACACCAGGCTCAGGGCGAACCCTGCAGAGAGCCTGATCTCGGGGAGCTCCAGCTCGCAGGACAGCCAGCCGTGAGCAGATAACGACTGTGGGCTCTGCAGTATCAGAACCTTGGGCTTCTCCCTGGCTGTCCCAGCCCTTGTCCCTTAGGCAGGTCTGGTCCCCTCTCTGCTTCCTCCCTGGGAGCCCCCATTCCTCCTGTCCTCCCATGTCATTCATGACAAGTGTTAATGGTCTGGGGTCATACTCTGCACCTGCTTTCTTGGGACGAAGGGGTGATGTCCTGTCCTTGCCCAACCACGGTGGGCAGGGTGGTGGCAGGTCCACTCCACTCCTAAGTGCAGAGGACAGTGGTTGAAAAGAGAAAAGAGAGTCTTGATGGGGGGTTATCACTGTGCCTCCTGTGCGTTGGCCCAGGTCCCACAAGGTCTGACTGGGGCTGGGGCATCTTTTGAGTAGCAAGTCTGTGCCCCATTCAGCAAATCTTTTAGCTAGATGACAATGCACAACTGGGAGTTTAAAAACCCAGCTTTAGGCTGTCATTGGTCACGCCCCACAGTGGGTCCTCAGGCTCTTGTTCTCTCTGAGCCTCAAGAGATGATTCCGAGCCCCCAGCGAGACAATGGGGATGAGCACCAGAAGCATTGTGTGCAGTGGGGAGCTGTAATAGCCGCAGTGACATGCCTCCAGGAGTGGTTTTCTTGTGCCCAGACACTGCTGGCACACTCTAAACTCACGCCTTTGTTTCCTTCCGTGCACAGTCACATCCTTGGGCCGTACCCTTCCAGGGCCTCTCTTTTGAGGTGGTGTCTTCTCCTCTACCGTCAGTGCACTGTGTGCAGGAGGGTCCCAGTGACACCTGTGCAGGGCAAAAAGCCACCGTGCAGCTGTGACCTGTCCTGGAGCTACTTTCAAGCTGAGGTGGCAGCAGGTGAGAGGGCAGTGGGGGCTGAGGGCCCAGCACGCTGCTGTCCTGCTCAGCTGGTGTGCACATGGTCGTCCCAGTGGGACCCCATTCCATTTGTGGGCTTAGTGCAAGCGCCTCCGATTGTCAGCCCTGCTTACTGCCTCCTCGCAGCTCTCTCGTCTGGTTTGGTCACCTAGATTTGGCAAATGCCAAAGCCATGTAGCTTTGGGCCTGGCTGGGCTTCTGTTGACAAATTGATACCACTTTAGGTCTTTGAGACTGAAGCTTTCTTGACACAACCTTTCTTCTAAATCTTGCTCAGATGGGGCAGGAAACATTCTAAAGTTATTTAGTTCAGAATAGCTTTCCTGAAGTAGATGAGAAGCCACATGACCAAACTCATGACGTTAGCCCCCAGTCCCCACACAGCAGGCAGATCCCATGGGCCACTCACCTCGAGTGGGGACAGTGGATCCTAAGTGCTGTCCAAGGCCGCATGTTGGCAGTCATCCTCTTATCAGTGAGTGATCTGGTTCCAGGGACAGGTGGGAGAGGCAAGTGGCATACTGTCAGATGCCCCGGGACAGGGACTGTGGTCCTGAGCAGGGTGATTTGGCTTCTCCCCGCCTATTTCAGGATGGCCAGCCAGAACTGCTTTGTCCACATGAGTGGCAGCTCTCACTGTGCTCCGCATCCTGTGGCCTTGTGCTGCAGTAAGAAGTCAGAGAGCCCCAGCCAGTTTCGCTCAGTGGATAGAATGCCGGCCTGCAGACCAAAGGGTCCTGTGTGATTCGGTCAAGGACGTGATCCTCAGTTGCAGTCTTCTCCCCTGTCCAGGCACTAGTTGGGGCGCATGCAGGAGGCAACTAATCGATGTGTTTCTCTCACATCGATATTTCTCTCTCTCCCTCTCTCTTCCACTCTCTCTGGTAATCAATGGGAAGACATACTCGTGTGAGGATGGGAAAAAAAGTCGGAGAACTTGTACTTTCCACTCATTTGTGCTTCTACCTGCATTAAAAATTGCTCATGTTCTGGCGATCACTGGGCAGTTCTGCTGCAGTATGGGCCTGTGAGCAGTCTCGCTTGTTTTGTTTGTTTTTTTATGATGTGTCCCGTGGATGCAGTTTCTTTCATGTTTTAAAAGACAGATACGAATGAAGTAGGTGTTTTGTTGGATGAACATGCCCTGAGATTCCTGAGGACACAGTGACACGACACAAATGCTGCCCTGGCCTTTCAGACGGGTTTTGTTTTGTAACAGCCTTATTGAGCTATAATTCACTCATTAATACGGTTCACACCTATTTAAAGTGTACACGTCGGTGATTTTTAGTGCATTCAAAATTGTGCATTCATTATCACAACAAATTTTAGAACAGTTCATCAACCTGAACTGAAACCCCACACCCAGTAGTGGCAATCCAAATGATCACTCACCGTTGTCCCTGAAACCCCTCAGGCAACTACTAATCCACTCTCTGTCTCAACCGATGTCCCTGTTCTGGACTTTGATAGAAAGGGAATCCTAGAGTAGGTATGTGGGCTTTTGTGGCTGGCTTCTTTCACTTAGCATAAGGTTCTCAAGGTTCTTCCACATTGCAGCAGGTATAAGTACTTCATTCCTTTTTATTGCCAAATATTCTATTGTGTGGATATATACCACCTTTAATTTAGTCATTCTTCAGTAGGTGGACATTTGGGTTATTCCTCCTTTTGTCTTTTATGAATAATGTTGCTATGAGCATTTGTGTACAAGTTTTGTGTGGACATATATTTCATTTCTCTTTGGTAAACAGCTTGGAGTGGAATTGCTGATCATATAGTCACTCTCTGTTTAACCATAAGAAACTGCTGGGCTGTTTTCTGAAGCTGTTACAGTATTTTACGTTTCCACAGCTGGAAGTGAGGGCTCCAGCTGCTCCACATCTCACCAAGCTTTGTAAGTGTCTTTTTTATTCTAGCCTCCTAGAAGGTCTGAAGGGCCACCTCATTTTGGCCTCATGTCCATTTCCCTGATAGCTAATGATGCTGAATGCCTTTTCACATACTTATCAGCCATTTGTTTATCTTCTTTGGAGAAATGTCTATTAAAATCTTCTATTTTTTATTTGAGCTATTTGTATTTTCATTGTTGAGTTATTAAGTTCTTTATAGATTATATTCTGCATATACTGGGTCCCTTATCAGATATATGATTTGCAAATACTTTTCTCCCATTCTGTGGGGTGCTTTTCACAAAAAGTACAAAAGCCTTTTAAAAATTTTTATAAAGTCCAATTTGTCAAATTTTTTATTTGATTGCTTGTGCTTTTGTTGTCATATCTAAAAAACATTGCCTAATCCAAGGTCACAAAGATTTATACCTGTTTTCTTCTAAGATGTTTATAGTTGCATCTATTTAGGTCTTTAATTCATTTTAATTCATAATTGCATATGGTGTGAGGCAGGGGTTCATATCTCTTTTGCATGTGGGTATCCAGTTGTCCCAGACTCATTTGTTGAGAAGACTGTTCTTTCCCCACTCAGTTGTCTTGGCACCTTTGTCAGAACAGACAAGTTTTAAGAACCTTACTGAATCAGCACACGGAGAGCACTGAGAGGCTTTGCCAGGCCCTCTGTTGAGCTGTCTCTGCCCCCACAATATCCTGTGCACTCGAGGTGTGGACAGAGTTGAGGTCTGTGTTGGAACACCCTGGGGAGGACAGTGGATTAGAATGGATGCTGTGACCTCTTCCTTTTCATGGCTACACCTTTGTACCTGGGCAGGGAATATGCCTGAAGTCCACACACAGGGGACCTGCTGCAGAGCAACGTGCCTCCCTGCTCCTTGCCACCCTCCTCACGCTGATTGCAGCTAAATGACCATGTGTCTTACAGTTCGGGGACAGTCCCAATTTTGTCTGTTGTTCCCACATAATTATTAACTAGTCCCTTCCTCCCTAAAAATATCTTGATGATAAATGATACAGTCCTCTTGGTCGTAAAGCAAGGGCCAGGGTGAGAATGTGGGGTCCAAACCATGTACCTTCCTGCCCTCCAGTCCCACCGACAGGGAGAACCGAACTTGCACTTCAGAGTTCTCACAGCCTCAGCAGATGCAGTCTGGATCCCACAGATCCAACCGTGAGCACAGCTTGGCAGGACTCGCAGCCTCTGGGGGCTCGAGCAGCTAAGAAGCCGTCTCTGGGAGCCTTGGAGATTGGCCCGGATGGAGAGCTTTCCGGGGTCCTGGCTGGGCAGTCCTGCTCCATTCAGAAAGGGTCAGGAGGGCCAGACATGGCCCTGCCCATGCCACCTGTGTATGCGCACCCCTGAACTCGAGGGTGTGATCAGCCTTGTATATTCACACCCACCTTGGGTTCTCCAGGGCCTCGAGGAGAAACCATGTGATATGCAAGTCCTTGCCACTCACCTGTCACCAAATGATGAGTAAACATCTGTGGAGGGACCCACAGATAAGAGGGGAAGGTACTTTCATATACAAGGGAACCATGGTTTACATCTAACTGATGAAGATCCAACTGTAACTGGAGTGGGGACCGGGGAGGGTACAAGTAGAATAAAGCAAAAAGGGAAGGAATTTAAGCAGTGCCAGCAGCTCCCCTCTGCAGGGAAGTATGAGAATCTGCAGCCCCTACTCGTGGGCAATAGCTCCTATGAGCCCATGTGAACACTGACCCTGTGGGTGACGGCTGAAGTTTCCATACAGCGTATCTTTCAAATGCAAACGGAAGAATCACTGTGACTAATGCAGGTGCTGCCGAGTGGTCTGACTCTGTGTAGCTGTCACACTGGGGGAAGGTGTAGCAGAGTCTCATGCTGCAGGGGAGTGGGCTCCCTGGAGGAGGTGACCCAGAGCTCTATTGGGAGGAAGAGTGGGACTTTGCTGGTTGAAGGAAGAGGGAGGGGCTTCCACACGTAGAAACTTCAAAAAGCAAGCATGGTGACTTATCTTTGGGTGGTGAACATACAGTACAATATACAGGTGATGTCTTACAAAATTGCGCACCCGAATCCTTTATGTCGCTCAACAAATCCAATAAAAATTAAAAAGCGAAAGCAATCCTGAGGCAGTGGGAGTATGGGGAAATAAAGTGAGGCCGGTTATGCTGGCCTTGGTTAAGTAATTTCATACTGTAGTTAGTGATTCCCAAATCTGTGTTCCTGGAACACCTGACTCGTGAGATGGGTTCTGCAGTCACACAAGTTTGGGAAATCTCACCTACAACTTACCCCCCAAATCCTCACTTGGAGAGTTGCAAGGGATGTTAGCATACTGAAGACTCTGAGAAGTCCTGCAGCAAACACCTTTTCCGACTGATGACTCAGGGCTTCCCTTAAGCCCTCCAGTAGCCTTCGAGCTTCACAGGAAGCCTGGCTCAAACAATAAGGAGCCATTGCAGTTTTTAATTCGAGGAAGCAGCAGGATCAAACACCATGATGGAGGATGGGATGGCTGGTCTGTGCCAGAGGCAGGAAGACCACCAGCTGGCTGGTCACTGGCTAACTTAGAGGGTCCATCTCAGTAGCTTACCTGGAAGGATCCAGAAGCACTTGCCTACAGAGAATGGGGGGGACAAGTGAGAAGACAGTGTCTGCCTCCAGGCTCTCTTAATGCTACTTCTCACAGGCCCCCTCCCCAAGCAGCTGTCATCAGCCACACACCCCTGCCCCCCCCGCCCCCCCGCCCCCGCGCCCCCCCCCCCCCCCCCCCGCCTTCTCAGGACTTGGAAAGGGCCGTTAAAGGCTTCTTACTGTCGGCATGTTTACTGTTCACGTTCAGCAAGGGCAGGTCCTGTGTCCTGAGCCAGTCCCCTCTGGGCTCCAGGGGACACGGTTTCCAACAAGGTGCACCTCGCCTTTCGTCACCTTCCAAGAAGGAAAACAGGAGATGAAATGCAGTGCACCCACGTGCCACCTCGGGCCTCCATGCCGCAGCAGCGCGGAGACCTGAACCTCCCAGGGGAGCTCCGAGCCAGATAGAAACACTTCATGTACTTTTAGCCAGACCTGCTCGTCGGCAGAGGGCTTGCATTGCAGGGTCTCTGAATAATTATCTGTAATGTATGCTTCAGGCCAGGGAGCGCCTGACACTCGAGACAGGGAACTGGATATCCAGCTGCAGCTTACGGGCTCCTGCAGGCAAACCTCAAGAAACAGCAAACCTAGAAGAATGTATCTGGTGGAGATGCACTGAGTGGGTATGGGTGTGGGTGGGCAAGGGCACAGGGAGGCTTTCTGTATTGTTCTCTTTCCACTTACTGTTTCCGGTTCCTAATCGGTCGATTCTTGTCTCAGCGGCCCTCACTGTAAAGTCTGGGGAGGCCTCACAGGCCGGCTGCTCAGGTCTCATTGTTTGCTGTGCTTCTGTTTCCTGTAAGGCCACCAGGGCCTCCCCGGGCCCTCTTTCTCCCCGGGGTGTGAATGCAGGGAGCCAGAGGAGGGGATACCTAGCTGGGATGCTGGGAGCTGGGTGGTCCCACACTGTCCTTTCAGTCAGTCATTCATTCATGGTGTTTTTATTGAGTGTGGCACTTGGCCTGATCTTTGTATTTGTGTTGGGGATAAAAGATAAACAGTTGTGCCCTGCTCAGTAGTTAGAACGTCAGCCAGCACACTGAAGGGTTATGGGCTTAATTCCCAGTCAAGGGCACATTCCTGAGTTGCAAGTTCGATCCCTTGCCCCAGTCAAGGCAAGTGTGGGAGGCACCCAATGCATCCATCTCTCTCTCTCTCTCTCTCTCTCTCTCTCTCTGAAAATCAATGGGAAAAATATCCTCCAGTGAATATTAACAACAACAAGAAAAATAAACAGTGATGGGCCTCCAGGAGTTCTTGGTCTAGGAGGGAGGCTGATAAACCCCAAAGTAGCCCATGTTGAAACTGGCATGCTGGGGCTGTGTCCACAGTGCACAGACACACAGCACACATCCTGACCCCACCTGGGAAGGCCCTGGGCAGGGGGCAGAGCCGGGCCCGTGCTGGGCTGAGTTTGAGAAATAGGGTGTGCAGTGGGCAGGTTCAGGTCGGGGTGCTCCAGTGAGAATCTGCATGTGCAAATGCTGGAGGCTTGAATGAACAGTGTCTTCGGGAGCTGTGCATGGCGGGGTTCGAGCAGAGCGTGGTGTTTGAAGAGCGTGCGGAAAGAAATGTGCAGAGAGAGGGGTCGTCAGGGCCCAGGGAATGGGGGCTTGACTGCCGGCTAAGGAGTGGCTTTTGTCCAGGAAAGAGGAAAGAAGGTCTGGGTGATGACAGTTCCAGAGAGGGTGAGGGGGATTAGGGTGTGGACCGAGCGGACAGCAGGAGACCCTGAGCAAAGCAGAAGTCTAAGGGCAAAACCCAAGTCTGCCTGTGGACACTTAATGAACCTATTCCATAGTAAAATAATGGAAGCCACCTGAATGTCTGACGGTAAGGGGCATGGAACCATTAAATTTCAAAAGGTCTTCTCACACACAGCCATTTGGAGTGTGGGTCTCACCCCCGCCCTGCCCAGCAACTGAGCCCCAGCCCCTGCTGCTCCTGCAGTCCACAGCTACTCCCACAGCCCACGACAGCTCCCACAGTCTATGGCTGCCCCCACAGCCCACAGCCACCCCCACAGTCCATGGCCTCCCCCACAGTCCACCGCTGCCCCCACAGCCCATGACAGCTCCCACAGCCCATGGCTGCCCCCACAGTCCATGGCCTCCCCCACAGCCCACGGCTGTCCCGACAGTCCACAGCCTCCCCTACAGCCCACGGCTACTTTCAGAGCCTTTTGATGGAATCAAGTGGGAGATGGGGGGGACCCCTCTGTTCTGATGAAGATGCTTCCTTCCTCCTGGGGCACAGGTGTCCCAGATCTCAGTGACTGTGGGAACAGGAAGTTTAGGGAGGAAAGCAGACCCTCACTTTATCAAACACTATCCCTGCACACATGCCCACATGTCTATAAGCTGGAAGCAAATGCCTAAAAATGGAAATGTGTGCACTAAGTTGGGGGGATGATGGGTGAGTCTTATTTCTAAAATTTCCTAGAATTGTATATTGCCTTTTTAATAATAATATTGGAAAAAATACAGACACACACACACACACACACACACACACACACACACGGCCCTAGTCGGACACACATGCAGTACTACGTAGCCTGCCACACTAGCCTTCATTTTGCCAGTTCTACCAACGCAACTACGAACGTGTAAATTCCATGCACCTTGCTTTCTTCTGCCTTGATACAAGGAGGTCAGAACACAAGGATTTTCATTTCCCCAAAAATGTCAGGCTGATTATGAATGTAGGGAAGTCGGTGCAATGCTATATGCAGTCCAGGCTAAGATGTCAGCTGAAGTGGGCACGCTAATCCCACATCCCGGTCTTCTCAGTGCCTTTGGTGTGGGTGAGCCTGGCTCTGGCCTCTGGGACACAAGTCTCTCTACCCCATCTCTGGCTCCTAACGGACCTGACCAGGTTTTCCGTTAGGGGGCTCTCTGATACCGTGGGATAAGACACAGATACTTCTCTCTGGGGTGGGAGGAAAGTGGCTCCAAGCACCAGGCTGTGAGGAGACCTTTCCACTGCAATCAGGGTCCGAGGCCGGGTCACTGTCAGATGGTGCAGGGTAGGCCCCCGATGCAAACCCCCAGTGAGCACCCAAATGACTCTAGGAGGCTCCTGCCCTGACATGAGACACACCTGAGGATTAATCCCAGCCCAGCCTGCTCCCAGATGATTGTCATGTCCCCACTGAGCCTCAGTTTCCCCATCTAAAAACACAGACTTCCAGGGGTGGGTGTATAATCAGCCAGGAGAGAGGAGGGAGGTGAAGGCATGCTGGGCTTTGCATGATGTGAGCAACCTGCCTCCCTGGTTTGGGGTCACGCAGGGCCCTGGATGAACAGTGTCGTTGGGAGCTGTGCATGGTGGGGTTTGAGGACTTCTCTCAAAGCCGACCAGATGGTCTCCGTAATGCCAGTCGAGGGCTCCGGGAGCGCAGGGATGAGAAGCCGGCCTTTGAAAAGCTGTGGCCTTGTTTACAACCCGGATGAACATCGCCAGGATTTCCTGGGGCTTCGTCTCATGTCAAAACTGAGGGCCAACACCTCGTGAAAACGGGTTTATGGGGAAGCAGCCAGATAGGTGGGAGCAGCCAGGGGCGGCGTGTGAAGCCAGCTCGCTGTTAACTGCATCTGCGGTCCCAGCTCTGTGTGTTTGATGTGTCCGGATTGACACTTCTCATCATTAATAAGAACTATTATTTCTAACAAACAGCTTCCCGGACCCCGCTGCTGGGTCTTCTCACCTCATTTCCCCTTCAAATATGAGGGGCCTCTGCAGAGAGGTGAGATCTGCCTGGGGCCATTGGGAAGTGTACCATTTAGTGGCATTTAGTACATTCCTAGTGTTGTAAGCCGTCACCATTGTCTAGTTTCAGAACTTTTCTCTCGCCCTGAAGGGAAACCCAGCACCTTGCACAGACCCCGTCCACCCCTCCCCCTGCCCTGGGCAACCACTAACCTGCCTGCCGTCTCTTTGGATTTGCCTAATCTGGACGTTTTATGGAAATGGATGCACACAACATGTGCCCTTACGTAGTGTCTTCTTCCTGTTAGCATCAGGTTTTGGAGATTCACCCATACTGTAGCTTGGGTCAGCACTTCATTCATTTTTATGGCTGAGTAATAGTCCATTGAATAGATTTACAGGTATCCCCCGCTTTTCTTTTCTTTTCTTTTTTTTCTTTTCTTTTTTTTTCACACCAAAATGACTTTTATTTGTATTTCCTATAGAAACAGAGTGGTAATTCATGGCACTTGGTAATCTGTCCAAACACAAAAGAAGGTATATGAAATTGGCAAATGCCATTTTGAAAAGTCTTCTGTTACAAATTTAATATAGGTCTGTTCTGCAAAATTCAATACTGTTCCTTCAGTATTTTATAAATGGAATTTTCTTCTATTTGTATCCATTTCCCGGGGCTTATGGACCCATTCATATTCACCATATTTAGAATCAAAAGTTCCTTTCTGAAGAGATCTTAATTTCGAGGTAAAACGTGGTCCAAGTTCTTGAATTCCCACTTTCTTTTCACTCTTGAATATGTACCTGTGAAATCTGAAGAAGATATAATCCCGTTGATTGTGGAATGTGGCAACCTGTCTTCCAATAAACTGAGGATTGTGGGGAAATAGAGATGCAAACATTCGTCCAACAGAATGACCCAGCCATGTTGTAAAATTATTCAGAATTATTTCAGGTACGTGTTCTGTGGGGTCCTTGCCCCTTCTCTTAATTTCTTTATGCAGACGAACACTACTCATTTTAAAATGAGCAGTTGGTCCATTTGGCAAGTGACTCAGAATTAATCCATTTGGCGTTTTACGATCTTCATTAATAACGATCAGGTCTGTGAAATCTCTTGAGATGCACTGTGGAATAATTCTTTTCAGAGCCAGTCCTCTTCTGCAGTAAACATGTGCGTTTGGTATAACTGTGGAAAGCTGTTCACAGAGTCCTACTGTTCTCCCATGAGGTCTATCTGATGTTGTAATGAGAATCGTGGGAGAAGTGTGTCTGTTGAAATAAGAAGCAAATTCATCTGTAGCTTCATCATAAGCAACCTCTTCATCATTAGGGTCTACTGTGGTTTCATCATATACTCGCTGGTTGTCAATGGTCTTGGGTATAGGCTTTGGTGGAGCCTTGTCACCAAGAGCCTCTCTCTCTTTTTTAAGTTTTTTCTTCGCTGCCAACTTTTCCTTCCGCTGCTGCTGTTTCCACCGTGTGAACATTAAGTGTCGCCACTGTTTGTTCTTAATCTTCGAAATGCTGAAGCCTGGAGGGAAGGCAGAAGCTTTCGGGGCTTGGCACCCGTTTTCCGCCGCCCCATCCTCAACGACGGCAGCCTCTTGAGGTTCTTCGGCAGTTCTCTTGCGCTTCAGGCCTTTCCTTCGGCTGCCCCCGGTCTTCTCCATGATGTTTACTCCTTGGCGTCTCAATCCCCCTCTTTTCGAAAGTTCATGTTATGCCACTTAGCTACACAAGAACTACATCAGTAACCGTTTTTTCGAACGGAAAGAAATCCGAGGAGGGGTTCCACTTTTCCCGGGAAAGGTGGAAAGTGGAAATAGCGCCCAGCGTTTGTTTTGCAGCGGCCATTACCGAGCAGTGCGCACCCCACCGTGAGAGAGTCCCCGCTGAGCTCCTTTCCCGGGGCCGCACTCAGCGTCCCAGGCCCCAGAGCTTTGAACTGTCTGTGAGCATCTGTGCTCTATCTCGGTTTATTTTGTGCATTCCTGCTTTTACTATATGTTAGTGTTATTTTAGGTTTTATGTGCTATTTGATGTGATTTGATGGGTTCTTTTGAGGGCCTGGGAACTTTCAAATTGTTTGTAGAAATCTAATCAGGTGGGGCAAGGGTGAGGCAGGACTCGTAATTGTGGGAAGAGCTGGCTCCAGCTAGAGAGGAGCCTTATGCCTAGAGCAGTGGCTCTCAGTGTGGCTCCCAGCCCAGCAGTATCACCTGGGAAGGCTCCTGTCAGCATTCAGGGGCCAGGACAGAAGCTGAGGCCTGCTGTCTGGTGAGGGCTCCCCCTCCCAGATCTGCACTCATGCGTGCCTGCCTCTCCTGCTGTCCCCCTTCCTTTCCCACCCTGCTGCAGGCCCTGGTTGCCACCTGAAATCACTGTACTTCCTGGCCAGCCAAGGAGCCGGGCCATCCTGAATCACAGCTGACAAGCATCCCCTTCAAGCCCTCTAACCTAAGGGGGAGGGGCAGCGGAGAGAGAAGGGGAGGGGGACAGACAGTGGTAAAGATGAGATCGTTCCAAACCCTGTAGCCAGGCTGGGCTTCTCCATCTGCTGTCCACCTGAGTCCTGGATCTGAACTCTTTTTTTTCATCCCACACCCCACTGGGGGCGGGGGGTCAAGACCCCATTTCCTACTTCCTTGGAGTGGAAGGAGCTTACAACGATACTGATACCTCGGAGGGGATGGTACAGCTCCCATGAGGCTCAGTGAAGCCCAGGGCACCACCAGCTGGTACAACACCTTCCCCCCGACACAGACCTTTTGAGCTGGGCTGAGCCCCCACAGGTCTTTGATGCTGATCACCAGAGGGGTATCCAGGCCCCCTCACATGAGAAGGGAGCAAATGGCATTCCCAGCGTTAGCTTCTTTGCATTGTTAAGGCATAAGCTCTAGACCTGCATAGGCTTCTAGGAAGAACTGATTCAGAAACAAACCACCAAAAAGCACCCTGGAGGCTGACCTTTTTTTTTTTCTTTTTTTTTTTTTTTCGAGCTTTTCACTCCCACCCTGACCACCTGACTTCCCCTCCAGCAAGGTGGGTGCCCCTGATCAGGAGTGGGCCTCCAAACAGCTGGAATGTGTCTCTGCCCCTAGGGGCTGTGTGACCTCAGGCAGACATCCAATCTCTCTGGGCTTCACCTCTCAGCTTAGAAACCCAGCCCCACAGGGACTGTGCCAAAACCATGTTCTCCTCTGGGAAGACTCCGTGTAATTGAAGCCTCAAAATAGGCTTCTCTGTGTTGGTCCGACTGGCACTGGGTAACTCACTGTCAAGACTGCACCTCCCGGGAGAGAACCAAGATGGCGGCATAGGTAAACACCTATTGTTCTGCCCCGCGCAACGATTCAAAAACTACAACATAACAACAAAACAAACATCACCCAGAATCGCCAGAAAGCTGGCTGAGTGAAAACTCCACAAATAAGAGTAAAGGTGGGACACTGAGACTCAGAGGAGCGGCGGGAGCTCAGCCTTGAAGACGGAAACAGGTTAGGAGCCGTCCTGGTCGCGCGCCCGGGCTGGGGCTAGAGCAGCAACCCCGGCTGGATTTTGCCAAAGGGGAGGGCGGAGATGTCCCACTACACGGATTCCCCAGCGCCAGGCAAGGTCCGAGGTCCGGGGGACACACCCTGGAAGCCGGGCATGGCAGAGATCTCCTAGTCTGCAGAGAAACAGGGTAGCTGGGAAAAGAAGTTTGCACGCAAGTGTCACACAAACCCACGACTTGCTCCCTGGAAACTTGTCTCCTGGTCCCAGAAACCATCTATTTTACAACCCTGGGCTAGACTTTGGGTGTGCAGACTCATTTGGGGAGAGGCAGAGTTGTCTGGCAAGGGGAAGAGACTAGCGGCTTTCTCTTGGAGGTGCCTGCAGCCATCCCCATCCAACAGAGACCTGCGGGCGCGCGCTGCATAGGACATAGCTGCTGACACTGAGGCTGCCTATGCAGCTCAGAGACTCCGCCCATTCAACCTGAACACAGTCTCCCTTCACAGCCAATTGGCCTGGAGGTCAAACCCTCCTACGGCTAACAACGACAAGCTGGGTTTAAATTCAAAAATACTGTACAACCCATTAAGGACTGCAGTAAGAGTACCCATCTCAAATAACTGGGGAGGCTGTGCCACTGACCCTTAGAGGACATCTACCACATAAAGCAGCCACCATGCAGAGATATGGAAAGAAATCAGGTGTGAAAGAAATGGAGGAGAAAAGACGACAAGACATAGAGTTCAAAACCACGGTTATAAGGCTTTTCAAGAGGCTCCTAGAAAAGGCCAATGAACTTAATGAGAATTACGAGGAAATAATCAAGACCAACCAGGAAATGAATGAGACTTACAAGGAAATGAATGAGACCCTCAAGGAAATGAACAAGACCTCTGAGCATATGAACAAGACCCTCACGGATATGAAAAAGGACCAACTAGAAATCAAGCATACACAGACTGAAATAAAAAATATTAGTCCTAAAAGCAGTCCAGAGGGCCACAAGAACCAAGTCAAAGATTTGAAATACAAAGAAGCAAAATCCACTTGGCTGGAAAAGCAAGAAACAAAAAGAATTCAGATAATTGAAGATAGTGTAAGGGGCCTCTGGGACAACCTCAAGCATGCCAACATCCGAATTAGTGGGGTGCCAGAAAAAGAGAGAGAGCAAGTTAATGAAAACCTACTTGAAGAAATAGTGACTGAAAACTTCCCCCACCTGGTGAAAGAAACTGACTTAAAAGCCCAAGAAGTACACAGAACCCCAAAATATAGGAATCTAAAGAGGACCACACCAAGACATATCATAATTAAAATGCCAAGAGCAAAAGATAAAGAGAGAATATTAAAAGCAGCAAGAGAAAAACAGTTGGTTACCTACAGGGGAGCACCCATACGATTGTCAGCAGATTTCTCAACAGAAACGATGCAGGCCAGATGGGAGTGGCAAGAAATATTCAAGTGATGAACAGCAAGAATCTACAACCAAGATTACTCTATCCAGCAAAGATATCATTCAGAATTGAGGATCAGATAAAGTGCTTCGCAGATAAGAAAAAGCTAAAGGAGTTCATTACCACCAAACCAATATTATATGAAATGCTGAAAGATATTCTTTAAGAAGAGGAAGAAGGAAAAGGTAAAAATATAAATTATGAACAACAAATACACATCTATCAACAAATGAACATAAAAATCAAGTGAATTGATAGGCTGATGAACAGGATAAACTGGTGAATATAACAGAATCACGGACATAGAGAGGGAATGGACTGACAATTCTTGGGGAGAAAAGGGTTGTGGGAAGTACAGCAAGAGACTGGACAAAAATCTTGCAACAATGGGAGAGGACAATGGCGAGGGGGAGGTGAGGGTGGAGGGTGGGTTAGGTACAGGGTGGAGGGGAGATATAGGGGGATAAAAAAGGGGAAACAATGTAATTAATAAACTGAACAATAAAGATTAAAAAAAAAAAAGACTGCACCTTCCTCAGGTGGTCCCTGGGTTCCCCGCAGGAGAGGGAAAGTGCCAGTTTGATCAAGGAAACCCACCAAGGCACGCTGTTTGGTTCATGCTGGAGGGATACACAGCCATGCACTTTCTGGGTACTGTCAGGGATTGCCCAGCTAACTATTAACCCAGGACCCCTCCACATGCCCCTTTAGGTGCTAATCTCCCAGCAGGAACCTTCCCCATGCCTGTCTGAGGGCGGCAGGGGAAGCCTGCTGTGTGTCCTCTGGCCTTTCTATTGGAGAGAGGGTGTGGGGCAAGCTGGCGGCCCCACTGTGGCCCATGCACTTCCCCCGAGTCCTGATGAGAGCTGGCTACAGCTTTACTGTCCTCTCTCTCCGTCCTGGAAAAGCCACTTCCTAATTATCTCTTAAAAGCAGTGTCACCAGCTCAGATGGTTTGAGTTAATAAGTGAGGGGCCTAGTCTGCTTTCAAGTGTAAAATCAGGACATTAATCTGAAATGGCCCTATTTCGTAGGGTCATAGATTGGAGTGAGTCTAACCAGACAAGACCCAGGGTGTGGTCTTGGCCCTGGGTCTCCCTGATCCCAATCCCCATGCCTGCAGCTCAGAAGGGTCTCCCCAGTCTCAAGCTCTTATATTATGTCCTTAGCAGGACATTCAGGGAGGAACAGGTAGCGTCCATACCTCCGCGTCTGCAGACTCAGGCCCTGTCCTCATGGTCCTTCCCACCAGGGCTGGTTCCCAAACTTGCCATAGACTCAGTCCCCTTGGCCAGGACCCGCACCCTCCCCAGCCTGAGTCAAATGGCCCTTTTCATTCATTCCTTCTTGTTTTCAAAATGTTGGAAGAAAATGTTTTGATATAAAAAATGAATACGTTACCTTAAAAATAATGAATCATGAATTAAATCAACTACAATTGCAAAATCAAAACTTGGAACTTACAATCAGTTGTGGGTGGCGACCTTTTTTCCCTTCAGGAGAAAAATACAAAAGCAAACAAAGAAAAGGAACCCACAGACAAGCTTGCATACAGGAGGGGAATCTAAGGCTGTGAAGTTTTACACGGCTGATCAGAGCGTCCACCCCCACACAGGTCATGCCTCGGAGCCACACTGGGCCATGATCCCACCAATGGGCTGCAGTCCTCACCTTGCTTTGACTTGTGGCATGTGACCTGTGGACCTTCCCCTGCTCTCAAGGGCCCCTGTCCATGGCGCTGACAGTGGCAGGAAGGACTTTAGCAAGGAAAAAAAAGCCAAATATAGAATTTTCTCTCCACCAAAGAGTGGCCTGTGTCTACAGTTCATCACAGTTCACAAAGCATGTTTACATCCGTTGTATCCTTTGGGGGTCATATTGGAGGCAGCGTGGGCTCAGGCACGAGCCCCGGATGAGAGTCTGTGGGGCTGGGCTCCAGCTCCCACCTGAGGCCGTAGGGCCTCCCTGTGCTCCAGTTTCCCAGTCTGTTTAATAAGCAGGACGAGATGAGTGGTTTCTTTATCTTTGTTTCATTTTTGTCTTAATAAGTCTAGTTTTTTCTCTCCATTAATTGCAGGAGTAATATGATTTCTTGCTTATGGCCATAGTCTGTTTGAGCTACTAGAACAGAATACCATAAACTAAGGAGCTTATAAACAACAGATATTTATTCTCTCAGTTCTGCAGCCTGGGAAGCCCAAGGTCAAAGCACCAGCAGATTGGGTGTCTGGTGAGGGCCCACTTCCTGGTTCATAGATGGCCATCCTTACATGGCAGCGGGAAGGGATAAAGGTGCTCCCTGGGACCCCTTTATAAGGTCCCCAATCCATCACAAGAGCTCCACCCTCATGTCCCAGCCACCTCCCACTGGCCCTGCCTCCAAGCATCATCACATTGGGGGGTAGGTTTTAACGTATGAATTGGAGGAGGGGGCACCCACATTCAGTCTAGAGCACTTACTATTTAAAAATATAACAGCACCGAAATGTCGGAGTCCACCTTCATCCCTGCAGGGTCCCTCTCCCCAGAGGTCCCACAATTACCAGCTTCATGTGGGACCCCCCCGTAAGTGGGATAAATAAAGTCTATGAACAGCTGCACATCAGGCCCTTTTCTTCACATTTATATGCATATATGCCCAGATGGATGTACAACTCATGTTTACCCGTTTTTTCACATTTCTAATAGTGCCTAGAATAGCACCTAATTTGCTAGTTAACTTGCCAAATGTTTGTTGTGTGGTTAAATTAATAAGCTGTTTGGGGGGTGGGGTTGTTCTTTGTTGTTGTTGTTTTTCCTTTGTTTTCACTAACCCTACATCTTGGAGATCTTCCTGAGCTTTGTTTTTGGCTGCCGCAAGACTTAACCAAACCTTCCCTAATACAGGTTCACAAGCCGTATCCCGTCCCTTGGGGCTCCAAGTATGTGTACAGAACTCAAAATGCCCTGCAGAGCCCCATAACCAGACATGCTGACATTTCTACAGTGAAATGTAAACTAGGCCCCATACGTGGGATAAATAAAGTGTTTGAAGAGCCGCACATCAGGCTGGGTGTGCCTCCAGCTGTGCCTGTTGGGATGGGAGATAAATGTGCTTAGAGCTTTGGGGATGTGGAATAAGAGGGGTGTGGGCTTCCGCACGCAGTGCCTCGCACATCCAGACCTGTTGGGCAGACGTGGCTGAACCAGGGTCTCCCCACCACTGGGGTCCTCGCTCTCCCTGCTGCTTACAGTCTCTGTCTTCCCAACTCTGAGAGCTGGCAATGAGGGGGTGTGGTGTGGGCACCCAGGAGGGCAGCCTGCCCCCAGAGGCACCAAAAAATGCTCTCCAACCAGGCCCATACTGTGAGCTCCCTGCCCTACCCCAACCCCAGCAGAATTGCCAGCTGCTTATTCTCATCTTCACAGCCCCCCCCCCCCCCCCCCGCCCCCAGCCTGGCAACCACTGCCTTTTCCCTCTGGGGCGGTCGGCATTAACTACCCCAGCTCTGGTCCTCCCTTTGGGACTGGTTTTACTGTTCTGATTTCTAAATTTACAAAGACCTTTGCAATATTGCAGGTTGGCTTCCAGCCCTCCCTCCTTATTTTCACACAGTCTGCTCTGCACCCTTCCTTCTGAGGCACAGGTCTGATGGTGGCATTTTCCTACTCAGTGAGGCCGCCTGCTGCAGGGAAGCGGCGGTGAGCTTCAGGGGATGCCTATCCACCCTGATATTGGAGCCGATGGGGTGTTTGGGCACATGTGCACTCCCAGGGCTCTCCATCTGGCCCTGCCTTCTCAGTCTCCTTACGGCCCCCTGCCATATGCACAGGACCCCTCGCTGCCCCCCAGTACTGTCCCCTTCTTCAGCAGTCTGCCCTTCCTCCTGCCCTGCCATCTGCTCTCCCTATACCCTCTGAGGCAGCTGCCCCAAAGGCTCTCGCCACCCACATGATGGAATCTGCTGCCAGTGGGAGATGAGCAGGGATGGGGGCTGGGGAGGAAGGAATTCTGCAGGCAGGAGGCAGTGAGGGGCCCAGGAGGAGGGGAAGCCACCAAGGAGATGGGGGCAGTAGGAAAGGCGTGCCCTGGTGGGGAGGTGGTAGTCATGGAGCCTAATGGCTGGAAAGGAGAGAAAGACAACTGAGATTTCTGACTACACTGTGACTCGACTTGAGCAAGTTTGTTTAAGCCAGTCGTCGGCAAACTCATTAGTCAACAGATCCAAATATCAACAGTACAGCGATTGAAATTTCTTTTGAGAGCCAAAAACCAACTTCTGCGCATGGGCCACAAAGTTTCAATCGCACTGTACGTTCACGCCCGCACGTGGTATTTTGTGGAAGAGCCACACTTAAAGGGCCAAAGAGCCGCATGTGGCTTGCGAGCCACAGTTTACCAATAACTGCTTTAAGCTGATCTCAGAAAGCAACTGGATTTCTTTGGGGCAGCTGTGAGGTAACTAAGCCACTTGAAGATGGGGGAGAGGTTAGAATTTTGCTTCATGACCACCATGAGGTCCATCCCTCCCTCACCAGAGGCATGGGGGAATGAACCCCCTTTGTGTGGTTCCCTGGTTGGAGGAGGTAATGTTAAGTCTGACAGGTGTGAAACATCAGCCCATTAGGGGATCCTGTTTGTTCAAATTACCTTAGTAGTGGTTCTCCGGGACTAATATGCCCCCACTGCTGGCGCCGACCCCAGCCGTTTCGGTGAACGCGCAAGTGTCTTGCCATCAGTCCAGTGCAGCTTCCTGCCACGCCCTGCAGAATTGGCTGCAGGACGGTCTACTTTGTCCTTGACACTGTCCTCTAGCGGTAACTCCATCCGCAGGGGAGATACCAGTTGCTGCGGCTCGTCTCTTGATTTGGCAGGTGGACGGAACAAGGGCCCTTTGGCAGCGTGCTGGCCTCCACAGGGGAAGGTACCGGCCGCGCGGTTGCTTTGAGGATGTCACATGAGGCGGCCGGTGGATGTTTCCCATGTACTCCGGCCCTGCTAACTCCTCATTCAGCTTCCTGAGCACTCTTTCATCCAAAGGTGCTTATCTCCTGGAAGTAAACAGGACATGACTTGGACATTGGGAGCTGGGGGAGGAGTTCACTTGCATCTAGAGAGCTTGCTTTTATACAAGTAAACCTTCAGCTCTGCCATCCACTAGCCGTGTGGCCTTGGGCAAGTCCCACAGCCTTCCTGAGTTTCTATTTCCTCTTCTAGGAAATGGAAATTAAAGATGTTAGGAGGGCACACTTCTCCATAAATAGTTGTTGAGTGCCTACCAGTACAGCAAGATGATACATAAATCAACAAAACAAATCAAAACTGTGGCCGATGGAGCTCCCTTTTAGCAGGGAGACCAAAAATAAATGATGATGATACTCAGTCAGCTGTATAGTCTTCTAGAAGTGCTATGGGAAAGAGAAGATCGGATGTAGGCCCCGAGGATCTGGAGTGTGCAGGTGGTTCAGAAGGAGTGGGGAAGGGGCCTGGGGTCCCCATGGGGAAAAGGACATTTGAGCCAGGCCTGAAACCAGAAAAGGGGAAGTGGGGTCCCTTTGGAGGGCTTTGGTGTTGTGCCTTTGTCTCATCCCCACAGCAACCCTATCTCCTTACTGCCCATGTGCCTTTTCTGTCACTGAGAAAACCCAGCCTAGGAGAGGGCCAAACCACCAGGAGCCCGTGGATAGAGCCAGCTGGTACGTGGCAGCCCCAATACTCAAACCCACATCAGAAGTCTGGGGGGGTTTTAAGCCTTTATTTTTGGCCAAGAAGGTTAATTTCTTGTTCTCACCATACTCAACCAGTTTTCTAAGAAACCTGAAGCTATGTTACTCCTCGCCCTGGCAGCTGGCATAACTCTCTTCCCATCCTCCACCCAACCCTGTCCCCCTATATTTTACTCCCATAGATGCCTCTCTGGTTTCTTAGTCTCACCCCCCCTTTTTTTTTTTTTTTTACTTTTGGCATCATTTGTTCTTCCTCCTACATTTCCTCTCGGCTGTACAGGTCTGTTTAAGAAGGCCAGGGTTAACTCAGGCACCAGAATCAGCAACTAAACCCTTTGCCTAACAGCTTTAATGAGAAACAGAAAAGTGGAGGAAGTGGCTCTCCTGCCAAGTCTGTACGTTCTGCCAGGGCTCGCAGCCAAGCCAGGTCCGCGTCGGAACCTGGAATGTTCAGCTGCACTTCTCCCGTGAGCACTGCCCTCCCTGGGCCGCCCACCCTCTAGTGCCCACTTTCACCTCCTGACACAGTTCCCATCTTCAAAGGATGAGCATCGGCTGCCCCACCACCTTGTTTCTTAAGAAGGACCCAGAAACCCAGAGCTGTGTGTAGAATCGGACCTTTACATCTGGGCAAACAATTCACATGTCTCAAAAACACTCTGCAGGCCAGACAAAGCATGTCTGTAGGTCAGCTCTGGCCTGTGGCTATCATTGTGCAGCCTCTAACCTAAAAATAGCTCTGAATTTTCTAGCATAGAGTTGGTCAATTTTGATTTTTTTTCTAAACTCCTTCTGATCCAACTTTTTAGACCCTCAGAACTATAGTTCTCAAGTTCAAGCTGAATCAGAAGGATGTATTGGTAATAGCTACAAAATTAATGGCTGGAACTGTTGTCACTCTCAGATTCATAGTTGGACTGATGGAACCCCTGGAGCAATGGGGTTGGGGGTGGGGGTGGCTTTGTGTGGAGAGGACAGTAGAGGCTCACCTGAGGGCCGGGAGATGGTGGGCTCAGAGGTGAGAAGAGGAAAAGAGGTTTCCTTGGCAGTAGGGAACCCAACATCCAGAAAGGACCGCAGAATTGGGCTCCCCGTCACGGGGCATGTGGGGTGCGAGAGCTGTGAGCGAGGGCAAGGCGGGCAGGTGCCAGGGTCAGTTGGTCAGAGAATCAGTGATGGTGCCTCCGATAGAGGCTTGGTCTGCTCCGGCCCTGGCCATCCAGTGTCCAGGCCTGAGTCTGAGCTCAGCCAAGGGGACAGCAGGCCTTTGAGTAAAACTGCCCCATCATCACCTACAGCTAGAAAAACAAGGCTCGTCTCTAGCTCCCTGTTCCGCTGTCTCTTAACATAGATCTTAGGGTGAAAGGGACCAGCTGTGTGAATGGGAGTGAGCTCGTCATTCCACACCCTTGGCTGCAGCAGGGAGTGTGGGCACCTATTTTGGTTTGAGGGCCATTGCCTGGTGACGCTGCTTGAACCCCTCAGACTAGCGAAGTGCAGAGATGTGGATGTGCATCTCAGGTTCTGGCTCCTCACCACATATACACAGAGCATTTCCTTTCACACTCGAAACACAAGAAGAAGGAAGCCCGCCCAGGATGGCAGGCAGTGGCCTGGCCCCGCACAGGCCCACGCCATCTTTCTGGCAGGTGTCCGTGTACACTTCCTGATTCCTTTGGCTCAGCGCCACCCTCTGCACGAGGGCCATGCACGAGAGATGTCAGGGCCATCCTGGGAACGCTGGTTTAGGATCCTGCTGTGGGGGTGCTTGGCACCGGTTTGGTTCTGGTCTCGGTCCTGGGACTAGCTGAGCGTGTCCTTGTCTGGATGGTTATGATGGCTGGATCTCCCTATTGACTCAATCAGTGCGTGTGGGGCCCACATCTAGAAAGGGCGTGGAGCCTCGTGCCCTGCGTTCTGAACACTTCTCTTGCCCATGACGTGGTCATTTGTTTTGCTCCACCTTTCACTCTACCCTGTTGAACCAAATGCATTTTTGTAATTTTCAAATTACAAAAATGAATTTGGTTCAACAGGGTATCTTTCCTGCTTTGGACAGCAGGAAAGAAATTAACTGACGTTTCTCTTCTGATCTGTGATGGGGGTGTATCCTTCTGGTTTCCACGTCCACAGCCTCCCCTGGTCTCAGTTGCTGGGAGCCGGAATTGAGAATCGAGGGGTCTGCACAAGCACAGGAGGGTGGTGTGGGGAACGTTTTGACTCTGCAGCCGTCAGAGGGCTCCGAGCCGCCGGGCCAGGCATTCTCCGCTGGACAGGACAAATGCACACTCACCAAGTCACTTTCTCTGGATTCCGCCCGGATGTGTTCCAATGACTGATGCTGTCCCTTCCCAGCCTGTGCTGAGTTGATTCAGCCAACCTTCCCCCTACCCACCCACCCCGAGGAACAAAAAGCACCTGACAGATGTAGCCCACAGTCCCCGCCAATGGCCTTGTCCAGAGTTGGTTGTGGTGGGACCTTTTAAACTCTGAAGGTTCATACGCACATGAGCAGCTCTCCATTTCCCTTTCTCCTCCCGCGCCTGCCCCTAGCTGTGTGATTGCTCTCCCTCTCAGGTTGCACCAGTCGAGGTTTTGCTGCTGTGAGGAGCAGCCCCAAGGGCCGGGGTGTGTGTGACTGTTGGTAGGAATCAGCAGGCAAGGCCTTGTTGGGGGAAAGCCCGTTCGTGGCCTTATAGCCCAAGAACAATAAAGAGTACTTGGTGTCCAAATAAACAGCTGTACTGGGCTTGGAGTGAGGCCAGTGCTCTGGGTCTTCCCGGAGGAAAGTCACCGCCTGCCCTGTGGTTGTGCTGCTTTGTGTGAGTCAGGCTCCGCTGCTCCAAACACTACGGTGTTTGCATGAGAGTCGGTCCTCTCCTTAACCTGCTGCCCTGACGTGTAGCCTTAGTGGTTCCTTACGCCTTTCACATACCACACTAAACAATAATGAATTCATTCTGGCTTACGTGCCCCTATATATTGTCCTACATTGTCCCCTGGGTGGTTCCTTGCTTGCCTTCCCAACATGTGTCAGTGCTTCTCACCCTCAAGGCCCTGCTCCAATACTGCCTTCCTGATAAAGCCTTTCTGGATTCCCATGTGGGAAGCTATGCCTCTGCCCACTGTGTCATCTCCCTTAGGTAGCCCCGTAAGCATGGCCACCCCCTGGCCCGGCCGCGAGTTTCTCGGGGACAGTGGCTGGGTCCTGTCCCTCTCCACCCCCCGCAGTGCCCAGACCAGCTGGGCTTGGAGGTGGCGGAAACACCCCTGGGAAGCCTGGACTAGTGCTGCTGTGCACCTCCCTGCTGGTGCCCCAGGCGTGTTCTGCATTTGGGAGCAAGGAGTCCCCACAGGTGAGAAGAGGATGCATTTGGATGATACACTGGAAATCAAACACACAGCGGTAGGATGGCAGCCTGCATTTGTTCATAACCAGATAAGATGAGCCCTCCGGAGCCCGTGCCTTAGATTTAGCCACCAGCCTCCCTAACACGTGGGGGCTCCCAGCCTATTCAGCAGGATCTAATCTCCATCTCTGGGTCTCTTCCAGACAACATTGCAAGGAAGCCAGCTGCCCTAGCCTGCCAGGAGCGCATGCAGTCTGCAGTGGGCTCAGAAATCTATATAAATGTGCAGAACACGTGATTTAGACTGTAGACTGCTTCAGAAAAATGGGCAGTGGTCCACCTTTTGTGTGAACTTGCTGATAAGTCACCGGGTGCTCCCTCCCCGCCACACAGGAGAAACGGGCACACAGAGGGGTAAGCTGCTCAAGGCCAAGGCCCCTCTTAAACCTGGAGCTCCTGTCAGCTTAATTACAGAAAAAGCACATCAGTGCAGCCACCCACATCTGGACATCGTCAAACAACTTGGAGCAAATTCCGTCAGTGGTTTCCAAGCAAATCAAGATAGTGCTGATTTATATGCCAGCGATACCCCCAGATAATGATTTGGCCAGAGGAAAAATTTTGACCTGACCACACTGCATTGTGTCTGATAGCAAATGAACTGCTTAACAGCCAGACCAAAACCCATTCAGAGAAGGGTCTTAAGTGCATACGGTATAAAATTTGATTTCAACAAACACTCACCAAGTGCCCGCTCCATTCCAGACCTGGACAAGATGCCAGGAAAGCAAAGGTAAAGAGAGCACAGCCCAGCTGGCATGGCTGGGAAAGCTTGCAGGTGGGCTGCTGGCACTACAGAGGTCTCTGGGGCCATGGAGGAGGGCAAGACCTGCTTCCTGGGTGAAGGAGAGAGGCAGGAAGGGGGGCTGCACCATGGATCTGGAGCAGGGTGCTGTGTAGTTCTAGAAGGGGGTTGGGTATCAGAGAGACGTGGGGACTTGTTCTCGTTGCAGTGACAGGTTTTTGAGGAGGAGGTGGCCTGAAAGCATTCTCCCAAGCAGTATGGAAAATAGCCTAAAAGGGTCCAACGGGGTTCAGGCCAGAGGGGCAGAAAAGGTGTGGGAAGGTGGGGCTGAAAGCACAGGCTCAGGGGACAGGTGACCTAGTGCCCAAAGGACGCAGGAGACGATGACAATCAAGGGGTGCAGAGAGAACCCCAGTACAGGTAGGGACTCTTCCACACACCAGATAGCCAAGCTAGGCTGAGAGCAACTCCTGCGCCAGCAGAGCTCCTGAGTGACTGTCTGGGCCAGCTGGAGAGGAAGAGATGAGTCAGGCCTGGCCTTGCCCCTGGGACTCCAGGGCTGGGAGGGGAGATGGATCTTTCACAGATGGGATCCCCGCTCTAATAGAGGGAGGCACCAGACACAGCAGATGACACTTGTCACTGACAGGGTCATCTCGAAGGCTGTGAGAGGAGACCTAGCTGGGGAGGGTGTGAGCACAGTTTGAACCCAGTATGTCTGGCCCCAGAGCCCTAGCTGCCCTCCTTTCTGCCTCATTTCTCCACTCAGCCACGAGGAAGCTCCCAGCGTGGCAGGGAGACCATTAGCAGGCAGAGCCCACAGGAGCCTGGCCTGTTGGGTCAGGAAGGACTCTGGGTTGGGGGTTGCTGACGTCAGAACTGGGCATGGAGAATGAAGGGGATGGCTTTCCAGGCTGAGAACAGAAAACACAGGGTCTGCTGAAAAGAGCAAAGAGCTTACACAGCCATCCAAGAGGGAAAGGGGGCACCACACACCCAGAGAAGATGCTGAATGGCCTGGGGGCAGAGCTCAGGCCATATGGTAGAGACTAGGAAGCAATAAGGCAGGCCCAGGACAGACCTTAATACCTGCCAAGAGGCTTGTACTGCAACCTTCGGCATCTAGAGGACACAGGAGGGTTCAGGGAAAAGAATGCACCTGGTCAGATCCAGCCCTCATGAGCAAGTGGGAAGAGAAGGCCTATATGGGAAGCTAAGCAAGAGGTGGCGGGGCCTGGGGCTTGCACAGAGGCCTTGGTGCCCCCAGGGTGCCCCTGCACCGCACATCAAAGCACTGCACTCTCCCATGGTCTGCCTGAGAGGGTTTCCTGTGTGCAGCTGGGGCTAGGTCACAGTTATTTATCTAATGTTCTTGGATGGAGTCCCAAGAAAATAAGTTTGCTTATTTAAACACACACACACCACAAAGCAACATTGCAAAACCCACTCCCAAAGAGTAATTGTAAAGAGATTGTTATGGCTCCAATGGTTTATTGCTTCATTGATTTATCTGTTTGTGCATCAGTTTATTGGCCCGCCTGCATGGTCCCCGTTGCTCAGTGCACCCAGACTGGTATTTATAAGGCTTGTGGAAGTAAGCAGCCCCCATCCCAGGCTTCTAAGCCTGCAGTCAGCGCGAGGCGATGGGAACACTGTGTCTCGCAGGCTCTGGGAGCTTACCCTGGAACCCAGGTGGTTGGTGCCCTGCGCCAGATGTCGGCCGTCCCACTCACGAGGGGGCTCCCAGTGGGGTCATCAGCAGTCATAGGGCTGAGGAGCACTTTTTATGGATCAAGGTGCCTGAGATCCACCCCAAGTCCCTTGGCTCAGTTTCTGGGATGGGGACAGGAAAAGTTCTCCGGTGACTCTGCTAATTAAAGGTGCAACCACTGGACCTGCTGATTTCCTAGGGCCTCCCCGCACCCTTCTAGAAACATAATCCACTGTGTCTCAGCACTGGAGCTGGGAGGCACAGGGACAGGGGGACATAGCTTGTGAAGAATGGGCATGACTATGACTATGGTGCTGCCAGGTGAACAGGGGCCTTTAGGTCTCCTTCTTCCTCCCCGTCAGCTCACCTCCTAGGGAGCTGCAGCTGGCATCCCACAAACCAAAAGATTCGTATCTTGGAAACTGGGAAAGCAGATGTCAGGATTTTTGAAAGGAAAAGATGAGCTTCCTCCCCAGATTTGGAGATGGGCAGACTTCTCCAACTTGGAAAGGGTCTGTGTGGGTGGGACAGACAAGAGCAAGGCCAGGGAAGTGGCCCAGGAAACAACAGGCTCAGGGAAGGCAAAAATGTGCAAAAAGACACACTCAGCTTTTAAAAGTCTTTTTGGCACAAACAGTAAGAAGAGCCAGACATGGGACCTGGGACCAAGATGCAGGGGTTACGGCAGCAGCGAGGACAGGATGACTTGGGTCTGGGTTATCACTTTTGCTTCAGGTAGAGCGCATCTGATGGAGAACAGGGAGGAGAGACGTGAAGCAAAGGCTGTGGGACAGGTGGTAAGAGTCCATGTCACAAAGCAGGTGCAAAGGCACTTGGTGAATCCCATCTCATGAATTTGAGCCTCTAGACCCAGGTGAATTGGGCTCGGAGCATGGAAAGAACTTGTCAATATGATCATGGAAATATGGCTGTGTTTTGAGGAAGAGGGTAGGATGCAGTATCAGAACTGTCCCCATTTTCTAAGAGATGTATCCTAAAACCTCCAGATGGGGGTCTGGGACAGATGATGAAGCGAAGAGACCATGCTCTGTGACCACCTGACCGAGAGCATCAGGGTCTACCAGGTGCAAGCCTAAGCAGGTCTCTTGCATGACTGTGAATCAAGGGTGTGTTTAATCCCAATACATTTCTACTTCAGATGGGTTGACAGAATGTTTAATTTTTTTTGTCTGAGAAAAAGTCATTTGGACTAGAGTTGGGGTGGAAGTATAGCTGATTGGTTAATAGTCATAGCAACCTAATCAGAAGACTGGCCCATAGCAAGACTCAGTAAACATTGGATAGGTGGATGGTGGGTGGATGGATGAATGGATCGGTGGATGGGTAGATGTGTGTGTGTGTATGTGTGGGTGGGTGGGTAGATGGATGGTTAGATGGATGGATGGGTGAACCACTGTCAGCCAGGAGCTAATAGGTAATTTTCTTCTTTTGGACTGTAGGTTTTATGCTGTTTTTAATAACTTGAAGACAGAAAGTGTATGCAGTGATGGTATTTGCAGATGACAGAATTAAAAGTTAAAGAAACCTGGATAAACTGTAACTATAGGCAATGGACAGATGCTTAGCATGAAGCAGTTGTATCATATGGGTCCCAAAAATGCCATCTACATCTTTTAAGACATTTTTTTGTTTCCTGTCACAAGAAAGCCAGCTCAATGACTAGAGCCAATAGGAAAAGAAAAGGGTGGGCCATTGATTTCACTTCAGCAGATGGGCCTGGGTGCTCATCAGTGGCGCTGGGAGCCCGTGGGTCTGCTGTGCTCCAGGCTGGCTTCATCTTCAGGAAGTGGGGCCTTTGAAGCTCTGACCTCACTTTTCGTGCCTCAACCAAAGGAAGTCTCTCTTTCCTAACTGTCCCTGCAGATGTCCCATGACTGAGCCTCCTGGTGTGGCCCGAAAAACAAGAGTGGACCAGGCGGTCACATGCCAGAAGCCAGGGTGGGTGTGACTCACCAAACCCTTTGAACTGGCAATGGGGAGGGATTGTTCTCCCAAGGAAAGCAGAATTGCCCATGGCAAAAGGAGAGAGGACAGCTGCTCTGCAGGCCACAGACATCCCCACGTGAGGTCAGTGGTGGCTCAACCTGGATTCTGTGTCAGTCCCAGAGGTGCATGGCAGGCCCGAGGTTCAGAACACACCTTTCACCCTTGGGGTGCCTACAGGCTGGGAACCCCTCATAGAGTCTCCTAACATTCCCCTTCTTGGCCCCAAGTTGATGGTGAGCTGTGATTCATACCCTCATTAATCTGGCTCCAAACTAGGGCTCCCTCCATACCATGGGCTCGGGGTAGGAATGACAGGAGGAGCACCTCTGAAGACTTGTCCTGAGCCAGTGACTGTCAGTTGGAGAACGGGGCATCCATGGTCCTGCAACACCAGCAGTGTGTCAACTCAAAGAAGCTGGACCTAGGAAGTTTCCTCCCTGTCAGTGATAATGGCCCCACACTCTTAGAGAAGAAGAGGGAAACCCTGTGTAAATATCAAAACCCCTTTATCTCCCACTTCCTGTTTCCTAGGCAGTGCCTGTGGCTCCCTGTGTTATTTCAGCTGGTGGTTTGCAGAGGGAGGTCCAGACATGGTGGGAAGACCCCTGGAAGGAAGGCAGGAGTCAAGATACAGAGCCTGCCTGGCACCAGACCAGCTATGGGACCCTCTCCAGTCAGCTCATCTCGTGGACCTCACTTTTCCCATCTGTAGAAGGGGACAGTAAGAGCTAGTGCACAGTGGTGGGTGCACATATGTGAAAGCACCTGTCTTTGAGATGACTGTGGCTCCCCAAGGGGACAAGAGTCCAGTGTGGAGTGGGTGACCCCAGGAGTGGTGTGGGAGTGGTCAGGATTGGAGGTGTAGGGAAGATGGGAGTGCTCAGTATGGAGGTTCTGGTAGAGGCTACAGGCAGGTATGTGAGGGAGATGAGGATGAGGGACCAAGGTCTGGGTGGAGGGGAAGAGCTGAGGAGAAGAGCCATGTAGAAAAGAGATGGAGCTCACAACGTGGTGAGGAAATGCAGGATGCATGAGAATCCAAGAGTGTCCCTGTGCCAGGGCAGTGTCATGAATGCAGGGCACAAGAGCATCAGTTCAATATCAAAGGCATTGGTTCCACATAGGGAAGCCCTTTTTCAAATGTCTCACTTCTTCCAGTTCGTCAAGGAGAGCTGCTTTAACACCCTTTAAACTTTCTAATCTCCCTTTTTGCACAGAGAACAGACCTTAGGCTAAACACTTCCAGGCAAGGGTTTTGGCTAAAACTGTTGCATTGTGTAGCTTTCATTGTGTGTGATTTTTAACAGTCATCACGGGAGAATGGTTTTTCTTTGGTGGTAGCCATAGAAGTTTTATTTCCCAACGTAGTTACTTAAATTAAAAAGCTAGTTTAAAGAAAAACCTACTTTAAAAAAAAATGGCTCATGTGGCACAAGAATGATGAAAGGTCCAGAAGCAGCTCTCCCAGCAGCTCTAGCACAGAGACAGGACCAGCATGTGTCCTTGAGAGGTGTGGTCAAGCCATGTGAGCTGACCGAAGCTGAATATCAACAGCTCCTCCCATCAGTCTTCACCATCACCTACACCCAAATAAAGACCCGGCACATGTTCTTGTTCAAGCCCCCAAATGCCTAATGTCTTCTTTCCCATCTAATGACGAATTTCTAGCCCAGGCACCTGGAGCATCTGTAGTTCTTAGAATGACTGGTTCCCCCAAAGGATTTCACTGCAGAAACACAGCAGCAGGAAGTAACAGCCTCCCTGAGTGTGACAAGGATACCACTACCTGAACACCTACACAAGCGTGCACTGCACATAAGTTCCTAATACATTTGTCATTTGGATCCTCTCTATGGCCCAGCTAGGTACATATTATGCCCATTTTTAAGATGGGGAGACTGAAGCTCAATGAGTGTTTGTCTATAGTCACAGAGTTAGCAGTCCATATGAGGGATTCAACCCCAGACCTGCATCCCGCTCATTCTCATGCTCTTTGCCTCTGCCTGACAGAAGGTTAGCTCCCCTAAGGACTCACCCCTCCCACATGAGGCCCAGCCAGGCCCCCAAGACTGCGTGGTTTACATGAGCGGGAAAACCTGGCTATGTGCATCACCCCTTAATAGCTGCCGCCACTTTAAATTAACCTGCTCCCAGGGGGGGACGATTTTGTAATCTTGATAAAGAAACTCATATTTCCTTGAAAATAATTTATCAGTTTCTATTCTTATTCCACCTTCCATGAAATTCACAGTGGCTACATTTTTCCTAGGCCTGATCTGACAAAGAATGTGGGGCCATTTCTGGGCAGGAGGGACTATCTCTGGGAGACATGGTTTGCGTGTCAGAGAGCTGGCATGCCAGGACATTCGGCAGTTTATGGGGACCACAGAAGAGAATTGTGGAATTGGAGCTGCCGCCAAAGCCCTGTGACTTTGGGGGTGGTGTGGGGCGGGGGGGTAGGGGGGCACTGGAGGAGGGGGATGGCTCACTGGAGGTCTTGGCCTCAGGAAAAACTTTTCTGCTTCCATAACCTACCCTTAACCCCACCCCTGTTCCTCAAGACCCTTCTTCACTGCTCCCCTCTCTCTCCATTCATCTTCCCAGCTCCTTTCTCCCTCCACCCCCGAAGCAAGAAGCTTGGTTTCTGGGAATCATCACAGCCCTGCCCCATCTTCTCCCCAGAAATTAGCTGATAGAAACTGAGGCTTGTGGAGGTCAAATGACTTATCACAAGGTCACACTGGTATCAGAGCCAGGTCTGAGTGCCTGTAAAGCCCAGGCCCTTTCCCTCTGCTCATGGTTGCACCTCTGTGCTTCCTGTCCCAATCGGTCACCCTGTACTCTTCCAGCTTAAATTAGAAATCTTTCATTAGACAACTGATATGACATCTGACCCAGAAGTAAATGCACTGACTTTTAACCATAGTCTAAAGATAATGGAATCATGGATTATTTCCTTTCTTTGTTTCCCCCCACCTCCCCCCCACTGGAACGATCTTATCTAATAAAAGAGAAACATGCAAATTACTGTACCTTCGCTACGCTACCAGCCAATCAGGAGTGGAGGGCGGGACCGAGGCGCACACCAGGCGAGGGGCTGCAGTGGTAGGGTCCCCAGCCTGGGCCCCACGGAGGGGCGAGGCAGGAGCTGGGGGCTGGCCGGTGGAGGCAGGGCAGCGTCTGCCTCTCTCCAGGCTGGGGCATCGCAGAGGAGTGGGGCGGGCACCTCGGGCTGGCTGACAGTGGCAGGGCAGCATCCGCTGCTCCCCAGGCCAGGGCATTGTGGAGGGGCAGGGCCCCATAGGGTTAGGCCTGGCCGGGCTGTGGGCGGGGTGCCTGCGGCTGCCTGTGGCTGTGGCCGGCCTGAGTGAAGCTGGCCCAGGTCCTGGGTGCCTATAGCTGGCCAGAGGGAGGGAAGCCTGGGTCCCACGTGTGGGGCAAGGCAGAGGCAGTTAGGAGCAATCAGGCCAGCAGGGGAGCACTTAGGGGTGATCAGACAGGCAGGCAGAGGTGGTTAGGGGTGATCAGGCAGGCAGAGGGGTTAGGGGCAATCAGTCAGGCAGGCCAGTGAGCAGTTAGGAGCCAGTGTTCCTAGATTGGGAGAGGGATGTCCGACTGCCAACAGTCAGACATCCCCAAAGGGGTCCCTGATTAGAGAAAGTGCAGGCTGGGCTGTGGGAACTCCCCTTCCGTGCATGAATTTCGTGCACCAGGCCACTAGTATTATTATTTTTAAAAAATAGATGTTTTGCCCTGGCCAGGTAGCTCAGATGGTTAGAGCCTTGTGCCAATATGCCAAGGTTCATGTGTTCAACCTCTGGTCAGGGCACATACAAGAAGCAACCAGTGAATGCATAAATGGGTAGAAGAGCAAATTGATGTTTCTCTCTCTCTCTCTCTCTCTCTCTCTCTCTCTCTCTCTCTCTCTATCTATCTCATCAATCAATAAATAAAGATTTCGGTTAAAAAAAGAAACAGTATGTAAATACTATATATGTGTGTGGGGTTTTATACATATTAAGTTCGACATGGGCATATCATGTTTAAGCATACACACATTCACATATTTTAAATTCGGCATGACATTAAGCAAAATTAAAAACTGAGGACTTCAGCTGACAATTCTGTTTCTTTATATTTGGAGCAAGCATCTTGAAATTGAGGGGGCTAGTCAGCATTTGCATAACTCTTAGCCTAGAGTCAGGGCTGGTCTCTGACAGTTGCCTGGCCTTGTCAAATTATTCAGACCAAATTCCAAAATATTTTTTCTTTTAAAGAGCCCAAGCAGACAGTTCAAACCTCAAAGGCACGCAATTCCCCAATGTCTATTGTTCTCAGCAAAGCCTCAAATCTCTCCCTGGCCTGACCCCAGGTCTCGGGGGCCAGGCTGCCCATACCCCAGTCTTGCAACCACACTGGCCAGCCCCTGGGAGCTCCGGCTAATACTGCCCGCTGCAAGCTCAGGAGTGGCTGGCCTTTTCTGACACACATGAAAGCCATTCTGCAGCCTGGGTCCAACCAGAACGCCTGCGAGAAGGGAAGGTCACATCTGAGGGGTCGCATCACCAGGGACTTCAGAGAGCAGATCTCTGGGAAGGCGGGCCCCAAGGTCACTTCCTGCTGGGCAGCCTGGGTCACGCAGGAGGGAACACATGCTGAATGCAATTAGGGACAGAGGAGCAGACGGGAAAGGAGGAACAGTCAGCATCCTGTAAAGGGAATTAATCCTTCTCTTTGTGCATTGCCACATTCTCCTGCAGAATTCAGGCAATACTTTAATTTTATTCAAAACCCCTTTTTAAAAAGCTCATCCTCACTTTTGTTGAATGCTCGCTAGTGTCAGGCTCTGTGGTAGACCATTTTATACAGAGTATCTCAGTATTTGGAGAAGTGGGCGCACATATTCTCATGGTCTGTGACAATTTCATCTCCCAGGGGGGAGGAAGTAATTTTTTTTAATTTTAAAAAATTTTAAGACAAAAAGAGAACTTGATTTTGTCTGACTTTGGACTCGGCCATTAGTATGCAGTGCATCTGAGATGCTAAGCAGAAGTTTTGGTCATCAATGTAAACTTCTTAAGAAATTTTCATAATTTAGTACCTGAAATAGTACCTGCAGCTGGAAGAAGTAGCCCTAAGTCAGGTACCCAGATCTGCCACTTCTGTGTGGTAGAAGCTCAGCAGTATCATTCCTCTCCCTAGGCCTCAGTTTCTCCAACTAGAAAATAAAGGGGGTGAACAGTGCAAGTGTCCCATGAGATAGAATGAGAATCCTTGCCAGGTGGTGAGTTTTCCCCACATGAGAACTAAGCAAAAACAGGATTAAAGGCCATTGTAGAAATGATGCTCAAGTGGACCCCCTCAGAATGACCTCATGCATGACCGTTGTGTCTCTGGAACAGTATCCTCTGCCTGACAACAGGGTAGGTGCTAAACAAGATGGATGGATGGGTGGGTGGATGAATGGACACACTTCCACACGTTTTGGGAGGTTGAGCTAGCTGGCCATGAACAGATCTCTGCCTGAGATCCCTGACTTCCTGACCACTGTCCCAGAAGCCTTACCTCACACAGCTTCTCTCTGATACCTTCCCCGTGAAGATTGGCAACATTGGGCTGTGTGAATGTTCACAAGACCTGTCATGAAAGCTTGGAGGTAAACTTCCTGAAGATTAACAAGCCAATGGATGCCAAGTGTCAGGCATGTAATGAGGGCTGGAGAGTGTTAGCAGCAGCTGCTCTTGCTACAGAAGGTGGAGGGAACAGGGCATGACGGTGATGATGGCGAGGGGAGCAAGAGAAGGATGGTGGTGACAGTGGCTCACAACACTCTGATGGGAGGCAGAGGCGCCCTCCATTCCAGGGCCTGCGCTTGAAGTGCAGAGTACACTGAGTGGCCAGATTACTGTGACCTCTGAACACATAATAATCTGGCCACTCAGTGTATATTCTATATAATAAAAGGCTAATATGCAAATTATCCCCTCAACCAGGAGTTTGGCCAGCAGGTAGGCCAGCCAACCGCCCATGTCCCCTCCCCCGTGGCCAGGCTGGCTGGCCGGCCATGCATGAATTCATGCACCGGGCCTCTAATATATATATATTAGAGATCATACTGATCTGGCCCCTCAGTATATGTGCTCATTACCATATTGCTCCACGGCTCGCTGTTGATTTCTGCAACCTGGAGGGCAGCGTCTGTGGAAGGAGCACTTAGGCCCTGAGCCCGTAGACTTGCATTGTGTGCTGGGTCAGCACTGATTTCTTGGTGTGACTTGGGCAAGTTGTTTAACCTCCCTGAGCATCCAGTGCCCTGTCTGTACCCTGTCCTCATCAGCCTTGTTGTCAGGACCCTGGGGGAGACCTGTGACTATAGACTGCACACTGTGCTATGCCTGAGACAGCAACCAAACCCCATCTCTCCTTCAGTGCTGCTGAAAGTCTTTTTTTTATAACCATTTCATTGAGATATGATTCACATATCATCTGCTCTATCCATTTAAATTATACAAGGCAATGGGTGTTAGGATAATCACAGAATCTGGAAATCATCCCCTATCCTCATTCCTTTGGTTGCACTCTGCTAATTTCAATAGGCAAGGTGCTTATCCTTCAAGATCCTGATGGTGTCAAACACGTTTGGGGAGCCATAGGGCCCATGGCTTTCCGTGCCCACCCCACTCAGTCTTGGGCCAGAACACGCTTGCCAGGCCCCGCCCACCACCATAGCACTCTTTCATGTATATCATTTTCAGAGACGAGAAACAATCTCCCCAGGGAGGTTTAGTTTGCAGTTCCCTTTGACTGAGCTTGAGCATTTTTTTCATGTTTCAGAGAAAGTACTCTTTCCCTTTCAGTGAATGATCTGGTCGTACCCTTGGTCCAATCTTCCATTGGGGAGTTGGTTTTTTTCTAGCTGATTTGCAGGAATGCTTTAAGGAAATTGCCTTATGAGTTGGAAATAATTTCTCAGGTTGATACTTTTCCTGTGACTGCTTTTGGTTTGTCGTTTGCTAATATTTGGATCATGCAAAAAAAAAAAAAAACCATCTAATGTAGTCACGTTTATCAATCTTTAATTTTATGGCTTCTGAGGTTTGTGTCACATTGAAGGGCCTCTCAAATCAGAAGTCATAAAAGAAATTTATGGCTCCTTTTAGTACTTTTATGGCTTCATTTTGCTTCATTCTTTCTAAAGGCTGCTGAGAATTTCATTGCAGGAGTATGTCATAATTCACCTCGCCAGTCCCCGCCAGTCTCCTGTGGTTGGGCATTTGAGTTGTTTCCAGTCTTTTTCTATTAAACGTGATGCTGCAGCGAATAGCCCCTCATACGTCAGGCCTTTGTGCACATGTGGAAGTAGATCTTAGGATGAATTCCTAAAAGTGGAATTGCTAGATCAAAGAGTATGTTCATTTTAGATTTTGAAATATATAGCTGAATTACTTCTTAAAGAGATATATCCCTCCGCTCCATGGTATGCCAGTGCGCCTTGCCTCAGCCTCACCAGCTCTTATTTTTTTTAATGGGAAACATTGTCCTTTATTTTCTTCTCAAAATAGTTTGTGTGCGGAGGACAGACAAGCAGACAAGCTGGCGTAATGAGGATCTAGCAGCCTTCAGAGTGACAGCCTCAAAAATAGAACATGGCTTACCCTGGCTGGTTTGGCACAGTGGTTGGAGCATCGGCCTGTGGACTGAAGGGTCGTAGGTTGGATTCTGGTCAAGGGCATGAACCTCAGTTGCAGGCTCAATCCCCACCCCTGGTCAGGCACATGCGGGAGGCAACCAATCAATATGTCTCTCACATCAATGTTTCTCTCTCTGTGTCTCTCCCCCTCGCTTCCACTCTTTCTAAAAATCAACTGGGGGTGGGGGGAGTAAAATATCCTCAGGTGAGGATTAAAAAATAATAATAATAATATTTTGTACTTAAAAGATTTTAGCACAGGTTGTCTTTCAGGCCACAAGGAAGCCAAAGGCCCATCTGTGTTAGCTGGGGTGCGTTCCTCTCCTGCAGGGAACGGTGAAGAGACCTGTCCTCATTGTGTGTTAAAAAGAAGCCAGAATTTGAAAGAACTGTGCTTTCCCCTCTGATTAAAACCTTCCTTGTAGTGAAGGATTGCCCTTTATAAACATTTTAAGAACAATCATTCTAATTCCCTGAGGCCACTGAGGTATGTCCAACTTCTCCCTTCCTCATCTTCGCTCTTACCTTATCAGCTGATGTCTATTTTTATTGATTAAATTTGTTTCATAGTAGGTTCATTTTGCTCATTTAAAAGGTGGCCATTTTATCTCCCTCTTCTTTTAAGAGAGAAAAGACCCAAAGCCCTGCATGAGGACGGCCCCTCAGCACGACAGAGAGGGGCTAAGGAGGGCCTGAGCAGCGTTGTCCTCTGGCCTCGTCACAAAACGCTACTGCCTGCAGGGCTTTAACACAGAAAGTTATTTCCTCACGTTCTGGAGGCTGGAAGTCCAAGATGAAGGTGCTGTCAGGGTTGGTTTCTGGTGAGGGCTCTCTTCCTGTCTTATGGACAGCCGCCTTCTCCCAGGGTCCTTTCTGGTGCCTCTTCCTCTTCTTAGGAGGACCAAATTAGGGTTTCGCCCATATGACAACTAACCTTAGTTACATTCCTGAGGGCCCACAGGAGAGTAAGGCTTGAACATATGAACTGGGAAAGTGGGGTGGGAGGGAATTCTGTCCCTCACAGCCTGGGACTCAGAATGCAGCTCAGAGGCTGGGCAACATAAAATCAATGCTGCCCCCAGCCGAATACAATCCAGAATTCCCAACATGACCCCAAATCTGGTCCCTGACTGTGCTGCCAGCCTCCTGTCTCCCCCACACTCCAAGCACACACTTCCTCTCAGATCGCCCCCCCCCCCAGGCCACACCCTCCCCTGCCTCAGGGCTGCACGGTGTCCCTGGGCCAACATCCCCTCTTCTCATCCCAACCCCATCCTATCCATCAGACCTCAGCTTGACACTTCCTGACCCCTGAGACCAGGTCCAGTCACCCACGCTCGTGGCCCATGCACTTCCTTCTGGACACCAGTTGTCCCATTGGTAGAGGCCTGCTGAGATGTGTCCCCAGGGCCCTACATGGAATGGCACCAAGGGACACTCAGGCCATGCTTACTGCTGAACCACCCAGGCTGTGCACACACGCTATTGCTCATTCAAAGGTTGCTTCTAAGTAGAAAAATGTAGTTCTTCCCTCCTCCTCTTCACCAGCTGGTAAACTGCTGGCACAGAGCTACGAACAGCCCTCTCTCAGTCCTTATCTAACGTTATTTCTCCTACTCTCCTTTATCTAGAGTCAGAACCCTCCTTGCCCCACCTCCAGAGCCGTCCACTTGTAGTCTCCTGATTCCTTAGGGAGAGACCGAGCCCTCTGAGGCCGGTTACTGAGGCTCCAAGTAGTCACACAGCCCCTGTCGGGGAGAGAAGCTTGCGTGCTGGAGGACAAGGTCTGTGCCCGGAAAGCAGGGCCCTGGGACAGTGAGTGAGCCATCGCAGGAGAGGCAGGAAGGCAGAGTAGGCAGGCCCTGCACAAGCCTAAGAGGCTGAGGGTCAGGAAGCCGGCCCCACACCCCTCCCTTCATTCATCCAGCCGTGTTTTCTGCTCACTCTGTCCCCTCCCTGTGCTGGGGCATTGTTCTGGCCTCTCCTGGCCTTCACACATCTACCCAACAAACCCTCTGCAAGCACTTGCTATGTGCCAGGGACCGTGATGGGTGCTGGACCCTGCGGCAGCTCTCGCTGCCTGAGCTAATGATGGAGAAATAGGACATGCTTCAAAGCAGAGTGGGGCTGAGAAAAGGAGGAGCAGAAGGGGAGGGCCAGGAAAGCTTCCTGGAGGAGGTGACATGGGTGCCCTGAGGAATGAGTAGAAGCTGGCTAAGTGGAAAAGTGCCCAAGGTCATTCCAGGCAGGGGAACAGTGAGTCTGTGGGCTCAGCCAGCTCCACTGTGTAACCTGATTAGAGGGTGCCTGGGGAGGAGGGACAGAGAGCCTGAGGACCTGGAGGTGGGAAAGACCAGAGGATACCATTAGAGCCAGTGCGGGCACACACTGGCTTCACTAGTGGCAAGGGGCATGGAGGGTGCTTTCCCCCCAGTCCCACTTACCCTCTCCAAGCCTGAGAAGGAGAGAGGGACTGGGAGTGGAGGGTGGAGTGTGGAGGGTGGAGGGCGGGAAGCCAGACAGAGGTTCACCCCCATCAGGGCCACTAGAGGGGCTGAAACCACACAGACATCCACAAAGGTCGGAGCTGGGGCAGGCAAGAGGAGGACTTGGTCAATCATTCCTTCACTCACACAGTCAGTCCACAATCCCACATCCTCCCAGGGCTTGCCTGCTACAGCAGGGGAGAGAAGACAAAAACAAAACAAAAATAAAGCTCTAGTTACAGCAGATGCTGACTGTGCTGGGAGAAAGGTAAGGCTGGAACAGGAGAGATAGAACCAGGCCGGATGGGGGGCCGGGGGCAGGGGGCACTGCCATAGGGCCCACCTGTTTTGTTGCCAAATGCATTCCGACTTTAATAAAGTGATTAAGGAAGCCAGTCACCATGCCTCCGTCATCGCTGGATTACCAGCCAGCACTGAAGGGCGCGGCCTCCTCCACCTCCTCACGTCTTTCAGTCCGGCTCCCAGCCCCCACCCGCGCCCAGCTGCCTGTCCCCACTGTTGTTCCTCTGCTGTTTCTCTGCTCCCAACTCATCGTTGGTTTTTACCTTGGGGGAAAAAAACCCAAGCATGGAAATCTCTTAATACAAACCAGATGAGGGGCTGGTGAAAATGTTTTTCTCGGCATCAATCACCCGGGCCTTGCTGTGCTGAGAATCGGGTAAGCCCTCGCAGAGGCCCCTCCAGGAGTCCCTTCCAGACTCGCCTGATGAAAGGCAGGGGAACAATGCCACCTTCTGTGTGTTCAGTGAAGCACCGTTTCGCACATGCTCCCCACCACTCCCACGTGGATTTGGGTAGGATTTGGGATCAGCCTATCCTGCCAGTGCCAGTGGGGGTGGCTGATCCTCTGTACTGGAGAGTCACAGCTCTGAATGGGGCCTCACTCCCGCCAGGAGCCTGGAGTCCCCAGGGTCGCCCTCCCACCCACCTTCAGGGCTGTGTGCAGTGGGTCTGGGTATAATGGGGCTGGGCACTATTTAAATTTTTTAGTACTTTAAAATCGAGATGTAATCCACATAACATCAAATTTGCCATTTTAAAGTGTACAATTCAATGTGGTTTTTTTAATATATTCACCATGTTGTGCAACCATCTCCACACTCTGTGGCCAGGTCATTCCCATCACCCCAAAGAGCAGCCCTAGCAGTCACTTCCAATCCCCCTTCTTCCAGTCCCTGGTAATCACTGTTCCACTTTCTATCTCTGTGGACTTGCCTGTTCTGGACATCTATAATAATAGAAGGGCAATATGCTAATTAGACCAAACATCCTGTCCTTCTGGATGAAGTGGGACCAGAGGGAAGCCTGTGCCGGCAGCCAGGGGAAGGAAGGCCTCTAGTCCTATATAATAAAAGAGTAATATGCAAATTGGCCATCCCTTCACTACACCCACCTGCCACACCCACCAGCCAATCAGAGTGAGCATGCAAATTAATCCAACCACAATGGCAGTTAATTTGCATATCTGCATGCAGAAAAGGCATAGAAGGAAACCAAGCACTGCAGAAGGAAGCAAAGCTGTGGAGAAGTAAGCAAGCAGGGTGGGGGAGAAGGGAGGGAGCAAGGCAGAGGAGACGAGAGGAAGGGAGGCAGCAGAGAAGGAAGCCAGGCAGCGGAGACTGGAGCAAGGCAAAGGAGACAGGAGAGAGGCAGAGGAGAAGGGAGGGAGACAGTGGAGATGGGAGCAAGGCAGCGGAGAGGGGAGCAAGCAAGGCAGCAGAGACAGGAGAGAGCAAGGTAGTGGAGAACGGAGTGAGGCAGCAGAGAAGGGAGGGAGCTTTGCTCAGGCCACAGGAAGCTCTATTCTTGCAGGAATCTTCTTACAATGGGTCTCTAGTCTATATAATAAAAGGCTAATATGTGAATTGACTGAACAGCAGAAAGACTGATTGGTATGATGTGCACTGACCACCAGGGGTCAGATGCTGAATGTAGGAGCTGCCCCTTGGTGGTCAGTGGGCTCCCTTGGTGGAGCGCCGCTCAGCCAGAGGCTGCTCACAACTGGAGAGTGCAGCATTGGTGGCAGAAGCCTCTCCTGGAGGCAGCAATAAGTATGTCCATCAGTTGGACATCCCCTGAGGGCTCCCGGACTGCAAGAGAGTATAGTCAGGCTGAGGGACCCCCTTGAGTGCACAAATGTCGTGCACTGGGCCTCTAGTTTCTTATAAAATGGAATCATACAATGTGTGGTCTTTTCTGTCTGGCTTCTTTGACTCAGCATAATGTTTCCAAGGTTCATCCATGGCCCTTTAAATTAAACCTCAGTGAAACTAACAATGCAGCTCTTTCGTTGGTCACATTTCAGGTGCTCAGGAGCCACATGAGGCTTCCCACTCCCACATGGGCAGATAGTGCAGCAGACGTTCTTCATCCTGGCAGGAGGTTTTCTGGGGAACTCTGTCCAGTGCACCCTGTGAGGACAGGGCAGAGGAAGAAGGGGGTGTGAGCAGGACCTCCTTGCTGGGCCCCATCCCTGCCCACTCTATGGGCCCCAAAGGTCCTAATGGGATCCACCAATGACTTTTTATACTTCAGAAACTGGTGAGACTCATGCCTTGCCAAGGGACCTGCCTCCCAGGCGACCCGTGCTGGGCTCTGCTCTCAGCAGCAGTGCTCTCGGCCCGGGGGAGGAAGCGCTGCCTCCTGCCGGCCCTCAGGGGCTCCTAGTGGCCGCTGCGTGTGACTGATTAGTAATGACGGGAAAACTAGTTAGCTGTTACGACACAAACACAAACACAGCTTGGAGCACACCATCTTTTCAAGGAGGAAGGAAAATAATAAAAGGGACCCTTGTGTGATTTCACCATTGAGAGGCAACCGTTGTTGGCATTCTTGTTGGTAACCTCAAGATTAAGATTTGGGAGTGTGTGTGAGGGTGTACACATAGAACTATGCGTAGTTCAGGTGCACGAGGCTTAAATGTGTGCATGTATTTGTGTTTAATTTTAAAAGATTGATTGAAGTATACAATTTCCCTTTCATCCCTGAGCATTTACAGTGACCTTTTTACAGAGAAATTTGGGGCATTTCCAGAGGAATAGGCACCTTTCTAAAACTTTCAAACAAAACCAGTTCCCATAAGCTTATCTCTTTAGCCATTTTTTAAAGTGATTGGGCACAACGTAAAAATTAGCCATTTTCAGCTGTCTTGGACTTTGGGGAAAGAGAGAAATCTTGGTCTAAAACGTCGTGGAAAATTCAGACATTTACAAAAGCAAACTGGATTGCATAACAAACTCCCGGGAACCCATACGCAGCTGGGACAGAACTCAGCCGTCCCCGCGCACAGCCCCTCCCCCCTTTACCCCTTGGATTCGTGGTTTACTTGTCTTCCTTGTAGAAAGCCCGCAGCTAGGTTTTGGCTTTCATCCAGTCAACAGTCTCTGCCTTTTTTACCAAGAAGTTTATGCTTTCACCCCGCCTCTTGCTTTTTCTGTGTTTTTTGTTTTGTTAGTCTTTCTTTTTTATAAATAAAATTGTTATCTGTATGTCCCTCTGTCAAGACAAGAACTTTACTGTGCCTTTGAGTCCCTGGTGTCCCCTCTACCCCGTCCCCATCATCTTATTAAGGATGTGCTTCCTCAGTTTCCTTTCTTGGTCTTAGCTAATGGCAGGCAGTCTTTACTTGGGAACCTGACCTGACCACCCCTTGATGGTGTGTCTTGGGCCATCTCGGTTTGTTTCTCCTCCTGTCTGAGTTCTTCCTTCAAGACTGTTTCCCACATGGGTCTTTACGTGGCAGACCCTCCGGGCCTCTGTGTTTGGGAATGTCCTGGTCATTCCCTCTTCCTTGGATGCCATTTTTCTGGATGTAAAATTCAAGGTTCAGGACTCAAAAGTTGAGAAGCCATGGGAACTCTCAAAACTATGGCTCCCTCCTGGCTGGTATGGCTCAATGGTTGAGCATCAACCCATGAACTAAGAGGTTTTGATTCCCTGTTAGGGCACATGCCCAGGGTAAGGGCTGAATGCCCAGTAGGGGGCATGCAGGAGGCAGCCAATCACTGATTCGCTCTCATAATTGACATTTCTATCTCCCCTTCTCCCGTCCTTTCTCTGAAATCAATAAAAACATATTAAAAAATAAAATAAAAAATAACACTGGCTCCCTGTCATCTTGCATCTGATGCAAGTGGTTTCGGTCTGAGCTGTCCCTTCATCATGGGATTGCTCTCTCTGGAGACGGTCAGACCTCTCTGTCTCTCTGACAGTCTTAAATTTCATTATGATGCGTTCAGGAAGTATGAGTTCTTAACTCTGCCGTCCTACGGGCCTTGCAGTCCAAGAGCTTTCATCTTTAATTCTGGGAATCTATCTCTATTTTTCTCCCTTCTTTTTTCTTTTCTTTCTTTTGTTTTTTGTTCGTTTTTGTTGTCTTTTCTACCTGTGCACACTTTACATATGGACAAGCTGAGTCCCAGAGGGGCTGCAGAATACAGGGCTGGGGGTGAAAACCATGTGGCTTCAGCTGCCTGCATGTCAGTCTAGGATCTGAGGCTGTAGTAACAGAGGTGAAACCTCTCCAGCAAAGGAGGTGGTTATCCTGATCTGCTCAAAGGCTTCCCTGAGGACTCGATTGGGGGAACCTCAGTCCAGAGGAAAGGAACTTGCTGGGTGAGGCAGGGCTGGAGGAGGATTCTAGGAGGCAGAGGACCACAGCTTGTGGAGATGCTTCTGGGAACTGGAGTTGTAGTGTTGTCTGTTCATCTCTCCGAAGCCTTTCTGGGGAGGGGTTGCATTTGTTCTGTATGGTCCCAAGGGAGCATCTAGGGCTCAATGCATGGTTTCCCCGGACACAAGTGACGGCTTCCTCTGGTGCAGTGCACACCTGGTAACAGCCAGTTGGGAGGAGCCACCTGTGGTCTCATTCGGAGGCTGGCATTGCTCCAGCAGGACCTTCCTCAGGCTCTCCCAGCAGGATTCCAGCTATGCATGGTTTTGCCTGACGTTTTTTAGGACCTTTGGACCTAAGTTAGTGCACACCCAGTTTGGGAAGCTGTCTTTGTTGTGAGTCCCATGGCTGAGGCTGAGAGGGAGGGTGGGATAGCTCCCACGATTTGGATGCTTGATCGGCCTTTGTTATCTCCCTGCATCTCTGGAAAGATCCAGCTCAGAGTGACCGGCCAAGGGGTCACTGTCCCTGCCGTGGCAGATGCTCTGAGACGGTCTGTCTGTCTGACTCCCTGCGCCATCCTGCTGCTTCCTGAGAGGGGTGCCAAGAAGCTCGGGAGCACCTGCCCCAACACCAGGGATCCTGGGCATAGACAGCCATGGCCCACGGAGTGAGACTGCCCTGGTAGAACTGCCCTTCTCCCTCACCCCCCACATGTGCAGCCCCAAGTACATTACTTACCCCCTCCCAAGCCTGTTTCCTCAGTGACAACATGGGGACAGTGGAGTTGTTTTGAAGCCTGGATATAATGATATAATGCAAAGTACTTAGCACAGTACCCATCGCATGGTGACTGCTCAATAAATGGCAGGTATTGTGATTATCGTTATTATTACTTTGACTCCTCCGTGATCCATCGAACCCCTAAAACTAATGGTGGACAGTGATACTTTTATGGTAGAGCAACCCCAGTCTCTGAGCAGAGATAGAGCCTCCAATCCTCATATGCCAGGTAACTGATCCATACAGCAGTGCCCCAGCCTGCAATGCCCCAGCCTGCAATGCTCCAGCCTGCAGTGCTCCCAGCCTTCAGTGCTCCAGCCTGCAGTGCTCCCAGCCTGCAGTGCTCCAGCCTGCAGTGCTCCCAGCCTGCAGTGCTCCCAGCCTGCAGTGCTCCAGCCTGCAGTGCTCCCAGCCTTCAGTGCTCTAGCTTGCAGTGCTCCTAGCCTTCAGTGCCCCAGCCTACAGTGCTCCAGCCTGCAATACTCCAGCCTGCAGTGCTCCCAGCCTGCAAGGCTCCAGCCTGCAGTGCTCCCAGCCTGCAGTGCTCCCAGCCTGCAATGCCTCAGCCTGTAGAACCCACATACTTCCAGAGAGGGACTCATAATTCTGGAAGGATAGACACCCCTAATTCTTCACTCCCTCCCCCTCTAGATCTGTGCAGACCTGACAGCCAGCCCAGCTTGTCAAAGGGTCTCATTTATTTGAATTCACTTCATTTCATGGAACTAATTTTAAAAGTGGGGACAGGTGATATCTGGGCTTTGCCATTAGTGCCTGCCTCCAGCTCAGAAAGGTGGCAAACAACTGCACAAACTCTGGAGGGAATAGCTGCTCCAGCCAGGGGGTTACATGGAGGCAGGGAGGGGGTACAGCACAGGACCCTGGGAAGAGCCTGAGGGAGCAGGCAGCCTGGAGCCCTTCTCCCCACACACGCCTGTCTCTACACTCAGACCCCTCTGAGCGGGGCGGGGCCACCCCACACAGGCGCTCCCTTCAGGCTGCTGACTTCCTGGTGTCCTCCGGCCTCACTCCTATGGGCGGTGGCATCTGCAGGATGACTGTTTGTGCCATTCTGAGCCGCTGGCTTTGCAGGCATACTTTGTTCTGACACGTGAAAACCATCCCTTGCTAAAACAGAGAGCTTGCAACACCGGCTGCTCAAAAGCTGCACTTGCTTCTGCTTGCTTTCCCCCCTTCTATCCTCTTACCATAGCCAGCTTTCCTCTATTTTAATTTTTTTCTCTCTGTTTTTTAAAGCACTGTTAAGTCAGAGATGAAAGAGAAACTGTGCTGGGAGAGGCAGTGCTGCTAGGGCAAGATGAACTGTTAGCAGACTGTCTCTAATTATTGAGGTGAAATTCACATATCACAAAATTAATCCATTTGAGTGAACAATTCAATGGTATTTAATTAAATTTAATTAAACACACTGGTCACAGTGTTAGGCAGCCATCACCCCATCTAATTCAGAAACTTCTAGCACCCACACCCATTCACAGTCACTCCCCATCCTCCCCGCTCCTCGTCAACCACTAATCTATCTCTGGATTTGCCTATTCCAAGCATTTCATGTCAATGGAATCATACATATGTGGCCTTTAGTGTCTGGCTTCTTTCATTTACATACTGTTTTCAAATGTAATCAATGCCATAGTGTATATCTGGACTGCATCCTTTTTTGTTGCTGTTGTTAATCCTCACCCGAGGGTATTTTTCTTTTGATTTTGAGCCAGAGTGGAAGAGAAAGGGAAAGACAGAAACATTCATGTGAGAAAAACACATAGATTGGTTGCCTCCTGCATGCCTGCCTCAACCAGGGAGGAGCCTGCAACCAAGGTACATGCCCTTGACCAGAATCAAACCCAAGACCCTTTGGTCTGCAGGCCAACGCTCTATCCACTGAGACAAACTGGCTAGGGCTGGACTGCGTTCCTTTTAATAGCTGAGTTATAGCCCACTTATGCATATGCTGAATCTTATCCATTGATAGACATTTGGGATGTTCGTACCTTTTGGCTATTGTAAACAATGGGGCTATGAACACTGGTGTACGAGAAGTTGTTTGAACTCTTGTTTTCAGTTTACTTGCTTATATGCCTAGGAGAGGAATTTCTGGGTTTGGTGGTAACTTTATGTTTAACTTTTAGAGGAACTGCTGATGCTTGCAGATGTGACTGAATTCCTGGCATGTGTGCTAGCCTACTGTAGTCTGATTGTTTGCATCCTCCCCAAATCCTTACGTTGAAATCTTAACCCCCAAGATGATGCTATTAGGAGGTAGGGCCTTTGGGAGGTGATTAGGTCATGAGGATGTTGTCCTTGTGAATGGGATTAGTGCCCTTATCAAAGAGTACCCACAGAGCTCCCTTGCTCCTTCGTCTGCCATGTGAGTACACAACCATTTATGAACCAGAAAGTGAGCCCTCACCAGACACGCCATCTGCTGCCACCTTGATCTTGGGCTTCCCAGGCCCAGCACTGTAAAAAACAAATGTCTGTTGTTTATCCCACCCAGTCTATGGCAGCTCCCACAGACTAAGACCAGGCTATACCAGGTCCCAGATTCATCTTGTCGCCCTCAGAGCCCCACACTCTGCCTCTCTGGGCTTATTCTGCTTGTGTCACGGGCAGCTTTTCCTCATCAGCCTGCCAGCATTTGTAGGACAAGACAAAGCCCAGCACCAGACACCACATACAGCCACCTTAAAGGTTGGTGGTAGAGTCGTTACTTGTATACCACAGACCATTTAGAATTCTTTGCAAAGACATGTAGCTCAAATTTTATGAGAAAACTGGATTTTTTGAATTAACACCATATCTGTTACCAAAGAACTTATATGCATATATAAGCAAACTTATATGCAAAACCCGTGGACATAGACAATAGTGCCATGAAGGCCTGGGGGAACGGAGTGGGGCTCACCAGTGAGGAGGGGAAACCTGTAATACTTTCAACATAAAGATAAATTTAAAAACAAAAACACCACGTCTAAATGGTAATTCCCAGTGCCTTTTCGATTTGTCATCTGTATGGACAAGAGGCTGGCAGAAGCTCCTTTTTAGCTTTCTCCTCACTAGGGAGATGCTGGAACTGCAGTCTCAAATGTGACTGGAAGGGCTAGCACAGTGGTCAGCGAACTCATTAGTCAAATGAGTCAAATATCAACAGTACAACGATTGAAATGTCTTTCTTTTGAGAGCCAAATTTTTTAAACTTCTTCTAATGCCACTTCTTCAAAATAGACTCTACCAGGCCATTGATTTTGTGGAAGAGCCACACTCAAGGGCCCAAAGAGCGCATGTGGCTCGCGAGCCGCAGTTTGCCAACCATGGGGCTAGCAAATTCCAGCGTGAGGGACTCCGGATATTGTACATAGACCAGACCACTTGCTCTGGCTCAGAGGTTCAGAGGGCATAGCCAGCGTGTGCCCCGCCATATCCAGTTCATGGAATCAGCGGAGTCATGAGATGGAAGCAGCTGCCGTCATTATTTCTGTCTGCCTTGTTCCATGCCTGTGAGGTTCCTGGTCACCCAGAGGGAATAGACAATCCCTCCGTCACTTTAAGTCACAAAACACAGTTTCATTTGGGAAATGATGTTGTTTGCTCCAAAATAATTATGAACAAATCATTTTATTCAAAGGTCTTCAAAGGTTCAAAATGTGGCATGCCTATGAAATCCCACCTTTCGTTTAATTAGATCACAGTTTGCTCTGAAAATCCTCTTGGTTCATGAACAATGGCTGGCCCTCAGGAAAGCAAAAACCTCACCTGCCCATCTTGCCCATCTTTAGTGATGAGCAGCACTGGGCCGAGCCCCGAGGGGCAGGGCATCTCCCTCTTTTTGAAGGACATTGGGAGCATGCCCAGCTGAGCCAGGCTGTGGGTGTGGGGGAGGCAGAGTGTTGGGGTCCGCTGCGTTGGGTGTGAGTCTCACCCCCAAGGAGTCTCACCCCCAAGTTTTGGGGTCCGCTGCCTTGGGTGTGAGTCTCACCCCCAAGGTACCTATTAGGATATCCCCCACCTCTAACTGAACGTGTGACCTCAGGAAGAGCACCTGTTTTGGCTCTGTCACCTTACCTATTAGGACATTCCCCACCTCCTAAGACTTGGAGGGAGAACAGGAGGCAACATCTGTGGAAATACCCAGACTCGGTAGACGCTTGGTTTGTGTCATCTGTTAGATTGAGTGTTGTCTATGAGCAGATGGAGGTAAATGACAAAACTCGGCAGTGCTTTGCTAGGGAACTGTCTCTCCCTCAGCCTGGCTCATGCAAGTGGGAGCAGCCAGCTGCTGTTTAGGTGCAGCTCCCCAGCTGGGCTCACATGTGCAAGCCGTGAGCCTGGGCTGCGGCTCTCTTTGAAGTGCTAACATGGACATGTTCCCATGAGCTCACTGCAGCTCCGCTCTAGAGCAGGCTCTGGAAGAGGCTGGCCAATGCCGCCTGGTGGCTCCCCATTCCTACTCCACAGATGGGCATCATGTCTTTTGGAAAGGGCAGGATTGGCGGGGGGCTGAGGGGGTGTTTGGGCACGGGCCCTGGGTAAGTGGCTTTGCCACCCTGAGACTTTGTTTCTCTGTAAAACAGGCGAGAGGCCAATGTCAAAGAGTCACCACGAGACTTCTCAGAAATACGGGTGTACCAAGCCCTCTGCCGGGTACATAGTAGGAGCTTCATAACTGTGAGGTGAGCCTGATTAGAGTTGGACAAATGGAAAGGCATCACCACCCACTCAGACACAGGAGGAAGGCGTTGCAGGAAAGGCAGGGAGGCAGGGAAGGGCCAGGCTGGCTGAGCCTGCAGCCTGGGAGCCTCCAACCCTCCCCCAGAGCATGGGATGGAGGACAGGGGACACGTCCGCATGCTGCTCCTCTAAGATGAAAGGGGAAAGTCTCCCTGCAGGTGCACAGATGTCTCCAAACTCTGGGAGGAGGGCAGTCCTGTGGCTCCCCTCATGGCCTCCACCCAGGTTTGGGGATTCCCATGTCACTGAGGCAGAAAGAAGCAGATGGGTCTGCCCTCCCTATGCCAGATTCCCTAAACTGGACCCCACACACTATTCCACTATGATAAACGCCCTCTGAGACCCCAGGAGCAGCCACCATCTCAGAGGACCCGCCCACTGCCCACGCTTCCTCTAAAGATGGACGTCCTCCTGGCACTGGGCTGGGGGGGACACAGAGGCCCTGATGGTTACAATGCAGGATGAGAAGCATCCAGATGGAATGATGCAGAGGGCACTGTGGGAGCCCCAAGACTGGATGCCTCAGACCCAGGAGATGGGGATGTAGTTTCTAAAGGACTTAATCATTGGGGTGATCTTGCCAGGCAGGAAAAAGGATGTGGCTGGGCAGGGAAGCAGCCTAGATAAGAAAAGGGGTCTGTGTGTGCAGGGTGGGAGCAGGGAGAAAGGGAGAGAGTGGGAGGAAATGAGGCTGGATTTGTGCAAAGGGCTTTAAATGCCACAATAATGGACTCGAACTTGATCCTGTAAGCTTGATCGCAAAGGGGCAATCACAAGGCGTTGAGCTCCTGATATATTTTGGCCTTCGTTATGAGTTTAAAATGTGAGTTAACTGCCCGGCCAGTGTGGTTCAGTGAATCAAATGTCATTCTGTCCCAAGCACCAAGAGGTCACTGGTTCGATTCCCATTCAGGGCACATACCTGGGTTGCTGGCTAGATCCCCAGTAGGGGCCATACAGGAGGCAGCCAATCAGTGATTCTCTCTCGGTGATTCTCTCTCATCATTGATGTTTCTTTTTTTAAAAAAATATTTTTTATTGATTTTTTACAGAGTGGAAGGGAGAGGGATAGAAAGTCAGAAACATCTATGAGAGAGAAACATCGATCAGCTGCCTCTTGCACGCCCCCTACTGGGGATGTGCCTGCAGCCAAGGTACATGCCCTTGACTGGAATCGAACCTGGGACCTTTCAGTCCGCAGTCCGATGCTCTATCCACTGAGCCAAACCGGTCTCGGCTCATCATTGATGTTTCTATATCTGTCTACCTCTCCCTTCCTCTCGCTCTAAAATCAATAAACACATTTAAAATTAAAATGTAAATTAACCATGAAAAATGTGGGACATAAAAATCCTAATTTCTTTTTAGAGTTGGGCAAATGGAAAGGCATCACCTAATCTTTTTTTTCACATAAAAATCCTAATTTCTGGCTTCTCTTGAAAAAAAAATGGAGGCTCTGGAAACAGTCCGTTGTAACTGCGTACTCACTGCCCTCTTAGATAAGGAATGGCACCCAGAGTCCTATTGTCTCTCTGCCCCTGAAATTGAGTGTCGGTCACCATTTCTGCTGCGGTTCGCACTCTGTTTGCTCCTCGTAAAAAGGGCTTCTTAGAGCCACAGCTCCGTGAATGGGCCGTGTCCGTTCCCGCATAACCCACGTGAGCCCGCAGCAGGAGAGTTGGAAACTGCCGGGGGGGGGGGGGGGGGGGGGGGCGGGCAGCTGTTGGAGGAGCTTTCAGGATTCACAGTTGCAGACAACAGGATCCAGTCCCGCTGCTTAAGAAGAAAAAAGAAAAAGGAAAGGTTAGTAAGGGCCTCCAAGTCCCTCGGAGAAGAGAGCGTCAGGAGTGGCTCCCGGAGCCATTGCTCTGAGCCACCGGCCCAGGGAGAGGACACTCTGCCAGACCAGGAGGCTTCTGGGGACTGCGGGCTCAGAGTCCCGCGGTCTCACCCTGGCGGGTGGGATGTAAAATAATCTGCTCAGCCCCAACAGAGCAGCAGAGTTGGTCCTCAGCGTTGCACGGTTGGGTGTACGTTATGGGAAAGCATCCATAGGTGAAGAGGATGGTCAGGAGGTCTGAGGCAGCAACAAATGGCACATGGACCGCGCTGAGCTCTGGCCACCCGTGGGAGACACAGCCAAGCCTTCCACCCGACTCCGTGGTCTTGAACCAGGAACTTCATGCCACCAGGAGGATGCCGAGTTTCCTAGCACAGAGGCCCTGAAGAGAGGATGCCCCCCCCCGACTCCACTGTGCCCACCCTCTGGCCAGTTCGCATGCCTTCCTCCCAGCCCGGCCCTACTGGCTGGCCGCCCCACTGCCAGTCTGGGCAGCTGTGTCATTCTTTTGGAACTCTGTGTTCTCCTGGTGGAATTTAGAAGAAGCCTCTCCCAGCTTGGAGACTGGGCTCAACTGTTTCCCAGCAGCTGATAACAGCTGGGATTAAAACAGGAAAACAGTGCAGATGTCCCAGCTCCGCCTGAAACAGAGACTCGGAGAGCAGGCGTCCAAACTGCTGTGCCCGGCAGCATTTGTGCCTGCCCCACCCTCCTGCCAGGGGCTGTCTCAGCCCTCAGAGCCACACACCCCCGAGGATCACGGATTCCTGAGGGCCGTGTACTGAGCTCCAGGGGCACGTGGTCAGGAGTGCCTTTGAGAACAGGGGCTTAACTGGATTGTGAGCCCCGGACCTCAGCCCCTGGTAGCAGCAGAGCGGCCGCTTTCATTTTTATTGCAGTGTTACCAAGTGCCAGGCCTGTACTCAGTGCGTGATACGCCAGGTTTCCTATAAGCCTCACGGAAATTTGAGAAGGACCTGGTCCATGTTTCTCAGGGGTTGGTGCATCAGCCCTACCCACCAGAGGGTCTCAGGTTTGATTACTGGTCAAGGGCACATACCTGGGTCCCCAGCCCCGGACAGGGTGCAAGTGGGGGGCAACCAATCGATGTGTCTCTCTCACATTGAGTTTCTCTCCCCCCCCCCCCCAATCCCCTTCCCTCCCTTCTACTCTCTCTGAAAATCAATGGAAGAAATATCCTCAGGTGAGAATTAACAAAAACAAAAACTGGAGTAGGTAGGTGCCACGTGATCCTGGGCTTCCAGACCAGGAACCTGAGCTTCAGGGAGATGAGGTGGCCTGCCCAGGGTCACCCCTTCACCCTGACCCGCGAGTGGCAGAGCTGGGAGTCAGCCCAGTTCTGTTTGGCTTCGAAGCCTCCACTGGTGACTCCTGCACTTTGTGACCTGATTTCCAGGGTCCGCTGCTGCCTCGACAAGATATACCCAGAAGCAGCATTTCTGCCTCCCAGGTTCCTTCAGCCAGGAGCCATTCCTGAGAGGCAGTGGCCACACAGACCCTCCCTAGCCACCCAGCCAGTACCCAGTGAGGGGAGCGGTGGGGAGGCACAGTGACAGCTGGGCCAGTGCCCGGGCCGGACAGGCCTCTGCTAGCTTGTGATTCGGGCAAGTCACTTCTGTATGGTTTTCGTTCTCTCACGTCAGTTGTTCAGCAAATATTCCTGAGCTCCACTGGATGCCAGGCACTAGGCAATAAGCAGGACAAGATCTGTCCTGTCGGGGAGCTAACATTCTAGCAGGAGAAGGGCGTGGGACGGGCAGGCACCATCTGATGTGATGAAATACCAGGGAGTCAGCTAGCGAGGGCCCCTCTGAGGGGGTGCCACCTGAGAGAGACCTGAATGGTGACGAGGGGGAACATGCTGCCAGGTGGCTATGAGGACTGAAGATGGAAGAAACCGAAAGCCAGAGCCCACAGAAATGCAGTGCATGGCGGGGAACCCACAGAAATGCAGTGCATGGCGGGGAAGGCGTCGGTACTTCAGTAATAGGGAGGGCAGCCTTTGAAAACATGAGGAAGGCAGGAGTCTCTAGGCCCTTCCCCCAAAGGCCCCACCCGGGAGAGCAGCAGGTCAGGGTCCTGGGGGCTCCTGAAAAGCCTGCAAGGACTACACCCCCCCTCCCCTGAAACATACACGTGGGACCAGCCAGCCAGGGGAAGCGGCACTGGCCTTCAATTCCTGGAACTTTCTACAGTTGGCTCCATGTCACATGGGAAAGGGCCTCTGGGGCAGCTGTTGACCGCTTTTTATTTGCACCTTTCGTCCTCAGTCCAAATGTGGGTGGACTGGAAATTCCCAGGGAGGATCCCAAGGGGCCAGGCCTGACACAGGGTCCATATGGCCTCATGGGTGTGGGGCCTTTTTAGACTTTTGTTGGCTCTTGTACTGGCCAAGAAATTGCAGGTCTCTCCTAAGGTAGAGCGGGAGTGGGGGGGAGGCATGAGTGCTCTGTGGGGTCTGTGGTTTCTCTCTCTTTGCTGGCAGGGGGAGCCTGGGCCTCGGAAAGACCAGGGCTGGCGGGTGGGGCTTGGGGCCCAACCCACTGCATCTGGTAGGACACAGTTGGAATTGAGGCTTTGTCCAGTTGTCTTAGGAATGGAAGCTAAGTCTGGTGGGTTCTAAAGGCAGATACAGCAGATTCCCCTCTTGGCTGGGTCATCTGCAGAAGAAATGAAATACGGTAGTTTTCACCTGGGAATTGTTTCACAAAATTTAAAAATTAATTTGACAGTGAACTTTTAGGCTAGTTTGAGCCGAAAGTCCAGCCAACTTAAAACCTGACATTGGCGCCTGATCCCGGACTCTGACGGCCAGAGCCGCCCTGGGGTTTTCCTCGTCCTCAAGCCATTCACCTTACAAGCCCATCCTGCCCTCTCCCCCTCTCGTCCCTTGCCTGGTTGGTGAGGCCCCACCATCTCACTCCCAGGCCTCGAGTGGCCCCCTGGAACCATGGGCATTCACGTCAATACACATTGTCAGGGCCTGCCCAGCCCCAGGAATCGGAATCTCTGGGGTGGCCGGGAAACTTGCACACAGCACAAACACCTGTGTCAGAACTGCTGGCCTGAAGGGTACAATACAAACCCTGGAGGACCGGGCTCTGCAGACATTTAGGTCAGCGATCCTCGCCGTGCAGGTCTGGGCCAGCAACATCCCCATCCTGTGGAGCTGTTGGAACTACAGGTTCTGGAGTCCCACCTGAAACTCGCTGAGTCAGAAACGCTGGAGGTGAGGCCCAGCCCTGCTCACAGCCCTTCAGGGGGTTGAGATGGGAGAGCGAGGCTGCGCCCTGCTGCCTCCCACTGAGAGCCTTTGCCCTTGCTGTCCCTCCTGCCAGCAACACTGTCCTTTCTCTGCCCAGGCAGCTCCGGGCGTCTCTCTGGCCTCCTCTCCAGCGTAAGTTTCTCAGGAATACCTGCACCCTGCGGACAGGCTGTGCGCACCAGCCCTTTTCCGTCCCAGCACTCACCAGGCTGTCATCTGGCAGGTCGTGGGAGCAGCAGGGTCTGCCTCCCCCCTTAGTCTGTAATGATGGTGGGGCGGGGCCTGTCACTCCCCCATTTTTCCCCAGGCCCTGACACAGCACCTGACAAAGAGCGGGGCTTCTGTTGGCATTATCACCTTCCTCTCTTCCTTGCCCGTGTGCCTCAGTGGAGGAGCATCAACCTACGAACCAGGAGGTCGTGGTTTGATTCCGGGTCAGGGCACATGCCCGGGTTGCTGGCTCAATCCCCAGTAGGAGGTGTGCAAGAGGCAACCAATCAATGATTCTCTCTCATCATTGATGTTTCTATTTCTCTCTCCCTCCCTGATCTAAACCAATTTTAAAAAATAAATTTTAAAAATCATCACCTTTTTCTAAATAACATGAGTATCCTGCAACTTTGATTTTTCCATTTGTGGTATTAACTATTAACTATTAGGAGACCAAGCCTTCCTTTTTTCTCAGGTCTTTGCAGGAAGCCTGCTGGTTTCTCTCTGGTAGTTTGGGATCTTCTCCTTAAACCCTGTGTTCTGAGATTTTTGAGGCAAAGTGCCTTTAGCAAGGTCTGTTCTCTTTCACTGAGCTGGACTCTCAGGAAGAAATCTCAATCTATTCTAATTCCTTGAATTATGTAATGATTTCCCCCTCCCACTTTCTCTGTTCTTTCTTTCTCTAGGTTTCCTTGGGGGGGGGGGGGCAGTACCATCCCTGGACTGCTCCTGATGTCCTGACCTAGCTCTACCTCTATTTCCAATTTTCTGCATCTGTTCATCCTGACTTACTTGGAGACTTGGCCCACCTTTCTCTTGCAACTCTGTTTCCAATGAAATTTTAATTGCTGCTATCATGTTTTTAATTTGCAAGAAATTTTGTGCAAATGTTCTCTGAATAGTCCTTTTTAATAGCATCCTGATCTAAATTCATGGATATAATATCCGCCGTTCCTTCTGAACATTTAATTTTGGGGTGTGGGGAGGGGGGTTAATTTTCTGTTTCTGAAAGCCGTTGTCTTCTGAGTTACTTCTCGCCACCTGTTTTGCCCTCTGTCTTTCATGCAACAGGGTTTCTCAAACGTCTGGTGCCTTTGGCTCATTCTTCAGAGTGGAAACTGAAAAGCTGACTGGCAGCTGGGGGCACAGATCAGGCTTGTCAGTCGTGGCTTCACGGGGCGTGAGCGGCTGGGTCTTTTCTCCGGTGCTCATCAGATTCCTGGGGAAGAACCTTCCCATCTCCTGCCTGGAAGCAAAGACCCAGCCGCCTGGTCTTGGGAGCCAGGCTGAGAAAGGAACACTCTTGGGGCCTTTACGTTCGTGTATAAACTTCCTCTTGATGGCGCTCCTCCCTCAACTGTGCCACTGGCATCCTGCAAGCGGGAGACTCTACTCCCGTCTCTCCAGAAAGTGAACCCCCAGCTTAAGAAAGGGCAGCTGTCCAGATCAAAGGCAAATACACCTCTGTCACAACTGCTCAACTCTGTCGTTGTAGCACAAAAGCAGCCATAGACAATCCATAAGTAAAACTTTATTTACAGAGATCAGTGGGGGCCTGTCCGATGCAGCTCAATTGATTGGATTGGGCGTCATCGGTGCACCAAAGGGCTGCCTGTTCGAGTCCGGTCAGAGCACATGCCCAGGTTTCAGGCTTGATTCCCAGAGGCAGCTGATCAATGTTTTGCTCTCACATCAATGTTTCTCTCTCTCTCGCTCTCTCTCGTTCTCTCTCCCTCTCCTTGTCCCTTCCCCTCTTTTTAAAAATCAATTTTTAAAAAGTCAGTGTGAACCAGATTTGACCCAAGGACCATAGTTTGAGGCCCCTGGTCTAGCTTCTAGCTCATCAGGTCTGTTGCTTCCTGAGCTTTGGGTGTTCTCAGAGCAGGGTAGATTGCTCTTGAGCTTTTTCCATTACTGGCTTAAAATCTTAGCTGTCCCATTTTCCTACATAGTAATCCCTCATGGGTCTACTTCCCCACTTCCTTTGGGGAAGTAGAAACTTTGTTGCTGGGCTTCCTCTCCTGACCTCTGCCCTTAGAGCTCAGATTTCTGGAGTAATAGAGATAAATGAACACATTTATCCCCCATCCTTAACTCCCAGGCTCTTTTTAATAGGTCCCTCGGTTACAGAGATAAGCATCTAGGACTAGCTCTGATTAGGGCTGGTTCAATTTGTGTGTCTTCACCAAATGCTATTTATTGTTGGGTTTTTTAAAGTAAATTAATTGAGCATGCACCACATAACATGAAAGACTTCTGTGAAGGCTTGACTGACAAATGGCTCCTTCCTGAGGCCCCTCGGAGGGGCTGCGCCACCGCCCTCGCCCAGGCAGGGCAGCGTTAGTCAAGCCAGCTCCCGCAACGCCCTCTCGGAAGGATCCCGGCGGAGGACCATGGCTGCACGGCCACTCGCTGCCCAATCCAGAGCCCAAGGCCTGGCCACAGCCTGGAACTTGCCATGGGTGGTCCCTGCTTGTAAACAAGGTCCTCGTTCTCAGCCCTGGGGCTTGGGACCAGGAGAAGAGAAGCACTGAAATAGAAGGGCTCCTTGGGGTCCTTTGAGCACTCAGCGTCCCTGACAGGAATCACAGCTTCTATGCCAGGTGTGTCCGGTTAGCTCTGGGACATGTGGGGTGCTGGGAGAACCGTGACTCCAAGGAATTAGGCCTGGGGCCCAAGCACTCTGGAAACTTCAGAGTGTGAGCAGAGAGGTCAGTGGCTGGTGCTATCCTGAGAGCCACCCAATGGCCAATGGCTACAGCAGGCTACATGGACTGACCACTCTGTTATGTACCACAGGCTCTGCCGCTTCTTAGCCTCCTCCCCTCTCCTGAGCCGGTTTCCTGCTCTCCAGAAGGGGGATGCGGGGTTGCTGTAAGGATCACTAAGGCGGTGCCATATCTGAGCAGTACCAGCTAGGAGGTTGTCTCTGACAGAAAATGTCTGCAAGACACTGGTGGAATTTCAGGCCTTGGGGTAGCCGTTGACCCCACTCACCCCAAGCTTCTGCCACATTCTGAGAGACAGGGAAGATGAGCAGGTTTTTATCTGTGGCCGCTCCATCTCCCCTTCTGTACTGAACCATCCCCAGCATCCATTGCCATCCGGGCTCCACAGCTCCAGCACATCTCTCTACGATCGATTCCCACACACCATTGTAATTGATTGTTGGCATGTCATCTCCCAGCTCCTTGTGAGTCCCTCAAGGGCAAGAACCAGATGTGCTCATTTGAGTATCCCCTGAGCCTGGCACAGAGCAGGTCAATGTTGGGTGGATGGATGGACAGATGGATAGATAGGTGATCTCAAGGATGAATGAACAAAGATTAATAATCTAATGGGTGGATGAATGATAAATATACAGGTAGATATTTGATTGCCTGGATGAATAAAGTCAGTCGTGCACTCAAAACTAGGTATTGTGTAGTTTTTCTACAGCAGGATAAATGGATGAAGTGAGAGTGCATGAGTAGAAGGAAGAGAATGAGAAGGGGGTGGAGGAAGAAACAGCATAGCAGGTGAATAAACAGAATAAACTGGAGAAATGCCTCGGTGGACAGATGACCCGTGTTCACACGTTCACCGTCCGCTCTGAGGATGTCAGTGTCTGAGCCGAAGGAGTTGTTCCCAAGGTCCCAGGGAGGAGGGTTTGGAAAAAAAGAATTCACAAACACTCTCTTTCTGTCTATTAAAAATGTATTTTTTTTCTCTAAATAAACTTTGAACCCACTTCCAAGTGTGTTTGGAAAGAGCAGTGATGGCTTTCATGAAGGGTAAATTATAAGTGCTCGGCTCAGAGCTGTGTTTAGGGACCTTCAGAAATGCATGCAGTCCCCAGAGCGAATGCTGAAATGCGAACGAGACAAGAAACACATGGCGGGAACGACGCTGTCAGGCAGGCTGGCTGCGAGCATATGTGCTTTACTGTTGATATTCGGCAAGTGTTCCAGAAAGAGGCCTTTCCTGAAACGGAGGTCAGTGAGAATACGCCCCTTCTCATAAATCCTTGGGAAATAAACCAGGCCTATCCCGCACACACATGCGGCTAATTATCTGGGGGCTCAGGCGCTCCCCAGAGAATGGTTAGGAGCAGTTCACCCGGGCAAGGTCTGCCCCCAGGGTTTCTAACAACCCTGGCTTGAAAGACCATAGCCGCTTGCCCCTGGTTCATAAACTGGCATATTTCCAGCCCAGTGGGCAGAGGGGAATAGGCATAAAGAAGAAAAGATCTAGCCCTGACCGGTTTGGCTCAGTGGATAGAGTGTCAGCCTACAGACTGAAGGGTTCCAGGTTCAATTCCAGTCAAGGGCATGAACCTTGGTTGTGGACACATCCCCAGCAGGAAGTGTACAGTAGGTAGCTGATTGATGTTTCTCTCTCATCAATGTTTCTATCCCTCTCCCTTCCTCTTTGTAAAAAATCAATAAAATATATTTAAAAAGAAGAAAAGAGCTCATCTCCTTTCCTAATGCCCAGCAATGGTCAGACCCAGACACAGCCGCCAATGAACACCCCAGAATCCAGAGATTCATTTTAGCCCGGGCCAGCCTCTCAGAGGACCAAGGCAAATTGCATGTGGTCCCTGATTGCTGGGGCTCACAGATGGGCTGACAGCTCCATCCCAGTGTACCAAGTGCAAGTAAATATCTGTAGCCCAAGAGTGGGCATCCAGGAAGACTTCCCAGAGGAGGGTTCATGTCTTAGCTGGGTTTTGAAGGGTGCGTAGGAGTTTTTCTGGCAAGAAATGGGAGAACAGACATTGGAGACACGAGCAACACAGCTCAGGGGCCGTGGTGTGTCCTGGGCTGGGTGCTCTGGCTAAAGGTGGGCCAGAGTGATGTATGGAAGACAAGAAGGGCTGGGCAGAGCAGGCCAGAGAGGGAAGTCAGGGTCAGCCTGGAATGGCCTTGGCCAAGGAGCTCAGACTCTGTCCTAGGAACCCTGAGGAGCGTGTGGGTGACTTTAAAGGGAACTACGGGATCCGATCTGTGGTTTGGAAGGACCGCCCTGACTGTGGGGGAGAGAAAGAAGGAAACTGGGAAGCCAGGGAGGGAGGAGGCTGCCACCATCGGTTCACAGAGAGATGCATGTGCCGTACTTGTTCTTTCTCTTCCTGACTCTGTGATTTGGGGTGAGTTAACTTCTTGGGGCTGCAGTTCCACATCTGTAAAATGGGGATAATAGTCCAGTGCACGGGGTTGTTTTAGGGTCATGGTAATACACTTAGAACACCAGGACAGGACCGAGGCGTGGCCAGCCACGTAGGGTGGCAGCCTGCCGCCTCTTGTACTTAGAGGCGGTGCTCAGGGAAGTGTGACGGGATGGACCCACCCACACTCCCGAGAGCTGGTAGGTGGTGATGCTATTCACAGGGACAGGGATTCAGACAGAGAAATGGGGGTGGGTGTAGACTAAGAGCTCTGGTGTAGGCCATTCAACCAGCTCCCACTGTAATTGGAGAGGGGCTTCTGTTCCATCTCATCTAGTCCTGAGGCAGAGCAGCCTGTGGCTCAGGGTGTGAACCCTGGCACCAGACCACCAGGGCCCAAATTTCAGTCTTGCTACTGGAAGCTGTGTGACCTCAAGCCAGTGACTTGCCCTCTCTGGGTCGTTTCCTGCTCGATAAAATGAGCTGGAGGGTAGCTGTGAAAATTGCGTTGGGGTCGATGTGACCTGGCACGCAGTCCATGCTCCAGCAGTGTGCACCGCATAGCCCTCCTGCAGCAGCAGTAGAAATAATTGCTGGTGGTTTATGAACCCAGAACTGGTGTCCCTGGGTATTGTACACTCACAGCCTCCCATCCCCTGAACACCCAAGGCAACTGACACCAAGTAAAGTACATGAGGCCTGAAATAGGTCGTAAGAAAGAAAATCATATTTAAAGAGAGAGAAAGGATGCTAAGTGGTTTCAAGTGTGTTTCCCAGACCCACAGCAACAGCACATCCCTTGGGAACGTAATAAAAATACAAGCTTTCACTCCAGCCTCACCGAATCTGAAACTGGGCTGTACTGGAGCACCCTCCTCCCAGCACTTTGGAAAATAACCCTGGCCCTCCCCCCTCACAGAGCTGGGTGGACCTAGAATAGGGCACCCAGGGGTCTCAGGCCAGACTATGGCATCCGACTAGAGGGGAGGCCAGGCAGTCCTCATTTCTTATAAGGAAACGGGGCAAGTGCTTGGGAGTTAGACACAGCTAGGTCTGCCTCCCAGCTCTGCTCCACACCGCAGTGTGACGGGACAAGTCCTTTCCCTTTGAGCCTCTTTCACTTCATCTGCAGTGTACGTTGGATGCCACCTCCCTGGCAGGGGCACTGAGCAGAATAAATGAGCAGACATCTGTGCAGCCCCCAGCACAAAGCCTGGCACATGGCAGGTTCGCCAGCAGGGGCCACCCTCCTTGCTCCCTGCAGCATTCCAGCTCTGGGAACGACCCTCCATGGCAGAAGCCTGGCCTCCAGCTGCACGCAGGTCCTGGGTCCACAGAGGGGAGCTGCCGCTCAGCAGGAGGCTCGCAGCTTTCCAGGCACTGCTCCCGAAGCCCCTGCCCGGCAAGCACCCTCCAGAGTCAGGCCAGTCCATTCCCTGGCCGAGTGGCACAGGACCTCGGGACAGACAGAAAGGGACCATTGTGTCTGGAGCCCCCCGGGCATCTCTGACCAGACTGTGGCCTCTCAATAAAAAGGAGATGGCCCCAGGCAGTCCCCAATGTCACCATAGGCAGAAGCCCTAAGGGCCAGATGGGTGTAGGGCAATAGTCAGCAAACTCATTAGTCAACAGAGCCAAATATCAACAGTACAATGATTGAAATTTCTTTTGAGAGCCACATTTTTAAAACTTCTTCTGACACCACTTCTTCAAAATAGACTCGCCCAGGCCGTGGTATTTTGTGGGAGAGCCACACTCAAGGGGCCAAAGAGCCCCATGTGGCTCACGAGCCACAATTTGCTGTCCACTGGTCTAGGGAATCCTGATGGCTGCACAGAGCTGGCCTGCCCACACCCCTCCCAGATGCCCAGACCATAGGCCCCTACCCACCAGGGCCTCCCCACAGGCAGTGCCACATGCCAGCCCATGTCCTCCATCCTCAGCCAGCCAGGGACCTAACCTCTGGGAGACCCATTCTGATTTTCAGTCCTGGCGCCGACACCGTGGTCCGTTTTCCCTACCAGACGCACTTAGGAGGACAGCATTGGTGCCAGCAAGAGCCCTGGCAGCCCAGGGCCCCACTCCTGGCTCCTGACTTGCTCTTCAGCTAGGACAGGTCACCTCACCTTTGGGTCTCAGTTCTCTTCTGTTAGTGAGGTCAATCAAGCCCACATCTCTCTCGCACAGCAGCAGAAGCACTCAGCACGTGGCCTGCAGCGGCCGCCCCCTCCCCAGGCTCTCTGTACCCAGCCCCCAGTCCAGGTGTGGTGTGCCACCAATGTGAGTAGTAGGTCTGGACCCCTTGATCTCGTTTTAAATGTTTTATTAAAGCTCCTACTGACGCAGGGGAGGAACCAGCCTGGAAAGGGCGGGCATTTCGGATGGGGTGAGGAGCACATCTCAAAAGCTGGCCCAGGTCGTTGGGGCCTCTCGTGTGGGCAGTGGCATGTGGCCTTTTAATGCAGGGATGTCTGAGAGCCATCGCCGGGCCCCTTCCATTGTGTATGGTACCCGATATATCGAAAAAATAATAATAAATGCCAAGAAGCGGTTATAGAAACGGTGGGCTACCATCACCGCTCCCCTTCAGTGAGCGTCTGCCCGAGCGGCAGCGGCGGCAGCTGCACGCCCCGCCCGCGACAGCTGTCGGACTTTGGGAATCAGTGCCTCTCTTTGTGCTTCGGTTTCTACATCTATAAAACGGAGATGATAATAGTAGCCTTCCTTATAGGTTTGAGGCACACAGGAGTTAACATGGAATTGAGGTTACTACCAAGCGTAAACACTCAATAAATGGTGCCGCCAAACTCTTGTTTTTATCAAACACTGTCAGGGGCTGTGTGGCTGCCCAGGACTGTCATTACTTTGGAGAGAACATCGGTGTCCACATGTGAGACTCTGTGAATGTAAGGGCGGGACCGCCTGCCAGCTCCCCTCCCCCCTCACCTTGCCATGGGCTCTGTTCACGTGGTCACTAGAGGCAGGCTGGCCAGGTCTGATCGTCTGATCAAGTGGGACCTGTTTCACTTAGCAGCAGAAGTTGCTGGTTCTAAACAAACAAACATTTGCTGTATAATCCGACAGCCTGTGGCATTGCTTTTCCAACCTGCTTTGGGACTTTCCAACAAACATCGGGGCTGGGGACCATCGGGCTCCCTGCAGCGTAGTGGGTGATGGAGGATGCCTGTGGGGACATAAACCCCCTTTGGAATGAGCTGTGTTGCTGAACAAGGGGCTGTGGTTTTAATTCCCACAGGACAATGTGGCTCGAGGTGCTGACCCAGCCCAAGCAGCCCACCAGCTGGCCAGCCTCTTGGGGAGTCAGTGCCCCCCAAGAGCACCATGTTCCCTGGGCCCCGAGGTGTGCCCAAGACCTGACTCCCTCCTCTGAGGAACAGAGGGCTTTGTGAGGCCAGGCTGGAAATGAGCAGGCAGATCACTCCCGCCCCGGGTGGACTGATACCTGTAAAGCAAAATTATCTGCAGAAATTTTTTTAACATTTTTTTCTGATTACAATTGACATACAATATATTACAACATGGTGATTAGCCATTTAGGTGATTTATGAAGTGATCACCCTAATAAGTCTTCTATTCACGTGGTACTGTGCATAGTTATTACAGTGTTATTGCCTATATTCCCTATGCTGTATTTTATATCCCATGACTAGTTTGCAACTACCAATTTGTACTATTTAATCCCGTCACCTTGTTCACCCAGCCCCAACACCCTCCTATCTGGCAGCCTTCAGTTTTTTTCTCGGTACCTATGAGTTTGTTTCTATATTGTTTATTTTGTTTTTTAGCTTTCACATATAAGTGAAATCAAACAACATTTGTCTTCCTCTGTCTGATTTCTTTTACTTAGTATAATACCCTCTAGATCCATCTATGTTGTCACAACTGGTTATCTTTCATTCTTTTTTATGGCTGTGTAATATGCCATTGTATATATGTATCACATCTTCTTTATCCATTTATCTATCGCTTGACATTTGGGTTGTTTGCTTATCTTGGCTATTGTAAATAATGTTGCAATGAACACAGGGATGTGTATATCTTTTCAAATTAGTGGTTTGGATTTTTTTCAGATAAGTGGAATTGCTGGGTCACATGGTAGTTCTATTTTTAATTTTTTGAGGAACCTCCATACTGTTTTCCATAGCAGCTGCATCAATTTACAAATTCACCAACAATGCATGAAGGTTCCCTTTCCTCCATGTCCTCACCAACACTTTTTTTATTAATAATTTTTTTATTGATTTCAGAGAGGAAGGGACAGGGCAAGATAGAAATGTCAATGATGAGAGAGAATCAGTGATTGGATACCTTCCACACGCCTCCTACTGGGGATTGAGCCCACAATGTGGGCATGTCCCTTTGACCAGAATCAAACCAGGACCCTTCAGTCCACATGCCGATGCTCTGTCCACTGAGCCAAACCAGCTAGGGCCTCACCAACACTTGTTTATTAATGATAGTCCTCCAGACAGGTGACATCTTATTGTGATTTTAATTTATATTTGGCAGAGATGTTTTAACGATTTGGTCCTAGAAACGCAAGTCTGGGGACCTCTCCTGACTTTTCCATTCAAGTGCACCTGCACAATGGCTCTGGGGCCCAGACAACATCTCGGAGCTCAGGCTGAAGGTCTGAAGGATTTGAGTCACTTGACCCCAGCTCTCCTCCCAGAGTTCTGGGAAGAGGGTCGATAAAGGGGCCTCCAGAGCCCTCCAGGAGGAAGGCAGTCGCAGGCCTCAGCGGGTGTAGTGGGTCTGCAGACCCTTCATCAGCTACACATCCCTGGCAGTGTGAGCTGTTATCTGTTATGGGTGCCAGAATCTTGTTACCAAGTCAACTTGGACCTGGGCGATCCCAGCATGAAACCAGGGCTGCGTCTGGTATCGGGGAAAATAAAGACTGCAACCAACATGAATTCCTGCTCGCAGTGCTCAGGTTTACATCACAGACGTGGTCACATCGTCTTTGACAAAGGTGCCAGGTCTGGCTACACAAAAGGTAATATCCTTAACAAGTGGTGTTGGGAAAACTGGATAGCCACAGACCAAAAAAAAATGAGTTAGGACCTCACTTTACACCATAAACAAAAGAACTCAAAGATTTAAAAGGCAACAAAAATAGAAAAATTGGGCTACATCAAACTTCAGAACTTCTGCACAGCCCGGCTGAGTAGCTCAGTTGGTTGAGCATCGTCCCGGGCACCAAAAGGTTGCCAGGTCAGCTCCTGGTCAGGACACATGCCTGGGCTGCAGGTTTGATCCCTGATTGGGGCATGTACACATCAATGGTTCTCTCTCTCTCTCTCTCTCTCTCTCTCTCTCTCTCTCTCTTTCTCTCTCTCTTCTTCTCTCTGTCATGTGCTTGGGTGAGGATTTAAAAAATGAAATCTGTACAGCAAAGGAAACAACAAAATGAAAAGGTAACTTACAGAATGGGAGAAAATATTTGCAAACTATATACCTAATAAGGGGTTAATATCCAAAATATACAAAGAACCCCTACAGCCCTGGTCAGTGTTATTCAATGGCTGGGGCACTGGCCCAGGCATCAAGGGGCCCTGCATTTGATTCCCGGTCAAGGGCACAATGCCTGGCCTTCCGGTTCAATCCCCAACCCCAGTTGGGTTGGGTACAGGAGGCAATTGATCAATGTTTCTCTCCCTTCCTCCCTTCCACTCTCTAAAAAATCAATGGGAAAAGTATCCTCAGGTGAGGATTAGCCAAAGGAAAACAAAAAGAACTACAACTCAGTGGCAAAAACAAACAAAATGGGCAAAGGACTTGAATAGACATTTCTCCAAAGAAGATGTACAAATAGCCAACAGGTATAAGAAAAGATGTTTAACATCACTTATTATTAAATGCAAGTTAAAACCACAATGAGATATCACCTCACATCCATTAGGATGGCCAGTATCCAAAACCAAACCAAACAGAAAATAACAGATGTTGGTGGGAATGTGGAGAAATTGAAACCCTTGTACACTATTGGTGGGAATGTAAAATGCTGTAGCCACTATAGAAAACAGTAAAGACGGGCCTCAACAAATTAAAAATAGAATTGCCAAATGACCCTGCAATCCCACTTGTGGGTATTTATCCAAGAGTTGAAAACCGCATCCTGAAGAGATACTTGCTCCCCCATGTTTATAGCATTATTCACGAAGCAACTCAGTATCCACCACCAGGTGGATGAATGAGTGAAGAATATGTGGTGTGTACATACAGTGGAATATTTACTAAACCTTTAAAAAGAAGGAAATGGTACTTCACCAATAGGGGGGAACTTTGGAGGATATTGCATGAAGTGAAATAAGCCACTCACAAAAAGACAGATATGGTAAGATTCCACTTATCTGTGATATCTAAAATAAGCAAAGTCTTAGAAACAGAAAGTAGGATGGTGGTTTCTGGGGGGGTGGGAGAGGGGGAAGAGAGGGCTGTCCATGGATAAAGAGTTTCCAATTTTGTGAGATGAAAAAGTTCTGGAGACCTATGCACAACACCGGACATATGTTAACACTAACATACTGCATTCTTAAAAATGGTTAGACAGTAAATTCTGTGTTATGTGTTCTTGACCACAATAACTTTTCTTTAATTACAAATACAGAGGTTCAGGAAATCAACATGTTTTTAATTTTTTAATTTTGCTTAACCATCCTGATCTCAATCCCCCAGTTGCTGGCAAGAAATTCTTCTCACTTGAGCCTGGCCTGCAAAGTCTCTCTCACTTGTTCTCAGAGGCCCTCCCTCTCCCCATCCAGGATCCCCCTTAACAAAAGTTGGGAAGTGCCTCTGACCCCCTGACCTGAGCTGCTTTTGCTTTACTGTCCCATCCCAGTCCCGGGGCACACAATGAGCACCACTTAAAAACAGGAGGAGGAAAAGGGAAAACACACCGCCATGTGCATGCACACAACTACCCTGCATCGGACCTGGTTCATGACCAGTCTGCCTCTCCTCGGTCTTGGTTCGGGGATTTGGGAGGGGGTGACCTTTGTGAGAAAGGGCAGTAATACAGCCACAGTCTGTCCATTTCCTCATCAGGGCCCACCGCAGCACCTGGCACGCAGGGGGCGGGCAGGATAGAGACAGGTAAAAAGTGCCATTCCATTTGTAAGCTAGTGCTTGCATCCTCTCTTCTGCACACCTTGCCCCAAAAAATGAAAAGAATGAAGAGGGCAGAGGGGATGAAAGCAAAGGCAAGATGGTTCCCATCATCAATTCAGAAAGGCTCCAGCCACATAGATGGAGAGCTGCATTCTGAAAAGAAGCTGCCTTCTCTGCAATAAATCCAGAGAAATGTAGAGGCATCTGCCCGAGCTGGCGGGGCTGGGAGGTGCTGAGGGTTCTAGCGAGCCCAGGCAGGGCAGTGCCTCTTCTTGCCGAGTTCAAGCATTTGAAATGCCATGAAGGTGTCTTTATGTGGTGTGCTGTCGCCATGGAGATTCAAAAGCACTGGTCAGGGCTTCCATAAGATAACTCCCACCTCGGCCTTATATTTCTCCTCATTTAGAAGTTTCTCAGTTGCAAACTCTTCTACCTCAAGAGTTTCCAGATAATAAATCTTTTTTTTTATTTCGGAGGGATTGTGAATGGATAAATGAACAGGTGATTAAATAACGGAATGAGAGAGTGAGGGGTGAGAATGCAATCAACAGGGGAAGGCTGGGAGGAGCAGGGGCGAGGGAGGGGTTCCTCCCCACACCTCTCCTCTCCGCCAGCCAGCAGGGTGGCGGGCAAGCTGCCCTCAGGATGCAGCTACAGGGTGGGCAGGTGGGCCAGCCGCAGGCAGGCTGTGCCCAGACCACTGGCTTCCCTCCTCAACGAGTCTATCCTGTTTTCCTGTCTAGGGCCCCCTGGACGGCGTGGCAAGCCTGGGAGAAGAGGTGATCCCGGTGAGTCCCAGGTTCTCTTGTTCCTCAACTGGAAGCCTACCCTTGACCAGGGGCTGAGCTGGATGCACCGTCACCAGAGCACCTCGTTACTCATGGGTCCTGGGCCAGCTCTTCTCCTCCCTTCCAATTCCAGCCACTGCCCCTTTTCCTGGCTCTTGGCATCACAGTTCAGTGACTGTCCCTCCCATGTCCTCGGCACCCTCCGAATCTTAGTATCAACCTCAGAAACTTCAATCCCTAGTTTCACCCTGAAACAGCCTCCTGGCCTTGTGGGAACTGAGGTGATCCCACCAGCCCTCTGCCCCCGGCTCTCCTGGTGCCCCTGTCCCTCCCCAGACTTGGCCTGCCCTTTCCTCGGCAGAGGCACCAAGAAGACATTTCTCCTTCCTTCCATTCAACCTGTAGGCTCACCTGTACGCACAATACCTCCCCTCCAGCCATCTTCATTTCACCCAAAATGCATTGCTCTGCACATCCCCTACCTGAGACACAGAGAAGCTCAGAGGCATCCACACGCCAACCCTGTCCTGGCTCTTCTGCCTCGCCTTCCACTATCCCAGCCCCTCGGTCTCTTCACCACCACTCCGCTGACGTCATCTCATGGTCATGCCAGCAGAGGCTTTGTCATCACTGTCTCCCTCGGTCCTCGCTGTTGGCCACCCCCACGCCCCCACCTTTCCCAGCTCAGCTCTGGCCTGTGTTTCCTCGCACATCTCTGACCCCCTTCTTTGCTGCCTTTTCTCTAGTACCCCACTTGCCTCTTAAATGAATCTGCTCTTGACCCTCTTCTCTCCCGTTCCTACGGCAACAGCACCCCCATGACACAGACAGTGCCCCCTTCCTGACTCCAGCTACGTCATCTCCTCGGATTTGGACTTGGCCCCAGTGAGCTAGCACCTCCACGAGCCTGCCCTCCCCAGCTCCCCATCACAGGGAGGAAACCTCCAGCCTCCCGCTTCCCTACACAGACACCTGGGCATCATCCTGGATCCCTCCCCCTCCCACCCCTCCACTCCCCACTCCCCGCCACTGCCACATCAAATCCTGGTCAGCCTCCACACGGTACATCTCAGACCTGTGCCCCCTTCTTGGTCCTCAAGCACAGCTCCTGCAGCTCTCATCACCCCTCCCTCGTGTCCCCACCTCCAGCCTCACCAGGGCTGTCTGAGGCCCTCCCACTCCGCCCCTCCACTCCTGGCCTCCCCTCTCCAGGAGGTCATCTCCTCTTCTTGAACTCATACCCCAAGGTCAGTATCCTTTAAGTACAGTGCAGCGATCTCCGAAGTCTTCACTGTTCAGCACAGAGTAGGCCCTGGGAATGTGAAGGAATGAATGCATGCTGCATGCATGAACACATGCTCAGCCCCTAAGCAGTTTCTCCAGGAGGGCACAGTGTGGTGCCAGTGGGGATCACCACCAAGGGGACCCCCAGCGGGTTGGGCCCAGGGAGCTGAACAGTGTCTCTCTGAGCCTCCGACTCTTCCCCCTGGCACTGGGCATGGGCTTCCTCCTGCTGTGCTGCATGCTTGCGTTATCTAGTTCCCTCTCTACAGGCCCCCGGATCAATTCACTAGAGTGTCCTGGTCGGAAATGCCGTCAAGGTTCTCTGTGTGCTTTGACTTCTGGGAGCTGAAGGTTGTTTCATGTTTGATTGTTATGGCTTCCTTTACTCTAGATTTGTGTGTAATAACACATGCACACACACACACGTACACACACACACACACACACACACACACACACACACATGCACGCACGCCCCATGGGCCTGCAAATACGCATTTCATCACTCAGTTCTTGTTTCTGTCCTCATAAAATGTTTTGTCACCTTTTATTGTAAGCTCCTGACGTCCATTCTGGAAGGAGATGAGCAATACAAAGTGACTTTTTCTAGGGAAATGTATATTGCTCAACTTACTCAAAAACCCGTTAGAATTATGAGTCCAGTTTACAGCAATCGAAAAGTCACAGAAAGATAAGAACTTACTGGGCCCCTGATGCTGTGTGCTGAGTCCTTTCACGTTCCCCAGGTCGTGTAATCCTCACAGACCCTACAAGATAGGCATCCTTATTAGCCCGTTTTGCAGATAAGGAAACTGAGGCTTCAAAGGAAGAAGTGTCTGGTCTAAGGTCGGCGTTGGTCACGGGGCGGGCAGCACCTCACCCCCGGCCGCCCTTTCCCAGGCGGGGTCCTGCTCCCCTGCCTGTCGGAGAATGGTGTGAACAACCTGGAGCAGATGTTCCCCTCTGATTAGCTTTGGCTGAGCCTGGTGTTTATTTCTGGTTTCACACACATGCACATCCTGGCTTCGGCACCTTCCCTGTAAAACCAGACCTTTTCCTGTGTCCCGGGGAGCCTGCCTGGTGGACAGTGTCTGCCTGAGATGCCTCCCTGCTGCTGCTGCTGCAGACCAGCAGACAGCCTAGCCTGCTTGCCTGCAGGGACGGGTGCTCTCCAGCTGCAGGGGAGCCTTTGCCTGGAGAATGCCTCCGTGGCCCCGCAGTGTTTGTGCGTGCGCCTGTCCCAAGGGAATGAATGCTCATCTCCCCATTGGCCCCTTTCTCAGCTGGGGAAGCCCAGCACTGCTCTTGCCCTCTAGGGTCATCTTTCCAACTCCATTGAGCAAGATACTTTCTCCTTCTAGGTGCCCCCCTTGCCCCCAAAGAACATCCATTGCTCTCCCTCAGCTTCCCCTGGCTCCCCTGACTCCGCCAGCCTCAGACACCTCCCTCTGTCCCAGCACAGCCTGGTTGTGGTTGTCTCCTCTGAAAACATCTTTTCCCTCCACCAAAGCAGGGGCTCCTGGGGCAGGAACTGGGGCTAGACCCACAGGCACTCAGGAGATGATCAATAAATGCTTGCTGACAGGAAGGGGGAAGGCAGAGAGGAGGGAGAGGGAAGGAAGGACTAGTGGGCCAATGGAGGATAAAGGCTGAGGATGCAGGAAGAAGCCAGGAGGAAGCAATCAAATGCTGCTTGGCTGATGCTGTGTTAATCTGCAGAGCCAAATGGAGGCTCTCATAGCTCCCAGCCTTAGGTCAGCAGGTTCTGCGCTAGGATTTTTTATCCACCCCAACCCCAAGAAACCCTTTCTAAAAATCCAATGGAAGGAGAACTTCTAAAATGGTGGGTTAAGGACTCTGAAAATCTGCTCCTTTATAAAAGCAGCAAGAAAACTAGGAAAAATGGACCTTTCTGCAACTCTGGAAATTAATGGAAAACTTGCAATTACCCCCCCCCTTTTTTTTTCAAGAAAAAAATTATAATTGCTAAGAACAGCAGTGTTTGTAACATTTTAACTTGCCCATCTGCTCTGTTCCATACCCTTAAAAAAATCAGCCTTCATGGTCAGGTAGCTCAGTTGACAGAGTTTTGTCCTGGTACGCCAAGTTTGCAGGTTTGATCCCCAATCAGAGCATGCACAATAATCAACCATGGATGCATAAATGAATGGACAACAAATAGATCTCTCTCTCTCTCTCTCTCTCTCTCTCTCTCTCTCTCTCGCGCGCGCTCTTGCTCTCACTCTTGCTCTGTCTCCTTTTCTCCTTTTTTCTCCCCCTCCCTCTCATTAATAAATAAATAAAAATTAAAACAAAAACATAAGCCTTACAACCACAGTACCTGTGAACAGTAGCAGCCAATCGAAGGAGACAAACAGGGTTGAAGATCCCCCAAATACTCATTTTCAGAAAATTGTCACTATCTGACATGTCTGTAAACTCCCTGGAAAAGCTTGTACACATGACTTGCCTTTATTCAACCTGATGTGGAGCATGCTCATTGGGAAAACCCTGGGTCTGGAGTGCTTGCCAAAAACACTCAGTGGACATTGTTTAACATCGCAGCTGCCTGAAGTGGTGATACCAGCTGGAACAAACAAGAAGCTGACACAAAAACTTAAACAAAAATCTAGGTGATGAGATGTCTAAAGGGGCTTTGCAAAGCTCTGACATAGTGTGAAGGCACATGCATGTGAAGGGATGTGCGCATGTTCTGGAAAAGCCTGAGAGCCTCGGTCCTTCATTTCTGCTCAGACAGGCAGGGAAGGCAAAGCTGTGAAGAGGCGGAGCACTGAGTTTTGCTCCCACCTACATAAAGCCCCTGAGCACCAAGTGGGAGACTTCCTGGATAAGACCCTAAAGGGAACTTCTCTCAATGCTGATCATAAGCTAACCAAGCAGAGAATCCAGCAGCTGCACATGGCAAACTTAGACACTCCAGGAACACCCCTAAACACTGAGCAACAGTAACAACAAACAGCAACAACAACCCCTAAAAAGTCGGAGCATAATCTAATTTTCACACTAGTCACATTAAATTACTATAAATGCCCAGATTTTAATAAGAAATTTTGAGACACACAAAGAGACAAGAAAGTATGGCAATAAAAAGGGGAGAAGCAATCAATAGAAACTGTCTCTGAGAAAGCCCAGATGGAAATGCTAGACAAAAAAAAATTATATTTGCTATTTTAACTAATATTTAAAGAACTAAAGGAAACCATGTCTAAAGAATCAAAGGAAAACCCAAGAATATGTACCACCAAATGGAGAGCATCAATATACGGAGAGCAAGTATTAGAAAAAGAAAAAGAAGCAAATAGAAACTGAAGTATAGTAACTGAAGTGAAAAGTTCACTAGAGGGGCTCAACAGTCTTTGGACTGGCAGAAAAAAAATCAGCAAACTTGAAGATGGGTCAATTAAGATTATTTAGTCCAAGGAAGAAAGGAAAGAGGAGAAGTGAGAGAAAGAAGCCGAAGAAATATATGAAAGAGGAATGGCCTGGACCTTCCCAAATTTTTTATATATTTGTGATTATGATCTAGCACAGCGAAAACATACAGACTAAAGTCAGCAAAAGTAAAAGGAATAGGAAAAAAACAAGATGGTGGCATAGGTAAACACCTAAACTACTGCCTCACACAATAATATCAAAACTACAACTAAAAGACAAAACAGACACCATCCAGAACCACAGGAAAGCTGGCTGAATGGAAATTTTACAACTATAAAGAAAGAGGAAAGCACACTGAGACTCAGAGGAGCTGCAAAAGGGTGAGGTACGGAGAGGAGATGCGCAGAGAGGAAGGGCAGCTGAGTGCACAATAGCTTTGTGGCTGGCTTTCTAAAGCAGGAGAGAGATGGAAGCTCCTGACTGTACTGAACTCCAGTCCCGGATGAGACTCAGGGAACCCAGACTCATTCAGGGAGAATCTGGACTGTCAGGAAAAGAGAAAGCTGAGACTCAGGGGAGCTGAGGAAGGCAGAGGTCTGGAGGCACGTGCACACAAAGAGGACTGACTGCTGAGTACACGGGTAGCTGAGTGCATGGCTGGCTTTCCAAAGCGGGAGAGAGACAGAAGCTCCCGACTGCACTGAACTCCAGCTCCAGACGAGTTTCTGGGAACCCAGACTCATTCAGGGAGAAACTGGACTATCTGGCAGCAGGTGAAACTCAAGGACAGTTTTCTCTCAGAGGTGCTTGCAGCGATTACCACGGACACTGAGACCCAGGGGCCTCATAGGTCAGGGCTGACAGGAAGCCAAGGCTGTCTACTCTGCCCAGAGACTTCGCCCCATCCAAGCTGAGCACAGAGGCTTTTGCAATTTTGCAAGTCTTGCCTCCTAAGGGTGTCTCTAGCACAGAAGTTCTCCCATTATAGACACAGCTGATCCTCACAGCCAATTGGCCTGGAGGTCAATTCCTCCCAGTGATACCAACAACAATCAAGACTTAACTACAACAAAGCTGTGCACACAGACCACAAAGGGGTGCACCAAAAGTGTCCCCTCAGGTAACCATGGGAGGCTAAGCCACCGGGCCCTATAGGACAGTTACCACACAAAGCTACTCTACCAACTCAGGGAAGCAGTGAAAATGTGGAAACAAAGAAACAGATCACAAATTAAAGAAATGGGGGAAAGCAAATGACTGGATATAGAGTTCAAAACCATGGTTATAAGGTTTTTCAAGAATTTCCTAGAAAAGGCCAATAAATTCAGCAAGACCTTTGAGGATATGAAAAAGGACCAACTAGAAATTAAACATACACTGATTGAAATAAAAAATATTATACAGAGACCTAACAGCAGACTAGAGGAATGCAAGAATTAAGTCAAAGATTTGAAATACAAAGAAGCTAAAAACACTGAACCGGAAAAGAAAAAAGAATCCAAAAATATGAAGATAGTGTAAAGAGCCTCTGAGACAACTTCAAGTGTACTAACATCCGAATTATGGGGGTGCCAGAAGACGAGAGAGAGCAAGATACTGGAAACCTATTTGAAGAAATAATGACCAAAAACTTCCCCCACCTAGTGAAAGAAGTAGATTTGCAAGCCCAAGAAGCACACGGAACCCCAAACAAAAGGAATCCAAAGAGGACCACACCAAGACACATCATAATTAAAATGCCAAGAGCAAAAAAAAAAAGAGACAATATTAAAAGCAGCAAAAGAAAAACAGTTACCTACAAGCTGATTTCTCAACAGAAAATATGCAAGCCCAAAGGGAGTGGCAAGAAAAATTCAAAGTGGTGAATAGCAAGAACCTACAACCAAGATTACTCTACCCAGCAAAGCTGTCATTCAGAATTTAAGGTCAGATACAAAGCTTCACAGATAAGAAAAAGCTAAAGGAGTTCATCACTGCCTAATAGTTGATCATGATAATTAACAACAATGTTACTGGTTAATGTATTTACTATATACTATATGTTTTATTGTTATTTCAGAGTGTAGTCTTTCTACTTGTATTTTTTTTAAGTTTGCTGTGAAACAGCTTCTGTGTGACACCAGCAGCAGCCTCATCCATCTCGAGTTTACCAGGTCTCTTGATTGCGTCATCCCTCGTGCTTGATTTAATCTCACATTGTCTTGTACAGTAACATGCTGTACAGGTTGGTAGCCTGAGAGCAAGTAAGTACACTGTGATGTTCACACAGTGACGAATCGCCCATCAGCATGCGTTTCAGGACACATCCCTGTGGTTAAGCTGCGCGTGACTGGGATCCCAGCCTGCAGTGTGTCTTGGTGCCTCTTCCGTGCCAGGACTGTCCTGAGGACCTAACGCATGCACAGTGTCTCACCCCGTCCAGAGGCAGGGTTTCTCCCCACCTCACAGGAGCAGCCTTGGCCTCGGAGAAAACAGGTCCTCACTCAGAGACCAGGGTGCTGAGGCCCTGACATATCCTGATAGAATCGGTGGAATTAAAGCCAGGGCTTGAGGCATATGCTAAGTGTCTGGCTCACTTACTCATTATTGCCTCTGAATTTGCCAACCCCCAAGCCTCATGTTATCTTGGTTCACTCTGCTCTACTGGGGAAACCCTGGAGGCATGACTGAAGGTCGTCCTCATGCTGGGGTAGGTTTGAGTTTTCAAAAGTCAGGGGCCAGGGCCTGTTGTGGGAGTCAGAGGCCTGGGTCAGAGCCAGGGCCTCCTGGGCAGAGCAGGGAGCAGGCTAAGTGGGCATCAGGAGTCCGGGTGCAACACAGAAAAGCAGGAGCAGGCTGTGAGCATGGACAGTGGCCCTGGAGCCTCAGGCACCAAGGCCGGCCCTTACCGCCGGCATGCTGTCGAGCACCTGCCAGGGAGTGGGAAATATTCTTCCCAGTTTGCTTTCCATTTGGAAACACTCAGGCAGTGATCATCCTGGAAGGAGCGAAGAGCTCAGGGTGGGCACATGGGGCCCCAGAAACTCTCCACGCCTCTGCTTACGAGCCACTCTTGCACCCTCCAAACCTCAAGGTGCAGGTGGGAAACCCTGTCTGGCCACATCAGTTTAGTTAAAGAGGCCACAGAGTCATTGACCCCTCTACTCTCTCACTCATTTCATTCATTTCCCCAGTCATCTGGCTCTTATTTACTTGCTCCTGCATTCCTGACAGCAAAGTGAGCAGATCCAGCTGATGCTGGAACACATGTTTGAAAGCTGTGTGCAGGATGAGCTGGGCCGTGGGGTGGGGGGGGGGGGGGGGACCACCACATGGTTGGATGGGGGCCCTCCCGCCAGCCTCACTCCCCAAACAGGGACCCCTGGACAGCCTGAGCCAGGCCCTTCCCAACCTTCACCCCCACCCATCATCTTGTGTGCCCCGCTCGCTGCAGGCCCCAGATCCCATCTCCAGGGGCTACTGCAGCCGCAGCACAACCCTAGGGGTGAAGTGAGGTGAGGGGGGCTTAGCAGAGGCGAAGGCCTGCCCGGTGCCTCTCATCTATTCCGCTCGCATGTACTAAGTGCATGTGCCTGCCAGGCCTTGTGCGAGATACGGGAGACAGTGGGGAGCTGAGCAGATGGGGCCCCCGCTCTCAGGGAGCTGCCTGGCTAATGGGGATGACAGACAATAAACAACACACACAAAAATAGTTAATCACTAAGGAGTGTGATTGGTGCTGGAAAGGAAGTAGCAGGGAGCTGATAGAAGTCAGTGGGGCCAAGAGTGAAGAGACACCTCAGACTTCATGCTGGGGAAAGGCTTTTCCGAGACAGTGCTTATGAACCTCGGCCTGCCGAGCACAGGAACACGGTAGCTGTGAATGTCCTGAGACCAAAGATGGCGGGCCCTTGGGGAACCTAGAGAGACTGGTGGAGTGTGGGGGCCGAATGTGTGGGCACTAATGAGAGCAGGTGCACACAGGAGAGCAGGAGTTTGGATATTATTCCATGTGCAATTCAGAACTCCGGGAAGGGGTGGGCATTTTTTAAAAATATATTTTATTGACTTTTTATAGAGAGGAAGGGAGAGGGATGAAAAGTCAGAAACATCGATGAGAGAGAAACATTGATCAGCTGCCTCTTGCACATCCCCTACTGGGGATATGCTCACAGCCAAGGTACATGCCCCTGTGAGATCTTGGTGCCCTGGCTCCATCCACTGGGCCAAACCAGTTTGGGCGGAGCAGGCATTTTTAAAGGCACCTGTAGCTGGTGGGGTGGGTGCCCAGAAGGTGTGAGTCTGGAGGCTGCAATGGCAGTGCCCCCTGTGAGACCTTGGTGCTGGCGGGCCCGAGGGGGGTGGCTCAGTGTGTTCTGGAGTCTGTCGGGTTTTGGAGTCTGTCGGGTGGGCTAGGTGTGGCCTAGCCCACCAGCTACAGGACCAGTCTGGAATGCTGCCATCCACACTCTGGGTCCCCAGAGTGGGCATGGTGCCATGGTTTGGGGACCCATGGCATTGTTTCTAGTGATCCGTCACACCACACACCTCCCGGGACCTCTTTCCTGCAACGTGGCTGTGAGGGAGCGAGGAGGACCGAGCAGGACAGAGGAGGGTGTGGAAGCAAAGGATGTTTTTCAATCAGGAATTGGAAGAGGACCTACAGATGTCTGACAGACGTGTGAAAAGAGGCTCACCATCAGTAATCACCAGGGAAATGCACATCAAAACCACAATGAGATAGCACCTCACACCTGCCAGAACGGCTGTCATCAATAACTCGAGGATGTGGAGAAAAGGGAACCCTCCTGCTGATGGGATTGCAAGTTGGTGCAACCACTGTGGAAAGCAGTATGGAGAGTCCTCACAAGATTAAAAATGGAACTGCCTTATGACCCAGCTGGGTACTAATCCAGAGAAATCCAAAACACCACTTTGAAAGCATGCATGCACTCTTATGTTCATCGCAGCTCTATTTACAGTAGCCACGATATGGAGGCAACCCAAGTGACCATCAAAGGATAAACGGATAAAAGGGGGAGGGGGGGGACATCTGTAACTTTCAACAATAAAGATAAATTTAAAAAATAAAAAGATGTGGTACGTACATGCAATGGAATAATACTCAGCAACAGAAAAGAAGGAAACCTTGCCATTTGTGACAATAACCTAGAGTGTATTATGCTGAGTGAAATAAGGCAGAGAGAGATAAATACCACAGGACTGCACTTATCTGTGGACTCTAAAAAACAAAATAAACAAACAAAACAGGAGAAAAAAAAAGAAAACTTTACTGATACGGAGACCAAATTGATGGTTGCCAGGTGACAGAAGGTTTGGGGGCTGGGTGAGAAAGGTAAAGGGATTAAAAAGTACAGTTTGGTAGTTGCAGAGTAGTCACAAGGATGTACGAACAGGATGGGGAATATAGTTAGCAATTATAACAACTATGTTTGGTGCCAAGTGGGCACTAGACTTACTAGGGTGGTCCTTCATAGTGATATAAATGTCTAATCACTATCCTGTACACCGAAATAATATAATAGTCTATGTCAGCTGTAATTGAAAAAATTGTTTAATTATGAAATAAAATCAGAGGAACTGGAGCACATTTCAGAGCTGTGGGGAGGAGCTCCCTCAGAGGCGGGCCTGCATGTGACGGCCGAGAGGGAGGTGGGCGGGGGTCCCTGGAAGGTGCAGGCGAGTCAGCTCCTCTGCCTGAACCCGAGGGACCGCAGGTTCCGAGAGGAGTGGGCGCAGGCCGGGGTGCAGGCAGGTGTGTTCGTGTCGCATCGGGAAGATGAGGGCATCCATCCAGCGGCTTTTCGTTTCTTTGTAAAACAGGGAGCAAGGCCTTTGTCTGAAAGTGGGAAGCCAGCTGTCGATGTTCAATGACCAAAGCCCCGCCCCAGCCATAGTCTGGACTCAGGGGACGCACAGCCCCGTGTTCCATTCGTGGGTGTTAGCACCTCATCCCTCAGTTTTCAAGTCAAAAATCTTTGTCTCACCTCTCTCCTTCCTGTATGCCCATGCGCCCTTCCACCCCCAGCTCCACCATTAAATCAGAAATCCAGTCCTCTCTGTCCTCACGCATTTTCTGACGCACCTCTCTCCAGCTCCACTGCCAGCCGAGTGCAGGCTGCGTGGCCTACCCCTCGCCACTGCTGCCCCTCGAAGCACTCCTCCATGCCCAGTCCTTCGGGTCTCCCATCCCTCCATCCCCTGGGTCATGACGTGGAGACAAGGCCCAGTGCTCTGTCTGGCCCTGACTTCCCCCCAGCCTCTCCTGCTGCCGCCCTCCAAAGCCCGGTGATCTTGGCGTGTTCGGAGCGCTCCCATCTTTGCCATGCTCTTCTCTCCCCCTTCCTCTCCAGAAACCACCCCTCGTCCTCTGCACCCAGCCTGGCTTCCCGTCCTGAGCGGGCCCAGCCTCGACCCAGCCCTGTGCCTTCACCTGTGCAGTTGTTTCTTAAGTACCTGTTCTTTCCAGGGAAATTCGAGTCCGACATCTCGCCTCTTGGCACCCACCCCTGGCCCCGTTGCGGGCCTCCCGGGGTGGCCTCGCTCTCCAGACTGTGGTCCCAGGTCGGCCGGGAGCAGATGAGGCTTAGTGGGAAGTATGGAGGGTTTTGAGTTGAAAGACCTCCTTCCTGGTTAGTTCCACACCTAACCAAGGATGTGGCCTTAAACAAGCCACTTTTTTCTATTGTCGCCTGACAAGTGGGAGTGTTCATCCTTTCTCTCAAATTGTCGAGAAGGTCAAATGCATCATGGGTATGCAATGTGCTTTGCACACCAGAAGCTGAGCATGCCTGTCAGTGGTGTCATGAGTGTTCTCCGTGAGTCAGCACCTCTGGAGACAAGCCCAGCTGGCGCCACCAGCTGCACCTGAGCTTCGTCCCCTCCAAGTGCCCGGTGCACCCTAACTCAGAGCCCTTCACCCCTGGCTGGGCCTCGGGCACTGTCCACACGGCTGCTCAGCCCCACACAATCCAGAACCCTTACGCTTGCTCGTCCTCTGCCCCAAATGTTTTCTCCCCAGGTCTCTCCCAAAATGTGTCCTCGGGCAGGAACAAGGTTCAGTTCCTCTCTGGGTGGCCAAAATCCCACACGGTGACTGCGGCAGCCTCCTGAGATGAATGTGTTAACCCCTACGTCCGGGATTGTCCTCCCCCCACACCCCCGAGGGCGAAGGCTCTCCTCCCCGGCTGCTTGCTGCTGGAGTTGGGGCCCGGGGCAGCATCTGAGCCTGCGGGAGGGGGGCCAGCAGCTGCTGGAGGGAGGCCCCGGGGGAAGGGACCTCTCACTGTGGCTGACTGTGGCCTCTCTGCTTGTGTTTTGCAGGTCCTCCAGTAAGTGCCCTGGATTGTGCTCTCTGCTCCTGAAAGATAAGGCATTTTGTTCTCTCTCTGTGGCATTTCCTTGACAATAATACTTAGTGAGAGAGGTGTGTCTTAAAAAAAAAAATCAGGCCAGACAGGGGCCGTATCTTTTTAAATTTGTAGATCATCGCAAGCGCAGAACTCAGCGGGCTCCACTGGCCCCGTGACCATTTTCCTTCCAGGAGAGCCGGCAGGAGCCTGGCTGCCCCTCACCCTGTCCCCGGCTCCCAGGGGGCACAGAATGCGAGCACCACACCCACGTTGCCACTGCCCTGCAGCCGCGGGCCGGTTCCGTGGGTCTGGTCTCACGTGCTTTGGCGTCTGGAGCCAAGCAGTTACGCCAGGAACGAGCTGGGCCTCGTAGCCAGACTCCGGGCTCCGTTTGTCTTTGCTATCCGGCCCCCTGGGCTGGGCGGTGGGCCATAGGGCACTGGGTTTGAGAAAGGCGTAGGGGAGGGGCTGGTGGCCAAGGCAGCATTGAACATCGGGGATCATCCGTCCAGAAACCCGGTTCTTCTTCAAGAAACACAAGGAGCCTGTGAGCCATCGCGCCGGTTTTCCCAGCCTGACAGACGCTGGGGACTCCGTTCGAGAAGCACATTGGGAGCCTGCCCAGTCAGAACGCACCTTCCAAAGGGATTCCTTTCGGATGACTGTTTTATTTTTACGTCCACTTACCATGATTCACTTCCTGACCGGCACCCTCGGGAGCCGGGCTTCCCCGCACAGGCGGCACCCACTGAGCCCGAGAGCCAGCCAGCAGGAGAGTGGGGGTGGAGGCCACAGGCAGTTTCCCGCAGCTGAGTCGTTCCTGGCGTCCCCGGGAAGGTGGTCGGTGTGGACTCGGAAGTGCATGCTGCGGAGCAGGGGCTGCGAAGCAGGGGGCTGCGAACATGCTGTTGAACTATTAAGTGCGTTCAGCAAATGCAGACCCTGAGGCTGCAGCCTGAGGCGGAGGCCACCCTGTGAGACGCTGCCAGGCAGCCGTGCCCCGAGCATGTGGGGACAGGGCATCCAGCGGCAGTCAATGCCTGCCCGGCCATAGCTCTGGCTTCTAACCCTGCCTCCCCAGTTCCCCCGTCCGAGGGCAGCCGCAGGCCCTCTCTGCTCTCCAGGCCTCTCGGCGGGCGTAGGAGCATTTTCCTTGGTGGCTGTGACAGCGCCCTTGGGAGCCCGTGTGCCCGTGTGGTCCTCACCACGTGTGTGCTGGCTGCCATGGGAGGACGCGTGTGGACGTGTGCCCTGGTGGCCCCTCAGCCTGGCCCAGTGCTGCAGGACGTGGGGTGCTCCATCCCCTAGACTTGTCAGAGCCCGAGTCGCCCCAAAGGCATCGGTTACTCACCAGCAGCCTCCGCTGCAAACCCATAGAACGTGGGGGGAGCGGTGTGGGGCCTGACTGAGCGCTAAGTGCTGCCATATGGTTTTCTGCCGAAAGTCTGATTATTAATGACGTATTAATTACCACAGGGGCAATCAGGACGAGATGGCTACCCGGTAATTTGCCATTTATTTTTTGTTCTCTCTGCCCTTTTCTCTCACGCCAGTCTTCTTCCTCCGAACCTTTACGTAACTGTCCGCACTCCTCTCTCTCTGCTCCCCGGGGACCCTGCTCTTTCTCGGAGGGATGAGCATTGGTCTGGGGACTGGCCGGTGAGAACTGCTGCCGCTCCGGCTGCCCTGCAGGCGAAGCAGAGCGGCTTGGAGACGTCGCCTCGCAGCCCTGAGCCCGCCCAGCCCTGCTCTTCCTGCGCCGTCTCCCCGCCCGCCCACCCACCCTCTCTGTCACCCCGAGGGGACGCGGGACGCTTGGTTCCGGTTTGGCCTTTGTTGCCACCCCTCGTCAGGTCTTTTACAGCTAAACCTAAAACGTAGCTTACACTGACTCTACGTGCCCAGCCCGCGGGGGGAGGGCCCCGGAAGACGCAGGCAGAAAGGTAGCCGGCCGGGGCCGAGTCCGGTCTAGAAGTCCGGACGCATCGGCGCAGGGGCCAGCCTGTGGGAGGAGTGTGGCGGGGCCGTCGTGAGGGGGCGTGTGTGTCCCGGCCTCAGACCAGGGCGGGAAATGCGGACTGCCGCAGACGCCTCTCGCACGGCCACATCTGTCCAGACCCTGGTGATGGGGGCAAGGCGGGGTCCCAGTCCTGCAGGCGCCGCCTTCCCAAGAGGCTGGAGGGCGGTCAGCCCCGAGCATCGAGGAAGCTGGTCTTGGCTTCCTAGCTGGGTGCCCTCGGGAAGGGCGCTCACCCTCTCCGGGCTCCGGTGCCCTGCTCTGTGATGTGGGGTGGTGAAGGCGTCCCTCGCAGCATTGGAGTGGGGTTACATGAGACTGGGGAGGTGTCAGCTCTACAAAATGCATCACAGGCCGGGCCCCGGGGCCTCTGTGAGGCCTTTGGGATCATCTATTTCCTGTTCAGAGTGGCCGCACGGGGCTCAGAGTGGTGTTTGGGGTCAGCTCCCCCAGCAGCCGGCAGCTTGGTCCCCGTGACTGACCAGCCAGGTAGCACCTGGGGGCGGGCCCCGCCCCCCTCAGCCCCGCCCCCCTCAGCCCTCCCCGACTAGGACAGAGAAAGGATCCTTCGGGGCAGCGAGAGCCTCAGAACCACAGGCTTTTGCTGGCACATTTCAGCCTCCGGTCGTGGGGCCGTTCGCTCCAGCAGCTCCGAACCGAAAGCTTTCCGACAGAACCTTCCGGGCGACCGCGCACCCTCTACACTCCAACTGACCCTTGGCTGCAGACGCCTGGGCACCAAGCATCTCACACGCGAACCCCCCTCAGGCTAGATTCCCTGCAGTCCTGTGCCCCCCATGACCTGTCCTGTGCCCCCCATGACCTGTCCTGTGCCCCCCTCACCTGGCCGTCAGCTGCGCCCTACAATGTCCTGGTGCCCCAGGAGTGACCTCCCTGCACCCGAACCCCCGCTCCCCTCCTCACAGGGCAGCACACGGAGACTGAGGACAGCCAAGTGATTCGGTCCCTGGAAATCACAGGGCTGAGATTTAAAAATAATAACCAATAACAATAACAATAATCAGGGCCCAGGTGGTGGCTGGGGGCTGGTGAGAGGGTTCGTCCCTCAGCGCCCGTTGTCTTCCCGTCTGAGCACAGGGGGACCCAGGACCCCTCCCTCCCTGGCATCAAAGAGGACGCTGGCTGAAGAGGGGGCGGGCTCTGCGGGCCACAGGCAGGAGTCCGGGTGTGGAGTGAGGCAGCCTAGGGTTGGATCCAGGGACTGAATCACTTGATTGTCCCAAGTCTCCGTGTGTTGCCCTGTGAGGAGGGGAGCTGGGGTTCGGGTGCAGGGAGGTCAGTCCTGGAGCACCGGGACATTGTAGGGCACAGCTGACGGTCGCCAGGTGAGGGGGGCACAGGACAGGTCATGGGGGGCACAGGACTGCAGGGAATCTAGCCTGAGGGGGGTTCGCGTGTGAGATGCTTGGTGCCCAGCCCGGGCCAGAGACAGGGCTCTGGATGTGGGAGTCGGGAGCCGGGGGACAGACGTGCATGCTGGGGACCATCTGGTGTGACATTAGGAGCTTTCTGGGAGGAGACAGGTTAGGGCGCTGTTTGCAGGCAGCTCTGGTCAGTGCCTGCGGCCCCTCCAGCTCGTCACCACCAGGAAGCCAGCATCACGCCCTTTTCCTGAGGTCGCCCAGCCCCAGTTTGCAGGCCCCCCACAGTTTCCAAAGTCTGGGCCTTTTCCCTGGCAGGGCTGGCCCTGCTCGCCGCTGGGCTAGGGCATTTGTGCCTCCAGCCCAGGAGCCAGCCGGTGGCCTGTCCCGCCCTGCTGCGTGCCTCCAACCACCCTCCGTGAGGCACTGCCTGGAGGGCCGGCCCCTCCATGAGGGCCACAGGGTGGGGGCAACACCCCTCCTGGCTCCCCCGCAGCAGGGAAAGGTGGCCCATGTGAGCAGGAGGAGGGTAGGAGGATCTCGGGGCTCATGTTTGGAGCTGAAACTTACCCTTGGCCAGCGGAGGGCCTGGCTCGCAGCCTGGGGTCTGTTTACAGGCCTCTGCGTGTGGGCATCCCAGGGGCTGGGGCGAGTTCCCCCGCACCAGGGCCACCTCAGAGGCACCGCGTGTGCTGAGTGTCCCAGGGGCTCCCAGCAGTCAGGCCCCAGCCCGGTCCTGGCTCAGCTGTGCACACTCGGGCCGGCGGCTCGGCCTCTCGGGACATGGGAAGGTCACACCCAGAGCTGGAGGCCGGAGGAAAGGCGAGCTTGGGAGATGGTTCTGACCCACCAGCAAACATTGGCCGTGGTTGGGGAAGAAAGCAGCTTTGAGACCCTGCAGTTCAGAAAAGAGGTTTACCTAGTAAACTTCAAAACCAGCCTCAGGGAGGATTCATTTCATTTCATTTCTTTATTTCTTTTCTGACGTACTTACTTACTTACTTTGTAGCTTGTGCCTAAAACAAATCACTTCCTGCGGGGAAGCAAGAGCAAGAAAAGAGTGCAGGAGGCCCGGCGGAGACTGCCGGCTGCATTTCTGGGTTCATCCAGGCCCTCCCCTGAGCGAGACCAGCTGGAACCAGGTCCATATGTGGGCCTGATAGTGGGGGACGGGGGAGGTGGACAGAGGAGCCGCCCACACCTGTGGGGTGGGGTGCAGACGAACACGGGCTGGGGTCCCATGTCCACAACCGTCTTGCACACCAGGGTTCATTAATGGCTCTCTGCTGATGACAACAGAAGCGTGTTTATTATAAAACCTTACAGAATACAGAAAAGGGAAAAGCAGTCATTCGTGTCCCTCCCACCCACAGACAAGTCCTGTCCATATTTTTGTGTTTGTTCTTCCCGCATTTTTTATGCACAAGTTGGTGTCTATATTTCTTAGTCTAAAACTGCGATCGCCGTGGACATGTTTTTTGTAGCTGATGTTTTTCACTTAATGTATCATGAGATTTTTCCACATCATTAAGAATTCTTATAGGATGTAATAGCTACATGGCATTTTATCATATATAATTTACTTAACCCGGTTCCAAGTTATAGTATTTACAGCGACAATTTTTCACCCTGCAGTCAACATCCTGGGAATAAATCTAGACGTGCTTCCATGCTTATCTCCTTAGGATAAATGTCTAGACGTTAAATTGCTGGGCCAAAGGGTCTGCACATGCTTCAGGCGTTTGATGTGTATTGCCAAATTGCCCTCCAGGAGGCTGTACTGATTGACATTCCCACCAACAGCGTATGAACGCTGCATGTTTCCCCCAAACCCTGGCCAACTGTGGGTATTAGCATACTTTTAAATCGATGCCAATATAATAAGTTAAGAAATAGATGTGTGTGTGTATGTATCTTGTTTTAATTTAGGGTGTATTTTCATTAGAAGTATAGTTTTAGAGATTAAGCTAGTTTTGAAAGGCTTCTGTAAGTCTAACTGCCGCCTGCTGGTAGAGTTTGGAATTGCAGGCACAGCATTTACTAGTAAAGAGGAAATCGGCAGGTTCAAGAGCTTTCAGATCCCAGGTGGTCCAGGGACTGCAGACAACGTGGTATCGGCTGCATGGGGGAATTTTGAGATTAGAACATGGTGAGTCCAAGATAGGACTGGCAGAGGAGCACTGGGCACAGCATGCTTGCATTTTTAGAGCAGAAATCAGCACTTCCCTTGACAAAGTGAGTCATCTCATGACTAGGAGGCTTGGCTCAGTTCAACAGATCTGTAAGGTGTGCTATGCCCTGTGCATTGCAGCCCACAAAAATGAGTCAGACCCAGTCTCAGTCCTTGAGGGAGCCATGGAGGAGAGGGGAACACAGCCCGTCTGCCATGGGACAGAGAGGGAGGCATGATCGAGTGTCACTGTGAATTTCCTGGAGATTTCTTATCACAGCCCCCATTTTTCTCTCTAAACTCTGGCTTAGGCATAAGATGAAAAACCTTGTCTCTCAGGCAGGACTCCATCTTGCCTATCCCTTGACTTTTGTCCAGGAAACATTAGAACTCACATCATCTCCTATTTACAAAGCAAAATCCTCATGTTTCCTCTTTGGCATTTGACCTTTCAGGCTCTCTCCATTTAACTTTAGTGATTTTCTGGTTTATTTTACACCTTCAGAATGCAATTTAAACATTTCAGGGGGGGGGATGTGTATTTGGTAACATCTCCCAGGGTTTAAGATTTCTCTGCATTTGGGCAGATGAGGAAGGTGTGAAGCTGTGAGGCCGGAGATCCATGGGCATCGTGGAACTCGGCACATGCCGGGGGGCTGTGGCCCTGGGGAGGGGGGTGGGTGTGCCATCTCATCCACCAATGACTCTGTGCAGGTGCTTTTCCGGGTCTTTGGACCAGCACCAAGCAAGAGAAACAAGGCATCTCCCTGTAGTGGGGGGGGGGGGGGAGGGAGAGAAGCAATAAACAAGTAAACAAATAAACCAACAAGATAGCTTCAAACAATAACACGTGCCAGAAGAAGACTAAAGCAGGGACGGGATGCGAGTGCTGGCTGCGTGGATGAGTGGGTCTAAGTTGGAAACTGGGTTGAATAATCACAAGGTTCTTGGGGAAGGTGGCATGTGAGCTGAGACTTAACTGATGGAAAAGATACAGTGATCTTGGGGGGAAAGGGCTCCTGACAGAGGAAAGTGCACAAGTAATGAGTTGGGAACAAGCTTCATGTGTCCAGGGAGCCATGAGGCCAGCGAGGCCAGTGTGGCTGGAGCGAACGAGCACGTGATGGGAAGATGCCAGCAGGAAAAGCCAGGGAGGTCTCCAGGGCTCCATCGCGTAGAATCTTGGAGGCCACGATGAGGGGTGGGAGGCCAGAAAACCTTGGCTCTGTATTCTTAGAAACCACTTGTCTCCAGAGACCTAGCGTGGAGCCAAGGGCTCGGAGAGTCTCCCTTCAGGGGAAACCAGACGAAAGGACTACTCCATCCCATCCCCCAACACCCTTTCAACATGTCAGGGAAGCAGGTGCACCTACTGAGTGCTTGCTGTGTGCACGCTCTCTGGTGCTCCTCTCCCTGGGAGGTTGATGGGAAGGTATCAGCCCTACGTGACAGACAAAGAAGCTGAGCTCAGGGCTTGGCTGAGACACAAGCCCATGGGCATGAGAAGCCCAGTTAACACCCAGGCTGCCGTCTCTCCTCCAGCACAGGAACTGCCAACAGTAAGCAGGTCCAGAGTGAATGTTCCACCTCCCCTCCTCACCTTTTTCTTACCTGGCCCTGGAGCTCTCCCCGTGCACTGTTGTCCACCTCATTATGAAGTTGTTAAGATCCTTTCTTGCTCTCCAAACACACACACACACACACACACACACAGTCTTAGTTAAGGAAGAATCAATTTATCCATTCCACCTTCTATGCTGTCCCTCATTCATACAGCTGTGTCATAGTCATTACTAGAAATTTAGGAAGGAAAACATCCCCTCATGATGAAATGTCAGGTCCTGTCCTATCAAGGAGCAGCTCAGTGGAGCAGAGCCAAACAGGGCACCACAGTTGTGATGGAGGCCCCGCCCCTGCCCTTAGGTGGTCACTTAGCCTTTCTGGGCTTCTGTGTCCACCTTTGCCAAGTGTGTGGCTTGGTCTGGATGAAAACATTAGGAATCAGATCTATGCAGCACTTCAGTTTCAAAGCACATCCCATCTCTGTGCATTATGGTTTGTACCCACTTTGCGGGTTGAAAAACTGAGGTTTATAGTAGCCATGCCATTTTCCCAGATCTCACAGTGGCAGATATGTGGGCCTGGCTTCCTCCTGCAGACCCCTAGGGCCCATATGGTGGTCTGTCCTACCACCTGCCTGGAAGGGGGTGGGGGTGGAGCTGCGGAGGGTGAGCGAGGCATGTGGGAACTGAGGGCGGCAGCAGCAGCACGGTCTCCCGTCTCTTAGCTGCCCCATATGTGACACTTGAGAGGACACTGGGGAAGCACACATTGTGGCTGCAAGTGCTCGTAGGTCCCCACGGATTTGGGCTCTGAACTACTTGATTAAGTGGCGCTCTGGCCCGGCCGCCTCTATTGGGATTCTGACCACAGATAAAAGCCTGTCACCCACCCATCCCACCCACTGTTTTCCCGTGGGGAGGGCTGTCGTGCATGTAGACAGGGCTGCTGCCCACAGAGGAAGAAGCGCTAACTCTGCCTGGGACGGGGGAGGCCTCACAGAACAGGGGCCTTGGAGGTATGTCATGAGGGAGGAGTAGGATTTTGGCAGGAGGACAACATGGAAAGGCGTTCCATGCCGCATAATGCAAGCACCATGGACATGGCAGGGGGTGCTAGCTGGTCCCATGTACCCCGGGATGGGGACTCAGAGGGTTCAGGGAGAGGAGAGAGGGTGATGCTGAGTGAAGAGCCCCACCGCCCAGCAGAGGAGTTGCGAGGCCGGGAAACCCCGCTGTGACATGGACAGATGTGCACGCCAGGAACCCTCCTGCTCCAGGGCAGAGACTGTAGAAAGGGGTCCAGGTAGGAGGCGGTGGCAATAATTGGCAGCTGATGCCTGAATTCAGGTGAGGGGCCGGGTCCAGCCCTCCGCACGCCCAGCAGCGCCAGCCGCCCGGCTCGGTGCCCAGGACCCAGCTGGCTAACTGCGCAGGAGTCGCGGGGAGCGGGAGCCGCACAGTGTCTTCCGAGCGGGAATGGGAGCGCGACAGCCCGGGGCCGGGGCGGCAGAAGCCCCGAGCTGAAACGCGACCGCGCGGCGGGGCCTCAGCCGGGGCCAACTTCGAAATGAGTGACTCAGTTTGACCGTTTGGAATTGATCAAGTGAACAAAGAAGGACCACAGAGCAGCACACATTCACATTTCTTGCACTCTCGTGGTTTCAAAAACAGCTTTGATTGTAAAAATGCAATGAGTTAAATGCTTCTCCGGGACATCGCAGCTCCATCTGCTTCTGGAGTCTGACATCCTACGTCTCATTTTAATCTGACCCCTGCGGCGCTGCTCCCCGGCTCTCCGGTCCCGGCGGAGCGGGAACGGGATGAAAGCAGGTTTCCCGAAGCGAAAGCCCCAGATTGGAACCGGGAGAGAGCCGGGCCCTCAGGAAAGGCCGCCTCGCTGGCCCCTCCTCCCGGTGCTCTTCCCTCGGACCTCTCGCCTTGTGCACATGCTGTGTCCCCAGCGCCCCTTTGAGTGTGGGGCAGCCGAGAGACAGGAGACCTGTGCTGCTGCTGCTGCCCTCGGTTCCCAGATGCCGTGTCACCCCCTGCAGCTTCTCCCCTTCCAGGCAGTGGCCAGGGCACCCCCAGCCCCAGTTTCAGCCTCTGTGGTGCCTGCTCCGAAGTCCAGCTCTAGGGGAGCACGCCCAGGCCTGCTGGGGGTGCCTGTGACGGCATCTTTGCAGACAGGGACCCTCCAGACTGGTTGCTGGCTCACCTCTTCCCGCTTCCTCAAGCAGCAAAGCACCTCCCCCAATGCACGAAGAGGGTGCTCACAGACCCGCACCAAACTCAGGTACTCCGGATAATAGACTTGCGAGAAAGCAGGTATTTTTGGCATGAAGCTGGTCCACCCAGCTTCTCCTGAAATCGGGGACTGGACCCCTGTCCTGTCCATGCGGCGGAGAGAGACTGGGCTTTGGGGCTCTGTAGACTGTGTGACCATATACACGTCCCTAACCCTCCTCAGCAGTTGGGGGAAGACTAGCGCTGAGCGCAAAGGCTGGGTTCCTTGACAGTTCCTGCCGCTGTGATGATCGCTGACCGCAGCAGGGGGTGCCCTGGAGGCCAAAGGAGTCCCTCTCTTGCCAGTGTTCCCAATGCCCAGCGTCCTGGCTGCACCCCCAGGCCCAGGGCTGAACGCGGCAGTCAGCGGTGCCTAGAGCAGCCTTCCCCGGGTCGCGAGCGCCCTCTGGTGCCCCCCGCTGGCCCTGGAGACAGTGGGAAACCACGTTCTCTGAGAGGGGCGTCCGCTTGAGGGTTCATTCAACAAATACTGTTTTCTCAGTACATACGAGGGACTTTGGTATTTGAGATACTATCTCGGGAACTGTATCTAGGGGCCCTACCCCCATGGAGGCTGTGGTGGGTTGGAGAGAGAATCGGAATTCACCTCCCTGTGCCCAGTGGCCAAGGCCAGGAAGGTACAGGTTGCTGCAAACTGAGTACGATAGGGGGCCCAGCCTCCTGGGCTCAGGGGGAGGAAGGGAGGGACGAGCCAAGGTCAGAAGCTGTGTAGGTGCTGACAAGGGGGGAGCTGCGGGGAGGAGGGGTGTCCAGAGGTCAGAGGAGGGGGGGTGTTCCCAAGGCAGGCCAGGCTGGCGAGGGAGCAGAAGTAGGGTGCAGGCGACAGGCGGGTAGCTCTGGGAGCCCACCCTCACTGAGCCAGGAGACTGCTTCGCAGGGGCCACGTGGTGGAGGGAATGCGAAGCGACACCCAACCTGGGAGAGGCAGCCTGACATAAAAACCGCAAACCGTCAGGCTGCCCGGGAGCAGCTTCCAGTCACAGGAGGGGTGCAAGCCAGGACCGCACGCCCACCTGTCAGGAAGGGTGTGTCCTCTCCCAAGATGCGGGGAGTTGTTCCACTAACGGGGCCGCTCAGACCCACACGCAGTGGGACGGATGGCACACACCCAGCGGGGGAGCCTGGGGAGGGCACTCCTCGGCACCCTCAGAGCCAGGCCAGGGGCGGCGCTGGGGCCTCAGGGCCGGTCACTGAGGGAGGGGGTGGCGAGAAGACAGCAGTGGGTCTGTAACGGAGAAGCGGTGCTGTGGGTGAGGCGGGTTGAGGAAGGCTTCTCAGAGATGGCATGTGGTCTCCAAGGAGACGGGGATGTGGGGGAGCTCTACCCAAGGGCGGTGGGGGAGGTGTGGCGGAGGGGGATGGTGAGGTGGGAAGCGCTCAGGTCCTATCCCCAGCCTAAGTGGCCATGCTTGGCCTCTCCGAGCCTCAGTTTCCTCATCTGTGCAATGGGGATACTAACGGCACCTGCCTGGCAGGGCTGTGCTCAGTTTTGGCAACATCCAGATGACAAGGCAAAGGGGTGTGTCTTTTAGCTCCACCCCCTTTCCTGGACTCTCCCCCGAACTGGCCCAGTGAATTACAGTCACACTCACCAGCCCACCGGGTGCCATGCTCCAGGTCGGACACTGTCACCTGTGGGGGTCCCTTTCCTCCACACCCGCCCACTTTCTAGACGAGGAAAGGGCTCCAGAGACGTTGTGCCACTCGCTGTGAGGTCTGCAGGGCAGGGATGTAGGGTTCAGGACATCCCTGCGACTTCGGAGGGCGGGAAGGCTGGCCGTGTGGGCCAGAGGCAGGGAGGCTGGTGGAGGCTGGTTCAGAGAGGCCAAGTCCTAGGCAGGGGCGGGTGGGGGACCAGAAAGAGGGCCACAGTTTGGAGAGATGGTTCAGAGACGGGATTGCAGGCTCACACGCTCATTATTGCTTGCAGGGGCAGCAGGTGAAGGAAAAGTGAGGCTGGCTGGGTGTCAGAGTGGGGGGAACGGTGGGGCCTGGGCTGAACTGGGGCACACGCCCCATCTACTGGTGGTGCCGCAGTTCAGCCCATGCAGGTCGATCATTACATCTTCCATTATGTCCAGAGAGGCGACCAATCCAAGGTTGACATGAAATCTCTCGATCCGTGGAGGCTCATTACCCGTGGGTGACAATTGTGTGGTCTGTGAGACCAAGGAGAGCCCAAGGGCAGCTTGCAGAGCGGCCGACGATCAAACCCCAGAGAGGCCGGAGGGAGGAGCCGAGGGCCCCAAAGACTAAGGCTGGGGTAGGAGGTGCAGAGCAGAGGTGTGGCCCGGCCATGGCCAGGGCAGCGGGGGCCCCCGCAGGCCACTCACAACCTCCGTGTCTGCTGCCAGCTGTCCCGCTCACCCTGCGCCTGTGCCTGGGAAACGACAGGTCTCTGTCGCATCTTCTGAGTCGTGCTGACCCGGAAGGCTGCCTCTCTCTATTTAGACGGTCCCCATCATGCCACCCAGGGACTGTCGCCCTCTGGCAGCTGCGACTCCATCCAGCTAGATCGCCATCCCAGCAGGTGGCCACCAACACGGTGCCCGGCCTGTCTGCTACGTCCGGTGTCTCCCATCAGACCCACCCGAGCTGTAGACACCGGCCCTGAGGCCACTCGGGCAGACAGCCTGCCTCACGGGCCCTCCTTCCATCTTCCCACACCCGCGGGGAGTCCGTGACCCCTCCACCCCACCCGGGAACAGTTTCCCTGAGACCTGACAGGGTAATTATGTAACAGGCAAGTGTGTAATTTAAGCAGAGGTATTGGAGGATCGGTTCAAAGGCATCGCACCACCTCTTCTAGCCGAGATGTAGAATGTGGACACACGGGTAATTGCTTCCAGCCCACTGAGCGTGCTCTCTCCCAAAATAGAAGCCAGCTGGCTTCCCGGCCTCACAGGCCCGCAGCACTGGAAGGGACCTGGAGAGGTTCTGGGCCAAGGGTTTCAAACCCAGATGCCCCTGTGCGCTGGCACGTCACCCCATGGGGCAGCGGGCCAGGCAGGAGGCGTCGGGAGGGTTCGGGAGGGGCAGAGCCTGGGGCCTGGGCGGGTCCAGCGAAAGGAGCACTTGGCCCTGCAGATATTGCCAAGCATGGAGGCCCCGGGGTCTTCAGCTTTTCCAGAAAAGTTCAAACTCTGGATGTTTATGTGAAACGTCACGATTTTAAAAGGCAGCAACTACTTCGGTTAATTGTTTGTTTTTGTTTTTGTTTTTTAATTGCATGGACCAAATCAGACCTGGCTCCAGGCCCAGCCTTTCCCTGCACAGATGAGGAAGGAGTGGGAAGGAGGCAGCATGTGAGGCCAAGGAGCAAGTGAAGGGCAGACCCCCGATCCCAGCCACAGCCCAGCAATCCCCTCGCCTACTGTGCGGCGGGCGCACTTGGAGACCACAGAGCCCCCCTGGAGAGTGCCCCAGGCCCCGGGGAGGGGTCTCTGGGAGGAGCTGGGTGCCAGGCTGTGCACCAGGCTTGAGCTGCAGCCAGGCTGGACCTCAGAAGAGAGGGTCCTTGCTTCCCGTTCCCAAAGGCAGGATGCAAGTCTGGAAAATTGCTCCGCCCCACGGTCTTGCTGTGGCCGGCATGTGTGCAAACAGCCTGGCCCGGGAAATCAGCACCACATGGAACTGGTCCACCCCGAGGGCCTGCCCCCACCCCACCCACCCCCTTACACGCTGGCGGCCCTAATGAGAGAGCCTTCACACAGGAATGTGCACGGCCCGGCCTGCCCCGGACCCCAACAGCCTTGTAATTTGATGAATTGTCAACATCTGGGCCGTAATTACTGGGCCCCAGACTGATAATCCTAGTAAGCCCCCTCATCCAGGGGCCCCTTCCTGGTGCATTTCGAGGCCTCCGTCCTCTGGCAGAGCCATCACAATTAATTACAACCAGAAAGCAAGACCGTCACCCAGCTCCGGCACTGCATGCCGTCTGCATCCAAAATGGCCGGTTTATTGATTGAGTTCAGTTCAACAGATCAGGAGGCTGGTGTGGGGGACCTCAGCCAGCCCCTCTGCTGCAGCCTCCGTTTCCCGAGGGGCACTGAGACACTCAGCATGGAGCCAGGATACCCCACGTCCCAGACTTCTTCCACCGAGAAACTCCTCTCTTTTGCCACCTTATTAATTTTTCTCAAAGCATAGCCCTGTGTAATGCTGCTCAGGAAATACGGTGTGAGGAAGTGAGCAGACGCACCACGCACACACACGCAGGCAGAGCTGGTGTCCCCCTGCTGGCCACTGGAGGGCCACACACAGTCACTTCCCAGCACTCCCCATCCCCAGGGCCAGCGGAGACCCCAGTTCTGTGTCAGCTTGCCTGTGGGTCTCCTGTCTCCGGTTGGTCTGAGAGGAAGACACAGAGGAAACTGGGGACTGACTGGGATGCGGAGAACTTGTCATTTGACAGGGGACGGGCATGATCTCCATCTTCTAGATGAGGAAACTGAGGCTCAAGGATACTGTGGTCCCTATGGGAGGCAGGGGCTGCACAGCAGGGGCGGGTGGGGAAGGTTGGAGGCTCTGCCTGCCTGACCTGCTTCTCACATCCTGGAAAGTCCTGGGGCACAGCTGGCCGCACAGGGACCGACATGTGTGAAGCCAACGCAGGAGTATGCCTACTGGGGAGAAGGTGTGATAAGGATGCTCAGAAGGGTGGACTGGCTCTCCCAGGGCCACACAGCAAGCATGTCTGTCTGACCCAGTGTCCCTCTGGCAGAGGGTCAGGGTGAAAGAGGGTTCAGATAGCCCTGCCTGGGAAGGATCTGCTTTGTGGGGGAGACAGATGTACCAGAAACCCCACAAGGGAGGTAAGGCCTGTGCAGCTCTGTCCCACAAGTCCCCTAGGACAGCCATCTGTCACCCCCTCTACCCTGTGCTGCGGAAGAGGGAGCCTTGCATGGAGAGTATGGCTGATTTTAGTCCTTGGACAACCCACTGACTCTGCTGCTTCATCTGTGAGATGGGACCATGGGGCCTGCCTCCAGGGCTGCTGTGAGGGCAGGTGCCACGGCAGCATGGCAGGCCTCGGTCGAGTCTGAAATGAGGAACATGCGTGGAGCGTCTCCCTCTCTGTGGCCCCAGGGCCAGGTGCCCTCCTCTAGACTTTATCAGGGGCACCTTGAAGGCGTCACACCGTCCAGGCCCTGAGGCCCATCCGTGGCCGTGACCGCTGTGAGGCCCATCGTGTCTTCCCTCCTGCCACACGAAGAGCAAAGAGCCTTAGTTAGTTCTCAGCTGCATTTTGGTCTCGTCTGATCCATGCAGATTCATAGAGGGCAGACGTGGGGCTGCAGTTGGGCTCAGTCCAGCAGGACTTACGGACGCACCCAGGGCCTGGGCACAGAGTCTCTGGCGGCGGCCACACTGGTCAAGGTGGCTGGGGACACCTGGGCAGCGAGGTCCAGGAAGCAGTGGGAGGGGGCAGGGAAGGTCTGACAGCGGCGTGCAAGGGCAGACTAGAGGGGCGATAGTGGGTGGACGCCATGGAGTTCACCGCAGGGTTTAAGTGCAGAGAGAACAGAACACAGGCCAGAAGCGCTGTCCAGCTCCAGCCCAGCCTGCTACTGGCTGTGTGGCCCTGGGCAAGCAAGGTCTTCCCCTGAGGGCCTGTTTCCTGCTCTGTAAGACAGGGCAGTAACACCTGCCTCAAGGCTGTTGTGTTGATTAAGACTAAGTGCGTGTGTCACTAAGACACACAGGAGGGGACTTGGGCCCCATGTAGGTTGGGGTGGCCAGAAGGTTGGGCCTGAGTGAGAGGTCAGGGCAGAAACCCCCATGGGGCCATGGCCCTGAGGAGGCCTAGCAGGGCCTGAGCATGGGGACAGGGTCCATTCTAGGAGACTGCTAAAGAGAGGAGGTCTCTGGCATGTGAATCCAGGGTTAGAACTGCCAGGAACCCCCAAAAGGAGACCAGCCAGCTGATGGCCCTCACATGATGGGACCTGAATTGTGGCTGGGGTTTACCAAGAACAGGAGCCCCAGGGTCCTGGACCCCCAAGACTTTGGAATAGGCCATGCCTTCCTTCCCGGGCCATCACCCCCACATCCACAGTGAGGACAGAAGCACTTCAGATGCCAATTTTCAGATCTGTCCAGGTTTCCCGCTTGGAGTGAGGCCCTGGTCTGAGTGCATCAAGGGGTGGGTGGCCAATCCCCGGGTGTGGGGTATCTGAGATTGGTTGCTCAGGGTGGCCTGGAGGTTGAGCCAAGGAAACTGGTCATTTGCCATTAGACACAGTAGGCGGGGTACCAATCTGCAGGCTGTGCCAGACTCAAGGATGAAGGCAGGGCCAGGAAAGTCTTCTCAGAACAAGAGAGTGTCTCTGAGGAGGAGTCCCTCACCAGGGCCAGGGAAGAGGGTTGCACGCAGAGGGAGCAGAGTGGAAAGAAGGAGAGAGCTTGGGGACCAGGGACACAGGACAAACGAATGGCAGAGCCTGGCCCTGGCCACAGGAGACCCCAGTGCTGGGCCAGGATGCAGCTACACTGTTGGAACCACAGGGAATGGCAGGCAAACCTCTGTGCAGCTGTGAGAGACCAGAGCAGAGGTCATGCTGAGGCTGAGCTGCCCCTCTGCTCACCAGCCCCAGCATGTGCCCTTCTCCCTGCCTTTGCTGGATTGTTCTCTCTCCCACAGTGCCACACACACACACACACACACACACACACACACACACACACTTGCTATCCTCAAATGCCCAAATGTTACTTTCTTAGGGTAGAGCTCCCTGATCTTTTCCAGTCTCCTCAGAGCCAACATACCTCTCCCTGCTTGGAACTGGCGGGACCCTTTGCCTGCCCTGCCCCCGCTCTCCGCGCGGTATTGTGCGCATTTGCACATGGTTCACCTTTCCTTGGTGGGACTCGGCACGCACTGATCAGCACATGTTCTGGCCAGGCCTCATCCGAACACTGCGGGGTGGGGAGCAGATCCTTCCCCTGGATCTCCTGGGGGGCTTGTGCAGACCACACGTTAACAATATGTGTCTCGCGTGGGACAGTTAGAATATGTGCTGGGCACAGGGATAGACAGCCTGAGTCTGGAACACGGAAACACCTCTTTGTGGAAGAGGAGGTGACGGAGCCAAGGATGATGCACAGAGAGACAGGCAGTGTGTGCAACAGGCTGGGGGGAGTGGAGCTGCCGAGACCTTTTGCCAGAATTGAGGGTGAAGTGTGCTTAGGGGATGAGGGATGTTGGCTAGTGAGAGCAGGACAGGGGTCTGCAGGGAGCAGATGGGCCGGGCCTACAATTACCCCTCCTCCCCCCGGTAGTCCTCCACACCCCACAGGGAGGGTGGTGCTCAGTGAGGCTTTGCTAGGTTTAGGGAGGGGGTTTGGTGGGGCTGCTTTGCCGTGATCACTGGCCCTGTGCAGACACCACAGATCTTGGGGGCCCCTGAGATGCCCCAGCTTTCAGCACTCGCCCTTGTTTTTTGCTTCCCTCCGCCTTGACTTCCACCTGTGAAGGCCACAGCAGTGCAGAGTTGAAAGAACCGTCAGGACTCTTCCAGTTTGTCTTAGTTCGTTTGGGCTGCTGCAACAAAGCACCCCAGAACGGGTGGCTTATAAACAAGGCAATTTCTTTCTCACAGTTCTGGGGGCTGGACATTGGCGGTCAGGGCCAGCAAGATCAAATTCCGGGGAGGGCCCTCTTCTGGGTTGCAGACAGCGGACTTCTCCCTGTGCCAGACCCCAGGATGGAGGCAGGGCCAGGAAACCCTCATGGGGAAACACCCTCACTATGTCTTCACCAGGCAGAACAGAGCTCTGTGGGTCCCTGTTATAAGGGCACCAATCCCATTCGTGAGGGCTCCACCCTGATGACCTAATCACCTGCAGAGGCCCTGCCTCCTAACATCATACTGGGGCTTAGGGAATGCCTAGGTTCAGTCCGAAACAAATTACAAGTGGCAGAAACTCAGTTCAAGCTGGCTTAAGGAAAAATGTATTTGCAAAAAGAAGAGTGCCTGGTGGTTTCAGCTCCAGCCCTTGCCCTGTCTCTCCACCTCTCCGCTCTGCTTTCTGCTCTGTTCCCTCTTTCTCAAGCCATGGGTGCCCCAGGAGAGCCTCAGGTGGAAAGGCTTAGCCCATCGGGTGAAGAGAGCTCCCTTGCCCAAAAGGGCCGCCTCCCAAAGCCCCTGAGCCAATCACCCAAGCTGAGGGAATGCGGTCACCGGCCCAAGCCCATGGGTGGAGATGGGGTGGTTTGGGAGGAGAAATGGGGCTCTGTCCCTAGACCCAAGGAAGGGAGCAGCAAATGGGGTTCTGGGCAGCCAACCACACCCAGATGCTCCCACCCCAAACCTGTGTGAAACGTACCCAGACCACGGGCTTGGCTCAGGTTTTGGACTGCTGTCACTCAATAGTGTCTGCTAGGTCTTAACATCCAGAGGAAATGCCTTTCCTGTATGTAACCTCCGCTCTCTCTTTTTCATTTTCTAGGGGCCTCTGGGTCTGGATGGAAAGCCAGTAAGTGATGACAGGGCCGTTATAGGTGGTCCTGGGATGGGTGGTCCTGGGGTGGGTGGTCCTGGGGTGGGTGGTCCTGGGATGGGTGGTCCTGGGGTGGGTGGTCCTGGGGTGGGTGGTCCTGGGGTGGGTGGTCCTGGGGTGGGTGGTCCTGGGATGGGTGGTCCTGGGGTGGGTGGTCCTGGGGTGGGTGGTCCTGGGGTGGGTGGTCCTGGGGTGGGTGGACCTGGGGTAGGTGGTCCTGAGGTGGGTGGTTCTGGGGTGGTAGGCACAGTGGGGTTGGGAGTGACCAGCGAGAAAGATCCACTGAGAACCTAGCTCAGTGCAAAGAGAAGCCATTTGGGCATCAAACTTAAGTTCAAGTCCAGCTCCCCATTCCGCTAACTGTGCAACCTTGGGGAGGCCTCTTCACCTCCCAAGCCTGAGGCTTCTCACCTATCCTATCAGAGAGGCACATTCACCCTCCCCACTGTGATAGCCATGTGAAGAAATGCAGACAGCACTGTCCCTGCCACTGGTCAGCCCTCAAAGCATACAAGCCCCTCCCAGCAGGCCCCGGGCACAGAGCATCACCAGGCAGACTCAATGCTTTCATGGTGGGCATGAGGCTGAGGAGTTCTCCACACCTGGGTCAGGAGCCTGCAGGCCACAGGCGTCCTCAGCAGAATTACTAAGATTCACAGGTGACAACATAGTTAAATAAATAATTGGATGGGTGGATGAGTGGATGACTGAAGAACAGTCACAGTAGGTAATGAATCAATGATTGCACAAATAGTTGGATGCATGGAAGGATAGGTAGATGGGTAAATGCATGATGGTTGAACAGACAAGTGAAGAGATGAATGAACGGACAAATAATTGAATAGTTGATTCATAATGTGTGCATTATTCATGGAGGAAAGAACCTGGGTGGAAGAATTGTTGAATGAATGAACAAGCAAATCTACTAGTGGTTGAAGGGATAGTGGAGAGTCTGGGGAGGGATGAAGGCCAGTGAGCCAGTCAGTCCATGACCAATGGTGCCAGCCCTCACCCCAGGGACTCCGAGCCCCACAGAGTGTCTTGTGGCTTGTCCTTCCTAGAAGGCCTGATAACCTGGCAGGACTGAAAGGAAGACATTCCCTTGTAGCCAGAGCATGGAAGTAGCTGCCATGGCCTGCGTGCAGCCACTCACACGCACATACCCCAGCCTCCATGAGCAGTGGCTCCTGACCGGCACCCAGCACAGCAGGGGCTGAGCAGGGAGGGCTCTGCTCTCCGTGAGGAGTGACTAGTATATGTGCCTCTGTCCAGAGAGGGTGCCAGTGACCTGCTTATGTGCCTCTGTCCAGAGAGGGTGCCAGTGACCTCCAGTCCCCCGTGTCTCTCATGCTGAGGACTGAGATGTGGTGGTTCCTTGGGGTCAGCACAGGCAGCCTCCTTAAGGACTGACAGTCTTGTGTGTGTTTTCACTCGGCCGCCCCCGGCTCTGCTCAGCCTCACAGGCCCTTCTGTACGCAAAGCCTTAGGGAAGCCGGCAGGGGCCGGCCTAGTCCTCCTCACTCACTGCTGTTCTTTCTCCTCCTCCTTCTCCAGGGACTTCCAGGCCCCAAGGGAGAAAAGGTAAGTGATGCTGGAGGCTGTGCAGACACAGTAGGCTGAGGAAGGATGCCAGACACCTGCCTCCAGACCCCAGTTCCAGAGTGTGACTGTGGGCATGTCACATCCCCTCCTGGGGCCTCGGTTTCCCCATCTATAAAGTGGGCAAGTAGTGTCTACCTCCTATAATGGCTATAAGGCTTCCATTTGACCATTTAAAGTGCCCGGAAGGTTACATCTGAGTTCTCCAGACACCACAGTATAACCAAACTGAAAGCAGTCTGCCCAGTAATTAATCATGAAGGAGGGTGGTGCCAGGAAAGCCTGGGAGGTTGGACAGTGACTGTGGATGGCACTTTTTGTGGGGAGGACACCCCCGCCAGGAAAACAGATGGCAGAGAGCTGCCCCTGGGATCCTCACAGCCCCTTATTCAGAAGGGCTTCCTGACATTTGGTGCTCAATGTCACAGCCACAGCCCTGGAGGGCTGGGACCTCTGAGCGCCTCATAAGGGAGCAGGAGAGAGAGGAAATTGTGTGTCCCAGGCCTGACCCAGGTGTAGCAAGACTGACTGGGCACTTCCAGGGAAGAGCTGGGCTGGGCTACGTCTACGCGCCAACTCCACGGGGGGTCACTTAGTTCCTGCCAGCCCCTGTTCTAGTCCATCAGGAGAGCTGAGCGAGGCACAGCAGTGTGGCATTCGGCACGTTGCCCATTCTGTGGGCCTCAGGTTCTCCATCTGTAAATGTAAACCTGTCTCCCAGAGTCATGGAAGACTGTCCAAGGTAACAGTCTGCATGTTTTTTGTGGACAATGAGACCCTCATGCGGCTGGCAGGTGCGGTGATTGCCTTCCCGCTGGTTCTGGCTGATGCCACTGAGTCGCAAACATGATTAGGGCGGGGAACTTTGAAACCAGAGAGAAACTGGTGTCCTGGCATCTATCGCTGCATACATACTACCCCCAAACTTGGAGACTTAAAACGATCAAGTAATGATCATTCCTGACTGTTCCGTGGTTCAGGGATTCCGAGAGGGTGCAGTGGGAGCGGCTTGTCCCTGTTCTGCCATATCTAGGGCTAGCAATAGGTAACAGACCACCCTGGGATCTGCTAGTGGTGTGACCTTGGGCAAACTACTTAACCCCTCTGTGCCTTCACTTCCTCATTGGAAATGGGGGTGGAGGAGAACAGAGCCTCCATGTGATTTTTGGTAGAGTGGATGAGACCATGTATATGACCCTCTGAGCGCAGAGCTGGGTATATGTGACGTCATCAAGCGGTGGTGGCATATCTCCCTGTTTTTTGTTCCCAGGGTGCACCAGGAGACTTTGGACCCCGGGTAAGAACTGAGCAAGATCCCCTCCCCCACCTACACAGTTTGTTTTATATTATAACTAGAGGCCCAGTGCACAAATTCATGCACAGGCAGAGTCCCTTAGCCTGGCCTGCGATTGGGGCCAATCGGAACCATGTGGTCCAGACCCAATCGAAGCCAATCGGGGTCAGTGAGGGGGAGGGACCAAGGGAGGTTGGCCGGCCCAGGGAGGTTGGCTGTGGGAGCACAGTGACCACCAGGGGGCAGCTCCTGTGTTGAGCACCTGCCCCCTGGTGGTCAGTGCACATCATGTCAACAGGTCGTTTAGTTGTTCAGTCGCTTAGGCTTTTATATACATAGATAAAGCATGCTCTACAGCTTATCACAGAAGGTGAGTGAGCAGCCCCACCTCCCGCTCACAGTATATCCTGCTTCAAGGTTTCACTTAAATGGCCGCTGGGTCTGGCACAGATGGGAAGTCTCTGCCAGACATCCCATAGCACTTATCGCTGTGGATGGGCACACAGGGGGCCAGCACTCATCTCAGATCAGAGACTGACCTTCCTGAGGACAGCCAGCAAGCACCCCAAGAAGAGGAGGACTGTAGGGTCAGCAGCCTGAGCCCAAGCTCACCTCCGCCACTTACCAGCCAAGTGACCTTGAGCGAGTCACTTTCCCCTCTCAGGCTCCGTTTCTCTTACTGTAAGTGGGGGTGACAGCTTCTACCCCAAGCCACTGTGGTGAAGATTCAATGCAATAATAAAAGTGGGTACCCAGCACCCCACATGGAACAGTAGATGGGAGCCTCAGCCAGACCACCTTGGCTCTCAGTGGCCCCGGGCCCCAGGACTCAGAAGTGCCTCATGCAGAAGCAGGGCTTTCCTCAACAGAAGCTGAAGCTGAGTGGAGCCCCAAGTGAGATGGGCCTGCAAAAGTAGGTCTTGGCAGAGGGTCACTTAGTGGCCCTCTCCGTCTTTGCCACGGCCTGGGCAGACAGCAGCAATGGCCTCACTGCAGAGGCTGAGTGGTTGGCACCAGCTGCCCAGAGAAAGGCAGGAAAGTGGCGTGTTCACAGTGTGTTTAAGAAGGTTGCGGGGTGGAAATTGTAGCCAATGGCTGGGCAAGCAGCTGCCTAGGCTGGAGGTGGGCATGGAGCAGAGGCAGGAACTGTGCATGGAGGGATGGAAGGAAAGGGGGCTGCATGCAGAGAGCAGGGCTGGGCTTTGCAGTCCCAGGCAGGCTGGGTTGGGTCCCTGTCCCAGCTCTGTAACCTCATGACTCTGAGGGTGGTTGTGAGTCCAGAGCAGGGACAGGGCCGGCCAGGCTGTTTTCCTAGAGACCCAGCTGTTCCGTGCTGAGCCTCTGATAGGAAGGGCCACATAAAGCTGGCAAGAAGTCCCTGCAGCCAAATAAAGGACACCTTTGAGCTTAGTGGCTGCTGGGGGGAAAAACCCTCTGCTCACTTTCTGTCGGATGTAGGAGCTGATCTTCCCACCCCTCAGCAGACAGATTCCTCCAGACCTGGTGTAGCTGCCGAGCAGACCTCCCCAAGCCCCAACCCTCTTCGTGGGTAAAAATCCCTGTAAAACACCTCCACCCCAAGAGTGACTCAAACCAGGTCACCATCACTCATCACCCCTGGCTGGCTGGGTCTCTCCTGTTGCAAGAGGGGCCGTGGAGCCTGGAGTTGAGGCGGCTGTTGGCTGGGAGCTGGGCTTCCTCGCAGGGCCTCTTGAGAACATTTGAGAAGCAGGAAGCCAGGACTGCCAGGCCTGTGAGGAGCCATCACAGCGTCACCGCCCCTGCGTCCTAATGGTCGCATCTGTCACAGGGCTCGCTCAGAGTCCGTGGGGGACGGGGAGAAAGAGGTCCCCGCTCTTGGGGAGTAGCAAGGTCACACTACAGAGGACCCCGTGGGACGAAGGGAGCGTAGCGGCCCCTGTGAGCACATGGTCCACCACGTGGTTTTCTAAATCACCCTCCTGCCTTTCTGACCACACGACCTGTTTGCCATAGATGGTTTTCCCACGGCTCAATCCAGGCTTTATAAGTAGAGACCATCACATGTACAATCGCCGCATCCTCAAGGTAGACTGGACGCGTGGCCTGTCGGGGCTGCTGGCTTGCGTGTTCCCCTCGACTCATCAGATTCCCAGGGTTAGACCTCAGCCGTCCGATCCCGGCGGGAGGAGGAGGCAGCGGGCCAGCCTCATTTCCCAAGTAATGCAGGGGAAGAACCTCAGAACCTCTCTAGGACCTGCTCAATGTCTAAACCCATTTTCTGCCTCAATAAGTGGAGTCCAGGCCGTGTTTCCAGCATGGGCCCGAGCTGGAGTCCGTCCCGGTGGTCAGGACCTGGCCGGGTCAGACTGATGAGAGCTACCTGGTGGGCCTTGGGCGCTTCCGCTAAGCTTTTCACTGGGAAAGCTCGTGAGTGAGGCCTTAGGTGCAGCTGCTGGAGAGGTGAGCTCTTTCATATCTTGGAGCTCATGATGAACAAAGAGACCACTGCCTCAATGGCCTGTCCTGGCCCCGTCACCCTCGTTAAATGATTCCCTCCCTGACGCTGGCCCTCCTTTTGTAAAACAGGACGCAAGCGGTGCCTGGCCAGATGATTGGATGAGAGAAGCCCAGCGTGCCCTGGCTTATCAGCCCTGGGCACACAGCAGGGTGCGCTCCACAAAGGCCCGGTTACAGGAAGGTTAGGCACTGCCAGCACTGGGCCAGGTGTATCCCCTTCCTGTGCCGGTGCTGGGCAGCAGGCAGTGCCGGTGGCACTGTGGTCTTCCCTCCTTGCAGGAGGGGCCACCACGTGAGGGCTCTGACTGCCTGAGGTCTGACCCAGTACTAACCTCGGCCTGAGAGTTGGGGCTTTGGAGCTGCATGAGAGAGACTGTGTGGCCCTCTGTCGCCTTTTTTTTTAAGATAATTGTAAATTCACATGCAGTTGTAATATGTAACACCATGTTCCCATCATCCAGTTTCCTCCAAAGGTGACTGTGGCAGCACTAGGATAATCTCCTACCCAGGAAATTGATACAACCCACCAACCTTACTCAGACTTCTCCTACTCATCTGTGTGCTGAGTCTTACACACATTTATCACTGTTGTAGATTCGTGCAACCACCACACAAAGACCCCTCATGCTACTGTCTTATAGCTCTAGTCACCTCCCTCTCTGCCCCATCCCGAACCCTAGCAACCACTAATCTATGCTCCCTCTCTGTACTTTTGCCATTTCGAGAATGTGATGTAGCTGCAATCACAACGTATGTAACGCTTTGAGATTTGCTTTTTCCCTCGGCGTAATGACCATGAGATGCATCCCAATGGCTTCGTGTCGGTGCTCTGTTCCTGTTTGTTGCCTGCTGAGCAGTGTTCCCTGGTGGAGGTGCCCCAGGTGGTGAACCACTGGCCACTGGAGGACATCTGGTCTCCAGTTTGGGGCACTTGGACTACTATGAACATTCATGTACTGGTTTTGTGTAAACGAGTTCTCCCGTCTCTGGGACAAATGTCCAAGAGTGCGCCTCTGTCACCTGATGAAGCAGGAGTGGCCCAGCCAAGGTCTCTCAGGAGGCCTGCAACTCCCTTTCGGGAGGAAGCGGGCTGGTTGCCTTCTCTTACACGCATCGTGTGTCATCTCTCACCTGAACACCGCAGGTGAGGAGATGGCACACTCCTTGGAGAGTAAAAGGCCCTATTGGCCCTTAAGCTGAGTTTTAGGGACATGTCCCTTCATGTCCCTTCACCAAAACGTGGCAACAGGCCTAACAACAAAGCCCTTTTCTCCGAGCCTGACAAGGGCTGGGAAAGGGGAAGGCATTGGGCTGTCCGTCTAAGGGGCCCCCTTCCCTCACCCTCAGAGTCATGCCAGGCCTCATCTCTTTCAGGGAGACCAAGGGCAAGATGGGGCTGCTGGGCCTCCAGGGCCCCCTGGGCCCCCTGGGGCTCGGGGCCCTCCTGGCGACACTGGAAAAGATGGACCCCGGGGAGCGCCAGGCCCAGTGGTAAGAGGACATGGAGCTGGACCACCCAGGACTTGGGCACCTACCAACACCCCAACCCTGATTCCAGAACCAGCCCAACCCCAGCCCTATCCCCAGTTCAGACCGAAACCCAACCCTAACTCTACCGCCAACCCAGACCCTTAAACCAAAACTAGCTACGTTCCCAGCCCCAGTTAAGATCTTGACCTCAAACTCATTCCCAAATCCTAATCCATATCCCAATCAGACTATCATCAGACCCTAACTCTCACCCTTACAGACTCGGACCCTGATTCCAAATCCAACTCTACCCTATACTCTCACCCCAAATAGCCCCATAGACCCTAACTCTGACCTTGGTGGCCGTCTCAGTCCAATCCTGATCCCGACCCGTATGTAGGCTCTTTCTCTGCAGATCTTTTCCAACCTCTGTTTCTTCCTCTCCCTTCTCCACCCCCCACCCCCACCCCACTACTAACTAGTTAGCCTCGGTCATCTTCCCATGACCCTCACCAAACCCCAGAGGGCAGACCTCATCTACTTACCACCCCGTCCCTAACCCAGGGACTCCAGCTTCTCCAGTGTGAAGCCACACCTCCACCAAACTGCCACCAGGGTCCCCTCTCAGGGCAGCTACTCACCTGGCTCATCCAGTCCTTGTCCCATCGAGCACCTAACTCCCTGAGCCTAAACTTTCTCACCTGTGAAGTGAGGACAATGACACCTCCTTTTCAGGTTTAGTGAAGCTAAAATGAGCAAATATGATTGGAGCCTAGACCAGGGTCCGGCAGGAGCTGTGGGCTCAGCTAACTGTAGCGTCCCTGCATCTCCTCATCTCTCTCCTCTGTGTCCTCAGGGTCCCAAAGGAGAGGCTGGACAAGACGGTGAGACGGTCAGTACCCAGAGCATTTCAAAGGCCGGAGCTGGCAGAACCACGGTTGCAGGCCCAGCAGCTCCTCTTACACACACACACACACACACACACACACGCACGCACGCACGCACGCATGCACGCACGCACGCACACTCAGGTTGTGTGTGAGGCTGTACGTGTGCATACACCCAAGCTCTTGTCCCCACCAGTGGTGGGAAGGGATGGCCAGGCCTCCAGCCCCAGCAGAATTCTCACAGCCCTGCATCCCCGGGAGGGAGCCTGCAGTCTGCTTGTCACTGCCTGAGATCTGATGAGAAGCTATCCAAGACAGGAAGCAGTGCCCCCTCCTCCCTGGGACTTGGTGTCATCCTTTGTCAAATGAGAATGATGAGGACACATAGGAGCAACCTCCAGTGTCCCCTTTAACACCTTCTCTTGTTCCAGGGCCCAAAGGGACCTCCAGGGCCCAAGGTAAGTGTTCCTCGGCCCCTGTCCCCACGCTCCTGGAAGCCCGGGCAGCAGGGTTAGGAGACAGAGTTCTGTGACCATGGGCAAGTTACTGCATCACTTTGGGCCTCAGTTTACTGATCCATTAAATGGGGGCATGATGAACCTTTTCTGCCTTACCTTCACACCAGCTGGTAAGGATCGAATAATAGAGCACATTAGCTTTTAAAGTCCCCTCGGATGTCAGCTCAGTGCTTGCCGGGTGGTTCCCCATGAAGGAGCTGGAGTCCCTGGACTGAGCAGGAGGAAAGGGTAGGAAAGGAGCTCCATTTAGTGAGCACCTGCTGCGAGCCGGCGGCTTTTCATGCATCCTCTCTCATCTCGCAGTGACCCTCCGAGGCCCTCTGAGGCTGGGGGCATCATACTCCCACTTTCAAAAGCAGTGACTTGCCTGAGGTCATTCAATTTAGAAGGGACTAGGTTGGGAGTGGAGTCCGAGTCTGTCAGCCCCACACCCACATGCTCCTCCCTGAGGGGCTGGGACCTCTGGACTATGCTGGGCATGGATCATGGGGCCACTTCTCCAGAGGAGCCGGCAGCCCAATGTCTCTGACCTTTTTCTTGTACCCCCACCCCCGTCTGCCCCTCAGGGTGAGCCCGGCATTCCTGGAAAGAAGGTGAGGGGGCCTGGGGAGGGCCTTCTCAGTGGGGGTGTGGTGTGGGCTGAAGAAAAGGGCAGGGGCTACGCACAGGGCAGAAATGGGAGCCCCCACAAAGAAGGTGCCCTGCTCCTTGGCAGACCTGAAACCTCACTGTGGGTTCTGAAGCCAGAATCTCGTTCGTTCATTCATACATTCACTCCCTTCCTCAAACATCCCATTTTTCCTACCTCAGGGCACAGCACAATGTTCTTAATCTGTAGTCCCAAAACCAGCCTATTAGCATCATTGGGGGCTTGTTTAACAAGCATGTTCGGGGCCCACCCCACCCACCAAAACAGACAGTGGGGGTGGGCCGTGCTCTGTCCAAGCAGACGCAGGTGATGATGATGTAAGCTTGAGTCTAGAACCTCTGACCCAGCGTGACCTTCTCCTACCTCTTCCATGCTAGGCCTCCTCCTCCTGCAGGTCTCAGCAAAGCTGCCTCTCCTCTGAGAAACTGCCCCTGCCACCTACTGAAGGACACCCTCCCCGAGTCCCTCTCCATCCTGCCATCCCCCCAAATGCTCTGCCTGGCACTTGTATTTCCTGTCACGCTGCAATGTATTTCTCTGGAGATGGCCTTACCCTCGGCCTCCTCTGACCCGTCGAGCAGGGACCTTGTCCTCCGGGCCCACAGAAAGTGCTCACAAGATCATTGTTGACGGAAGGACAAATTCCTCCCCTTCACCTGCCCGCCCATTTCTTCTGCACACACCTGCTGAGGCCATTCTGTGCTGGCCCTGGGCTGCTGGGAGCCGGGAACAGAAGTAGATCTGACCCCACCCCTGCCCTAGAGGGGTGAGGAGGGGAGGGAGAAGCTGCCCGTCCCGGTATGATCAGTGTTGGTGACAGGAGTGGACAGCTGTGCTGGGGAAGACAGAGGGGTGTTGCCAGTGTGTCCCAACCAGTATGTCCAGGTCTGAGGCTTCAGCCTCCACCACTCTCTTCTCAGGGGGATGACGGGACACCAAGCCAACCAGGGTTCCCTGGACCTCCAGGGCCCAAGGTAGGTACCGAGACCTCCCCCAGAGCTCCTCCTGCCTCCCGTCTTGCACAGTTTTGTTTCCTTGGCAAAGCCCCTCCTGGCCCTTTCACATGGCGGGGCACAGGCTGATGCTCAGGACAGGCCACAGAGGGGCCCACTCCTCAACGGGGCTGTCTCCCCTCACACTTTGAAGTCCTCTGGTTCCCATCTTCGGTGCCCCACTCCCTGCCCAGTCCCCAGGCCAGGAACTAATGTCATCCTGGCTCCCCAACCCCTCGTGACCGCCACCAAATCCAGGCCAGCCTGCCTCCGAAATGTCTCTGGAGCCCCTGAGCTACCCCAGCTATGCCCCAGGACTCAGGTGAAAGGAGGCTCTGGTCCTGAGTCCCCTGGACTGGTCGGGCCCTGAGGTCCATCCTCAGCCATGTTCTCTGAAACTGCTGCAGAGACTGACAGCCCAGGCAGCCCTTGCCCACACCCCTGCTTCCTTCCATTTTCAACGTCTCTGTTGCAGGGCGAGCCGGGCAGCATGGGGCCACGGGGAGAGAAGGGCGTGGACGGTGTCCCGGGGACAAAGGTGACTTAGCAGCCCGCGGCCTGGGCCTCTGCAGGCCCCGTTCAGAGAAGCACCCTCTCGCGGGGAGGAGAAGTGGTTCACCTCCACTTTGCCTTTTTAGGTTGGGAGTCCCTGGGGGGCCTGGATCCTCAGGTCTTGGGTTATGGGTCTCATTGGCCTGGCACTCAGAGACTGACCTGACTCGGGGGAGAAGGGGTGAAGTTTGGGGGGCAGCAATGGGTCTGGGTGAGCTATGAGGCTAAGGCACCATGTAATGGAGCTTTGGGCTCCTGGGCCTCAGGGGCCTATCTCTGGGGTCAGAGGGTTCCTACTCACACATGTGAGGGCCTGCGCCCTGGGGGGAAGAGAGGACTGGAGGAGGTGGGGGAACCTTTGGCTTGGCTGTGTACACCTGGCTGCAACCACGTCATCTCCACAGGGGGAGCCTGGCCAGCGAGGAGCCGATGGACCCTCAGGGCTGCGGGTAAGCTGTCTCTCCTCCAGCCACCCACAGAGGATCCAAGGGCCTGCCATATATATATACACACATACACACACATATATACACAGAGGGCCAGTGCACAAAATTCGTGCACGGGGGGGGGGGGAGGATGTCCCTTAGCCCAGCCTGCACCCTCTCCAATCTGGGACCCCTCGAGGGATGTCCAACTGCCCGTTTGGGCCTGATACTAAATGGGCAGTCAGACATCCTTCTCACAATCCAAGACTGCTAGCTCCAAACTGCTCACCTGCCTGCCTACCTGATTGCCCCTAACTGCTTCTGCCTGCCAGCCTAATCACCCACTAACCATTATCCTAATTGATGTCTAACTGCTCCCCTGCCAGCCTGTTTGCCCCCAACTTCCCTCCTCTGTCAGCCTGGTCACCCCTAACTGCTCTCCCCTGCAGGCTTGATCGCCTACAACTGCCCTCCCTTGCAGGCCTGGTCCCTCCCAACTGCCCTCCCCTGCTAGCCTGATCACCCACAACTGCCCTCCCTTACAGGGCCTGGAACCTCCCAACTGCCCTCCCCTGCTGGCCATCTTGTGGTAGCCATCTTGTGTCCACATGGGGGCAGGATCTTTGACCACATGGGGACAGCCCTCTTGTGTGTTGGAGTGATGATCAATCTGCACATTACTTTTATTAGATAGGATAGAGGTCTGGTGTATGGATGGGGACCAGCTGGTTTGCCCTGAAGAGTGTCCCAGATCAGGGTGGGGATTCCCTTGGGGTGAGGGACGGCCTGGGGGAGGGGCCTGTGCAGGTTTGCAGGCCAGCCACGCCCCCCAACAATCCAAGCGGAGGCCTTGGTATCTGGGGTTAATCTGTCTACAATTGAAATTTTGTAGCCTGGAGCAGAGCCAAGCCTTTGCTCACTCTAGGTGGCAGCCATTTCTGTTTGAAACTTTGTAGCCTAGAGTGGAGGCTCTGTTGCCAGGGAAACCCAAGCCTCTGTTCTCTCTAGCTCAGTGGCTGCCGCTATTTCTGTATCTTTTATAATTGAAACTTTGTAACATTGAGTGGAGGCCTGGCCGGGCAGAAAGCTTGGCTTCCTCTGTTGCCGGGGAAACCCAAGCCTTCCTCCTGCTCTCAGTGGTGGCAGCCATCTTGGTTGGGGTTTATTTGCATAATCTGCTTCTGATTGGCTGGTGGGCGTGGGTGTGGGCATGGCTTGTGGGCATGGCAAAGGTACGGTCAAATTTGCATATTGCTCTTTTATTAGATGGGATATTTTTATTGACTTGAGAGAGAAAGGGAGAGGGAGAGACAGAAACATCAATGATGAGAGAGGATCATTGATTGCCTGCCTCCTGTATGCCCCCTCCTGGGGCTGGAGCCCACAACCCGGGCATATGCCCTTCATTGGAATCATACCCGGGACCCTTCAGTCTTCAGGCTGATGCTCTGTCCACTGAGCCAGACCAACTGGGGCGGAGCCTGTCACTTTACAAGTCCCTGTCACCAAAGGCCCCAGAAGAGCAGTGAGGCTCCAGAAACGGAGTCATTTTTACATTAATTCATTTGTGATTTTTTCATTTTTAATCTCGTAGTACATGCTTTCAGTAAAATGTCCAAATATGGATGTGACAAGACACATCCCCTCTTATTCCTCTCTCCCAGGTGCATGCTTGCCCTTCGAGAGACTTTCCTTGGAATATTCAAACACAGACCCCCACTTGTCACACATGGTGTTGTCCCTGCCCCTGTGGGGGGTCCGGGCCTTTCTCTCAGCCCCATGTTGAGGTTCATTCCTGTCACCAGGAAGGAGCACAGTGGTTCCAGCTGGCCCCAAGGTCCCAGGCCTTCTGAGGCCAAGGCCTGTCGGCACACCTTAGACTGGCATCCTGGACCCTGCTCCTGCTCTGTGGCCCGAGCAGTCACACCCTCTGGTGCTCCTGGAGGCGGGTTTCCTCCAAACACCAGGTCTTCCCCTGCAGCCGGGGCCTGCAGGTGGCCGGGGATTGGATTAAGCACGTTGTGTGGAAAGTCGGTGTAAACTGTACAGTTCCACACGGGTTATGACCATGGAGGCAGCCAGCAAGGGCCCCCACCTGGGTCTCTCTGCCCAGGACAAGGGGCTGGCCACAGGCCTGAACCAGTGTTCATGGCCGCTCACTCTTCTCCAAGCAGAGAGGTGCCCAGGTTGGGGGCGGGGGAGGTGCAGAGGGTGGGGGCAGGGCCAGCAGCCACGCGCTCACTTGTGTGGACACCTGCAAGTGGAGACACGTGCCCGTGGCCATAGGCTTGGGTGGGGTGTGCTCCTACCAGGAATGAGTGGGCATGTCGGTGCCTGGGTATGCGCAGCCTCTACCAGCGGTTGGGAAGCCAAGGCACAGGCCTACACAGTGTCTTGGAGAGTTTGGGTGTCTTTGTTTGTGTTTGTTTGCCAACATTTAAAAACCTGAACAACATCACATCAAATTAGGCTTTCCACTTTCCCTCGAGAATTCAGGGCTGGGCCTCAATAGGCCTCAGTTCCCACATGAAAGCCAAGTGCTGCCACCCCGATCAGGTCAGGTGGGGCTTGTTCTTCAGTTGGCCCCAAGCCCCCTTTCCCTCCAGGTACCTTGCCTGGCTCCTACACTGTTTTGTCAGTGAGCCTGGGTGCCCGCGCAGTGAATGCCAGGGCACCAGACCTGAGGACCAGCCCCGCTTGGCCCCCAGGTTACAGCTGAGCTGGGGCCCCGGACTGCATGTGGCCCCAGTTCCTGGGTTCCTTGGGTAACATACAGAGACAACTGCACCCACCAAGGGAGCTCCTCCCTGAAACCTTCCTCTTCTTCCCGCCTCAGGGTCCCCCAGGCCTCAAGGGTGAGCAAGGAGACACGGTGGTGATTGACTACGATGGCAGGATCCTGGATGCCCTTAAGGTAGCGTTCCTGGAGGACCGAATGCGCCTGGCTGTTCACTCCCTAAGGGAATGGCCACTCCCTTTGTGCATTAGTCCACACTCTGTACACAAGGGCCCCAACTTCACCCGGGGCTGTGCTGACACTGAGAGAGCTGCTGTGATGTGGCTCCTGTGGCCCCACGCTCCCTTGGGGTCAAAACAACAAGGAGCAGGGGCAGAGCATTTGTGTCCTGTCCCAGCAAGGCCTCCTGGGGCCTTCCCAGGAACTCAGGCTAGAGGGCCGGGTCTTCTAATGGACAAGGGGGAGGATGAGCGTGGCCAGGCCTGCCCCAGAGCTTCGCTCGGGAGATGGAACCTGTGAGCCCTGCCCAGCAAAGCTGGGACCCATACCAGTGGAAGAGAGGTTGGGTGCCAGGGAAGGGAGCTGGGGTGAGGGAGGGACGGCCATCAGAGACCAGACTGGATGGCACCTAACCCCACCTGAGCTTCAATTCCAGCTGTTTCCCACAGGCCTCAGAGAAGTACCAGCTGATGGTAACTGTGGCCCACCAGGCCTGCATGGTGTGGTGTGGTGTGGTCTGGTGTCACATGGTCCAAGGGCATGTACTGCATGGTGTGTCCCAGGCTGTCTGGGAGCTGCTTGGGAAGCAGGGAGTACATTTTGGGTGCCAGGCTGGGAGATGTCTCCATTTGGGTGGGCAGCAGGCAAGCCATAGCTGATTCTTGGAGCAGAGGGGCAAAGCTAAAAATCACATATTGGGGAATGGTGTGGAAGGTGAACCAAGAGGGTGTGGGGACAGCTGGAAGCAGGCAGGCCATGGGAAGGTAGGTGCTGAGGGTGGGCCTAGAGGAGGGTGGGTGGAATGAATGAAGATGTAAGACAGGACATCTCAATAGAGCCTCTGACAAGAAGGGAGTAGATTGGTGAGAGGAGGCGGAGGACTGGAACTTTGAGAGCTGAGGGGCTGGATGGGGTGCAGCCTTTGGGAGGGGACGTGAATTTGGAGGGCAATGATGAGCCTTAGTGAGCAGGCAGCCTTCTGGAGACCTAGGTCAAGACAGCAGCTTGGGGCTCAGGTCAGACCTAGAGATCAAAGATGCCATCCCTTAGCTGTGTGACCCAGGAGCTCCCCAGGGCAGGAGACAACAGGCAACAGAGCTGATGGTCAGAGAGGTCACAGGAGAAGTAGAGAAGGCAGTGCTGGGCCATTGTTGGGGATACAGTTTGGGGCTGGCATTTGAATGACAGCTTCAGAGGCAATAGGGAGCCATCGCAAGATCTTGGGCAGGGTAGTGTTGTGAAGAAATCTAATTTTGGGGAAACAAGCTCTGAAGGCAGAGGGATTCTGGACTCTCTGGCCATGGACACTGTGATATCTGACCTGACGCTTGGTGCCTCCTCCCAGGACTCCTTCAAGACCTGGGGCCTGACCTGGCTGGATGGGAATCGGCTGCGGAAGGTCCTTGACCCTGCCGTAGCCCAGCTAAACCCAGCCAGGCCCCAGGGGTGGAGGGGTGGGCCCTGCTTAACACTGACCAGCCTGACTTTTGCCCACAGGGTCCTCCTGGCCCACCAGGGCCTCCAGGAATCCCCGGAGCCAAGGTCAGTACACATGCAGTTGTGTGGCCCCTCAAGCCCGTTGTCTCCAGAGCCCACCTGTCCCCTCTGCTTGCCGCCCCATGATCCAGCCTGGCCTGTAGAGGCAGAGAAAGGGACTACTTCCTAGCCAAGCAGGGTGCCTTCTCCCAGGCCTTCATTACACTGCACTCTGGGGAGTTGGATTCACGTGTGGAACCCCATAAATTGGCCCCTTGTGACATCACAAAGTCCCATAGATGACATGGTCCTTCCTATGGTCTGTGGGCATCATTACACCCTGCCCACCTGGCTCGGGAGAAAGAGCCCAAGGCTGTGAAATCAGACAGGGTCTGGTTCCACCCTTGTCCCTGGGCTGTGTGGCCTGGAGCAAGTCATTTAACCCTTAGGGCCTCCGCTTACAAAATGTAACCTACATCTTGGGCTACATCTGCCTGTAGGGGTTGAAGGCATGGAGGCATGGAGGTGGCCAGCTCCTGGCACCATGCTGGGCACCCAGTGGGTGCCTTCCTGGACTTGCAGGGACTTGACCAGCGGTGCACTGGTTGGGGGGAGGGGGCAGCCTAGCCACAGATCCCTCTGGGGACCATGGGACACTCTAGCCCCCCTTTCTGTCTGTTCCCTCCAGGGTGAGCTCGGATTGCCCGGTGCCCCCGGAATCGACGGAGAGAAGGTCTCTGAGCCTTTCGTTTTCTTGGTGATACTGGTGCCAGGTGTCATGCTATGTGTGTGTGTGTGTGTGTGTGTGTGTGAGAGAGAGAGAGAGAGAGAGAGAGAGAGAGAGAGAGAGAGAGAGCGCGCACATGTGTATGTGTATGTACAGAGTTGGAGAACAAATGTGCTACCTGTGTGCACTTCTGGAGCCTCACAGTGCCCTTCCATGGCTTCTGCCCTTAGGCCTCGGGCAAGCTGCTCACTTTCTGGCAGCCTCTGGTCCTCATCCCCAGGCGAGGGCAGCAGCGGGCTGTTGTGAGGGTTAAATAACTGTGTGTAGAAAGCACTTAGAGCAGTGCCCAGTGCCCTGTAGCAAAGTCTTTGAATGTGTGCATGACTGTCACTATTGGTACCATCGTAAGTGCACACATGTGATCCTACGTAGACACCACAGTGTCCAATGGTGTCACATGACATTTGTGTGTGTGTTTGTAGCACCAGATCTCTAGTGTGTGGCACATCACAGATGTTACACAAGTGGTGGAGTGAGAGAATGCAGAGGTTGGAAGTGATTCTGTAGATGGTTGGTTGTAGGGGTTGGGGCTCCAATCTCTGGCTCCTAAGAGATAAGCACAGGGTTGACCTGGAACCCCATGGTGCCCCCTCATGGCTGCCCAGGCCCACATGCTCCATTCCCTCCACCCCCACCCCCCCTGAACCCTTGTGTACAGTGAGACAGGTATCGGGGTGCCCTCTTCCTACCTCTCTCCAGGCCCCTCGGTGCATTTGTCACCTGGGCTGGAGGTGGGGTCCCACAATGAGAAGGTAGGGGTCTGGCCTGGCCTGAACAAAGCCCTGGGGACCTGTCAGAGCCCAGGAAGGGAGAATGCCTGCTGAGCTGCACTGACCCCTTGTTCATGTGGCTTTCAGGGTCCCAAAGGACCAAAAGGAGACCCAGGAGAAGCTGGGCCAACTGGACCCAAAGGGGAAGCAGGTGAAATGGGCCTCCCGGTAAGTGGAGGGGTGAGCCCACCTACCCTATTGCCCCTCATGGGGTCCCAGAGTGAATGTGTGCCTGCTGGTGGCGGGGGCCCTGCAGCCTCAGCCCAGCTGGGGCCATGGGGCTGAAAGGAAGCTGACGCCCAGCCCACATGCTCAGACTCCCTGAGTCCCTACTGAAGGGCCCGCTGCCATCTCCCGAGGCCACTGAGAAGGTGAGATAAGGAGGCCCCGCCCAAGGAAGTGAGTTGGCGGTGGCTAGGCCACAGCTCTGGCTGTCTGAGTTGGCATCCTGTTTCATTTCTTACTGACTAGAACCCTGTACAAGCAACCTGCCCCCCTGGGCCTCGGTTTCCCCACCTCTCCCACTATGTGAGAGAACAGACAGCTCTGAGAATGGTGGCTGGCATGCTGTCACCATCATTGTCATTTTGATAGCTGGTCTTGGCGTGGATGGACTGGAAAAGCTGACAGGCTGAGCAGCCACCAGGTGCCACCAATTCATGTCCACTGTCCATCCATAAGGCTCGCCCAGCGAGAGAGGTAGAGCTGGGGCTGAACCAAGGTGCTGCCTGTGCCATAGGAAAACTACCACGTGTACCACTGCAGTCTGCTTTCTGAATGCCCACTGGTCTAGGAACTATTTTAAGCTGCACTGGGCAACCTGGCAAGTCTTTGCTGACGGAAGCCTGTGGGGGAGGAAAGGGGAGGTACTGCTCACTGTGGGTGGTGATCTGGTGATGGACATAAATGGTTCAAGTCATCCTGTCCTACAGGGTGCCCACGGCCCCAAGGGGGAGAAGGGAGAGCCGGCACCTGACAGCCTATCAGAGAGCCTGGTAAGGGGGATTGCGGAATTCCAGAGTCTCCCCCCAATGCCCAGCCCAGGCCACCTGGAGGCCCAAGTCTTGGAACAGCAGGGCCACCTGGCCTGAACAAACCTAGGGTAGCAGGGGAGGGGGAACCTCAGGTGTCCTCCACCTAAGGCCCATCTGAGAACCCAAATGCCAGCGCTGGGCCCCCCACAAGAAGCAATGGCTCAGGGCCTGGTGTCCAGGGAGTGTTCCTCCCACACGTCCCATGAGCTCAAGTGTGGGTGGGTGAGGGATGACGAGGCAACTTGTAACTAATCCACTTCTGACCCTTTCCTAGGCCCAGATCATAGTGGAGCCAGGGCCCCCCGGCCCTCCTGGTCCCCCAGGCCCCATGGTAAGAATGTTTGGCTTGAAGCAGCTGGAATAGGAAAAGGGTGGTGGGCCCAGGCCTAGGAGCTGTGACTGGGGAGGGCAGAATTCCTTGCAGAGGAGGGGACATGTCAGGCAAGGAGGGCAGAGCCAGTATCTGAGCTGAGGGGGGGGGGGCACCCCCCCTCCCCCGCAGGTCAAGGCCACAGGAGACAGTGAGTGGCCTGCAAGCCTTTGTGACTACTGCCCTGGCCCTGATCTGCTCTCTCCTCCTCCTCCAGGGCCTTCAGGGAATCCAGGGTCCCAAGGTGAGTCTGGGACGTGGGTGAAACCCCCCTACCTGCTGCAGACTCACAGCCTGGACAGTTTCAGAAAGCCTTGCTAATAGGCTGAGTGAGAGCCCCACGCTCGGCCTCAGACCAGCCCTGCATCTTCCAAGGCCCTGAATATTCTGTGTTCCCTAAGGCTGGTGCCCCCTCATGCCCACACTTGGGGCTCTGTTCTTACCCCTTCTCCTCCTGCCTGGTCCCCGGTCCACTGCTTTCCCTCCTCACTGTACCTCCCCCCTCATTGCCACTTCCCCTTCTGTCCCCCACATGCACATCTGTCTCTCAACTGCCCACAGCCTTGACATGAAGACTTGGTTTTGGTGTATATTACATAATGTTATGTCATCTGCCCTTAAATTAAAACCATAGTGTGGCCTGCCAGTGTGCCCTGCCCCAGGAGCCACACAGAGGGGGAGGCAGCTGGCCTCACTGTTTGCCCTCCCCTGAGGGAGCCCATCTCTGCTTCCCCAGCTCAGAGGCCAACTTGAAAACTCAGAGTCATGGACTCCCAGAGCTGAGTGGGCCGAGCATGTGGCTGGCCAGATATGCTGCTTCTGGCTCTTCTTTGTCCCAAGACCTCCCCAGATTATGTGTAGAAGAGGCAGATGCTGTCAGGGATGGAGCTCAGAAACTCAGTTGGTAGTCAGTCCTGCTACTTGCTTGCTATGTGAGTCCATCCCTGCCCCCTCTGTGCCTCTCTTTCCTCATCTGTGAAATGGGTGTGACCACAACCACCTATCATGAGTACTCAGGAAACCCAAGTGCAGGAAAAAGTAAGATGCTCACACCGCAGCTCATTTTGATTATTTGCACAGAAAGGAACCTGACACAGCCTGGAATCTGTCCCTCTGCCCTGCACACCTGGGCCCCCACAGACCCAAAGATTCCATGGCCTTCCATCTGTCTGACCCCTTTCCCCTGACTGTGTCCCCCTTCACTTCCAGGGCTTGGATGGAGCAAAGGGAGAGAAGGGCGAGTCAGGGGAGAGAGGCCCCAGCGGCCTGCCTGTGAGTGTCATGAGTCTTGTCTGTCATTAGAGGTGCTAATTCCTACAACCATCACACCTCCTTCATTCATTCCTTTTCCATCCAGGGGCCAGCTGGTCCACTGGGCCTTATTGGGCTGCCAGGAACCAAAGGAGAGAAGGTAACCACTTTTTTTAATGCCCCCAACTATGGCTGCACACTGTGGTGCTACTCGGCCCTGGGGGTTCAACCCCTGCACTTCAGGGCCAGAGTTTAGGCTCGTGGACAACTTACAGGGCTGAAATTCCCAGCAGCTATGCTCCCTCTCACCTTCTCTTTGTCTCTCCTCAGGGCAGACCCGGGGAGCCAGGACTAGATGTAAGTATCTCACCATTCACTGGGATCAGATCCTCCTGTGTGTAGCTTTTGCCCTCATGCTGCACGTACAGTAGCATGATCTGGTTGGCTTGGGCGTAACCCCCTTTCCTACAGCCGGGACTACAACTGCCTGGTTTCCTCTACGTTCTCAGTGCCAAGTCCAATGCACAGCCCAGAGTAGGTGCTTTTTGGATAGGTAGATGGATGGATGAATAGATGATGGATGGGTGACACATTGGAGCAGGGAAGTGGGGAGAGCAGTAAGGAGCCTGTTGCAATATCCTGGTGAGAAATGATGAGGCTTCTGCTAAGGAAGTATTGTGGGACGGAGAAGAGGGAGAGTCCAAGATCCAGTCCAAGGTTGACTGGATCAAGTGTCTATTGGTTGCAAGAGACAGAAAACACAATTTAAACTGGTTTAAACTGACTCATAACTGAAAAGTCCAGAAGTACTTGGATCCAGGGCTGAAGTGTGTCAACATACCACAAACTCTCCTCTGTGGGCATCATCCGAAGCTCCACATGATGATGAGATGGAGGCAATAGCTCCAGACCTGCATCTCTCCAGGCCCAAATTCTGGAGAAAGACTATTTGTCTTTTTTTTAATGTATATTTATTGATTTCTGAGAGGAAGGGAGAGAGAGAAACATCAATGACAGGAGAGGATCATTGATAGGCTGCCTGCTGCATGGCCCCAATGGGCATGGAGCCCACAACCTGGGCAAATGCCCTGACCTGGAATCGAACCTCCACCTCCTGGGTCAATTGGATGCTCAACCATTGAGCCATGCCAGTTGGGTTCACTCTCTACTCTTTTAGAAAAAGTCTCATCAACTCTCATTGACCCCAGTTGGGTCAATGCTGAACTATCACTTGGCCAGAAAAATGCAGTGCCCTAATTGGCCAAACCTGATCACAAGCTCCATACTGGAGCTAGGAGTGAAATCAATGAAGTATGAAAAAGGAGGGGGTTCCCAGGAAAATCAAGTAGCTCTTGGAAGGGAAATGGTGACCGTATAGAGGGCTGCAAGGCTTATGGTGTCTACCCTGGACTTGAAGGAGGTGTCCCGTTGAAGAACAGCTGCAGACCTGAGTGTCTGACTGGGAGGGCCTTGTTCCATTGATGATAAGGGTCGAGAGAAGAAGACGTCCGGACTCGGAGGTAGTCAGAGCAGCGCTGAAGACTCCACAGCCGGCCACAGCTGCCTTCTGGGAGGCCTAGCCCTCAGGTGTCATCTCAAAGCCACACCCACCGGTTCGACCTGGCAAACTGCTGGGGCTTCCATCCCCAGACTCCCACAGGGTTCTCCCTCAGAGGAAGCAGGGCTGGTGTCCTAAAGCCGTGATGGCGAACCTATGACACGCGCGTCAGCACTGACACGCGTAGCCATTTTCGATGAGACACGGCCACATGTGGTCAAATACAGAAGTATGGGCCACATGCTGAGAAGGACATTTCATCCTCGGCCAGGTGCAGTAGCCGAGGATGAAACATTTGCTGTAGTGTAGTGCAGACACTCTGTAAATATATATATTTATTTTTTAATATATTCTATTTATTTTTCACAGAGAGGAAAAGAGAGGGATAGAAAGTCAGAAACATCGATGGGAGAGAAACATCGATCAGCTGCCTCTTGCACACCTCCAACTGGGGATGTGCCCGCAGCCAAGGTACATGCCCTTGACTGGAATCGAACCTGGGACCTTGCAGTCCGCAGGCCAATGCTCTATCCACTGAGCCAAACCAGTTCAGCAACACTCTGTATATATTGCAATTTAAACTATAAATATTGCGAAATTATTGTTTTTTTCTCGAAGTGACACACCACCCGAGTTATGCTCAGTTTTTTGGCGAATTTTGACACACCAAGCTCAAAAGGTTGCCCATCAGTGTCCTAAAGGCACGCATTTCCTGCATCGGCCTGCCTGAGAGTTGGGACTGGGCCTGTTGGTACCACAGATATGGAGGGAGGGGCAGAGATGACAGATAAGAAAACCTCAAACCTCATTTTCAGGTTTAACCTTTAATCATCCCTTATCAGGGTTTCCCTGGACCCCGAGGAGAGAAAGGTGACCGGAGCGAACGTGGAGAGAAGGTATGGTAGGCGGAGAGAAAGTAGGGGCAGCTGGAGAGGAGATGGGGCAAGAGCACAGAGGAGGGAGGCAGGTGAAGAGGAGGGCAGAGGCCGATAGGACATGGGAGGCAGGAAGCAGGCAGAGGGAGGCGGGAGAGCAGGTGAAGGCTGAGATGGGGGCAGCAGGGCAGGGTGGCTGCCAGCCCATCTCTCAGAGGTGCTGGAGGCATCCTGGGCATGGCAGCCAGGGCCATACCCCCGTCTCCCTCCTTGTGCAGGGCGAGCGAGGCATCCCCGGCCGGAAAGGAGTGAAGGGCCAGAAGGGCGAGCCAGGACCGCCAGGCCTGGACCAGCCATGCCCTGTGGTACGTGTCAGAGCTGGAGGGAAGCCCCAACCAAGGTCTTTGCCGCCTTCATGTCATCTTTGCCTACACTGCCAGGGCCACCATCACTCTCACTCCCATCACAGATGGCCCTCTTGCTCTAGTCCTGACCCCACCATGGGTGCAACTTGAGACCATCTCCTCTATAGAAAGGGAGACCCAAACCCCACCCCCCAGGACAGAGTCCGTTTCCAGAACCACTGCTCCTCTTTATTCCGCTTCCTTGTCCATAAAGGAGGGTGGGACTGCCCTTACCTCTCTGGGTATCTGTCCGATCCAGGAGAAGGCTTTTCTGCCTGGATGGCCCCATGCTGTCTCCTGCCCCTCCCCCAGTTCCCCAGACCCCTCCCTTCCCTGCTCCCACAGCCTCCTCCTTTCCTGCTGTGTCACCACAGCCCCTGATGGCCCACCAGACCCAGGGCCTAAAATAACCAAAATTCAGTTTCCTTTTCTAGAAGGCAGCAGAGGTTACATGTCAAACTATTTCAGTGGAGCTCAGAAAAGACAGGGAAACGAAACAGCTGAGTTTCCATCCTAAACCTGACCAGATATTCATACTTGGCCCCCCTTTCCAGGGGCATGGGAACAGGCCACCTACCAAAGGGAGGCCAGGGCTGGGGACCCCCAGAGGCCCAGTCCTCTGACCTTAAGTGAGTCACTAGCCTCCTGGTCCTCAGTCTGCTCTCTGTACAGTGTGTGCTGGCCCACCCTCAGAGGGCCTCGAAGAGCAATGAGAAAAAGACCTGAGCAGTGAGCACAGGCAAAAAGTACTGAGGGCAACAGGGAGCAGGTGGCCCTGCAGAGCTAGCTCTAGCCCCTGGGCCAAGGCTTCCTTCCAAGTCACGAAGTCTTTGTCTTTGAAACAGGAAAACCCTAAATGCGGAGGCAAGCGAGGGGCACCGGGCTCGAAGGGCCCGGCGAGGGGCAGCGGGCCCTGCCCTGCGGTACATGGTCTGGCCTGCTGTGTGCTGTGTGCTGTGCTGTGCAGGCATCTGCTCCTCCTTCCCCGACCCTGCCTGCCTCCTCCCACCACCCTCAGGCCCAGCCTGTGCCCCTGCTAGGTGCATGTCAGTGTGCCTTGGACAGAGTGAAGTGTTTTTGCCCAAGGGTCCCCCAGTGACTATAGGATCAGCCTTTGTCCCTCTCCAGTCCCCCATCTTCCAGGCCACTTGAGGACCATCTCCCACAGCCCCCCACTTGTGACTGATTGCTGAGCAGTAATGGCTGACGCTTCCAGACAACCCCCTGCCCAGGTTCCACCCTGCTGGCCTCCTCCTGACCCCGTGGCTCAGATCCAGACACAGAGACCAGGATGGGCCACACGGGAGGGGACCCCACTTCCTGAACTGTCCATATCCTCTTCAATTCCTGAAAACTCTCAGGCCCTCAGGGTGAGGGTCTAAAGCCACTGTCATGGCCACCAGGTTACGGCCATTAGGTCGGGCCCTCCCCCAATCAGCAGATGTACACCATGAGCCCAGCGCTCCAAGGTCCTCCCGGTTCTGCCCCTGCCCAGGTGTCTCAACAAAGCCCCCGGGGATGCACTCAGGACAAGTGCAGTGAGGAGTGGTCTGTCCCAGGCCTCAGTCGCCTGGATGGACAGGGCAGGCATTGGGGTCATGTTTCAATGGGCTCCAGCAACCTCACATGGCAGCTCCCTGGGCTGTACATCGCTTCACCCCAAGAGTGTGCCAGGGTAGAGAGCTGACCAGCCCTTGCCCCCATCACTGAAACCTTCTTCCTTTCCAGGGCACTGACGGGCTGCCCGTGCCTGGCTGCTGGCATAAGGTACCTTGTAGGGAAGTCTCCAGGACAAGCAGGGAGAAGTTGGGGGACAAGAGGGGCCTGGGGGTGGGCCTCTGCGGCTCCCTACAGTGACTGAATAGCCAGGTTTCCTGTCACGAGCCTAGTTTTGTCTCTCCTATCATGTGACCTGAGGCTTGGGGCCATAATCCTGGGTGACTATGCACAGCCCACCCTTGGCTGCATGGAGCTCACTCAGTATCTGGCCCAACCAGTGCCAAGCCATCAGTGCCCCGTGGGACTTTGTCCAGACTTCCCCTCTCTTCCCCCACCAAGAAAGGGTAGAAGCCAGGAGCCTGGGACTAAGGGAAGGGGGCCTGCCTGTTCCTGGGGAAACAGGCAGGATGGATGAGGTCCAGACCAGGGAAGGGTCCCAGGGGCTCATGGCCCCTCCTCACCTCAGTCTTTCTCTCCTTTTCCAGTGATCAGTACCCAGCTCACCACCTGTACAGATCTATGTGGACAATTTTAATTTTTGTAAAAACAAAACAGTAATATATTGATCTTTTTTCATGGGATGCACTGCCTGTGGCTTTTAACCTTTGAGCATGTGCCCAGCCCAGCCCCAGAACAATCAGCATGTGAAGCTGATGGGAACATGGACAGACCAATCAGGGAATTGTGTACTTGAGGGGCAACCATAGGTTTTGGTGCCTGGCTCAGATGAAGCTGCAAAGATGCCGGTTTGAGCCTTCAGTCCCCTGGTTAGCAGAGTCTGGCTGCCCAGCTGCCCTCAAAGAGCCTGCCCCCTAAAGTTCCAGAGCCTTTGGGGGGGAGCACCTGGGGCATGGACCGCCCTGCAGCTGCTCCAGGCCTCTTCATCCAGAGCCAGCAGCTCACCCTTCTGGAGCCTGGGTTCACCAGGGAAGGACAAGACTCCCACCCCGCACGTGCAGCTGGTACCGGGAGCTGTAGAAAGCACCCCACGCAGGTCGAGCTCTCACCAAGCTCTTTAGGCCTCAGGAAGCCAGCCTGTTTGAGAACACATGTCCTCTGGCCAGGAGCATAGGCCGAGCACTGTGATCACCACCATATGGACCCAACTGCAGGGAACCCCGTGGTACCCAAGTGTGGAGGATGGCAAGGCCTGCACTGGAGTGGCTGCTGCTTCCTGTCTGTCCCCGCCACCCCAGGGCAGGGGTGTGAAGAGACTCCGCCAGCCGGAGGAGATGGGCCTCTAGCTCAGAGCTTGGGTCTCACTGGTCCCAGTCTCCCACCCAGAAGAGCGCTGATCAGCTAGCCGAAAGCGGCTTCCGGTGAACTGTGCAGATGAAGAGAACCCCGGTGTGGTTCCCAGCTGGCCTAAGCAGGGGGCCTGCGACCTGAGGATCGGCGCTCTAAGGAAAGGCTTCCCCACCTCTGACAAAGGTCCCCAGCCACCAGCTCTGGCCCAGCTACTTGCCTCCCCTCTCTGTGTAGATAGGTATTGCTGTGTGTAATAAACCATGAATTTGTGTCTGGTTCAGCCTGTCCTTGCAGACTGTCCCTGGGGCACCTCTGGCTAAGGTTTCAGCATGGCCATTGAAAAGTGGGGAGGGACAGAAACCAGAGAAAGCCACCCCAGAACCCAGAGGAAGAAGCTCAGGGTCATGGGGTTAAGTTTGGAAGACACAGACACAAGGCCTAGCCCTGCCATGTACCAGCTGAGCCTCCTGAACGGTCACATCACTGAGCCAGTGACGTGACTGCTACATAGAAAATCACCCCAAAACTTGTTGCCTTAGATCCTTTGTATTTCTCTCTTACAGTTGTGAGGTTAATGGGCTCAGTGGGGTGGTTGTGGCTCAAACTTTCCCACACCTGGTAGTTGAGGCTGGCTTGTCAGCTGGGAGGTCAGATGGCCAGAACACCTATCCATCATGGTCTGGCTCCTCCTGCTGAACTCCAGGAGCGAATGCTACAGGGTGAACCAGGTAGAAGCTGTGTCACCTTTTATGGCCAAGCCTCAGAAGTCATATGATGTCACTTCCTGCCACAATCAGTGGTCAAGTTTCCAAGGGAAAAGTGTCAACATCATAGTTTAAGGAGGAAATGTAAAGTAGCTCTTGTTGCAGCCCTCTTAGGAAATTCAACCTGCCACCTCATCTATAAAAAGGGACAGTGATGCCTACCCTCTGACTGTGGTTAATGAGGACCAACTGCGTGGAATATAAGAACTCAGGGCAGGGCAGGCACCTGGCAGCTCCCATGATTCCGAGTTCTCGCTCTCTTCCTCACTCCAAGCCCAAGCAAGGGCCATAGTCTTGCAATCATTTCTATATTGTTTATTCCAGCTGGTCCTTAAAACAACCCTGAGAGAGGAACCCAGCAAATATGCCCGTTTCACAGATGATAAAACCATGCACATCTGGGGTGGCATACTACTAGACAAGGCCTGATGACAGCATCTGAGGCCTCTCCTTCCAAGGACTGAGGCCTAAGGAGGGCCATGGTCTGAGTAGTATGTGGCCTACTGACCCCTACTATGTGGCCTCCCCACTAAGCAAAAGAGGCCCAGCCCTACACCAGCTATGGAGGAGGAATGTGTCGAGTCCTCACCTCTGTCTCCCGCAATGGCTGGCGGCAAGTGGCAGACCCATCGTCTTGGTCAGCAGGGAAGCCAGTAGTGTGAGAAGGAGGAGAAACACAGTGGGGCTGTGGTGACTGATGGACATCACAAGCTGCCCAAGTGTCTGTCCTCTGGCATTCCAGCCTAACCTCACAAATCTGCACTCCTCCCTCCACTCAGATACCTCATGGATTCCCCTCCCTGTGAAGGAGGGAGTCTATGTGATTCATGTCACTATTTCCATTTTACATGTGGGGAAACTGAGGCCCTGAGGGAGTAGCCCTCTGCCTAGGGATAAACAACCAGGATTGTCTTTCTGAAATTGCCTGTCAGGGCCCAGAGTCTGCCAGGCAGCACCATGCTGCTGGGTGATTGGTGGGCAGATCCTCTTAGAAGCCTCATGTGGCCCCTTCCTCAGACACCAGAGGAGGTCCCTTTCCTGCTCCTTTGGGTAGGGCAAGGTCATTATGGCCCATTGCTGCCCCCTTGTGGCCTCACACTGTATCAAGTCTGCAAACTTCTAATTTTAAAGGGGACAGATTGCTCCAAGAGGTTGGAGTAGGGAGGAGAGGCTAGAGAAAATGACTTGCTCCAGGTCCCAGGTGAGACATGGGTGGGTGCCCTGCCCCACAGCAGAGCATCAAGGACCAAGGGTTTTTTTCACATCTCCCCGACAAGAACTACCCCCTTCCAGAAGAAAGGGAAGCACATTTATTGAGCCCTACTGTGTGCCATGGCAGCTAAACTAATCCCCAAAATTCCTACCCCATGAGAGGAGTAGGGTTTCCCTCCTTCTGATCCTTAGGATACTACATGGGATAGTTTTGGGTGTCACAATGACTGGGAGATAACTCCTCGAATTCAGTGGGCAGGGCTAGGGACATCAAACATCTGAAAGGCAGGGACAGTCCCGTCCCCTCAGGAATCATCTCCAGGAGAATGCCAGTGCTGCCTGCATTGAGAAACACCATGCCCTAAGGCTCAGATTTTGACTCAGCTACTTCCTCCTATTCCCTGCCCTCTTGGCCTCTAATGGCCCCCAGAAACCTGGGCATGAAATAATAGATACAGGAGTGCTTAGCCTGGGGACAAGAGCAGAGATGAGTGGGTTTTTCTGAGCAGGAAGGAGAGGCTTCCTGGTGTTGAACTGCCCCTTGGCCCAGGAAATGGCCCAGTTGAGAGGCCTGGCTTGACCTCCAACTAATTTTCCACCTGACCCTAAACATCTGGAGAGTGAGTGACATGAGGACTGGCTGCAATATTCACACCCTCAACCCTGAGACCAAAAAGGCCCTGAGCCAGCCTAACTTCTCTGAGCTGCCCTGGCCCACAAGACAGGTTCGTTTTGGGGCTCAAGACAGGGCCAAAGATGAACCCCAAAGGATTGCCTGTTGCCTGTACTTCTTTTCTGAGGGTCAAAGCCCCCTCCCCTATATGTGGGAAGAATTTTTGGTTAATTTGGGAGGAATTTTGTTTTCAGTCAACATAAGGTTCAATTCAGCTTTACAATGAAAAGTAAGAAACTCTATGCCGGGTAGAAGATGAAAAGTTCTGGAGGTGGATGGTGGTATGGTTGCACAAAGTGAACATACTGAATGCCACTTATACACTTAACGGTTAAAATGGTAAATTTTATGTTATGTACGTTTCCACAATAAAAGGAAAAAGGAAACTCCAAATATTCTTTAATAAATGCTCTAATAAACATTTTACATTTTTATGGGAGAAGCGATAAAGGAATCAGCGTCGAAGGAGCAGAGAGCTGTAATCCCTTGTTCTAGGGTTCAAGGCAGAGTCCCAGTGCCCCATCCCAGAAGGGATATCTCTACTCCGCCAGCTTCCCATCCTCTCACTTCCAGGAGGCGTTTCCTCCCACTCCCAGGGCTGGGAGTCAGGCCAGCCTGCGCTGCACACTTGCTGTGTGTGAGAGCAAAGTCCTTGCCCGTTCGGTGCCTCGGTTTCCCGGCCTCGTGCTTACTATGAGGCTCAGGAGTCCTCCCAACTCTCCTCCTGCCTAAACACTTGATGACTCCATTAGTACGGTCACAGCTGGCGGTCACCGGCCTGGAGTCCCAGCAAACACTCACACGTCCCAAATTATGCACCGGGAAGACGACTCAGTTACTGAATCCGCAGCCCCGATCCCGCTAGGGGAGCAGCGGCGAACGCACCTGCGTGACGGTTTCCTTGGGATGATTTGGCTGTAGGAAGCCTGAATTTACGAACCTGAAACAGGCCGCGGGAGGGGGCGGAGCCGCAGAGGGGAGGGGAGGGGCCACGTTGGAGGCGGGGCCACCGCCGGGAGGGGCCACAGTGGGGAGGGGAGGGGCTGCCGCGGGGAGGGGCGGGGCCACAGCGGGGAGGGGCGGGGCCACCGCGGGGCGAGGGAGGGGGCGGCGCCGTTCCGCGCTCCTCTCCGCGCACCGGCCCGACGTCATGGCCGCGTACACCGACTCGCAAGGCAAGGCTGAGACTCTGGCGCGGAGGCGGCGGCTGCTCAGGTAAGGCGACGGCGGCGCGGGTGGCGCGCACGCACGATTCGCTTGTCCTGCTTTCCTCGTCTCCGAGCCTCGGCCCTGAGGGCAGCCGCTTCCCCTCGGTCCGCCCCGCGACTCCGGGCCCGAGCCCCCTGCACCCGCGGCCAAGGCCGAGCTCTTGGCCCCCGTTTCCTCCGGCGAAGGCCTCTTGCCTGGCACCTGGGAGGACCTCTCCAGAGGCGGCCCGCCTCCGAACCTGGGCCCTGGCCTGAGAGCGACCCATTAAGGGGCTGAAGTTCAGACGCAGGTGGGGTGGGGAGGCGGCTCACTGGCAGCCGGAGAGAACCTGTGCGGGGACTCTTGGTGGGACCTGGGCGCGGGCGGCCTCTGGCGGGCGCCTGGAGTTGGCAGCCAGCAGGGCGGCAGGGTAACTGGACTGACAGCCGTTGAGGGTGGGGGTCCCCTCCCTCACACCCATCCCAGCAAAGAAACACTGCCCTAGGGAGCCGCCTGGGTCTGGGGCGGCCACCTTTTCCCGGGATTCGAGGATACAGAAGGGTGATGTGGACACATGCGGAAATGAATGGCGCCACGTGACTTTTTAACAAGACTTTTAACAATTTGTTTTAGCAACTGCTTCCACCTCTTCTTTCCCCCCACCCCCACCCCAGCCCCGCTTTTCCTCCTTTCCAGTCCTCACCTATGTGGGGGAACTGGAGGCAGAGAAGCAACACGGTGCCCTTTAAAGCTTTTTTTGCCCTTTCCAGAAACTGGAAGCGGTGGGGGAGGCCTGTGATGGGTGGACTCTCCCTTCAGGCCTTCAGACATGGCTGTCCACTTTTTTTTGCCTGTCTTCCCAGCTCTTCCTGCAGACTCTCTTTTCCTGAGGATCCTATTAAGATTGTCCGGGGCCAAGGGCAGTACTTGTATGATGAACAGGGAGCAGAATACATCGATTGCATCAACAATGTGGCTCACGGTCAGTACCATCACGCAGGCCCACTGGGCAGGAGAGGAGGCCAAGGCTTCGAACCTGGTCCCAGGGCGATCCTGAGGTGCTGAAAGGTGTGAAGAACCGGGGCTGAGCTGAGCAGAAGAGGCCCAATCTTTCTGGTGTCGCTGTCGAAGTTTCCAAGTAGGAGCTGTGCTAAACCAGGCAGTAGTCAGAGACCCTTGTCTGGGAGTCCAGTTCCTCCTGGGACTGATGGCAAGCTCAGAGAGCAGCAGTCAGTCCAGCCACGACCAGCAGAGGTCTCCCCTGGCCAAGGGCTGGGAGTCATGGCAAGGCTTCAGCCCCAGTGACCATCTCAGGTCCTAGGGAAGAAAACTGAAGTAGGAATTCCGTTATCCAGGTCGGGCTGCCAGAGCCAGTGGGAGGAAAGTGAGTCTGACTGAGCAGGCACCTTGGAATTTGATAAAGTAGAGGCTGAAGTCCCAGAACGCCTGAGTTTATACCCTGTCCTTCACTTATTTGTAAATTTAGGCAAGTTTCTTAACCTCTGTTCCTCATCTGCAAAATGGACATGATAATGCTAAGTCTCCACCTGAGAGTGTTTTGGAGGATTAACTGAGTTAATTCTTGTCATTTGCTTTGCATGTGCCTGGCACCTGGCGAGCTCCCAACACATGGTTGCTGTTAGCATCATCATCTTTGGTGGTTATTACCTCCAGCCCCTCTGACTGATAAGGTCAAGCCCTCAGACAGACACTCCCATCCCTCTCCATGTAGCACACCACCTCCCACTAAAGATGTGGGTTTCTAAGTAGGGTTTCCGCCAGAATTCTTTCTCAGTCTCCCTTTCCAGAACTGGCATGTGTCCCCTGCCCCTGCTTCAGGCTCCCCTCTTTCCTTTCCACCTCTTCCCCCAGTACTGTGTCTCCCCTGCCTGGGTATACAGATTGGGGACGGGGAGGGCCGGAAGGATAGGATGAGCAAAGTCAGCTGTGTGATGGAAGTGGCCCTTTTCCAGTTGGGCACTGCCACCCTCTCGTGGTCCAAGCAGCACACGAACAGAACCAGGTGCTCAACACCAACAGCCGATACCTGCACGACAACATCGTGGATTACGCACAAAGGCTGTCGGAGACCCTGCCAGAGAAGCTCTGTGTGTTTTATTTCCTGAATTCCGGGTAAGTGCCTGCAGCTGGCTCCCTAGCAAGATGAAGAGAGTTGCTCACCGGTGAGCAGCATATTGTAGCCGACCAAGTGCAGAATGAAGGAAGGCCCCGGCCTGCAGCCAGGGAAGGAAGGTCCTGGTCAGAAGCCAGAAGGCCTGATGGGCCCTGATTGCCAGCCAGGCCTGCGGACCCTAACCATGCACAAATTTCGTGCACTGGATCTCTAGTAGGATATAGTGAGGCATAGAAGCAGACCTTACCAGCTCTGAAGGGACTAGGAAAGGCTTCCCTGAAGAAGTGATATTAGACTAAGAGCTGAGTAGGACTGTGGTCGGCAAGCTGCAGCTCGTGAGCCACATGCAGCTCTTTGGCTCATTGAGTCTGGCTCTTCCACAAAATACCATGGCCTGAGCGAGTCTATTTTGAAGAAGTGGCATTAGAAGTTTAAGTTTAAAAATTTGGCTCTCAAATTTCAGTTGTACTGTTGATATTTGGCTCTCTTGACTAATGAGTTTGCCGACCACTGGACTAGGAGATAAATAGATGAGGAGGAAAGGTGCTGCCCACTCCATCGTAAGTGTTCTTGTCAAGGTTGATGACCACACAGAACAGCCTCTGCAGCAAAAGAGGCATGGTGCCCAGCACACTGGAGGAACTATAAGGCGGCCAGTGAGGGAGTGGAGAAGGTGAGCAGGAACTGGGGAGGGAGTCAGGGCCCATCATCCTGGACCTCAGCCAAATATAGAATCTGTTTTTATCCTAAGAGCATTGGGAAGTCATCAGAAGATTCTGATCAGGCAGGAGAGCGAGAATGGATGCCATTAAGTGTCATTTCAGCAACCAGGTGACAGGTAATGGCAGTAGAGGCAGAGTGGCAGGCAATGACGTACATAGAACCAGCATCCTGGGAAAGAACATTCCAACAAATCGTAGGTTGAGGCATTTAGATTATAGTAAGTATTATTATCATTGCCACTTACATAGTACATTTATCAGTCCCCTCCAATAATTTCTAGGAAGTAAAATTTATATCTTCATTTTATAGATAAGGAAACAGTTTATTTTTTAATGCTTTCAATTCTTCAGAATTGTAAGGAAAATACATATGAGTGGATATACATTTTTATATAATAAATATTTCTTAAGATAAAAATATAAATTACAATTCATATGATCAAATAAATGTAAAAGTTTACGCCGAGGAAATGATTAAACTGGATGTGTGTTTGTGTTTGGAAAGAGCAGTTTAAATGAAACTAGCTTGCCCAGAGCCACCTGCATAAGGATTGGAAGCCATAACTGGAACCTCGCTAGTAAGAGCAGGGAGCTGGCTCCAGGAGTGGGAGCTTCCTTGGCAGTGGAGGAAGGGACATTTGCTGGCTTACTCCACCAGATTTACTCTGTGAGTTCCAGCAACTTCCATGCTGCCAAATCCAGTGGTCTCTTTGCTGCCTTTGTCTTATTCTATCTCAGCAATACAGACAGTTACCTCTCTCTCTAGAAATGCTTCTGGTCTAGCTTCCAGGGCACTGCGCATCCTCACTCTCCTTAGCTTCTGGCCGCTTCTCCTGTCTGTCTCCTCTGCCAGTTCCTCCTCTGTGCTTCAGGGCAGGTTCTCTCTGAACCTCTCCCTCCTGAGCTCTTCCGTTCCCATGGGATTACATAGCATCCACGTGATGGTTGCTCCCAAACTTGTCTCTCAAGCTCAGATGCTTCCCATGTGTTCCCGCCTCAGGGCTCTGACCACCCCCTTGACTTCTTGAACATCAGCTTCACGTGTCGAAAGGCACTAAGGACATGATTGTCTTCTGCCAGCACCTGGAGTGGGACCATGGCCCAGCTCTCCCTTACTTTCCTCAGCACTTACCCCAGACCTTCCCAAGAGGACATCCCCCTCACTACCACCCACACCCTGTCTTGCCTGGTAAATGGCAGAACCATCTGCATCTCTGCTCACGGCAGAAACCCTCCTCCCAGTCCTGCATCAGTCTTGCCTCACCTACCTCCAGGATGGCTCCATCCACTTCCCTTTTTCCTCATGGCCACCACTACTCTCATTTGCATGTCCTCCTCCTTGTTCTCCTCACTTCCACTTTTTTTTTTTTCATTGAAATAGTGTGTTCTTTTTATTTTAATTTTTGACTGCTGTGGATGGGCAAGGGGCCACATAACAAACCTGGAAAGCTCAGGGAGTTTACTTCCGCTGTCATTTCCTTCCACTCTATCACACACACACAGCCAGAGGCTTCCTCCTCAGATGGAAGCCGAGTCATGTTTCTTCTCTGATTAAAACTCTTCAGTGCCGCTTGCTGTGCCTGGAAACGTCCCCTGAGGCTTTCGTGCAGGAGTTGCCTCCTCACAGGACCCTTCCTGACCCCCTGTCTTAGCTCAGGCTGCTGTAACAAAATGTCACAGGCCACCCAAATCGGGGGGGCTTACACAGCAGCCATTTGTTTTCTCACTGTTCTGGACGCTAGATCCAAGTTCTAGATGGTTTCTTTAAGGCGCTCTCCTTATTTTGTAGGTGGCCATCTGTCTTCATATGGTCTTTCCTCTGTGTACATGAGCCCTTGGTATCTCTATGTCCAGATTTCCTCTTAGAAGGACATCACTCAGGTTGGATGAGGGCCCACCTTAATGGCCTTATTTTAATGTAATTGTCTATTTAAAGGCCCTGTCTCCAAATACAGCCACATTCTGAAGACTTCAACATATGAATTTTGTGGGACATACAATTGAATCCTTATCTAAAGTAAGGTCCCATCAGGTCCTCTTGAGAGGGCATTCTTTCTTTGGTGTTTTTGGATTTTGGAATGGTTTTGTTTGTTTTTTGCTTTCGTGACACATACTAGAATATAAGTTCCAGGAGGGTCAGGGTCTGTCTGTCTCACTGTTTTGCCCCTAGTCTTAGCACACAGAAGGCAGGCGTTGGATGAATTTGCACCTAATTACTAATGAATGGTCCCAAGGATCTTCTTGCTGCTGGCAGGGCACCACCTTCCTCTGTGTTTCCCTATAGGGAGCAGGCCACGGGGGAGGAAAGCCCTGAGCTGTCTGAGCAGTGCCAACCTTTTCTGTTGTAGGTCGGAGGCCAATGACCTAGCCCTGCGGCTGGCCCGCCAGTACACAGGACACTGGGACGTGGTGGTATTAGACCAGTAAGTGCCATTCCCAGAAGCTTGGGCCCACCACTCGTTGGGGATCAGTGAGGCTATAACTTTGGGTGCCTTGGGCAGGAAGAATGAGGAACCATTGCTGCAGAGACTCCCCAACACACTCCAGGGGGCCTCTTTTCCCTGGTCTCTCTTCTAGGAGGGCAGCTTCTGGGGAGCTGAGAAAGCTTTGTGAGGGGTTAAGAGTTGGTCCCACATTTGAGGTATTAAAACTGTTCCAACAGTGGCTCCCGTGTAGTATATGCTGCACAAGGCCCAGGGCCAGGGTTAGCTCCTTAGCACATCAAAGGTCATTACAAGCCTGAGGAGAAGCCACTGTACAGGGGAGAGAACTGACCCCAGAGAGCCTAAGTGATTAGCCCGTTACACAGCCGGGAAGCCGCCTCACAGGAAGCCTACTGAGCCCACAGCCTGTGCCCATCCCCAGCCCTAGGACTTGGGGGCTATGTCAGAAAGATGTGTTTCCTGAGGAGGGTAGATGCTTGTCAAGGCCAGGCCAGAACTCGCGCCACCTGGGCCTGAGCCCACCCTCCCTTCTCCTCCCCAGTGCTTATCACGGTCACCTGAGCTCCCTGATCGACATCAGCCCCTACAAGTTCCGGGACCTGGATGGCCAGAAGGAGTGGGTCCATGTGGTACGCACGGCCCAAGGGGGCAACAGGTCGGTGACAACCCTAAGCCTGTATGACATGGCGCTGTCACTCCCCACAGGCACCTCTCCCAGACACATACCGGGGCCTCTACCGGGAGGACCACCCCAATCCGGCTGAGGCCTATGCCAGTGAGGTGAAACGTGTGGTCAGCAGTGCACAGGAGCAGGGCAGGCAGGTAACTATTTGCATGGGTCCAGCCCAGCCAACAGTGAATATCACTTCCTCTGCTGCCAGCTGGTGCTAGGTACAGGGAACCCGGAGAGACTCCAAACCAGAAATGTGTCCCAGGGCCCAGGCTGGGCTGGTTTTGATTGTGAAGGTACTGCCTGATTTCAGTAATATGAGTTGGAGGTAGAAGAGGAGAGCATCCTAAATAGAGGGTAAGGGACCACGGAGTGTGAGACCAGGCTGAGTGGGCAAGAGGTGAGTCTGGAGAGGCAGGCAGACTCTATGCCAGAGTCCCCCAAGTATGGTACCGAAGGGCTGGAGGCCCACAGGTGCGGTGCCAGGGGGCTGAAAATCATGACAAACCTTCGAAGAGTTTTAAGAGGGGGAATAAGAAGACTAGAGATAAACTTGAAAGCCTGAGGGTGAGTAAGCAAAGTGGGGGGCCCAATCCAGGTCAGCGTAGTGGAGATGGAGATAGCGGAGACAGAACAGATGTGTTGTACCTGGGAGAGCAGCAGCCACGATGACAGTAGAGGGGAGGTGGTTAGTGATTGGTATGAGGGCTCTCTGGGTATCCATGTAAACACAGACTATAACAACAAAAACAAGCAGGCTACAGGGCCAGAAAGGTTGGCAATGCCAGATCTGGGAAGCCTGGCCTATGTGTTTCAGATGCTCTACACCCACTTACATGAAACCAGAAAAGAGGCTGCTCTGGTGGCACCAGGGCTGAGGGACTGGTTTTTCTATCCCATTGACTTTTCCCTCATCCTGCTGAAGCTTCTAAAGAAGCTTTAAGAAATAAATAAATAAATAAATTTAAAAAATTAAAAAAAGAAGCTTTAAGGCAGAACGTAGTTTGGAAGTCATTACTGTGAGCAGAAAGGGTCATTAAAGGGTTTTAAACAAGATAAGCTTGGTGTCCAGGTTGAGGCATCACCCTGGTGGCTAGTTGGAGGATGGACTAGAAGAGGATTCCAGTTCAAAGACACTGGCAGGAGGCCAAGGCAGAAATTGGCAGATCTGTGGGAGGCAGAAGAGTCCAGGTGGATGGCAAGGAGTGGGTGCAGCGATGACAGAGGAAGTCAGGCTGTGCTGACTGATGGATGAAGGAGGGGGCTGGATCAGGGATGGGGCAGGGGAGAAACAGGCTTGGGGGAGAGAAATCAATGGATTTTTCCTGATGCATGCTAAGTACAGGAGTCTGGAGGCAGAATTGGTTTTGATGCCTGAAAAAAAAATAGAGTCATAGACATTCAGATGTGATGAGCTCGAACTAGGGGTGCAACAATGATGGTAACTCATCCTGCTTGGAGCCAGCCCTGAACCAGCATGAGCAGGACTCTTAATTTGCCTCAGCACCTCCAGGTCAGTGTTCCTGACATCTCCTCTTGTCCACAGATTGCCGCATTCTTCGCTGAGTCTCTGCCCAGTGTGGGAGGGCAGATCATTCCCCCTGCTGGCTACTTCCCGGAAGTGGCAGAGTAAGGAGGGGCAGCTCCAGGGAGGCCAGGGCTGTAATGCAGTTTCCCAACCTTTGTTCCAAATGACAACCTCCATCTCACCTGTTTGCCAGAGTTTTCAAAGCCCCTGAAAAAGTAGTGGCCCCCTGCCTAAGGCCTCAACCTCATTGTTGGCAGAGCCAGGATTCAGAGTCCCAAGACCTCCCAGCTCCTGTTCTGATTCCTCCCACCACAGTCGCCCGTTAGCCGTCAGCCCTCTCTCCTCTGCCACAGGCACATCCGAAAGGCTGGAGGGATCTTTGTTGCAGACGAGATTCAAGTGGGCTTTGGCCGAGTCGGCAAGCACTTCTGGGCCTTCCAGCTGCAGGGGGAAGACTTTGTCCCTGACGTTGTCACCATGGGCAAGTCCATTGGCAATGGCCACCCTGTAGCCTGCGTGGCCACAACCCAAGCTGTGGCCAGAGCATTTGAAGCCACCGGTGTCGAGTACTTCAATACGGTGAGTGAAGGCGCCAGGAGCACTGAGGGTTCTGATATGCCCCAGACAGTCTGAGCAAAGGCCACAGACCTGGCACTGTGCCACCACAAAAATGTCTTAGATGCTGTGGGAGTGGGTGGGAGCCTGGGATCAGTTACAGCAGGTCAGAGGAAAATAACACCAAACCTCATTAAGATTAGTATCAACCCAAAAGCTGTGGATCTCTTGCCTTATAAAACATATAGAAAGGAAACAATAGGCCTCTCTTCCTTCCAGCAGAAGCTGCCTACTGTGTGCATGACCCTGTGCTAAAAACTGATTAAAATGCACGAGGAGCTGTGTGGATGATGGATGGCCTGGGATTAGCGTTGGTATTGCAGTAGGAGTATCGAGGGGGTGTGGTGCAGGATTGAGTGTTCCCTAAGTGAAGTGGATCCCTGGTTGGAGGAGAAGCCACCGCATGTTCAGGGGCGCCAAGAGCGCTGTTATATGGCAGGTGACTCCAGTGGTCAGCAGATGGCCTCCAGGTAAAAGAGCAGAGAGTCTGGACTAATCCCCACGCTGTGAGGAACCATGGAGGGTTTTAATCTGTTAGAGACAAGATCTGAAATATACTTTAGAAGTTCTCAATGTGGAGAAAAATTAGTCACATGGTCCAGGCAAGAGAGAAGGAGCCCAAACCTGGACATGGGCTACAGGAAGAGTAGGGAAGGACAAAGATTGAGGGAAAGAAGAACACACTGTCACCTCCCAAAAAGGAATCAGTTTGAATTGGGGCCTGAGACATGTCAGCGTTGGGCAGGATGGTTGAGATTTGTCAGAGATCATTAAGGAAGAAAGCTGGTGCTCTCTCAGCAAACTCACTACATACCCAGCTGACACGTAGACAGAGCCTCTGTCCTAAACAAGTTCACTGTTCAGAGGGGAGATGGGCTCATAAATCTCTGCTCACAATGGTTCAGAAAGACTTAACGGGAGTAGTGTGTTCACAGTGCGGGAGAGCACAGGGACGCCGGTGAGAGCACGCAGAAGAAGAATGGAAGGAGCAGGAGGGGGAATTCTTACGGATGTGGGAGGAGGGGGAGGAATTGGCCCTGCGAGGAGGAAGGAGTGGGTTGTGTTAGTGAAAGACACCACTGGAGCCAGAGCCTGGTGTTTGTGTCTGTCTGGAAACACATAGATTATGTAGTCAGGCCATGGTTCATGAAAGACTCATCATCTCTTCTTGAGTAGTCCTCTTTTAGTTAATCAGTTAATTGGTTGTTTTTATTACCGATACAAGCATCTGAGAAGCCATCATCCCAAATAAAAGTTAGGACCTTGACAATAACCTGCATCTATTTATCTGTATGGTTCCTCCCAGTTCCTGCCTCCCCCAGCCCAGGTAGCCATCACTCTCAATCTCTTATTCATCAGTTATTCTCGTTTTTTTAACTTTGTCAGTAGTGTGTCATGCTGCACGTATGCAGTCTTTAGGGATGTGTGTGTTTTCACCTAACATATTACTAAGGGTCACCCCATCGCTTGTCACTGAAGTCCATTTGTTTTGACTCTTCATAATAATATCCCATTGTATAAACTACTTTGGTTTATTTATGCAATCCTATTGATGTGCTTTGCAGTTGCACTCATGGTTTTTGCTATTGTGAACAGTGCATATTGATATGAACCATTTTTATAAACTGTTGTACGTGTGCAAGAGGGTTTTTAGGAATAACCTAAGAGTGGGATTGCTGGGTCATGTTCTCTCTCATTTTGAGACAATGACGTCTATTTTCCAAAGTAGGTCACAAGTTAACACCCCACCAGCAGGTATAAGAGATTCTATAGGCCAGCATGCTCTCCAACACCTCTTACTTTGTGCCAGTCAGGTGGGGTGTAAAGTTGTAGCCCGTCAAATCAAGGAATTTTTTTGTATGCCATTCCCTGATTTCAACTTACGTGAAACATCTCTTCATATGTTTATTGGCTGTGTGCTTCTGTGAAATGCCTTTTGTTTTTTTCTTTTGTTCATGTTTTGATTGAATTACTACTGCTTTTCTTATTTATTTGTGGGGGTTTTATATGTGCATTTGGGTATGTATATATAATTACACAGACACATACTTAGTTACATAGGGCTTTAGTTACATATGGCTCTTGCAACTTTTTATTTCTTCTTGGGTTAGTTCTGGTGAGTTACATTTTCTTAGGAATATTTCATCTGAGTATTCAAAATTGTCAATCTATGTTTCTTGTTAATACTTTCTTAATATTTTTTCATCTTTATCATTATGTTCCCTTTACTTTTACAATAATAGTTTTTTGAGCCCTTCTTTTGTTTTCTTTCCTTCTGCTTTCTCTGGGGTTTGTTCTGTGTTTTTGTTGTTGTTTTTATTTCTTAAAATGGATACATTTTTTTCCCTTTTTAAATTTTATTTTTATTTTATTTTTTAAATTATATTTGTGTTGATTTTAGAGGGGAAGGGAGAGGGAGAAATAAGAACATCAATAATAAAAATCTGATTCGCTGCGCCCTGCACACTCCACATTGGGGACTGAGCCCACAAACCGGGCACATGCCCTGACAGGGAATCAAACCGTGACTTTCTGGTCGATGCTCAACCACTGAGCCACGCCGGCCAGGCTGTTTTCTCTATTAATATAAATATTTAAGCCTGTTTATTTCCTTAAAGCACAGTGTTTATGTAGTGCCTGGCTCGTGTGGCTCCGTTGGTTGAATGTCCCATGCACCAAGAGATTGCTGGTTTGATTCCCCATCAGGGCACATGCCCAGGTTTTGGGCTCAATCCCCAATAGGAGGTGTGCAGGAGCCCGCCAATCAATGATTCTTTCTCATCATTGATGTTTCTGTCTCCCTCTCCTGTCCTCTCTGAAATCAATAAAAAATGTCTTTCAGCCGGGACCGGTTTGGCTCAGTGGATAGAGCGTCGGACTACGGACTGAAGGGTCCCGGGTTCGATTCCGGCAAGGGCATGTACCTTGGCTGCGGGCACATCCCCGTTAGGGGGCGTGCAAGAGGCAGCTGATCAATGTCTCTCATCGATGTTTCTGACTTTCTATCCCTTTCCCTTCCGCTCTGTAAAAAAATCAATAAAATATATATTTTTTTAAAAAATGTCTTTCAAAGAGACATTTACAGAGTTCTGCAAACATTTAAAGAACACACATTTTTCTTGAGTACATGTAGAACAATCATATACCAGCTCACCTCAACACAGTTTACAAAATAACTGTCAAAACAGTAAGCATCAGACAAAACATGACCTTTAACTTCAGTGTCCTTAGTTGGAAGTTAATAAGTTTTGAAAAACCTAGAATTGAATAATGATGCTGTGATTCTCAAACTTTTGGTCTAAGAATCTCTTTACAATCTAAAAGTTATTGAAGCCGAGACCAGTTTGGCTCAGTGGATAGAGCATTGGACTGCGGACTAAAGGGTCCCGGGTTCAATTCCGGCAAGGGCATGTACCTTGGCTGTGGGCATATCACCAGTAGGGGGTGTGCAAGAGGTGGCTGATCGATGTCTCTCTCTCATTGATGTTTCTGACTTTCCCTCTCCCTTCCTCTCTGTGAAAAATCAATAAAATATATTTTTAAAAATAAATAAATAAATAAATAAATAAAAGTTATTGAGGAACCTAAAGTGCTTTTGTTATATGTGTTATAATCTTTTTTTAATATTTTAATGTTTATTGTTCAGTTTAATTACATTGTTCCCCTTTTGTCCCCCTATAGCTCCCCTCCACCCAATACCCATCCCACCCTTTGCCCTTACCTCCCCCCCACTGTCCTCTCCTATAGGTGTATGATTTTTGTCCAGTCTCTTGATGTACCTCCCACACCCCTTTTCTCCCCAAGAATTGCCAGTCCATTCCCTCTCTATGCCCATGATTCTGTTATATATTCACCAGTTTATCCTGTTCATCAGATTTTTAATTCACTTGATTTTTAGATTCATTTGTTGATAGATGTGTATTTGTTGTTCAGAATTTTTATTTTTACCTTTTTCTTCTTCCTCTTCTTAAAGAATATCTTTCAGCATTTCATATAATATTGGTTTGGTGGTGATGAACTCCTTTAGCTTTTTCTTATCTGCGAAGCACTTTATCTGACCCTTCAATTCTGAATGATAGCTTTGCTGGGTAGAGTAATCTTGGTTGTAGATTCTGCTATTCATCACTTTGAATATTTCTTGCCACTCCCATCTGGCCTGCATCGTTTCTGTTGAGAAATCCGCTGATAATTGTATGGGTGCTCCCTTATAGGTAACTGTTTTTCTCTTGCTACTTTTAATATTCTCTCTTTGTCTTTTGCTCTTGGCATTTTAATTATGATGTCTTGGTGTGGTCCTCTTTGAATTCCCTTTGTTTGGGGTTCTCTGCCCTTCCTGGACTTTTAAGTCAATTTCTTTCACCAGGTGGGGAAAGTTTTTGGTCACTATTTCTTCAAATAGGTTTTCATTATCCTGCTCTCTCTCTTTTTCTGGCACCCCTATAATTCGGATGTTGGTATGCTTGAGGTTGTCCCAGAGGCCCCTTACACTGTCTTCAATTTATTGGATTCTTTTGGCTTCTTGCTTTTCTGGCTGAGTGGATTTTGCCTCTTTGTATTTCAAATCTTTGACTTGGTTCTTGCGGTCCTCTAGACCGCTTTTAGGTCTTTGTATAATATTTTTTATTTCAGTCAGTGTATGCTTAATTTCTAATTGGTCCTTTTTCATATCCTCAGTGGTCTCGTTCATATCCTTGTAGGTCTCGTTCATATCCTTGTAGGTCTCGTTCATTTCCTCGTAGGTCTTGTTCATTTCCTCAAAGGTCTCATTAAGTTCATCAGCCTTTTCTAGGAGCCTCTTGAAAAACCTTATAACTGTGGTTTTGAACTCTATGTCCAGTCGTTTTTTTCCCTCCATTTCTTTCACATCTGATTTCTTTCCATGCCTCTGCATTGTGGCTGCTTTCCTGAGTTGGTTGATTAGCTTTGTGTGGTAGATGTCCTCTAGGGGACAGTGGCTTAACCTCACTAGTTACCTGAGGTGGATATTCTTGGTGCAGCCCTTTATGGGTTGGACAGTCTTGTTGAAGTTAAGCCTAGATTATTGTTGTTAGCACTAGGAGAGTTTGAGTTCCAGGCCAATTGGCTGTGAGGATCAGCTGTGCTCAGGTTGGATGGGCAGAGTCTCTGGGCTAAGCAAGAAGCCTTGATTTCCATCAGCTTCACCCTCTGCAGCACCTGGGTCTCTGTGCCAGGTGGTAATGGCTGCACGCACCTCTGAGAGAAAGCTGCCGCCAAGCTCTACCCGCTGCTGGACAATTCAGCCTCTCCCTAAATGAGTCTGCACACCGAAAGTCTCACCCAGGGTTGTAACACAATGTAGTCCGGTGGTTTCCCGAACAAGAGAGTAAGCCACGAGTCCTCTCTGCACGCTCACGCGCTTCTGCTGTTCCCAAGTTTACGCGCCCTCTCCACAAACTCGCAGATCTATGCAGACCTATGCAGCGCCCAAGATTCAGTGTGCTTCCTTACTGTCCAGTTTCACCCCGTAAGAGTGTGGGTTCCCCAGACCTCGCCTGGAACTCGGGAATCAGTGCAGTGGGACGCCTTTGTCTCCCTCCCCGTTCGAAAAAACCAGCCGGGTTTGCAGCCGCCCGCCTTATCTACTCGCGCACGCGGTTCCAAGCCTCTGACTCCGCGTGTATCTTCAATGCTGCCCTCCGCCGCTCCTCTGAGTCCCAGTGTCCTGTCTTTACTTTTGTTTGTGGAATTTCCACCTAGCCAGCTTTCTGGTGATTCTGGATGATGTTTATTCTGTTGTTAAGTTATAGTTTTGAAATTGTTGTGCGGGGCAGCAAGATAGGTGTTTACCTATGCCGCCATCTTGGTTCTTCCTATATGTATTATATTCTTAAGAGGTATTTATTTATCCGTACTTTTCTTGAAATACCTTTGTCTGGTTTTGGTATTAGAGTACTACTAGCCTCAAAGAGTGAGCTGGGAAGTGTTCATATCTTTTCTATTCTCTCTGAAAGACTTTTCTGAAGGATTGATAGTAATTCTTTAAACATTTAGGTAAAATTGACCAGTGAAGCCATTCGGTTCTAGGCTCTTCTTTATAGGAATTTAACTTTACGATTCATTCTTTTTACTTACTATAGGTACGTTCAGGTTTTCTATTCCTTCTCAAGTCAGTGTCAGCATTTCTTTATCTTTCTGGGAATTTGTCCATTTCACCAAAGTTATCCAGCTTGTTGGCATAAAGTTGTACATGTTATTGTCTTATAACTTCTCAAAGATTAGTAGTGATGTATCCTCTTTGAGTCCTGATTTTTGTAGCTTTAGTATTCTTTTTCTCTTGGTCAAAACTATTTGTTATGTGTGTTATATTCTTAAGAGATATTTATTTATCTGTATTTATTTATTTAGCTGAAATTTGTCAATTTTGTTTATCTCAAAAAACAACTTTTGGTTTTGTTGATTTTTTTCTATTGTTTTTATATATTTATTTCCACTCCAATCATTATTATTTTCTTCCTTCTGCTTGCTTTGGATTTAGTTTGCTCTTCTTTTTGTAGTTTCTTAAGGTGAAAAGTTAGATTATTCAAAGTCTTATTTCTTTTCCAACATAGTTGTTTATAAACAGAACTTTTCCTGTTAGCACTACTTTCATTGCATCCATAGTGTTGGCATGTTGTTTTCATTTTCATTCATCTGTATTTTCTTTTTCTTTTTTTCTTTTAGTTAATCCTCACGAGGATAATTTTTCCATTGCTTTTCAGTGGAAAAGAGGGAAGGAGGAAGGGAGGGGGAGAGAAAGAGATAGAAACACTGATGTGAGACATAGTGAATGGGTGCCCCCACATGGTCCCTGACCAGGGCTGAGGAAACTGGCAGCCCAGGTACATGCCCTGGGCTGAGAATTGAACCCACGACCTTTCTGTGCATGGGCCGATGCTCTAACCACTGAGCACCGGCATCTCTAGTTGTTTTCTAGTCTCCTTGACTTCTTTGAACCATTGGTTGTTTAAGAGTGTGTTATATAATTTCCACATATTTTTTAGTTTTCCGATATTCTATTATTTGTTTCTAGTTTCATTTCACTATGGTGGAAAATTTTTTGTTTTGTTTTTTTTATCTTTATTGTTGAAAGTATTACCTATGTTCCATTTCCCTCCCCTCCCCCACACTGACCTCTTCTAGCCCCCTGACCCCCTACCCTAGGCCTTCACCACCCTATTGTCTGTGTCCATGGGTTATGCATATATGCATATAAATTCTTTGGTTGATCTCTTCCCACCCACCCACCCCTCCTTCCCTCAGATCCCATAGTCTGTTCCATGCTTCTAAGCTTTTAAAATACATTGGCCTAATGTGTACTCTGTCCTGGAGAATGTTCTGGGTGCACTTGAGAAGAGCACTTACATTCTGTTTTGTTTTGTTTTGTTTTGGGGGTATTTTTAGTCAAGTGTTCTGTATATGTTAGGTCTAACTGATGTATAGTGTTGTTTAAGTCTTATTTTTTTATTGACCTTCCATCATTCTATTGTCGAAAATGAGAGATTAAACTACTATTAAATTATGTGTTTCTCCTTTCTATTCTATCAGTTTTTGCTTTATATATTTTAGGACTCTATTGTTAAATGCATGTGTGTTTGTAATGGTTTTAATTTTTTGATAAGTGTATTCTTTTATCATTGTAAAGTGTTTATATTGCTAGTTTATTTAGGCAAACTGATTATTTATAATATACATTCAGTATTGCTTTGTAATACTTCCAAGTATACAGCATAGTAGTTAGACAATCATATATTTTATAGTGTTCTCCCCCCCCCCCTTGTTATTTCCAGTTAGTACTAATTTTAATCTTAAGGTTTTTTTATATCTGATACTAGTATAGTCACAAAAGCTCTTTTGGTTACTGTTTGCATGATATACCTTTTCCACCCTTTTGCTTTCAACCTACTTGTGTCTTTACCAGTGCTCTTTTTTAAATATAGATTTTTTTTTATTGATTTCAGAGAGGAGGAGAGAAATAGAGAAATCAATGATGGGAGAGAATCATTGATTGGTTGCCTCCTCCATGCCCCTCTGCATATTGAGCCCACAACCTGGGCATATGCGCTGACCAGGAATCAAGCCACGCAGGTAGTTTAAACTTATATTGTTCAAGGGTCAACTATGTTGTAAAATGAACACCACAGTAAGTATAGTTAACATTCATCACCACACATGGTTACAGTTGCTTTTTGTGTGGTAAAAACTTTTAAGATCTACTCTCTTAGCAACTATCCTATCTAATAAAAGACTAATATGCAAATTTGACCGTACCTTCGTCACACCCACAAGCCACGCTCACAGCCACGCCCACCAGCCAATCAGGAGCAGAGTATGCAAATAAACCCCAATCAAGATGGCTGCCACCACTGAGAGCAGGAGGAAGGCTTGGGTTTCCCCGGCAACAGAGGAAGCCAAGCTTTCCGCCTACCTAGGCCTCCACTCAATGTTACAAAGTTTCAATTATAAAAGATACAGAAATGGTGGCAGCCATTGAGTGGGAGAGAACAGAGGCTTGGGTTTCCCTGGCAATGGAGGAAGCCAAGCTTTCAGCCTGCCGTTGAAGGCCTAGGCCTCCACTCTAAGCTACAAAGTTTCAAACAGAAATAGCTACTACCCTGGAACAGCAAGCAGAAGGCTTTGCTCTGCTGCAGACTACAAAATTTCAATTGTAGACATAGATTAATCCCAGATACCAGGGCCTCCGCTTGGGTCGCTGGGGGGCGTGGCCGGCCTGCAAACCTCCACAGGCCCCTTGCCCAGGCTGCCCCTCACCCCAAGAGAACCCCCACCCTGATCTGGGACAATCTTCAGGGCAAACCAGCTGGCCCCCACCCATGCACCAAGCCTAAATCCTATCTAATAAAAGAGTAATTTGCAGATTGGCCATCATTCCAACACACAAGAGGGCTGCCTCCATGTGGTCAAAGATCCTGCCCCCATGTGGACACAAGATGGCCAGCAGTGGAGGGCAATTGGGAGGGACCAGGCATGCAAGGGAGGGCAGTTGGGGTGATCAAGCCTGCAGGGAAGGCAGTTAGGGGCGACCAGGCTGGCAGAGACGGGAAGTTGGGGGCAAACAAGCTGGCAGGGGAGCAGTTAAACCAATTAGGCTGGACGGTAGTGGTTAGTGGGTGATCAGGCTGGCAGGCAGAAGCAGTTAGGGGCAATCAGGGAGGCAGGCAGGTGAGCAGTTTGGAGCCAGCAGTTCTGGATTGTGAGAAGGATGTCCCACTGCCCTCAAGGGGCCCCAGATTGCAGAAGGCGCAGGCTGGGCTAAGGGATATCCCCCGCCCCCCCCCATGCATGAATTTCATGCACCGGGCCTCTAGTGAGATATGTAATACAGCCCAGCCACTGTGGCTGAGTGGATGAGTTTGATCCATGAACAGAGATCAGGGTTCAATTCCCAGTCAGGGCATATGCCCGTTACTGGCTGGATCCTCAGTATGGAGCTTGCAGGAGGCAGCCGATTAATGTTCCTCTCCCATCAATACTTCTGTCTCTCTATCCCTCTCCCCTTCTATCTCTAAAATCAATTTAAAATACATTTTTAAAAAATTTTTAATTCTCACTTGAGGATATTTTTCCATTGATTTTTAGAGAGAGTGGAAGAGGGAAAGACAGAAATATCGATGTGAAACACATCGATTGGTTGTCTCCTGCCCAGGCCTGCAACCAAAGTACCTGCCCTTGACAGGAATCAAACCCAGAGCCCTTCGGTCCACAGGCCAACACTCTTCCCACTGAGTCAAGTTGGCTAGGACTGCAGAACGGTATTTTTAACTGTAGTCACCATGCTGTACATTATTTTATGGACTTACGTTTATACCTGGAAGTTTGTGCCTTTTTGACCACTTTCACCCATGTTACCTACCCTTTTTGTCTTTTGATCATTTGATTATGTTGTATCTAGATATGAAACTCATTCTACTTTAGCTGAACCGGTTTGGCTCAGTGGATAGAGCCTCGGCCTGCGGACTGAAAGGTCCCAGGTTCAATTCCGGTCAAGGGCATGTACCTTGGCTGTGGGCACATCCCCAGTTGGAGGTGTGCAAGAGGCAGCCAGCTGGTCGATGTTTCTTTCTATCCCTCTCCCTTCCTCTCTGTGAAAAATCAATAAAATATATTTTAAAAAAAGAAACTCGTTCTACTTTAGGTTCATTGAATTTCTTAGATGTATAGGTGGTTGTTGGGTTTTGGTTTGCTAAATCAAATTTGACCATTATTTCTCCTGTTTCTCATTCTGCCCCTTTCTCGCTCCTCTCCTGTGACTCCCATTGACATGTCGGTATGCTCAATGTGCCTCACTTGTCTCTGAGGCTCTTTTTCTTCTTTTCTGCTTTCTCTCTGGTTTCAGATTGGAGTGTCTCATTTGACATATTTCTAGTTTGCTGATCCTTTCATCTGCCTGTCCAAGTCTACTGTTGAGGCTCTCTAGTGAATTTTTTATTTCACTTACTGTGCTTTTCAACTCCAGAATTTGTTTGGTTCTTTTTTTTTTCATTTATATTCATTGATATTGTGTATTTGGTGAGACCTTGTTTTCATGTTTTGCTTTTTAGTTCTTTAGATATAGTTTCCTTTAGCTCTTTTAACATATGACACTTAAAGCCTTTGTCTAATAAGGCCAAAATCTTCACTTCCTCAGGGACAGTTTCTGTTGTTTGCTTTTCCTCTCCGCCCATATGCACCATGCTTCCTTCTTTCTTTTGTGGACGAAAAGGGGGTGCTGTAATAACTGATCATTTCTGCCTGGCCAGTGTGAACCAGGAGGTCACAGTTCAATTCCCAGTCAGGGCACACGCCAGGGTTGTGAGCTCAATCCCAGCAGAGGGCTCTGTAGGAGGCAGCCTTCAATTATTCTCTGTCTCCATTAATGTTTCTCTCTCCCTCCTCCCTTCTTCTCTGAAATCAATAAAAAAATTTTTTTAATCATAATTTCCTAACTGGGCAGTTCACGATGGATAGTCACACCCAAGCCTATAATTTTTTCTTTTTGCCTGTAACTTATGAGCAAAGGTTTAAACAAGCCTGCCCACTGTTCTTGTGCATGTAAGTTAAGACACCTTTAAAATGCCAGAATAACCCTTAACCACCCTCGAGCACATCTTAACTACCCTATAATCCAATCCCTGAAACCACCTTTATCTAATCTTTCCTATATTCCCTTTATTTCAAATACGTAAAATAAACTCCAAAACTGTCATACTCTTGAGCATTTGAGATCTTGCTTGTCTTGTCAGTTTTGGCTAAAGTACTCATAAAAATTCTCTACAGCCCTGCCGAGGTGGTTCAGTTGGTTAGGGCAGTGGTCGGCAAACCGTGGCTCACAAGCCATATGCAGCTTGCAAGCTGCGGTCTGCCGCTCTGTTGGCTAATGAGTTTGCCAACCACTGCTCCAGGTGATCTTGGGGGAAAGACCAATCTATTGTGCTCATTGAGCATCTTGGGCAGGTCATGATTCTACACCAGAGAGACACTACCTTTTAGCAAGTTCACGGTTAAATAATATACAATATGTAGCCTCAATGTATCCTCTGTCCATTCCACACACAATTTGTTTTTGACTATCAAAAAGCTGCCTCATGGCAGCATCACCTTGGTAGCTTTTTGTGATCTCAAGTATGGTGCTCTGCGTACAAATTTTCAAGATAATCTACAGGATACCACTATACATGCATTAGAATGGCTACAATTAAAAAGACTGACAAGCCTGGCCAGGACGACTCAGTTGGGTGGGCGTCGTCCCATACACCAGAAGGGCTGTCAGTTCAATTTCCAGTCAGGACTCATGCCTGGGTTGTGGACTCAACCCCCAGTGGGGGGCATTCAGTGGACGCGGATTGATGTTTCTCTCTCTCTCTCTCTCCCCCTCCCTCCCTCCCTCCCTTTCTCTAAAATCAATGAAAAGACAAAAGAAAAGACTGACAATTCTAAATGTTTTTAAGGATGTGGAACTACTGGAATTTCATAAGTCCATGAAAGTAATGATACCACTACTTTGGAAAACTTTCAGTTTTTTATAAAATCAACTATACATTTATCATATAATCCAGCTGTCTGATATTTACCCAGGAGAAATAAGAGTGTATGTTTACAAAAGAACTTGTTATAAATATTGTTTTATTCTTAATAGTAAAAAACAAAAATAACCCAACAGTTCATCTACAGGAGATTGAATAAACAAATGGTGGTATGTCCATACAATGGAATACTATGCAACAAAATGAACAAACTACTAATAAACAACAAAATGGATAAATTTAAAAAACACTTTGAACAGAAGCAAGGCACAAAAGGGGTACATATTCTGTGATTCCATTTATGGCATTCTGGAAAAGGCAAAACTGTAATGATAGGAATCAGGTCAGTGGCCACCTGGGCCAGTAGTAGAGGGGGATACAAGCAACTGCAAAGTGATGGAAATGTGTTGTGTCCTCATTGGGGTGAAGGTTCTAATTATACGCATTTGTCAAATCATATTGTGAACAGTCAAATCATATTAAACTTCAGCATAATGTTTTTGGTCAACAACAGACACATTGATGTAAGAACATCTGAACCTGCCCTAGGCAGTGGCTTAGTGGTTACAGTGCCAGTCTGCGGACTGAAGGATCTCATGTTCGATTCTGGTCAAGGGCACATACCTCCATTGCAGTCTCCATCCCCAGCACCAGACTAATGGCAACCAGTCAATGTATCTCTCTCACGTAGATGCTTCTGTCTTCCCCCCCTCCCTTCCATACTCTTAAAAAAAAAAATGGAAAAAATATCCTAGGGTGAGAATTAACAAAAAGAATGTAGAGCATTTTTGTGAAAAATTGAGCCAGCCCAGTGGCTCAGTGGGTGAGTGTGGACCCAGGAACCAGGAGGTCACTGGTTCGATTCCCGGTCAGGGCACATGCCTGGGTCGTGGGCTCCACCCCGTTGGGGCGTGCAGGAGGCAGCCCATCTGTGATTCTCTCACCATTGATGTTTCTCTCTTCCTCTCCCTTCCTCTCTGAAATCAATAAAAAAATATTATTTTCTTAAATTGAGCCAAATTTATGTCAGCCCTGGCCAGCATAGCTCTGGTTAGACTGTTGGCCTGATAACCACAGGGTCTCTGGTTCTGTTCCCATCAAGGGCACCTGTCTAGGTTGCAGGTAGGATACCTGCGGGAGGCAACCAGTTGATGTGGCGTTCTCACATTGGTGTTTCTCTCCCTCCCCCTTTTCATGGAGCCCACCCTGTGTGACTCAGTGGTTGATTATGGGCACATGCCCAGTTGTGGGCTTGATCCAGTAGGGTGCATGCAGGAGGCAGCTGATCAGTGATTATCATCATTGCTATTTCTCCCTCTCCCTCCCTCTCTCTGAAGTAAATAACAACTTAATTAAAAAATAAAATCAATGGCCAAAACCGGTTTGGCTCAGTGAATAGAGCGTTGGCCTGCAGACTGAAAGGTCCCGGGTTCGATTCCGGTCAAGGGCATGTACCCTGGTTGTGGGTACATCCCCAGTAGGGGGTGTGCAAGAGGCAGCTGACCGATGTTTCTGACTTTCTATCCCTCTTCCTTCCTTCCTCTCTGTAAAAAATCAATAAAATATATATTTTTTTTAAAATCAATGGAAAAAATATCCAGTGAGGCTTAACAAGAACAAAAGAATTATCTGTCCACTGTTTTAAAATATTTAATGTCATCTTAATGTCAACTGTAATTGAAAAAATAACAAAGGGAAATATTTGAGCCAGAGGATACCCCTGGAAGCAAGATCTCAATAGAATGAGAAAAGTGCTTCCAATAATAGCATTTTGCAGCATTTATGCCTTTGTAATTAAAGAGGGAACTAGAGGAAATTACAGCCAGACAGGTGTGCTCACTGGTTGAGCATAGACCTATGGAGCAGGTCATGGTTTGATTCCTAGTCAAAGCACATGACCAGGTTATGAGGTTCAATCCCCAGTAGGGGGCGTGCAGGAGGCAGCCGACCAGTGATTTTCTCATCATTGATGCCTCTCCCCCTCTTCTTTTCCCTTTCTCTTCCTTCCTCTTCCTCTGCTGGACATCTGACATGCCCTTTGCCCCTGGCTCAGTTTGGGGGCAGCCCAGTGTCCTGTGCAGTGGGGCTGGCCGTCCTGGATGTCTTAGAGAAGGAACAGCTGCAGGCTCACGCTGCCCACGTGGGCAGCTTCCTGATGGAGCTCCTCGGGCAGCAGAAGGCCAAGCATCCTATCATCGGGGACATCAGGTGAGGCTTGGGGCAACAGTCACTACCCACTAACCAAGAACTTGCAAGAGGCCTAGAGTCATTTCTTCTTTCACCGCCTAACCACTTGGGATGGTGGGAGTCTACTTTCCACTCCACAGGGGAAGAACTGGAGCACTGAGAGGGGCTGTTGTCCAGAGCGGCACTTCTAGGGAGGGAAAAAGCCAGGATCAAGTAGCTGACTCCCCTCCCCATCACCACCACCACTTCTGTAGAAAGTGAGGGTCCCTCCCCATTGCAGTTACTTCCTACACAAACCAGCACCACCTCCACCACCACCAGTTCCTATAACTGTCTCCAGGAGACTGAGGTACAGGCCCTGGTGGACTTTCCAAAGGGGCTTGGCTGAGACCCAGGCTCAAGGCAAGGGCAAGGCCCCTGGTCCCTCGGGCCTGGACTCCCGAGATGTCGCCTTCTACTCCAGGGGCGTCGGGCTTTTTATTGGTGTGGACTTGATCAAAGATGAGGCCACAAGGACGCCAGCCACTGAAGAAGCTGACTATTTGGTATCCAGGTACTTTTCTTCAAACAAGTTGCCTTTGCAGAGCTTCTCCAGGGCCACACCGGGGCCGGGGATGGACAGGACCCCTGCTCGTCTGGGTGGGTGTGTCTAGATGGAGCATCATCTCTGGACTTGGAAGCCCCCTGCCCAACCCTGTTGACATTTTTCACTTGAATCTAGGTAAGACTCTAGCCTTAGCACCTTTCTCCCCTTTTATTTCCATTCCTCATGCCTATCCTTTCCCTCTCCTCAAAAAATCCTTGGGAAGTGTGCATCATTCTGTGTTTGGAGTTCACATCAAACAATAATTGACCCCTCCCCTAGGTGACTATCCAGTCCCTGCCTGCTCTGTTGGTCAGATACATCTGCTCACTCACCTTCCCCATGCTCACCCCACCCCACCCATCAGCTCAGGAACCCATGGCCTGTTGGAAGGAATCACACATCTGAGGCCCAGCCTAATTTCCTCCCATCTCATAGGCATTTGGGATTTCTCCAGTTCAGCTAGGAAACTGGTGCCAAGAATTGGTATTTGACCTCTACTAGATGGGAGAGCTGAATTCGAAGTCCAGACCTTATTCTTTCAATATATCTTTATTGATTTCGGAGAGGAAGAGAATCATTGATTGGTTGCCTCCTGCATACCATCTACTGGGACTCAGGCCCACAACCTGGGCTTTGACTGGAATTGGACCTGGGACACGTCAGTCCACAAGCCGATGCTGCCCACTGAGCTAAACAAGCTAAGGCCATAGTCTGGAACACCATGGCTCCTGACAAGACCTAATATAAACCTTTTAAAATGGAAGTGGAACCTGGCTAGTGTAACTCAGTGGTTGAGCACCAACCTGTGAACCTGTCAGTACACATGCCTGGGTTGTAGGTTCAATCCCTGGTGGGGCGTGTACAGGAGGCAGCTGACCAATGACCCCTCATTGTTTCTATCTTTCCCTCTCCCTCTGAAACCAATGAAAATGTATTTTTAAATGGAAGTGGAGGTCAGAATATAAATACATGTCAGACCCCTTCTCAGTAGCCAAAATACCTTCCTAGGTGGGATTTTTTTTGGGGGGGGGGGCATTAAGAGAACACATTGGATTGTTCCACTTTATGTATTCACTTGCCGATTCCTTTATGTGCCCCAATTAGGGATCAAACCCACAACCTTGGCATATCGGGACAATGTTCTTACCAACTGAACTACCTGGCCAGGACACCTTCCTAGTTAAAAGTATAAATGTGTAATATTTAAAATGACTATGTACCAATTATAGTATGGTAAAACCATCCTCCTAAAAAGAACTGGAAATTAAACTGACAAGAACTGTCTGGAAAAAATTACAAGATTACTTGTGTGCAGGGAGCAGGGGAATTGACTGAAGTTAGATAAGGGGGATGGTGTTTATTGTGCCACTTTGCATTGTTGGACATTTTCCATACATATACAAAGCCAGCCATACACACATCATATAAACCATATAAAGTGGAAAATGCAGGGACTACAGACTAAAACTGGAACTCCAGGGGCAGATAAGACTATGCCTCTTCTTAGGGCCATTGACACCAGGGCACAAAGGATGGGAATCAAGTTTTGCAAGGGGTAACCAGTGCCCTTTCTTGGGGGGTAGAGGGGGGGTCCAAAAGCAGTGTGGCCAAAGCCGGGCACAGGAAGGCCTTAAAAACCACGTGAAGGTCCCTAGGCTGATGGTGACATCAAGGCTGTTAATGTCCTGTCCTACAGGCTAAAGGAGAACTACATTTTGCTAAGCACTGACGGCCCTGGGAGGAATGTCCTCAAGTTTAAGCCCCCAATGTGCTTCAGCCTGGACAACGTACAACACGTGGTGGCAAAGCTGGATGCCATCCTGACAGGTGTGCATAAAGCCAGTGTCCGGCTGACCATGTCCCTAGAACCCAACCCAGCAGCAGTTAGTGGTCTAGTCTGCTCCCCAGCTGGGCTAGGTTTCCTCTGGACAGTGTAGGAAGCAAGGATCTGAAGTGAAGGGATTTTTCTGCCTGTGCCTGGTGGGGCTTCCCAAGCACTGGGGAGGTGGGAGCTGACCTCACCACCACCAAGGGCTGTGTGCAAAGCTCTGGGCAGGGGTGGCCCCCTGGTCAAGTCCTGTCAGAGATCAGAGCCCTCCTCCCTGTCCTCCATCTCTGGGTTATTTCACGTCTGCCCCAGGGCTCCAGAGCTGAGGGCCAACCCCCTGTACCCAATTGGAAGGTGGTATAAAACCTGGATGAGGTGAGGCACGGAAGTGGCTTAGGTTGCCTATAGAGGAGCCTCTGGTTGAACTGGGGTCTTAGGAAACTTGAGGGTAGGCTTTATCCTTTGAGAATTGTTGCTGATCCTGTGGCTAGTGCCACGTACATATAGGTCGAGAGGGGGGGAATCATGGCCCTAGCCAGTGAGCCCAACTCCAAACTGCCATTCAAGAAGCTTAGACACTGATTATGGAATCTTTTTCAGACATGGAAGAAAAGGTGAGAAGTTGTGAGACGCTAAGGCCCCAGCCCTGTGGCAGCCCTGCTGTGTAATGTCCTCTACTAGGTGAGTAGGCCACAACTGGGTTCCTGAACCGTTCCGTCTCCCCAACCCTCCCCCCGCACCCCAGGAAACCAAGGTTTTTTGTGTCTAAATTTTGTTACAAGTGATATCCCCTTCCCATAGGATACTTCCAGCGTTGGGAGGCTCTGGCTACCTTGAGCTCCTCTCCACCCACCCCCGCCAGAGAAATCTCCAACACTGTTGGCATTTGTTGGCTGAGGCAAGAAGGCAAGAGCAGCCCCATCCTTCCCAGCCAGTTCCTTCTAGGAGAGGAAACAAACTCCTTTTCAGGCTCCAACCACCTAGACCAGTCCCAAAGCCTGCTGCCTCCTCTTGCCACCAGACTTGAGGTGCTCCAATCCAGCAGCAAATAGGTGCTGCCAGAGTAGGCTATTACATTTCAGCCAGGAAGGGGCATCCTTGATTGTAGGTTCACTGTCCTGGAAGACAGAACCCCGTTTTAAGAAAGGTATTCTAAGGTGTCTCAGAATCCCTGCTGACAATCTTCACCCCCATAAACAGCTCTGCCTTAAATGTCCAGCCATTTCCTTCCTTTAAAGGGGCCCAAGTCCTATGTACCGCATATCCCACACTCACCCAGGCTTGGGGGTTTTTACATTTTTATTTCAAAAGCTTGGATAGCTTCAATATCCAGGTCGTGGCAAAATCAGGACACGTGTAAAATACCTTACAATACATTAGATTCCCAAAAGGTACCAAAAAGTACAGTAAAATTAACACTTCCATTACAGGAAATGTATGACACAAATAATATAAAATTAAAAGGTGAAAAAGGTGACACTGGTTTCCTAAGATAGACTTTTTTACAACCAGGGTCCACAAGGTCCAGGATGCAGAGCGGCAGCAGGAAACAGACCCTCCCACCTGGTTCTGGGTAACCCGGTAATAAAATCAGCCCACAAAGCCGCTCTGGCCTCTGAGACACCACACGCTGCCTAAAACAACTAGAGCTCTGGAAATAGTAAACAAGAGAGTGATTTCCAGGGGGGAAATTTTAAATAAGATGCACATGGGACAGGCCATAGAAAGTATGCCAAGTTAAATTTGGTACATAATTATTTGTGTTCACTCAATATCCAAACAAAGCGTGTGCGGTCAGACGGGCACTCTTGCCGAAGCCTCAGTATGGCTTGTAGTTATTCTGATGGCCACCACGTCGCTGGCTCTTCCCGTAATTCGTACTACCCTGACCTAGGGACAAGAACAACAATGATAGCAGCTAGATTTATTGAACATTTATTCCTGTGCCAGGCGCTTGGCTCAAATCCTCACCAGAGCCAACACCCCTGGGGCAGGCTACAAAGCCCAGCCTGTCTGACTCCAAAAGCCCCTGCTGCCAGTGACCCCTGCACTTTCTGTCCTGCCTCCCAGGTGGGTGACTTGATGGGGCCGCCCTCTCTCCTACTTACTGTAGTCGTAGCCGGGGCCGTAGCCGTAATAGCCATAGGGCGAGTAGTCGTAGCCGCCATAGCCGGGCCCGTAGCCCTGCTGGTAGCCGTAGCCCTGGTTCCAGTAGTTGCCGTAGCCCTGATTCCAACTCTGACTCTGACCTGTGGGGGGAGCAGGGCACAGGGGCCCATGGACCATTTAGCACACGCAGGAGCTAGGATAGAGGAAATCCTGCCCTTTGGGTGGTGGAGTTACTATGGCAACTCAGAAGAAGAAGCCAAGGAAGGGGCTGCTGTCCTGGTATAACAGGGCCCTAACCTGACCCTGCACTTAGACCCAAGCTGCAGAGGAAGACAGAACGGAACCTAACTTATCTCAGGGCCAAAGAGGCAGGAACTCATTCTCACTCAAATCACCCTCTGATTACCCAAACCCTCTCTGGCAGCTTGGCCTTAAAAAAGACAGAGTTCAGGCTTTGGAGTCAGAGGGCCTAGGGCAGAAGGAGGTAAAGCGCCTGGCACAGCCCTGCCCTACCTTCTGCCCACCCACCCATGGGTGGACCAAGACTCAGGACAGCCACAGAAGCCCATCAGGCCCCTCACCCCTACCCCGCAAAGTACAATACAAATCTTCCGCTGCCCTGGGGCCCCAGACCACATGGGAAATATGGGCTCTCTCACTCCAGCAGCAGCAGCACAGCCAGACCCAGGAGAGCCACTCCTGTCCCTGCCCTCCCCGACACACCAGAGTAAGCACCCACAAGACGGGCATGGAAGCTCCATGCAGACAGGGAAACCAGACCCACATTCATCCATGTTCCACTCACCTCCTCCACTTCCACCACCACCACCACTGCCTCGGTTCCCTCTGTTGCGGCTTCCTCGGCCCCCTGAGCCATACTGCTGCTGTTGATAGACTTTTCTGGGCAGAGCCACCTTGATTTCACACTACAAGCCAAGAGGACAGGAAGTCAGGCCACTGGGACAAGTTCTGGGGAGAGACTGTGCACAACAACCTTCGTTTACAAACATTCAGACTTGCTCCATCTTCTCAATAAAATACGATAGGCTGTGAAACCACATTTGGGCTGGAAGCTCTGAGAACCAGAACTAAAACCTACACAACCAAGATCCACATTAGAGCCTTTTTGGCTCAAACCTTCCCTGAGACTTTACTGGGAGTCATGGATACATACCCAGGGTTAGGACAGCTCCATGTTTAACAACTGGGAGGGGAGGGACAGCTCAGTGTAGCAAAACACACCAACTGTCAGGTCTATTGCCACCTTGGTCCTACTAGACAAGGAGGTCAGAGAAGGCTTCCCGGATGAGAGCCAGAGAATAAAGTACTTTCTGACTTTTACTTTTTTACAGAGGGGGGAAAAGATGAAGTATTCCACTCAAATGTATAGTGGTGACCCCGATTTCCAACTTACAGAGAAGAAAGCTGCTGAGGCTCAGGGCAGAACTTGCCTGAAGCCAGACTGCTACCACTATCCCTCCCCCACCACTGGTCTGTAGTTGGGATGGGCCGTGTCCCCCAGAGCCAAGTCAAGTTTCTGCTTAACTCAAAAACCTGCCCATTGTGGGTGAAGGTAGGGTCAGGGACCTTCCCGTGCTCCTGCTGAAATAAATCAGAAGTGTATTTTTAAAAGTACACTGAAAAAGAACAAAATAAAACCCTGGCTGTGTGGCTCAGTTGGTAGGATATTATTCTGTGCACTGAAGGGTTGCTGGTTGATTCCTGGTCTGGGCACATGCCCCAAGTTGCTGGCTCAAACCCTGGTGGGGATATGGAGGAGGCAGCCAATTGATGTTCTGTGCTCACATCAATGTTTCTCTCCCTCCCTCTGTCTCTCTAAAATTCACTTTTAAAAATAAAAAATTTTAAAGAGGGACATTTGTAATACTTTCAACAATAAAAATGAATTAAAAAAAAAACACACTGTCCCTCCCTAGCTTTCATGTCCCCCTCTATACCTATACCTACACCTTTGCCTTTCCCTCTCCTAAGTTCCAAGGGCCCTTCTTTTGCTTTTTAAAGTTGTTTTCTAAGCTTACACAGCCCAGTTCAACTGGCTCACTTCTACCTCTATAACTTTCTAAATGAACTTTCTCTTTTGAAAAAATAAAGTGCCCTGACACATACTCTGCCCCTAAACAGTCCCCATATAAGTCTACTCCTGTAAAACTGGCAAATTACCCCCACCAGTGAAACCGTCTGATGTTTTCTATCCTACTGAACACACAACTAGCACAGTATTTCAGGACCCACTGCCAGCAGTGACTAGTGTGGCCCTATAGGCTCTTCGTGCCCATTTTTCATTATGGCAACAACAACAAAAAGGCCTGTCTGTATCCCTATCCTCTGGGCTAGCTAATGGAGGTCTTATCCAAATGTTCCCTAGGATCCAATCTCATTTTGCATGAAATTTAAGAGTCCAATCCAATCTTCCCAAATTCCCACCCAGGAATCCTGGAGTTTTCAGGAGCCCCACCCTACATGTCCAACTTTATCTGACTGCCACTCCAGCACAGACAAGAGCCTGCCACACCCTCATCACACAACTGCCACCTGGAGAATACTTAAAAGCCATACTACCCTCTCTCCAGACCAGAGTTCAGGGGTAACAGCTATCTTTCGCACTTTCATTTGAAGGCAAACTGGCCCTGGATATAAATATAAATGAGCCAGGACCCTGCGGGCTCTTTAGGAAGGACTTTGCTGGGATGGATCTGACTAAACCAGTCCAAAGGGGATAAGAGAATACATGGTTTGGCAGCAGTAAGATAGGAGAAAAGCTCTGCAGCAGTTTCTATAGTAAGCAGGACTTCAGTGCTAGGGAAAGAAATCAGTGAATGGCAGAAATTCCAAAAACCTTCTGAGAACTGCAGATCTTAAGACTCTAGATTCAGAACATCTTAATCTAGTTGAAAGAGACCACTCAGCATGCTACTCTGTTTTTACTGCCAGGCTAAGAGCTCCTCGAAGGCCAGGACCATCTGCCCCCAGTCAGGGCAGCAGACCTGCAGAAAAACAATGAGGTCTCACTACCCTGGAGAGCCCTTGGAAGCAACCCAACGCCTAAGCCACACCGGCAAGAGGCTAGACACACATAACTGCAGACACTTTACCTTACTTCCACTGATGGTATGGAACTTTTTCTCTAGAACCTTCTTCACAGGTTCTTCTTCTTCTTTAAAGGTGATGAAAACAAAGCCTCGTCTTTTGTTTGACTTTGGATCCATTGGAAGATCAATGGCCTCGATCTGTAAACACAGGCAAAAGCTCAGGACCAGTACCTCCCCAGGGCTCACAGGGAACTGGAGGAAGGTCCATAAAGCAGCCTCAGGGCTGTCAGCCAAGGCTGTCAAGAACCAGAAAGGCCACCTCGGGGAGATGGCAGGCCACTCACCTCCCCAAACTCGCCAAAGTACTCTCTGATTTTCTCCTCAGTGGCTTCAGGATTCAGACCCCCCACAAAAATTTTCTTTACAGGCTCCTTCTTCATGGCCATAGCCTTTTTGGGGTCAATGACACGGCCATCCAGCTTGTGCTCCTTCTGGTCGAGGACCTGTTCCAACAGAAGGAAGCTGGGTTCTAACTCATCAGCACAACTCTACACAATACTCCTCTCTTTGAGCCATGGAATCCCAACATAGGTACACAAAGTGTTTCATCCCCTCCAAACTCAAACCCCAACCTGACTTTCCAACCAAACCATCAAAACTGTCAAGTACAGCTGGTTTACCTGTAAATCAGTCCTCACTGCCCCGACTTTTCCCATGTTATCCTGTACATCCTCTTCTTGCCTCAGCAGTTCCAATTTAAGGCCTATCTCCAGAAGTAAAGCATGACTGACTGAGGGAAACTGGGCTGCTTAGGGTCAGAATCCTTATTCCACCGACTTAGCCACCTGTGTGAGCTTTTCTACTGAAACTTCTGGACCTTAGCTTGTCTGCTATAAAATGAAACTAAAATAATACCTATCTCATAACAATCTTGGGACTCTTATCCAGTCCTCACAGTAGTATTTGCAGAGTCCAGACTAGGCAGAGGAAGGCAATAAATGTCCACTATCATCTTCCTATACCACTATAGCCCACTCAATACCTTACTAAACCTTTTTTCAAAAACAGGAACAAGGAGCTGCTTTTCTCAAAGCCTTCAACTATGTGCAGAACACACAAGCAAGCTAATCATGCTCCAAGATTAGTGTCCTTAGAATTACTGCTTATATCAAGTACCCAGCTTACCTTCTCCACACTAGCAGCATCTTTGAAGAGAATAAACCCAAATCCTCTTGACCGGCCAGTGTTGGGATCCATTTTTATTGTACAGTCAACGACCTCTCCAAATTTGGTAAAATAATCCTTTAGGTCCTTTTTGCTGGTATCCCAGCTCAGGTGACCAACAAACATTTTTCTGAAATGGTAGGGTGAGACACACAGCAAGTCTTACAAGAAAGCTGTGATTTTGGGAGGACTCGCCCTAGCAAAGCTTTCACTGAGAAGATCAGAAATAAAGCCACAATCTGAAACAAGACTATCCCTTGAGCCTCTAAGGGCTCTACCTTTGGAAGATGTTAAATCTTTACTACCCTCCCAGCTCAACCTTGACTCTAACCAAGTTTCAGGAGACAGCAAACCCCGACTGGGCGAGGGAAAGGAAGGACAACCTGGCCAGGGGTACAGGCTCTGAGCGCTCACAACTGAAAGCAATTGGTGTTAACCATGTATCAAAAGGCTACCTCCGCCATTCTCCGCCACTTCCGAAAATTCGCTCTCAAGGAACTAGCAGCTTCCGGGTGCCCAGACCGTAACCCCGCCCTCGGTAGGAGGCGGAGGAAGGAGTACCCGGCCCAGGCACGCGCCAACTCCGCCCACGCAGCCCCGCGCAGCCCAGACCCGGCTCGGCCCGAGGTCCCAGTGCACTCCCCTTCCGGGAGCCCGTCCCGTCCCTGGCGCCGCGCGAGAGGCCCCGGGGCGGCGCCAAAATCGACCCAACAAACTCCTACAAACTCGAGCGCGAGCAGCGGCAAGAGCGGGTAGGCGCGGAGAACAAGTCCGCTGCCCGAGCCGCCCCGGCCGCCCGCCCCTCCCCCCGCCGCGTGGCGCCAACAAAAGGCGGCCCCGGAACAAAGGCGGCTTCCTGTCGGCCCACGGCCGCACCTACCCCGCGTCCTCCTCTTCCTTGCTGGCGTTGATCTTGTCGCCCTCAGCGCCGTTCTGATTGCTGGCCGGAGGTGCCGCGCTCCCGCCTTCAGTGCTCGCCGCGGCCCCGCTGCCCGACTCGGCCGGCGACTCGCCTTCGGGGGCGGCCTCGTGCCCGTTCTCGGTGGCACCCGTCGTCTCCATGAGCTGTTCCTCACCGGTTTCCGACATTAGACAGGAGCGCGGCGGCTCCTGCAACGAGCGGCCACAGCACGTCAGGCCCGCGCGGCTCCCGCCGTCTGCCCCCCGCAGCCCGCGGCCCGGCCGCTCACCTCGCCGCCGGTGACGCCGCGAGGCCCGCTCGATCCCACCCGCCGAGAAGGTGCCGCGAGGCTCCGCCGCGCTCAAGCTCGCACTGCCCGATCTCCCCTCCCTCTGTCAACGGAGCTGCCGCAACTTCGCGCGCTCCTCCTCGACCACCTCTGCACGGACCCACCGCCTAGACGACTTGGTTAGGCCCGCACAGTATCGCCGCCTGACAATGCCGACTCGTGGCGCTCTTTATAATGCCGGAGCCGGGGTGCCCACCTCGCAACAAGAGGCATACTCACTGGCTGTGCCCGTCCGTCACTCAACCCTTCGCCGGCGTCCTATTGGCCACGTCGGCGCGCGCACGCTAGATCTGGGCGGGCTTTGTCCTCATTTTAGAACCCGCGCGAGCCTGGGCCCTGCGGAGCGTTGCCTGATTGAACGACGTTCCAGCCCTAGGCTGAGAGGCTCCAGACATACCTTCCGCCCTGTTAGGCCGCAGTCTCTCCTCCCGTCGCCCCCAATCCGAGTATTGACAGTCTCGGCCATTCCATTTCCCCAAAGAGGGAAGTAGGTTCGTACAAGTCTCGCAAACCAAGATAACCCGGCTGGAAGTGGCAGAATCCGAGCTGCCGAGCTTGGGCGCGTAGGGTCCCCCAAGGTCCTCGGCTCGGAGGGACTGCAACGCAGATCGCCCTCCCCTTGACCTTGGTGCCCTTAGAGCCCCGCGCTCCCGCCCTTTCTGCCGCCTTCCGCAGTAGGGAGACGCGGTTTGGGGAGGAGTCCTGCAGAGATCTGGGGCCTACCATGCTGACTAGGATGTGGAGAGAGAAACTAGAACCATGGTGTTCCCCAATCAGGTCGCCCAACACCACCTTGACGATTAGTATCGCGTTTATACGTTTGATTACTTAAAATTTTTTCATTTAAATTAACACATTAATTTTTGCTGAAATTTAATTTAAAAAAAAAAACATTCCACTAACATTTTTAAAATCATGATGTCGGGGGTAGTTAGTTCTCTATTTCTCATATACAAAAATCCTTAATATTATCTCCTTGACAACCAAATTTAAAAGGCCTGCATAACCCTATGATTCCTTTTAATCATATGAGTTCCAAATGGACCAAGATCACAACCTCTCAAGCCTGGGCATTAACAACAGCACAGAACACAAGTAGCTAACATTCACCCGCTGGATTCCTGCAGCCGGATCCAGTGTAGTGGACTATGCCTTCTATTTTCTTTTTTAAATATATTTCATTGATTCTTTAGAGAGAAAGGGAGAAGGATAGAAAGTTACAACATCAATGAGAGAGAAACATCCATCAGCTGCCTCCTGCACACCCCCCATAGGGGATGTGCCTGCAACCAAGGTACATGCCCTTGACCAGAATCGAATGTGGGACCTTTCAGTCTGCAGGCCCACGCTCTATCCACTGAGCCAAACCGGTTTCGGCTAGGCCTTCAATTTTCTGATCTGATCTCCTAACAGCCCTATGAAAGGTGGTACCATCGTCAATTTATAAATGAGAATATTGAAGCCCAAAGCCTTGAGCCATGGTTTACTCCCTAATCCAGCCAGCCAATGAGTTGCCATGAGAATGAAAAATGTTACAATTTTACACTTGGAAAAAATAATCAACTTCAGAAAATCAAGATTTGGCCACATAGCACTACATTCCCGTCAAGTTATCAATCAATTAGCGCTGGGCATCCACCCCTCCCCCCCCTGAGCAAATGCCCTCTGGTTCACCCCAAGGCCCACCTGACCACTTCAGACTAGGTTCCATAACTGGAATTCTCATCCTATCTAATAAAATAATAATATGACTGGACCTTTGCTACACCCACCAGACATGCCCACCAGCCATGCCTACCAACCAACCAGGAGCAATATGCAAATTAACCCCCAATCAAGATGGCTGTTGCCACAGAGAACAGGAAGGCGGCTTGGGTTTCCCGGCAATGGAGGAAACCAAGCTTTCTGCACACCCTGGTGGGCTCAGGCCTCCACTCAATGTTACAAAGTTTCAATTATAGAATCCCAAGAGAAATAGCAGCAGCCATGGAACGGGAGAGAGGTAGAGGCTACGGTTGCCACTTGCAATGGAGGAACCCAAGCTTTCTGCAGCCCTGGCCTGCCTCAGCCTCTGCTTAAGGCTACAAAGTTTCAGTTATAAAAGGTAAATATCCCAAGAGAAATGGCTGCAGCCACAGATCAAGCAGGAGGCGTATCTCTGCTCCAGGCTACAAACTTTCAATTGTAGAATATAAATAAATTCCAGATACTAGGGCCTCCACTTGAGTCGCTGGGGGGCGTGGCCAGCCTGCAAACCACCACAGGCCTCTCGCCCAGACCGCCCGTTGCCCCAAGAGAACCCCCACCCTGATTTGGGACACTTCAGGGCAAACCAGCTGGACCCCACCCATGCACCAGGCCTCTATCCTATCTAATAGAAGAGTAATATGCAGACTGACCATCACTCCAACACACAAGATGGCTGTCCCCATGTGGTCCAAGATCCTACCCCCATATGGACGCAAGATAGCCACCACAAGATGACCTGTAGAGGAGGGCAGTTGGGAGAGACCAGGCCTGCAAGGAAGGGCAGTTGGGGACAATTAAGCCTGCAGGGGAAGGCAGTTAGGAGTGACCAGGACAGCAAAGGAGGGAAGTTGGGGGCAATCAGGCCTGCAGGTAAGGGCATTTGGAGGGACCCAGGCCTGCAGGGGAAAGTAGTTGGGTGGGGGGGACCAGGCCTGCAGGGGAGGGCAGGTAGAGGCAAACAGGCTGGCAGGGGAGCAGTTAGGCATCAATCAGGCTGGCAGGGGAGTTGTTAGGGGGTGATCAGGCTGGCAGGCAGAAGTGGTTAGGCACAATCAATAAGGCAGGCTGGCGAGGAGGTGGGAGCCAACAGTCCTGGATTGTGAGAGGGATGTCTGACTGCCCCTTTAGGCCCCATCCAGGGATCGGGCCTAAACGGGCAGTCAGATATTCCTCGAGGGGTTTCTGATTGGAGAGGTGCAGGCTGGGCGGAGGGACACCCTCTGCCCCCATGCATAAATTTCGTGCACCAGGCCTCTGGTATATCCCTAAAACCTTGGTCATGTACTGATGTGGCTTGCAGTGAAATCCAGAACAAACTCACCACGCCATCTCCACCTAAGCCCTCACCCACCCACAGGCATAAGGCCCAGGGATGTGAGTCACATGAGATGATAGGTGCGGCTACCCAAGCAATGAAGATAATTCAGGTGCTTAAGTTCAAATAGTCTAAATGCAACCACAGGGCATAACTATTGGGAACACAAATTCACTTAATCTGCCCTTGTCCACCTGGATTCTTTTAGCACAACCTGGGAAACACTTTCAACAATATGTCAAGCCTAAGGATAACATTCAGACCATGCTTCAAAGTTTGCAAAATGTTTTCACCAACATGGCTTTATTGGAGATTCAAAATAATCTTGTGTGTGCTTATCTACAATTTGTAGAGGAAAATGCTGAAATCACACATCTAAAACTATGGCCACAAAGCCAGCATTTCCAACTCCATATTGTTCCATGGCTCGGGGCTACTGTAGGCCAGTGAGTCTCTGAGCTCCTGAGTTCCTTGGTCTCAATTAGATCTTGTGTCAGCTTTAATTCTGCTGCTCAAATGAAACAATCAATGGCTTAGAAAATATTTTACAAACTATAAAGAACTGCAGACCTGTGGGTGTCAGTCTTCACCCAGAATGCTTTTATATTGCATCCAAAGGTATACCTGACAGAGGCAGAGAACTGGGATGTTGGAAGCACCAGAAAGTCCCTTTGACACAAGGACCTCCTCTCTTATTATTGGGTCCCAGCTACAGAACTAGAGTAGAGGGCTTCTTCCATGACAGTGAGGTTCTCAAATCAACAAGGAGCTCAGGCTGTCAGGCAATATATGTATAAAAATGTGTATAATCATCAGTCTGTAATAAAGAGGGCAGGCACAAAATACATTTTCAAAGTTTCTTAAATTACATAAATTCATTTTTCTCACAATCTTTTTTTTTTTGGCTGAGCCTGCAAAGTGGAAATTGTAGGACTTAACTACAAATATGACGTGACTGCAGTGGCCAACTCCCACGCAAGCCACTGCCCACTCAGCTCCTCGAGCTCCAGCTCCTCTGCTTCAGGACTAACTCTGACTCCAGGTGGAGAAAACTTTTTTTAAAAAGCAAGTCAGATCTTGTCACACTGTGTGAAAACCCTGGCTGGCTTCCCACCACTCTGAGAATTAAATCCTAACCCTGAATATGAGTGGGGTGAGAGAGCCAGTTAGGGGTCACAGAAATCCATGCCCCGCCCAAATACCCCCTTGCTGTGTGGTCTGTGAGTTGAGGGTCACTTCTGGGCCTGGGCATAGAGGCCAGCTTCTCCCAGACCTCCCTGCCCCTGGAGACAACGTGTTCTGATGCTACAGCTACATTATGGAAAGCTGTTCAACCCATGTCACACTTACCATGAGCAAGAAAGAAATCTGTACTGTCAAGCTACTAAGACTGGGGGTTTATCTCTAGTTGCAGCCTAGTCAAGCCTAACCACTCCACTGGACTCATGAGGCCTGGCATGAGCACCCCAGCCACACCTTATGCCCACTCTTCACTCTGGCTGTGCTGAATTATTTCTTAGAACTCACCTGCACCCTTCTGGAGGTACCTTTGCACCTGCTGTTCCCTCTACCTGAAATACTCTTCCCCAAGTTTCACCTGCCTACTCTACATGTATGTGTGGGTTGAATTGTGTCCCTTCCAAAAATTTGTTCAAATCCTAACCCCTGGTACATATGCATGTGACCTTATTTGGAAACAGGATCTTTGCAGATGTGATCAAGTTAAGATGAGGTCAAACTGGAGTTGGTGGGCCCTTAAACTGGTACCTTGTAAGAAGAAAAGATACCCTTAGCCATACACAAGGAAAACGGCATGTTATGACAGAGGCAGAAATTGGAGTGATGTGTCCACATGTCTTGGTCAATTCGGGCTACTAGTACAGATTACCACAGACCAGGTAACTTAAACAACAAACATTTATTTTTTCTCACAGTTCTAGAAACTGGAAGTCCAAGCTCAAGGCTCTGGCAGATCTGGTGTTGGTGAAAGCCTGTTTCCCAGTTTGCATATGGCCATCTTTCCACTGTATCCTCACCTGACAGAGAGGAAAGAGAAGAGAGAGCTCTCTGGTATCTTTTTTTTTTTTTTCCTTTTTTAAAATATATTTTATTGATTTTTTAAAATATTTTATTGATTTTTTACAGAGCAGAAGGGAGAGGGATAGAAAGTCAGAAACATCGATGAGAGACATCGATCAGCTGCCTCCTGCACGCCCCCCACTGGGGATGTGCCCACAGCCAAGGTACATGCCCCTGACCGGAATCGAACCCGGGACCTTTCAGTCCGCAGTCCGATGCTCCATCCACTGAGCCAAACCGGTCTCGGCTTTATTGATTTTTTTTTCTTTTTCTTTTTTTTTTTTTTTTACAGAGAAGAAGGGAGAGGGATAGAGAGTCAAAAACATCAATGAGAAAGAAACATTGATCAGCTGCCTCCTGCACACGCTCCATTAGGGACATACATGCCCTTGACTGGAATCGAACCTGGGACCCTTCAGTCTGCAAGCCAACACTATCCACCGAGCCAAACCGGTTAGGTTCTGGTCTCCTCTTACAAATCACTAATCTCAACATGAGACCCTACCCCCATGACCTCATCTCAACGTAATTGCCAACCAAAGGCCTGACTTCCAAACACCATTACCTTGGAGATTAGGTTTCAACATATGATTTTGTTAAATATAGTTTACTGATATTCAGAGAGGAAGGGAAAGGGAGAGAGAGATAGAAACATCAATGATGAGAGATAATCACTGATTGGATGCCACCTGCATGCCTCCTACAGGGGATTGAGCCTGATGTGCCCTTGACCGGAATCTAACCCAGGACTCTTCAGTCCACATGCTGACACTCTATCCACTGAGCCAAACCAGCTGGGGCTCAATATATGATTTTTGAGTCCACAGCACAGACAAACACCAAGGATTGCCAGCCACACCAGAAGCTAGGAGCAAGGCTCCCCCACCCCCAGAGCCTGCAGAGCAAGTGTGGCCCTGCCAACACCTTGATTTTGGACTTTTGGCCTCCAAACTATATATTTCTGTTGCTGTATGCTCCCCAGCTGGTGGTGCTTTGTTACAGCAGCCCTAGCTGACTAATACAACATCCACCAGACTTCTGCTTCCTCCAGGAAGTGGTCTGTGATGCCCCAAGGAAGTGTCCCTCTCAGAGTAGAGACCATATAATATTGATACCAATCATGAGCTCAATGAGTTCCTGCATTAGATCTGTCCCCTTGACGCTGACACCTCCAGGGCACCTCAATACCTGCAGAATGAATAAAAGATCTCTTGACCTAGGGTTACTAACTGGTTCCTTAAAGGCCAAATCTGGCTCAGATGTGCTTGCTTGCCCTGCACAGCATTTTCAACATCTTAAGAAATTATTGCCCTAACCGGTTTGGCTCAGTGGTTAGAGCATCAGCCTGCAGACTGAAGGGTCCCAGATTCAATTCCAGTCAAGGGCATGTACCTTGATTGCGGGGACATGCCCAGCGGAGGGTGTGGAGGAGGCAGCTGATCAATGTTTCTCTCTCATTGATGTTCCAACTCTCTCTTCCTCTCCCTTCCTCTGTGTGAAAAATCAATATTTAAAAAAAATTTATTTACCAACATTTATGAAGTATAATAATCCTAAAAAATATTCTATTTCCACTTATTTTTGGAAAATTGTTAGATGATATAGTCCCACATATCCACAGAAGCTGATGGGACAGGTGCCATCCAGTTCATCCCAGCCCCCACCAGGTCCTGTCATCTTACTCCTGGGACCCTAAATTAATTTTCATTGGTAGTAAGTATCTGAGGTGTCAGTCCCCAACTAGGCTCCATGGAGCTCAGCTTGTCCATCTTTCAAACAGGGATGACAACACCTGCCTCTCAGCACTGCTGCAGGGGTCCGAGAATGTGTGCCAAGTGCCTGGCAGGAAGCAGGTAGAAATGAGAGGTGCTAAGACTAGTACCAACACTAACAAATAGAAGCATCCAAGAAGACTCCTCCTCTGCTGAGCTTCCCCTACTATGTCTCAAATCAATTCTCAAAACAGATTTGGAAGTTCTGAAGAAGCTCTAGCGGCTGGTGCCACACCCCCCAACCCCCAATGTCACATTCTTATGACAGCCACCTGTGCCCAGCTTGAGTCTCAGAGGCAGCCTCTGCCCAACAAAGGCAAGTCAGAGATGCCCAGGACAGCCTTCTGGAATCAGACCTCAATGGAACATGTGCTTCATGTACAGACCCGATCCTCACAGTCTCCTCAGGAGCCCGCAAGGCTTCTCACAGTGGACAGGGCACACAAGAGGGCTCAGTTTGGCTTCATGTCACAATCCACTTCATAGCTTTTAAAACTCCACATTCCCAGGGCCCTGGGGTTGGATTCTCGCTTTTATATATAGAGCATTCTGGGCACTGGCCACTGGGGTGGGCACAGATTTAGGACCCACTGCTGCAGACAGTAGCAGAAAAGCCCATAAAACAGAAATGCCCAGTTCCTCTGAAGGCAGCAGTGCCTCAAAATATCAGCCCTGGAGGGTCTTCAGTTTATGCGTTAGGGCCCCAGTTTCTGGTTGTGCAACAATTCCTCTAGTCACTCATTTATTCACACCTTGGCTTCAACTGCTATTAACATGTCCACAGCCCTTTGGAAAGACTATTTTCTGAACTCTAAACCCTCAGGCATAAATATCTCTACTGAACTATCACCAAGACACCTCAACATCAGCATATCCCAAATGGAACACATGACGTTCCCCTAAGCGCTGACCCTCTACTGGCGTTTTTGGCCACAGAGAATGCCTCTACCATCTATCCTTCTGTGCAGGCCAGGAACATAGCTGTGTCAGCCTCTCTCCCTCACCTCCCCGATTCGGTCTGCCATCTAGTCCAGAAAGTACCTTCATTATTCTGTCACCTGCACTCAGGTTAGGATGACAGGAATATAAGGGTGGCTACATTGGTACCAGGCAGAGGCAAACACTGTAGAAGATGGTTTCTTAGATTAACAGTCCAAGGTAGGTGTTCAGGCGAGAAGCAACTCACTTCGACATGATTATTTAAGGACCCAAACCCTTCCATTTTGTGGCTCTACCATCTCCTTAAGCCTTGTCATCTGCATGCAGCTGGCAGAGGAAACTTGGGGAGTCTTCATGGTCCAGGCCTGGAAGGGGCACACTTTCCACTCACATTCCACTGGCGAGAACTCTGTCATGTAGCCTCACCTACAAGGGACACTAAGAAATAAGCTTAGGTGCTTGCAAAAGGAGGGCAAAAACAGATCAGGTGCCCAGTCTTCACCACAATAGGCTTTCAACAACTGCATGTTAATGACAATGAAGGGACACACGAGAGCAGTGGTTCTCAACGTTTCTAATGCCTCGACCCTTTAATACAATTCCTCATGTTGTGGTGACCCCCAACCATAAAATTATTTTTGTTGCTACTTTATAACTAATTTTGCTACTGTTATGAATCGTAATGTAAATATCTGTGTTTTCCGGTGGTCTTAGGCTGTACAGCAGCGGTTCTCAGCTCTACAGCAGGGTCGCGTAAGACCATCGGGAAAACACAGATATTTACATTACAATTCATAAAAGTAGCAAAATTACAGTTCTGAAGTAGCAACGAAAATAATTTTATGGTTGGGGATCACCACAACATGCAGAACTATATTGTTATTTTTTTCTTCTCTTTTTTTTATTTATAATATAACTTATATTTAATAGTAGTACATATGTTTTCCTCTCCCCCCCCAGCCTCCCTTACCCCCCAGCACATGTCCCCACCTGCCCCCCACCCCGCCCCAGTGTCTTTCATTCATTGGTTATGCTCATACGCATGCATACAAGTCCTTCAGTTGATCTCCCCCAGCATCCGCCTCCCCTCCACTCCAGCCTTCCCCCTGTAGCTTGACAGCCTGTTCAAGGCCACCCTGCCTCTATATCAATCACTCCCCCCTGTTTCTTTTCTTCAAAAATATCTTGCCTCTGCATACTAGAAACAAATGGATAAGAACAAAAAATGTTTGAGTGTCAGTTTCAATGTCCAACTGTTATGCAGAACTATATTAAAGAGTCGCGGCATTAGAAAGGTTGAGAACCACTGCTCTAGAGGAAACTTTCCTTCAGTCAGGCAGCCTTTCCAGGAACGTCACCAAGCACTTGTCCTGGGTGATATGCTGGCCTCCACCATCAGAGGCCACTCTGCCCTGGGAGCTGAACATACTCCTCAAACGGTGAGATGAATGCTGTATCAGAGAAGCACAGGAGGACAGGGACATGTGAAAGGCACTGAACCAAGCTAGGGAGGTGGGTAGGAAGGATAAGACTTCCCACAAGAACAGACAGGCACCCAGGCTGCACCGTGAAGACTAAATGGGGGAGAGAGGGTCCTCCAGGCAGAGACAGGAGAAAAGGGGGTTTGGGCATAGAAAGCAGACTGTTTGGGAAACTGTAAGTAGCTCCACATGAATCACAGGAGCTGAGATTGTGCCATTGGGCAGGGGCTTTACATGCCAACAACAAAGGATCCCTTTTATCCACCAGAAACAGGAAGTCAGTGAGTACTGGGACAGCAATAGTCCAAGGGTGGGGATGGAAAAGATGGTCAATATGAGACATTAAGGAGGAGAAGGCAGAACTGCCTCCATGTGTGGCTACAATCCCAGCTCCATGCATCGGGCAAGGGACGCACTAAGTCTGGAAAGTTGGGCCATAACCACCCCATGGACAGCCTTGAATGCTAGTCGGGGCAAGAAAAGTGGTAGGCAGATACTGTCTGCCTCTCTCAAGAAGAAAACCATCCCAACGTAAGTGGTGAACCTGCCTCCACAGGCATGGCCTTCTTTTATCCATTTCTTCTAATATAAGAGACTAGAAGCCTGGTGCATGAAATTCGTGCACGGGGACCGGGGGTGGGGGGGTGTCCCTCAGCCCAGCCTGCAACTATCCAATCTGGGACTCCTCAAGGGATGTCTGATTGCCCGTTTAGGCCTGATCCCACCCCAACGGGATCGAGCCTAAACAGGCAGTCAGACAACCTTCTCACAATCCAGGACTGCTGGCTCCAAACTGCTCACCTGACTGCCTCCCTGATTGCCACTAACCACTTCTGCCTGCCAGCCTGATCACTCCCTAACCACTACCCTGCCAGCCTAATTGATGTCTAACTGCTCCCCTGCAGGCCTGTTTGCCCCCAACTTCCCTCCTCTGCTGGCCTGGTCACCCCTAACTGCCCTCCCCTGCAGGCTTGATCACCATTTTTGTTGGGATATATTTTCTATAATTGAAACTTTGTAGCATTGAGTGGAGGCCTAGGCCAGCAAACTTGGCTTCCTCCATTGCCCGGGAAACCCAAGCCTCCCTCCTGCTCTCAGTGGCCACAGCCATCTTGGTTGGGGTTTATTTGCCTAATTTGCTCCTGATCAGCTGATGGGTATGGCTGTGGGTGTGGCTTGATCGAAGTATGGTCAATTTGCATATTAGTCTTTTATTAGATAGGATGATCGCTTTCAAAGATCAAGCTCAAACCCCTCATTAACCGAGAAGGAAACCAAAGGGCACAGAAAGGGAGAGTTTTACTCTATTCAAGCTGCTATAACAAAACACTTAAAAATCTGAGTGGCTTATAAACGAACATTTTATTTCTCACAGTTCTAAAGCCTGAAAGGTCCAAAATCAAGGCACTGGGAGACTTAGTGTCTAACAAGAGCCTGCTTCCTGGTTCACAGAGAGCTGTCTTTTCACTATGTCCTCACATGGTAGAAGGAGTGAGGGAGCTCTCTGGGGTCTCTTTTATGAGAGCACTAATCTCATTCATGAGGGTTCCATCCTCATGACTTAATCGTCTCCCAGAGGCCCCCCTTCTAATACAGGCACCCTCAGGCTTCAGTCCCGGGCAGGGCTGCACAACAGAAATACGATATAATGCAAGTCACAAAGCAAACACGTGCATAACATTTCCTAATAGCCACATTAAAAGAAAATTAGGGGAAAAAAAGTATTAGACAATTAGTAAAAAGGTAAAAAGAAACAGGTGAAATTAACTTTAATAAAACATTTTATTTAGTGCAATCTATCCAAAATATTATAATCTCAAATGCAATCAACACAGAAAATTATTTTGTTGTTTTGGGGGGTTTTTTTGGACTACCTTTGAAACCCAGCAGGGATTTTACATTTATAGTACATCTCAATTCGGACCAGATACTTTCTTTTTTTATGAGTTTATTTGAATTAAACTGATGACATGTCAGGAAGCAAGATCTCAAATGCTCTCTGGACCAGATAATTTTCAAGGGCTCAGTAGCCACATATGGCCAGTGGCCACTAGATTGGACAGCACAGATCTAATCCAGGGATTGGCAAACTATAGCCCAGGGCCCAAATCTGGCCAGTTGTCTGGTTTTGTATGACCCTCAAAGAAAAGACTGATTTTTAAACAGTATTTCATGACTCATAAATTCAAATTTAGGGTTTTAAAAATATTTGTTTAATCCTGTCAATAAAAAATGTACAGAAATCGCCTAAACCGGTTTGGCTCAGTGGATAGAGCATCGGCCTGCGGACTGAAAGGTTCCAGGTTCGATTCTGGTCAAGGGCATGTACCTTGGCTGCGGGCACATCCCCAGCAGGCCTGTGCAAGAGGCAGCTGATCGATGTTCTCTTTCATTGATGTTTCTGACTTTCTATCCCTCTCCTTTCCTCTCCGTGAAAAAATCAATAAAATATATATATATTTTTTAAATGTACAGAAATGTTTTATCTCTTCTTTTATTACGTACTACTTACCTCCATAATACACTCGCTTTTGCCTCTTGGTTCACACAGCAGAAAATACCATCTGATCCTGCGTAGGAAAAGTTGCCCTGCCCTGTTCTAGGCTATCGGCTCCCCCTAAACTCCAATACAGGAGCTCCAGATTTGGCTTTGGAATCGAGGCCCAACCCAAATCCCAGCTGCCAGGCGTCTCTGAGATTTAGTACAAGCCATTTCCCCTTTTGAGCCTCAATAATTTTCTTCACTGAAAATCGGGACAGCACTCAGCTGGGTGGAAAGAGAGTGGAAACCCTAGACAGGCCATGAGCTGGTCACTCATTCACTGGCTGACATTGCCCCTTGCTTTACACCCTGATTGCAGGACCTCCCCACGAGCCCCCTCACCTGACTCAGTATCTCCTCCCGTGACGGCCCCACCAGTGGCCTTCTCCCAGCATCCTGAGCAATCTCCGCCTCCACTGGCCGGAGCCCCACATCCGCGGCTTCCGTATCACTTTGGCAGCGCAAAACTCCATCTGCCTGGGATAACTTCCTCCCTCCCTGTCGCACCAAATCCTGTTCCTGCAAGAGGACACCCACGCCCCGCCAGCAGCGCCACGAGGTTCTCAGCCCAGCTGCTCCCTCTCCAGACCAGATCACAGCACTTCCGGCACGCCCTCAGGGCGATCTGCGCACGCGCAGGGTTGGGTCCCTCCAAGTAAGGATCAGCTCCCAGCTGGACCTGGATGGAGGTCCCAACAAATTCTTCTGATTGGCCAGTGAGGCGTGGGCCAGATGTTCAGATCCAGTTCTTCCTTTCCCCTCGCCCCGTGATAAAAAGCCTCCTCAATTCCGACACCCCACACCTTAATCCTGCCTGCTCCCTGCCTCAGCAAAGCCTCCCAGGCACAACCCCTCCCACCTCACCTAGTCCTTCCGCTGGCTTCTGCCTTTCCAGAACGAGCTCCGGTCATCCCTCCCCGCCGCCCAGGTCAGCCAGATCACCTGCTGATTTATGTTGGTCTTGGTCTACTATGCTATAGCACCTGGCCCAATCAATTTCCTTTGTCACCTCCTGCCTATCTTTTCCTCCTGGAGAAATGTTCCTTCTAAAATTGACTTTCTGGCCTGGCCAGCCTAGCTCAGTGGTTGAGTGTTGACCTATGAACCAGGAGGTCATGGTTCCACTCCCTGTCAGGGCATATACTGGGGCTGTGGGCTTGATTCCCAGTGTGGGGCATGCAAAAGGCAGCGAATCATTAATTCTTTCTTATCACTGATGTTTCTTTCCCTCTCTCCCCCTCTCCTTTCATCTCTGAAATCAATTCCAAAGAAAGAAAAAAAAAATCAACCAATGAACGCATAAGTGGAACAACAAATCAGCATCTCTCCTCCCCTTCCTCTCTATCAAATCAATAAATACACTAAAACAACAACAACAACAACAAAAACCCACATTTTTCTAAGTGCCACGCTGACTTTTCTAAGCTCTCAGTTTTACACAGTAAGGTATGTCCCAAGCAGTTGTGCTGGAGGAGAGTTCCATCCACCACTTGATGGTTCCTCTCTCCTTAGAAACTGTCCCGAACGTCAGAATTCAGTTTTAGGGACACACCAATTGCTGCTAATAAAACTAGGTGGACATACAGGGAAGACCAACTTGACTAATACTGCCATAAAATACTGACATAACTGGAATGATTTAAAACAGATTTCCAATGAATTGCATAAACTATATATTTTATTTTTCTCTTCTACTTAAAATCAGCTCCTAGAGTATGCATCTAGCTTGATAAAATTCAATTAAAAGGCTCGCCCTCAATTAAAAAATGGTCAAAGGATTTGAACAGACATTTCTCCAAAGATATGCAAATAGCCAATAAGCACAGAAAAGTTGCACAGCATCATTAGCTATTAGAAAAATCCAAATCAAAACCACAGTGAAATACTACTTTACACCTACTAGGATAACTGTATAGTAATGAAAAAGTCGGGTAACTGCAAATATTGGTGAGAATGTAAAAAAATTGGACACTGCTGGTAGAAATATAAAATGGTACAACCACTTTGGAAAAAAAGCGTGGCAGTTCCCCCTAAAGATAAACATAGTGTTACCATTTTACATAGCAAATCTATGTCAAGGTACATCATACCCAAGAGAATCTAAGCAAGCATGTCAAACTCGCAGCCAGAGAGCATGCAGCCCACAGAAGTTCTCCCATTGTAGACACAGCTGAGCCTCACGGTCAATTAGCCCAGTGATACCAGCAACAATCAAGGCTTAACTACAACAAAACAGTGCACACAGCTCACAAAGGGGTGCACCAAGAGTGTCCACCTCAGGTAACTGGGGAAGCTGAGCCACTGGGCACTAAAGGACACCTAGCACACAAAGCCACTCTATCAACTCCGGGAAGCAGCCAAAATATGGAGACAAAGAAACAGGTGACAAATTAAAGAAATGGAGGGGGTAAAACGACTGGATATAGAGTTCAAAACCACGGTTATAAAGTTTTTCAAGAATTTTCTAGAAAAGGCCAATAAATTTAGCGAGACCCTCAAGGATATGAAAAAGGACCAACTAGAAATTAAGCATACACTGTCTGAAATAAAAAAAATAATATACAGAGATCCAACAGCAGACTAGAGGATCGCAAGAATCAACTCAAAGATCTGAAACACAGAAAAGCAAAAAAACACTCAACTGGAAAAGAAAAAAGAATCCAAAATATGAAGATAGTATAAGGAGCCTTTGGGACAACTTCAAGCATACCAACATCAAAACTATGGGGTTGCCAGAAGAAGAGAGCAAGTTACTGAAAATGTATTTGAAGAAATAATGGCAGAAAACTTCATCCACCTGGTAAAAGAAATAGACTTACAAGTCCAGGAAGGGCAGAGAACACCAAACAAAGGGAATCCAAAGAGAATCACACCAAGACACATCATAATTAAAATACCAAGAGCAAAAGACAAAGAGAGAATATTAAAAGCAGCAAGAGAAAAAACAGTTACTTATCTACTAGGAGCACCTATGACTGTCGGCTGATTTCTCAACAGAAACGATGCAGGCCAGACGTGAGTGGCAAGAAATATTCAAAATGATGAATAGCAAGAACCTATAACCAAGATTACTCTATCCAGCAAAGGTATCATTCAGAATTGAAGGTCAGATAAAGAGCTTCACAGATAAGAAAAAGCTAAAGGAGTTCATCACCCCCAAACCAGTATTATATGAAATGCTGAAAGTTATTCTTTAAGAAGAAGAAGATAAAAATTATGAACAACAAATACATATCTATCAACAAGTGAATCTAAAAATCAAGTGAATAGTCAAAGCTGGTTTGGGTCCGTGTATAGAGCATCCGCCTGCGGACTGAAAGGTCCCAGGTTCGATTCCAGTCAAGGGCATGTACCTTGGCTGCGGGCACATCCCCAGTGGTGTGTGTGCAGGAGGCAGCTGATCGATGTTTCTCTCTCATCAATGTTTCTAGCTTTCTGTCCCTCTCCCTTCCTCTCTGTAAAACAATCAATAAAATATAAAAAAATAAAAATCAAGTGAATAAAAAATCTGATGAACAGAATAAACTGGTAAATATAATATAATCAGGGGCATAGAAAGGGAGTGGACTGACGATCCTCAGGGGAAAAGGGGTGTAGGGAGTGCAGGAAGAGCCTGGACAAAAATCGTACACCTATGGATGAGAACAGTGGGGAGGGGGTAAGGGCAGAGGGTGGGGTGTGAACTGGGTGGAGAGGAGTTATTGGAGGGGGGAGAGGAACAACTGTAATAATCTGAACAATAAAGATTTATATATATATATATATATGTATATATATATATATATATATATATACATATATATATATATAGTTGATTTCAGAGAGGAAGGGGGAGAGAGAGATGGAGAAGCCCTGACTGGTTTTACTCAGTGGATAGAGTGCCGGCCTAAAGACTGAAGGCGACCAGGTTCGATTTTGGTCAAGGGCATGTACCTTGGTTTTGGGCACATCCCCAATAGGGGGTGTGCAGGAGGCAGCTGATCTATGTACCTAATTCTCTATCCCTCTCCTCTCCCTTCCTCTCTGTATAAAAAATCAATTAAAAATATATTTAAAAAATAATGAGAGAGAATCATTGATCGACTGACTCCTACACACTCCCTACTGGGGATTGAACCTGCAACCTGGGCATGTGCCCTTGACAGGAATCGAAACTGGGAACCTTCAGTCCCCAGGCAGACGCTCTATCCATTGAGCAAACCAACTAGGGCTCAAATTATTTGTTATTGCTTATATAACATATTTTCATTTTTTAATTGATATATTTTCCTATTTGTGAAATTAGTTGGGGTCTAAGGTTAGGATGAATTATAACCAATTTCTTTTTTTTAATATATTTTCATTGATTTTTTACAGAGAGGAAGGGAGAGGAAGGGAGAGGGAAAGTCAGAAACATCGATGAGAGAGAAACATTGATCAACTGCCTCTTGCACGCCCCCTATTGGGGATGCGCCCGCAGCCAAGGAACATGCCCTTGATGGGAATCGAACCCGGGACCCTTCAGTCTGCAGTCCGACGCTCTATCCACTGAGCCAAACAGGTTTCAGTAACCAACTTCTTAATAAAATACTAAATTTAAAAAATTGATTTTTCAACTTAATGACTGGTTACAGAGTTAAAATGTCAATTTTTTTGTATTTGTCTTTTTATTGAATTTATTGGAATTAGAATGGTTTGCAAAACCATACAGGTTTCAAGTGTACAATTCAATAAAACTTCATGTGCATTATGTATGTTCGTCATCCAATGCAAAGCTTCTTTCCACTTCCATTTCCCCTCACTTACCCACCTCCACCGCCCCCTTCCCCCTTCCCTTTGGCTATCATCACACTGTTGCCTGTGTTCATGGGCTATGTTCTTTGGCTAATCCATTCACCTTCTTTCATCCAGTCCCCCAACCGCTTTCCCTCTGACAGCTGTCAGTCTGTTCCACTTATCCATGCCTCTGTTTCTATTTTGTTCTTCAGTTTATTTTGTTCATTAGATTCCATATATAAGTGAGGTCACATAGTATTTGTCTTTCTCTGACTGGCTTATTTTACTTAGCATAATAATCTCCAGGTCCAACAATGCTGTTGCAAAAAGTCAGATTTCAAAAGGTCAATTTTTAAGCTGTTCTACGCCACCTGCAGACTTCTGAAGTCCCACATATAGGCCTGTTCTACCACCACAAAAAAGGCAGGCCGTCCATCCCATAATCAAAGGCAATTAATTTGTAGCAATTATCTAATTAATTTCCACGCAGTGTTCTAAGACACAGTGGGAGAAATAAGTTGGAGATACTAAGATCCACCCCAGTCTAGGCCTGCTGACCTCCCTAATGTCACTGTCCATTAATCCTCTATAACTGCAAACTGGAGGCCAACTCAGGGCTGTCCCCACCACACCCTGGAGTGCGGTACCCAGTGTCCACTCAGGTTTCCTCCTCACTGTGCTATCCCCATGGTGTCCTCTGTGCGTGACACCAGGCCGTAGTGGGAACTACAAGGAATAAGAGTTAGGGGGAGGCGGCGGCGGGGGAGAGGTCTGTAATTTTAGATAAGGGGAACATAAGGGGACCCCCTCCCCGTAGGTAACATTTGAGCAGATCCCCACGGGAAGAAGGAGCGGGCCACGGGCTCTCTTGAGGAACGGCGTCCAGACCGAGGCGCTTCAGCGAGTGGGGCATCCATCGCTTACCAGGAAAGAGTGTTAGACAAGGTGCGAGAACGAAGAAAAACGTTAGAAGCGTCAGGCTTTACCTGCACCTTGGCACCGGGGACACAACACCCAGGACCAGCTCAAGACCGGGGACCTGCCCGGCTGCGCACTGTCCACCTGAGGGGGCAGCGTCTGAGGCAATTTGGAACCGCAATGGGCTGACTTCGCATCCTAGCTTCCGAGACGCAGACTCGGAGGTTTTTGCAACGATCACATCCCTTCCGACCGGCTCGAGCTCCCTGGGCGTCCTCGTGACGCCAAACTCCCACCAGCCCAAGCGGACTCTCAAGTCCCGCCCCTGCGTCCCCGCCTCCTTCCGGGCTCCGCTCCAAGCCTCAAGTTCCCTCAGACCCGCGGTGCTCGGCCCGAACCTCGCCCCTAATCCGCTCCGCGTGGTCTCTTGACTAAAGGAATGGCCCCGCCCCTTCGGCCTAGACTCCGCCCCCAAGCTTTGTATATAAGGGGCTGAGCGTCAACGATTGGTCTGAGTCCGAGACCTCCTTTCCTAATTGGCTGTGATGTTCTGCGGGTTTCCCAGAGCTGTGATCCGGAAGTGATTCCAGTAGCACGGGCCGCGTGGATCCTCTACTGTTGAGTCCTTTACCGCTGGCGCTGCGATGACCAAAATAAAGGGAGATCCCGAGGGGCGGGAGGCTCAGGCGGAGGCTTGCTCCGGGGAGCGCACTTACCAGGAGCTGCTGGTGAATCTGAACCCCATCGCACAGCCCCTGGCTTCTCGCCGCCTCACTCGGAAACTCTACAAATGCATCAAGAAAGGTGCGGTGGGACGCGGTGGCTGATGAGGGTGCGGGTTGCCGGACGAGGCCCGCTTCCCTTCTCGCAACCGACTTCTGTCATTGCAGCCGTGAAACAGAAGCAGATTTGGCGCGGAGTGAAGGAGGTTCAGAAGTTTGTCAACAAAGGCGAGAAAGGGTAAGAACCCCCTCCTGCTGTATTTTGTATTTTAAACGGTAATGAAGGTATCCTTACTAGTAGGTGTTCGGTAAAAGTACTCTGATTCTATTAGAAGATAACCAAGCGATCAGTAAATTCCCTTCAACAATTCCTCACTTCACTTACTCTAGCGCTAAGGGACACTACCGGGAAAATGAATTCCCGAGTAAGCAATTTGAATAAACTAAATGTGTTAGGGTAGACCCCACCTTCTTTCATTCAGCGACCATTTTAGTGTCTATTCTTTTTAGGCACTGTACTATGGGGAGACAATTCCTTTAATCAAATAGGCACATTCAAAATTAAAAGTCGTGATAGCTATGAAGGGAAAGTATAGGATGCAGTGAGAGACTTCAGTACCCTAAACTTCCTTTCCTGGCATTTATCACAATCTGAAATTCATTGGCATTTTTATTCCTTATAAGCTCTATGAGACTAGGATAAAGCCATACCCCACTTTATCACCAGGAGTGTCTTGTGCCTTGTAGGTTCTCAAGAGATAAATTGCTGGGGAGATTTGATGCTCAATGGGGAGTTTGACCTAGGTGGGGGTAGCTGAGATCTGAAGATACAGGAATTGGTTTGGAGGAGAGGGGCTTTGCCAGAAGAAAGTAGGTCCCAGGGCAGGAGAGGGTGGTGGTGGGCAGAAGTGCTCCCTTCTCATGGAGCTTTGTAAACCAGGGTTAAGTTTAGTTTTGTACTCAGAGCTTTGGAAGGGCATTGAGGATTAAAGTCAGAGAGCATCAGCTTTGAATAGGATCAGACTCAGGAGTAAGCGGGGACACTGAAATAGGGTACTGTAGTCTAGAAGAGGCGAAGGTGATTTTGATTAGGTTGGAGATGGAGGGAATTATAGTGCTTACGTCTGAGAGGACTTTTGGACATGGAATGAGGGGGTGTGGGTTCCATTTGAAAGGACACACTGAGTTAGTGAACTGTGGGAGAAGGGCTGGGTTTGTGTGGGAAGATCATGAGTTTGATTTTAGAAAAGTTTTTTAGGTATCTTTTAGACTCATGACCCCTCCCCCAGCATAGAGAGATAGCCATATGGGCTACAAACTTGAGAGAGAGACGGCCAGGCTGGAGAGAATAAATTTGGGAGTTGTCAGGACATACTAGCAGATGGAACTTGATACCATGACCATGGATGGAGTCAGCAAGAAGGTACTGAGAGGGCAGCCAAGGACCAGGCTGTGAGGAGCACCAGCATTTATTTTTAAAATATATTTTTATTGATTTCAGAGAAGAAGGGAGAGGGAGAGAGAGATAGAAACATCAATGATGTGGGAGAATCATTGATTGGCTGCCTCCTGCATAGGATCCCTCCTACTAGGGATCAAGCCCACAACCTCAGCATGTGCCCTTGGACCAAAATCGAACCCAGGTCCCTCCAGTCTGCAGGCTGACACTCTATCCACTGAGCCAAACAAGCTAGGATGGAGCATCAGCATTTAAAAGCTGTTCAGTCTGGCTGGTGTGGCTTAGTAGGAGTGTTGACCTATGAACCAGGAGGTCACGGTTCAATTCTGGTCCGGGTACATGCCTGGGTTGCAGGTTCGATCCCCAGTAGGGGATGTGCAGGAGGCATCTGATCAATGATTCTCACCATTGATGTTTCTCTCTCTCTCTCTCTCTCTCTCTCTCTCTCCCTCTCCCTCTCCCTCTCCCTCTCCCTCTCCCTTTCCCTTTCCTTTTCCTTTTCCTTCTCCCTCGCTCCCTGAAATCAATAAAAATAAATAAAAGCTATTCGAAGAAAAGGAGCCTGCGAGGAGGAGAGTCCAAGAGGCAAAAGGAAAACTAGGAATATGGACCCAGTACTTTAAACCAAGAATTCTTTCCAGCTGTTTGCATTGCACAGACTCTTCTGTGTTTTCCGGGCTCCTGAGGGCCTTACCAGAGCCTGGCACTTTGCCAGCTAGGAGCCCCAGCTGAAGATTCTCTGACAAGCTTTCATTGGTTCCCTGTCATTCAAGGCCCATGCTTAGCCTGGCATTCAAGGTCCTTGGGTCTGGCCCTTGCCAATCTTTCTAGCCTTCTTGTCTGCCCGTCCCCATTCTGGATTCCAAAGCCATCCCAGGCTGCATCAGCCTGCCTGTGCATATCTGGTGCCATTTTGATTCTCCTCTTTAAATGTTTTTTCCTTCCCCCTTATCCTCCATGGGCCTCCTGACTCCTTTTTTGACTCCAAAGAGAGTTGAGCTCTTACTTCTTGGGGTCCCTCCCATCCTTCATCTGTCCCAGTATGATACTATTTGCCACACTTGGTGGCATTTGTTGCCAAAAAATAGAGATTGCCTCCCCAGAGGAACGCAGTCACCAAACACAAATTTGCACCCTTTCAGAAGTTGGGTGACCCACATTAATAACTCCTTGAGGGCAGGAGCCATCTTATCCCTGTGACAGTCCAGAGGGAATGAACAGTCCTGGCGGTTTGGCTCAGTGGATAGAGCATTGGCCTGGAGACTGAAGGGGTCCCAGGTTTCTGGCATATCCCCAGTAGGAGGTGTGCAGGAGGCAGCTGATTGATGTTTCTCATCAATGTTTCTAACTCTATCCTTCTCCCTTCCTCTCTGTAAAAAAAAAAAAAAAAAAACCACAAAAATATTTTTTTTTAAAAAAGGGAATGAACAGCTAGAAATGACTGTTCCTGTCATTTCAGGATCATGATTTTGGCAGGAGACACGTTGCCCATTGAGGTATACTGCCATCTCCCAGTTATGTGTGAGGACCGGAATTTGCCCTATGTCTATATCCCTTCTAAGACGGTAAGGTGCACCCTCAGCTCTGGTTTTGGTCAGCACGAGAGGAGAGGGTCTGGGATGGAGTCTCGGCAGCAGTCCATAGTGGAAAGAGTGAACTTTGGAGTTAGGATGGGTCTGGGTGGATTCTTGATTCAGCTGCTTCCTAAGTAGGGGACTGCTGCTAAGATCTCTCAGCACTTGTAATTCCTTGTAAAATTGGAATCCCCTCCTCTGTGGCCTGTAAGAATGAAACAGAAAGTATACAGTATGTGGACATGCTCTGTCAACAAACATGCTGCACCCGTGTTAGTCCTATGGGGTGGGTACAGTGCTTTAGAAGGAGTGTTTTAGAGATCTGGCTCCTTATCCTCATATAGGAGGAGCCAGGTCTGGGGCACAGGGAGTGGGGGATGGCAGAAAACTGCCTAAAGGGACAGCCCCTGCTGGGCTAGAGTCCTTTCACAGTTGCCATGTGAGAATGTAGGCTGGACTGCTTGAAAGTTTGCTGAGTTTAAATGATGGCAAGCAATTTTAACTGTTTAAAATATGTTGCTGACTGAATAGCATTTAGGCCGGTGGGACATAAGTTTGTGACTCCTTGGCATACGGGTGGTGTGGCCTTTTTTCCAAACAGCCCTTTTTCCTCTGCAGGACCTGGGGGCAGCTGCAGGCTCCAAGCGCCCCACCTGTGTGATAATGGTCAAGCCCCATGAGGAGTACCAGGAGACCTATGATGAATGCCTGGAGGAGGTGCAAGCCCTGCCCCCACCCGTGTGAAGGACTTGGGCAGCAACTGGGCATCAGAAGCTGTTGGGCAGGCAGGGAGCCAGCTGGCTGCCCTCTGCTGCTCACACTCACAGCATCTCTTAGTCTCCTGAGGCACATATTTTTCCCAGGCAGCTCCAACAGCATCTTCTCCATCAGTGTTATTTCCTGTTGAGTTTCCTGGCACTGTTTCAAGAATGAGGTGTGACGGAAATAAATGCAAAGACTAAAATGTGATGAGTCTGTGGGTGGGTTTTCTTTTTAAATACGTTTTTATTGGTTTTTAGAGAGAGGAAGGGGGAGAAACATTGATCAGTTGCTTTCTGTACACACCCCAACTGGAAATCAAATCCACAATCTGGTATGCCCTGACCAGGAATTGAACCAGGGACCTTTCGGTGCATGGGATGAAGCTCAACCAACTGAGCCACACCAGCCAGGGCTCTGGGTGTTTTTTAAAGCAGCAGCTGCTAGTGGAGCCAAGGAGTTGGTGAGCAGGAATGAGAGAAGCAGCCTTTCTCGCCAGAGGATCCAAGGACTTTAAGAGTGTTCAGTGCTAATGCCTGGCTGCCAGGGCTGGTGCTAGACTCCAGCTGAGAACAAACTTTGCTGCTCACTCCCGAGCTTTCACTTCAGTAGGTGGAAATCAGGTAAGGCAACTGAGCCCAGACCGCATAGGAAAACCTGCAGCTTCTGTCAGGGACACCCCCATCCCTCTCCTTCCTGCATGACTCTTAGTGCCATTGGGAAGCTTATGAAAGCAATTTACCCACCCATACAGGATATTTTAAATGGGATTATGCAGCTAAATACAAAACCCCAGGCCATTTTTCCAGCTTGGCATAATGGCCCTGGTAACCAGGTCCCTTTAAACTTTTAGACTTAGGTATCTTCCTGCTCTCAAGGGCCAGCACAGGACTCAGTATACATAGCAACCAGGCTTCAGGTGCCCTGGAATAAACTGAAAAGAGCTTGAGCTTCATCTGGTTTAAACTCCAAGCTTGCTCTCCTTGACAAGCTGGGCACCCTGTTGTACAAGTCAGTTAATCTTCCCAAATCCCCCTGCCCTGATTTCTAACACGGAGGTAATGAGATTTTATGTATGTAAAAATACCTTCCCCAGGGACTGAAATCTCCCATCTTTTTTGCCCAATCAGAAATGTACGTAGACTGGGTTCTTCCAGCAGCAACAGCCAGGCCATGTCAGTCTCTGAGTGCAGTGGACATAATTGCAGCAAAGGAAAGAGAAGGCCTGTGAATATATTTGTTCAAAGTTATAAAAAAGTGGCATTCAGTTCTATCCCAGAGTATTTACTGGTGGATGATGGATACAGACAGTTGTAAGGCTGTACAGTGGGAGCAGTGGATAGGGTGTTGGTGTGGTAGTAAGACCAGGCTGAGTGCAGGTATGAAAGACAGTTGCTGCCACCACCCAAGTCCTCTGCTCCTCTGTCCATTGCCACTAAGTCAGTGGCAAACGGAAACGGAAACAGCAGGAATATAGAGGCCAGCATCTCCCTGTCCAAACAGTCAAGGAGCCAGCTGCCCAGTGTAGGTTGGTTCATCTCCCTTCTTGGCACTTGCTGTGGCACTCAAGCAATTCTGAAATGCACCACAATCCACTGAAGCCAACCACTCCAGTGAAACAGCAAGTCTCATGGGTGAAACACCTCTTTAAATAAAGTTCCTTCCAGGCAGAAGTCAGAATATGATACGTTTCCCATCTGCTGGGTTCTGTTCCATGGGACAGTAGGGACACTTCAACCTGCAAAGGGGGGAGAACCAAGAGCGTCTGAGAGGTTGGCTAGCAGGAGAGCCAAGCCAAGCAGGAGCAGAGCGCAGGGAACTTACTTTCCTCCGTTAATGAGCTTGTTGAGTGCGTCTCGGGAGATAACGTGGCCACAAATGAGCTTGATGGGAGGGTTGGAATCTGACGTTTGCTGGCGCAGGATGGGGCAGGCGAACACTGAGTGGTACCAACACTTCATGCCTAGTTCAATCTCAATCTGGGGAGGCCAGCCAAGGGATGAGTCCCACTTCCTGCCGTGGCTGTCCCCAGTGCCTTCTTCCCACCTCCCTCAGCCAGGGCTCACCGGTAACTCATCCTTGTGACTCCAGACCCCTGTGCACTGCCTCTGCTCAATCACAGCTTTGATGTTCATCAGCACGGGCAGCGCCACACAGCCAGAGGCAAAGCTGCAGAACAAAGAGCAAGAGCTAGAGTGGCCAGACCAAGACCCCAGCAGACAGACAAACGACCTGCACACTTGCCATCAGCACGGGACTCGGATCAGGGTTCTAAGGTGGCACGTGGTTAAATCAGTCCTTGAGAATCAGGTTGCTTATCAAGTGCCACATATATGTGTAATTATGTGTCATTCTAATGCACCCTCAAACTTGAGGACATACGAGACAAAAGATCCAGGGGGCAGGTATCTATCTGCTCATCCAAACCACTGAAAAATTCTTGGTGTGATGGGGACTGATCTGAAAGGCCCCCATTCTGTTGTCATAATGCAACCCTGTAATTGGTTATCAACTGGGGCACTTGGAAACAGGACAGATTAGACCTCACCATGATCTGGGTGGGCGTGGGAGCGAACCGGCTGGAGCCTTGGCTGCTAAATGGCTATGATGCAGAGGGCTGTTGTGTGATGTGAGCGGCAGATGGTGCTTCTGGGAAATACTGTCCTATAATCAGTCTACACACAGTGGAGCATGAGATTCCATAGGCGAAGTAAATGCACCGTGACAATATCCACTATGGTGTAGTAAGTGGCTCTGGGATCAGCTCCATGTGCCCTTTAAGTTAATTCATGTCTGAGCCTGTTTTCACTGAGGAGTCATTAGAAGAGCATTATTGTACAGGAGCCTTCAAGAGCAAACTCTCAAAACCTGTAACTTGGTTACTCAGATCTACCAGAGAGAAAGTGGTATTTGACAGATGAGGCTGAGAGAGGGCCAGTGCGAAAAGTCTTGTGATAATCCAGCAGTGAAGTGCAGGCAAAATGGGAACCTCATTCAAGAGGCCTTACAAAATAGAAACCTTGACCCTGCTACTAACCTCATGGTGACCTTGGACCATAACTCTTCCTAATCTCAGTTTCTCCAACTGTGGACAGAAGTAGTTCCTATCTGGAAGATGGACTTACTTAGAGAGCCAATTTTAGGTCTATCCCTGGCACATGACCCAGCCTTGGCAAATTGTTCCCCTTGAAATCCAACCACTCACGCTGCCCTGTCCACAGGGCTGGCTGTACCTGACACTGAGGGGCGACTCCACAGAAAGCCCCAGCAGGGAACAAGCATCTCGGGTAAAGGTCTCACAGATCTCAGCCCAGTGGCTGGTGTCCAGGAGGTGGCAGTAGGGCGACTTCTCCAAGCCCAGCCGCAGGTATACCAGGCTGCCCATCATCACCTGGATCTCTGCAAGGCAACCAGGCGCAGCTCAGCACGTGCAGGACCAGGGCACAGGAGGCAGCTGCTCCTCAGGGCTGGGTGCCCAGCCCCAGGGACAGTATGGCTGTGGAAGCAGGATGGGGAGCAAGCTGAACACCAAGGCTCTGAGGTGCCTGCCCTAGGGGTCAGAGTTCTCAGGCTAGGAGCAGCGCCCTGGTTAAATGCTGACATCTGCCAGAGCCCAGCAGCGTCTACTACCCTAGGCACTTACCCCGCTGGTGCAGCCGAGCAAAGGGCTGGAAATGCCTGGCATAGTTGAGGGCCTCCAGCTGCTTGTCAGGGCCACCAGCCAGGAGGTGAATAAAGTACAGTCGGTGCAGCTTGAACTCCAGGGAGCTGTTAAGCTCAAGCAGACGCTGCCTGTGGGAGATGGCCCATCTGGAAAGAAAGGAGCCGGTTGAATATGGGGCTGGTGGGATGAAAGAAGGAGTCCCAAGTGAGCTGAGACGGAGGGGTGGGATCCAAAGGCCTATGTGAGGCCACAAGACAGCGCTGGAGGTATGTCAAGTATACTGGGTGAGGTGAAGACCACAGACAAGCCCTGCCCCCTGCTGTCCCACCCAACGCCCACTTACTCCAACGCTGGTCCCAGGTCATGTTTGTGCAGAGCTTCCAGTATTCGATTCAACTCCAGGAAAGGCTGCTTGAAATCCAAGTCCACGTTCAGTGTAGATTCCTGTGGGGAGAGCATGATCCCATCACTGGAGGACACTGTTTCCAAAATTCTGTTCTAATAAAATCTCATCTTTCTAAGACAGGCTGGAGACCTTACATGAAGAGCTGTGGTCTCCTGCCAGGCACCTGGCCCCTCTTATTTCCAATTCAGTTTTGGGGAGCTGAGTACCACAGGGCAGACTATAACCTCACCCTGGTAATGGAGACAGTCCCTCCCAGTCCCTGTGTTGAGTAGCATGGTGAGAAATTATTCCTTTTCAACCCTCTTAATTACTTTAAGAGAAAGGATACTTTACTTTTTACTGCCAGTGTGCTTAACACCTAACAGTGCTACTCTGTCATTTTACTAATCTCCCCTTTTAAGAAACTAATCACTTTACTAGTCCCCCTCGACTCAGAATCCTGCCTGGCTACCAACCCTAGTTAGAAATTAATGACTTCACTTTTCACTGTATCTATTTTTAATTTTGTTAGTGATTGATTGACTTTAGTGAGACGGAGGGAGAGAGACGTCAATTTGTTGTTTCACTTATTTATGCATTCATTGGCTGAAAGTTACGTGTCTTGACCACGGATCAAACCTGCAACCTTGTACATCAGGAAAACGCTCTCTTACCAACGAAGCTGCCTGGCCAGGGCTCACTGAGCTCCCTTCTATTTATGGCAGGAGACCTGATTTCCTTTCTAATATAAATTTATTTCAGTAACAACAGGAATGTATTATACAAAAATGATTTGAGTAGAAAACAGAACAGGCAGGTCCCAGCACCTTCCCCACCGAGCCATTACCTGGCACAGCTCCTCAGCCACACTGAGCATGCCCTGCTGGTACAGGTGCTCCACGATGGCCATCTGCAGGATCTGCTGCTGCTTCTCCCGGGAGTCCCACACTGCATCGGACACTACACCGCATACCTCAGAGTCAAAGTTCTGACAAGGACGAGAGACAGGGCCCTGTGACTCGGCATTTGCATTCTTCACACTTGCTTTCCTGATAAGCCCTGGGACATACCAACTCCAGGTATCCCTGTCCCCACTCCAGGGGCCCACACACTTACCCTGTCAATGGCTTTGCCCACTCGGGAGACACTGCTGTGAATGTCCTTGTGGTCCGAAGCCAGTTTCTGCACAGTGTCTTTGATCTTCCGGCAACACTGGGACATCACCAAGGAGAGGGTCGCTGAGAGAGGGGTCCCCTGGAGAGCTGCAGAGAAACACTAGCACTGAGTCAGGACACAGGAACAGAACTTGTCCCTGCTTCATCTCCCCACAGAGGTCCAGGGGGCAGCCCTGAACTCCAGAGTGACTCAGCCTCTGGCTCTAGCGGTTTGGCTCCCGGGTTTTATTCTGGTCAAGGGCACATCCCTGGGTTGTAGGCTCAATCTCCAGTAGGGGGCATGCAAGAAGCGTCATCGATAATTCTCTCATCCTTGGCTCTCTCCAGCCTCTCCCTTTCCCTTACTCTCTAAAATCAATAAAATATATTTTCAAAAAAACTCAACTTCTATTTCAGGTCCTGTCAATTTTATTTTTTTAAATACATTTTCAATTGATTTTTTATATAGAGGAAGGGAGAGGGAGAGTTAGAAACATCGATGAGAGAGAAACATCAATCAACTGCCTCCTGCACACCTCCTACTGGGGATGTGCCTGCAACCAAGGTACATGCCCTTGACCGGAATCGAACCTGGGACCCTTGATTCTGCAGGTCAGTGCTCTATCCATTGAGCTAAGCCAGTTAGGGTGGTCCTGTCAATTTAAAACTGCATGACTTCATTTCTGTCTTCGTTTCCTCATCTATAAAATAAGGGAGATAGCACCAGCTGGTAGGTTGCTGTGAACTGAAGCTGATTTAGCACTTACTATGGGTAAGTACTTTATTTCGGCTCATTTAATCCTCACCCTCGTGCTGTGCAGTGGGCACTATCCACGGCCTGTTCTATAGCTGAGGCAGTAACTTGCCAGGTGACAGAGCAGTGATAGATTTTTAAGTCTATGCTCTTCACCACAACACTGATGGCTCTTGATTATCTTGAGTGAGATGCTCTGTGTGGGAAGGCTTTGAACCTTAAAACATTGTCCTCACATGAATGCCTCTTATCAACTAGAGCACACCAGGTGGGCCAGGGGCAGCCAGGGGAGCTCAGGGATTCCTGGCTCAGGATTCCAGCTTGAGGTAGTTTCTCCCTCATGGCGGGGGTAGAGCCAGACCAACCACCACGAGCAGGTGAGACTTGGAGGAAAAGAGAGCAACCTAGGCACTGGAGCCTTCTTCGGGCCCCTCGTCTACGCCACTTCTCCAGCTGCATCACCTACGGTCAGGGAAGAGATGTGACCAGAGAGGGCCAGGGAGACCTGCAGCTCCGAGATCGGGAGCCCTGGAAGAGAGATGCAATCTGCCAGGCTGCTGAACAAACAAAATGTGAACAGGAGCTGTTGGAGCATGTTGGCATCTCGGGGGAGCAGCCTCTGAGAATGAAGCCAGGGTGGACTAAGGGATCACATGGGTACTTGAATGCAGCCAGGCCTGGGCCCTTCAGTTACCTGAACCCATAAATCCAGCTCCCCTGGTTTGTGTGCATGTTTGTTTGCACTAGTCTGAGCTGCATTTCTGTCCTTATAAGTGAATGAGTCCTGAAAAATACAAAAAGGAGGTGGTGGCTGGACCACCCATCTACCCCAGGAAGACACTCCACTGCCAGCATCAGCACTGCTCTCGGAAAGCCCAGCTTGCAACTCTTCTCTCACATTTTGCTCCCCCCAGGTCACAGAGGGCCACACTGCACATTCTCTAGCCACATCTCTTTTAGAACAAAGCAACACTCTTAAGAAACCAACGCCTTTTTAACCTGGAATCCCCCAATTTCCACTGCCAAGGACCCCACAGCCATTAGTCCTGAAAATCCCCATCTGAGAAGAAACCCACCCTGTGAACACACTGCAGCCATAGCCACCTGTTTACCAAGAGCACAGTGTGGGTGAGTTTTTACCAGCAAAGGAAAAGTGTTTCTTCCACACAGTTAACAGATTCCATCAAAAGCATGGTGTAGCCTTAATCGGTCTGGCTCAGTGGATACAGCATCAGCCTGTGGACTCAAGGATCCCAGGCTTGATTCTGGTCAAGGGCATGTACTTTGGTTGCAGGCACATAAGGGCACATACCCAGTAGGGAGTGTGCAGGAGGTAGCTGATTAATGTTTCTCTCTCATCAATGTTTCTAACTCTCTATCCCTCTCCCACTCTGTAAAAAAAATAAAATTATATATATATAAATTAATAAATTATTGTTAAAAAAAAAAAAAAGGCATGGCACAACTGCCCTGGCTGGTATGACTCAGATGGAATGTCATCCTGTGTACCAAAAGGTGGTGGGTTCGATCCCCAGTCAGGGCACATACCCAGGTTGCAGGTTCGATCCCCGGTCAGGGCATGTGTAGGAGGTACCTGATCAATTTCTTTCCATTCCTCTCTCTGAAATCAATTAAAAACAAAAAAAGCATTGGTACAACCACATAATGGTAAGAGAATGAGGCAGAATCCCTATGTACTGATACAGAATACTCCCCAAGATAGACTGTGTAGGGGAAAGAACAAGGTGTTCCCGGAGTGTGAAAAAAAGGAGGGGGAATAAGCACTTCTACATGACATCTACATGTGCACAGAGATGCTGCATACAAGGGCACCTGAGAAACAGAATGGGATGGCTACTGGAGCGAGGCACAGAAATTAAGAATCAGACGTGTAAGGAAGACACTTTTCACTCGCAGCCTTTTTGACCTCAAAATCTTTTCCATGTGCATACATTTTTTAAAATCTTTACTGTTGGAAGTATTACATATGTCCCCGTTTTTCCCCATTGACTCCTTCTATCCCACACCTATCTGCATGCATTCTTTAAGAAATAAAAAGAACTGGGGGGGAGAATAATGAGGGGGAGGGGAAACATATGTACTACTATTAAATATAAGTTATACTGCAAAAAAAAGAAAAAATAAAGTTATATTTAAAAAAAGAAATAAAAAGGAAACAGACTCTACTTTGTAGATTTGTTTTTCTCAGTGGTACTAAGCATAGCAATTCTGAAAATACTTTCCATGTATGATAGAAATTGCAGTCAGCATTCTCACTGTCAGAGAAGAGAGATGCGGCTATGGATGGGGCAGTCTGGGAGGAACCCTGTGATACTGAATTATAATCGAAGGCATCATTGTAAATGCATTGCCTGCAATATACTAAGATAGATGGATAGATAGGAAAGAAGAAAAAAGATCCATTTGCTAAAAAAAACAAAACCTAAAAATAATGACACTCAGTAACAACCTAGATCACTGGTCGGCAAACTCATTAGTCAACAGAGCCAAATATCAACAGTGCAATGACTGAAATTTCTTTTGAGAGCCCAATTTTTTTAACTTAAACTTCTTCTAACGCTACTTCTTCAAAATAGACTCGCCCAGGCCATGGTATTTTGTGGAAGAGCCACACTCAAGGGGCCAAAGAGCACCATGTGGCTGGTTTGCCGACCACTAACCTAGATCATGGTTTCCAAATACCATTTCCCACCAAAAGAACCATGGCTACTTGCAAAAATTGCTGATTTCTGGTTTTATCTTATTGTGCCAGAAAACAAGGGAGTAATGAAAAGATAACAAGTAATAAATTTATAAGACAAAAAAGGGCACAGAGGTGAAAGAAGAGTACTGAGATAACTGAATATTCACGTGTAAACAATTAAGCTGAACCTTACACCATACACAAAAATTAACTCAAAATGGATCAAAGACCACATGTAAAAGCCCAAACTATAAAACTCTTAGACAAAACAGAGGTGTAAATATTCATGATCATGGATTGGGCAGTGGTTTCTTATATATGACAATAAAAGCATAAGCAACCAAAGAAAAAAATAAAGTGAACTTTATCAATATTAAAAACTTTTGTGCTTTGACTGTTGAACCTTAGAGGGAAGGCAGGGGAGGTGGGTGGGTGGGAAGAGATCAACCAAAGAACTTGTATGCATATATGCAGAATCCATGGACACAGACAATAAGGTGAAGGCCTGGAGCCAGGGGCAGGGTGGGCTTGAAGGGGTCAATAGGAGGGGCAAGGGGGACATATGTAATACTACTTTCAACAACAAAAATTAAAAAACAACAACAAAGAAACAACAAACAAAAATAATAATAAAGAATACCATTTGTTCATAAAAAAATAAAAAACACTTTTGTGCTTCAAACAACACTGTCAAGAAGGTGAGAACAACCAGGGCATGTGCCCTGACTGGAAATCAAACAGTGACCTCCTGGTTCATAGGTCAACACTCACTGAGCCACATCAGCGAGGCTATTTTTTCCTTAAGGGAAAAAAGTTTTAACAGAGTTACCATATGACACAGCACAGAAAAAAGAAGTAGCTATTCACTCTACAACAGGGATGAACCTTGAAAACATTATGCTAAGTGAAAGAATACAAAATGCCACATATTGTCTGATTCCATTTATTTTTTTTTTATTTTAATCCTCCCCTGAAGATGTTTCCCATTGATTTCTAAAGAGAGTGGAAGGGAGGAGGGGAGGAGAGAGAAAGAGAAGCATCTATGTGAGAGAAACACATCGTTTGGTTGCCTCCCACTTGATGTGCGCCTATGGGGGCTGGTGAACTTGCAACCTGCAACTGAGGTATGTGTCCTTGACTGGGAATAGAACCTACCACTCTCCAGTCACAGGCAGATGTTCTAACCACTGAGAAAAACCGCCCCGGGCTGTACAATTCCATTAACTATAGGATATGTCCAGAGTAGGTAAGTCCATACATAGAAAGCAGATTAGTGGTTGCCAGGGGGTAGGGGAGAGGAAGGAATGGAGGCATTATTGTCTCTTTTGGGGGTGATAAAAATGCTCTGAAATTACATGGTAATAAAGTTTGTACCACTTTGTAAATACACTAAAATCATCAATCTGTACCCTTTAAAGGGTTGTGTTTTTTATGTGGATCAACTCAATTAAAAAAAAAAAAGACATAGAAACTAGGAAATACCTCTGGGCATATACAATTTGAGCATCAAAATGTATAACAATAATGCAGTATAACCCATTGAATAAGAATTTCTGAGTGAGAATATATATATATGAAGGGAAAGGTTTTCCTTATAATTGAATGCCAAGTAATAAACATATGAGGAATGACAGAGCAGGAAAAGTCACCCTGTTACTAAGTAGCTTTGGGGTATCCTAGGCCCACAGGAAGGCAGCAATGGGGCTCTGGGGTTGAGGGGGATGGACACCCACCTGCACTGGCCAGCTCAGCCCGAAGCTGTCCTACGTAATGCAGCAGCTCCTCCAGGCTCTGCTCACAGTGCTGCCCGTAGATCAGGAACTTCTGTAGGACCTTGTCCACCTCTCTCTCCACGCTCTCACACTGCTCCATGGTGGCCTCTGCCTGGGGGCAGGAGGAGGGTCCAGTGTCAAGCCCCACCTGGGGGACACAGTGGGGAGGGCTCCCGGATTCCCCTTACCACACCCATACCATATATCAACACTCAAAACTGCCCAGCATAACATATCTGTCCACACCTCCATCCGCCCTAGCCAGGGTGCCTAGTGGAGTGTGCAGGCAGGTGTGAGGGCAGGTTTTTTTGACTCATGGTGAGAAAACTGTTTCCAACTCTTTTCACTCTACAATCCTTGCTCATCTCTCTCTCTCTCCCTTTTTTAATGTTTTTACAGTGAGAGAGAGGGAGAGAGAGAGAGAGAGAGAGAAATCTATGAGAGAGCAACATCAACCAGCTGCCTCCTGCTGGGGATCAAGCCTGAAATCTTGGCATGTGCCCTGACTGGAATGGAAAAGCTGACCCCTATGGTTCAAAGGTCAATGCCACACCAGCTGGGCCACACAAGCCTTCTTTCTCTTCCTTGACTACGTTCACTTTATTTCTTTCTCAGGGCCTTTGCACTGGCTGTTCCTTTTGCTTAGAACACTCTTCTCCCAAATCTTTTCCATGTTTGGCTCCTTGAAGTCTCAAACTTTATCCATTCAGAGATGGTCTCCTAGACCTAGCACCCCTCTGCCCCACCCCCACACCACTCACTATCATATCACCCTTTTCCTTACAGATCTCTAATTGAAGTTTCTTTTTTTAATATACATTTTTATTGATTTCAGAGAGGAAAGGAGAGGGAGGAGAGATAGAAACATCAGTGATAAGAGAGAACCATTGGTCAGCTACCTCCTGCACGCCCCCCACTGGGGACTGAGCCTGCAACCCCGGCAAGCGCACTGACTGGGAAACGAACCTGTAACCCTTCAGTCCGCAGGCCGACACTATCCACTGAGCCAAACTCCCTAGAGCTGGTTGAAGTTTCCATCTTTTGTCATTAACCAAAACTGAGGGGATGAAAAGGCCCACTATTTTCTCTGGAATACAACCTCTGCTGGGAGTTTCACCCGCATTAACGCAAATGACTGTCAAACTCTTACTCGAGCTCCAGAAGACCCTGACCTAAAGCCATGCCTGGCCCCTCATCCCAGCCGGGTGCCAGCCGGATCGCACTAGGACGGGATGTCTGAGTTCCAGCGATTCCCCAGACAGAAGCTGTTCCTCGCATGTCCTGGGGCTTCGGTTCTCGGCCCAGGCCCACGAATACGGAGCAAACAGGTCCAAGGACGGACTGGGGCGGAGACTTAGTCTGGGGGCTCCGGGGGAGGCCCGAGGCCTGGGAGCCCGGCCGAGCTGCTGTCCGCCAGGCCTCTCCGCGCCTGCCCTCGGCCCGCACCTCCAAGCCCCTACACCGCGGCTCTCACCTGCTGCTGCCGGACCCGGCTTCCGGCGCTGCTGTCATCGGACCGGAAGCGCGGCGGTTGCTCCGCGGATCCGGGCTCGTCCACTCGCAAATTCGCGGAGGGGTGGCCATCCCTCAGGGCCGGGGCTCTCCGCCTGGGCACCGAGCCTCACCTTCCCGCGCGCCCGGAGTGGAGTCGCCCACAGAAGCGGGTGGAGGCGGGAAGCCGCACCCCTTCATCCCGGGTTTGTGCCGGAGCTCCAGTGCCCGAGACTGCAGCTGCACCTCGACCTTCCGCGTCTGCGGGAAGGGATCGGACCCCCCCCCCCCCTCCGCCGCTCGCTGGCCCGGGAGGTTTGGGGGAGCATGGGGCTGGTGGGGCGGCTTCGCTACCGGGAAGGAGCGCCTGGCCCGCCCGCCCCCCACAACTCGGTCCTAGCGACCCGCTTCACGCTTTGAAGCCCTAAACCGATGACTGTCCAACTCCGCCCCCGCCTCTGCCCTCACTCAGAGGAGACTACCCCGGGTCCGACAGGCTCTCCCGGGATGGCTCCTTGGTGCTCTTTTTGACACATCAAATGATGTTTAAAAGAAAAGTCATTTTTTTTCCTGTCCCTGAGTCAGTATTTAACCTATCCACTGGGCATTCAACAAGAGGATTAGACTGCTGGGGTGAGGGTACCCAGTCACTGCTGTGCTGACCCCAGCGGTCGCCCCTCCTGGGCGAACGGGGGGGGGGGGGAGGACCCCGGGTTGTACAACTGTCCTGAAGAGGATGGGTGACCCCAAACCCAGGCCTGGACTAAATTCACACTCCCAGAGCAAGGGGTTGCTCTCCAGGGGCAGGACAGAGGAGTCCCCCACCCCTCCACAAGCCTTCGAGACTTGAACTAGAAAAGAGCTTTGGCCCAGCCGATGTGGCTCCGTCGTTGAGCGGCGACCTACGAACCAAGAGATCCGGTTGGATTCCAGGTTAGGGCACAGCCCTGGGTTGCCGGCTCGATCCCCCAGTAGTGGGCGTGGAGGAAGCAGCCAATCAGTGACTCTTTTCCATCATTGTTTCTTTGTCCTCTCTCTGAAATCAATTAAAGAAAGAAAAAAAACCGCCCAAGAGAAAAGGCTTGGTCTCGGTTTCGGGTTTCCCTGACTTTCTGCTCCCTATCCGTGTCAGTTTCACTCCAGGGCAACCTCCCCCTTCACCCCTCCAGGCCTCCTCCCCAATCTTCACCCCCAAGCACCCTTGCACAATCTTGTTTGTTTTCTGCATAGCACTTGCACAAACCAGTTTGGGTTTTTTTGTGTTTTTTAATAGTATTTGACTTAAAATTATCTTGTGTATTTGTTTATTCTGTTTTTCGGCCCCTAACACATCTCCCCTTAAGACTCAAAGTCCCATTTGGACCAGGACTTGGTACTCAGTACTGCTGTATCCCCAACACCATGTGCTTGGAACACCTTAAGCTCAGAAATACTCTGAGGTACCTAGTATTTTCCAGTGGCTCCAAAACCTGCAACAGGCAGAGAAGGGGCAATCCAGAGCCCTATATGCTGGCGAGTCCGATCTGTGCACACCGCGCCTGGGTGGTCCCGGCCCACGCGAGCTTGGGGGCGGAGAGTTGAGTGAGCCTAGCCTGGGGCCAACCGCTGAGGCCCAGGCCGCCTCCGCTTCCGACCGACTGGACCCCACCGGTTTTCCAGAGCGCCGCAGGCTTTCCCACTTCCTCTGGAGGAGCCAGACTGGACCTGCCAGCTAGGCTAGGTCTGAGCAAAGCCCGGCTTCTCTGAGGACTTTGAATGCCAGGCGGACACCGCAGGCGGTTTCCCCTTTGTCATTGCTTCCCCAGGATGTGGTTCTCCTTGCATCTCTGTTTTGTCACTTTATGGGGTGCACCAAGTTTTATTACGCAGTTGACTTTGTCACTTTTACCCGGTTGGGATGGTGTTTGTTTTCGTTGGGAGAAGGGGTTGCTGTAGAGCAGAAAAACAGCTGTTCTCCACCAATTCAATAATAGTCTGTTTAACCTTTTGCTAGTTTCCTAGGATTTGTTTTAAAAAATTTAACTCTTTGGTACAATCCTCCAGGCCTCCTCCCCAATTTACATGTCCATTTCATTTTGCACGTGGAAGAGCAACTTCTGACATTGTTTCCCCACATTTTTGTCCAGTTATCACAGGACCTCTTACCATCTCATTTTGAAGCCCTTCTTCATCATATTAGAATTTTCTGCAACATGAAATCTATTTCTGGCTCTTCATTTTTTCCATTGGTTTTATTTTTACATCAATGTCATATTGTCTTACTTGCTACTTTGTAATATGTTCTAATATGTGCTGGGATTAAAAAAGGCTCACAAAAAATGGGGGGAAAGAAACACAGGGTAATTAAGGAAACAGGTCACTGGTTGCTTGGGGATAGAGATTAAGGGCTGACTACAGAGGGGCACCGAGGAATTTGCGGGGGGGGGGGGGGGCGTTTGCTGGAACTATTCCATATCTTGATTGCCAAAGCTCTAAAACCTGAACTCTAAAAAGGTTGAGTTTTCCTGTATGTAAATTATACTTTAAAATGTGAGAAGGGAAACAGATACACAAAGAACACACTAGATAAATCCTTTAAAAAAAATTTCTTGACCTAGGTGGCAAGCCCTGGAACGCTCCCTGAAAATACAGCCTTTCTTCCCTCAGTGTGAATCCTCCCCGTGAGCTGGGTGGTGGTGGCAGCAGCCGGTGATGCACCACTGCTTGCCCTCTGAAGAACCTGGGAGCGTCAGGTCTCATCCCAGGGAGCTCAAGGTGCCATCTCTTCCTTCTACCCTCCAGGCGGCTCCCAACAAGTCTCCGCTTCTTCTCCCCATTCCTGCCCCTCCTTGCAAGGCTTTGGTTCAGGCCAGGAGTGGCTACATCATTTGCAGGCCTCAAAGCAAAATGAAAACATGAGGCCTCTTGTTCAAACATCATTAAGAAGTTCAAGATGGCAACAGCAGATCATTGCACCAAAGTGTACGGCCCTTCTGTGTGTGGGACCCTACATTACCACACAGGTCACACACACATAAAGCTAGTCCTGATCCCGGCCCTTCCCTTTAGCTGCGGTTGGGACCCACCCACAGTCACAGGAAATGAAGCCTTCCTATGTCAGACAGAACCCCCCCACACCCCCCAGGCCTGCCCCACACTTCCCTGTGTCCCAAGTCCAGACCAGTCCTAGATGCCTTCATCCCATGATGCTCCTGAGGAAACCCCAACTCCCCTCTTCAGAGAAGCTTACCCCTGTTAAAGAAAAAAACAAAAGCACTGGCCAGTGTTCTCAATGAGAGCACTGGCCCGAGCACCAAGTGGTCATGGTTCAATTCCCAGGCAAGGGCAAATACTCGGGTTGCAACCAATGTCTCTCTCACATCCATGTTTCTCTTTCTCTCTCTCCCTCTTCCTCTCTTTCACTATCTCAAAAAAGTCAATGGAAAAAATATCCTCTGGTGAGGATTAACAAAAAAAGGGGGGGGGGGGGTAAAGAAAATTTACTCATGCCGAAACCGGTTTGGTTCAGTGGATAGAGCGTCCGCCTGCGGACTGAAGGGTCCCAGGTTCGATTCCGGTCAAGGTCATGTACCTTGGCTGCGGGCACATCCCCAGTAGGGTGTGTGCAGGAGGTAGCTGATCGATGTTTCTCTCTCGATGTTTCTAGCTCTCTATCCCTCTCCCTTCCTCTCTGTAAAAAATCAATAAAATATATTTTTAAAAAAGAAAGAAAGAAAATTTACTCATGACACTTGTTAGAATGTTAAGGAAGTCTTTATTCAAGAAGGACTATAGCGATGGAGATTTATAGTAGGAGACAGAGAGTGGGCTCAACTCCAAACACAACAAGGAAAAGTAGAATTTATGGCCAGACTGGGGGGTCAGTGGGTGGAAAATTACTAAGCCCGGCTGGCGTAGCTTAGTGGTTGGGAATCTCGACCTGTGAACCAGGAGATCAAGGTTTGATTCCAGTCAGGGCACATGTCGGGGTTTCAGGCTTGATCCCCAGTGGGGGACAATCAATGATACTCTCTCATCATTGATGTTTCCATCTCTCTATCTCTCTTCTTTCCTCTCTGAAATCAATAAAAATATATGTTTTAAAAAGAAAAGAAAATTACTAAGAGAAAACCTTAGGGGATAGAGTGCATTCTGGCTAAAAAGACCACAGGATTCTCACAGAAGGCAGGCCAGTGACCTGTGGAAAATGAGAAACCAAATTAAATGTGCAGGGTGATCTAGTACAGAGGATGGGCAATTCTGGCTAAACTAAGGATTCTTGCTAGCACTGGACTGCACAAGAAAGGACACCTGCCAAAGTCAGACCTGTCGGAAGGAGCTCAGGAGAGCCTGGCAGGCCCTGGCTGTGGTTGGGCGTCGTCCCTGTGCCAGTTACCTGTCAGGACACAAACCCGAGTCTGGGGAGGGTTCCCAGCGGGGGCATGCAGGAGGCAGCCAATCAAGGGTTTTTTGTTGTTAATCCTCACCAAAGGATATTTTTCCCATCAATGTTGTGCTATCACATGGATGTTTCTCTCTCTCCCTTCTTCTCCCTCAAAAAATTAATTAAAAAAGTTAAAATAGCTTAACCAAAGTTTGGTTGAGCCTTGTCACCCATACTCCATCACCTGGATAAGTGAGCCCACTCTCCTCTGAACTCCCATAGTACTCCCACTTCATCTCACATGACACACTTCACTTTGTTGTAGGAAACCACACATTCTTTTTCTTTTCTGAATCCAATACAGTGGGTGAAACCCGGCCCCACGAGGTGATGGATTGCCACTGTGGGGCCTGCATCGTCTCTGGAGACAGGCTCACCATACCTACAGCCCCAACCCCTCAGTCTCAGAAATTTCCTCTCATGCTTCCTCTGCCTCCTTCACTATCTGACTTGATCACTATATTTGCACCATCCTCTCTGAAATCAATAAAAATATATGTTTTGAAAAGAGAGTCTCCACCTATGTCTCCTTCACCCACCTTGGGGAAAGAGCCAAGAATGCAGAGGCCATGGCCAGCTCAGCCTCCTCACCGGGGAACCACGCCAGGCCTGGAGGGAGGCAGCGGTACATCACTGTGCAGTGAACGGCACCTAGCCCTGGCACCCTGGAGCTTAACACACCTGGTTCACATCTGATGCCCATGGAGGAATGACCACTTGGAGCAGGAACCTTTCCCACCAGCTCAAACCCATGTCCATCACGGGAGGGATCGGGTCCCTCTTGACTCCAAAGCTCCCCAGCGCTTTCTGGGGTTGGAGCCAGAGCAGCTCTAGGAATGAAACAAGATATGAACCCAGCCGGCATGGGGCAGTGGTTGAGCGTCGACCTATGAACGGAGGTTACGACTTGACTCCTGGTCAGGGCACGTGCCCAGGTTGCAAGCTCAGTCCTCAGGGTGAGGCACGCAGGAGGCAGCCGGTCAATGATTCGCCCTCATCATTGATGTTTCTCTCTCTCCCTCTCTGAAACCAATAAAAAACATGTTACAAAACAACAACAGAAACAAGACATAGCTCTGGCCGGGCAAGGCACACAGCCCAGAGATGGACAATTCCAGCAGCATAGAAAGAGCTGGCAGAAAGGTTAAGGGGGTTATGGGTACAGGGAGGTGGATTGCCCTGATTTCAGAAAAGGCTTCCCTGACCAGCTGACGTGGCTCAGGATTTGAACCAGGTCACGGTTCAATTCCTGGTCGGGGCATGATTCCCAGTGGGGGGCGTGAAGGATGCAGCTGCTCAATGATTCTCTCATTATTGCTATTTCTCTCTCTCTCTCTCCCCCTCTCTGAAATCAAACATATAATTTTTTTTTAATAAAAAAGGCTTCCTTGATGAGACAAGATCTGAGCACAGTGAGGGAGGCTTTGCCTAGAGAAGGAAGGCCAAGAGGGCTGCTGGGGTCAGAAGGGACATCACTATCAGCGACTCAGGGGGCTGGACTGCCAGAGGCTTCAAGTGACAGGCTGAGTGGCCCAGGGAGCATGACACCATCTGAGCTGAGAAAAGGAGGGACTAGGGGTAGGGAGCCCAGGGTGGGGCTCACCACAGTTCTGAAGAATTGGCTGTCTGGGCCTCTTCTGCTGGTCGAGGGGGCCCTAGGGACCTACCAGGGGCAGGAGGGAAGAGCTGCCCTAAGGCAGTAGCCACTACAGTGGCACCTGTAATTGTCTGGCACCAGAGCCCTAGAGCCACCAAGCTGGCTTGGGGACTTGGAACTGGTTCGCCAGGCAGGGATGAGCTAATAGGGATCAAGTTTCCTCTGAGACACCTCAGCTTGGCTCTCTTGAGCCCTCCCCACTGCATCTGGGCCTGGTCTTGGTTTCTGGCATAGCTGCCAAGTTTTGGTACCGCCCACCCACTCCCACTGGCAGTACTGGCAGGCCCAGCTCTCTAATTGCTGGGTGAGGAGCTGTTCTGCAGAGGTGGTACATGGAAAAGTGGACCCTGGCCATTGCAGGGCATGTGGGCCCTCAGCCCAACTTGCTCTAGGCCTTGAGGAGGGAGCGGCCGGGACTTCAGGCCAGCACTCAGCTGTGGGGGCGGGGGAGGGGCTCTCCTGAGGGCCACTGGCCCAGAAACCTTGGTTTGGGTCTGAAATGGATACTAAGGCCTGTGGGGGAACTGACCTAGGTGTTCCTCTCCCTCCCCAGGCTGAGGGGTGGGCCTAGATGGGTCTCAGCTAGGCCCAGGGGTCTGTCCTGGCTACAGGTTCCACTAGCTAAAGGGACTGGAGCCAGGGGGCAAGTAATGGAGCAGAGGGAGCGGCAGGAAGCAGCCCAAGAGCCCCAAACACACCCCCTCAGACACACCTACCACCCACAGCACATCTCTACACACACCTGCCACTCACAGGGCCAGACACACCATCCCCTTGGCAGTCAATTCACACACCCCTCTCCACCCTGAAAAGGCAGGGCACACTGGCTCACACTCTACAGCCCAGTCCACACCCCATGCACAGGCCCCACCTGCTGGGCCCTGAGTGGCTGCCAGGCTTGGCTAGGAGGGCAGGGCATGGCCACTGGGAGCAAACTGGGGAATCTCTTCTGAGAAGTGCCTGCCCCACCAGAAGAGACACTGGGAGGGGAGAAGTCTCTCTGTGTGCTGCTTCCCCTGGGGCAGAAAGATTCAAACCTGAGCCCCCATGCCCTGGCAGCCTAACAGTGCCTGGCAGCAGGGAAGCCCTCAATGCATGCCAGCAGTCACAATGATTCACCTGCAAGGGCGCCGAGCTTCACTACAAGGACAAGGGGTGGGGAGATGCTACCTGCACAGCCAGTCTGGGTCTGTGCACCTCGCCACCCTCCAGGAGGGAGCAAAGGCCCAGAGAGGAAACCAGGTATCTGAGAGGCAGGGGCTGCTTTTCAGAATACAAATGAGCTCATACCTCACCCCTGCTTAAAAATACTCTGGGGTCCTCCATGCCTATGGGGAAATGTCCACGTTCCTTGCAGTGGCAAAGGCCCATTACCCCCTGACCCATAAGCTTTCTCTGTCTGTCTCCCGCACCTTCCCAAAGCCCCATCCCTATGTAGGGGGGTGGTGAGCACAGCCAGACAGGAAGGTGAGCAGTGGCTTCTGGGAGGGACAGGTCCCTACAGGAGCCTTAGAGAGATCCGAGGCTTAGGCTAGTCCTAAACCCAGCAGGGGCCTGGGCACGGGGGCTGACTCTCCACCAAGAGAAGGTTTCATGTTCTAGCAACGCCTTAGGTGACTTGCCCTTTTGTTTTTCTTCTGAAAAATCCCACTGGGGCTGAAGAAAGGAATTTCAGCCCACACGGCAGCTACGGAACCATGTGGTGCTGGGCCAGGGAGGATGACTCCTCCACTTGCCAACACACGTGCCCAGCAGCTGTGCACACAGGAACTGGGTACAACCTCCCACTGACCAGGGCTCTGGGAGGAGCTATAGTCCAGATCCACAACCCCCAGCCCCACCCATCCTTGATCTAGGCCGGGGACTGGCCCAACGTATCACCAAGGGCCTCCTCATAGAAAACGTGGTTTTATTCTGGGGGAGGCCAATGTTATTTTCTCAGCCGTCCTCGCTCATGCCTGCCCATCTACAACTTGAGCGCCTCATCTCCCAGTCTCCCTTTCCTAGGGCCACACCTGCTCCAGGACCAGGCTGGGCCCTGCAGGGGTACTTCTCAGCCCGGTGGGCCTGGGCCTGGCTCCTGCTGCTGGCACCCTACCCAGCCCACAGCCCCTCTGGGATCCCGCCTCTCGGTGAGCCTCCCCGTCCCTGGCTGGCTGCAGCAGATTCTGCCCCAGATCAATGTGCTGTCTCAGGGAGGGCTTGCCCAAGCCTTCTTCTGACAGTGCTTCTGCTGTCGGCTCTCTCCACTGGCCTCAGATCTTGGAGGACTCGAGCCGAGGACTCCAGGGCGTGGAGGGCTCCCGCAGCGCCTGCAATTCCTGTTCCAGCGCCTGGTTGCGGCGGTACATGTCCATGTAGCCCCCCTGGATCTCTCGCTGGTAGCGCAGCACCCGCTCCTTCTCCTCCTGCCAGGTCCGCCGCTCCTGCTCGAAGCGCAGCGCCTGCTCTTGGCCCCGGAGTCGCTCCTGCAGCAGCTCAGCCCGCAGCTGCTCGGCACCATCCCCGGCCTCACTGCCTCCTGCCTCCCCCAGCAGCCCTCGGCTCTTGCAGTCATCAGTCTCACAACCACCGGCGGCTTCCTCCCGGGGGGCCTGCTCCTGCAGGCTCCGCACAGCCTCGCGAAGCCGGGCCAGCTCTGCGTCCTGGGCCTGGGCTTGTGCCCGGCTGCCCCGAAGTTGTGTCTTTAGGCTGAAGATCTCAGCCAGCTTCTGCGCCAGCTCGGCCTGGGCCTCCCGCAGCTGCTGCTTCAGGAGGCTAATCTCCGCCGTCTTCTGGCACACCTGGAGGGGCACAGGAGGGGCGAGTGCCAAGCAACGCTGGGTCAGGGGGCTGGTTGGGGGGTGGGCAGAGGAGGGGGCTGCAGTAACGGGGACAGGGGATTTCCTGAGAGCCCGGGCTCTCACCTCCCATCGTGCTTCCTCCTCTGGCCGAGTGTTGGGGTCAGCATCTGGGGGCCGATGCTCAGCGGCCAGGCCCTGCTGTGCCCGCAGCTCCTTGCGCAAGCGACGCTGCTCCTGCTGGGCCATGAACAGTTGTAGCTGGAGGTTTCGCTCGCTGCGCTCAGCCTTCTGGGCCACCTCGTGCAGCCGCTCCAGGTACAGGCGCTTCAGCTCAGACAGCCACAGACGCTGGCGTTCCTCCAGCACCTGCCAAGGGAAAGAGGCATCTGATAGCCGCAGCCGACATCCTGTACTCAAAAACCACAGGACCAGAGCCACACGTGCCCTACCCTGGGATGCCCTCCAGAGGTGAAGTGTCCCCAACATATTCCCCCCCATCCCCCCAGGGAGCCTCTCCCTCCCTCTTCTACAACCCCAGCCAAGAACCACGAGTGACCCGACATCCCCCCACATGGGGTGGGGGGAAAGGAGCTGATGCATCTCCTTTTTCTCAGGTCCAGAGTCAGGTGGGGGAACTGGCTGAGGACTGCCCAGTACTCCAATGCCAAGGGACAGAACAGGACCCCAGGCAGAGGCTGCCCTCACCTGTGTGAAGTGATTGACGCCATCCTGGTCACTGAGGCCTCTCTTAAGATCCTCACAGGAGTCGGGAAGCATGGCCACCACCTCCTCGGCAGTGTGGCAAGAGAGCTCATAGGGCGGCGGGGGCTCAGGCAGGCAGTTCAACCCGGCCAGTGGCCCAGCCTCCTTTGGGCTCCGAGAGGCACGATCCAGGGAGCCCCCAAGGTGGTTAATGTGGCCCAGGGAGGAACTGAAGGGGCCAGGGCCCATGCCAGGACTTCGGCTAAAGCTGCCCCCACTGGAGGAGTCAGACAGGCTGGGCTCGGGGTCGGGGCCGCCCTCGTCCAGGCTGAGGGCGTGCAGCAGCTGGGCACGGGCCTGTGCCTGGCTGGCCCGGGGCCCTGGGCTCAGGGGTGGGTGGCAGGCCAGCGTGTGCAGACTGCCGTTGCTGCGCCACAGCTTCTGGCCCTTGTGGGCCGCCAGGCTCTGCATGGACAGGAAGCCTTTCCCGGTGCCCGCCACAGGCTTGAACACGGATGGACGAATACGGCACTGCCAGGAAGAGAGGGCAGGGTAAGGCCCTGGGCGAACAGCACTGCCTTACGATGCTCCCACAGCCCTGGGGGTCCTTTCAGACATGGGGGGCCTGCCACCGGGAAGCAATGACTAGGCTGGACCATAGCAGGACTTTCAGGTCCAAGCCCTGTCCCAGCCCCAAGCTCCCCATCCCACCCTCCCACCCTAGGGAGGGGTTTGGGCAGAGGTGCACCTTGTCAAAACGTCCCCGCTCGGGCAGCGAGGTCTTGCTGAAGTCACCGGCCCGGGGATGTTCCTGGTAGTAGAGGGTGGCATAGTCGGCAGGCTCGTTCCGAGCAGCCCTCTTGGTGGTCTTGCCGTCTTTCTTGGGGAGGTGCAAGTAGCTGAGGAGCTCACGCTGGCCCAAGCCCTTCCGGAGGAGCCCATCAGGCTGGCGGGAGCCTCGGGATCCCTCAAGTGCTGCCCGTAGCTCTTCAGGGGAGAAGTCCTGCCGTTCCAACAGGCTGCCCACGCTGCCCATGGCAATGCTAGCAGGGCCTGGGGCTGTGTCCATGAAGTTTCAACACGGCACAGGCAGCTGCTTCTAGAGATCAAGAGGCTCCATCAGGGGCAGGTGGGTGCTTGCTGCCCACCTGCCCTTGATGCCCTAAAACCAGGTGCTTGTTCTGTGTCAGCTCCCCATCTGGCCCAGGCCCAAGAGAGGCAGATAAGGATATGGAGAGCCCTAACCGGTTTGGCTCAGTGGATAGAGCGTCGGCCTGCAGACTGAAGGGTCCCAGGTTCAATTCCAGTCAAGGGTATGTGCCTTGGTTGCGGGCACATCCCCAGTAAGAGGTGTGCAGGAGGCAACTGATAGATGTTTCTTTCTCATAGATGTTTCTAACTTTCTATCCCTCTCCCTTCCTCTCTGTAAAAAATCAATTAAAAAAAATTTTTTAAAAAAGGATATGGAGAGAATACAGCACAGAATACCTAGGCTAGCAAGAAGGGGCACAAGCCCTAAAGCCACCTGCCCGGTACCCCAGCATCAGGTGTATGATTGGGGGTGGGGAGGTATGGATGCGTTGAAACAGCAGGATAGGACCCTTCCCAGGACTGGGCCAGTTGAGGGCTCAGGCTCTGTCTGACTCTGACCTTGCTCACTCTCCTGCTAGACTCCCCCCACAATTTTGGGAAGTAGGAGAGGACACAAGGAACCAGGGCCAGGCACCTCAGATACTCCTTCTTTTCTTGGGAGAAGGGAAACCCAGTTCAGCCCTCTTCCTGCAGAGAGTGAGCTCCCCAAGGGAAGCACCTGGCACGGGTGGGGTTGCACCAAGCAGTGTGAGGGATACAAACAGGAAGGGCCTGAGGGGAGGAAGGATGGAGGGAACAATGGCCACAGTTTCCGGAACAGGTGTTCACCTTGGGCCATGGTGAGAGGCAGGGGGAAGGGGCAGCCAGAGCCCCTGCCAGCTCTGACGTATATACTATAGAGCTCACCACCAGGTGTGAGGATGGGGGCAGGGTGTCACTAAATCTTGACCCTGCATTGAGCCAGTCAGTGGGGGGTGGGGGGGAGGCTGGCTTCCTCATGCGTACAATGGCCATGACAACTCATCACTCAGGGATGCCTAGAGAATGGGCTAAAATAATAGAGCAAAGCGCCCAGTCAGCAGCCAGGGTCAATGCAAGCTGACCAGAGGCAGAGCTTAGCTGGTCAGACAATGAGCATTACTGGTGGGAGACTCAGTGACCAGGCTCCCACCTGTGCAGGGACCACACAGTGGAGGTGGGACCTGTCCCTAGTACCCGGCTGGATCCCCGGTGCTAAGCCAGTGCTCAGCACGCTAGATGAACCAATGCCACCCTCTCTTCTTCCCACCCAGCTGCTCCCATTCCCAGTTAGACCTCAGCAGGCACGCTGTAGCTGTGAGTCCCCCACAACCTCCCCAATATGCTGCCGGGACACCCACTCCCATCCCAAACAATGGTCGTTAGGAGGTTCCATCTTCCTCAGCCATTTCCAGGTTTTGTGTTTGTGGAAGACAAAGCTCTCTAGGAGTAAAAGGGAAGGAGGGTGCAGCCCTGCCCCCTCACATGTGACCCTCCACCTCACCCTGGGCAAAAGCAACCTTCCCATCCCTTCCCTCCCAGGCCCCAGTTCCCTCAACACCTCCGGTGGTGTCACAGGCCACACAGGGTCAGGGGACTCTTCCAGGTAAGGAATCACAAGTGCTAAGCACCTACAGCGACACAGGGGTCTCACTGAGTCCTGAGACCTAGGGACTATCTATTTTTTTAGGTAAGGACACCAGGGCTCTGAAAGGTCACAGAGCTGGCCAGGGTGAGGACACCTGTGATCCAGCACCATGGCTGCCAAATGAACAAGGATGTCACACACGTCCCAAAGAGGTGGAATGGAAGCACTGATCCCCCAATCTGACACCCCTCCACCATGACAAACCCACCCAGCCACAGATACCACTGTGGCTGAGAGGGCACTGAACTCCTGTCAGGGAGGTGGGACAACACACAAGCTGGTCTCCTGCCCTTCTCTCAAACTGATTCTCCATGGGGCACCTCTCTTCACCAGGCCTCTGTCTCCCCATCTCTTAAGTGGGGAAAGACCCTGCCTGCCCTGCCTTCCTTATGGGATTACCATGACAATCAGAGACAAGAGGCAAAAGGTCTAGGGAACTGTAAGCCCAGTGCAACAAGCAGGGGAGGGAGGGAGATGCTGATGGATGATGGTGACAGTGATGCCAAATACGCGCACTTGATCCCAAATACACACCATCTCACCTTCCCCTGGGCAGATCCTCACTTCCTGTCTCAGGGAGCAATAACTGACATCCCTTGTGCCCCACAAAAAATCTCAGTCTTAGAGAGGCAGCCATGGCCATAACAGCATCTACGCCAGCCACACATATGTTGCAGTCCAGTCAGGGCCACCAGCAGCACAGAGGCTCCTATAATTAGAGGACACAGCGCTGAGAGTCCAACAGCAGACAGTCACGCTCAAGGTCACCCACACGGCACTGAACACGCTCTGGGACACATATACATGATAATACAGGAATACTCCAGCAGGAGACCAGGAGAAACCATCTAGTTCCCTGACCAGAGACTAGATGCAGAGAGGGTGTGTGTGAAGGTGGTGAGGGAGGCATGAGGCCAGCTGCCCCCCACAAGTGACTTGAGCAATTAGAAACAGCTATGGAGCTGGAGGAAGAGGCATAGACAGCCCCTTTCCTTTGTCTTTCTTTAAGGCCCCCACCCTCCACCCCTCGTAAGTAACTTCTCTGGCTGTATTACCAGCTAGTACCTTTTCCTAGAAGGGTCCCTCCAACTCCCCTGCCTCCCAACACACGCCTTCCTGTTGCTTGGAACCCCGGGGAATGGCCTGACCAGACCCCAGGAAGTGGACAGCTGTGGGCTGGAAAGGATTTGGTGGGGAAGTGGGGGAGAGACAGCAACTGGGGAGGGATCAGAGCCTAAAGCCAGATGCCTCTAAGTGCCTGGGCTTGCTTGCTCTGGGGCCCAGAGTCTGCCCAGAGCTGAAAACTCCCCCACAACCCTACAGGCTAGGTTTTGGCTGTGCCTTCTGCGCAGGCCCCAAGTGGCCCCAACAGGGCCTTTACTCCCGCTCCCATCCCCTGGCCCCAAGATTAGCCAGCAAACTGAAAGTCCTAGACACAGAGGGACATCACTTTTGGACCACCCTTGGTGGAGCCAGGACAACGGGCCGGGGGAAGCAGAGACAGAACATCAAGGAGGCATCCTGGCACCCATTAGTGGATGCCTTGGTGCGTCAGCCTGACACAGGGCTACCAGAGCCTCACAACAAGCACAGGAGGGGAGTAGTGTCAACCCCCACTTCGTAAGAGAAAACGGAGGCCCAGGTGTTGAAATAATGTGCCTCAGGTCCCGTTCAGCCGCACAGGAGGAGTAAGTGCACAGGGTCCCCACCATGCATCTCCTTTGGGGTGAGACATCCCACAGCAAGTGGGCAGGAAGCTCCCACTCCTAACTCAGCTGCATCAGCCCCTCCTGAGCTCTAACAGCCCTTATTGGGGGGGGGGGGTGTCCCACCACCTGCTGGGGAATCAGTTTTGCTGAGGGGTGTGTCTGCAGCTGCCACTGAGGAATGGGACTGGAATGTCCCACTTCCAAAAGAGGGGGCAGTGGAGGCGGAGGGGCCAGGAAGGGGGCATACCCTGGACACCCTGCAACACCCCTGCAGGAGCGATGCCTTGTCCCACTATAGAGTCACTTCCAGTTGCACAGCACCCTACAGTGTTCTTCAGCCCTTTCCTTCCATCATCTCATCTCCATGAAAGCTTCGTGAGGACAGGCCGAGTAGCAATTACTGTCACTCCATTTTACAGACAAGGAAACAGGCCCAGAAAGAAAAAGCAAGTGGCCCCAAAACCCACAGCGATAGCCATCCCAACTCCCTGGGCAAGGTCCTCAGCACGGCACCAGGCTATCCCAGCCAGGGTCACCACTGCCCCCATGGGCACTCCTTGCTGTGTATGTATGTCTGCCCAGTCCCCGCAGCTGCTTCTCCCAAGGGCGTGTGCAACCATGCTGGGTTGGATTCCAGTCCCCCTAGCCTGTAATCCCTCCAGCCTGCCCGGATCAGGAGGAAATAGTGGCAGCGCTGCTGCTTGGGGACTTTTAGCCCTGGAAGCTGCTAGCTCTAGAGGCGGTAGTGGGAGCAGGCTGGTCGAATTCATTCACAGTCTGGCACATACACACCCACATACAGCCAGCCAGCACAAGAGCCCTGCCCACGAGGGCCTTGGGAGGAGGCCGATCACCTAGTCCAGGATGGTGATCTCTGCCTCCTCCCCCAGCCAAGCAGGGAGAGGGCATGGTGGCCAAGGCAGAGGGACAGCCAGGCTGAGCCCCAGATGCAAAGGAGGAGAACCCCAATCTGTTCTTGGGGGAGAGTGGTGTCGGTGAAAGAGGATGGGTCCCAGTTCTATTTCTGCACACAGCCAGCGCCCTGATTTAGGCTGTGGGCCAGCCCTCACTTTGGCCAAAGGTTGTGGCGTTGCTCTGGCCGCCAGGACGTGGGAGCATCCCTGGTTGGGGATCCAGGAGGCAAGCTGGCAGCTTGCTCCGCCTTGTACAGGGCAGGGGGGTTGAAGGACGAAGCGGGTACTGCGGAGGGGGTGGGAGAGGGGTCTCATGGGGAAGGAGAGGCAACGAAGGTGAGGCAACGGAGGTAGGCATCCTTCCGGAATTTATCCCGGAAAGCTGTGGCAGAGGCTGGCTAGGGCTCCCCAGCACTGCGGGAGGTCATTTAACTACCTGGGGGACGGGAGGGGCAGCCCTTCCTGGCGCCTTCCTGGGGCCTGCCCGGAGCGGTTGGGCTGGGAGACTGAGGCAGAGGTCAGGCTCCCTTGCCAAGGGCATCTGCCCCACCCTAGCCGCGACACAGGGGTCCCGAACGCAGATTCACGGAAAGCACATTTGCGGGGATTGCGGGGAGCAGCATAACCTGCTACCGGTCCCTCCAGCGGAGCGTGAGGGTGGGTCCCTGATCCCGAGCCTCAGTGCCTCGGTGCCCGGAGCAGGGGGACACCTGGGCGCGCACCGCACCCGGGCACCCCCGCCCACTTAGACGGAGACCTCGGCCGGCGGGGCTGAGGCTTGGCCAAGGTCGCCAGGAAAGCGGAGACCTCGCGAACGGCCCCACCCCCCGAGTCCAGCCCCGGCCCCCGGTGCGCCCCACTTACCATGCTGGCGCTGCTCCGCACCCCGCGCGCGCTGCGCTTCCCTCGCGCGGATTTGAAGCCTCCCTCCAGGGCGCTGGTGCGGTGGAGACTGCGAGCCGGGCGGCGCGGCTGGGCGGCAGGCGTCGGGAAAACGCGGGCGGGCGCCGGAGCCGGATTGACGAGGGAGGGACGCGCTCGGTGGCGCTGGCTCTCTTGCCCCAGAGGCGGAGGGAAAACCCGGCCTGACTCACGGCGCACCGCCAGCCCGAAGCGTGGCCGGGGCCTCGGGAAGTGAGGGGAGGGGACGAGGGGCAACCCCCGCCCACTGCCTGCCAACCTGAGCCCCGCCCCGGCCCCACGTGCCCCCTGTCGGCGGCTCCTGGCGCGGCGCCGCTCCGAACTCGCCCGCTCGAACCCCTGCCGGTCCGCTTCCCCGAGCGCGGACGACGCCGCCAAAGCGCGCTCCACCTGCCCTGCTCCTCCTCCTGCCTTCGCGGTCCCTCTCTGTTCTCTGAGCAGCTTCGCAAGAGGCTCGTTCAGTCCATCGCCTCCCGGATCCTCGCCGTGTTCTCTTAGGTAATGATTGTCCCCTATTGAGGCTGAGCAAGATAGTACTCCTGAGAGGTGGAAACCCTGCAAATCCAGGTGCCTTCAGGAACCAAATAATTTGAGTCGAACACTGGGATGTAAGACAGTAGAAGAATTGGAGGCAGAGACTGAAATGGATGCCTAAAGGCATTCAGATCGGAAACTGTTAAACACCTGTGTCTTTCTCAAAAAGTGAAAGTTACCTTCTGACCCAGCAATTACACTCCTAGGGGTATACCCCAAAAAATTGAAAGCAGGGACTCAAACAAGTACCTGCACATCAGTGTGTGTGGCAGGACTATTCATAATAGCCAAAAGGTGGACAGAGTTCAAGTTGTCCACTTGATGAATGGATAAACACATTGTGGTATATCCATACGATGGAATATTATTCAAAAGGAATGAAATGCTGACACATGAATGGAACTCGAGTTTGTATGGTTTGCTGAGAGCAGCATAATTTATTGCCGGCCCCTCCAGCGAATGAACCTCCAGAAAAATTCCTGCTAAGTGAAAGAAGCCAGACACAAAAGGCCACATGTGTGATTCCACTTATAAGAAGCAGGTAAATCCACACAGACAGAAAGCAGTTAGTGCCAGAGGCTGTGTAGGGAGAGAAATGAGTGACTGCTTAAAGGGTATGGGGTTTCCTTTTTAGGATGAGGAAAACGTTTGGAAACAGACAGACGTGGTGGTTGCACAGCATTGTGAATGTACTAAAAGTCATTGCAGCTGAAACTGGTTTGGCTCAGTGGATAGAGCGTTGGCCTGCGGACTGAAGGGTCCCGGGTTCGATTCAGGTCAAGGGCATGTATCTTGGTTGTGGGCACATCCCCAGTAGGGGGTGTGCAGGAAACAGCTGATTGATGTTTCTCCTTCATCCATGTTTCTAACTTTCTGTCCCTCTCCCTTCCTCTCTGTAAAAAAAATCAATAAAATATATTTTAAAAAATAAAAGTCATTGCATTGTACACTTTTAAATGCTTAATTTTATGTATGTAAATTTTATCAATTAAAAAATAAAGACATTTTGCACTCACCTGTGGATCAGATTTGGGCCATGGGTCACCAGTTTGCCAATTTCCTGTCAACTTAAGAAACATCCAAACATGTAGAGAATTTTTATTGAGTTTATTTGCACCAAACTGACAAATTCGGGGAAGCAAGATCTCAAATGCTCCTGAGAATAACAGTTTACAATTTCTTCCCTGCATTTGAGATTAATGAGGGGAAGTAAGGAAGATTACATAAAGTGGGAGAGAGCAAGGAAGGGATATGATTACTGCACATATTAGAAGGAGGGGTCTGAAAGGGAACATTTCCAAGGTGTGTTACCCTATATGCACAGGAACAATGAACAGGGCTGGCTTACAGCAAAGATAAGCCTTTTGCTAAAGAAGTTACATGCCTGGGTCGTGACTACCCACCATGACCTGCTCAGTTAGGAATTTAGGATCAGAGCACCCTGTGAGGTTACTTTCCGGAGAACTGTTTAAGAGTCAACCCTTAAGGAGCCCCCAGACTGGTGGAGTTACAAATTGATTAAAAAAAAAAATTCAACTTGGTAAATTTGAAGGTCTTTATTAAGCCATTCACAAATCAGCATCCCATCTAGCAACGAGAAGCATTCTCGGAGAAGTTGTACAAAATGGAAGGATTTTATAGGCAGAAGGGTGGGGCGAGGGAGCTATTAGTGAAAGAAAGGAAAGGATTATTTCTGGGCCAGGACATCTTTTCTTTGGGGAAAAAGAAAAGAAGGGTTTTTACTATAGAGATTGTCTCTTCTTCCCATGGGGGATGGAGATGACCTATGTGACAGATTACTTTATTGGTTCTTGACCTGGAAATCCAGGAAATTCCATACTGGTTGGTTAAGATTATGTTTCTGTGAGAAGTTGTGTGGATGAAAGGTGGTCTATAGACAGTAACTTCACAAGGTGATCAGATCATAAATTCCTAACTGAGCAGGTCATGGTAAGTAGTCACACCCCAGACACATATTAAAAGGGATACCTTTGCCTTAAGCCAGCCCTGTCCATTTTTTCTTGAATCTAGATTAGCACATTATTGAAATGCCTCATTTCAGACCACCCTTTCTAATAAATGACTGACCTCAAGAGAGCATGTTACCCGTGGACACAGACAATAGGTGGTAAAGGCTTGGGGTAGAGGGTGGGGGCAGGCTAAAAGGAATGGGGGGGAATGGGTCCTATGTAATAGTTTCAACAATAAAGATTTAATTTTTTTAAAAAGAAAGAGCACATAATCTTGTTAACTATCCTGTAATCTGATCTCTGCCTTGCTTTCGCCCACATTTATGTAATCTTTACTTTCCCTCCTAACTCTCAAATGCATAAAAGAAACTGGAAACTTATTCTGAGGAGCATTTGAGATCTTGTACCCCAGCATATGTTGTCAGTTCTGCTCAAATAAACTCTTATACAAATTATCTACAGATTTGTTTTTTATTGATTGATTTGAGAGAGAACAAGAGAAAGAAACAATTTGTTGTTCTGTTTATTTATGCATTCATTGCTTGATTCTTTTATGTGTCATGATTGAGGATCAAACCCAGGACCCTGATGTATGGGATGATGCTCTAACCAACTGAGCTACCCCTCCAGGGCAGGAAATTCTCTACAGGTTTTCATGTTTCTTCTTTTCAAAAAATCTTTATTGTTGAAAGTATTATGTAGGACCTTCTTTTTTCCTCATTGACCGCTTCTAGCAGGCTTTAATGTTTCTTACCTCAACCGTTGAAACAGCAGTTAGATCAGGTATTAAATCTAGGTTAGGTATTGTGTATGAAAAGGGGGACACATTTTAAACCTGACAAGCTCAGGGGAGGCCTGTATGGTGGGCCTTGCAACCTCAGAGACCTAAAGTAACCACACAGGATGGTCTGAAATGAAAACTTCCTAACTAAAAGCAAATTATGGTGGGTCTCGCTCTGGGCTGAAAGCTTCCCTGACAAAGGTCAGTCTTTGAGTGAGCCCATCTATTGTCTTTTTGCACCTAAGATAACATCCCTTTGGAATTTCAGACCCATCAGGGGACAGTCTCCCACAAGAGCATGAGACTGTAGAACACTCATTGTTTTTTGTTTGTTTTTGTTACTCCTCACCTGAGAATATTTTTCTATTGAATTTTAGAGGAAGTGGAAGGGAGGGGGAGAGGCAGAGAGAAACATCTATGTGAGAGGCATCAATTGGTTGCCTTCGCAAGTCCACGACCAGGGGACCAGGGTACGTGCCATTGGCCAGAATTGAACCCAGGACCCTTCAGTCCATGGGCCGATGCTCTAGCCATTGAGCCAAACCAGCAAGGCCCTTCACTGTTACCTTGTTGCCCATATACCACCTCTCTGTGCTGTAAATGTTAACTATCCTGTACCCACCATGTAAGAGTAGTGTTTTCCTGGTTTTACTTCTTATCCAGTCTCAGGATTTCACCACTTTGCTTCCTCCTGCCTCCCTAATCTACCACCAACGGATTTCAAATAGCTCCTTTATATCTACTCCTTTGATTTTAATGTATAAAATGCTCTGGAGCATTTTCTTGATCCATTGAGATGTTTGCTTCCTAGCAACTATTAGTTTGGCTCAGATAAACTCATAACTTTTTCTTAGGCTGGACATTCTTTTGTCAACAGTATCATGGGCTTTTAGCAGGACTGACACCATTTGGGGCTTGTGCTTTTTTCCTTTAACAAGATAAAGGTTCAGAGCCAGAGCACACTTGACCTTCGGGGGGACCTGAGGAAACGCCTCACTGGGGAGGGGGCTTTTGTCAATGTAAGAACATCCAAATATCTAGAGAAATTTTGAAAATATATTTTATTGATTTTTTACAGAGCAGAAGGGAGAGGGATAGAAAGTCAGAAACATCGATGAGAGAGAAACATTGATCAGCTGCCTCTTGCACAACCCCTACTGGGGATGTGCCTGCAGCCAAGGTACATGCCCTTGACCAGAATCAAACCTGGGACCTTTCAGTCCACAGGCCGACTATCTATCCACTGAGCCAAACGGGTTTTGGCTAGAGAATTTTTTAAAAAATCTTATCTAATAAAAGAGTATTATGCAAATTGACCACCCCTTCACTATACCCACAAGCCATGCCCACCAGCCACACCCACCAGCCAATCAGGAGTGGGTCCGGCGGAGGCAGGCATGGGGCAGGGAGGCCAGGGCCTGGCGTTCACCGGCAGCAGGGGTCAAGGCGGCCAGCCAGCATGTGAGGTGGGGTGGGCCGGAGGTGCAGGGGGCACAGCCAAAGCGCGCATGCGAGGCCGCTGAGTGTGGGGTTGCCCTGGGGCTGGGAGGTCGCCGCCAGGGCTAAGGCCTGGGCTGAGGGTGCGGGTCCCAGGCCTCCTGCAAATGCATGGGGGCCCCCGAGGCCGGGTGGTTCCCTGGCAGTCGCCAGTGGCTGGGGCTGAAGTCACCAGGGCAGAGCCAGCCATCAACCCCATTGCAGGGCCATGGCTAGGTGCCCAAGGCGATGCTTTAGGCCTTGGGTAGGCTGGGGTTGAGGGGTCAGTAGGACATCCTCTGAGGGCTCCCAGTATAAGTGAGGGGGCAGGTTGGGCTGAGGGATCACTCACCCCCAGTGCACAAATATATATATATATATATATATATATATATATATAATTGATTTTTTACAGAGAGGAAGGGAGAGGAATAGAGAGTTAGAAACATCAATGAGAGAGAATCATTGAACAGTTATAAATGCTATGACTATTCCCAATAGGGGATGTGCCCACAACCAAGTTACATTTCCTTGACTGGGATCGAACCTGGGATCCTTCAGTCCGCAAGCCGGCACTCTGTCCACTGAGCCAAACTGGCTCTAGACAATTTTTATAATAATTTATGTGAGCCAAAACTGATGGTATGCTGGGAAGCAAGATCACAAATGCTCCAAAGAATGACAGTTCTGCAGGTTTTTTTATACATTTGGAATTAAAGAGGACAGGTTACATGAAAATGGGGGAGAGCAAGGCAAGGATTAGATTACAGGACAGTTAACGAAAGTATGTGCTCTCTTGAGGTTGGTTTATCCTCCCAAGGGATTTGAAAAAGGCATGTCAGATGTGTGTGAACCTGGATGCTCAGAAACAACAGACAGGGCTTGCTTAAGGCAAAGACAAGCCTTCGACCAGAAAAGGTGTATGCAGGGATGTGACTACCCACCAAGAACTGACCAGTTGGGAATCTACGATCAGATCACCCTGTGAGGTTACTTTTGGTCACTGCACTTGTCAGATTTATTATCAAACCCCATTTTCGTTCGCACTTTTGCGATGGTCCTTGAAGGATAGAAGAAAGCATTTCTATGGAGGAAGGGGTCAGGAGCAAGCATCTGTGGCTGGAAAAGGTTGTGCACCGAGGGGTAAAGGCAGACTTTCTAGTGAGCTCAGCGCCCTGGGGGTGGGAGAGGTCAGTGGGAGAAGGGAGCACAGGTGGCAAACTGGAGCGGACCGGAAAGGCCTCTTGAAATAGGGTCAGGAGCCTTGGAGGTGCTGAGAGAGGGAACTGTGAAGGGGCGAGTACACAGGCCTGTGAGGTGGTCCAGGCAGGATGCCCGCTGATTAGAGGAATCTCAGAGAACAGAAACTGGCCATGGAGGGCAGAGGCACTGGAGAGAGGAGGAGAGGGGAGTTGTTCGTGTGAGGATTTGAAAGAACTGACTTGTTTGGGCAAGAAATTACATGAAGTAGAGGGGGGGGGGTAAATTTTATGACATCTCTGATTCGGCTCCTCCCTTTTCTGTTGTTATAAACACTATGACTGTCCCCAGGTCTTCTGACCTCCAGGCCAGTGTGCAGGAGGGAAAGGAATAAGAAGACACCCTGGATCCCAGGAATGTCAAAGACAGAAGGGTAGGAGGGTCCTGGCTGGCTGGAATACTGAGAAAGTGGCTGCACGCCAGAGCAGGGCAGCTCCAGGTGTGAGGCTGACAAGCCCTAGCATCTAGGCAGGGAGCTTGTCTCCCACTATACCAGGGCCTTCTCCAAAGTGGGGGTTGCAGAGTGCAGGGGGCTGAGGTAGAGACTAGCCTGGCTCCATTCCTCTAGCAGAGTTGTCATTCAAATAAACAAAGGTCAGCCTGGCTGTCTGGCTCAATGGTTGAGCATCAACCCATGAACCAAGACGTGGCCGGTTCCAGTTCCAGGCCCTGAAGGGGATGTGCGGATCATATTTTTGTCTTATGGGTGTTTCTATCTCTCTATCCCTCTCCTTTCCTCTCTCTCTAAAAATCAATAAAAACATATTAAAAAAAAAAAAAAAAAAGCTCAGGTACCCAGCCTCCACCAGGCTGGACAATGCTACCTGTCCCTGACTCCTACGCAGGCTCCAGACTCCAGGCTGCTAAGAGTACTCCCCTCCCCTCTCCAGAAGTTGGGGGGGGGGGGGGCGGTGATCTGGCCTGGCAGATGCTCCCTCCTGTCTGGTTTCTCGGAGCCCTTTGAGGTTGTCCTTAGAAAGTGCAAAGCTGAGGGGATCAGACGCACCAGGGGAGAGGCACTTTTTGCCCCATCAATATCTCCCCGACTCCCTCCATGCACCTACTCTCTCATGCCTTCCTATGCATACTCACAGCACAAACCTCAGTGTGAAAACCATAGAGTGTTACATTGAACCCTTGGGTACCCTCAGTCCATCTCCCTCTGATAGAAAAATTGAGGTCTCGAGAGGGCACATGACCTGCTCCCCAAAACACTAGGCTGCCCTCCCTGCGTCACCCTGGTGGGAAGGAGCCTTTGTTCACCTCCGTGCCAGTCCTCCCTGGTGACCAGGGCAGCCCCAGGCCTCAGCTAGTTCCTGGCAGGGCTGGGTCTGGAGGCTGGTCTTTTGTTGCCTAGACTGGTGCTCACTCTGTTTACCTGCACTCCTCTCTCTGCAGGCTGCCTCTTGTTCTCATCTCTGTCCCCTTAGCCCTTTGCCTCCTATGTGCCTTTCTGAGGCCTTGGAGGAAAGAAGATGGGCTGGGCAGAGGTGGACCATGAGAATCAGCAGGGGCCAGGCCGCTGTCACCCTCTGAACACTTGCCTGGGCAGCAAGGGGACCTTTATACAGTGAACATTGCTCACCTTGCTGGGCTCACAGGAGACACCCCTGCCTGGATTACCTTCCCCTGGCTTTGGCATACTTGTGGAGTTGGCTAAGGAGCCACACTGCCCAGATGCCAGGAGGTGAGGCACTTTGATCAACAAGCCTGGGGAAGGGAAACCAAGCTCCCTGGGTGCACCCACTTCCTGAATCAGCTGACCTTGGGCAATTTAATTTTTCTCTCTGCACCTCAGTGTTTTCTCAAAAAGGGGATCATAATTTGTCTGGGAGGATGAAGTGAAGTGACATCTACAAAGCACCCAGGGCCTGGCCTGGCCAATGGTTGGCACCTGCAGGCGCTAGTTTATCCTTCCCCCTTCTCCATGTGTGGAAAGTTTGTCAGAAGAACAAATGCTTGCCACGGAGCCTGTCTTGAAGTGGCCAGGAAGGCTGTGTGCTGTCCTCACCCAGCACACACTCCTGTCAGCCTGTCTCCTGGGCTGTCCCCACCCAGCACACACTCCTGTCAGCCTGTCTCCTGGGCTGTCCCCACCCAGCACACACTCATGTTAGCCTGTCTCCTGGGCTGTCCCCACCCAGCACACACTCCTGTCAGCCTGTCTCCTGGGCTGGGTAGTATGTGCACCATGCTGCCTGCTAGTGGCCAAGACTGTAAAGTTCTGGAGCTGCTGTGGAGAATAGCAATTGCCTCCTTTGCTCTGGCCACCACCTCTGGCTTCATCACCTTTCTCCTGGACTGTTGCAGCAGAATGCCTGGGTTCCCTACCACCCAGCCATCGCCCACTCTGTCCCAGAAGGCACTTTCCAGCCCACATACTCTGTTTCCACACCTCCATGCTTGAGATGTATCGTCCCAGCCTCAGGACTGGTCCCCGGGCTCTCTCTTTCCAGCCTTGCCCCTGCTGCGGGCAGAGGACTGTCTCAATGTCCTCACCTGTAAGTGCTGGTTGTTGGGAGAACCCAAATTACTGCCTGCATCCGGTGTTGTTTCAGCAGTACTTACTTGTCACAGGTCACCAGCATTTCTAGGTCACCTGTCTGTCACCCCTCAGGAACAGGCAGTTCTGAGCCCACAGGATTGGACTCCCGTTCATATTCAGACCCCCCCCCCCCCGGCCTCCTCCATGACATAACAGCTCGCCACGCCCAGGTCCAATCCACCATCTGCAAAAACAAAACAAAACACCACTTTATGGTTGCTTTCTAACCAGGAGGATGGGGATAGAGAAAGGAGGCCCTGCTCTAATCCTGGGCTTCTCTGAGCCTCAGTTTCTTCAATTGCAAACGGGCAGAATTACTGTGAGGACGAAATGGCATAAGCTGAATGAAGGGAGGACTTGACAGCTGTGTCCCCCATCCACCCTTCACTACTTGCTCTCCCTTGTACTCTCTTGTCCCCTGGAGCTGCCCAGGCCCCAGCCCAAGGGAGGAGGGAGGAGAGCTGGGCTTTCTGGAGAGAATTTTAGACCTTGCAAAGAGCAGGCTAACAGGTAACTCCTGCCAACAGCTTCAAGATGGTTCTAAACCCAGAGCCGCTGTTCACCATGGGGCATTGTAGCTGTCAGGACTGAGGCAGTTAGGACCCTCCTTGCCTGCCCTCACACCCCACCCAAGCAGATGTGCACCACACTCTAGGGTGAAAGTGGACTCCTGGGATCTAGACTGTCCTCCCTGAGTCACCCTGTGGGGAGGAGCCTATGTTCAACCCTGCTGACACCCCTGCCAGCCCTCTCTGGTGACCAGGGCAACCCAAGGCCTCAGGTGGGGAGGAAACTGAGAGCTGCCAGGACTTGCTGAGATACCTGCCCTGGGCAGAGAGCTCAGACCTGCAAGAGCCAGCCCAGACTACAGTGTGACAGCTGCCCTGAGAGTCCAGGCAGCTGACTGGCCCACTGGCCGGTCACCAGAAACCTGCCCCACAGCCAAGCCCAGGGCCAGCTGCCACCCGGAGTGGTAACAGGGAACTGGCTCTGGAACTGGGGAGACCTAGGCTCCAACCTTGGGTGCAGTGACTTATGGGTGAGGTGTATGGGGTGGGGAGGTCAATGGCAAGAAGAAACAGCTGTGCAGATTGGTTGCACAACAATGTGAATGTGCCTAACACTCCTGAACTGCACACTTCAAAATGGTTAAGATGGTAAATTGTATGTTCTGTGTATTTTACCATGATTAATTAAAATTTTTTTCAAAAGAAAGAATAAAACTACACTGAAGTGGACTTAAATTCTCACATTCCAAAGCTAAGTGAAGGTGCTGGTAGTGGGCCTTTTTACTTTTTAGCAAGGTCTTTATATAGATTCTTTTTAAAGCTTAATTACAGGTATTTCCAAATATGCACAAAGGTAGGGAAAAACCTCCCATGTACCCATCACTCAGTTTTATGATTTTATTCATCTCTATATAAACACTCCCTTTATGTCCCTAGCCCCACCTCCCCCAGGTTATTTTTGAAAAATATGTTTTTATTGATTTCTGAGAGAGGCAGGGAGAAGGAGAGAGAGAGAGAAACATTGATGGGAGAGAAACATCCATGGGCTGCCTTCTGAACACCCCTCCTGGGTATTGAGTCTGCAGCCTGAGCATGCGCCCCGACCATGAATGGACTGGTAACCTCCGGTGCATGCGCTGATCCTCAGCCGTTGAGCAACCGCAGCAGGCGTCCCAGGTTATAATTACTATGATTATTTTAATCCTCATCCGAGAATATTTTTCCATTGATTTTTTAGAGAGTGTGGAGGAGCGAGGAAAAGACAGAGAAATATCAATGTGAGACAATTGTTTGCCTCCTGCACATGTCTTGACCAAGACTGGGCCAGGGAGGAGCCTGCAATCGAAGTACATTCTCTTGACCTGAACAGAACCCAGGATCTCAGGCTGAAACTCTATCCACCGACCCAAACTGGCTAGGGGGCCCCAGGTTATTTTAAGGCAAATGCTAGCCATTATGATATCTTATTCATCAATATTCAGTGTAAGCAAACATGTTAAATTGTAATGTGCATCTCTTTTAGGGTGGGTGACTTCACAGGTACAATTGCCTAAAACAAGGCTGAAGAGTTCAGACCCCCAGCATTTGCTGGCAAGGCCTGTGGCAGGCGGGCAGGGGGGTAGTCTCTCTGCTTTGCCCTTCACCAGTACGGTTACACCTGCCCACTGACATTCCTCTCTTCCCTTTCCTCAAGGGAAGGCCAAGAGAAGTGATCTTTGGGATTACCCATGGGACTTCTGCCTGTGTGGAAAGATGGCTGAGAGATTCAAGTCCCCAGCTTCACTGCTAAAAGAGGGTATTTCCCAGGGAGCGTAGGAGCCATAGGCCTGAGCAGTTAGGGCTGGTCTTGGAGCTCTCAGCCACCTGCCACCCTCGCAGCCCCTCACTTATGTGCCCACCCGGCGGGTCCCTCACATCTCCTTCTATCTGTGCCCAGCCAGTCAGCCAAGCTGGGCACAGCCCTCGTGGATCCTGGCTCACGAAACGCCACTGGCCTTGGACATCTGGGAGTCGGACCCCTTTCCCCTGTATCTTCTGCTGAGGCAGAGGTTTCTTAGGCCCCTGCTCTGTTCTGATTCCTCCACCAAGTAGACATGCCCACACAGCCCCCCCCTAGCTGGCTTCCATCCCCAACTGCAAGCAGGCCCCATTCACAGAGCCATGTGCCGCTGCCACCTCTACCCAAACATTTACCCAGCCCCACCCAGGAGAGCCAGACAGGCTGGTACACACCTTCCTCTACTTGGCACTGCCACACCCCCAACCCTCCCTCTCTCCAAGCCTACCAGGGTGGCAACTCTCTCGCCCTTGCTCCACCCACTCCAAGATCTGGGCCACCACAGGGTCCTCAAGGTCCTCAGAGCACATGTTTGCCATGTCCTTGGCAGGTCCAATAGCAGGATGAACATAGGACTGTGTGTGGTGTAGACACCAGGGAGTTCGGGCCCTAGACCAGCCTTTTACTCTGCACACAGCTGCCAGTCCCAGAGGCCTTACTAGGCTCACAGGGACAAAGAGGCACCAGACGGGGCGAGGTCCACCCCTTGTCCCTGTTCACCAACATGAGCTGGCAGGAAGTGACACAAGCCAAAGAAGCAGCTTTAACAGGTTCATCTTTGGAGCACAAGAGTTCACTGAGGGGAATCGTCTATGAAAGAAAAGGGAGGGAGAGGACTGGGCAGAGGTGCCACTAGTGGCTCTGCATGGAGCTGCAGATCTAACTGCTTACTTGAGGTCTTATCACACCACCACCACCCCCCAATAGGACAGAAAAGGCCCTTATCTCACCACCTTGCTCAGTTGCTGGCCTCTAGAAAAGAGCAGGACCTCCATTTGAAAGTAAAACAGAGCCAGAAGGTGCTAACAGCTGGGTGCTGTCAGCCGGACACACTTTGCAGCTGGGCAGTGAGGCCTTCCTTGTGGGGGTGCATCACCTTGTTGCACCCAGGCAAGACTGTGTACCCTGGGCTACAGGCACAAAACCTAGAATGGACCCTAACCAGTTTGGCTCAGTGGATAGAGCGTCGGCCTGCAGACTCAAGGGTCCCAGGTTCGATTCTGGTCAAGGGCATGAACCTTCCACTTTCTCTAAAAATCAATGTAAAAAATCCTTGGGTAAGCATTAACAACAAAAAAGAGAGAAGGTTAACAGGATCTAGGGACTTGGAGGAGGACCCCCACGGAGCACTGCTGGCTTGGGCTATTACCTGTGAGGGGTCTCAGTGTATCAGGTGCTAGGCATGTTGAAAGGAGCTGGAGAGCTGGAGATTCCTGAATTGAAGCCTACAGAAAGTAGAGGAAGAGATCCTATTCTTCTCCTACTAATCTCCCTTTAGTGCTTCCTTTTGGCAGAATCGAACAGGAAGTCAGCTGGCAAGGGGCCCTGGGAAATGTGATTTGCAGATCCTAGCCCCAGCATCACAGAGCATATTATAGAAGGATGGGCTTAGACCTGAGAGGCAAGAGGTAAATAACTGGCACACATATATATTGTTTCCCTCTAGATGTTTTCACTATTTTTCTCTTTGTTGTTGATTTTCTACATTTTCACAATGATGGATCAGATAGTAGATTTCTTTTTATTCTGCTTTGGGAATCATTTGAGTTTTTAAATCTATAGATTGATATTTTCCATCTATTCTAGAAAGTTCTCAACTATTATCTCCTCTAGTATCGCTTCTGTTCCCATCTCTCTTTCTCCCCTTCTTCTGGGACTGCAATTAAACATATGTAAGATCTTTTCATTGTTACTTCCATATCTATAACTTTTTCTTCTGTATTTCCCATCATTTTGTCTCTCTATATTTCTTGTTTTTCAAATATGGTTTTATTTATTTTTAGAGAGAGAGGAGGAAAGGAGAGGGAGAGAGAGAGAAACATCGATTGGCTGCCTCCTGCACTTGTCCCAACCGGGGATTGAACCCAAAACCCAGGCATATGCCCTGTCCTGGAATAAAACTGGCAACCCTTTCGTGCATGGGATGATGGCCAAGCAGCTGAGCCACACCAGCCAGGGCTGTATCTCCATAATTCTTGTTAAATTGTTCTTCTCCCTGTCCCTCACCTTTTTTTTTTATTGATTTTATAGATAGAGGAAGGGAGAGGGAGATAGAGAGATACATATAGAAAGAAAAAATCAGTATGAGAGAAATACTGATCAGGTGCCTCCCTTACACACCCTCACTGGGGATTGAACCTGCAACCTGGGTGCACAGGACAACACTCCAACCAACTGAGCCACACCGGACAGGGCCTTCTTTTTATTTATTGATTTATTGATGTATTGATTTTTAAAGAGAAAGAGATATCAATTTGTTGCTCCACTTACTTATGCATTTATTGGTTGCTTCTTGGTTCAATGCAGGGAACCGAGCCCTAATCCTTGGCGTGTCAGGATGACACTCTAACCAAGTGAGCTATCAAGCCAGGGCTGGGCTGTTTCTTCTGACCAGCCTTCCATTTCTCAAATTCATTCTTCAGCCATGTCATATCTGCTATTAAGCCCACCCATTGAGCTATAACTTTTGGGTTTTATTTTATTGTATTTCTCTTTTGCATATACTATGTAATATTTTAGTTTCCAGTTCCCTGCTAAAGCTTTCCATTTTGGAATTTAACTTCTTAAACATAGTAAGTGTAATTTTTTTTAGTCTGGAGTTCCTCCAGCTCTATTTCTATAGTTTCTATAGGTTTTCGTTCAAGAAATCTTGCTTCCTTGTGTGTGTGTGTGTGCGTGTGTGTGTGCACAGGCATGTGCGCGCATACACGTGCATGTGGTAAATATTGTGTGTGTGAAATTATTTGCGAGATTATTTGAATGGGTTTGTTTTGTCATTCACCAGAGAGAATTTTCTATTGCTTTTGCCAGGTGCCTGGAGGGATGAGCAAACTGAGATCATCTTAGTTCATACTTAGGGCATGATGTTTTCCGGAACCTTGATGACTCACAGCTGGACTGCCATTCAGGGACAGGCTGATATGCTTTCTGTTCACCTTTATTTCTGGAGAACGGTCTTTTGGGGGCTGCCCAATGTGGGGTGTGGTTTATCAGTCTCCCATCCTTGACAGGCCCCTGATTTTTGTCTCCATCCATGCAAGGCCACTAGAAGTGACCTTGACCTCTCAACAGCCTCAAATCTCAGGGTCAACTCTTTGGAACTCTGTCCTCTCATGGACCTTGGCACAACAATCTCTCACTCACTATCTAGTTAGCTCTTTGATGCTATTAATAATGTGGGGGGGGTGTGTGTGTGTGTGTGAGAGAGAGAGAGAGAGAGAGAGAGAGAGAGAGAGAGAGAATTTTATAAACATTCAATCAACTCTTTCAGTTGTTCTCTGCAGGAGGTTTTTATCAAAGATATCTAGTCCGCCTCTTACTGGAAGAGAGGTCTTGGTTTGCTTAACTATCAGTGTGGAGGATGGAATAGATGATGCAAAAGTGGTTTCGGGGAGACCAGTTCAGTTAATCCTTGTGGGAGACATCGTGAACTTAGGTGAGGACATTGGAGCTGGAAAGAGGACAGATTTGAGAAATACTCTAAATGTTGAGTTGATGAACTTGGTTTTAGATTATGTGTGGGGATGAGTGATGGTCCCAATCTCAGACAAGTGTCTGAGAGGAAGAACAATTTGGGAGAGATCAGCAGTTTGCCTTTGGGAGTAGATATTTGACTAGAGGCCTGGTGCACAAAGTTCATGCATGGGGGTGTGTGTCCCTCAGGCAAGCCTGTACCCTCTCCAATAGGGGACCCCTGTCCGACTGCCTCTTTAGGCCCAATCTTATCAGATGGTCTCTGAGGATCAGGCCTAAACGGGCAGTCGAACATCCCTCTCACAATCCAGGACTGATGGCTCCCTAGTGCTCGCCTGCCTGCCTTCCTGATTGCCCCTAACTGCTTCTGCCTGCCAGCCTGATCACCCCCTAACCACTCCTCTGCCAGCCTGGTCACCCTAACTACCTTCCCCTACAGACTTGATTTCCCACAACTGCCCTCTTGCAGGCCTGGTCCCTCCCAACAGCCCTCCCCTGCTGGCCATCTTATGGTGGTCATATTGTGTCCACATGGGGTCAGTCATCTTTGACCACATGGGGGCAGCCATCTTGTGTTGGAGTGAGTCAATTTGCATATTACTCTCATATTAGATAGGATAGAGGCCTGGTACATTGGTGGGGGCCAGCTGGTTTGCCCTGAAAGGTATCCTAAGTCATGGTGGGAGTTCCCTTTTGGTGTGGGGTGGCCTGTGTAAGGGTCCTGTGGTGGTTTGCATGCTGGCCACACCCCCTGGCGACCCAAGTGGAGGCTCTGGTATCTGGGACTTATTTATCTTCTATAATTGAAACTTTGTAGCCTTAAGTGGAGGCCAAGGCAGGCCAGGGCAAGCAGAAAGCTTGGCTTCCTCCATTGCCAGGGAAACCCAAGCCTCCTGCTCTCTCCATGGTCACAGCCGTCTTGGTTGGGTTAATTAGCAGAGGCAGTCAATTTGCATATTACTCTTTTATTAGATAGGATGAGGCTTTGGGATGTCCAAGTGCGCATGTTTCATGAGGTAGCTGCTGATTTGAATCTGGACTTCAGGCAGAGATATATAAAAGTATGAATCTTCAATATGTATGGGGCATTTCAATTCCATAGTTTTCCTGAATGGAAATATTTTAATTAGAATTTTTTGCCAATGCTGGTGATTTTTTTCCTTGGGTCAATAAAGGAATTGGGGGAATAAATTGCATTAAAGTAAATTAATTCCTTTATAACAATTTTAAATTCAGCACAGTCAAACCATATCTCATTTTTAAGAAATGTGTTTTTACTGATTTTTAGAGAGAGAAAGAGAGACAACGAGGAAAATGACTTTGGGGAGCTCCTGGTGAGTGTGGCAGAGCTCATGGGGAGGAGAGGCCCGTCCCTGTCCCAGGCTGCAGGCAAGGCTGCCAACAGGCTCAGAGAAAGCCCCAGCTGCCTCTACCTGGGGCTGTGGAAAAGCAGGAAACAGCCAGAGCAAAGGCTCTGGTCTGAGGCAGGTAGCCCACTCAGAGCCCAGAAACCTTTCTTCCTGGGAGAGTGGGGAGGGTCTGAAAGGGAGTGGAGCCCTAACCGGTTTGGCTCAGTGGGTAGAGCGTTGGCCTGCAGACTGAAAGGCCCCAGGTTCGATTCCGGTCAAGGGTATGTACCTTGGTTGCGGGCACATCCACAGTAGGAGGTGTGCAGGACAGCTGATTGATGTTTCTCTCTCATCGATGTTTCTGACTCTCTATCCCTCTCCCTTCCACTCTGTAAAAAATCAATAAAATATATTTTTAAAAAGAAAAGAAGGAAAGAAAAGAAGTGGAGCCCGATCATCAACTCCCTGAAAGCCAAGCTGGAGCTTTTTGATCCTGGCATAAGTAACTGAAAGTCAGTGGAGTTTTTAAAGCAATTAAGTTACTTAATGAGTTTCTAGAATGTAACACCTACGAGGGGGCAGGGATACTGGTCTGTTTTGTTTTACGAACTAGTAACTGCTGAACAAATAATTGGGTAATGCAGAAATCAGTGAAGGAATAAATGTGTTGTAGGAAGGTCATCCAGGCCACAGAGAGAGACTTGACTGGAAAGGACAGAACCTGGGAAGGGTCATGAGGCTGGGAGCACCAGGCCCCAGGTGATGTCTGCCGGGAGAGCAGGCTGGGGCTGAGCGGAGGGCACGGTGGCAGGAGGGTTAGGGGAGACTTTACCGTTTTCACTTGGAGGGCTGGACCTTCATCTTTGCAGTAACGGCTTGGTGTCTGGCCCAGAGTAGCTGCTCAAGAACTATTTGCCGAATGTTTAACAAAAGAACATTCTAGGTCTGTTCAGAAAACCACCTGTCCTTGACTCCAGCAGTTCCGTGGCTGATCACAAATTTCTTCCTCCAGAAACGTGTTCTTACAGCATTTCTTCCCAGTTTTCTTTGCAGACATTGCCTCATTTAGTCCTTATCTTAAACCTGAGAAGTGGGAACTATTAGCTCCCTTTTACAGACAGACACAAGCCTCGGTGAGGCAGGATAGAAAGAAACTAGGAAAATTCCTTGGCAGGTGGATTGGGGAAACAGATAGCTGAACAAACTTGTTGAGCAATTTACAGCCAGAGAACAAGTCACAAGATCTTATCTTCCCTAACCAAGGAGACTTCAGAGCAAATGGTTTTCATATTCCAGAGCTCTAGAGCAGACCTGTCTTGTCTGGTTCCTCTTTCCTAACGTTCTTTGAAGGCGGAACTGACCAGAGAATGACCCTGACCTCTTTATAAGCTCATTTTGATTAATCAGCATATTGAAGGAGACCCCTTGACTATTCCGTTGAGATCCTCCTCTGAGGTCTCCCCTTTATTTATTTATTTATTTTTAAGAGATGAACATCTCTTTTTAAAAAATATATATATATTTTATTGATTTTTTACAGAGAGGAAGGGAGAGGGATAGAAAGTCAGAAACATCAATGAGAGAGAAACATCGATCAGCTGCCTCCTACACAACCCCCACTGGGGATGTGCCCACAACCAAGGTACATGCCCTTGACCGGAATCGAACCCAGGACCTCTCAATCCGCAGGCCAACGCTCTATCCACTGAGCCAAAACCAGTTTCGGCTGAGGTCTCCCCTTTAGAAAACAGATAAGAACCCTCATGACAAAGGACCCAGCACACACTCTTCTGGGAGTACACCTGCATCCCTTCTTTCTCGGGCATGTACTTTTTCACTCTCTTAAACTTTAAGTGTCCTCAGGAGACTTGCAACCAGGGGAGCAGTGGGCAGCAGCAGCTCCTCCCGGTCTTACCCCTTGAACTTGACTCCAAGGCCCCCTTTTCCTGGCTTGTGAGTGAGCTAAAAGCAGCCCTGTCTTGGCCCCCTTCTGCCACTGTGTCTTAACTTCTCAGCAAGTCCACACACTTTTTTTTTTAATTTTCACCCAAGGATATATTTTTTAATATATTTGATTGATTTTTTTTACAGAGAGGAAGGGAGAGAGATAAAGAGTTAGAAACATCAATGAGAGAGAAACATCAATCAGCCGCCTCCTGCACACCCCCTACTGGAGATGTGCCCACAACCAAGGTACATGCCCTTGACCATAATCGAACCTGGGACCCTTGAGTCTGCAGACCGATACTCTATCCAGTGAGCCAAACTGGTCAGGGCCCAGGGATACTTTTTCATTGTTTTGTTTGTTTGTTTGTTTGTTTTTGGGTTGTTTTTTAGAGAGAGGGAAAGACAGAGAGAAATAACGATGTCAGAGAAACACATCGATTGGTTTCCTCCTGCACCAGCTCGGACCAGGGCTGGGATTGAGCCTGCAACCAAGGTGCATGCTCTTAAACAGAACTGAACCTGGGACCCTTTGGTCCACGGTTGATATTCTATCCACTGAGCCAAACCAGCCAGGACCACACACTTCTTTCCTCTGTTTCTAGAGGCCAAAGTAGCCTCACCCCGACTCTCTCCTGTTGCTCCTTCTACCCTAAGCCCTTCCTTATTGCACTGTCCCCACTCAGTGAATGTCTCTCAGAGTCACCTGGGCTTGTGTTGTGAAATCTTTCCTGCACAAAGTCAAGAACCCACACACGACAGGCCGGCCCTGAGGCAGACCTGCTCCGGGCCTGCTCCCTTTCCGGTGACAGCAGCAATTTGTGTGAGTTCACCAGGGTAAGTGTGGGACAGATAATATTCCGACCCAGGATTCTTTTATCATGTAGCTGGAAATGTCTGCGTAGACATGAGAAAGAGCCCCAGGTGGCATGTGGATTCAGTGTTAGCCACATATTCATAGTAAGAGCTCACGTTCACTAGCCCTTCATGTGTGCCCACTGCTGCTCCAAGCCCCAGACATGAGTCACCTCATTTATTCCTCAAACACTCTTTGAGGTCAGTCTGTCTTCGCCCCATATTACACATGTGGTATTGGCAAAGTATAAGGGGCAGAAACCACCTTGTGCTAACACAGCCAGGGAAGACCTTAGGAGGAGAGAAGCTGAGACAAGACAAGATGTAGGTGGGGAAAGAGGAAGGTATTCCTGGAGGAAAGCCTAGCTTGAGCAAAGGTATGAAGGAGTGGGTAGAAGTGGGGGTCGGGGGGACAGTTCTAACAGAAGAGGGGAGAAAAAGTAAAAACCAAGAAGAGAGGCTGAGGGGGCATGCTCTCCAGAAGGGGCCAGGCCTGGCTGATTGAGGTCTCGCCATAGGGCATCTTGGGGCAGGGTCTTGGATGAGGGCACGCTCAGGGCAGTGGTGAGGAGAAGGGCGGAAGAGGTAGAGATAGCTGGCTGGTCAGGACAACGGGCCTGGGCCCGGGGAGAGACGGTGAAGACCTGAAATAGTGGACACCAGGAGGGAGGGAACGGCTTTCACAAGTGAGGACGGACAGGACAGGTTACCCACTACCTCTGGGTATTGAATCTAGTTTTAGGTGGTATATCTTCAGAGGTTGCATAGTGCCCATAGGTATGTTTTTTTAATTTCTTTATTGATTAAGGTGTTACATCTGTGCCCTTATCCTCCCTTTATACCTCCATCCCTCCCACTCAGGCCCTCACCCCCCTGGTGTCTGCGTTCATTGGTCAGGCTTATATGCATGCGTACAAGTCCTTGGGTTGATCTCTCTCTTTACCCCACTCTCCCCTACCTTCCCTCTGAGGTTTGACAGACTGATCGATGCTTCTCTGATCTGTTTTTGTTCATCAGTTTATGTTGTTCATTACATTCCATAAATGAGTGAGATCATGTGATATTTACCTTTCTCTGACTGGCTTCACTTAGCATAATACTCTCTAGTTCCATCCATGCTGTTGCAAATGGTAAGAACTCCTTTTTTACCACAGCATAGTATTCCATAGTGTAGCTGTACCACTGTTTTTAATCCACTCATCTGCTGATGGTGCCCATAGGTTTTTGTTTGTCTGCACAGCGTGTTGGTTTTTTAAAATTAATTACTAAGTTAAAAAAAATAAGAACATTTCAAATACCAATCAAAATTTTCTGTTTCTCCTGGAAAATGAGGGATCTGGCAATGCTGGGGCTCATTTCTGTGGGGCAACAATTGCCTGAAACTAAAGTGGCTGTTTCCAGTAGATAGGTATATACTCTTTGCCACAGTCCCCAACACCCCTTAATGTACTCTACCCATCTCACTCACAGATGTCATTTGGTTGGCCCCCATTGGCACTGAGTTTTGTAACAAAGGATTTGGGTAAATTGAAGTATTTTAGGAGTAGAGGCAAGACGACTGAAGTATGTCCTGTGAAGACCAGCAGGAGCAAACGGGGATATTTACCTTCTGGGAACGAGATTATAGCCTTTACATTTAAAAGGCTAAGGTTGAGGAGAGTAAGCAGGTCTGTTTTGTGAATCCCCAGGGGAAAAAACAAAACCAAACTCAGACCAGTGAAAATGTGAGTGTGGGGGTGGGGGTGGGGGGTGGGAGGGAAGGCAACAAGGAGACCCGTTTCTGCTTGACCTAAGGCTGACTTTGGAACATCATAACCGTTTCAAGATGCAACAGGTAACATCAGAGAGGCCAGCCCCTGGCACAGATGTGAGGGCCGAGTGCAGGCTGAGCCTGGGCAACGGCTTCACCACAACCATTTAGAGGAAATCTAAGTGTTGCATAGACAGCTGAACTGCCTGCCCTTTGCGGTTTCTTCCAGCCTGCCAGAGCGGGGTTCTGTGCCCACAGACTGGCTGCCAGGCTGAAGAAGGAAGAATTCAGAATGACCCCTGCACTGCTGGCCTGGAAGCTGAAAGACTACCTCATCTGCTGCTACTAGACAAGGGGTCCTGGGAGGAAGCTGTGCAGGAGGAGCAGGAGGTTACATTCCTTTGTGCTGCAGGGAGAAAAGCCAGGGCATTGGGTCCGAAAGATTGGCTCTTTTTACCCTCCTTAGTAAAATATCTGTCAGGGCTGTGAGGAGGGTTTAGGTGAACACACCTGAAAAAAATGCGGCCCAGTGCTTGGCTGGTAGAAATTCCTGGATAAAGGTGACTGTCCCAGCCCCGTGCTCTGGTCTGAGAGGCGTCACTGGTCCTGGATGGAGCAGGTAAAAGGCCTGCGCTCTGGACTAGCCCATAGGACATCCAGGTTCGTTCTGCGGGAAGGAGAGGCGTGTTAGATGGCCTCTGGGGACCTGCCAGCTCCGGGTCACCTGACAGGAGCCTGGATGGCTGAGCTTTCTGTCCAAGTGAGTCACTTGGAGGCCAGAGCAGTGGGTGTGGGGACTTCTGGAGGCAGCTGCTGTGAATGTACTTCCTAGAAAAGAAAGGAAGCTGTGATGTTGTGATTTAGAATAAGAAACATATATTTGATCCTCCTCCTACTTCCTGGCACAGAGCTCCCAAAACCCTTGGAATTTCCTAAATAATAAGAGTGTTCAGTTCGTTTTTCGTTATGTTAATGAAGAGACTTTCTGAGCTTCACCTAAGGATGGGGGCTGGTTGCCTAGGGAACCAACCTTGTGATTAGAGGAGTGTAATTTTCAGTCCCCCTGCCCCACCTCTGGGGAGAAGAGGGGCTGAAGGCTGGATTGTACCGGTGAAATAGCCTCCCTGATCCCTTCTTGCTCAAACCTGCTGTATTCTTGCATATAGACATGCTTATCATTATAGAGGAATTCTGCTTGCGGCTTGAGGTTTGTTTTTTCTTTAAGAACAGCCCCCTTGCCCGGTCTATGTGGCTCAGTGGTTGAGCATCAACCTATGAACCAGGAGATTCCGGTTCAATTCCCAGTCAGGACTGCGGGCTCCATTCCCAGTGTTGGGCGTGTAGGAGGCAGCTAATCTATGCTGCTCTCTCATCATTGATGTTTCCCTCTCCCTTCCTCTCCGAAATCAATAAAAGTATATTAAAGAGAAAAAAAAAGAATAGCCCCCTTGCTAGAAGGTGCCTCACCCGAGAAGGTGGGGAAATATGTAAAAAAATAATTATTATTTATCAAGATTTGCAGAAGCCTCAAGACTGGATTTAGATCAGCAGGGGTTAACAGAGTGGGAACAAAGAGATTTCGAGATTTCACCTCTTTCTTAGGTCCCTGCTGGTGCCCAGATATCTGTGGTCCTCAATGACCTCCTTCCCTTCCCATGTTTCCATCCTTTGACATAAAAGTGTGAATTCTGGACTCTCTTAAGATGGATTTAAGGAACCTCTAAGACCCCCATCTTCTCAGTTAAGTGCCTTCTCCTTACTCCAAACTCTGATGTTTTGAATATTGGCCTTTTTGAAATGTTAGGCAGCTGAACTTTCAGATCAGTAATAATTTTGTTATTGGTGTAAGTGGAGTTCTTGTGGTGCCTCGGGGAAAAGAATTTCTTGAGGTCCCCATGGGACAATAGGGTTTTGTGGGAAAGCTTTATTGATGGTGTAAAATTAAGAGGGCTCTCTTCCAAAGCCATCTCTGTCCATCTTGCCTTCAGCAGGGCCAGAATTAAGGCCCCTGCCCATAATTTCTGTCCCATATAAAATATATATGACTGGCTTAGCTTGTGTCCCCAGCTGCAGTCCATTGCATAGGGGGACATGTGTCATGTGGCTCCTTAAGGCCACATGGCTATAGAAAGGGAACAGATGAGCACATGAGCGAGTTCAAGTCCTGGAGCAAGAGAGAGAAGGAACAAGGAGGGAGGGAACTCTTTGTCTGGGGACTTTAACTCTCCAAGATTTTGAGCACTTGTCAATGACCTTTTTCCCAGGCTAGGCTGACAGCCACTTGCTTTCCCTACTGTTGGGGCTTGGAGAGTAGGACTGGGTGTTAGGTCCATGGGGTCAGCCCGGACCTGGGTTTAACCCCAGTACTTGAGTTCTGGCTAGGAAATAATTCAGAGCCAAGATTCAAACTATGAGTGAACATTTATTTGGAAAATCACAGAGGTAGAAGTAATTCATAGAAGATACGGGCTCAGGAAACAAGTTATAGAGGCAAAGGAAGGGCTCTTTGGAGTTTGGCAGTGAGAAGGTATGAAAACTCACCTGGGGGGCATGATCCCAGGAGGGAGAGCCCCTAAGTCCTCCTTGGCTGTTCTGGAGGACCCATAGGGGAGGGAGGCCAAATGGAGGTGGCAATCAGTCATCCGAGTAGGATTCCAAGGCAAACCCAGGACCAGCTGCTGCTGCCTATAGCTCTCCCAGTTGAAAGCTCAGGGTGACTAAAGCCGGGGTGATGGATCCCCTTCCCCATGGAGCCCTCCATAGTTTTTACACCAAATGTTAGGGTTGCCGCAAGAGGAACACACCAGAACAAATGTGGTAAGAGATTATAAATGTATTAGGTCATCTGGAGACCAGATGGGCTGAGCCCCAACATAGTGCCAGCACCCAGGATCAGGGAGTCAGAGGTTTTAAATTATTTTATTATTTATCTGTTTGTTTTTCAACATCTTTTTTTTTTTTTAATTCTTACTCAAGGGTATTTTTCCATTGATTTTTAGAGAGAGGGAAAGAGAGAGGGAAAGATGGAGAGAAACATTGATTGGTTGCCTCCTGAACTTGCCCTGAAGCCTGCAACCGAGGTACATGCCCTTGACTGGAACGGAACCTGGGATCTTTCCTTCCGCTGGCCGATGCTCTATCCACTGAACCAAACTGGCTAGGGCAGGAGTCAGAAATTTTAAAGGACTCTAGACAGGCTTTTTGGATGGGGAATTCTCTGTTCATGTCCGGATCCTGGGCAAATCTGAGGGGAAAGATAATGGTCTTAGCAAACAGAATGTGGTGTAAGCCAGCAGTCGCCAACCAGTGGTCCGTGAGGTCTTAAAGGTTGGCCACCACTTGTCTAAGCAAAAGGGAATGTCAGTTGTGAAGTGGTCTAAAGGTCAGTTCTCAGGGGAAGGGGTATTGATTCAATTATTAGATCAGACCTAATAGGCTCTCTGTCCTAAGGGTTTTAAGGGTGGAGAGTGTTGAGGCCCCAGGGGAAGACCTCAAAAGAATACCCAGCAGCTTTCCAGGTGTATTGTTTCAGGGTCTAGGTTTCCACTGATTGATTAGCCAGGACCAGGGAGAGAGGTCATTAGTCAATGCATCTGGCCCTGAGGTCAGCCTTGGTATTGCTTGTCTAGTTTCACTGCTTTTCTGGGCCTGGAGCGGAAATACAGTTGAGGCCTAGATGTTATCTCTAGGGAGGAAAGATCAGAGGGTCCAAACCCCATGAGCAGCCATATGCTAGGGAGGAAAGGTCACCCCTAAGGCAAGGTCCGACCCGACAATGGTCTTTTGTTAAGCATCCAGGGCTTTCTGCCCTGGTGACCTTCTGTACCTGACCCATCGTCCTTGCTCTGCTCATGTCTAACTTCCTGCCACACTGTCAACCTGACTTCACATGTACATCAGCTCTTGTTTGTTTGGTTCCTCCCCTCAGTGATCTTCAGGGAATGGGCCTGTGGTTCCCTGAGGAGCGTGAAGCTTTAACTTATAAAATATGAAGCTCCCCAGGAGACCATGCTTATAATGCCTGGTCTACCCTTTTCTCTCTTCTTATTATTAATATTAACAAACTAGATAATCATGACAATAGCAGGATGAGTCACCAATGGTCAATGATTTAATCAATCTTACCTAAGTAATAAAGCTCCCCTGGAGCAAAGCAAAGAATACAAATAGAAAATAGACATCCCTGGGGAGCAGCCCCTTGTTCTCAGTGCTCATCCCAACGAGTCCTCAGCAGGGAACATGCCTCTGGACAGCAAGCACTTCGGAGGCCAGTGACGCTGAGCTCACACACTCTCTCAGAACACAGCCTTGTCCCAACAGCAGCTGAGACATAGATGGTAGTTCTATGACATTTCTTTCAGTCTTTGTGTTATTCAAGAATGAAGTCAAACCTGTTTTGTCAAACCATATAAAATATTTATTCTAATTACAGTCTCCATCTTATAAAATGTTTAATAGTTTCTACTTCTATAATAAAAAAAATTGCTAGCAACAGTTCAATTTGTTATAGCAATATATACCTCAATAAAAGATGCTTTTGCCCAGCCAGCATGGCTCAGTGGTTGAGCATCAACCTATGAACCAGAAGGTCATGGTTCAATTCCAGTCGGGGCACATGCCCAAGTGCAGGATGCAGCTGGTCGATTATTCTCTCTCATCATTGATGTTTTGATATCTCTCTCCCTCTCCCTTCCTCTCTGAAATCCATTAAAATATATTTTTTAAAAAGCCAAAAACCCCTACCTTATACTTATATTATTTTGGTCAATTGTGTACTAATTCTATTTCTATCAAAATTCAATTCAGAAGAAATACTTAACATTTCAGATTATGGTCAACAGGAAATAAAGTAAACTTCAATAATATACTTTTTGTTATACCTAAGTATAATACGATCATCAGTAAAATACTTTGAAGCCTAAAAATACTACATTGCCCTATAATGAAGATATGGAGGACTTAGAAAGGAAACACAAATTCATGGAGAAAAAGGGAAAAATGTAAAACTTCCAAATGTTGAAGAAGATCTTGTTCATGGATTTAAGAAACTTTTTTAACATTTATATTCCTTTGGGTACATTTAAAACAGCGATTTTAAACTGGTGTGCTGCAAGAATTTTTAAAACATACAATACCTGACTATTTAGTTAGGGGCATTGACCTCTTTTCCCTTAGATTGCCAAATTAAAAAAAAAAAATGACAACAGCCAACACAATAATAACCATCCAGTATGAATGCCTTATCTTGAACCATAACTATATATTACAGGTCGTACGAAAGAGTTGCATCTTCTTGGTTACATCACATAATGTTGGCTAGAGATTCCTCCCAATACCCCAAGGTTGGAGGTCTGATCCCGGTCAGGGCACATATAAGAATCAACCAGTGAATGCATACATAAGTGTTTCTCTCTAAAATTCAAAAAAAAAAAAAAAAAGAAGTAAGGCCCTAGCTGGTTTGGCTCAGTGGATAAAGCTCGGCCCTCAGACCCAAGGGTCTTGGGTTCGATTCCGGTGGGGACATGTGACTCGGTTGTAGGCTTTAGCCCCAGGCCTGGTCGGGGCCCATGCGGGAGGCACTCCATCAATGTGTCTCTCTCACATCAGTGTTTCTCCCTCTCCTCCTTCCCGTTCTCTCTTTAAAAAAAATCCAATGGAAAAATATCCTTTGGTGAGGATTAACAACAACAAAAATTAAAAGAGAAATATGTGTATATCTGTTTTACTTTTTATCCAGTCTCAAGATTTCCCCCTTTGCTTTCTCCTGCCTCCCTAATCGATCACCAGTGGATTTCAGGTAACCCTCTCACATCTTTCCCTTTGATTCTGATTATAAAATAAGTGGTAAAACTGCCATTTTCCGGAGCATTTTCTCAATCTATTGAGATTTTGCAATTGTTGTCATTTTGGTTCTAATAAATTCATAAAGATTCTCTATAAGTTCGGATGTTTCTTATACTGAAAAACTCCGAAGACACAGTTTGGACCAGAGGAGGTTGAAATGCTGAGCTAAAATCTTGGCATTTCCCTGTGCCTTGTGAAGAAGATGCACTTGGCCACATTTCTTTGCTCATCTAAGCAGAGGTATGATGTGCAAATCCCAAACATCTTCCATCCAGATCATCCAGCACTCCTTGGGGTGGGTGCTGGTGTCCTTCTGTCAGAGATGAGCAAAGAGGCTTTGGGGATAAGTCAATTTTGTGAGAACATGCAGTTATTATTATTACTTTTTCATCTTTATTGTCGAAAGTATTACATATGTCCCCTTTTTGCTTTTCTCTTTTTCTTTCTTTTTTAAAAAAATATATTTCATTGATTTTTTACAGAGAGGAGGGGAGAGGGATAGAAAGTCAGAAACATCGATCAACTGCCTCTTGCACACCCCCTACTGGGGATGTGTCCACAGCTAAGGTACATGCCCATGACCGGAATTAAACCTGGGACCTTTCAGTCCGTAGGCCGATGCTCCTATTCACTGAGCCAAACCGGTTTCAGCTATGTCCCCTTTTTTCTTCCATCGACCCCATCCAGCCTACCCTTACCCCCTGACCCAGGCCCTCACACCCCACTGTGTGTATCCATGGGATATGCATATATGCATACACAGTCTTTGGTTGATTACCTCCCACCCACCCTCTCCTTCCTTCCCTCCGAGATTCTGCACTCTGTCCCATGTTCCCATGTCTCTGGATCCACTGAGTTCATCAGTTTATTTTGTTACTTAGATTCCAAATATGAATGAGATCATGTGATACTTATCTTTCTCTGACTGACTTATTTCACTTAGCATGATACTCTCCATGCTGTCTCAAAGGGTAAGAGATTCTTGTTTTTCACTGTTGCATAGTATTCCATGGTATAAATGTACCACAGCTTTTTTATCCACTCATCTGCTGATGGGCACTAAGATCTGGGCTGTTTCCAGATCTTAGCTATGGTAAATTGTGCTGCTATGAACATAGGGGTGCATACATTCTTTCTGATTGGTGTTTCCAGATTTCTTAGGACATATTCCTAGAAGTGGGGTCACTGGGTCAAATGGCAGTTCCATATTTAATTTTTTGAGGAAACTCCATACTATTTTCCACAGTGGCTGCACTACTCTGCATACCCATCAGCAGTGTACTAGGGTTCCCTTTTCTCCACATCCTCACCAGCACTTGTCAGTTGTTGATTTGATGATGGTAGCCATTATGACAGGTGTGAGGTGATACCTCATTGCCATTTTAATTTGCATCTCTCCGATGATCAGTGACTTTGAGCATGTTTTCATGTCTTTTGGCCATCTGTAGAGGACATGCAGTTATTGAGGCTGGAACTCTCCAGCTGCCCAGCCTGAGCATCTCACTGCAGTGGGCTCCTCCTGAGGCTCCAGTCTCTCTGACTCAGTCCCTTAAAGACTGCTGTGGCAGCATGAGCCAGAAAGGCAGTCTTTCCTGGGGTCATGGGAAAACACTGCTTGCAGGCACACTGTGCTGATTGTGCGTCAGAAATCAGAGAGAGGGCATCTTTGGGCAAAGTTATTGTTTGAAGCTGGTCTCAGTGTGTGTATACTACAGCCCTTGTGGTTCTTACTATGATTGCAAGATGTCTTCAGCAATAACCTTCAGGAAACTTTGCATAAAAGAAAGCAAGTTTTGCCCTAGCTGGTTTGACTCAATGGATAGAGCGTTGGCCTGCAGACTGAAGGATCCCAGGTTCGATTCCTCAATTCCTAGTAGGGGGCATGCAGGAGGCAGCCGATCAATGATTCTCTCTCATCATTGAGGTTTCTATCTCTCCCTTCCACTCTGAAATAAGTAAAAATATATTTTTTAAAAAGAAAACAAGTTTTATTACACACAGTTTCTGGAGATTCCACAGTGAAGAGGTGGAGGGAGGAAGGGAGGGAGGGAGAGAGAGGGACAGAGGGGGGGAGAGAGAGAGAGAGAGAGAGAGAGCGAGCAAGCCTGGGGTTTTGCTTTTATTGGTGTTGAGGTTGGGAGCCTAAGGTTTCTTGGGTTCACTCTTTAGTAGTGAATGTAAAGCATAAGAGCGCTATTTAAAGGCAAGGAGAGAAAAACAAAGGCAAACCAAAGATCTCTAAAACAAAGGAACTTTGGGGATAGAGAGCAGTCTGGCTCTTCTAGTTGTGTGGCTGGCACCATGTTTATTTTCCATAGCCGTCTTTGAAGTGGATGCCTGGGCAGGCAAAGGCATGAATCAGGCACTTGCATCACAAAACAGGCAAACAAACAAAACTCAGGCATTTGCAGACAGCTCTGGAGAAGAGGACAGGGCCTCTGGGAGTAAGTTGGAACAGTTCCCTGTGGCCCGGCTCTTTCTGCTTGGGTGTAACACTTCCGGAACAGCTGGGACAGACTTGCTCATTGGTGTTCTGAGAACTGGTTCACACAGGTTAGAAAACAGTGGGCCACAAACTGGTTTCATCAAACTGTTTGCCTGTGTCCTCTGCACGCTGGCGTCTAAAACCTTGCCTTCAGTACCACTGGACATAGAGGTCATAGTGGGTTGTTTGCCCAAGATTGGGATGAGACTCTGCTTCTGGTGTGTGCCTCCGAATCTGTTGTGCTGTCACCAGGGGTAAGTCACGGAGAGTGGCTGGGGCTCTGAAAGACTCCTAGGAGTGAGATCCAGCCACAATCCTGCCAGGAACAAGCACAGTGTCTGTGGGAGCATTGTGTTTTTTGTTTGTTTGTTTATGGAATTAGAGTTTCCTTTACCCATATAGATACAGGGGACATTTTTCCTGATCCTTTTCCTATAACCAGCCACTTTGTAAGATATTTTTCTCCCTAATTTTTATTATGAAATTTTTAATGAGTAAAGTTTTTAAAAATCAAGTAACTTGTCTGGAAGATATTCATTTAAGAGGAGGTTTTCCCACTAATAAGCCAAATGTCTGCTCCTCAATGACAACTGGCTTAATGCAATGTGGGTAGGCAGGAAATTTGTATTGCAGGGCTGGCTATGGGAAGCAAGTGACCACAAGGGGGCAGTAAAAGCCAGTGGACGATTGAGGAACTTTAAAAAATATATTTATGATTTTTAGAAAGAGGAAGGAAGAAAGGAAGACACACACAGAGAGAGTTGTTGTTCCACTTATTAATGCATTTACTGGTTGATTCTTTTTTGTTGACTTCATAGAGGGAGAGGGAGAGACAGGAACATTAATGACGAGAGAGAATCATCAATCAGCTGCTTCCAGCATGCCCCCCTATAGGGATCCAGCCCACAACCCAGGCATGTGCCCTGACCAGGAATTGAGCTGTGACCTATGGCTCATAGGTTCATACTCAACCACTGGGCTACTCTGGCCGGGCCATTGGTTGATTCTTGCATGTACCCTGACTTGGCCACAACCTTAGTTTATCTGGACAATGCTCCCATCAACTGAGCTACCCAGCCAAGGCTGATTGAAGAACTCTTGATGGAGGGAGTGGGAAGGAGTGGCTCTCATACAGCACCTGGCCTCTCCAGAGGGTTCCTCTTACTTGTAACATGGGGACCCAAGGGCATTTAATTTTGCATGGCACTTCTATAGCAAGAAGTCTCCTTGTCTATATTTGGTTGGAGGGTGGGGAGGAGAATGGGGGAAGAACAGGTATTACCAGGAAAGATGAGCCCAGCCAGCCCACCCCATCTTCCTCCCCTTTCCAGGAGGCCAGAGGCCTGAACTGGGGTAGGGGTGGCCAGGATCTTTTTGAAAGATCAGACAGAGGACCGAAAACTAGAACTACAGGCTTTATTAGAGGAAGAGGACCCCTGCCGGACTGCCTGGAAAGGGCATGTGCAGAGGGGAACAGGCCTTTTGATGAGTGGGAAGGGATGGGGCTTAGAGTACTCGGCACACGCTGATTGGTGGTTTCATGTAAGGCACCTGATTAGGCACTTAGGTATTTAGGAATGGGGGCTTAGGGTATTTGGCAGGTGCTGATTGGTGGTTCAACGTATAGTCCATATAAGGTGCCTGGTTAGGTGCTCAGGAATGTTCATGCTGCGGGTACAGTTTATGTCATACTCTGTCCATCAGTTGGGGGAAGGGAGGATCTATCACTTTTGTTCTCAGATCTGAGCTCCTTCTCAAGAGCTGCCAGGCTGTGCTAGAAGGTGTGGAATGAAACATTTGGTGTATTTCAAGAGAAACCGCTGTGGTCCTCAGGAGATTGAAAAAGGCAAGTGGCCCCATCTCTTGTGCCTGGTTTCCTGGGATGGACGGAAAAAGACAAGTGGACCCTGCACTCATGATACTGCAGTCCTTTGGGTGGGTTTGGCTCCCTCCAATGGCCAAATAAAATTTTTAACGAGTAAAGTGAAGTTGGCATAATGTGTAGAACTATTGTCTTCTAAAGATATCCTGGAGGCTCTGGCATCACCACAGAGCTGAACTGTGCTCTGAGAGCTGGAGCTCCGTCCTGCATGGAGGGGGGTCTTCCTGCCTCCCTTCTCCCCTCCCTTTTTTCTCTTCTTCCTGGGAAATTTCACATGTAGGTAAAAACTGAAGGAGGAGAACAATGAGCCCCTTGTATCCACCAGCCAGCTACAATGACCACTCTTGTTTAATCTCTATCCCACCACTGGATTATTTTAGAGCAAACCTTAGACACTGTAAGATTTTATCCATAAATATTTCAGGCTGTATCAAAATGAGAGGCAGCATGCCTTTATGTGAGATCAGAGAATAGCTATTAGGGAAGGAGGAGGAATTTTTTGAAGCCCAAACACAATGCCTTTATCACACATTGCCATCTCCTAACACTCAATCCTTACTCACATTTTCCTGATTTTCTCAGGAATCTGTTCTAGTCAATTGGTTTGACTCAGGATCCACCTAAAGTCCACACATTGCATTTGGTAGGTGTGTCTTTAGGTCGCTTTTAATCTGCTGGGACCTTCTTGGGACTTTGTAAGCCTGGGAGATCCTTAGATGATACAGAAAGGGGGTAGGGCTTCCTGCCTCCCAGGGTAATATTAGAGTCCCTCCAGGGGCTGGTACTGTCCTCATTTAATTTGGAAAAGAAGGGAGCTTTCCGTTCCTTGCACCCTGAGCATAAATAATCTCATTGAATTATTACAACAAACCCATAAAGTAACAGCTATGCCTAATTTACAGATGAAGAACAAGGGAGGCTTTCCAAGTAAGTAGAAGTGACTATTTAATTGGAAAGTTTCACCTTTTGTTTCTCTTCAGCATTTCTGTTTGCCTGGGACAAGAAGCAGCAGCAGCTGCTACCACTGAGAGCATAAGGCCCTCTTGCTAGTCTGTTACATCTGGGGAACTTCGAAGGGGAGGGGGGGCTAGCTATGAAGACAGCAGGCATAAATTGCATATGTACTCGCCTGCATGAAATTTCCAGTTGTTCCACATCCTCACCAACACAGCATGATGTTGGCGTTTAATTTGTCCACAGATATCTATGGCCTTCTTTTTGTTCCCATTGCAATTTTTTATTAAAATACTTCATATGTCATAAATGTGACACATGCATATGTATAAATATGTGCATATAAGGTATGAAAAATAATAGAATGATCCCTTATATGTCAAACATCAGCTTAGGAAATAGAAAACTAAGAAAATCTTTAAGACCCCCTGTCGGCCTCTCCCCAAAAGCATCTTGCCTTCCTCACCCTTATGGTAACCCTACCCTGAATTTTTAAAAAATGTTGTTTAAAGACCCTGAATTTAAAAAATATATATTTTTTTATTTATTTCAGAGAGGAAGAGACAGAAACATCAATGATGAGAGACGGTCGTCAATCAGCTGCCTCCTGCACACCCCACAATGGGCACTGAGCCTGCAACTTGGGAACTGCACCGTGACCTGGTTCATACCAGAGCCACCCCAGCTGGGCTACTGTTTCTAATGCTCCACAGGGGATTCTAGCGAGTGGCCAGGACTGAGAACCACTGGCTGGCGAACCTGTAGATCCCAGGTCGTACTTGAATTTGTTCTCCAGACATAGCTCATTTTCTTAATGTATTATTTAATTTAAAACTACATTTTGCTTTTGCCCAAGTCTTGTCATCATTTTTCCTTTGCCAGCAGGAAGCAGCAGAAAAAAAGGGACCATATAGTAGGAAACAGAATCTGGAACATTTTTGAAAAATATTTTTTATTGATTTTAGAGAGGAAGGGAGAGGGAGAGAGAAATAGAAACATCAATGATGAGAGAGAATCATTGGTTGGTTGCCTCCTGCACATCCCCTACTGGGGATTGAGCCCACAACCCAGGCATGTGGGACCCTTCAGTCCACAGGCTGACGTTCTATCCATTGAGCCAAACCCGCTAGGGCAGAACCTGAAACATTTAAGTGTTGGGACACAATGCCAGTTCTCTGGAAGTATCCAGTGCCACTACAGAGCCCAATAATCAAGAATTTCTTTCTCTGTGGTTGTAGGTGGATTTGTGTGTGTGTGTGTGTGTGTGTGTGTGTGTGTGTGTGTGTGTGTGTTTAAACATGTTTTTATTCATTTCAGACAAGAAAGGAGAGGAAGAGATAGAGACATCAATGATGACAGAGATAATGGATTGGCTGCCTCCTGCATGCCCCCTACTGGGGATCAAGCCCATACCTAGGCATGTGCCCTTGACCAGAATGGAACTGGGGACCCTTCGGTCCACAGGCTACCGCTCTATCCACTGAGCCAAACCAGCTAGGGCTTTTTGTGCTTTTTTAAAATCTAAAACACTACAACATTATAGAAAGCACAATCTGGGTAATAGCAATTAATTTTAAGTCAATGAATTCAAGGTCTGAGACCAAGTCCTTCATGAGTGAATGTGGGAATGCCTGTCTTTCTGAGAGGCCCTCCAAGTCCTCAGTAAGCCCCAGTGCCCTTTTAGGAGGGAATGGTTAAGGTAATGAGGTAATGTGACTCTCTGAAACACAATAAAGATGGCCTCTCTCACTGTTTTAGAGCCTGTAAATGGTAATAAAAGCTTTTACTTATGGGGTACTCCCTCTGTGTCAGATACCATACACTACCAGATATGTACATTACCTCATTTACTCTCAGCAACCATGCAAGGTAGGCAGGTATGAAAAGTTCCACCTTAGAGATGTGGAAACTGAGGCTCAGAGGTTCAGTGACTTGCCTGAGGTCGCAGTGAATTGGTGGTGGAGGTGGGATTACTACCTCCTCCAGCTGAGGCTCAAGTTCCAGTTCCCTATCCTGACTGATCCAACCCCAGGAACTTTTCTTCCAGATAAGTCTCATTGGCCCTTCAGTTTCTGCCTGCCACGTTCCTGCTTTGGCTTCATTTCTATGAAAAGCAACATGATTTCATTATGTGCTGAGTCTTCTGCAGCAGCAGAAAGTGAGAGGTGGTAGGAAGTCTGTGTTTTCCCATGCTGGGCTGAGATTCTAGGCCACTGCACAGAAAGGGCAATTCTGTGGCCTCTGGTCTTGCCGGCTCTAGAGGTAAGAGAGGACATTCCCTGGGGTGGGGCCACTACTCCTGAACCTCTTTCTCACTCCAATTTCTAGAGAGCAAACAGGCTCCTAATTTGTAGCCCCCAGGACCATGAGGCCTGAAGCCCTAGTGATGAGGACGTGGGGTGGGTCCTATAGCTGTGAGGGAGGAAAAGTCACCTCATGAAGCAGGTCAGCCCCCAAAGCACTTTGGACTTCCCATCCCCTTAAAATTCAGAATTTTCACATCATGTGCCCGACTCCGTGCCCACTAGGAAATGAGCATCTGAGTCTAGGCCTCCTCCTGTCCTGGCAAAGGGCTTTCAGTGAGTTCTGAGAAGAAAGAAAACTGCTGCTTTGTGCTCATTAGGAAAAGGGAAGCGGGGCCTCTCACAGCATGTGCTGCTCTTCATGGGACTTGGTGGATTGTTCTAAAAAAGGAAATTGGTGCAAATGAGCTTAAATGAAGCAGAATTAAAGCTGGCAGGTAGTGTAGCAGCTGCTGGCAGACAGGTAAACAAGATGGAAAGAGCAAATGAACAAAGAAGATAAAGTCAGGTGTGGGGAAGAGGTGGCCTCAGGTCTTCAAGATAAAACAGGAAAGCAAAACATCAGCCTTAGGACAGAAAAGGCCTGGGCAACAGCAGCTGATGCTGTGGGCTACAACCTTGACACCTGGGAACTTCAACTCAATTCCATTAAAACTGAGTGCCTGTGAGGCAGCAGGCCCTGTGCTAGGTACTGAGGACTTAGCAATGAACAAGACACAGGTCCTGAGCTCAGGGGCCAATGTTCTAGTGAGATGAAGGAACCAGGCAGAGAAAATAAATAAGATTTCAGTTAATGATGATAGCTGTGAGAGCAATAAAAAGGGATGATGTATGTGAGTTTGTGTGTGAACTCTTAGTGGGTAGTCAGGAAGGCCTCTATGAAGGAGCGGACAAGGGGACACTGAGGGTAGTCATTAAGGAAAAACATCTACATCCCTTCCTATGGGAAGGAAATACTCAGTGTTGCACTATCAGACAACCAATAGTTACCATTTCCATTACTTCTTTCTAGTCCCATAGCACAGCCTGGGGAGTACTCAACCCAACCTTACTTGTAGGTGAGGGGTCATAGCTCATGCATACGCAGTAGCAGAGGAAAGTGTCAACTGCCAGCCTGAAGGGAAGGGCAAGATTCTATCGTTTACTGAGCAATTGGTATGCTGCTCTTATGTAACTTATCTTAAAAATTGTTTTTCCTTTGGGAGTATTTGAGATCTACAGAAAAATTATGAAGATATTACAGAAAATTCCTCTATAGCCTTTACCCAGCTTCCCCTATGGTTAATATCTTACCTAACCATAGTGTATTGGTCAAAACTAAGAAATTGACTGTGGTGCCCTGGCTCAGTTGATTAGTGTTGTCCCAATACACTAAAGTTGTGGATTCAGGACGGTCTCTCTCTGCTCAAAAATTTCCTTGTACGCTGAAACCAGTTTGCTCAGTGGATAGGGCGTTGGCCTGCAGACTGAAGGGTCCCGGGTTCGATTCCAGTCAAGGGCATGTACCTTGGTTGTGGGCAAATCCTCAGTAGGGAGTGTTCAAGAGGCAGCTGATTGATGTTTCTGACTTTCTATCCCTCTCCTTTCCTCTCTGTAAAAAAATCAATAAAATATATTTTTTAAAAATTTCTCTGTGCTTGAAAACAGTGAACCCAGAGAATACAGTATAGGTTGCTCAATGTGGCATACACAGAGTCTCATGGCTCATACCAACCTTCCCTCTGTCCCTACACATGCACTGCTACACTGTATTGGCAAACAGGGACACCCAGAGCTCCTTCCAGGTCCCTGACATAACATGCCCTCTTCATCTCTCTACCTTGCACATGCTGATCCCTCCAGAACTCTTCCCATCCTGACAGCAAACTGACTCCACTGGCAAGCCCATGTCTCCTGGAGACCTTCCCCAAGCACCTTGTATGTTCCCAGGCACAATGCCATGCTCTTGGTTCCACTGATGCTCCAAGGGACCTATCCAGCAGCCAAATCCCCATCTTAATCCAGCAGAGGAAGCATGGGGCAGACACTCTGTATCTCACCCATGGCCCTGGTTTTATCCCAGAGGTGGGAGGAACATCAAACCATGTTGGCCAGGCCTCCCCATAGGCCCTCTCCAGCTAGGGAGAGGAGGAACAGTCTGGAGGATAAGGAACATCTGTGCATGGGACCTGCTGTGCAGGCCAGGAGTGAAGAAATCTAGCTCTAAGGCCAAGTTCCTCCAGGTACCAACTCTTTTACCTTGGGCAAGCTACTTAGTTCTTTGTGCTTCATCATCCTCACTACAAAACCGATTAATCAGTAAGACCTAGAATGTTGTTTGCGGTGAATGCTCAGCAGGTGCTAGTTCATCCTGGATTTATTTCATCCACATCTGGTCAGCAAGACAGGGATGTTAGCTCCACTCCACAGAGGAGGTAACAAAGACACTGAGGAAGCAGTAGAGCTACCTGCTTCTTCCCCTTGCAAACCATTGCTGTCCTCTCCCACTCTCCTGGAGGTGGCGGCAGCAGCCATAGCGGAGTGTAGGGCCCCAGGTCGGAGATGTGCCCCAGCACAGGCTGAGTCAGCTGATCCTGCTTTTCTTCTGCTCATTCCACATCCTTGGTGCAGGTATAAATGAACACTCACATTTGTGAGGTCTTGCTATGTGCCAGATGAGTACAGAGCTGAGAGCTATGATATCACATCCATTCCTACCAGCTCCAAGAGGCTGGAGTTCTGCCTCCACGTTATTTAAGTCCAAGATGATTTAGCCAGGGTTGCCGGAAAGACCTGCATACAGAAAGCACGCCATTCCCCTCTCCTGGACCTCAAGTTGAGAAAGTCCTGCCCACCACCCTTGCACTGTAATTGCAGCCTGTTTGCCCCTCACCATGGGGCTAAATCACTGGGTAAGACCAATTTAGGATCACGAGGACCCTCTATTATACACTAAACAGTTAAATGGAGCCCGAAACTTCACTGGGCTCATCTCTGCTCAAGTCTCTTTGCTTATGCTTAGGTTGCACAGTGCACAACCCACACAACTGACACAGCAGCTCAGAGGAGGAGTCTTTTTAGACTAGAGCTATTGAATCCACCCTCCTGAACTCTAGGACCTCAATCTCTTCCTCCAGTGTTTCAGGTGTCCTACTTACAGTTGAACCAGCCTTAACTGTCCCGTCTCCTTGGACTTCTGCCGGCAATCTTTGGCAGCCAAACACCTTAAAGAAGCGATCTACTTTGCAGGGCCCCTGGCCTCCCACTCTCTCATTGGCCCCAGGCTTCCCTCCAAGATCACTTCCCAATTCCATAGAACCTGAGCTCCCCTCCTTCACCTCTCCTTGGCACTGGGTGATGGCTTGTGCTGTGGAAACCCCAGGAATTCTCCCACTTCTCATCCTCCTCCTCCAGCGTCAGAAACACGGCCCTCACCCCCTCAAGCCATGACTGAGCCACTGCCGATACGCTGCCCGCCGAGCCCAGTCCTCTGGACCTGTCCGTCTTAGAGAGGCAGGTGAAGCCCCCTGCCCAGAGTCACAGCCCGCCAGGGCCTGGCAGTGGTCACACTGCCTCGAGAGTAACGAAGCCTAGAGGGCTGTGGGGGTAGCAGGAACCTTGTGCCTTTGGCTTCTCTTCCACCTGAGCTTCCCCTGGTCTTGCCATCCCAGCCCTAACCCAACTCCTTGCCAGCTTATAATAAAGAGAGATGTCATCTTTTCTCCTATCCCCTTCCCCTCAGCCATAGGTGACAAACTGGTGGTTCACAACATATTTTGTTTGGATTGCCATACTTTTTAAAAGTTTCAATTAATAATCATTTAATAATTAACCAAATTTTCTTAAGATCCAGACTTCTACTTTCTTTTAAAAAATCAGATCTGGCAACACAGGCCCACATTCCTACATGTGACAACCAGCTAGAGCTGCTCTCAGTCATGCCCTTTCCGTGGGGCTCGCTCTCTGGTTTCCGCACTTTAAGCTCCCATTGGTCCTAGCCACTCATCTCAGCAGCGCGGCCTCTAAACCGTATCTCTGCATGAGGTGGTCCTGAGGGAAGGAGCAAAAACCCGCAGGTCTCAGCATGCAAAGGAGGGCAGAGCAGGGCAAGCAGAGGCAGGGCAGAAGCCACATCCCAGCCTCTCTCCATCACTGTTTATTGCTAGCAGCATCCCAGGCACCTTGTGTGTCCTGTCCTGGCTCAAGCCTCCCTCTGGGGCCAGGCTGCTGCAAACACGTAGCCTGCTGTCCACTGCTTCAGACTACTCCACATCCTACTGGAGCTGGGCCCAGGGCCTGAGGCTTTGTCCAGGGCCTGAGTAGCAGTGTGGCCTGTAGGTACAAGCCTCCTTACTGTCCAGCCAACTCAGCCAAGTGTGCACCAGGGGGTAGCAGCCTTATCACAGTCCAACATGATGTTGAGAACAGTGCATGGGGCCCCACCCACAGACAGGGCTGTACGAGCATCCACACGGTACTTCACAGTATTCAGACCTCCCTCACGGTCCACCTTGAATTGTTCCTAGGAAGGAAAAGGGGAGAGAGCATATATTCAGGGCTTTGTGGGAGCCAGCTGTATATTGATGTCCCATGACCTCATTATCAGAGGTTCTATGACTTCACTGAAGAGAGGAGTGATGCTCACAGCCGTGGATGGCTCTCCCACAGCTGTATGCCCCAGGAAGCAGGAGAGCAGGGGTTTTCAGTTGACTAGTACGGCTCCTAGAGAAGAACTGTTTGAGGGATGGGAACTCTTGGGTTGCAGGTCCGCTTGGGATTCTGGCACCTTCAGCTGAGTCCCCTCCACCCAGCCTGCAGGGGTTCATCTGACCCAGATCCCAGGAACCATTGCAGCCGCCAACCAGAGAAAGGTACCCAAACAAAATGCCATCGACTGAGCTGGGCCAAAAAGAAGTAGACAGAGCCATTTGGACCCAAGTAGAACTTGGTGAAATGCTTGCACTTTATGCTGGCTCCCTCATGTCACCGCCTATCCATGCCTGATCAGGGAACCAGTCGCACCTGTTTTTGAGCTGCAATGCGCTTCTGGTCCCTCTTCCGCCAGGCTGGGTCATGCAGGTGGCGAAATGTCTTGTATCCAGTTGTGATTCCCGAGGGGCGGAATAGCTAAGGAGGCCAAAGGAAGTTGGATTAGGCCATCCCTCCTGGAGCCTTGGCCCTCACTAGTCCTCTGGGGTCCCACTGCCTGTCTTCCCATTATGCAGAAGAGGTGTGCTAAGTTGGGGGCAGGACTAGGATCAGAACCAGTTGAGGATCTCAAAGCTGAGGGCAGAGAAGGGAGCTTCTGGGCGGCCATGATGGCTGAGGTGGTAGCAGGGTACCTGGAGGTATTACCTGGAGCCCAGCTCCTTTGATGCGCCGGTAGAATTCATCGTCCTCACGGCCCCAGCCCCAGAAGCGGTTGGACATCCCGTTGCACTAACACAGAGACAGACAGCATCACTTGCCTCATCCGCCCAGTATGCTCTCTAGTCTCTTACCACTCAGGAGTGCCCAGTCCCCTTGCCACCTCCCCTGGAAGTTTGGAGCGGACACTCAGGAGCAGTTCCCACAACCTCTGCAGTATTGGGGGGACAGTCAGAACATCCCAGTCCCTGTGCCCAGCTAATGGGGCCTGGAACTTGTGAGATGATTTGTTTCCCTAAAATATATGATTGGCAGGAAGGCACTTCTCTGCTGCAGAAGTACCAATTCCTGCTTGCCCCTTCCCATTTCTTCTGGTTTTTTCCTCTGTGTGGGAGAGGAACAGTTGGGCTCTATGGCAGATACCAGTTTTCACTACCAGGGTAGGGCCTTCATTTACATAAAGCTGGCTTTAGTTTTGTGAGGAGCAGGAGATTCAGGTCTAAGATACTCAGTTCTTCCCTACCTTCCCCCCGGCCACAGTGAGTGACTTAGGGATGGGCCCAGGATACAGGTCAGGCTAATCAAGAGTCTGTGGTATGGCTCTGGGACTCCTGTCTGGCTGTTGGAGAGGGAGCTCCCTCTTCCAGTGGACGTGGGCCTAGACAGATACAGACCGCAACTACAACCACCACCCCTCACCCTGAGTATCGATAAAGAAATCCTGTCTAAAGAGGGCAGAAATGAGAGAAATGAGGAAAGAGAAATGGTGCTCTAGTGACACTGAGAGGCTGGGCAAGCCACACAGGAAGCAACCTCCTCCTCTCAGCCCCAATCAGTCTTATCCATTTTAAGACCCAATGAGCCCAACTTTCACAGGCTTTCTGTGCTGTGCCTGAATCTTCCCTAACCGACCTGCTTGTTCCTGCTCCTCTCTCCTGTCTCTGGCTGCTCCTGGGTTCCCTGCTGGGCCCCAAAACTGCTGCTCCTCCTGTCAGTGTCCCCCGCCCAGGTGGGAGCTCCCTGGCTCAGCAGAACAGGCTGGCTGGGCCTCACCAGCTGGTAGTGCTGCTTGGAGAGCAGCAGGATGCCGCCGACATAGGTCTTGTAGTGGTAGAGCGGGTGGAGCTCTGGGGAGGCCACATGGAAGGGCCCTGCCTCAGGGAAGCCATAGTCCAGCTCCTCGTTGAGAGGGAGCAGGTCCACGTCATGCATGGCGATGTAGTCCGTGCTGTTGCTGCTCTCCAGGAAGCCCACATTGATGAGTGCCGCCCGGTTGAACCTGTACGGGATGGCCAAGGCTGGGCAGGGTACAGGCAGCGAGCTGGCTCTCCCCCAGACTGCAGGAGAGCCCGTCCTCTATACCACCCACCCTGGGGCCTATGCTGCCCTCCAGGCCGACACCGATTTCACTGTGGAGCTATCCAGCTTCACGTCTGCTCCTCCATTCATCGCCCAAATGTTTACTGAGCACCTACTCTAGGCCAGAAACTGTTGAGAGCATAGGATATAGGAAAAATCAAAGCCCTGCCCTCAAGGAGTTGATATTCTAATAACAGGAGACAAAAATAAACAAATAAATACTTAAAAAGCCAGATAGTGGTAAGTGCTGTGGAAAAAAAGTAAAGCAGGAGGTCAAAGCATGAGATAGTTGTTCTTTAGACAGGTGGTCAGGGTAACGGGATGAAGGGTGAGTAGAAACCTGAAGGCCAGAGGGATTGACCCTATGGAAATCAGAGGAAGGGGGCTCTGAGCAGAGGAGAGAGTGCCTACCAAGGTCTGAGGCAAGGCAGACACCAATGTGGCCAGATAGTGAGTGGGATGTAGAAGATGAGGTCAGAAGGTGACGGGCCCCTGATGGGCTTAGGCTTTGGCTGTAATGAGATGGGGAGCCACTGGAGGGCTTAGAGCAGAGGCATGACACACTGTGACTTAGGGTGCAACAGGATCACTCTAGTTGGAGTGTTGAGAAGAGACTGGAGGACCGAGGTGGAAGCACAGAGGTGAGTTGAGAGGCTATTACAATAATTTAGGCAAGAGATGACAGTGATTTAGCTCAGGGAGGTGGCAGTAAAAATGGTGAGAAGTGGGCAGTGAATTCTAGATGGATTCTGCTGATGAACTGGATGTCTCGTGTGAGGCAGAAAGAAAAGTGGAGAATGATTCCAAGGCTTTTTGGCTGAGTAACTAGAAGCATGGAGTTGCCATTTCCCGGTGGCAGAGGAGGCAGGGGAAGCTGATCTGGGCAATTCAGCTTTGATCAAGTAAGCTTGAGGTGCTCCTGAGCTCAGCAAATGGAGAGCCGTGCAAGAGGATGGATGTGCAGGTCTGGAGTTCAGGAGAGAAGTCTAGGCTGGGAATACAGCCTCGGGAGTCACCAGAGATGGGACCTAATGTCCAGAGCCCAGATGAGATCCCCCAGAGAGTGACTGTAGCCAGAAAGGAGACACTCAAGAGCACTGAGACCAAGAGACCAGGGAGATGAGGCAGAACCTGGAAAGAGGGTGGGGAGGACAGCCAGTGAGAAAGGAGGAGACTCAGAGAAGGCTGCCCCGGAAGTCAGACAGAGATGTTGAGGAAGGAAGAAGTAATCCATTTGGCAAATGCTGCTGAGAAGTCTACAGGATGAAGGATGATTAATAAGGTTCATTGGTGATGTCAGTGAGGAGCTGTTTTAGCAAAGAGGGGAGAAAGGGGAGGAGTTTTGTTATAAAGGGGAGCAGAGAAATGAGGCGATAGCTGTAGGTGATGTGCAATTTTGAATGCTGACGCGAATGATCCAGAAAGGGAGAAAAACGTGATCGTGTAGGACAGAAAAGGGCCCACAACTGGATGGGCCCTGAGTGACGCCCTTGAGTAGGAGACGAGAAAGGGAGCCAGTGCCAGTGGAAGAACTGCCCCCAGCAGAACTGGGACAAGGCATCAAAAGCAACCGTGCATAGAAGCTGGTACACAGGGCCAGGGGTTGGGGACTTGCACAAATTTTCTCCCAATTAGTTCTGTTTTCTCAAGTAGAAAGAAAAGTTGAGGGGAGGATGGGTGAGAAGAGGGGAAAGGCAGCAGACTAGAGGAATTCAGGCTTTCAGGCAGGGCTGAGGAGCTTCCTGGGCCAGGCCTCATTGTCTCCGGTCACAGCTGCCCAGGAGCAGGTGTGAATTAAACAGTCAGGTCTCATCAAGCAGAAGTTGTGCCGAAAGGGGCGGGAACTGAGGTATGTGCAGGGGAGTGATTTTCACAATGAGCCATGGAATCCAAGTTAGGTCAGGGGAAAGTGAGGACAAGGAGAGTGGACAGTGAAAATTGGGAGCAAGGCAGGCTCTCTCTGGAGCACACTCACCCTTCTTCCCTCTTAGGTGTGCATCTTTACTTTTCTCTCCTAAACTCTAAGACTTGCAACCAGAGAAGCAACAGCAGTGGCAGCTCATCCCTGGCTTACACCCTGAACCTGTCTCCAAGGCCCCCTTTTCTCTGACTTTTCAGTGAGATAACCAACCTTCCTTGGCTCACTTCTTTCCTTTAACGTTTCTAGAGAGCCAGTCAGACCACCACCAAGGCTGTCTATGTCCTGGCCTAGGCTTTTCAGTGAGCTAAAACAGCCCTGCCTTGGCTCACTTCTTTCACTGTTAATCCTTCAGGGGATATTTTTTCCATTGATTCCTAGAGAGAGTGGAAGGGGGGGGGGGCGGGGGGAGAGAGAAAAGGAGAGAGAGGAGAGAGAGAGAGAGATTGATTGTTTGCCTAACTGTGCCCTGACTGGAGCCAGGGACTGAACCTGCAATTGTGGTATGTGTCCCTGACCTTGAATTAAACCCAAGACTCTCTGATCTGCAGGCCGACACTCTAACCACTGAGAAAAACTGGCCAGGACTTTCATTGACTTTACTTCTCGGTGAATTCACCCAGCCCAGCGTGGCCCACTTCTTTCCTACAACGGTTCTAGAGAGCCAAAGCAGAGCACGCCGTTGGCACTCACTCTCTCCTGTTGTTTCCTCTGCCCTAAGTCATTCCTTTGTTTCACTGTCCCCTGCTTTAATAAAGGTGCTCTCCAAATAAAAAGAAAATTTGGGTTGGTGGGCACATGGTCCTATATACAGATTTTGTAAATTAGTAATCCATACATGTAACCTATATGTTCATGTAGACTAATGTCATACCAAGAAAATTAAAAAGAAAGAAAACTGGGAGCATCCCGGACTGCAGGGCCTGGTGGGGTCTAGAAACTGTTGCGAGTTTCTAGAGGGAAGAAATTGGAGGGAAAGGTGGGGGTGAAATGTGAGATGCTTCGATTATGATTATGGAGAAAAGATTTTGGTAAGTGCAAAGATTTCAGAAAAATGCCAGACTGTGAACAACTTTAAAGCCATTGTATTGACACTCTCTTCACCTAATCCTTGCCACCAATGCCCTGGCAAGCCCTGGCAAGCCCTCCTCCATCCCTTTTACATGCTGGCCAAGTCCCCATCATCTCAGACAACTGCAGTGACCACTCACAGCTCTTCCTGCTCCTCCTCTTGTCCTGGTATAATCTACTCCACGTATAGCACCTCTATTTTAAAATGGAAATCAGATCAGGGCCCACCCCAGCCCCAAACTTTCCTCAAAGATTCCTGTCAAGCCCAGTGAGAAGGATCCCACCCCCTTCCCTCCTGCCACTGACCTAGGTGGCCCTTCACAGGTCTGAGGTGCACCAGCATTGGGCTGCTGCCAGGAAAGGGAGCAGGCCCTGAAAGGCCTGGACTAGGTGACGCCCCTGGAGAGGGAGAGCAGGGTCAAGTAGGCCCTACCTGAAATGATCCACCTGGTTGAGCACGTAGATGTGGTGTGGGATCTTCTTCCTGATCAGGAAGCGATGCATGTGGGGCACGAAGACCAGGAGCTCCTCAAAGCGCTCTCGGAAGGGCACCAGCACTGCCAGGCGGTGGGGACCCCATGATGGATCTTCTTCCCAGTGCTCAGGGGGTGGCTCTGGGGGACAGGCCCGGGGTGGACCTGGGGTCTCCTGCCCTTGTCCCCTAGCTGCCCAGGCCATGTCACCAGAGCAGCTGAGCTGCAGCCAGAGCAGGGAGAGGAAGCCCAGTAAGAGACAGGCAACGAAGAGGTGGAAGACGGAGCATTTCCGGGGAAGGCTGCTGGGAAGCAGCCTGGACCTGGGACAAGAGCAGGGATGGTCAGAAGGGCAGGTCTGGTCTGGGACCGTCCCAGACCCCTTCTCTGGCTTCCCCACAAGCAGAGCTGGTCTGCCTAAGCACCTGGGAATTAGTACAGAAGCAACTTTAATGCTTTTGCTCATGCTGCTACCATTTGCAGAATACAGCCCATGCCCCCGCCTCCAGAAAGCCCTCTGACTGACCACTCCTGGGTCACAGAGCTGCCCATTCCCTGATGCTTTATTTTCCGTGAATAAGCCCTGGCCAGACCATGAAGGCTGGGATGAGGCTCCTTGTATCTTGAACTTGCCCCACCCAGGACAGTGGTTCCCCTCCTGAGCTGATGGCGGGAACCTGGACTTAGCGATCTCACCCACTACCTCCCACACCCTGCATGTTCACCACCTGCTGAAACATTGGCTTCATCCTGCTTCTCACACGAGAAAGCTCCCCAAGATCTGGGTCTGTGCTGGCATCAATCCCCAGTGAGAAACCCCAAAGTTTATTTTTGGAAGATCACGCCTGCCCGCAAATCAATGCAAGGCCCAAATTGACAATGGCAGTTCACTTAACAAGTCTCAAAGCTTCAGTCCAACAGGCAGCCATGGGACAAGAGCTGAGGGATGGACTAGGGAAAGAAAGGTTGGGGCTGGGGCTAGCACCCGGGCTCATTTCAGAAACTGGGAAGACAGCTGGTATCTTAGAACACTGCGGTAGTGTCGAGAGATTGGCCTTTAGGTTAGAAAGTACAAAGAAACAAGTGGAATTCACCTGATTCTTCTGCCCCTCTCTCTGAAGTTCCTGAGGGTAGTGAAGGAGGAGCTGAGGAATCCAAGAAGAGGGAGGCTTCCTCTACAGGACGTCCCATGAAATTATCAGCAACGCAACCTCTCTATGACCTCTATGAGTCACCATGCAGCTCCCAGGCGTATAGGTTCTACTTCCTAAGTGTCCCTTGACCCTTCCTCACCCACTGTCTCTCTCCTGTGCTCAGGCCTCATTGGTCCTTGTCCGGCTCAGGCCTCTTCAAGCTCATAGATGATCCTCTTCTGTTTACAAGAAAAAGACCAAATCCCTTGGCCTAACAGTCAAACCCCTCTGTGACCGGCCCCATCTCGTTCCTTACCACTCATCCAGTGCTGTAATCTGGCCAACTCTGAGCTCCTCTGCTCACCATATTCCTTCCTCCTCCAGCCTCACACAGCCTGCTGCTTCTGCCTGAAATGCCCTTCCTATTTTAACTGTCTGAAAGCCCCGCACTGATCCTTCAGGGCCAAACTCCAATGTCATGGCCAGCACTGCCCATCTTCTCACGTATACAAACTGAGATACATGCACCTTCTGTGTTTCCATGGCACCTGGTACTTCACTCTTTGGAATACTTAGAAGTTTGTAATCCCCAAGTCCCTGCTTGTCTTCTCCATAAATAACCAGGCTCCTGTCTGTGGTTGCAGCACCAGACACACAGCAGAGGGCATGCTAAGTGAGTTACAGGAAGGGTCCAAGCAGCCAGGGCATGCTTTAAGTTATAGTTAGACCACACCAACTCCTGCCTCTACAATGGCACAATTGCCAACCAGAAAGCCAGCAGTTCTGAAGCCAGGCCCAGGTCCCACACTCAGCAGAGAGATGGCTGGGTAGGACACCTTCACAGGGGGCTTCTGACTTACCCCCCATTGTCCTGTGGTGGGGGTTTCCGATGGGGAGCAGAACCCAATCCTGCCAGTGGCCTGGGAAGGCTGGAGTCTCTACGGATTCTCCCTCTGAGCTCTTTCTGGGGGTGGGGTGGAGACCGGGGAGGTGGACATGGGGAACTATCCCACCTTCAGGGGAAGAAGCAATGACCATTACCCAGAGTATGGCACAAACTGGGCATTTCATGCACTTTCACATGCTGTTTCCTTGCTCTAACTTTCCCTTCCTATTAGTACCACATCCCCATTGGGTACTCTCATCCAGAGCTGTTAAGTCTAAACTGCTGAACAACTTAATTCAGAGCCAAATCCCAATTTCTTGGGACAGTGGACAACACTGAGAAGTTGCCCTGATGCCACCTGATGGCAAACTCCAGATCTGTAGTCCCAGTGGCTCCCATGGCCCAGGCCACCCTGCTCTGAGGGGCAGATCAGATGAGGTTTTTTCTCCTCCAGTCTGTGCCCAAGACTAGAAAAGAGAAGATTCAAACCGAGGCAGGCTGGCTCTGCATCCAGCACTCTTCGTTGCCACATTAGCCTGCACCTGTTGCACGGATCTTAGTATCCCAGTGTCAAAAACGAGAGAGACATCAGCAACTTTTTCTGAGAACACAGGTTTTCCCAAAGGTTTATGAAAAGGGATCAGGAAATGAAAATTTTCCTCCACTATCTTTCCTTTCTTCTCCTACACAAATCGTGGTGATACAAGGTTTGAATATTCAAATGCTCTGATAGCACTCCAGATGACAAGGGTAAGTGGAAGATACCTCCTATGTGCCAGGCACAGTATCAAGGACTTTACTTTTGTCTCCTTTAGTCCTCATACAGCTCTCTTCCCAGTTTCAGAGATGGAAAAGCTGAGGTCAGAAAGATTAAGTGATATGTTCTGGTCACGTGATGCTTAAAGAGGATTTCTGCCCAGGGCTGACTCCACAGTTCTGGCTTTCTTTCTATTATATTCCCGTCTTCTCACTTCAACACCAACTCTGAAAGATCTCCAAAGATAAAGAGTTGTGCCCACTATGTTCCAGAACCATTTGGCACATGGCTAAGTTACGAGATCTAAAGGGAACGAGGTGTCATTCACTGGGTGAAGACTCACCATGTGTTCTAGGTGAGAAGAGTTTTGTGGGCACCTCTCAAGATTGAAGTGTCCTCCCAAATGCAGACAACTAAAGAGCTCCATCTCCCCAGTTCCGCTTTAGTGGTAAACGTTAGCTAAGCTCTGGCCAAGGCCATACCTCACACACGGAGCCCTGCAGGGGAGTGAACCAGTGTGAGGTGAGGAGTGTGGACTACGTGCCAGGCAGCGGCCGGCCAGGCGGAGGGGCAGAGCTCCTGTTGGGTGTGCTCTCTCGGGTGGCCCAGCAAGGAAGGGGAAGCGCGAAGGAGGGAGGGTCTGGGGCTACATGGGTGTGATGGGGAGGTGGAAACCAGAGAAATAGAAACACTCTCAGACCAGGGACAGAAAGACAGATCCATTCAGAGAGGTCAACGGAGTCAATGACCAGCGCTAAGAGAGACGCCAGAGGAGACACTCTTAAGAGAAAACGACTTGCAAAGAGAGAAACAGACTCACAAAGGGAAGTAACGGAGAAATGCAGACCCACGGGTGACGGAGCCCTGCAGGGTGACGCAGACTGAAGACTCGGAGGCAGACACCCAACTACAGAGACCCTGTGCCCCACAAGAACCACAGCCCCTCAGAGAGCACCGCAGAGAGGAGACGCGGCGGCCTCGGGCTCCTCGATTCCGCGCCGCGGCCGGTAAAGATCGGCACCCGGAGGATAGGGCCCGGGGCTCCGCCGCTCACCTGCCATCCTCCCAGGGCAGCTGCGCCGCTTTCCTCCGGGAGGGGAACATCGTGGGGGGAGGCGGCCACGCATGGGGCTCGAGCTCCCGGCCGGGCGGGCCCGGCCTCCTGGGCCTACGCGGCACCTCCGCCTCCGGCCCCGCCCAAACCCGTCGCCCAACCCCTCGGTCCTGCGGGTCCTCCGCTCCGGCCGCGCCGTCTGCTCCCCGGAGCTGTGGCGTCAAAGGTTCCGGCTGTGGAGAAACACGCGAGCACGGCTACCACTTGACTGCTGATGCCCCCGCTTAACACCCGGAGAAACTGAGGCCCCAGGGGGGCTCCAGTCACTGGGCTGAGGCTGGACTTCAGACTTTCAAACCAGCGCCCTGGGGTAATGTGCATCTTCCTCCTCCTCCCAAGGGAAGGCAAGGAGCTTCTGGGCCTCCTGGCTGTCAACTCAGGTACATTTTCCTCTGCAACAAGCTTGGAGGACCGCAAAGCCAAGCTCACGGCCTAGTCTGTGTTCAAGAGATACCCCATGGAGTTAGTGCCAGGCACTAGACAGATCGACTGGATTCCAAACTTGACTCTGCCAATTCAGCTATGTTTGGGGACAATACAATCTGTTCCCTCTCCTAAGTGCCTGATCTACATGATTGCTGTGAGGACTAAAGGAAAAAATAAACCTGGTACAGAGATGGGCACAATAGATTTAGATTTAGTTGTCTCTTTGGGCTTCTCTTGGCGGTGACAGTTTCTCAGACTTTCATAGAAGGAATCAGAAAAAGGACATAGGTGACAACTCAAGAAATCTGCATTAAGTATGGACTTGAGTTAAAAATAATTACTAAATTCACTATTTTTTTATAAGATTATTTTTATTGATTTCAGAGAGGAGATATAAACATTGATGAGAGAGAATCATCTATCGGCTACTACCTCCTGCATGCCCCCTACTAGGGATGGAGCCTGCAACCTTGGCTTGTGCTCTGACCCGGGAATCAAACTGACTTCCTGGTTCATGGGACAACGCTCAAACCACTGAGCCACCCACCTGGCTACATTAATTTCTAACAAATGTACCATACTAATAGATGATGCTAATAATAGGGGAAACTCCCTGGTTGGGTTACAGGCTCAATCCTCAGGAGAAGGCATGCGACAGCTGATTCCATGCTATTGGTGGGTTAAGACCATCAATATCCTTATCCCTGCCTACCCAAGGATTTCTGTCCTTCCCACACCTGCAACATTCCTGTTCAAAAACTTGCATTCTAGCCCTAACCAGTTTGGCTCAGTGGATAGAGCGTCAGCCTGTGGACTGAAGGGCCCAGGTTGGATTTCGGTCAAGGGCATATATCTTGGTTGTGGGCACATCCCCAGTAGATGTGCAGGAGGCAGCTGATCCATGTTTCTCTCTCATCAATGTTTCTAATTCTCTATTTCTTTCCCTTCCTCTCTGTAAAAAAAAATATTAAGAAAATAATAACCCTGCATTCTAACTAGGCATCTCCTTATAGCACCATGACAAGTCTATCCTGAGTCACGTACTCTGGAAAGGCAGGGATGGCACTTCATGAGGGAGCTGACACAAAGGAAGTGGTGTGGATTTGAACCCCAACCCAATTTACTTGTTGGATGTTCTTGGGCAAAACCACTACCCTCTGCTGTGGGAAGGTATGGAGAGGATAAAAAAAATGAAGTTCAGCGCCATGTGTGTGGCCCAGTGGATGAGCACTGAGTCATGAACCAGGAAGGCACGGTTCAATTCCCAGTCAGGGTTCAATTCCCAGCAGGTTACCAGCTCAATCCCCAGAAGGGGACATGCAGGAGGCAGCCGATGCAGGATGTTTCTCTCGTATTTGATGTTTTTATCCCTCTCTCCCTCTCTGAAATCAATAAAAATATATATTTAAAAAAAACAAAAATTGATGTTCAAAGGTGGGTAGTCACCTTGGAATGTGAAGTGCTCTGCCCACTGGAAGAACTGACATTCCCTGAAGTGTTATGCCCACTGATAGTAGAGTAACTTTACATTGTACAAGATATCTTTTTTTTTAATTTTATTTTTTATTGGGAAACCAATGTAACAAACCTAGGCTTATTGAAAATGAAATCAGTAACTAAGACTCTGCAGGCCCCATCCCCAGCCAGCACCAAGACCTCTGCTTGCCCTGATCCCAGCTCCTTGAGCCCCCTAAAGGACATCTATGTGAAAAACTTGGGAGTCAACCTCAAGACCACTTTCCCACTTTGCAACCCCCTCCATCCCACCCTCAATTGACACACACACCCTGGATCAGCAGGCTGCGTTTAGGCCCAAGGAGGTTCTCAGAGTGGCAGAGAATCACAGCTATATCACAACCTGCCTAAAATCCCAAGTTAGCAAGGAAGACAAAAAGAAAACTGGCTTGCCCACCCACTCCCCTCCCTGCAGCCACCCCAGATAACAGCCTCACATCCCTGATCAGTAACATTGTGATTCTGAGGTGCCAGTGGAACTCCCAGTGGCTTCAATAGCCCCTAGGAGATTACTGCAAAGGCCCAGAGCTCAGGAGAGGGGGCAGGCATTTGCCCCACCACCTGCTCAGTAGGCTCCAGCTGAGCTGCTCCCCTTAGCTTGTGCCTGTGACCTCTCTTCCCTCCAGAACATCCATGGCTGGGAATCAGTCCTCCTGCCAAAGAGAAATCAGTTCCAGGAGGCTTCTTCTCCCCCAGCCCGGGAGGAAGGATGGCTACACCAGCTTCTTGGCTTCAAAGAAGCTCTTGAGGTGTCGCATCTGCCAGACACCGATGGCTACGAGGATGAGGGTCTGCAGAATGGACCACCACAGCACCCGTTGGTTGGTGCTCTCGCTGGTCTGCCGGAAGCGCTCCTCTCGCCACTGTGGGAGGGGAGAATGGAAGAAGAGCCTGAATTGGCTGGGCCCCACCTGAGTCTGTTAGAACTGCTGGGTTCCCTCCCTGAAGGATGATCCAGGGCCAACTAGTTCTGCATATGTACCAATCAAATGCTGTCTTCACCCTCACTAGCCAGATGACCTCGGGTAACTTAAGTCTATTTGCTGTCAGTTACAGAACTCCCAGGTCCTACCCTGGTGCTTAGAGGAGAGGGAAAGTAGTTGTGATGTCACCACCAGATAGAGCTATCTTGATGTGCCCAGGAATGGGCTTGCTCTGAGTCCTCCACTCAGGTCTCCCAAACTGCTCCTTGAAGATTGTGGGCACAGGTTGCAAATTGGTGGTCCAGGGGCTGCACCTGGCCCAAACATGTGTGTTGTTTGGCTCACACAGTATTTTGCCAACATTTAAAAACCTGGACCTCTAGCTCCTCTTAAAACCCAGAGCCAGCTAGCATTTCGACAAGGCTGTCCTTGGCTGACAACAGTAGCTGTCCCTGGTTAGGCAGGTTACTATCCTACCAATCCTTATGGTCATAGATCCATTAATGGAACCTGCTTACTCCTGGACACAGGTGAGTTTGAAATCCCTGGGATCATCTACAGTCATTGAAATAGCACCCAAGTTTTGGTATCAATTCCTGCTGTCACTTGTATAACTGTGTGACCTAGGGCAAGAACAGCCTTAAGAGACTCCTCAAATACAAAATAAAGTTAATAATAGCCATCCCACCTTTTAGACTTTCGAAGTAGACAACCTGCATGTTTCATAATACATCTGACATGTCACTCCTGGCTGAGCCAGTAGGCAGCTTCTGAAAAGAAGCCCACTGACCCCAGTCTGGCCACTCACCCGCTGATAGTTCTGTTCTTTCTGGATCTGCTCTACTTGCTCCACCAGCTGTCGTACTCTTAGTTGCAATTCACTCAACTTGTCTTTGGCAGCAATTTCTGCATAGTCATTGGCGTGCTCACCCACCTGAATGTCCAGATGAACTCTCTGTGAACAGACAAGAAAGATAAAGACAATCAGGTAGCTCTGCTCCCTCTTCATGCCAAGGACTGACAGTCCACCCATCTTCCTTAAACTGTTCATTAAGCCAACACTGATGAAGCCTCTTCAGTGCCCAGCTCTATGGGGCTCTAGACACACAGAAAAGAGTAAGTCTTGGCTGATGCTCTCTCTGTCCAAGGTATATGCAAAGAGTTCCACATACTCATCTCATACCCAGAGTATCACAGTCCCCAGTCCTGAACAGGGTCGAAAAGCTAGAAGTACAAATCCCATGCAAATCCACTTACCAACATGCCTCCAGCAAAAAGGGAGAACTTGGTGGAATTGGAGTGAAGACAGATCTGATGTTCACCAGGGGTATGGGATGTGAAAGTGAACCTGCCTTCGGAGCCATACTGCCGGGCCAGAATGACCTGGAGAGAAAGAGCTTTAGTGAGTGAGTTACTGCATGGAGCTCGATGGTGCTTAAGGCTTTAAGTGCCTCAAAAATCCACAAGCAGAGCTGCAGCTATCCCACCACACCAAAAGGCCCAAAGCTGCTCAGAAGCAGTTGCCAAAAGCTTGTCTGAAAACTATTTGGAGTAGGGGTAAAAAAAAAAAAAAAAAAATCAGACATAGGTTGGCATGAGACTGTTCCTGGGAAGAGTTTTCTTTTATTCGTAGCTCATGCCCTTTCAATGATTTTGGGTGTAATTCATTTTTTAGGTGATAGCTAAAGGGTTTTGAGGGTTTTTTGGTTTTAATATTTATTTGTCAAAATTTAAAGCTGCTCATCCTTTTTGGAAAGTACAATGTTCTATGAAATCCTAAAGTGTAGATGTCACAGCTTTAGAGGTGGCAACATTGTTTCTCAGCACCACAATTAATCCTCTTATCACACTTATAAGACAGATGAATTTCCATAACACAGACCAGTAAATGGCTCAGGGAAAGTAACTGACTTGGTGGAATCATGCAGCAGTCAATAAGAGGTTGAGAGGAGAGCCAGTATTGCAACAGTCTAAGTTAAGTCTGGAGCGAAAATCCAGGATTTCCCCACATAAATAACTGCTTTCTACCAATTCAGCAGATGTGGAAACTAGGAAGTATCCGCGCCTACTTGGTCGAGCGCTTAAGTGCAGAGTGGAAGGGCTCAGCGGGGCAAAGGGGTCGACTCACCTTGTCTTCCGGGTCCTTCACCTCCACAAACATGCCGAGTCCGGGGGTGGCCGGCTGGTACTCCTCCCGCTGCTTGTCATACAGCTGCGTCCGGTAGTTTCCTGGAGGGAAGCCGGGCGAGCCCAGGTCAGAGGTGACTCCAGGACCGCGGCAGGTAGAGCACGGCGAGGCCGGCTGCTCCCGGCTCTGGAGCGTTGCTGACCCTCCCACACCCCGCGCCCCAAGAACACATTCTTATTCCCAACTGTCCCCTTCCCCCCGCACCTATAACCATGGTCTCGTCCGGAATCTCCTCAATAAAGCACTTCTTCTCTGTCTCCCCAATGTGAAAGTAGAGCGCGCCTCCGCGGGCCGCAAACCATAGTAGCAAAAGAAGGGCCCGAACCACCCAACCCAGCCCCGCTCCCAGCCAGGGCCTGACGACCCGCACACCCAACTCCGCAGCCATCTTGCCCCACCTAACCGCGCAGCCGCAATTGGCCGCGCCACGTACCCTTGCCGCCGCCGCGGGGCCTGTCGGGACAGCGAGTTCTGCCGGAGCCGGGTGAGGGAAACAGGACTATAAATCCCGAGATACCTCGCGGCTATGGCGCGGCAGTCTGTGATTGGGGCGCGGCTCCCACCTGGACCCGAATTGGAATTGAAGTCACAAAATGGAAAGTTTCTCTCCGTTGGGGCCTCCTGACGGCCCGGCGACTGGTGATTATCTACTTTTTACAGATGATGAAACTAATGCAGTTTGAGGTTGCGGAGCAAATTATGAGCAGACACAAGATTCGAACCTAGGATCTCTGATTTTCCTGGCATAGCACCTGATATCATGGGTTTGCTTTTATATTTAAACCAGATGCCCGGTGCATGAAAATTCATGCACTGGGGGGTGAGTGGTCCCTCAATCCAACCTGCCCCCTCTCACATACTGGGAGCCCTCAGATGTCCAACTGATGGCTCACCCTGCTCAACTCTGCCCAGGCTGCCTCCGACCACCCGGCCCCAGGGGCTGGGCAGTAGCTGCCACCACGATTTCATCTCCACCCACCACCGCCCCCACCCCGCTGGCACCACTTGGCCCCGCCCCTGCTCCTGATTGGCTGGTAGCATAGCCAATCAGGAGCTAAGGTACAGTCATATTTGCATGTTTTTATTTTATTATATTTAAAAATTCAGCTTTGAAAAAAATGACACAAGCAATACTCAGATTTATCTTCAGATGTTTTTCAAAATAGAAAAATCACTGTCTCCTTTTACCACTTTTTTGTCCTCCAAAACCTCTATCACTCTTAATAAATCCAGTCTGTATGTTTTCAGGAATCCCCTACCATCATCCTACCTCCACCAATGGAGGCCTTTGCTGCTGAATCCCGGCTCTTCGCTGGACCCAATATATTCTGTGCCCCAATAGCTGGCAGGATAAAGGACCATAGGGCTTCTCGGGACAGAACAGATAGGTTTTGAAGAGCTCTGCACTAAATGTGAGATCAGCAGGGGTCTGGACCCTTCCCTTCGTGACTTTCCTGAATTTTACCTAAATTTCAGTGTGTTTTGGCAGCTCATCACAAAGTTGCATAGAAGCTGGAGGTTTTTCCCCCCTCTACTTGAGATTCTTTTTGTTTCATTTGGCCTTAGGTTTACTGGGAATGTGTTCACATTTCCCCATCATTCTGATGTCTATCTCATTCTTCTTAGAAATAGTATTTCATAATATGAATACTTTATTTTTTAAGCATTTCTCTAATGAAAGTGATTAAGGTTTCTTTCCCCTTAATGATTTGGTCTTACAAATAATGCTACAATAAATATCACTGTTCATTGTCTGTGGTCGGGTAGCTCAGTTGTCCATACCCCATGGTTACAGGTTCCATCCCAGATCAGGGCACACACATGACTAAACCAATGAATGCAGAAATAAGTGGAAAACTAAATAAATGTTTCTCTTTCTCTCCCTTCATCTCTCTCTAAAATTAATAAATATATGTATATTTAAAAGCATTAAGCTTAGGAGAAATCAAGATGGCAGCATAGATAAACACCTAAACTTGCTGCCTCGCACAACCACTTCAAAACTACAACTAAAAGACAAAATGGACATCATCTAGAACCACAGGAAGGCTGGCTAAGTGGAAATTCTACAACTTGAAGGAAAGAGAAAAGCGCATGAGACTCACAGGAGCTTCGGAAGTAAAGTGCAGAGGTAAGGAAGTGCACCGAGAGAGCTGGTAACTGAGTGCATGGCTGGCTTTTTCAATCCGCAGGAAGACACAAGCTCCAACTGCTCTGAACTACAGTTCTGAGCAAGACTCTGGACACCCAGATTCATTCGGGGAGAAACTGGACTGTCTGGCAGCAGGCAGAACGTGAGGGTGGCTTTCTCTCAGAGGTGCTTGCAGTGATTACCAAGGGACACTGAGACCTGGAGGCCTTTTAGGGCAGGGCTGGTGGGAAGCCATTGCTGTTTGCTCGCCCTGGGACTCTGCCACATCCCAGTGGTGCACAGAGAATTTTGCATATGAATGGCCTGGTCCTTTGAAATCTAAAATTACCTAACAAACTGCAGCTGAGTTGGAGAGACCCAGAACATCCAAAAGAAGGCCCAAGGCCCCACAGCAGCTTGCATTGCTTCACAGCTGGACCTCATCTGGGCACCTCCAAAACCCAAACAAAGAAGAGGAATCTGTAGGTCTCTCCATAGCTCCTGCTGGGTGGCCTCAGGCAGAGACTAAATTAGCACCTCCTTGAAGATCCAAGAGCCAGTGTACCCAGGGGTCAGAGTGGGATCATCCAGATTATAACTCCCATATCCATAAGGGACACACTCAGAGGGCAGAATCAGTGGGCACCAAAGCCCCACTGAAGCAAGTCTTGCCTCATAAGGATGTCTCCAGCACAGAAGTTCTCCCATCATAGACACAGCTGAGCCTCACAGCCAATTGGCCTGGAGGTCAATTCCTCCCAGTGATACCAACAACAATCAAGGCTTAACTAAAACAAGACTGTGCACACAGCCCACAAAGGGGTGCACCAGGAGTGTCCATTGGGCCCTACAGGACATCTAGTACACAAACCCACTCTATCACAGGGAAGCAGCCAAAATGCAGAGACAAAGAAACAGGTCACAAATGAAAGAAATGGAGGAAAGCAAACTACTGGATATAGAGTTCAAAACCAGTTATAAGCTTTTTCAAGAATTTCTTAGAAAAGGCCAATAAATTTAGTGAGACCCTCGAGTATATGAAAAAGGACCAACTAAAAATTAAGCATACACTGACTGAAATAAAGAATAATATACAGAGATATAACAGCAGACTAAAGGATCGCAAGAATCAAGTCAAAGATTTGAAATACAAAGAAGCAAAAAACACCTAACCAGAAAAGCAAAAAGAAAAAATAATCTAGCCAAAACCAGTTTGGCTCAGTGGATAGAGTGTTGGCCTGCGGACTGAAAGGTCCCAGATTTGATTCCAGTTAAGGGCGTGTACCTTGGCTGTGGGCACATCCCCAGTGGGGGGTGTGCAAGAGGCAGCTGCTCAATGTTTCTCTCTCATTGATGTTTCTGACTTTCTATCCCTCTCCCTTCCTCTCTGTGGAAAATCAATAAAATATATATTTTTAAAATTATGAACAACAAATACATATCTATCAACAAGTGAATCTAAAATTCAAGTGAATAAAAAATCTGATGAACAGAATTATCTGGTGAATATAATGAATCAGGGGCATAGAAAGGAAGTGGACTGACAATCCTCGGGGGGAAAGGGGTGTGGGGAGTGCAGGAAGAATCTGGACAAAAATCATACACCTATGGATGAGGACAGTGGAGGGGGGATAAGGGTATAGGATGGGGTGGGAACTGGGTGGAGTGGAGCTATGGGGGGGGGAAGGAACATCTGTAATAATCTGGGAAATAAAGATTTAATAAAAATATATAAATAAAAGCATTAGGTTTATATATATATATACTTAAAAGTATTAAGTTGGGTATAGTTTTCCTGATGAGATCTCAAAAACTTGGTACCAATTTACAGTCCCACCAGCAAATGTGTCAGAGTGCTTACTTTACTGCACCCTGGTGAAATGTTCTCAACCCTTTTTTTATTTTGTTTTGTTTATTGATTCTTTTTTTTAAATATATTTTATTGATTTTTTTACAGAGAGGAAGGGAGAGGGATAGAAAGTTAGAAACATTGATCAGCTGCCTCCTGCAACCCAGGTATATGCCCTAGACAGGAATCAAACCTGGGAACCTTTCAGTCCACAGGCTGACACTCTATCCACTGAACCAAACCAGTTTCGGCTGTTTTTTTATTCTTGAGCGAGAAAGAAACATCAAATTTGTTGTTCCACTTATTTATGCATTCATTGGCTGATTCTTTTTTGTTTGTTAATCCTCACCCAAAGATATTTTTCCATTGATTTTTTGGGAGAGTAGAAGAGAGAGGAAAAGACAGAAATATCAATGTGAGAGAAACACATCAATTGGTTGCCTCCTGCATGCACCTGACAGGGCCTGGGCCAGGGAGGAGCCTGCAACCAAGGTATATGCCCTTGACCGGAACTGAACCTGGGACCCTTTGCTCTGCGGGCTGATGCTCTATCAACTGAGCCAAATTGATTAGGGCAAGGCTTTTGGTTGATTTTTGTATGTGATCTGGCCAGGATCAAACATGGAAACTTGGTATAATCCAGCTGACACTCTAACCAACTGAGCTATGCAGCTCAACCTTTTTAAATTTTGCAAATTCATTGGATAAAAATTTATACTTTACTATCCTTTTAATTTTTATTCAGATACTAAACATTTTTTTGCTGGTCACTTGTTTTCATCTATAAACTGTTGGTTGATTTTTCTTAGTGCTGTTATAACTACACATTATTAGTAATGATGTAACCACTATTCAGAATTAACAAATGATTAAAGAATTAATAAATAATAACATTTTATAATATTAGTTTCAGGTACTTTTTAATTAAACTTTTTGCATTAAGATAGTTATAGAATCACATGCAGTTGTAAAAAACAAAATAATGCATAGAGATCCAATGTATCATCATCCAGTTTCCCCCAATGGCATAAATCTTGCCCAAATGTAAATGTAGTATCATATCACAACCAGAATACTGACATTGATACAGTCAAGTAATATAATATTACCACAAGATCCCTCATGTTGTCCTATTATAGCCACATCACTTCTCTACCTCCTCATCCCCTTAATCCCAACTACTACTAATCTGCATTTTCCATTCTATACTTTTACCATTTCAAGAATGTTATATAAATGGAATCATATAGAATGTTATCTTTTGAGACTAGTCTTTTAAAACTCAGCATGCCCTAGCTGGTTTGGCTCAATGGATAGAGCATTGGCCTAAGGACTGAAGGGTGCTGGGTTTGATTCCGCCCAAGGGCACGTGCCTGGGTTTCGGATCGATCCCCAGTAGGGGGTGTGCAGGAGGCAGCTGATCAATGATTCTCTCTAATCATTGATGTTTCTATCTCTTCTCTTTCTCTCCCTTTCTCTCTGAAATCAATAAAAATATATCTTTTTTTAAAAAAAACCTCAGCATAATTCTCGGAGATTTCCATTTTCTGCATGTATCAACAGTTTTCTTTTATAAAAAGTAGCCATTTCACACAACGTAAAGATATAATTTTGTAATATCTACTGAAAGGGGTGAGAACAGAGCTGATAAAGAAGGAGAATTTTTTTGCCCAGCCAGAGTGGCTAGGTTGGTTGAGTATTTCCCATGCACAGAAAGGTTGCCAGTTCAGTTCCCGGTCAGGGCACATGCCTGACTTTTGGGCTTAATCCTTGATAGGGGGTGTGCAGGAGGCAGGAGACCAATGTTTCTCTCCATTCCTCTCTTTCTAGAAATTAATAAATATTTTGTTTATTTTTCAATATATTTTATTGATTTCTTACAGAGAGAAATGGAGAGAGATAGTTAGAAACAATGATCAGCTGCCTCCTGCACACCCCCCACTGGGGATGTGCCCACAACCAAAGTAATGCCCCTGACCGGAATTGAACCTGGGACCCTTCAGGCCGCAGGCTGACGCTCTATCCACTGAGCCAAACCGGTTTCAGCTTAATAAATATTTTAAAAAGAAGAAAGTCTTTGGTCCTGCTGGCGTAGTTGAGTGTTAAACTATGAACCAAGAGGTCATGGTTCTAATCCCGGTCAGGACACATGCCTGGATTGCCAGGTGAATCCCCAGTGTGGAGTATGCAGGAGGCCTTCCAAATTATCAGTTCTTATCTAGGACTTGCCCCAGAATGATCACTTAACCCCAGAATTACCACTCTTTTCAGAAGGACTGCTGGGGTGGGACCTTATTCTGACACTTCAGTAGGGAAGGAAGTCACAAAAGAACAACAAAAGCCATGGGAGAGCTGCACACACACAGGGGAAGGGGCTCCCCGTCCATTTCCACATAGGTCCTCCACAGTCATTATGGAGGCGATGGCACATGTCTCTTTTCAGAGAGGGGTAGGCCATTCTGCCGACAGAAACATCAATGAACCAAAATTGATTTGGTCTGGTTTAGTGGATAGAGCGTCGGCCTTCGGACTGAGGGGTCCCAGGTTCGATTCCGGTCAAGGGCATGTACCTTGGTTGCGGGCACATCCCCAGTGGTGGGTGTGCAGGAGGCAACTGATCGATATTTCTCTCTCATCAATGTTTCTGACTTTCTATCCCTCTCCCTTCCTCTCTGTAAAAAAAATCAATTAAAAATTTATTATTTTTTATTTTAAAAAAGGGTAGGCCATTATAAAACCTGGCCAGTTCAACTCAATTCTTGGTGTTCTGTTATCTGCCATAGCTACTTTTCTACAGGTAGAGAAAGACCCCATACAAAGAGGTTAAATTCACTGCCACTGTTTTTATAGAGTTGGAAGTATGAATGAGAAAAATAGTATGTTCTTGAGGCTAACATAACAAATCACCACGAAGTTGGTAATTTAAAACAACAGAAGTTGCCCAGCCTGTGTGGTTCAGTGATTGAGTGTAGACCCAGGAACTAAGAGGTTGCCAGTTCAATTCCTGGTCAGGGCACATGCCCTGGTTGCAGGCTCGATGCCCAGCGTGGGGCATGCAGGAGTCAGATCAATGATGTTCCTGTTTCATCGATATTTCTATCTCTGTCGCTCTCCCTTCCTCTCTCTCTCTAAAAATCAATCCTATATAATAGAAGAGTAATATGCAGATTGACCATCACTCCAAAACAAGACGGCTGCACATGTGGTCAAAGATCCTGCCCCCATGTGGCCACAAGATGACCAGCAGGGGAGGGCAGTTGTGGGCAATGAGGCCAGCAGGGGAGGACAGTTGTGGGCGATCAAGCCTGCAGGGAAGGGCAATTAGGGGTGACCAGGCCAGCAGAGGAGGGAAGTTGGGGACAAATAGACTGGCAGAGGATCAGTTAAACATCAATCAGGCTGTCAGGGGAGTGGTTAGTGGGTGATCAGGCTGGCAGGCATAAGCGGTTAAGGGCAATCAGGGAGGCAGGCAGGCAAGTAGTTGGGAGCCAGCAGTCCTGAATTGTGAGAGGGATGTCCCAGATTGGAGAGGGTGCAGGCTGGGCTGAGGGACAACTCTGCTCCCCCCTACCCACTAGGCACGAATTTCATGCACCTGGGCTCTAGTTTAAAATCCTCCTATCTAATAAAAGAGTAACATGCAAATGTGACCGTACCTGGGCTCCTGACTGGCTATGCTACCAGCCAGTCGGAGCAAGGGGTGGGGTGGAGAGGCGTGAACGCCAGGCCTCAGGAGCAGAGATAAAGTGGTGAAGTCATCAACGCCGGCCGGGGCTTGGAGACCAAGCGATGGCAGTGACAGCGGCCAGAACTCACCGCAGCTGCGTCTAATGAGGCCCCTGGCATTGCTAATATTACCTGTAGCTTCAGCTGTTTGCCAGCAAAAACGGAAGGAAACTGCCAGAGGGAAGGCCCCCGAGTCACAGCTTCAGCATCCCAGCTGTGGAAACTGACAACAGGTAGGAGGAAGTCCCACCCCCACAGAATCTGTCCAAATCAGCCTTTGGTCACACTGCTGAAAGGCCTGTCATTCTCCTCTATTTCAGGACGTGGCAATAGAGAGGTGGGACTATGTCCAAAGAAAAACTGTTGAAGTTTGCTCAACTCTATATTTTGGATACAGCCGAAGCTACACGTAAAAGATTAGCAATCCCAGCAAAACAGGCCTACTTAGAAAGACTCATAATCAACAACCTCATGCATGAAATAAATGAATTAACAAAATCGTACAAGATGCTACGTGAGGTAGAAAAAGAAGCCCAATCTGAAGCAGCAGCAAAAGGTATAGCTCCCACGGAAGTAACTATGGCAATTAAATATGATCATAATAGTGACCCAGGTAGATATAATTCTCTCCATATAACCGAGGTTGCTTTCATATTCAGAAACGAAGATGGAGAACCTCCTTTTGAAAGGGATTTGCTCATTCATTGTAAACCAGATCCCAATAATCCAAATGCCACTAAAATGAAACAAATCAGTATCCTGTTTCCTACATTAGATGCAATGACATATCCTATTCTTTTTCCACATGGTGAAAAAGGTTGGGGAACAGATATTGCATTAAGACTCAGAGACAACAGTATACTCAACAATAATACTAGTCAAAATGTAAGAACACGAGTCACCCAAATGTAGTATTATGGATTTCATCTCTCTGTGAGGGACACATTCAATCCTATTTTAAATGCAGGAAAGTTAACTCAACAGTTTATTATGGATTCATATTAAAAAATGGAGGCCAGGGGGAACCAAGATGGCGGCATTGGTAAAACACCTATCTTGCCGTCATGCTCAGCAATTTTAATACTACAACTTAACGAAAGAACAAACACCTTCCAGAATCACCAGAAAGCTGGCCAAGTGAAAATTCCACAAATAAAAGTGAAAATAAGACACTGTGACTCGGAGGAGCGGCGGCAGACAGCGTTGAAAGATTCGCGCAGAGAGAGGTTTGGAGCTCGCGCCAGTGGAGAGGGCGGGCAGCTGAAAACCGGCCAGTTTTCTCGAACAGGGAGACAAAGACGTCCCACTGGATTGATTCTCCAGCTCTGGGCGAAGTCCAGGGAACCCACTGTCATACGGGGTGAAAACTGGACAGTGGGAGGGCACGCCGAAGCTCGGGTGCTGCAGGGGTCTCCCAGCTTGTGGAGAAGGCAGCTTGCGCAAACAGCTCAGCTACATGACCGTGTAGAGAGCACTCTGCGCCTTGCCCTCTCATTCGGGAAACCGTCAGACTGCTTTGTTTTACGACCCTGGGTGAGACATTGGGCATGCAGACTCATTTGGGGAGAGTCTGAATTCCCTGGCAGCCGGTGGAGCTTGGCAGCGGCTCTCTCTCAGAGGTGCTGGCAGCCATTGCCACCAACACAGAGTCCCTGGGGCCGCATAGGCCAGAGCTAATGCTGTCTGCTTGGCCCAGAGACTCCACCCATCCAACCTGAGCACAGCTGAACTTCACAGACAATTGGCCTAGAGATCAACCCCTCCAAGTGCTAACAACGATTAACCTGAACTTAACTTCAGCAAGACTGTGCAACCCATATCCACCTCAGGTAACTGGGAGGCTGAGCCACTGTCCCTAGTAGGAAGTCTACCACACAAAGCTAATTGACCAACTCAGGGAAGCAGCCACCATGCAGAGACATGGAAAGAAATAAGATGTGAAAGAAATGGAGGGAAAAAAAACGACTGGACATGGAATTCAAAACCACGGTTATAGGGTTTTTCAAGAGGCTCCAACAAAAGGTCGAGGCCTATAAGGAATTAAGCAAGACCGCAAAGGAAATGAATGAGTCCTACAAGGAAATGAAGGAGACCCTCAAGGATATAAAGGAGACTCTCAAGGATATGAAAAGGACCAACTAGAAATTAAGCATACACTGACTGAAATAAAAAATATTATACAAAGATATACAAGTGCTCTGGAGCACCCCAAGAACCAAGTTCAAGATTTGAAATACAAAGAGGTAAAATCCACTCAGCTGAAAAAGCAAGAAACCAAAAGAATCCAAAAAATTGAAGATAGTGTAAGGGGCCTCTGGGACAACCTCAAGCATACCAACATCCGAATTATAGGGGTGCCAGAAAAAGAGAGAGAGCAAGACAATGAAAACCTACTTGAAGAAATAGTGACTGAAAACTTCCCACACCTGGTGAAAGAAATTGACTTAGGAGTCCAAGAAGCACACCGAACCCCAATATATAGGAACCCTAAGAGGACCACACCAAGGCACATCATAATTAAAATGCCAAGAGCAAAAGACAAAGAATATTAAAAGCAGCAAGAGAAAAACAGATGGTTACCTATAAGGGAGCACCCATACGATTGTCAGCGGATTTCTCAATAGAAACGATGCAGGCCAGACGGGAGTGGCAAGAAATATTCAAAGTGATGAACAGCAAGAATCTACAACCAAGATTACTCTATCCAGCAAAGCTATCATGCAGAATTGAAGGTCAGATAAAGTGCTTCGCAGATAAGAAAAAGCTAAAGGAGTTCATCACCACCAAACCAATATTATATGAAATGCTGAAAGATATTCTTTAAGAAGAGGAAGAAGAAAAAGATAAAAGTGTAAATTAGGAACAACAAATACACATCTATCAACAAATGAATCTAAAAATCAAGTGAATTAATAAGCTGATGAACAGGATAAACTGGTGAATGTAACAGAATCACAGACATAGAGAGGGAATGGACTGACAACTCTTGGGGAGAAAAGGGGTGTGGCAAGTGCAGCAAGAGACTGGACAAAAATCATGCAACTATGGGAGAAGACAGTGGAGGGGGTGAGGGCGGAGGGTGGGATGGGTACCAGGTGGAGGGGAACTATAGGGTTAAAAAAAAGGGGGAACAATGTAATTAATAAACTGAACAATAAAGATTTTTTTAAAAAGAAAAAAAATGGAGGCCAATCAGATAAATTTCATTAAAGCAAACCAACGTAAGTTGAGAGTTGAAAAATATAGCTGTTTGATGGATTATCTCAAATCTAGATCTGAAAATGACAATGTACCCATTGGTAAAATGGCCTTGGGGCTGCAGCATCTCCAGTTTCTCAGCTCATGCCCTCTCTCCAGGAGGCAGGGGAGAACATATATGGTAAAGTTTTTTACGCCACGGCAGTCACAGTAGTGGGACTCGGCCAGGCAGGCACATAGAAGGGCTGGGGCCCTTTCTGGCCATGGGGTTAGGCAGCATGCCCTATGGTCCTGGGTGCCTCTGGGTGCCTGTGGCTGCGGCCGGCCTGAGTGAAGATGGCCCAGGTCCTGGGTGCCTATAGCTGGCCAGAGGGAGGGAAGCCTGGGTCCCAGGTGTGGGGCAAGGCAGAGGCAGTTAGGAGCAATCAGGCCAGCAGGGGAGCACTTAGGGATGATCAGGCAGGTAGGCAGAGGTGGTTAGGGGTAACACATCCCCGAAGGGGTCCCTGATTGGAGCAGGTGCAGGCTGGGCTCAGGGAACCCCCCCCCTCCGTGCACGAATTTTGTGCACCGGGCCACTTGTAAATAAATAAAACAAAGGAAGCTTATTCTCACAATTCTGGAGGCCAGAAGTACAAAATCAGGGTGTCAGCAGGGCTACATTCCTTCTAAAGGCGCTAGGAGAAAATCCTTCCTTTTCCAGCTTCTAGTGACTCTAGGCATTCCTTGGTTTGTCTACATCACTCTAAATTCTGCCTCCATTTTCTCTTTTCGTGTCTGTCTCCCTTCTGTGTCTTACAACAGCATTTGTAATTTGGATTTAGGACCCACATTGGAATTCCAGGAAGACCTCATATCCAAGTCCTTAAGTTATCTATATTAACAAAGACTCTTTTCCCAAATAAAGTCACATTCACAGGGTCTGGCGGTTAGTACATAAACATTTTTTTGTGGAGGCTGTCATTCAATCTACAAAAGAGATGAAAAATGTACGCATGATAGTGTACCAAGTGACTTATGGATTAATGGGTTAATCTGAGCTCTCTGAATTCGTGAGGGATGGGAGGGAGGGAGGGAGGGAAAAGGGATATCAAGTCTTTATAAAGGAAATGGTATTTGAGTGGAATATTATAGAAAAGCAAATGTACAAAGGATTTCAATATAATTCAAAAGCCCTTAATTGTACAACATGGTAAGGTAAAGGCTTTGAAAAAGAAAGGAATCAGCCCTAACCGGTTTGGCTCAGTGGATAGAGTGTTGGCCTGTGGACTGAAGGGTCCTGGGTTCTATCCTGGTCAAGAGCACGTACCTTGGTTGCCAGCACATCCCCAGTGGGGGGTGTGCAAAAGGCAGCTGATCAATGTTTCTCTCTCATAGATGTTTCTAAAGCTCTATCCTTTTCCCTTCCTCTCTGTAAAAAAAATCAATAACATATAAAAAACATTGTTAAAAGAAGAATGGAATCTGAGAAAATAAGTTGTGCATGAATGGAATGAAGCCAAGAGGGAGGTCAGATTAAACAATGGATGGAAGTGAATATACTTATACTACAAGTTATATAATTAGAAGCAGACTATAATCAGAGTTGGCAGACTGGTGGCCTGCAGTATATTCTTTGTCCTGCACAGTGTTTAAAATTTTTTAAATTAATTGCCAACAGTAACAATACCAAAGTTTCTGTAGTATAAATTCTAGGAAGTGTTGGGTAGAAAAATTGGTTGAAGAAGTTTAAAGCTGTTTTGCAACACTTGACATAAAGGGGAGGAAAGAACAGTTGTGTATATCCAGGGGGTATGATGAAGATTACAAGGAAGGAGTCAGCCTCTCTCTGGAGAATACTGTCTTAGGCAATCACTCATGGGTGAAAGAACCTTTGTGGAAGTCTAGATTTCCAGAGGAGAGTTCCAGCAAATGGAGCAAAACAAAACAAAATAAAACAAAATACATTTGGAACAGTTTGGCTTTACCTGCATCATCTATAATTGAAGGCAGCGGGTGATTTATCCAGTGGGTTAAAGTAAGAGCATCTGAGTGAGCACCTGGCTTCCTCAACAGCGTGGGACTCTGCCAAAGAAGCCCATCTCGGAGGAGAACCAAGATGGCGGCATAGGTAAACACCTATTGTTCTGCCCCGCGCAACAATTCAAAAACTACAACATAACAACAAAACAATCACCCAGAATCACCAGAAAGCTGGCTGAGTGAAAACTCCACAAATAAAAGTAAAGGTGGGACACTGAGACTCAGAAGAGCGGCGGGAGCACAGCCTTGAAGACGGAAACAGGTTAGGAGCCATCCTGGTCGCGCGCACAGGCTGTATGGCTGGAGCAGCAACCCCAGCTGGATTTTGCCAATGGGGAGGGCGGAGACGTCCCACTACACGGATTCCCCAGCGCCAGGCGAGGTCCGAGATCCGGGGTACATGGAGACGTCCCACTGCACAGATTCCCCAGTGCCAGGCGAGGTCCGAGGTCCAGGGGACGCACCCTGGAAGCCGGGCGCGGCAGAGGTCTCCTAGTCTGCGGAGAAGCCGGGTAGCTGGGAAAAGCAGTTTGCGCGCACAGACGTGCGACTTGCTCACTGGAAACTTGTCTCCTGGTCCCGGAAACCACCTGTTTTACAACCGTGGGTGAGACTTTGGGTGTGCAAACTCATTTGGGGAGAGGCAGAGTTGTCTGGCAAGGGGAAGAGACTAGCGGCTTTCTCTTGGAGGTGCCTGCAACCATTCCCATCCAACAGAAACTTGCACGCGCGCGCGAGTGCCGCATAGGACGTAGCTGACACTGAGGCTGCCTGCGCAGCTCAGAGACTCCGCCCATCCAACCTGAACACAGTCTCCCTTCACAGCCAATTGGCCTGGAGGTCAAACCCTCCTAGGGCTAACAACAAAAAGCTGGGTTTAAATTCAAAAATACTGTACAACCCATAAAGGATTGCAGTAAGAGTACCCACCTCAAGTAACTGAGGAGGCTGTGCCACTGACGCTTAGAGGACATCTACCACATAAAGCAGCCACCATGCAGAGATATGGAAAGAAATCAGATGTGAAAGAAATGGAGGAAAAAAGACGACTAGACATAGAGTTCAAAACCACGGTTATAAGGCTTTTCAAGAGGCTCCTAGAAAAGGCCGATGAACTTAATGAGAACTACGAGGAAATAAACAAGACCAACCAGGAAATGAATGAGACTTACAAGGAAATGAATGAGACCCTCAAGGAAATGAACAAGACCTCTGAGGATATGAAGGAGACCCTCACAGATATGAAAAAGGACCAACCTGAAATCAAGCATACACAGACTGAAATAAAAAATATTACACAAAGTCCTAAAAGCAGTCCAGAGGGCCACAAGAACCAAGTCAAAGATTTGAAATACAAAGAAGCAAAATCCACTTGGCTGGAAAAGCAAGAAACAAAAAGAATTCAGATAATTGAAGATAGTGTAAGGGGCCTCTGGGACAACCTCAAGCAAGCCAACATCCGAATTATTGGGGTGCCAGAAAAAGAGAGAGAGCAAGTTAATGAAAACCTACTTGAAGAAATAGTGACTGAAAACTTCCCCCACCTGGTGAAAGAAACTGACTTAAAAGCCCAAGAAGTACACAGAACCCCAAAATATAGGAATCTAAAGAGGACCACACCAAGACATATCATAATTAAAATGCCAAGAGCAAAAGATAAAGAGAGAATATTAAAAGCAGCAAGAGAGCCGAGACCGGTTTGGCTCAGTGGATAGAGCGTCGGACTGCGGACTGAAGGGTCCCGGGTTCAATTCCAGCAAGGGCATGTACCTTGGCTGCGGGCACATCCCTGATAAGGGGCGTGCAGGAGGCAGCTGATCGATGTCTCTCTCTCATCGATGTTTCTGACTTTGTATCCCTCTCCCTTCTGCTCTGTAAAAAATCAATAAAATATATTTTAAAAAAAAAGCAGCAAGAGAAAAGCAATTGGTTACCTACAGGGGAGCACCCATACGATTGTCAGCAGATTTCTCAACAGAAATGATGCAGGCCAGACGGGAGTGGCAAGAAATATTCAAAATAATGAATAGCAAGAATCTACAACCAAGATTACTCTATTCAGCAAAGCTATCATTCAGAATTGAAGATTAGATAAAGTGCTTCGCAGATAAGAAAAAGCTAAAGGAGTTCATCACTGCCAAACCAATATTATATGAAATGCTGAAAGATATTCTTTAAGAAGAGGAAGAAGAAAAAGGTAAAAATATAAATTATGAACAACAAATACACGTCTATCAACAAATGAACATAAAAATCAAGTGAATTGATAGGCTGATGAACAAGATAAACTGGTGAATATAACAGAAACATGGACATAGAGAGGGAATGGACTGACAATTCTTGGGGAGAAAAGGGTTGTGGGAAGTACAGCAAGATACTGGACAAAAATCTTGCAACAATGGGAAAGGACAGTGGGGAGGGGGAGGTGAGGGTGGAGGGTGGGATAAGTACAGGGTGGAGGGGAGATATAGGGGGATAAAAAAGGGGAAACAATGTAATTAATAAACTGAACAATAAAGATTTAAAAAAAAAGCCCATCTCTTTGTTGCTCCATCCAGAGTACTGAGCTGTGAGCTGAATGATTGGTGGGTGGGAAGGGGCCGGGAGATAAGACACTCAGAGGGAATTAGAGGAATAGGGATCCCACTAACTATATCACGAACTTCATTAAGAAGCCTGCATACAAGCTGCTGGGTATGCTTTGTCTGTGGATGCCCCCCCAAATGGCCCACAGACACTGCCAATGCTCTGGGTGCTTTACTTCCTCACACCCCATCCTGTGGCTAGATCTGTGTGTGTGTGCTTCTCAGGGTGGTGAGAGAAAGCTTTAGGAGACAGCTAGTACAGAAAAATGGCCTAAATCAGTCAGCCAGGGAGAGACCACAAACTTGAGCTTTAGCTTTACCCTTGGAAAAGCAAAAGTGAGGTTACAGCACTGTGTCTGGGACATGGCAGGATTGAGAGAAGGCATACAAGCTTATGAATTCTGCCACAAGATTGAGCAAGAAGTGTGGAGCAGGCATATCCATAGAAGGTCTGAGAGAGCCTCAGAACTCCTAGCAGGGCTGATGGAAGGTAATTTTCTCCCTAAGTAAAGCCTGGAGGAGGTGAATGCTACTTCAAATGTGAAGACAGCAACGTAAGACTTCAAGGAACATTAAAAAAATTAAGGAACGTGACACCATCAAAAGATTATAATACCTCTTGCTGGTCTGGCTCAGTGGACAGAGCCTGCAGACTAAGTGTTTTGGGTTCGATACCGGTCAAGGGTATGTACCTTGGTTGCAGGCTCCTTCCCTGCCTGGGCTCTGGTCGGGCTTGTGCAGGAGGCAACTAATCAATGTGTTTCTCTCACATTAATGCTTCTCCCTGTCTTTCCCTCTCTTTTCCTTTCTCTCTAAAAAGATCAATGGAAAAATATCCTCTGAGGAGGATTAAACCTTCCCCCCCATACACACAAAACACACACACACACACAAAGATTATAATAATCTGGTAACCACTGCCAAGACATGAATATCTATGATTTACTTAGTAAAGAAGTCAAATATCTTTTGGCCCAGCCAGCATGGCTCAGTGGTTGAGTGTTGACCTATGAACCAGGAGAACGAGGTTCAATTCCTGGTCAGAGCATATGCCTGTGTTTTGGGATAATTCTCTAGTGTGGGGAGTGCAAGAGGCAGTTGATCAGTGATTCTCTCTCATTGATGTTTCTATCTCTCCGGCTCCCTCTCCCTTCCTCTCTGAAATCAATAAAAAAACATATTTAAAAAACCTCTTATCTTTAATCTCCACATATATTAGTTGCTTTTCTACAATAGTCTTTCTTCATTCAACCTAGGCCTGTCCACTTCTCTGGGTCTTCATTTTCCTATGGGGGCCCCCATGTATGGGTAAAAATCTATACAGTTGACCATGAACAATAGGGCACTGACCCCACCACATAGTCAAAGAGATGTGTAGAGCCCAGTAGGTGTAGCTCAGTGGTTGAGCAACGACCTATGAACCAGGAGGTCACAGTTCCATTCCTGTTGGGGCACATGCCTACGTTGCTGTCTTGATCCCCAGTAGGGGGTATGCAGGAGGCAGCTGGTTGAGGATTCTCATCAGTGATGTTTCTATCTCCCTCTCCCCTTCCTCTTTGAAATCAATAAAAACATAATTTTTTCAAAATCTGTGTATAACTTTTGACTCCCCCCAAACTTAAATATTAATAACATACTGTTGACCAGAAATCTTACCAATAACATAAACAGTTGATTACTACATGTTTATATATTATATGTATTTTATACTGTATTCTTACAATAAAATAAGCTAGAGAAAATGTTATTAAAATCATAAGGAAAATACATTTACAATATTTATGAAAAAAATCCACATATAAGTAGACACATGTTGCACAAGGGTCATCTGTATACCTGTCTCCTATGAATCTATCCTCTGTCAATTTAGTTCTCAGGCCAGCCAGAGACCCTCAGAGGACAGAGGTAAAGGTTTGCCTCCCTATGGTGCTAAGGTCTCCATTTACATCTCACAGTCCTAAGAGACACTGCTTTTATCCTCATTCTCTAGGTGATGAGACTGAAACCTAGAGAAATCAATGACTTTCCTAAGGTCACATGGTCAGTAAGTGGCAGAGCTTAGATTGCAATGTACATCTGATTACCAGGCCTTTCAGCTACCATGTACAGAGGAGTGAGTTACAGATGGCTTCAAATAAGACCTTTAGAATGGCCCACAAATGATCAGTACAAGTTTATCAGGTCTAGGAGGGTGAGGAAGAGAACACAAAAAGTGTTTGAGCATATCGAAGTTGTAAGATGGGGCTGGAACCCAGAGTTCAAGGAAGAGAAAGGCAGGGAAAGAAGCTGCTGCAGGCCCTAAATACCAGGCCTGATAACTTGAAACTTATCCTGTAGGTGGGAGCCTCCTTGGTTGTCCTCAGTGTGTGTGCATGTGTGCGTGCGTGTTTGTGTGTGTGTGTGTGTGTGTGTGTGTGTGTGTGTGTGTGTGTGAGAGAGAGAGAGAGAGAGAGAGAGAGAGAGAATGGGAGGACAGCATGGAGGCTCAACTGGAACAGCAGTTCTCAATATCACTGTGTTTCAAAATCATATGGGCTGCTTGTAAAAAAAATCAACACTAGAGGGTCTGATTCAACAGGGCTGGAGAGAGGCCCAGTGATCTGCATTTTAACAAGTTTTCCAAGTGATTCATTAATCTCCATTAATCCAGAGGAGGAGAAGAAGCAAGGAGAATAATTATGAGTGAGCTGTCAGAGATAAAAGATGAGTCTTAAACTCCAATGGTAGCAAAGAAAATAGAAAAAGCCTAATACTATGGCAGGATAATCCTATCTAATAAAAGAGTAATATGCAAATTGACTTACCTTTGCTACACCCACCAGCCACGCCCACCAGCCAATCAGGGGCGGGGGCGGGGCCAAGGTGCCCAGGGCCCTGGGGCGTGGGGTCAAGGTGTCCAGGGCTGGGGCGGGAGCAGGGTTGAGGCAGCCAGTGCATGCAGGCCAGGGAGAAGGCCTGGGCTGTGGGGAAGAGGGGGGGCATGGCTGGGACGAGCAGGCTATCAGCCCCATTGCAGAGTGATGGCTGGGTGCCCAAGGCCTAAAGCTTTGGCCAGAGGATTTAGGCCTTGAACAGGCTGGGGATGAGTGGTCAGTAGGACATCCCCTGAGTGCTCCCAGTATGTGTGAGGGTACAGATTGGACTGAAGGATCACCCACCCCCAGTGCATGAATTTCATGCACTAGGCCCCTAGTGTTTTCATAATGTTCCCCTTCTTTTTTCTAGTAATTCACCCCCACTTTCTTTCAGATAGTTGGTCCATTATGTGCCCATTGCCCCTCAGGGGTGGGATGTGACAGGGCAGAAAACAAAATAAGGAATCATTCTGGAATGTGTTGGACTTATTTCAAATAATACAGGAGTTGTGGGGAGTGGTTACAGATGAATTAGGACTGGTCATAAGTTGATAACTGAGGAAGCTGAGTGATGGCTGCAAGTGAATTCTATCTACATTTGTCTATTTTCAAAAACTATTAAGAAAAGATTTAAGTACTTCTGTATTTGGTTTCAAAAAGACTTAGGGAAAAGGAGTGAAGTCTCAGACAGCCAAAAAGTTGCAGGAAACTTCATGAGCAAGAGAATAAGGAGAACCAGTTCAGGTGAAGAGGCGCCACTGGCCAGATACTTCTGCACTAGGGGGAGAGTAACTCATCTGCTCAGTGTATTTGGGGAGAATATGGTACAGGCTCTTCTTCCTCTTAGGATATGCCTGCCTGCAGAGGGTACAAATTCACTGCCCCTCCAGGGGCTGAGCGGGAGGCCTACCCAGTCAAGCACTGCCATCACAGGGAGTGGCGGGGAGTATGCCTAACTCAGGGGCTCAGTAATATCCTATCTAATAAAAGAGTAATATGCAGACTGGCCATCTCTCCAACACACAATATGCTGCCCCCATGTTGTCAAAGATCCTGCCCCATGTAGACATAAGATGGCCACCACAAGACAGCCAGCAGGGGAGGGCTTATGGGAGGGACCAGGCCTGCAAGGGAGGGCAGTTGTGGGTGATCAGGCCAGCAAGGGAGGGCAGTTGGGAGGAACCAGGCCTGCAAGGGAGGGCAGTTAGGGGTGACCAAGCTAGCAGGGGAGGGAAGTTGAGGGCAAACAGGCTAGCAGGGGAGCAGTTAGACATCAATCAGGCTGGCAGGGGAGTGGTTAGGGGGTGATCAGGCTGGCAGGCATAAGCAGTTAGGGGCAATCACGAAGGCAAGCAGGCCAGCAGTTGGGAGTCAGCAGTCCTGGATTGTGACATCCCTTGGGGGGGGGGGGTCCCAGATTAGAGAGGGTGCAGGCTAGGCTGAGGGACACCCCCCACCACCACCCCCGTGCACGAATTTTGTGCACTGGGCCTCTAGTACTAGTATAAGCCCACAAGAAGCAAATGCTTGGTCTTTGTCAGTAATAAGATAATAATCCAGACTCTGCCTGCCTATACTTTGCTTCATTTTCCAGTATGATTAGAATCTTAGTCAGAAAGACAGTGCCATCTATTTGGGTCCTCCAGAAACCCCAAAATGAGGGCTTCAGAGATCTGGTGAAAATGAAGGCAGGGAAGATAGATGAAAGGAAGTGATGAGAGCAGAGAGGGGCCAAGGAAGGAGCAAAGGATCCAAGAGATTGAAATGCTGCCCTGGGGAGCAGCAAAACCCAGCGTGGAGATGACTCTGAGATACATCTAGGCACAAAGGACCTTAGGTAATCTTAGCAAGATTCCCACAGGCCAGAGTGGCATGAGGCAGGAGAGAGCTATGGTCTCTAGTAGAGACTGAGAACAGCCAGGTATCTCCAATAACCAGCGGGGACCAAAGGTATATCCATAGATGCCTGTGTGCATGGAAGACCTTGAGAACTCGATCCTCCAACACACACCCCAAACTGCTAGAGCTCAGGGCCTTAAATATAACCCCAGAGAAAGGGTAAAACCCTCAATTATTTGATATCAAGTTTCTGCCACTTCAGCAGAATGGGAGTTCAAAATAGAAATTAAGTTGAGTTATAACAAAAGAAAACTTTAATTATATGTTCAGGTGAATGTATGAACAGAGATTTCTTCTTGCTGGAGTAAATATATATGTTTGTTGTTGTTGTTGTTGTTATTGTTGTTAATCCTCACCAGAGGATTTTTTTTTAGGGAGATTTTTAGGGAGAGTAGAAGAGAGAGGGAAAGACAGAGAGAAATATCGATGTGAAACACATTGATTGGTTGACACCTACATTAGCCCTGACCACTGAGCTTTCAAATCAGGTAGGGTTGCCCTAACTGGTTTGGCTCAGTGGCTAGAGTGTCAGCCTGCGGACTGAAAGGTCCCAAGTTTGATTCTGATCAAGGGCATGTACCTTGGTTGCGGGCACATCCCCAGTAGGGGGTGTGCAGGAGGCAGCTGATGGATGTTTCTCTCTCATCGATGTTTCTGACTTTCTGTTCCTCTCCTTTCCTCTGTAAAAAAAAAAAAAAAAAATCAATAAAATATATTTTAAGCCGAACCGGTTTGGCTCAGTGGATAGAGCGTTGGCCTGCGGACTGAAAGGTCCCAGGTTCGATTTCAGTCAAGGGCATGTACCTTGGCTGCAGGCACATCCCCAGTAGGGGGTGTGCAAGAGGCAGCTGATGGATGTTTCTCTCTCGTTGATGTTTCTGACTTTCTATCCCTCTCCCTTTCTCTCTGTAAAAAATCAATTAAAAAAATATATATATATTTTTAAAGAAAACCGGCTAGGGTTGGAGTAAATATTTTGAAGGCAGAATCAACAAGACTTGGAAGCCAGAGGCGTGATGGGATACGAAGAAACAGGAAGTCTCTCTTCCCTTTGCTTCCCAAACACCCCAGGCAAGATCAGTTCTTCAACACTGCCATTTTCATTCTTTGCCTTTATGGTCTTCCCTTGTGGCCCTGTAACATGGGTTCAATTGCTTTTGCCCATTTAATTAGTGATTTGGAGCAATTATCAGTCACTCCAATAAAACTATCCACTCTACTAGCAATTTTCTATTTACATCCTAGAAAACATAGCTGTTAAATTTGCACGGTTCATGCTATTGTACAATGGGCTCTGTAACAAGTGTGTTGGATTTTGCCCTGACCTCTCCCAGGCCCTATAGGCCTAGTTGTTACAGAGACCATTGTACAGTAGTATGAACTGTGCCCAGGCGCTACCACCCTCATGGAAGGTCCAATTCTCACTCTGGGCATCAGATCTTTCACACTGGACCTCATCTCTACTCCTCTCCAGGAGGATGTGGATAAAGGGGACCCCTTCTTGTGCACTGTAGGTAGGAAAGCAGACTGGAGCAGCCACTGAGGAAAGCAGTATGGAGATACCTCAAAAAATTAAAAATGAAACTGCCTTATGACCCAGTGATTCCACTTCTGGGAATATATCCCAAGAAACCCAAAACACTAATTTGAAAGAATATGTGCAGTCAGGCCGGTATGGCTCAGTGGTTGAGCATTGACCCATGAATCAAGAGGTCACTAGATCAATTCCAGTCAGGGTACATGCCTCGGATGCTCCAGTAGGGGCCGTGCAGGAGGCAGCCGAGAGATGTTTCTCTCTGTCCCTCTGTTTCTCTCCCTTCCTCTCTAAAATCAATGAAAACATTTTTTTGTTAAAAGAAAGAATATGGGCACCCACCTCTATGTTCATTGCAGCATTATTTATAATAGCCAAGATTTGGAAGCACCTCAAGTGTCCATCAGTAAATGAGTGGATAAAACAGCTATGGCACATTTATACAATGGAATACTACTCAGTGGAAAAAAAGAAGAAAAACTTACCCTCTACCACAACATGGATGGACCTGGAGAACATTATGTTAAGTGAAATAAGTGAATAAAGACAAATACCATTATGATTTCACAAATATGTGGAATCTAATGAACAAACTGAACTGACAAGCAACATACTGACAGACTCATAGATAGCAGGCTGACAGCTGGGGAAAGAAAAAAAAGAAAGAATTCATGGACATGGACAATAGTATGGTGATTGCAGGGGAGAGGAGGGTGGATGAAGGTGAAGAGTTTGGGGGGAACAAATGGTGGTGGAAAAATTAAAATAAAATATAAAAAAAACTTTTAAAAATCTGTACCATGTGTATGTGTTATATATTCAAAAAAGAAGGAAAAGGAGGGAAATCCCATTTTAAAAATGCACAATTATTATTTTAAAACTGTTCCTTTGTCTACTACTCAAAATCCTCTCCTTCTTGGGAAACATTTTCTTTTATTATTTATTTATTTATTTATTTATTTATTTATGTATTTATTTTTAAAATATATTTTATTGATTTTTCACAGAGAGGAAGGGAGAGGGATAGAAAGCCGGAAACATCGATGGGAGAGAAACATCGATCAGCTACCTCCTGCACACCTACAACTGGGGATGTGCCTGTAGCCAAGGTACATGCGCTTGACCGGAATCGAACCCGGGACCCTTCAGTCCGCAGGCCGTCGCTCCATCCACTGAGCCAAACCGGTTCGGCTGAAACATTTTTTTTTTTTTTATTTTGAAACACTGACCTAGAATGTGCCCGTTATCCGATCTTTACCACTGGGTGTCATTGTGTTAAGTGTCCACTTTCCCCACCAGACTGGGAGAAGGCCCCGTCTGAGTCCCGTGTCCCAAGCACCGCACGCTGGCCTCTCAGGGGATCAGACATTTGCAGATAAAGGCCTGGACGATCCATTCGTCCCTTCAGGTCCGGCCGTCCACGAGCCCTGCACAATGCTGAGCATATTGCTTTTTGTGGCCTAGATTTTCGCCGCTACAAAGTGAGGACAGTCGAACCTGTCAGGTGATGGGTGTGAAAAGACCGTTGCAATGCAGACATTAATTCATTGATCCATTTACGGTAAGCAAGCGACAAGGGCCGGGCAGTGCGCTTACCACAGCGGGCACCCCCTCCTCGCGCACGTCGCGAGACCGGGAGGGCGTCTCCCCACCACGTTCTCTCTCCCACGGAACTTCGGGCGGTGACCTTATCCAAAATGGCGCAGGAGGCCTTGGAGGCTACTGCGGCGGCGCGGACTCCTCGTGCCCTCTGACCTGCTGGCAGCGGCCAAGGGGAGCCGGGCGCCGCCATATTGGCTGTTGTCCTGAGAGGGGAGCGGCGGCGGCGGCGGCGGCGGCGCTAGTGGAACGAGGGAGAGGCGCGGGCAGCGGCATGACTCGGAGGCGGAGCAGGCTGAGCGGAGGCGCGGGCCGGCGCGAGCGGGCTCGGGCCGCGGGGCCGCAGAAGCCTCAGGTGCCCGAGCCCCCGCCGCCGCCGAGCTTGGAAGCCGGAGCGGGTGCAGGGCCCCCCGAAGCGCCGGCGGAGCCCGTCCGCGATGGAACCAGGGAGGAGGACCAGCCCAAGTTGGCGGAGGTAGGAGCCAGCGAGGCGAGTGCGGCTGCTGCGGCTCTTTCAGTCGGAACGGGTTTGGGGAGAGACCATCTCATCCCTGGGGCCGAGGCTGAGGCTTTCTCTGCCAAGGCAAGGGTCGAGGCTGGACCCCTCTCTCCAGAGCCGAGGCACGGCACGACTTGTTCTGAGACCGCGCTGTCTGCCCCTCCCGGCCGAAACAGAAGCTAAACGTCCTGGGGGTGCCCCCACCCTGGCACCGGGCTTTGGTCCCGAGGCCTCAGCTCAGCCCTCTGCACTCACTGTCCCCGGGCCCACCGACCCACGCACCCACCCACCCACCCATCTACCCATGGGCCATCTCGGGGCGCTGGGCCTGGAAGACTGCATGCAGCCTCTTCCCTCTCCCCCCTGAGAGCGGCTCCACCTCTTCCCCTCACTGCCTGCAGTCACGGCCCCCTCAGCAGCTGTGCCTCCGGCTGTCTCCGGGGCCTCCCTCCCCGCCCTGCCCGGCGGGACAGCTGCAGCCGAGCGCCAGGCTGTCCAGAAGACTCTAGCGAAGCTCCTGCACCGAGGTAGAAACCCAGCAGAGCCTACCTGTGCTCTCCTCTCTACCCCTGACCCAAAGACGCCTGCCCTGCCTGCCCTGCCTGCCCCTCAGGTCCCTGGGTTTGGCGAATTCTGCCGAGAGTGAGCAGTCAGAGGACTCGCCAAAGCGTCCAGCTTGCCTCCTGGAAGAAGGTCACTTTCTTCTGGGCAAAGGGTTTAATGGGAGGTACCGTGCCAGTGTTCACCAAGCGGCCCCGGGTGGCAGGAGCCACGGGTGCTCCGGGAGGGTTGTGGCACCTGGGGCTGGGTGGCTCGCCCTAAGCTTGCTTTGACAAAAGAGTTACGAGTTGGTCTTTTGGCTGAGCTTGCCAGGGAAGGCAGGCTCCTGCAGGAGTCTTGGAGGGTCCGATGCGGCGGCGCGGGATGAGGCTGAGGCGTGGCTGAAGATGCATTTGGCTCTGCAGACACTGCATCGAGCAGCAGGGGACTCTGGGAGGCTGGTGCAACCAGAAGTCATGGCTCTTGACAGCCTTCTAGTAGAATCTCTGGAATTGTGCATGTGAGTGGGGATGCTATTTGGGGTACCATGCCCAGAAAGTCCTCACCTGGCTGGTTCTGTGAGGTACCCCTCTGTGCCCACAGCTCTCCTCTGGTTTCACTCCCCATTCTGTGATGAAACTTTTTGTGTATGTGTCTATTTCTGCACTGGACTGTGAACTCCACAGGGGCACAGTCTATGTCATCTACCTGGTCCTCCACACCTGGCCCAGGGCCTTTCTGATACGGAATAGAAAGAACTAGGTGAATGAGAGAACGAATCTGTTGAGAACCTGTGCCTATTATCACCCAGCTTTGATGCTGGTCGCCTTTGTATCTCAGATCACAATAAAATTTGTAACTAATGAAAATATCATTACTTACTGTTAGAAGCCCCACCTTCACCCCCATCCCCTACCCTGGGCTGCGACTGGTTCTAGAGGAATGGGGTTGCCCAGGTTGGAACCCACCCTCAACTGGTCTGACTTCTGACCCTGAAGCTGCTTCCCCTTCTAGCTTTTTCTTTCCCCTCTCTGGGAATGCTGTTATCCAAAAGGGGAGAGTGGGGGAAGGGAGAGCCAGGATGCTATTGCCTTCTCTCCTCATTCAAACTTACAATAATACTTTAGGATCCCCTGCCACTTAGCCACTCTAAAGTATTCATGGTGGCTTAAGTCATTTAGTTTTTATTTAGGATGCATCTTTCCTAAGAGCTATAATCTTCACTAACATGGTATATTCCCAACATGTTCTTACCTACTCCACTGCTTAACCTTCCATTTCATTCATGCCAGCATTTACATATCTTCCCACCACCCCTGTACCTCCTCAGCATTAAGCACAAATGTGATGAGTTAACTTGGTATAATTATTGGTCTGCTTTTGCTACATAAACTCTGAGTGTGCAGGAACCATCTTGGTCATCATTATACTCCATGCTTGGTGATTAACAAATGTTAATGAATGAACTGAGGATATAAATACTATTACTCCATTTTTCAGATGAAGAAACAGAAACTCAGAACAACTAAACATTTGCCCAAATCTCCCACTATAGGTCTCAGTGCACCCCCTCTACCCCCTGTGGGGGATTTAACACAGCTTTTTTTTTTTTTTTTTTTAAACTATAGCCACAGAGACTAAATAGATTGACAAACTCTTCTGATTGTGCCCAACTTTTTTGCTGGGGAGGTGGTTCTGTATGCCAGAAGCAGGTTTTTGTGCCCGGGGAAAAGCACCTGCTGAAAGGATTAGAGGCGAGGATCTCTGCTCCCATTGTCATTTATAACCCTGTCTTATGTACACAGAGTGGGTAAGTAAAGTGGAATTCAGTGTTCTGTGCTGAACTGAAGCCCAAGATGGCAAATCGGGCCATTTCCAGTCCATAGTGAGGTTCAAATGCCCCAAGTAACACATCGTTTTGTTTCTGGTTTTGTTTTGATTTGAACCCAAACTGGATTTATGCCATCTCTTAAAACTCTAAAAGTCTGCTGTTGCAGCAACTGCTGCTGCTGAACCCACATTTCCACAAAGGCAGTAATCTGCAGTCTCTGATTGGTGTCTGCTCCCTTTAGCATGTAACGGGCACCTGATTTGTGCCAAGCCCTGGGCTGTCAGGATACAGAATTAAATCAGACACAGTGACTGCCCACAAGGGGCTCAGGGTCTAGAGAACATGTGTATGGTAATTGCAATAAGCTTCGCTTCTTCTGAGTTAAGGTTCATATGTCACTCTGGTTTCATCAAATCCCCTCCACGCATTTACATAACATGTACACATTTAAATGCAGTATCTTGAGCTTAATTGGTATCCCAAAAGTCTACTTCCAATTGTTTCAGGCCACTAAAGTATATTGATCTGTTCACTGAGAACCCAAGTCCATCTGGTAATAGATTTATTTTGCATATTGTAAAAAGGAAAATTAAAGAACTGAAATCCTCGGTTACTTCACAAGAAGATAGTTACTGCCTTATTAGCAAAGGGGAAGAAACTTGCAAAGCAATTGAAGTAGGCATAAGAAATAGTGTTCAGTGTTATAGACTTGGGAGGTAAACTCCAAGCTCAAGCTCTTGGTTTTGTGACTCTTGGGGCATGTTCCTCCCCTCTCTAAGCCTCATCAGTAACTTTGAAAAAGAATGTGAAACAACCCACATAGCACCTAGTATAAAATATCAAGACTCACACAAGTGCAGGAGTCAGAGGTGGTGTGCAGCAGGAGCTGTGCCACATGCCCATCCAAAGTCAGTGTTCTCACCTGCCAGTTCTGCTGACTGTCTTTAGTTTCTCTTGGACCATTCAGTTTGTAATCCAGATGTGCACGCTCAGTAAACCCCCAGGAGACTTGATAGACTGTAAATCAGCACTTGGTGGGGGTTGAACTCATGTTACCCTTTCCATCTCTGCTCTCCCTAAGCATCCCCTGGGACTGTGCCCAGCCTAGTTTAAAGGGACTCTGGAGATATGGTTCCCCCACTGCTCGGAGTTAAAACTTGCTCCCTCAAGGGACTGGAGCAGATAATCAGTGTCTTTATTAAAACCATCTCATGTTTAATCTACCCAGCAAGCATTATGACCTTTGTACTGGGGTCTTTATTTAGGACACATATCCAGGGACCTCCTTAAAATCACCGCCACCCAGCCTGAACATTTTCATTGCATGTAGCGGAAAATGATGCTGAGGGGGGATTTCTGCTGCCTCTGGTTCTTCTTTGTAAGCCCACAGAAAGGCACTATGTAAAAATGCCTTTAAAGGCCTTTGAAGATAAAGGATTATTTGTCAAGATTTTTAACATTTTAATTTTTTTAAAACACCCCAGAGCTATAAGCTCAATATCTGATTATTATATGGACTATTAAGATCCTAACCTTTACCTACTGAAACTAGAATTTGTGAGAATAGGGGTAAAGTTTTAATTCATTTCTGGGGTATTTATTGTACATCATCCTATTTGCTCAAAAAATGGCTGTTAAACTAAACTATAATAAAAGAAGTAAGTTTCTACCACTTTGTTCTTACCTGCCCCTATAGCTGGGCCAGATTGGCAGTCATTTATTTAGGTCCATTGCACACACCATGCTCAGTCTTCCTCTTCTTTGACTTGGGCACTCATTTATTCTGCAAACACAAGTAGACACCTGATCTGTGCAAAGCACCGGTTAAGCTGGGGGTGCAGAAGTGAATCAGACATGGTCCCTGTCCATAGAGGCTCATGGTCTAGAGAACACTTGTATAGTAATTGCAGTAAGGCTATGAAGAGCATTGCTTCCTCTGCATTAAGGTTCAAATGCTAGTTCAGCGTCTTGGTTTGTTTTTTTCATGTATAAAATGACAGTGATGCCAGGCTCACATAAGGGTTTAGCCAGTACTGCATGTCAAGCACTGACCACAGGTGGTAGCTATGATTATTATAGACTAGTAGCCCTGTACACGAATCCGTGTGCCAATGGCTCTCTGCAGGGCCTGGCCACTCTGCGCCTGCTGTCCAGAGGCTCTCCTCGGCCCAGAGGCCCATCTGAGGCTGGGCTCGGAACACTTGCCTTGTCGAAGCAGTGATGAAGCAAGCATTCTGCCAGGCCACTCACACTGCCCGCTCTCAGTGGCCGCCGCACCCCCTCCCTTGGACTGGGGGACTCTGTCAGGGCTTAGAGGACTGGGTGCTGCCATATTTGTGACAGAATGCCGGTTAATTTGCATATTACCCTTTTATCACATAGGTTTTTATGAGATAGGATGCTGGATGCTGAGGATGCACAGATGTGGTAGGCTTTTCAGAGTGCCTTCAATGTTGAGGAGAAGTTTCTCCTTAAGGACAAAATGGGAGAAACTGTCTAAACAAAGGAAGCATAATAGAGACCCCGAGGCAAGAAGCACCCAACTCTTGGGAGAATGAAAGAGGCCTAGAATATCTTTAAAGAATGGGGCATCCCAGAGAGGAGCAGGAATAGAAACAGCCTTAGTTTTAAAGAAACAGAAAACAAACTTTCCCTGCTTCTTCAGTTGTTTTCTTATTACTGATATTCTGCAACTGCTAATCTTCTTTTTGTATCAGAACATTTACCCATGCCTATCTTTTTGTTTTTGTTAATCCTCACCCGAGGATATTTTTCCATTGATTTTTAGGGAGAGTGGAAGAGAGAGGGAAAGACAAACGTTGATGTGAGAGAAACACATCAATTGGTTGCCTCCTCCACAAGCCCTGAACAGGGCCCAGGTCGAGGAGGAGCCTGCAACCAAGGTAGGTGCCCTTGACTGGAATCGAACCTGGGACCTTTGGTCTGCAGGTTGACACTCCATCCACTGAGCAAAACCGGCTAGAGTGACCCATGTCTGCTTTGTAAAGCCACCTCTGTTGACTGATTGGGATGCATTGAACTATGGGACACAGGCCTTGCCCATGGAAAGCTCCTAGTGTTGTGGAGAAGGTATATTTCAAGACCTGGGATACCTGTGATAAGCTCTATTTACGATATATGTAAAACAAGTGTTAGGACATTCCAGAGCAAAGCACAGTTCATTCTGCCTATGGACTTAGGCAGTTGTAACACCCAAATTGATCCCAGAAAGGAAGAGGCAGAGGGGATTGTGAGTTAGTGCTTTGGGGATAATGGTTCTTTGTGGCAAGGTGTGCAGAGCAGAAAGGACTGTACTTATATCCCAGGAAAGGCCCTGTGTTTGCACCCTTTGGTTCTTTGCCCTGCTGCAGTCCTATAGGCCATCTCCTTTTTAGTTCCTACTCAAGAATCTTAGATCTCCAGGTCTCCTTGTGGTTTGCCTCTATTCTGAAATGAATATAGAGAAACTAAGGTAGAAAGAAGGGGCCTGAAGCAATGAAGGTTCTTACTAGAAAGTTGCAGCTAAAGAACATATTCTGAAGGATTCAAAAAGGCCTTGAAGGTCACCTGTCTAGTCCTTTGTCCTGTGCTTCAAGTAATAACTTTGGACAAGTCTCACTTAGTAAGTTTCCCTGTCATTTCTTCCAGGACAGAAGAGGAAAGAAACTAACGGGTATTAAGCACCTACTGTGTGCCAGGCCCAGGCCAGGTACTTTACATAATTTATTTCCTTCTGTCCTCACAAATCTGTGAAGTATGGTTTATTCTAATATCATAAATGAGGAAATTGAGGCTCATTTAAGATCATACTGAAAATGGCAGATGGGGATTTGAACTCACAGCAGTCTTGTCTCCAAAATTTATACTCTTCCACCCTGGTATATCTGTGCTAGAGTTACAGAGTAGTAGGGAATACAGTTCCTGATCAGTAAACAACAGCTTTTCAGAGGCTGATTGCACCCAGGAGGTAGGTTTGATGGATGAGCTAGCCTGGGGCGGGGAAGGGGTGTGGGGAGGGGAGGGGAGAGAAAGGCCATGGAGGTCAGAGATACTCACTACCTTTTCCTTCACTCAACTTGTATAACTAGAGTAGGTTCCTCACAAACTATGGTATGAAACAACCATTCTGCCTCCTGGAAGGACCTGAGCCAAACAGCCTGGGTGGGAGTTTGGGTGAAAGCTCCAGGGCACTTCGGTACTACTGTTATATCAGCTCCCTGAGAATTAACTGAAGCTCTGGTTGCCAGCATTGGAATGGTCTGAAGAAGAAAAAAAAGAATGGCCTGAGATTCTTTGCAGTGAAGCCCTCACCAGCGGCCTGGAGTGATGCAGCCATGCCTTTAACATAGCGGGTCTGATTCAGCTGTGTTTTAGGTTCTATTTGTGTAGGCAGCTGAGACATGAGCCAGATGGGCTTTAAGTATTTATTCATTTATTTCACCTTTTTAAAAAAATTAATTTTAGAAAGAGTGGGAGAAAGAGGGAAAGAGTAAGAGAAACATCAATTTGTTGTTCCACGTATTTATGCATTCATTGGTTGATTCTTGTATGTGCCTTGACCGGGGAGCAAACCTGCAACCTTGGCTTATCAGGATAATGCTTTAACCATTTGAGCTACTGGTCAGGGCTGTCCATTTGGTCAGTGAGGGCCTGCCAGGAGAGAAAGGCCATGGAGGTCAGAGATGCTCACTACCCTTTCCTTGACTCAACTCGTATTACTGGAGTAGGTTCCTCACAAACTAACTATGGTATGAAACAGCCATTCTGCCTCCTGGAAGGACCTGAGCCAAACAGCCTTGTGACAGGTCCAAGCTAAGCCTAGGTTCCTGGGCACATTTAAGTGACCAACGTACTCTACTCACCACCAAAGAGCTCCCATTCTACCAGGAGTTTGGGGACAGACAGAGAATATGTCTATAGTACAAAATAATAGCTAAATACTAACATAATTAGCTCTACTTAGTCTGGTCCTTCAAAATCTTTATTGACTTTTAACTAGGGTCTTAGAGAATGAGTAGGAATTTGCCAAGGAGTAGTGCTGACGTGCTGAGTATGAATAGAGCCTAAGGTTCTCAGGTAGAAATGGAGCATGGGGAGGTTAGCTGGGGCCAAGTCATGAATGCCAGGGGCCAGAGAGTGTCCTGGTGGTAAGCTCAACCAGAAAGGAGCCTGGAGATTAAAGAGAGACCAAGATAGGAAAGGGGAGCTAAAGGAAGATCATCAAACTGGATAGATATTCAAGAAGGAAATAATAAGCTTATATTAAGTAAAGAAGCCCAGTATTCTGGTTGTTTGTTTATTTTTAATTTGTGTATTTTGTGTATTTTAATTGTGTATTATTTTATGTTCTTGACTGATTCTTTGAACGAATGAGGCCTCCAGGTAGGTTGGGAACATCGACAACACAGTGCATGAGCCTGCCTGGTTTAAGCATATGTTCTTAAAGCAGGAGCTCTCTATATTTTGTTTTCCAGCACCTAGTACAATGGTTGGCATCAGGTAGGGGCTTTTAAAGATGTTTGTTGAGTGAGGGAATAAATGAGTGACCAGAAGAGTAATCGGTGATGACTGAGCTGATGGGTCTTTCTAGGCTGGGAATTCATTGTTTTCTGCTTCTGGAAGGGAATTTTAACTGCTACTGTTGTCGTCTTCCTGTCCTGTTTATAGGAAAGCTGTTGTAGTCTGGTGCCTTCAGAGTAGAGTGTTCTGATGGGCCGTTTCAGAATAGAACTTGGAAGCTGCTGCAGAGCCTCTGTTTAGATATAGCATGTGTCTTGGGGAACCCTCTACAAACGTACATGTACTCTCGGACGTACTGTATAAGGAATCCGTAAGAGGAATAGAAGCAGGTTTAATGCTGGAAATTTGATCCAGCTTCAGAACAGTCTTTGACAGCCGTCTGGTGACCCAGGTTATTCCCCTTTAATCCCTAAATTATGGACAAAAAGGCTGGGATGGAAATTTATTCATGCCCCAAAGAGCTATCCAGGTAATGCTGTGAACTAGATCGTTGTTTATCACTATTGCTTTTTATGCGTTTCCGCAGTTCTCAAAGTATTTGGTGTTGGGGCCGTTTTACATTCCTAGAGATTATTGAGGACCCAAAGAACTTTTGTTGATTAAATCTATTGATATCTACCAATTGAAGTATTAAAACTGAGGAAGTAAAAATATTTAGTTACTAATTCATTTGAGAATAACAATATTATACCTGTTACAGTAATAATTTTAATGAAAAAATAATTATTTTTTAAAAATGAGTGAGAATAATGGTCTTTCATATAAGCATAACCAATGGATTATAAAATACTGGGGGGGAGCAGGTGAAGGCATGTACTGGGGGGTAAGGGAGGCCGGGGGAGGTCAATGGGGGGAAAGAAAGGAGATATATGTACTATTTGTAATACTTTAAACAATAAAAAAATTAATTATAAAAAATGGTCTTGTTACCATTTTTGCAAAACTTTAAATGTCTGGCTTAATATAAAAAAGCTGGATTCTTATATATGCTTCTGTATTTAAACTGTTGTAATATATTGTTTTGGTTGAAATATATTAAAAAATCCAGTCTCATATAGATACCTAGCTGGAAATGGGAGTATTTTAATAGCCTTTCCAGATGATTGTTGACGTTCTTTGCAATGTGGAATCTGTGACCATATCAATGAAGCGTAAATATTCATTTACATTAAAATTATTAGATTTTTGACCAATGTTTGACTTTTCCTTTTTTTTTTTTTTTGAGGGTGGGGGGGGAAGAGGGAAATACAGATTGGTTGCTTCTCATACACATTCCGACCAGGGATCAGACTCGCAATCTTTTGGTGTTCAGGATGCCGCTCCAACCAGCTGAGCCACACCGACCAGGACAATGTGTGATTCTTTAACATCATGCTTTGATCCTTTGGAAAATAGGTTTATTGAGCTATACAGATTTTCCAAATGTTTCCCCATTTCATTTTATAGATAAGATTTGTTAACATCAATTCCCATTAAGTCAGTAAAGCCTTTAAGTATTGGGGATTGTCAAGCTCATGATGGTGAATACAAGTTTTTCAAAATTTTAAGTTTTGCTTGAAAGGTTGAATTTCATCATTGGCCATAAATAAATTGTTTTTCTTGTATAACAGGCTCTTTTTTTTTTTTTTTTTTTAGAAAGTGTCTGATAGAACCTAAATTCAAATAATCAGTTTGTTAGTATTCTTTTAAGTGGAAATGGTTTTCTATGAAAAGAGTGGCCTCTCCTTTCTTTGATTTTTATCTCTTTTAGTCGGAAAAACTAGACTGCCTAGTTTTTATGCTTCTTAGATGAAAAGGCCAGGTCAGATGAGGGAGCAGGAGATACTGGTTTTAATGGCTGCACATAACAACCCTCTGGACTGGGAGTGGCTGTAGTCTAGGGTTTACCTGGTTCCTTCACTGCTCTGGGAATATGCATGCTATAACAGGGATCCCGTTTGAGTAACCCCACACTCTCCAGAGAGTCTGGTTTTGTTCAGAGAGTGAAGTAAAATTATATTGGAGCTTGTTTGAGCAAATCCCAACTCCAGAGAACCCCTAAAACCATTTCCTCCCTTCCCCCACCTCCCACCTTTTGCCTAAGTCTAGACCTGTATCTGCAAAGGCTCTGAAATTTTAACTGAGGTGGGAAGGAATAATTAGTTGTTGCCCAGGGCTGCTGGGTTCAAGAATCAATTCTACCAGACTTTTGTAATGAAGAAAAATGGTTGAATGCTTCATTCATTTCATAATATTTATTGGTCATATTCTTTGTGGGGGAATTCTGTGCCAGGTGATAACAACACATCTTGAGAACAATTAGTTGGAAGCCTGGGTTGACTTCAGGGTGTAAGGGGTCACAAGTTCCAGGAATTTGGAAAATGGCAGGAGATTGCAGTCAAAAGGGAATTCCAAACCAAGAGCTTTTTTCTGCCAAAGCAAAAATGTGAAGAAACAGTGGTAGTACTGACTAAATATAACATCTCCACAGCTTGGGGTTCTCACCACCCCCTGTCAATTAGAGATGAAAATGTGAGATAGAAAAGTCCCCAAGCCCCACCAGGCATTGTACCTATGTGCAGGCACCAAGGCTGAAGGTTAAGACAGTTTTAGGGGTTGCCTAGAAAGAAAGACTCAAACTCAGGTTAGTGGATAAGCTAGTTTCTGGTGTAGATTTATTAAGAACAGAATAGCCCAGGGGCCTACATAATGGATTATATATTGTGTGGATCCCTTGAGGTAAACTTTGCATCTCTAATGTCACTTAATCCTCTGGGCAACTTTATGCAATGTAGGTGGTATCCCTTCTTCAGTTAATGTTAATTAGCTTCCCAGTCTCTGTGTTTTTCTCAGCTGTTCTATAAATTCACTTCCACTGGTGGTTAATCTTATTTATGTGTGTACCAATTTGGCTATAGGGAAAATTACTTTATTTCCGTGAACAGAGACATCTCATTATAATCTCTAAAGAATTCAATTTTATACTCTTTCACACTTGAGATTAGAACCATTTGAGTGAAGGTCCAGGGTAGGGAGATGGCCTTTCTTTATGGGATGCAATAATTTCAGGCAGTGTCTCACCAAGCTGCCTGCCAGCAGGATGGCCCTGGGAACATTTAATAGGTCTGATTTAGCCACTGTGTGCCCAGCTGAACTTAGGCCCTGTGTTGCATTGTGAGGGAACCAGACCTGGTGCTTGCCTTCTAGAGACAGAATAAATTAAGTGGAAGGCACAGATGCTATAACCAAGGCACAGTGTGCTGTGGGATACGCCAAGGGAGGTGAGTTGTAAGAGGAGCCTCTAGGAAAGCTTGGATAAGGTTAGATTTAAGCTGGGCATTTAAGCCCTGCCCAACTCCTTATTGGTAAACATGGGAAGGAAGGATGTTTAGGCGAAGGCATGAAGTAGGAGAATACAGAGTATTTGGGGAGGTTAAGGAATGACTTCATGGAATCGAGGGCAGAGATAAAGATGTCTAACAAGTCACCTTAGAGTCATGTTAAAAAATTCTTGCATTCTTATAAGTCTTGGCATGTTAAAAAATTCTTGCATTCTTATAAAATACAGTGATCTGTATTTCTGTATTTTCCACCCTAATCCTGATTTTAAGTACTGTTTTCTGTCGTTCCCATCTGACTCATAATTAGTACCATATGTTGAGCAACATATTATGGGGCTGGCACCAGACTAGGGTGCTTTGTCACATTTAATGCTTACAGCAGACTGTATAAATTCAGACTTAATCCCATTTTACAGATGAGGAGACAGTAAGTATAACTTGCCCAGCATCATACAACTGGTAAGTGATAGAGGCTCAGGATGCTAAAGCCAGTATTATTTTCAATCCACCCTAGCACTTCCCACACCTACTCTGGTACTAACCGGTCTATTGGTAACACACTTAACTTATAAGAATTCTGTATTTGCTTTTAAAAGAAAAGAGCAGCCAGTGTGGTTCAGTGGTTGAGCATCAGTCCATGAACCAAGAGGTCACTGGTTCAATTCCCAGTCAGGAAACTTGCCCAGATTGTGGACTCCATCCCCAGTAGAAGGACTGCAGGAGGCAGCCAATCTATGATATTTCTCTTCAATGTTTCTGTCTCTCTCTCCTTCCTCTCTCTCTAAAATCCTATCTAATAAAAGAATAATATGTAAATTGACCATACCTACTATCAAGCCATGCCCACAGTCACACCCACCAGCCAATCAGTAGCAAATTATGCAAATAAACCCCAACCAAGATGTCTGTGGCCACTGAGAGCAGGAGGGAGGCTTGGGTTTCCCCCGCAATGGAGGAAGCCAAACTTTTTGCCTGCCATTGCCAGCCTAGGCCTCCACTCAATGCTACAAAGTTTCAATTATAGAAGATACATAATCCCAACAGAAATGGCAGCCACAGGAGCTGGAGAGAGAAGAGGCTTAGGGTTGCTGGGGCGATGAAGGAAGCCAAACTTCTGCAGCCCTAGTGCCTATGCCTGCACTTTAGGCTACAAAGTTTCAAACAGAAATGGCTGTCGCCATGGAGCAAGCAGAAGGGTTGGCTCCACTTCAGGCTACAAAGTTTCAATTGTAGAACATAAATTAATCCCAGATCCCAGGGCCTCCGCTTGGGTCACGGGGGGGGGGGGGGGGGGGGGGAGGGGACGGGACGGGACGTGGCCAGCCTGGAAACCACCATAGGCACCTCGCCCAGGCCACCCCACACCCCAAGGGAACCCCCACCCTGATCCAGAATACCCTTCAGGGCAAACCAGTCAGTCCCCATCCATGCACCAGGCCTCTATCCTATCTAATAAAAGAGTAATTTGCAGATTGACCATCACTCCAACACACAAGAGGGCTGCTCCCATGTGGTCAAAGCTCCTGCCCCCATGTGGACACAAGATGGCCACCACAAAATGGCCAGCAGGGGAGGACAGTGGGAGGGTCCAGGCCTGCAAGGGAGGGCATTTAGGGGTGACCAGGCCGGCAGAGAAGGGAAGTTGGGGGCAAACAGACTGGCAGGGGAGCAGTTAGCATCAATTAGGCTGGCAGGGTAGTGATTAGGGGATGATCAGGCTGGCAGGCAGAAGCGGTTAGGGGCAATCAGGGAGGCAGGCAGGCAAGCAGTTTGGAGCTAGCAGTCCTGGATTGTGAGAAGGATGCCCGACTGCCCATTTAGGCCTACTGGGATCGGGCCTAAATGGACAGTCAGACATCCCTCAAGGGGTCCCAGATTGGAGCAGGTGCAGGCTGGGCAGATGGAACCCCCTGCCCCCACTTTCCCTGCACAAATTTTGTGCACTGGGCCTCTAAACTGTGTGTGTGTGTGTGTGTGTGTGTGTGTGTGTGTGTGTGTGTAAATAAATATATATTAAAACAGGAAAAAACAATCTTATATTGTGTTAATGTATATTGTACATTTGAATTCTCGGTCATACCTAAAACACATACGCTGTACTTCACAGGCCATATAAAGAATTTCAAGAATAAATTTACTCATAGAAGATTTTTATCTAATATAGTAACTTTAGAATCTAACACCTAACTGTAAAGAAGCTCTGTTGTAGTAATTACATGCCCAGGTATTTGCCTTAAGACTATGGTCACCATCATTACAGGGAAAGAACCATCGGTATTGGCCTCACTTTGTTCCTCTGCAGTTATTATGGCTTATTGTAGCTATGGAAAGTTTGCTAGGTACACTTCGCAAAAAGGTCTTTGTGGCCTTAATTTCTCTGATCATTATTCTCCGCTATCCACCTTCCATCCTTTCCATGAGATACCACCAGTGGGTTCTAGGAGGCTGTACTCTGTTGTAATTGCTGCTGAGCAGCTGCCTTGGTCACTGAAATGTTTCCTTGGCAGAGACCATGTAGGCTCTTAATATCTCATATGAGTTTCAAATGTAAGGTTTCTGTGCCTCTGGTACTCTTTTCAAAGGTCCTTGCACTTCCCCAAATGTTTCCTTATGCCCCTGGTACTGTTTGGTCCCTATTCTTTCCTAGACATCAGGGACCAAAGTCAGTGTAATTGTAATGTGATAGATTTAAGGGTACTCTGATTCCATCTTACTCTAAGAAGGTGATTTTATTTGAACAAGATGATGGCATTGCCCAGCCGTCATGGCTCAGTGGTTGAGCGTCAGCCTATGCACCAGAAGGTCACGGTTCAATCCCTGGTCAGGGTACATGCCCAGGTTGCTGGTTCGATCCCCTGTGTGGGGCATGCAGGAGGCAGCCAGTGATTCTCTATCATCATTGATATTTCTATCCCTCTCGTTCTGCTCTGATGAAATCAATACAAATATATTTTAAAAAGAAAGATGATGGCATTAATTTTACTTTTAGGTTGAGAATGATAACATTTATTATTCCTCTGCTTGGCTTCTGCAAACACCGGTTACCTAGTGGTGGGTAAGTTTGGAAGGTTATCCATTAACAGTTGCATGTAATAAACCATTCCAGAACATTGTGGCTTAAAGCAATGTCATCTATTACTTCTCAGGAATATATGGGTTAACTGGGTATTTCTGCAGATTGGAACCAGTTGGCTGACCTCAGCTGTGCTCACTCATGTATCTGATCTGCCAGCCAATTGTCTAGAAAGACTCAGTTTTCTTCACACGTCCTTCACGTCCGTCCCTCAAACAGCTAGTCTGATCATGCTAATGACATGGCAGAGGTGCAGGAGTGAGCAATCCCAGCCATGCAAGGAAGCAAGTAGAAGTGCATTCATTTTTTAAGCTTATGCAGGCAGCACATTTGCTAATATCCTTTGGGCCAAAAAAAGTGACATGACCATGCCCAATGTCAGAGTGAGAGGGAACTACAAAGTTGTAGGACATAGGAAAGCCATTAATTAGGGTCATTAAATCCAATTAGCCTCCTAGTCAGTACCCCTCAATGTGAAAGAAAACTATACATATGTCAAGTTCTCCTAGAAGGGAAAAAGAAAAGTCCAGATAAGAATTACTATGTATTGGGACTATCATATGGGCATGCACAGGGCTAGGCACTTGCCCTGTTTATGCATTGAACCTCACAGCTCTGCAAGGTGGGTAGGAAATGGAGCTTGAGAGGTTAAATACCTGCCCAAGGTCACCCAGCTAATGTGGTCAGGCAGGTGTTAGAGAACATTTAGGTCTGACCTCCCAACTCAGGTTCTTTTCACCACACCTTTGCCTCTCAGAAGCACCCGGAGTCTGTCTGCCTTCCCTTCCCTCCAACTCAGTTTTCAATTTAGTTGATGCCTTTTGACTAGCTATACAAACCCTTCCTCCAAAGTGCTGTGATCCTAATGGAATTACATAGCTCTTCAGGAAACCCACATGTCTTTCCACATGTTGCATTACCTGAAATATTCTTTCTTTCCAGATGGCATTGGTCTGTAGCCTGCACAGACAACACAAGGATTGTGGCCTCTCTTAGATATCTCAGAGAAGGAAGGGCCATCTTTTTAAACTTCAAGACTTGGGGACATCAGGACATTAAGGCATTTGAGCATGAGCTTTGGAGTCACCTTCACTGAGATTTAAATCCTAGTTCAGCCACTCGCTCTACAACATTTGGCAACTTATTTAACTTCTTAAAATCTGTTTCTTCATCTTTAAAAATGGGAATAGTAACACCTACTTTGCAGAGCTGTTACAATGGCTAAAATTATGTAAAGTGCATAACCCAGTGCATGGCACATAATAAGTGACAGTATTGCTGATATTATTTCTAAGCAGCCTTTCCCCTCCTGGGAAACCCTGTTTCTGTCTGTTGGACAGGTTCCCCCCACCTCCAACCAGTCTATGCAGACTTGTTGCTTGCTGTGTCATCGGGAACGCAAAGGCTGGGAAGAAGGCCCTTCCCAAAATGGACTGGTGTTGCAGGGTGAGAAGCTGCCCCCTGACTTCATGCCAAAGCTCGTCAAGAATCTCTTAGGCGAGATGCCTCTATGGGTCTGCCAGAGTTGCCGAAGGAGCATGGAGGAAGATGAAAGGCAGACAGGTCGAGAGCATGCAGTGGCGGTAGGTAACCACTGTGAAGGGGTTCATGGGTAGAGGAGGGCTACCTGCCCAAAGAAGTCAGGCTGTTGAACTATTCCTTCCCTGTCCTTTCAGATGGCTTTCCTCAGATGTCCCTTATGCCCAGGTGCTGAGAGACTGCTGGGCTGTACCCACATAGCATTAGTGGCTTAGGTTCACATGTTGGGGGAAGAAGAGAGAGGCTTAAGGCAGCCCACTGGCTCTTGAGGAGAGTCTGTGTACAATGTGAGGGCCAGCTCATAGGAATTGATGGGAACCCTGCTTTCCATGTGGCCATGCTGCCTTCCGCTCTGTGGCAGCTTGAAAGCTAACCAGTATGGCATAGAGGGCAAAGGTCAATTTGAGGTTTATAATGTGCCTCAGAAGGCCTCCGAGATGCTGGGTGCCATCTAAGATTGCAATTTCCTGAATCATAGCAGTCAGACCATCTTTGTTACTTATTCCCCTCCAGCCCTTCTCTTTTCCCCAGGACTCCTGACTTAAAGACCCTTCTCTCCTTGATAGCTCTCTCTGGACTCCTCAGAGGCTCACAGTTGACATTCTCTGTGATCTCTCCCCTTCCCCCCAAGATTCTCGCCAGCATCCACACACTTTGTTTCACTGGGAGCAGCACAGCCCACTGGGAGCAACTTGGTTCTCATTTGCTCTTGCACCTGGAGCTGTGGGGATTGTGCTTTGGCCTAGAGGAGGAAGCTCCCCTGGGTTAGCTTAGGCAGCCGAGGATTGGCTCTGATGTTTGCTGTTTCATCATGAGCCTCTTTCTTACCTCTTCTCCAGATATCTTTGTCACACACATCCTGCAAATCACAGTCTTGTGGGGCTGACTCTCATTCCTCTTCGTCATCCTCTTCATCATCCTCATCCTCGTCTTCATCCTGCCATGGAAACTCAGGGGACTGGGATCCCAGCTCGTTCCTGTCAGCACATAAGCTCTCGGGCCTCTGGAACTCCCCACACTCCAGCGGGACCGTTCCAGGCAGCTCACTTGGGAGTCCTCCTTCCATCCCCGGTGAGTGTCCCAGCTCGGGAAAGAGACAGGCCTCAGAAATGTAGACAACTGTGTTTTTCTAACCACTTTGTTCAAACAAACCAGAAGATCAGTTATTAAATTAAGTAAATGTAGAGCTATTCTAATGGAAGCAGAGGAGCGCTCCTTTCCTCAGGACTCTGAGTGCTCTGGTGGCTATTCCCATTAGAGCCAGAGGGGGCCTGGTGGGCACTGATGCAGACCAGGAGGGCCCTTAGGGCATTAGGACCTGAATCACAGAACACTACCTCTACAGCAGCACAGAGGACTTGAGTGCCTTTGTCTTCTTTAGGCCCCCTTTTCTCCACCTATCAGGTGGGTATAAAAGGCTGTACTTCCATCCACAAGAGGATGACACTGCAAGCTGCCATGATTATTAGCCTATTTTGTAGTCCTGTATGCCTTCTTTAGACCCTGAGGTAATTCTTGGAGACCAAAAGAAAAAAATCATGGCTTATTGATGTACTGTGTAAATATGGAATTACTGTCTACTTGTAAGTGGAGTGGCTGAGTTCTTCAGAGGGGTGCTGTCCCCCCAACTGTGGAAATTGAGCAGTACATATTCCAGTTATTTTGGTGCATAAACCAAAGTCATGTAAGCCTTTTTTCTTTTTTTTACTTCTCTGAAATTAAGGGCCATGGGAGAGTCTCACTCCTCGTGGCCTAGAGACAGAATCTCAGCCTGCTGGTCTGCTGGCTCCTGCAGATCCTGCCCTGCGTCTGAGAAGTACCTGGGCCGGCAGGTGTTAGAGAGACTCTGACAGACAGAATACGTTTCCCTGCTTGTGCCACAGTAGAGGTGTATGGCCTTCGGTGGGGCTGGCATTCCTGATGCCTTCTCCCTCAGGCCTGGGCTTCTCAAGCTTGTCCAGCCGAGCTGCTGTCTATAGAGAAACCTCTCCAGCCCAAGGTGGCAAGGCTAAACATTCCCAAAAGCTCATGGGTCTACTGTGCTGAGGTACTGTGCTCAAATATGTCCCTCTATTCGCAGTAAGCAGGGTGCTAGGGCAGCGGATCCTTGGGTTTTCCTCCCAGAGGTCTGGGCCCTCATTCCATGACACCTTTCTCCCCCGTGTGTCCACAGGTGAGGTTTTCCCCATCTCGGAGCACCGCCGGCACTCAGACCTCACTGCTCCACCCAACAGCCCCACTGGCCACCATCCACAGCCAGTGTCACTGATCCCATCTCACTCTGGGTCCTTTGGCTCACCATCACACCCACACCTGCTGCCCACCTCCCCCACAGCACCATTCCCTGCACAGGTTTCAGAATGCCCTGTTGCTGCTGCCGCCGCCCCACACACCCCAGGGGCATGTCAGAGCCCCCACCTGCCTTCAACCAGCATGCCACTCCTGAAGATGCCTCCTTCTTTCTCGGGGTGCAGCCACCCCTGTAGCGGGCACTGCAGTGGGCCTCTGCTCCCACCACCAGGCTCACAGCAGCTTCTTAACACTCACAGGTGAGTGAGTGGCCTGAAGGACATACTCCTTGCTGACTTTGGCTTAGAGTTTTGGAAAACTTTGCAAAGGCTACCGTTGGGGTGGAACTTAAAGGGAAGACTCTGTTTGTGGTTGTTTTTTCATAGTACTTGTTATTTTTTAGAAACTTGGAGAAATTGCCCTGGCTGGTGTGGCTCCATGACTAGGGCATTGGCCCTCACACCAAAGGGTTGAAGGTTCGATTCACGATCAAGGGCACGTACCTGCCCAGGGCATAATTGGGGGTGTGTGGGAGGCAATCAGTCAGTGTATTTCTCTCACTTTGATGTTTCTCCCTTTCCTCCTTTAACCTTCCCTTCCCCCTCTTCTCTCCCCTCCCTTCCACTCTCTCTGAAAAGCAATGGGAAAAATATCCTCATGTGAGGATTAACCAGAAAAAAAAAAATGGCAAAATTTAGAAATGTCTATAAAGAAAAAATGTCCTCAATTAAAAGATAAATTTCTAATGCTGCAGTATAGTCTTCCTAATGTTTCTCTGTGTAGCATAATTAGGTCTCTCTTCGATATACTTTTTAAAAAATTGATTTTAGTGAAAGAGAGAGAGAGTCAACGAGGTGTTGTTACACTTATTTATTCATTTGTTGGTTGATTCTAGTATGTGCCCTGACTGAGGGTTGAACCCACAACCTTGGTGTATCGGGATGGTGCTATAACCAACTGAGCTACCTGGCCAGGACACTATACAATTTTGTGTAATGTTTTGACTTTTTATCATTGATGATTTCTCCAGTTAAAAGTTCTTCTAAACACTTTAGTGGCCATTTAATATCTCATTGTATAGCTCAAGCATAATTTTTTCTTTATCATTCTCTTACCTCTGAATATTTAGGCATTTCTAGTTTTTAAACCATTATAAACAAGGCTGTTATCAGCACCCTTGCACCTAAATCTTTTGTTTGAGTTAGGAATTGTGTCCTTAAGGTAGTCCTAAAGTAACTCTAGTTATTGAGAAAGGTTATATTAATATACTAGAGGCCCAGTGCATGAAATTCATGTACTGGTGGGGTGGGTCCTTCAGCCCAGCCTGCACCCTCTCCAATCTGGGACCCCTCGGGGGTTGTCCGACTGACATCCCTCTCACAATCTGGGACTGCTGGCTCCCAACTGCTCGCCTCCCTGCCTGATTGCCCCCTAACCACTCCCCTGCCAGCCTGATTGATGGCTAACTGCTCCCCTGCCAGCCCAGTTGCTCCCAACTACCCTTCCATGATGGCCCAGTTGCCCCCAATAGCCTTCCCCTGCTGGCCAGGTCATCCCAAACTTCCCTCCCCTGCAGGCCTAGTCACCCCCAACTGCCTTTCCCTGCAGGCCTGGTTACCCCCAACTGCCCTTCCCTCCCGGCCATCTTGTGGAGGCCATTTTGTGACCACATGGGGGCCACCATCTGGAAACCACATTGGGGCAGCCATCTTGTGTGAGGACATGAGGGTCAATTTCATATTACCTCTTTATTTTTTTTAAAATATATTTTATTGACTTTTTACAGAGAGGAAGGGAGAGGGATAGAAAGTCAGAAACATCAACGAGAGAGAAACATCCATCAGCTGCCTCTTGCACACTTCCTACTGGGGATGTGCCCACAGCCAAGGTACATGCCCTTGACCGGAATCGAACCTGGGACTTTTCAGTCCACAGGCTGACGCTCATCCACTGAGCCAACCCGGTTTCGGCAAGAAGTCTATTTTTTATTATAAATCAGATATGTGTTTAGTATATATACATTTCTAGTTAGTTGCCCACTTTAAAATCCCACCACTCTTAGCAGTTTTCCTTCCTTGTCTCTCCCACTTACATTTATGATGTGTGTGTGGTCGGTGGTTTCACTTAGCATTTTTCACCCTCCTGTGTGGTCTTCTGAGCTTCAGCTTCACAGGTGGGAGGATACTCTCCACAGTGCACTTTACCGTTCTCTGCTCACTGAATATTTAGGTCATTCCAACATTCCCCCCCCCCCAACATTTCTATTTCATTTTTAAATTTATATTTTTATTGATTTCAGAGAGAGGAAGAGAGATGGAGAGAGAGGGAAACATCAGTGATGAGCCCTAACTGGTTTGGGTCAGTGGATAGAGCGTTGGCCTGTGGACTTAAGGGTCCCAGGTTCGATTCCGGTCAAGGGCATGTACCTTGGTTGTGGGCACATCCTCAGTGAGGGTGTGTGTAGGAGGCAGCAGATTGATGTTTCTAACTCTCTCTGCCTCTCCCTTCCTCTCTGTAAAAAATCAACAAAACATATTTAAAAAATAAACATCAGTGATGAGAGCGAGTCATTGATCAGCTGCCTCCTGCACACCCCACACTGGGATCAAGCCACAACCTGGGCATGTGCCCTTTGACCAGAATCAAACCTAGGACCCCTCAATCCCCAGGCCAACATTCTATCCATTGAGCCAAACTGGCTAGAGCTTCCCCAACATTTTAATACTATAAGTAATATCTCTAAAGATGCCTTTGCCTAAAGCTTTTTCTGACTTGGATTTTTCTCCTTGGAATAGAACTTTTAAAATGAAAAAAAAAGTTCTCAGTTTAAAGGATGTCAGGATGTCTTTTTTTTTTTTTAATTTTTTATTTCAGAGAGGAAGGGAGAGGGAGAGAGAGAGAAACATCAATGATGAGAAAATCATTGATTGGCTGCCTCCTGCATGTCCCCTACTGAGGATCGAGCCCTCAACCTGAGCATGTGCCCTTGACCGAAATTGAACCCAGGACCCTTCAGTCCACAGGCTAACACTCTATCCACTGAACCAAACTGGGTAGGGCTGGTTTTGTGTTTTGTTTTTTTTAAGAAGGGTTTTTAATACACTGAAAAACTGCTTTCCAAAAAGCTCTCCATAATGCCATGGCACCAATATTAGAGTGCTGATCTCTCCATATTCTCAGGGGTACTGAGCATTGTAATGTAGTAGCTGAAGAGTGGTCAGTTTGGATTAAGTTTCTCTAAGCACCACTGATAATAGCTCATGCTCCTCCTTTTCCACCCATGGGACTAACCTGCCCTGGAGCCAAGCCTCTTCCCATTCCCTTGCCCTGCCCTTCCACCTGGCTGCCACTGCTGATGCCAGCCTGTATTATAAGATGCCCTGAAATTCAAAGTCAGGAGTGCAGTGGGAGATCATGAACTTTGCACATAGACATGGCTGAGTCCTGGCCACTCCATGAGCAAAGCAGGGACGCTCTCTGCGCCTGTCTGCACTGCAACACCTATTTTGCATGCCTTGGCCCAGGGGTGGTGGTGGGGGGGGGGGGGGAGGGAGTTTAGTTAGAAATAATACGTTGAATACGGTACCTGACACACACAAGTTCTTGGAGTCTATGGCCCACAAGGCTTATTTGCTTTCCTAACCTCGAGGCCCAATGGCTAAGACAGCTTTGCCTACTGGTGCAGACTCGGGCATAAGATCTTAGAGAGTGAAAGGAGACTTGCCCTGTTAATTTCCTTTGGATACTCCAGGGGAGCCATCAGCCCACTAATTTGTTCAGATTCCCACTTGCTGAGAACTTACTGTGTGCAAGGCTGTTATGCTATATACACTGGGACCCAAAAATAGAAGTGGTATAGTTCCTGCCTTTGGAGAGTGCACAGTTGATCTGAGGCAAATAGATTGCTATAGTAAAGCATGATAGATGGTAGGATGGGACAGAGTCTGGAAGGGTCACATGGTGGGTGTGATCAGGAGAGGCATTGGAGACTTTTTCAGAAGAGCCATTGAGCTGGGCCCTAAGGGACAGTGAGGGTGTTAGCCTTGTAATTATGAGGGCCATCGATGCAGCCTGACTGCCTTGACCTTCGAGGGATGAGGCAGCTTAAGGGCAGTGGGGACATTGATGGTGGGGCTGCTTCTCCAGGTCCCTGTTATAGCCTGCTCCTGCCACGCCCTCTCTTACCTTTGGGCCTGTCTTTCTCCCCCATCAGCAGAGATCCTGGGTGCAAGGGGCACAAGTTTACACACAGTGGCCTGGCCTGTCAACTGCCCCAGCCCTGCGAGGCAGATGAGGGGCTAGGCGAGGAAGAGGACAGCAGCTCAGAGCGTAGCTCCTGCACCTCGTCCTCCACGCACCAGAGAGATGGGAAGTTCTGTGACTGCTGCTACTGTGAGTTCTTCGGCCACAATGCGGTGAGTGAACCTGCCTACGCCTGAGCGGGCTAGGGGCCAGCCAAGGTGAGCCAGGGGAGCGCCTGCTCTCCCCGGAAACCCCTTGCTCAAGGGGATAGTAACCTCGCTGGGACCCTTTGAGTCCTCGAACCTGTGTCTGCTCACTTGATCCTTACAGCAAATTGGTGAGATTTTTAAACATTTTGCTAACTTTGCTATTTTCGTGGTTTCTCTTAAGATGACTTTTTTTTCCCTTATGCAAAAGGAAAGGAAATGGCAGAGAGGAAAGCTATAATTCTGATGAGTTTGTGTTATGGCATAATCACAGAGAAGTGAACACTTGTGCAATGAAGGCAGAATGGAAGCAAAGGCTCTCAGTCCCCGAAGTGTGAGAGCCAGCTGAAGAACAGGCCATGTGCACAGATGGTGCCAGGAAGGAGGCACAGAGCAGAATACGTGCTGTCTCTGGACAAGGGTAGGAAGCAGTTCAGAGGTATTCAAAGGTGAAGAGGAAGGGGCTACCAACTAGGGAAGAGCAGTTGAGAACAGAAGAAATGAAAGTAATTACATTGCTAGTCACCTTTTAGCTAGGTGTTGTCCTCATTTTAGAGATGACAGAATTGAGGCTCACAAGACTCAGTGACCTGCCCAAGGTCATACATCTTCCAAGTGACAAAGCCTGGGCTCAAACCTGCTTTCCTGGCTCCCATGCCAGTGTGCTCCCAATGCTGTCACATATCTCCCACTCCCTCCTCCCGCCACCTGGCTGAGATGAAGCCACTTGCCCTCTGTGGCTCTGGTAGAAAGAACAGTTGTCTCGCTTCTTACCACATGTTTGGTGCCAGCGGGTGGGAGTCCTATGGGCTTCCCAGGCCCAGGGTGTAATGTCAGCACCTCCCCCTCCCCCAGCCACCCGCTGCCCCGACGAGTCGGAATTATACCGAGATCCGAGAGAAGCTCCGTTCAAGGCTGACCAGGCGGAAAGAGGAGCTGCCCATGAAGGGGGGCGCCCTGGGCGGGATCCCTGGGGAGCCCGCCGTGGACCACCGAGATGTGGATGAGCTGCTGGAATTCATCAACAGCACGGAGCCCAAAGTCCCCAACAGCGCCAGGGCCGCCAAGCGGGCCCGGCACAAGCTGAAAAAGAAGGTGGGTGTGGGGGGGGAGCCCAGCTCTATCACCTCTTCTTCCTGAGGAATCCCTTGCCCAACCCCCGGACTTCTGGGGCATGAATTCTGCTGGCTGCCAAGGACCTTGGTGTGGCTCACTGCTCTGGGAAGGTCTGAGTTTGGGAGGGCATCAGGATCAGGGAGCCTGGGGGCCAGTGACGAGGATAAACGAGTCCTAGCCTCAGAAGCAGTTTGATGGATTCTTCCAAGTCCAGGACTTGTTTTAGTCAGTCAATTACTTAATCATTCAGCAAAAACAAAGCATTTGTTCTTTCCCTGGAGAAGCTTGGTCCAGTGGAGAGACTGACACAAAACTTGTCCAGCACATTAGTGTGTGGCACATACTGGGTTGAGGGAAGCCCCCCCATCCTGCTTGGGCTTGCTGGAAATGGCCATACCAAAAGGCTGACTCTGGAACTGAGTCACAGGAAGTGAATACAAATTCATCAGGAGGGCCCTTCTGGCAGTGGGCATAACACTTTCACAGCAGGAGTGCAGCCAGGGCTCAAACAGGAGAGGAAGGACAGACAGTGGAGGTGAGGAAGTGCCTGTCTACAAGGCTTGGATCCTACAGCTGAGGGGGAGTCACTGGAGGGCTTTAATCAAAGAACACTTAGTCGATTCTGTGTTCCAAGATTATTGTGTGGCAATAGGGACGATAGCCTGGTGAAGTGATACTCCAGATTAGAAAGTCGAGAGCCAGAGTACAGATGATTGACGGTGGGACTGGAAGAGAGGTGTATTTTCAGAGGAAGCAGAAGTGACAGGCTTTGGTGATTTTATTACAAGACAGAAATAAAGGAGTTAGGGATGTTTCCCAAGTGTTTGCTTAGGTGACTGGTAGAATGGTGTGCCTTTCACTGAGCAAGAATGGATTGGCAGAAGATAGGAAGTCAGCTGGGGCGTGTTACCTCAGAGGTTCTCACGAGACATCCAAGTGGAGGTGGAGGTGTGGGGCTGGGAGTTGCCAACGTAGACATGTAATTGAAGCCATGGGAATGACCTAAGCTGAGGCCAGTGAGTTTTTCCAGGGCAGCCCTGATGCCAGGTGAGCCCTAGGGCTGGATGGCTGGTCTCTGGCTGCCTCATTACTGTTTTGCCTGCCCACTCCTGGTGCATCTGCACAGTGCCGTACTTGAGAGCCCAGCATTGAGGAGATTGGGTTTGACAACCAGCTGGCTCCAGGTCCTGGGTGCTCAAACATCCCTGGTATTCTGGAAAGCAACAGTGATTCTCCATCTTTTTCCAACCTAAAGGACAAACCAGGACCTTTGTCCTGCACCCTGAAGCGGGGTCCCACCACTGCCCTCAGAATGTGTCAGCACTTTCTCCCTCCTATCCTGCATTACCTGGCCAGAAGTGTCCTGTGGGCAGCCCAGCCTCTTTGACCTTTCCTGGCCTCTTAAGGCAGTTAGGTATCAGTGGGCACATTTTGCAGTTCCTATGCCTTGTGTGCTTTTCAAAAATCTGTATGCCACACATTCTTTTTCCTTCGCTAATAATGCTCTCTTCTCTCCCCTGACATTCCTTCCAAGCTCAGTTCAGATGTCTCCTCTCTTGCAGCCTTGCTCAGGTAACTTCTTCCACTATACTCCTGCTACACCTTGCATATCTCTCTAGTCTGCCATTTACCACACACTAGTCACTTATTCAAAAACTCACTGCACAGTAGAGACCAGGATACAGTGGAAGCAGCCAATTGCAATGCCATGTGAAAGGCCATCATGGTCATTATCTTTTTATATGTGAGCCTCCTCCCCCTGTCCTTCCACCTAGCTCCTAGCCTTACAACCTGGCTGTTCACCGAAAACACGGCTTTTCCTAGTAGTCATCCAATAGCGTGCTCATTCTGTCCTGCCACAGGAGACAAATAAAGCCAAGTGAGTTTCTGCCTCCTTAGATCATTTCCAGACCACAACTCTCTCCCCTGCTCCTTTGGAACTGACCCCTGCCTTTGTCATCTGCAATCTCCCAGCCACTCCTCTCTATCCACTGAAGACTATCACCTGCCCCATTCTCTCCTTTCCAGACCAGGTGAGATCATTTACTCATTCTCTTACCAATACTTTCAATTCCTTGTCCCGTTGCCCTTCCGTTAACTTTCACTCAGAAAAACCGCACCCCTGGGTTTGAATCCAATCCATCTCTTTCCTTCTATACTCAAAGAGAGCACTGACTCGAATCTGTCTGTGGCACCAGGGCTGCATGGCCTCCCACTTGCTTGAGCCCCTACATTGCCTAGCAGGACTCTGGTTTTCTTATTTCTGATCATTTCATTCATCACAGCCCCTTTATCAGACCTCCATTCTTCTCTAACTTCCAGGTTTTCCCCACCCAGACCTTATTTTTTGGCAAATAACCTTATTTCCTGTTTCACCAAGGCCAGTGGACAGGCATGCTCTCAACATCTTACTGTCCAGGGTAACTTATAATGAGGATGAGTTACCCTTTTTCCTAGCTAAAGCCCATGCAGTCCTTTTTTATCTCTTCAGGCTACCACCAACTTCCTGTCCTGGACCTGCAGCCTCTCCTCTGGGCTCTTTCCCATCAGCATTCTGCTGTGCCCAGTATATATGTGTGTGTGTGTGTGTGTGTGTGTGTGTGTGTGTGTGTGTGTAGCAAAGGTGGAAATTTATTGAAGAAGAAGTACAGATTTCCACGTGGGGAATGGGAAAGAATCTCACAGCACAGACTGGTACATGGAGAAGGAGAAAGGGTCCCACAGAACAGACTCCCATGTTGGGGGGGAAGAGTCCCCCCAGTACTCCTTTTTTGAAAGCAAACTGTTTCTTGAGCATACAGCCTGTCTCACCCCATTATTCTCTTTTCTCTCATCATAGCCAAATCTCTTGAAAAATATTCTCCGTATTCACTGTCTTTACTTCTCCCATCTCACTACAATCTCTTTTCCACCCCGACCCCACCAGAGAGCTACCAGTGACTTCTTTGTTGCTAAATAGTCATACTTTCCTGTTCCATCTTCTTTGTCCACTAGGCAACATCTCACATTTTGTGTTTGTTCTCCTCTTCAAACATTCTTTTCTTTGGCACCTCCATTCTCAGTTTGGGGGGGGGGGGGTAATAGGAAAGAACAAAGGGAATGCTAGATTCACTGCATTTGCCACCTTCCCCTCTGCCCTCTTTTCTGTCTTCTTTGTGAGCTCCTCTTCTTCTATCTGACCTTTCTGCTTGAGGACACACCCCTGGGAAAGAGAAGCCATCTACATAGTGTTGCTTTCCTGAAAGGTCTGGCTAGTTGTTTCCCCCCTGCACTTTACCCTCTGTCCACTACTGCTACCAGGCACCTCATAGCATTTCACAGGTACTCAAACTCAGTACATCCAAAACAGCCTCTCTTTCTCCAAGAGGAGCTCCTCCTCCTCTGTTATCTGTTTAGTTGGATGCACCACTCTCCACCCAGCTGCCTGAATCAGGACCTGGGTGCCATCTTGGGAGGAATGCATTGTGGTGGTGAGAGCAGTGGGCCTTAGAATTGGACCTCAGTTTGAAACCTGGCTCTGCCTCCCTTGCTGTATGACCTTGGGCAAATCACTTAACCTTCCAGCCTCAGTTTCTTCATCAATAAAATGAGAAGAACAGTAGAACCGAACTTAGATTATTTCGAGGATGAAATGGAGTGATGCATGGAAAAGGTTCAGCACAATGAACAATTGGTCATTGTAGCCGCTGTGGCAGAAAGGTGGTTGTCAGGGTTGTTTTTGTGACTCATCTCATTCTCCCCACCCATCACTGAGAGTCCTGGCCATGCTACCTCCCAAGTAGCTCAAACCATCCACTTCTCTCCACCTGTGGCCACTACTTAAAAATGGCTGAATGTGGCCGCAGGATCGAACCCAAACTCAAGTATGGCCTCCAGGACTCTTCAAGATCTAGCCCCTGCTTAGCTTGCCAGCTTCACCTCTGTCCCTCTGGTTTTCCTGCCCAGCTTCCCCCAAAAGAAATCTGGGCTCCAGCTGTACCTCTGAGTGGTTTGCACTCCCTGAAGATTTTGTGTTTTTCAGTTTCCCAGCCTTTCTGCTTGTCTTCTGTCAGGAAAGTGCTTGTCTCCAGTATAATCCTCACCCTTATGCTCAGGGAGATGCTCCCACCCCTGGAAGGCATTCCCTGATGGTCCAGTCTGGGTTCCTAGAGCACCCCGTGCTTTTTTCCCCCATCGCTCTTGTCACTGTTACTCAGAAAGTCACTATCACTCAGAATTAAACAGCCTGTTTGCTGTATGTCCATCTCTCCAAGCACATCAAATCAACAAGCAGATACTCTCTTCTGCACAGCTGTATTCTCAGAACCCAGTCTAGTGCCTCAGAGTCGATCGTCATGAAATGATTGTCTCAAAGAGGACTGAAAAATACAAGAACTGCAGATCTCAGCTGGATGTGCTGTCTCAACTCTGCCACTTACTAGCCATGTAACCTTGAGCCAGTTCCTTATTCTTTCCAAAGTCAAGTGCCCTCATCTGTAAATTGAGGACAATGATGCAACAAGTGCAGTTGTGAGGATTAAATGAGACAACCTGTCATGGTGTCCAGGAGAAAATGTGTTTCCCGCTTCTCACTACCAAATTGTATGCGGTTCCATGTCATTCCCTCTACACTAGTTTTCAGACATCTTTGTTTAGCAGCAGAACTAACTATTCTGAAAATGAAAAGGAACTCAGTTTCTCTTTTTTTCTTTTTATTGTATTTATTGGGGTGACACTGATTAAAAAAATTATATAGGTTTCAGGTGCTCAGTTCCACAACACATAATCCTGTACACTGTATTGTGTGTTCACCACCCCAAGTCAAGTCTCTTTCCATCACCAGTTATCCCCTCTGTATCCTCTTCTTTCTTCCCCACCCCCATTCCCCAGAACTCGATTTTTAACAAAAGCAAAGGTGTTCTGGTGTAGGGCAGGAGTGAAGAGAAGGGCTTTCCAATCCTTTATGCATCCCCCGTGGCCTTGAACTTCATGATACATGCTGGAAACACTCCTCCAGGTTGAGCTACTCCCTCATCTGAGCACCACCGTTGTCAAGGTGTGCAACTTTACTTGTGCCCAGGGAGAGAGACACACACCCTCTCAGGTATCCTCATAGCAACCCTATTAAGTATAAGTAGGTCATTTTTCTCCCAAGTTTACAAATGGGAATAATAAAGTTCAAAGAAAATAAGTGATTTGTCCAAGGTCCCACGGTTGTGGTCCTAGTTAGTTGTGGGGTCAGTGTTCAAAAAAGATGAGAGGATAAATGTATGCCCATTGGGGCACAGGGTCATCCTCTTTAAGTTGACTCTGAGGTGGTGGCATGTCCCCACTTTCCTTTTTCTGCTTCTTCCCCTTCAGTCCCAAATCACCTGGAAATGTGAAATTGTGGAAGTCATTCAGCCTCTGACACAATACTGGTCCACCACCTTCCCATTACCCTTTGACATCTGTCTCCTATCTTCCTGTAAAAGCCTCATGGGTTCTGCTGGTGCTCTGAGTTTGGGCAGAGAGGTGGGGTGAAAGCCCACATACTTTCCTTTTCATTCTCCAGATCTGGCTCTGTCAGCACTGATTGGCAGGGTCTAGCCTCCCTGAGCCCCCTGCGCCTCACCTGGGCAGAGGGGCTACTTTTACATCTTGCCCTAGGGGCCTCATGTGGCTGACCATCATATGCTGTGGGGCACACTTTAGGTGTGGTCTTGATTATTTGAGGCCAACTGAACAGAGAGTGGCCTTCCTATGGAAGCTTGGCCCTCTTCAGTGGCACCTGTACACAGCATCGGGAGGGCACACATTCTCAACCACCCAAAGCAGTCTGATCTGCCATGTCAGTCTCACACCCCACATGTTCCTTCCTGAAAGATCCATATGATGGCATAGCTTTTTCCCCCTACAATCTGTAGAATTGGAAGGAATGCCTCTATAACAGCTATCTTTATCGTCTTCACATTCGTCCCCACTTTGGTCTTAACTCCAAAATTATTGTCCTCATTTTGCACATGAGTCCACTGAGACTCAGCAAATAAGTGGATTGCTCAAGCTCAAGCCTGAAAAGCAAGATTCAGTGAACTATGTTCCTATCCCTTTTGAGTCCAGCCTTCTTAGGCCCTACGACTGACGGGGGTTCTGGGTGAACAGGCTGCAAAAACCTTGCCTTCTGCGTCTAACTGCCTCCACCCCCAGGATGTATACCTGTCTGATTGCACTTCATCTTTACTCCTGCAGGGTGGGAAAGCAGGCCAGGATTTTGAGGTCCTGCTTCTAGCCAATCAGTGGCAGAGCTGGGCCCCAGGCTGGTGTGTCAAGTGTCATGTCGCGCCTGGTAGCTTCCAGACCCCTGCTGAGACTGCCTCTTGTATTGGCAGGAAAAGGAGAAAGCCCAGTTGGCAGCAGAATCTCTAAAGCAGGTGAATCGTGGTGTTTCTGGAAACCAGGAGCTGAGGCCTGCCAGGGAGAAGTTTTTGGAGTGGCCTGACCAGGAGCTGGATCGGGTCAACAGCTTCCTGAGCAGCCGCCTGCAGGAGATCAAGAACACTGTCAAGGACTCCATCCGTGCCAGCTTCAGTGTGTGTGAGCTCAGCATGGACAGCAATGGCTTCTCTAAGGAGAGGGCTGCTGGGCCAGAGACCCAGAGTCTACCCTCCTTGAACCTCCATGGCTCCTCAGGGCACCGGCCTGACATCAACCTTGACCTGTCCCCTTTGACTTTGGGCTCCCCTCAGAACCACATTTTACAAGCTCCAAAGGAGTCAGCCCCACCATGGGCAGAAATGAGAAGCCCCCAACCACTATGGACAGAGGTGAGGGGCCCTCCCCCTGGTATCATCCCAGAGAATGGGCTAGTAAGGAGACTCAACACCGTGCCCAACCTGTCCCGGGTGATCTGGGTCAAAACACCTAAGCCAGGCAACACCAGCTCTGAGGAGCCAAACCCAAAGGAAGTCCCTAGTAGCAAGCAGGAGCTGCCTGACCCTGTGGCCTCAGGTGGGAAGTCGCGGAAAGGCAAGAGACAGGGTGGTCAGGCTAAGAAGAGTGAGGCAACTCTAGCCCCCAGGTCCTCAGCCAGCCTGGAGGCTCCCGGTGCTAAGGGCCAGACCTCCAGCCCCAAGAAGTCAGGCAAGACCCTAGAACCTCCCAAAGTGGGCTGCTGTGCTGAGGCTGGAGAGGGGAGCCCAGGAAACTGGCCAGAACCAAGCTGGGCTAGCAGCCCAAAAGCTGACAAGGAGAAGGGCAGCTCTTGGCGAAACTGGCCAGGTGAGGCCAAGGCACGGCCTCTGCAACAGGAGTTTGTGCAGCCCTCAGGCCCACCAAGGCCACAGAGCTTGCCGCAGGGCAAGGGCCGCAGCCGCCGGAGCCGCAACAAGCAGGAAAAGTCGGCCTCCTCCTTGGGTGAGTGCACCAGGAACAATGGCTGGCCCCCACCCTGCCAGCCCATGGGGTGTGGAGGGCAGCCCTCGTGTGTGGGCAGCACTGACCCCAGAGGCCTGGCTGTGGGCACTGAGCCCTCCTGGCTGTGTCTTCCTAGACGATGTGTTCCTGCCCAAGGACATGGATGGGGTGGAGATGGATGAGACTGACCGGGAGGTGGAATACTTCAAGAGGTAGGTGTGGGGCTGCCTGTTGTCCCGCCCACACCCAGGCCTTTTAAGAAAGGGCCTCCCTCAGCCCTGAGCCCTGGGATGGAGAGCCTGTCCAACCCTCCTGGCTTTTCCCACAGTATCCGCACTAAAGAAGCCACCTGGCAGGATGGGGCATCTGGCAAGGTGCAAGGGACTGAATGAAGAAGGTGTGCATGTCAGACCCCGAGAACCAGGCCTTTTTCCAGCTTCATTCACTTTGTTTATTCACTTGTACTTCCTCTACTCTGCCTGGACTGAGCTCTGGGGCAGAGGTGAATCAGTCTATGTGGGAGAGACCATAAGCCCCACCATCTGGCAAAAAGTGCTGCTACAGGAGTGAGTGGTGGGGGCAGCCAGAGCAGCCCTCCCAGAAGAGGTGATAACCAAGCAGAAACTTGAGGAATAAGAATGAGTGGGCCAAGGAAAACAAGAATATTTGTGATAGTGGAGTCAGCACATACAGAGATTTGAGAGTGAAAGAAACATGTCCTTAGGGGAATGGAAAGCAGCCCGGCATAGCTAGAGTAAAATACAGGGTGAGGAGAACGTCATATACTAAGGCAGTGTCAACTCTCTTCATGTCTTGTCCCCTGGGCTTGTGGGTGCTCCATCCTGATAGCTCCACAGCCAGCACAACTACCACACCTGCAAGACCCCAACTCCCAGAAGCTGGAGAGATTGTACAGAGCTGACCTCGCTGCTTTAGTGACCAGAGCACACGGGTCTAGGAGAGGGGTTCAGTAGGCAGGGGAATCTTTGATTGTGCTTCTTCTGTGTCATCCCCCAAACCTGACAGATTCTGTTTGGATTCTGCAAAGCAAACACGTCAGAAAGTTGCTGTGAACTGGACCAACTTCAGCCTCAAGAAAACTACTCCCAGCACAGCTCAGTGAGGTATACAAACCCCCAAGTGTTGTGTGCACCCTCTCCTGATGCTCTGCCAGTTTCTGCCACCACAAGAACATTTCTTGCTCTGAGGCACGGAATTGGACTGAGTGCTTGGTATCCTGGCCCCTGCACCTCCACAGTGACAGCCCAGCGGGCTATGCTCTCCAGAGGCACAAGCCCTATCTATTCTGCAACCATTTATCCCTAGGACTCGGTCCTTACATTGCTCCTCCCTGGGCCAGCCCCCTCCTGTGTGATCCCTTTCCCAAGACAAAAGATGCTCCCTCCCCCATCTCCTTTGACCTTTATCCTCCAGAGCAGGAGTCTGAGCACAGAGGCAGCGTCTCCCCTGCCTGTACCCACGAGAGCACACGCCAGAGCACTTGCTCCACATTGGCCTGGGGGAAGGTTGTGCTATCTGCCATAGAGGACCATGAGCTCTTTAGGGATGGTCCCACATTCCTTGAGATCTAGGATGACATTTCACATGTTGATGAACAGAACTGGGGCTCTGTTTCCTGACAGGGTTTTAATTTTCATCCTCTGCTAGAGGTGACTGAGGAAGTCTGTGGGAGCAAAAGTAGGAGGCAACTGTTCCTCCACATTAGACCATGGCATGGTGGCCCGGGAAGGCTGTTGACTCACCGTGTTGTCGTGCTCTTCTGTTTTCTCAGCCCCTGCTGGGTCCAGCTTCTTCAGGTGTCCTGAAACCCCTCCCCCCCCAACTGCCAGCTGAAGGTCTACAGTTTCTTCCTCCATATCCCCACCCACCTGCCCAAGACCCTCCTTGCTCCCTGCCATCCTGGACCAACCAAATGCTGAGCGGATGCCCTGCCGGGCTGGGGCCCCTCAGGACTTCCACAGAGCCGCCTCCTGGTGCTATGCAGCCTCCATATTCAGAGCCTGGAGGCTGGGCTGGCCTGTGGGCCAGGGGCTAATGGTACTGCTGGCCCAACACTGCTCTTTTTGTGTTTATTTTTGTTTGTTTGTTGTTTTTTAATTCCTTACTTTTGATACTGTGAAGATCTTTCCTGCCGAAAGATAAAACAACATTTGGACACAGAATTGGTGTGTTGGTCTTTTGCTAGACTGAGTCAGGGGTGAGGTGAGGTGAGGGGTGTAATCAGAAGCATGGGGTCTGCCTTAGTCACTAAGCACGTTAGGTATGTACTGTGTTATCAATGGCTTGGCAGTGTTTCCACTTAATTCTTGCATCTGTTCTAAGTGGGACTGTTAAGTGGGAAGTTTATAGTTGAAACTAAAGCTAAGACAAGAAAGTGACTAGTGAACTCAGTCTGGCTGACTAGGGTTAAAGCACAGGTCTCTGGGCCCTTTTCTCCTGTTGTGAGGCCTTGTATGGGACTAGCCCCTTCCCCACACTGTCTGTTTCTCAGCTGAGGGTGGGTGAATGGGAGGAATGGGACTTGGTCTGTGGATAGCTGAAGTAAGAAGGGGTTTGGAGAAAGCCTGAGGCCTTTATAGAGGGTGTACCTGTAGCCTGGGTGTTTGAGGTTGCCAAGGAAAGTTGGGGATGGGGGGTGTAGGGTAGAGTTTTTATAAATTGGATGTGACTTTCCAATGGGAATAGGACATGTAGCTTAAGTACTTGACAGTTAAGAGGATAAACCCTTCTGTAAAGTAAAGCAAACTATCTCCCTTCCCCATTAGATCTGGTTTGTAAATTCAAATTTTAATATAATAGGTTTGCTAAAAATGCCTCACACACCTGTTGTTACCTCCAATGTTATTTTCTTGACTAAAATCAACTCTTAACTTTAGCTCATGTGAGGAGTGGTGGAGGCAGTGGCCACACAATCACTAAGTACCTTAAAAAAGTTTTTTTTTAATTGATTTCAGAGAGGAAGGGAAAGGGAGAGAGATGGAACATCAATGATGAGAGAGCATCATCAATCTGCTGCCTCCTGCATGCCCCCTGCTGGAGATTGAGCCCGCAAACCAGGCATGTGCCCTTGTTCAGAATCAAACCCGGCACCCTTCAGTCTGCAAGCTGATGATGCTCTATCCATTGAGCCAAAACAGCTAGGGTGACTAAGTACCTTTATGTAGTGTTGGGAGCAGGATCAGAACTGCTCCCTCTTCCCACCCCACCCTTCACCTGGTTGAGCCCCACCATTGGCTAGCTGTCAGTGCCAGCTTCCTCTTCTAAAGAAGTGAAACAGCATTGCCCACAGGCTCACAATTCCAGTTCCCAGGGAAGTATGGACACTCCTATGAAACCTTTCTCTGTGTATTTATTACCTGTGTTCCTCTGACTAACTTGCAATAGCCTCCTGCCCTCAAGTTGAATTGGCATAGCTATCTAAAATTCTGCCTCACCTGGCTGATGTGGCTCTGTGGATTAAGCATTGTCCCATACACCAAGAGTTCAGTTCCCCATCGGGGCACATGCAGGCTTGATCCCCCAGTATGGAGTGTGCAGGAGGCAGCCAATCAATGAGTTGTTTGTTTGTTTTTTTTTTAGTGTATTTTTTATTGATTTTTTTACAGAGAGGAAGGGAGAGGGACAGAAAGTCAGAAACATCGATGAGAGAGAAACATTGATGAGAGAGAAATATCGACCAGCTGCCTCCTGCACACTCCCTACTGGGGACGTGCCTGCAACCAAGGTACATGCCCTTGACCAGACTCGAACCTGGGACCTGTTGGTCCACAGGCTGACGCTCTATTCACTGAACCAAACCGGTCCTGGCAATGAGTTTCTCATCATTGATTTTTCTAACTCCCTCTCTGCAATCAATAAAAATATATTTTAAAATAAAGACATTTTTTAAAAATAATAAAATTCTGCCTTATTTGAAAATTGCAAGTCTGATTGAAGCATCACTTTTCTGTGAGTGGCATTTTGGACCCCCTGTGCCTGGCTTCTGCCTCCAGCACTCACCCAGCCATAGCTACAACCTCAGTTTTCAGTTAGGCCTGACATCCATAGATCTCCTGACTTTTGCTCACATACTTGCCTCCTTGCAGATTACCCTTCTGTCATAAATTCTTGCTTCTTCTTCACATCCCATTTGAAAAGACACTTTTATTATGAGAATCAGTTTGCTCTGCCTTTGTGATGATTCCACCATGTCTTGATACTTCATAACCTCAAGACTGGTTATATTTTCCATTTCCTTATCCATAATCTCACAAACCAGCTTTGTATCTTGCTCATCTTTTATCTGCTTCAGCACTGCACAATCCCCAGCACACAAGGACAGCACTGACCCATCACTCCTCTCAGTCCCCAATGCCGAAATTACTGACAGTCACTGCCCTCCATGTTCTGAGCCCAGTTTACCTCCTCAACCCTTGCTCTGACTACCCCTACTCCATATGGACCAATCGATCTCTTTATTCCCTGGGAATCTGCCCTTGCACATGACAGATCACTCCTGCTGGACCTTCTTTCTTCCTCTCCTCCGCTCCCTGCCCTGAGATTCCTCCCTTCCCTGGAAGCTCTGATCCAGTCAGTGTCTCCTCGAAGTCCAGTCAGGTTCCCTCTGAGCTCTATTACAGCATTTACAATAAAAATAGCTTGCACACATATGTACAGAGCCTCGGTAGAAAACCACCGTCATCAGTATTTTATTTACCACTCACTACTCTGAACATAGATGCTCAGAAGAGGATGTCAGTCAGAGCGGCAGTGCTTGAGTCACTCCGCAAGCCCCACCCTGAGCGCTCAACCCTGCGGGGGGATCGAGGTCCGGCCCCGGGGCTCCCCAACCACTAGAGGGCGCAGTGGCCACCGGCGTGCGTGCGCCATGACGTCATGCTCCGAACGACGGTCTTCACTCGGGGCAGTACCCCTGCCACCTGACTCGGTGTGAGCCTTTAGATCATGCTTCAAATCCCCCGCATCCCAGGATGCTTTGCCTGATGCTTTCGCCCTCAGTCCTGCCAGCTCCATAGCCACAGGGAGATCGTAGACGCCGCCCCGCAAGACAGCGGCTCGGGAGAAAGTTTGTCCGTCGGCGCGATCCGTCACTCAGAGGTCGTTGCCTAGGTGCCGACATCCGCTTCTTCATAGCTGGTTGGATCTCACATATAAGGCGGGGTTTTCTGCTGTGGGGCGCATGCGTGTAGAAAAGGATGGAGGATTCGGAACCGGAACGGAAGGTAGGAGAGAGGGGTCCCCTGGGTGGCGAGCCGCCGTGAAGACGGGGAGGAAAGTGTTCCGGGGTTGATTCCTGGGTCTCCGCAGCGGGCTCGTACTGACGAGGCGACTGCCTCCGGAAGCCGTTCCGAGACGGAGGAAGAGGACGATGAAGACTATGTGCCCTACGTACCATTGCGACAGCGCCGACAGCTGCTGGTGAGGGCCAGGGTCGAAGGAGGAATGAGGGTTGGGGAGAAGGGGGGTGTTTCGCAGTGGTCTGTGGAGTGAGGGGGTCTATACGGGAGCGTGGTCTCAGGCACAACCCGAGGAACTGGCGACCTAATCTGAGGGGTTGAGCAGCTCTGCACCTCGGGGCACGATCTTCTCTCAAAAGCCAGGACCCTGCCACAGCTCCTGGGCGAGATGCCCAGCTTTGTGTCGGGCTTGGCTCTGAGGGTCGCTGCTGGACCCTCAGCTTCAGAAGCTGCTACAGCGAAGACGCAAGGGAGCTGCGGAGGAGGAGCAGCAGGACAGTGGCAGTGACCACCGGGGAGATGAGGACGACATCCCTCTGGGCCCTCAGTCCAATGTCAGCCTCCTGGATCAACACCAGCACCTCAAAGAGAAGGCTGAAGGTGGGCTCAGCAGTGGCGGGAGAGGCTCAACTTGGTGCACTGCTTTGGTGTCTGACATTTGTCTGCTTTTCTCCTCAGCCCGCAAGGAGTCTGCCAAGGAAAAGCAGCTGAAGGAAGAGGAGAAGATTCTGGAGAGTGTGGCTGAGGGACGAGGTATGGTTGTAACCTGGGCAGGGAGGAAGTGGGCTGAACCTCCTCCCACACAGGCATGTTATAGCTCAAAGGGCCTGGCCTCTGGGAAGGAGAAGCCAGCCCTGAGCCACATCTCTCTTCTCAGCCTTGATGTCAGTGAAGGAGATGGCCAAGGGAATCACATATGATGATCCAATCAAAACCAGGTATACCTTTATAGTCTCTGGCAAAGCAGTTACCCTTACCTGGAATAGTTTGCGGCTGAGACTGGCAAGATCATGCCAAAGGCAGCTATGCCCAGGGCCTCTCTTAACCTCTACCACCGCTCACAGTTGGACACCTCCCCGTTATGTCCTGAGTATGTCTGAAGAGCGGCATGAGCGTGTACGGAAAAAATACCACATCCTGGTGGAAGGAGATGGTATCCCACCACCCATCAAGAGCTTTAAGGAAATGAAATTCCCTGCAGGTACCTGGGGAGTGGGAGTGGCACCACACTTTGGTAGTCAAATATCTGTGAGGTTGTGTGCTCGTTCCCACTGAGCTCAGCAGCTGCAGCATAGCCAGCAGGGATGGAGGAATTTGAGGAGGGGCTTCTTTAAGCTCCTTTTTCAGATGTGCCAGCTGAAGATATTCACTATTCTGTACCACTATGAAGCTTAAATGGATAAGTGAGGCTGGCCTTAGACAGATCTGGGTGTGAATTCTGTCTACATTTAGCCTAGGAGCTTTAAACAGGTCTGTCAGTCTTTTCTCTCTCTTTCTCTCTGTTTCTATGCTTCATTTGTAACTTAAAGGGAATGGTGGCAGTTTTAGAGGCTTTTGATCCTGATAAAATACCTGTGAGACATAAGAGTGATGTCAGGATTGTTTTTCATAGCCATCCTGAGAGGCCTAAAGAAGAAAGGCATCCACCACCCAACGCCTATTCAGATCCAGGGTATCCCCACCATGTGAGTGTGGACCCGGGGGCCCTGAGAAGGGCAGTGATGGGCAGTTCCTGTATTCTGCTGAACTTGACCCACAGGCCTGTCCTCTGCCAACAGTCTATCCGGCCGTGACATGATAGGCATCGCCTTCACGGGTTCAGGCAAGACGCTGGTGTTCACTTTGCCTGTCATCATGTTCTGCCTGGAACAAGAAAAGAGATTACCTTTCTCCAAGCGTGAAGGGCCCTATGGACTCATTATCTGTCCCTCGGTAAAATAGGCTGGCCTGGAGGGCAGGGCACCAATGAGACTGTCTTCTGGTACCAGCCCCTTCCCCTGTATCTGCAGCGAGAGCTGGCCCGGCAGACCCACGGCATCCTGGAGTACTATTGCCGCTTGCTGCAGGAGGACAGCTCGCCACTCCTGCGCTGCGCGCTTTGCATCGGGGGCATGTCTGTCAAAGAGCAGATGGAGACCATCCGACAGTAAGCATAAGCACCCCTCACCCCAGTGCCTCCCCGAAGCGTCTAGATAAACTGATTGATCCTTTGCTATAGCTATTCTGCAGATCCTTGCAGAGGCCTAATTAAAAGAGTTCCCAGTCTCATGCAGAGGTCAGCTGGGGTGGGATGGGGATGTGGTGTAAGGGACTGTGGGAACGTGGCAAATGGAACAGAGGAATCTGGAAAGTCAGAGGATTGGGGCATTCCAGGCAGAAGACAAAGATGGGGAGGCCTGGGGTGTTCAGAAAGGTTAGGGTCATTCAGTATGTGGTCCAGCAAGGAGGCTAAGGCACTGGGCCAGGGCTGGACCCTTGTTCTTCCACATAGTGCAATCAGACCCCAGTAGATATCACCAGTTGTCTGGGGTCACAGACAGGTCACACCCAGTCCCTGCTTGATAGGCATCCCAGCCTCAGGGAAGATACAGAACAGTTGAATTCTGTGTGCCAGTAACGTGAGCCCTTCCCGGCCTATGGAGGGAGCAGGGGGAGTGTGAGTTGAGGCTATTTGGAGATTAAGAACAGCCCCCTCCTGGGGCCAAGAGGAATGACCCAGGAAAAGGGGAATGGCAGAGGTCAAAACATGGGTGGGAAGAGCCCCAGAATACAGATAGCATTGGCCAAGAAGGCTGCAGCCTGCTCCAGTAGAGATGTGTGCTGACCCCGGGCAAAGTGGTGGGAGTGATGAGGACACGGTGAGGAGAGTTGGGAAGGAGACCAGAGCTGGGGAGTCACAGTGCCGGCCTTTACGTAGGGCTGAGCAGGTGGCCCGATCTCAGAATCTCTCTTGGTCCCAGTGGTGTGCACATGATGGTGGCCACCCCTGGGCGCCTCATGGATCTACTGCAGAAGAAGATGGTCAGCCTAGACATCTGTCGCTACCTGGCCCTAGACGAGGCTGACCGCATGATTGACATGGGTTTTGAGGGTGACATCCGTACCATCTTCTCCTACTTCAAGGTACCCGTCCCTGCCTGGCCAGGCTACCCCTGCACCCTTGGGGCTGCCCACCCACTGTTCCAGCTGCTTAACTTCCCCAGCCCCCATGTGTCCTCAGCCTCAGCTCTCTCTCAGGGCCAGCGACAGACCCTACTCTTCAGTGCCACCATGCCTAAGAAGATACAGAACTTTGCCAAAAGTGCCCTGGTGAAGCCTGTCACCATCAATGTGGGGCGCGCTGGGGCCGCCAGCCTTGATGTCATACAGGTGGGGAGTCTCGCCACTAACGACTCCTTTGAAGCTGATTGGAGCAGAGTGGGTGGTCCACCGTGGGGGTACTAGGAGTTGCATTCAAAGCTTCAGTCCTTAGTGGGAAACATTTTTAGCGTGCCCAGCTCTTGGTGCAAGAGGCTTCTAATCGCCTCCTAGATGGGATTGGGGGGCCCAGCCTCTGCAGCAGCAGTGTGGTGAGCCTGTTCTCAGGATCACCTGACCTAGCTCCTGTGGTGGCAGGAGGTGGAATACGTGAAGGAGGAGGCCAAGATGGTTTATCTGCTCGAGTGCCTGCAGAAGACACCCCCACCCGTGAGTGCAGCCCAGGACCCCCAAGATGAGGGGGGAGGGCAGTAGGGGCAGGATGCTGGGGACGATTGGGGTCATTGGGTGGAGGCACCCTGTGACTAGAGGTAGCCTTTTTGGACAGGTGCTCATCTTTGCAGAGAAGAAAGCAGATGTGGACGCCATCCATGAGTACCTGCTGCTCAAGGGGGTCGAGGCCGTGGCCATCCATGGGGGCAAAGGTCAGGATGGCATATGTGTATAGCAGCCCTTCACCTAACCCTTTCCTGGCCTGGCTGGCTTGCCACTACTCCCCAGGCTCCTGCTGTCACCCTGACAGCTCCCGCCTGACCCTCCCCAGACCAGGAGGAACGGACCAAAGCCATCGAGGCATTCCGAGAAGGCAAGAAGGATGTTCTAGTGGCCACAGACGTGGCCTCCAAGGGCCTGGACTTCCCTGCCATCCAGCACGTCATCAATTACGACATGCCTGAGGAGATTGAGAACTACGGTGGGAGCTTGTGGGATTGGGGTGCGGGCTAGGCCCCAGACATGGGCAGTGGGCCAAAGACTGTTTCCTCTCTGCAGTGCATAGAATAGGCCGCACTGGGCGCTCAGGAAACACGGGGATCGCCACCACCTTCATCAACAAGGCCTGCGGTGAGTCTTCTTCCAGGGCCACCAAGCCATTTCCTGAGTCCTACAGGTCCTGGCTCCGGGGCCCAGGGCTGGACCTAACGGTTCCCCACTGCCCCCACAGATGAGTCAGTGCTGATGGACCTCAAAGCCCTGCTACTGGAGGCCAAGCAGAAGGTGCCACCTGTGCTGCAAGTGCTGCACTGTGGGGACGAGTCCATGCTGGAGATCGGAGGTGACTGTGACGCGGGAGGTAGACCAGAGGCGGGCATGACAGGAACACCAGGAAACAAGTCTACACTGCACATGAGTGGATGGGGGTGGTTTGGGGAGGAACAAGGTCTGAGGCACAAAACCTTGTCCTGTCACTATGCTGATCTCCATTTCCCTATGCTCCTAGGAGAACGAGGCTGTGCCTTCTGCGGGGGCCTGGGCCATCGGATCACCGACTGCCCCAAACTTGAGGCCATGCAGACCAAACAGGTCAGCAACATCGGCCGCAAGGACTACCTGGCCCACAGCTCCATGGACTTCTAGCTGTCTGTCATCCCTCTCCAAGAGGCCTCAGACTCTGGGTTCCAGTTGCCTCCCACACACCAGACCCTGGACAAGAAGCCAGCATCCTCGGCCCAGCTGGCTGGGCTAGGCTGGGCCTGGCTGCCTGCCCTCTGTGCCTCTGGAGTGGCTGTTATTGTTCGCCTTTATCCCAGTTGTCATTAAAGCACAAGCTCTCTAGTCTCAGCCCCAGCCCTGCCTCTGTGCTTCACCTTTTTGCCCATTACTTCCTGGCCACCTCACCCTCTGACCTCTAGAGCCCTTCTGAGACAGACTTGGGTCTCTCCCCAACATCTAGATGGCTAGGTTGTGGCAGGAGACAGCTAGCTTTATTTATTACTTGGATGCACCACACTGGCAGACAAGGCAAAATCCTTGATGGGGTTTTTGTGTCTCTCTGGTTGGCTGTCATAACCTCCAGCTCTGCCCCAGTCTCCTCCTTGCCGGTTGTGTAAAGCTCCTAGGGCCCCTTGAGAGGCGACTTCCTGCCTCAGGCCCCCTGTTCCTGGTATGGAACCGCTCTGTTTGCTGAGGAGCAGCCGGTGCCACAGGACTGCCACTCAGGCTACAAGCAATTTCTGATATGCTGTGTGCCCAGCTCTCCGCAGGGCAGCTCACAGGTGACTAGGAGAGAGATCAGACATGATGATCATGGCAGCAGTCACGAGTATGTTGACAGATGGACCAGGATTTCAACATCTGCCAGGGGAAGGCAGAGGACCAGCGCTGGTGGTGGCTCCTCTGTGCCAGACACTTAATGTGCAAGGCCACATGCGTATCCCAGCAGGACAGCAGTTGCTCAAGCCATGTTTGTCACTTGGTTTGGTCTTTGCAAGTTACTTAATGTTCGAGCCTTGATTTCCTCATTGTTGAACTGGCAGTGAGAATGCAAAGGGCTGGGTTTGTAAGGCTGGGGCTCCGGGCTGTGTGGTCCATGTTTGGCACAAAGCTGGGTGCAGGAGGACTTGGAAAAAACTTCCTGCCTGAGAAGCAACACACTCCATATATGACCCCCAAATTATATTCCTCAGCCTGTTTACATGTTCCTTTCCAGAGGTGGCTTTAAATGAATGACATGAGGCTGTTTTCAGAATTCAGATCCACATTCAGAGCCAGGTTATTGGCCTCCAGCAAGGCAAGGCAAAGAAAGAAAAAAATAGGCCCCCAGCAGGAAGCAAAACTTTAAAGAACATATGAGCTCCCTAGGGACCCATTGGGGGCATGCCACCTACATTCACGTGGCCAGAGCAACACATGAGGACTGGGGCACACTGCTGAAGCCTTTGTGCACTCAGCATGGAGGGGTGAGGGAAGTCCACCCAGCGTAAGCAGCTGGCACCCAGGGGACATGGTGAGGGCTGGGGTCAGGACTTAACACCTTGTGTGCTGGGCTGAGGAGCCCAGGCTAGACTTGAGGACTGTGGGAAGCCAGAAAAGGTTTAGAAAGGGGAGATGAATGGCCCAAGTGGGGTGATAATTCAAAGGAAGATGCTCAGGCTGACATTAGGGGCTGTGAAGATAGAGCAAATGAATATTAGAAATATTTTGATATAAGGATAAGCCAACCAACCAGGGTTGCAAATAGGAAAGAAAGTTTGCCAGTCTGGCTGTGGGAATGCAGGTCCCAGGTTGTACATCTGCCCCCTGAGGGATCAGGGAAGGCTTCAGAGCCCGTGGCTGGGGGTCAGCCTGTAGGCCTGATGCTCACTCACAGCCTGCTGACCCAGGTGCAGGCATGGGTCATTTGCCCTCAATCGGTCTGAGGCCTCTGCCAGGCATGCGCCCAGCACCTTGGCCAGCTGGAACCTTAAAGTAGAAATAGTATTCTAGCTCCTTTACTGAAGAAGGGATTCCCCTCCCCCAGTCATGCAGCTGCCTTTCTGGACAGAGGGAGGGGAAGTGGCCAGAAGGGGAAGTGTGAGGAGTTCCCCTCGGCCTGTCACCAGTCTCCTCAGGCCTTCGGAGTGGTTGCCCTCCGGCCCTCTGCGGCCATGGAGCCTCTGGAGACCCCCATCAAGGATGGCATCCTGTACCAGCAGCACATCAAGTTTGGCAAGGTGGGAACCCTGGCTGCCTAAGATAATTGGGCCTTCACACCTGGACCCTGGAGAATGGTGATGGGAATCAGGGTTGGGGGATCTAACCAGATGTGGGGATGGGAGAGAGACTCATCCTCTGCCTGAGCAGAACAGCTGAGTGGGCCATGGGCAGACCCTGCCGCACTTATAGATGGGGAAGCCAGGAGTCAGAAGGGTCTAAGAACCCACACCTTGGAACAGGGCAGAGCCGGGAGGCTTGCTAATTCAGCAGCCTTTCACCCTTCAGAGGGCCAGGGGCTAGGCTGGAGGAGCCCCCAGAGGTGAAGCGCCGCTCTGCAGAAGAGGGCTCGGCTCCTCCCCTCCTGTCATGGGACATAGTAAGGGGTTCACTTCTCCTCAGGCATTAGGCTCTGCACCCCCAGCAGCTCAGCTACAGCTGCTGCCCAGGCAGATAAACTGTCTGTTTTCTTGGCTTGACAATATTTTGCATGTTTCCTTCCTTGCTATCATGAGAATGAGGCCTCCCTCCTGCCACAGTCCTTGTCCTTTGGCCCAAGGACAAAAGGGGTGTGGGGCTGGGCAGCAGTGTCAAGTGGTCTGTTTTAGCCATTGGATACTTTTCAGACATAATCCAGTAGAAGCCCCAGCCTCACATTGTCATGACCTTTTGAGACTAGGACACTAGGCTTAAGGAGGTACCAGTTAGGAAAGCGTGGGGTGGATTTAAGGGCTGACTGACCCCAAGCACAGACTCTTCCCCCTGCTGGGCTGGCTGTGGCAAGGCCTTCTTCTCTGAGGCCCTGAGGAGCTGGGGGAGGTCAAGGCCAGCCTGGGTGACCAGGAGTGTTTGCTGGGTGAGCTGCAGCGCTCTTCACCCCCTTCCTCATCTCCCGCAGAAGTCCTGGCGGAAGGTGTGGGGTCTGCTCTATGCAGGTGGCCCATCAGGCGTGGCACGGCTGGAGAGCTGGGAAGTCCGGGATGGGGGCACGGGGCCAGCAGGTGACAGGTCTGCAGGTCCTAGCCGACGGGGAGAGCGGCGGGTCATCCGCCTGGCTGACTGCGTGTCAGTGCTGCCGGCCGATGGTGAGAGCTGCCCCCGGGACACCGGTGCCTTCCTGCTCACCACCACCGAGAGAAGCCACCTGCTGGCCGCACAGCACCGCCAGGAATGGATGGGCCCCATCTGCCAGCTGGCCTTCCCGGTGAGCACAGGGCAAGCGGGCAGGGCATCCAAGGTCTGGCCCCAGGAGGACCAGCTCACCTCCCTCTATTCATTCCATATTCATTCACATCCTGTCACTCAGCAACCACCTGCCAAGTACCTAAGAGCCTGGGAACAGCCCAGAAACCACAGAAAAATCTCAGATGGCCATACACACTGTGGAGAAAATGAAAGGCGGGTGGGACCAGGAGTAAACCAGGGGGCCTTCGGCAGGATGGTCTAAGAAGGCCTCTCAGGAGGGGACAGTAGGTCTGAGTCCTCAAGGACAACCCACCAGGCAAACATGTGAGGAGAGCGTCCCAGACACTGAGATCCGAGGAGTGCCCTGGACAGAGGGAGCGCAGTGCGGTGAAGGCCTTACGGCAGAGAGAAGTTTGGTTTGGCTGGAGGGCGAGGAGGGGGAGGGCCCAGGAGGAGGCGACCTGGGAGAGTCTGGTGGAAGCCAGCTGAAACCACCTTGGGCCACGTGTGGTGTTTGGAGTTTTATTAAGAGTGAGAGGAGAAGCCTTTGGTGGGCTTGAGATAGGGACTGAGTTTTAAAGCTTCACAGGGTCTGTAATGGGCCAAAAGGAAATGAGTCTGGTGGGTTCCTTAATACGTGAAACAAGAGTTACCACGTGACCCAGCAATTCTCTTGAGAATTTAAACATGTTCAAACAAAACATACGCAAGAATGTTCAGAGCAGCACTATTCCCAAAGCCCAAACAATCCCAATGTCTGTCTGCTGCTGGTGGAGACACCAAATGTGTCTGTCCGTACAACGAAACGTTACTCTGCCAAAAAAGGAATGCAGTAGTGAGACGGCGTCACAGTGGATGAACCTCGAAAACATTAAACTAAGTGAAAGAAGCCAGACACATAAGGCCACCTCTTGTATGACTAGGCAAATCCAGAGCAATCAAAAGCAGGTTAGTATTTGCCAGGGGCTGGAGCAGGGTTTTAAATATATGTTTTATTGATTTTTTACAGAGAGGAAGGGAGAGGGATAGAAAGTCAGAAACATCTATCAGCTGCCTCTTGCACACCCCCTACTGGGGATGTGCCCGCAGCCAAGGTACATGCCCTTGACTGGAATCGAACCCAGGACCTTTCAGTCCAAAGGCCAACGCTCTACCACTGAGCCAAACCGGTTTCAGCTGGAGCAGGGTTTTAATGTGGAGTGATGAAAAGTTCTGGAACTAGATAAAGATGATGACTGGACAATCTGTGACTAAAAAAACACTAAATGATACACTTTAAAACTATTAAAGTAGTAAATTTTATATTGTGTATTTAAGTTTTTTATTTAAAAACAATAAGAAAGCCGAAGCAGGTTTGGCTGAGTGGATGGAGCATCGGCCTGCGGACTGGGAGGTCCCAGGTTCCATTACGATCAAGGGCATGTACCGTGGCTGCAGGCACATCCCCAGCAGGGGGTGTGCAAGAGGCAGCTGATCGATGTTTCTCTCCCATTGATGTTTCTGACTTTCTATCCCTCTCTCTACCTCTCTGTGAAAAATCAATAAAATATAAATAAAAAAAAATAAGAAAAATAAATAAATAGAACCAGCGAGGAACCCACAGCATCGGGCCCTGGCCATGCTACCCTGGGCCAGCTGGCCATGGCTGAGGTGCTGAGATCAGTCTGAACTACATGCGGGAACTAGGGGCAGAGAGGGGTGAGATGGAGCCAGAGGCCTGGGGAGGAGTGAATGGCCAGTCCACTTATTCGCACTCCCGAAGCCCCTTTACCACTCTAAGCTGTGGGGGACACATATGGGCTGGCCTGGACCCGAGCCTAATGCAAGGGTGAGGGCCATCCTGTTATGTGTCCCTACTACACAGCTCTCAGTAGCCCCAGGGGGAGGGGTAAGATTACAGGAGCCAAATAGGCTCAGAGGGGTGCCCAGGGTTGTGCAGTGTGTCAGGTGACATTTCTCCACAAGAAAAGGATGCAGGAAGAGGTTTGGGGCGGGGAGGGGGAGGGGTGGGGGTGGGGGACTCTAATCTTTGACCTTCACCCATTCCCCAGGCCATAGGGGAATGTTCCTCCGGATCAGGGGAGGCAGAGGCTCCCAAGCGGGGCCTGGTCCCCATGGAAGAGAACTCCATCTACTCTTCCTGGCAGGAAGGTGAGTCAGGGAGGGGCAGGGGCAGCCTCAGCGCCACCGCACCCAGGGCTGAGGCCTCCGGGGGACCGTAGCTCTGCACCTTCTGCTTGCAGTGGGCACGTTTCCGGTGGTGGTGCAGAGAACAGAGGCAGCTACCCGCTGCCAGCTGAAGGGGCCCTATGTCCTGCTGCTGGGCCAAGATGCCATCCAGCTGAGCGAGCCAGCCAGCCTGCAGGTCCTCTACTCCTGGCCCTACCACTTCCTGCGCAAGTTTGGTTCTGACAAGGTGAGCACTGGGCCTGCAGTGGAGGGGACTAGGGGACAGTGGGAGATGGGGGAACCCCTTGGCAGCTGACCCACCCCTGTCACCCATGACCAGGACGTGTTCTCCTTCGAAGCTGGCCGCCGTTGTGACTCAGGTGAGGGCCTCTTCGCCTTCAGCAGCCCCCGAGCACGAGACCTGTGTGGGGTCGTGGCTGCGGCCATCACCCGCCAGAAGGAGCGGCTGCCTGAGCTGGTGGGGCCTCGGCCCTGCCCCCTGCCTCGGGCCACCTCCCTGCCCTCACTGGAGCCTCCTGGAGAGCTGCGGGAGTTGCCCCCAGGGTCTGAGCCTTCAGACTCTCGCAGGGTGCGCCTGGCCGAGCCTGGGCCACAGAGCCTGCCCCCTCTGCCCCTGGAGTCTGGGCTGTACGCTGCGGTGTGCAAGCGGGCCAGCGGGCCCCTGCCTGGCGCGGAGCACCTCTATGAGAATTTGTGTGCCCTAGAAGCTGGCCCTGCGCCACCTGATCTGGGGGGCCCTGCTCAGGAGGGCCCCAGTGGCTTCAGCCCCCCCGGCAGCCCCATCTACCACAATAGCAAGGACCTGGGCTGGCCTGGCCCAGCCCACGACAGCAGCCTGGAGGCCCAGTACCGACGGCTGCTGGAGCTGGACCTTGATGACAATGGTGAGGAGGCTGCGGTCCCTGGCCGCTCTGGTGCCCATTCAGGCTTCAAGGCCAAGTTGGTGACATTGCTGAGCCGAGAGCGGAAGAAAGGCCCAGTTCCCTGCGACAGGCCCTGAACACCTGGTGTGACCTGGCTTGGGCCAAGAGGGTGGGCAAACAGTGGCTATCTGGGGACACAACTCTGCATCTGCTCTGACCTTTGGTGCCAAGGCAGGTGGCCTGAGGAGGCCCTTCCGGTGTATAGTGTACAGGTCTGCTGAGAATAAAGCCTCTAGCTCCCCTCTTGGTCCTGCCTTGTGGTCCACAGCCCGAACCTCCTCACTTCAGCTCCTGGCAGTGGCACTTGGGGTCCACATAGGCACACAGACCTTCCCTCACATGCTTTGCAGCAAACACCAGTGCCCTCTGCTGGGCTCCAGGGACATGGATGACCTGGACCTGACCTCTGCTACCAGTGGTCTCAAGTCCAGTCTAGGGTGCAGGTAATTATTACTCCATGTGCAGTCAGGCAGAGAAGTAAGGTGTCCTCTGGATGGAGTGTGAAGGGCAGGCAGGGCTGTACCAGGCGGGCAGGGAGCACCAGGGCTTCCAGGCCATGGGCAGGCACAGTGGGCACAGAGAGGAAGGGAAAAGTGTGTATACAGAGGCTTAAGGGGCAAAGAGGGAGTGAGTGGCTGAGCATGAGAAGCCTGACCGCCCTGCGATGGTCTTGGTCTCACTCTCAGTAGAGGAACACTGGGACTATGGAAGGAGCAGTGTGGAGGCCAAATTTGAGGGAGCCCAACTAGAGACTGGGAAGTCTGAGCTGGGGAGAAGGTGATGGGGTGGCAGGAGGGGTGAGTGGAAGGGACTTTATCATGTATGCACACCCCCAAACCTTGCTCCTGCTGAGAAGCAAAAGTGCTCAGACACTGTATCGAACTCTGGCCTCAGTTTCCTCAACTGTCCAGGCTAAAGATCAAATTACACATTAGGCATGCATTCATTAATTCTCTGCTGCCTGTTTTACCACGCGCCTGCTCTGTGCCAGGCACTGGGAACATTGCTGTGTTCAAGGAGCCTCGAACCCGAGGGACTTAAGCAAGTCTCCTAAAGACTTTAGTGCCTTCCTTATTGTCCTCCCCTCATGCTATTTCCTGTGACAGTCCTGGAGCCTCATGTACATAGGCATCAGGTCTCTGAGGACCTGGTCCCCTGGCCCCTTGACCACAACTCTGCCTCAGCTGCCAACACCCTGGACACATCGAAAGCTTTGTCTTCATGCCAGTAACTCTCCATTGTCACGTCACAGTGACACAGTCTTATTTCCAAGCATCTGCCTCTGGCCACCTCCTTCTTTCCTTCCAGCCCACTTCCTCTAGCGTGGCACACCGGCTCCTCCCCACTGCCCAGAGCTACAATGACCTTGGCTGACGACCTGCATGGCTTCTGTCCACTACTCTATCCCTGTCCCACTTAGATTCCGTACTCCACCAATTGAGTCACCCCCACCCACTCCTCTCTCCTTCCATCTTTGTCCAGCAAAGCCCAGCCTTGGGTGGCCCAACAGCCTTCTGGGCCTGGCAGCTGTCCACAGCCGGAGGAATTCATGCAACCAGGCTGACTGCATCGTTTTTAACAGAGTGATCTCAAACCTCACACAGGCAGGCTCCCCATGCTGCGCAGAGATCCTGCATCCCGAGTAGCTGCTTTTCTCCTCAAGGCCTTCACATCTCCCCTTTAGCCCTGTCCATTCACACACCTGAAACTAATATAGTACTGAATGTCAACTGCAATTGAGAAATAAAAAAATAATTAACAAATAAAATGTCTATTTAGAATATTTTTTAAAAATAGGTGAATACCCTCCACCTCCCACTACCTCACCTACAAGTGCACCAGCGTCTGCACCGTCTCCTTCATGACCTATGACAGAAGTACCCTGTTCCCCAGACATCTATGCTCTGACCCAGCTCCTTTCACCTCACAGCTCAGCAAATGGAGCTGTCCCCTCTCTTCCACCTGCTAATGCCATCATCGTCATCATACCATTTCCAGCCACACCAACATGCTCTATAATTTCACATCTATAAAAGAAAGTTTCCCTTGAACTCGAATTCTCCTTCAGCGTCTCCCCACTTCTCTGTTCCTCTTCACAGAGAAAATCCTCAAAAGAGTTGTTAAGCCCTGTCCGGTTTGGCTCAGTGGATAGAGCGTCGGCCTGTGGACTGAGGGGTCCAGTCAGGGGCATGTACCTTGGTTGCGGGCACATACCCAGTGGGGAGTGTGCAGGAGGCATCTGATCTATGTTTCTCTCTCATCGATGTTTCTAACTCTCTATCTCTCTCCCCTCCTTTCTGTAAAAAAATCAATTAAAAAATATATTTAAAAAATAAGAGTTGTTGAGTCCTCTCATCTCCATTTTCTCACCTCCAATTTTCCCTTCCACCAACTCATCTCCCAGTGGTGTCCATTACTCCATTACATCACTTTTATCTGGGTCACAACCACCTTGTTTCCCCAATACAAAGCAACCTAGACTCCCTTTGTAACCTGGACTCTCCCAACTTCTCAGCAGTAGTTGACAGCTCCCCTTCACTTGATTTCCCTCCTCTGCCTGAGTTCTGCTTATACTCTGACCTCAGACACAGTGCAGCTCAACTCTGCGTGCATACATAATCACTTGGGAGTCTTTAAAAAATTCCCATGCCTGGCCCACACCCTTAGCTGGAGCTTCAGTCCAGCAGGTTGGTTTCGTCAATTTCCCAGGTGACTGCAGTGTGCATCCAGGATTAGGAACCACAGCCCTAACTGAGCCAATTCTGTCTCTACTAGAGGCCCGGTGCATGAAATTCGTGCACGGGGGGTGGGGGATGTCCCTTAGCCCAGCCTGCACCCTCTCCAATCTGGGACCTCTCAAGGGCAGTCGGGCATCCTTCTCACAATCCAGGACTGCTGGCTCCAAACTGCTCACCTGCCTGCCTCCCTGATTGCCCCTAACCACTTCTGCCTGCCAGCCTGATCACCTGCTAACCACTACCCTGCCAGCCTAATTGATGTCTAACTGCTCCCTTGCCAGCCTGTTTGCCCCCAACTTCTCACCTCTGCCAGCCTGGTCACCCCCAACTGCCCTCCCTTGCAGGCCTGGTCCCTCCCAACTGCCCTCCCCTTTTGGCCTGATCACCCACAACTGCCCTCCCTTGCAGGGTCTGGGACCTCCCAACGGCCCTCCCCTGCTGGCCATCTTGTGGTGGCCATCTTGTGTCCACATGGGGGAAGGATCTTTGACCACATGGGGGCAGCCCTCTTGTGTGTTTGAGTGATGGTCAATCTGCGTATTTCTCTCTTATTAGATAGGATAGAGTCCTGGTGCATGGGTGAAGGCCAGCTGGTTTGCCCTGAAGAGTGTCCCAGATCAGGGGGGTAGTTTCCCTTGGGGTGAGGGACAGCCTGGGTGAGGGGCCTGAGGAGGTTTGCAGGCCTGCCACACCCCCCAGTGACCCAAGCAGAGGCCCTGGTATCTGGGATTAATCTATGTCTACAATTGAAACTTTGTAGCCTAGAGTGGAGGCCTAGGCCTGCAACTGCAGGCTGAAAGCTTGGCTTCCTCCATTGCCAGGGAAACCCAAGCCTCTGTTCTCTCCCACTCAGTGGCTGCCACCATTTCTGTATCTTTTATAATTGAAACTTTGTAACATTGAGTAGAGGCCTAGGAAGGCAACAGAAGGAGGAAATCTTGGCTTCCTCTGTTACCAGGGAAACCCAAGCCTTCCTCCTGCTCTCAGTGGTGGCAGCCATCTTGGTTGGTGTTTATTTGCATAATCACTCCTGATTGGCTGGTGGGCGTGGTTGGTGGGCGTGTTTTGTGGGTGTGGTAAAGGTGTGTTCAAATTTGCATATTGCTCTTTTATTAGATAGGATATCTCAAAGACTGACAGACCTCTCCTACAAGCTCAGGATTTAAGAGTGCAACTGGCCCTGACTGAGGGGTTGCGAGTTGGGTTCAATTTCTGGTCAAAGGCACATATCTGTGTGCAGGTTTGATCCTGGCCCTGGTCAGGGTGCATGAGGGTGGCAACCGACTGATGTGTCTTTCTCACATCAATGTTTCTCTCTCTTGCTCTCTCCCACCCTTCTGCTTTCTCTAAAAGGCAATGGGAAAAATATCCTCAGGTGAGGATTAACAAAAACAAACAAACAAAAACAGTGCAACTGGATGCTAGACTCTGGGCATCTAAAATGCATCTCGAGCCTGGCATAGCTCAGTGGTTGAGCGACAACCTATGAATCAGGTCCTGGTTCGATTCCTGGTTAAGGCACATGCATATGTTGCAGGCTCAATCCCCACTGGAGGCGTGCAGGAGGAAGTCAATCAATGATTCTCTCTCATCATTGATGTTTCTCTCTCTCTCCCTCTCTCTCTCTCTTTCTCTGTCCATCTCTGAAATCAATAAAAATATAATTTATTTTATTTTTTTAATCTAAGCCTCTTTGTTTCATGGCAATTACTCTGAGGTTTCAACCAGATTGGAACAGAAAGTTTTTGGAAAACTTCAGGACTTTAGGGGCCTTGCCTTGGAGTTGCAAGTGTCCTGGTCACCAGGGGGCACTGTGTCCTCGCCAAGGGCCTGTTCCTACCCAGGGGCTGCCTATGCCAGGAGCTCTGATGGCTTTACCTAGGCCTGAGATTGCACAAGAGGTCCAAGGAACTGGTGCCAGTGTCCTCTCTGCTGGAGGACTGCTAGGACCCTGGGCTGCCCTCTCTTCCTTTGCTTATTTGCTGTTTCAATCTTTCAAACCTTCCTTCAGTCACACTGTGTACAGGCACTAAGGAAATGGTAGACAAGACAGATGAGCCCCTGCTGTCACTGGAATGACATTCGAATGGGAACAAAGGGCAATGAAAAAACACTTAATATAATGTTGGCTGGTAGTAAGTGCCATGGGGGGAAATAAAGCAGGATAAGGGACTAGTGTGTGATGCAGGTGAGGTGTCAGGGGGTGCTGTTTCAGACAGTGTGATCAGGGAAGGTTCCACAAGGCAACATTGAGCAGAGAGACCTGAACAAAATAAGAGAGCCTGTTGTTTAGATATCTGGGGGAAAGTGTTCCAAGCAGAAGACCCTCAGGCAAGAATATGCTTGACATGTTGGAGGAACAATGAGGAGGCCACCATGGCTGGAGTGGAGTGAGCAAGGAAAAAAGTAGTGGGAGGTGGAACCAGTTTATTAGTGTCATGTACAATTTAAGGATTTCAGTTTTATTTTAGGTGCGATGTTTTAAGAATGCTAAAAGCAGAGTGTGATGTGGTATGATTTCTGCTTTAAAAATATCACTTTGGCTGCTGTGGGGAGAAAATTCTGGAGTGAGCAAGGGTAGAAGCAGGGAGATCTGTTAGGAGACTATGAAGGTTTCCAGACATGAGACATGTGGCAACGAAAATAGTGGCAGCAGTGACTAGATGTGGAACACATTCTGCAGGTAGCATGGTTAGAATCAGGAATATACCAGAGAAGGGAAAGGAAGAATAACTTTGTAGTTTTCATTGGGTCAGGCAGATGAATGGGTGCCATTTACTGAGATGGGGAAGGAGTTAGGGAGGGGAGAAAATCACTAGTTTAAATTGGGATATGATTTGAGAAATCTAGGAGACATCCAAGTAGAGATTAGACAGGTCGTTGGGTAGTAGAGTCTGGAGTTCATGGGGGGGGAAGTCGGGGTTGGACATATAACTTGGGAGTCCTTGGGATGTAGGTGTGATTGAAAGCCACAGGACAGGATGGGGTCTTAGAGAGTTAGTGCAGAGGGGAAAATCTGATGGCCAGGTTGGGAGGCAGATGAGGAGCCTGGAGTGCTCCTAGGCAGATTGATTTGATAACCCTAGGCCATTGGAGACCTTGAGAAGAGGGAATTCATTCAGAGGACCATAGGGACAAGAGCCCGACTGGAGTGGGTTCAAGAGAGAATGGGAGGAAAACAAGTAGAGACAGGGCCACAGGTAACTCCTTCAAGGAATTTCACTCTCAAGGAGAGAATAAAAGAGCCATAGCTGGAAAGGGAGGTGGGGTCAAGAAAGGATTTCATTCATTCATTTATTTTCAAATCATTGCATTTTTTAATTAAATTTTTTTTATTTTTTTTGCAGTATAACTTAGATTTAATAGTAGTAAATATGTTTTCCATTTTCCCCCCATTTTTCTCCCCCCAGCCTTCCCTACCCCCCAGCACATGTCCCCACCTGCCCCCCTCCCCACCCCCAGTGTCTTTCATTCATTGGTTAAGCTCATATGCATGCATACAAGTCCTTCGGTTGATCTCCCCCAGCATCCGCCCCCCACCCTCCCCAGCCTTCCCCCTGTAGCTTGACAGCCTGTTCAATGCCTTCATATCAATCACTCTCCCCTGTTTCTTTTCTTCAAAAATATATTGCCTCTGCATACTAGAAATAAATGTATAAGAACGAAAAATGTTTGAGTCTCAGTTTCAATGTCCAACTGTTTTGAGTCCCAGTTTCAATGTCAAATAGTTCTTCATGTGTACATGTCAGCAATGGTATCCAGATGGTGGACACATGGTGTCAATGCAAGATCCATCCTCTCTGGTTTGGTCCTGGTCTGCCTGCAGCCACGCAAAACTGCCGACTGCTAGCATGGCAAGGTGTCATCAGTGTCCCCCATCTCTGGACCGTCGTCGTGACTGGAACAGACCTGTCAGTTCCTCACTGTTGCAGGAACCCACATGGTCTTGGAGTTGTTCTCTGAAAACACACAAACACATTCTCGACCAAAAGTTAACAAAGGGATCCTCTCTGCAAATCAGACTTGGGATTCTTTTTATTTTTGCCTAAATGATTTTCCTTTGGCTTATTTTGACACCATGTGTGTTTTTTCATGGGTGTCCTGCTGTTGGCTTTACAAATGGAAGTTACTTTTCTGGAGTAAGAATTTTCTAGATGTATTTTACTTACAGGATATTTTTCCTTACCCCCCCCCTTTTTTTTATTAATGGGGCTCAAGAAAGGATTTTAAACAGGAGGCTCTTCCAGCAGTTTGTGCAGTGAGGGGCATGATGCAGAAGAGGGGAATGTGATAATGGTGGAGGAGGGAGAACAGCAGCGGCCATGTCCTAGAAGTAGCTAAGGTGGACGCCTGTTCATTCACCCGCACACTCCTGTCCCTGCTTAATTCCCCCTACACCTGTGCTGGGAGGTGTGTGAGGTGAGGGCGGCAAAGCGGGAACTCGGACATACTCCCAGAGGAGGTGCCGCCTGTTCTTGGAACCGGGATACAGCCCATCTCAACAGTGCGGGGTCCACACTGAGCCGCGGTGCCCCGGGGTCAGGGGATGGGAGGGAGGGCAGGGGCACAGGTCAGGCTCAGCGTCCAGCCAAGGATGCCCTCCGTTTCCAACTGCTCCTGCTGCCATTATTTTCTGCCTTCGTAGAGTCAGTGTTCTCTAAACCTAGCTTCAAGTTCCCTTGTTCGCCCCTCATAAACTCCGCTACGATATGTGCTTCTCACCAAGTCCCTCCGATTTAGAAATTCTGGAGCCGCCGATGTCTGAGTCTTACCCCAAACAACATTTGTCCTCGCTGCGGCCCTGCGAAGCGGGTATTATTGTCCCATTTTTCTGAGGAGGAAATTAATATTCAGAAACAATTGTCTCCGAAGTTTGCTTATTTTTCACTCGGCCAGCAGGAGGCGCAAGCTGCTGGGCGAGCGGTTTCGCGAAGCCAAGGCCCCGCCCCATAGAGGGGGCCTTGGGCGGGCCGTGCTTTCTGGCTCAAAGCGTGGTCGGACTTCGTGATTGGGCGAGGCGAAAGGATTGGGTGGGGCTTCCCGTGGCGGGAGAGGCCTCATACGGGCGTGGCTTTACTCGGGCGTGGCCTCAGACACCGCCCCTTTCCGTGGCCTCAAAGCGGACGGCAGCTCGGGGGCGGGGCCAGAACACGGCGGCCGATCCCAAGGCGGCTCCTTGGAGCCCGCCGTCGAGCAGTGCCCCGGTGGGGCCAAACAGGTACAGGCGGCTGCAGGGGAAGCTGGGGCTGGGTCAAGCAGGGACCAGGGGGCTTCTAGGGACCACAGAGGGCTTTGGTGGTCGTGGCCAGCGCTGAGCTTCCTCCCGCGGGCCCGGGCTCCTGCCCCCGCCCCCGCCCCCGCCCCCGCCCCCGCCTTCCTGCGCCGAGCGGGCTGCGGCTAGGCAGACCGGCGCCTGCGCTGATTCCTGCGCCTGGGACTTGGTCGCGGCATAGGACTTGGGCGGGCGGCCAGCGGGAAACTGAGTCACGTCTGGATGGTAGCAGGCCTTTACGGAAGGTTCCACCGGGATGAATTCCCTTACTGGCCACGCTTTGGGGTCCCAACCACCACCGATCTCCGCTGGGATCGCGCCCCCACCGCCTCCCCTTCTCTCCTTAGCGCCTAGAGATGTCCCATCATGGCTCCCAGGAGCCTCGACTAGCCCCGGAATGACTAGGACCCGCTCCAGACGCCTCCCTTCCCACCCCTCCCCCTTGAGCCCCGAGCCCCCGGGTGCTCCCTCGCTGGCTCTGCACAGTGTCAGCTTACACGCCTTATATAGCCCGACCAGGCTTCAGCCGCGGCCTGCCTGCTGGGACCTGGGGGCGGGGGAGAGGAACGCCGGCCCCTGACTCACCCCGCTGTCCGCGAGACTCCCAAGTTGGCTTGGGGGAAGGTCGTGCCACTAGCTCTGGGTGCAAAGAACTTCAAGCCTGGATGCTGGCTCTCCTCACCCTCCCAGTCCATGGAGGAGGGGGTCTGCCCCTGTCTTTCCACCAGCACAGCCAAACCTGACTAGGTGCTTGCCCACTGGTGAGGGTGTGCTTCGCGTCTGTCCCTGCCTGCCTGGCACCAGTCCAAGGCTGGTGTCCGGAGCTGTGCCTACCTGCCCTACCATGCTGGCTACTCACCTTTCTCTTCTCTCAGGGGCAGGCACCATGGATTCCTTCAAGGTGGTGCTGGAGGGACCAGCTCCTTGGGGCTTTCGGCTGCAAGGGGGCAAGGACTTCAATGTGCCCCTCTCCATCTCCCGGGTGAGCCTAGGTTGGGGGAGGGCTATCCCAGGAGTCTTTGGGTGCTCAGGTCTCCTGTGGATGATGGAAGGAATTGGAGCCAAGGCCAAAAACCAGGAGGGGTCCAGGTCCATCGCGGGGCCACTTGTTAAAAGGACTACTAACTAGGAGAGGCTTCCCCAGCACTGCACTACCTGGAGCCATTCCACAAAGCTCTGAGGCCCATTCTGCAGGAGGGGAGCCTGAGGTCTCCAGGAAGTGTAAGCTGCTTGAGGGAGCAATACTATATTTGTTGCCAGGCCCCAGGCAGATTATGGATTGCAAGATCTCACTATAGCCTCATTGCCATCCAAGAAATAGCTATTATCACCTGTTTTTCAAGTGAGGGACCTCAGGGCTGAATTGGAAGGGCTCCTTTGGAGATTCCAATTGGCCAAGTAGGGATTAGAATTCAGGCCCTGGGATAGCTGCAGTTTTTGTGGACGGGTGGGTGGGGTTTGGTGGGGTTGTTTCTCCAGCCTGAGGACTTCCATTCCCATCCACTGGTCCCATTCAGGCTGCAGTGGCCTTTGACCCCAGGTAGGTGTGGAATGGGCTCTAGGGTTCTGACTTCAGCCCCTCAGAGCCTGCCCTGGTAGGGGCGGGGTTGCGGGCTGGCTCCTCCCTGCGGCAGGGGGATTGCCTTATAAGCCCAAGAATGCAGCCCCACACCGGGATGAACAACTGGTGGCAGGCCTCTGCAGCCAAAAATGGCTGGCCTAGGTCTGGACCCCTGAATCACATTGGTGCCTGCCTCAGCTAGTGACCAGCAGGCCATGGCTCCAGTTGTAGGGTCAATTGTGGTGTACAGAGAACAAACTGCCTGCCCAGGGACAGTGAGGCCAGCCCTTGCGCTGGTGTTTGACTGTGGTCTAGGGGCTGTGAAGGGGTGGGGAATTTCTGACCGGTAAGGTGGAGTCTGTCTGTGGGTGTTGGGCAATCGCCTGCCCAGAGAGGCCCACCCAGGCACCCGGTGGACAGGCAGCTGTTGGCAGGAAGCCCAGGACAGGCGCTGCCCAGAGGGGGTCAGAAGGTTGTCCAGGCACTGCCCAGTCTGAGAAGGGGCCGTAAGGTAGATGTCTGTGGGTGTCGGGCTTGATGACCCCGGCAGGGAGGTGGTCACTGTTTTCCCCACAAATCTTTCCTTGGTTTCCCCTGAAAACTGTCCTGCCAGCAGGATAGCTAAGGGCAGGGGTCCTCCTACCATGCACCCACCTCTATACAAGTCTTGCAGCCATGAAAACCTACCCTACATCCCCTCCCTGGAAAGGTGCTGGCCACTGTGGCTGAGCGGCCTGGGGTCTGAGTTATTTCATTGGTGAGGATGGGTAGCTTAGTAGCCTGGCTGTTGGACTTTCAGATGTGGCCTGTTGGGGGCAGTCTTCGCTCCTTTGTCAGCAGCCCTAGCATGTGGATGAGGCTGCCAGTTAATCCCGCCCCATAGTTGGACCTGGGCCCTAGTGAGTGGGTGGGTAGCTGGGTGGGGTGGTCTTTTATGAGCTGGGCAGCCCTCTCCCTCTCCCCTGACCCTAGCCTGGAGGGAGGAGGGAGGGGCTAGGGCTGGCTGTGGGCCCAGGCCTGGGAGATGAGGTAATGTCTGGGACTGGGGGGTTGGGTTGCTCAGTGGAGCCCTCAGGCTGACTCACCCCTTACCCCATGCAGGGTCCAGCCCCTCTGGCTCTTTTCCCCCTTTGGTCCCTCTGGCCTCCTTGCTTCTCTTTCCAGCCATCTCCCGCCCCTTTCCTGCCCTCCCAGCCCTCAGGCTTTTCTCTCCCTCTCTGACCCCGCCCCTATCCCTCATGTGCTTCCTGTCCTCACTCCCACTGTTAGAAAGGAAGTTGTCCCAACTCTGGGAGCCAGCTGCTCCTGCCCACCCCAAGATCCCCAAACCTCCCAGGAGCCAGCCTTGTGGGTAGGGAGTGGCCGGACCAGGTTTCCCTTCTACTGACTCACCATGACCTTGAATAAGTCACTTCCCTTCAAGGGCGTTACTTCCCTGTGCCCATTGTAAGGGGCTGGATTGAACTAAAGGTGACAGGGAATCCAGGCTCCAAACCCAGCCAAGGAATCGGAGTTTTTTCAGGTAGGCTGACCTCTGAGTTGGGTCCCAACACTCACCAGAGTTGGCCTGGTGTAGTGGAGCCTTAGAGTAGGGTCTGGGCCCTATCTCTTGCTAGCTGGGCAACTTGAGGCAATTTACTTAACCTCTCTGTTTTCCCATGTGTGAAATGGGTATAATCCCAGACTCTTTTCCACAGGGTTGTTGGAGGATTCAGTGTCAGTATGCTCAGTAGATGTAAGCTGTATTCTTACCACTTAGCAGGTGAAGAAGGAGTCACCCATGTCTTACAACCTCCCAAGCATGAAACAGAGCCATCAAACCCATCTCCCCCTTACTCCAATGTTGTCAGTCTCTGCATCTGGTCTCTTTGCCTCCCCTCTCTCTGCTTCAACTCAGTCTGTGTACCTGCACACCTGAGGAGCCTCCTGGGGCTTTGGGCAGCATGTACCTTCCAAGCTCTCCAGCCCCCAGCTGTGAAGTATGAATCTCCCTTCTAGTTATTCCCCTCAGAAGCCTGATCTGTGTCGGGACCTTTGGCAGCTGGCCAGGCATCCTGGGCGCTTAGACCCATGGACAGCAGCACTGCCCCTGTCTGGGTTGCTGCTGCTGGACTAGAAGGCTGGGAGGGCCCAGTGGGGTTTGTCAAGGCCACTTCTGTCAGAGACCTGAGCAATAACCATATCCTAAGCGGGTGGTCGGCAAACTCATTAGTTAACAGAGCCAAATATCAACAGTACAACAATTGAAATTTCTTTTGAGAGCCAAATTTTTTAAACTTAAACTTCTAATGCCACTTCTTCAAAATAGATAGGCCATGGTATTTTGTAGAAGAGCCACACTCAAGGGGCCAAAGAGCCGCATGTGGCTTATGAGCCGCGGTTTGCCAACCACTGTCCTAGGCCTTCAAACTGCTAATGGAACCTCCTAACCTCAAGGCCCAGTCCCAGTTCCTTCCCCCCACCTTTGAGGCCTTCATAAATGTACTCTCGCCCCCTCGGTAGCACACACCACTCCTGTCACCAAGACCCCCCATTTCTCATAAGTCATCCCTGATGGTCTCAGCCCATACTGGGTGACCTTTCCATCCTCTTATTGCTCCTCATTTGCCACAGAAACCAGGGATTCCCCACCAGAGCCCAAAGGATTGGGGAGGGGAGTGGCAATTGAAGGGTTTGAGGTGGCACATTTTTAGCCAAGAAGCCCCAGCTGACACCATGGGCCCCGTCAGGCATGCATTGTTCACTGGGAACCTTGAGATAGGGAGCCTATTCCTGGCTCTCAAGGGAGCCTGGCAGATCCCTGGTGGTGGCCCCAGCACCCTGTGCACACAAGAGGTCAGTGAGAGCACCCAGGGCCGTCAGGGAGGAACTTGCCACATGCATAAGCCAGAGGACATGTCTGGTAGGTGGAACAGTCTGGGCAAGAAGCCAGTTGAGAAGGTTGGGGTTTAACCTGAGGGTGGCAGCTTGTTGACATCATGGCAGTCTCTAGACTGTGGGGAGGGTCATGGAGGTGAATAACTAAATAAACTGGGTGATTGTGAAGCTCAGGTGAGCCCCACCCCGCCCAGATCTCTAGTATCCAGCAGCTGAATGAAGAGGCCTCTGGGGTCTGGAAGTGGGCAGCTTAGACAGGCTGACTACTGTTGGCCGCAGTTTGGTTGGCAGTCTTATGCTCTGGTGACCCTCCTCTCTCTCCACAGCTCACGCCTGGAGGCAAAGCTGCACAGGCTGGGGTAGCTGTTGGCGACTGGGTGCTGAGTATCGATGGCGAGAATGCTGGAGGCCTTACGCACATTGAAGCCCAAAACAAGATCCGAGCCTGTGGGGAGCATCTCAGCCTGGGTCTCAGCAGGTATAAGGGCTCTGACCCACCTGGCAGGTGAGTTGCCTTTGGTCGTGGCTCTCTGTCACCCTTTCCTGTTCTCCTCCAGGGCCCAGCCTGCTCAGAGCAAACCTCGGAAGGTAGGCGACAGGGCCTGGGCCATCTGGGGTGGGGTGGGATTGGACTCCCAGCTGGCCTGCTTTTCTTGCACAGCCGCCTCTGTACCCCCTTCCAAGGGTAAGGGGCAGAAGCTGGAGCCTGGGAGTGTGGGGAACTGGGAGTTGGGTCAGGGCTACCCCATGCATCTCTGCCTGTCTGTCCACAATACCTCTACCAGCTTGTGCTGCTAGCTGCACTGGTGGGCTGAAATCATTGCTCCCTTGAAACCTGAGTCACTCCTTCCACTAAAGCCTCATCCAGACGAGTAGGGGCAGGGCTGGAGCACCACTGTCCTCTCTGAACTGGGTTGTGGGTGGGGGACACCCCTTCCGCAGCTCTGGCCCAGGCCCCCTCCCATTCCCCCCTCCGCCCAGGCCCTGGCCTCTGCCTCGGACCCCCCGCGGTACACCTTTGCACCCAGCACTTCCCTCAACAAGACAGCGCGGCCCTTCGGGGCACCCCTGCTGGCTGACAGCACCCCACAGCAGAATGGGTATGTCAGTCTTGCCGGCCCACCATCCACGCTAAGTCCACCTGCTAAGCCCACCCATTGCTGCTCTCTCTGTTCTGCACCTCAGCCCCACTAGCACTATGTGGCAGTGACCCCTGGCGGCCGGGGCGGGGACTGCAGGTTTAGGGTCCCTCCTAGAGTCATGTGGCTGCTGCCTAGGCACTGCCCATATAGGAGCTCTGAGCCAGACAGCGCTCCCTGCTGGCACCCCGGGGTTGGGGTGTGGTGTTGGGCCCACTGAGACTCAGACACAATGCAGCCTTGCCCCTGGCCAATCTGACCCCATGCTATCTTTCTTCTTCCCATGTATCTGTCCCTTTTTTCCTATACCTATCCCATCTGTCTATTTCCTTCACAGGTGCAGACCCCTGACAAGTCAGTGAGCCCCCTCCGCTTGTCCCTCTCTTCCTTCCTGCTGGCATTCTGGGTGGTGGCCCCTTCCTACCCTGGCTCCCTCTCACTTATCTACCCTACCCCCTCATTCACCCAGCAGGGTCCTGGCCTTGCCCTTACCCACTCTCCCATCACTATAGCCCACTTGCACAAATTCCGGGAGGGGCTGCCCCACTGGTCACCCCTGGCGTGAGGTTCTGAGCCACACCCTCCCCACAGACAGCCGCTCCGACCGCTGGTCCCAGACGCCAGCAAGCAGCGGCTGATGGAGGACACGGAAGACTGGCGGCCACGGCCCGGAACGGGCCAATCCCGTTCCTTCCGCATCCTTGCCCACCTCACGGGCACCGAGTTCAGTAAGTGGCAGCCCAGGGCAGGGCAAACTCTCCTCCTGGGCTCAGCCAGAGCTGGCTGGGCACCCTGTGACCCTTTGCCAGGGCTCAGGGCTGGGACGGCCCTCTGTCTTCTCTTGGTCAATGCCTGCCTCTGCTTTCTCAGTGCAAGACCCGGATGAGGAGCATCTGAAGAAGTCAAGGTAAAAGGACAGGCACCAGTCCCTCTTTCTCATCTGCTGCCTCTCCCATTCCAGCCACCACCTGTGTCTGCTCCTGGGGGTCAGGGCTCTCCATTCTCCCTCCCTCCCTTCCTTCCTTCCTTCCTTCCTTCCTTCCTTCCTTCCTTCCTTCCTTCCTTCCTCCTTTCTTTTCTCCCTTCCTTCCTCCTTTCTTTTCTCCCTTCCTTCCTCCTTTCTTTTCTCCCTTCCTTCCTCCTTTCTTTTCTCCCTTCCATCTCTCCTTCCTTCGACTTCCTCCTCCTTCTCTCTCTGCCCCTCAGGGAAAAGTATGTCCTGGAGCTGCAGAGCCCACGCTACACCCGCCTCCGGGACTGGCACCACCAGCGCTCTGCCCACGTGCTCAACGTGCAGTCGTAGCCCGGCGCTGGCTGGCCAGCTGTCCTCTCTGCCTCTCTCTCTCTTCCTCCTGCCCGGGGCACCCCTGATGCCTTCAGCTTTTGCCTACCTGGCCCACCTCTTTTCTGCTCCTGCACTGAGCCTCCTGCTGGCCTGACCCTGGCTGCCCACCTGGCATAGGGCCCGACTTCATCTGCCACTGCCTTCCCTCTTTGCCCTCTGGTACTACAGTCTACCAGGTCTGTGCTGCCTTGGGCATGGAAATAAACACTCCGTCCTCCTTTCTCTGCCTCTGTCTTTGTGGGCTTGGTTTGCATCTTGGGTGTGGGTTATTAGATTGTTTAGACCCAGTGTGGGCCCTGCCAGTCTGGGTCTTGGTGGGAGATGGTACCTGACAAAGAGGGTCCTGCCTTCAGAGCTGGATCTTGGGGATGAGGAAGTCCCAAGAGCTGCCCTGGAAGCAAGATCCTTGCTCCACCTCCCAGCCCTGTACAATAGATAGGCCTGCTGAAACCTGGCTGGGAGAAGCTGCCTGACCCATCCCTACCCAGTGGGACCGGAGTCCAGCCCAGCAGCTCGCATGCACCCAGGCATCTCCCCTGGGCCCAACAGGGAGGTGGGGTCTTGTTAGGAGATCCAACCGTGCAGTGCCTTGAATGGCAGATCTTGCAGCCAGGTGCCCAGGACAGAAGCCCCAGTCCCAGCCTCAGCTACATCCCAGGAACCTTGGCCTGGTGAGAGAGAGTGGGCTTGGGCCTGGGGAAGGGTGGGTGGCCTCCAGGTTATGGGGGTGGTGGGTCCCTCCAAGCTGCCTTGGGTTCTATCCCTGTCATTTGGGGTTACTGGGCACCCCCTGGAGCCACTTCCCTTGGCCCTGGCAGGCCCTACCACCCCCACCCCTACCAGCCGCCCACCCTGGGCTGTGGACCCCGCCTTTGCTGAGCGCTACGCCCCGGACAAGACGAGCACAGTGCTGACCCGGCACAGCCAGCCCGCCACACCCACGCCCCTGCAGAACCGCACCTCCATCGTGCAGGCGGCTGCTGGAGGGGGCACAGGAGGGGGCGGTGGCAGCAATGGCAAGACTCCTGTGTGCCACCAGTGCCACAAGGTCATCCGGTGGGTGCCCCGTTCCTTTCCCGTCCTGATGCCTTGTCCTAGTGTCTTTCTGACATCTGTCTCTCCACTCATCCCAGCTGCCATTGCACAGGATACAGATTCAGTTCCCATTTGGAGTGGGGGTAGGAACCTGACCTGGGTCCTCAGATTCCGAATCTTGCATCACTTTTCCTCTCCCCACATCAGTCTTTATCAGCGTCTGCCCCAGTGGAATGGAAGCAAGTGCCAGCGGTGCGTCAGAGCTCACCCACAGACTGGCTGCTCTTAGGCAGGGAAGGGCCTACCCCTCCCAGCCCCTCCGCCTCTCTCCCTCCTGTTTGTTTGGTCTCTACTAGCCTCTGCTCTGCAGTCGGGCCCGGGGCCCCTCCTCTCACTGCTCTCTCGGGCCCAACAGGATCCCAAACACCCCCCCCAGAATCCAAGTACCAGATTCTAGCGGCTTTCGAGTTCTTGGCTCCACCCCTGCTCTTGACTCCTGTCAGCTCTGTTGCTCTGCAGAACGTGAGGCCTGTGGGCCTCTCCCCAGGCCAGATAGAGCAGGCAAGCAGGCTCCCATCAGCTCAGCTGCCCACTGGTCTTCAGGACTCACTCTGGGCCTTCTGCCCTGCAGGCCCCAGTTCCTCAGGCTCATCTCACTGGGCCCAAGCCAGCAGCCCCACCCAGTGTAACCCTCCTCCCTTTTCCAGCACTGCCCCCTGTCGTAATGTGATACTGTGTGACCGTGGGCAGGTCATCTCCAAAGCCTGTTTTCTCCCTTCCTTGGGAAATGCAGAGAATGAACTTACCCTTTCAGGTTTCAGAACAGGTGTTCAGGAAACCTGCTTGGGCTGGGGCCAGGAGCTCCCACCTCATTTGTATGTCCCCCTCTCACTGCCCTCACCTCCCCATCAGGGGCCGTTACCTGGTGGCACTGGGTCACGCGTACCACCCCGAGGAGTTTGTGTGCAGCCAATGTGGGATGGTCCTTGAAGAGGGCGGCTTCTTCGAGGAGAAGGGTGCCATCTTCTGCCCACCCTGCTATGACATGCGCTACGCACCCAGCTGTGCCAAGTGCAAGAAAAAGATCACAGGCGTGAGTGGGGTTGGCAGGTGGTTGGGGGGGTGCGTCCGACCCTGTTGGCATTGAGGGGCTCTACCTGCATGAGCCCTTTCGATCCTTAGTAGCTTAATAAATGGGTTGCTCTGTTGGTCTCACTTTGCATTAGCCAGGATCCTTTTAACAATGACCAGAATCCTACTCAAAAAGGCTTGAGCAAGAGTGTATTGGCTCAGCCCGAGCGGGTGAGCTCAGTGGTTAGAGCACCAGCCCATGCAGCAAAGGGTTGTGGGTTTGATTCCTGGTCAAGGGCAAGGGCACCTACCTGGGTTGCAGGTTTGATCCCTGGTCCCCAGCTGGACATGTGCAGGAGGCAAACAATGGATGTTTCTCCCTCCCTCCCTTTCCCTCTTTCAAAAATCAGTGGGAAAAAAATATCCTCTGGTGAGGATTAACAACAAAAAGAAAGTGTATTGGCTGAAATAACTGGCAAGCACAAGGGGTGCTAAATTTCAGGCCCAACTGATGGCAGGTCCTGAGGTCATCAGGACTCTTCCTACTACTTGCCTCTATTTTCATTGTTGGCTTCACTCCCAGCTTGCTGTTCCCTGGAAGGCAGCAACAATGGAGCCACAGCAGCTCCAGGTGACATCTCTAGCTTAGCACTGCAGAATGAACGTCAGCTCCACTTCTGGGCCAGTTGATGCATCAAGAGTGCCAGTGCTGCTGCTCATCGGCCTGGCTGGCATCACATGCCATCTCTGACCCAAGCCCTGTTTCTCTGATTGGCCAGGCCTGGTGACACAGGCCCTGGAGCGGGAGTTGGCCGAGAATGGGGGAAGACTGGTTCCCTAAATTAAAACTAGCATAACGTTCCCCGAAGAAGGGAAGTACATGTGGATCAGGTTGAAACAAGCTGTGGCTGTGGCATTGCACTTGGCTGCAATGACAAAAGCCCGCTGCAGAGATTTAGGCAGAAGGCGTTGTATTTAATCATAAAAATTGCAGGGCTGGAATAACGGCTTATGGATGCCTTTAGGCTTTTCCTGCCTTTTTGCTCCAAGATCCTTATCCTATAGACGTTTGTCCCCAAACTTATCATGGTTTCCAGGTGACTGTGCAAGGCCCTGGCCTTATATTCTTGCTGCAGACAGGAAGGAGGCAGAGGGGCAAATGGTATTTTTTTTTTTTTTAATGAAGTTTTGCCTTTTAACTCTGGAAGAAAAGCCAGGAATGTGCATCTTTATATATATATATATTTTTTACAGAGCAGAAGGGAGAGGGATAGAAAGTCAGAAACATCGATGAGAAACATCTATCAGCTGCCTCTTGCACGTCCCCTACTGGGGATGTGCCCGCAGGCAAGGTACATGCCCTTGACCAGAATCGAACTCGGGACCTTTCAGTCCGCAGTCTGATGCTCTGTCCACTGAGCCAAACTGGTTTTGGCCGGAATGTGCCTCTTTATCTCCAGAGTTAGTGGGCACCTGGGCCACAGACCAGACTGGTAAGAGTGGAAGACAGAAGAGAAGGGAGTTATTTGTGACAGTGTTTTGAGAGGCTGTTCTACAGTGTCTGTACCCCTAATGTGTGAGAAAATGAAGCCTCTGAGAGATGACTTGGTGTGCTGAAGGACACAAGATTATTGAGTGGCAAAGCCAGAAACTCACACTCAAAATCTTAAGATTTGTACCACTGAGACTACGCACACAGCATAGCCTGGCCAGGTTTCCTGCAGGGCAGCCGAGCTGCCACTGGAGCTGGCTTAGGGCTTACTTAGGTCAGCACATGTCATGGCTAAGGGCGATGGGCTGCCTGCCGTCCCCCATTAATTCTCTTTGTTAAGTGTGGCAGTGAGCCCCATGCTGGGGACACCTTGTGAAGAGACAGGAGTTCACACTGGGGAAGGGAATGCGGGGAGTATCGGGCTGAAAGCAGAGCCAGGGAAAAGGGTACAGAACAAGCAGAGGTGACAAGCCGAGGGGATTACTCTTGTACATTTATGGAAGCTGAAGTCCAGAAAGGAGCAAGAGGCTTCCCAAAATGGGGGAACGAGTTGGGAACAGCCTCGGGCCCAGCTGACTCCAGCTTGGGCCCTTCCTGTCACTCATGCTTCTTATTTCTGAGTCCGGAGGCAGAGCTGCCGCAGGCAGCCAGAGAGCTCTGTGGTGATACTCATATTAGATTACCTTGATTGCAAGTGGTAGAAAATTCAAAATGATGACAGCTTATTTCTCACCTAAGAAAGTCCAACCTGGCTGGTGTGGCCCTGTGGTAGAGTGTCGGCCTGTGCACCAGGAGGTCACGGCTGACTCCCGGTCGGGGCACTGCCCAGGCTGCAGGTTTGGTCCTCAATGGGGTGTGTGTAAGAGGGAGTGATTCTCTTATCATTGATGTTTCTATCTCCCTCTCCTTTCCTCTCGCTGAAATAATTAAAAGCAGTTATTTTTTAAAGTCCAGAGGTGGGCAGCCCAGGATTGGTAGAAGGATCCAGCCTCCTAGATCTTGTTACTCAGCCATTGTTTGCACAGGTTTACTTACCACTTACAGCCCATGGCCTTGGGCCTCAGCCAAAATCTTCATGTTCCAGCCAGCATGACATTGGAAGGGAGGGAGGGAGGGAAGGCCCATGTCAGCTGTCTTCAGAAGATGCTGCCACTCAGCCCTCTGCTTCCATCCTATTGGCCAGAACTCAGTCATATGATCCCACTGAGCTTCAAGGGAGGCTGCAGTTCATATAAAACAGCTATGTGACCAGCAAAAAGAGGTTCCAGCATTAGATGGGAGAATGGACATTATCACAATCTTCGTCATTATAGTGACAGTTGATGTGGCACTTACTGTGTGTAGGCATCCAGCTTCACAATCATATGAAATCAGTTTGGTTATTTCTTTCTGATAGATGAGGGAATTTTGTCCAAGAGCACAGCCATTTCCCTGCCAGAATAGACCACCTCCATTTGACTCTTCTGGAAAATGGGCTGGATCCCAGGATCTCTTGAGCTGGGCATCTGGATTTTCTGCTGGCATTACACTGCACTCTCCTCCTGCTCCTCCCTTCAAGTCCTAGGTGGGCAGGTTTATCACCCATCCCTCAGATCAGGAGCTGAGGCTCACAGAACAGGCTGAGTCCTGAGTTCTGGAGTGAGCTTTGATGGCAAACTCGGCTCCTGCCCTGGCCCAGGCTGGTGGTTCCACAGAATGGCCCTGCAGCCTCACCTTCCCCTCTTGTAGGGATTCCAGGACCTGATAGACCCTAGGGAGCCCCCTCACCCTCGATGGGATAGGAGGCTGACCTCCCCAGCCTGCCATGGGCTGTGTACCCTGCCTGCGCCCAGCACTGCAGACTTCCTGTCCTCAGAGCTCAGTGTGGAGAATGGGGAGAGGCAAAGTGCAATTAAATTGTCCCAGAGGAGTTGGAGGGAAGCTCTGGAGATGGGGGACACATTAGGAAGAACCCGTTCTGATCTGGGACCCCATGCTCAAGGCTCACCACTCACCAGCAGCCTCCCTCACCCCGGTAATCCAGCTACAGGTGCTTGTCTCCCCAACCGCCCCCCCCCCCCCCCCCTTTTCAGGTCCTTTGCACAGGTGTCTTCTGGCAGGAGCACTAGCGTTCTCTGCTTAATTCTCATCTGGGACTCAGGATCTTCTTAGGAACACTTTCTTGATGCTCACCTTTCCCACCAGGCTAGACACCACAATTTACTCACTACCCCCAGTCCTTTTGTGTCATGTCTCCCCCAGGTATGAACATGGCCTGGGACTGGGCTGTTTTATTCGTGCTGTATTTTTTAATATATTTTTATTTCAGAGAGGAATGGAGAGGAGAGAGAAACATCAATGATGATTGAATCATTGATCGGCTGCCTCCTACACGCCCCACACTCGGGATCCAGCTTGCAACCCAGGCATGTGCCCTGACCGGGAATCGAACCACGACTTCCTACTTCATAGGTTGATGCTCAACACTGGCTGGGCTGTTCACGCTTTATACTGTGCCCTTAGGTACTAGGTGATCAGTAGACACTTGAAGGGAAGGAGTGACCTCTAACTTGAACTTAAAATGTGTAGGTATTAGTTCGGCCAGTGTTGTTGAGTGGTTGAGTGTCAGCCCATGAACCAGGGGGTTCTCGGTCAGGGTACTTGCCTGGCTGCTGGCTTGATCCCCAGCCGGGGTGTGCAGGCAGCTGATCAGCGATTCTCATTAATATTTCTCTCCCTCTCCCTTCCTCTCTCTGAAATCAGTAAATAAATATAAAAATATATATTTAAAAAAATGGGTAGGAATTAGCTTGGAGAAGGATCTGGGACAGTGCTGCAGGCGGAAGGAATAGCTTGTGTTACAAGGTGACACCCGGGAAAGTGTGAATTGAGGTGGAAGAGGTGTCGGGCTGTGTTGGGAGTTTGGAGCTGGGGGGCTGGTGAGGTCAGGTGTGCCTCAGCAAGCCTCCCAGGCAGGGAGAGACACCTAGATTGGTGGTGGTTGGCGGGGGACTGAGGCTGCTGGGGTCAGGGGCTTGGGAGTGGGAGAAGCAGACAGATTTAGGAAACTCAGGTAAAATAGTACTGCTCACAGGTCCTTGTGAATACCAGCAGAAGCCTGCCTTCCTGCCATGTACCCACTGGGCCCAGCTGTGGGCCCAACATGCTGCTGGAACCCCTTTCCTATACCGAGCCGTGGGAAGAGCCAGCTTTGGAGTCAACCAGACAGGGGCACAGAACCCCATACCTGCGTCTTTGAGGGGCATGTTGCCTTCTCTGGGCAGGGAGTCCTGCCCGGGTGATTGTGATGTGATGTGAGAATGTAACATAGACATTGTGGAGGGCAGAGATGTATATCTGAGACATAGACACTGGCCAGCCTCAGATGTAGCTTGGTCCACACTCTTCCATTTTTATTTTTTTATTATTTTAAAAAATCCTCATTTGAGGATATTTTTCCATTGATTTTTAGAGAGCATGAAAGAGAGGCGGGAAGACAGAATTATCAATATGAGAGAAACACACTGATTGGTTGCCTCCTTGCACAAGCCCTGACCAGGGCCCGGGCTGAAGCGGGGGGGGGGGGGGGGGGGGGGGGGGGGGGGGAGAGGAGGGGGGAGTCTGCAATTAAGATACATGCCCTTGCCCTAGCCGGTGTGGCTCAGTGGATAGTGTTGGCCTGCAGACTAACATAGCAGGCCAAGGAGAATCGAACATACCCGGGACCTGGCTCGATCCCCCGAGTAGGGGACATGCAGGAGGCAGCCAATCAATTAGTCTCTCTCATCATTGATTTTTCTAACTCTGTATCTCTCTCCCTTCCTTTCTGAAATCAATAAAAAATATATGTTAAAAATAAAAAAGATACATGTCCTTGACTGGAATCGAACCTAGGACCCTTTGGTCTGCAGGCCAACACTCTATCCACTGAACCAAACCAGCTAGGGCCACTCTTCCATTTTCAAATAAATGTATGAACCCATGTTATCAGAGTGGGCCCCATGGAGAAGGCGATATCTGAACAGAAACTTGAAAGAGGTGAGGGCTGACCTTGCAGATGCCAGATACCAGGGTGGCAGAGCAATCCAGGCAGAGAGGGCAGCTGGTGTGAAGCCCCAAGATGGTGTGTGGTGTGCTGACCACGGGCCGGAGTCTATGTAGAGGCAGCAGAGGGACGGGGGCTAGACCTGCTGGCCTCTGAGCCCATCACAGGGCTCTGGCTTTTGCTCAGAGAAATGTGGAGCAGGCAGGGTTTCCAGCAGAGGGATGTGGCTTGGCTCAGGTTAACAAGTCTGTAGGAGCAGAGGGAGAAGTGCAGAGGCTGGTTTATGGGGTACCTCGCCAAGAGAAGTAAGGCTCACACCCTGCGCCGGGGAGGCGGTGAGCGGGGGTCAGGATCCGGATGCATCTTGAAGGCGGGCCCAACAGGATTCCCTAGTGGACCTGGTATAGGGTGAGAGGGGAATTTGGCCTGTGTAGGTGGAAGGATGAAGTTGCCAAAAATGGCGGTGAGGACAGCTGTGGGAGGAGCAGATTAGAGGTATGGAGATTGGGAGCAGAGCTTTGAATGTGCCAAGTCAGAGGCATAGTGGACATGACAGGAGACCTCAGGGTAGGAGATAGGGAGTGGGAGGGAGATGTCACATTTACTGTGGGAGGGAGTGGGCTGAACTGCCAGTTGACTGTCACCTCCTCCCAGGAAATCATGCATGCCCTGAAGATGACTTGGCACGTGCATTGCTTCACCTGCGCAGCCTGCAAGACACCCATTCGGAACAGGGCCTTCTACATGGAAGAAGGGGTGCCCTACTGTGAGCGAGGTAAGAAATAGTGGGGAGGGCTGCCCAGCTGGTGTTGCTCAGTGGTTGAGCATCGACCCATGAACCGAGAAATCCCAGGTTTGACACCCGGCTGGGGCACATGCCCGGGTTGCAGGTTTGATCCCCGATAGGGGGTGTGCGGGAGGTAGCCAATAGATGTGATGTTTCTCATCAGTGTTTCTATCCTTCTCCCTTCTCTCTAAAATCAATAAAAAAGCCCTTGCTGTTTTTGGCTCAGTGGATAGAGCGTTCACCTGCAGACTGAAGGGTCCCAGGTTCGATTCTGGTCAAGGGCACATGCCTGGGTTGGGTTGCAGGCTCAATCCCCTGTAGGGGGTGTGCAGGAGGCAGCCGATGAATGATTCTCTCTTGTCATTGATGTTTCTGTCTCTCCCTGTCCCTTACTCTCTGAAATCAACAAAAATATCCTACATAATAAAGAGGTAACACGCAAATTAGCTTTCACAAGATGGTTGCCTGTGACCAGGCCGGCTGGGGAGTTAGTGAGGGATGATCAAGTGACTGAACTGCAGGCTGCTGGGGTGACCAGGCTGGCGGGGGTGGGGGCGGCAGTTGGGGGCGACAAGGCCAGCAGGGGGGCAGTTGGGGGCGACCAGGCTGATAGGGGGGCAGTTGGGAGCAACCTGGCTGGCAGGAGGGGCAGTTAGGGGCGATCAGGCAGGCACACAGAGGCAGTGAGGGGCAATCAAACTGGCAGGGGGGGACAGTTAGGGGCAACAAGCAGGCAGGCAGGTGAGTGATTAGAAGCCAGCAATCCAGGATTGTGAGAGGGATCAGGCCTAAACCGGCAGTCAGACATCCCCCAAGGGGTCCCGGATTGGAGAGGGTGCAGGCTGGGCTGAGAGGACCCCCCCCCCCCCCGCCCCATGCACAAATTTTGTGCACTGAGCCTCTAGTATTTAAATAAATACATCAATAAAATCAATAAAAACATTAAAAAAAAAAAATAAGGGGCAGAGCCAAGCAAAAGGGCATGGCCAATGCAGGTGAGAATCCAGCACCTCCTCCTTCTCTCCTCCATCCCTCCCAGACTATGAAAAGATGTTTGGCACAAAATGCCGAGGCTGTGACTTCAAGATCGATGCTGGGGACCGCTTCCTGGAGGCCCTGGGCTTCAGCTGGCATGACACGTGCTTTGTGTGTGCGGTGAGTGCCCCTCAGTCTTGGGTTCCACCCCCAGCACCAGTTTTCCTCCACTGCCTGCCTCTGGGATTCATGAGAGGTTGGGAAGGGGCTTTTCCGGCTACCCCCACCCCCAAATGACTAGACTCTGGCTGTCTCCAGATATGTCAGATCAACCTGGAAGGAAAGACTTTCTACTCCAAGAAGGACAAACCCCTTTGCAAGAGCCATGCCTTCTCCCACGTGTGAACCCTTCCAGCCCACTGCTGCCTCTCCCTGCCCAGCTGAAGGAGTCTGTTTCTGGAGTCATCTCACCAGATTTCTGGGTAGGGTTGGCAGAGGTCACCCCAACCCCGACTCCTGGCCCGAGCCTGGGGTTCCCTGGGCCCTGCCTCACCCCCTTTATCTCCCTCACTCCCTCCACCACCATTGCACACGGTGCTGGCCACACCGGCCCCTGTTCACATCCAGTGCCACAATAAACCTGTATCCAGTTGTGTGCTGTGCGCGCTTCCTATGCATGAGGAATGATGGGATTTGAGGCACGTATCAGGGTAGAGATTAAGCTGGTTTTCTTAGAGCTAACCATCCTAGTGGTCCTTGTGATGGGGACAAGGAGGGCTGGCTTTTGGTCAGCCAGAAGAGAGGAAGAGGGATTCCATGTGCTAGGCCAAGGTACCCACTGAGGGGAAGGGGGCGGGCGGGGCAGGATTCTTGTTCAGCCTGGTGTGGAAGGCAGAGAAGAGTTGAAATTCGAGGCTCACTTCTGCCTGGTACCTTGACACCTGAAGACGCTGGTGTTGGCCTTACCTATGTGGGGGCTCTTGCTTCTTACTGGTGCCCTCCACCCCAGGGGGATTGTCATCGCTCCGGTCCTAAGCCTGGCTGGAAGGGCCTGGAGAGAGGTCCCAAACTAGGCCAGGACAATGCAGCATATCCATTGCTGTCCTTTAGGCTCCTGGGCATGAGCATCTGAAGTTGTTGGTGTTCCCCAAAACTGGGCCCCTCCCTTTAAGAGTAGAGAAGGGTCTGTTCTCTTAAGGACCCTGGGTAATAACTAAAGGGCTTCCTGTGTTATTTTCATGGTGTCTTGTCAGTGCCTGGCGCATAGTGGAAGGACAAAAAATGTTTGTTGAGAGGCTGAATGAGGTGCCTATGAAATACATTTTTTAAATATATTTTTATTAATTTCAGAGAGGGATAGAGATATAGAAACATCAATGATAAGAGAATCGGCTGCCTCCCTCATGCCACCTACTGGGGATCAAGCCAGAAACCCAGGCATGTGCCCTTGGCCAGAATCGAACCTGGGACCCTTCAGTCCACAGGCGGACACTGTATCCACAGAACCAAACCTGCTAGGGCCCTATGAAACATTCAGGAGACATTCAGGGAGCAGCTGAAGATTCAAGTCTGGATTCACCTTGGGTTCAGTTCTGGAATGAGTTGGGGACAGGTCTGGGCAGTCATCACAGATGGTTCTAACTGATGCTGTGGATGGCTGGGGGCTGGACCCAGGCAGGGCTACCAAGAGAAAAGCAGGAGGCGTGTGGTTTTCTTTCAACATAGATATCCGCAGCATATTAAACAGTATCTCCCACTTCCACAGTGACATGTATTCTCTACCGTTTCTCTTGAACCGTGAAGCCCTCAGTCCACACTTGGTTTCCATGGATACAGGCGAGTAAGATCACAGGGGTGGATGGTGAGTGCTGCTGGGAGGCCTCTGGGGAGAGGCTTCTCCCAGGCAGCCACCCTCAGCCTCAGCCTCAGCTCAGGGCTGCCACGTGGTAATGCCGAGCTCTGACCAGACCTGCCAGTGTTTTAACAGCATCCAGAGATTCAGACCTTTCCGTGAAATCTGTTTTTTAATGTTGGCAACTAAGATTTCTTAAAATCCTGTTTAAAAAAATAATAAATGTGGGCCAAATGCATGTGACGTCAGCCGGGCTCCGGCATAGATAAGAGACAGAGCCCAGGAAGCACCAGCATCAGCTCTGGGCAGAGGAAGCAGGAGCCGCCAAAGACAAGAGCTGTGGGCCTGGTGGCTCTGGTTGGGGGGGGGGGGGGGGGGGATGGGGCTGGGCAAGAGTGTTTCCAGAAACTGCCAACAGTGTGTCAAGCAGGCAGATAAGGCCAGGCATCCAGAGGGGTTTCGCAACAAGGTAACATTTAGCCAGATCAGTTTAGCTGAGAGCTGGGCCACTGCCTGGGTTAGAAGAACAAGGGGGAGGAGGGAGGATGTTACTTGGGGACTAAGTGCAGACAAGAGAGTGCAGACAGCTCTTTTAGAAGGCGGGGCTGTGGTGGCCAGGAGGACCACTAGCAGCCTCTCAGCTAAGTGCCAAGAGGGGTGGAGGGAGGATGCTGGGAAGCTGGCAGAATGTAGGGAAGTGAAGAGCAGAGAACTGGGGACTAAACCTCAAAAGGAGGGCTCGCCTAAATGGAAGTAAAAAGCATGGCCACACCTGTTTTGAATGGTCACCTCTGCCAGCACCCACAGAGCAATCACATAATTTCATCTAATCCTCACAGTGCACTTAAGAGAAATCTCATTAATGGCGTGTTTCAGATAAGGGACCAGAGGCTCAGAGAGGGAAAGTGTCCTGTCCAGAGCCACCAGCCAGAATGGCCCGGGTCTGCAGCACCAGGGATCAAAGGGTCTGCTGCTCCTGAACCTCAGGCTGTCCCCCCCCCCCCCCCCCCATGCGCACAGAACTGCAGGGATCACGGTGTTCCAAAGCTGGATGCAGGCTGTGAGGCTGGGGGGGGGGGGGGGGGGGCGGGGTGACTGGGAAATGTCCTGGTGTAGGCAGGGGGGCCATTAGCACCCTTTGAGAGTTCAATCTCCCTGGCTGAGGGGGCAGAGCCCGTGGCAGGGGTCTGAGTGGGCAACTGGAAAAACAGCCAGCAAGAGAGAGGCTTTTTCCAGCTCAGAGAGGCTGGAGCTTCTTTGAAGTCAGCAGGAAGAGGCAGTGGAGGGCAAGCAACTGTTTCAGCAGGTACAGAGAACAGAGGCAGGACCTGATGGTTCTGGTGCTGCCTCTTCAGTGCTGCGTGGCCTTGGAGCACACCACCCTGCGGACCCCTCCATGCGGCCATGCCGCAGAAGGGAGCTGAGGCCGTGGGCACAGAGGGAGCAGCAGCCACACTGAGTCCAACGCCAACCCTGAGAGTGGAGGTGGGGCTCCTCCCCAGTGGTGGGGGGGGGGCAAGTGTTCCGGGGCTCTGGGGGGACAAGCAGAAGCTTGCTGGGAGCCTGAGGAGAACTTGGGAGGTGGGGGCATTGTGCAGTGGGGAGCCTGCAGGGGGTCACTACAGTGCTCAGGGAGGGCACCAGGACTAGCCTGGGTGCCAGTCAAAGCCTGGGCGCCTAGAAGGTCAACTCACCTTCTTGCCACTTACAAAAGTGACCATTACTTGGGAACTAGGTAGATCAGGAAGGACTCTCGACTGCAATTTGAACTAGTTTCATTAGAAATGGAGAATTTATCTCATTTAACCGAAAAGGTTAATGGCTTCAGATTGGTGGGATCTGGTACCTTGGGTGTTCTCAGGAGTTTCTGCCCATCTCTGCGCAGCTTTCCTCAGTGCTGGCTTTTTTCTCAGGAGGCTCCCCCCATCCCTGGCAAAGACACCCCTCCCCAGCTCAGGCCCACATCCTGCCAGCTCAGCAGCCCAGTGGAGCCTTTCTTAATGATTCCAGCAAAAGTCCTGGGGGGCTGGTGCCCATTGGACTGATTTGGACCACGTGTCCATCTCTGAAGCGGTCACTGGGTCTGACCCACCGTCCTGGATTATGTCCTGGATCATATGCTCCCCCTCTGGAGCCAATGGTGGAAAATCAGCCAGAAGCCGACAGGGATTGTAGTAGAGACTGTTCAATGAGGAGACTGCTACTGGGCCTCAGGCTGGAAGCAGCTATTTCAGGGCCAGAACAGAGGTCACTTCCCATAAGTCCCCTCAGACTGATCAACGCCTCCCCTGTGCTTCACTTTGTCCTGGTTCCTGGAATAGGTCATTGCCCACAAGCAAGCATTTTCCTTTTATCTGGGGAGGGTCACACCCTACCCCCCCCCCCAGCCCATCCTGCCCTTTCCTATATAAGTAACCCCTTAGCGTCTGCACTCGGCACACAGGGTAGCCACCTCATCTTGCCACCGCCCAAGCTGCATCTCATCTGTAAGTTCCCTTAATAAACTTGATATAATGTAGAGTTGTCAGCCTTTTTCTTTAGTCTCTCAGCCCTTAAGGGATTTTATGTAACAAGGATGCCTGACCATGGATGCTACTGCACTGGATACACTTCTTCCTTGTCCAGGACACCTCTCCCTGACCCCTGCCCTACACCCCCTGGCTGGCTATGGCCTGGGGAACTACATCTGGCCGCATTCCAGGCCAGGCTAGCCGCTAGGTGCGGAAGGGGAAGGGAGAAGGGTATGTGGTGTGCTGTGGTGACGTGGGTTCCCATGCACCTTATCGCTCACCAGCTGTGTGCCTCAGGTCTCCTTCCCCCTGCTGTGGGGTCTCCTCCCTCCCCCAAATCCTCTGACCTTGTTCCAAGTGTGGGCTGTGGAGAAACTGCCAGGGCCAGGGGTCCGTGGACATAGTGGGCACAGTTTCCCAGGCAGGGGTCTGGGAAAAATGTTTGAATTTTAAGAGGGCTGTCCTCTGAAGCCCTGGGAACTGCTGCTGGATATCAATACACACACACTGACTCTCTTATTTGTCTTGGCCAACTCAGAACTCAGGTGCTGCTTCCAGAAGGATGTCTACTCTGGGAGGCTTGAGGCTTAGGGACAAGGCAAGGGATTTCCTTGGCTTGTTCTGAGAGGGCCCAGTCAGCAGCTGGTGGGGAGGGGGCCAAGCCTAGGGGTGGGACAGAGGTGGTGGAAGAGGATGGCAATGCTGGGGTAATGATGTGAGTTGGGGCTGGCAATGGTCAAGGCGCCAGGGATGGAGGGGTGTATTGGGGAACTGGGATCAGAATGGACTGAGGAGGGTGCAGCTAGGGATGGGGTTTCATGAATGGGGTGTGTGTGCTTGTTAAGCATGGAGTTGGGAATGAGGCTAGAGCTGCTGGGACAGGAAAGAAATGAGTCTGAATTTGGGGTTGGGATGCAGATGGCAATGGATAGTGACCCTGCTGGACTAGGAATGGGCTTTTCTGAGGTGGGAATGGGCGGCAGATGGGGGTGTGTGCTTTGGGGCTTGAGGCTGGGGGTAGGGATGGACAGGGATGGGGATGAAGCCCGGATAGATAAATGGGGCTGGGCCGGATTGAAGTGAGGTGGGTTTGGGATTGGACTGGGAGCTGATAAGAAGGAAACCGAGTTGGGGCTGCGGCTGGGTTTGGGGTTGAGGAAGAGGGGAGCACCCAGGCTGGGGCCACGGTAGGTGAGGGTTTGAGGCGCGAGTGGGACAGGCCTCGAGAGCCGAGGGACAGATCTGCCCGGGCGAAAGGGCGCTGGCTGAGGGGCGCGGGGGCGCCCGAGGCAGGCCGGGAAGGAGGGGCGGCCCTCCCCCTGGGCCGGGCTGGGGCGGCGCTAGGACCGAGGCGGAGGGACGAGCCGGGCGGAGCCAGCGCCCCCCGCCCCCCGCCGGCCGGCTCCCTTCCCCCGGCCGCTGGCTCTCTCCGCTCGCAGCGCTGCAGAGGCTTCGAGGCGGCGGCGGCGGCGGCGGCGACTCCCTCCTCCCCGCCTTCCTCCTCTGTCTGTCCGTCTGTGCATCTGTCGTTCGGCCTCCGTCCGCCCCGCAGCATGGCCGGCGTCAGCTTCAGCGGCCACCGCCTGGAGCTGCTGGCGGCGTACGAGGAGGTGATCCGGGAGGAGAGCGCGGCCGACTGGTGAGCCCCCCGCCCCCGCCTGGCCCCTTTGTCCCCGGCCTCCGCGCCTTTGTTCCCATCTGCCCGCCACTCGGCTGCGGGGAAGGTGGGGGCGACCCCGACACGGTGCAGCGGCCCCGGGGGGGCCGAAAGGGGCTGCCTTTGTGCGCGCCGGGGGAGGGGCCGGGGGTCCCCGCGGGGCGCTGCCCGCCCCGAGCGCCCGAGGCCGCCCCCGGAGCGATGTGGGAGCGGCGGCCGGACGCGGGCCGGGGAGACGCAGGGTCCGGACGCGTGGCCCGGGCTGGTGGCCCTGCAGGAGCCCATCCCCCGGCCCGGGCCCAGGGGACAGGTGTGCACAGGCCGGCCAAGGGCACCTTCGCTACCTTCGAGCGGGCACGGACCGGGCGGGGACGGGGCGGGGACCCAGCCAGCGGAGCCAGCTCAGCCTGCCCGGCCCGGCCCGGACGGATGGCCACAGCACAAAGGAACGCCGGGGCGGGGGAGGAGCGGAGAGGGCTAGGGGCCGGTGCCCCGCCCACCGGGGGGGCCGCTCGGAGTTGGGGTGTGATGGAAAGATGTTCATTGCCACATGGCAACAGCCCGGCGACTCCTGTTCCTCTCCGGGGCCGCGGGGGTGAGGGGATTTCAGGGACTGGGCAGCTGGACGGGGAGATGCCGAGGGGGCCGAACTGCTTGCCTGGAGGGCCACCTGGGGACCCTGGGAGGAAGCCCTCGGGCGCACAAGCCTGGAGAGAGCCCCCAGGAAGGGATGAGGAGCTGAGCACATCTTCCGAACCCTAGGCCCCATCTGCCAGTGCAGGGGGCTCTCCGCTCCCTGATGGGGGAGGAGCTGGAGTGCCCTCTTTCCCTTCCACAGCTATTGTCTCCCCTGGAGCTGGGAGGGGTGGACCACCTGCGCTGGGGCGGCAAGAAAGCCAAGGGGCTCCACACTGCCCCATTCAGGAATCATTCAAACCCCCCCCCCCCCAATACTCATCTCTTGAGTGAGGTGCTTATTCTATTCCCAGACCTCCACTCCCGCTGGCAGGCAGGGATACCAAGGCACGGAGTGAGGGCAGGCCCGAGGGACCTCCCTTGGCCGGCCTTACCCAAGTAGGGAGGCATTCCTGTAGGAGTACTGACCTGAGGGCTGGAGGAGGGACGAGTGGCCAGGCGTCCGGGCCACATTGCTGCAGCACTGGCCGGCAGCCAGGCCTGCCCAGAGAGATGGGCTCGGAGACAAGCTCCCGTGTTCAGCAGGTCAGTCGTAGGAGAGGCCAGCCCGGGCTAGATGGCCAGCCCGTTGTCCCAGCCTGCTCCTGGGGGCTGAGGTCATGGGAGGAGTTCAGGGCAAGTGGCCAGGTGGCTTGGTGGAGGAGGTGGCCTTGGGATGTTACGGGCCCTGCGTGGGAAGGGGCGTGGTCCATCTCAGAATGCCCCCCTCTCGCCCTCCATCTAGGGGTACTGTCTACCACCGTATCATTGCCCCTAACTTCCCCAAAGCAGAACTCTGGAGGCCAATGCAGGCCCAACAACCACTGCAGGCCCACCTCCTGCTCAGTAGAGCCCTGGGCTCCCATCACCAGCAGTATCCATGTGGCCAGAACTAGTTATTCATCACTGGCATGCGTCACTTCCCATCTGGGTTTTGTGTGGGACACACAGATGCACACATGTACACATTTGTTCACTCCCAAGGGCCTAGATTGCATTTTGTAAAAGGGGGTGAAGATGACATCCTACAGTGGGGGGCGTGAGTGCCCCCTGCTGCCGGCATTGAGCTAGGGTTACAGTGGGGTCTCAGAACTCAGGAGCAGACCCTGGACTCAGAGGCCAGAGGAAGGTGTCTTGGATAAGACTGCTGCCTGGATAAAGGGGGCTTGTCTTTATTCTCTCTTACCTTGCCTCTGAGGCGTGAGGGCGATGGGACGAGCTCACTTCTTTTGAAATGGACCACTGCCCAGGCACGGGGGCAGGGGGCCCAGGAAGAGCCAGTGTTGCCTGGATGTGACACGACTCGGTGTGACCACACAAGAACCCATTCCTCTCTGGTCCTCTTGAAAATAAGAAGAGGGGCCCCGGCTAGCGTGGCTAAGTTGGTTGGATGTCTTCCCATGCGCCCGTTCCCCCATTGGGATACGCGCCCGTTCCCCCATTGGGATACGTGCCCCGCTGCAGGCGCCATCCCCAGTAGGGGGCGTGCAAGAGGCAGCTGATCAATGTTCCACTCTCATCAGTATGTTTCTCCCTCTCCCTCTCTCTCTCAAATCAATAAAAACTTAAAAAAAATAATAAGAAGAAACAAAAGAAAAGAAGAAGAGGGCATTGGGCTCAGCCATACCCAGGACATCCAGGCTCGCCCGTCTCTAACATCTGAGAGTGCGATTGTCAGGGGGGCTCTTCCTGCCTTCAGCCCCTCATCTCAGTTGCGTCTCCTTGGCACTGCCATATTCCAGCTCCTACCGATTCCAGTTTCTCTGGCCCAGAGGGTCTCATAGTTTGTGTCAGTGTCACACATACCGGCTGGTGCTGTTGTGTGCTGGATCCTGAACCCAGAGTGCAGTGTGTTCGCTGATCGAGTCGGATATCCGCCTGCATGAAGCTTGGGTTCAAGGCAATGTCTGTCACCAGGAGTTAGAGCTGGTGACATATGTAGAGTCCCGGTTCCCCCACTCTCCTGATTTCTCGTGCTGTCCAGGCCCAGGCTGCCTCTGACGTATCTGAGAAGCACAGGTTTAGTGAGATCCGGGTGGGCTCAGCTGCCTCTTTCCTTCCCTGCTGGGGTGTGGTATGTGGTATGGGGGGGCACACCGCTTCCTGGAGATCTGGCATCAGGACCCGGAGGGATTTCTGCCCAGGGTGGGCGTGGGGTGGAGAAACAGGCCTCGCTTTCTGCAAAGGGAACCACAGACACAAAGTCTCAAGAGTGGGAAATGTTCAAAACTGTGTTCGGCACCAGGGAGCCATCCAGGTTAGCCCAAGTGTGCGGTGTGGAAACAGGTCCAGCTGGGGGCCAGGTGGGTAGAGCTCAGGACCGAAGGCCCGTGGAAGCCTTTGGCGTTAGCTGTGGTTTCTGTCTGGTCAGGACTGTGGTGGGAGTTGGAAAGATGCCGGGAAGTAGGTGGGCAGGGATTGAGGATGGAAAGGGCAGGCAGGCGTTCCCGGGAGTAGCAAGGGCCTGCAGAGCCTTCGAGAGGCAGGTCTGGGAACCAGGATCTCAGAGCTCTGCCTCAGTTTCTCATCTGGGGGCTGGGAAGACAGATCCTGCTTCTCTGAGGGCCCTTTGTTCCCAGTGGGGGTTAGGGCAGCGGGACAGGTGGTGGGACAGCTGTTCTGGGAAACAGCTGCCAGCAATGGGGCCCGGGCAACAGTTGGACCAAGAGCCCCCCGCCTCATAGCCCACCTGTGTCCCTTTCATGAGGGAGGGATCCTGAGAATTGGGGTGTGTGTGTGTGTGTGTGTGTGTCCGTGTCCTTAGCAGTGACTTGTGCTGACCTCATGGGGCTAGGCCAGACCCTCCTTTTTGCTCTCCTGCTTCCTCCCTCTCACCCTTCTTTTTCTTTCCCTTCCCTCCCTTTCTCCTTCATTTCCTCTTTATCCCTTTCTTTTTGCCTTCTCTTTTTTCCATTTCTCCCTGTTTTTCCCACTGACTCTCCCTTTCTCTTGTCCGGATCCCTTGTGCTCCCACCACCCCTCCTAGTCTTGGCAATGGGAAATGGGCAGGGCCCTCCTTCCTTGCCCCAGACCTGTCCTCCCAAAGGGGGTCCTCAGGAGCAGACATCTCTGCCTTCCCTTCTGTGAAAAGGATGCTGTGCCACTGCCACTTTGGGTGAAAAAGCTAGGAAGGAGGCAAAAAGCTAGGAAGGCTGCGAAGTCAGCTTTCTGGCGAAGCTCAGGCTAAAGGAAGGCTGGCAGTCCCAGGAGGCCGGGCTCAGCTGCGGCAGAGGTGGCCTAAGGGCTGGAAGACCAGGAGAGTGAAATCACCCAGGGCCCACCGTCTGGGCCGGAGTGACCTGGGTTACCTCCTCCACATCTCAGTGAGGCACGAATGAAGGCTGAGGGTGTGTCCCTGGGGTCCTTTGTGTTCAGGAGACTGCAGTTGGAGTGGGCCAGTCATGTGCCAGTCGCTGGGTTGCCATGGTTACCAGGGGATGCCCTGATCAGAGTGAGCACCAGGTTCTTTCTCCTCCCCTCCCCCCCCTGCCGTGAGGGGAGGGGCGACGGGTACCAAGACACACGCCTGGCAACAGCCAATGGGGAACGAGGAGCATGGTAGCCAGGGAACAGTAACCAAGGAACCATTGCCTTGGAATCTCCAAGTCACACCCGCTTGCCGAGTTGTAGGCTGCCAGGACCAGAGCTCCCAGGACATGACACGTGGACAGTGATTTACCTGAGCCCCACTGTTTGTTCCCCACCTAACCCCGGCACCCCTCTGCCAGGTCTCAGGGCTTCCCTCCTCCTAGCCCTATTGTCAGGCAGTGAGTGTTGGAGCAGAACCCCCTTCCTGTCCCGCCCCTTCTGTGTCCCTCCTCCCCCTCCCTAGAGCCGACCCCACCCAAAATTGGCAGCCTGGGCCTTGACAGTTCTAAGAACCACCACTCCCTCTCCCCAGGGCTCTGTACACATATGAGGATGGCTCAGATGACCTCAAGCTTGCAGCATCAGGAGGTAAGAATTCCAGCCATTCCTTTGCCTTCTTCTCTCAGCCCTTCCTCCCTGCTCCTCGGTTGTTTTCTTTCCACCCGCTTGGCTGTAGGTCCCCTGGCTCCTGGTCACCTCCTGGCCTGCATCCAGCAGACCCACACTTGTCCGCAGGTGTCCTTCCTGATCACCCCTAAGCTCCCTGCGGTGGGAGGGAGGTAGCCTCGTTTCCTATTTGATAATGAGAAGACAGCTTCAGAGAGGAAGAGTCACACAGCCCAAAGTCACCTCGCTATGGGGAGGGGACCTGTAGGGATGGCCCAGATCTCCCTCACTCCCTCTAGAGCCCAAAGCTTTCTTTTATCTCACAGGGCACTAGTATGTCATGAGGATGTGTGAAGAACAAGCATTTCCTCCTACCCCAAATCAGGCCCTGAGGATTCAAAGGCAAAGCTAGTGCCTGCCTGTCACTTTTTCTCACACCAACTCAGAACTTGGGACCTCCAGGTGGGGGGGGGGGGGGGTGGGAGGCGGGGCAGTGCCTGCAGAGCCCACAAATGGAGTCTTTCCTTTGGGTTCCAGGCCCTCTGTGGGGTGAGGGTGAGGAGACGGGGGTCCTGATGCCTCCTAATTCCTCCAGACGGGGGCTTGCAGGAACTCGCAGGCCACTTTGAAAACCAGAAGGTGATGTACGGCTTCTGCAGCGTCAAGGACTCCCAGGCTGCGCTGCCAAAATACGTGCTCATCAACTGGGTATGCGGCTGTGGGCTGGGAAGGACGCTGAGACCCAGAACAGTTACCCTCCACCCTCTGACATCCCTGGAGAGAACCCCACTACACCCCTGGGAAGAGAGCCCAGGCCCTTCTTACCCTTTCTTGTCCTTTCTCAACCCCCTCTTTGTTGGGTACTTTGCAGGTCGGTGAAGATGTGCCTGATGCCCGAAAATGTGCTTGTGCCAGCCATGTGGCTAAGGTGGCGGAATTCTTCCAGGTGCGAGTGGGGGTGGGACCAGCCACCCAGGGTCTGTGTGCGGATGGTGGTGATGGGAGGGAGCCATACTGCCTGAACACACCTTCTTGCTGCAGGGTGTCGATGTGATTGTGAATGCCAGCAGCGTGGAAGACATAGATGCGGGCGCCATTGGGCAGCGGCTTTCCAACGGCCTGGCACGGCTCTCCAGCCCTGTGCTGCACCGGCTGCGGCTGCGTGAGGATGAGAATGCTGAGCCGGTGGTCAGTGTGCCTGAGGCCAGCTGGCCCTGCCCAGGCCTCTCCTACTCCCGCCCTCTCAGTCTTCAGCCTTTCCTGGAAGGAGCTCCAGGAGCATCCAGCCTGCTCTCGGAGCTCACACCGGGCCGTTTGACTCTGCAGGGCACCACCTACCAGAAGACTGACGCGGCGGTGGAGATGAAGCGGATTAACCGGGAGCAGTTCTGGGAGCAGGCTAAGGTGTGGACCCCGACGCCAGCCTGCGGGCTGAGCTGACCTGACCCCATGGGGTAGCCCTAAATTCTCTCCTCAAGTCCTCCATCCATAGTGTGTCCCATCCCATGTGTTTCCCCAGCTGAAAGAGTGAGGCTTACACCCGGAGGACTCACGTTTTCTCAGACCCCGTACCTCACCAGCCCTGGGTTCGGGTGGCCTGGTGGGACAGGGGGGCCCGGCTCAGGGTCTACACTGCCTTGCACGGGTGGTTGCAGAAGGAGGAAGAGCTGAGGAAGGAGGAGGAGCGGAAGAAGGCCCTGGATGAGAGACTCAGGTTTGAGCAAGAGCGGATGGAGCAGGAGCGGCAAGAGCAGGAGGAGCGGGAACGGCGCTACAGAGAGAGGGAACAGCAGATCGAAGAGCACAGGTGTGCCCAGCCCCCGCCAGGCCGCTGGCCCCGCCCTGCCGCAGGAAGGTCTCTGTGGGCCCCCCTGAAGGGTGCATGCCCACTTATACTCACTTATCATTCCAGGAGGAAACAGCAGACTTTAGAAGCTGAGGAGGCCAAGAGGCGGTTAAATGAGCAATCTATCTTTGTAAGTTCTTAACCAGGGCTTCCAGTCTCCTGGTCAGGGAAATGAGAGCGGTCCCCATGCTCCTGGGCCTCTTGGGGGGGATCAGTGGCTTGGAGACAGTGCTGGGTATTCTGGGTACTGCTCCATGGGGTGCCATGAAGTGTCAGGTCTGCCCCTCAATCACTTGGGGTCTGGCCCCTGGCTATGTATAGCTTGGAGAAGCTTCTACTTTAGACTGAAAGAGGAAAATATCCTGACCCAGACCCTCCCCAGGCTTTCTTGTCCCCTCCCAGCAAGGCTTGAGGGGTTCAGATGGATTAGACATGCTTTCTGCACTTAGGGGTGCAGAACTGGTCCCAACAACACTAGGGCTGAAGAGCCACAAAATGAATCTGGCTGGTGCTTTGAGCAACTAATACACTGTATGTCTAGTGTCTCCTTCAGAGTAGCCCCTTATTCCAGGGGTGCTATATGAACCTTCAAACATTGGGGTGTCCCATAGGGCCTATGGATTGGCCCTTTGAAAAGCCTCATGCTTTGAATTAAGGTCATTCAGTGGTGAGATATAGTTCGGGACGGGAAGTGGGTGGTACTTGTCTGGATTGGGGCTATGATGGGCAGATGTTGGGCCTTGGGGACCCAAAAGAGCTTCAAGGCCACATCCACAGGAGACTAGGAGGGAGGGGGCAGGACAGCCTGCAGGCATTGGCATTAAGTGACTATCATATGTTACCAGTCCCACCAGCCTCTGGATGGGTGGAGCTAATGTGTAATTGGTAAGCTCCAGCCTCATTCATTCACCAAACCCTTGCCAAAACCAGGTGTTAAAAATATGGTGGTGAAGAAGATGAACAAGATGAAATGAACTGAAGATTTTATTTTCAATTGTGTCAAAATACACATAACATGACATGTAACATCTTAGTCATTTTTAAATATACAGTTTAGTGGCATTAAGTACATTCACATTGGACAAGCATCACTACTGTTTATCTCCAGAATATTTTTCATCTTCCCATACTTAAACTCTGTACTCATTAAACACTAACTCTCCATTCTCTCCTCCCCCTAGTCCCTAGCAACCTACTTTGTCTCTATGAATTTGACTTTTCTAGGTATCTCACATGAGTGGAATCAGAATTTTTCCTTTGGTGACGGGCTTACTTCACTCAATATAATTTCTTCAAGATTCATGCATGTGTCATAATGTCTCCTTCCTTTTTAAGGCTAATACTATTCCACTGTGTCTTTATACCACATTAGTTTGTCCATTCAGAGCAAGGGCTTAAAAAAAAAAAAAAAAAGCTCCTTTTTATAGGAAATTTCACACACACAAAGTAGGAAGAATAGTATAGTGTACCATCTGAGGTACACTTATCTTGTATAATTATCAACATTTCAGGCAAAATCTTAAGAAACTTGCACCATTACTTTATAGTCCCATCTGATCCTCCATGTGTGACTCATGCGATAGTGGCAGTGGGTGTTCTAACAGGTCAGTGTAGTGGCCTTACCAGTTCAGGTCCTCTAAGGAAGATCCCATGTGAAAAACTTTGGAGTTTAGAACTGTAAAATGCTTCCTCTCTTCTGATAAAACTTGCATTTCTTGTCTGAGTTCCCTTTATGCTGTCAGGGAGCCTGTACATCTGCAGATGCACAGAGCATCTTTTTCCTACCCACAGTCCTAACGTTTCAGTGTTTTTCATATCGTTGGTAGGTGGTAAACCAATTCTGGACTTTTTTTTTTTTTTTTTCCTAAATGAAGCAGAGGAACCTAGGGAGGTTATACTAGGCAGGGGCAGAGTCTCTGAAAAAGCTGGTTGGATATCCATTATGGGAAGGCAAGGAGACTGACTGGAGGCCAATGGGCTGAGGAGCAGGGAAATTTGGGAAGATAGAGCAAGGTCAGAGGAGTCTAGACTTCATTCTGGAAGACACGAAGTTGTTGCAGTGACTGCCCTCTTGAAGGGGGACACTGAAGGGCGTTCTCCTAATGCACTCTATTGGTTATACGTGTGCTAAAAAACAGGAGCCCAGTTATTTTACCGCTGTACCTGCAGCTTTTTGTCCCCCTCAGTCCCTCCAGCCCCATTTGCCACGGGAGCAGCAGGGGACACTATTAAGAGGCTTTGGTGTAGAGAATTCAACTGAGCAAACATGTGCCAACTCAACCTCATGCTGGCCGCACACAGAGACCGGAGCTCTCATCCTCTGTCACCCGCAAAGGGTAGGGGATTTGACCCCAGAAACAGGAGATTTCTGACACAGTGTAACCTGTGCTGTGTGCTTAGAACACCTTGTGGGGACCCAAAGAAGGAAAGGACCTGAATGGGCCAAGCACCTCTTCCCCAGGAGACAGGGCCCAAGCCGAGGCCAGAAGCAGGAAGAGTTGGAGCTGGGGTGAGGGTTGGGCGTTTGAGGAAAGAGAGGTTCATCTCCCAGACCAAGTGGTAAATGGCATGCATGTTCCAGGGATGAAACTATTATGTCATGCTGATAACTTTAGATCTACATCTCCAGGTGTGTGGGCAAGTCAGGGTAGAAGGGGGCTGTTGGGGAGGTGACAGGGGTGAGGTCAGGCAGCAGGAGGGGAATGTGGGCCAAGTCAGGGGTGGAGGCAGGTTAATGAGGAAAGCTCCGTCATGATGCTGAAATTCAGACAGCGCTATTGGCTAGATACTGGGGTTAGAAGGTCTAGAAAAAGTTGGTTGCAAAGCAGGGAGTGCTCCTGAAAGACGGGGGATCTGGGGTGAAGGAGCAGGAGGAGCTGAGCTGGGTGCCCAGGCACCTGTCCAGACTGGAGATAAGGTGGCTGAGGGCCTTGTGGATGGAGAGAAGGAGCTGTGTGGTGGTGGTAAAGGGAGCAAAGGTGCCACCTGCAAGCTTCTTCCTGCCAGATTGTGGAGGAAACACGGGGCTATAAGAAGCAAAAGCTCCTGGTGGGGGTGCCCAGGACTCTGTCCCTTTTTTCCCCAGGGTGACCGGAGGGATGAAGAGGAAGAGACTCAGATGAAGAAGTCAGAATCGGAGGTAGAGGTGAGAGTTGGGGGGTCAGGGCCGCTGAGTCCAACAGGGACTGCCTCAGCCTGGCCGGCCTGATTCTGATCCTTTTCTTGTGCCCCCAGGAGGCAGCAGCCATTATTGCCCAGCGGCCTGACAACCCACGGGAGTTCTTCAAGCAGCAGGAACGAGTCGCATCGGCCTCTGTGGGCAGCTGCGATGTGCCCTCGCCCTTCAATCATAGACCAGGTAGTCCCACCCGCACCTGACCCCCACTCGGGTTTTGGCACTGAGCCTCTTTGACACTATGTTTTGGAAGAGAAGCCTTGCCCAAGGACCCTTGGAGAAGGCAAGGTGGTTCATCAAGCGTGCTCCCGCCCACTGCCTCCCAGGTGGCAGGACTGAGAAGGCTGGGGAGGTGATGGTCAATGTTGGGCTTTGGCTGTGCAGTGGGCAGTGCTAGAGGCCATCTAGGCAGCTCTGGCATGGGCTTAAGGCATGCCCCTGGCCGTAGGGAGCGGCCTTGCTGGGGTTGAACCAGGTCCTGCCTTGAGGGCTGTGGTGCATGTGAGGCAGCCCTGGAGCCTGCACCCAGTTCCCTGTCAGGGTTCTCACTGTAGTTTCTGCCTCCCCAGAAGTGCCCTTCCTATCCCTGTCTGCTGGCCTGAGTGTTTGCCCCTGTGTGTGCTTGGCCTGTGCAGGGGGCTCAGGGGTGGGGCAGGCTGTCCCATGGCTGTGTGTTTTGCAGAGACTGGCTGTGTTGGGCAGGCTCCTTGCTTTTTGTGGCTGGTGCTTGAGGCTGTGGCCCAGCTTGGCTGAATGTGTGCCCTGGCCAAAGGCAGCTTGGATATCCAGGGTCAGCTCTGGGGGGTGGGTGAGGCCTTGGGGCAGGGGTGGGGGAGACTGACCCTCTCTTGTCCTCTGTCTCTCTCTCTCTGTCTGTCTCTCTCGGCAGGTCGTCCGTACTGCCCTTTCATAAAGGCATCGGACAGTGGGCCTTCCTCCTCCTCCTCTTCCTCCTCCTCCCCTCCACGGACTCCCTTTCCCTATATCACCTGTCACCGCACCCCAAACCTCTCTTCCTCCCTCCCATGTAGGTAGCAGCCCCAGGCCTCGGCAGGGGGGTAAGAAGGGCCCCACTTCCCAGCAGCACCCATGTCCTTACTCCCCAGCCTGACCACTGATCTCTGGTGTTTGTCCCCAGAGCAGGTACTGCCTGCCTCTTTTCCCTAACCCTGAAGGGGCACTGACCCCCAGGGGTCTGGCTTACAGGGTCTGGAGTTGTGGTCTGGACCCTGGGGAGCCTGGGGAGCTCCCAGCCCCAACCCAGACTCCAGAGAAGAGATGCTGGCCAGGCCCTGAGGTGTAAGTCCTGGTCCCACCTGGCTTCTTGGCCCTCATTAACTGTGGGGGTTTGTTCCACAGGCAGCCACCTGGACAGTCACCGGAGGATGGCACCCACCCCCATCCCCACCCGGAGCCCATCTGACTCCAGCACAGCCTCCACCCCTGTCTCTGAGCAGATCGAGCGGGCCCTGGACGAGGTTACGTCCTCTCAGCCTCCACCACCACCACCACCACCTCCACAAACGCAAGGTAAGTGGGGGCCTCTCACCAGTCCCTGTGCTGAAAATCCCAGGCGGCCATGGTAACAACTCCCCAGGCACCTGGGCCACCCGGCACCCAAACAGTTCTGCCCTGGAGGTGGCTGTGGCAGGGAGGAGCCCTGCTGTGGCAGTCAGATCTACCCTCTGAGTCTCAGTGTCTCTCCATGGAGTAGGACTCAGGCCTTCCTCCCAAGGCTGCTGAGTGGCTTGTGGACACTAGGTAAAGGGGCAGCAGGGCCCAGTGGGTGCTGGAGGGCACTCTGCCTGGAGCCATTAAGGCGGCTTTATTTCCAGGAGGCCGTCAGGTTTTCAGTGCGTGACACAGGGTCGGTAGTGTGCCTGTCCATGGCCTTCGCTGGCGGAGCTGGTCACCTCTGTCTCCTCCATTTGCTCTAACAGAGACCCAGGAGCCTGGCCCCGGCCTGGAGGGTGAAGGGACCAGCAAGGAGGCCAGAGCTGCAGCCCCTGAGGCCTGGGCTGGCCCCGTGGAGGAGTCCCCGCAGGCACGGGAGCCTCCCCAGGGGCAAGGCAGCCCCATCGAGGACTTTATGTTCATGGGGGCTCCTGAGCAGGCTGCCCTGGCTGCCCCTCTAGAGCCCGCCACAGCCAACACCACCACAGCCGACACCCTGACAGCTGCTGCCATTGAAACCGACGATGTTGCTGCTGCTGACACCGCTGTTGCCAACACTGTCGCTCCTGCCACTGCCAGCCTCATTGACCTATGGCCTGACAACGGGGATGGCCCCTCCGCACCCCAGGCTGAGCCTAGGGCTCTGACAGCGCCCCCAGGTGCTGAGGTCACTCTGGCGGAGGTGTCTCTGCTGGATGAGGGGGCTCAGGAGCCACTGCCACCAGCAGGTGAAGTCTGTGCCAGTCTCCTCAATTTTGATGAGCTGCCTGAGCCACCAGCCACCTTCTGTGACCCAGAGGAGGAAGAAGGGGAGCCCCTGGTTGCCCCCCAGGCCCCTACTCCACCCTCTGCTCTAGAGGAGCTGGATCAGGAGCCCCACCTGCTGACCAATGGCGAGACCACCCAGAAGGAGGGGACTCAGGTAGGGCAGGGCAGCCTGGTGGTAGGGTTGGAAATCAGGGTTTGAGAAGAGGGCTGACCCTGACTGAATGTTTTAGGCTTGCAAGAGTACCCCCTTTCTCTGTGACCCACATTATTAGGGGGAAGCTGTATTCCATTCCCCTTCCCTGGGCCAGCTCTGCTCTTGTTCCTAAGTCAGGTGTCTGTTTTCTTGGCAACTGCAGGTGGAATCCCTGGTTGCTGGACAAACTACCTCAGGCCTGGTAGGTCAGCTCTAGTCTTGCAGGGAGGGGGCTCAGTAACCTCCTGCTTTCCTCTTTGCAGGCCAGTGAGGGGTACTTCAGCCAATCACAGGAGGAGGAGTTCGCCCAATCAGAAGAGCTGTGTGCAAAGGCTCCGCCTCCTGTGTTCTACAATAAGCCTCCAGGTAGGGTAGTGTGGGTGGGGATGGATGATGGGTCAGAATTAGGGTGGGGATGCTGGGTTTAAGTGTGGGCAGGCACAGTTCCCAGGGGGATACAGCCGCGGATCTGCTGGCCATTTCCTTAACTGCCCTCTTTTCCCAACGCCATAGAAATTGACATCACCTGCTGGGATGCAGACCCAGTCCCGGAAGAGGAGGAGGGCTTCGAGCGCGGCGATTAGCAGTGGCGCCCACCCTCAGGCTGTCCTTGCCAAGACCACCCACCTGCGCTGGCCTCTGCCGATGGCCGCGCCTGTACTCGAAGACGCTCCGCCTGGCACCCACTCCAGATTCTGGCCCTGTCCGGGGACTTGGCCGCTTCCTTGCCCACAGGGCCTGACTTTTACAGCTTTTCTTTCCTTTTTTTAAAAAAAAGTTGGTAGGAGACTTGTACAGTTGACTGGTTTTCCTCCCGTTGGTAGTTGAGATGATGTTGCAAATTCCATCCCCTCCCCACCCGGTCCAGATTGTAGCGCTTAGCCCTCCCTGCTCACTCAGCTGGCCAGGGTGGAGGCCTTACCCTGTTTGGGGCCTGGTGAGGGGGGAGCTCTGGTGGGAAAAGGTCCCCCCACTTCTTTTCCTAGTTTTATGTTTCTTGGAAAAATATCACTTTGTATTCTCTGTCCAGGGCTTCAGATATTTTGCACGAATTTGAAAACATGGCAATAAATGGCTCGCGGGCTCTGGCTCCCTGGGACCCCCTCCCTGCCCGTCTCTGGACCTCTACCCACCTGGCCCTGAGGCAGTAGCAGGCCCAGGTGGGGCAGCTCAGTTTCCCAGCCCTTTCCTGCCCCCTCCTGCTGGGCGGGTCCCAGGCTGGAGGCCTTAGGCCCATTCAGGTCAGGGCTATGGGTGGGGCCCAGGGCTTGGGTGGCCCCTCCCCAACTCCCTTCTTTGCTTGGGTCCCTTTTTCACATTCAGTAACTGTTTTTTGGAAAGCACAAACTTCTGTAACGGGTCGTGCTCATGTCTGTTAATAAAGAAATCCAGATCCCTTTGGGCCTGCTGCTGGGCCGCCTGCCCTGGACCCCTTTTCCCAACTTTCCCCACCTCTAAAGCCATAGGGGCACCTCATCATGATGTCATGGGCAGGGAAGTTGGGTTCTGAGGCTCTTGGGGGAAGCAGGCTGACCTCAGGTGTAGTCCTCCATCCTCTAGCCACTTAGCTGAAAAGCGCACTCCTGCCAAGGCCCAGGCACACCTGGCCACCAGAACTTTGGACGCAAGCAGTGGGTGTCCCCTCCGCTTCTACCAAACCAGAGCACACACCTTTATTATCCTCAAAATGTAACAAATGGGGTAAGAAATCCCTCCCACCCCCCGCAGTCCAAGGGAAGTATTTAAAAAGCCTCGCAGTCAGGCCAGGAGTCTAATGTTGGGGCTCGGGTTGCCCGGGCACCCCTCTACACGGCTGTAGTCCTCCCGAACAAGGGCATGGAGACCGGCAGGCGCCAAGCTCCGGGCTCCAGCGGCTCACGGCTGCTGAGCTCCGAGTCGGTCCAGCTGGGGAAGACCCTGCGGCCTCGGTCCGCCTGCAGGCAGAGTGCAGGGCAGGGCGCCGCGGGCCGCGGGCCGCTAGGTAGGTGCAGCGCCGACGTGTAGCCTCGGTCCAGGAACAGCGGCTTGTAACTGGGCGGCGGCTGCTCCTGTTTCTCCGCGCTGTCGCGGCGGCTCAGAAAGGGCGTGACGATCTTGCGGTAGAGGCCGCGGGTGTCGGTGAGCACCTCACTGTAGGGCGGCGGCGGCTCGGCCATCAGCACCGCCTCTTCGTAGCACGGAGGCTTGGACATGTCCGATTCCGCTGTGGAGTGGGAAGCGGTCCGAAGGTGTGAGACCACCCGTCTCCAGCCTCCCGCGGGAACCTCAGCCAACGCCAGGCCCAGCCCGCACCCTCCTAGGTTGGGGCAGCCCGTCCTGTGAAGGCCAGGAGTCAGCCCGCGTCCGAGGCCCCGCCTATCCCGATCTCCTCCGGCGTAGGTCGGCACTTACCTTGGCGCGGGTAGCTCCAGGGCCGGGGCGGCACGGAGAGGTGCGGCGGCGGCGGGTGCGGCAGTGCGTGGTGGTGTGCGTGCGGATGCGCGTGCGGCTGGGCTGGCCCGTGGTGCAGCAGCGGGTGCACGTGCACGTGTTGGTGCGCGTGCGCCGGCGCTTCCAGGCGGCCGCGGTGCGGAGGCGGCGGAGGCGCGAGGCCCGGGGGGCTCCCGGCCAGGCTGCCCTCGAGCTCGAGGGGCTCCAACTCGAGGACGCGCAGGTTCTGCTCACGCAGTCGCTCCTCCTGGCGCCGTTTGAGGCGGCGGCGCAGGAAGCTGCAGAAGCAGCACAGGAGGACGATGAGCCCCCAGATAAGCCAGAAACCAGCGAAGCACGTTAGGAACGTGTAGGTGCCCTGGGACATAACCATGGCGGCGGCGCGGGCGGCGGGTCCTCGGCAGCTTCACTGGACACTGGGCTCCTCTACGTGGCCCCGAGCCCGCGCCACGCTCCCAGGAGCCGCCAGCGTCACTTGGGGACCTGCGGCCGGGGGCTGCCTGCGGCGAGGCTCAAGTCCTGCGCGCGCCGGCGGGGGGCAGCAGTATCGGTGCCCGCTCCTTCCCATGGTGCCGGCGGGCGAGCGGACAGGCCTCACCCGGGGCCGCGCGGGACCTATGGGACAGACATAAGGCGCGGTGAAGGCGCGCTGCAGCCCCCGACGACTTCCCTGCCGGTGCCCTGTACAGTCCCGGGGATTCCTCCTTTGCCGGAACCCCCACACTCCCCGGGGCTGTGACGTCACCGCGGAAGGTGACGTCACACCCCGAGGTTTCCCCGGTAGGGTTTTCCCGGGTCTGAGATTCGGCCGCTGCGGCTGAGCCGAGGGAACTCCAGTCAGGCCAGCAGGGGGCGCGCGAAGGCCAGACTCAGCCTTTTGCGCAAGGGAGATTCTCCACCATAGTATCCCCTTGGCACCGCTTGGTTCCGTGTCGGCGGGAAAGGATGGCCCACCTTCTAGAGCCGCACAACCAACCACAGGCGCCTATCTTCAGCCCTATGCATATGTCTAGCAGCTCCAGAGCTCTAGGTCTTGTACCCGCTCCCACCCCTGGCTGCCCAAAGCATGGAACATCCCAGCCCGCACCACGACCTCCTTCCTGATTGTCGCCGTTCTTGTAGAGGGAGCTTGGAGGCGGATAATTCGCGCTGAAGCTGCCTTTGTCCACACCGAATACCCTCCCACCATGAGCTGTTCCCTCTTCCTTTCCTCTATGTGCCTCCACCCGCCAGATCCCAGTTTCTTCACCTCCTACTCCGGCTTAGTCCCACTCGGCCCTGCCCTTCTAGCTCCAGGACATTGGATGGCTTCCCCTCAATTCATTTCCCATTCTGCAGAGGGGAGAAAAAGTCTTTAGTACCACCTGATCCCGCATCACTCCGGATGGGCCCCTCTCCTCCCAACTCCGCTCCACAGCCAGGGTTGAGAGGGGAACCATGCATCCTAAGAGGTATGTAGGAGGGGACCCTGACGGCAGAGTGACAGATGGCAGGCGACTGTTCATCACCCCCACAGAACAGAAATGAGCCCTTCTTGAATGCCTTTTACTCAGGGGCTTTCATATACCACCCCTTGGGGTAACTGTAATTATCCTTACTTTAAAGATAAGAGAGGGGGAAGCAATTAGCTGTACAGATAGCAGGTGGCCATGCTGTAATTTAAATCCAAGCCTGACTACAACACCCTGGCCTGGGGTGGAAGAATGCTGCCTGAGCTATGCTGTGAGACCTCTTCCAGAAGCCCCATGGACACCCCTATCCTCAACATGTCCAATGAACACACTCAGCTTTGGGGGCCAGGTTGGGCCTGAACCCCAACCTGGGGGCTCCACGATCAAGCCACCTCAGACTGGTCTGGCAGCAAGCTGGGGGGAAGCCAGGGCACAGGCCACCCCAAGAGGGCTCTTGTCAGACTAAACAGCTGCCTGTGCCATGTGCCACTTGGTGCCTGTGCCTGTGCCAGTCCCGTTATCCTGGGCCTGCATTCCAGAACAGACAATGGCAGGAACAATAGTTCCACCCACCCCCTCCATAACCCTGCCATAAGGCTGCCATGGCGACGCAGCCCTGATAAAAACACGATGCTGCCAGTCACTGGGAGTTAAATAAATCTGTTCTCCTTCTCCTGAGCCCACAGGAATTTTCAGGAATGCTCTGAGGAAGTGGGTACTAACTAGGGGGCCCCTTGGCCTGCAGAGCAAGGGCAGCTCTGGGTCAGAAAAGGCACTTCTGGGGCTGGAGGTGATATTTAGCTGAATTTAGAAATATAAAGTTACCAAGGCCTGTATACTGTGTGTCAGGCCTTGTTCTAGGCTCTTTTCATGCAAAATCTTGCGTGATCTTCACCAGCACTTTCTCATGGGGTTCGGGGTCCATTTAATAGATGAGACCAGCTCAGACAAGGAAATGAACTTGTCTCAAGTCACAAAGCTAATAGGGAGCTAAGATTTAGTCCGAGTCTGAATCCAAAGTCTGTGTCAAAGCACCTTCGCCTACACAACAACTGAACTGTACATGAAAAGCCTGATGCGTGTGCACCTGTACATGAGGACTTGGCAGCCACAGGGACACTGGCCAGCTTGTAGCCAAAATGTGCCTTCTTGTTCCTGCCCATCAAAGCCCTGGCCCTTTTGGCCTTCAGCTCAAGAGTGGGAAAAGGCTAACTGGTGGAGGAGAAACTGATGGCAGCTTAAGGATTAACCAGGAAAAAGGGACAGAGACCCTGCCCTCAGGAGCCCAGTGCAGCTGGCTGGGCACTGGAACAGACTGGGGCAGACCACACCCAAGGCTAGCTGAGTGCCACTCTGGCCCCTCACCCAAGAGGCAGAAACTACGGCTGCATTTTAGGCCACTGTGTATCCGTGAGAGGAAGTCTTACAGCTGAGCTGACTCTCTGGCACCAATGCTCAGTTTTAGTGTGTGAGACCCTGCCTGAGGCCTGCCTCCTGCCCAGTATCTTCTCAGTCCATCTCATCTCACCCATAGTAGGTGCTCAATCCATCGTCATCATCAGGACATTCTCACAGGCCTTTCCAAATTCACTTCCTGACCAGGCCAAGCTGCTTCAAGGCTCCCCAAGCTACCCCTTTGCTCCTTGGGCCTCTGTCATGCTTCCAGCAGACCCTGCCGTAGCCTCTCACACAGCCTCTCCGGACTGCCCGTACCGAATCTCTCTGTCTGACTGGCTGTGCTAGGAGTAGTGCGTTCCGATGGACTCATCTTTAAGTTTGTCATTTTATGATTTGCTTTGTTTCCTCTTTTTTCTTACCTTTCTCGTGGGTTATTTGAACATTTTTTTAGGATTCCATCTTGATTTATCTGTAGAGTTTCTGAGCACGTTGGATTGTACAGTTTCCTGAGGCCACGTGCCCACTGGCAGCACAGCAGGAGGTAAAAGAGAGACCCAGGGCAGTGAGTTCTTAAACTCAGTGTCCTCCTCAATGACCCTGGTGAAGGTGGAGCTAATCTGTGCAAAGTGCTTGGAGATGCTCAACAAATGTTAGTGCTTTCCAAGTCTCCGAGCTGGGGATGCAGAGATGTGGGTGTGCTGGAGGCAGCTGATCGATGTTTCTCTCTCATCGATGTTCCTAACTCTCTATCCCTCTCCCTTCCTCTCTGTAAAAAAAAAAAAAAAAAAATCAATAAAATATATTTAAAAAAAGAGAAATAAATGTGCTTATTAAAAAAAAAGAAGAAACCCTGTAATATTACAGTGTTCTATAGTGGCCTGTGTCCAACACCAGAGGCTGTCTCTGTCTTAATCACCTGGTACATAGTAGCTAAAAAACCATTTGCTGAAGGAGTGACTGGAAGTGTCCGGTTACCTATTTGGTCTTTTAGCTGTAGGGACAAGGAATACCTCAAGAGCTGGGTCTGTAACCAGTTCATTCCTGGGGAATGTCAGCCATTCATCAAAATGTCAGAGAGGCCATCACCCAGCTCCTGGTGCTTGCAGGTTGTTTTGTAAGCAAGCTGAGGACCACATGTCTATGTCCTGAGCACTTGCCACGGTCTCTGGTGTGGGTAGAGGAAACCCCAGGCAGTTGGGGTTCTGGGTCATGAGGTTCCTTGCATGTGAGGCCAAAGGTACCAATCAAGTGAAGAGACAGGGACTCAGACCAGGGGACAGAAGGAGCGGGAGCAGAGTGTGTGTGAGGAGTGAGGATGGGGTGGAAGTGGGTGGCTGCAGGGGGTAGTGGCAGATACGAAGAAGGTAAACGGGGGATAAAATGTGATGGAAGGAGACCAGACTTTGGATGGTGAACACATAATATACAGCTGATGTATTATAGAATTGTACACTAGAAACCTATATAATTTTGTTAACTAATGTAACTCCAATAGTTCAATAAAAAAATTAAAAATGCTTTATAGCAAAAAAGAAAAAAGAAGAAAGTGGCTGCTAACCCGTCCTGCGTGCCCTTGCACATGCCAGGCCCACTGCTAGCCTCTTTATATTCCGTGTCTCAGAGACACCCAGAAGGTGGCTGCTGCCATCCCCATTCTACAGACAAGTAGCTGGGGCCACTTTGGGCCCACACTGTGAGGCCCAGGTGACTGCAAAGTCCACTGTCCTGGCAAGAAGGGCATTTCAGGAAGGGACTGGTGACATTTTTACACTCCTCCCACACCAAGACAGATGAACTCAGGCCAGAGAGAAATGATTGGAATTGTCCCAGCTGCCAAAGTCAGCCAGGCATGGAGCTGGCCACAACCTCCTTTCCAGCTAGGCCAAGGCACTAGCATGGCACCAGTACCTGTAGGTAGCATCTCTGTGACCCAACCATGGTCCTGGGCCATGAACCCCAGGCTTGGGGAACTGCAAACAGAACAACAGAGACCGGAGCCGCAGGGGGCTTGGGGCCACAGAGGCCTTACTTAGGTCAGTATCAACTATACTCATATCTGTCCCCCCAAGAAAGTTGACTACAAATTGGGGGTGAAGGCGGGGAATAAGGATCCGCTCTTCTGAGGTGTAGCACACAGAGCACTGATGGGGGAGCCCTGAGTTCAAATCCTGCTTCTTCCCTGCCCTGACCCGATCTCAGCTATTCTCATGCCTGAGCTGAGGACTCTTCACCTGCAGTACAGGGATGAGGAAGCCTGCTTGGCAGCACAATGGAGGAACACAACTGATGAGGGGGGTGAAAATGCTTCAAGACCAGAGTAGCCTTGACCAGTCTGGCTCAGTGGATAGAGCATTGGCCTGAGGACTGAGGTGTCCCAGGTTCAATTCCAGTCAAGGGCATGTTCCTTGGATGTGGGCACATCCCCAGTGGGGGGGATGCAAGAGGCAGCTGATCGATGTTTCTCTCTCATCAATGTTTCTAACTCTCTATTCCTTTCTGTAAAAAATCAGTATGTTAAAAAAAAAAAAAAAAGACCAGAGTACATAGCTGCATGTGACAAACCAAATGCCAGCATCCTGCAGCCTCAAAGGCTCAGATGTGGAAACCACACCATAGTGCCACATCCACACAAGCCTGGCATGGTCTGGCAAAAAGTGCCATCACTTCACTGTGGGCCAGAGGTCTCGGCTTGTGACTCACAGGCAAAGCAAGGTTCATGGATGTGTTTTGTTGGTCTACAATCAATTTAAAAAAATATTTAGTTGCCAACATTTCAAAAGCAGGAGTTTTTACATGAAAGTCTAGATTTTTGCCTTATCTTGAAAATTGGACAATCTGGCCATTCCTAGTCCACATTCTCACAGGGTGATGTTGCCTGCAGCTGAGTAGCTCCCTGGCACTCCGCACTCTGGCCCTCAAGGCATTTCAGGTCTCCAACCACTGAGCCAGACTGAGCACCCACAGGCCCGGCGCTCCATGGACCATTTTGCTAAATTCCTTCTCCCACAGCTGCTATGTGATCAGGCCAAAAACAAAGAACTAGAACCTCAGGAGTTCCCCAGGATCTTGAGGCAGACCTCACTGCTTGGTCGTCCCCAGAGAGAAAAAATGGAAGGGGGGTGGGTGGGAGCCAGCCTGGCAGAACAGTCCTATGGAGCATCAAAGGGAGCAAAATCTGGCTATTTCTGAAAGAAGGAAAGGTGTACCAAGGCAGGAAAGACCGCATTTGCTCACTGGAGGAATGTGTGCCTGGCTCACCAGAGATGTGGAGCATGCAGAGGAGCGACGCCAACAGAACCGGCCCTGGAAACCTAGCTCCACTCTGACTGGTTGTGTGACCTTGGGCAAGTCACTACCACCCTGAGCCTCAGGTATCTTCAATGCTACAATGGGGGTAATACACTTACCTTGCACAACTGTTGTGAGCATTAGGAGTAATGGATGCAGAGCCTCACCCCCGAGCAGAAATAGAATGAAAAGGGGCTGTGAATAATTCCAAAGGCCTACTGTCTGTGGGAAGGAGACTGGGCCTGACTCAGGGCACCACTCATCCATGGACATCTATGCCAACATCTCAAATGCCCAGGGTAATGGTCACTTCTGGTGCCCGGGACACCACCCTGGGTGGGAAGGGAAAGCCAGGGCTGGCGGTTGTGGTCGAGGCCTGCGGTCAGGAGGGGATGGCATCTGCTGAGTCAGACCCAGGAGAGCTGGCTGGAGGGCATTTCTCTCCCGGGTACTCTGACATCGAGGGGAGGTTGGGAAGGGAGCCAGAGGTCATTTCCTCTGACTCTGCTGCCATTCTCCTTCCAGAGGAGCTCCCTGGGTCAGGGCATCTCCGTGTGGCACTGGCCAGCCTGTGGCCAACCGCATGCCACCCAGCACAGTTTGGGCTTTGTGCTCAGACAAGAAAGGAGATACTTGTGATCCAGACAATAGGCTGGGGTGCTCCCTTCTGGCCAGGGTCAGCAAAGTCCTTTTTCTCTGCCCCTGCACACGCTGCTCCCACCCCTCCCTGCAGAACGGTGGCTTGGAATGAGTAGCACAGACCCACCACCGGCCCAGCACATGCCCTGGTCACCAGGACGAGAGATCCGGGCTGCCTTCCTCTCCCCTGGTAAGGAACATCATCTGTGGGGCACCCAGCTCAGGTCTGGGCCATTTCAAAGGCAGGTGGTGGTAGCGGCGGTGGGGGTGGCGAGATCCGGCTCCGGCTCCCATGCCTCTTTCTGCCAGGGTTCCCCTACCTTTGCCACCCCAGGAGCCCCGCTGCGACGACTGCAGGCAGCCACGTGGGAGCCAAATCTTGCTCCAAGGTGCGCTCCCCTCCCCACCCCCACTCTGGACGGGTTGGGGAGGCAGGCACACCCAAACGGGCCGGAGGGGCGAAGTCCCCCGCCCGACCGTGAGAGGGGTCCCCGCACCTCCTCTCCCACTGTGCCTGGGGGCAGAGGCCCCGCATGGGGTGGGGGAGGGCTGGGAGAGGGTGTCGCCGCCCCACAGTCGCGTTACCGAGGAGCGAAACCCCGTTGCTGTGACAACCGTTTCCAAGCGAACCAGTGGCTGCTCGCGCCCCGCTCCGGCTCCCTCGCTCACTGGCGCCCTCCCTCTCCTTCCCTCCCTCCCTGCAGTGGGGGCTGGGAGCGGGGCTGGCCAGGGCCGGGGTCCAAGGCGGCGACCCGGGCCCGGGCGCGGAGCCGTCCGCGGGAAGGGGGCTGGCCCCGGGACTGTCTTCTGTCCGCACTCCATGCCCCCCGGCTCGCCGCCGCCGCCGCGGTACTCACGGGCCCAGGCATCCTCCTCGAGCTCGTCCTCCTGGCTCTGGGAGAGCGGCGCGGGCCCCGTGGACAGAGCCCCCGGCCGGGGGGAGGCGGCAGCAGCCCCAGCAAGCTGACTGTGGCGGCGAAGGCGGCTCCGAGCGAGGGGCTGGAGCCGCGGGGCGCGCGCACGGACGCGTACACGGCGCGTCCCGAGCCCGGCGTGCGCGCGCGCGGCCGCCAGCCGAGAGCCCCTGCCCCCCACACCTCGCGGCGGAGGGGACAGTCCGGGGAGCCAAAGGCGGAGGACCCTCACTCACCTGTCGAGCCGGGCTCCCCTGACACAAGGAATGCGCTCGCCACGCCGCACACCTAGCAACAGGCTGTCTGGGCCTGGCATATGCAGGCAAACCCAGCGCACACAATCAGCCTAGCACACGGGATGCTCAGCTGAGCAGCTGAGGTCTAGACACCACACACACACACACACACACACACACACACACACACACACCTACCTCAGCTTGAAAAGCAGACGCACGTCCAGGCCCTGGCCATATACTGACAGGCACTGCACGCTGGCAGTGGGCAGGGGTTGGAGCAGGCAGGTTCTCCAGTGTGGCGCCAACCATGAATTCAGGGCCTCAAGGCCACTCCCACTGTGTCTCCAGCAAGCCCACATCATCACATGCCTACTTAGAAATAGCAGAACCTACTGCTTGATCCATAGCGCTGGATTCCATGGACCCTGCTCATCCCCAGCAACAGAACTGAGCCCTAGTGAGGGCCTAAACTGAGCCAGAACCTGGCTATGATTCTTAGGTTCTCTGTTTGGGAGAAAGGGGTGTCATTGTATCCCAGGGATGTCATCATGGTGGACATATTAACCCAAGTGCCCTACACTTTGGATGCACCGTAGGCAGGTTTCCAGTCTGGTTATTCAGGGTCCTTGGGTTTATGTCAGCAATGCAGACATGAACAAGATCGTAGCATCTTCCTTCTGGGAGTTGTGCCTGGAGCCGCCCCTGTCTGGTTCTTCCTGTCAATCAGCACACACCCCCATCCTTGCTTTAAAAAACAAAAACACTTTCTAACTTGCAATCAAAGACCCCCAACAGCCCCACCTGAGTCACACAGCTCTAGGTGTGTGCAGTCGGTGCAAACCTGGCCCCATCTAAACCACATGGACTGAGTGGGGAGCTTCCCAAAGGAAACTTGGGGTGCTTTTGTACATGCTGGGCAGGCACTCTTCCACTGCCTTCCAGATGAGACCCCACGTTAACGCTGCTTTCAAAGCCATACATGGCTGTATCTCACTGACCTCAGCTCCAGTCACTTCCTTCTTCCACACTTCACCCCCCCCCTTATGTTTAGCCATCTTAAACCTTTAAAGGCCCTAGACTATCCAGATACATCTGGTCCTGTGTGCTGAAGGGCACCAACTCTGACACCTTTGTGGCCAAAGGGCCTTCCCTCCCTAGTCCCAGCCCTGCCAGCTCTTGAATGATCTCTGCCACCTGCTCGTACTGGGTCCCACTGTTCCCTTTTCTGCCTCTACCAGACTAAGCTCCAAGCTGGCAGGGCCTTATCTTCAAGAACCCAGCCCCCTCTCAGAGCAGGTGCGCTTTGGGAAGACTTGTTGGGAAGTGACTCCGAGTTTCCTCTGCCAGTGGTGCACTGTGAGCAGTAAGGTAAGTTGAACCCTAGCCAAGAAGTTTCCTGGATGCTTCCCTATCCCAAGGGGAAGGTTGGTGGGAGATCTGGACCCATTGCAGGTAGTGTGCCACAGGGTCTTTCCTGTCCGTCTGGCACCCATTCACACCTGCCGAGGGCTGGGCTTCAGCCTCTGCATGCTACCTCCTCACTGCCCTTCCCCCCAGAGCCTGGAGCAGAGAGGAAAGTGTTCCTTGGCTCTAAGCTCATGGGCAGGATCCAGCTTCACCTTCAGCTGCCTTCCTTTGCCCTGCAACAGCCACTCATCAGCTGAAGAGCTTGGCAAGGCCCTTTCCTTACCGTTCCCCTCAAGTTAATAGAAGAGGTAGTGCACACTCCACTCACCATCAAGACCCGAGACAGCCCATCTTTTAAGTTGTTGCTTGGAGTTTTCTGACTGCCCGAGATAGCTGTCAGCTTGGTACCCAGCATGCACTCCCATGGCAGGCAAGACCTGTTAGTGACCTAGGGGCTCAAGGCGAGGGGTGACTGGCTACTTCTCATAGCTGCCTTGTGAGCCAATGGGTATCACACTCATCTTTCCATTTGGCAAAGTGACCAGGATAGGACTTGAATCCAGAACCAACAGCAAAGCTCATGTGGTCTCTGTGGCAATGGGGTACCCAGCCCAGAGGCAATGAACAAAATCTTATGGTGGCACAGGGCATGGGTGTTTGTGTGGCTGAGGTCACTGGGGTTTTATCAAACAAGTTTATTAAAGACCGGGACAGACTTGTGGTTAACAGGCTGTTGTGCCGCCCCCCCCCCCCCCCAAGTTTTGGCACTTTGAATGCTACGGAATGGAATGCTCTCTTAATCCATCTGTCCCCAGCGAAGGTCTGAAGGCCTGGCACAACTCCCATCTTCAGAAGACCCTTCCTGATGCCCACATGCCTCTGCCACAGCCTAATGCCCAGTATTGCCATTGTCTCATCTTTGCCTGGCCACATTCCCTACTTCAAGGGCAAAGCAGAGGGATGGCTCTATTCCTCGTGCATTGGCCCTGGGCCAGGCACACAGCAAGTGTCCAGGTAAGACAGACTGGACAGGTGTTTCTAACAGCAATTCCACCTCACTCCCAGGCTGTTTCAAATCCACAATCGAGGGCCAGGCTACCTTGGCCTTGGAGGGGATATTGCCAGCTGAGCCTGCCTCTCAAAATCAGGCAAAGCCAGACCCACACCTTGGTGAGGACCCAGTTCCCTCAGGCCTCATCCCATTTAGGAAGCTAAGAAACCCAAAGGGTGAGCCCAAAGACCACCAAGGCCCGAGTGTTTGGAGAGGCTGCCCAAGGTTACCCTGGGAACTCCTTGCCCTTGCTGGAAGGGCAGCCCCCACCAGGCCCACCTCCAGCAGATCCCTTCCCACGTCCAGCAGATCCAGGGCAGGAAGACCGGCCAAGCACCAGGAACAAGAAAGAGGCAGGCAGGGGCAGCTGGCCAGCTTTGTGCTGAGACTGTATTCACTTAGACACATGTGGCGGCTTACATAGGTCAAAATAAGTAATAAAAATTGGCTTTAAATATGGAAAAACCAGGCTCCTGTAATCCCATGCTACCTCAACACTGGGACCAGGATGGCTATCCAGTCTGGGAAGGGTTGGGTGGGGCCTGGCGGATAGGCACACAGCCTCAGACTGCCCCTTCACATACACACACACACCCATGTGCGCACACACACACACACACACACACACACACAGAGGGAGGGGAGGATTATTGCTGGGCACGTGTCTATTGTTATGAGAGAAGTCTGGAATGTTTGAGGGTTGGCCAGGGACACCCCCTTTCCCCGCCTGGGATGGGGCATTTCTGCAAGAGGTGTCTTCAGGACAGGGCCCAGCATGAGGGACAAGGTGCCCTGGGAGCTGGAAGGCAGAGGCACACCATCTGGGACAGCCTGGGCAGTGGACTGATGGGTCCCAGAATCAGCCCAATCTCTGTTCATACTTTGGCACATGCCCCAGGTCCAGCTCTGACAAGTGCTGAGAAGGGACAGCATTGGGCCCGAGGTGGAGGCCTGAGCCCAGGGCAGCAGAGGCAGGCACGCGTCTCACTCGGAGGTCGGCGGTGGTGAGCACAGTGCTGGGGGCTCAGGGACCTTGAGGAGCCTTGAGTTTGGCAGTGGCCCCTCTGCCAGCTCCAGCGTGGTCTTCAGAATGCTCTGGTCACTATATACATTCGTACAAATACATAAATACAGAAAGCCCCGAGCTCCACGGACAAGAGCTGAAGGGACGCACCTTTGTCCCAAGGACAGCCTAGGCCTTGCCAAACTCAGCCAGACTGTGGGCTGAGGGCAGAGAACACTGGGGACAGCTCCGGCTGTGTTCCCCAGGCCACAACTTGAGTGGACAACGGGGAGGACCACTGTGCAAAACTGTAAACAGCACTCGAAGTAACTGCTACCGCCAGCCGCCGGTCGGGGCCTCGGACTGGGGGCTAGAGGCGGGTGGGGAGCTCTTCTTCGCTGTCGCTGCAGTTCCCACAGCAATCCTGGAGGGCGGAGAAGACACGGAGGGAAAGAGGCAGAGCAAGCGCTGTTAGCCACCAGTGCCATCATTGAGTGGGCCATGCTCTGGGGAGGGACATCCCACGAAAGGCCTGGAGCAGCAGCTCAGGCCATACATTGGTGCAGGGGCTGCCAACTGAAGAGGGACCAGGTGGGACCCAGGCTTTGCCAGGGCAGGGCCCCATCCAGCCACTCTTCCCTGGGGCAGCTGAAGGCAGAGCATGGGGAAACAGACGGCTAAGCAAGGCTAGCAGCTTGAAGGTGCTGGGGTGCAGGGAACAAAAGCAGTGGGGAGGGTAAGTTGGGGAACGGGCACCGGACTTCTTTCTCCCACATCTCGCCTCTGCCATGGAAGGACTGCCTGTGGCTCCCCGAGGACGGGCAGCAAAGCCAACCCACGGGGAGCCTACACTGCTCACCTCTGGAAAGAGAAAAGAGGCCGTGAGCCCAGCCAGAGGTGGGGGATGGGAGGGAATGAGGCCAGAGACCCTGGGCACCACTGGCACGGCTGGAGGAGGCCCACTCACAGCACATGCGGGCACTGGCCCGGCCTCTCACCCACCATCCCCTGGAGCAAGGCTGGGGCCCAGAGAGGATACTACTGGGGTTACCTGGCGACTGAAGAGTCTCTGCAGCAGTCCCTTCTTGGGGGGTGCAGGAGGCTGGCCCTTCCAGTCCAGGTCTGGGGGAACTGAGCCATCCAGCCCGAAGACATTCAGCTCCTGGAAGCACTCGGTCTCCACCATCTGCCACAGGACAGGCAGCTGTGAGAAATGCCCCAGGGCCAACTTCTGGAACCCCCCGCCCCCCACCCCGAGCTGGGCAGGTCCCACCTCATTCTGCCAGGGGATAGACACGCTGCCCGTAGCAAACTTCTGATAGAAGTCCTGGTCTGCGGGTTCCAGCTCCACACCCTTAACCGTGGAGAACTGTTCGATGTCCAGGACATCCTTGCAATAAATGGCCTGGGGCTGAGGGGACAAAGGCAATGGTCAGACAGGAGCACTGCCCATGAATGGGTGGGCAGCTCGGCCCTGAGAACCACTTCAGTCCTGGTTGTGCTCTCTGGAGTCAGAAACCAGCAACACATGTACTTCTTAACCATGGCAGTCCCTGTCCTCTGAGCTCAGTTCCCCTATGTAAATGGGATCATTCCCCATCCCAGTGCTGGTAGCTGACCCACCACAGCCAGTAGCCTCCACAGTGCTGGGTGGAACCACTAAGTGCCCCCTCAGTCTGCACACAGCTCTCTGCGTGTTCCACCGGTGAGGTGAGCAGAGGCTGAATCTCAGCAGGACCTTCGGCAGGGCACCTGCATGCAGGGCCCAGTGCCGAGGGGTCTGTGTCTTGGGATGTTCAACAGCTTGCTCCATCCCCTACTATTAAGGATATCCATTAAAACATCATCATATAAAATAGTGCAGCTGCTTTGGAAAACAGCCTGGCAGTTCCTCAAAGGTTAAACAGCATTACCAGATGAGCCAGCAGCTCCATTCCTAGGCACACGGCCAAGAGAAAAGGAAACCCGTGTCCCCACAGAAACGTGTGTGTGCATGTTCGTGGCAGCATTATTCATGAGAGCCGAAAAGTAGAAACAACCCGGACGTCTAGAAACTGATGCAGACAAACAAAATGTGGACTTTCATACACCGGAATATTGTTCGGTCACAGAGAAGAACTGAAATGTGCTATAATACTGACGAAGTTTAAACACATGCAAAGGGAAAAAGAAAAGAAAAAAAAAACAACAACCAACATGCAAAGGGAAAGATGCCATTAACAAAGGACCACATAGTGTATAATTTCATTTATATAAAATGTCCAGATTAGGCAAATATAGTGTCCCCAAAAACTGTATACACACTTTGAATAATTATTAATTCCAATGGGTTAAATCTGAAAAGAAAAAAAACCAATTGAGCTACCAGCTACTAAGTATGTACACATTTTTTAGCACACCCTGTCCACAGTGAAGAAAGATTAGTGGTTGCCAGGGGAATGACTGCTATTGGGTACGAGGTGTGTTTTTTTGGGAAGGTGAAAATGTTCTAAAATTGACTGTGATGATGCTTGTATGATTCTGAATATGCTAAAAGCCATTTAATTATATACTTTAAAATGAGTGGATTACATACTATATGAATTAACTCCCAATAAAGCTGTTAAAAACAACATTGCTTTTCACCTGCTGCTTCTAAAAAGCTAAAGTCCAAGGCACTGATTTTCTAACTTTAAAAAAAAAGTATATATTTTTATTGATTTCAGAGAGGAAGGGAGAGGAAGAGAGAGATAGAAACATCAATGATGAGAGAGAATCATTGATCAGCTGCTTCCTGCATGCCCCACACTGCTCATCGAGCCCACAACCTGGGCATGTGCCCTGATCGCGAATCATTCCCTGACCTCCTGCTTCATAGGTTGATGCTCAACTGCCGAGCCACACCGGCTGGGCTGACTCTCTAACTCAGAATGAAAGACGGGAGCGGTGGGCGGTTTCAAGGTTAAATTAGACGAAGTGCCGGGGAAGCAGGAGTGGCAGCGCAGCCTGGAGGCAGCTGCTGACGTCAGGCTCAGCCACCCCAGCAATGCCCACACCATGGGGTGTCAGTGAGGCCTACATGGCACAGTCCTTCGGAGGCAGCCGCGCACTACTGGGTCCCTCACTTCCACTCATCTCCTCTGTGGCCCACCCCAACACCACATTCCTGCCTCAATGTTCCCCAAAGGCTCCCATCACACTCAGAGATAGACGCACCTGTCACACTAGCCCGCACTGCTGTTAGTTCTGAAGCTGGTTCCTGCCCCAGGACCTCACTGCCTGGCTCACACTAAATCGTGGCAGGGTTCTCTCCTTCACATATTTTAGGCTTCTGCTGAACTGTCAACTCCTCAGAGACCATCCTGTCTAAAAACATGCCCCCCCGCCCCCGATCTTCCTCATCTTTTTAGCTTGCTTTATTCTTTGCCACTGCACTTCACATTACCTAAAATGTTTTCACTTACTAGTTTATACTGGTGTGTTCTCCCAGTAGAACATGAAGGCAGGACTGAGTCCTGTTGATCTCATTATCTCCAAGGTCTGGCACATTGGGCACTCAAATATTTGTTGAATGAATAAGCAATCATGCATCAACCTGGTCTGCCCATCACCTTCCTGCCTCCCCAGTGTTCCTGGTGAACACAGGACACAGGCCTCTCACATCGGAGGGGAGTAAGCACATGACCTAATTTTGGCCAATCAGAACCTTCCCTGTGACTTCATACAGAGAAGCCTGAATTTAGTGGGAGGGCAGTCAACAGAATGAAACAGAGCCAAGAGATGGAGTCCTGGCAACACAGCATAAAACCCTGGTGTGGGCCCTACTCTGGGACTTTCTGGCCAAATGAACCAACAAACTCCATGTTGGGCATAAGTAAGTCTGAGTTGGCGTTTTGCCACTTGGAGTCTGATAACTCAGGACTATTCCTGCCTGCAGGATGCCTGACCCACTGAGATGTCAGCAAATGGGTGAGATTCTACAAGAGGCAGGGTTCTGCTCACAGATGGAAGGTGAGCACTGCCAGGTGTGGTGGGCACCAGGTGTTATGCCAACCCTAACAGCCCTTCCCCCCGCTGTTAACAGCATCCTGGTTTTCCTTTGGGGAACTGGTCTCCTCCATTAGCAGTGCTTCAGGTAGGCATATGATCTGGTGTGGCCATTAAGGGGCCTCTGAGGACTCAAAGGCTATTAGCGTCAGCCTTAGGCCTTTTATCCTCCCTTTTAGGACTTTAAAAATTATTGGGCAAGAGGTGCTCTTTATCTACTGGAGTGGCTGAGCTGGTAGGATGTGGGTTCGAGCTGCTGAGTCCACCACTGCCAGGCCCTGGGAGAGCTTCCTGTGAGTAAAGACTGCACCTTGACCAGTTCGCAGGGAGGGAGAGGAAGAGAGACAATTCCTACAACACAGTTGGAACCTCAAGATGGGGCTTTTGATTTTTGTGAGCACAGGGAATTATCTGTTTTGTTGGCTAAGCCATTTGAGTTAGGTTTTCTTACATTCAAACGGAAGGTACCCTGACTCCAAGAGCCGCCAGCCCCCACCCTGGCTTGGTCCTGCCTTCATAGAGGTGGCACTCACATCGGGCTTGAAGGGTGGCTCCAGTATGCCCGCTCCCAGACGCTTGAAGTTCAGTTTCTTGAAGATGGGGTGCTCCTTCACCTCACAGGCACCACCTCCACGACACCCCAGACGCTCGGCAGGGTCCTTGCAAAGGAGCTACAGCAGGGGAGGGGTGGTCAGGGCGGCCTTGGGAGAGGTGCCCAGCCCCAGCCCAGGCCTCCCGCTGGCTGCCACACCTGGGAGCAGAGTGAACGGGCCTGCAGGGAAAATTGATCAGAGTACTCTTCAGCCACCTCCTTCACCAGCCGCTCCACCTCCTCCCGCTTAATCTTCTTTTTCCTCTGCTGGAAGGGCGATTGGCCTGCAATCATCTCGTACAGAAGGCAGCCTAGTGCCCACCAGTCTGGGCTGAATGTGTACCGTTCGTTCTTCACCACCTCTGGAGCTGGGTGGGTGGCATAAGAGTTAGGGGTAAGAATGAATTAGGGGTACCCCAGGAAGCCCAGTACATATCAAGGCAGGAGATCAGCTCAAACACTGCAAATGGCCTGGTGGGGACCATGGTGAGTAGGAGAGCACCTGCAGAGGGCAGGTTTCTAACTTCAAAGAAGTCAGAAATCCGTATTTTTTATGTGAGGCTGCAACCAATTCCAATTGTTTTAAACATAATTTGATTGAAACACACAAACGGAGGCCAAATGAAGCCTATGGATTTAGTATTAGACCAAGGAAAGGGGGAGGCCACTTGCTGGATGCCTGCACTGCCCACAGGGCAGGGTGCGTTGTCTCTACTGCCTCTTCATCTTCGAGGCAACCCTGGCAGGCGGTATGAGGGTCATGGTCAGGGAAAGCGAGGCTGGGAGTGGCTGGCCCAAGGACACGCAACAAGCAAGGGGCGAGTAAGAGAACACCTGTAGTTTGGGCTCTGTCTATTGTGCCATGTGGTCCCAGAGGGGAACCCAGGACCTCATCTTGGCCCCTCCCCAGATGGGCACTGTGGCTGCGTATAGGCAGGTCAGGGGAGTGGAGGGCTGGGGCCATGGACATGGATTTAAGTCCCTTCACTGGTTGCCACCTGCAAGCCCAGCCAATAGCAGCTCAGTAAGTATTTAATAAATGAAGTGGGTTCACACGTATGTGGGGTCCTGGCTGAGTCTTGACTCCTAATCTATGAAAGAGGGACAATAGCTCTTTCTATTCCCTGAGTCACAGGAGACTCCACAGAAGTTGGGGGAAGTGTGTGTGGGGGACAATGAGAGGACTTACCCATGTAGCCCACGGTGCCCACACGGCCTTTGATGGTCTGGCCCTCGGGCACATGCACAGCCAGCCCCAGGTCAGAGATTCGGATGTGACCTAAATGTGGGTGAAAAAGTGAGGAGCCCATGAAGCAGGTGGGCTGGACCCCACCCCACCCCACCCTACCTCTGTGGCCCCCTCACCCACCATGGTCATCCAGTAGGATGTTCTCTGGCTTCAGGTCCCTGTGGGAAGAGAAGGGCAGGATCAGATGCTGCTCAGTGTGCCAGGCTGCCAGGCAGGGCTACCCCCTCCCTGTTGGGTCAACTCCTGAAATGTGATGTGCAGCAGGTATAGGAGCCATTTGTTGCCAAGGTGACAAGAGCCTTGCCCTCCACCCGTAGCAACCCCAGCTCAAGGGAGCAGATGAAGGATTTATAGAGCCAGGGCTCCTGGGACTCACTAGGCATGTAGAAGGCATTGCTCACCTAGAGAAGCTCCCTAGATGTATGTATCAGTAGCCTTGCTCACCCAGTGTCAAGGCCCCCTCCCCTCTCCCGCCCTCCCCTAACCCTTTGGTGGCTGACTCTACCTTTCCTGTAAAATAGGGCTGCTCATTCTTTCCCTCCTGGGACTATTGGGAGACTCCAAGGAAATAATCACCAGTAACAGTAATAGGTAGAGCCCTCACTGCCAAGCCCTGTGTATTTTACCAAATCATTTCATTTGGCTCCATAACAACCCACCAGGCAAGAATTACAGCCTCTGCTTTCCAGGAAAGGAAACGGTATTAGGCGCAGGAAGTAGACTGGCCCAAAGTCACTGAGAAGGGTGACAATGTTGGATTCACCCTCATGTCAACCATATCCCAGAGCCTGGGTTCTGAGCCTTTCAAGTCCACCTAATGTGGGCAAGTGCAGAGCCTCCAGCCAGTGCTTCCCTGGACTCAGACACCCACATCTTCCCACCACCTTCACTCGTGCCCAGCCACAGCCCGGATGGGGAGCCAGAGCTCCGCACCTGTACACAATGCGCTCCCGATGCAGGTCCTCCAGTCCACAGCAGATCTCGGCAGCGTAGAAGACGGCCCGTGGCTCTGGGAAGCCAGCCTGGCCCATGTGGTAGATGTGGAATTTGAGGTCACCTCCGTTCATCAGTGTCAGCACCAGGCACAGCGCATCCTTGGTCTCATAGGCATAGGCCAAGCTCACCTGTGGCCCAAGGGACCCAAGCCCTCAGGCAGGAGACACAGGCCACCTGGTGGCAGGGCTGGTGCCAGCCGCCCAAAATATCCTCAGTGCCACTCCTGGGGGCCTTGCCTGCTTCCCAGGCCTGGTAACAACACCCCCAAAACCTGCCCTTCCCAGGCATCTCCAAGAATGGGAGGCAGTACTTGGAGGGAATGAGGGGTTGGGTGATGGGGAAAAGATCGGCCTGGTGAGTGGGGAGGGCAAGCACATGGCCAAGGGGCAGGGCTGGGTCTCCTGTCTGTACTTACTACAAACCTACTGTTCACTTTCTCCAGGATCTGCTTCTCATTGAGTGCCATGGCCTCCCCCTTCCGCTTCTTGATGCGCTTCTTCTCCAGCTTCTTGCAGGCGTACATCTTGCCTGTTGCCCGTACCTGGCAGGCGCACACCTAACAGCCAGGGTAGATGAGGCAAATGGGAACAAGCCGTGCTCCTGCTGGGGATACAGAGGTTTGGGGGGCGGGGAGGAGGGCTTGTCCAGGACCCACCCTACTCTACCACTACATGGTTCTGGCTTGGCCACTCACCTCTCCAAAGCCACCTTTGCCCAGGACTCGGTACTGCCTGAAGGTGTTTTTGGTCACTGGCTGCCTGTGGGAAAGGATTTGGGGAACAAATGACTGAGCAGGGGTCCAAGGCCCATGACAGCCCCAACAACCCGGCCTGCCCCAGCCCTGCCTTCGAGGCGCTCACCTCTCCAGCCACTTCCACTGCAGGAAGCGGCTGAAGTAGACGCTGTCGAGGTAGTCAGCAAAAGGGGCCGCACTCAGGCACTCGTGGGTCAGCCTATTGGGAGGGCACAGCCCACTGGTCAGCCGACCCCCAGGTTCTCAGCTGACGGACCAGTCCCGCTACACGCACGCTCAGCCTAAAAGGCAGCAGCCTCAGCCACCCCCCCCCCCCCCGCCACTAACCCACTAGGACAGAGACACATCCGTGCTGAAGTTGAGGATGCTATAGAGGGGCGGCAACCTGCCCCAGGTCACACAGCATGGCAAGGCTGGGGTGAGAGGCTGAGCAGCAGAGCTGTTCAGTCTTTCAGACCCACAGAAACCCCTCCTAAGGGCAAAATTGTAGGCCTGTGAGAAGGAGAGGCTTACCGGGTTAGCTCCTGGAAGAGGTCTTTGCAGGGCCCCTTCTCCAGCTGCTGGGCACAGTTAGTCACCAGTTGCTGGGGGACCTCAGGAATGAGGTCAGGACCCTGAGGACAGGCCACAGACAGGTCAGTGAATGGAACCCTTTGACCAGCTGCTCACTCCTAGGGCAGAGATGGCAGATATCTCGGGCCAGTGCTAGGAGTAGCTGCAACCTAATGTGCCCTAGCCTGCCTGACTGCTGAACTCAGCTCCTGCTTCTACCTCAGAGGCAAGGGAAAGCAGAGCTGCTGGCAGGCTGTTTGTCCCCCCTCCTAGGCTCTGTGCCCACGGTGCTGCCTGGTGAACCTGGAGCAGATCCAGGACATCTCTGCCCAGGTGGTGACCACTCCTCTCCCCATCACTGAGCCCTGCCCGCTGCCGTCATCCCTCCATTACTGCTCACTCACCGTGTGGCTCAGAAAATTCTGCATTAGCCTCTGCCCACATGCCTTCCTCTTCTCATCAGGAGTCACTTCATACTCAGCCTGCAGGGTGGAAGGTGGAGAGGCTTGAGGTCTGGGGGAAGTAACAGGCGTGGGCACTAGAGCACACAGGGTCTGGGACCTCTGTCTACCCTGGGTGTTGGGCTGGGCTTTGGGCTAAGCAGCACTCACCACCTCATCTAGGAAGGCAATGCAGCGGGTCAGCTCAGGCCTCGTGGTGCAGAACTCTCGGAACAGCAGGCGCCCAATGGGCTGCCGCTCGCAAAGGCTGTGGTAGTCACGCTCTGCAGGCAGAGGTGGAAGCTGCTGGGTTCTGGACCTGGAGCTGGCCAGTGGGGCATTCCTATCCACACCACCAGGCCCAGGGTCCCATCGACAGCTTTCAGCCCTGAAGTATGGCCCCCACTTTCTCCTTTAGAACCTCTACTATATCATAGCTTGGGACTCTGAGGCCCAGAAAGGCTTAGTGATTAGGCCAGGGTCACACAGCCAGGAGTGTGGATCTAGAACTGGGGCCCTCACCTCCCCCACTGTCTCCTGGTTCACACCACCTCGCATTCGTCACAGTGCTGGGGCTGGGTGTGGTCTGAGGTTCCCGCCAGGCCCAGGCTGGGCTCACACCTGCAGCCTGCCTGGCGAAAGTACGGGAGGAAGCTGTGGCTTCCGTTGAGCTCCAGGCCAGATCTCCTTCTCAGGCAGTGGAAGCAGCTACAATATACTCCTTGCCCACATGTAGGTTGTCAGCGGAGGCCTGGGCAACCTGGAGTGCTGCTCAGACCTGGGGCCTCAGCCAAGATAAGCAGGAACTGGGGTTCTGGGCCCTTGTGGTCAAGACTTTGTTGAGCCCCCTAGGACCAGACTGGGTAAGGCTCCCAACAAAGTCAATCAGTGGGCTGGCTCCAGCGTCTACTGTCCCCTCTGTCCCCTGGACTCTGCTCCTAGGCCCAGCCTTTTCTTCCTCTGCTTTTCTAATACTGCCCCAGATCTGACCCTGCCCTACTCCTCATTCACACCACCCGCCCTCTGCTGTTCTGTTTGCTTTCTACCCTCACCCATCACAAGCCCAGGAACTGAAACTGAGGTGGGTGGTGTAGCCAAAATCTGCTCCCTGGACGCCCCCAACCTTGCTCATCTGCCCAAGGGTAAGGTCTCAGGGGAGGCTCCCTGACACCAACAGGGCAGGCACCCCGGTCTCCACCCAGGCCTCACCGAGGCTGAGCCGCAGCTCTTCGCACTGGCTGATGTGGGGAAACTGCAGCATCTGTCGCCATTTCTTGCTTTTGCCTTTGCGATTCCCACCACCACCTGTGGGAGGGAACAGGCGCTGAGTCTGGCCGCCACCATGCCTCCCCTCCACTCTCAGTGGTCCAGAGGCCGTCAGGCCCAGCCTAGGCACACCTCACTACAGGAGGCTTGTAGAGGCCTTCCTTCCACAACTCCAACCTATCTTCACTGGGTTCCCGGGCATACATGGTCCCATCCATCCTCCTGCTAGGGGCTCCTGGGCTGGAAGAGCCAAGAGGGCAGTAAGACTAGGATGCTGGGGAAGGGTGGGGTTTCTGGGCAGCCTTGGCAAGTCTCAGCTGCTACCTACCAGGTAGTTTCTCAGGTGAAGAAAACAGAAAAGAACTTGACAATGGCAGGAACCATGTAATCAACACCCAAAAGGAGGAGATTCTAGGAAATATGCCCGAGAGCTGCCAGAGCCAGAGGGCAGCCTGAGTCACTGGGCCCTGTATCAGGGCTATAAGACTCCAATAAGGTGGTAGCAGGAGGGCTGGCACTCAGGATGCCTACCCCTGTACACAAGGGCTTTCCTGGCCCTGATTCCCTGCCTCATTTCACCCAGGTGACCTCCCAACTGCAGCTATGGAGACCAAAGTAGCAGCTCAAATGCCTACAAAGCTAGACAGATATGGTTAATGTGGACCAGATGGGAGACAATGGGAGTGGTGGAGAGTATGGTTAACTGACTTAGTCGTGCTCCTTCAAATAGAGGCAACTGCAGCACAACTCTAGTTGTTGCTTGGTTTCTGCTAGGCAGCAATGCTAGCTCTGGGAATCCAGACTGTTACTTGAAATACTACAGGCCCGGTGCACAAAATCCATGCATGGGGGAGGGGGTCCCCTCAGCCCAGCCTGCACCCTCTCCAATTCGGGAACCCTCGGGGGATGTCCAACTGCCGGTTTAGGCCTGATCCCTGGACATCCCTCTCACAATCTGGGACTGCTGGCTCCTAACTGCTCACCTGCCTGCCTGCCCCCTAACTGCCCCCTGCCCACTGGCCTGGTAGCCCCTCACTGCCCTACCCCTCCTGTCGGCTTGGTTATCCCCAACTGCCACCCTGGTCACCCCCAATTGGGCCACCACCACCACCCCCGCCGGCCTGGTCGCTCCTTGCAGCCTGCTGTTCTGTTGTTCATCCAGTTGCTTCAGTTGTGACAGCCCCTGGCTTTTTATATATTAGGATTGGTTCCTATTTTTTAAAAAATACTACTTCAGCCAAATAAAACATGTTAAGACAGCTAGCCAGATGTGGCCTGTGGGCCATAAGGTTGAGAACAGTGGAAGGGGCCTGAGTCTTGGAGACCTTGGTTGGAATCTCCAATTCACACCTTAGGCCCATCACTTGCCCACTGTTAACCTCAATTTCTTCATGTGTACTTTGGGTCCTAAGCCACTTCCGGAGGTGTTGTGAAGGTGACTGGGAGAGTCTGTGTCCAACTGCTACATACAGGCTGTGACAAGAGGTGGGCCCCAGCTCCAAGTCAATGGCAATCTCAAGCTACCACTTTCCCTTGCCTGGCCTCAGTTTCCCCCCTGGTTTACCCAGTCTTATCTCCATCTGACCTTGCTGAAGGCAGGTGGTGAAAGGAAAAGGGGCTGCCTTATAGGGAGGAGGCAGGCTGGGTCCCTCAATGTGTTCCTGACCCAAGCTGACCGGAGGAGGAAGTGTTGCAGAACACCCATTGAGAAACCCACTAGCAGCCCTCCTGCAGCCCACACCCAGTATATCCCAGTCATTGCTCCATTTTGAGTAAGCAACAGACCCCCCCCCCCCAACCCAGGCAAGGCCTCCCTAGAAGAGGAACTCCTCCCCCACCCCCGCAGGTCCTTCACCCAACCCTCCATCCGCCTGCCTCCCCATCAGTTACTTCCTCCTCCCTCCCCTCCTCCCAGCCACATTAAGGCAGCAGCACAGAGTCACATGCAAATATCCTGTCCTGGAACTGCCACCAGTCAGTGGGGCTCCTCCCCGCCCCAGCTTGGTCACCTCACTGTGTCTCTGGGCACCTGGAAAAGGACCTCCCCAGAGCTGTCCCACTTCGTCTTCTAGCAGCTCTTGCCAGACCTGGCCCAATTTCATAAGAAAACCAAGACCCTGAAATGAACCACTGTGACCAAGATCACAAAACCTAGAGGTACCAGAAGCAGGATTGAAACCCATATCCTTGGAGTCACAACCCAAGCTCCTTTCCCACTCCAAATATGTCAGATATTTATTAGGTGTCAACTGAATATATACACCAAAGACTCCCAAACCACTTGGGAAGCTGGCAAAGACCCAGCCCCAAGCTGTCAGCCAGCTCACGAAGGGATTCTGATACAGCCAGTCCATGGGCCAGGGTTCAGGACTCAGAGACAATTGGGATTTCCTTTAATTTTCATGTCCTGTTTCCAACCATTCCACACAAAAAAAAGGTTACTAAAGTTCAGAGAGAAGAGACTTGTCTAGAGCCAGGTAGGTGGGAGAGACAAAGCCAGGAGGGGTGAGGGTTCCCCAGTGGAGGCATGGATCCTGGGTCTGGCCAAATCCCTACACCTCACCCGCTGCTTGAAGAAGCCTATCCGATGATGCACATACTCTCTGGCCAGGCAAGACAGTGCTCTCAGCAGCCTGAGGCCTGAACTGGCTACAGCAATAGGAGGGAGGCCAGGCCAGACTCTCCTCACCCCTCCTCCCTGGCTTGCTGGATGACGAGGCAGAACAGAATCGGCAGATGCCCCCAGAGGCTGGGAGGAAGGCCCAGCCCCGGACTTGATAAGGGACCGGAGATAAGGAAGGCTCTGGGCACTAAGGACCCAGCCTGCCATGCCTATTTCCAGGCAACACCTCCCTGGGGTCCATACCCTTTGAGCAGGCAGAAGGTACCAGATGCTGTGCCAGCTGGGGTTCCTCTGGGCTTCCTACAAACTGTATTGGGGGCATCCTGTATCCTAAGCCTGGGTCAGCCAGTGTTACTATGTAATCTGGCAGACAGTCCCTGCAAAAGGGGCACAGAGGTGAAGCAGACTATTCTTTCAGGACACTGTCAGCCTGGAAGCTCAGCGAAGAGTGGAAAAACTGTCATGACCTCCCTGTCCTAGAGTTCCAAAAAGAAGGGTCTTGTACAGTGCTGGTTGCCAGCACCCTGGACAGGACACAGCACAAAGGGCGGTGTTTGGTGATTATGTTACCAAGGTGGACAATAGCAGAGAAGGGGCAGACTGAGCACCAGGCAGGAGGGTCAGGTTTGGTCCTCTGTGTCTCCCAGGACCCTCTAGAGCAGGTGTCTGCTAACATCTTGGGTGGGATCATGAGGAGCTCAGCACTCAGTTGGTTCACCAGACCAGCTCCCCCGCCAGGCCTTGCTCTTACAGTCCTGCCAGCCCAGTATGCTCTCTTCTTTCAAAGCTGCCTCCCACTGACTTCTGTGCTTGTTCGCCCCAGTAGTCAGTGGCTTCCTGAAAGCAAAAATCGTGACCCATTCACCTCTGTCCCCAGTGTCATTAGGTGCTGAACAAGTGGCAGTCATATTGGTAGCATATGTGACTAGCAGCTTCCCCAAGTCCAATGGCCGTTCATTCATTCTCCAAACCTTTACCCTGCATCAACTTTGTGCCGGTCCAGGCTGTGCGCAGAACCTGAGCCCTGGGCACGTGGGGGTAGGTTGCCCCTTCCGGGGCATCCTCTCATCTCTCACCTGGGAGAGGCCTCAGAGAAGCTCTCCTGGGTCTGAGGTCCCACCCTTCCCTCTTCCTTCCGCTAGGTACACCAGACCGGCTCATTCACCCCTCATTTTCACCTCCGCCGCGAGGGCGGTGGCCTGCCCCCCGCCCCTTCCTGGGCCCGAGCGCCCTGGGGCAGGTGCGGAGGAGGACGCGGGGCCGGAAAGACTCAAGTCTGCGCGGGGTGAGGGGCGCGAAGCGCGCTGCCCTAAGAAACGGGGTGGCGGGGTCGCCCCCACCGAGCTCAGAGGCCGCGCGCCCGCGTTCTTCGCACCCGGCCGCCCGCCCGGCCGCCTCACCTTCCCGGGCCTTGAGTAGCACCGTGTTCGCTACGATGTTTTCGAGCTCCATGGGCTGCGGCGCCGCCGGCCCGCGCCACCGGCCGGGATCGCGCGCGGGAGCCGGGGCCGGATGGCGATCGGCGCGGCTCGGCTCGGCTCGGCTCGCAGTGACCGCACCGCGGCCTCCCGGGCCTCCCCGGCCGCCGCCGCCCGCCGCGCACTCTCCGCCCCCTCCGGGGGCCACCCCGGCGCCGCCCCGCCCCGCCCCGCCCTCTGTTTACTTTGCTCGGCCAATGACCGGGAGGGAGCTCCCCGCGCCGCCCCTCCATTAGACAACCTCTGCCTCTCCCCCCGCCCCCGAGCCAGGGATTCGCCCAAAGGAGCCGGAGGCGGGACTTAGACGTCACCCCTTCCTCGGTGGTTTGCGGTGGGGCTCGGCCCCTAGGTTCGAATTTCTGCGCTTTCGTAGGTTGCCGAACTGCCAATTAGGGCCGAGCCTCCGCCGGGACAACGGCGGAGGGTCCTCTGGGTCACGCCCCGGAGGCCGGATGTTCAGTTGTTCTCAGCCGCGCACTCTGATTGGGCCAGCAGGCGGGGGTGTGGCCCGGGCCCCGGGCCCGTCTGGGCTTGGCTGGGGTTTGCAGGGGATGCACACTTGGTATTCTGGGCCTCCCGGGCCGTGAGCCCGGTCCGGTCGTGCTCCTTGAGTCGGCCCATCCTGGAAGGCGCACATAGGAGGCGAGCAGAGGCCCCGAGGAGGTTGCAGACCTCCCCAGCGGCTCCCCGGCCTCCGGCTCGGCGCCGCGGGCACCCCCGCCCCGCCCCCGCTGCAGGATGTTGTGATTTCTCTCCACCCACACGGCCTCGCCCGCCCTCGGCCTCTGCCGCCTTATAAGGCAGCGCTACCAGTCCGAGACTTAGGGATGAGCTCACACCCATTTTACAGGTGGGGAGCTGGGGCGCCACAGGCCCGGTGGCTGGCTCCCCGCTGAAGACTAGTGAGAAAGAAAGGCCGAAACTTTACAGCTATTCACCACTGTCTAGTCCAACATCCTACTCCCTCCACCCCCACTTCACACACCAGGAAACGGAGGCTTGCCCAAATTCAGCGAGTAAGGGAGAACCACATTCAGCTGCGCTTCTGTTACCTATCCATTCATTCATCCCAAAATGCAGAGCATCCGCTTTGTGGCCGGCACCAAGCCAGGTGCTGGGGTATACAGTGGGGTCAGCAAGCTCCCTGCTTACATGCTAGAAGGAGGATAAAGATGAAAATCCAATAAATAAATAAGTAGGATGGTCTCAGAGAGTGGTAAGTGCCATTAAGACTGAAAATTAACTTAAAAAAAAAACAAACCTTCATTTGAAATGGAGTCCAGAAGAGGGAGCCCTCTTGCACTACCATTAGAGGTTAATTACAGACCCCAAAAAAGGAAGACAATTAGGAACCTCAACAGGAAGAGACACACCTTGCCAGTTGATACTACTTTACCACTCCAGCAGGAAGATTTCCTTTCTTACCCTGAACTCTCCCTTTTCTCTCTTTAAAAGAAAGCGGACTGTCTTTTTTTTTTTTTTTTAAGTAAATGCTCTTTTTTTTCTTAAATAAATTTTTATTGATATCAGAGAGGAAGGGAGAGGGAGAAACAGAAACATCCACGGGGAGAGAGAGTCATTGATCAGCTGCCTCCTCCATGCCCCACACTGAGGATGGAGCCCACACCCCAGGCATGTGCCCCGACCAGGAATCAAACCATGATCTCCTGGTTCATAGGTCAATGCTCAACCCCTGAGCCATGCTGGCCGGGCGTGGACTTTCTTTCAAAACAACTTCTCTCAATTTCTTTCTTTTTCTCTATGAAATAATGTTCCTCTCTTTTGCTTTTTAAACTTGCTTATGGTTTTGCTATAGCATGTTTGTCTTGAATTGCAAATCTCTGCTATTCCCAAATAAACCCCCTTTGTCGGTAGAATAATTGGCTGTTTTATTTTTTAGGAGGACAAGACAAAAAAGAGTGAGTGAAGGGGAATGGTCTCAGTGTATATGACATTTGAGCAGATCCGATCACACAAAGATCTGGGGCAACAGAGTTGCAAGCAGAGATACCGAGCAAGTGCAAGTGCCAGTTGGATGTGTTCGGGGAAGAGGAAGGTCTGTGTTGTTTCAGGGCCCAGGGGTTTGGCATAAGATGAAGGAACATGGCCAGGCATTGGTTTTTCTTACGTGAAATGTGAAGTCTTTGAAAGGATGATTTATGTTTTCAAAGATCACTCTAGCTAGTGGACATTAAGGGGGCAAGAGTGGAAGCAGAGAGAGCAGTTGGGAGGCTCCAGAATTCCAGGAGGGGGAGGATGGCAGCTTGGACCAAGAGGATGGCAGTGGATATGTAACAGCAGTGTTCAACCTTTTTCATCTCACGGCACACATAAACTAATTACTAAAATTATGTGGCACACCAGAAATTACATTTTTGGCCAATATGACAAAAAATAGGTATAATTTTTATTCATTCACACCAATGGATATTGTTGCATTGGCTGTTGTCAATCTAAGGGAAAAGAGGTCAGTGCCCCTGACTAAATAGGTTCTTCATGTTTCAAACATGCTTGTGGCACACTGGTTGAAAATTGCTGACCTAGGACACATTTGGAAGTATAGGTAAGTTCCCTGAAGGGGGGGAACCCATCTAGTAGGACAAAGGGCAAGTCCCTCATCCAGTGAAGGCTGTTGTGTCCAAGTGAGACCTGAGAGTTGAGTGAGAATGTGCAGGATTCAGAGGTGACTGGTAACTGGAGTGGGGAGGGAAAGAGCCTTCTGGACCAAGGGCCACACATATTCAAAGCTCTGTGGAGGTAGACAGTAAGGGCTCATGCATTTGGCCCCTGAGGGCAAAGCATTGGGCTAGAGTTTCAAGTGCACATCGTATTGGGGGCCAAGAAATGAGTCCAGGCTTTGGAGAGGCCTGGATCACAAAGGTCTTTGGAAGCCCCGTGGAGTTTGTGCTTCACTTTGAGGGTAGCAGGAGCTGCCAAGAATGTTGTAAGCCAGGAAGAAGTGTGATCAGATTTGCTTACTGTGCCACACAGTGGAGGACCTGCTAGGAGTAAGGATCAAGGGTTGGGAGAGAGAGGCTCAGCTGCCTTGTGAGCACCTGTTGTTTTGGTGCTGGCATCAGAACACCCCTCCTCTTTAGGAGGAAACCCATGAAATGCAAAGACAGGCCCTGCATTCCACTATGGAAATCAAAGGGGAGGCAGAATCTGCTCTTTAAGGCTTCTCATGGCTCACACATGTTTCCAATGCTTCCAAATAGATATTTGTATCCAATTCAAATGATTAACATAAGACATCAGAGGGACCATTTAGGATTCATTATGGAGGCAGTGGAAAGGGAGGGGCTGGTGGTCAAGCAGGCTCTTTCTGGGGCATGGGGACTCAATAAGGACCCAGGAACATCCGATCAGTTCCTTGTCTGCCTGTTATCCAGAATAGTCTTCCTTGTTTGCAGCCAAGCATCCTGAGTAAGACAGGCAGGAGGCCTTCTTGTTGTTAATCCTTACCAGAGGATATTTTTCCCATAGATTTTTACAGAGTGGAAAAGAAGGAAGGGGGGCAGGGAGAGAGAGAGAGAAAAAAATATGGATGTGAGAGAGACATACTGATTGGTTGCCTCCCACACACGGGGCTGGGGATTGAACCTGCAACACAGGTATGTGCCCTTGACCGGGAATTGAACCCAAGATCCCTACTCTTTCATGCATAGGCCGACACTCTAACCACTGAGCACTACTGGCCAGGGCAGGAGGCCTTTCAGGATAAACCATTAGAAAGAGGAATGAGGGTGCTCTGTGCTGAGGCAGTGAGCAGGAGGTGCCACAAACAAGGGGCCAGATTGAGAGCAATCATGCAGCTGGTATAAGCAGGACTTGGTGGTGGATAGGGGTGAGGAGGGGACAGTGTCATGCATAACTTTCAGGTTCTTGCTCTTCAACCCATTCTCTACCTACAGCCAAAGTGATTTTTTTAAAAGGGGAAGTTGCCACCCTCCATCTGAGATATGCATTTCTAGGAATTTATCTTACAAAGATAATTGCATGCAAGCAAAATAAGAAATGAATTTTCAAGGTTATTCCTTGCAGCAATGTCTGAAAAGATGAACTACGCTAATTATCCTTGGGTACCAGATTACTTTATTTGAAGGAATGATAGAAGTGAAAGAACATAAGTAGCTGATTTGATACAACTTATAGAAAAGATAAAGGTGACCCAGTGTTCATGTACTGCTTTGGTAGCCAGGCTAGTCCCCCATGGCTACGGGAAGCAGCCTAAGGCTTCGCTCTCATCGCTGTCTCCCACGGTGTACTGGTCAAAGAGACACTCTGTCCTGCCAGATTCAGGAGCCCTCATCTTGTACAAGCTGGTTACGTGGTCACCCAATTCTTCTACGGATTTCGCCTGCTCACTCAGGTAATGAGTCTCAATGAAGCCACACAAATGGGGGTCATTTTTGTCAGTGGCCAGTTTGTGCAATTCCAATAGTGACCGAGTCACACTTTTGTCCAAGTGTGATGTGCACTCCTTTGCTTTCATCTTGTTCTCCCAGTTATCATAGTCTGGTTTCTTGATTTTGTGAAGAAAGATTCTGCCACCTCGTTGGTTCTACAGCTTCATCAGTTTCCCAGCATGTTCCTTCTTCTCATGAGATTGCTGAAAAACATATCTGGCCAAGTTCTTTACAGCCACATCATCACGGTCAAAGTAGTAAGACGTGAATATGTAGATGTAGAAGGAATAGATTTGGTGGTTGATGGCAGCCTCCAAGTCCTGGTGATAGTTCTGGCGCAACTGAGAGGGAGACACAATTTTCTGGGTGGGTGGCGGGGGCTTTGGGACATCTGAGGCGCCAAGAGGAGTGAAGGAGGGCTGGATCTATGCAGCCTATAGGGATGGGAGATGAGTGCTGGGGCTGCCCAAGTGCTGTTGAAGCAGGAAACCGGGGCAACTCTTAGCCAAGACTGTCCTGCACTAATTATCCTTAGCAGGGACTGATTAGATAAAATGTGGTCCTTTCTGGTACAGGAATACTATGTAGCTGTTAAAAAAAAAAAAGTGCATGCCGAAACCGGTTTGGTTCAGTGGATAGAGCGTCAGCCTGTGGACTGAAGGGTCCTGGGTTTGGTTCCAGTCAGGGGCATGTGCCTTGGTTGTGGCACATCCCCAGTGGGGGGTGTGCAGGAGGCAGCTGGTCGATGTTTCTCTCTCATCAATGTTTCTAGCTTTCTCTCCCTCTCCCTTCCTCTCTGTAAAAAATCAACAAAATATATTTTTTAAAAAAAAGAGTGCAGTGCTCTTCCTGCCCGATATAAACAATCTCCAAGATACATTGTTAAATAAAAAAGGAAAGCGCAGAGCAGTGTGTAAAGTTTGCTACCATTTAAAAAAAATGAGGATAGGCTAGGTTATATTGTAGTGACAAACAATCTCTAATCTTAAAACAAGCTTATTTCTCAGGCTCACCACATGTCTGCTTGCAGGTTGTTGGAGGTGGGCAGGATCCACTGAGTCATCACTCAGGGACCGATGGTGACAGGGCTCCATCTCCATTTGTGCTTCCACAGGAGCAGCTGGGAGAGGAAATGTGAGTTCCATGTAGCCCTTAAATGCAGCTGGAAGTGAAGCAAGTCCCTTCGGCTCACATTTCATTAGTCAAGGCAAACCACGTGGCCACAACTGACTTGAAAGGGCTGTGCCATACTACCCTACAGGGGAAGATTGTATTTTCCAAAGATAGGCGTAGCAATAAACTCCCATCCCACAGGCACTTCTGCAATGGGACCTTGCCATCCCCACAACAAGAGGTGGGCTGTAATTTCCCTATCCCTAGTGATTCTGTCCTCAGTAGGATCTAATGGTACTGATGCCCATAAGGTCTGAAGCCAGGCCAGAAAAGGCCAGGCAGCCTGCTTCTCTGACAATGCTTGCTCTCCCAAAGCTTCTCTCGGGATGTTGCCTCGGAATCAGCGGCCATTCCAGAGGGGATGGAAAGGCTGTGTGTAGGTGCTGTGCTCCCATGGACAGTCCCACCACAGCACGACAGGCATGAGTGAGGGAGCCTCCAAGCAATTCCAGCTCCTGGCCATTGGAACCAGCCACAGCCATTCCAATTTCCCCAGCAGAGGGCCCTGGCATTTGTGGCAGAGACACAAAGCCATCCCTGCTGTGTCTTGTCTAATTCTGGTCCTGCAAAATCCATGGACATAATAAAATAGTAATTTTATGCCACTAAATTGGGAGTGGTTTTGTTTGTTTGTTTTGCTTTGTTTTTTTATACAGAAATACTTTTCTGGAATAACAACTGTATGTCTGGAAGGAGAATATTATCTATACTAATAAAAGAGAAACATGCAAATTAACCATCACTCTGCTATTACAAGCCACGCCCACCAGCCAATCACTAGTGACTATGCAAATTAACCCAACCAAGATGGCATCAGCTGGAGCAAGCAGGAGGCTTGGGTTGCCCCAGCAATGGAGGAAGCCAAGCTTCCCACCTACCCTGGTTGTCCCTGGCCTCTGCTCAAGGCTACAAAGTTTGAATTATAGAAGATAAATCCTGGATACTTGCTTCCAGCCAGCTCTGGCCTCTGCTTAAGGAGGCACTGAAAAAAAAGAAAAAGAAAAAAAGGAGGGGCTGGGACTTGGGTCACTGGGGGTGATCAGGTCAGGAAGGGATGGCAGGGGCTATTGGAGGAAAGCAGACCAGCAGGGGGGCCAGTTGGGGGTGAGCAGGCCATCAGTGGGGGTCAGTTGGAGGTGAGCAGGCCAGTGGGGAAGGAAGGTTGGGGGCAAGCAGGCTGGTGGCAGGGGCCAGTTTGGGCAAGCAGGCTGGCAAGCAGAGTGGTTAGGGACAATCAGGCAGGCAGGTGAGCAGCTGGAGCCAGCATGGCAAGATTATGAGAGGGATGTCTGACTGCCGGTTTAGGCCTAATCCCTGTAAACCGGCAGTAGGACATCCTTTAAGGGGTCCCAGATTAGAGAGGGTGCAGGCCGGGCTGAGGTACAACCCCTGCCCCTCTGCACAAATTTTGTGCACCAGGCCACTAGTTGGTAATATTTGGTGAACAACTGTAGGGAGTGGCTATAGGGTCAAGCCTCAGACTGACCTGTGGCAGGGCTACAAATAAGTCCCAGCTTGGAGGGCAAAGCCCTCTTAGCATAATTAAACTTGACCTTATAGTTTAATGGGCTGTGGGCAGTGCAGCAAGTGCTGCCAAAACAAGGTGAAACTCACAAGAACATTGTAAACATGTTGACCACTTCTCTTGTTTTGCTTTGTGTGCTCTGAACATAAAATAAAGCTTTGGCTTGCAGGCCGTGGCAGTGTCTCTCCATCACAGAAGCAGCATCCCCCTGCCCGAAGTCCCAGTTGTATTCTCTTGTCTGTTTTCTTCAATCCTTCACTGTGCCTCCTCAGGCTCACCAAACCTGGCCGTGCTGGTGCAGCACATACAACGCTAACGACTACCACACAGATTTGCTTCCATTCACATGACTTTCTCTGGAAGAACATGTGAGGCCCAGGAACACTGGTTGCTTCTAGAAAGGGGAATTAAGTGGCCAGGGACAGGAGTAGAAGGGAGGCTTTACATCATATACCCTTTTGAACCTTTAATCTTGTATAACAAGACTGTATTGCTTATACTATCTAATAAAAGAGTAATATGCAAATTGACCACACCTCTGCCACATCCACAACCCACCTCCACCAGCCACACCCACCAGCCAATCAGGAGGAGGCAGCAAATTAACTCCAACCAAGATGGCTGTGGCCACAGAGAGAGCAGGAGGGAGGCTTGGGTTTCCCTGGTGATGGAGGAAGCCAAGCTTTCTACACACCCTAGTTGGCCCAGGCCTCAATTCAATGCTACAGAGTTTCAATTATAGAAGACTAGAGGCCTGGTGCACAAAATTCGGGCATGCGGGGGCAGGGGTGTCCCTCAGCCCAGCCTGCACCCTCTCCAATCTGGGACCCCTCGAGGAATGTCCAACAGCCTGTTTAGGCCTGATCCTGGTAGGATTAGGCCTCAACAGGCAGTTGGACATCCTTCTCACAATCCTGGACTGCTGGCTCCAAACGGCTCACCTGCCTGCCTCCCTGATTGCCCCTAACTGCTTCTTCCTGCCAGCCTGATCACCCCCTAACCACTACCCTGCCAGCCTAATTGATGTCTAACTGCTCCCCTGCCAGCCTGTTTGCCCCCAACTTGCCTCCTCTGCTGGCCTGGTCACCCCTAACTGCCCTTCCCTGCAGGCTTGATTGCACCCAACTGCCCTCCCTTGCAGGCCTGGAACCTCCCAATAGCCCTCCCCTGCTGGCCATCTTGTGGTGGCCATCTTGTGTCTACATGGGGGCAGGATCTTTGACCACATGAGGGCAGCCATCTTGTGTTTTTGCGTGATGGTCAATCTGTGTATTACTCTTTCATTATTTTTTTTAATTTTATTTGCAATCTAACTTATATTTAATAGTAGTACATATGTTTTCCTCCCCCCCCAATATCCTCCCCCCAGCCTCCCCTACCCCCCAGCACATGTCCCCACCTGCCTCCCTCCCCACCCCAGAGTCTTTCATTCATTGGTTATGCTCATATGTATGCATACAAGTCCTTCGGTTGATCTCCCCCAGCATCTGCCTCCCCTCCACTCCAGCCTTCCCCCTGTAGCTTGACAGCCTGTTCGAGGCCACCCTGCCTCTATATCAATCACTCCCCCCTGTTTCTTTTCTTCAAAAATATCTTGCCTCTGCATACTGAAAACAAACGTATAAGAGCAAAGCAAAAAAAGTTTGAGTGTCAGTTTCAATGTCCAACTGTTCTGAGTCCCAGTTTCAATGTCAAATAGTTCTTCATGTGTACATGTCAGCAATGGTATCCAGATGGCAGACACATCGTGGCAATGCAAGATCCATCCTCTCTGGTATGTTCCTGGGCCGCCTGCAGCCACACACAGCTGCCGACTGCTAGCATGGCAAGGTGTGGTCAGCGTCCGCCATCTCTGGATACTCTTTCATTAGATAGGATAGAGGCCTGGTGCATGGGTGGGGGCCAGATGGTTTGCCCTGAAGGGTGTCCCAGATCAGGATGGGGACTCCCTTGGGGTGTGGGCGGCCTGGGAGAGGGGCCTATAGTGGTTTGCAGGCTGTCCACGCACCCCAGCAACCCAAGCGGAGGCCCTGGGATCAGGGATTAATTTATGTTCTACAATTGAAACCTTGTAGCCTGGAGCAGAGCTAAGCCTCTGCTTGCTCCATGGTGACAGCCATTTCTGTTTGGGTTTACTTAAATTCTATAATTAAAACTTTGTAGTCTAGAGTGGAGGCCTAGGCGCTAGGGCTGCAGAAGTTTGGCTTCCTCCATCGCCCAGGCAATCCTAGCCTCTGCTCTCGCCAGCTCTGTGGCTGCCATTTCTGTTGGGATTATATATCATCTATAATTGAAACTTTGTAGCATTGGGTGGAGACCTAGGCTGGCAAGGGCAAGTGGAAAGCTTGGCTTCCTCCATTGCCGTGGAAACCCAAGCCTCCCTCCTGTTCTCAGTGGCTGCAGACATCTTGGTTGGGGTTTATTTGCTCCTGATTGGCTGGTGGGCGTGGCTGGTGGGTATATATGGTCAATTTGCATATTACTCTTTTATTAGATAGGATAAATAAATCCCAACAGAAATGGTTGTGGCCATGGAGTGAGCAGAAGGCTTGGCTCTGCTCCAGGCTACAAAGTTTCAATTATAGAAGATAAATAAATACCAGATACCAGGGCCTCCACTTGGGTCTCTGGGGGGGGGGGGCGTAGCTGGCCTGCAAACCACCATAGGCCCCTCACCCAGGCTGCCCCATGCCCCAAGGGAACCCCCACCCTGATACGAGACACCCTTCGGGCAAACCAGCTAGCCCCCACCCATGCACCAAGCCTCTATCCTATCTAATAAAAGAGTAATATGCAGATTAATCATCACTCCAACACATAAGATGGCTGCCCCCATGTGGTCAAAGATCCTGCTCCCATGTGCACACAATATGGACAGCAAGGGAGGGCTGTTGGAAGGGACTAGGCATGCAAGGGAGAGCATTTGGGGACAATCAAGCCTGCAGGGGAGGGCAGTTAGGTGTGACCAGGCCTGCAGGGGAGGGCAGTTAGGAGTGACCAGGCCTGCAGGGGAGGGAAGTTAGGGGTAACCAGGTCTGCAGGGGAGGGAAGTTAGGGGTGACCAGGCCTGCAGGGGAGGGCAGTTAGGGACAAACAAGCTGGCAGAGAGCAGTTAGGCATCAATCAGGCTGGCAGGGGAGTGGTTAGGGGGTGATCAGGCTGGCAGGCAGAAGTGGTTAGGGGCAATCAGGAAGGCAGGCAGGCGAGCCAGCAGTCCTGGATTGTGAAAGGGATATCTGACTGCCCATTTAGGCCCAATCTGGGTTGGACCTAAACGGGCAGTCAGACACCCATCAATGGGTCCCAGATTGGAGAGGGTGCAGGCTGGGCTGAGGAACACCCCCCCACCTCCCATGCACGAAATTCGTGCACCATGCCTGTAGTTTTAAAAATAATCAACCTGATGTTATCACTCTCCTATTCAGAAGCCTCCGGTGGGCAGCCTCTAAGGTGGTCCTAATGACTCCCCTTCTTGGTATTCCCCTCTGATATGATTTCTGTCCTTTGAGAATGGGCTGGACCCAATGACTCACTTCTAACGAAAAGAATGTAGCAAAACGTGCTGGGATGTCACCTCCAAGATTAGGTTACTAGAAGGCCATGGCTTCTGTTTTCCAGTGCCCACTCTCACCCCCTGGCTGGCTCACTCTGACGGAAGCCAGCTTCTATGTTGTGAGTTGCCCAATTGAGAGGCCTCCATGGCAGGAAACTAAGGTATCCAGCCAACAACCAAGACTGACCTGAAGCCCCAGCCTTGTGAATGAAATTGGAAGTGGATCCTGCCCCAGCTGAGATGACTGCAGCCTCGTGGGAGATTAATTTGGAGGCACCCAGTTAAAAAGGGCCCAGGTTCTTTTTTAAAAAAAAAACAAAACACCTCATCTAAGGATATTTTTTCCATTGATTTTTAGAGAGAGTGGAAGGGAGGAAAGGTGGGAGGGAGAAAGAGAACAAGAGAGAGAGAGAGAGAAACATCAATTGTGAGAGACACATCTACTAGTTGCCTTGTGGTGGGAGATCAAACTGAGACCCTTCAGTGCACAGGCTACACTCTAACCGGTGAGCACAGCAGTCAGGGCATTAGTACCTGGTGGGGGAAAATATCCTTGGGTGAGGATTAACCAAAAAGAGAGAGAGAGAGGAGAGAGAGAGAAAAGAGAAAGAAAAAGAAATACCTTGGATTCTTGATGACATTGTGAAACCACTGAAAGCACTGTTCCTGGAGCCCCTCTACTCCAGGTCTCCTGTGATGTAAAATGGGGGATTTGAATTTCCTCACCTCTTACTTAAGTTGGTTTTTCAAAGGTATCCTGACATGCCGCGTAGCAGGGACCCTCTGGTCAGGGCAGGCGGTACAGTGCTCGACCTGCGACTCTTCTCATCATCCCATGTGGCCCGCTCAGGTTTCAGAGTCCTTGGAGACAGCAGCACCCATTGGCCAAGTTTAGGTCTATTTAAAAAAAAATAAAAAAACAAAATTAAATTGAATTTGAAGGTCTAATTAGCTTTATTATGCAATTTATGAATTGAGCAGCATCCCATCTAGCAACTAGAAGTATACTCCAAGGGGTTGTACAAAATAGAAGAATTTTATAGGAAGGAGTTTGGGGCAAGGAAGCTATCAGTGAAAGAAAGAAAAAAAATTTTAAAAAATTTATTGATATTTTACAGAGCGGAAGGGAGAGGGCTAGAAAGTCAGAAACATCGATGAGAGAGAAACATCGATCAGCTGCCTCCCGCACACCCTCTCCTGGGGATGTGCCGCAGCCAAGGTACATGCCCTTCACCAGAATCGAACCCGGGACCCTTCAGTCCGTAGGCCAACGCTCTATCCACTAAGCCAAACCGGTTTCAGCAAAAGAAAAAAATTTAAACATAGGCACTAAGCTTCTTAATTATATATATATATAATTCAATTATGTATATATTGAATTCAAAGAAGGAGAGGGAGATAGAAGCATCAGTGATGAGAGAGAATCATTGAATAGCTGCTTCTTGCAACGCCCCCTACTGGGGACCAATTTCACAGCCCAGGCATATACCCTTGACTGGAATGGAATCTGGGACCCTTCAGTCCACAAGCTGACACTCTACCCACTAAGCCAAACCAGCTACGGCGAGAAAGAAATATTTTTGAGCCTGGGCATCTTTTCTTTGGGGGAAGAGAAGCTAAGGGTTTTTGTTGTGGAGAGTGCATCTTTTTTTGAGGTAACTTTTCTGGTGCTTGTCCAGAAAATTCCAGATGGTTGATGCAATTAGATCAGATATTAAATCTATTTAATATTATGGGCTTTTATTTTAGCATAAGCAACATCATTTTGGGCTTATGGCTGTTGTTTTGTTTGCTTGTCTGTTTCAATAGGCCTCCCTGGCTTTGCTATGGTAAGGACAGGATGCTCAGTCCATTAGACTTCCACAGTGGAAGATGGTCACTAGAAATGTTTTTACCACACAGTGGGGGAGAGATGACTCCCTCAATGGAAAGTAGGAGACAAGAGGAAGGGGGAATAGATGTTAAGCATCCAAATCCCTACAAATGTCCATCTTTGGTCTCAAAGGACTTCATACCCCGTCTCACATTCCCTACAAAGCACCCCGTGCTCAGCACATTCTCCCTCTGACATGCTGCACCAAGGCTTCTGTAGTGTTACTCACTCTGCCTGGAAGCTTTCTCCTGGCCTCCAAACCTTAGTCACGGTGAAATCCTGTTCCAAAGGCCCGTCCATCCCAAGGGAGAAGGAGCCAATATGAAACTGGCCCTGGGCTGTGGTCTGTCCGCAGGTGCAATCAGGAACTGACTAAGATGCTTTCACTTTAATGAGTTTGTCTAAACTGAGTTTTGCTCTCATCATCTTAACACTTACTACTTTCTGATACCTTTTAAAGTAATTGCTGATGCCCTGACTGGTTTGGCTCAGTGGATACATTGTCGGCCTGTGGACTGAAGGGTCCTGGGTTCGATTCCGGTCAGGGGCATGTGCCTTGGTTGTGGGCACATCCCCAATGGGAGGTGTGCAGGAGGCAGCTGATCGATGTTTCTGGTTCTCTATCCTTCTCCTTTCCTCTCTGTAAAAAATCAATAAAATATATTTAAAAAATAAAATAATAAAATAATTGCTGACAAGGTGCTTCTACTACTCCTGACTTCCACTTGCTGGGTTTCTGATCCAGGAAGTCTTCCATGGCTTCTCTTCCAGCAGAACTAAAAAAACACTACATTCTGTCTCCTTTCATTTCCCACAGATTACATTGTATCAGTACGGACCCCTTTGAAAAGTAATAGAAATCCATTCATATTGGTTTTACTGGTTCATGTCATCAAGAATTTTTTAAATCCACCCCCATAGATATGTTTATTGGTTTTACAAAGAGAGAAAGTGATGGGGAAGAGAGAAACATTGATCAGTTGCCTCCCATATGTATCCCAACCAGGAATCGAAACTGAAACCTAGGTATGTGCCCTGACCAGGAATCTAACCTTCAACCTTTTGGGTTTTTTTATACTTGGTGTATGACATGATACTACAACCAACTGAGCCACCCAGCCAAGTTCCTAGAATTCTTGAGGGTTTTAGTTTAGCATGCAGGTTCTCCAACAAAGTCATCAGGGATAGATCTATCTGTACTAGTTGTCAAATGCTGAGTAACAAATCACCCCAAAACTTATGGAGCAAATCAACAATCAATTATCATTCCTCACAGTTGCTGAAGCTCAAGGATTCAGGAGCAAGAATGTTAATTATCTATACGAATAAAAGGATAATATGCAAATTGGTCACCATGCCCTCACAGTAACAACCAAACAGCAGGCTGCATGGGCGATAACACTGGCAAGGGGGTTAGCGAGGGACAACCAAACGACTGACCAGCAGGCTGCATGGGGGACAGGGCAGTGAGGGGCGAACAGGCCAGTAGTGGGGGCAACCAGGCTGGGGGGGGGGGCAGTTAGGGGCAATCAAGCTGGCAGGCAGAGGTGGTTAGGGGTGGTTAGGCTGGCAGCAGGGGGCAGTTAGGGACCACCAGGTAGGCAGGCAGGTGAGCAGTTAGGAGCCAGCTGTTCTGGATTGTAAGAGGAATGTCCAACTGCCGTTTTTGGCCTGATCCCAGGGATGGGCCAAAACCAGCAGTTGGACATCCCCTGAGGGGTCCTGGATTAGAGAGGGTGCAGGCTGGGCTGAGAGGACCCCCTCCCCCCCTGTGCATGAATTTCTTGCACCAGGCCTCTAGTACCTTAATAAATGTAAAATTTAGCTGCAGCTTAACTGGATGGTCCTGGCTTGAGGTCACTCATGAGGCTTCAGGCAATACGTTGACTAGGGCGGTCTCTATCCACTTACAACATAGCCCCAAGGCTGTCAAATTGGTACTTTCTCCCCACACATGCCTCTCCCTGGGGCTGCTTGAGTGTCCTCCCAGTATGGCAGCTGGCTTCCCCTAGGGTGAATGATCCGAGACCAAGGCAGCAACTGCAACGCCTATTTTTTTTATTTTTTTAATATATTTTATTGATTTTTTACAGAGCAGAAGGGAGAGGGATAGAAAGTCAGAAACATCGATGAGAGAGAGACATCGATCAGCTGCCTCTTGCACGCCCCCCACTGGGGATGTGCCCGCAGCCAAGGTACATGCCCTTGACCGGAATCGAACCCGGGACTCTTCAGTCCGCAGTCCGACGCTCTATCCACTGAGCCAAACCGATCCTGGCACAATGCCTATTTTTTAAAAACATATCTTATTGATTTTTCACAGAGAAGAAGGGAGAGGGATAGAGAGTTAGAAATATTGATGAGAGAGAAACATAGATCAGCTGACTTCTGCACACCTCCTACTGGGGATGTGCCTGCAACCAGGATACATGCCCTTGACCAGAATTGAACCTGGGCCCTTCAGTCCACAGGCCGATGCTCTATTCACTGAGCCAAACCAGTTAGGATGCAATGCCTTTTATGACCTGGGCTCGGAAGTCAGACACCATCACTTCTGCCATATTCTGTTGGACACACAGAACAGCTGACTCAGTGTGGGAAAAGACTATGACAAGGGCTTGGATTGCAGGCGGTGATCACTGGGGACCATCTTGGAGACTGCCTCCCACATTGCACCCGCTCATTCCTTCTCCGTTTGCTCTGATTTTCAACTGTGTGTAGGCAGGCCTTCCCCAAACTGAGACAAAGATGGCCATCAACATCTTTAGGCTCCCATTCTCAGTGACTCTAGTGGGAAGAAAGTGCCCCTTTCCCAAAAGTCTTGGTGAGAAAGTCCCAATGTTGACTCTAATGGGACAAACTTGTGTCTATTTTTCTCCCTGAACTAATCACTGAGGTCCAGATACTACATTCTTATTGGTCAGACCGAGACCACACCCCCAGCCCTAGAATGGAGGGTAGAGTTGGCAGCACTAGGGACTCATGAGAGAATCAAGGAGTAGTTGTTCCCCCCAAAATAAAATAAAATCAAACAAATCAGGGTGCCATAGGGAACCAAGGCAGGAAAAACAATATCTATTCACCCATCTCCCTCCTTTGTGCTCCAATTTCTGTGGTTGGTAGAATGGCCCGGAACGTGTATACTCACCTCTCCCAGTTATCCAATCAAACCCTAATCTAGATGCTTCTGTGGAAGAATGCTGCTGAGGTAACTAAGGTCCCGAATCAGTTGAGTTTAAGATGAGGATATTATACTAATCAGGTGAGCCCTTAGGAGGAACACCATTCTTCCTGGTAAAGGAGATTCAACTTATGAGAGTCAACACGGGGAGACTTTGCTGCTGGCTTGGGAAGTGGAGGGGGCCATATGGTCAGAGTTTCAGGCAGCTTCTAGGAGCGAAGGGTTACAGCCTGCAGAGAAACAGTGCCCTCAGTCCAACAAATGCAAGGAACGGAATTCTGCCAACAATCTGAATAGCTTGGAAGTGGATTTTCCCCCAGAGCCTCCAGAGAACTCAGCCTTGGTCTCACTTTTGTGAGACCCTGAGCAGAAAAACTAGTTGCATAGTGCTGGACTGTCAACCTATGAATTTGTGAATGAATAAATGGATATTGTTTTAAGGTGTGAAGTTTGTGGTTCCATTTAGGCAGAAATAGAAAAGAAATATACTTCCTAATGGACTGTACAATCCCTATAGTAGGGAGCTTGTCTTGGGTCTCCTTAACCTCTTTATCCCCAGACACAAAAAGTCTCTCTTCCTGCTTCCAGTCCCAATATCTGGGAAAGAGAGAAGGAAACCAGGTCTTCATTGTTCTACCCCAACCCTCCCACTGCAAGGTCCCTGCCTTTGGCTTTGCACAAACAGCCTGTGCCCCATCACGCAGCTCAATGAATCTCCACTTCCCAGGCCTAAGGGACCTTTGGCCAACTCTATTGATCTGGACTGCTGCCTGCGTAGGCGGGTGGACCAACAGACAGACGCCATGAGGGCTCTGCTGCTCCTGGGGTCCTTGTTGGTGAGCCTGGAATCAGCACTTTTGGTGAGGGCTGTGGGAACCAGGATTGTGCTGGGGTGGCCTTGGGGGGCCTGTCACAAGCTTGGCCTCTGCCGGTGACCTCTTGGTCCAAGTGACCAAAGGCCTGGGTGGAAAGGTGAGGTCAGCCCAGAAGGCCCAGGAAGAGAGAGACACCAGAGCCTGTGGATATGAGGGCATGACCTGCGTTTCTAAAGGGGACAATCCTTGAGGAGGGAGGAGGAGAAGGGTCTGGCTCTCGTGAAGAAAGCTGTTTCTCTGGGCGATGAGAAGCGGGGCACTAGCATGGGATCAGGGGCAGGCTATGACTTTCTGGGCAAATTCCCTGTCCTCTTCTCTCCGCCTGTAGACTCCACCTTGGAAGGGCCTCAAGGTGCCTGAGCCTGTCGCAGATGAGCACACAGTGGGTAAGTAGCCTGGATCTGCCTCCTAAGTGACCCTTGGGTGGGAATGAGTGTTACTCTTATCTCCAGAGTCACCTGGCTGGCATTCAGACCTGAGTGCCTGCTGTGTGCCAAGTCTATGCTGATGGGTACTGGGGGCCCAGAATGCTAGTAGCTGCATGTTCCTTGAATGTAGGGCTGTTTCTGAGTGCCCAGGCCAGCACCTGCCAGTTTCTGTTTCCTCATGCTCCCCCATTCTTTTCCTTTCCTCGATACATCTCACGGGCACCAGTCATGGCACAAAGAAGCCAGAGGCCTTGATAGGCGAGGAAGGTTCAAAAGCAGACATCTGCAGCCCAAATGCCTCGAGCAAGTGACTCGGCTTCTCCAAACTTCAGTTTCCCCATCTGTAAAACCAGGCCGGTTATAGTAAACTCCGTAGGGTTCTTGGGGAGGAGAAACGAGTCATAAATCCATGTTAAAGTACTCAGTCAGGGCATGGTCAGTGCTTAAAACATATTAGCTTTTCTAATTAAGCTCTCTTGTAGTTGGGGATGTCTGCCATCTCCCTCCTCCTCAAACCCAACCAGAGCTGCCCATTGCCTCCATTCTCCCAGGCACTAAATATTCACCTGGAGTTGCAAACTGATGGCCCGTTCCCTGGTGAGCCTGGCCTGTGGGATCAGGCCTAGCAATGGCACTGAGGACTAGCACATACAACCCTGTCTGCCTCAGCCTCCTTTCCTCATCACTCACAGCCACCCAAACTGCTCTCCACCCTCCTGCCTAGTCCAACTAAGTGACCTGCCCTTGCCTAGTCACCTACTTGACCGGAATCGAGCCTGGGACCTTTCAGTGCGCAGGCCAATGCTCTATCCACTGAACCAAACCGGTTTTGGCTATGTAACCTTGTTTTATGTGGGGTTCTCTTTAAAGACACTTGGCTTAATATGTATTATTGATTCATTAACATTGAATCCACAGCCAATGGCACTAACTCACCTAAGATACATGTATTCTCCATGAGGCACGCACAGCCCATGTGTACACTGGAACACAGCCCTTCAGCCCTATGGGGGCCATGGTCATCAACAAAACACAAAATGTGAGACATACAGCACTAAATCAACTATGAAAAGGACACTTGCTTCAATAGGAGAGTTGAAGCAAGAAGCAGTGTCACACCTGGTTTGACCTCAGGAGGGAATGTGCCCTTCTGGCTTCCAATAATTCAAATGTTCACATTTGTGCATGGCTGTGAATGACTGTGAAAGCCCCTGGAGAACTGATTTGGGGTTTACAAATAAATTTTAGCAAGAAGGCAGATTTGCAAGTACAGAATCTGTGAGTGATAAGGCTTGGCTATACTATTTTTAAAAAATATAATGGCAATATTTTTTATTGTCAAAACTTCGAAAGTACAAAAATAGAAAAGAAGGAAAAAGTCTGTCATAAGCCACAAGCTCCAAAAACCACTCTTGCAAATTTTGAGAATGTCCTTCTGGATTTTTTTCCCCTGTGTAAATGTACTTGTACAAAAATAAAATCATACCAAACATGCTGTTTGTAACTTGGTATTCTTCATTTAAATAAGAACACCTTAAAAAAAAAGTAAGAACACCCTCCCAGATGGAGTGGCTCAGTTGGGTGAGTGTCATCCCAGGCACCAAAAAGTTGGCCTTTTGATTCCTGGACAGGGCACACACCTGGGCGGCAGGTTTAATCCCCGGTGGGAAGCATATGGAAGGCAACTGATTGATGTTTCTCACATCAATGTTTCTACCCCCCATCTCCCTCTCTCTCTCTCTCTCTCTCTCTCTCTCTCTCTCCTCCCCTCCCCTCTCTCTTCCTCTCTCTAAGCATGTCCTCGGATAAGGATTTAAAAATATATTAAAAATGCCTGACCAGCGTGGCTCAGTGGTTGAGCATCGCCCCATGAACCAGGAGGTCATGGTTTGATTCTCGGTGAGGGCACATGCCCAGGGTTATGGGCTCGGTCCCCAGTGGAGGGCATGACAATTAATGATTCTTTCTCATCATTGATGTTTATATCTCTCCCTTTCCCTTCCTCTCTGAAATCAATAGAGATATGTTAAAAATAATAAAAATAAATAAAATTATGATATATCATAACCTTCTGTACTGATATATCTACATCATCATTTACATTTTTTATTGTTGTAAAGTACACATAACATAAAATTTACTATCTTACCCATTTTTAAGTGTACAATTCAGCGGTATTAAGTACATTCATATTGCGCAACCATCACCACCACCTACCTCCAGAACTCTTCATCTTAAAAACTAAAACGCTTTGACTGTACCGTTACCATTGCCATCTTACAAATGAGGAAACTGAGGTTCAGAGTGGTCATGAGGCTTCAACATTCAACAAGCATTGATAAGGCGCTTCCTTTGCGGCAAGGACTCTTCTAAAGTGTGGGGGGGGGGGGGGGCTGCAGATTTGCACAGGATCATACACCTAGTAGCTTCTGGAGTCTGAGACCACGCTAACTGTCTAACTCTTAGATCCAACTTCTTAAGCAGGATGCTTGAAGGCACAGCAATTAAAAAAAAAAAGATTTCAGAGAAAGGAAGGGAGAGGGAGAGAGAGAAACATCAATAATGAGAGAGAATCATTGGTTGGCTGCCTCCTGCAGGCCCTCTGCTGGGGACTGGGCCTGTAATCCGGGCATGTGCCCTGACCAGGAATCTAACCGTGACCTCCTGGTTCCTGGGTCTATGCTCAACGGAGCCAACCGGAGGGACAGGCAGCACGGTGATCTTTCTGAGGGTCTATTCTTTCCAGCGGACCCTGAGCGTGGTGCCTGGGAGGTTGGCACAGGGAATGTCATTAGAGAGTGTGTTCTCTCTGCAGTTCTCACTGTCACTGGGGAGCCCTGCTACTTCCCTTTCCAGTACCACCGGCAGCTGCATCACAAGTGCATCCACAGGGGCCGATTTGGCCTCCGGCCCTGGTAAGACGACCCAGAAGGGGTTGGGGCAGGGGCCTGGGGAGATGGACTCTGCCCTGCTGGGAGACAGGGGCTGTGGTAGGGAGGGTGGGCCAGCCCCTGGGCAGAGCAGGGAGCCTTATCTCTTTCTCCAGGTGTGCTACTACTCCCAACTTTGACCAGGACAAACGATGGGCATACTGCCTGAAGCCCCAGAAAGTGCAAGGTGCCACACACAGCCTCTGGGGTGGCCCCAGGCCCTCTCCTCCCCACTTTTCTGAGTCTCATCAGACCCTCCACACTTGGGATTCTGGGCCCTCCCTCCAGAGGGAGAAGTTCTGGGAGGGGGTAGCCCCATTTTGCATGGGGGTAATCGAAGGCCTGGAAACAAGGCCAAAGGACAAGACAAGTAGGTTCAGACAAGGACTCGGCTCCTGTGGTTTGACTCAGTTCCCTCTTCCTCCCACTGTGCCCACCTCTCAGACCACTGCGGCACACATAACCCCTGCCAGCAGGGAGGCACCTGTGTGAACATGCCAGGTGGCCCACGCTGCATCTGTCCAGAACACTTCACGGGGAAGCATTGCCAGAGAGGTAAGGAGATGCTGGGGTGGGGGTGGGCGGGGGCTGGGGAACAGGAGCAGCCCCTGCCTGAAAAGGTCCCAGGACCCTCAGAGACCTGGCATGGTCTCAGCCTGTCCGGAGACCAGCACCCCACTTTGTCCCCAGAGAAGTGCTTCGAGCCCCAGCTTCTCCAGTTCTTCCATGAGAATGAAACATGGCATAGGCTTGAGCCAGCAGGTGTGGCCAAGTGCCAGTGCCAGGGTCCCCACGCTCACTGCAAGCCTCTGGCCAGCCAGGGTGAGTGAATGGCTGGGAACCGGTTGGAGGAGAGCCCAAGGTCAAAGGTTGGGAAAAGGGAGGAGAAGCTGGCGAAGGTCAGGTGGTGCCTCTGGGAGGGGGAGAGCTCTGTGGGCTTCTTGGGCCCAGAGGTGGCTCAGCGCCTCCTTCTCTCAGTCTGCCGCAGCAACCCATGCCTCCACGGGGGCCGCTGCCTGGAGGCAGAGGGTCACCGTCTGTGCAGCTGTCCTGAGGGCTACACAGGACGTTTCTGCGACGTGGGTGAGTCTTGTCCAGCTGGAGGCTGAAGGCTCGCCTCCACAGGGGAGGGCTCGCGGAGAGAAGGAGAGGAGGGGCAGGGAGATGGGGGGGAGAGGAAGAGAGGGGGGGCCACACCAGCCCCTGGCTGCAGAGAGCCTCCTCTCTCCCCAGACAAAGAGGCCAACTGCTACGAGGGCCATGGGTTCAGCTACCGAGGCGCTGCACGGATCACCATCTCGGGCGCGCGGTGTCAGCCGTGGTCGGCGGAGGCCACTTACCAGAACCTGACTGCAGAGCAAGCACTGAAGGGGGGCCTGGGCCACCATGCCTTCTGCCGGTAAGCTGAGTGGGCAGGGCAGGGCGTTCCCCTCCTCTCTAGGGCCCTTCGGGGCTCCCCACGCTCCAAAAGGCCTTCTCCCGTGGTTACAGGAACCCAGACAATGACACCCAGCCGTGGTGCTTCGTGTGGAGCGGCAACCGGCTGAGCTGGGAATATTGCGACCTAGCACGATGCCAAGCCCCAACCCCAGCAGCGCCCCAGACCCAGCCTCCACCGCGGCGAACCCTTGTGCGCCAGGAGCTCCCCCTACCCTCGCTCTCAGTACCGAAGGAGCCTCAGGTCACGACCCAGACCCCGCCTCTATCCGGGCCCACAGGTAACTGGGAAGGGGCGGGAAGACCAAACAGAGGGCGCCACTCGTGGCTGTCCCTGTCCTCAGCCCTGGCTCCTCCACAGCCTCGGACGCGATGCGGCAGTATCTGCCCTCTTTGATCTTGGAGTTGGATGAGGCGCCGGAGCAGCCCCCCTTGCTCTGGGATGCGGCGCCGGGGCAGCGGCTCGCGCCCGAGTGCGGACAGCGGCTCCGGAAAAGGCTGTCCTCCCAGAAACGCGTCGTCGGGGGACTAGTGGCGCTGCCCGGCGCGCACCCCTACATTGCCGCCCTGTACTGGGGCCAAAGTTTCTGCGCCGGCAGCCTCATCGCCCCCTGCTGGGTGCTGACCGCAGCTCACTGCCTGCAGAACCGGCCAGTACCGCCTGCCCGGCGTGGCTCAGGCCCTCTCCTCTCCCCCCACCTCCCTCCCCTCTCCCTCCCCCTTTTCCCCTTCCAAAGCTCCCCAGGAAGACGCTGGAACCCAGGAAGGGGCTCAGGAGCAGGGGGCTCCTCCTGGCCGCCGGTGGCCGCTCTGAACGGGCATCCTCTTCCCACCCTGCCCGCAGGCCGGCGCCCGAAGAGCTGACCGTGGTTTTGGGCCAGGACCGCCACAACCAGAGCTGCGCGCAGTGCCAGACCCTGGCCGTGCGCGCCTACCACCTGCACGAGGCCTTCTCGCCTGTCACCTACCAGCACGACCTGGGTGCGTGGGGCGCCCCGCGGGGACTGGGGGAATCGGGAGGGGGGCTCGGAGGCCGGCGTACGAGCCTCACGCCCCCCCCCCCCTTCCCCTTAGCGTTGCTGCGCCTGCAGGAGAGCGAGGACGGCAGCTGCGCGCGCCAGTCGCTTTCCGTGGGGCCGGTTTGCCTGCCGAGCAGCGCCGCTCGCCCCACCGACTCCGAGGCCGCGCTCTGCGAGGTAGCCGGCTGGGGCCACCAATACGAGGGTAGGCAGAACCGCTGGGGGCGGGAGGGAGACCTCTGGCACCAGGGTGGGCAAGAAAAGCCCGTCGCTTTGGTATCACCAGGGACGGGAGGCACTGGCCTGTTGGGCCGTGAGGACGTGCAGGGCCCTCGTTTCTGCAGCCACCCCTCCCAGGGTCTGGGGTTCACTGTTGGGGCCCCCCAAACTCCTGAGGAGTATAGGGAGAATCAAACTTCCTCTTCGTTCCCACTGGGCACTGGGCTGCAAGGCTAACTGGGACACCGCCCTGCACTCGAACGGGGCGGGTAGTGAGGATTCTGAGACGCTGGCTGGGAAGGGGAAGTCCTGCTCCGCCCGCCCGTTCACCTCCCGCTCCTCCCGGGCCTGTTTTCTGGTCTATGAAACGTGTTACCGGCAGCGGCCTCCCTCCCGGGCTTGTTGCGGGGGAGGCAGGCGATCGGCGGATCCGGAGGAGCCCGGCGCAGCCTGTTCCACGGCCCGGGCGCGGAGCCGAGCCGGGCGTGGCGGGGTGAACACTCTCTTCGCTCACAGGGGCGGAGGAGTACGCCAGTTTTCTGCAGGAGGCGCAGGTGCCGCTGATCCCGCAGGAGCGCTGCTCCGCCCCGGACATGCACAGCTCCGCCTTCCTCCCCGGCATGCTCTGCGCCGGTTTCCCCGAGGGCGGCACCGACGCGTGCCAGGTGAGCCTCTGCGCCCGCTTCGCGCCCGACCCCCACCCCGTCCAGGGTAGACCCCAGGCCCAGGGCGCTGAGCTGTGCGTCTCCGCCCAGGGCGACTCCGGGGGTCCGTTGGTGTGTGAGGATGAAGACAAAAAGCGTCAGCTCGTCCTGCGAGGGGTCATCAGCTGGGGCTCGGGCTGTGGCGACCGCAACAAGCCGGGTGTGTACACCGATGTGGCCAACTACCTGGCTTGGATCATGGAGCACATGGCCTCCTGACGGCCCGGAACACCTCTTCCTCCTCGGTGGTTCTGGAATGGGAGGGTGGCTGCACCCGGTCCTGGACCACGGTCCGTGTGCCAGCGCCGCCAGTCCGGCTCCAGGCTCGGAGTGAACACTCAATAAAGTGCTTTTGGAAATGCTGGAGAGGCACAGCTCTTCGGGGTCCCCAGGAATGCCGGGACCCAGCTCCCACACAGCCCCGGGAACAGGATCTAGTGAGATCTTAGGCAAGATTTAGATGCTTGTCCCGCTGTCGCTTACTGAGCCCGTGTCCTGAGCCCTGTGCAGAGCGACTCCACAGAGTATTCCTGGTATGAGACATTCATATTTTAAATTTCCAGAGAAGTTCTCAACCTCGACTGCGCGTCAGAACCTATTTATGCCCCAGATCCACCACAGAGCAATTAAATCCCATGTCCCAAGGGATGGGGCAGGGGCAGGGGCATGTTTTAAAAGTTCTCCGGTGTTGCCGTGTTCAGGCGGGGCTAGGAACGGGGTTAGAAATGCTTAACCTTAAAACTGAGGTGGAGCCTTAGGGCTGGCCACCAGCGTGGGGCCCCTCACTTCCACCTGGCCCTGCCAGGGCAGTGGGCCTCAGAGTGCGCATCAGCAGCAGCGTGGCGCCAGGGAATTTGTGGGAATGCACAGTTTCAGGGTACACGCCGGACTACTGACGCAGAAACCCTGAGCTGGGGCCCAGCAATCCGTACCACAGCTTTCCGGGCGATTCTGGAGCCCCTAACATTAGAGAACCATGTTCTGGGCACCTGGTGGAGAGGTCCTACTGTCCAGATGCGACATTTTTTTATTTTTTAAAAAGTATATTTTATTTATTTATTTATTTATTTTTACAGAGAGGAAGGGAGAGGGATAGTCAGAAACATCTATGAGAGAGAAACATCAATCAGCTGCCTCCTATACACACCCTCCCCCCCCACTCTGGGAATCTGGGACCCTTCAGGCCTCTGCTCTATCCACTGAGCCAGACCAGTTAGGGCCGATGTGGCATTTTTTCTTCTTCTTCTTCTTCTTCTTCTTCTTCTTCTTCTTCTTCATCTTCTTCTTCACTTTTTTATTGATTTCAGAGAGGGAGAGAGAGAAATAGAGATGTAAACATCAATGATGAGAGGGAATCACTGATCCGCTGCCTCCTGAGTGCCTCCTACTGGGGATGGAGCCCACATCCGGGGCCTGTGCCCTGACCAGGAATCAAACCCTGAACTCCTGGTTCATAGGTCACTCCTGGACCACTGAGGCACGCCTGCCAGGCGCACCTTTTTGTTTTTAAACCCATGTGTACTGTGCTTGATAGGCCATCTAAATTGGTTTTCAAGGAGTATTTCAATGCTCATGCAATCTCCTCCCTCAGGCTAAATTTGAGCTTTACCAGGTGACAGATACAACCCCGCCCCCATTCTCTGGGCGGGGGAGAGGGAGGTGTCGGATCAGTGATTCCCCCAACCTTAGTGTCATAACCCCGCCCTCACATCCGTCACAGTGCCCCCAGCGTTTCAGCGGGAGCAGCCTGGCAACCCTCCGAAGTGCAAGGCGAGGGGCCGAGTCAGAATGGGCGAGTGGAAAACCTACATCAGCGCGGTGCTGCAGGACCCGCGCATCGACGACGTGGCCATCGTGGGCCACTCGGGCAATCGCTGTGTGTGGGCGTCGCGACCCGGGGGACTGCTGGCAGCCATCTCACCGCAGGAGGTGGGTGTGCTCACCGGGCAGGACCGGTGCACCTTCCTGCAGGCCGGCCTGAGCGTGGCGGGCCGCCGCTGCTGCGTCATCAGAGACCACCTGCTGGCGGAGGGCGATGGCGTGCTGGACGCGCGCACCAAGGGGCTGGATGGGCGCGCCATCTGCGTGGGCCACACGCCGCGCGTGCTGCTGGTGCTCATGGGCCGGCGGGGCGTGCACGGGGGCATCCTCAACAAGAAGGTGCACGAGCTGATCCAATGGCTGCGCACTCAGGGCACCTAACGGAACAGCCAGGTGGCGGCGGAGACAAAATAAACTCAGTCCTGGGGGACTCATCCTCGTGTTGCAGGGGATGGGGGTGGGGTGGAGGGCAGAGGCCCTGAGGCGGGAGGAGTTGCTCAAGAGGATACCGGTTTCCTGGAAGGTCCTTGCAGAAAGGTCACCTGGTGGAGTGGGGATTATGACTCCCATTGGGTGCCCTCCCATTGGGTGCCCTGCAGAGGCTTCTGACCTGACTCCCCAGGCCAGAGTGAGGGGCTCGGGCCTCAGAGACTCCCAGGGTCCTAGGGACACCAAAGCTGAGCAAGAGTCCTCCTGGTCAGCAGACTTCTCAAACTCTCTAGCTCAGACCTGAGCATCCTTTCCCACAAAACTGTCCCCACAGCCTGCAGCATGAACCCTAAGGGAGTCTCCTCCCTCCATCCCACACCCCTCCCCAAACTGGACCTGGGGCTCCCAGTCTCTTGCATCTTCCCCACATACTTCACAGAGGGTAGGGTGGAGGAATGTTTCCAAGATCATCACAGCCAGGTCTAGGCCCTACAGCCTCCAGTTCCCTTGGGGTCCAAAGGCTCCACAGATACCCCTGGACTAGAGGGAGGAACTTTGGCATCTCCCCCCCACACACACACACACTGAACCCTCCCCTGTAGGCCTCGGCTGGGGTGGGGGGAAGGCTACAGAGGAAGAGGAATTGAAAACTTGAGTGGGTTTAAATGAGACATGGCTTATTGTGAAAGATGGACAAAGGTAGGAGGAGGAAGAGGGCTGGTTCCTGCCACCCCTAACCCCGTTATCCTGGCTTGTCCTGTGCACTTCGAAACCTCCTGATCCCCTCCCACAGTGGTCCCGATAAGCCCCATATGCCGCTTGCTTTGGGGAGAATTGATCTCATGCCAGAAAGGGGGTGGGGGATCAGTGAGGTAGGTGAGTCCAAAGACCAGGAGAAATGAGAGGTCAGTCTGGTGGGCTGGGGAATGGAGGTGCAGAGAGCTCTGCCAACATTGGCCTTGGGGGTGGCCCCTAGACCTTGGGGGGCTTTCAGGGAGTCTGAGCTGTGGATTGGACTCATTAAGGCAGGGCCAGGAAATTGTTGGGGTGAGCTTGTTGGCTGGCTCTCCCAGGGCACAGCAGGCTGTCTTGGGGAGGGGAGATAGTGCTGCTGAACCCCTAGCTATGGTCTCTCCTCTCCCAAAATGAGAACAGATTTTCAAATGCATAATGAAAGTTTAATTTCTTTTTTCTTTTTTAAAATCAGGAGGTGTTGGAAAAGGGGGTTGTAGCAGTGATGCAGAAAGCTGGGTGGGATGAGGAGAACGGTATGGAAGAAGGGAGGTGGAAGGGAGAGAGGGTGAGCATGCAGCCAGTGACACCTGTGCATGAGCAAACAGCTGGGAGTCAGGCGCTCAGACCACCCTCATTCCCACCCAGCCCCCTTGGAGTTGTGTGGACACAAGTACAGAAGCACCAGCCTCCAAACAATGTGCAAAGGACTGGAAGTCACAGGGGCCCTGCAGCCTGCATAAGCCCCACAGGTGCTCCCTGAGGGACATGTGAGGCTGACACAGGCTCACACAGCAACTCAGTCATGCAGCCCAGACCACTGAGGGCCTGCGCAAAGAGAGGAGCATGTACACAAACACACCCCTCTGCCCTCCCACCCGGCCCCAGGCACAGGCCCTTCCCTGCCCCAGGTGGCAGTCTGGGCTGAAGCCTAGAGGCGAGTGGCGTTGTGGTGAGCGGGCAGGGCAAGGCGGGGAGAGGGTGTGGCAGGGGGCAGCTCCTCCAGGAAGACCCTGGGGGGCAGTGGGGGTGAGCGGGGCTCGGGCTTGGCACAGCACAGGGTGGCGCGGGTGATGAGGCGGTCCAGGGGCTGTAGGGAGTGCATCCATCGGGGCAGGAAGTCCCATGTCTGCAGCCACTTGGGCAGGTGCCTGGGGCTGCGACTCTGCAGGACATTGACGAGCACCACGAAGGCCAGCAGGGCCGCGAAGGGTGCACCCACACCCACCGCGGCCCACCAGCCTGCCATGGAGACGCCAAACACCAGCGAGGGCATCAAGAGGAAGCACACCAGGAGGTAGAGAACGGCAAACCAGCGGTACTTGGCGGTGCGTTTGCCGAGGGCCTTGGCCATGCGGATGGGCAGGCGGGTGCAGGGCACTGGGTACCACAGCAAGATGCCTGAGATGTTGAAGAAGAAGTGGCAGAGAGCGATCTGCAGAGAAGAGGGCAAAGGAGCTGAGGTGGGCACGGGCCCACTCCCAAGCCAGACAGTGGGAACAGAGACAGGGGCCTGGCCTGGTCTGGGCAGCAGGAAAGTCTCACTAGGGTTGACGTGCCCCCAGAAATATACTAAAACACTTCTGGGTCAGCTGGCAAATAATCACTGCTCTGAACTCCTCACATCTCCCCCTCGAACCCCTCTCCTAGGACTCCCCCAGCAGGTCCTGCCCAAACCCAGGAGCTAAATGATATCTCCTAGTTTCTGCCTCAGCAGTTCTGGCCTCCTGATGGGTCCCCACCCTGACCTGAGCCCCCCTGCTTGTGGTTACTACTTCTCCTAGGACAGCCACTCCTCTGCCATGTCCCCCCTACTCATCCCTGATCCCCCAGACCGGCCAGGCCCCCTCTTACAGCACCCCTCCCTCAGAGTGCACATCCCACCTGCTGTTTATTGGTGTGACTCTGAGTCACATCTTCCTGGGAGACAGCAAGGTCCTGAGGGTGGCACCAGCTCTATTTTGCCCATATGGTTGCCACAGACACTGGCATAGCCGGTGGCCTAGTTAGCAGTCAACAGCTTGTTACTCAGTGTCCCACCATGGGTCAGCACCACACCCCAGGCCCAGCCCGGTCCTCTCTGGCAGGGCTTCACTCCCAGGCACACCTGGAAGGCACTGGACAGCTTCTCCCGGGGGCTGGCCAGGGCAGCCAGGATGGCTGTGGTGGTGGTGCCGATATTGGAGCCCAGCGTGAGGGGGTAGGCGCGCTCAATGCTGATCACACCCAGGCCTGGGGGGGGGGGGCGGGAGGGAGAAGATGTGGTCTTCCAGCTCCCCCCCTCAGCCCCTTCCCTGCCACCCAGCCCCCCTACCCCCGGCGTCAGCACTCACCGATGAGTGGGGTGATGGCCGAGGTGAATACAGAACTGCTCTGGACAACGAATGTCATGGCGGCACCCACCACCATGGCAAAGTAGCCGGTGACCCAGGTGAAGGGGGTGGGGAAGTCTGTGGGGGAATCCATCCCAGCAGGGTCAGGGTGAGGGTTGGGACCGGAGGGGGAACCCTCCTTGGGGAGGAGGTCTTGGATGCCAGTTTCCAAGTGGGTCCTTTGTCAGTCCCCTGCTCAGCTGGAAGGGCCTCTACTGGCCCTTTGGTCTTGGGCTGAAGGCTCCGCTCAGCCCGGCTCTCACACTTTTGTTCCCCGGCCTGGCTATCCTTCCCACTCTTAAATGTCCACCTTCAGACTCAGGGTGGACATTGCTGCCCATGGAAAGCCCTGCTGACCCGGCGCTCAGGCAGACTTTGTTCCACCCTCCGCCTCCTCCGAGCGCCTTTCCGGCATTTGCCAAGCAGACTCTGCCTGTGCCAGAATGAAGTTTCCAGTAAAAATCAGACTGTGTCCCTTCCCTGTCCTCAACCCCTGAGCTGCCCCCATTATCCTCAATAGAATCCAGGCTCTGAGCTCAGCCTGTGGCCCTGTGATCCGCTCCTCCTCACCTCTCTGACCTCTCCCTGCCTCTCTCCGCCTCCCTCATTGAGCTCCCGCCAGGATGCCAGGATGCCAGGATGCCGGCTGGCTACCTTTCTGTGCCACAAACCTGCCCAGCTGGTCCCTGCCTGCAAGCCTTTGCACTGCTGTTCCTTCCATCCGCATCTTGACTCCTTCTCATTTAGGTCTTCGCTCAAATGTCACATCTGCACCGAGGCTGCTGACAAAAGCAGCCTCTTCTATTCCCTCTTGTGCTGTCAGTTTTGCTTTCTCCTTGGCTTGTTCTCCCCTCCCCTGTAATCTGGTGTTCACTGCCACCTCCTGCTCTGGGCTGTCTGCCTCACCTCTCTACTCCCAGCACTATACCATGCTTGGCCAGGTAAAGGCTTGCTGATTGTTTGTTGATTCAGTCAAGCAGAGGCCACTGTTAATCTTTTTAGAGCTCCTGCTGGAATGGAACCACAGCCAGAGGCAGCCACAGACCCCCAGCTGCCAGCATCTCAGGGGCCTCAGAAACCACCCAGCTAAACCTCTTCTTTTGGGGAAACTGAGGCTCACATATGGTAGGGCTTTACCCAGGTCGCACAGCAAGGCAGGAATTAGTGGGGTCTGGAAGGGCCCATTGTGGGGCCTGCTCACCCACCGCCTGGTGCTCACCTGTATTGATAATTGTCTGAATGACCTTGGCCACATGGCCCTTGAGCAGAGAGTTGAGCGTCTTGACAAGGAGGATGAGGCAAGTACACAGCAGCACCAAGGAGCCGGCCAGCAGGATGAGCCCTACAGCCAGGTCAGGCAGCACTGTGTCCACGAAGATGTGGTTGCCTGTTGGGAGAGTGTCAAGCTGCTGAGAACTGACCCCCCATCCAGCTCCCAGCCCCCCACGTTTGCCACCCCGTTGGGCTTGGAGCCCAAAGTCCCACCTCAGTCTCCTTAAACCTCAGGAGCTGAGCTGGTTGGCAGCCATCCTTCCTGGGGGACAGCCCTACCTCTGCCAGGCCCTGCCCCACCAGCCGGACCCTCTCCCATGCTGCAGGCACTCACATTTCTCCATGGTGGCATTTCCGAGGATCTGGCTGATGTTGGCCTCTGCCCTGGGCACGGGGGTGGGAGCCTAGATAAGGAGGAGAGTGACGTAGGGAATTTAGGAAAATGCAGGCTGGAGTTGGGGCTGAGATGGAGGTTAGGGAGTGATGGGAAACGGGAGGACAGCAGTGGGTCTCCTGGCTGCGTGCTCTTGCGGACTTTGTTCCACCCTCTGCCCTCCTCCAAGCTGCTTTCCCGCATTTGCCGTGCAGCCTCCGCCTCTGCCCAAATGAAGCTTCACCAGCCTAGCTGGTGAAGGGTCTGATTCTACAAGAGAGACCACAGCTCTATAGTTTTAAATTAAATCTCCAGTTTGTAAATGCTGACAACCACTTTAAGACATGCTGTACAATTCTGGTTTTGCCCTTTCTGAGCCTGTCTCCTCTGCTGAGGAGATGGGGGTGAAAATACCTGCCCTCTGTAGTTCTGCATTAGCCCCTGAACTGCTCTCTCTCCTGATCTGGTGGCTTCCTGTCCTTGCTTCTCCCACCTCTTCTTGGCATGATGCTGCTGTCCATGGTTCTCCTCTGAAAATTCTCTTCATTCCCTCCCCCTCTCCCCCCCCATCCTTGCTCCAGCCTCTCATCTGAGGCACTTGACCTAAGCTCTACTTTCCTCTTGCTCAATTCCTATCTGGGGAACGTTACAGGGCAGGGGACCACTGGTGGGCAGAGTCCAGGCCCCGCATTGCTTTCCTCCCCCCGACCCCTTACTGTCAGTAAAGTGATGGGGGTTTCTGGGGAGGCACCTCAATTCAGAGGACCCCGGCCAGTCAATTAGCCTAAGTGGGGGCTCAGGCTGGCGGTGGTGGGGGCAACGTGCTGGGCCTATAGGGGTAGTAGCCACTCAGCCCCAGGCCACTGTCACCACGCAGGGACACAGCCTAGGGTCTGATTCTACAAGAGAGGCCACAGCTCTATAATTTTAAATTAAATCTCCAATTTGTAAATGCTGACAACCACTTAAACACATGCTGTACAATTCTGTGAAGGCCAGTCTGGTCTTTTTTTTTTTTTTTTTTAATGCAACTTGGTACACCTTCCTTTCCCCCCAGACCTGAGCATGAGAGAGGGAAGTGGGCTGGGCTGGCTGGAACCTGCCCTCACAGAGGGGAATGGAGCCAGGGAGGGGCAATTGCTCCCGGCGCCCAGGCGAAGTGTAAAAGCCACAACTTCCCTCTTCTCCCCACAAACACGTTCTGGTCTTCAGAGCTGATATGGGTACTAATTCCATTCCCCCCTCAAACTCTGCACCCCACAGCCTCTGGCCTCCCTGGTGCTGAGGGTGGGGGCACAGCCGGGTCCTGGCACTTCGATGTTACAGCTCCATTAGAATTGAGTCCGAGCCTGATAGCAAACACGATGTCACAGCTCCATTACGCTTGTGTCATTGTAAAAATGTACGATAAAGATAAGACTGATTCGTGACTCCTGGCTTTACAGCAGAGTTTATGTTAGTGGTATGTGCTCCCTTGTGTGGGGCAATATGCTTAGCTGTGTTGCCAGCTAGCCACACCAGAGCTGTGGGGTACTGTCAAGCCCAGCCCCAAATGCAGGTCAAGGAGAGAGATCCAGGTGTGAGAGGGAGAGCCAGATGTGAGGGAGAGAGCCAGGTGTGAGGGAGAGAGCCTGGTGTGAGAGGGAGAGCCAGGTGTGAGGGAGAGAGAGCCAGGTGTGAGAGGGAGAGCCAGGTGTGAGGGAGAGAGAGCCAGGTGTGAGAGGGAGAGCCAGGTGTGAGAGGGAGAGCCAGGTGTGAGGGAGAGAGCCAGGTGTGAGGGAGAGAGTCTGGTGTGAGGGAGAGCCAGGTGTGAGAGAGAGAGAGCCAGGTGTGAGAGGGAGAGCCAGGTGTGAGAGGGAGAGCCAGGTGTGAGAGGGAGAGCCAGGTGTGAGGGAGAGAGCCAGGTGTGAGGGAGAGAGTCTGGTGTGAGGGAGAGCCAGGTGTGAGAGAGAGAGAGCCAGGTGTGAGAGGGAGAGCCAGGTGTGAGGGAGAGAGCCAGGTGTGAGGGAGAGAGCCAGGTGTGAGAGGGAGAGAGCCAGGTGTGAGAGGGAGAGCCAGGTGTGAGAGGGAGAGCCAGGTGTGAGAGGGAGAGCCAGGTGTGAGGGAGAGAGCCTGGTGTGAGAGGGAGAGCCAGGTGTGAGAGGGAGAGCCAGGTGTGAGGGAGAGAGCCAGGTGTGAGGGAGAGAGCCAGGTGTGAGAGGGAGAGCCAGGTGTGAGAGGGAGAGCCAGGTGTGAGAGGGAGAGCCAGGTGTGAGAGGGAGAGAGCCAGGTGTGAGAGGGAGAGCCAGGTGTGAGAGGGAGAGCCAGGTGTGAGAGGGAGAGCCAGGTGTGAGGGAGAGCCAGGTGTGAGAGGGAGAGGGCCAGGTGTGAGAGGGAGAGAGCCAGGTGTGAGAGGGAGAGCCAGGTGTGAGGGAGAGAGCCAGGTGTGAGAGGGAGAGCCAGGTGTGAGGGAGAGAGCCTGGTGTGAGAGGGAGAGCCAGGTGTGAGAGGGAGAGCCAGGTGTGAGAGGGAGAGCCAGGTGTGAGAGGGAGAGAGCCAGGTGTGAGAGGGAGAGCCTGGTGTGAGGGAGAGAGCCAGGTGTGAGAGGGAGAGCCAGGTGTGAGAGGGAGAGCCAGGTGTGAGGGAGAGAGCCTGGTGTGAGAGGGAGAGCCAGGTGTGAGAGGGAGAGCCAGGTGTGAGAGGGAGAGCCAGGTGTGAGAGGGAGAGAGCCAGGTGGGAGAGGGAGAGCCAGGTGTGAGAGGGAGAGCCAGGTGTGAGAGGGAGAGCCAGGTGTGAGGGAGAGCCAGGTGTGAGAGGGAGAGGGCCAGGTGTGAGAGGGAGAGCCAGGTGTGAGAGGGAGAGCCAGGTGTGAGAGGGAGAGAGCCAGGTGTGAGAGGGAGAGCCTGGTGTGAGAGGGAGAGCCAGGTGTGAGAGGGAGAGCCAGGTGTGAGGGAGAGCCAGGTGTGAGAGGGAGAGGGCCAGGTGTGAGAGGGAGAGAGCCAGGTGTGAGAGGGAGAGCCTGGTGTGAGGGAGAGAGCCAGGTGTGAGAGGGCGAGCCAGGTGTGAGAAGGAGAGCCAGGTGTGAGGGAGAGAGCCTGGTGTGAGAGGGAGAGCCAGTTGTGAGAGGGAGAGCCAGGTGTGAGAGGGAGAGCCAGGTGTGAGAGGGAGAGAGCCAGGTGTGAGAGGGAGAGCCTGGTGTGAGGGAGAGAGCCAGGTGTGAGAGGGAGAGCCAGGTGTGAGAAGGAGAGCTAGGTGTGAGGGAGAGAGCCTGGTGTGAGAGGGAGAGCCAGTTGTGAGAGGGAGAGCCAGGTGTGAGAGGGAGAGGCCAGGTGTGAGAGGGAGAGAGCCAGGTGTGAGAGGGAGAGCCAGGTGTGAGAGGAGGAGAGCCAGGTGTGAGAGGGAGAGCCAGGTGTGAGGGAGAGCCAGGTGTGAGAGGAAGAGGGCCAGGTGTGAGAGGGAGAGAGCCAGGTGTGAGAGGGAGAGCCAGGTGTGAGGGAGAGAGCCAGGTGTGAGGGAGAGAGCCAGGTGTGAGAGGGAGAGAGCCAGGTGTGAGAGGGAGAGCCAGGTGTGAGAGGGAGAGCCAGGTGTGAGAGGGAGAGCCAGGTGTGAGGGAGAGAGCCTGGTGTGAGAGGGAGAGCCAGGTGTGAGAGGGAGAGCCAGGTGTGAGGG